>CM072800.1:10087846-14887846 GCA_036983795.1 Megachile lagopoda
AAACTACGGAAATTACTGCAATCCTCGCGAGTACGATCGTCCGTTCAAAAGTTGTTAAATCGACGAAAAACCTCGCGAGGAATAATACAATGTCCACAGTGTACTTTCGTGTAATTCAAACATAACAGTGAAGATACCAATTAGCATATACACCGTTAGATCGTGTGAACGGTGAAACGAAATTCCATTTAAAAATGCACACACGGCGGTTCTAATTGAACTCTATAAATACAGCGCGCGGCATTTTCAAGTTTGCCCAACGGAAGTGCGAAACCTGTGACATTTAACCGTGCAATAAATTGCCGGTATTAATCCATGTAAATATACTTACGTCGAATCATCGTTCTCTGTTAGTACTCCCGGAAAGAATTGTCTCGTTGACAAATATTGCTATGAATACGTCTACTGCAATACTTTAATATTACGAAAATGTGACGTTTTTCCACACTTCCTAAGTCCTTGATTTTCGCAGGAACAATTACGAGTGCAGTTCTGATAAATGTTAGATAATTGCGGAGGTCATTGTTTATCATCGTTCAAACGATAAACGATCTGTAATTTATATGCTAGGTACAAATGCATATTTATACCCATAAAAAATATTGCGTTTAAAAATAAGAAAGTTGTTGAAATCCTTGATCTACAAGAAAAGATGCATGCAATATCTAGATGATGAAACTTCTGTAGAACCTTTTTCTACTTTTATACTCAACAAGTTGTTCAGGGTGTGCAAGTTGGAATCTGTATGTGTGTCACAGGGTATGTAATTAATAGCAAGTTGCAAGTTGATTTGTAGAGGTACGGATTAACAAATGGTGGGGGGACGGGCAATCTGATAGTGGGGACCGTGTAACTGTCAGCGAGCGGACACTTGTTCATAACTAATCTATAACTTCGTTAATGTTATGAATCCAAACAAACGCATCTGCAGATACACAGGAACCTGTATTACAAAATGTAAAATAAAGTATCTTCAAAGATCTAGAACGTAACGAGAGAAAAAAGCAAATAAAGGTTTCGTTCCGTAACGAGAGAGAAAATAAAAAGGCTTCATCCACCATTTTGTTTCCGTTCTTCTGCACGCAGCTGCGAGTTCAGTGGACCACGAAGATTCGTTCGGACGGTTTCTTAGATTGCTGGGGTGTTTGGATTCTAGAAAATTTCTTGTCGTCGGTGAATTTGCATTCGGTATGTAAGCGGTTTCACGTGCTTCCTGCTAACGAGTTTCCGCGCTGAAGTTGTACGCGGAGATCGTCGAATCGAGAACGATAACCAACAACGTGACCCACCAACGAACCCCTTCATTTTGACAGAAAACCATTTGTCCGATATACCCGAGCAATAAACACGTCGCACGAAACGCTGCGAAATAATGAGCGAACATTTAGCGGATCGCGAACCGTACGGTTAAAGATCTCCGATGGACATGATTCAGCGAGAGAGTTTCGTTAAACTTCCTAGGTAGCGAACCATGAGCTGCAACGTTGTGATGCCGTTGAAGAAGTACGAAGAAATCAGTTACCGGGTAAAATGCGTGGCCGTGGAAAACGAACGCGTGTTCGGCGACGTTTATGTCACGCGACAAACGAGGAACCTTTTGTACTGCGCCGACGGATATCAGTTTCCTTCGTTGTACGATAAGAGAAAATGTAACCTGTTCGAGAGGACCTGGCAGGGTCCGGATTTTCTGGAATTGAACAGCAAAAAACCGTCGAGGAGAGCTAGCGAGACGCCGGTCGAAGTTACGAAGAAATGTTTGAAAAGGTCGAAATCGATGAACGATGCGAGGAATTTGAACAAGAACGTTTGCAATAACGATGTCAAAAAGGAGACTACGATAAAAAATCCAAAGGTATTGTTAAAGATAGAGATCTAGGGGTCTGGAGATATGGGGGTCTAGAAATGTGAAGATGTAGAAATTTGAGGATATGTAAGGATATAGAGATCTAAGGTTATAGGAATGCGATATCAAGATCTACAGATCTAGGAATACAGAGATATGGAAATCTAGAAATCCATAAATATTGCAATATAGAGACCTAGGGGTGAATCTAGAGATCTAAAATTGTATGGTTACGTGAATCTGAGGATATAAAGATTTTGGAACTTGGAAATATAGAAATCTCAGAGCCCGGGGTTGTAGAAAATACTAGACATTTTCACAATATAAATATTACTATGTGTACCATTACTTATCAAGGTGTAATATATTTTTTGTAGCTATAGATCACAATTAGCCCATTATCCACTGTTCGCGGCTAAAAATGACGGTCATCAGAGACCTCCATAATTATACTACGTCATCATTAACGTATTAACAGGATTCTAACAAAAAACGTCATTTACAGACGTATCCACCGCCACTACCCAATCCACCAGAAAAGAAGGAAAGAACGGTGTCGTCGTTAGTGGATCAGCTATTGCTGGATATCTACGGATTGCCAGACGGTGATAGAAGACGATCGGAAAGCGACTCGACAGCTTCATCCCTGAGGATACATCCGCAACACCAGCATCTGCAAAAGGCGCGTCTGCTATGGAAAAGTAAGAGTAATTCAATATGAGATAGAAACGTTGTACGTGTGTATCGCGAAGGAAAAAAGGAGGGACGAGCCGGAGCGTGGGTGTCTGATAAACACGTTTAGCTGGAGGACGTTTATTGTGGATCCCGTTTCCCGTGGAAACGGAGAAAATGCTTATTTAACCGATAGAACTGGAGAACGAGGATGGCTAGACTTATTGTCTGCTCGTCGACAAATAATTCAAGTAGAATCAGAAGTAAATCTCACCTTATTATTTATTATTACCGCTGTACGTGTGGAGATTAACACATCAGGAATTCAGGACTTTAGGACTTTAGGGATTTAGGAATTTGTGAATTTGGGAATTGGAGGATTTGGGGATTTGGGAATTTGAGAATTTGAGAATTTGGGAGTTTGAGAATTGGGGCATTTGGGGATTTGGGGAATTTGGGAATTTGCGAACTTGAGAATTTGGGAGCTTGAGAATTGGGGAACTCGGGAATTTGGGAACTTGGGAATTTAATAACTTAGAAATTTAGAGCTGTATAAATTTGGGGATGTAGAAATACACCAAGTACAGTTACCAATAAAGTAACATCAATTTAAAGAATGATCAGCATGACCGATACTTAGCGTTCAAATTAAATTTGACGTATGAGATTCAACGAAATTAGGCAAAAATACTCTGATAGAAGCTGACGAGACAAGAGGTCGCGGTGCCGAGACAGACAAGCGACCTCGTTGACTTCGAAGCAAGAAGGTTCTTTGACTTGGAGTGCTACCTTTCTCCTTGTTTTTCTTTCGAGGAGGGAAACGCTTCTTTTATCTACATACACGGCGCTGCTTCGTTCCATCTCGTTGAACATGCATAGCGTAAACCAGGGGGTGAGATCGCGTGAATTTTAAAAACCGAAACCCATGAGCACGCGTCAAGCTCATCACGCAGAATGAACGCTTACTGCTAAACTTAAAAACGAGGACTAAAATAAATGTTAAGTCGATTGGAATACCAGTGGTTCTCATTTACGCTTTCATCTTTTAACATGTTGTTGCTCAAAACACTTTCTTTTTACAATATACATTCTTACACATTGCATCAATATTTCTATATAATTAACGTGAACTCGAGCTAAAGTAGATCTCTAAATAAACTAGATTTGAACATCTAGTCTCGTGAATATATGGAATTGTAAATATACAAATCTATAAATTTGTAAATGTCAGATTTGGAATTTTAAAAACGTGTAAATATAAAAATATGATTCTGAAGGTTTATAACACAACAAAGTTAAAAAGTTTATTTTTCAAACAGCCTTAAAATGATTTTAATTCGAGATAACTTCAATGCGTTGGATGGCAGATCTTCCGTAAAGTTGGACGAGTTGAATTTTAACGTTGAAGCGATCGTAATTTAACTTGGTTGCTAAAGATTTACTGCGGGGACACCTGAAGTCGTGTTCGGAATGATGAAAGGAAATATATAGGAAGGGGTTGGTTTCGTCTAGCAGGATCGAAGAACGCAGAGAGCATAAAGCGGAAGGGTTGAGAAACTTTAATCTTCCGGGGTCAACGTAAGACGAGGATGAGTTCTTTCGGGCCGTTATCGAGATTGCGACGAGAATTCGAATATTTTCTCAAAGTGTCTCGCCTTTTAGTCGAACTACCAACTCTAATTTGGTTCCAGATGTACTCCCTTGCAGATATTAATTTTGCGAAAAGTTTTTGTGAATGATATACCGTGATCTCAATTTTAATCTTCCGGTTGGAGCAACAGATGTACATGGATTTTACTTTGTAGTAATATTTATTAATATATTAAATAGTTTACAAGAATAATTTTCATAAGTTAAAAACTTTCAGGTCTTGCGATTATTTATTTTTGATAGTGTCCTTTTTTTTGATATTTGTTAAAATTAAAGTCTGTTCTTTTGGAATGTTGTAGTTGAGCAAGTAAATACGTATTTGTGATGCGAATTTAATTTTCCAGCCAACCACGAGCTTCAAGTTCTGGTGTTGAAGTTGCGCGACCACATCAATCATATTGGTGGAATACTTATTCGACAGCTGCGACGAAAGGATTATCTAGCCATCAAACGTGAAAAACAATGTGCCATAATTACGGCTCATCTTCAAGCTCTTAGCCCAAAACGTGGTGAGTATATTTTACTAATAAAACAATTTCTTTATTTAACACTTTTTTCTCGGCACTCAATTAGAAATCATAGATCACATCTTTTTCATGTACATTAAATTTTTATTAATACACTCAAACGTCCTGTCCCAAAAATTAGAATTATCCCTACATATTTTCTTACGAAACATCTGAGAGACCTCAGTAACCTGTATAAAATAATTAACACCAACAAAGAGTTAAAAAAAATGTTTCCATGAAATATCGTAAATCGACGATTTCGTAAAAACTTCAACAAAATCGAATCGCTGCTACGTTTTTCTCGATATTCCATGTAAGTCATAAAAATCAGCGGAGATAAAGTAACATTTCCCAAACAGCAATGCCTGTTTAACCATGGAGATAATGTCCGGGAGTAAACAATAGGCTTTCGTATAATACGAAGACACGTCGCTCGAAGCTCCGGGTTTCCTTTCGAACAATAAAACTGTCGTTCGACAAAAGCGATCTTCGTTTCGTTCGACGTCAAAAACAGCCACGCGATTTGTGTGGCTACTTTATAACCACGCTGGCAACTTGTTATTTATCTTATCGCTTTTTCACGTTCATAAATATGGAACAGTTGGAACAGCAATTCTAATGGACAGTAAAACTTACTCGAGTACCGGATGCTAATGCAGGTACACAAATTAAGTACAATATTAACCACATATCCAACTAAGCCAACTACGAAAATTAAGTTAGCCTATCATTTTGCAACTATAGTCATATAACGGCCTGTTACATTTGGCTTTCTGCATTTTTTATTCGAATATTTGCGATTTCGAAAATTTTTAAATAGGAAGGTTTTGGACATTTGGACATTTGCTACTTTTGGATATTTGAACATTTGGTACTTTTGGACATTTGGACATTTGGTACTTTTGGACATTTGGACATTTGGTACTTTTGAACATTTGAACATTTGGACATTTGGTACTTTTGAACATTTTGCTTGAAATGTCAACAATTTGAAAATTTGAAGATTTGGGAATATTGAAACTTCTAAATTTTCCGAGGTTCACAAGTTTGTCAATTTCTACATTTCCTAAATTTCTCAGATTTGTAAATTTGTAAATTTTCCACGTTTCTAAATTCCCCAAAATTCCGAAATCCTCATATTTCCAAATTTTTCAACTTCTATACCTGAGAATATGAAAATTTGTGTGATCTCAGAGAGCGCCATCATTTCTCAGGGTAAACTAAACAAAGATAGCAATATGAGAGTCTACAGTACCACCAACAAACATATTCGTAACTTCCTTTCTACCTAACTCGATCAGATTAAATTCGCAACACCATCTGAATCCCACCGCCCACGCGCTTCATCTTCAATAAACGCGTTAAAAGCGTGTTTGCGTCCCTCAGTTATCGCGCATGCCTGAAATTCAAAATCCCCTACTGCTGGACCATAATTATCTCGAAACAGCAAACCGTATTCTGGATCTACCCTCTCGCATATGTACAGTCTCTCGTCAATTTGCTGCTGGGTATTCGACGTTTCAGTCGACCACGAGACACTTTCAGCTCGGAGTTGCCACTTAAAAGCTACCCACTTTAGAAAACGCGTTATCGATGCTTTTTAACGCGGTATCTGCGAGTGGCAAACACGTCGTGCACGGTCGACTCTTCCGGGAAACAAAGAGGCTGGTTTTCACGTGGCACGGTGCCGTCGGTAATCAATAATTAGACTTTGCCGCGCGTATACCGCCCAACACGCATGCCCGTCGCGTCGTGCGAACGCGCGACCGAACCACCGGCACGTACCGTCATTGATAAAGTTTTAATGATGTTGCGCCTGCGAGCCGGAAATGCGGAACTTTCCTTGGTCTTCAACTTCGAATCTGCATTTAGTGCGATGAACTCGACGCATCGAACGATTATATCTACTTACAAACTGACACGCTTTCGTCTTCGGTTTTGACGCATCAAACTTCAAACAATTCTTATTTTTAAGTGACGAGTTTGCGTTTAAATTGGGCAAACCAAACTGGAGTATTCGATGAAGTTCAGGTTTGAAATTCGAACACCCTCATTTTCTGATATATTTGAATATTGGTGTTTGAATTTTCTGAAATATCTGAATGTTGGAAATACTTGAAGTTTCTGAAAGATTCGATGTACTTGAATTTTCCAGACTAGTTGAACATTTGAAGTACTCGAATTTACCGAAATGTTTGAATGTTCGAATCAGACGAATTTTCCGAAATATTTTAGTATTCGAACCACTCGTACTTCAAACGTGCCAAATATTTTCAAAGCCACTACAAATTAATTACTACAAAATTTGATCGAAGCAAGATCAAGACAATAATTTTGAACAAGTAAACAGTTACAGAAATAAAAATTTGAAAATTCATAATTGAAGACTAAAACAACTCATTGTGAGAGTACTGAACCTAAACTAAAAATACTGTACCTAAACTTATATTGTACCTATTCTTATATGATTTGAAATTTGATGTAACAGTATAAAATATGAAGTTACGGTTCAGATGTTAATGACACAAAATCAAAATAAATTAAAAGAGGTTATCTTGTATCTATCTATCATCGCATCGGTTTTACCACTTTTTCCTCTATTTTCAAGGGTAACACTTCCGTGGTCATTTGTCATCCTTGACTCGAGAAACTTATCGACCCCGTGCAATTTTTCAAACGCCACCTCTAAACTGTTCTTTCGTAGAAGCTTCTTCGATAGCGCAAACTACCGTGAAAAATATTAAATAACCGTTTATGAGTCGTTACCCTGACGCGTTTTGCGAGTATAAAAACGTAACCTCGTAAAATAAACGTGCATACGAAAATATGTATATTCATGAGGATTATGTGCTGATATTTTTAGTGACTGTCAAACCTAATTCTTGCGTCTGAAATATGCAGAAACATGCGAATACCGTGGCGATCAATGTTTTACTATACTGCATTGTATTAAATACTCATGGTATTTCATGAGTTGCAACAGTAAATTGAACTTTTATATTATTATGGGAGCGTTGATCCCATTTTATAGAGTTTGTATATAATTTGAGGACATTCAAGTTTGCAAATTTCCAAATTTTCAAAGTCTCAAAGTCTCAAAGTCCCAAAGTCCCAAATTTCCAAATTTTTAAATATCCAAATCAAGAAATCCCCATATTCCCTACTCCCAAATTTCTCAAATTTCTAAATCTCCAAATCCCTAAATCCCCAACTCCCTAAACTTCCAAATTTCTAAATATTCAAACCTCCAGGTCTCCAAATCTCCGAATCCCCAAATTTCTATATTCCCAACCCCCAAATTTCCCAAATTTCTAAATCTCCAAATCCCTAAATCCCCAACTCCCTAAATTCGTCCCAAACATCCCAAATTTGGAAATCATTGATTCCCCAAAGCTCCAAATTTCTATGTCCCCAGATCCGTAAATTTCCACCTTCCTAAATCCCCAAATCCGCAAATTATCAAATCTCCATGTTCCAAATCTCCCAACTTAAAAATGTCCAAATCCACCCCATGGCAATATAATGTACGGCAATATACAACGATCATTTACACTTTCAGAATAAAATCGTATAAATTTACATTAAGTTTCATGTATTTCCACGAGTCCATTCAACTGACCTTGAGGGTATCTAGATTAAGATCAGCATAAATCTCCATGAACGTGTTAAAAGACCTCTCGTTTCGTTTTCTCGAACACTCGTGGCTTGGAACAACGAGTATCGACGTTAACTACCGTCCATTGAAATTCGAACACAACGATCGTCAGGTGGACATGCGAAATGAGAACAATCGGTCACACAACGTTGCATCGAAAGCGGTCGAATTGGGTCGACCTCTCGCGCAAAAGGGATCGCGTGGCTCAGTCGAACTCGTACACGCAATTTAGCTCCGTTGACACTGACGGGGGTAATTTTACCTCCAAACAATACCCGATCTCGTCTTTAATCTATATTCAACAACATTTCCCGCTTTCGACATCGAGTATTGGAAAAATAGAGAGACTCGCTGGAATTTCTATTTTCTGTCGTTCCGTGAACAAACTTCGTATCGTTGATCTCTTGCTGAACCACTTAATTGTTTCCGGCACCTAACCACGTGAACGATAACGTACGTTCCTTATCGTGGCCTTAAACGACTGCAGAACGTAATGATACGGTTTTTTATGCATGTTTCCGTATTTCTGTTCAAGGTATATTACAGGGTCGAAAGTATATTATAAGAACACGTTTGACAAACACGTATTTTGTGTGATTAAATTTAAATGACTGAAATTTTCATTTTAATGTGAATGAAACGCTGATAAGATTAAGGATTAAAGCTTTTATCGCACTGTGCGAACATCATTGAAAATATCAGGTATTACTATTCGTCATGGTGATTCAGTCGTAACCATTAATTAACTTATCCGTTTCAAGGATACTGACTTACATTTAGCTCTTTACAATTCCACGTATTCCACGTATATATCACTTTTCTAGTATGTTATCAAACAATGCTTTTAAAGTTAGTTTTCTTATTAAAAATTTCAATGGAGTAAAAGAATTAGATCGCCTTAATCATCCTTGATGAAGTTAATCAAATTTTCAAGCAATGATAATATATGTAGTGTTTAAAAGTGTCGTGGTATGTAAAACACGGTAAGTAACGAGTTAGGAAAGAATTGTCGAAGAAGGCTTTCAGTAGGTAATTATATTTCGTTCTCGTCAGAGCAGATTCATTTCACGGCGAACGCGAACAGCGCGCCGGTACACGCTAAATCCACGAACGTATCTGATGGCCTTAGTCTCCGTCGTGTTGCTACTGACTCTGACGATATTTCCGACTGACCCATAAAGGGACCGAGTCGATAAGTTCATCGATCCACGGTACACAACTTTATTGTGCTCGCGGATTAAAATCGACTACCGCACCGCGACGACGTCTCGATAAAATCTCTTAACGTATCGTCACGAATCCCCACGGTTAACGCGCTTGTCAAGAAAATGACCGATTCCAACGAAAGAAGAGCTCGAATAATTTAATCAAGCATTAGAACCGAGCAATTATTCAAGCAGCAAAGAAAAGGGAGCATCGGAATGAAGAGAGCAGAGGAATAACGGAAGTAATCATCAATTTCGCTCGGCTGCTCGTTAAAGAGCAAATGAAGCAAAAAAAGTCCTGGTAATTTCCAGTCCTGTAGAAATTACAGCAGGATGCGACGAGAACGCGGCATCGTCGAAGACAAGATGACGAAAATAAAAAAGAAGACGAAGAAAGAGAGAAGGTAACAACCGGATTCGAAGCACCCTTAAGGAGGCAGCCACGGTGCTGGCCGCGAAGAAGGTGCACGCGAGCACCCCCACGGATACAAATTCCTCCGAACAGGGTGGTGTGGGCTCTATGTCGCGCACGCGTACCAACGTGAACGGTTAGGATCGCTAAGGTTGTCGGAGCGGATGGTTCGTGGAACGGTTTCAGTGCCTACTGCAGGGTTCCACGGGACAACTACCCCTCCCGTGCAAGTTCACCACCGTCGTTATCGTCACGGTGGACGCAAGCGCGCTACGGAGCTCCACTTCCGCCGGCGTAGTGGTCGTTCAGCTGACTCGACGTACATCTTTCGAGCCGAGGGTCGTGGCGACCCTCTCTCAGCCGTGAAAACGAGACGAACGAATACGAGTCGTTCCGTCGATCGCGTACGAAATCCCTACATGGACCTGAACGAGTACGCAGTATTGTCAGTGTCCACCTTCTGGTGAGTGTTCGAGAACCGAGTGTGCTCGACGACACGAGGACAGATGAATAGTCCGACGTGCGGTTTTCATGGGGACACCGCGTCGTCCGCTTCGCTTTCACGACGTCGATACGCGCACTGACAATGGTAAGACGTCCCTAGGAGTTGTCTCGTCGACGATGTGCTTTCGTACTATCCTTGAAATCGACAGAGGGACGTCTGGTGAATTCGGGGGTGGTTGAACGAGAAAAGGGGTGTCGGACTTGTCGTAAATTCTGCTGGTGCTTTTGGAACGTTCCACGGGGGAACGTCTTTTGTGCTTGTGGCATGAAAGGAAGTAGGCCTGGAAAGACTCGGGAAATCGATGTGAACGCCTTGCCAAAATGGGATTAGATAAATCAAAACGCTCGATACGGGTTCGGCTGGCGTTAATTCCTCGCTCAGCGATTCGAGCGTGTGCGTTCGTCCCTGTGTTTGTGCTCGAGATTGTGGAGAGGGTAGCAACCATATGCAACCACTTCAATTGTACCGTTCTTTTTTCTTTTCGTTAGAGAGCTGTTTTGGTATCTGTCTGACCTTTGCGTTTCTGATCTCTGCTGTTCACGGATAATTCTTTATTAAACAACTCGTTAATTAACTAAATCGCGTCCTCGAAACAGAAGTGTTTTTTGTCGTTTGCTACTTGCTTCACTTGTAATCAAATACTCTAACCTCGTAATCACAAAAAGTCACAGACTGTAAGAGTACCTGAAAAACACTCGTTTCTTCTTAAATTTGCTTTTCTTAAATTTTCGCACTACAATTACAGAAATTTGTATCGAAGGTGGTAATTTATATTTTGAACGTGTTACTCCTTGATAACTGATAACTCTCTGACCAACTATTGATAACTGTTTTGTTATCGAAAATTTGTTCATCAAATCGACCTTGCGATGTAACGTCGATACAGTCGTGTTACGTGCTTTGTAACAGGTGGTACATCTCGCACGAACGTGTTCTGGAAGTCTTGCAGCAAATATCGTTCAGTTTTGTCACTGGGAATTCGCGAAACGATCTTTCGTTTTTAATATCGTAATCGTGCATCTGGTACCGTCGCGAATTAATAGCACGGCATTGGCTGTTCCGTTGCGCTTTGAAGAATTTAATACTTCCGTTGTTGCCTTCGATACGGAACAGCTGTTCAGTATCGTTTTCAGTGAAATCAAGGATACTGTGCACGAGCATTTAAATAAACGAACAGTTTCGGTCTTCGAAGAAAAATTCTGCAGCACCTTTACTCTTTCGTTCCAGACGTTCTTCGATAATCATTGAAACAAGGAAGAATGAAATTTTCTTCGACTTTTCTCTTTAAATTCACAGTTTTGTGAATTAAATTTAGGAGAAATCTTATTCGCGTAGATTGAATATTTTAGATAAAGGTTCGATATTTCCAGCAATGAATTTTTTTGGAATTTTTAAGATTGCAATATTTTAACAACTCGACACTCGGTGCTACGTTTTCGTGACTGCAGTATATAGTTTTTTATCTGATGATCTGTTCCTCAATGTCTATGTAGTATGAAAGTAATTAGTTACGATTTAAAAAATAGTAGGTTTACGATCTGCAATAACACGTTGTTCGCCACAGTGATAACAAAACACCCTCTAATTAGGGTGACCATTTATTTTCGTAGTGGTTTCGGTATAAAAATAAGGATCGGTTATATAAAACTTTTCACCTATACGTGTGGTCGTTTAGTACTGAAAATGAACGTTAATTTAAACTTGATATCAATATTGCAATGAGAATTAATTATTAGTAATTATGAAAGAAATGTGTATTCACTTCAAATGAAATTTGACATTGACTTCTACTTGTGAAAAACGATAGTTTACACAGATTGACTTAGTATCGATGCTATTTACAAATTTTGTTCAATACATTATTACTTGAACATTCATTGACACGTTAAAAGTAAACATCTCTGGTTAGATACATGGAATTTCTGATTTATTAATGGTACAACGATTCTAAATTGCTATTTTAATAAAACTAGTCTTAAATTCTCTCCTACCATCTCTTAATTTAAATTCAATTTCATTCAAGGCGTCAAACAGTTAATGCGTTTTAAAGGTCATTGCCTTTTGTAGTGCTGCAAAGGTTTTAGTTGAAGGTCACCATTTTAATCAAAAGTTATACAAAAGTTATAAAATGTACATAACTTTCCGAAGGGAATTTGATAAATTCTCAACAGAATCTTAATTTGAATTCAATCGAGAACGAATTTGATTCAGCTTAGGTTAGGGTGATTTTTTAAACCTTCGTAATACTTCTCACGGTGGACCTTTACAACGCATTAAAAAATGATCAAAGTCGGTGGCTTCCTTTTTGCAAACATTTACCTTGTCCGCCCTAGGAAGAGCAAAGAGTGTTACAAACTTTTCAGCAGCAGCGTAAACTTTTAAATTGAATGCAAACTCGACGAAGGCGTTGCACACACTTACACGATTCTCATCCCTTTGCGTGTTTAAAGTTCGCATATACGTGCATATAGAATACACAATTATGCAGAAATTTGATCGCGCGTACAAAGCGAATTCCAAAGCGTTTCGAGACAAAGAACATATAATTGAAGCTCGTGAATCGCGTTTCTGATCCTTTGGCTATCGGTATCTTTCTTTGAGGGGTTGTTCGTAGAAGACTATTGCAAGTTCGACGAATAAACAGAGCGATCGGAATTTCAGACACGCGATAGAAATGCATCTCGCGCAAATGAAGGTTCGCAGAACGCAACTGGCGTGCAAGATCTCGAGAAAATGAACCCGCGGCCGACGGAACATGAATCACGAAAACGGCTGAAAGGCGGCTGTACGCAGTGCAACAAAAGACGGGAGAGGTGAAAGTGACGATGAAGAAGAAAGAGTGGCGTTCCTAATTGGAGAATGAGCGGATTTTTCAACTCCCTGAAAAGCTTCGCGTCAGGAGCTGCCAGCTCTGCCTCGAAGTACGAAGAACTGGAAGGTGAACAGTTGTCTTGCGAAGTTCGCTGCATGCGGGACTGTCTTATCGTTACCGATCAATGTGGATGATCCGTTTCGTTACGTTTCGTTTGCACGAAACAACGTTTGATTTACGATTTTTCGCACGAAAGCTGTTTTCGTTTAAATGCTTTATCTTTTTAAATGGATGTTTGCTTTAAATAGAATGCAAATTGTTCTTTCATACGGATGATTTTTCGTATACGATGCGAAATCTGATTTATATTTCGTATACGTTTCTGTTGTGTGCTTTATTCTCTCCGTTTTGTTCGATTATTTAGGAAATTTGCACGTTTATCTCTGATGCGGATTTCGGGATATTTTATTCGAAATGAAACGAGGAATAATTATTTTAATGAATTGTTGCGAATTAATTTGCTATTTTTATTTTGGAAGTAAGGGGATTTTATTCTATGAGAAATTTTTTACTCGTGTTATTGAAACTGTTCAAAGGAAATAACAAGTAATTTGACACAGGTTGTGGGGAGATTACCTGTTATGTTATTTGAATTAGAATAGTTATTAGGAATATTTGGAGAACATTTACCCTTGAGATGGGCTCCGTTTGTGTGCGCAGACACTGTAAACAAATGTATATGACGCAGTTAGCTATTATTTCACTGTTTCATTATTTTACTACTTTCTTATTCTATTATACTATGCAGTTCCTATTTCACTGTTTCACTACTTTACTACTTTAATATTCTATTATTCTATGCAGTTACTATCTCACTGTTTCACTGTTTTACTAATTTATTGTTTCATTATTGTACGCAATTGCTATTTCACTGCTTTACTTTTATCATTATAGTATTTTACTATTTTATCACTTTACTATTTTATTATTGTACTGTTTCGATACATTACTACTTTACTATTGTACTGTTTTACTATTTTAATATTTTACTACTGTACTATTTTACTATTTTACTTCTTCACTAGTGTACTGTTTTACTACTGTACTATTGTACTATTCTATTTATTTACTATTTTACAATTTTACCATTTTTCCATTCTGCTATTTCATTATACAGTATACTTTCACCATTAAGAGCTCAAAATAAATTCACTTGAATCTCAAATGGAATACTCTACATATTCAGTAGTATACACATATGTTATGCTTACAATATTTTAAATGTGCATTTGCACTTTTTACATTTAATACTACCACTTAGATACTATTTTTGCAACGTATAAAAGTTCCTATCGGAAAATTTGAATGGTCACTTTCAATCAATGCACCGTTGTACACGCATTTCGTATGTCTGGCTCACAATTGACCTAACCTCAACCGTTCGAGGGTTAATTAAATAAATTCAGGTCACTTCTGCACTATATAACTTGACATATTCGTCGTGTGTTGCTATAAATATTCAAATGAGACCTTCGCATCGCGCATTTAGAGGTTATAAACCGATTTCTATGGAAACTCAACAAACGATCAACAATCGAATAAAACGATGATCAAGTTCCCGGAATAGTAGATCGTACTTATCGGCTCTGATTTTATTTCGAGTCGAATAAAACCTCTATTAAGATGATCTTGTTGGAGTGAAATGGCGATCGTTTAAAGGAGATTCGGTTACGCGACGCACAGAGATTCAAGTTGCAGAATTCACGTAGCTATCCTCGAATAACAAACGGATAATGGAAAGCAGTTCTAGTTTGTATCGTGTTTAAAGTACTCTTTGATAGACGGACCTCACGTCATTTTAGACGGATTGTAAAATGTATGGCAAAATGAGTGCAGTCATTCTTAAAAATTCATAACAGAACGAAAGGTGTTTATTAATTCACAAATGGTAAGTGCGACCTGGATATGTACGTCCTGTAAAAGCTGAACTTTCTGAACAAAAATAGAACTGCCAAGTATTTTGTCAACAATTACTATTATCAGTTGAATTCGTTGATGAATGTAACATGAATACCGAATCTTTTATTGCAAAGGCAAATTTTTGCTGGGAGAACGATAAAACACGTGTTCGGCCGCTTATAATCACTTAATTTAATAATCAAAATTGACAGTGATTGAGTTGGTATTGTGTTGACTATCTAAAACTTACAAACACTTAAAATGACCACTATCAACGTATCATTTAATATTTTTGCTATTAGTTTTATATGTGACATACATATTCAAAGTGTATATTCCACTGTAACATCTTACATTTCGAAAAACGTTCTACTAATTATAAAATATTAGTAAATTTTGTCTTAGGAACGGCTAGAAACTTTTACTTAATCTAACCACTAATTTATTTCAAAATGAGGTCACTAATATGATCTATAATTTTCTAGTATCGAAAATAGAATATTGCAGAGTTTGAAACGTAATCATCTGCAAAATTCACGATAATTAAATAATCATATCAAAAGCGATTAGATCGTCTGGCCGGTTAATTTACCGATGACCCTCGAGTTTCAAGATGATACCCGTTTAGTCGAACTATCTTTGTACGAGGCATCGCGACGCGTTGCATCGAATAAAACGTCTGATTGTGAAACTTTGTAAATCGAGAGCTGACGTTCCCGATCGAATTAAGGACATTAACGTTTCTGTTTGTTGAACCCTACTCAAAGTACTTCAGCCACTTAACTAACAACTGTTTTCACCAACGTTTACGATCGTTTCATGGTTGCGTTTGATGACTCGTGGAACTGCATTCTTTAACGAGTTTAATCGAACTCATTGACTACCAGCTGTTTATTTTTTAACTTTTAGCGACATTCTTAGATTGTCTCTTTATGTCGAGGATGAAAGAAGATCGCAGTAGGATTAACACTTTGGAAGATAGTGAAAGTTGCACTCGGAGACAATTTTTCTTCTTCTCAAATTTATTATGCTAGAATCTTATGCTAGCATCAGTTATATAAATGTAAATAAGAAGATTTTGATGTTGATATAGTAGGTTACTCCATAAGTTTTATTCGGATTTTTTAAGAAATTTGAGGAAGTTGGGAACTGGAAAATTTGGAAATTTAGAGATTGAAGAAGTAGAAAGTGTGGGAACTGGAAAATGTTGAAATTTGTGACTTAAGAATTGAAGAATGTAGACATGACAAGAATCCGGTAATTCGAGAATGTGGGATGTTTTGGAATTTGATAATCCTAGAATGTGGAACATTTGGGAACGTGGGCTGTTTGGGAATTTGGTAATATAGGAATCTGGGAAATTGAGAATTTGACTATTCGGGAATGTAGAAATTTAAGAATATAAAAATTTGGAAATATAAGAATTTAGAAATTTGCAAATCTAGAAACGAGAGTTTGGAAAATGTAAAAACTTGAAAATCGTTCCTGATAAAATATTTAAGTTCAAGCGACACTCATACACGTGTGATACAACAATCAGAATATAAAATGACGAAGAAAGTTTTATGAAAAAATCCTTCGGTCCACGTATGTTTCCGAGCGTCTGTTAAATTTTCAGTCGAAGACACGAAGATGAGATTCAGTTTGACCCCGCAACCGGGAGAAAGCGGTTTCATACAATGGCTGGATGCAATGAAGATGGTAGCCAGGTTGCAGGGAGGAATTCCGCCGGAATTTCGGAAGAAGGCAAGTATCAGACAAGATTCTTACCGTGCCGGTAGCTTGTTATTTTAAGAGACGAGAGTATCCTCATTTTTCTCTCTGTTCTTTTCTCTAAATATTTCACAGTTATGGCTGACGCTGGCAGAACGTCATCTGGAACAGCGTGGCGTAGATTGGAAGCAGGCTGAAAAGATTTGCTTCAACGAGTGGAGCAATCCTGACGATGAAGAGCTCGGTATACAAATCGTTAAAGTAAGACTCAAAAACGTACATATTTTTTTCACGATATTTGTACCGTCAGTATTTTTTTTGGGTGTATTCTATCTTGCTCGATTTTCTCTCTCGCAACGATCATACCAAAGAAATCTGTTGAATGGTACTTGATAAAATTTCAAATTCAAACTCATCAAGCTCCTTTACCATCCGTCTTTGTGTACGTGCGTGCGTGTGTGCTTTATCGATTAAAAGCATTAGGGATGACCCTATTCAAGTACCAGGTAATGAAAAGTTTTCTGTTGGATCTTTTAATGAAACGTCGACCGATATAAGTTCCAGAACCATTCATATGGGTCTTACATTCTTTCGTTCTCATCCACTAGATGTTCTAAATGTTCTACTAACAAAAATTCAACGGTGTTTGCGAAATTTCGATATTTCAAGATTTGGAGATTTGGGGATTTGGAGATTTGGAGATTAGAAGATTTGGGGGTTTTGGGGATTTTGGAGATTTGTCGAATTAGAGTTTTGGAGATTTGGAGATTGGAGGATTTAGAGATTTGGAGATTTAAAGATTTGAAGATTTGGAGATTTGAAGATTCGCAGTTTTAAGGATTTGGAGATTTGGAAATTTAGAAATTTAGGAACATTGTTTCCTGAGAATTTTATAATTTGAGAGTATAGGGATGTTGAAATTTTTTAATTTCAGAATTTAGGCATTTAAAGTTACACAAATTTAGAAGTTTGAGAATGTGTGAACTTATAAATTCAAACACAGTACATAAAATCATTCGCTTCGTACTTTCCAGTGACCACAATATTTCTCGAGACGGTTTCCACAGAAAACAAAAAATAAAAAGAGGACACAACGTTCATCTTGCGTAATGGCGTCGAAGAAAATTCCATCCGGCCTGACGCGATTCTGTATCATGTCCTTAACGGCGTTCGTTGGGCATATAATCAGGGCCAATTAAATTTCGATCATTAATCACTCGAACGCCGGCCAATTAAGCATCGCCGATGAGCCTTTCAATTATTCGTTCGCGCGACGAACGGAACGAACGACCTTTTACGAACAACTCCGAAGCGCAGTTCGGCGAACCACGCATTTCTCGGCTTATCGAAATCGTAATTCAGCGGTGGTGCGAAACGGAATCCTATCGAGCACGGAACGGTTGTCGTTTCAGGACTTACACAGAACAGGCTGCAGTTTATTTTGCGGAGCGGCTGGCAGAGACAATCAGGCGGTGCTTCGTCGAGTTTTGCTCGGCTTCGCACGATGGAACAAGTCCGTCGGCTATTGCCAGGGCCTGAACGTGTTGGCCGCTCTCGTTCTGCAAGTTATGGATCGGGCAGAGTCCGCCGCTGTGAAGGTGATGATCTACTTGATAGAGGGTGTGCTGCCCGAGGGTTATTTCGCGGACAATCTGCGGGGCCTGTCCGTCGACATGGCGGTGTTCCGAGATCTCCTGCGGGCAAGGCTGCCCAAGCTATCGAAACACCTGGAGGCACTGCAGAACGACGCCAAGGACAAAGCGACAGGTAACTATCGCGTACTTCTTCATATTTTATCACCCAACAACAAAGTTCTACCTTTTTCTCAATGACGAGACAGCAAGGTTGATTGTCATCTTACGATAATAAACATTTGCTTCTGTTTGGTAAACATTTTCTATCATGCTCTTGCAAAATTCCTGAACCAGCTTTGAAGTGAACAGTTTGACAGCCCTGTGGTTACATTTCGATTTTGAGCGAATATAATTTGTACTAAAATTTACACGGACCTACAGCCATAAAGTCCTAACATCCCAAAATTGAAAACTCCTTACGATTCAAAAATTTGAAATATCAAATTCAATGTAAAAGTTCAAAGACCCGTTATTAACAATGATCTACCCATTTATCCTACGACTGTGTACATCAGTACCGTGTGTGCATGTCAGACCAGAAGGGTTAATAACATGTTAGCGTATCACGTCTCGCTACACGCGTTCACTTTCACTGTGGCAAATCAACGTGTCAGTCCTCGTTAGACATGTGATACAAATCCCCCGAACAACGTGTTAATTATAACGAATTGAATAAAGTATAGTTCACACGTCGCAAGACGTCCTGTCAAGTCCTCGCAGAGTACTAAAAATGCTGCAGCTGCAGTTATTCAAAGCGAAAGACATATTTCTTGCTTTACGTATATTTTTGGCAGGAATCTTGCTAGCGTTGCACGCGTCTGATCGGAAAATGAGAAAAGTAGATTTGTCTCTAGAATTGAATGCGTAGAGCTCATTTTATCGTAGGTACATAATAGATTTAATAATGATTTTAACGAGGAAAATTTGTATAGGCAGCAGTTACGAGCCACCATTGACGAATGTGTTCACGATGCAATGGTTCCTTACCCTCTTCTGTCATTGCTTACCTCAAGAAGCAGTGCTGCGTGTGTGGGACCTGATATTCCTCGAGGGTGACGAAATACTGCTGAGAACGGCGTTGACCATCTGGGAAGGATTGTCCGAGTAAGTGGAACTGAAAGATTCATGCTTTGATGCGATTACACTGAATCACTGTGTAACGTCATTCTCTTTTCGCAGTCGTATCATGGCCGTGACATCAGCCGATGAATTTTATAGTATAATGGGAGTTCTCACGAGGGAGATGCTCGAGTTCACGGACACGAATAATCTCATAAAGGTTCGTTTAAGCCTTTCATGAAAATTCATGCCGTTTGTGTCTCTGCGCACTACCTTGACGGTTGTACATTTTAAACTGTCGTTTGCACGTTGTTCGTACAGAATATTGTTAGTATGGGGCCTTTGCATGGTGTAACGGGACTTAGAGAGAAACACAGGTACAATATCACTCCATGGGCAAGAAAACTAAGCGACGACGATGACAGCGACACAGAGGAAGATGAAAGACTGGCTGTGGCTGCCGCGATGTTCAGCATGGCGCAGCGTTTGAAGAAAGGTAAACATTCAAGACCGTGTATATCAGGGCGGTTCAAGTGCCATAAATAGAAAACAAAGTTTCGCGAATGACTTTATTGCTTCTTTTGACGAGCAAACGATTCACAAATTTGTCAACATCTGTATCGACGTATAATGGCGGAGAAATTATGAAGATTATGCAGGAAAGGCTAACGATTATGTCCTTTTTTTACGAGTCGTTGCATGTAGTATAATTACTATAATGAGCAGTAATATGTGGAACAAGTTTAAGACTTATCTTGCTCATTTAAAACTTTCTAGTCTCATACCTATTATTTTCTACATTTTTGTAACATTAAAGGTTTTTTCTATGACGTTAAGCACCTTCACAAAATTCCGTTGAAATCTCGTATAAGACATTTTCTCATGGAAACGAACAAAAAATTCCATCAAGATGTTTCTACGTTCGAATTTTTTTGAACCGTCCTGGTGTATGTTTAAACGATGTAATAATTTGATCGATACGTAATTGGTTGTTCTTTTTCACGTTGTGAAACCCGTTAGTAGATCGTATACCGCAAACGATTGGGGCGCTGCAGGCAATGGCACCCAGCAGCGATCGAGAACGTCTCGCTTTGGATATTAGCACTTTGAAACAGCAGTACGCCAAGTTACAAGAACGCCAACGACAGGCGCACATTATACTTTCCGGTAATTGCTGATTCTAATCGCTAATTTAGTTTTATACACGTTCAGATATCAATATACCAAAACGACCCTTTCGTCGGCTTATATGCTTGCATTTTAATAACAGGCATTTACGCGATGATATTATGCAAACATTTAAGCTTGTTGCCCGCTTTAAGTGTCCGGAGGTGTAGAATAAGAGTTATTGCAATGACGTACGCTCGTTGCAAATTCAACGGGAAGAAGAATGCATACGTTTTTTCTTGACGCAGCTGCATGTGCAAGGCAGACCATGGTACCACCTCCTACTTCTCAGGCCATGAATCATCTTTTAGTGGGCAAAAGTGCGCTTGTGAGTGGGAAGAATCGACCCTTGAGTCTACCTTCTGGTACTGCATCGACCAAGACGAGACCTACGACTCTAAATCAGAATCGAAGGGACAGACAAGGCGTCACTCTTCATTGGAAAGACACCAAGAAACTGAAACAGAAATCTTCCAACTCCTCAGGTATAGGTTGCGATGTTCAAATGTTCGCGCAGTACAATCTGAACTTTTCTTATAAAGAAAAGTATCTTTATTGAAATAATGAGTATTGTCAGCATCGGTATTGTTCAATTATCATTTGATTAAACGTGAAATATAATTCATAGATACGAAAGTTTGTTGATCACATACATAGTTTTCTTCGTATTTACTTTTAGATATACAATTCACTTGTGTATAATTGTCTGCTCATTCAGATGCTTCTTTTTGAATTATATTTGAAAATTGGCAATATTTTACTACTTCACGGTATATGTATTTTATCGATCGAGGATAAAGTATCATGGGTCGATAATGCAGAAATTTGCAACAAGGTACCATTTGTTGGTTAAACTTATCGGCAGTTAGTATGAAACTGTTTTACCTACAGCAAGAAAAAACGATACCTACATCTGAGACTCAAATCTTACGCTTATCTCATGCTGGAAACATTGCATACAATCTCAAATCATTTATCTTTTATGTTTTAATTATACGCGAAAATTCCATATGGAAGGATTTATATGAACTGCAATGCTTGTTGAAATATTTATATACGTTCAACTTGTAGATGTAGCAGAGGGTCACACAGCGTCGTACCAAGCCTCAGAAGCCGAGCTGACATCTCCAAAACGAAACAACGCTGACAGCGACAGTGACAGCACATCCACCGAATTATGCGACGAGCCAGATCGTCTGAGCGACGTCGATAGCGAGGATCTTACGTCAGCTTCCGAGTCGTACGTTATAGCAGCTGATGATGATAAAAGCAGTCGAGTGGATGGTTCGCCGATTCGCGAAAAGGTCGATCGACCATTACCCGAAGAAAAGAATGGCTCGAACGACGTGGAGAGTTCAAAGGACTTGGATGCTTCCGAAGAGAGTACCATGTCGATCGCGAAGATTACCGATCAGATCAGACGATTGTCGGCGGAGGATGACAATAATTCAATGGTTCCTCAAAAGTTCAGCGCGCAGATCAAAGCGTCGCCGGACGATTCATCGATAGCAGTATTGGAAACGGAGAAGTCGATACCTAATTTATCGGTGGAATACAATTCGGATAGCAGCGTTGTTAAAAAATCATTGGTTCTGGACGAATACGATTACTTGAACGTCGGTAGCAGCACGATTAGCACGAAAGACGACGAAGTGTTGGTCCACGAGCGGCATCGACCTAAAGAGACCACGAAGGAACTCGATCTACCTCGAGACGAAATCGTCACGATCAAGAAGGATCAAGAAGACAAATCACCTACGTTCCCTCGACAGGACACCAACGCGTTCTCCAGTTACGTCACATCGTTAGACACGAAATATGATAAAGTAGTTGACAAAACAGCCGACGATCTGCAGACGGATAACGAGAATCGTTTCAAGACATCTTTCGATTTTCCTACCAGAGTTCCTCTAGAAATAAAGTCGTACGATGGTTCGAAAACGGGTAGTTTGATTAGTGACTCAACGAAAATCGAGAGATCGTTGTATTGTAAAACGTACGTTGGTCATCTGCCCATTTCACCGGTGACGGTCGATCAGAAATTAAGCAAGATGACACCGACCATACATGCAACCGGTGTCACCGGATTGACTTCTGAACCCTCAACGAATGTAGTGACAACGATGGACAAGTTCACCGACAGACTCCAGACTCAAACAAAAGTTTACTCGGACTTGCTGAAGAGTCCTAAGACACCGGACAGTAACAAGTCGTTCAGTTCGGGTGAAACTATGGGACCAGACTCGAGACCTTCCAGCTTAACGGTCAGCCCAAGGTCTCCGGTCAGGTCAGACTCTCGAGACTTCTCTATCGACAAGTCATTGTGTTCGTCTGTCAGTTCCGACTCGAAGACGTTGGTTCGTTCGATAGACTCGGATGTCACGAAGACGGACACGAAGAAGGGCTACGAGGTGTCCGGTTCGACGACCCCCATCAGCACCGATTCGTTGAAGAACAAGTCGGAGAGCAGTCCGAAGTTGGTGGTAAGCAGTTCCAGCGATTCGTGCAGCCCCGGTAAAATAAAGTCTTCCGAGAGGTCGTTCAGTTCGGACCTTCAATCGCCAATAAGTGCCAACTCCATAAAATATACCTCGAATTTCACTAGACGGGGCCAAGACGACGTGTCGGGCTCGTCGATGGACCTCAGCAGCGCCACTTCGCCGTTCTATCCGATATCGAATCCGAACCAGAAGACCCCAACGTCACCGTACAGCGGATCCAGACGAAGGTCCAGCTTAGACAGCACGGAAACCTCGCCTGAACAGAAATCGACCAGCTCCAAGGAGTCTAACAAGTACCTGGGTTATCAGAGCAAGTACGATTCGTTGAAGTCCTCTGATGTCAAGGACATCGATAGCGTGCCTCGGAAAAGCGAGAGCTTCGTCAGGTCAGAGTTCAACGCGAAGAAGGACTCCACAACGAACTTGATCGACAGGAAAGACGGTGCTGACGATGTCAACTTCTATCAATCAGGCAGTAGCGACTATTTTCGCAAGGATAAGGACTTTCTGGATGACGGAGGAGACGATCCTCTGTCAGAGAAGGACGTGGTACCATCCTTGCCTAAGGAGAAACTGGACAAGCATTACATGAACTATCGGTACAGGGACCGGTCGAAGTTGTTGGAAAGAAGTTCCAGTAGTCTGGACAGCAGGAGGTACGCGGACATGAAATCGTCAGCGTCCACGGACGAGTTCAGCACGTCGATGGTAAAGAAGAGATCCAGCGACATCCTGGAAGATATCAAACATCTGGAAGCCAAAGCCAACGAAGGATCCTCGGACAACGGTATGCTGACGAAGAAAAGCAGTTACATTTGGGAGGATCTGAAGAGCCTGGAGGCTAGAAGACAGGACACGTTCAGTAACTCGGCGAGCAACTTCTCCAAAAGACGTCTGGAGATACCGGATATAAACGTAACTGGTGAAGGCAGGAAATCGTATGTTATTCACCCGAAAATCAATATCGACGAGAACAGTGATAGCATATTGAAAACCGTGGCGTGTAGCAAAGATAACGGCGATGCTGATGATGGTAGAGAATCGAAGTTAGGCGTGTGGACGAAGGTGAAACCGCGAAAGAAGAGCGACAACGGGCGCAGGAACAGTGATCGAGCTTTGAAGATCATTCAGGAGAATTCCGCGATACTTCAAAAGATTCTCGCTTGTCAGGCGAAGAAACGTTTACCGGACCTCGAAGAGATATCCAAAGAGATCACCATTAGCCCCATTAACGAGGAAATCTCGAAGATCTTTAGCCCGATACTGGAGAAAATGGGATTGAACGAGCACGAGATAAACGAGGAGTTAGCGAGGATCAATTTCAAGGATTTCGACAATATGACAGCGACCAGCGTGTCAGAGTTCGACGCGAAAATTAACGAAGAGCTGTCAAAACTTTCGCTGATCGATGAAACGGAGCAAATAGATCATTTCGACGTGGACGAGGTGATATCTCACGACTACTTGGACACTAGAGAAGCCCTGATAGATCGCAAGATAAACGAGGAACTGTCGAAACTGTTGGCGAATTACGAACAGCATTCTCCAGTCAGTATGGTGACCCTGGACAAGGGTCCGTCCAGCCAGAACGTCAGCGAAATCGAGGGACTTGAATTATCCAGCATCTCCACGAACGTGTTCTCCTACAAATCATCCAACGATTCCATCGAAACCAGAAGCGACATGGGATCCGCGCAAGAACCATCCATCCCCGTTGACAAATTTCCCACGTACACGGAGAACGTATTGCCGTACACGACAGTTTCCAAATATCGTGTAGACGATTCGTCACCGAAGAGCGACATAGACATCTACAGAGAGCTGGAGAAACTCGACAAAATCTCTTCTGCTCAAGTGTTACCCGACCCGATCCTGGAGCTCCCTCAGAAAGAATTCTCCTCCATTCCATACGTCCCTGACACGTCACCGTTCAAAGACGTGTCACCGTTGAGGTACACCGCTAAGCCGATCCAGTACGACACGTCACCTTTAAAGACTTCTTACGATCCCTACAAAAGCTTCGACTTCAAATCCAAACTGTCACCCAAACACACACCCAGCAATCCCTTCGTAACAACGACTTACGAGAAAACCGTGATGGACCCCGCGTACGAGTACATCAACCACAAACCAGAAATCTCGATCAACACGTACGACCTGCATTTAAAGAGTCCAATGATGACGAAGGAGTCGTTAGAGTTTCGCGTGAGATACGACGAGCAACCGGTCCGAGATGTCAGCACGGATTATATGTCTCTTCAAACCGACAGCAGACCCATCATTGGCTCGAACAAATCGTCGCCATACTTTAGCAACGGTAACGGCGAACCGTTGACACCCACCAAGTATATCGCCAAGGAGGACAGGTGTTTGGAGAGCGGCGGCACATCTTTCTTGGACTACTCCGGCGATTCTTCGGAGATCCTCCGTCGCAAGTACGACCAACTGTCTCCCAAGGAGTATTCCCACGGGAAGAGCGCGGAATACGACAAACACGCCAGCACGTTGTCCCCCATAGAGGCAGAAACGTACATGGGATCGTATTTGGCGAACAGACACCGGGAACTCTTTCCT
Source organism: Megachile lagopoda (assembly GCA_036983795.1). Lineage (NCBI taxonomy): Eukaryota > Metazoa > Arthropoda > Insecta > Hymenoptera > Megachilidae > Megachile > Megachile lagopoda. The sequence goes on from CM072800.1 coordinate 10,113,717, forward strand.
AGCGCCATTAATCACTACGCCTCGAAACTCTCGCCCGGTTTCGACGAGTCGAAACGTCCCGTCTCTCATCCGGAGTTTCCCGGTAAAATAAACGTCGGGAAATACGCGGACCTGCCCGATAGAACTGGATCGAGCAATTATAAAAAATCCTCTCTGAGTCTGGGTAACATAGGGCACTCGAGTAAAAAGGTGGAGGACAATTACGATTCTGTGATCAGCCCGAAGTCCCAGTTCAATCCTTTCCCTGTCAGAAACACCACCAGGAAGCCGAAGGAACTCACCTTGAAATTGGGTCTTTACTCACCGAAGGGCACAGATTTGGGACAGTTGAAGAGATCATAGTGCAAGAAGGTAACGTTTTCGTTTCTTTGGTTTCCGTGTCGTATCGACGATTGCGTCGATGAAAATGAATGGATTTTCTGTACAATTGTGCGAGATATTGTGGTCGTCAGAGTGACCATGTAATGAAAAGTGGGCCTAAATCGTTGTTTCTCGTTCGTGGAGTCTGATGTTGCCAATCGTTGAAGTTAATGTTATCCGGTTGTGTGGTGTTATAAGTTAGAGCATAAGTGCCGATGATGAAAACCTCGAAGTCTACTCTCGTCGGACGCGTGTATCCGAAGAAAAGGAGAAATATTAAAGAACGTGTATCGTTCTTCTAGACTTAAGGAAACGTTATATCGCGACGAACGTTGCTACGCAATTTTCACGATTTATCTTCCTCTCTCCTAATCGTTAGCGATTTAAAGTCCGTTTTTCTCCGAGTCTTTATAGTCTACGAACGTTGACTAATTACCAGAACGTTTTCCTTTCCTTTTTTTTTATGAATTCTGCTCGACGAGAACGCGCCCCGTTGTGAGACGAGAGAAAAAGCTTGCGGAACAGCGTGGAAATCCTCGACTAAACGATTTCTAACGCGATGCCTTCAATCTCCCTCCAATCACGCAGGAAATCTGGTTATCGCGGCTCGATCGTTCGGTAAATTGCTGTAAGTAGCTCGGAAAGCGCACGAAGCTTCGTGAAAAAGAAACGTTGAAACGAAATGCCTTCCATTCCCTCAAACTCGGTTCCCATTTGCGCGAAGCGATCTCGCGTGCGATCGTAAATCGCGGGATCGATCGCGGGAACCGTGCTAACGCGAAATTTCCTTCGAACACAGATACATTATATAGAATAGTGATAGGCAACTGTGCCCGCGAGAGAGCTTCGATGTGCAAGTGACGCGCAGATGGTCGGTAGATTCACCAATTTAAAAATTTGGAAATTTATCAATTTTTTGTATTGCAAAATTTTTAGGCTGCTAAATCTTTAAATTTCTAAATCAACCAATTTATATATTGAATTTCTGAACATACGAATTTTTAAATTTCAAAGTGCCGAATTCTTAAGTTATCGAGTTGCTAGCTTGTCGAATTTGTAAATTTCTCAATTTTTACATTTTGGAATCACTTATTTCTGGAATTTTTAAACTCTTAAAATTACACATTCTCAAATTTATAAATTTCTACATTCATCAATTTCTATATTTCCAAACTTCTGAATTTCAAAATGCACAAACCAAACTTCTACATCTTTCAATTTTGATATTTCCGAATTTATAAATTTCTAGCTTCTCAATTTATAAATATCTATATTCTCCAAGTTTTAAATTCCCTTTCGACATTTTTACATCTCTCAATTTCTATTTCCTTGAACTTTTAAATCTTCAAATTGCTAAATTTATATATTTATACATCTCTCAATATTCTTGAATTTTTGAATCTTTAAATAAATTTTTACACCCCTAAATTATCTGTATCCCCGAATTTTTGAATCTTCAAACTCCAAAATTGATAAATTTTTATATCCCTCAATTTCTATAACTCCGAATTTCTGAATTTCTATGTTTCCAGAAGTTCTGGATTTTCAAATTCCGTAATTTCTACATTCCTCAAATGTCTATCTAAATTTCTAAATGTTTAATTTTCTAAATTTCTACATCTCTCAAATGTCTAAATTTCTAAATTTTCAAATTTCTAAATATCTATTCCCATCGCTACGCACCATGCACACCGTTGCCCTCTCGGGTGCCCGCTTGATATGCCCGTCACCGATATAGCGCCACAGAAATTGTATAAAATTACCTGTTACAGCAGATAACAGATAGAGCTTAATTTGTCCGTACTTTTGCGCAAACTTTCTCGTGCACAGGTGCAACAACAAAGTGTCACAAGCAAGTTGTACACACGAAAGGGGCAAGTGATGTTGAAACAAACTGTATATAACTACATAGTTGTTAATTGTATATTATTAAAAAGGAGAACAGAGAGAAATGGTGAGGATTGGAGCTTCGAAGTTGCTCGAGTCGATCTTTTTATATAAAATAAAAGTAGTATTTTTAGATGTTTCTAATATGAGATAATCCTCGTATTGTCGCCGCCAATGAACGTTCGAGCTTAGCCACGCTATGCTTATTCCTGATTACACTGACGAGTGTAGTGAGTTTCTGTGTATAGGGAAAATGGCGATGTTTGTGAGGGTAACTGAACATTCGCGTGCAAACGTTTACCCGGGAAAGTCGTATTGTTTGTCGAATACGAAAATGCCCCGTACGAGCTAATTAACTCCAGAGTAAAAGCAAGCTAATTAACTAAGTATTAACTACCTAACTGCGTAGTAACTCTCGATTATTAACATTCTCACTGCGTCTGATATTTGTTGCGATTTTGTTGAAGTTAGATATTAATTCTGTTAATATTATCATTTATTATTTTACTCGATCGAAGAAGGTTTACAGACCTTGCAATTACTCCGCAGCGAAAATGACAAATCGTGGTACCTTTTACGTCGCCATTTTGTCTAGGATAACGTACTATGCTCGACCGTGTACATCATTCTTCTGTAGTTCTCATTTTTGGTCATGAAAATCACCGATTCGATTTAGAATTGACCTTTAACACGTTGACTGTGACGTATAGGTTATGTTACAGTGCAGGTTATTAAAAATATGGATAATTTTTTCATTTCTGTGAATTGAGACATTTCTGCGAGAAATGTTTGTAGCTTTTGAAAGTTTCTGTCTTTTGATTTTGTTCTTTCGTTTGAAAGAATCTGAAGTGCCAATTGTCGGTGACCATCGTGGTCAATGTGTTAAGAGTCACCATTTTAAAGAAATTACACGTTCATTGCTTTGCAGTATTCTAATTGAACAGAGGTGGATTTGCATGTTCTCCACGAAACAAAAGCTGGTAGAATTTTTGATACCACCAAATATTCCTTCGTCAATCTGAAATTGTTAATTTCAGAAATATTAATTCCGGAATATTATTAATATTCAGCGTTCATAATGAATGCAAAATTGAACTAAACGGCAGAAGAACAGGAACTTCTTTATTGAAATAACGAATTAGGTCAAAAGTTCAGACTGCTTTTCATACCAATTTACTCAAAATGCTGAGTCTTTAAATGTTATGAAAGAAATACTCTTTTCTTTCACGATTTCTTCGGTACAGTTTGAAATTGAAAAATTTCTACAGATTTACATGCATTACGTTCGTGATGGAGTTATAAATTGAGTTGAACGTTTTTAACGAAAGACAACTTTTAGTTTTTTGGATCGAACATGAGTGACACTATTGAATCATCCCTCGAACAAATAACAAAGAAACGTAAAAGCGTATAGAGATAACCCGTGATTTATTTTTATCGGCTTGCATAGCGGTATAGATGTTGATCTGTCAATCATTACGTCCAATTTAATCACCGTTGGCAGGTAGACCCGTCAATTCGCAACTCGATGCGTGTAGATTTTTATACGCACCATTTTAAGCTCGAGGTATAAAATAGTCCGTTGATTTCGTAGAAAGCGAGGATCGATAAAAAAGAAAATTTCGATGTAGCTGCGTTAATGTGCCTCCAACGATCATCTCGCGTGAAAATTCGACTAAATCGTCGATACAAGAATCCAAGTAGAAATCCGCGCAAACATAGATAAGGCAATTCGTGCGATCGTATACAGTCGCCATTTTCTCTGCCGAATTATTTTTCAAAATCACGCTTCCAGAGGACATTTTTTGCTCGTCTTCGTTAAGTCACGAGGAAATTATCAAATTAATCTATTTAACATTTGGATCACGCAACGCTTCAACTGCAATTTTACGCTTGATTAACAAAATCGTACGAATTAGCAGGTCTCAGATTACGATCGATGAAATTTTCACTGACATTTGAGACGTTTGGAAGACATTTGAATTTTGCAGCCATAATTTGATCATTTTAATTCGGTAGTAAAATACCGATTTCAACGAGTTGGCGCGTGACCCAGGTGTATAGAGGAGCTACTACAATTGGTCAGAATAGAAAAATGGACGTCGTCACACGTATTTTCGGTACTATTGGCTTTAGCGGTCGCACACCAATTAGGTCAAAAACAATGACAGGCAAACGTCTCGAGAGTGAGGTGCGAATTGCGTTCAGCAGTTGTTATTATTCTTATTTACCGAAATGTATCTGGAAGTGTTCACGGTGGGGATAGAGCTTCTCTGGGTCGATCACGCGCCAACTTGTGGGTTGACATCTGTAGTTTATGTCAAGACAGAAGAATTGCATAGGCTATTTTTATACATTCACGAAATAATGCAGCTGTTAATAAAATGTAATGACAGAACTTTATTTCTTTCTCTTTAATGTTCATTTATTGAATTGTATTAAAGTATTGGGTTATATTCAAATTTTTTTATGGATTAAATAAAAAGCTTGTTACGAAGTAATAATATTGACAAAATCAGATGGTGTTGAAAAGAATGTTATTGAAAATTTGGTTGATCGAAGGCAGATTTACCGGAACATTTAGTTGGCGATCGAAGACGAAGTCGAAGAAGAATTAATTGACAAGCGGACAACTTCAGTGAACCGAATCGGTAGAGGTTCGAAAGCCTGTGAGGAATAGAAAGTATTCGTAAAAAGGTGCTTTAACAAGGCATTGGCGCGTTAAAAGATGAAACTATCTAGTCGTAGGTAGTCGATAAGCAGTAGTAATTAATCGTTCGTCGTGTCTCGCGAATGATCGTTTTCGAAGGATGAGTCGACATCGATTTAACATTTTTCTTTTTTATGTGTAATTTCGAAACGGTTTGGTTAACTTTTGAATGACGATGGCTGGGTCTGTTGTGACTCAGGATATTTTAAATTTGGCAATTTGGTAATTTGATAATTTGGGAATTTGGGAATTTGGGAGCTTGATAATTTGGGAATTTGGGAATTTGGGAATTTGACAATTTGGGAGCTTGATAATTTGGGAATTTGATAATTTAGGGATTGAGGAATATAGGGATTTCAGAACTTATAGATTTGTTAACTCAGAATTTTGAAAATTTAAAAACTACAGAGTGTGGAAATTTATAGTGTTGGTGAGAATTTGAGAATTTAGAGATTGAAAAGTTTAGAAATTTAGAAATTTGAGGGTGCTAAGTCGGGAATTTGAGAATTTGGAGATTTAGAAATTAAGAAATTTAGAAATATGTATGATTGAGTTGGGAATTTGAGAATTTGGGGATTTAAAAATTTGGAAGTTTAGAAATTTATGGAGTTCAATTAGGAATTTCAGAATTTGGAGATTCGGGTACTTGAGAATTTAAAAAAATACAAATAAAAGAATTTAGAATTTAAAAATGTAGAAAATGAGAAGTTGAAAAATTAAAAATTTACAAAATCGAAGATTAAGTCCTATATTAACAATAGTCACGAATCACGAGAATCTCAAAATGATACATTAACAATCTGAGCTCTCTAAACCGTAAATTGCATATCGTATAAACGAGCCTCCGTCAATCAAACGTTAATAAAACCGAATTAAATTCATTCTCTTCTCAACAAGTCCCTATTCGTTTCTCGTAAGATAACACAATAACATTCCTGAATTTACCACAAAACCGCAATACAGAAACATACTATTTTGACTCAAACTCTGAAAGAGGGGAGGTTGATTTAGTTGGAAGGAAGGAAGAATGTATTCAACGTATGCCCGCCTTCGTGTGACGATTGTTGCGAACGTCGATATGACGAGAGTACACGGATCCTACAAGAGAAATCATTTATAAAGAAACGTTATATTTACAAAAGGTGTGTATGAAGTTGTTACGTGACGTTTGTGAGAATTGTTGTAAATATCCGTGGATACGAGTCATGCCAGATATAAGACTGTATATTTGAAGAGCGTAGAGATATAAGTCGTTATAAATAAATAAACGGAATAAATATATTGAGAGAGAGAGAAATCTATTTTAATTGTTTTTTCAGACTTGTGTTTCACCGGTCACGTTTTTAATATCAAACAATCCTGAATATTGTATTGTAACAAAAATTACTCCGCCGTTCCATATTTCTCACTTTTGCATGTAAGATGAATTTTAACTCAAGACCATTTTTCACCTCAGAACCCGATATATTCTTAATCTGGTGCTTTAAAAATAAATTTTACTGAATTTTTTTATATTCATAGTCACAAGTGACGCGTTCTGCGAAGTCAGGTATGTAATTGTAAATGAAACGCGAACTCTTTGCGAAAGAAGTCATTCTCCTTTTATTGAGGTACTAATATTATCTATACACTTTCGTTATTTTAATGGTGGTGTCGGTTATGAAATACATTAGGTAGAAGTTTATTATTCGATTGACCGGTTAATTCGTTTTATCTGGTTAGCGGATTCAAATTATACTATAACCTCTAAAAACCTGTACTATTAGTGTCTTAAAAATCGTAACGACTTTATAAACGAATATAGTTGATCAAAAAGTTCTGTCGATTTTAACACACTGGAAGAAAAAGATAGAATTGTCATAAATAAACCAATACAAGCGATCAGAAAATAAGTGAAGGAAAAGAATAAAATTTCTTCGTATCTGGCTCCGTTTGAAAATAGAGTTTTGTGTACTACCCAGTCAAATGTATCATTTTTGAGACACCCTGTATGTACATAAGGCAACAGAGGAAGCAGACGGCCATTTATTTAGAGAGGTGAGGGCAGGTGTATAACCCTGGACACCTTTTGATTGGTAAACATGCATATTTTATCCTGTCTCGCAAATCGGATAACGTGTTGTTCGTATCAATTATTCTCGAAAACTCAACGCCGCTGATTAATGGGAACGGAGTTTTAATTGAAACGTAATCCCAATTAAAATCAGTTGGTGATCCCCTCCCCCCCACGAGCACGCGTAATCGCGTTAACGAAATGAGATGTCTACTCGAGCACAAGATACGGTCGAGTATTTTAAACTGGTCGTTCTGCGCAATTTCACGATACCTTCAGCAACAGAACGTATCGTATTTCGAACTGTGAATACAGTACTACAGTGTATACAGTGTACAGTGTATTCACAGTTCGACTACATCGCAGTGAGCGTGATATAGTGTGCAGTTTGTAAGAAATTTGCGATTTTCTTTGTATTTATTTTGGGGATACAGAGAATTTGGAAAATTAGTTATTTTTTTCTAGATTTTTATTTGGATGTATAATCCTTTCCAATTTTCGGATTTTAACATTTTTTATTTTTCTGAGTTCTAAGCTCACTTTTTACATTTTTAGCTTTCTTAATATCTTGATTTTTAATTTCGTAATTTCTTGGTTTCTTCATTTTTTAATTTGTTGATTTTGTAATTCTTTGATTTTTCAATTTCATAATTTCTTCTTTGAAATTTCTTTCTCAAATTTCTGTCATATTTCTTCTTTTAATTTACAAATTCCACATTTTTTAAATTTCGAAAAGATTAAATGCTAATATTATTCGCTTTCCTCATAAATCTTTATCTCAGTATTCTCTTATTATTATGAATATTTTTTAAATTAAAAGAACAGTTGGTTGGCGGTTAAACAATACACTAAATTGTAATAGCGTTCTCGTTTCTCGCGGATCTCCTTGTTTCTCTTTATTCTCGTGCCACCGATTTGCAACTGTGCTTTCATTTATAAATTAAAACGTATTCGAAGCAATTACATTTCCCCCGCTTTCAACGGAGAGTTATCCGGTCATTTTAAATTTTATTCAACGCTGCGTTTGTTGGTATCCATTTGAAATTGCTCTGACGTTGAAATTGTAATCCATTCGATGGGGATTGAAGCACAACATGCATTACCTTGCATAATTCCTGCAATCGTAAATATTGTTCCATTAATGATTCTGTTGAATTAAAAAAGAAAAGATTACCAAAGATTATTCCACTGCACGAGTAATTAAAAACTGACGATAGCGGGAATTAATGTTCCTCTGAATTAAGTAATCAGTGATTGGTAAATCGAGTTCTCATTAAAGAGCTTACGAGAAACAATATGCACGGTGAGAAAAAATATTCAAATTGCCCGTAATTTGGTAATGTGAAAATTGGGAAATTGGGGAATTTGGTAAGGTAGAAACTTGCAAGTTTAGAAATTTGATTATACGGAAATTTGGACATTAGAAAATTTCGAAACGTGGAAATTTTACAATTTAGAAATCTGGAATGTTTGGAATTTGGAAATTTGGAAGTCGGGAAATTTAGATATTTGGAGGTTTAGAAATTTGGAAAATTTGGAATTCGGTGCTTCAAAAATTTGCAAAGTTTGAAATTCGGAGTTTAAGAAATTAAAAAATTGACAAAACTTATAACTCCAGAAACTTCAAACTCCCAAACTCAAGTACCACTTTCAAATCACCTCATCATAATTCAAATGACTCGCCATCACATTTTCGTCCATTTCTCCATTTCTCTGTAAAATTCGAGAGCTTACAAAGCAGAAATGACCGAAAGAGTCTCGGTTTTATTTGTCAACTTAATAACCGTTGCCGACAGCCCGGATTACTGTTCCTCTCGCGAAAAATATACAGTGAAATTTGACAGGCCGTTCAATCAACCAAACAAAGCGCAAACGAAAGCATAAATTGTCGTACAATGACTACCATGAATTCGATGGACGGTGTTTCAGATGCGACGAAATCTATCGCATTCAATATTTTTGTTTCATTTTAACCGGATCCCTGATCAGTACGCTCGCTTTGAGGACGTCAAGCCCGCGCTGACTCGGCTTCACGAAAGAGTACAAAAGTTTAATAAATCCATTCAGCATGGTTTAATACAGGACCCCGTACGGATCGGTCGCTTATTGGCGACACAACATATTCAGCAATTTGTCCGTTCGATGAGATATCCGTTCCAGCAATTTATCCGTTTGGCAAAATGACAATTCGACAGTTTGCCCGTCCATAACGCGTCGGTTCGTCGATTGGACACCGTCCCATTCGCGCGTTCCGATCCTTCCATTCAATATATCTCCTTTTTTCATCTATCCCGTAATAAATTCGTTTACCTTCTACCACTTTTTTTTCACGGTTCTCGTTTGATTAACTACGAACCGGTCACGTAATTCCCGTGAAAATTCTGAGACTAGCGAGCAATTCGCACATTTTTTTTTTCTGCCGGAAAAGGTACTCGCAGCTTGATGAATGCTGTCAATTTTTCAGAGATACACATTGTATCGCTATACGTTGCGTGACTGTGCATTCCATGGTCTCGCGTTGCATTATCACGCGTTGCATAATTATGTTATATGGCCACCTGCTGTATTACCATACGTTGTATGATTACGTGTTATATTGTCACAAGTGCCTCATGAATTCTATTGACACGAGCTGGTGTATAGGATTGGAATCTCCTAGCGTATCTGCATGCGTGGAATTTTCACGCGCTCTATTTCTTCAGAGAAATTTCACACATTGGCACTTTCACGTACTGCATTTCCTTGTGTGGCTCTTCTGTGTGCTGTATTAATACTCATTGGCACTGTTATATTTTTACATACTGTGTTTTTGTAAGTTGTATTTCACGCGTGGTACTTCTACGCACCGTATTTCCACGCGTTATATCTTCATGCATCATATTTCCACGCATCGAATCTCTACGCACCGTATTTCCACGCGCCGTATTTCCACGCGTCATACCTCCGCGCACCATATTTCCACGCGTCGTAATTCCACGCGCCGTATTTCACACGCGTTGATAACTTACGCACCGTATTTCCACGGGTCGTATCTCCACGCGCCGTATTTCCACGCGTTATACCTCCACTCACCATATTTCCACGCGTTGTATCTCTACGCACCGTATTTCCACGCGTGATACTTTCACGCACCATATTTCCACGCGTTATATCTCCACGCGCCGTATTACTACGCATCCTATCTCCACGCACCGTATTTTCACGCGGCATATCTCTACCGCATCTCTCCTCGTACTACTACATACCCTAGAATTGATCCCTGAAGTGAAACATCCATTTAATTCAATACGAAAACCTTACCCTTTACTTAACAATAACCTAAAATTAATGACCCTAATTTTATCGCGCGCGGCAAATGTGTGTCACCGATCAAGGATAGTAAGAATTGTACGCGACCTAAAAAGCGGGACGAAGAAGTTCGGTGAACAGTACAGTGGCAGTTGGTAAATGATAAGAAAAAGTAGGAAAGAAAACAAGCTTGACTAATTGCGAACACTTTTCACGAGTTTAAAACAGCCTGACAAGAGTCCCGGGAACGAGAAAATCTTCTCTGTTTCGTCCTCCCTTTAAATCTCGCGAAAAATCTCGTTACGATGACTGTATTATGTAGCAAATTGCGACGAGCAATCTTGAGAACACGCAAAGCTCGATGAAAATGGTGAAAAAAATAGGGTAGGAGAAAAAAAACATTGCAAAACAACCTCAGAGTTTTCTCCAATCATCGAACTTCCATCTCGCGATTCTCGTTGCAGCTTGAATCGTGGACTGGTTACAAGAGCTGAAAAAACGAGCGTACAAAGCAACGGAAAGAAACAAAGAATCCGGGAGACCGAGAAATAATGGTAAAGCTGAAACGCTAAATGGTAAGAAAAACGAGAGACGGGAACAAGAAACGTTACGGGGAAGGAGTAAAAAAGGGTATACAAAGAGAAGAAACGGCAACAGAAATCTTAGTAAAGGCGGACGCAGAAGGGAGTAACACTGTGACGTAGGTACGCCAGGTAATATGTACCTATCCTGTTATGGAAATGAGCATGACCGAAGGTGTGTGCACTAGCGCACCAGCACTATTGCAACCTAAAGACACACGTTGCATCTGTAATGTCGTTGCTGTGCTTCCAGCTCTCTCGTTTCTTGCACTCATATCTCGTCCATTGACAATACGTTCTGGACGCTTCTGAATTCCGAGTTACACGTCGTGAATCTTATTACCAGATCGAAATGAACGACAGAAATGACGTGGGTTATTTGTTGCATCGCAGATTGCGATTTTAGAGCCAAATAGAGATGCTATCGGGTTTGATGTATCTACACATAAATCAGAGCCAAATTCCAAAGAGTTTCATTTGCTGGCATTCGATATGCCGGATTCACGCAATAGAATTATTTATATCTACTATTGAATGAATGCGTATGGATTTACACTTGCTCGTAGGACTCATCATTTGATAATTTGGAGGTTATTTTTGTGAAATTATATTTTCATTCATTTGAATTGCTAAGTTACCGTATTTGTCGAATCTACAAATTTTCAAATTAAAAAACTCATGAATTTTCAAATCTTGAAATTGTGCATTCTTTAAACTCCTAAGTCTTCAAATTGACTTCTGAATCCTTAGAATCCTTCATTTTCAAATATCCAAACTGCAAACCATCAAATTCCCAAATTACCTGAGAAGCTCCACCTCCAGAGCCCCAAAATCGGGGAACTATCGAGCGACTTCTGTACTCGGACCAACGTGATACCAATTTCTGACCACGGAATGAGCCATTAGTACCTTCGATATCTTATCTCAATACTTCAGGAATATTTTCAAAAATCCGTTGGCGTGAAATAGAAAATATGGAATTTATGCATTATCGAGCCACTTTTATTGGCGAAACATGAATCCTGTAAAAATCGAGTTTTCGAAATGACTGAAAACTGGTAGCGAGGAACGCGATTGATCTGCATTGTAATGGGAAAATTTGAAAGTGAACGGACCCTAGCGTTCGCGCGAGTTACCAAACCATTTTCGAGAAAATTTCGAACGGAGAAATGTGGTTGGCCGGACGTAGGCAACGTCGATCTGCATTTTAATACGAAAATACACGGGGGAGAAGATGGTAACGTTGTAACGGGAAAGATAAAATGGTTTCACTTGCACAGGTCGGTCGATGTAGAAGTTGAAACTGTTTTGTACAGATTCGACCATCGAAATTCATACATCGTCGCCTCAGTTTCTACGAGCATTCATTACTGGGTTTAGAGATTTGTATCTTCGATTCACTATGTTTCCGGACACTGGATCAATTAACAGAATTGAATCAAATAAAAATAGTCCGAAGCCTATCAATTTTACTTCTATGTACTGATTTATTCAATGTATAAAATCATCTTCAAATTTTGAACCTCTGTAAAGAATATTCTGACGCAAACTATTAAGACTGAATTAAAAATAATATTACAAACTATTATCTTCTTGCAATACAAATTTTAATACTGCTATACTATGCAAAATGAAAAATGTTATAAATTTGCTGTTTTGGAGGTTAACTTCTAATGATCTTCACCCTGACCTTACATTTGCATTTAAACAAAAATTCTTTCGCGCAAAAATATTTAACAAAATCAAAGATCATTCGTTAATCCTACAGTTCTGAATATTTTGTTATCAAATTGATATCTGCTATTTGCAACCATTTACATTATCAAAGTTCCTGAAATTATATCTGCTCGGTAGTTTAATGAATAGCAAATGATCTTGCATGATGGACGGAAGACAGAGCAGCACGCATTACAATACGAGCGTGAAAGTTACAGGAATATCGATCAAAATCTGGGACATGGTATCCTATCCAACCAGCATCTAGTTGTATTGAATTGATGTTGAATTGATAGTAGCGAAATATACGGAAACGCGCGAGCGCGTTACACAGGTCGCTCGTTGTCTATTTGGAATTATGCAATCAAATGACACAATGGTTCAACTATTATGTATCAGCCAAGCGACCAACTTGCCCGCAATGAATACAACGGTGACAATGCCAGGTCTCGTCTCTTCTCCTGTCTGTTGCAGCAATGGCGGGTTCGATATTGCCAAATTCTCGTGAATAATAATTGTTTCACCGAAGGGACTCGCTGTGACGTGTGTCATTAAAAATCAGATCGTTCTGCAGTATTCGGAATCCATCGACGTTTCCTTTAGGTTCAATTCAGTTATACGTCAATTGCGATATTGTGATAGGTTAGGTTTCAATATTTCAGTATTAAGTCAGGTTAGGATTCAATATTTCACTATTAAATTGGGTTGAATTTCAGTACTTTAGTACTAGGTTAAGATAGGTTCAGTATCTTAGTATTAGGTTAGATTAAGATACAGTATTTCACTAATAGGTTAAGTTAAGTTTCGGTATGTTAATACTTTGTTAGCTTAGGTTTCAATATTTCAGTATTAAGTTAAGCTGGGTTTCAATATTTTAGTATTAGGTTAGGTTACGACTCAGTATTTCACTAATAGATTAAAGGTTAAGTTTTAGTATTTTAATATTTGATTTTGTTAAGTTTCAGTATTTCAAGATTATGTTAGGTTACGTTTCAATACACTAATAGTATCCTATGTAAATTTGCACTCACAGTATTTACAAATTTTAGAATTCTGGAATGTTTGAACCATTTATGAACCTTAAGTTCGATTTTCTGCAGACTTTTCCAAAGATGGAAATACTTGATCGACAACAGCTTCAATCAAATACAATAGAAAAAATCTGTACTGTTGAGCAAACACTTATCCACCCTTATCGGGGTTCTAAGGGTGTTGATGATTCCGAGGATTTGTGCACGAGGGGGATTGAAAGGTCCTGAGGGATTGATCATTCCGAGGATAGCAAGATTTCTAACACCTTCGTAATGTCGAGATTCTCCCCAAGAACTTCTACGACCCTTGTCCTTTCGGCAAAATATTTGTGAACCTCAGAACCTTCGCAAACTTTCAAACCCTTCGAATTCTTTAATTGTGACTTCAAAGTCGTGAGCATTGTTCAGATGTAGTGATAACTATTATCCTTTCAAGTTAAGAGTTTTAGTTAATCGTATCATAATACGGTTATATTTCTTTCGATCTTTTTTATTAGATTTTGGAGAGTTGGGAATTTTTAGATTTGGGATATTGGGAAATTGGGGATTTGGGAATTTGTAGATTCAGGAATTGGAAGATTTGGGAATTTGGACATTTGGGGATTTGAAGATTTGGCGATTTGGGAATTTGGACATTTGGGTGTTTGGGTATTTGGCAATTTAGGGATTTGGGAATTTGAAAATTTAGAAATTTAGATATTTGGTGACTTGGGAGTTGGGAACTTGTAGATTTAATAGTTTGGAGATCTAAGAATGCGAATATTTAAAAACCTAGAAACTTAGGACTTTTCAAATTTAAAACGTGATAGAAGTCGAAAATTTTCAAACCTGTATGATTCACGTTATCAAAGCTCATCAACAAACCTAACTAAACAAGTTGGAACTCAAATTTCTTGCAAAAAAGCGCGTTATAATTTTCCAAAAGTATACTTTCGAAACCCGTAAAATTACATAAAGCTTGAATCAGATTATCGCTCCAAAATGCATGCACCCTATCAAAAGAAACATAGACCTGGTTCATGATTAAAATCGTGTCTGAAATAATATGTGCCTTCTGGCGGTTACGATTCGTGAAAGAATCGTTGGAATTTTGATGAATGTTTCCGTTACGGGGGCTACTGGCCACCCTCCCGTAGTCTAGCATCGGTTAAAGGGAAAGTGTAATGGGATGTTTAAATTTGTAAAGGTAATAATCGGCTGACGGCTTCAATTGAGATAAGAGAACCTCTGCCTTTTGGCAAGGAGCATTAGCATTGAAACATCGGCGTGGAACTGAGGCTCCGCTGATGCGGAAATGAAGTTGCAGCAGGGAGGATAAAAGTTGCGGACGATAGGCAGCCGTCTGCGCCGTTTTTTTCATCCAGCAGAGTGGAATCGCCAACGCATCACCATTATTGAAAGATGCAGACTCGCGTTAACACAAGGAGGAGATGCCGGACCCGCTGCTCGAAAACTTTTCATTCGTTTGAATTACCCGCCCGGATGAATACATGAAAAAAGAGGGTGAGATCGCGGGAGGAAGAGCGACCAAGTGGTGCTCGTTGCGTGATCTCGGAAATGGCAAATGAGAACGGGGCAAGAGATTATCATCGCGAAACGCTATCGTCGAAAAAGGCAACTCTTTGAATCGCGGATTGATTAGCGGAAAATCGCGATATAGAAACAATGAGCCACGGAATTATCGGAACCTTTGATAACAACGCTGCTGGTCAAAATTAGAAGCTTTTTTACCTGGTCGGTTCTCGTGAATAATATTATCTGTGAATGGTATCTTTCATGAATAATTCTTTGCTGGACAAATTATATTATGAGAAGAGATTTTATAAATTTTTTACAATGAGCTCTTTTTAGAGTTTGTAAGACTGTTCATTTTTAAGGAAAATGTTTATTTAGTAATTAATTGCAATAGAAATTGCTTTCAATAATAGATTGCTCCATTGGGATTGATTAACTAGAAAACAAGGTTTTTAATTAAATTTCTATTCGAGAAAACGACTGCAGTTAATTACTCGTATGGGAATAGAAATTGAATATTGAACAAGATTTTTGACATAAATGATATATTTGAACGTAGAAAGTAGTAATAGTAATAGTAATAGTAGTAATAGAAAGTAGTAAAAATTGAACTTTTCAAGAAAGCTGTGTTGCTATCCTACAGCAAAAATATCTTCAAACGTAAAAGATTAAAATAGATTATAATATAATGGGTGCAATATAACATAATACAATGTTGACACACGGTGCAACATCACATGATATAATGTTGATATATAACATCAACATAACAAAATATAATTTTGATATACGGTGCAACATAACTCGTCTTGCAATACGATATGACGAATTATACAACATTTCACAACAGGAACGTGATTTTGTACACCAAGTAACTCCCACGAAGTGCAAATTTGCCCGATAATAATCAGTGTTCCAAAAGCCAAATGTGCTAACATTAGCGATAATTAGTTGAACGTGATCATTGAATCACGAGCTGAAACAACTATGGAGTCTGAACATATCATTACCCCTAATTGATTTCCTATTCATTGAATCGTAGGAATGATAACACGTTTGGGAACTGGGTATCAAAACACCCCTCGAGGCGGACCACGAACCTTAATGCCCGTTCTTATTGGTCGCTCTAATGATGGGTGGGGTCGAACTTCGTCTTCTGTCCCCAAAATTCCTTCGTGCACCTGCCAACGATTATTACTCATCGTCGAATACTTCCATCAAGAGTGGTCCGATCCGCGTACGAGTTTCGATAATGATGCAAATGCCCCTTGGCATCGCCTGCATCGATGATGAGCAACTGGGCGCGTGAAAGCGCAGTGCACGCACCATGAATTACGATTTCTAAATTTTAAAATATGGGGTTCTAATTTTTTTAAGTTCTGTGGTATACAATTTGGAGTCTTTTTAGTTTCAACAGTTTTATTTTAGCGAATTTGTCGAAGATTTTGAATTTCTGCATTTTCAAATTTTCCAATGTCATTTTCAAATCCTTAAATTTTCAAATTCCGAAACTCTCAAATTTTTGAATCAGTCGATTTTGTAATCCCAAGACACTGAACTCTCAAATCCCCAGATCCTCAAATCCCTAAATACCCAAATTCCAACAATTAAAATCTGCACATCCCAAATCCCTACATCCCAAATTCTCACATCCCAAATTCCTACATCCCAAATCCCCACATCCCGAATCCCTACATACTAAATTCCATCAATCAAAATCTCCACGTCCCAAATCCCTACATCCCAAATTCTCACATCCCAAATCCCCACATCCCGAATTCCTACATCCCAAATTCCATCAATCAAAATCTCCACGTCCCAAATCCCTACATCCCAAATTCTCACATCCCAAATTCCTACATCCCAAATCCCCACTTCCCAAATCCCCACATCCCGAATCCCTACATACCAAATTCCAACAATCAAAATCTCCACGTCCCAAATCCCTACATCCCAAATTCTCACATCCCAAATTCTCACATCCCAAATCCCCACATCCCGAATCCCTACATCCCAAATTCCATCAATCAAAGTCTCCACGTCCCAAATCCCTACATCCCAAATTCTCACATCCCAAATCCCCACATCCCGAATCCCTACATCCCAAATTCCATCAATCAAAATCTCCACGTCCCAAATCCCTACATCCCAAATTCTCACATCCCAAATTCCTACATCCCAAATTCCCACTTCCCAAATTCCCACATCCCGAATCCCTACATACCAAATTCCAGCAATCAAAATCTCCACGTCCCAAATCCCTACATCCCAAATTCTCACATGCCAAACCCCCACATTCCAAATCCCCACATCCTCAATCTCTCAACCCCCAAACCGCCCAATTTATAAATTTCTTAAACTCCCAAATTTTCATATTTGAAAATTTGAAATACGTGCCCCGCAGGCACACGATGTGCCCGTCACTGTTCTGCATTCATGAACAGGTGGCTACCGGTCGAAGAAGGCGGCTTCCGCAAGATGTCGGGACGATTATCGCGCGTATAATATGTGGCTTGTTCGACGGTCGAAGTAATGGCGATACACGACAAACGACCGTGATCTCTTACGAATTTTAATCGGGATCTCTGGGCGAAGTGATGGGAAACGGAGGCGAGCAGAAACGAACGGGTTTTGTCGTGTTAATGGCGAGATAAACGCCGTCGTAAGATTTAATCCTGTCGTGCGCTCGAATGTGCCCGAGCGTTGTAAAATATCGGCGAAATTAATTCCCCAGTGATTTACACATCGAACGATGAAGTTTATGCCGGCGTACGAACGGCGACGGAATTAATATCTGCGTTGCATCAACAGCGGAATATTGTTTATTAACGTCGACGCGACAGAAAATAGTAACTGACACTGTTTGATCAGCGAGATTAGGTTGATTCTTTAATCCCACGTTTAGCTGTCGTTTGAATAACAGTTTCATTGTATTGCGAACGTTCGGCGTTTCATATTTCGCTTCTGGTGCTAACAATACGTTCGCGTTTTGTGCCGATAATGCCGCATCAGTGAATTCAAAATGATATGCCGTCAATGCGTGTTGATAGCACGGCGTTATGTATCTCAACAATCACAGTTTTATCGCATTCGTTCCAGATATTGTTTTCGCGAATGTTCGTGATTAATTAATTTTCAACACCGATGGCCATTTTATTATTGATAATGGATATCGAAATACCTAACAGAAACGACGGGTCTGTTTTCAGCGAGGAATTGGTCTTTAACCTTCGAACGTTAAATAACTCAATTTTTACACGTAGAAGATGCAATACGAAACATTTAATGACAAAATTGTACTTTTAAATTATTAAGCAAAATGTGTATTTATTGCTGCACAGAATGTTCACGGTAAAATGAAGCAGTATTGTCCTCGTACACAATAAAGGTTTCAAAAAATGGAAGAGGAAAAAGCTGTAACTATATTTTACCAGCAACACGACCTGTATCAACTTTTTATACTTGCATTACTTTTCGAGAAACGAAAAGTTTTTAAATGGAATGCTATATATTTCTTTATTTCATACAAAAGCTCGTGTCAAGGTAAATTTATTCGTGTCGCATAATTATGCTGTTTAAGATTACGCAAAGGCAGAAATAAAAGAAATGTAACCAATAAAATAACAGAGACCACACATTTCGTAAACTATGCACGTGGTCATCAGTTGGTGCAGTTTATCCGGATGGTCGGCGACACGCGGTATGGCACTCCGCTCGGTACTTTTATTCCCGTAATTAGCGTTAAAATAGTTCCTTGTATTACACGACTTTCATCTCATTTCTCGCGTAACATCTAGAGTGTTAATTTTTAAATATCCCGCGGAGCACACAATTTCGTGTAATGCATACCTGAAAAAGACCGGCCGCAGAAACTTCTCCCTCGATACCTCTCGCTGTTTAATTCTCGCAGTGTGTAGTTCTGTGAATAAAATTAGCACCTCCGTTACTCGTTTCGGCTTAATACAGACAACTTATTACCGTCTACCTGCAATATTCACAAAGATTCCGGTATCTCGACTTGTGAAGAGATTCCAGTCGTCTTTTGTTTCCAACGTAATAAAGTTATTAAAGTTAATAAAGGACATTCGTTGCTACGTTATCAGGTTCATACATTTGCAAACACACCGAGCTGTAACTCCGATAACGAAGCTCATCCTGCATTCCCTCTTCCAGCCAGACAATTCTCCTGATTCCCGAAACGGATATTGCATTACCACGATCCGTTGGACCGGCCGCGAACGGGCTGAATTCCCTCCTCGATCCAGCGAACTAAAAGAAAGATAATCCCAGGACGGGCCTTCGCGTAAAAGTATTTCTTCGGCACTCTCCTTTAAAAATGTTCCGTGGAAATAGTTCAGGGGAACAAGTTTGTCGCGAGAAACTTTGCAATCACGACAAAAGGGACGAACGCGTGATGCACGCGTGACTTCTTGTACTTTGCTCAGACGGCGGACTCCATTTTCTCGAGCGTGGACTACGCGAGACGGAAACTGTTTCGTACAGGTCCTTTTGTCCCCGTGGCGACCATTCCTTTAAAGGTTTGAGTGGTTTCGCGAAAGAATAGTCGTGGAAGTTCGCTTTGACCGGTTAAGGTATAATTTTCGGATACTTCCCGACCACTTTCATCCCCGGCCGCTTGTCAGCCAAACCAATTTCGCGTCGAGAACTTTAGAACGGAGCTCATTGGCGGAGCCGCCGAAAGAAGTTCAAGCAAGAGTGTACCGCTTCGCTCGGAATATTAAATCCACCCGGAAATACACGGGGAACCAGGTGAATCGCCTTCCCTGACAACTGAAACGATATTTTTAACTGATCGATATCGGATGCTGACTCGGTCGAGACTTAAATCTCTTTTGTATCCTACTTTCAAAGTTTCATAGCTGGGAGTAATTTTTCGAATCAGTCCTCTTTCGCGATACATTTATTCGTAGCGCTTTATGTATTTCAAGAAATCCAAAAGGGTCAACATTCTGAATCATCAAATTTTCAAAGACGAAATTTTCAAATCTGGGTCATTATAAAAATGTTGAATTATCGAGTTGCCAAATTATCTTGTACTTATGAAGTCTCAACCAGTGCTGCTTCCGTCTCGTCTCCCCAATCAGTCTCTTCTCTACCTTATTCACTACCTTGCTTAGCAACACGTCTCCGCAACGTGGTCTGAAACATACCTCTGCCACATGTCTGCAGCATACTCTGCAACACGTCTTTGCAACATATCTCTGCAACATGTCTAGCAACATTCCTGGCATCATGCCTAGTATCATGCTTAGCAACATGGAACTGTCCTGATGCCTGAAATTCCGTATCGAACTAACAAAAGAGCGTCAGCTCGCCTCGAGATTCATATTCACAGGAGTATAAAGGGCGTCGAACAGAGAGAAAACCGCACGTGTTTCCGTAGGAAAGCAACCTGCAGATATATATTCTCACGGGAGAAGACGGGAGTCCCCGGCTTCGCCGAATAAATTGCGTGCCGTTTTATTTACGTCTTCACGCAAGCTGGATACAAAAGGCGGACAGAAGAAGCGCACCGCAGTTTCCAATGGCAGTGCAAAGCGGCGGATGTTCGACGAAAGAAACGCTTCTTCCCCCTCGATACACGTATGGACGTTTATACCTATTTTTCCTACGTGCCTCTCGCGGCCTGCATTCATCTTCCGTTCATTCAAACGACACTCTGCCGGGGAAACTCTTGGCTATTTTACCGCATTTGTCCTTGTACGAGCTCAGACCTTCTGTCACGACCTTCTCGTATTTTCCCGGTTAATCATTGTCAACGCGACGATTAATTTTTTAACGTTATTTGCTAGGAAACGATACGCAGCGGTAATTTGGATTTTGATAGTTGGGGTACTTATTTTCAATATTAGGATGCATTTGGTGTGTTGCAAATATAGTCACGCACAAGATGATTCTGTGGATCATTTCGTATCATTTTTGTATATGAAGTATATTTGACGGAAAGAACTAACTAAATTCTCAGTTAATAGCCTTAAGAAGTTAGGCTACCTTTGAGCATATTGGAACACCTTTATATCTTTGGTGTCAAAGGTGTCCTAATCTCTTAAGTTAAAATGATTTTAAATGTGGAGTCTAATTTGATGAAACGAAAGGATCACTAAGTAGCCACAATAATTCGCCTAAAGCTTGACGTTTGTTGACCTTACGTTAGTGTTCTTAACATGCCACGGTGATTATATGTGGTCAGTGCTACACATTCAAGTACATTAATCATTTATGAGAAAAGAAGACGAAAGGAACATGTGAGAACCCTTTGCAGATTAAAAGATTAAACTTATCCTTAATAATCTGTATTTGAGTGTGTCTGATCGCAAACGTCAGTTTCCATTGACGGTCAAAGTGCTAATATGATATAAAAGGTATTCCACACATGTACAACGATTTCATGATATTAATAATCGGGTAAAGAATACTACCTTTCAATTAAAAGGTCACAATTAACATGTTCAAAGACATTCCTCCTCGCAGCGTTCGAAGAAACGACAAAGAGGTCCAGCAAAGGGCGAGTACATTTAACATTCCAGCGGCGTACAGCCGTAGATAGCGTTACGGCGTCATTAAACAGCGCCGAATATTTGCATTATAATGGAACACCGAGGCCGTGATTCATTGAGTTCGTCTGGTTCGTTATTAATGGCCCTGGGCTGCACGGATATCGTCGCGCGAGTCGCATTGTGTGTCAGTCCGAGTATACCCGTTCCTCCGGCTACACGGTTCCCTTTCGCATTAACATAAGCACCGTATCTCTCAGGGTGTCAGTCGGAGACGCGGGAGACACCGGCCTTTGGCATTCGTATACTTTCTGCTCCCTGTTCGGATCAAAGAGTCGAGCACCTCTAATGATGACGTCGTTCGCTCGAACCGATGCATTCTAAATGCCGACACGCCTCTAAATTAGTGTCTTCTCTAGAACGACCCAAAGAGTACGTCAACCCTGGTGACGCGCAAAAAGAGCCGCGACCAGTTTACTCTGTTGCTCCGTTTTAGATTGTACGTACGCAGGAAGAGGATGTTCGACTCGCGTGGTCGACGTCCGTTACCCGCGTCACCGGCTCGAAAGGCGAACGACGTGAATGAGAAAAGGGTAACAATGTAATTCGCTCCTCCGCTTCGATGCGAGAGACACTTGTGCAGCGTATCCGGAGATCGATGAACCCTACGCCACAGACGTGCGATTCTGCACCGCATCGAACAGATTTTTTTTATTCCTTCTTCCGAAATTGCGCTTCTGAGAAGAGGGCCAATTTTTGAACACGAACATTGGAGCTACCTGAATTTTTTAGAGTGGAGAAGCTGGTGCGTCAGATTTGCTGAGCGTCAAGGGAGTGTCGAGCACTTGCTCTGGGTGTTTGGGGGATGTTAGGAATTAGGAACTTTGGGAATTATTTTGGAAATTTGGGATCATTTATATTTGAAGACTTGGAGATTTAGGGATATGGAAATTTAGAAATTTAGAAAATTTAGAAAATTTGAGAATTTGGAACTTGAGAATTTGGGGATCAGGAAATTCGAAAATTTAGAATGAGCTTTTAGAAATTAGGAAATTTGAAAATGTTGGAAATTGGATATTGGTGATTCATCAATTCTCCATTATAGTACTCCAATATTGCTATTTTGTATCTAACTTTGTATCAAAATGAATATTCAATCTTCATGAAATCTATTTTCAATTTTTTCCTATATTATCTCAAAATCCGTATATTTCATAAACAAATACCTGTAATATTTCACTTATTGCCTTGAAACATCCACAACTTCCAGAGAGCAGAAAAATGTTTTTTTTAAATCTGAAACGAAAGAACGCAGTTAATATTATCGAATCGTTACGTATGAGAAATGAAAAGTTACGTAAACATGAAAAATGAAGAAAAATATTTTGCACCGATGCAAAGATTTCAAAGTTCCATCACTGAAAATAAATTATTGCAAACAGTCCGTGATTAATATCCTTTCAACCGAGTTCAATTTTACTTCGCACATAAACTCGTATCGAAACGATCTTTATAAACTGCTATTTAAAAATATTGCCGACTAAATACTGACGATTGAGCGACAACCACGTACGATACGAAATAGGGATATTTCACGAGGAACAGAGTCGATTGTATTTACCGTGCAGATTTCGCATTTTCTGCAAGACAGATAGCAAACATCGATAAACTTCATATTCTGCGATTGACGGTGCGCCATTCCTGACCTCATTTGGCTATCATCGGCTTTCTGTGCATGACATGGCCGGACAAATTGTTAATGTCGGATTTATCGACGCGTTTTCTACGTTGCAGGGAAAATTTATTATTCCGACTGCGCCATAAGTCTGCTGAAACCACGTTATGCGAATGAAGTGCGCACTTAATTAAACATTGCGTACGAACTAAAATATTCTGTAACATTGTTGCGATTGTAGAAGGTTACAGTCTAGTAAAACTTGAAAAGAAAGACAATTGTTTAAGGTTTATTAAATGTAGCGAAATGGATATTTTTCTAATTTGCTTATAATTCTGTGCAAATTTCAATCAACGTGATTCTACGACTTTGTGCTCACTTTGTGTAGGTTATTCTTTCTTCTTCAACTAGCGCCATCTTGATTTTAACACTAGAACCAAGTATGTGGAGTAGCCAAATAATTAACCAAACAGCGAAGTTTAAATTCATGACTTCAAATAACAGAAATTAATATTAAAAAATCAGTCGAACAATATTTATATTAAAACGAACGATATTTATAGTGGTATAAATATGTATGGATGTGTACAATTAAAATTAAGCGAGTGTAGTCGCCAAACGCAGAATAGTTGCGTCTACTGTAAACTTCGATTTAATCATAAAAAAAAAATTGGATTATGAAATGAAATTTGAACCTAGGCGAACGCAGTTATTGTTTGTAGTAAAAGGAAGATAACAGCAGCCACGTAACTAGAAATATTGATTTTATAATGAAAGTTTCAATTTTTGAGGCGATAAAAGAGCCTGTTACGGGTGTTGACATAATTCAGTTATGGGCGATAAAAGAGACATTTACTTTATACGTACGTAAAATTCAAAATAAATTGGTTAACTTACTATCCGTAAATCATGGCGGCTGTTGAAAGCGATTCACCGCGGAAAGCACTTAATTTAGTTAATGTAAAACGTAATCGTATAACAATTTATCGCACTTTTACGAATCGACAAATATTGTACGAATAATCGCTTCAATCTTAATTCACCTTTTCGTTCGGAGAATCTAATTTATTTGATATTCAAAGAATTTTCAATTTTAACGAAAACGTCCTTTTATTTTGTAACAATATTTCATTTATTCGCAAAACGATTTGCATTTATGACCTCTGCAAATTTTATTAATGATCATCGAAACTGTTGTAAGTTAAATAGTTCATTTTGCCCACAGCCACGAAGGGATTAGCGAAATAGTCAATATTTGATATCGACTGCAATTATACGTTACGAACGCTTAATTGCGTTCTTTAATACGTAAAATTATTAACGATATGAAAATTACGCGTTGCGTAACGTGCATCAATAATTATATCTCGTATGATTTCGCTACGAATCCATCTAAAAAGCGGAGGGTATCAGGGAATGCGCGAAATTATATCGAACGTGCAATATATGTAGCTGTGACCTTTCGACCCCGTATTTCGAACGCGTTGTTAAATATATAAGGGCTCTTTTACCTCGAGTTCCCGTCCTTGTATTCGTCGTCATTTAAAATTTTGACTAACAATTTACTTGTTAACAGTCGCGTTTCCGCTGTAATAGCTCGTGGTACTCGAGTTAAAAGAGCGTTTTGCATTCTTCATCTACCGTTCCAAATATGGAACCATCAAATTTGACAGCGTTCGAATTATATTCCGTAGCTTAAACTCTCGAATGAAGCTTCGCGGAAAATAGCACACTAAATGTCTCGGTTTACGTGACTTCGCAGAAAATGTTATTCTAATATCGGAATACGATGGCCATGTATGTAATAATTGTGTCATCTGTCAGTTTGAGGTTCATCATCTAAATTTGGAAATATCCTAGTAAAACGTCAGAAAATTGTTGCACAAAGCAGGAACTTTTCAAGATTCGTTGTAATATTTTTAGGTAGTTGATAATTAATTTCAGTTTAAACTTTTAGAAATTTGGATCTTTCGAAAATTCAGGTACTTGAGAACCTGCAAAATCAGGAGTTCATGAATTCATAAATTTGGGAATTTAGGTGCTCGAGCCGACAGCAAGTTTTCGGTAATTGAAAAGGTCTTTCATTTCAGGCGGATGCACACCGGGACGTTTATGTATTCTACGCGTTTACCGATGCTCCTTGTTGAAAAGTTTCATCGGTGTTTCAAAGGTGGATTAGGATCAGCATAAAATACGGACAGAATGTTTCGTATCGCGGATACTTCGGAGATCTGCTTCGTCTAGACGTTTACTTTACTCAGGTTACTGCAAGATAAACCGAACTTTCTACGATGAGATAAGTTCGCGAAGAATTAATACACAGCTACCTATGCAGCTGCGAATCGCTGCAAGCTAAACTGTGAATATTCCCGAGTTCTTGTAATTATCGAAATTCTGTTCTGTTTCGGGAGGCCACGCGATTTCTCGGTCCGATCAGTAGTTTAGAAGTTAAGCAGTGCCGTGTTAACCCGCAATTTCCTCGCTTCGGGAACCAACTAGTGCCAAAAGTCGAACTTATTAATTCCCGCTGAAACAATTCCAAGGCAAGTGTTCATTCTGCCTCGTGAACACTTGCAATCGGCATAACTTGATGCACAGAGTTTCGATACTATCGCCCGAAGTGAAACTGCTAGATCAGATGATTTCGATAACAGCTTCAAGTGTATCTATTTCCGTGCGCTTCCATTTTCACTACGCCGCCATTTTGATTCCCCTTTTACCTACATCTCAACACCTGATTACATCAGCAAAGTGCACAAATTTATAGTTTAAAAATACCTCCAAAAGTCACTATTATACTTTGCAACAAAACCGTCGATATTAACTAATCATTTTAAATTATAGGATCTAACCTCTTAAGTTATCAAACTACATATTTGGTAAAAAATAGAAAGTTTGATATTATATTATATTTTATGATGTACGTTTGACATGATTCAATGTACAAAATATTATGTGTGACACGCCACTTCGATTACAATATTAATTAATCATACCAATTACAACGCTTACAATGAATTAATGTATTGATATCAAATAATTAATATAATCAATCGATCAATTCATTTGCTGAGTAAACGTTAACATTTTGCTGAGCGAATGTTAATGGCGGGTTTAACGAAATTTCTGCAATTAACCAATTAATTTGGTAGGGAAGGGCCGATATCGTGGAAGTTGTTTGTAACAATAGCTTGGCGTCTATCTAACTGAAACTAGCCGAATGTCAGGACGTCGAGAAGCTCATGAATTTGCATGGGCCAAGCCAAATATAATCTTAGTGCACACAGATGGTTCTCTCTCGGGCTATAGGTGCTCCACGCCCGAGGACTCGGCTCATTCTCGCCGTTCATGCGATGTCGTGGATAGGAAGTGCAGATTGTTCTGTTTAATTACTGGCGAGGGCTGGACGAAGGACTTCGAGGGCAATCAGCTTATTTGTATTTGCTTACAGATTTACATCGGTTCGGTCAGAAGCTGACTAGCGAATTTCACCACATCTCATCCTGCACCTTGTGCACGTTCAAGATCCATCTACCGATAAACACCAATTCATAAAAATAGGATTAATGTGGCAACCACTTCAATTTTCGAAACTGACTCATTTGCAGCATCGAGGGTGTACAAATTTTTTAATTGTAAATTAAGGGTCACAGAATTTTCATGTCCTCGAGTTTTCAAATTGACATACATTCAAATACCGAAATTAAAAATTTTTTAATCACGAAATCCAACCTGTGATAACACAGTTTTTGCAATCAACCTCAGCATGAAATCTTTTTCACAATTTCTGTTTCAACATCCCCAGGGCTATGTATAAATTTCATCATAATATGAATCCTTGAAAATATTACATCTCACTATTCGAAAATTTCAAATTTCGCTTAAATACTTCGTTAAAAAGAAATTTTACGTTTCTTGCTCAAGAGGAAAGCAGATTTTTCCGCTCTTAAACTTAAGATAGGAGCTCGAATCAATTTGCATTTAACATCTCATTATGCAGCGGGTGGGAAATGACGCTCGGTGCAGTGGAGATATTCAGCTCACCGTTGGAGCACGATTTCCATGGAAAAGCAGCCGCGTGTACGTAAAACAAACATTCTATAACGCGTAACAGGAATCATTTCTCCGACGATGAAAGCTCGCGATACGAGCGGTTAGAATTAATCAGCTTTTGTCCGTGGCACAGGGATCCATGAGCAGGTTTTCAACGGGATGGTTCTTTCGAAAATTGGTGGCTCCGATCTTTCATTCCGCACGCAACGCACGTGAGCTGGCTACGTAAACATAAATCGAGATGGTCCAGAAACGAGGCAGAAATCTCCTCGGGCTCTTCCTTTACGTTCCAGGCACGCGATGGCCTTCGTCTTCATTAGTGCACTCCATTATCTGCACATACCTTTTAATAAACCTCGCGATACGAGCAACGTGTATCAATTCCAGTTCAGGCGACATTTATTCACTGATTCTCTTGCTACGTTTCGTGTTCGTTTCAAAGGATCCAAATTACTGCTACCGATACCTTTAAAAAAGGATAATCAAACGATATTTTAAATAGACTACGTCCATTACGGAGATGCTGATTAAAGCAGCGACTGAAGTGTCATTTAGAAAGAATTTATGAATATGCTCGTTAACTATCCGCGCAGAATATCGGACTATGTATATTTCTACTGTGACGATTAAACCGGCAGACAGAAGGTAACGAGAGCACTGATTTTAGAACAATAAACACTTTCCTGTTTACACAAATCGATTGAACGCCGAATTGCAAACAATCACTAGTTTTAAATATCTACCATGTGGTACAATGTACTCCGTTAAAATGTGGGCGCTATTCATAGTCTATATACATTACGTTGACGTCACACAGGCTATTCAAGTCCACATTCGATCAATAATAACCAATACCGAGAAATTCAATATCTTAAATGCATAGGTGTGTGTCTGTAAATAATCCTGAAATATTCCCTAAAATACTTTTCCCACGGGCAAATAATTAACCTTGTTGACGATCTCCCAAGTCGCCGAATGTTAGCCGAGCGATTTTGAAACCGCCTTTATTCTTTTGTTCGATTTCAGGCAGAATGCTCGTGCACGGAGCACCGTCGAATCGATTCGTGAAAAGGGAGCGAGGAATCCGTGGATGCTCTCCTTTTACGTTTCGGGCACGCGATAGCCTTCGTCTTAATTGGTGGGTTTCACCATATCCGACGTTTGTCCGCGGAGCATCTCTCTGGTAACCGGCGAACGTATTCGGTCCACGTCGTACACCCGATACTCTAATGAAGTGAATTTGCATCCATACGCGACGCGAGTGAACAAGCACAGAGATACAATAAAACTGATTTCATGTCTCCTGCCGAGGACCCGGTAAGATGGATGCGTCTGCACGAAGAGCTCACGGTTGCATCATAATGATTCGAGCGCAATCCTGCAGCTGTAGGATCGGTGTATCGGTCGACCGTTCGCTCGTGCATTCCTAGAGTATGGAGACCCATGGTCTGGAATTCTGCAACTACCGAAACGATCGGAATGCTCACGACTTTTGCCTCTTCGTTCGCCGAATGTCTGACATTGCGCTCTTCGTTCGAAGATAGCTTTGGGAAATCTTTTAATCTTCGATGGACTCCAGGATTTGCTGCTTCGGATATTCTGCTCCTGAAATTCCAAATTTAAACATTTGGTGATTTAGGAATGTGGAGATTTCAAATGTTTAAATTCTCAATTCGGAGATGTAGAAATATAGGAATTTTAAATTAAAAAATGTAGACGTTCAGAATTTTGGTAATATAAAAATTTTCAAATTTAGAAACAGTTTCTATGAATTGGGTCACTCTTTCCAAATTTTCGAATAAGTCCAAAAGAAACCAATTTATTAAATACTCTTAACTAATTTACTAAGTCCCGTTACTAACCAGTTCCATACCAGTACATTCTGTTATTCCTTACTGGACAACGCGTGTCCTGTACATGAACTTGTGACACAATTGCCGTCGAGTGAATCAGAACAAAAAAAACTTGGAAAAATTTGAAGTAGCAATCTCGGTCGCCCCAATTGTTAAAAAATGAATAAAATGGAAACCAAATTACGCTGAAGTGTCCTAGAGGGTAGAACGAATTTTCAATTGAAATTGGTACGAATGCAGTTGTAACGACTCTCTTTGTTCTATAAAAATCGATGGTGGAAACAAACGTAAACGTGGCCATCAACGTCGAGTAATTTATGCAGAGTTCACTATCGATTGCGCTTTCCCGGGCAAAGTAGTTGAAATTACGTTTCGATTAGCGATCTTGAAAAGAGGCCGCGCGCGTTATCATGCAGCGGTGTATGGCTTGCACAATGGACGTGAACAGTATCTTTGTTGGCCCATTCTGATTGGACTGTTAGAGGCTCTGCTTATGTTAGTTATGCCGGTGCATTCAACCAACAGCCAGAACTGCTTTGTTGGCACTGGCATATCAGGATGTAACGAGGTTCTGTATTGACGTTCTATTCGCCCGGTTTCTCTGACCGTGAATCTCCCGCTTTTCAACAACTACCATTACCGCACACCTTTGTGTCTGCGGACCGTAGGCTTTATAACATAGGAAAGTTTTCCTGATACCCGATGCAAGTTTACGGATAACAGAGTTAACTCCGCATCGCGTCGAGGTTTGAACGCGTGAAACATGAAAACGATCTCTTGCGAAAGCCCGCGAATTCAAGCCGCGTTTAGACAAACTCTCTAATACCCCTGGCTTTAGATGACGGCATTATAATTGGGAGATTATTCTCCGATACTTTGAATATTCGAGTAGGGCGCATGAAGAAGTTCGGTTTCATTATTTTGCTGTTTCACCACTTACTTAGTCATTTTACTATTTCACTGTTTCACTGTTTTACTACTTCGTTACCTCATTATTTCAATATTTCACTACTTCACTACTTCACCTACTTCAATACTTCACTACCTCAGTATTTTATTGCTTCACTACTTCTCTACTTCGCTACTTCGCTACTTCAATACTTCCCTAATTCCAGTTCTTTACTTCACTACTTCACTACTTTACTATCTCACTATTTCATTAATTCGCTATTTCATTATTTTACTATACTACCTTCTCATAGTCCTTTTATAGTTTTTTGCCATTTTATTACGTTCAACTGTGCTATACAATTATGTAGTTATTTCATTATTTCACAACTTTGTTAAATTTCTATGCTGCTACATTACCGTCTTACTATACCATTGTTCTACTCTTCTATTGTTTTATTATTCCATTATAATATTGTGCTTCTATCCTGCTATTCTAGTGCTACATCATACAAGCTGGTATATAATATCAGAATATACTATTCATTGCATAAATAATAAAGATATACCATATTGAATGTATTTTAATCAATATTCTTGTACATCAATGTACCCATACAAAATAGGTAATATTATGTACCCAGTAAAATTCTTGCCACTTCTGAACTTTGAATCATCAAACAATATACGCACATGTTTTAACAAAAAAAAGGAAACACAAAAATGAACTGTATTTATACAAGTTCGGAAGTATTGTTTGAACCTCCTCGTGGATCAAATCTCTTGTCACTGACAAAAACAAACAACTTTACCTGATACAATAAACAACATGCGAATAAGTTCTTTATTTCAATGGTACGGCAAAATAAGTGATAACACAAAGAATTATCCGGTAGATTAAATGTTGGCCGGCAGTCGAGTTTGCTCTACTTGAAGAACCTTAATTGAAGAAACGGCAGGATCCGACGAAAGATTGAAGGGTATTCATAATTCGCAGCGCGTATTAGTCTCGATCTCGATCACGGACTGGCAAAGGTAACCAATTCCAGCTGAGAAATTTCCCTTTTCGGGCCGCTTTTGCTCCCGTTCATTTCCTCGGGAACCACCGAGCCGCACATCCTGAAGGAATTACGGACAAGTGGTAGTCGTCTCTATCCATCCCCTGGCTAAGGAAATGAACGTTATTCGAAGCGGTTTAGCTTTCGGATAGAACGTCGAACGATAGAATGGAGGAATCACCGATGAGAAAGAACATTCTGAGAGCTATAATTACAGGGCTACGTGAGGTAGATGTGCTACGTTGCCGGTCGATTTCTCGCTCGTACGGGGAAGAAAATTGTCGCGTCAGCCCGTGGACATGACGAGAGGAAAACAATTAACGGCGTATGCAAATGCACTCTTCTTTCCTTTTTAAATCTGGATCAAGCAGATCCCCCGATTCTTTGATCGAACGTTTCACGGAAGATTGCGGAAAACACAGGATTATACGTAAGTCATTTTCAGCAGCGTCAAATATTGAGCAGCTTTTAGCGGCACGGCTACGAGCGCGTGACACGAGCTTTGCGAGCGGAAAAAAAGAACGTTAAGTGAAACGCGCGCAAAAAAAGCCGATCCTTTCGCGAAGCAGAAAAATTTATGCGTCGCTACGGACTGCATAAACGATGAACCCACCGTATCGCTTCGTATGTTTACCTCGAATGCCAATGCAAACACGTTCCGCTGAAATTATTTCAATTAGCTTTGCTTTCCAGTTATCCCTTTTTCGCGACACGCAAAAGGACGACACGATCCGCCTCTAATTAGACAGATAGTCGGGTAAAGATGCAAGCCCGTCATTTTGTTTCAATCCTGCTGGAATTTGCTTGACAAGGTCGATGGACGGTGATTAGTCGATTGTAAACGGATTTTTCCAATAACAGAGTTGATGCAATGACCGTATGCATATATGAGTTACTCTTGTATACAATTTTTAGAACCTCGTCCCCAGACAAAAAATAGTGATTTAAACAAATACCAATCAGATTCAAGGGCAACGTAAATTTTGTACAATCATGAATAAGAATATTATATTGTCAAACTATAATAATTTGTCAAATTTAGACCATGAATGTTTTCATTACACTTATAATCAATCAAAACGTCACCTGTTTGATTAGCTGTTCTATTGCTGTGATCAGCTCACATATCTACGTACGTCGTTCTTGGTGACACCCATTGATCGCAGCTGGTTCCGCGTTCATTGTCTCGATCGTGTAATAAACGCACAAAGGACCATTAATGAACGGGTAGCAACTCGTTAAAGGAATTAACGGGAATGTAGGAACAAAGCGGGTTAAAGGGGACGGTTACCGGGGGAGAAGGAGATGGCGTCGATAAATCTCCGGGCGATTATCGATTCGTTGGTAACCGGAGATTTCTTAATCCAACAAGTTAACCGATAAATTAATCTCCAGCAAAGTTCTCGCTTAATCG
The DNA here is from genome assembly GCA_036983795.1 of Megachile lagopoda. Lineage (NCBI taxonomy): Eukaryota > Metazoa > Arthropoda > Insecta > Hymenoptera > Megachilidae > Megachile > Megachile lagopoda. The sequence goes on from CM072800.1 coordinate 10,146,314, forward strand.
ATAGTCTCTCGCGGTTAGCCGAGTCTCGAAATTGACACCGGGAGCGTTCTTATCGTTGCCAAGAAGCTCGACAAAATGGAGGGAACGATTACTGTAACCGTAACGTACCTCGATTCTCGAAGCGTCTAGCAATATGGTAGACAAACGTGACTTAATTCTCGTCAGAATCCCGTAGGACAGTTTGATAACAAGGTTCGTCCCCGACGCTGGCAACTTTGATTTCCTTGTAACAAGGTTAACGCGAGTCGTTTTGCGAGAACAACGAAAGGAACGTAGAATCCGCGAAGGAAACGTATTAGGTATTTGCGTCTGTCCCCGGTTCTGTTTTCCTTAGTGACGGCAAGACCAAGAAGGTTTAACACGAGAAGGACGAGCTGTAATTAAAATAAGAGCTCCCGAGTTTGCATTGAATGCTATCTTAGGTAGGTGGTTAACCTCGCGGGATCCAAAGGTATTTTGGCTCACCCACACACTGGCAATTGACAGGTACACCCGGAGCCCGGCTACGTGGTACTTACAGGGAATTCCTTCTGTGCTCGGTGACACCGCATCGGGACAACTTGCGGTAGACTTTAGAGTTTAGAGTTTAGTTAGCGGCGGACTTCCGCATCTCATGTTAGCGTGATTACTCGGGGACACAAATGTGTGGCTTGTTGCTTGTACGTATCCAGATAACAGCATCGGCTTGGATATAGGCATCGCACAGAGAGAGCACAGGCGATAATAACGCGTATTTCTCTGGCGTAAACTCCGATCCAATTAAGGAGCCATGATTACCGCTACTACCACGCTAACGATGATGAAGTGTAACTTCCGATTCCGCTGTCCTACGCTCGGATCATCGCTCGATCCTCGCCCGCTGATCGATCGATTTCGATCATTCGGTCAAATTGTCTGCGCGATGCTAATTAATAGCACAGACCTCGATACCGGATAATCGTATCGCGTATGTTTTCGTTCGTTAAATTGATAGCCACGCGATATGGAATTTCATTTCGTCTAGCCGGGTGTTAATCCGACGGATAGCTCTTGGTTACGATATAATCATTTTCATCCGTTTTTAGCACATTTGTGAGACGTTTCGAGGAAAATCAATGCCAGACGTTAGCTTTCTCATCGTGGAAGGATTTAAATTCAGATTTCTATTCCGAGCACTGCTTCACTTTTTAACTTATCGTCCGAAGTAAATGTCTGGCAGTCTTTTCTTTGAAACGCTCGCGTTCTCTCTCTTATTTCCTGCGTGTTTGCGTTAAAAGCTTTTCTCAATTTTCCATGAAAGTTCCCTGGCTTTTCCGACTTTCAGCGCGAGTCGACAGAGTATAAGTAATCACTGGGTAAAAAAATATTGTTCCTGGTGTATTATTCGATCGATATTGTCTCGTTAATTTCGCTTCTCTTCGTTATTACCGCCGATGTTCAAATGACGCTTTGGCAGATCTACTGGTCTGTTAAGAACTCACTAGCTGTACACACAGATCCACGGACATTCTAAATTCAAACTTAAATTTAATTCATAATAAGAGTCAAATTTTCAAACTTACGAATTTACAAATCTCGAGCATAGAAATTTAGAAATTTGTTAAATTGGAAATTTTTTAATTTGAATATGTCGTGTCGATTTAACGCGTTAAGTTGGTTTTCTTCGACTAAAAATTCTGGTTACGTCATTATTTATGGTACTTCGAGAGAATTCATTTTCTAAGTTTCGACACGTGTTCATTCACGATTCGTGCGTATTTCCCTTGGATTTCCATATCTCTCAAGGGTTATGCAGCAGCTTGAATACCATCGCTCGTGCGAACACGTTTGATATTCATCGCGCAACTTTCTGACGCGACGTTTCCGGGCGAACTTTGAAAAATCTTAATTTATTCTAAGTCATCGAGCAAGTGGAAATTGTTCCATCGTGGCCAGGGCCATGTCTGGAATTTCGAATAACACCGGAGGGCAGAGATTCCGAGTTCCGAAAGTTGCCACTGCCATCTGCACTAATCGCGAACCTGAACGTTGCTGTCTAATTCAATGTAACAAACTTCTGAGCCGGACTCTGGCTGGTTGCTTCGCTTTCGAACTGAAATAATCATTACGTAAACAACGGCCGGGATTCAGTTACGAGGGAAGAACGTTTCGAGAGAAGTAACACCGACGGATTACGTTAATTGCGTTCGCTTCAAGCGTTGAAATACGCGGCTCGAATTAAAATCGAATGAAACTGCTTTCCTCGATCAATTCCGAAGGCTAATTAAAATTAACTTTCACTCTGAATCTCTGCTCTCGGGTATAGTAAATTCGGTGCTTTTCACTTTAAACGATTTATTACAAGTTCTCGTTACAAACTTTGTTATATCTTTTCTCGTACCAAGTTGTCCGATTATTTTAAGCTACTTTAACTCCTCGATTATCGATGATATTTTACTTGTAACATTCCAATATTTATTTATTTATTTGATCGAAGTTCAATTTCAACTCCACGTATGGTAGAATGAAACTTTCTCCAAGTATTAAAGACTTCGTTGAAACTTGTCCCCAAATGGTACAACATCCATTTACTCTGGACATCCAGATGTCAAATTATGTTTCGGAAATTGAGTTTGCTTTCATGACCAAGTGACATAGAAACTGATATTATTCCCATATCATGGAGCAGCACGATATCATATAGGAGTTCGCGAGTATCCTTTACCAGTTACGTACCAACCTCCATTTCCTACGGTATTCTGCACGCAATTTGAATGCAAACTCTTTACCGAAGGAGAGCCATTCACAACTAATCAAGGATCCGTTTCTACGGGCCACTTGATAGAAAGGTCGCTAACAGAGAGCCGAAGATCGAGTGTGCACAGCGGATCCTCCGCAAGAGGCAAATACATCTTGTTGGCCAAAGTGACCATTTCCATGCAAGGCCAAGTGTACATGGAAACGGGCGCCCGCGTCGAACGAATTCAATCCTCAACGGTCAGGAATTCTCTCGATCTAACGTGCTCCACCAAATAGCTCCTACGATACTCGGTTTGCATTACTTTGACCGCAATACTAATGGATATTACCTAAGCGACAGGTGCGTTTCAAATTAGTCTGCAAATTGGAACGATGCTGGTGAATGATTGTACGGATACTAGCGTAACATCGAAATACTCGGGGCTAGTTTGCATAAACTCGACGATTAGATCTAGTAATCTTTTTACGTGTAACGTGTTCTTGTAATTGCCAAATTTCATTATAAACTTGGGTATGTTATGAGCCAGAGGCAAATTTGCTCTTTACATAGCTGTTTATTAGAATTTGAATGTAGTTACATCTGCATTACGAAGGCTATATCGTCCTGTTCGCAAGATTGTTAAAGAAGACCTATATCCTATTTAACAAATAATAAATAATAGTATTATAAATTTAAAAAGTGACATTATAATAAAAAATTATATGTAAGCATTCGTTGTCGAAAATGTCCGCTGTCAGAGGATTAAAATATGTTCTTATAAAAAAAGTACTTATTTGAAGCCATTTCATTTTTGTCGATGTATTTGAAATACAGCAAAGACAATGGAGTAACATCGTAATTATAAGAAGCCTCGAATCGTTTAATTTCAGGCTTCTCCTTAGTTTAGCGTTCATTGTCTCCTTTTGCGCTGGAAATATTATCACAGAAGAGCACAGTGGAAAGTAATCAAGCAGCTGGTTCGATTGGATCCCGATGACACAAGCGAAGCGAGCTCAGCTATAAAGCTAGACCGTTCGTTGAGTTACTTCCATGTCGAAGTTTATAATTACACCGAACGATGGTAGTCCTGAATGCGTAATTAAGGTACGCGGTTAAAGCAGGCTAGAAGAGTTTGTTACACGGTACCAGCATGCTCGTAACAGTTATCAAAGGCTACAAGTGGAAAACAGGCTTGTAAAGGAGGCCAGCAACACAGGCGTTTAAATACGGACCGTTTAAATGGAGATCGCCAAACAGTGCGAAGGACTCATTAAAGCTTGCCTACCTTCGTGAATACAGAAAAGAACGTTTCGCTTGCTACTTTCACGTCGAACGTTTTAACCCCTTGACACACCATACTATCTTTTTTACCCTCGCGTACAATTGTTAACCTGCGCTTCCCTTACAGAAACATCCGCTTCAGCACACGTTTTTTTTATCGCAATTCGACTACCTAGCGGTCTAGGGATATTGAGAAATAGGGATAATAAGAAATATAGGGATATAGGGATTTCGGGATACAGATATTTCGAGGTTTAGAAATTCGGGGTTTTAGGGATTTCGGAATATTGGGATTTCGGGATTTAGGGATTTCGAGATTTAGAAATTTGGGGTTTTAGGGATTTCGGGATATAGGAATTTGAGGAGTTAGAGATTTTGGGATATAGGTATCTAGGGCTCTAGGGATCTAGAAATCTGTAAATTTAGAAATCTAAGAATCTGTGAATCTAGGAATCTAGCAATCTAAGAATATACAGGAATCTGAAAACATATTGATTTTATCATTTCACTGTTTCATTACTTTATTATTCCTCCAGCTATTGCATTAGTATTTTACTATTTTACGTTTTACCATTTTATGACTACCAGTTTGATCAATTTCACCATTTTGCCCATTCCACAATTTTAATCCTATCACCATTTTATTACGTTACTATTTTATCGCGTTACCATTTAAAAATTTTTACAGTTTTTCTATCTTGCTATGTACTATGTCGTTATTCGACTATTTCGTTATTTCACTATACATTAGATTTAGGTGTAATAGGTAAGATTGATATATTTTGTATACATTATAAATTTCTAGTAACTCTACGTAGAATTATTCCGTCTATAGTACCTTAAAGTGTTAAACGAATTTAAAGAGCATCACAATTAAATCGCACCGCATAAAATCTTTTGATTAAAGTAACAATTTTTGCAAGAATTCTTTATTACAGAGGATTTACTAGTCTCGCTCCGTTATGATTTTACGCCAGCGATCGTATTTGCTCGACATATTGAAACAGCCCACGGTATGAAAAAGAACTTCCCGGCTTTTAATAAAATATAAAACTCCGAGAGAAATTTATAAATTGATTCGAAACTGCAAACTGGTATGACGTGTAGCACGAAAATATGGCTAAATTTGCTCATAGAATTCCGAGCTCGATTCAAACTTCAATTCGCTTTCATCGCTTGTCCTCGTCCCTCATTTTCTCTGTCCATCTTTTTCCGTCCGCGGTCCGGCACGGTAATTAATTCAAGAATTAACGCGTAAAACTAAATGGCTCCATTCTGTGGAAGTTTAAATGGTCCGGACGAAGTTATACAAAATTCGTAAGTTAGCCAGCCACGCCATTCATTTCGTTCGACAAAACGGGGGCTAACTGAAAACGCGCCGGCTCACACTATTGTGGCGATGGCCTAACCGGAAGGATTACGTTGTTTCAGTTCGAATAAAGACGTGGAAACAATGAATTTAAGGAGTATCGGGAGAAAAACTCTCCGGGCGTATTTAGCTTTAATTAAAATAACGTGTGCGGTCTCTCACTAGCTGGTCACGGTTTTAAAAAGCCTGTTGTTCCACGTGAAACCGAGTTTCTCCATTATCGGACCAGCGAGTTTATCGCTTGGCTATGTATATCCAGAGGATTGCGTGTTTTCCGAAAAGCTGCCACTTTCCTGGAGAAACGTTGATGCGTGTGCTCGTCGTTACGGAATCCGATTACCAAGGGAATACGCGAGCCTCCTTTCCTCTTGAAAAATAGAAACCCTTCGTCTATGCCCGCGATCAGTCCGCAGGGTCTACTTACTTGTCTAAACTCCACCCTTCTGTTACCTAAACACGCGCGATTTAAATTTAACCGCTGAACAAACATGTCCTCTACATCCCTTTACGGTTTTGCCTCGCACCGAAACGTTTTTCGCTTGTAACAAAATAATGTACGTCTGCATAATTCTCCCATGCTAATGTTTACAACAGAAGGTACGCGAAAGATAGCTGCATGCATGTGGATAATTTGGCCGATATGCAAGAATTAAGGACAAGGGTAGGAATTTCAAATTATCTCCTGACTTTACCGAGTTACGTATATTAAAATTTTGGTATATAGAAATTTTCTACGTTCACGTTTCTAAATATTCTAGACATTGACATACCAGTATCTATTGCAATGTTTAATTCATACGTGTTCTATCGGCGATAAATTTGAAAACAGAGATGAAATCGTGCGCACCTGTCCACTTTTTCTCCTCATATTTTCTAACGTAGAAATTGTCGACACCACAGTATCTATTGCGATGCTCAATTCATAAATTTTCTATCGGCGATGAATTTGAAAGCAGAGGTGAAATCGTGCACACCTGTCCACTTTTTCTCCCCATATTTTTGTTAAAAGCTTTAAACAATCGGATGAGCTCGTTAAATTTGGCGTGAAAATTTCTGTTCGAATAAATGTGACGAGGTGTCTCGTACGTAGTTAATGGAGTTTCCATCGGAACCAATCAGCGCGAAAAGGTTCCATTAACCGTTTCAAAACAGTTTCGTCGTTATCCAAGCGTGTAATTTAAAGTTAACCCTAAATAAGCACATGACCTTTTTCGTCTAAAATAAACGTGGCTCCTTTGCAGCGAGGCAAAACCGTATCACTTTACCGGACGTGTTGCAGCGGGTAGAGCACGTCAGTCGAATATAGGAATTTATTCTCTTTTGTTGACGTAGCCACTAAATTAAGTATGCCACGGCGATAGAGACAGGCCGCATTCTCGAAACGAGCTGTTGTCGTGCCATGTATTTTTGGTCGGTGACCACGCGTGTGTGCAGAGGACCGTAAAATATCCATAGAAACCGGTGCACTAGGGATTACACACACTCCAACAGTTTAAAAATTGTTCCCAGTTGTTGTACGGATATGACCTAGACGTCATAAACGTGCTGGATAGATCCGCGAAAAACCTTGTCGATATTTTTGTTTCTCTCCTGGTTACCATGCTACCCTGCCACAAAGTTGGACCTTTGAAAAATCCAGTTCAAACCGTTTTCCACCCATTTTGTTTCGCGTTATTGTACTGGTTCATAGCACAAAAGGGTATACCCGATACCTATAAAAAAGAGAACGGTCTATACAATTTTTATTTTATATTAATAAGGCTTTATATGGCTATACGTTTCGTGTTGCGAAGCTGCAATTTTAACTAGTTTTTGTGTTACGTTTGCAACCTTTTCTGTGCTCTGATTTCAATCAGAGTAAAAATTCATTTTTACTGTGACTTCGAAGCATGAATGATTATAGTTTTCTCCTTTTGATTGCAAGCGCGTTTATTTAGATATTGCTAGATAAATGGGTCAATAACACTGCTAGATAGCTAATTTCTTTGTTTGAAAACTTGTCCATATTTCTGCATTACTAAATTTCTATATTTCTAAATGTGTAACTTCTAACTTTACGAACTTGAAAATCTTATATTCCTCAATTCTTAAATTTCTGTTTTGAAAAAGTTTGAAAGTTCGAAGACTTAAAAATATAAATTAGTCCTGTATTAAAAAATTTCAAATTGTAATTAAACAAAAAATTGACCCTTATTGGGTTAAGATGTCTACCATCCAGTTTTCGCTCAAGAAGAACGCAAGAAAATGCTTCGAACGAGAAGAAATAATCCTCTTTCACGAAACATTCCGAGAATATTAATTTAAATGTTGCCGTCCGATCCGGAGCTTTGAATACGCTTTGTGCTAAGTTTCTTCTCAGTTACTTTGGTGCGACATTCTCTGCCCGGGCCTTTGAAAGCGCTGTAACGTCATAAATTTTTCTGTTCGAAACTATGTCCGCAACTTCGAAGTAAAGTTTCTTCGTGAATACGTTCGTCGAAGAGGACGAAAGACCTCCTCGAAACGAGCGATACGAACGACTTGTACGTGTTCGTTGAAAATCGGAACAAACAGGTCAACTTTCTGTATACGTCTTTTTCGAGCAGCTTGCATTCTATCATGACACGTGGAAATCCTACGTGAAAATCCTACACTTTGAATTTCTTCCTTTCAAAATAATTTAAACTACAATCTGACGCATCAGCAGCTGCTAACCCTTCGTTGCAGGATTACATACAAACGTACGTAAGTTGCATACAAAGGTACCTAAAGTAAATTATGAAATTCATGAAACAAGTGATCAACAAATATTACTTATACCTTTAATGAAATTTATTATAATCTGTGACTAATCTTTTTCATGCCTTTTAATATTGTTGCAAGCTTGAAATATTTTTCTTTGCTAAATTTTTGAAGCAAAAGATGTTTATTTTCTTCTTATTGTGAGAGTTCAAACGAGATCTTTTAACGAAGGGTTAAGACCTCAGAAGCCTGGTCTACTGTCTGAGTATGGGTCTTCTGATTGCATTAGCGGTTCGTGGTTGCAATGATGATGATAATAATGGCACTCTCACTAATGAACAAGAAGAGGAGGACTCTTGAGTGCTGTCGTGCATGGAGACTCTTGTATTTACGCAGCAATCTGAATTTTCTTCGGAATGAACATTGTAGAACAAGCTCCTTGTTTGATGAACATACTGCGTAGCCATTAAGATCTCTATGGATTTCATTGTGTAGACCAGCGATGGATAACTGCAACCCCGAGGGTGCGATTCATGGATGTGTTAACGACATGTACTTACGGACATCATTGAATACAGTACACATTCGCTATATCGCTATTGTCGGAGCTGAAGGGGTGGGGAATTTGGTGGTTTGAATATGCATGACTTTGTCAATTTGCAAATTGAAGGATTTTAAAATATGTAATTGTACAAATTTATACGATTGAACATTTTTAAATTAAAAAATTTGGTCATATGAAAATTTTGATAATTGAATAATTGAAAATTTGACAATTTAAATATTTGAAAATTAAAAAATTTAAATACTTGAGTATTTAAACATTTCTTAATCGGAGGATCTGAAAATTGAAGAGTTTAAATTGGCAACCATACGTTCCATCAACCACATCTTTCCTACATTTCATTCAATATTGAATGACCTTATTTGTTTCACTTATTTGATAAAATAAAATAAAGAAAAATGAATGAGAAATCAGTAATAAATCACGATTGTGCTAAACAAGGTAGAAATCTCAGTGATTGAATAAGTAGAATAAATCGAAGGAGAACTAAGGCAATATCAAGTCAAATGATAAAAAATCCAATAATCTTCAAATCATGATACTCGTAAACTATTGTAGATTTTATTGCTATTTATTAAACTTCTGAACGCAATTACATTCCTTCATCCTCTGAATACCTTGAGGCATTCCGCGTCAAACGGTTTCCCGTACCATGGAGAAGGATAATCTCCTGACATTCCCGTTTCCCCAGATAACCGTTAAGTAGTAACAATAATAACAAAGTGGCTCCGGTGATAGTCGAGATATGTCAGGTCGGTAATAAGGAGGTTTAGGGTTCATGTAAGGGTATATAGTAGATAAGTTCCTTTAGCTGAATCTCGGATTTCGTGACTGATCGACGGAAAAGAGTTAAGCTCTCAGAAACATAATTATATCATTAGATATAATTATTTTAATCTCGTTTAAGATTAGCAGTATTATATGTAATTATTTCCAATGTCTGTTTATTAAAATAAGTTTGCTAAACAATTATTTCTTTAGTACTAATTTTGAAGGTATAATAATTCTTTATTGCAAATTTTTGATAACTGAAATAATGTATAAGTTATTCTGTTGTTCTATTTTATATTGTAAGTATAGCAAATTCTCCTTCAAGTGTTAGATTGTCACGCGTTATATTGCTGTGCGTTAAATTAGCCTACGACCCGTTAAATTCTTAGGCGTTACAGTGTTATATATTAATTTTCTACGCGTTAGATTATCACGTATTCAATTTCTACGCGTTGGAACACCACGAGTTAAACTTCTACGTGTTAGATCACCATGCGTTAAATCTCTACGCATTGAATCACCGCGCGTTAAATCTCTGCGCGTTAGTTTCCCACGTGTTAAACTTTTACGTGCTAGATCACCACGCGTTAATTCTCTACGCGTTAGATCACTACGTGTTGAATCAGCTCGCGTTACATCTCCACGCGTTAGATCACCACACATTAAATCTCCACAAGTTAGATCACCACGCGTTAAATCTAACTGTGTTGTATTATCATGCGTTAATGTTGTATCCTCACGCGTTATATTGCTACATCAAATCACCACGAATTGAATTTCTACGTGTCCACCATTGTCACACATTATATCCCTGCACATTGTACTATCTGCAGGTTTTCAGGGAGGAAATATAACTAGTGTCTGATATATTCTCAATATTATCTGACAATTAAACTTGTCTAATTCTTCTTTCAATCTTCCTATGGCTAGTCCCAACAAATGAATCCTCAAAATTAGAATCTACAAACTGGTATCTTATTATTATCCAATCCTTCAAATTACCCGAAATTCACGAATCGATGGATACCGAAATTCGTTCGTTAAAGTCGAAGTAGCGTGACTGCAGGAACTTCGTTCCCATTTGATTCCGCGCGGTACATTATATAGTTACCGGAATATAATATCGGAATTAGCTCGTTTCCAGGGAGCTGCGAGGCCGGCGAGTTACGAGATTTCAACGAATTCTGAATGAGAATCCGAACGGCAAAGGCTCTAGGGAGACACGGTGTGCTGGGAATCGCAAAATTCCGTGAGACCAGTGCCCGTTCAATATCGGATTATTATCGATTCAGGGGATCGTTGTTCGTCGGGAATGTCTCAAAGGCATTCCACGGTAGCGAAGAGGTCGACTGGCAAAAGACTCGACAGACAGAGAGAGAGAGAATACAGCATCCATGGTGAGGTTAGATCGAGGAAAAGTCGCGGCACAAGTGGAAAAGCGTGAAAGTGGGTCGCGAAATAGAACGCGGAAAGAATTTTCACGGAAACGTTGAGACCTTGCGCGTATTTCTTGTCGCGGCAACCAGTCAGCCTGGTTGGTCTGTTTCCGGTGGCGTGTATCCGGCCACTTCGTGGTCTGGGTACAAGTGCGAGGAAAAAAATCCAGGAAGAAGAGGGCCACGAGGAGAGGTAGAAACGCGCGTAAGAGAAACTTCGTGCTACCAGGCGGCTAAAAGAACGTGCAAATACACGCGCGGCACTAGGGGGGGCGAACCAAGGTAAATGCAGTCGTTTGTACGTACACCGGGACTCTTAAATTTTCTCCGGTATGAATTTTTAATTTTCCTGTACTTTACGACTGCCCATTAAAACGCAAACGGAGAAAGGAAGCCGCTGGGATACGGACAGAGGGCGAGAAAAGAAAGTGCTCGAAGCGATGCCCGGACTGGCTCTCGAAGGCGGAAGCGTAGGAGAACGTGGATGTATAGAACCCTCGGGAATCTCCGGCTCTAGGTTATATTTTTCTCAGGGAACGCCTCTGACTGTGTACCACGATTGCCCTGAGATATGCGGTTACACGAATTTATTGCTGTATAATACCCTGCCGGCTGCCCGAGGACGCGCTTATGCACGAATGCGAAATCAATACAACAGGCTTCACCTTTTTCCCCACTCTATTTCTCATTCGGCCGTTATTAACCACGTGAATACGCGGTAAATGTCGCGGCGTGTCTCAGGAAAGTCTACGGTTTTAAGTGACCAAGGTATAAACAATTTAGTACGAGAACCGTAGAAGTGGTCTGAGTCTGGCAATTTTGCTTCAACATCTGTTACCGAACTTGCTAAAAATTTGTTCAATTTGACACTTCTATGTGGACATATTTCAAACATTTGCTGAACATGTTACACAGGAAATTTAGGTCAATTGAACGAAAGTAATGTTTGCTTCAAAGTATGTACTTAAGTATCGTAACTTCTGAAAGTTTAGTTCACTTCTTTGTACTAGTTCAATTTCTTAAAAGTTCTTAAAAGTAACATTCTTAGAATAATCTGCGAGGAAAGTAAAAGCTGCAAGCGCTAATAAAAGTACCCTCAGATATTTGATCATAAAATTTAATTTTCTCGGCAATTTTATTAATAATAAATACAGTTACTTATCATCTAAAATTGCTAATATGTATAAAGTAAGAACACATTCCCGAGGTAAATGATCAACAGCACACCGGTTGCTTTTTGTGTATTTCATTCCTTTCGAAGTTTGTTCCCTGTGCTAGCCAATCCAAGATATTAATGTTATTTCCACTCTTTCACTATGTGCAACTTCAATATCTGGGGTCATTGACCTGTTCTAAAATCCAATTTTCTTTCTCTGGTTGAAACCACTTCTCTACGGATAGAATCAAGAATTTCTTGTAAAAACACACAAAGGGTCAAAGCTTTTCTTGGAAAAGCAGCTCCAAACATGAACCTTCATCGCGAGTTTAACGATCCTCTGGAGGAATCTGTTGGTCAGGTAGTAGATCAGGCTTGAAATGTAACAACTAATACTCGAAAAGGAGTTCTATACGTAAAAATGGCAATCTCAATTACTGTTTATATTTTATTGCATTTTATAATTAGCTTAGTTCGGTATTTAAGGTTATGGCAAAAATATCAAACAACGAAAACGTGAAAAATTCAAGCTTCTTTTCAGTGGTAATATTCGTTCATATCGTTTATTGAAACATTCATTGAAACATTAAAATAAAAATGTTATTTGTGAATTAATTTCAATGATCAGTTGTTGAGAGGAAGAGTCTGCTTCTAACTCTAAGAAACAAATCAATAAATTGACTTTGTAATTATAATACTTTGAGTTATTTTAATTTATGTACACTTTTAAATAAATGTGAAGAAAAACTTCTTGTATATCAAGTTACATCTTACAGCTTACGGTTGTCTTATCGAATGACACTTTTGTAGCTCAAATGTGTATGATAAGATCGATTTCGTTTATAACAAAATATTAAACATGATCATTTTCAGAGTTTGCTATTTATTTACCGAGATATTGTTCAGGATGCTGCTCCATATTAAACGTAGTTATTCTACGCATGCTTTGTAATCGTTTTCTTCTCATTTTACCAGTAAAGTATTGCTATAAAGTTAGAGATGTTCCAATATCGTTTCTTAAAGAGGTGTTGCAATGCATGAACGAAAATGAGGTGAAAATATTCCACGATGAATCTTCGTCTTCTATTAAGCGGGAAATCCTGGTGTCCTTCGCAGCATCGTGTTCTAAATACCGAACGGAGTTGAGAGTACATTTTCATGTAACCCGTACTATGCAGATAAATCACGCGTTATCGAGCGTCCTAGCTGGTTAACCCCGAAAGTGTACATCCGTCTAACTGTCAGGTCCACGTTCCGGTTAGGCAACCGAATCGAAAAAAAGTCACGTAACGTAGACGAGATCGTCGAAAAATCGAAACCGCGATGTTCAATTTCCCGTAGCCACCTGGAAAGCGTAATGATCTCGAAATACGGCGATAAGATGATTTCGAGCGTCTCGCAGCGGGAAGCTGGTCCGCGTTTCTGGTCGCGGAAAGCTGTGGCCGGTATTAGGTGCAGAAACCGACTGAGTTACGAGCGGTTATAAATTCCGAATATTGGAGTTCTGCCTTGCGATCCCCATGCTATCCTATTCCCATCCCTCCGTTTCGTACAATGGAAGGAATCTCCTATCCCCGCAACTCGTCTTGACCTACTATTATGTCTGTCCATACAAAAATAGAACCTCCATTCGACTGAACCGCGTAAGCCACCCTTATGTTGACCCGGGTCGTGCGTCCTTTGTACCAAGGAATGTTGAAAAATGCATCCAGTAACTTGAGAACTCTGCTATCCTCTAAACATGTATACACGGCTTCTTGTACATTTCGATCTTTTATTGTCGCTCATTCAGATTTTACTACTGATAAGACTATTACGAACTATGTCGAAGATATGGAAGCTTCAGGATGGAGCACTTTTTATGGGGCAGTCGCTGCATACGAGATGGTCAGTTTCGAGGCATAGTAATCATGATATGAAAATACTGCTAGATTTATGGTACATTTACGGTATTAGCATTTATGGTACACTTAACACGTTTCGTATTCATAAAACAGTTTAGCAATGTAATGTTTCGTTTTGTGAAGACACAAGTTAAAATTGAATTATTTAAAATTTGCAAACGTATGGGAGACTGAAAAGAGTTTTCAATATCCTCCGGTGTTCTAAATCCCTGCTGTGTAAAGAAATTCAATACCAGATGATGCAATTTGGTCTGACGTTGTCACGCAAAAGGATAGATCCTTTGTTCCGGTGCCTTCAGATTTTGATGAATAACCTCCAATTCGTTATTGTATGACTGTACAGTGACAGCGATACTTAACCTAGGGTCTAAAGTAAAGCAACCTATAACTTTTCAATTTTAGAATCGATCGGGTAAAAGCAGGTTCTAGAGTTAACATTCGGACTGATCCATGCGTTACGGTATTTTCGACTGGTTTTCGTGTCACGTTTCGAAATCAGCCATTTGGTATGCAACGAGCTAATACTCGTCTGTCTTTTGAAGAAGCAAAACACAGGAACACAGCAAATGACATCCAAAACTTGCGTACAGGGTAATGCGAACCACTGCAATATCAGAGCGGAGTGCTCGTTGAAAAGCCCGTTCTGGAAAACACTGTAATATTCCGAGCGGGTCATCGAAGTAACAGAACGCAATCTCTTTCGCGAGGCAACTCGATCTCGTTTTGAAATTGAATGGAACCAGGTATTATAGCCTGCAGCCAATTAACCATTGCATTCGACTGTCGTGTGTCCTCTCACGATCCGAGGGAAAACAAGCTTGGTCCTTCAGCGAATGCTCGCAGATTCGCGGCAGCTCGTCCGGAACCGCACTACTGATGTCTACCCACTGCTAGAACTCGGTTCGTCGGATAGAGCACTCTAATTCGTTGCAATCAGGGGAGCCTTGGCTGCTGTTTGCCCACCTTGTTGCGCCTCTATTAGTTCCGCGTCAGAAAGCATGCTCACGTGATTTGTATCCCCAATGCGATGCTCCGTCTGGACCGGAAGGGTGCGTAAGATCCGCATTCGAAGAAGCTGTCCCTTTAACGGACTCCTCCCTTACGGTGCCTCGAATTAATAAAATAATTTCGTGCTCAAATTCTTAACGGGAGCAGAATTCTTTTATGTCGGTTATGTACAAGCTGAATGTCACAAAAATTATTGCATAATCTTCTTTGTTTTTGAGCGAAATTATTTTATGCATTTTTCAAAATATTTGTGACAAAAACATTAAGGGAAATGATAATTTCGACATTTGCGATAATTTTGTAATGGATGTTGTCAATAGATGTTCATCAGTAATGTTATAAGTACAAAATGGCGGACTGTGATCTACTTATAACAAAATGGTGGACGTAATTTGATGTATACTTTCAGTATATTTTTATATTCTTTTACTGCATTATATATTCTTATAGTCCTCCATTTTAATATATTTTTATATGTTATTATTTCAATATATATTTTGTATAGATTTAGTCTTGTAACATTCACAATTGGTGCAAGAGAAATAACCTATCAGTATCACATATTTTGAAGGGTGAGTCTTTAACGATAAGTCTGTAACGATTCTGCGGGAAGAAGTTTCCGAAGAAGACACGGCGATGAAATAATTTGATCGGTCTAATACGTATCTCGGTGAGATAGCGTTTCTATCAAATCTGCTCGAAAGACTTCGATAACAAGCTTTTCCCGGTTGTTCTTTTGCTCTTTTGTCGAGCGTTTAATGAGTCGTTATTACCGATGATACTTAATAACAAAGGGCTGATATCGGGAAACCGAATCGCGCCTCTTACGCGGAAAGATCGCGCCGAATAAAATGATCGGAAGAACTTTGATCGTTACGCAAGCTGCAGGAACAAAAGGAAGAATGGAATTGCTCAGTCTAAGCATAGACGAGCTTCGTTCGAAAGTGCAATTGCGCTTGTCAGAACTTATCGAGTACCTGATCTCGTTACTCATCCCCCTTCGTTTCTCTGTCTAACATTCCTCCCACCTTTCTACGCTTTAACTTTCGTCCCTCCTTTACTCTTCTCTGCCAACCTGTGCTCCTTTACCGATCTTTAGCTTCTCATGGCGTGGCAATCTTCTATAAAAGTTGATCGAAAATATCCATTAACGATATCTTTACGGAGACATTACCCTCTTCCGAGAATGGCGATTTGTGAGACAGCAATTAAATCCTTCAACGACAGACAATAGTTACGACGCAGAAGGAAAATTAAGATTGCACTTTCTATCGATAGTTGCAGACGGGGTTTTATCCGTTGGGAAAGTAATAATTACGGATGTTATATAAAATTTAGAAAAGGGAGTAGATAGATATTTGTAATGTAAAGTAGGAAATTTGGAAATTTTTTAATATTGAGAATTTGGGGACTTGGAGGATTTGGAAATTTAAGAATTTAAGCATTTGGAAATTTGGGATTTCAGAAATATAAGAACCGAGGTCTTGGAAATACGCGGATCTGGAAAATTAAGAATTTGAAAATTTGGAAATTTACAAAATATAAAAAATTGAAAGCTTGGGTACATAAAAATATACATATAAATCTAGAAATTTGTAAAATACGTCAAATTCCAAATACTAAAATATGTTAAACTTGTGAAAAAGTGTACAGCAATAAAGTATTACGTAGGTATACATAAATATGTAAATTTTCTAGGAAATTCCGAGCGTTTTGTGGTTACCACGTTTCAGAGATATTGGCAATAGTAAAATAGTTGGACACTTTCCTTATCCAGTTCGGATAGGAAAGTTCCTCGAAATCGAAAGGTTCGATTTGAGAAACGGGCAACCATCAGAGACGTGGACTAACTTACTTCCAGACGCTCGCATCATCAGTTGATATATGTGTACGGCCCTCGGTGCATTTTACCGGAAGAACATCCTGTCTCATTGAGTAATGTTATCAGACCGAAACTTTTATCGCTGATGAAAGTTCGGCCGTAACTTCGCGCTACGAGGGACGTAAGATGAACTTTCATACGAAAAATTTTTCCACGTTTTCTATTAGGAACGAACTACCCTGGCGATGTCAGCCAGGTGTAAAGTTATTAATGCAACGGTAAAATGATAAGATTGTAACGTGAATTATGATGTTTGAAAGTGCAGATGTTTTAGAATTCTTAGATCA
Source organism: Megachile lagopoda (assembly GCA_036983795.1). Taxonomy (NCBI): domain Eukaryota; kingdom Metazoa; phylum Arthropoda; class Insecta; order Hymenoptera; family Megachilidae; genus Megachile; species Megachile lagopoda. The sequence goes on from CM072800.1 coordinate 10,163,392, forward strand.
GTTTTGATCTGCATCTTTATTTCACAACTTTGGATTCTTGAAACGTAGGGATCTGATAGGTTGAAAGTTTAGGAATTTCAAAGTGAGAATTTCGGAATTTGGAAATTTTAGTATTTGGATATTTGGGAATTTGGGAAATGCGGGACTTGGAAATTTGGGGTTGTAGGAATTTGGGGATATAGGAATTTGGAAATTTAGAAATTTTGGGATGTAGGAAATTATGGATATAGAAATTTAAGAATTTAGGAATTTAGGGATATATGAATTTGGAAATTTAGGAATTTGGGGATTTAGAAATTTAGGCATATAGGAACTTATGGATATTGGAATTGAGAGATTTAAGAAATTAGGAATTTGTAAGTTTCGAAATTTAGGAATTTGGTAATTTTAAAATTTGGAATTATGGAAGTATAAGATTTCTAAATTAAAAAATTCATAAATTCTCAACTTTCCAAGTCCAACAATTTCAAAACTCAGAAACTGATCAATCAGTATCTGAAATTTAAAAGACGATATTACGACTTACCTTAACAAACGTTCCTCATTTCAAAGACTGTAACTTCCGACTCATTACTTCTCGTTGCATTGAACGTTCAATATTACAAATTATAGAGGAACATATACGGGTGCCTCGTTACTAAAATCCCTTGTAACCATTCAGTGGAAAGTGCTGTTTCCCTTTGTGAGAATGCGTAAGAACGTACAGAAGTACAGGACACGGTTAAGTTATCGAGGTAGCACGTAGCTGTTCCTTTGCTAATTAAAGTTTCATTCTTTTGATCCCAAAAGCACAGTCTGACAAATAGAAGAAACCGTCGATTTTCCGGACGAACGCTCCGTTGCGCAATTTTCCATGATAGTTCACTTCCTTTCAGCCTTTCCGCTCTTCTTCCTTTCATTTTGCTCGTGACGTCACTCGACCGCCTTCAGAAAAAAATCTATTCCGTTCAAGACCGAACGGAAAAGCTTGCCCGTGACGTCGAGCACGCTTATCTGTGCTTCCTGCACACTCGATCATTGGCTAATTCGACTTTTGTCATTTCCGCCGAAACAAGCTTTTTTGCTTTGCTAAGCTGGTCAGACATGAAGCTGTTAGGGAATTGGATCGTTGTCGAATTTTTCAACATTCAAAATTTTCAATTTTTCAATTCTTCAATTCCAAAATTCTTCAATTTCTCTTTTATTCGATCGTAACATTTTCAGTTGTCAAATTTCCAATTTCCAATTTGTCATTTTGCTAATCTTCTAATTTTCAATTATCATAATTTCTAGATCTCCAAATTTCCTAATTTTTAAATTGTGAGGATCTCAAATTTTCAACTCTTCAAGTTCCTAAATATCCGAATTTTGAATTCCCTATCTTCCCATATCTTCAAATCTACTCAATATCATAATGAATCGTAAGGAAATATCTACCCACCTCAGTGTAGTGAAATACAACAATTTTTCGCTTCTACCTTTCAATGACAGCGTAACAAGAATTTACTGTAATTACAACGAAATTTAATTTCTAGTTTTACCTTCAAATACAGCAATTTATACGAGTGCATCAAACATGTTTCGTTAAATAAATTTAATATCGTAGCAGAGGTAATGCAGCAATTTATGATAAAGTCTGGTTTTTTGCTCGAAGTGGTATTTACTCTCGCTCCTCGTAGTAACTTGCATCAAATTTCTCTCGGCAAAGATGTGTTAATCTTCTTCAAACCCACATCCATCCCCTGTGTAAACCGCTATGCCACGATATACTCCCCAGGACATTATTTTATAGAAAGCATAAACACAGAACACTTTATTTACACTGCTTACAAGAAGTGCTCTAAGTTTTCTCTTTGCCGGAAAGACGACTAACCTGGCCAGCCATCAAGAGAACGTTCTCTTTCTCCTTCTATTTAAGGAAGCTTTGAACAACGTTGGAATTAAACGTAGACGCAGATGCATTTGATCCGTTATTTGCACCTTGATTCCCAACTGCAAGTGTCAACGATAGATCGAATGATTAATTGATTCAGCTGTTAATTATAATAATTCGGTCTCCGATGGGAGGTCTGTTAACGTTCAGTCTTTGACATGGTAAACCTTGCACTCTAGGAAATGGCTGGTGTGTCATCCATCTTAAGACGTAATCAACACCTCCGGATATCAAAGCTTGAACGTCTCTCGAGAGGCGTCTATCGAGCTTAGTCGATGCTTCGAAGCTGTTAACTTTGGAACAGGATGCTTTTTCAATGAAACTGTAGCACCTGTTTGAGAAACGGATAACGGACGTTGCGATCGATTTTTATCGGCAAAACTTCATTTTCTTAGTCGTTTGCTCTCATAACCTTAGGAAATATTCCCTAAATTTTCACGATTAAATCGAACCTGTATTTCTTGTCGAATTAACGTAATATTCTTTGATCATCGTAGTACGAAAGTCACGGGGGTCTCATTATGTCATCGGACATGCTAATTGAATGACTGTCAATTAACTGAAGTACGCTAAGATTGACTGCAGGCAGACCGATTGACGCCCGTTCCCTCGGACGTTTAATCTTCATTGTTTAGGATGCAATGACGGAAGCACTCGACTGACGGCGCGAATTTCGTCCGCTTTCGGAAAATCCTTTATTATCTGCCAGCCGCTTTTCTCGTTACTTTCCCATTTCCGGCGGTATCGCGTGACACGCGGTATTTCAGTGCACGTCCCATCTCGTTGCAACGGTGCCGATCTATCTTTGGTTATTAAAAAATATGGCCAGGAAACACGTACATTTTCGTTTATCGTGAAATTATTAAACGTTTCTCGAATTTAGATTCAATTGGTCAAATGTTCATATATTAAACAACGTATTAATTCACGAAAACATTGTAACTCTTTATGGCAGTTCAGAAGTTTAACTAGAAGGTAGTCTAACACGTGAATGATCATAAAAATGGAGAGTTAACTGTTTCTTATCTGGATAGTTGAATGTTCTATGGTAGAATATAAACGTTACTTAAATCGAAACATTTAAATGATTTAATAAGACAGAAAAGAAAATGGGGGAGTGTATTGATAAATCGCTGGAATATCTATTACCAGCTTCGAACTCGTACAATACATCACCCCTCTTTATTCACACGCATATATCTCCGTCCCTAAGAATCGACTACTCTCTTCGGAACTTTCTTTCCGAACTCTGCGTCAAATTTAGCCTTTTGGATCTGAATCACGTCCCGAAATACAATTCCCGGAACTTTGTTCAGTCTATCACCCCTCGTACCTTCTCCAAAAACTCCTGGGACGCTCTCTGATTGAGTATTCAAGCTTCAGTTTGTAGTCGGCACGTTCATCCTTTAAAACTATGCAACCCTAACCTACGTGGGTCATGAATAAAAGACTGTTCCCTTACAGTCATCGATTCATGCAAACTTTCGTGCATTACGTTTCTTATAAAATATGTAGAATACGTCAGTATCCTCTTTCGCTAAAATATTCTATCCACCATCTCTTTGTTTTATCAAACACATAATACTTCTTGTACAACATTAAAATATACAGGAACTGCATATATTTATAACCTCTGAAGGCAAGTTATATGTGGCTTATAAGTGTACAAAAATGTGACTTAAAAAATTTTCAGAAATAAGAAAAATATTGATACAGTCATCTGTTATGGATTAACATAATTAAAGAGAATCAAATATATTTTTCTATGATTGCAGTAGTATGAGAACTGCACAAGTTTGTTAGAAGCAGGTGCGTTTCCGCAAGATCCTCTCTGAAATCAGAAAGGTGTCACGATCGGTTCCATCCAGGCAGGATCGTATAAAACGATTGGTACCGGAAATATACGCAACGACACGTATCCCGAGGGCGGAAGACCCTTGTCAAAATATTAAACCCTTCCCTGGGAGATCGAATTTCGAATAGTTTCATGTCATAACAAATCCGATCCTCTTTGCGGGTGTATTGCAAGGGATAGGTAGAAGGACATCCAGAGGGAGCGAGTGCTGAAGTGTTCAACCGGCCGGTATCATCTTACAACAGCTTTCCACGCGTTCTCTTTTATGAAAGGACCGTCCCATATTTCCATTTATTTTTGTTCCATCTTTGAAATCATACACCCTTTATTACGAGGATATGTGACTGTTATCCGTACGGCTGTCGCATGGATTCTTCACAACTTCTTCACTTTGTATTCTGCTTTCGTTGCAGTATTATTTTGTCGAAGAAAGGAACATAGTTGAGTGCAAATTTAATTTATACTCGTACTGTGGCTATTGGGACACCTAACTTAGTGTTTTATGGTTCGGACCTTGGAACTTTGCTGATTCAAATCTTTGAAATTTTTTGGAGGTCGAGACTTTGGGATTTTGGAGTTTTTGGGAGATTGAGAGTTTGGGAGTGTGGAATTTTTGAGAGCTAGAGACTCTGGGACTTTGGAATCTTTGGAAGCTTGGAACATTGGGACATTGAAATTTAGAAATCTTCTAATTTTGGGATTTCCAAATTGCGGTGTTCAGGTGTTATGAAACTTCATGACCTCGAAATGTTAAGATTATAAGATCTCAGAATTTAGAACATCGATATTGTAAAAAACGGTTCCAATATCCGAAACTATAGTTTGCCATCTTTGTTCATCAACCGATGAATTTAAATAGTTTCATGGAAACAACAGCAACTCATAAAGATGGAATGATGGCATATTCACGCCATAATAATCGGCAATTTAAAGGCATTCATTGCAACCGCGTACCTGCGTTTGTATACGTATTTCCGTCCGTAACGGAAGAGCCTGAAGCCTGGTTTTTGAATACCCATTGTAAAACTTGTCCTAATATTTTGACCGTATTCGTATGCCACGCTGTTCACGTCAAAATAATAGAATTTCCGTTTCCCTTCCAGAAACGTGATCCAGGATCGTCTCGTTATTTCAAAATTGTTATAACGACGCTCCTGCCATAACGGTGCTTTTAAACAAATATAAAAATACATCGCAGCTCGTTCAATAGCTCGTGCAGAATTTTTAAAATCCACGTCCGAGAAGAAAATTCAAAACACGGAACAGCGCAATAACAGAAACTTGAATGGACCGTTTTGCCGGTGCTTCTCTCGTTTCTTCGACCATGTTCGTATTTACGAGGAGCTTAGGGTAGTTTAAAGCGCTCATCTGTATATATTACCTAAACTAGCGGCCATCTAGGCACATTCGCACACGTATGCACACTCGGATACAATGTAAGCTTACCTTGGATAAGAATGGTCGTAGGAAATGCAATTTCTCACCGTTCGATTTCGATTTTGAGTATGAAATAGGCAATTTTTTATGTACATATGACAGATTTTGAAAGGATGGATTTTTTAATTTTTTAATACTTGAATTTTGAAATTATAGAATTTATCACTTTAACAATTGTTGAATAATCAGTTACTCAAATTACTAATTTGTGAAAATTTGTCTAAATTCCAAATGTGAAATTTCCACATTTCTAATTTCCACAATTTCAACTTCCATATTCCCAATTTCCACATTCTCCAATTTCCACATTCCCCAATCTCCACATTCCCCAATTTCCACATTCCCAATTTCCACATTCTCCAATTTCTACATTCCCCAATTTCTACATTCCCCAATTGCCACATTCCCCAATTTCCACATTTCCAATTTCCACATTCTCCAATTTCTACATTCCCCAATTTCTACATTCCCCAATTGCCACATTCCCAATTTCCACATTCTCCAATTTCTACATTCCCCAATTTCCACATTTCCAATTTCTACATTCCCCAATTTCTACATTCCCCAATTGCCACATTCCCAATTTCCACATTCTCCAATTTCTACATTCCCCAATTTCTACATTTCCAATTACCACATTCCTAATTTTCACATTTCCAATTTCCATATTCCCAATTTCCACATTCCCACTTTTCACATTTCCCAATTGCCACATTCCCAATTTTCACATTCCCAATTTCTACATTTACAATTCCACATTCTCAACTTCCATATTCTCAATTTCCACATTCTCAACTTCCCAATTTGTAAATCCTCAAATTTCCAATTCCCCAAATTCATAGGTCATGAAATATTCCGAATTCCCACGTTTTCCAAATTCCCAAATTCCTACGTCTTCAAATTACCAAATTTCCAATTTTTTAAATTCCTAATTTGTAAATCCTGAAATGTCAAATTTACAAATCCTCGAATTTCGAATAAGCAAATCCTCAAATTTCGAATGTGCAAATCATATATCAAGGTCAACGTCATTTTTTCGGCAACTTGCTGGTATCGCTTCCATCAGATCGCGGATTTGATGCTTAGGTGTTCGCGACATAACTTTGACTCTCCCTGTACATTCGTAACGCGGTGGTAGCGATATAACCAAGGCAGTTGCAGGGTCGACTGGGGCATAGATCGATAACACTTTCCGGCGGAAACTAAGCTTAAGCGACGTACCTAACAAGAGGAAATTAGGTAGTACGTGGTGCACGGATCGAGAAGGGGTTAGTTTCAGCAAAGAAGCTCGCGGTTACCCGTAGGGACTGTACGCGACGAGGATTGCTTCAATGCGGACGAAAGGGTTGAAGCAGATCGTGTGCTGGTCAAGGTGTTGGTTCACACATTTTGGCATAATCCGTGCACAATATATATACTATATACTATATATATACATATATATATAACAACACGGGCTTAGGATCTTCGGTCAGCGAGGTGCGGTTTCTCTGGACTAGGCAGCTCTTAAGCTTCCGGCAGCTGGAAGGTTCATGGAGTTGGAAACGACCCAGTCCGTACGATTTCGTACCGTGGACACGATAAACGTTCTACGGTCCGGTCATTCGTTAACTCTGGCTCGTATATATACGCGTCGTACAATTTGTCAGGAACAGTTAAAGCCGCTATTAACCTACCGACGATCATTGCCATCTCTTTTCGTTTTGGCGACTATTTTCCAACGGTGCCAGAGGTGTTTCGCAGCCAGAAGTGGATCGAGCTGTAAAATTAAGAGAGCTCGTTGCGTCGGACGGATTTCAAATTCGTTCTCGCGATATGGCGCCTTCTGGGGATCGCTTTCTTTTATACGACTGTTAGCCTCAATGTTCGGGGATGCCGGTCAGAAACGTACAGAAAATTTTATCGCCGAATATAATTGAAACATTCATTCATCGGATAAAATTGCTTACCTTAAGCATTTTATTTTAGAGAGGTTTCTCATGGCTTTAGTATCATTGAAGCCGGGCCTCTTAAACCGCCGTTCGACACGTTATCACTTATTCTTTACATGGACATCTTTTCGTTGGACAACATCCAACATCTTTCACATCTTTTTAATCGACGGACTTCATATTTTTAAATTTGCATTTTAAAAGGTGCTTCTGTAGGTGCCTTTTACTTTCAAGATCCCAAAATACTTACGTCGTGAATTTCTAAATCCCGAAGTCCCTAGACTAAAAATCCTTAGATCCCAAATCCTCAAAAATTGCACGAGTGATAGATCTCCTCATTCTTGGTTACGATAGTTTTCGTAGGGAAGCCATATTTGTTGTCGACTGCGCGTATCCTCCTTATAAGACATATAGGAATACTACATACATATATCATACTTACAAGCAAAAGAGAGAGTTGAGAATTATTTCACATAATTTTGAAACTATCTTACTTATCGAGTTCGTGTCTATTCGTTCGTACTAAAATAAGACTAAAAAATAGCCAAATTAAAAGTCGAGAGACATTATATTTAATTAAAATTTCTTTCGTCGAAAGATGACTTATTTAAATAAATTAATAAAGTTCTTTGAAATTCCTTTCCCACCGTCCAATCTTTAAATATATTTTTCCCGAAAACGTCGGAAGTGGATATACAATATTTATGCACGAAAGTATAATCGACATTGCCTTCATTTCCTGTGTTTTCATCGTTTTCTCCATTAACGGGATCAAGAAGAAAACGTCGCCCGCGGCATCGCACGACTTTTTACAACAATTACTTCCGCAACGGCATCGCGATTAATATTCCATCGGAATATCAACGTCGTTATAGGTAATCAATGAATATTCTCCAATTTTTCTGCCGCAACGTACTGCTTGCTCAACGAGCACATCTGGATCGTATAATCCGATCGTCGAAGCAGACCAGAAGAAATAATTCACCCGTAGAACTCTATCGTCGACGCACGACCGTCAACGGCATGATACCGAGTTAATCGCGGCCAAATAACATTCCCGGTTGCTTGAGGGGATATCGAACGGAAATTTCAAATAATTGCAAGATACGAAAAGCACGTTGACGACGATGGCGACGGCAGCGACGTTAAGAACAGTCCACGAACGTTCGCTAAGCTCTTCGACGTTCCTTCCTTAGATCGGACCTATGGACAACCCTCGGGATTCCGAATAATCCGGGAAAGGTTAGCGACGGGAACGAAAGAGGTTGGAGGTAAAAGGTACGGAACATCCTGGACGAGGATAGAAGTACATTCCCATTCATAAGTCACTCTTCGTTCTTTCAAGACAAATCTAGATCACGTTACGGGTCTAATAATTCATTCAAATAACTCTTGTTCATAATTGTGCATTTATGGGACATTTAAAAATTATACAGAACACGTAAAATATTGTATGATTATATACAAAATATATGGCTTCGTAAATAAATTATACGTATACAAAATTTATAAGTTTGGGTCAAGGTTTGAAACATGCTCCAACACTTCAAAAATGGTATCACCAATGAGACAGAAATTTAATATAAAAATTTGTATATATGGTTCTATATGTCCTTATGGTACCACGTTCCAAGAACTTGATCATCCTCCAGAAGTGCATCTTGGCTCACAAGTGTTTTCGCAAGCCTTTGTCCAGAAGTGTAATCCGTTGTGCGGTTAACAAGAGTACAAACAAAACGAATGGTGGAACATTGTTTCCCGTCCACTACCCTTTAACTAAAGTCGTAAGTTGCACCCGATTGCATAAAGGACAAGATCACGAAGGAAGACGGAGATGCAGGTAGAGGATGGATATAAGACGTAGTCCAATAGAAAGAATCGAGTTGCGTTTAGTCGGTCGAAGTCTTTCCTCGCTTCAATTGAGCTTCAATAATTTGTGGCCCCGTGCCAGTGGGCTGGCTGTACGATAAGCTGGTGTGGGTAAAGGAGCGTGTGCAGTAGAACCGGTGTGTACGTGGAACGACAAGTAGAAGGAAGGAAAATCGGTGTACAGAAAGAGACTCAGACGCCGGAGGGTAGTCGGCGCAGGCAGGATATGCGAGGCAGTTGAAAAGTTTACACGCTTCGACGGTGATGTATGGAGATTGTGCGTGCGTGACTTGCTTAGTTCCGAGGTAGAAGCTCGCTCACCCTCTGCTTTCTCTTTCTTTTTCACCCCTTTCACGGCCTGTCTCTCTCTCAGCACGGTTTCGTTCGTCGCCACTTTGATAACTGGAGTTTTATCGGTCCGCTAGCAGGGATATACCGGTATTTCGCTCGATCGGTCCGCGTGGCTGACTCGAACTTCACTTCGGTTGGTAATAACTAGTTCGAACTTCGCGGCAGAAGTGGCTCGTTTTAACATGATAAATGCTCCTTACGGAATACGTAGCCCACTTGCGGAGTTCCTGGCAGCCGAAGATTAGAGAATATTGATTGTAATTAATTACCGGCCCAAGTCTCTTCCCACTGCATGCGAATGATTTTGTAGGTGCCACCTGCGAATCAGTTATACGAGTACATTTAACTATCGGTAGTTTCTGAGCCAGCCCTATCGATCCGTGTATAACTTTGTCGCAAAGGGATTATACAGGGACAAAAGAAAGTTTAAGACTCGATGCACACGAGCGACCTTCCCGTGCGATCTTGCTGCGATCATGTGTCTGTTTTCTCAGTCAGAAGTAAGGAAGATGGACATATGATCGTAGAGGATAAAAGTTGTTCGTGTGCATCGCGGTCTGAAACGTAAACGATGTGAAAAATCATCATGTTTTACAAAACAGGTATTTTATAAAAATAAAGAATTTTTCGTTAATATGAACTGATGAATGAATTTTCATTTAAAATGCAAACATGATCAACGCGAGATAAGAGTACAGAAATGCAGAAGTACAGGAAGGTAAATTCATTTAATGGAACATATATAGAAATTTAGTTCATCATCATATGTACAACGAATAATAAAACCCGAGTTCCTATAGTCCCGTTTAACAACGAGCAGGTCAAGGGGAAACTCCATCTAAATCTATGTTTCATGCATCGAGCCAAAACTCCGATTGTAAGTTCAGCTATTATTTCCAACCCAATTTGATGGAGATATCGCCGGCAGCCGTTCAGAAAGGGTTAGCCTTCCAGCCTCGAACATCGTGCACGATAATTAAAAGCGTCCAATGGCGCGAATTAATTCCGCTAACCCCATAACGCGACAGTAAACGTTTACAATTTGCCAAAGGGGAAACGCTCGAGTAAACTTGGACTGGCCGATTACCGGAACAATACGTCGTCTGGCTGTATACATTTCATAAAACGGTTAAGAAGCACGAATTCAGAGTCAAAGGACCTTAAATAATTATGGTGTTTGCACGAGGACCGTGGGCGCGGTCGGGTCCTCCTAATTCCACAGACGAGGACGAACAGTTAATTGGAGGCAACAATTAATTTACGATGTTGAACGAACTCACACAACTCCGACAAACTGCTAACGATGAAGGACGAAACGAAAGAAGGAGGCTGCCGTAAATAAGGACGTAGCGGGACGGAGGGATCGCGCGATTGGCGGAAACGGAAAGAGGAGCTTCGGAGAATCTGGCGGAAGTCTCGTGACCGAGGCACAACGGGAAGTCTTAAGCCGTGGAACTAACGAAAACCAGCGTATTCTAGGCTCGTATTAGTCGCGCTGGATTTACTCGTTGCTGGATCAGTTTTTTAATCTCTCTGGGAAGCCGCAAATAAATCCGTGGTGTGCGTGAAAGCCTCGTCTGCGGAGCCCTTTATCTCTGATGAAAGTTTTTTCAAATCCCTCCGCCGCGCGTTGGTAGCTACTTTTTTCATTCTACCATGATCGAATTTATTTCATGCCAGCAACTGCTTGATGGCGGGTATGATAACTTCGCTAGAGAAAATTACTATGTAGCAGAGTATACGTTTCCAAATTTAAAGAGATCTGATCAATTCGTAAACTTGGAAAGTTGCAAACTTATTTTGTTAGATCCTGAAAATAGTGAAATGCTTGTCCGTATTATTTTCTCTGAAGAAACGTAGCAAAATGTACATGTTATGTTATCGTAAATGAAGTAGACAGGTGATACCAACATGTGGCCATATAACGCGCGACAGAACACAACACGCTATAACGCTTGAGAAATTCATGATCCGTGTAAGAATCGAGTGGGTTCGAGCGTTTAACGATCTATTATAATCTTTAATATTCCTCGGCGATGGAACACGAACCATTTACCTTGTTACCACGGCGAAATAAATCACTCGAACGGTTCGATACGATGAACTCACATTTTTACCGGTTCTTTCCATCGACCTAGTCGTGTGCTTCACCGTTTGGTATAGGCACGTGGCAATTTTTTTTCCTTGCCATTTGCGAGGCGTTCGCGATAAGACGCGAGACGTAGGACAATTTTCAGGAAACCTTGTGCAACCTTCACCCTCTCTTTTCCCCTCTTACCCTATCGCTCTCCCTTTCACGCCTCATTCCCTCGTTATAAAGTGCTGTTCGGCTGACAGCTCTTATCGGCACTTCGCACAGAATCGATACGAACGGCTGGGTACGCGATTTCCCTACAACCGGGCTCATTTTGGTCAATGCACTTTTCGCTGGTCGGTCGCGCGTGATTCTCGCACGATCGCGAAAATCTCGCTTCAAGTGCAATACGGTAGATGTACCATTTGTGGACATTGCCGTGGCCGTTGTTTCATTAATGTCGATAGGGTAACTCCAGATGAGATGACTTTGCGATTAAATCGAGTAGTTGCATATATTACAATTATATTTGATCTTCTCGTTAGTTATGGTTGCGCTCGAATATATCGAAAAGGTAGATTATCCTATGTTATTTCTTATCAATTGAAAAATTAAGAAGGTTTTATATTATAAAAATCGAGTACATTATTATACCATGGAAATATTGAATCTATTTGGGTGGTACTTTCGCATAAGAGATTTATAATATTTATTTTCAATAAACAATCGGTTTGTTCAAAATAGTATGTACTACTGCAGCCACAAATGGTACGAAATGTCTTGTAAAAAGATAAAATGTTTCGTTAAATATGATGATTGCTTAATATAATGTTCGAAACATTGTTTAACCTTTAATTAGATTTTCTATATTTTTTACAGTACATTAATATACTTTTCTATTATATATATTTCCTTTTTAATAAAGTAGATAAATACGAAAATCCTTCGAGTGGTCACAAATGGCACATCTATCGTGCGTCGGTGAATGCAGTTGGACAGCCATCTTCCTCGCGCGCACGTCTCGAAATGGCGGTGGAAAGCTGGCTAAGATAAATTCAACGGGTCCATTTGTCGATTCGACTTTCATTATTTCCCGTACGGTGGATTGGCGTGCGTTGGAACGCGACGTATTAATGCACTCGTCGAGAACTACGCCTGCGGGACATTTCGACGCGTATATCGAAACTTTCGAAAGCAATTGAAACGTTCGTAGGGTGAAAATGACATCCAACCGTGGCCAGAGCCCGTGTAACAGTGGCGGCAACTCTTCAATTAACGCGTTCGTGGTTGCTGATGTAGTGGTATGTATTTTCACAGCTTTTACGTTTCTAGTTTGAAAGTTTATCGCTTCTTTCGTTTGTATCATAGAGTTTGACATCCGTGACTGAAGTTTGTGTTTTTGTGCTGATTACACTTTCAATAACGTATTGGAGGCGTCCATTTTATTTTACAAATGTATTCAGATATTGAAATATTGAAACTCTCGCTTGTTCTAAATTGTCTTTTTAAAATATCGACAACTTATTTCATTCAATCGTTTCTTGACCGTGACGAATGCATTAAAATGATAAATGACTTTTTCCTATGTAGCAAGTTTTTTCTGAAGAAAAGGATCATGCCCAACAGTGTACACGGAATAAAATCGAAGATAAACATTTTCCTGCATTTAAACACTGAGTATCGTTAAATTAAATATAAAAAAATATAGTACAGTGTCGTTTACTCTAAATATGAAACAAAAATGGCCATTCGTTCAGACCACTTGTGTACATTAAACGTGATCCTTAACTCCTGGGAGCGTTAACAGCACATCGTTTTATAAAAGCGACGATAAAACTCAACTCGCTATATTTCCGAGTATCCATATTTCTCGAAACATATCTCGATTGCTATATCGTTAAACGACTCGAATACGTTAAACCAACGGTATAAATTCCACTTATATAGCGCGAATAAATGATGTCGCACTAAAGTGCATTAATACATCCTGGACGATTATAGGCAGTTTGTATCGTAAGAAAATTTATTCATTGTATCGGCACGTTTGCTCGATAAGATGAACGAAATAATGATAGCGGAATATTTTCGAGTGTCGTACGGTCGCGTCACAGGGAACAACCAATTTCCAGTCGGTAACGATTGCGATTATTTATAGTGGAACGCGCGTGATGCTAGCAAACTGAAATGGGTCTTTTGAAATATCGTCGATTTTAGTACGTGCTCCGACGAATCGTTCCTTTTCTCGTAAGAACTCTTTTATGTATAACATAGATGCAACTACGTTAGAAGAGACAGATATCGAAGATAAATTAGAGCGTTCTAGTCCAGTGGCGGGCAAATTTACCGTCCGCCAAAGCGAAGTTAAACATTCGAACTTTTGGGGTTCACAAATTTGGAAATGTAGAAATATCGAGTTCTTAAATCCACGCGAAATCATGTCCTAGTTTCTACGGATTCTAGCGAGCGAAGTCTACCGTGCTCCCCAGTGTACTTACCAGCACGACTTGCCTCTGCTTTAAATTCAATTTATTCATCGAATCATCGTCCGAGTAAAATTTTGAGGAAAAATCGATAAGACGTTTTCATTCATGAAATCCATGAAGTCCGCCGGCTCAAAAGGGACGGAAGCCGTTATCGGTTACCGGAGGGAAAGAGGGATTCGAGCATCGCACGCAAATTACTTTTTCCCCATCGACAAAGCGAGTTCCTGTACGCCACAATGACGTTTCTCTTTCTTGCAGCTCTTCTCAAAGCGTGCACCGCGCTGGATCTCGGTGCCGATACGTGCCAATATTCTTTTGGCGAGCGTTCCACGCCCGGTGAAACACCGGCCGGAAGTATCAATATTTTCCACGAATTGATAACCACCTTGCACGATCCAAGCACTATAAAGCGTATTCGGTGGAGGGGCACACGGTTCGGAAAGTATTGCGTAGCTACGTGCAAAGTGTCCGGACTGCAAATCGCGGAACGTGAGATTCGCCGCGAATGCATTTTATATGCAGGTCGTCGAGCTCGCCGCGTTCGAAAGCCGGCGGAACAGAGATGCCGGAAATTTTACCGCTGCTTTATTGCGGCCGGCTTGTTTAGAAACTTGCCGCAACGTGCGAAATATTTAACATGACCGACCGCTCAACCGTTCCGAAGAAACGATATTAATAATAAATTTTCCTGGATACGGCCGTGGGAAGTGCTCGGCGATAGCGAAGATTGCGCACGCCCGAATTTTGACGGAATGCGATGAAATTTCATACGATGTTCTAGCAGCTGATTTCCGTCACAGAATTATAAGAGCATAGCGGTGAAAAGTGTTAGGAATAATTTTTAAATTATAAACTACTGATGTATGTAACAGTTTAAACATAGCGGTATTAATAATATATTCGCTAACGATACAACATAATAATATTACACCGATAACATCTTCCACTATCAAGCGAAATGCAACTATTTTCCAAATAGCGTTATTTGTGTTAATCGTTCCTCGGAAGACTAGAATTAATTACACACAGTCTCCTGTAAAGTACTCTTCCGTGAAATCCCACAAATACAAATCTATTTCAGCGAAGCACGTGCAACATCAAATTTCCAGCTCGTTTCGTTCCGTCGTGGAATTTTCATTAGAATCCTGGAACACCGAAGAGAACGTACGAACGGGTTGTGGAAGAAAGGCAGAATAAAGAGACGGAGACGGTAATGCTATTGCTGCATTATTGCAGACGGCTTGTTTAAAAACTTGGAACGTACCACCGAGAATCGTCCGCGGAAAATAATAGAAAAGTTACGCGGTTCGGGGCTGACGATTGTGCATGTACGACAGGGGTGGCGCATGGAGGAAGTACAGTCGGGTTCATGTACCAACCAGCCGCTTTATTTGCGAATCTCCCATTCATCGTGAAAATTTTACGCGGATTCCTCATTGTCTGAGAAACAGGAAGTCCCAGCTTTTATGGCCGGTTGTAAACTGCAAGACAGTTTAATTAGAAAGTTAACAGAGTTTCGACAACAACCGCAAGAAGCATTCCGTTACGTGCTTCAGCTTATGTGTTGTTAAGGGAGTTCTCCGCACAGATTACGTGGAAATGCATACGCTGGATGTATTATCTGGTTGCCCGCTTTAGTTACATTTCACTAGATTTCGCTTTAGGGTTCTGAACTTGCTGGGTAGTCATACTCTTTGCTGTGCAGCTGAAAAACTTATCGCTTGAATGTGGAATTTGGGAAATTTGGGAGTTTGCGTTTTGAGGATTTGGGATTCTTGGAATTTGGGAATTTTTAGGATTGGGGGATTTGGGATTCGTGGTATTTGGGGATTCTTGAGATTTGGGATAATTGGGACTTAAGATTGTTAGGACTTAGGATTGTTGGAACTTGGAATTGTTGAAACTTGGGATTGTTGAGAGTTGGTTTTGTTGGAGCTACGAAATGTTGGGACATTGGCTTCAAATTTAATTGTTGGAATTTGGGATTTGTGATTTGGGACTTGACATTTTTATAATTCGAAATTCTTAAGACTTTCGTGAATTTAGAAATGTAAAAATTCAGGAACCTGAGAATTTGTGTGATGTTTAAGATCTTTAAATTTCAAAACCAGAATGTTATGAAACTTATTTTAGAGCTGTAAATATAAAAATTCAAGGATCAAGAAATGTGGAAGCTTGAACATCTATGAATTTAGGAAGTTGGAAATGTCCAATTCAAATAACATAACAGTTTATTATGGTTTCCGAAATGAAACTAGTGAAATGATCCTCCCACTACACTTTTGATTGTCCAAAGCTATCCTACATTTCACTCGAGTGTACGTAAGATTGTTTCCATCGTGGAATGTAAGTGAAAATTTTAACTTCAAAATGGCTCCTATTCTCGTATTACCGTTCGCTGTAAAATGCATGCTGTGAAATGGAAAGCCCCGAAGAATTCGTTGAATAACTCTCCGTATGGAGAGAGCTATTTTACGGTTATGTTCCGATTTCTGTTGCACAATGCAACAGTGATACTATTTCATTTCTGTTTTCTAAAATTATTATCTAACCATTATTTCATTCTGTCACATTTTCCTGTCGAAAATATTGCGAAAATATATCTTACCTATTACGTTATTGCGCGCTGAATAACAGATTTGGAAAGCTTGAGAGGAGCGTTCCGCGTATTATAAATACATTTGAATTTTAATAGTTAATTATGAATCCATTTGAATACTAAATAGCTCATTATTAATTCAATCGAACAGTTAAATTTCTACTTTAATCGTTAATTATTATTCAACATTAGTTGGACAACGTAATCGTTAATTTCAATTGATAATTAAATATTTCAGTCGCAATAGTTATTTAGGTATTATACTAAATATTGTCCGACATTTTGAATTTTAGTAAGGTTCGTCATCTCGTCACAGCCTTTTATGAACAAATTTCATTCTATATTTTTAACTTCTTTTTTAAACAGAATCAACCCTTTCTTGTATCATTAGTTACTAACAACCCTGTATAACTTCGAGTTGTGAAGATAGCAGAGGAAGTTTGACTCACGCAAGTAACTTTGACTGACAAAGGTCTGACTTTAAATTTCAGTTGCAGAGGTAGTTCAGATAATAAATTTGAGTAAAAATAAGTTTTACCTCGACTCATAGAGGTTTTCACACCGAAACAGAAAGGAAAGAAAAAAGATTACTTTATAGAGATTTTCGAGTTATACAGGTTTATCGAGGTTCGGTTATATCACGAGAACGAAAGATATTTCAGTGACATAAATCGAGGAGGTAAATACATTTTGCTCCTTATACGCGACACGTCACCTGTTCGCGAATACTTCACTCATGGTTCAAGGTATGGACACTTTCTTAGGTGCTCGCTGTCTTAACTCAGGCCGGGCATGAATTCTGCATGAAGGTCCTGGGTGCCGCGTGTGCTTCACGAGACCGTCTCCGTCTACTTGCCAAGTTTGTAGGGTAAATTTATGTTGAACACCTTTCACGTGCCATTCCCTCGATGGTTCCATTCTCGAACATAAACAGGAACAACATAAGGAAGCGAACGAACGACGCTCATTTAATATCGTTCGTTCTTGCTCGTCAAGTAAAATGTCTGTCGCGATTCGTATGCACCAAACGACACACAAGATATGTTCGCTCGAATATAACTGGCTAGCAAAACGCACAGCACGAGATACGTATCGCTCGAAATTGCTTGGCACAGGTCCGTTCACGGTAAAACGCTCCTTAGGAAATATGTCCATAAAGAATCGCATCATATTTAAATGGGTCACCCGTTGACAATCGCGATATCGCTGGCGCCGATGCGTCGCCGCGATGAAAACGTACACTGACGCCATGATGTACACACTCTAACCTCTTTCATTTCTTTCGATACACTTTCATACTACTTAATTGCTTCTTATAATAAATTACTACATAACGATTCTTAAACTCTTAATTAGCTTGAAGTCAATAGATTAAACTCATTTCGTTCTTGACATGTTATGTTAGATATAGTTTGAATAGCTGCAAAGGTGTATTCAATAATATTTTATTACAGAAAGCTCCTTATAGTCAATTGTATTCTATTACAGAAAGTTCCTTGTAATCAATAGAAATTTATTATAGAAAGTGCCTTAGTATCAGGATCGAGAATTTATATTGTTACTCATAAATTTTATTGAATCGATTTCAACCTGATAGTACCTTTTCAAATTGATTATTATGATGGTCATAGGTAGAAAAGCTTGCAATTTAGAGATGTATGTACAGGACTAACAAATACAGCGTTGCTTTACGAGCGACCTCTCCTGCTAGGGTCTTAACCTTTTCTCAAGGGTTCAATCCCGTTTCTGCTCGACGCAGTCGGGCTATACAGCACGGAACGAGTCGACGGGGCGAAAGGAGGAGACCGGAAGGAGCATAAAGGCAATGCAAAGGCTACAGCACAGAAATTACTATTAAGGTCACGGTTTCGGTTGTGCTAGTCGCGCGACTAATCAATTCAGCAAGCACTCCCGCCGATAGTTTCGAACTTGGATTTATGGACGGTGTCTGAATTCGTAGCTGGCGAACAATTGCATTATACAATTCTGCCACGGAACAATCAAGACGTACGTAATCGATAGAAGAGCATTCGTATCGACGCTATTAATCGAGATTTAGACACGCACGTATTTCTACCAGGGACATTTGTTATCACCCCTTGAGTAAATTGAAGTTTAAGACATGTTGTTTTACGTTGCAACATTGCAAATTGTGAGTGATTAGTAGGTCGTCATCACAGATTAAAAAGTTGATTCGAAGAAGCTTTGGAACTTTGGAAATTTTGCATTTAGTACCTTGAGAAGTTTGTCGTTTTGGAACTTTGAGATTATCGGGATATGTAAATTTGGAACTTTGAGTCTCTAGAATTGTGAATTTTAAACTTCGTAATGGCTAAAGTTTTCAGAATTTTTGAATTTTTGAACCTTGAAACTTTTGCAAATATTACAAGCAACGAATCGAAAGAAGAATTGAAAATCCATCTAAGGAAGTTTGAAAGAATCTGGCTTAAAGTCTTAATCGAGTACGTCGCCTTCTGGACAAATCCTTGTTATCTAAAAAGAAAAATGCTTTCAGTGACTCGACGAAGAAAATAATTTCTAAACCTCTATTTTTGCAATTACAAGTACTTTCCAAGGGCTCTTTGTGTTACTTATTACTAATA
This sequence comes from Megachile lagopoda, assembly GCA_036983795.1. Classification (NCBI taxonomy): domain Eukaryota; kingdom Metazoa; phylum Arthropoda; class Insecta; order Hymenoptera; family Megachilidae; genus Megachile; species Megachile lagopoda. Next base: position 10,182,506 of record CM072800.1, read on the forward strand.
ACGTTTCGTAGTTATAAGAATCGGGTCACTAAATTCTATCGTTTCAATTTCGCATTTCTGCCTTTCTACAGAAAAATATGTCACCTAAGTACTCAATTCCTCATCAACGGTTGACAAATATCGATATATTCACGCAATGCGACACCGCGTCGTCTGTACTCGCTAAAAATTGCGATTGGTGGAGGCTGTCGCGAATAGAGGTCAAATCGATATAATCGGGTAAGCATACGCGGCACCCTTGCAGGTCATCGGGTCAACGATCTTCACCGTCAGATACTGTTCGTTCTTGGATAAAGCCAATCGTCCAGGATATGACGTAAGTTTTACCTAACGCGAGCTTTATTGGACGGAAGGTTGCGACGATGAACGATCCAAGGGTAGCTGCTTACTTTTTGTTAATAATGGATATTGAAGAGTTTATGGGTGATTACAAAGGGTCCATTAAATTCGCATCCCGGTATAACTTACAAAGACAACAGATTACGTCGATTATTATATAACATACGTTAATTTTTGAATATAATAACGTTCATTTTCCTCTCGACAAATGCAATGAATTTATACAAACATAATTAATATTAATTTGCATTTATAAACAATTCTGACAACAGAGCAATATTATACCGAATACTCGTACAGGTAATTGCGTTAAGCGGGCAATTAGCGTTTGATTAACGCCTAAACGAGTTTTTCAAATCAACTATTATCACGAAAGGAGGTAGAACTTCTTGGCCAGTGTCAGAGCGAGAAGCGGTGTTATTTCAGGCGTTCTTTCAAACTCGCTTAACTATTAACAAGTTGTTCGCCAGCCATTAAAACGCGAACAAACTGCTAGAAGGAGAAGAGGAACAACAACAACAGCAGCTGAATGAGTCGTTCGTGTAATGTAAGTGTTCCGGAAAAACCATTTCCTTGAACGATCTTATTATTCGGGAAAATTGGCGGCAGCGTTGTTAATCCGGCCTGTGTAAAGACGACCCGCGAAAACGACGTCGTTTCTCATCGTCTTGCCATTGCGAACGCTTCGTTACGGCCGACTCGTTCGACCAATCAGGAACTACACCGTCGATGCGTTTAACATCATCCATAATCTTGCACCTTGAATTTACGCGTGGCTCCGAGTGCGCATCGCGGTATTATGTATATCGTAGCCCTGTGGGTACGCTTTAATGCGTCTAGGCTTGCATTCGCGAGAGGCCAGCTATTCACGCTTTCACGCACACGCGTTCATTCTCGTCCTTCGTCCTTTTACAGATTCCATCGTGTATATGGCAACATCGTCGCGTCGGCTACGAGGAGTTACGAGCAACGTTCGTGTCACGGCTCGTACCTTTGCGAAAATTAATGGCCACGCCGTTATAGCCGATTTGAGATATTGAATAGTGAGAATGTGCCCCAAGTGTTGCAAGATTGCTACTTTCATACTTGATCAAACGTACGGTGTATTCACGCTATTTGGCTCTGGACGGGGAATATTCTGGATTGGGCCAAGAACTTATTCTACAAGTATTTCATTTGCTAAATTCTGGTAATTATTCGTGAATATGAAATTTCTGATCCTGATTCCGGGTTCCAAACTTTTAAGATTCCTATATTCCGGAATACATTTGCAAATTTATAAATATCTAATTTGTGGATTTTATGATCACTAAACGTATGAATTTCAGAGTTGAAAGCTCATAACATTTGAGAATTTATGAAGTTCTAAATTTCTCACTTTAAAGGCATGAAAATTTTATGACTTTTAAATGTGTGAATCTGAAACTCTTTAAGTTTCTAAATATCTGAGATCTCTAAATTTCTAAACTTACAAAATTTTAATTCCTGAACTTGAGTATTTTACTCAAATATCCTCTCATACGAAAGTGAACACTTCCGAGCTATTTCATCTTCCCCAGTTACATAGAACAGATCTCTCATTCCAAAGAATCACAGCTAATAAACGACCACGTGTTATATCGTCTGAAAAAGGAGTTCTCTCCACCCGATCGCTAAAAGAGTAATCAATTAGAATGCTAGTCTCGTCCGTTATTTATTGCCTCACGCAGAATTATTTGCCCCGTGTACGGCATTACGTTTTCAGTCGGGATGCAGTTTGCTCATCACGCAGATTTATTTATTCCTCATTCGTCCCGAGCTGCAACGATACACATTCGTGTTTCATTTTTGCAACACAACGCACTGACGCGGCTTCGCATACCGTCGAAGAAAACCCACCGCGGTTTCAATTTATCTCTTCCGACTGCATCTTACGTAATTGCATAACGAACGCCATAAATTGTTACGTCCAGTAAATGGCGCGAGCATCGGGGCCATTTTGCGCAGGATATACTACTCAAAATGGCTGAAATACGTCAATTGACGAATATTTAAGTAAGATGCCTTTAATTGAGTTTTGAAATTGGGCAACACGCATTCTTTTTCGTTTGCATTTTAAATGTTATAACGTCGATGGAAGTACAGAAGGCAGAAAAATGTTGGTGTAAGCGAGATAAGTGACTTTTATGTCTCGCATGGTTAATGTAATAACACGACGCAATTTTACCGAGGCTTCTGTGGTTAGATTTTAATATTTATAAGTTTTGAAGTTCGTGTCTAAAATGAAATATTGCTCACTGTCTGGTTATGTATGTCCGACTCTTGACTGTAAAGGGGATCATTAAGCACACTTTCTTTATTAAGGGTTCTTACGTTCAGAAGATGTGAACTTGCGAGGAACAAAGCACAAGATTGATGATCTGTTCAGCCGATTGTATTCGTCATTTATACCCCTGTACGTACTTATTATGTCCCGTATGATAAATTAATATATAAGAATATTGAAACGAAAACAGAGCTACGATAAATTCCTCTCGTTCCACATCTACGTGATTCTACGATGGATTAATGATTCCAGCACCAGACAGTTTTATTGATCGTATGTAATTGGACAACTTAAACTTATTGTTTCCTAAATGGAAATACCATAATATACGTGTATGAATTGTTATAAGATTTGATTAATTGAATGTACTCGTATGCACTATAAATTGTACAAATTGAATACTTCGAACATGAAATCAGAAGAATTTGAACGTAATTTTAGTGCTAAAAAACAAAAGAATGTGCAACCAATGTGGTACTTTAAGAAGATACATTCGAAAAAAGCCATGGTGATTAAATTTATAGAAATTTTAACAAACATTTGTGACAAACTGTAACGAATGAATATTGTTAATGTAAACATTGTAAATTTAAAGGAGGTATATTATATATTACCTGTTTTCATTAAAATCAACAAACATGCTATGTGTACATAACGTCAAATTGCTGCAACCCCAAGAGATTCAATAACCAATATAATCTAGAATTTATGGATCTCTGTGTTTCCAACAGTGATCTTGGATTCGATAACTCATCCAAAAAACGTTCGGCCAATAACGATGGGTAAAACGTTCGTCAGACACGACGTGTGTGTTTCCAAGTTGAAACAACGATAAGAAAGAATGCAGGGACGAGTTGAGCCGAGAAAAACGGCTTTCATTAAGGACGTAGCAACGAGTGGTAATGAGAAAAACAGGTTGCACGGGAAGTAGTGGAATCGTGTTTTTATCGAGATGGAATGTGGTTATCGAAGGACAGCCGTTTTGCTCCGTATCCCTTACACTGAATGAATCCTGTAACTGGCTTGATAACAGTTCAATCAGGTGCAACGTATAGGGCAGACCATTCAATTAATGCATTCTTCTGTTAACACAATTCAAGAGACTTTAATACCATTATTTATGTATTGCTTTGGTCAGGAACATTTTCTCATCTTTTTTGGTTGATATAGGTACATGTATTTATTATAGATAGTTTACATATACAGGTACATATATTTACACATGTGGGTGCATATATTTATTACACATGGTTTACACATGTAAGTACATATACATATTTATTACACACAGTTTACATATGTAGATACATATATTTATTACACATTGTTTACACGTGTAGGTACATATATTCATTGCACATAGTTTACACATGTAGGTGCATACATTACACATAGTTCACACGTGTAAGTATATCATTATTATGTCACATATTTATGACACATGTAAATACACATATTCATGTATCAATGATGTTTCTCATTTGAACAAATGCATAAGTACAACCTCAAAACATTATAACACTTTGAATAGCAAAATTAGAACTTGTCCACTAAAATAAGAGGCATGAAACGAATTTTTTTGCTTTCGGTCATCCATAATTGAGCAAAATTTAAACAAAATGTGTATTTCTTGCCATAAATCAATAGAAACATTAAAAATGTAAGTATACCCCGATAAGCCATAAACCGTTCAAAGTTTCGAACCGTTCGAAGCCGACTTATCCCGCGAAAGATCCGGAAGCGAGAAGTTTCTCGATCAAAAATACGGGCGGTTCCTTCCTGTTCCGCTGCGCGAGCTGTTAAAGGAGGAAAAATAATCGGCCACGCGCACGCGAGAGAAAAGTACTCAAAGATCAGACGGTCTAGATCGAACCTGCGTGAAAATTCTCTGGCGGATACGCGAGCGGAAAAATATAGGCTGAACTATGCCAAGCGCCAAGTTATTGGAATGCGATATATAAATGTAAATGAGTGGCGCTATCGTGGTATGTGCAATTAAGAGGTTATGAAATTCTTCGCTGTCGGAACATCCTTCTTTCGTCTGGTCTCTTTATCTCCTTTTATCTTTCGACCACGTTTGTCTTCGCCCTTTCTTTTCCTCCCTTCCAGCTTTTCGGAGAAAGCAAAAGTTTTCCGATGATTTATGGCGCCCGAACGCGTGACGGGATTACACGATTGGCCGGCATTACCGTTTCGACAGGTGAACGAGGATTTCCGGTCGGCGGACCAATAATCGAAGTAAAAAGTATTTTATTTATGATTTCTGCGGTGGGGTGGCGTCGTATACGAGCGGGCCGTGAATGCGGTTCAAATTCGGGGCTATGCCAATTTCGGTGAATGGCCCGCGTTCCCGGAGCAGCTGAAAACTATCGTTGTTCGTATTTTTCATATTTTTTCCGTTCCTCTTTTTGTAGATTGCGGTTACACGTTTGCCACTACGATTTGCTCTATTTTCGCTGCCGTAATGCTACCTCTTCACCCGAGTCCTTCCGTGTTTGAAATCGCAGCCGTTCGATCGGTGAATATAGCGAATTATTCCTCTTTTTTATTTGTCGAACGTGAATGTCGGTCTAATTTTAATACTCGAAAAGTGTGCTGCGCGGTTGGTTGAAAAGAACCCATCAACACGTTCGCTGGTAGCGTTCATTTGAAAAATCTTTTGTTATAAATCTACGTCAAGATAAATTAGATACTTCTTTTATTTCTTTTAATAAAATAATTGGTTCTCTGGAAAATCCGTTTGGAAATAAACTTGGAACAAAAAGCTATAAAATCAACTTAAAAGTGTCTCGTATATCGATGAAGCATAGAAAACCGTTCGGTTAACATAACCTAACTTCAGATTCTATACATCATTTGTACGTCACTTCATCTTTGTTACGTCGTGTTCATCCATATTTATGGCGTGCAAAATTGCAAAATGAAAATTCACGGCTGTCACCTATTTCTGACGGTGTTCCATACGGTGTTGCCAGCGTATCTTGCAAATGTTCAAATCGTTAAATTGCTAGACTTAAATTCGTAAATTAGCGTTGGGTGGATTTAGGATATGTTTTTATCCGCGTCAGGCATCTTCGCGTAAATAAACGGAGGAACGAGCAGAAATACTGCCGGGTAAAATAGGAATAAACGAGCTGTTCGTGTTTAGCTGTGACTGTGTTGTTTAGAAAATTGCTACTCGGGCGAATGAAGCGGTTGAATAATGGTCGTGGATGCCGCGTGTACGTAGACGGGCATAAAGACTCTCTTTATGTGTAATTAGTGCATAATGCGAGTGAAGTTTTAAAGAGTACCGCGAGCAACATTAACTAGAGCACTTGGATTAAACTTCGGAGAGGATTTTAGCGAGGTAAGGTATCGCACGATATTTATCAATGTCTACCTCGCATTCTTTGTAAATCTCCGTCGCCTGTTATACCTTATTGCGTAACTTAAATAACTTTTATTCGAATTCGACAAATTTTCGTTAACAAGTTAAATATCCGTTACAAAGTATCGAAATTTCGTATCAATTTAATGGTAACTGGACCAGATTAATTACCGTGGCGAAACCCCTTAAACCGTGAGTAAGATACATTATCGATTGCAGAGGTATCGTTTACACAGCGTTGAAAACGATACGCAAGACGATCAATCTTAGCTTACTATGTACCAAGAATCATTGAAAGGGTGCACATGTAACATAGTATCGTATAGATGCCACGGATTCTGATATTCCGTGAGCTATGCTATATCGGCATCATCAGTTTGTGTCATCGCATTTTGTTAGAAACGTTCGTACGCGTCTGAAATCAACGATAATTCTCAACGTTGCCTATCAGTTACCACGATTATTCTATGATCGTACCGGAAGGCGCTGATAACTGCAGTGTTAACGATACCTGCAGATAATAAAGTGTAGGAACCGTAGGGAACTGGTGAAGGTACATTAATTTTACTTTGTTCGTTTCAACAAACGATAGATGTATGTTATATCAGGTCAATATTTTGAACAAAATTTTGTAGAAAACGTTTAGATTTATAAAACATTTCTAGGATTTAGTACGTTGTCAAGAAAATATTAATATTAAGCAAAATTTCGAAGTTTCCATACTTGCACATTTAGAATTTAGATGAACATTTAGAGTGTTTGTGTCTTTTACGAGTTATTAAATTACCAAGTTTCTCAATGTTCAAATTTAAGGTACTATTAGGATGTTAATTTGTATGTAAATCTGTACGGATGTTCATCGTGCATGCACATCTCTATGGATATTAATCGTGCTCTTTAGGCACCTGATCCACCCATCACATGTGTAAATCGCATCATAAAATAATTGCAAACTCTTCCTGTTTGCATTAATCTTTGTATAATGTTATCCAGCAGCAATTTCTAACCCAAAAGAGAACGTGACTAAAATTAACCTCCAAATTACTGTATGCGTTTAAGATATCAGATAATAACAACCGTGAAGTTCAAGAATCTTATTAAATGTGATTAGCGTCTGGCTATTGTTAGATGCAAAGATAATGGGAGTAAACAGGACGTTCAAACCACTTCCATTACAGAAGACAAGACAATATACCCGAAAGCTACCGCAGCACACATTTGAATATACTTGGATATCAGAGATATCCGCAACTTCTGTCCCGAGTGAATACTCATTTCCAACAGAGGGATATAGTTGCAAACCGAGTGCGCCAAAGCGTTTCTGGCATCCAGTCGAAACAATCCTGAACAGGTTCGTTTCGAGGGCCCCGTTATACACGTTCATTATTCCATTTATACAGCTCGCGTTTCACATTCAATATCTTAACGATATCGATCGATAATCGTTAGCGTTGTTCCTCCAATTACCCGGCAGCGAATTAATAGCGTTACCGACGAGCTTTTCGCGAAACGCGTCCTGTTCCGCTCCCGCCGCCGACAAATTATAAACCGCGAAGCTAAAAAGGAACGTGCAATTAAAGGCACGTATCCTAGTCCGCAGGATAGTGCGCGCATACTAATTACGCTAATGAATATTTATTCAATTGCTGTGTGAAACCTCGGCCAGACCGCAGGACAAAGGGACGCGGTCGCGAACCATCCGACACGGATAATATGTTGTATGCCAGGATCACGACCGGCTACGCTTCTATGTATGTCCTCGTAACATTTATTGCGTGATTTTCCCGCGAGATCGTACGCCATAGGACCCGCGGGTCTTGCGACTCGTGTCTAATTGCGGCATTCAACCACCACAAAATCGAGTTACACGACCTTATTTTTGCTTTGATCAAGCATTCTGTCACGCGTACGCGAATAAACCGCATCAAGCATGCTTCACACTGGACAAGAGTCTTGACGATTGCTCGTAACATCGTGGCATGGGTTTGTCAGCTTGTTTCATAAAGCGGGATATTAACGTATAATCACTTTTTGAAGTAAACATTTTTGCAGAATATTTTAGATTATCTCGAGGGTCGAGTCACATTGACGCTTGTGCGAAACGTGACATTTCAGGTAAAGCAGTTTAAATACAGGATAGAATCTAAATGATGTATAGTCGTATTAAGGGTTTCGTCCTAGAGGGAATAGCATGAAACTATGTTTCAGAAAAAATTCGTGGCAAACGTTCATATTTGTCATTGGTGATATTTCAGCGAAACGTGTAATTTCACGGATTTCAACGTCTTAAAAGATTTTACTGATTTTATGTTATGAACGATAGTCTGCTGAACCATGAGCTAATTCATTAAGATTTGCATTGCTGATATACTGAGCTAATTCATTAAGCTCTGCACTGCTAATATTAAACTGAATATTAAATGCCACTATTGCTGATATTAAAAGGTTGTTTTCACCATAAACTATATTATGAATTCTTGTAACCCTATGTTTGGATAAAAAATTCGTTATTCTTCTTCCTTATTGTGTGTGCCTTTGCTTAATTCGTAATTTTATTTTGAAGATTATTCGTATGCTATTCAACTTTAGTAATAATCAACGAGTTGGATAACTCGTTATACATGACTACGTTGTTACCTAAACGTGGGTGATGTATAAATTTTCTCTGAACTTTATAATGTTGTTATGTTTTCCATAAAGTGGGTAAGGATCTCTCGTGAAAATTCATGCAGCACCCATGTTTGATTAACGCCATACTCAGGTACATATAACGAGTATAGAAGCTGAAGAAGCAATTACCACCATAGCTTAACTACTTCTTTGCATTATCGACTCACAAAAGATCCTTTAATCCTTGAACTGGGCTGTTGAGTTAATGGTGCCTCCTACGTATGAAAAATGAGGGATTTTGTTAGGATTAGATTATACTAATATTATCTGTAATAATAATTTACCTGTTATAATCACTGTTTAATACGTTCTGTACAGCTTATGTGCTTCAGGTATGTAGCTTCTTAGCGGATTAAATTTTCATGTCAAAAGATAGTTCACGATTTTATTTCTGTAGTAAACATGTTGTGGCATTATCATTTTATACGGAACACTTGAATCTAGTTTTATGTAGAACACTAACCTAATTTCTATATAGATCAATCTAACCTACTTTCTATACAGAACACCAACTTAATTTAATACAGTACTCTAACCTAATTTTTATATAGAATGCTCCAGTTTATAAATTTTGAACTCAAGTCTGAAGAAACTATGTCTAACTTTAATTTTTAAACTATCATATTCTAATAATCGATACAAGCTCTCGGCGTTACTAATTACTTTGTTACGTTATAATTATTCTAATTTTCATTTCGACAGAATTTGATGTATTCACAAATATATTGTTATATAAATATAAAATAGTCTATAATAATAAAATCTGACAAAATATATCTCAAAAGTAAATCCATCAAACGCACAATTTCAGATGCAGCTATCTCAGCGATTTATCGTCCGAAAAATAATTTTAAATTCCTCTCTGCAATTCGCCGAATTGCTAATACCACGTTTCGGTCATAATTTTCCTGCCCGAAAAAGTGGAGTATCTTGAAAGTAATTAAATCCACGTTTGTACAAGTTGAGAGATCAACAGATAAAATTTGCGTAGCAACCTAATAACAGTGGCGTAGGAAGCTCGCAAAGGGTCCACCCTGTGCGCGTACGGACGTGTACGTTTAAAGCCCGACAGTATACATGTTAAACGCGGATTGTACGCTAATTTTCGTGGAAGCTCTTTAGACAGAGGTCACCGGGGAGCAGCGTAATTCCATGCCACGATTCGCATGTTGCAATACACGAAATTTACGAGACAGCGGCCAGCGTTACTGGAATACTATTTCTTTTTCTTCTTTTCCTTGTTCCGTTTTTCGCCTCTTAATCGTACCTTTTAAATTAATTTACGTCCAGTCGTGTTTCTCGCGCAGGCACTTGTTCCTGTAGGGATAAGTTTTGAAGGTAACTGGAACGAGTGTGGACGATATTCTACGATTTCGTCGGCCGCTGCAAGTAACGCGAAGAAACGGAAACATAACCTCGCTGCGCGTGCATCGAGAAGAAATATTTTCTTTTTTCAGTGGTCGTATGCACGATTTAATTCCGGCCCGCTGTATTTCCGCGGGATTCAGTGCCGTGGTGAACCAGTTTCTGGGCTGTAATGCTCCAGGTTTTAGCGGTCCCGTGTTTTTAACAGTTTTATGCGCTGAATATTTAGAGAAACGTTTAAGAACCGCGGCACGTTCAACGGAAAATTGCGAGGAAATGAATACTTTCTTTACGGGATTCAGAAATAAACGTTTGCGATAATAATTTCGTCTGTCTTTTCCACGGAAATATTAAGTGTACATACTAGACTACTTCGCTTTTGCAATTTTAATATCGTTCCCTTTAATCCCCTCGCTGCGAACAAAATAGCATCAAAGACTTAGTTTACCTTTTTCGAATAGTTTATCGAATAAATAGAATTTCTAAACAGGTCTGATTATGGAACAAATATATTTATGTACAAATCGAAGAACGTTGTGCACGATAAGCAGCAACGAAAATTCTATGGTCGACAAATAATACGAGCGATAAGAATTTAGTTAAAAATAAACACCGAGTTAGACAGAAAAGAGGATCGATTTACGATGTCAATTTAATTACGAACGAAGGATATTAAATTATTCGTAAGACGTCTTCCTTTATCAGCATCATATTCTGATTTTCAATTCCGTACCCGATGCAGGACAATTAAATTTCATTTAATTTCACGCTTAAGATCCGCTTCAATTTTTAATTTCCGTCCCGACGACAGCGCCGGGATGCAATCGACGTTACGCTCTATCGTTTCACGTTTCACCGACGCTCCAAGATACTCGTGCAAGATTCACGAACATGCTCGTAGAACACCGATCCCGCCGTTCTTCCTAATTTCAGATTCTCGTAGATACGTATGCACGAGTTTCGTGTACGAACTCTGCTATATAACGTAAGTTCGTGTTTCGTTCAAGTGTGCTCAGAATCCTGTTCGTGTGTAGTATGTCAGGTTAAAATGGACCCGTTGAGATGCAAGAGGAGAATCACTTTGCACCATATCATAGCTTTTTTATCGTTAACGTTATCAGATTCAAGGTGCACGTTTAGAATTATTTTCTAATCGAAGAAACTAATCGGTTCTTCATGTTCCCTTAACCTGAACAGGATTTCGTATTACAGGATTAATCTCTCATCGTGTTACATATCGCGAAATTAAATTGTATTTATTTTGAAACCAAATCTTATATAGCTAACAGAAAAGATATGTTCTATAAAAAGACATCTTAAATAAGAAAATATTATTTAAACTCAAAAGTAAAGTGTACGAGGTGTTCGATGGTGTGATCTTCGAAGGGGTAGCTACCCCAAAAATATTTTCATAAATAAAGTATGTAAAATCTGAATGTTCCGAACTTCCAAAGTGTGTATCGAATTAATACACACAGTTTAAGAGGCATTTAAAGGATTAATAGAAGATGGAGAACACATTTCAAACTTTCGTCAACTAACAACAAATGTTGGAGTCACGAATTTAGATAAGTCTTGAAGTTTATTAGAAAAAGTGTTATTTGCCCGGTGCAATATTCCTCAGATAACCGAACTGTTCCGAGGAATTGGTGCAATGATTCTCTGAAGTTTCGCAGAATTTTCCTCGATTCGACCGTTGAACCGGGAATAAGTTTCCAGGCATAAGTTCACGCGACAACTTACAATTAGGAAAGTTTAGTCGTTGGCTATCTCAAAAGACTGTTCCGCCTTTGGTTCCTAAAGATTTTAGAGAAACACGAATATCCCATGGAAATTGTTCGAAAGTTAGTCCGATTCTCCGTGTTCGTTCCATTACGTTTCGATCATTCGTTCGAGGATCTACCGGAAGTTGGGACGGAATACGTTTGACAAGCTTCCAAGTCGATCGTTGGTTCTTTCCGTGCCTTCCGTTTCGCGCGATGAACGTTGTCCGGGGAAAAACAGGCGCGGGAAGGGAAAATCGACGACGATGCAGACACGGTTGACGCCATTTCTGAGTCCAGCGTTTTTCCGCGAGCGGGCTGAGCGCGGCAGCGCGTCCGCCTACAGAAACTCGCAACAAGAGTCCGGCACCGAGAAAGTTTGCGGTCCAATTAAAAATATTCCGGGCTTTTTCGCTTGCACCGCAGCGCCGTTAATGGGGTCGACACACGGATGCACCGACGCGCCGGCTTTCTCGGTACATTCGTTCGCGACTTGAACGTGGTAACCTGAATTAAAAATGATGGTAAAAACGGACGACCGAGTAAGCGCCAACCGAAAAACTGAGACCACTTTTGGAACTTTCACGATGTTTTTTCTAGACTTACTCCGTAGACTTCATTTCATTTCACGACTCTATAGCATTTTTATTACGTGGTTTGTCCGAAGAGTTCATTGCGCCATTTTACCCGATTATGAAGTCATGAACAGAATTTTTATCTTTGTAGTCTGTGCACTTGTGGACAAATAAATGAGCTATACATGACTTGGCTCTTTATCATTCAATTCGTTTGACAATTCTATAACATTTCTATATCTTGGTTTGTTTGAAGAGTTCATATTTATTATATCCAACTATGGAATCAGGAAGATAATTTCGATTTTCACAGTCTACAATGCACTTGTAGACAAATAAATGAGCTATACATGACTTGTTCCATATCAGTGTTCCAATGTTCCATTCAGTTCATTTGACAACTCTGTAACATTTTTATTCCGTGGTTTGTTCAAAGAGTTCATATCAGTTGCTTTGTTTTACCCAACTAAGAAATCAAGGATAAATTTTGTCATTTTTTTAGTCCGTGCACTTAGGTACAAATAAATGAGCATATACGTGTATAAATAAACAATGAGAGAGTTGTAACGAATAAACAAATAATCAAACAAATAAGTAAATTCGATATATTCCGGAAATCAATATTTTTCATGTGCACCATAAAAAGTTACTAAACTTTTTATTAAAGAGAAAAGGACGAGGTTAGGTAGATTTATTTACTGTACTTATCGATCTCTTTTTTTATATCGTCATATATCGTCCCGTTGCGGTCCGAGTTGAAATGTTTCTAAAATTCGCTCAGACGATACCACGGTTCTGTAATACGACAAAATGCAAATTAAAAATGGGAGCGTTAAATATGTTAAATATGTCCCTCGTTTTTTCCTATTTAGTTTTCAACAGTTGCAGCTGGTTTTATGTTTTTAATTTTTATTTCATTAAAATTTTGAGCACCATGCATAACATGTCTGGGTGACGTATGAATTTTTACATAAATCTATCGCTTACTTTAGTGGAAGCCATTTTATATTATGAATTAGAATTTTGCATTGCGTGATGTCTTCAGTTTTGAACTATCGTGACTTGCACTAATTAGAAAGTTGCAGTAAATGGCTTTTCTATTGACAGAATGTATTTAAGACGTGATATTCCCGATTTGTAATATTGATTTTGTTTTTCCATTACATGTAACCCTTTTATGTAGAAGTTTCTCAGGATTACAGTACATTATAATGAAATTAGTAATATACTATTTGAGCAACCCAAAAGGAAAAATGATTAAATGGTACACGAAGTATGAGAGTCGATTATACTATAAAAGTCAAAAATAAATCCATACACTGTTGCCATATTAAACAACTGATTTCGAGACAAAATTTGACATGCTTCGCTGACACAAAAGTGATGATATATTAATTTAAATCTGACGTTTAAAACCGCAATATATGGAACCTACCCCAGAAATTGATTCACTTGGATATAATGAAAATGTTTAATATAAATATCCATCTTATTTATGTACATATCAAATAGCCGAAATACGCGAAAAATTCATAACCATTAAACAAAACGAAAATTAAATGTTGAGTATTTCTGCAAAGTTTTTACGAACGAAACGTATAATTAAATTTCAAGTGAAACAGTAAAGGAATTTTTAAGGTTATATTTTAAATTCAACCTTAATACCTTCGTGTACAATTTCATACGGACGTACTATATTTTAAAATATAGAATAGGATGAAAGTGTTTTTTGCCGTTAAATAAATTGGAACCACGTTTGCGTTTGTTTTAATACACATCATGTCGATCACGTAAATATCCAAGCTTTATACAACAAAAGGTTTCATGCATTGCATTCATTTCACAGGAGGTAGATTTTTTTTAAAATTATAACATTTTCATCCAATTTGCTTTTGATTTTCCACGTTCAGCGCGTTTCAAGTACTCGGATCTAGAGAGGTAAAAACGCATCATTTTATTTCAGTGAAAAATTTGCGATATTTCATTATAATCTCCTCTTCGTTTTAAATTGCTCTGCATTTTAAGTAGGCGTGCACACGAACGATCTTGGCGTTCCATTAAATATTATAAATCACTGTTTGCAATGCGGTCGATGCACCATGTTAAGCTGCAACGGTTGAATACTACCGTTTGATTTGAGTAACCGCATCCATCTATCTTCTTCCATGTAAGGCGTACGCTACATTTGCACGGTTAAAGCCTGGTTTACTTTAACTCCGAGCAAAAATAGAATGCAAAAAAGATGGAAAACCGTCGATGTATTTTAATGCGAAACTCGCCATGCCAGAGTCGGAGATCAGCTTCGCTGAAATAAATTGGTTTTGTGTCGAACACCCTGTACGACTCAACCTACGGCAACCATTGCGTTTACGTAACTGCACTTAATGTTCCTTGAACAAATTTTACGGACAAACAGAAAATCGCGTTTGGCGTGAAATAAAGTCTACACTCGAGTACAATGTACATTTTCTTTAGAATACAGATACGTTTCGAAGTTTCCAACGCTTATTTTGGAACGTTAATGTATATTTGAAAATTGCGATATTTTTTTATTTGAGAATTGTTTTTCTACTATTTTTAATTTTTTAATTTACGGATATTTATATTTGCAAATTTCTACATTTTTTAATTTTGCAATGTTCAAGTTCCCAAATTGTCGAATCTGCAATATTTAGATCACTATATTTCCAAATTTCTAATTACTCAAGTTCTTAAAGTTCCGAGTTCTCAAATTTTCAAATCTTCAAATCTCCAATATCCAAATTCTGAAATATTCAACCCCCGATTCTTATATTATCAAATCCTCATTTTCCCCAATACTTATGTCCATAAATCCTAAACCTTCAAATCCCTAAACCCCCAAATTTTGCTATGTATTCAATTTCTTATTTTTGCCAATTCCCATATTTCTATTTTCCTATATCTAAAGTTCCCATATACCGAATTTCAATCACCCTAAATTCCTAAACCATCAAATTCCCGTATCCCCCAACTCCCATGTCCGGAAATTCCCATATCACCAATTTACAATATCTTCGAATTTCAATATCCGCAAATTTCAAAACCTTCAAATCCTCAAATTTCAAAGATACAGGAATTTTATCTTCAAACTGCCATACCCCAATTTCCACGTCCCCAAATTTGCATAACTCCAAATTTCAATATCAAATCTTCAAATTCCGATATCTGTGAATTTCAATATCCTCAAGTACCCAAGTCTCCAAATCTTCAAATTCTCGATATCTCCAAATTCCAATATACGTAAATCCCGAAAAGTAACTAGGTCACGCATTAACGCGGTCGATAAAGCTGATGGGCCCAGCCCAGCCTAGTTCAATGTCATATTTATGAATTGTTCGTTGCATATCTCCTTGAAAGGGATTGGCAGCATTAAAGGCAATCACAGCTGTTCAAGCGGTTAGAATAAACGATTCAATTGGTGTTATTGATGGTTGTTACCGGTGAGCATTATATCTGTAGCGCACGTAACAGGGATTGAAATTTTCATCCGGGTCTGAAAGTAGAGCGTTGCATAATACCGACAATAATGAAAGCGCGTGACCGGCTCGTACGGATTATAAGGAAGGCGGAACAACAATACTCGGTTACTTGTTTGGATTAAACTAATTAAATTTCCCGGTTTATCTGACTAATTGGAGCACGGTTAAGAGGCTAACGCAATTACGACAAATTGATTGTATTCGTCCGTGTAATTATCGGACCTGAAGACCCGTGGGACACGGGCGAATCGACGAAGTAAAAAAAAAATGTTAAAAAGAACCGTCCTTCGTTTCATATTCGCGTTGATTATGAAACTTTCATTCATTAATTCCCATTACCATTTCTGGCCACGTCCGGTAATTGAAGCGACATCGTGTGTGCACGTAACGCGATAAAACAATGCGATCGATTTGCCGGCGCAACGATGGTGACGTAATTTAACGAAGAAACTGCTCTTTAAAATTGAACGGTGGGTTCAATTACAATAAATTGGAGAGTGACGACCCACTTTTTAAAAAAAACTCAATTTACCCCGATTCCACCCAAAAACGTAAATAAAGCATAAATACATATAGTTTATCCGTCACGAGTCATGGCGGATACTAAAAATATGCGACTGCGATTGGTCGAAACGAACGATCAATTTGCACATCTGTTAAATCAAATAACGAAATAGAGTTGCTTCCCTGAATTCCTAGAATTCAGCTTGTGATGGGTTTATTGTTTATTTTATAAAGTTAACAAATGGTGGAGCAAAAAAGAACAGTAAAATATGAGAGAGGTGTATTTGGACCCTCGTCAGGAATCTGATGACAAAAGAAATCGAAGAGGGCGCTGTTCCGTTAAATAGGAATCCTTAGAAGCATTAAAGGGGACGCAAACGCTGTTTCTTCTGGCAGGCAAAGAAACAGAGGGCGAATTATTCTCGGCTCGTTCCCCGCGAAGACTCTCTCCTATTTCAAAAGAAAAATAATGAGCCTATTTCGCGTTATATCGCGAAAACCGTTCCGCAACGCGTTACAACATGTGTCATCACCGAAATCGTCATCGTGTTAGATGCCACCGCAAATTGCAATACAGTGTGATACGGCTAACAGTTCGTGACTGCTGAATCAGATTCGCGTGTGCGAGCACGCGGTATCTTGGGCTTCGACGATTATCGTTGCACGAATCTACGATTTTATACGGGTTCGCGGAAAATTTACTGCCCCTCGGGCTGCGTTCGTTTGTGGAACACGTGGACAGATAAGAAAACAGGCACTCGAGAATGAGACGTCATCGTGACGGAACGATGGACGATATTACACTCGTATTAAATAATTACGTATCAAATGACCGAGCTGAAAGTACTAAAGCAGTGGGAGAAATTCAGCAAGTGTGAGTACTTCGAGTAATTCAAGAGTGTGTGTAAATCGATAGAGTGTAGTCTCGGTATATGACCCATTGAGAGAGTTACCTTTCATATGGGTTTGCAGGTACAAATTATAGTACAAATGCAGGTATAAATATTTTGCAAGTGTAAATCTGCAATTTGTCAGATTTACATTTCGAATTTGGAAATTTTCGCATTTCGAAATTTAGAGATTTGTAGGGATGGGAGTCACACAATAGTTTGAAGATATTCCGCAACGAAGTAGTTTATTTTTCACAGTATTTCATTACAGCGACGAAGAATAAGGTCCTCGTCAAGATGTCAGAGTCTGCTATGAATCTGATCACTTCGGGTTGCACTTGACCTAACAAATAAAAGAAAAAGTAGTTATTATAAACGATATATCATTGTTCTACCGACAGTATTGAATAACTTACGTGGCATAGGGCCTGCATTAATGAATCTTTGCAAGTCTTGGGATTCGCAAGCGAACATAACTGAAACGATATTAAACAATCATGAAATTCTGTTAAAAAGATAAAGATCGAAATTCAAAAATTATACTTACACTTATTCCCTCCGCCGGTGACACATAATAACCGGTAATGAATATAATGGAAAGATATAAGAACATGAACATATTTACTTGACCCATGTTGCCTCGTGTTCAATTCCACGTGTTCGTTTATTGTTATATTTCGGTCACATTTCAGTTCCTTATATACCAACAATTTCCAAGGTCAAGATTTATACGATACGGATAATATTTTATGTGAGTACCATAATAATAAAGGCAAACATTATGTACGTTTTGAATAGCGTTCAAATCTTTTCGATAGGCTGAAATGATAAACTAAACATTGTATGTAGATGTGTTCAGTTTGTAAAGAACTAAAGATACTGTACTTGAAAGTTTAACGTTGATAGATATTGCATTTCTTAAATTAACCTAATAATCTACTATTGCAATTTGGCAAACGATAGGCAATGGTTATAAAGGTTTGTGTTTCGACATTTAAGTTTTGTAGCCGGTATCCTTCATATTTCAGAACTGGTCATTTGATATGCGCTAAAGTAAAAGAAGTCTCGATAAAAGAAGTTTAGCCATCAGTTTTATGATGAAAATCTGCCTTATCTGTTCATAATGACAACTCTAATGGTTAACATTAAACTTAAACGACGAACCGTTACTTTTGATTCGATTCGACGTCCCCCGTTCCAGAAGGAAATCAATTTTCGGAATCGCGGAGGAATCCTGAAAAATACGATTTACCCAGGCCTGGGAAACAATCGTTGGGCCAATGCTGTTCTCCACGCAGTCGACGAAACTTATTTCTTCGTCCCCGTAGATTAGATTGTGCGTCGGTTCGGTTGTGCGTCCACCCTAAACGCGATCCGCAAGATAACAATGGTTCGTCGTTTTATCCGAACTCTGATACGACGGAATCGAATGGCCAGCGGGATCAATGAAACTACATAAAGTAACTCATCGGCCATAAATGGCTAATAGAAATAGGTCGTCGATCGGGCTACAGGGGAGGCCGGTTTCAGAAAAAGGTATAGAAATAGATATTGGCTGATCATTCGCCGTTTCGAAGGAAATTGTTCCATCAGGAGATTGAAAGGGGATCGGGAATAAAGCTCTTCCCGTGTATTGGTCGAGCAATGATCGTAGCGAGATGTGATAAAGGGTAACATTTCTCGGGCGTTACTCAGAAAACTTCTCTTTTTTCCCTCAGCATCCATCGCGACTGATTCGATCTAGTCAGAAACAATGACTTCTCCTAACGGCTCTTACCTTCCAGTCCACTTTCTTCGACTTCGGCTTTCAGAAATTACCCAATCACCCGAGGATCAATTAGCTAATTCCTTTTACCGAAATTGATATTCGTCAACTTTTATTTCGTCACGATTATACAAAGTGTGGAGAATGGCTACCACTTTTATTGCAGTTTTATTTCGGGCTAATCTTGTTAAACTGATGCGTATCTGGTGCAGAGGAATAAGTTGAACAAAAGTATCGGCTATTAGAAATGGTAAATTTAAAATTAGTTCTGGGTATCTTAAAATATACCACAAAACAGTCTATCAAATAATACATGTATGACTATCTGCTTCACTCGACATTTCTTCTACAATCATAATTTCATATTATACTCACGTAGGTGAAATCCCTAACACAACTTTAATACTTCGATTAGCTCATATTTAAATCTCAACCTACATTTAGACCACATTATCTCGATTCATCATTAGATATCATCGATATTCCCTCAGCTACTGCCAGCGTAACTTGTTGCACGTACAGAAAGTTGTATCGTTTAAATTCATTCGAGATTCCATGTTCGTTTACGCGAAACTTTCTTTTCTCTATCGATTCTTTTCTTAGATGTTCCTGAAATAATGCCTCAGCTCGTGAAGAGGTTCAAAGTTTGTCATACGCGAGTTCCTTGTCTCCCGTTTGCTTTATCGATCCGGTAGAAGTCCCTTTCGGTTATCTTTCACCCTTCTGCCCCAAGCTATCGAGTAATTAGACGCGAAATAAGGGTTCGAGCAGGCTTTCGGTTCGAGCATCGAACGAAATGTGTACGAGCTGTAATTACAACGATACCACCCGAGGTGCTTTTCTTTTCGTGCTCGGAATTGAAAACAAACCGTGTCTTTGGTACTTCGAGATTTGGCAATTTGGGGAATTCGAGAATTTGAGGAATTCGGGACTTGGGGAATTAGAGGATTTAGGAACGATGAAATCTGTGGAATTTGGGAGTTAAGGGATTTGGAAAGGGGAATTGTAGAATTTGGAGATTTGGTACTTTGAAAGTTTGAGAATTTAAGGATTCGGAAATTATTATTAATAATATCAAATACTGTCACGCACTTAAATAATACTATTTTATACCTAAAATACGCCATCAAAACTACCTGGTACCTGTACCCTACAACCCTCGTTTAACTCTGAAAAATGAACAAGTACTCCAAACTGTTGATCCCCAGCGACCATCGCAAAACATCTAAGATATGAAGCAACCTTAGAGAATTGAATTTTAACAAGCGTGCGATTACCAGTCTCTCCCCGAAGATCTTTCAGCCGGTAGATCAGCAGCAGTAATAATTCCCCGCAGTGAACTGTCATTGATCCATGGTGCGAGACAAACGCGGGCTACCGTGCGAAACCATAATTTCGTCGCTGATTAATTGAAGGAAGAAGGAGAGCTTTTGTTTCGCTGTCGGGTAGCAGCGTCCATTAATAAACGATGACGATAGAAGAGACAACTAGATGGACGAGGGACGGTTGGTTGCGTGCAACATTTTTCGGCGATGGTGGCGGCGTGGAAATTCGCCGTAGCAACGAGTGCAAATTGCTTTCGGGCCGTTTCGTCTGCCAGGAGGCCATTTGTCACAGCGGATTCTGGACGTATAAGCCGGCTAGGCTAATAATGACGCCACCACGGCTAACTACAAGCTCCTCGCGCGTGCATTCATGAAGCAATATACATGCATTTACACGCTGCTCCTCCTCCACCATTCTACTGCCGTCTCTCTTTCGCTGCGAAACCTCTCCAACCTCTGTCCGTGCTTGCTCATGGTATTCGTTGTCACTTGCTACTCACCCACACGACCTCACGGTCTTTACCCGCTGTCTAAACTGAACAATGAACGTTACCGTGTCAACGCCGAATTAATACATTCAAATTACCCATTGTTGCAGCTAAGACCAAAATAATAGCATTGCAAATGATGCCTGTCATCGATGCAACCCGCAATCCATTGATTTCGATGGGGATCACGTTTGTTACTAAAAGCTGATCTAATTCACGTCCATTTTACCTTTCTGAGGTTAGTCTGAGATTCACTAATCTCAGATTAGTGAAATTGGGGTTTGAAAATTTAGAAACTTGTAAATTTGAAAATTGAACAATCAAGCTACGTATTCCCACACGTCGAACTAATTGTAATTCTATACCATCATGCGTTATATTTACTAGCATATTCATAGGCATTAGTGACTATGCAGAGATCAAATCGATTAGTGACAGTCCTCCCTAGGGAACACGCATGTAGAAATCCAATCAACGGAGTTAAGAAGCTTATTACTTATAGCTAACAGGACATTATATATAGAAATTACTTGCGGCTAATTGTCTCAAATGTTGATTTACGTGTTTGTTTAAATTTCTGATCCTGTCACTTCGTATGTTATTTAATCATAGTCACTCAATGTATATTTTGATTATATTTTACCTCACCATGTTTATTTTGATTAGTACCACCTTCAGTTTAATTGAACAAATTGCAAACCTTTAAGAAATTAAATATTAAATATTTCATTCAATAATAAATTTAAGTATTTCAAATTCAGAAAAATATATTAAGAAATTGATGTTTGCGAAGCGTAATTGAATTAGGATTATAATGGAGATCCATATGATTAATTATACACGTTCATTTTCTCCGCGACAGTCGAAAGATTTAAAAAAAGTTTGATAGCACAGGTCGTTGCTCCTAACGATTGTCGTGGGATTCAATTTTGACATCGTGATCCAAATTGACGTGAAATGGCGGTATTTGTGATTAAGCCGGCAATAACGAACATTTCAGACTTCACCTCGTCACCGTTTCAATTATTCACACCATTCTTGGCTGAATTTTCAAAAAGTCTCTCTCTGGTATTCTGACATTTTTTAAGCCACTTACACGCGTCACTGGTTCGTTCGACTGACATTAAGTCAGTAATACACTTCTCTTTTCTTAAACGACATTTGAACACGGTTTTCGAGTGTCGAGAAAACAGCATTTACCCAACATTGCCTCGCGCCGTAAATGTCTCGTTCCACGTATTATAAAAGTCCCGTTAATTCAATTCTCCGACTGTTTGGACGAAACAGACATTACCGCTCATCGAGTGTATTTTCAGTAGTTAACGGTGTTAATTAGCATCACGGACAACGCGCCGTGTTAAACTGTGTAAAACTGTAAAAAGAGCTATCAAAATAGCTTCGCAGAAGCGACGAAAATTACTGTTGTGGCTGGAAATGAAAGTAACTTCATCCTTTTAATATCCAAATTTAATTTGTTAATGGAATTAAAAAGAATGTTTCCGTAGAAATAAAAATTTCATGAGAAAATTTTCAACGTTAGAATTTGATATTAAAATATATAAAGCTGTATACGTTACCGTGGCAAATTTAACGTGGATATTAAAAATTTTAATCTCCTTCGTTTCAGATCGTTCTAACCTACAATTTTTATGACTTAGCGAAGTTTACTTCAGGCGTCACTTAAGCTTCTTCGCCGCCATTTTGCGTTCAGTTTTACGTCTTTAGATCCTCAATTATAGACAGATGTGCTTCTAATAAATACATTTAAGTACATAATAAAACAGTTCTCGTATATTTTTATCTACATATCTTTCCAACAAATGTAAAGTCTTAAACATGTCAATACAATTTTAAAAACACTTTAAATTACGTATTAATTATTATTAAAATCAAAGTTATAATACTGAAGTCTTTTGGTACAGATTAACAAAAGTGTGCCTGAATTGTTCTCCAATGTCCAGGAAGAATTGTTCGTTCGCAAGGTAGTTGAAAAGCGGCTATCCTTTAATATCCAGCATATTGCGACGGCGTGCCGTTTTACGTGACGGTTAGGTGTACGGGGACGGCGAGCACAGTTCACGAATGACTCGTCGTAAACTCTGATTACGCTACAAAACGTCGACAGCCCATATACGAAACTGTGCGAAGCTTCTCTTTATAGAAAGTTTAATCAGAGGGGTTCAATCGTGGCCATCGCGAAAATTTCCTCTTTCCGATTTCCCGTTCGTTCGGAATTACTCGCGGTGATAGGAACGTTTTCGAAGTACAATAGAAAGCTTCGGCAGAGAGAAGGGGTGGCGTCTGGACGCGGTAATAGTTAACAGACGCGACAATCTTCGCGGGAATTACTTGGTTGGAAAACAGAGAACGTTAAATTATTGCGACGGTATCCCGTTGTCGCGAAAGGGACAAGGAAACTGGGCCCGGAAGAAAGCTCGAAAAGGGGAAAATAAAGCGGGAGAACGCCTTAAGCGCGAAAGCGTTCGTAGACGTTGCTCGCGCAGCTGCACAAGAAAAGAAGACTCGTCGTCGGTAGAAGGGGCTGTGAATACGTCACCTGAATACCAGCATAATGTTCACAAAATGCCGGAAATATAAGCAAACTCGCGCCTTCCACGCTCCCTTGGGAACTGTCGTTTACATAAATAGCCCCGAACGAACGGATTTCGCGTGCACCGTTCACCAATTCGTTCACCCTACGTACTACGTGTCTCAATATTTGACGGCAGAGTTTCCCTGCATTTGCTTATCAAATGAAATCCAAGCACATGGAGGACACCATGTACTTTATGCGGAGGAGCCATGAATCTCTTTCGTTGCTACTAACACCTCCAGACGTTACAGCAATTCTATTCGATTGATTCTGCATTTGGAAACAAGTTCCAGTAAACTTATTTCATTCTTCGTGATATACAGGCTGTTTCGTGCATTCTACTGTCGTCCTTGTCTTTGTCGATACAGAAAATTGTGTTCAAAATTCAGTTTAGTATATAATTGATGATTTTTTTGATAAGGATAAAATGGTACTAGAGATGCGCAAAGATAAAAGATAATATAGTACTCAAACACTACCTATGAATTTCATCGTCCTAAAGTATTCTGAACTTTTCGTAAATGATCCAGACAGCAAGATATTTCTAGAAGCAAGTATCATTTTCGAGAAATAGTGCATCAGAGTTTCCCCCATTAGAGACAGGTATTTGCATATTATTATAAGAATACGCAACAAACTCGTAAAGAAGATGCTTTCATGTGATCTTTACCGTGGCCGGAAACTTTTGCATCCCTTTATTTCCCTTTTCATTCCGTTGTTCATAAACATCCACGTCATTAGCAGAGAAGGAACAAGTTAAAAATTTGTTCCAGTATAAAGTTACTCGTTACCAGGCCGTTGGTTACGTTTCGACGGAAGTATCATATTTTCTACACCGTCCTTTGTGCGCTAACTTTTCGTGTAAATTATGAACTTTATTAAACAGTAGAAAGTCCATGCCGTACGGTGCTGTACGTCCACACGAATATGTAACTAAGTGACGAGCAACCAAAGGAGACGCGGGAGTTTACAAACTCACGCGAGGGAAACTCGCACAAAGCCTTTATTCTTCTTTTGAATTCATCTAGTTATTGACGCGAATTTTCTTTGACGTATAAATTTCTTTGGGATACGGTACATCACCACAAAAACTCAAATTCTTCAATTTATATTCTTTCATGTTAGAATATTTAAAATTTTCATATGTTCAAATTTGAAACTTTTCTAATTTCTAAATTTCCTATATTCTTATATTAAGAGGATTTGTATTCAATATGCACATTTTAGATTTACAGTTTCCTGTATTTGTGAGAACTTCAAATTTCGAGTTCTTGTACATTAAAATTTTCTAAATTTTCAAATGTTGAAATCTCTGAATTATACAAAGTTCCAAATCCCCGAATTCAACAAATTATCAAATCCCAGAATTCCAAAATATCTGTACTTTCAAACACTCGCGTATTTCAGCAGAGAAATAATGAGCCCATTTCGCGTTTTATCGTGAAAACCGTTCCGCAACGCGTTACAACGTGTGTCATCGCCGAAATCGTCAACGTGTTAGATGCCACCGCAAATTGCAATACAGTGTGATACGACTAACAGTTCGTGACTGTTGAATCAGATTCGCGTGTGCGAGTACGCGGTATCTTGGGCTTCGACGATTATCGTTGCACGAATCTACGATTTTATACGGGTTCGCGGAAAATTTACTACCCCTCGGGCTGCGTTCGTTTGTGGAACACGTGGACAGATAAGAAAACAGGCACTCGAGAATGAGACGTCATCGTGACGGAACGATGGACGATATTACACTCGTATTAAATAATTACGTATCGAATGACCGAGCTGAAAATACTATAGCAGTCGGAGAAATACAGCAAGTGTGAGTACTTCGAGTAATTCAAGAGTGTGTGTAAATCGATAGAGTGTAGTCTCGGTATATGACCCATTGAGAGTGTTACCTTTCATATGGGTTTGCAGGTACAAATTATAGTACAAATGCAGGTATAAATATTTTGCAAGTGTAAATCTGCAATTTGTCAGATTTACATTTCGAATTTGGAAATTTTCTCATTTCGAAATTTAGAGATTTGTAGGGATGGGAGTCACACAATAGTTTGAAGATATTCCGCAACGAAGTAGTTTATTTTTCACAGTATTTCATTACTGCGACGAAGAGTGAGGTCCTCGCCAAGGTGAGTATCTGGTATCAATCCCCACGATGTCTTCACACTGGTGCTAAGAAATAAGATAAAAAGTAGTTAGTATAACTGGTATATCAGAGTTCTGTCAAAAATACTGACTAACATACCCAGCATATGAACCGCACGCCTATATTATTTCTGCACGTATTGTTATTTGCTAACGTACAAGGCTAAAACGATATTAAACAGTTATGAAATTCTTTTAGTGAGACAACTACCGAATTACAGAAATTATACTTACATTATTCGGGTCAAACTCCGCTGCGTAATAACCGGTAATGGATATAACAAGAAGATATAAGAACAGAAACATATTTACTTGACCCATATTGCCTTGTGTTCAGTCGTTCGATTAATATGTTTCAGTCACATTACGGTTCTTTATATTTATATTCTTTATAGATAATATCTAATGAGGCAGTAATCGCACGTCCGCACGAATATATTATAATATTCGACCTTCTCGTATATTACAGTTTTTAAAATTTTCAAATCGTTCAATTTCAAAAGTCTGCAAATTTCCAAGTCTCTAAATCTCTAGATTTCCAAATCCCTGAATGTCCGAATCCTCAAATTTCCAAATCTCTAAATTTAAAATCTTCAAGTCCCTGAATTCTCCAAATCTTCGAATAACCAAATCCCCACTTCTCTAAATTTTTTGGTCTTCAAATCCTGAAGTCCTCAAATCTCTAAAATTTACAAATTTCCAAGCCCTCGAATTCTGCGATTCCCCAAATCTCGAAATCTTATAATCTCCAAATCCCAAAATTCTCAAATCCTACAGTGTTCAAATCCCAAAATTCTCAAATGTCCGAACTTTCGCGCTCGAAAATTTCTAAACTTCGCAAATCAACTTGAAGCAAAGCTATATTCTCCCACATCGTCATTTTCCCTAGAGAAGCATACGAAGCTCTGCGCCATATAACAGTCGTCGCGACATGAAAAACAGCGAAAAGAGCGAAAAAGGTGTTTTTCGCGTGGTGTTGTTTCTCTCGAGGAAAAGAGGTGGCTCGTTTCCTCCCGAAAGTCGTAAAACGCGAACAAACCACCAAAGAATGCCGCGAGATAATTATTTATTTAATTATGCCCGTTGTTAATCATGTCACTGCAAGACAGCTTTCACGCGACAACGGTGAATATATTGTGCGAAATAAAATTAATGTAGCTAATTAGAGCGCACTCGGAGATCGTAAGTCCTTCTAACGTTCCGTTCACGGAAATTAACGGCGACACCGGGGAAATTAGAAAAAGTGACGCGCTCTTTAAACCGAAAATGGAATAACACGTTCAACATGGCTTCCAACGGATTTTCATTTCGTGGTTGAGATTTTAGTATCTCTTTTAACGCCTGGCCGTGTGATTTTAAATTTTTAGCTAGGAAAAATACACAAGCTGTCAAAGTGTGCACTTTTCGCAGGATAACGAAAAAATTATAATATAACATCTTACACTATTATAATTACAATATAATAACGTATTATAATATCTTAATTTTAGTGGCGTATAATATACATGTACATTTACAGTCTACTACTAATGCAATTTAAATAAGTACAACTTTGCAATTTGTTATGAATATGATTTTAATAATTTGTGTGTCATGTGTACTACATACGGATGTTACCATTATAACAACGTGTGACTATAATATTAACGATACCTAAATAATTCAATCGAAACTATGTTCTTTCAATTATTCTGATATATTAAATTCATAACATCGATCACCGGGGGTCTGCACGATAATGGACGTTATGAGCATTATGAATATTTGAATTAATGGAACGTACCTAGACTTAGAATGACAATTTCTCATCGGTATTTTCTTTAGCGAAGTAATACGGTTAAAGTTTCCGTTTTAAAGCTTTTCTTGGCCAAGCGTACCGTCTCTCGTCGTAAATAAAAAACGAGAAGCGGTCGATGTCATTAAACATTAATGTTGCCGTAGTATAATGAAACTTTCTCGTTGAATAATCTATATCTACCATATACTTACAACTGGGAATTTCTGCAACTTGAGGTGCACGTAACTTTGCCTGCATTACGATGCTTGCTGCTAAGGATGCTCGCGAGTGAATCAGGAAACGCAGATTCAACAAAATCAAACTCTCGAAGGGAATTCGATTCGCGGTGCATCTCGTGTTATTCTATTCGAACACTGGTCAAATAACCAATAAACTTTTTTTCCAACATCGTGAAAACAATATTGCGTCGGTTATCGGGATCGTGATTGTCTGTTGTGCAACGTGTAATGTTTCGTTTTGTCACGCACCTTATGTCGTGGACATTTTATGAAAGTCCGAAGCATGCGGAAGAGGAAGTGGACAATGGCGTAACCAAATGGCGGCCAATGTCACCAGGCCCTTTAAATATGGTAATATCATGCGTGTCGAAATAATGTGCAGTGATAGTTCATGCATTGGAGATAATCGGAGATTTCAAACTTTTTAATTCAGAATTTTGGGAATTTCAGAATTTCTTAAATTTCTGGATATGGAAATTTGAAGTTTTGAAACTCGATGTTTTGAGGATTCGGTAACTACACAACTTGAACATCTAAAAATTTACAAATTTACAAATTTAAAAAATTCAGGATCATAGAAAGGGCTGTTGTAATCTTGAATATTTACAAATACAAGGATTTCAGTATTTAAGAATGTGAAAAATCGGAAAAATTGAGAAGCAGGTAATTTGCAAATTGTGAAATTTACAGGTTTATAAATATACAAATGGCTGTATAATAAACCTAACCTAACTCATAGCTATACACTGCGATTCAATTTAACGCGTGATGATGTAAGATTACCCTTCTCGATAAAAAACTCTAGATACGCCACTGAATAGGCGACGAAGTTGACGCGCGAAACAAGGTAAAATGAAAGGTCAGCGGCTCCAGCGGTACCGTGACCTTCAGTTCACCACCTTCTTGGATGTTCACCTTCGTACAGTGACTCATCTTGTTTCGATCTCTGCACAGCACGTCTTTACTCGATGAGTTTTCATTTCTTTCACCGTGATCATCGTCCAGGTTCCATCAAACACACTTCGTTGCACGTGATTTGCCGGAAGCCTTAATTAAAAGAGGTCCATCGGGATCTCTAATCATAAATCGATGTTTTGTATTTATTACAAAACGTTTCGTGCGAATGTGTCATTCGGGGCAGTCTTATCGATTAATAGACGTAATTCCAGGAAGGGTTACGGAGAATTATGTGTCTGACAGAAAGATCGATACCTGGAAGAGGGAAAATTTAACACAAACACTTTACAAGGCTACTTCGTGCTTTTATTTTTCGATATCGTACATGCTTTGAATACGTAGTTGATGTAACTCGAGGAAGGGTTTTCACGGAATTGTGTGTCCGACGAAAAGATTGATATTTCGAGGAAGGAAATTTAACGCTTTTCCGATGATCTGCAATTCTATTAGCTTGCTGAATATCGAATGACCGATTGCGAAATGCGGAAAATGTGATATGAGTTGATGACGCAAAACTAAATTATCATGCGATAATTTTGTCTACACATTTGCGCTTGTAGTATATTAATTTTGAGCTTAAACTCCAACGAAAATTACTGCACATTTCGTTGATATTGCCGATACAAAATGGCTGGTCTGATAACAGACAATGTATTAACTAAGTTACAGTGCAATGCTATCCATTCGATAACATATCACTACATTTTTACATATTCTGCATTTTTAAGCAATATTTTTCTGAACATTCTGTAGATAAAGAAAAAGTACGAGATATTAAATAAATTGTACTTATATAACACAAAATTATTTATCGAAATCATTGTTTTATCAAAGAACCTTTCGTATTAAAAATACCACTAAAACCGCTTATATAATAATTTCTATCAAACTGTAAGTTGAGATTACACAAATAGTTTGAAATACCTCTACGTTATTATATTCTGTCAGAGGTCGCATATTTCCAAATCGTTCATCTAATTTTCGGTATAATTTTCGTCGTTTCAATAGCGAATATCTCTCAAAGATGTATTCAAACGTTGTACAAGCTTTGAATATGTTGAATTGCATTTAGAATTTCATCCGTTTACGATCATTAGATGTTCCAGCTTACACTATAAAGGGAAAGAGCGTTCCAGCTGCGTTCGCCGGTTACTAATTGCGATGGCGGTAGCCAATTCCCATTAATCGTCCCTTAACCACGATCAAACTCCACGATAACGTGTCCCAGTGTTTTCACTTGCGGCTATTTGTGAAATCGAGCACGCTATCAAATTATAAGCTTTTAACGTGGTTGGAGAACGGCGCATCGAGTAATTGTCCCCGGCGTAAACAGAAATCTAAATTAGTCCCTGGAAGCCGTGCAAGAAAATGAGATTTTCTTCTTCCATAAAGGTTATTGCTCTAATTAGAAAAACGTGGAACGAACTAAGCCATAGTCGTTCCTATTAGCGGACAATTTTCTCGCGTTCTGCAGAAAAAGAACAGATCCTGGCCCGATACCGTCGCCTGTCTTTACTTGCATACTTGAACGTATTTCTGGGTCGCGATTCTTGCGGTATGCATGATTCTTTTTAGGCATCGAGCCAGCGAAATGTGGCTCTAAGAAGCCACTATTATGTACCTATGTGAAGCAGCCATAGCTCAGGTGGATGAAATGGCGGATCTAATGCCTTGAAACTGCTACGACATCAGTCTGTGAGATTACAAACGCCTGCGACGGAGGGTCTTACTCTTCTCTTTCCTGTATTTCGGCGATATTTCGATTTTATCTTTCGCTGACATTATTAACGAAATGTTAGCCTTGGGTGAACGCTTTCAATCGCGTATTAGGTTATGTTTGATTCCTTTTGGGCATGAGTTAGGTATTTACGCACTTTGAATAATGGAAGTTTAATATAAAAAGAAGATAAATAATGGAAGTTTTAAATTTCTCTGCTTCTACAGTTCGAAATTCTTCAATTTTTTAATACATACGAATTGAGTCATTTCTAAGCTCTAAAATTTCCAATTCTCGAATTTCCAATGTATTCCAAATTTTTAAGTACAACATGAATTAACACAAATTCTGAAATATTCTGTTATAAGTTGCAAATTCTTAAATTCGCCAAGATCCTAAATTTCTTAATCCCTAAATCCCAAAATACTCAAGTTCAAAAATCCTTCGAAATCAAATTTTTAAATCCTCGAATTCTCAAATTTTCAAATTTCCAAATGTCCAAGTGTTGCATAACAACCTATCTTCCCCTTACTTTCTATTATACACTTAAGAGATACAAATTTGAAATTTATTCCAATTTCTCGAAATTATCATTAAACATCACATACAGAAATTAAAATAAAATATCTACCGTCAAACATTCTCTAATCTTCGCGAATTTGCACCACTGAACTACATTTCAATCCTGTTTCAGTAAATACCTTATATCGCAAGAGCTTCACAACAGATTCGATCGTTTTAATCTTACGGAGCTTAATAGCTTTCGAAACGGAATCGATGATTCACGTACCGATCGCTTTCGAATAGTACGACGACGAAGTAATTACAGTGAAGTGATCATACGTATTGTTACGTATGAGGAAACACTGTGAACGTTTCTCTTGTTGCAACGAGATAATGCTCAGCTCATACGGAGTAAGGGCAACTTTCTTCATTGTTCGTGACATCGATCGATCTCGTATCGGTCGTTTTACGAATACGTACATACGTATGTGCATTCAAGCAAGAAGGGGTTGTTCATTCGATTCTATACGTTCTATTCAGGTTTCTTCTATTCGTTGCAGGAGAATCTCTGCTTGTTAATCGTAGAATTGCGTTCTGCGTATCTCAGTTGCTATTAATTCCTTGCTCAAAAATTGCTTCTGGTTATACACGTATCTGGCTGGTGAATTCAGCATGTGGCATTTGCTGTTTAACAGGTTGACTGACATGTAACCCAGTTCTGGTAAGCATGAATTCCTGTAAGGATCTACTGCATGTAGAGCGGCTGACATCCATTTTGTACACCGTGGTCTTCAAACACCCATTTTTGTAGTATTTTTAATAATTTCATGGAAATGTTTGAAACAGAAGTTAATCAGTCTCGATTCTTTTAACTGAGATAAAAAGACTTGACAAAAATTTCTGTAGTAAAAGCTTGCAGTAATCAATTACCTGCAGTAACTGTTTATTTAAATGGTACTACGGTTGATTTATTTAAATAATATAACAGTTGATTTGTTTAAACGGTACCATACATTTGGATTCAGAGAGTTTAGCAAATTTCATGACGAACTTAATCAACTACATTATGATCTTGAATTCAAACATTTACGTTTGATCAACACGAATATTAATATGTGAAATTGCTTTGGTGAGGGAGGTCATTAGAGTGCGTAAAATTAAGTATACAAATGGCAATATATTTGGAGTTTACACGTCCATAATCATACACAAAGCATCATCTAACAAATTTCAAAATGTCATTGCCAGTTGAAGTTTGTGTAGAACTTGCATATCTCATAAAAACAGTAAAGTATCACAAGAAACGTGAAGCAGACTTATCCTAAATAGAATCATATACCAAAACAATATACCAAGATTTTAGATAAACATTCAACGTCAAATTAGCACACTCTGAACAAGAGAATTGTAAATAAATTATAATAATTTAGTTTCTGCAAGTGTTAAGATATGTAAGAGTCTATTATTACACAGGAAGTTTAAACAAGTTTTTACCAAGACCCAGCAAACTCTGCAAGGCTAGAGAACAGAGTTTATTAATTAACAACAACAATAGTACCGACACAATTGTACGTACATACATGTTCCCTAATTTTGACGATGGTTGACGCACAGCGTAGCATGTCAACTGTGTTATAATACCAGGCAACTATTTGCGCAAACACTTAGGGTGATCCTAGAGTGTACGTTTGTTTAGCTACATTCCCGTGCGCATTGCTGTGTTCGCGAGCAAGGTAGAGAGAACAGTTGCTTATGCCCGCATGTTCCTATACTGAAAATACATACGCTCTATTATACCGAGCGTTAAACGTGACAAGCTACGGGCACCCAGTAATTGCGTCATGCTATTACATTTAATTAAAAGTTCGCTTGTAAATGTAGCGAAGAAATCCGATTGTTCGAAGCTTGCTTAATGTAATGAGAACACGCCGGATGCGACTTGCCCTTTCGAGTTACAATTAAGTTGTCGCAAACAGGGTCACCAGAGACTCTTTAACGTATTAAGAAATTGCCTGCTTTCTTATTCAATCGACGTTATAAGTAGGCTAATTTCATTTTGGGGAAATTTGGTTATCGTGTATGTCGACATTTTGGATGCGAATGTGGTACGTTTGGATGTGCAACACGTGGCGAGGGATATGGGACGTGTGGGGCAATGATGTGTAACGATGTAATATGTAGCGATACAACGCATTGTGATACGGAAGTATCACGGTTTAGCGCGTGATAATACTAACGTGTTGTAATACATCGCGTGGTGACACTAATAGATAGTAATATAACGCGTAGAGACGCTGACGCATGGGGTACTAACGCGTGACAATACAGCGCGTGGAGATAATAGCGCGTGACAATACAGCGCATGGAGATACTAGCGCGTGACAATACAGCGCGTGGAGATATTAACGTGTAGTGATTTCAATGCGTAGTAATACTAACGCGTCGTTGTTCAGTGCGGAGGAATACTAACGCGTGGTGATACGACGCGTGGTGATTCTACGCGTAGGAATGCTAACGTGTGACAATGTAACATGTGAAGGTACTAACGCATAGCGATACTGACGGGTAGAGGTACTAGCACATGGAAATACTATTGCATGGTGATACAGCGCGTAACGATACTAACGTGTAATAATTCAGTGCGTGGTGTTGTTAACGCATAGGATTTCATTGCATCGCACTAACGCATAATAATCTAACGTACATTTATATGTATGCCACGTAATAACACAAACGTATGGCAATGCGATACGAAATAACCTAATACATAACCATACAACGCTTGACAATATATTATATACTGCAGTCAACAAAGCAGTACATATTCGCTACTAGTTCTTCCTGCAGCATAAATCAACAGTTGCAAGAACAACCGCTGGCAACTCATTAAACTGATAGTTACATGTAATTTATGACAGCTAACATGTACAGCAATTTGAAATAGAAGTAAGTAACGAGTGGCAAGAGAGAGATATTCATCTCCTTCTATCGAAGATGTTCGCTAATGGCGGCATGGATAATCATTAACGACTCTTTCAAAAGCAATCAATCTCCGTAACACGAAATCACTCGTAACCGCGGTGCATCCATTATACACGGCTGTTAAGCATGTATTTCCGGCCGCCACGTGGTCGGGCTCAATTTCAGCGTTTCGCGTTGGACGGCACGTTTAATTATCCTGGCACGCGAAGGTCTGAGGAAAAGGTCGGTGGGTGGCAATCCACGATAAACTGGACCGACTGCCACTCACCTGTCTAGCTGGCATCCTATCTAGGCTCAAAGAAAGTAGCCGGGTTAACGAGATTACCGATACGCTTTATACGGGATAAATAGTTTAAGCCCTTTCTTCTTCTTAATCGTTTGCTCGTTATATTTTTGATTTTTGAAAAAATATCTTTCTTTTGATATTAAACAAAAATTCTTTCTCGCGTTTGATATTGATATATCTCACTTTTTTGACATTCTTATTAGTGTGCTAGGGTTCTATGTGAACCTCCACCTGGTGAACGTAGAGGTATTTTTACTCCATGTGTGTGTTATGTATACCGATGTCAAGCCACGAGATGGCGCGTGAAAAGGCTGACCCTTTGGAAGAGCTACTGGTCAGAAGCGAAAAATGTCTATCACATATATTTTCGACGGTATCATTGGCTTGAGTCTTGCATCAATTAGGTAAAGACAGTGGGGATAGGCGTAGCTTCTTTTACTTTGGGTCGACCTCACGCACCAACTAATGGGTTGACATCTGTATATTGTACAGGGTAGTCTAAAAATCAGTCCCTACAATCTTCGATGCCATAACCTACAACTAGTCAAGTCATGTTCAGTTTACTAATTATTATTCCGTATTAGTAAAGTATTCAGTTTTGCATAAATTTTGATTCAATTTATTGCATAAATTGTTTGTTGTTTTGCAGACGCTTTTCGATCAATGATTCATTTTTCCCACAGTTAACCGCAACGGTCAACCGATCGCATAACGGTGAATCCCCGACAATAATTAATTATAATTTCTCGCGCGCAACATTTCGGATAATTAATTAGGTCAATGTATTATATCGAGCAGCAAAGTATTAATTAGTTTCTGCTAACTTTAATACCCCGTTCCAAGGGTTCGAGCTTCTGCGGTGCAGGTAAACTGAATTTTTAATAGAAGTTTATGCCGACGAAATAAAACTCCTTAGAAGAGCGACTTCCAACCCGTGTTACAGGTATTGCACTCGTACAGTATACACTTTTATCTTGCAAGGCTATATTTTTAATGTTAAGAAACAAGTACACGATAGAACTTAAATTTGAACGAAATTTGTGTTGGAAATAAAATGAAACCAGATGTGCAGCAACTGAGTTTCGTTATGCAAACGCGAATATCGCGTTGAATTGCATCGTTTAGTTAATTAATAATATGTATCAATTTCTCCCAGCAATGTTTTGTGCAATTATTAGAAAAAGGACAGAAATACATGACAACGGTGTAATTAAATGTACAATTCTTTTATTAATAATCATGTCGTTTGTTAACAGTGTATTGTACTATACAAATTAAATAAAAAGGAAGGAAGGTATCCACAGACTATCGACGTTTCCATATTTATTTACCGCTCCAATATTATTTTTTCTGACGCAAAAATGAAATGGTACGTCGTGCATTTGTATGATTTAATTAACGCTATTCATGTTCGATCCACTTCGGTACATTCTATTATTTTCACTGCGTAATAGATGGTTTTTATATTTCAATGAAGGATTCCCTACTTTATCAGCTCAGCTGAACAAATATGTGAGTATTATACATATATGAATGCGATACTGCTATTGTAAAGGGAGGTTATTTGAATCTAGATTCCAACCTGTATTAAATTCACTTTAAAAAGACAAATGAAGCTTTACAAAATTCCAACTCTGATGGTAAAAATTATACTGTTCTGTATTGTTTAGTTTCCAGTATAACTATTGGGGTTATAAGGATTTGGGGATTTGGAGATGTGGAGATGGGGATTTTGGGATTTTTCAATACAGGGACATAGGGATATAGGGATATTGCTAGATGGAGATATAGGGTTGTAGGGATATAGCGATTAAGCGATGTGAATTTAAGGATGTGGGGATGTGGAGATAGGAATTTTGGGATTTTTGAATACAGGGACATAGGGATATAGGGATGTATAAAAACTTTTACATACCTCATATCCCGACTCTAAAATCGAGGTATGAAGTAGCTTGATTAAAATAATAAATTTCTACGTTCTTTTGATAGCCGGTTCATTAAGTATTCACAGAATGGTTCGGTAAATATTATACATCGTACAAAATGATTCGAGCTACTTGCCGTGTGTTTTCATGCAATATTAAACACAAATGAAACATTAAAATTCACGCGTTCACGCGTGAAATAAAACAATGTCGACTGTACTATGCGAACAATGAATGAAAAAAGGGGTTGTTTTATTTCGTAAATTCGCCGGCGAACGAAACGTTAAATCACCCGCAGCATTTTTACCGGTATCGGAACGAACCGAGGTGGTCAGAATTAAAATAACGCGGAACAGAATGATGCCATGATGCGTGTGTTAGCCATCAACGTATTCCCCGCGTGTACAACGCTCCGAATTATTGTTGAATCGTTCGCTCGAAACGGAAAAACATTTTGACCACGGCGAGAACGTGATTCGCGTTTCTCCCCTGTCACGATTACAACAAGAAATCCGGTAAATTTGCTTCCGCGTTTTTCCATCGGGCTACCACGATTCTGTTTCGATTATTTTCTTTAAACAAAAACCGTGTACCTGTCAAATATGCGCGTACCCTTTAGAGAATTTAAACACAAACAAAATACCAATTGACAGAATGAAATATGTGCCGGCTGCAATCTAGCGTGTGCGTATCTAACGTGCAGCTATCGAACGTGTAACGGTTTATACAGCACACGAGATCTGGGTTTGAACTTCAGATAAAAAGTCTTTATGTCAATATTTAGAAATGTTGGTATTGAACTTCCAACCGTGACGAATTAAAATTTTCAATCAGGTTCTAAAAAGAATAGTCAACAGAAGTACAGAATCCATCGAAAATTCCGCCAAACGATTTCCTCTGCTCGGTTGATACTCGACCATCCTTTAAATATTGGTTTTGCTCGGCCAAAACGTATTGAAAATCGTGAATACCTCGAAAACTACTTTATATCAGTATTCTAACTGCGATGAATTAAAAACTTTAATCAAATGCTAACAAGAAATCAAAAAAGGGTTTGAAGGCCAATCAAGTTTCGGAGAGAAGAAGCGCTTTTATTCCGAATTATGATTTCCATATGTCGAAACGGAGTAAAGGAAGATACAAATTCACCTGTTTTTGATTCCTCGATTTTAGAATCAAACGATATTTGAGTTGGCAATTTTTTAGATGAAATTAACTCGTCGTCTTAAAATGTACTTTCAGGTTATTTTAGTAATTTTTTGTACTTTGTGCGTATTGTTATATGTACCTACATGATATTGATCATATATAAAATATCATACAGTTGTTGTAAAATTACTGCGACAGCAATTAGTTAATATGTAGTTAACCTATTTTACCCCAGTGTAGTTTGAGTACACTGCATTCATTGACTTTCATCAAACATGAAATGTACACATATGTTCCCAGTGTGCTCATATGAGTACAGTACTAAAGTTTGTAACACGAAGAGATGTATTATTATTTTTATTATAACAAAACGTTCTATTTGCTCAATAATCATTGCACAAGCATCATCGCCCCTTCTTCCAAACAAAATGCTCGTACGAACAAATGGGTTAAGATGTATGTCGATATAACGATGGAAATTTTGAAACGTATCTACCTTGTAATAAAAAGAGGAATGTCTGCGCATTTAACGTAGGTACAACGTTCGTCAAATTGACCAAAGTATGCATAGGTCTGTATAACTGATTCCAAGCAACGCGTTAAATAGAGCAAACAGTTGAATCGTAGCCGTGTAATCGTCCAGGAAATGAAAGATCCGACTTCCAGTCGACCAGTTCCTTTTCATTGCCCAGTCCAAACGTCCCGAACCGACACGCTCGTAACTTTGATTCGTCCATTAATTCACGACTCGTTAAACATCCAACCCTTTTGCGATACTTTCGCCGAGGGGGTATCGACGTAACGATTCAATCGAAGCAGAACGTCGCTTCGCTATTAACGCGTAACAATAACCGGTGCACAGAGTGTGGCGGCATTCGGTAGAGAGAAGGAGAGGAGCCGTGGGTCATGATTCACGCTTGAATTTACATTTTAATTACATTACGTTTGATGGCGGTATTAATTTTATCGAAGCGACCGACCACAGGAATTCCGATATCTTCGACCAGTACTAGTGGCTGGCCGGTCCAGCACGACATTGTGTCTGTGATGGTGCGCCATAATAGATCAAAGCGAATCTGGCACAGGAATTAATAGTCCGGTAGGATGATCCGCCGAAGAATTATTGCTGCGTACAGGAAGGAGATGCGTTTACACAGACCAACCAGGATTCCATCGATACACGATGCGATGCCCGCAATATATCGACTCCGACGGAGCAATAATATAATTCGGTACATGATCCACAGGAAATAATACGTACTTGAGAGTGTATGATAAAAGTTCGATTTGAGAACGAAATAAGATTAGTCAGAGGCAAAATTATATATATGTGTAGTTTTGTAATAAATGGTTAATAATTATATAATATGTAGTAAATATAGCTTCTTGTGAACAAGATTTTGCAGTTTACTGATTTAGCGTCTTGAAGATTAGATTAGGAAATTTGAAAATTTGGAAGTTTAAAAATTTATTATTTAAGGAGCTTGGTAATGTGGAGATTATGAAGGTGGGAATTTGAGAATGTTCAAGTTAGAGATGTGGGATTCAAGAATGAAGAATTTGGGGACGTGAAGTTTGGGAATATGGAATTTACGTATGGAAGATTTAGGAATGTGGGATATCAAGATGTGAAATTTGGGAATATGGAAATGGGAGAATGTGAGAATTAAGCATGTAGAATTTTAGAATGTGGGATATGGGTATATAGAAATGGGGGATGTAAGATTCGTGAATGATGGTATTTGGCGACGCAGAATTTGACAATGTAGGATTTAGGAACATAGAGATTTGAACATGCTGGAATTTGGGAATTTGATATGTGAAATTTAGGATTGCGTGAGTTCCGACATGTCGTAATTTGGGGTTATGTGGATTTCGTCGGATTTGGAAATTTGAGAATTTGATAAATTGAACTTTAGGAAATTTGGAATTTCGAGAATTTTAGAATTTAAAACATTTGTAAACTTTTAAAAATTTCAGAACCGTCAAGCTAACTCTTTCAGAATGAAAATATCCTAAAAAGTTCCTCTTATTTCATTTTCCTTGACAAAAAGTCTTCCTAATCCTGAAAAATGAATATCGCATTAAAAAGAAAATATGAAATAAATATTCAATAAGGAACTTTTATAAATCCTAATTAAAATTGAGTAATAATTAGTATGGAATTACTACAGCTTCATTAGTACGGCTAAAATCGGTATTAGGAATTAAATGAAATATTCAAACGATAACTGGCGCAAACGATAGACATCGTCTGTGATTTGCTTGTAATTATCAATTCGCGAACGATCAGAAATTATCGTTCGTTCGCTGATTCCCCGATTCCTGTGCTATTTATCATTCCTGTTGTGTTTCTCATCCACGAAAATCATGCGACGAATAATTAATCGATATTTACGTAACCCGATAATTCGATTGGCGTGTAGATTTGGATGGAACCCGACGATGCAGCGTAAGGAATCCAGTTATCTGCAATTAGTTCGTTTCAAAAGGACGTACGTACTGTTGGCGAGGAGAACGACAAAAGGGGGCCACAGTGGGAGACGCAGGTCTGTCTCATTAAATTTTCCAATTTGCTCGATGAACTCTTGGAACGGGAAACGTGGAAACAAAGCCAGAGCGAGAAAGAGAGTTATGCAAAAGTTCTGGAAGAAGATACCTTTGCGTCGGCGTTGCTGCGCTCTGTTAATGTCCTTTGATACAAAGGGTAACGATGTTTGATTCTTAACGAGAACGAGACACAATGGCTTATTAGGTAAACATAGGCTAGTCAGCCCGAAGGTTCAACATGTGGCTATCGGGCTGTTGCCGCGAGCCTTATGGAAATTTATTTATTAAAATAATCGCATTAAAACAGCGAGCAATTTCGTGTAACCTCGGGGCGTGCGAAGCGTCTCGGTGATCAAAGACACAGATGTCTACCTTCCATCTTATGTATCCTAAGAAACGTCTCGAAGTTAAAACGTAACAAATACCAACACAGGCGCTACATATATTCCCGGGACAGCTGCGTCTGACTGGGTTAAATTTTTTATTCGAACAAAATTGCACGGACGTCTTTACGGTATTCTCGATTACCAAATAGAAATTTCTTAGGAACTCGTTAATTTTTTTACGTGTAAATACTAGTTATCTATAATCAACCGAACAATTATAGAACCTTGATTCTGTAACGATCGGTTCCACGTATGACATCTATGTGATTATTTCTTAAATATACCTTGCAAGATCCTTAAGTAGGTTCGTGTATCTACTTTGCTGAATAAGCAACTTAGTTCCTGAAATATTCAAATACGTTTTGTCGTCGCCCATAATAATTCACGACGTATAAATCGCACATTGGTATGCGAAAATTGACGGGCAATGATGGGCCTGCGGGAAGTGGGATCCTAACGCACGATGTTACATAGAATATTCGACGAGAGCAGAAAATTGCGATATCGGTCGACGCTGATGTTCCTCGA
Source organism: Megachile lagopoda (assembly GCA_036983795.1). NCBI lineage: Eukaryota > Metazoa > Arthropoda > Insecta > Hymenoptera > Megachilidae > Megachile > Megachile lagopoda. The sequence goes on from CM072800.1 coordinate 10,223,109, forward strand.
CATTATGCAAATGCGTGTACGAAGAAAGCCGAACACTCGTAAAAATCTTCCACGCGATGACGCAAGTTCAGTATTCGCGACAAAACGAAGAACGAGCGTTTTCGCGTTAACGACAAGAGCAGGTTCTATCGGTCGCGATTCATTAGTTTTCGAGCGATAGCAAACGGAAACATTTGCCGTGCCTCAGGTGCTTACAATATGTCTTCTTTCGTTCCGAGACGGACTCATTATCATTTCTCCGCTTCCAGCGGAACGATTAGTTGCCCCGACGTCTATTAATAACGATAAGCAACTCGAAATTGTACGCTGACGGTGATACTGTTAGGACCTGAGACAGGAGATAGATCACGCGTGGATTAAAGCAATAAAGGTGATATATATCGCGGAGATAATTTTTAATCCTTTGAGTGAAGAGTTCTGTAGACGGAAATGCTTGCCGGAGACACAACCTCGCTAATCGCGGTTGTGGAACAATGATTGCTTTTCCTTGTATCGGAGATACGCGAAGGTACTTACTCGTTAATATATCGATACATTCGTATGAACCGTAACGAGAATACGAGTGACTAGTTAAATTCCTAGATTTTACGTCACTGAAACAAGTGCGCTAAAATAAAGTAACAGAATAGTATAGTAGTAATATATTGAAATAGTAGAACGATAAAAAGTTCTGATTGAAAAAAATGATCGAAAGATGTATTAAGTGTCAGGTAGCTTTTTTTCTAAAAGGTTTGTTAAAAAACGGCGCGTTCAATTTATTTAGCACTATTACTGCAGCACTCAACCGAAATTTGATTGAAATCGCTTCGGGGGTCTAAGAGAAAATGGGTCACGAAATTCGACAATTTCCCATATGGATCGAACTCGGTAATGGGTTCTATCAATCAAATAATTGCAAAATAGAAAATGGAGACGAATCCTCGATACCATCGATAACATCGATTTGCAATTACCATAATCATGTTGTTACATGTTCGAGCATACCGTACTGAACATAACCATTTCGATGAACGCGTAAAGCAAGAAGAAGCACAATTAACGATTATCCGCGCTGACAAGAGATAAGCTGAAATCATAAAGATCTTTTATTAGGGCAATCAAAGTTCTTTTACGGCATTGCAGAGGTAATTGCTTAATAAACTCACGGTATTTTACAGTCGTCCGTTCATGACGTATAAATTTGGTGAAAACGAGACGCGATTCAACGGTCGACGGAAAGACAAGTCGTAGGAAACAAGAGTGACTCGAATGAATGATAGAGCTACGGGCAGGAACGCCAAGGTAGCTGCTAATTAATGGAGTCATCCATCTGGCGCCATTTTGCTACTCACGGACCGCCTTCCTTCCGGCTGCTTGCTGCGTTTCTGGGCCAAGCGTAAACCTTTAAACGTTGTCCGTGTCTGGCTAGGGCCACACCGGCTGCCTGCATCGTCGACCGGAACGATTTGTAATCCAGCAAACCGTACCCAAAGATTGAGAGAGGCCAACGGGTCTTACGCAACCTTGTATAAATTAGATTTGATGGCGTCCCTCGCTACCAACGCCTGCCAATTTCATCTGTGTGTTGTTCAAACCAAACACGACAGTGTCTTTTCGAAAATTGATACTACGGTGGATCCACCTCACCACATGTTCCAACATCCCTCCGTGCAATTACTTTCGCCATTTCGTTCGCCATTTGTATCGTTACGGTCTTCTATCCACAACTGAGAAGATAGAGCAAGTCTAAATGTGGACTCTTGTTGCACGACATATTGCCTACCGTGTTTTTACGATATAACGCTTCAATGTATATCTAAAATTTGTTTGCTCCATGATATCGAAATAATTTGAACAAAAGTAACATCTAGTAAAAATTATGTATACAAAATAAGAGCAAACATGTTCATTTTAAGAGACATGTAAAAAATGTTATACTTCAGAATCAGTATACAAAAATGTATACTTCAATATTCCATAATTCAGAGTAAAATTCATGTTGACTTTCCGGAATCTTTGGAATCTATTGAAGGATAACGCAAGAAGGGTAAAATTTTGTTATCCGCGAAAAATTGCTACTTCAATGTCGACCGATTACTTCCCAGAGGCTTAATAATCGTATGAAATTTAATATCACGCTGCTTGGTCTCTGCACGATTAAGATCAAACGCATGGCAAGTAGCAGGCAAGACTAGATTTTCATTATACTAAAGCGATGCTCTTTGTTATCAACACATTATCGCTCGAGCACCTGCTAACAGGAGAGGATTATCTTGATAATGAGTTTTCTCTATAGCTCCCATCTGAGTAACGTAACACCTTCTTCGCCGAACTTGAACATTCTAGCACTACATGACCTATCGTCGTTAATTATTTACCTGTAAATCTCGTAGTCCGATGATTAATGCGTTTCAATCAACAAATGGCCGTTGTAATAACTTCATCTTTCAAAATTGCTCTGCGAGCAGCATTCTTTTAGGATAATAAGAACATTTTTTATTTAGCTTTACTTAGTAGTTACTAATAAAAAATTATACCTAGCTAAATATACTGTGTCTCTCTACAAGTATCAAGGATTTGCCCGCAGAGACACGACTATATTAATACTACAATTAAATGAAAATGAAACAACCCTCAGTCGTTCATTAAACACGCGACTTCCAGTGCTGGAATATTATTTAATATCTTGTAATTTATGTACATTATAACTAAGTTTATGGGTTCGCTTGTAACAACGTGTTAACCGATCGTGTTGAAATCACTCGATATATATTATGTTGTATAAAAATTTCATTAATAATGTCGGTGAAAATTTCACTGTGTTATAATTATGTTCCATTATTCTTCGACTTTGCATTGATCCTTTTAATTATTTTCTGATAGCGCGTTTTATGACCGTTGAACCAAATGAACAGCGATTATTGAAACTACCCCCGGTACTTATTATCGCAAATGTTATTTTATTAATATAAGTCCACGTATCAACTCTTTCGGAATAATTTCCATATTTTCACTGTTATATAACAATTCACAGATTTCACGCGAATAACGATTTAATTTTAATAAAATATAACGAATATAGAGCTTAAAAGTTCGGTCTGTGAAAATTCGCCGATTTAAACAAATGTGTGGATAATGAATCTCGTTTTTATTAAGAAAAATTACTATAAATACACGAGGATGTAATAACGAATTGTTAAAAAAGTCGATTCTGATGTGGAAACAATGAATGCATAACAACGTTTTAATTCCACTCCTGAAAACATTATTATACACCCATTAACGAATTACGTGCAATATTATTCAAGCATTCCTCTCGTATTTTTCTCTTCATCATATTCCATAAAATGCATATTTACCTTCGTTCCTCCGTCTCCATCTCTTTTCCCGATTACTCGATCTATTTATCGAGCAAAAATTTTCAGGTACAATTTTCACAGGTCTTTATACCCCTTAATGTCCCTTTAATTATGAAAATTCAATTTCAACGGTTGAGTCCACCGGATAATGACCCTTCATTAGCAAGTTGAAGTCAAGTAAAAGTTTATAATGAAGATTTATCACGATTTCGTCATTTGCCCGTAATACACCCTTTTCTTTCTACTTTATCTTCATAAAAGCTCAACGAAACGATGCAGTATTCAACTTAGTAACTAGAATAACCTTTCATTTTCGTAATTGTTTGGAAAAAGAGTTAATATATATTTAAACTGAAAGATTCCTGTCCACGTTTCTGATTGCTGAATTTTTAATTTCTACAATTTTAGAGCGGTCAGACTTTCAGATTCTTAAATTTCCAAATTACAGAATTTAGATTTCTAAATTCGTGAATTTTAACGTTGAAGAGACTCAAAGTCTGAAAATTTAAAAATTAAACAATCTCGAAGTTTGCAGATTTTAAAGTTAAACAATTTCGGAAGTTTGAAGACATTAAAGTTAAACAAAGTTTAAAAATTTCAATCTTCATAAATTGAAAAGTGTTAAATTTCAATATTTCTAAAGAAACTTCCGCAAATTTACAATGCATAATTGTGTACACCGTGCAAAACAAGGGTTGCGAAGAGCAGCTAAAAGCCAATATTCACGTCCCATCGGTTAAATGTTTCCCGTAAACGATGTTTAGACATCGTCACGAAAGTACGCGTAATGACGTACGATTAAATTTATGACGGTTAACGATGTCGGGCACAATGGCAACAGGGACGTAAGCGTATAAAAAGTTGTTAATTCGCTCTTGGACGGCAACTATTTTACTCGATTATGCCACTTGAGTTTCTATGAAGTTGTCCCCACAGTATCGAACCCTTTCCTTGTCGGTTACTTCGAACCAAGACACGGACATCTCACCATCCACATCGACACACTGTTACCAACTTTATATTAGCTTAATTGGTTTTGGAGATGAAACTGTAGCGGCACCTTTTCCCGCAAAACTTCGGCTCGGTATCGTCATACCAAAATGGCGGGCCCGACCAACCATGTATGCTAGATACCATTTTGTCAACGTAGACTTCTGCACGAAACTATTTCGCCGGGAACGGTCGCAAAATTGTTCGAATTTCCAACGATGAATACCGCTCAACCTTTTGTTTCAACTGATGCGTGTATTAAACTTATTTATAATTTAATTTGAAATAAAATGTTAACAAGTAACTTTAATTTTTAACATTTTGTAACGCTTTTGAATTCAGCTATGCTCTCTACGATTTTTTATGATAAACTTGACAGTTTGCTGAAAAATTGACGAGTCTAGTCAAATTTTATATTATATTAAAAAGGTTAGAGTATAGCAATTTGCAATATAAAATTAGGATCTCAACAGCGTTCGAAAATATGAAAACTTTTGAGTTTAAAAGTTTCTAAATTTTCTCAAGTTTCTTAAAGTTTTGTAATTTTAATCTAAGAATTAGATTCTGAAAACGCGTATATTGCAGGGATTTCTAAATTCGAGGATTTGAGATTCGCTACCATTTGCGATTAGTGTCTGACGACCAACGTTAATAATTCTGCGTGGAAAATTATTTCAGGGTAAATCTGTGTAAATGTAGTTGCTTTAACGGATCCGGGAATTAATTAAACTGACATCAGCTTAGCCTACAATCGTGTTTACTGCATGAATATTTAGTGGATGTATTAGATTACATTGTGATACACTATAATGGTACTATGGGTAAAATGAACTTGTAAGTATTAAATTCCGGTAAATCGACCGAGGCAACATTCATGATCATACCAGAAACACGTCAGTTCATCGATATGTTAATTAACTATATTGATTTAATTAAACATCAAATATTCCTTGAATAATACGGATGAAAACATTCGTAACATTTATTATACTTATAAGGTTATATCAAAGCATGTTGTACATCATTTCAGAGATAATTTTCGTTAAAAAATGTGTCGATGAATTTGTATGTTTAATTTAATATTATCGTTTCGAAACAAATTTCCAAATATTCCAATTTCCCAACGCTATTATTTTCGATTTTTCAAATTTCCAATCACCCAAATGTTTAAACTTGAAAATCCAACAATGGCGTAGCCCGTCGGTATAAATTTATACCGTACACCGTTAAGCTATTGTATGCACTACGCAGATATGTATTTTTAACATCGAAATAAAGTAAGTTAATATAGACACTCCGAACAATTTTTCTGTAACACATTGGACTGAAATTCCCGTGCCAGTTTGCTTTATAACTTCAATCATTCGCAACTCGCACAGAAACGTACCATAAAAGCAAACACGTAATTTTCTACGGTAGATTTACATACCACACTCAATCGTTTCGAAATGTGGAACTAACGTTCTATAAAATTTATTCAGGCAAAAATCTGTTCGTTATTAAAGTGCTCCGTTATATTATTGTAATGAAAACCGATGGCGAAGGAAATGATTACCATTATCAGAATTCAAACGTGAATAAAGCACGTTGCCCCCTATAATTTTGAATATTAATGCTCGTCTTTTCACTCGCGATTTTGTTTATCGAGATTTTTTTATTATTCATCGATGTCAAACGACACGCATCGCGTATGGCAAAAGCAAAGAATTTATTTATCGCATGTTTGCACGCCAGTTTATGAAACGGGGTTTTTAAAAATATATCGTTCAAGCTTGCAAACTTAAAAATTTAGAAGTTTAGGAGCATAGTTTGTAAATTTACGTATTTGGAATTTATACAATTTGGAAGTTTGAAAATGTACAAACGTAGAAATTGGTGAACACGGGAGTGAAATATAGAATGAAATTAATGTTCCCCAACTTTGTATTAATTCTCAAAATTTCCGTGTAAATCTTCCTTATTCTAAAAATGAAAATAGAAGGTGCTTTTTAACACCCTCATTCGAATCCTCCATTCTCTCGATGTCTGCGATACCTTTATTCCCAGATACGAGCATTTCCGACGATTTTTCGTCACCGGGATAAATCGCAGCGGGAATAAGAAGGATTATAGGTTGCATTGGTGCGTTTCTAACATCTGGCTTTAGTTCGCAGCATATTACTTCTGTTTTCCTGGAAATGGGAAGGCGGACGTAGAAACGCGAGTCTGCAGACCACGGTTGGAAAGATTTTCATGAATATTCTTTGGGTTACAGTAATGCGCTTTATAAATATGTATTAAACCCGTGGATTTTACTATCTCCGACAAATTAAGCTTTCCAGCTGCCTTAACCCTTCCTGTTCCTCCTAGCCGGAGCGTTAACGTTGGAAAGATGCAATTGGAATAGTAATTTCAACCACGATCTGCACCGCGACCTTCCTTATTCTCCCCCTCTGTTTCTTTCGCTATTTCCGCCGGCGACATTTAATATTCTGTAGGATGAATTTATATTTTCTATTACATGGGCAAGGATGGCCGAAATATTACCAGCTAGTAACGAACACGATCCGGGTAAAGTCTCGCGTGTTAACCTCCTTTCGTCGAGTAAAAAATTGTTCGGCTTAACAGGTATTACCGTTTAAATATACGCGAAGTGCGAAATAGCCGCTTTGTAACGTACGGTGATATTTTCGGTAAACTCGCGAGATTTGCTACAATGTTTCTTTTCGGAATACTTTTTTCTAATTATTCAAATACGGTGCTCGACAAATATTTGCTGACACCACCTGGCGATATGTTGTAATTGAAAAGCAAATAAATTCTATTGTCAAACTTTATTTCCGTTTCCTACATACTAACAAGTGAAATTGAAACTTATTTCACAAAGTTACATTTATTTAACAATGTTACTTTTTGGGATACCCTTGTGCTTTGCATACCTCCTGTTAAAAAAAGAATATCATGAACATTAGTCATTTCAGTTACAATAAAATTAAAATTGGTAATATAATATTCTTTTGAACGTACAGGACACTTAGCTTGTATCTCCGGGTACTGACATCTTCTTTTATAAAAAGTAGCACATTTGGACGGGTCCTTAGAAACATTGAATCACATTGCACAAAATTAATATCACAAACAAAAATGTTACCTTTAAAAATCTTACTTACCGCTTCTGCAGGTGTTAGAATATACCCTGATAGCAAAATTAAAGAAACGAGCACAAAAAGAAGCTTAACTTTCTGGTACATGTTGAATAGGACGATTTATCTAATAATGGCGTACACGTCGGTGCTACCACTTTTTATACACAGCCATTACTATACTATAAACAAATGTGTGCGAATGTGTACACGTATTTATGAGTCACTCGTTGAAAATAGTTCTTCGTGATCGATAAATTATTACTTTATCTTTTCATGAGGCGGTAAAATTCAGTTTGGCTATTAAACGATACTGTACTAACGGAATAGTCGAAAATGAAATTTGTGAAATGGGAGATGTGGAAATTTTAAATTTATGTATTCGAAAATTTGAAAATTTTGAAACCTGTAAATTTGGAATCCCTAAATTCCTAAATCTGAAAATTTGGAATTAAAAAATTCCTATATTTGAAAATTTGTAAAATGGGAGATGTGGAAATTTTAAATTTATGTATTCGAAAATTTGAAAATTTTGAAACCTGTAAATTTGGAATCCCTAAATTCCTAAATCTGAAAATTTGTAAAATGGAACATGTAGAAATTTTTAATTTATGTATTCGAAAATTTGAAAATTTTGAAACCTGTAAATTTGGAATCCCTAAATTCCTAAATCTGAAAATTTGTAAAATGGAACGTGTAGAAATTTTTAATTTATGTATTCGAAAATTTGAAAATTTTGAAACCTGTAAATTTGGAATCCCTAAATTCCTAAATCTGAAAATTTGGAATTCCTAAATATCTAAATTTGAAAATTTGGAATTTCTAAATATCTAAATCCATAAATTTGGAGCGTACGTACCTAAATCTGTAAATCACAAGTTCCTAAATACCAAATTTTGAAAATTCGAGATTTGAAATGTTGAGAATTCGAAATTGACAAGAATGTTCATTAAACAATATTTTTATTAACATTTTGCTAATTACAACAAGGTACTAGGATAAATAGTAATTTTAACAACAAAGTCAAGCATCCATGATGGACGCGTTGCCTACACGTACATTGAGTGGATATTAATTTTCCTGTATGATTCTACAAACAGCAATTATGTATCCTATATAATACCATTGCGCATGTTGTTTCTGGTGCAATTGTTTGAAATTTTAATAGTTACGTAAGTGGGATTACAAAAACGTTTCACATGAATCGTAATTTGATACATCATAATATTGCAAGTCACTTTGCAAGATATAAGAGAATATTAACGGAATATACTATAATAACCATGATTTCATACATAAATGTTAATGTTACAAAGACATGCAATTTATTCGTACACTACATAAATTTCAAGTCGATGTACGTCTCATACTGCAGCTTATCGATGTGTTTTCAATATTTATGCGAGAGTTATAGCTCTAAAATTAATGTTTCGTAACAGATATCTTTAGAAGATTGCAAAAACGATTTGCACAAATTGTAGCTTAAAATATAATATCGGAGAATATTCGTGATATGTGTTATTAGATAGTCGAAAGATTCAGAATTATTTAATGCTTCAAAACTATGTCGTTTATTTCATATTATTTATTACACAGCGAGAATAGCTAGTAACGAACACGATCCCAGTTACGTCTCGCGTGTTATTCTTTCGTCCAGTGAAAAAATGTCCAGCTTAACATGTATTACCGTTTAAATATATACGAAAGACGAAAACGTAGCCATTGTAGCACGCGGTGATATTTTCGGCAAACTCTCGAGATTTAACCGCCATAATGTTCCTTTTCGAAATACCTTTTTAAAATTATTTAAATCTGGAGCTTAACAAATGTTTCTATGAATGCTGGCGCCTCGTTGTTGACGATATTATTCATGAAATATGCGGGAAGTCAACGAGGAACGGCGTGATTTATGGATAGAACGTAGGACACGTATTTCTACGTGGTACGTAGAGTGTGAAAACAGACATGACAACAGTGACGATGTAAATTCGCGCTGTTACCGTCCTTCGACGATAAAAATACCTTGGAAATATTTGATGCAACTTTTAGCATTCATAGTAACATCGGGAAACAACATTTTTTGTGATAGCCGTGTTTACAGATTTGAAGATTTGAGAATCAAGGATTCTGTAGATTTGGGAATTGTAGAATTCGGAAATTCTAATAAAATCGGATAATTTGTAGATTCTATGAACTTCGAATACAATTCTACTTTGCTTCGGAATTTATTTGTATATTCCATATGCGTTTCTTTGAATTTCATATTAAAAATACGTATGAATAATATACAATAAAATAATGCTTTCGTCAAACAACATTTAATTTATTCTCGTCTTTTACAGAACAACTGGAATTACCGGAATTTTTAATTTCACAAATATCCTTTGTTTTTATCAGCGTCTTTTTCCGGGAAGTATTTTATTGACATATGAACATTGCATGCCGACTGCTAACAGAAATATAATGAACATTCATTTCAATTTCAATGAAATTAATTGGTAATGTGGTGTTGTGACGATTGTACGTAGCTTTTATATTCTGGTGACATTCTTTTGGACAAAATTGGCATAGTTCTACCAATGTATAAAATTTTACGTTTGCCAAAATTGCCAAAATTTATAAAATTCTAAAAATTTAAAAAATTTACAATATTTACGAAAATTACAGAAATGTTCATTAAACAAGATAAACTTCTATCGATATTTTGCGAATTACAAAAAGGTACACAATAATTTAAACAATAAAATGAAGCATTCATGATAGACGTATTGCAGCCATATAAATTGAGTGGATATCAATTTTTACGTATTACATTACAGACAATAATGCAGCATCACGCAGACTACATAATATCGTTACGTATGTTGTTTCAGAATTAATTGTCTGGAATTATAATAATTACGCAAATAGGATTATAAAAACGTTCACAGGATATGGGAGAATATTAACGGACCATGTTGGGTTAACATTGATTTCATACACAAATGTTAATGTTTCAAAGGCATGCAATTTATTCCATGCTGTTCACTTGTACAGTGAAAGTTACAACATTATCATCAATGGGATCTTTAACCCAGACAGGCAGCCTAACAAATAGAAAGTCATATAAAAAATAATTATTTTGCATTGGTGAACATTATTAAAACAGTGTACAAAATATTGTTAACATACCCTGCATCCTCTAGGTATTGGTCTCTTTCTACAACTGCATGCTAGAGACTGTCAATAACAACAAAACATGTTATATAACAGTTTATCATTCAACCATATATCTTTTTGTAAATATACATTTTTTAAAATTATTTTCTTCCTCGACACACGATAATATCATTTAAATTCACACAATTTGTATATTTTACAGATTGATATTATTATCATTCAATCACTGGAACGTATGAGTTTAAACGTATTGCCACATACATTGTAAATAATTTATTTCATTTCCATATAGTTCATACGTTCCATATAGTTTGTACATTCCTTGCATGATGTGATATGTAATAATAAGTGAATTTTCGCAATGTACTTTTTGTTTCAATTAAGGAAACTGAAATGTTTATTTACCTCAGCTGGTGTCACGAAAAATCCTGACATTAAAATGACGCCAACAAAAGCGAACAAAAGTTTCGATAGTTGTATCATGTTGCTGTTTCGTCGAATACTGTATACAATTCGGTATACGGTGTCTCATATATACTGCAGCTTATCGATACATTTCAGTATTTATGCGAGAATTATAGCTCTAAAATCAATGTTTCGTGACAGCTATCTTGAGAAGTGAGATTAGAGAAACGATTTACACGAATTGTAGTTTAAAATATCATAATATTGGAAGATATGGGAAGACATACATGATATGTGTTACGGGGATGTTAAAAGGTTCAGACAGATATATTTAATACTTTAGAAGCATGTTCTTTATTTCATATTATTTATTACACAGTGATGTTGAAAGTTTCAACGATCTTATACAATTTTCTTCACTGCGCCAACACACACGATGTTGCTTCATCGTTTAAGAATTATCCTCTACCACATCGTTTCTAAAACATACAAAATTTTGCGATTAAGTCATTTTTGCCCATATATTATAAAAACTGTATGTAGAATCAAGTAATTGTGACATACCCAGCATATTCTGGGTATAATTTTACGTTTGCAAGGACAGCTTAAAGACTGTAAACAATCAAACACAGAAGTGCTCATTATCTTGTTATATGTATTATAGTTGTAATACTGCATCGAACATATTTTAATATTTGTTTACCTCCGCTGGTGTCACGAAAAATCCTGACATTAAAATAACGCCAACAAAAGCGAACAAAAGTTTTGATAGTTGTATCATGTTGCTGTTTCGTCGAATACTGTATACAATTCGGTATACAGTGTCTCATATATACTGCAGTTTATCGATACATTTCAGTATTTATGCGAGAATTACAGCTGTAAAATCAATGTTTCGTGACAGCTATCTTGAGAAGTGAAATTAGGGGGACGATTTATATGAAGTGGAATTTAAAATATGATAACACTGGAAGGTATGGGAAGACATACATGATATGTGTTACGGGGTTATTAAAAGGTTCGGACACATTTAATATTTTGAAAGCATATTATTTATTTCATATTATTTATTACACAGTGATTTTGAAAATTTCGACGAACTTCTCCAGTTTTCTTCACTGTGCCAACATACACGATGTCGCTTTATCGTTTATGAATTACCCTGTATTGCAGGAACTCTAAAACGTACAAGATTTTGCGATTAATTAAGTCATATTGGCCCATATATTATAAAAACTGTATGTAGGATCAAGTAATTGTAACATACCCAACATATTCTGGGTATATATTGTTCACTGCAATCGCAGCGTATAGACTGTAAACAATCAAACACAGAAGTGCTTATTATCTTGTTATAGTTGTAATACTGTATCGAACAAGTCTTAATATTTGTTTACCTCCGCTGGTGTCACGAAAAATCCTGACATCAAAATGACACCAACGAAAACGAGAAGGAATTTCGATAATTGCATCATTTTACTACTTCGCTGAATTTTGCATAACATGCCCATGTGCGGGCTTTCATTATATACAACAGCTTATCGATGTTCTCGGTACTTATTTTCGAATTATAACTTTTACATCAATGTTTCGTGACACAGACTCAGCTTATTACAAAAAAACTTTAATGCAAATTACAGCTTAAAATTTAATTTAACGGACATAAATAGTAATATTTTAAAAACATACTATTTGTTGCTCTTCACTTACATAGTAAGGATTGAAGTGTATACTAATAAAATTATACTTGTTTGTTCACTGTATTCATTAAGTATAAAATTAAAATTTTTTCTTTACTGAATTAACATGATTAATTTACTCATGGATTATTTTACTTCATGCTACATTTTCCAAAGCGAAATATATAATTAATTTCTGTAACATATACGTACACATATATGTCTCTGTGTATATCATTCAATTATAGAGAAAACGTTTTTGACCTCTGTATGTTTTCCATGTACCCACCTACAAGAAAATTGCGGGCAGATCGTTCTTTTTGAAAGGAGAAGATGGCCGCTTCAAAGTGCTTTACTTTCTTTATAACCGTAATAAATGTACTACAGTTTATCTATACGTTTTAAACACTTCGGTGATTGCTATAGCTGCAATATTTCGTGACGGAGATGTTATAAACGTGTCAATATTTTTGAAAAGATAAAATTTCAACATTGCTAACGTCAATTACAGTATGACGTAGTAGCACGTGTTAAGTTTCCACTGGTATGGTTTAAGTCTGTTCGTGTTCCCTTTGACAAATTATCGTTTAAACGGCGAAGTTGTTTTCTGTCTCGTAAAACAGGAAAATACTCCTCAAGTTTCGATGAGCTTACATGTTGCCGCATCATGCCAGCTTGCAAAAAAGCACGTCAACCTAGTCACGATGGTTCGCAAAATAAACTTCACCTGTTTCCTTCGGGTTTTACTGCTCTTCAGACTTTACCATCGTGTTGTGGCAAAGAAACCGTTGACACGAAAGATTAATATGGTTTCATTTCGTCAAAACAGTTCGAATAAATTTATTCTCATTCACGATGCGGTTTCGGTGGCTCTTTAAATACGCATACAGATAGCAACGCCATCAATTCGTTCCATAAAACGTATTGTATGTTAATTATCTTATTAATGGTTTTGTTATTTGAAATTGGTTCGCAACAAAGTGTTGTAAAGTTTGTTTGTAATCACGTACAAAGGTTTCATGGTCAATGGATGTTGATATTTCCATTCCGCTATCTCACCGCGATGATAATTAATTGCTCACGGCTGTACAATTGATCAAAATGCAAAAATAGAATGATTTTCCGCTTAATTTCATAATATATGTACTGATAAAGGAACACGGTCGTGATCATTCACTTGTATAATTCTTTTGCTAACTTTAGCAAAGGCTTCCAGTTTTAATTTCGTCAAAGTATTTTACTTTCGGAATCATATTTCAATAATTTTATTCAGGTTACGTATCCAGACGGACTAGATAATAATTTCATACTCAAAAATTGTTTAATTCTTAAAGTTTAAAACTTGCAACCTTTCAAATTTTCAGGATTTTAAATCTCAAAGTTTAAAGTTTATCAAGAAAATGGTTAAGTTGCAACCCATGGTTCCTTCTGCGTGTATTAATCTCATGACAAATACTACACGATAGGGCAATAAAAAGATTTGACCTTGAACTGCAAGATCAAGGTCGAAGTCATTTTTACAACTTTCAGCTGCAGATTTTTACCGACCTAAAAAGGTAGAACACTGGTGATTGCGAGTAACTTTCTGTACATCTACCAAATCAGCAGAAAAAGATTCAGGATTTATCGACCAATTGAACAGGTGTTCAATCACAGTACTTGCAAGGTGCACGAGCTTGCGTGTTCGAGGATTCACGGTCGCATTGTAAAGCACGTAAGCGAAAAGGAGCATCGTTTCCACGTTGAAGTAACGAGAGTCGCGAGGAAAGTCTCGGGATCATTTCGCGGATATACGACTTTCGCAACACTCTGGCGAATACGGCGAGAGGCGAGCAGAAGCCCGGGCTAGTTGGGCAAAGTTTCACGACTTAAGCTCTCTGTGCTTCGTCTTTCTTCTCGTTGGTGGAACACGGCGTATCCAAGGAAATCATTAGCCAGGTATCACAAAGTTATCACAAGACAATGAAGAGCAGATCGGGTAACTTGGCGAACGGCGCAAAATCGAACTCGACTACCGCTTCTGCCGGCGCAGATAAAGTTACCCTCTTAACCTACGCTTCCTTATATTTCCTCCTTTTCTTCCGTCTTCTTCCGCCCCGTCCTCCCTACCTTTTCCCATTCGATTTTTTCCACCTCGAAACGCAAGTCCTTCTTTACTTTTTTCATGCTGGTACTATTACTGCTTTCTATTTCCTTCGGTATTCTCGTCCGAACGAACAAGGGGATACGTGTTTCAAAGAAAATCTTACTCCCTCGACTGATTCTGACAGAATGTGCTGAGATCTGATATTTTTTCTCTTCTTCTTCTTCTTCTTCTTCTTCTTCTTCGAGACTCTTTCTTTTCGATGAAGGGAGGGGAATTGTATATTACGGGAAAATGAAAAGTTCAAACGAGTGGATTCGAAGAGACGAACCTCGTGCTGAGTCTTGATGGACAAAACTTTCGGACAACTTTAGATTGCCAACGATCTTTTGTCGAACGGAACAATTTTTCACGAAGATCAAGCGATGCCTGAAATACATAGGGGAAAAGCGGGTAATGACTCTTACTTAAGTAATGATTGTAACCAAACAAGTCAAATATATCCTACAGTTATTATTCACAAACTAAAACAGGGTCTATTATCTGAATAACGAAACAAGCACTATTTCTAGCAAGAATTGTCGATTAAGAGAATGTCAAATTGCAATTATCCGTCGAGTTCAGTAAAATTCTGTACATCTCGTGTGAAACATATATTGACACATCCAACAGGTAAGTTATTTGGCACAGTTTTTGTTGACATACTGCATACCGTAGCAGAAAAATTCAAAACAAGTTTAGTATCGGTGAAAAACTTTATCAAGCTATATTTGAAATGTTTGTTACATATGAATCCACTATATCGATAAGATCTGTAAGACTTCAGTCGTGTTTACCTTCTGAATTGCAAACTGATCTTAAATGCACAGCTACACGCTAGTAGCAGTACAGTTTATACATGTTAGTATCGTATTTCGTTCACGTGCATCTGAATTAATTCCCCGCAATTTGGTTGCGCGATCCAGAATCAAATTACTTTCCCGTGGATGGCCAGGTTTCCGTTACAACAGCAAAATTTACCGTAGTAATAAGGGACAGCCGAAAAGTGTATACCGCGAGCGTCGGATCTGGCTGTGAAACCTTTTCAGATTTACATAAGGGCCTCATTTGCATGAACTTATTAAATTTTTGGCACGAGTAGTAAAACATCGTAGGTAGATACGAGCAGAACTACCGGCAGGTGGGCTTAATGCGTTTTAATACAGGCTCCTTTTTTTACGAGCGAACTTGCAAGCAGCAAAAAGCGTAAAATTCCTCGCGTCTGTTATACTCTGGCCTTAAATTTGCGTAATGACAACTTCCTCCCGCCATCTCTTTCGCTCCCTCTTCTTTTCTTCTTTTAACCTGCTCACCAATTTCCCTTCGTTTTCCAACTTTTCGACAGCGCACAACCCCGTTTATGTGAATACATTTCGGTGGAATATAGACTTCGTTGGGGAACTAAGATCTGGGGGAATGTGGGTATAATACATGTGGGAATTTAATATTTTTTAATTGACAAATTTAAATTAACGAAATTTTGGAATTTTTAAGTTTACTCTGCAGTTCTCAAATTTTTAAATTTATAAGATTTGAAGTTCTCAAATTTCTAAATTGTTGAACTTGGAAAATACTGAAGGTAATTTAATTATTGTTAAATTTTCAAGCTTCCAAGCTTCCAAATTTCCAAACTTCCAAACTTCCAAACTTTCAAATTTCTACATTTCTACATTTCTACATTCCTACATTCCTACATTTTAGACTTGGAAGTCCACTAACATAAAAATTTGCCAACTAAAACGACTGTTAAGATCTCCCTACCTTAAACCGCCATTTTCTCCTAGATGTACCGTGTCTACCGATGTATATACATCAATATCATTCGTTATGCTTCAAGATATGCGGCTTAAGTGCGCATCCACAATGAATTCGCAATTCCGATTCGCCACAGTTTTCCTCCAACCTCATGCAAATGCTCGTTCTTTAAACGAGGTGGCAGAAAAGCAGCGCATCAAGGATCGACTCTTCTTTGTGCGGCAACGGGCTTCTCGCCTCTGTAAGAACAATAAAATCGTGAGCCGCTGGTTTCGTGGCGCGAATTTAAAAGGGTAAATTGAACGTTGCTTAAGCGGCATTTGCATGAAAGAAGGGGATGTCTTCGTTGACGAACTGCTCTGCGATGAAAATTACTTTTGCTTTCAACGTTGCCTGGGAAACCGATCGATTTCTTCGATCGCGTCGTCGACATTTTTTACAACATCAAATTTCAACCCTTACGTAACTATTTTCACATTTCTCTTTTACAGTTTTTTATCTTCCAAATATTTCAAACAGCATTTGGACGTTTTCATGTTAATTTAAACTTTCAACATTGTTGACATTACCCACTTGGTTTATGACATCGAGTCACTCTCGACGCACATCACGGTTCAAATATGACAAAAATAAATCGTATTTGCCTCGCAACTGAGTTTTGAGTTCCAATTACGATTTGTATAATTAAACATCGCTACATTCAAAGTATGTCCAAAATTTGAGGTTTTTGTTATTTATCTTAATATTACGACAGCGATTATTTCTGACTGATGCTGAAAAAAATTGTAGGTTAAGGGGTTAAAGCACATCAAATCTGAAAAATCAAAGATAAACGAATATAAAAATATTTGAATGTTTTAAAATAAAAAATTTAGATATTAAAACTGCCTGCAGTGAAAATTTGATGTAATTCAATATTAAAGCTTTCCAAAATAAAAATGGTGAATAGATATAAAAAGAAGTATCCAAAAATTCATCTCTTATAGATATACAGAAAATTTAAATTCTTTCAAATGTAAATCGACTTTTACATCTACTTATGTTTCCAAAGTAAGAATTTAAAATATTACTGCATTTTTGTTGGGTATCCTTTGAATGGTTCTTTGGGCAAGAATGAATTAAGCAGAAACAACCATAAGTTGTTGGATGATTTTCACTGGTAGCATGTTTTCAACGAGTCGCATGAATGGTTCCTAGTCGTGCGTGTTCCTGTGAAAGCCCGTTAACTCGTTCTCAACGACCAAACTACCACGATTTATGGATACAACTGTAATTTTATGGACATAACTGCGAAGTTCTAATTACAGGCTTCTTGTTACCTCTGTTAGCACCAAACATCCGCCTTATGCTTCGTGAACTCACCGTACGCCACTGTTGTTTACCCACAGTAACGTCGACAGAGTTTGCAATTATTTCCGGTGGAACAATAGAATCATACTACCGTTTGAAGACGTGAACCCTTAGTAGTTAACTTCTACGATAATTCGGACATTGCAAATATTAGTATCGCGTTGTTTGAATTCGGATCTACCTCTTTCTATTTTCTCTTACGGTTCGCAAACATTCTTGTTTCAATAAGTCTTTTCGAATGTTGAAATAGGTTAGGTTAACTCTCGAAGTTCTAAAATTCTATCACCACAAAAATTTCAAGTTCTAAAGTTTGATCATTTTATACTATTATAAAGTTAGAAGTTACACAATTTAGAAGTACTAAGGTCACAATATTCAAAAAAGTCCCAAAATTATAGAAAAGGCACGAAAGTTTGAAAATTCTGCAAATCACCAAATTCTATAGTTTCCCAGTTGAAATACATCAAAGGTCCTTAAGTTCAAATATTTCAAACGAATAAAATCCCGTAATCTCAATGTTCAAAATTCCAAACTACTAAAATTTGCAAGCTCCAGAATTTCCAAATTCCAAATGCGATACCAGAGAAGAAAAATATCGTTACCTCTCTCGTATACGAACGCAGATATAATAACTCATAACTCCGCGTTACACGATTGCGCCATCATAAATTTGCGCCGCGAGTCGCATGCGAATCAGCGACTGTAAGAAAAGCAAACAACGCTGTCCAAGATAACGTAATTTTAACGTAACTTTAACATAGATTCGAAACGTTTAGTCGTGGCCTTGTCGAATTAATTTCCACGGCACGGGTTGCGTTACGAACGCAAAGCGTTTTGCATCGGAAACCTAGGTACCTTGGTTCACGCTCGAGGGCAACGCTTTAATAAATTCGGGATGTAATCACGTCCAAGTTTGGCGTCTCCTTAGCTGTTGCTTAATTACGTAGTCTGGCAACGCGTCTCGACAACTCCGCCTAGCCGAAGTTTCTAATCCGCAAATCGTTGCCTAATATACACACACCGGTTAGGTGATGCATGTTTAGAACTGGTAGTTTATGCAAACCAACTTTCGGACCCCGTTTCTACGATCCAAACAATATTTGCACGAGTAATCTTGCGTATACCGTTTATTTATTCGCTGTAGGTCGTCGCATATTCATACGTAGATCATCCGTATATTTATACATGGATTATATTCGTACATAGATTATCGTACATTTACATAACATATTCGATCACATTTGTAGTAAATCACTGTATATTCATATGTTATAGACAATCATGTATGCTGTAGGTTATATACATTTATACGCTGTAGACAATCATATATGTATTTATATGCGATGTCGTACATTTATACATGTATGTGTTATACCGTACATTTACAGATCATTGCATGTTCGTGTGGTATAGATCATTGTACATTCATACGCTATAGATAGTCATGTATGCTGTAGATCATTACACCGTACGTTATGGACATTCCTATATTTACATGCAATGTGTCATCGTATGTTCATATGCTATCATGTATTTATACACTATAACAATCATGTATCTTGTAGATGATTTATACATTACAGACATCATATACAGTTGTACATTATAGACAATTATTATAGACATTATACACATTTATACATTATAGACAATCATGTGTTTATGTGTTTATATGCTGTAGATCATAATTTATATGTATATCGCTAGTTACCAAGACTAAAGTGAGACATTTTTGTAGTGACCATAGAGAAAGCAAGAACGCTAGCGATTATCAAAGAAATCAGTCGAGTAAAGTTTCTACAGAGGAAGTTCGGTCGCATAGAGGCACGTTCGAGAAGGGACAATGTATCTCGTGCAATTTACCGTCTCCTCAAACTGCAGGAAACTTACGCCCGTAAGGAATAACCTGCCTTGCCCGCCGGTGGCCTCTGAGTTTCCAACTAGTTAACATTACAGCAGCGCGTATATAATATTCCATCTCCGCTCCATTTCAACTTAAGCGTACTCTAAAGCTCGACGCTTGCAACCGTTGCTGCACGAATAGTCGTAGAAAATACGCGACCGACGATGCAATAAAACGCGCCAACTCTGTTGTCTTCCGAATTCACGAATTTCCTAATCGTCAAATTGTACTGGGACATCTCCAAAACTTAAACTACTAAATTTCAAAATTCCATTATCGAATCCCAAATTTCAAGTTTCTTAATTTTTGGTACCTTCAAATTTTCAAGTTGGTAAAATTCAAAATTCTCGAATTAGGTCTCTAAATTTCTACACTTCCAGATTACTGAGTTTCCTCAATTTCCCACATTTCTAAATTTTCCAAATTTCCATATTTTAAGCTCTCGAGTTGCCAAATATTCAATTACCCAAATTATTAAATTTTCCATAGTCTTCAAATTCCCAAAGTCACTCAAGATCCCTTAAGTCCCTTAAGCTCCGCAAGTTCCCAAATTCCTCAAGTTCCAAAAATTTAAAATCTTTCCAAATTCCCGAATTGTAAGTTTTCCAAATTCGGAAGTTGCCAAACTCCAAGTTCCCAGATTTGCAAATTCGCACAATTTCGAAAGGGGGGCGGCAATAAAACGCGCGAACGCCTCAGGATCAATCGTTCATCGGCGATCGTCCTTAAAAGGAGAAACCAATAAGAGCCCGAACTCTTCATTAAAACTCGTGGAAACTCGGCGGAGTGCGACGTTAGAACGGGGGGAGGCGGCTAAGAAGTCGTGAAAACCAGCCGAGGGGGTGAGTGGTTGCAACCCTCGAGCACCTTTTTTCATAGACCGCCCACTTTTTTCCAATCTTTCACCCTTTCCCTGTTCCCCTTCTGCCCCCGTTTTTGCCCGGTCCGCCTATCTGTGACATAAACCAAGAGAACGGGGATATTAAAAGTTATTCCGGCACCGAATAAAATATCCAAACTTTTCTCGCGACGAACTTTCCACCGGTGGCGATAGCCCTCCATTATCCTCGCTCGGGCAGAGCACGCCCGAATGGTATTCGGTGAAACGAGCCAGCAGCGTAACCGAGGAAAAGGAGACGGTGTCGGGTGGTTCTTGGTCCTTTCGCGAAGAGAAAGACTTCTTCATAAGCCTTAAATGAATCTTCCACGACGGTATTTGGTCGCCCCGCTTACTTTATTGCACCTCCCGTATATCCTTCTAGCTGCGTCGGCCTTATCGCGCAACCAACGAGTACTCCGTGAGAGAATTCCCCCGGAACTTTGCTTATGACCGTACGTGTCTGAATGCTACCAAGATACGTGGAATTCTTAACGCTGGCAGCCGCCATTCTGTTTCAGCGGACGTAACATGGCTGGCCTGTAACAAGGTGGCAATTAAAACGATAACGCTCGACTGCCGCGAATTTTCGTGGGATTCGTCGTGGTACGACAGACGGAAATCTAAACGGGTTCCGGATAAATTTCGTACGATGCAAGAATGTTTGTAATTACATACCGTCACGATATTAATATCGTGTATCTGATAACGCGGGTACAACGTACCCGATCTTTGATAAGGGTTTATTTTCTCAAGTTTATTAAAACGAGATCCGAGAATGTTGGACGTTGGCGATGGAAAGATATAGATGAATTATTGCTGCATGTTTCAGTTAGCTTCTTCGCTAATGGAATATTTTATTTTCTTACACATAGTAATACGGGTAAGTTTTATTTTTCTGCAACTGAAATAAGTGTTGAATTTTTGAATACTTCGAATTTAGTGCTTCGGAAATATACAAATCTAGAATTACAAAAATTTGTAATTTCCAAACGTTCCACAAGTTGGCTGTCTAATAATGTCTGTGAATGCATGCCAGTTGTATAACCTTGCGCCACTACTATTCAAACACATCAGGAAGTATTTAACTCAGTTTTAAACGAACTTAAATGAAATTCTAAACGTAAACATCCACCCCTCATCAAAGGGTTAATATCTCGAATTTCCTCTGACTTGATGGTCTTTCCGTTAAATGCGTAAATGGCAGGAATTACCATCCACATCAAAACGAAATGGCAGCGAAGAAATATCACGAAGGATATTACGCGATTCCAGTAAATTCGTTCGGGTACGCGAACACGGAATATATAGTTACACTCGGTTTTGATTAAAGATGGAAATGAAATTTTTATGAAAAAAATCTCTCCGATCAACCGAAATGCCGTTACCAGCTATCAACGAGCGACGAAAATGAAATTTCTCCTCCCTCCTTTTTCGTTCTGTCTTCCCTACCAGTCTCTATCCACGTCTCTCGTTTTATCTATTTGAATATCGACGAAACATCGAGCATGAATTTTTCATCCTGGATCGCTGGTGACAATCTAACGAAGTTAGCCGTGCAATTTCCCATTCGTCGACAAAGCGACGGATAAAAAGCTCGAATGAAACGAGAACGTAACACGGCACGGACACAAAACTCCTCGCGACGTCACGTTCTTCGGTTCTTCTTTTCCCTTCGACGCGAACCAAGTGTTTGTTACCCGACTCCACTAAACGCCGCCTTTGTCACGGAGTTTCGCGGATCCTTAGACGGGCTCAAATTCTTCGGAAAATAGTTCTCCAACTTCACTGAACATCGCTTCAATATTCTTTCTTGTACGATCTACTCGAGTCTACGCGATCGATCAGAGTCTCATTTAAATAGATTGCCCTCCTCAGCTGGGTACAATGAATTTTTATGCGCGATGATCATGTCCTTGTGTCACTGTGTTTATTCATCTATGATAACAGACAAATTATTGAAACAATCGACCGGACAGTCTTCTATTACTGATGTTTATATAAACGTTCAATTTTACTCAAAAGATTGATTTCACTAGTAATTTCAATGTTGAAAGTTTATCTCGTAGTACAGTTTCAAGGACTCTTAATATTGAGACAATGATATACACTGTCAGATTAAAAGATGAGATCGAGAGATTAAGTGGCTTGTTCTTAACACGTTGACCACCATGTTGATCATATGTGTCCGGCGTTGCAAATTCAGTTAAATTAATTATTTACGGAAAAGTAAACGAAAAGAATTTATGAGGACTCTTAATATTCAGACAATGATGTACACTGATAGATTAAAAGATGAGATTGAAAGATTAAGTACCTTGTTCTAACACGTTGACCATTTTGTTGATCATATGTGAGTGGCATTGCAAATTCAGTTAAATTAAATATTTACAGGAAAAGCAAACGGAAAGAACTTTTAAGGACTCTTAATATTGAGTCAATGATGTACTCTTATAGATCAAAGGATCCTAAGAATCTGTATAATAGTGTGTGTGATTACCGTGGCTATCAACGTGTTAATTATCTGAAGTACAATGTGTGACAAATAACGTCAGTTTTCACTGTGCCTGTAAATAATTGATTCTCATCGACAAATCCGTAGCAAAAGGATATAAGATCGAGCAGACGTTTCTGAAAGGAGAAGGCTGTGTTTTCAGAGTATTTCGAGAACGTCGGCTACAGACGAAGACGCAGCGGCAGTAGTTAAAGCACATCGCAAGCCAGACACTGATAATCAAACGGTCGAGTTTCGAAGTTTCGTACGTTCGAAACAACGGCGGGAAGCCAGATCAATGCCGAAATATTAATCATATAGTTGCGATAGGTGGCTCACAAATAAGTGATACGCTGCGAGGCGTAGGGCGTGCGGTATTTGCTCGGCAAAGGTTGTCCTTGCGACGACATTAATGTTTGAAATTGCTGTTTTGACAGGTACTTTGCGCACCGACAGAGATATCGAATATTCATAGTATCGATCGACAGCAAATTCCCTACGCTGTTGCTTTCCAATCCTCCAAATTGTACTTCCCAATCGCAACGTCTGAGCCTCGAAATTCCTTTTCTCTTTCGTTCCCTCTGCCCTCAACCCCCGTTTCCTTTCTTCTCCTTTCCTTCGGCATTTTTTTGCCCCTTTCTTCGTCGTTCCCGCTTCGAACCTTTCCTCCCCCACACTCGGCAAATCCACCGGGACTCCGTGGGATTTGAGCTTTACGGATTTGCGGCGTGCCATGTCGAAGTGGAATACGTCTCGTGAGGTACGCCATAGTAGTCGAACTCCGTGGCGGATCAGACGGATCCGTTACTTCGCCCTTTTTCCCTGCAATCTTCGCGCCACGCCGCTTTCACAAGGAACCGTTTCTCGAATTCTCTTTGATCAGGACAACATTTGTCTCGCTATCGCATAGATTCCCAGAACGTTTCCGTGCCTCATTCTTCTGGATTTTTTTTTCCACCCCTCTGTATCTTCCTTTTCTCCGTCGACGGTAAACGAAAAGTTTTCTTTCAAGCGGGAAACGCTTCGATAGCAACTGCCATCGCCGTTTGCGATAACTCTCCCTCGAACGGTTTTTAATTCCTTCGAAAGCACTCGTGGTTCTTTTCGAGCCAGAAACTATCGACTGATTAGGGTATTTTCAAGGGGAACAACAGAATTCGTATACTCGGTAGTTCATCGAGGAATTTTCATGTTGCTTAAAAACGTCATGCACGAAACATGTGATATACAGAGTAACTGAATTATCCTTAACTTTATACTGTAATGTTTATCGAAAGAACGAGCGGAAATAGTCGGAAGTTTGTTTATACTGAAACGGAGCTGAACTAATAGAACGTGTGAATGGAACAAATGTTCTGTTAACAACAGTAATAATGGTGCAAGCCAGTTGTTATTATAACTGTTTCCGGTGTGTACACTTTGCTAGTTTGCAACGGTGTACTTACCAAATTATTAATATTTGCGCAAATATATGCTCTTGCTAAATTCTAAATTTGCGATTTAGTGATTCAAAACAATGGAAGTTTAATTTATACTAAATTCTAAAGTTTCCAAATTCCTAAATCTCACAAAGCTCAAAACTTAAAAAATTCCAATCTTTAAAAATGTTCACGAACAATTCCCCAAAGTTCAAAGATCCAAAACTTAGTCGCAAAATACCAAATTTCTGAAAAATTCAAAATCCTAATTTTCTAGAATTCTAAATTCGCGCAGTCTCGAAAACTTGCGACCCACTTGCATGTAATGCATATTTTATACGGAAGAAAAGCTTGAATAAATAATATCACTTCTCTTGTGAATCTTTCATACGTATTTTAATATTTCACGCGATCCATGTAAAGTGATCTCGGGGCCCTTCTTTTGCGATGGAACCTTTCGTTCAAAATAAAAATCCACTGTCGAACCCTTTCAATCGAACAAATTTCCCGGAGACGTCAAAATACGTGGGATCAGCAGTTCCTTTTCCGCTTGTTCTTTCGTTCACGGTGAAACGGCTCATTTACCGTTATCATTGTCACCATTATCGTTGAACAGGAACGCTCGCGGTCATTGTTTCCGCGTAATGAAACCGCAGTCGGTCGAAAATTCTGTTTGATGTTGTAATTTGTTCGAGTCGGCTGCAAAGATTGTCACCGTAAACGATTACACGTATCTAAATCCGAGTGACGCGCATTTAACGAAAATCGTTTGGTAAGGCCACCGGCACGCGGGCTGGAATTTCCCGAATGTATTTGCTGCCACGTGAATTCATCCGAAATATAATGCAGCCGTACAGAGAACGCGTCGACGCTTCCCCGTGCTTTTTTATCGGCCTGACAGCTTGTAGTTTATTCCGTTTCGATCAAAATTCCGCGCGATGCTGTGGACGCAACGTTCGCGGAATTTGGCCGGGAACCGTTACGAAAAATATGGCTGCAATTTTTTCATGTCCGATAATCAACGATCGCATTTTGTGTACTCTTTTTACCGTATGATGATCATAACCCTGGTATTCGTTGCAGCTATTCAAATCAGTCGTACAACGAAACGGGGAAAATAAAACTGCATGATAACGGACAGCGAAAGATTGCCAAGTATTTTTAACGATCGGCGGAGAATCGAATTCTTTGAAATTGTTGTTAATATCGATATTAATTATTACTCGAGTAAAAATGCGAGAGATTCTTCGGGAAAATTGCATTTGGGATTTAAATGAGTGCCGATAGAAGGATTTTAATTATAAAATGTACATGTAGAACTCCTGTAAGAAGAGTATCGTAGAATTACATGGTGCAAATATTCAAGTTCATCCCTGAAGTAGTTATATGAAGTAGTTTCCATTAACAGTACATTTGGAGATGACTGTAAAATCGAATGTGTAATCAGTAATAAATTACATATATAAAATCACTGATATTTTAATTGGGTCTTATAGAACTGCTCATCGTTACAGTAGAATCTGTCGTATTGCTTGTTCGACGTGACAGCTGACACGTTTCAATCTGTTCGCGACGAGTTCGAAACTTAATGGCACTCATTAGTCTCGTTTATCGATATTCCTCGAGCACGTACATCAACGTCAGGTAGTTCCAATTGATCGTGATTAATCATGTTACGAATCTTGCTATCCGTTGAGACTTGTAGGTTGACTAGGTACATTTGTGATTCGGGTATAAAAAATTATTATAAAGGTTTCGCGAACGTGCCTAACTATCGTTGAGGTGAAAACGTTTCGGTAATTGAAGCTTCGCTCGTGACTAGACGAAATTCCCCGGTTAATTTTAATACAATGCAAGCATTCGCCGTTTCCGCCTTTTTGTTTTTCCCGACGTGCTGTTAGGCAAACGCGATTAGCCGCGTTTTTTGTTCCCCGTGGCAAACGTCGATAGTCGGTACCCTCCAACTTGAAGAAGTTAAGTGGCTTAAGGAAAACGGCGAGCGGACGGGGACGTTGCGCTGTCGGAATATTGTCCCATGGAAATTATCGCGTCACCGCCACCGTCGCATTATCGGCAAAACTTCCCTTTAATTTGGCAAGGGGAGGAAAACTTTAATTATTCTCATTCGTTGAATAGCGACCTGGAATAATACGGGTGTTAATGCCAGTAATACAGAGTTAAATCCTTGCCACAATTATACATTTGGCGGAGTATCGACTTTTCAGGACGGTACAATCGCTCCTTTATTGCAAACAATTAGTAAATCGTCGCTACGGCACGGTGGTAACCGACCAGTGATTCAATTATAATTAATATATTGAAATTTTAATTGAACAAAATGAACGACGCGAATTTCCCTTTCAAACGATACGAGCGATCAACAATAGCTCATTATGCTATGGGTTATAGCATTAACCCAGAAAGTTGGGAACGAAAAAATTTTATGCTCCCCGGTGCACCTTATCTTTTGCTTGTCGTTTTTTAGTTACGATCTTAGGCAACGGTAATTTGTTCTGTGTAGAGTTTATGATAAGCTCAAGACTGGCATAATTATAATCACCAAGAAGACGAGATCAGACGATAAAACGCCTCTTGCAGCGTTAACGATCGTCGTTTTAATGGCCGTGCACTGTATTCTTAGCTACACGCAGCTCGATGCTTAATATTTAATACGAGTCAAAGACACACTTCGTTAAGATAAGTCTCGTTTCTTGGTCCACGTGCTTTTTTAACTTTAACTCTCCTTTTTATAAGAAGATAGTAATTATAAGAAGTAATTTAAACAGATATACAGGCATTTACAAAAACCCTTCAACCAGTCAGTAGTCATTTCAACTATCGATGAACAATATCAAAAATCACATAGAATTAATAGGAAAAAAGGGAAGACAATTTTGAGTCTCTAAAATTTCAGTATGTAAAATTTGTTCCTGCAACGTGCAGTTCACAAGTTATGCAGGATGCACATGTTGAATGAATCATCCTGTATAAGGACTGTCGAGTAAGAACTTGAAAAATTCATAAAATGGTTTATTACAGCGTTCGCTCTATAATATTTAACGTATGAAACCCGTGTTTGACAAACATAAGAAGAAATTGATGTGGATAAAGATAATCCCTCTTGGTCGAGTTTTATATCTTATCCCCTTTCGTGTCACGTTCTTTGACATGCCATAAAATTTCCACGGCTTGTCAACGCGATTAAAGGCGCGACCTCAAGGAGCAGCCGAACCAAGGAATCAAGGAAACCGGCCACGTTCGTCGTGAAACTCGATTACACGTCATTAAACGCGTCCCCGGCACTCGGATATAAATTATGTCCTCGGAGTATGCAAGATCAGAGGATAAGACGACGCCGGTAGCATTAATGACCGGTGCATTAACGGGCTCGCGTGGTTTCTCGGTTGCAGAGGCCGTGAAAGTCCCTTCTTATTAAAAGACGAATTAAAAGCTGCTCCATTAAAACCGCTCTCCGCGGGACATTCTGCATTATTCATGCCAGAGATCGTGTCTTTGTGACCGATCGGTCGACGTACCCAGACAATTTAATTATCCACCGCGAAATGTTCTTGTACATAAGAACTTTTTCAGTTTCTATTTCCAAGGAGTATTTAGTTCAATGGTATGCGGATTGCGGTGCTGCCAAGTTGACGCGCAAGGGGAATCTAGGGCTTACTGAGTATCGCAGGTAAGATACTTAGGAATTTAGAAATTTTGAACATTGGGAATGTGGAAATTTGGTCACTTTGGAACTTGGGAATATGAAGATTTGGGGATATGTGGTTAGGGAATGTGGGAATTTAAGAATATGGAAAATTGAGGATGTAGAAATTTGGGAATGTGGGAATTTCGAGATGTGGAAATTTGGGGATGTGGAAATTTCGAGACGTGGAAATTTGGGGACGTGAAAATTTGGGAATATGAGAGTTAGGGGGTGTAGGTAATTGGGAACCTGGAAATTTGGGAATGTAGGAATTTGGGAATATAAGAATTTCGAGATGTAGAAATTTGGGGACGTGCAAATTTGAGAACCTGGAAATTTGGGAATATGAAAATTAGGGAATGTGGGTATTTGGGACCCTGGAAATTTGGGGATGTAGGAATTTGGGAATATAAGAATTTCGAGATGTAGAAATTTGGGGACGTGGAAATTTGAGAACCTGGAAATTTGAGGGCGTGAAAATTTGGGAATATAAAAATTAGGGGATGTGGGTAATTGGGAACCTGGAAATTTGGAGTCGTGGAAATTTGGGGATGTAGGAATTTGGAGATAAAGATAATTTGAGAATGTGTAAATTTCTGGATATGAAAATTTAGGGATGCAGTAATTTGAGAGTATCGGTTTTAAATCGTATGGAAATTAAAAATTTTGGGTACTGAAGAATCCTACATTATCAAGATTTTAGAATTTGGGTATTTGAGAATCTAGGAATAGATATTGAAAATATTAAAATTTACAGATAGGAAAATTTGAAAATTCTCTTATAAGGTGCCTATAAATATTGAAACCTTCTATACTCGAAAATGGAAAATTTATAATTTTGAAAATTTAAGAAAATGCTATATCTGTCATTAATTCATAATACGTCAAGAGATAAGTCATCCACTGCAACAACTATTTTAACGAAAGAAATTGCAGCTGCACGTCAAACAATTTTTCCACAGAAGTATCTAAATTTTTGCCAGCGGTTCCTACTCAAAATGCAACGCCATAACTTCGGGGTTCCATCACGGTATTCGGAAGAACGTGGCGAGAGCGCGAAATTTCAAGTTAATCGGAGACCCCCGAAATTTCATGAGAGACTCGTTCGTAATTTTTTCAATCCCTCCGGTGACTTTCTTTATCCGGCAACGTCTGTTGGAATGTTGCATGCCACGGCATGTCTCTCAAGTCTACCGGGGAACGCTGCATATTTTAACGAGATGTCTTCCACGCGAAACGCCATACGACTCGGTATATTTTATTATTTATTAGCCCGGAGTACTTTTACCTTTGAAGTTGCGCCGCTAGCTGAATGCAGCCACGTATGCCAGATGTTCGGAGACTTTCGTGAGTCTTATATTTTGTGGCCGTGCAGGAAGCGCATGAAAATATACAATAAACATGAGTTCACGGAACGCCGTGTCTCTTACGAAGCATAATAGGTTCTTACGATTACTTATATATTAGAGAACGAGCGTATCGTTGCCGGAGTTGAGTTACTGCTCCAAATAACGTACGACCCCGTTCTATGAATCTCGGCAGCATTTATAAAATTATAATACGCTTTGCTACTTGACGTTTCATTTACCTTATTCTCTATCGTATCATACTTTTCTTTACTTTATTGTTCCGTCGGCTTGAAAATTTTCGTACCTTTGCACTATTTTGACGAGTACGACGCACTCGTACTTCAGCTGTGATTCCACTCCAATTTTTAATACGCAATTTGGAGTTCCATAATTTGCATAGTCGATTGCATAATACCAAATTGACATAACATTTCAACTTTCTTTTTGCAGCTATTATTAGTTCTGACACATCTGACCATAGAGGGTTTAAGTCCTCTTTGGCAACAGTTTTGTTTTATTATTTTGTCAAAGTGTATAGATTCTTTTAGAATTAACGTATATATCTTTTGGGAAATTATTGTATGTTATTCTATACTGCTAATAAATTACCGACATAGGTAATTAATTACTAGCTGTACACAGAGGGTGTGCCAATAAAATGTCTACACACTTTATTGCCATTTAGCAAATGAAATGAATTGCCATTAGTAAATGAAATGAATTACTATTAATAAATGAAATGAAGAGAAGAATTAAATTAATATCACATGAATTATTTTGAGGTTATAAATTTTAGAAATGATCAATATTATTACCAGAAAGATTAAATTAATACCCTGTTGGTTATTTGAAGTTGTACATTTTAAAAATAATCGTGGTTAACAGTGTCTAATATTTTTGCAATTGTATTTATGTTATTTGTGTCTTTTACCCCAATACATTGCATTCTGTATGTATTGCACTCTAATATGACTCACGGTGTTAAAATGTCCATCACTGCAAATACTCTATATGAATATCCATCCTAAAAAATATTTCACATATCGAACACGTGGTAAGAGAAAGCAAAAACCGCGGAATCCTGATTGACCGAACAGAGCTAAGGAACACCGAATTTTTCCGAACAGACGCGTACGATATTTCCCGCATTGTCTGTTTTCTTCATCTTCTCGTTTTTTTTCTGTAAGCTGTCACCGAGAATAGCTTCAGATTCAATTACAGATACGAAATGAAAAAGGCAGGGAAAGCAACGAACGTGCCTTTCGTCTCGAATGTCTGGCGACTGCCCAATTTTCAGTCAGCGGGTCTCCGACGGCTCGTCGGCAATCCGATTGAGACCAATCAGAGGTTAGGATTCTTCGTTTTTCTGTTTTTTCCCCTTACTTCTTTTTTTTTTTTCATTTTCCACCCCCTTCTATCCGTTCGTCCTCCCCCCGCGACCGAGGGTAAATCCAGTGAAATTGCGTCGTCGAATAACGCGAAATATAATGCCGGATAATAGACGACGGCGTGTCTCGTCGAGGTCGGATAAAGCGTGATCTCTCGTCGGGACATTTTGATTTCGCGTGCAGCCGATTTATCTTCGAAAGAGTTCCCGCGATGCCCGCGGAAAGCGGCCCGTTCGAATCAATAGTTCGTTTCGTGCCGGTTTTATTTTTTTCCTCTCGGTTGTCGTTGAATTGAATAGCCCCGGCCAAGCAGGTGTTTGTAATTGAAAAATGATCGGCCGATGCCGCCTTTATTCCGTCATGAAACGAACGCGCCGAGCTGATTTTTCGCTATCGTCCCCTTTCGTCCGTCGAATCGTCCTAGCGAATGAACATCGATCGACCGTGACAATTGCTTCGCGCCACTATCACGGAATTATCGATGTATCGAACCGCCGCCACCTCGTTCGTTAGTCACTTTCTCGCGAGAGAAGCTTATTCCGAATTTATGGGCTGCTCGTCCATTTTCACGACCACTCGCAACTTCATCGTACCTTCCATTAAAAATGGAATAGTTAAGGGTGATCGATTCATTATACGATACAAATTTGAGAAATTTTATTATTTTACTGTGCCAGATTTTTAGTATACCATCATTCTATTATACCATCGTTTTACTGGTGATTTTTGCTATACAGTTATTTTACTCTTCTGCTACACCACTATTATACCACCCTCTGATATGATGCTATTAACATATTGACCACCACATTGGAAATTGACGTTTATGATCAGACTTTCTGTAATACAGATTATTAAGAACGAAGGTACTTAATCTTTCAATCTCATCTTCTGTTAATGTATATAATGTTATAATATACAACATTAGAACATCCACGGTAATTGCAATTATTCCATCATTTGCATCTATTATTAAACAGACGTATCTATTACTATGTATACAATTTGCGTCTACTTTTCATATTCAAGGTCCTGTGAAGGTCACAAAATCCATATGCATGTTCCATATACTTAAGAATGTTCTTATACTTAAGCATGGATAAGAATGAAGTATAAGTCCTACATACATGTATGTATATTCTATGTAGCGATAAACTAGAACGTACAGATGCAAGTTATTACAGAAACAGCAAAATAGTTAAATATTATAACAAGAAAGTAATTCGGCTAATTATGTCGACCACAGAAGACGTCCCGTTCCACAATAAAGAGATTTATTATAACCTGGTTCCTCTTTGAATTATAAAACATATCATAGCCATAGTTTGACACGGTAGAAGCTACGTTCTCATAAGCGGAACACCCGCGACGTTCGCAGCAGTTTCCCGTCGATGACTTTGCGTTTCCACTTCAAACAGGATCCGCCTCCTTGAATAGTAATTAACTCGCTACAGGGTATTCGAATCCAGGGAAGGTAGGAGTGAATTATCGTTGCGTAACGTCAATTATCTTTAAGAGGATTAACGTCAGCCAAGTCGGTAAGGAAGCCCTGGTAAACCGGTCAGGTTTCTCGCGAAGCGTATAATGACGTCCCTGAAATCGGTATCGCGGCAATTCGATAGTGTGTTACAGCGATTGTACATCAGAAACCGCAGGGAGAGAGCAGTCGTTGGAAGATCAGCTGATTCCCCGGGAGGCTTCCCGCCATCGTTCAGCTACCTGTTTCCCCTAGACAATTCTACCCCCTAACTTTCAGCTCAGGTTCTTCGAGCATCCCCCACAACCTCTTTACCCCTTTGTATTCAACCAACAAGCCATTTCTATCCTGCAGTTCTACCGTACCATGCACGCCACTCGCTTGAAATTTACTGTCCGGCAGATTGCGGGAAACAAACGGTTCCTCCGTTAGCTTCCAGGAACACTTGGACCGATTCAGAACGAGCTAACGGCTTTTCGCGTTCACCGGGAAGCTACTCGATGGCCGCGAGTCGAAAAGAAAATACACTTACGCTCGGATGAAATGGAGAAAGAAGTTGATTGTATGGAACGGTTGGAGAGAACATTGTTTAGCCAACGATAGCGCGGGATATTTGAAATACTGTTTGGTCCGTTTCAGAATTTGCTGAATTCGAGATTTGGGAAATTTTGTAATTTTTAAATTTGGCAGTTTGAGAGTTTTGGAGATTTGGAAGGTTGGGAAGTATGGGAATTGAGAATTTGGGAATTAAGAATGTGAACATTTGGAGATTTGGGAATTGGGAGTGTAGGAATTTGGAGATTTAGGGATTACAGAAACTAGGAATTTGTGAATTTGGAAGGTAGAAATTTGGGGTTTAGAATAGCGGGAATTTAGGGATTTGGAAATTCTGTTTACTGAGAATTTGAAGATTTGGGAATTCTGATAACTGAGAATTTAGGGATTTGGGAATTCAATAATCTGAAAATTCGGGGATTTGAAGTATATTTTGTATACTTGGAAACACGAAGAGTAATAAATCCGAAATATCAAAAATTTGAAAATTGACAAATTGAGGATTTAGAATTTTGCACCAAGAAATTTTTAATTTTCGAAAACCTGAAAATGTGTGAATTTGATCTTGTAATCTGGAAGCTTGCTTATACTTCGAACGTAAATATTTGTCCCAAAGTTCATGCTCTTCCGTGCACAATTTTATAATCTTTCCATTGGTAACACGAATAAAATTCTTTTTCCCAGCTACATGAAACATCGTTTTGATTTTCCATGAAGAATACAATTCTCCACTGGCAGAATCGGAGATCGCAGGTAACCAGTTCGAACAAAGTAAACGGAAGATGATATTACGTGGAGAGTTCGCAAAGCTAAATGTTTCTCTTATTCCCTGCGAAACCATTATCATCGTGGTTGCTGTTCCTACAGAGTTCAAAGTTTATCATATAAACTTCCCGGCTATTTATCGAAACAGCCTGTCGTGTTTCCGTAACCGGTCGGATCAAACAGCGTAGCTGGTGAAACGAAGGATCGAAAATCGTCGATGATCGACCAAAGGCAAGTGAACGAGTATTGCGACGGTAAATTCTTATTACTCAATCTGTTCCGGAGATGGGCGAAACGAGTGTTCCTTCCGTCGACTTCCGACGGCTATCGTGCGCGAGGAAAAGTTGTTGCTTTCGAGAACGAAACGAGATCGTTCAGGAACAGATAAAACGTAGTATAGTAAACTTAAATATCACCATTAGCGTAACCAAGTACGGTAGAATTAATCGAATCTGGAAATTCGATACATGTCGATATAACGTATGTGTACATTTTATGACCATTTTATACTGGGAAATCTAACGTGCGTTTAACTTAATCCAACGTGTGTTGATCTAATTAGTGGTAATTTAATGCAACGTGATCCGGCGTATGGTGATTTAACGCGTGATGATCGAACGCGTAAACATATATGTACTGTTTTCATGCGAGTGAATACAATGTGTAGGTATCTAATTACCAGATATCCAGTGCGTGGAGATCGAATGCACAAGTATCTAATATGTAAATGCCTAACGCGCAGAAATCTAACACTTAGGTATGTAATACGTTAATATGTAACGCGTAGAAATCTACCGCGCAGGTATCTAGCATATAAGTATCTAACGCGTAGAAATCTAACATGTAGGTATGTAACATGTAAGTATCTAACGCGTAGAAATCTAACGTGTAGGTATGTAACACGTAAGTATCCAACGCGTAGGTATGTAACATGTGATTATCTAACACATAGAAATCTAACGTGTACAGTAAACTAACATGTAGATATCTAAAGTGCAGAAATCTACCGTGAAAGAAAATGCGTAGTAAGATTGGCATCTCCAAACAAAATCCCTAACTATATCGCACATTACATAGAAACGCAAACAGTATTGCCTCTTGAAAGAACAAAGCAATAAAATATACACAAGCGTGCATCGTGCCTCGGCAAACAAGGGTGCATTAAAAAATATTGTATATGAAACGTAATACGAGAGGAAGATACGAAGAAAACGAGATTCAGCTTCGAAGTCGACGATTCCTTCGGAATAACAGAACGGAATAGAAGGTAGAAGTTTAAATGAAACATCGTAGACAGACCTAATGCGATTCAACGTCAAAACCATGGTGAAATCTTTCTATCATCCCGCTTTTGTGTTACAACAAGAAAGGATTTCGAAGCGGAGCTGTTCGTCAGCCGCTGATACGCTAGCGAGAAATGTATGAGAATCGTTACCAAAGAGCGACACGAGCGAGCAATAATCGATGTTCGTTCATCGATTAGGTGTGAAACGCTTTGAGCAAAGGGGGAATGAAAAGAAACCTGAAAAGGATTTATCGAATTCGACGGGAACGGTTGAGTTAAGATAAAGTCTTAGCTCTACCGTTCTCCGCCCGACCTGGAACTTGTAAAGTTCCTGGAAACTAACTTCGAACGATAGACCGTGCGAGTCCACGAGAGGAAAAAAGAAAAACGGGTATCGTTGGATGAAAAATTGTTGCCGGGATCTTCATCTTTTCCGCGACTGTAGTTCTCTTAACGTTTCGAATTCTGTTTTTAATTCCTGAAAGTGGGATCGAGTTGAAAAGAAGCTTGAACTATTAAACGAAAGAGTACTTATCAACAATCAGGTTACAATAATCAAAGTAACAATAATGAAGCTATTATTTTGTGTTAAAGGTTAGATGTTTTAATCTTCTCTCGTATAAACTTCTCTCACATTATTAGTACGCTTGAATTTTCCGTTTAGACCTAATTATAATCATAATTTGCATAGTCAAGTTCTTTACCCGTTTTAAAATTGTGGCAGTCGATAATTTGATACGCATGACGCACCCACGGAGTAAATAGCGCAAGGGATTAAAAAGGTTCGAGGCATAAACAATGTTCATTCTTTTCTAACAGATTCAATCATTCGATCGTGAATTGCTCGATCTCAATATACTTTCAACATAAATAGACATTGAATGTTAAATTTCTTTCTGTTCGCTCTCTACGATCGTTTCATCTTTTTATATTGGATCCCTCTTTTATCTCTCTCTGCTTCAGAACCAGCCAGATATCTTATCCGATAAGAATTTTAACTTCGGTCGAAAGAGTATTAAAGCATTCGGTTATCTGATTTCATCATGAAACTTTCGGGAAAGCTCTCTGCCTCTCTGCAGCGCATGGGTCGCTTGCGAAATTATCATTATTTAATATTCTACCCTGAAAATCCGCTCCGTGACCTGCTTAACAAATGCGTATTCCTTCGAACTGATCGAATCTTCGTGGTGATCGCGATTCACCTTTAAATAATCGAAGTTAGGGTAAATTTATGATCGAAGTATACACAACGTTTATATGTTCACATACGCAAATGTGAGTGGATAAGAAGGTACTTTTTTATGGAATGACTTATTTAAGGGAGACCTGATCAGATGAATTGTAAAAATAAGACAAGAGTTTTATATAAGTTTTATATCATTTTCATTTTTCACTTTTTATATTAATCCTTGATATAGAAGGTCAAAATGCAACCCTCTGAAAATCTTATTCAATTATGAAAGTACAAAAACTGTTACATACGTAATTTCAATTGTACTATGTGGTCAGTATCTGTACAATGTTCACTTAATACCATTAAAATGGTATGTAACATTTTATGTGTTTTCATAATTAAACAAGGTATTCAACGCACCGCATTTAAACCACTTCTGCATAAAGGAACAATATAAAAGGTAGAAAATGATATGGAAATATGAAAATAAAGGTGAAGGTATGAAACTGAATATAAAGATGAATATGGTATATGTAAAATGAAATAAAAATTATAGCAGTCATCCGAGACAATCGAGGCAAAATGATAAAATTAATCAAGGTTCAATATTTGAAGGAAAAGTATAACCTTGTTACACGCGATCGCTCGCGGGTAATAACGCATTTAGTTTTAACAGCGTATTGTTTCTCAATTGGCAATCAGGCACAGACGAGCAATTCGCTGGGAGCCGGCTATCAATCCGTCCAATTACGGAATAATTACTCTGTCTTGCTCGTTAATCGGGCGTCGCAAAAGCCATCGAAAGCTGGCGTGTAATTGCGCTCGGGCACGGTGTAGCTATTTTTCATCGAATCAGGCTGCAAAATCACAGCGTGTCCGAGCGTGTGCCGCAGCGTGGCGCGGGGATATATCGAGCTTTAAGCCGGGCTGAGCTTTCGCTGGGCCATCTTGCATGCGCGCCCGTCGGGAGCGATAAAAATGAGTCATGCACCGACTAAGGAGCGGGGTATTATTTTTACACCTGCAATCCACAGATAACCAGCGACCAACAGGCTTCACGGCAAAATTTAAGAGCTTATTAGCCTTATATTATTTTTCCAGCTAGCATTACTCGCGATCTTTCTAGCAGTATCGCGAAAATGGAACTCGCATTGTGCTCTGGTATTTATGGCGGCTGAGTCATTTTCATTGGCGTAATTAGGTAGGGATCGGCCAGGGTCTAACAACCCATGAACGCGAACGCGTGATCATTTATCGCGATGAAACGACCTCTCAGAATTTTTAATTTCGGGCGATTAGAGATTTGGGATAGGGAGATTTGCGTAGAGGAATTTGGCAATTTGAGATGGGGATTTAGGCATTTGAAAATTTTTGGATTTGGAAATTTTGATATTTGGCAAATTAAGGATTTACGGGTTTTGGGATTTAGAGATTTAGACATTTGGAATTTTGGGAATTTCAGAGTTTAGGGTATTATGGATTTAGGGATTTGGGGATTTAGGGTTTTAGGGATTTAGGGTTTTGGGGATTTAGGGATTTGGAGATTTAGGGTTTTGGGGATTTAGGGTTTTGTGAATTTAGGATTTTGGGGATTTAGGGTTTTGGCGATTTAAGGATTTTGGGTTTTTCGGATTTGAATATATGGGGATTTGGGGATTTGGAAATTTGGCAATTTAGGGATTTAGGGATTTGGGGATTTCGAAATTTAGGGATTTGGGAATTTGGGGATTTGCTGATTTGGAATATAGAAATATTTGAATTTGTATAGTTAGGGATTTGGAAATTTAGAGACTTAGAAATTTAAGAATTTTTGTATTTGGAAATTTGGGAATTTGAGATTTTAGGCACTTATGAATTTAGAGTTTGGAGATTTGAAAATTTGGAATATAGGATTTTGGAAATATAGGGATTTGAGGATTTAAGAATTCGGGACATAAAGATTTGTAAATTTGAGAAATTTGAAGATTCGATACTTTGGACAATTTAAGCTTTTA
Source organism: Megachile lagopoda (assembly GCA_036983795.1). NCBI lineage: Eukaryota > Metazoa > Arthropoda > Insecta > Hymenoptera > Megachilidae > Megachile > Megachile lagopoda. The sequence continues at coordinate 10,261,411 of CM072800.1, forward strand.
AAAACTCGATTTCCAAATTTGCAAAATGTGAATTTAGAAATTTGCGAGTTTGAAGATATAAAAATATTGAAGAGATTTAGAAACAGTAGAAATGATAGAATTATAAATTTAGAAAATCGATAGTCAAGTTTAGTTAAGAATATAATATTTATAGATCTGAAAATTGATAAATTTGTTCTTGTAAGAATTTAAAAACTTGAAAATCTAAAAATGTATAACTTCAGAATTTTCCAATATCTAAATCTGGGATCCTATCCAATTATTTTAACATGCAATATAACATAACTACATAAAACGATATAACAAGTGGCGAAACCGGTCCTTCGATAAACGACTCAGCTACGCCACTGGTGTTTATGCTCCATTTCCATCGTCTCTGTTCATCTCGTAATAGCAGGAATGAGAAATGATCGCGTGCACGCACGAAATGCTTGCTGGCATAGCAAATGCAGTTATAATTAGCGTAAATTGTCGTAACGTATAATTATTCGTTACTTCTCGGGTTACCGATGTTCTTTACGATTTTTTCCTTTTGCTCTTGTTCGTCCCGACTGACCCACTTGCGATATTCTTGAAAACATCCCTCACGAATTCCATCATACCCGAACTTTCGTGCTCGTTCTTCGAGATAAACGCTCGTGAATTGTCCGAGAAGTTCATTCACATCGTACGAGCGTGAATCGTTCATTCATATACAAATATTCGCGTAGTCATTCAACGCTATGTAATTGACCGTATAATAGATTCACGGTATCAAATTCTTGTACGTAACTTGAAGCTGTGAAATGTTTCGTTAACGGGTTATGCCGGTATGTATCAATTTTGTATACGTTTTCTAATATCTATACATTTACTAATTTATATGTTTCATTTACAAGTAATGAAATTTCACCTATGATATAGTGGAAGTACAGCGAAGTCTCGATATATGGCCCTAACGTAGACTGTCATAGCAAAGAGGTTCCTGAAGAAGATTATATAAACGAAACTTCTTCTACGTAGTACATAATTGTAAAAATAGTGCAGTTTAACAATTCGTAAATTTAAAATAAGTGTCGGTATTACTTTTGTATATTTGAAATTTCTAAACTTGTAAATTTGAAATTTATTTTAACTTCGATTTGATTATAATTTTTACCGCTAGTTAATACTCTTGTGAATGTAAATCATAAACGCATACTAATTTATTAAATATTGAGCTCGTACGATGGCATACTTGCTTTAAGAGGGTAAGTGGAAAGTTCTGTCAATAGTCAGACAAGCCTACTTTAAAAGGGAATCATTGATTTCTTCCATCACACTTCCTCAAGCATCGAGAAACTTTATAGAAATATTCGAATTGAGATTGAATGCGATAGAATATTAATATACCATTACGTCAAATTACAGTAATTTAAGATAGTTATTATGTCGAATGACGTGAAACATCATCTATGAAAGATCAATGGTAATATTATTGCTCCTAATACTACCACCGATCGATATATCAAACGCTGAACGTAACATTGATATATTGTTTTGTATGAATATATTATTGCAAACAATGCGTTCGGGCGTTAAGTAGACACGTGAAGCTGAACGAGACAGGCTTGTCATGCTGATACAATGGCTCTCCGTAATTTCGCATTAACTTCTATCATAATTTCTCTATCAACTTAGGGAAACTCCTGCGTTACGGAAGAGAGATAAGAGGAACTGCCACTTGACTGGGACACGGAGGAAGGAATCTTATAAACCCGCAGGCAAATAACCGTGTCCTCTCTCTATCTTGCCAATTATTTGTACAAGTGTCACCGTGAATAATCGCTTTTGAAACTCTTGTCACGTTCGTCATTAATTACAAAGAAAAATCGAAAATTATCACGCTTTAACGTTTGAAAGAAAAATGGACCCACAAAAGGATGTCTTTATAAAATGACTACTTATGTGATAATTATATGAATTTGTAGTATGAACATTATATGATATTCTTGAATAATACAGTCGAATAATTAATAGGTAAAAGGAGAAAAGGTATGAGTGCAGAAAAGAGTATTAAATAAAAATAGTATTCTCATAATGTCGAGGTAACAAGTTGATCAAGTACGAAAATTGCTATGTCTACTATTCATGTCTATTTTCCGCGCAGTGTACGTGTTGAGCCCAAATATTGAACGGTGATCTGTAATACCGCACAATAAACAGTTACTATTATCATTATTAGCTCGATAATGATTGTTTCCCACGTTACCGATTGATTCAACCTGGGCCGCTGCTTCTATGAAACAAACAGATAAGATTAATGAACCGGCGAGTGCTTTTACATAATCGCGATGAGTTTCTGATAATAGAAGACTTGGGAACATGGACACATGCAATATTCGGTCAGACTGTTACAGTGTATAGTATTTCATCAAGCTTGTTACCTTTCAATTTGCTCTCGTAATTAATGAAACCGTACTGGCGCCATTCTGTGGCTCCAAACCAATTGACGCAACAGCATATATCCGATCTGAATGTACGCCAGTCACGTCTGCGACTAATTTGCTTTACTACTTGTGTAATACGTCCGAACAATTATCATGTCGGGCCAAGTAGCGACGAACACCCAATTTATTTACGATTCAAAAATATTGCGATTGTCAAATATCTCGGTTGGAACAATCTCATTCAGACGATGCTAATTAGTACGCTGATTACTGATTCACTGAATTTTTATTCACTCAAAACGTATTATTTTTATTCCTTTTTGTAATTTATTTTTATACGAGTTATAAATTCACCTTTCATTTCTGTAACGATGAAGACAATCATGTGGTTTTTTAAATAAATTATTATCTTTTATACGTTTATTTAAAATGGAGATCAGGATGTCTTTCGGTAGTAGTAATTTATGTATGATTAAAATTATTGTACATATTTTTGTAGTACACCATCAGTCATGTAAAAAACTGAACCACGTCGAGAGGTAAAGAAAGATAATTCAATTTTATAATTCCTCGTTTAAAAGCAGATAAATAAAATAATCCAGCTTCTCGATACCTTTCGAAGAAAAAATTATATTTGTAAGAAATGAGATTGAGTCGTCCAGGTGAAATTACCCTAATCTGGTGTTCTTAAGTTCGAAAATAATCGCGTATCGGATTCGGTGGGCCATTAGCCAGAGGATTTAGGATTTCGGTGAAATTTCTTTTTCGAAGTGGACGATAAACGCCGTCTAGGATCGATCGTAATTGCGGGTCGGTGCACATGCACGGATTAACCGGACAGTAAACGAGCGAAATAAAGGGTGCAAGAGGATCTCCGTGTGCGATGAGCCAAAAAGGGGAAAGGGGGTTGCGCGCTCGCAGCAAGTTCTTCTCGTAGAATTTTAACGGTGCGATGTTACGGTAATGGGCTAATAAGAGGGCAGATTTAAAGCACGACGCGTGCTAGCGAACGCAACGACGCTGAAAGTTCATTCGGAGTGGCCTTGGTCTAACGAAATTTCAAGATTACGCTCGAACGCTGTCGAAGAAGAACGGCAGCGAAGGGGTGGCGGACGGGAAAGCTTGTTAAAAAATAAGCCGAGTCGATGTTAATTAAACTTTCGCGAATATAGAGGGTTTCAGCCGTGTAAGCCTTTTGTCGATGCGACGGCAGGAAGGAGAATTTAATTTCGCGGACAGTCGCCGGGCGGACGAAATGAAAAGCGCGTTGCATCTTTCGTGGCACCACCGGTCGCGGACCAGACATTTAGCACGACCCGTTTCGCGCCGGCAATTGGACTGTAATTTATTGTACAGCCGGTGCAATTAAGCACTTTCGAACGCGCAATTATTTGGCAGATTTACCGCGCGACCCTTGTTCATATTGTGCATCCGCTATTGCCTCGAAGAAGCTTTTCTTCCATTTCGCTCGCGAAAGATTCGTCGTTGTCTCCGCTAGAATTAATTGTTTCAGGTAACCGTACCGAGGACTCTGTATTTTACAAGATATTGGAATTTCTATGGACGAATAGCCTGTTTCTGTTCAATCCGAGTTTCTCGCAGGTTTATTTCAACGTTGCGAACGGAACGACTTGTTAAAATACCGATGCTACCGACAGCCGTTTCGATACCGATATAATTGACTTTGAAATTGATATTCTTGCATTAATCCATTGTAAGACCCATTGAGACACGCTATCATGTCGCTGGCCTATCAGTCGGAACTCGATACCGGCTTATTTTGCAATTCGTTATAAGTAAAATAAATAATGGTTGTACACAATAATTGATTGGAATCGCGGATGTAATTGTATCGCTATTAAATTGTTAGAATTTTCCATATTGATGAGTTGCCAAAAATAGAATAACTGAACGATAATTTATTCATGAAATCGTTAGCGCGTTAATATAGTACCAAGTTTATAATTGTATCGATAATCGTTGTTACAGTAATAACCGTGTTGCGTTCATATTATTATTATACTAACTATGCATCATCGAAAACAAATTATCATCGAAAGCAAAGCTTAGAAATAATCTGCAGATATAATGTTTCGATAATTATGTTAGTTTACACGTGGCGATACAAGTAATTGCAGAAGAAACGGAGGACGTAAAAATGGACGGGTAGTAAGCAAGCGAATGAGCAACGGACGTTAGAAATTTGCTAATGGAACGAGCACACAGGAAGACTAAAGGAACCGGGCAAACGAGGGGGACGGAACAAGAGGCTAGTGAAAAAGAAGGCGAAAGCAAAGTAAGAGGGCCACGGCTCTGGGACGATAAAACAGCGGAGGTTGTTGAACGGGTACACCCTTTCCTCGGGTTTCTCGTCGAGCACGTTGCAGCGCAACCCAACTACCGGGTAGGGGTGGTTACGGTGCAACGAGTGCCCCGTGTATAGTGCACCTTTAGTAGAGCCACTTACCGCGAACAGTCTTACTCTCGAAACGATTGCACAATTTCGAATTTTAGGGTTAACCTAAGTCTTCGTTATTGCATCACTGCCAACCAGCTATCACACGCGAAAGATCTGATCGAATTGTGCTATTTTATCGTTATTCGTTTTAATATTTTTAACATTTTATCATTTTACTATTTTACTGTTTTAATGTTTCACTGGTTTATTGTTCTACTGTTTTACTATTTTACTATTTTACTTTTTTATTATTTTACTGTTTTAATTTTTTAGTATTTTACTGTTTTAATATTTTACTCTTTTAGTATTTTACTACTTTACTATTTTAAGTCTGCTAAACTGCTACTCGACAGTAGTCGCTATCTTGCTATTCTCTTTAAACAAACGATTTTTTGGACATATTAAATATCGCCAACGGAAATATGTCATTCGATTAAAACACTAAATTTAAATTTGCGAAAGAAATTGATTGGTATGCATAATATTTCACCATGCAATCACTTGATATGTTAAGTCAACTCATATCTTATAAACATCTGATAATAATTTAAAAACAAACCCGTTTTTAAAATAAAAACAGTGTATAACATTACAATTTGTATTTAAGTGAAATATCATCGAGTAAAAAATAATTCTGTCTGAAATAAAAGTCAGTTTAAAGATATTTCTAAAAGAATGAAACAACTGTAAACATTTGTCTGGCAATAATTACGCTGTTTCGAGCATGTTCGTCTTGTAACGCACGTGCTTTATCGCTGCGGCAGTCAAAGCGTTTCTAAAACGAAGATAAAAAGTTCATGATCAAAGAAGAGATATACTGCGGTGTTTTTTGTAGCTCTGACACTACTTGTTGTGGATGCTTTCGAGTTTTCCGCGGTAGCAAAAATAAAATGCCACGGTATCACAACGATGGTAATGAAATAATGTTGCCGCACAATGTTACGAAGGACCCGCACAAAGTGGAGGGAAACAAATCGAGAAAAGTTACAATATAATTCGTTCGAAAGTCTTTGTGTATACCTTCGCGGGTGTTACGAACTCCAAATAAATCGCTAGACCGTTGAAACATTTCCGAGGTATCCCCTTGGAAACGAATCGAGCACCGAAGTAATATTCGTTGCGGTGAAACTTCGATCGCACGCTTTCGAGTTCGGTACAAAGAGCTATGATTCGTTTACGAAACAATATTAACGCCCCGCGCCGCGGTAACGAAGTTATAAAAACTGTTTCCAGAACCGCTCCGCGTTACGTCGCGGAAATGGGAATCCGTGAAACACGAACAAGCCAGAAACTTGCGGAGGAAAATCAGAAAAGCGGAATCGTTCCCGTTTTAAGTTACAACCGCGAAGAGGGCTCCCGATAAGCGGAAAGCTGGTCTCGTAAGCAACCTCGAACTTGCGAATACCCAACTTGTGAAAATTATAACTTACAAATTTTAAAAGTCTGCAATTACTTATTAGGAAATCGAATTATTACAAAACTTAAATCGTTTTATTGGACAATCTTTTAAGTGTACCATTTGATACCACGTTTTGTATCCTTTATTGATAGGTCACTTTGTCGTGAATATTTAATAAAATTTTTCGTTGTAAAAGTAATGGCACTGAATATGTGGGTTACAATGCAGTTCAATTTTCAGCCAAGAGAACGAAAGTGGTGTGCGACTTTCTATGATCACCACTATAATTTCACCCTTCTCTCACAGTATTATTCTGTATTTTCCTCGATTACCGATACCGAAATATTGCAAACGAGGTATCGAAACAAAGCGCCGTTTCAGCTTATTATATTATACACATAGGAACGTGAACGTGAACCCGATTCTACGGAAGTGTAAGCTTTGTCCCGTAGCCGATTCGGTAGCTTAAAAACGTGAAACAAGATCGAAAACGCGCAGAGAGCAGCTCGGGGAAAAAAGCTGGCTCGCAATTTGTTGATTACAAGCCGTTAAAAGTTTCCTCTACTGGCTTTCAATTCGACTGGTTGCAATTCCCGAACGAATGAACAGGGGAACGTTAGAATTTTTCGTTGTTCGACACCGTGGCACGAACTATCGTTCAAGCCCGGCATTCACGCAAGAAACCCAGATTGCCACATAATTTTTCCTTGACGAATTCGCTCGTACAGTGCATCATGCTCGACGGAATTAGGTCAGCCGCGTGGCGTATTACGTAGCGAGCCCGATGAAAGGTTTAAACGAACGCGCAGCGAGCGAAATAAAGGGTCTCGAAAGAACGAGAAGCACGGTCGAGCGATGAAAAATTCCCCGCTAAGAGCGATCTCTTTTTTTTCTTCCTGCTGTTCGCGGAAATACACTCTTCGGATTTCTTTCCTGGATGAATTACGAAGCCGGAAAAATTCGCATTACGATCGGCCACGGAAGCGCCAGCCATTTTCCGTTTCCACGTTCCGTGCAAGAATAAACAATGGCTCGTCGATTAAACGCGAGTAGATTAAATTACGCTGTATCTTTAACGACTATGATTTATTCGCTCTCGCGGGTTTTATTCAATTTGTAAAAAGTCTCATTTTTCTTTCATGATCTCTTTTATCGGTACCTGTGTTTTATACGCTCGCGTGTTCTCGAATACAATCATATCAAATTTCTAAAGTTATACAACAGATTTATAAATATTGCAAACTGGACGTATAGAAATTTACAGATAACTTTGATGTTCAGTAATTTTCAAATCCTACAACTTTACAATTTAGAAATATTCAAAGCTTCTAACTTTGCAGTTTAGCAAAGACTATCATATGTTTTATATGAGTATTTTTGTTGAGACTCCTACATAGGAGCGAAAGACGTAGAGAAGTTTGGAATCTTTTGAACAGAACGGCACAGACAAATTTGAATCTCAAGTGGCGAACATTTTATCTCGTCGACCGTTTTGCGAGTATGAACACCGGTTCGCGACAATTGGATTTCTTTGACTGTCGTAGCAATGCATATTCATAGTTGTTTGACATTCTTCTCCTTGCAGCAGCAAGGAAAAAACGACCGTGGAAACTAGGACGGTTTTGGACATAAAGCGAAGCGTGCAGGTATCTGAATACTTTGAGGGTAAAAGTTGCTCTGAACAGGTAGGGTCGGAAATAAAAGGCTTGAAAGGGCAGATGGATGCAGCAGCGAGCGACGATGCTACCTGGGGAAGGGTCTGCATGTATTCACAGCTAGATGACTGCTCGACAGTCGACGCGGTGCGAGCAAACGAACACGCTAAAAAGTCGTGCGCCTGTGTAAAAAAACGTGGCCGCTCTTTGGCCCTGTCCATACGGCAGGATCAATTTCCGTTTCGCGAATCCTTTCGACTCGAAAAATTCTGCTACAGCTTGGAAATATCGCGGGATATTTTCGATCGTGCGCTGATTCTCCCGAAACCTTCGGCCGATGTTTCATGAAAAAAAAACCAGCACGCGTCCGATTTCCCTGGGAATTTGATTTAAAAAAATATCCCGATTGAATGCGAAAAAAAATAGAAAATTCGTGCATCGTTCAGAAATAACGGTATCGTTTGCTCTGTATCGATTTCTTTATTCTTCGCTAAATAGATACACGTCTTCGTAGATGAACACGTCTACGGTAGGACATTTCTTTAGCCAAGAGAAGCCTAACGCTGAAGGTAGAAGTTTATGAACAATAAGTTGAGCGAAGCTGTGCATAGAGTATTCAATCGATATTCAAATTAATATGGAGGCAATGTATTCCAATCTCTTTCTCTTCGCAGAATAAGAAACTTGTCATTTCTTATATACAGAAGCTCCGGACCATAAAGAGGACAAACGAATGAGTATCATTTTAATTAACGATGCATACAAGTATCGAGTGGATACGTATAAAACCGTTCTGTTCTAAAGACGAGGGTTCATCAGTTTTCTTTGGGGTGACTCCATTGTCGTCGGCTAATGATTACATAGCCAGTAGTAATGATGCAGCTCGTTCTGCCTTATTCTACTTGGTTGCAACGAAACAAACAGCTCGTTTGCCGGCATCCATCGAGAATATCTCGAGGAGAATGTCTGCTTCTTTATTCCTTTGTGCCGTTTCAGTTTGTTTCTTAACGGCAGTTGCATTCGACTTTCATTTACGTCGGTTTCGCGAACAGTTCCAATAACGGCGGCAGACATTGGACAGGAAATAAATATAATAAATGGCGCGACGCGCAGCGAATCGCTGACTATTGCCGATGATTTTTGCGGGCATACGTCTGGAAACACGGCGGTCTCGATCGAAGCCGTCGTGAACTGGAGTGTGCTATTGAAAAATTCCAACGATAGCTACGAAAACGGGGAAAGAAAGAGCCGGTCAAGTCGAAGCAACCACTGGTCCACACAGAATGAGGCCACTGCGTTTTTCGATTTTGCACGTTCGAAACTGTTACTGTTTGTCCGGCATTCCCTTCCATTGTTGACGCAACAACGTATGCCAGCACACGGACGAACCAATGAATAGCACCATTTTGATCACTCGGTCTTGGGTTAATGTTCAACGGTCGGGGAACTTGGAGTTTTGTTTTATATGAATCACAGCTATAAGGTTACTAGTAGTGACAATGATGTATGACGAGGTCAAGAATTTTGGAAATTTGGGGATTTGGGAGTAGGAAATTTGGAAATTTGAAGATTCGGAAATTAGGAAACTTCGAAAATTTGTTAATTCAAAAACTTGCTAATCTACTGATTTCTAATAAATAAATTAGAAGAATAGTTGCATTACATCCCAACATAAGAGCACGAAATCGATAGAAAACGCGAAGTTTCGCAGCACAATATTTCAGCATCTCCCACTTACCATAACATCGCAGTAAGAGAAGTAATTGCGGAGAAAATCGTGAGTTGCGGGTTTGAAATAAGATTTAACCCCGCGAGTTCTGGTAACACGTACACGCGTAAAGTGTATTCAACATCTTCTTTTTCTTGTTGCGAAGCAATGACAGAGGAAAAGCCGCAAATCGTCTTTTTGTTGCGTGCAATCACGCCACGATGGTGACTGAATACATATGTATACGTCTATATACGTACATATAGATGCCGGCATCTTGGTGGAAGGCAGGGAGCTAATGCGACGAGGGATGATGGAATTTGCAAATCACCCTGCACTTCACTTTTCTCTCCCTTGATTCCCGATTCCCCCATCTGCGTGCTCATCTAAAACCTCATCCTCGTCTTCGTCTCTCTATCCACTCGTTTCTATCCCTCCTCTCTTTCGCCTCTCTCTTTCTTTCCTACACAACCGAGTCTCTCCATCGAGTTTTCCCCTCATCCTATTTATCTCACTTCTTGATATCTTTTTCTCGTTCCTTTGTCTTCCTATCTGACGACATATTTCAAACGTTACGTCTGCCCCGCTACGGTGCCACGCTATTATTCCACTGTTTTTCTCTTTTCATTTCCTTTATTTGCTTCGCCCTGTTCAGACCACATCCCCTTCGGGCTCCCTCTGCCCTCTTTCCTCCCATACAGCCGACCTGGCCACAAAAACTTTATCCTATAGTTTTTAGTCACTCCTTTTTAAGCATTCGTAATATTTCGGAGTATGGTAACTGCCGAATTTATTAATTTGCAAATTTAAAGCTTTTGGAAATTCAGAAATTTCTTTCGATAATTTGCAAGACTAGTTGAATTGAGAATTTGTCAATTTGAATATTCAGATATTTAGAAAATCAAATTTAGAAATTTTTAAATTGAAAGATTAGCTAAATTTTATTTTTGAGAGATAAAAGCTGGACAATTCGTGGATTTAGAAATGTGTGAACATAGTCAAACGTCTTCTTTCGGGTTACTTCAGTGACAACCGCAACGAGAGTCAGCTCGTTTGCGACTTAAGCGAGCCACGCATTTCACACTCCTGCCATCGTGTGCTCGAGATTCGAGCTTCGGCGTCCTTGTTAACCCCGGCTGGTTTTAATAAAAAGTTGAAGAGCCCGGCTTACCGCACCCTCAACTACCATCGATCAGCAACGTATCCCTCAGCAATGGCTCCTCACCCTGCGGTGAACAGCTCGCCGGTTATGAGGAATAAATAACGAGTTCATATTCTGTCACCGGGGGAGTACGCGGTCGCTATCGAAATAATATGACAGGGAGGGTACGGCAGGGCTCGCCCGATGAAATTTAAACGAACAGAGACACGAACGAGCAATTTATGCGCGATTCCGACGGACTGTCCGTGAAATTATCGTAATTGGAGGGGGAGAGATTTCCAACGATAGTAATTAATTTTCTGGGGAAACTTGGATACGAGTCATTTAATTTATTTGCACGAATTCCGTGCGTTTCCCGTTAGCAGAAATTAGAATCGAGGAGTTGGAATAACGAGCGAAATTCATTTTTCCCTAATCTGTGTTCATTCAACTTCTCTCTCTTATCTTTCCACCTTTATCTCGTATCTCTGTAACTTTTCGTTATAAATAAATATACGCTTGAAATAAAAATTTGAACTCGAAGCTTTTGGTTAAAGAAAGAATTTTTAACTGTAGCGATTAAATCTATGTAAATATATTTTTACATTCAGTCGGGGACGTGTTTGAGGGACCTGAGAGAATTATAGAATATTTTTTAAAAAACCTGCGTTGTATAATCGCTCCCTTAAACATTTGTGTAAAAGATTGTTCCATAAAAATTCGGACACAAGTCGAATTTCGCTCGTGCCATTAATGACCCAGATTCCCAACGGAGAGTTCATTTTCAGAGAGAACTTTGATACAAGTCGTTTAATTTATTTGCGTAACTTCCGTGAGCTTCGCGTTAGCAGAAATTAGAGTTGGGGAGCTGAAATAACTAGCAGAGTTCATTTTTCAGTAATTAAAGTTCATTGAATTTCTTCAGTTATTGTAATAATTCCTCAAGACTTTAAACGAATTGTACACTTTTCGTATACATTTTATAATTGCATTAACAAATTAACTTATAGAAATGGTAACATGCTGCTGAATTAAAAAGCTAAACTTGATAATGAACTTTTGATGAACCTCTTTCAGCGTTAAATGACAGCAAAAAAAAAGGTTTGGTACTATTCAGTGAAACACACTAATTTCATAGTTAAAGTGATATAAATTTATAAATTTGATCTGTAGTCTTGCACATAACTTATTGAAACGGTATTCACTGATGATCGCGTCTAATTCAGGTGCAGAAAATATCTCATTATTTTAAAGCGTAATTCCGAAAGTAATGATTAGCAGAAGATTGATAAATTGCTCGGTAGATCGATGCTGCCAACCAATCTGTACACGTTCCCCGAATAAAAAGCTTCGAGTCGAACGATTTTTCATTTAACATTACGACACATACTCGCGTTAAGAGTTCATAAGCGCGTAACCGGTGATGAGCGTCGAAACGAGAGGTAGTGGGACCATTATACCTGTCAAAGAACCTATAATCTTATCCGACCCTTTCAAGGATCCATCTTTCTCCTCCCGAGCTTAATCATTTCATACGTGGCCCTATTCAAAGGCTTTCTATACCAGTGGCGTGGCTTTCATGAACTGATAGGTCTTCGACTCCTTCTCCGGTGGCTCGTCGCCTCAACAAATGGCTCGCGAAGGTAGAACGGTTGCCCGGTAAGAAGCATTTATTTGCCCTAATCGCCCTTTGTCCCGGTTACTTTCAACGAGGACTTGTACAAATGCTCGTCAGAGGGACAACGCGATAGCCGATCTTCCTCCTCGGACAATCGTTCGGTCGAGCCACCGTGGAACAAGAACCTGCATTATTTTCCATGAAACGATTCGCTGCCGGCGCATATAAATTACGAAACGATTCGTGGCACGCGGAGGAAACGTTACATAGAAACCGATCTCATTTTTCACCGTAATACAGTCTAACGAAAGACCGGCTCTTTCCACTTCTCCATTTACAAGCGAGAATTTTCCACATTAAAAGCTGGACCACCGAGATGGTCCGGCAAATGAAACCCGCCTAGCTACGCTATTCCTCTTGATGTAGATTTATATTATTTAATTAAACCAGCGCGTAATCTGACGTGCAAACGTATACTTTTTTCCCGCCGTGGCCACGTTAACAATTCCGGGTTCAATGAAATGTAGACAAAACGGTAGGTAAACTCTGCTGTTTGTGAAATTATTAATGGGGTGCATTCCGAATTATGCACCGAGGAGATTAAGGCTATAGTTATATCGTCTGGCAGATTCACTGGTAAATCAATATTTGGCACTTCTGGAATTTGGAAGTTTGGAAATGTTTGCACTTCAGTGCTTCGAAGAACAGAATTCAAAACTTTGGGACTATGAAACTTCACAATTTTGCACTTCAAATCTTTAGGACATTAAATGTGGAATTTCTGAACTTTAAATTCTTTTCAGCTTCGATTTAAAAAATTCAAAATACCTATCCCAAAAGTCGTATAAAAGTTTGTGAATCTCTTGATGTTGCAATAAAATCGATGAATCATCATAGGTGCAGAATAAAATAAAACGGAAACTCGCGTTTGGTGTCCGGTGAAATTGACGGTCCGATTTTGTTGAAAATTCACGGTAACGTCGATCAAATGAACGAACAGGAATTACGCTCGTCAATCTAAAAGTTGGAGGTGTATACCGAGAAACGTTTTCATTGTTCAGATTAACGGGTTTCGAGGGACTGTGGAACACGAAGGATTGATTCGAGATTTGCTGAATCCGCTATTAATCAGTAGGTTCCACGTGATAGTTGAAGGGAAGATAACTAGTTCACTAGTTGGCATGCGAGTCGATAGTTTGCAGTCGGGTCAGAGTATGCGTTTCGAAGTAGCGGCGTGATTGTAAGACGTCGTGGTAATCATCGACTAACAACCCATTCACTGGGTCTCTCTTCGTTGGCACACGATTGCTCCCTACTCCGATACCGTTGAACAGGGTTCACGGCAACACCAATTATCGGCCACTCGATTGCTATTTGCTTTACTAACGTAGGCTCGGATTACTTATCTCCTAAAATTCGTGGAATTCCTTGAGCACCGATAAATCCTCATATCCTTTTGCTAGAAGCTTAACCTGCTAATTGGGTGAAACTAACTCGTGAAATACACGTTGCCATTAAATTTACCTTGAAAACGCTAATATTATAGATGAAATTCGAGTCACTTCTTTCAACATATTATTATTTATTATTACAAATTAAAGTAACGTTATTTAACTTCACTCATCGAGTCAATATTGTACATGTGTATACATGAGATTCAAAAAGACAGTTGAACGTACCTACCTGCCTACTATTGTTCAATACATGAATAATTTATTCGTATATGCACTGTACTTATTTTTATATGAATAAGTGTTACCTAAGAATCAAATTATCATTCAATAAGCAAGAACGTAGCACACAAAATGGATGACTAATTCAAGCATACCTAAATCGTCACATGTGAGGTAAACTAACGTTGCGTCAATTACTAACCAAAGTTAGCTTTATAAAATGTCTTCGTAATATTTATCTTCTTTTCGCCTCTTTTATTTAAAAAAGAGCAATTGTGAAATAAATATCTCGTAAAAAGGATCACATAAAATGAAAGCGCAAGTAAGGTCAGCAGTCGTTTCCGGACAAAGTATCGAAACCGATCGAAATCATGGTGCAACGATGACAAAGACTATTATGCAAGAAAATGATGTTCTTAGAGCGTGACTTGACGGTTCACGAGGGAGCGTGATTATGCGATTCGGGAGCCGTTATAAGTCACGAACACACATGCGACTGTGTGGATCTATAGATATAACGTGTAGCCCTCTGTGGCTCGCGGTCGATACCGTTTACGACGTCTACGAGTACCGTGACATTCGTACACTGCACACAAGCCGTCCACTAGGTCACGACTGAATTTGTACAAAATCCGCGGGGTTATTTACGACCCGGAGCGAACAGTGGACGATAGCGTTGGATCTCGAACAATGCCGTCGAACGGAATGCCTTCGGGGTCGTTCTGATTAGGTCAAAGGACCCTGGATCGTCCTGGGTTAGATCGTGCGGTTTTTACATTGTTCGTGCTCGCTGAGAACGTTATTCAATTGGTCGACGTACATTTCCATGCGCTCCGATACCGTTGATATCGAACTTTTTTATTATTTTACTGTTCTATGTTGAAATTTGGGAATAGAGAAATTTGGAGGTATGGAGATGAGGGAATATAGGAATATCGGGACAGATACTGGTTTACTCAGTTCTTTATGGATTCTGGAATGTGGGGATTAATATTTAGGGATATCGGAATATAGGGGTACTGGAACATAGAGATATCGGAACGTAGGAATATCGGGGAGTAGAGATATCGGAACGTAGGAATATCGGGACGTAGAAATATCGGCGCGTACAGATATCGAACCGTAGGGATATCGGAACGTAGAGGTATCGGAGCGTAGAGATATCGGAACGTAGAAATATCGGGACGTAGAGGTATCAGGGCGTAGAAATATCGGGACGTAGAGATATTGGGATGTAGAGATATCAGAATGTAGGAATATCAGGTCGCAGAAATATCGGCGCGTAGAGATATCGGAACGTAACAATATCGGGACGTCGGGATATCGGAACGTAGGAATATCGGAACGTAGAGATCTCGGAACGTATATCGGGATCTATGAATATTGAGATCTAGCAATGAGTGTTAGCAAATTGTAGTATCACCGAACATGACATCCTAGGAATGTAGATATGTAACAGGACAGAGAACCAAAAATCTAGCTACATATGTAGAAATACAGCGATCAATGCATCCAAATAAATGTAGGAACCTATAGATGCAAAGATGAATTTAAGAACGTATATCTTGATATTATACACAGGTACAAATATTTCATTTTTGCAATAAAGATGCAGCATAAAAGATGGCTTTAAGGACTTAAACACGCATGGCTGCCACCTACAGAATAGTTTCGTTTGAAAATCAAAGTTTCAAATTAATTTTGATGAGAAAGTTTGCGAAAGCTGAAAAATGGAGCGATCAAGCAGGCTGGTGCTTCACCGCGGTGTTTACCGTGGGGTATATTACCACTCCCGCAAGAATATACGGGAAGCAACGAGGCTCGACTCGATTATAGATCGGCATCGACCGACAACGTATCGTCCCAACTTTTCCAACTTTCGAAGCCGGTAACTTGGCTCTTTAGTTTCCCCTCTCGCTCCCACCTCTTCATCGCGTTCCCGGTTTCGGCCTCGTTTTCCGTTCCTCTGTTCGTTGCCAAGACCTTGCCACGGCTATAGCCTTCCTGATGAGAGAAAAGTATCGTAAAGCATAAGGAAGGAAGCAGTTAGAGCGATCGTTTCGCAAATATGCCACGGTCTTTAATTCGCCGTCGCCAGAATACGCGTACATCTTTCAAACGACTCTGTGACCTGCTGCTGACTGCGGTCGTTAAAAACTCTCTCCGCTTGCCCGAAACTTTCCAACTTTTTAACGTCGTGTATCCCTGCATAAACCGTACAAACTGCAGGAGGACGACTATTAAGTAATTAATCACGTTACAAACGACTCGAATTTGGAGCGTCGGGTGGACGCGAAAAAGATGGCGTTTCTTAGTTGCCATAAAGTGGACTTGAAAATAAAACTTTATGTAAAAAGATGAAGTTACTATTTCAGTCAGTCTTTTATTATTAACATGATGGGTAATAAATCAGAATTTCCCTAGACCCCAATACCCCAATATTTCTACATCCCCGATCTCTGCACATCTAAAATATATCCCCAGATCTCTAAATTTCTACATTCTTATATTTCTCGATCGTAAGCTTAATTTGTATGTACCCAGATCTCCGTACCGCAATTTTGTTTACTTTCATGCTCTTTTACAACCAGTATATTTTTCCAAAGAATATTTCAAAGCTATTCGGGAGGAAATACTTGCAGCATGGCAGTGGCTTTGGAAATCTGAAAAGAATGTTGGTGAAAATTGTCGTTGACGATGTATAATATAAAGCGTGCATTAAGCTCGAGTGTATTTTACGAATTCCTGAGAATATCGTCTATTCGGCGTTTTACTGTAAATGAATTTACCGAGCGAACGAGGCTAAAAGTTCCGTGGAGAATTCCGTGGAAAAAGCGTGCGGCAAGCGTGCCAACACAGTTAGAAAAATACCAAATTTCATCTAAAAACGTTTCACAGTTTGCGCCGCGTCTGGAAATCCACGGCGACGAATTTTTAGAGAAGCGGAACTTAATTTGGGTCGAGACTCTTTTCGCGACTACGAGGCTATAAAATGTTTTTTAAGTTCCGCCTGTTCGCGCAACGCGTACGAAGGATCTCATTTACGTAGCTACGGTTAATAGTCGAATCGAAGTTTTAAACATGGCGAAACAACGAGTGAATCTTCTTTTATTGCCGTCGCCTTTTAGACAATACCGTCAAATTGGATGAATAGGAACACTTTTATACAAAAACTTTCTTGCGTCAATTAAAAGACAAAATCTTTGTTCTGAAATTTCGATCCTCGTCCGCCGTGTTTTAATACCACGGTAATCCTTTCGTAATTTAACTTTATATCTTTATTTCGAAGAAAAGTTATGTTTCTGTTAGACTGCCGTTGAAGAAATATTGAATTCGTGTTGAATTATTTCTTTATGTTACAGAAGTTAAAAGAGCATTTTGTTTGTGTGTTGATTGGCATATTTAGTGCATTTATCAATTAACTGCAAGTAAAACATTTAATTATCAACTGCCATTAACAGTTATATTGTTTTTCAACGGTTGTGTAATCATAATTAACAATTAAATTAGATGTTCAATAATGCTGACTAAGTGTGAGCATACGTGAACGTATTCATCGATGCAGTTTTTAATGTGACCGGTAATTACCTTTCGTAATAGCTGTGCTATAGTGCATTCAATAATGCGTGGCACGCGGTGTGACTTCGGAGTCGGGTGTGGCTTTACTTTCACTGCGTAACTATTTTCCAGTTCACACCATAAAATTTCTAAATGGAGGACAGAGTACTTTCTGGTAACGGCCAGCTTAATTATAGTCATACCATTATTCAATATTCTACAAAACATATACTCTGCATTGAAATGTAGGGAGAAACATATTGTTAACAAATTATTTAATTTTTAGATTTTATAATTTGTTATTTTAAATTGTCATTTGTTATTTGCTATTTTAAAATTTGTCTTAACCTTCGACTTACGATTCTGTTAAATATCTTACCCTTGTTTAAAATTGAACAATTTTAACCTTAAACTATAAGGTTAAGATCACTGAAAGTGAAGAGCCACTTTAAGACCTAATTTCTATTTCGAATGCATTATATATATATTTATATCATGGGAAAGTGGACATTTTCATAAAAAATCATTTCGCCATATATTTGTTATAGGTTCCATGCGCATATGGTTCTGGCCTACTGAAATTTATCTTCATTAATTTTCAATTTCGCTATCGGATTGTGTACTGAAACATTACCCATTATAGAGATGTATAACAGTTTCGTTATAAATTGTAAAGCGAAGAATGAAACAACAGAGAAAACATATTCGATTCATTGTAGGTTCTCAAGCACCTCCGAGAGTAAATTACATTCGTGAAAGCAACGCAAGATCTGCACAGTAATCCAAATAATTTATTAATTACATCATGCTAACCGCCAATCTTTTCAACCGGTTTCGGTGGAGAGAGAGAAACAGAGGCAGAAAATTCATGATTAATTGAATTTCGAAAATGTTGTAACGCTCGTGGCTCGAGGACACTCGTATATAATTTTACCTCCCATTCAGTTATTATCGATTATTCCGTCTATTATTTACGCGTTAATGATTCGACGATGTTTAACTTGTCATGCACAAACGACTACTCGAAAACTCGCGAGCAACAAATTCGAGAGCCTCCGTAAAAAAAAACTGTGTGAATGTTTGCTGTGCGTGACGAAATTATAAGCGAAATGTTCATATTTATTCTTGACATAAATTGCAAAATTTGGAAATATGGGAATCTGATAATTGTGAAATATGCAGATTGGAGGTGGAAATTTCGAAATTGTAAAATTTGAGAATTTGTAACTTTGAATTTGTGAATTTAAAAATCGACAAATTTGTAAATTCTAAAATTTGAGTTATATAAAAGCAGATTTGCAACTTTATTACACATGCATCACAATACATATTATTATTTGCAATATAATTTAAGTAATATCATCAAAAAATTCATCTACACTCTTCTAGCATAGTATTTAACATTGCATTTAACCGGAAAGTAATTCATTTCCATAGAGGAAATTTTAAGTTTTCCCATTCTCGTATTACACCGCGAAACACTTTCGTGAGAGACTGCAACTTATTACAGCGTAGGTTAACTCAGAGGCGCACGCGGCACGAGCTTTTTAATTATGCATAATTGACGGTAATTAAGGGCGATTCTGATCTGATCTAGATCAACGGGACCGAGTAAATTTCAACGAGGCGGCTCTGTTAACGGATTATTTAAACGCTTTCTAAATTGCACCAGAAAGACTTATGCGCGATTGTAAATCAGTCGTTTCACAGTATCTAAAAGGATCATTTTTCCTCCCCCACCAATCCCGAGTTCATAACGTTCGCACGCTATAAAACGTTTTGATGTACGACTAAGAATTATACGCGAATGCATCGCGTTATAAAACGCGTGCAACCGAAGCTATGGCAGAGTCTTCTTATCTTCGAAGTCAATTTCGAAGAAAAATAGCCATATTATGGGGTGCACGAACACTTTCGAGAACGACTATACTTATATACTGGACTAAAAGTAAATTCAAAATGTCGAAGAAAATTTGTTCGTATACTGCTTCATTTTCGGGGTAATCAAATTTTGAAATTGCAGTGTCAGCTGGGTTGCAATTATATTTCTTCCATTTTAAATCATTGATCACTTTAGATCATTTTTAGATCGTCTGGTGCAAAGGTATAAGAAAATCGTTCTCTACTATTGCAGGACCATAATTATGGTCCTATTAAGAGCATAATAATTGCAAAATGACTATCTTTACATAAACATTCGATTGCACTGCTAAATAGGAGAGCACGTCTCCAACATTCAAGTAATTTTTGTACCATCTCAAATATCAAACCAAAATCAACTTTGGTAAAATATTAGACACAGGTTAGCTTTGAAGTTGTACCTGTCAATGCACATTTATGAAGTATTATGAATGCAAACGGGTAAATGTTGACGTCATGCCGTAAAAAAAATGTGATCAAACTTGAGTACGAGTTCTTATATTTGACTCGGTATTTCACCGCAGAACCTACACGTTTCCCTTTATCTTCACCAAGCGAGAAGTGGTACCCTTTTTCCTTTGTTCGAGATGGCTGCCATTTGCGTCGATCGCGTGTAAACGGGTCGCTAAACGGATGGAAAACATTGAAATCGCAAGGACATCCGTATGAAAACGCTCGATCGCGGTGACAGTAGGAAAAAATGCTGAAGTCAGCGTCCGAAGGGGACCGTAATAAATTCCCTCCGGGTCAACCTCGAACTCTGCCAGCGCAATTTTCTGCGGAACGCTTCTCCGCAAGCTGAATGGGAGAACAGGAAGAGAAGTAGGAACCAGTTCCCTACCCTTTCAACCCCGTTTCTCTGTGCTGGTTGCAGGAAGAGGTGGAACAAGGCCAGGACCGAGAGAACGGGACGAGTGAAGTGGAATTAGAGCAGTCCTCTCTAATGGTAATTAATGTGCGGCGTAGTCGATGTAACTCATGTCGAAAGAAGTGCGCACGATCGAGTTAAATCGAAGGATTCTACTTTTTCTCGCCTTTTCGTGTACGTGTAATTATAGTATGCGATTGATAATTTGGAGATTTGGGAACTTTGTGATTCGAATATTTGGGGATTTAGGGATTTGGAGTACTGGGAGTTTGGAAATTGGAGAATTAAGGTATTTGGGACTTTGAGGATTAGGAAATTTACTGATTCAGGATGTAGGAATTTGGGAATTTGAAGATTTGAGGATTTAGGGATTTAGCAGTTTCGGAATTTAAAGATTTATAAATTGGAGAATTTAAGTAGTTGGGAATTTGAGGATTTTACAGATAGCGATTTGGGAATTTAGCGATTTAGCAATGTGGAGACTTGGAGATTTAGGAACATGGCAATTTATAAAATTAAATATCTGATAGTTGGAAACTTTAGTGACTTAAAAATTTGCATGGTCAGAAGTACAAGATGTATATCGAGATACAGAATATTGATATAGAGGATGTTGAAACAGAAGATGTTGAGATACAACAATTTAATAGTTTGTAGATTTGGGCACACAGACGTTAAATTCGAGAGTTTAATAATTCAATAGCTTGAAAATGTGAAGTTTGCAAATAACAGAATTCAGGAATCAATTTAGAACCCATCATAAATATTCTCGTCATGAAAAGATCTGCGTTCGTAACAAGCTATAACAATATTACCCCACTGGTGGTCCACATCAGCCGTACAAAAGAGCATCCCACGTGACAACGTTATAGTATCACGGGCAGCACTTTTAAACAATGAAAGCTGATTGAATCGAACTCCGTCCAGTAAGTTGGACTTTGCTCTTTCATCGAGGCGAATCTTGGCCAGAGTTGTAGAGCGTTTTCTTCTTCCTGCTGGAAACCATCGTGCACGTTCCAATAGCGGTTCTCCCTGTCGAACGGGAATGGGACGTTCGAACACGTATGGTGCGGTTAGGGCGACATACAGCGACCACTTTTCCGATGTCACGACACCTCATTCTCTCCTTCCTTTTATCTCCTCTTCTTTTCTCCGCTGCAATTATTTTTATTACTATCGGCCGGTCAATTATCGATGGATGATTTCCAGTCGTTTATTGACCACCCTGCTACCGTGACAATGGTGCATTACGTGAGAAACGGCGATGACATAATTCGCCGGCTTTCCAGAATTTACGGGGACGCCAAGATAAGCAGGGAAATTATTGCGCCGCTGTAAGTAGCTCACGGAAATCGGTGATAATGGCTTCTCTTTGTGCGCGCGGAAAGATTGCTTTTCGCCTCCACGCGGTTACGAAGGTGGGTCATTGTAATTTATTTTCAAATTATTCACACACATTTGCTATATAATTTCGTTTGCCAAAATTCGCAACTTTCTCATTTCTGTTTGCACTTTTTTCGTAATCTACGAATATTTAAGGTATAAAATTATACAGTGACTTCTTGGTACCCTGTCTATCTATATTTTACTTGATCGATGTGTTTTTGCTCTTCCACTTCTGTGTTGTAAAAGCCATTGAACTAGTTGATTTTTTTTGTCCCCAAAAGTTTAACTAAAATACATAAACTGTTGCATAATACTTTATTTCAAGTAGGATTAAAATAAAGGTACTGATAAGATGTTCGAACAACCTCAAGAATGAAAATTGTACTGACATGAAGTTCATTATAAAATGTTTGAATAACTTCAAGAATAAAAATTGAACAGACATGAAGATCATGATAAGATGTTTGAACAGCCTCAAGAATGAAAATTGTACAGACATGAAGTTCATGATAAGATGTTTGAACAACCTCAAGAATGAAAATTGTACAGACATGATGTTTATGATAAAATGTTTGAACAATCTCAAGAATAAAAATTGTACTCGCATCAAGTTCATGATAAGATGTTTGAACAGCCTCAAGAATGAAAATTGTACTGACATGAAGTTCATTATAAAATGTTTGAATAACTTCAAGAATAAAAATTGAACAGACATGAAGTTCATGATAAGATGTTTGAACAGCCTCAAGAATGAAAATTGTACAGACGTGAAGTTCGTGATAACATGTTTGAACAGCCTCAAGAATAAAAATTGTACTCACATCAAGTTCATGATAAAATCTTTGAGCAACCTCAAGAATAAAAATTGTATTCACATCAAGTTCATGATAAGATGTTTGAACAGCATCAAGAATGAAAATTGTATAGACATGAAGTTGCTGATAAGATGTCACCTCAAGAATGAAAATTTTGCATACACGAAGTTTAGATATTGTGTATTGTTAAATCCGTGGTATAAAGTTAGATTAATGTCGAACGCACAAAATGAAACGTTTCAATTATTCAGCGACTATGAAGATATCATACATCGTATGATTTCGTTTTGTTCCATTGCGAGCACTCTGATGCACCGTTCCATTAAGTGTTAATTGAATCCGAAGGCTTGAACAGAGTAAAATAGACACGGCTGCAAGTGGAACAGGTACAAACTGTGGCTCTTAAAAGCCCTCTTTTAAAACTACCCTCACGGTGCTTAGCTAGATCCCTCGATGACCCGCTGTATGTTTCTTCCAAAACGCTTTGAAGTCCCGACGAAAGCATTAACGGTGGCCTCGCTGAGTGCTGCTGAAACTAAATACGCGACGACCTCGAGTTTCATTATTTAATTGCGCGGATATAACTTATAAATTGTAATACGTAAGTACAAGTATCCACAAACATGTACAGTCTGTCGGTTAATTTAGGTCGAATAATGAAAGAAATTGCTTTCATGAAGCAAGTTTGCAACAGATTTCAACGAAACTTTTCTTACCCAAACATTTTTCTATGAATACCAACTTCATTTTGTCGCTGTTAGCGGAATTTTTGTTAAAGAGAAATTTCTGTTAAAAAAATAATAACGCGGAAAATATTTACTCGAACTTTCGTCCCCTAGTGCCTCATTCTCTAGAGACGGTGAATATTTTTTTCCCGAGTTGTTAAAAAGAGGAACGTATAAAAAGCGTTAGCAGTGTAATAAGCCGTGCTACGTTGCGTCATCAATTTATTATGCGTCTTGCAAATACTTTTCCCTCGAGGCTGAACGGTACGTGCAATTTTGAATATTTCACTGCGAGAATAAATAATTGAAAATCCGTCTTAATACAATGATAAAATGATGCATTTTAAACGATACCGTTTCCTGGTAGATGAATTATAAATATTGCTTTTTGCGGAATTATTTTCTGAAATGATAGAAGTTAATTCAAATGTATACATTCGTCCTGTTGACAGAGCAGTGAGACAGATAAAAATTTATTGTCATTACAAGATTAAAAAAGGTGATTTTAATCCTGCACATTTCATGTGTTTCGCATAATTTTGTTTAAATATAAAAGCACATTGTAGAGTTCATATTCAATATATTTATTACAAATATCGATAAAATTTGCTGACCGGAGATTTATCGAACGTGTAAGCATAGAGTGAGGATTTATTGAGCGCGGATTTACCTAGCATTCATTAGTCTAATTTATGTAATTCATTTAATCCTAAATGCAACATAAATACTTTTTGAACGAGTCCCAAGTATATAAAGTTATAAATTAAAACTTTATATTCGAATAGTTAAACTGAAATTATTTATGTGCATAAACACGACTTCATCAAAATATTGAAGAAATAAACCTGTAATAACTGTCAAAAGAATGAACTTGTAACAAATGTTATAAAACTGAACCTGTTATAATGTTATATAAAAGTGAACTTGTAAAAAAAACAGAGCTTAATGAAAACTTTTACTGGAAAGCGGTAAAACACCAGCGGTGCTGTGAATAGAATTTTTATCGTTTTACGCTTGAGCAAATTACTTTGTAATTATTTTTCTCTTTTAATTTATACTCTTTTACGAGACTAGGTTTGTGTTCTTTTTCGCGGAAAGACATTTATTTCTTTCATAGAAGACACGCTTGTAGTTTGACGTAAACTCGGAATTGGTTAAACTGTTCATGTCTATTAACCCATAAAGGTGAGAAAACAAAATGAAAGTTTCGACGCGAACTTTCATTAACGACGAAATACGGTGTTTGGCAGGATGCGACGATTTGTACAAACCCCACGATTCGTCGATCAGTATTCGCGACGTGTGCATCAATTAACGCTGACGCGATGGCGGCGATGGAGTCTGCTTTGACGGAGGTACGCGGTTAATAATGGCGTGACGCGCTACTTGCTAATGGTTTTCTATTACACGCGCCAGAATAATTAGCTTATTACAAGTGATCGCGAGCTACCTGTTGCCGTCTGGCCGTTGTTTAAAGTTGCCAACAACTGACGGGGTCAACGCGCACATGCGAAATAATTAACGAACCAGCCGCCTCGTTGCGAAAAACAAGCCGCGTCGTACCTGTAATTAAAAGTAATATCGACTCGACAACACGCCGCGAAAGTTTGTCGACGACGAATCGATACTATCGCGGTCGCTGAATAAATTTACACCGCACGTGTCGTACGCCTTACAGCACATCGTTACGCGGAACACGATCTGAAAATCGAAAAATTCTTTCGAGGTTGGTTTAGGTTGTTCTCGGTGAATTGATTGCACTACCCGAAAATTAATATTGCGATTTTGGGATTTTGGGGTATTTGACTTTCGGGACTTTAGAATTCTTCAGGACTTCGAAATTTTGTAAGTTTGTAAGTTTGCAATCTTGGAATAATTAGAGTTCGGTGAGATTTTGTGAGATTTTGCGACCTCGACATTTTGGGACAAAATTT
The DNA here is from genome assembly GCA_036983795.1 of Megachile lagopoda. Classification (NCBI taxonomy): domain Eukaryota; kingdom Metazoa; phylum Arthropoda; class Insecta; order Hymenoptera; family Megachilidae; genus Megachile; species Megachile lagopoda. Next base: position 10,286,677 of record CM072800.1, read on the forward strand.
TAGAACCTTGAAAATTTATACCTTCAAGACTTCAAATTTTGTGACTTCAGGATCTTTAGACCCTAAAACTAGCAAACTTAAAAATGAATAAAGTGAATAAAAATGTAGTTCCTAATCCACAACAGACCTAAAGTATGCAATTCTGCATCTACAACAATCAAACCTAAAGAATTAATTCCTGGAAAGTTTTTTCGAGTGAATATTCGAAACAACAATGCAGAAAGTATATACGTCGAAAAACGGTCGGAAACTATCAATTACCAGCTGGATCGTGGAAACGTAGCAGGCGAAGTAAAGAAGATACTTGAAAGAGAATAAAGGCGTGGAAGGTTTGAATGGAGGGTGAAAAAGAGAGAATGAAGGGGATCAGGGAAAAAACAGAGGGCCGGTTGGTCGTATAGCGGGAAGTGGTGCGACTGTTCTAGAAATTTATTAGCGTAGGACGTATTCAGCTGCGACGCGTCACTGTAAATTAACAGCAAACACAGAAACGAAGTGACCACGTTTTCTCCAACCCTTTGTTTTTTCCCTCTGCCGTCTATCGTTCGTCGCACCGTTCTCTTCTATAGCGGTCATTTGGCGCGTCGTGTTTCGCCGTTGCCGCCTATTCGACGATGAATTAAAACATAAATTTCAATCAACCAGCCGAAGACATTTATGGTGGCTCGAACGACGACGTCGTTGTGTGTCGTTCGCAAAGCGACCAGTCGATTGCACGAGAAACGCTGTGCACGCAGACAAAGGGAAAGAGCGAGAGATGCAGGGGAAGAGAAAGCAGCAGTATCGGTGAATAAGCGATTACGAGCAACCACGAATCGATTAAACGGATATCATCGTCTTCGTTGACGACGCCGAGCGTCGTTAGGGAACTCGCTTTGAGGTTATGAACGCGTGCACGCGTTACCTTCTTCGCTTCGCCGAATTTTGTTTCAGGAATACGTTGTTTCTGTTTGCTTCAGAAATTTATTACATTTCGAAAATGTGAAATGTTTGGATGTAAATGGAACCTTAATGGATCTATTCCGAAAGATCTGAAATGAAAAAGGACTTAAGAATCTGAAGATGTTTTAACGACGAGAGAATTTGAGAGTTTAGATATTCATAAATGTGAGAATTTAAAAGATTTTAAAATTAAGAACTTTGAGAAGTTAAAAAATTGTGAATTTCAAAGTTGAAGGTTTTAGCGATTTGGAAACTAGAAAATTAGAAGGAAGTTTAGTAAACTAGAAGTTTTAAAAGCTTATTAAATTAAGGCTTTAAAAGTTTGAGAACTGTCGTAGAAAAGAAGTGTACTTTACAGCCAAGTGTGCCATGTCATCAAATTATTGCAATCTAATCTTTACAATATATAATCTGCTTTACGTTGTCAAATATTTTTTTCCGAATAATATTCACTCGCAATAAAGCTCAAGATTAAATTCGTTTTACTCGTTAATATTTTACATATGCAGCATCTTTCAAAATAATCTGACAGAACGCTTATCGTATTACATTGATATTATCTCTTTCTTTCATTTCTACATTTGAATGATTTATTTATAGTTTCATAAGTAAACTTGTACGTCATAAAATACGAAATCCAATGAAAATTCATCCGTCACTTGGATATCGCGTGGTATTACGTTATTTTGCTATCAGAAAATAACGAGCTGTGCTATTCTTCGGCAAACACTCTCCAGAATGCGTTTACTAAGAATTCCATCAACGTGCCACCCTACAATTCCCATGATTTTATTTCCCCACTTGATCCCTTCCGTGACTACATTTTATAACAGCGTGTTTTTTTCCCCCTGTTTCGACAAGAGGGTCTTCGTATGGACTCTGAATAGCCCCTGGCTAAAACGCAAGAATCATTGAACGTTTCCATGAATGTTGCTTCAGATCGCAGGATGAAACAGAAAGAAATGTCGATTTTACAAAGATGACGGATATATAACCTCAAACGTGTCATCATGTATGATCTTCAGTTATCTTCATCAATATTATAGCGTTTACTGTAACGATAAAAATATGAAGAATAAAACTCAAAATAATGATATAAAAGAGATATTACTATTTTCGAATGTGTACGAGCGAAGTGCTTAAGGAACATGGGAGTTTATTAAATTTTCTTTGTTAACAGAACACCCCGGAGAAGAGATAAAGGAAACGAAGCAAGTTTAAGAAAATTATGAACTTGGAAGCAAGTACTTTAGCTGAAAGTATAAGATAATATTTAACTTCAAAAACAGTTCGAATTCTACGCTTTCTTCGCAGAAAGTTTGGAACTTCTACCTTTTGAAACGGGGAACATCTGATGCCAATAGGACATTGACTATTGAACGTCAGAATACATGGGGTAAACATTGCTGAATTGTTAAGTTTCTAAATTCTGAAATCTTCAAATTTTTACTTACTTTAAATTTTTTAATTTTCAAATTCTCGTGTCTCCAAATTCTTAAATCCACAAATCTTCATATCCTCAAATTCTTAAACCCCCAAATTCTTACATCTCCAAATACTTAAACACCTAAATTTTCTGACCCCCAAATTTTCATATTTCCCACTTCTCATTCCCCCAAATTCTCAAAATTCCAAATCCTCAAACTCCCATATTTTCAAATATCCAAATTCTCATATTCCCAAATTGCCAAATTCCCAAATTCTCAAATCCCCAGATTCTCAAATTCCCAAATTCTCATATTACCCTCTTCTCATTTCCCCAAATTCTCAACTCCCTAGATTCTCATATTACCTTCTTCTCATTCCCCCAAATTCTCAAATCCCTAGATTCTCATATTACCCTCTTCTCATTTCCCCAAATTCTCAACTCCCTAGATTCTCATATTACCTTCTTCTCATTCCCCCAAATTCTCAAATCCCTAGATTCTCATATTACCCTCTTCTCATTCCCCCAAATTCTCAAATCCGCCAAATTCTCAAATTCCCAAATTCTCAAATCCCCAAATTCTCATATTACCGTCTTCTCATTTCCCCAAATTCTCAAATCCCTAGATTCTCACATTACCCTCTTCTCATTCCCCCAAATTCTCGAATTCCCAAGTTCTCATATTTCCCACTTCTCATTCCCCCAAATTCGCAAATTCCTAAATTCTAAAACTCCTAAATTCCCCAAATTCAAAAATTTTCGATTTCCAAATCTACGAATGTGAAATGAACGTCACATGATAGCGTTGTTCATGGTATATTAAAGTGCAAAGAAAAGCTACTTTAAATTCAATTTCAAATATACGATACTCGTCATGAACAGTTCTTTTGTTACCCCGTGTATTCACTGTTAAAAGAAGGTTTTTTAAATCACATCATTCAACTTATCTTTCTTGGGGATTTTCTTTTCACCACGATTTAACTCGTGTCCCATTCTTCCTCCACTGTTTTTCCACCCCTCGAATACTCGGCGGGCTGAATTTAATGCAATTTCTGCTCGTTCCACAGGAGACAAATGTGAACTTCACTTTCGACGAACCGCATATTTTTGCTTAATAACCTCTGGTTTCGGTCCAACTAGATCAACCTCCGAACGAACCAGCGCAAGAGAAGAAAAGAAAAAAGAAAGGGATGAAGTGGATCATGGTTGACTGTAAATTCACATTCGTAAACCTCCGTGAAAAATGGTGCACCGAGCAAATTATTCAAGCGAAAGGCACTTCCTGCTGGCATTGATTTATCGGAAACAAGCAATCGATACATTTCACAAATTCTTGCCTCTCTATTGCAATGTTATACGTTCCGTAAAACATCGAATATAATAAATATAACTCTTCATACACAAAACTGTGATGTTCGCAATCTTTGTTACATCATAGGTGATACATTGTCCGTCTGCTTTTTATTTCAATATTCTTAATTTTTTCATTTCTGTTCTCGTATGTATTAAGAGACGTTTTCTGTTAATAAAACTTATCACTTAACTTTATTGTATTAATCCTTGACACTGGAATTTTGCTGTCAGCAGGTGACTCTAAAATTTTCTAGTTGAAATGAATTTTCTAGTTTGATGAATTCTGTTCAAGTTATTACTTCTTATTTATTGTCACCATTGTCTTCACTACGTTTATGTCATATGCATGATATTAAATTTAATTAGAAAATACTTGATTCAAATTGTTGTATTGAACCTAATGGCGAGTCACCTTTGGAGTACAAATGGTATCCGTAAATAAAATTGATTGTTTACTATTATTAAATTAACAGATGTCTAATTTGTATCATGAGACACTAAATCTTTCTATATTGCGATAGATGAAGCGTTAAGCTTCACGAGTTAAACTAACCATGTGAATTCTGAAAGTTCTCGAGCCAATTCTCGACATTCAACCGGGAGGAATGCCTCGAGAACGGCGTATTAGCTTACAAGATGAACGATTTCACGTGGAACCTGAATTTTCGAATGCCTCATTAATTCCCAACTGTCTGTCGCTGGCAGTTATAAGTTTCGTCCCACCGGTAGTTTGCGAACTTTTTGAAAGATCTCGCTCCGTACGTGAAATAAAGAAATGCACCAGGAAGTTGGCCGCGTTTTTAGGCCGCAAAACGTCGCATTCAATTCACCGTGAAGGATGTTCCCGTTTATAAACTAGTTTACCGCGTATCGCGAAAAACACGGAGTTTCTGGTCCTGCCATTGTTTTTAATTTCGTTAACGTAATTCGTTTACGGTATCCAGAAAGCTGTCGCGGTAAACCGACAGCAGACTTTCATACTTTTTCTAGACTTCTGTTTACACACTCGACGGAAATTCGCCTTAGGAAATATTAAATCGATACAAAAGACCGTGCTATTTGATCGATACTACGTTACGGCTGATCATACACGGACCAATACTACTGCGCGCGGATAGCGGAGAAACGTTAACAGGAAAGAATTAGTGTCGTCAATTGTGAAGTTCCAGCGAACAAAATTGTTGGAGAGAGATTGAGTTTAACACTTTAGCTGCTATGGCGAAGATAGACGTTTGTAGTTAAGGCTCATTAAATTAATAAGACGCAATTTATAGATATAATACTGTAATTCTTAAAATTTATTATTAATTATAGTGGAAACGAATATGTGTAGAAAAGATTATTATAATCGCTATTGCGTCACATTTGAACCTAGATAAAATTGTAGGTGGAAATTTTTATTTAAATTTCTAAATTTCTACATCTTTACATATCTACATTTTTAAATTTCCAAATTTCAATATTTCTACATTGCTGACTTTCTAAATTTTGTCAATTCTCTGTTCGAATATTTTTGAATTTCAAACATTGAAATTTCTCAGTTTTAGAAAAGTTGCAAATTCAGAAATGTCTACATTTCTGTGTATCTGTAAATAGACATAATAAACCATCGAAATGTCTAAATTTCTAAGTTCATGAACTCGAAACTTTCCAAATCTCTGAATCCGAGTTCGAAAGTTTCTGCAGTTTAAAGCACTTTTTGTTTTCCGAATAATCAGACACTGCCAGTTCCATTATCATCGTAATGAAAATATAATCTATTTAGTTTATTATTACAGGGAAACTTTGTTATGAACGGTACGGGTATTAATTTCCTGAGAATCTCCGTAAATCGAAAACAACGGACAGCGGTGCAAATCACCGGGCCAGAATGGCGGAAAATTCGTGATACAAAAGAAATATATACTCGAAGAGAGATACGATCGAGCGTGCACGGTAATTCAATGTTAATTTATGGACTAATTAAACGATCGAACTTCCAACACAAACGATCGAAGTTCCGTGGCAGAGGATGAAAGTGGGTCAGCGAACGGGGCAAGAGAACCGGGCAAAAAGAGGAAACGAAGGGTAAAGGGAGAGACAGAATGGCAGAGGATAGTAACAAGTACGATATCACGACGGTGTGGAGTTGGATTTCGTTACAGCAAAGGGGAGGATAGATTTATACGGAACTGGTGTGCTTGACTTTCAGTTTCCCATGATTTTGTGGTAGCTTCGCGTATTATCGATACTCGTCACTAGTTTCAATCATTTCGTATCGGTCAGCTAATGATTCATCAGTTAATAGTAACTTTATACTTCAACATCATCGTAATACGGTTGATCATGATGACCTAATTACAAAGATACAATGCGCACAGTGTATTTGTTCGGTAAATTCGTCTGAAATATGAAACTTCTTTGTATGAGATATATTTAAATATTGTGTATTATATGATTATGTGCATGAAGTGTATTTAAACATTATAGAAATGATATTATTCTCTTTAACTCGATTTTAAGGCAGTTTATACAAAATTGTCTGCGGTGTACACTGATGGTTCTGACGTCGACCACACAATATTATACGACACCGAATGCACCCGAAGGTAACCGAGTTACCACTACTGAACTTCTACCGGACTTCAATCTTTAAGGTTTCTTCGCATAAAGTAATAATGTACTATGTCACGTGATTTTTATACTATCTGAAACATTATATTTTATCACATCACGGGCTCAAATACGATTACAGCCCTTTCTTTAGTACCTTGCATCTGCTAGTAAAAAGGTCGTCATTTTTACTCCAATGTACCAAAAATCGTATAAAAATGACTAGAAAAGAAAATAATTTCTTGAATCATATAAAAGCGAATACGAATAAAAATTATTACTTGAATCATCTAAAGGTGAAAAGAAAAAGGTTACTACTCGCGTTACATAAAAATGAATAAAAATAACGATTATTTTAACCATATGAAAATTGATAGAGAAAAGAAAAGTGCAACTTTTTATTGGAGCGAATTGCAGTTTGATTACATGCAAAATTTTCTTTGCGCGTGACTCCACAGCAATTATTCGTAAACTAGTTCAAGGCAATAATTCGATATGTGATCAATAAACGCGTTTCGTACCCTATTTGTCGCACGCAAAATAAAGCGTTATAAATGCATAGAAAAATAAAAACAAATGGTTAATCGACACAAAGGAAAATCGAATTCAATCTCGAAACACACTTGGGTAAACGAGAAGCTGCTAGGAGATCGGTTCGAAACAGGAAGTTTAGTGGACCGGATTTCCTGGTTGTATCGATAGAACGCCGAAATCTGCCGGCGGGCAATGGCGGTATCGCCATGCGAACCGCTGGAATTGCCGTACTCCCACCGGACATAAATTTCAATCAACGGCCTCGACGACGCTAGCTAACGTCGACGGCAGTTCGAAGGGAGTCCGAAATACAATCCCGTTCTCGTCGAAGGCGTCGCACTCGCATACTTTGCCCCCGATAGATATTTATTGCTACCTGATCGAAGGTACACTGATTGGTTCTCGTCGCTCGCTCGTCTCCGTGCGTTACACGCCACACGGAAACGTAAATTTTGCATCGGTGCTAGACCCGCTGATTGGTTTCGAAGCCACCCAAATTTGCATTAAACGAAACGCCGTTCGATGTTATGGCTGATCGATACCATCGATCCATCTGATTTATCGCCGATCGTTGATTATCATATCTACCACACAACGCAACCCGGGACTTCTGCGGATAAGAATGCCATCTTTTAAAATGGAAATTGTTAGGATGCCACTGGTTTCGATGCATTATTTCTTGGAAAATCAATTCGACAATTTTGGAAGCTATGAAGTTTGATAGTATTACGGTTTGGAAATTCTGAAATACTAAAATTTGAAAATTTAACAATTCAATAAATCTTAAGATTTCAAAACGCACAAATTCTGAATTCTACAGTTCGATAGTTTTAATGTTCCTGAATTTCAAATTCCCGAAATTATAAAATTCCGAAATACCAAACTGACAAAGTTCAATTACCTTGATCCCAAATCCCAAAACCAAATATCCATATAAAATCTAAAAAATTCCAAACTTTCGAACATCCAGAAATTCGAAGGTTACCAAAATTAAAATATTCAAAAATTCCAAGATTACCAACATCCCAAAATTCTAAAATTCCAAAGTTGCTACTCCCATAATTCCAAAATCTCAACGTTCTCAGCATCCCAAAATAACAAATTGCTGAACTTCGATTTCCTATAAAATTCGCAAAGTGCTAAAAAAATGTGCAGCCGTGACGCCGATAAAACCGAATACTGTTCAAAAGCGACATCACGTAGCGACATTTAATGTCACGGCATTAAATCTCATGACTTTCGTCGTGATGAAAACCAGAAGCTGCAACACCGCGATATTGGATTTCGTGTCGTGACATTAATATCACGAAATCAAATTACTTCGATCTCCGTGAAATTTGTAAGCAGTGTCACGCACTGTACACGATGAAATCTCTACTGTCGATTCGACATCGAATCGACGTGGCTGGGATTTTGTTCAAATTCAAGTAATTGTAGTCTGTGCGAAAATACGGACAGTTTACCTTTCCGGTTTCAAAAATTGTTTAAAACAACACAGGGATTTAAAGTTTATACCAATTTTGACGAAAACAACTGTCGCGGAAGAGTTTTTAGTTTCATAACGAATAAACATGCGAACATTGATTGTTTTCATTTTTATCAAAACCGATATTTCTTTTAGACTATACGATCAGTTTTGCGGATTTAAAGTGATGAATATATTTTTTTTCGTAAATTTTATCTCTAATTCAAGAATTAAAGCGCTCCATATTCTATGTAGGTTTTAATCTTTTCTAACGTGACTGCATATTTCTTTCGAAGAAAGAGAATATCATCATGCATTCGTTTATAAACAAAATAGAATGTTTATTACAATTCAAGATATATTTAAAATATACCTATTGATGGAAAACTGATTTATGTGATTCGACGTCATGTGAGTTAAAATATGCATCGGAATATGTATTTTAAATATTGAACATGTTAATAATTTCAACCGAATTTCTGGGATTGGTAATGGTTAAATTGAGCGGCTGTCATGAATAATTTTAAAGTGGGTCACAAAGTACAATATGTCAGAAAGATCAGTATTGTGACAGCAAAAGCTGCATCGTGAAAGCATTTCGAATACAGAGCAAACTAAGCTCTTTGAGTGACACAGCGACATCGATATTTGTGTCAAGATAGAAATATTTTTCCAATATTGTATCTTCATTCCGTTTCTACTTCGTCTATATTTGTCTTTTGCATTGCCGATCGAGACATACTTTTAACCTATACACATCCGATATCGAAGTACTATGATATTACATAGTTTCGACGAGATTATTCGACCTACTTCGAATCTTTCGCTGTCGACTAAATCAATTTCCCGTTTCTGTATTTTTAATCGATCTCCGATGATTCCATCACGAAAGGCCGCCACCGTCGCGCGACACGTTTTGGATCCGATTTTTCCCAGCGGCAAAAATTACTCTATCAATCTTGTTAAACAAAAAGCTAATTGTTATCGGTATCCCTCGTTCCCGTCCTTCTCCTCGGAGCACTTAACAAAATCCAAGAAGTGATTTCCGTTGCATCGAACGTAAATCCAATTTGTTCGACGTCAGCGCGTCAGGTTGTTTCTCGAAGGCGTTTTTCCGGATACACGATCCGAGATCTGACCAACGTGAGCAAGAACGACGACGTCGTACCCTCGTCGAACAAAAATTGCTTCATTAAGTTCGCGTTACGGATCGTTCTCGAGACATTTTGTTTGCCGATCGTCACGAGAACACCGCTCGATACCGGAACAATCGTTGCTGGAGACAGACGTCCCTCAACATTCGAATCTCGAGAGCCTGTTTATTCTAGGGAAACGAAGTTGTCGCGCTGAAATTTTCTCGTTTATCGGCACCTGATAATTAATATCGTACTCGGAAAAGTAACACTTTACTTCGAATCGATAACTGATAAACCTAGTCAGCTGAAAATAGACTGCTTGAAATTAGATTGACGCGAGGAACATTGTATACATGTAGTGTTCTCGTTATTGCATCTTCGCTGTGAGTGCATGCTCCAGTGCATCCGAGTGTAATGGACCACTTCGGGTTGTTTGCAAGTTTTGGGAGAGGATATTAACTCGTTTTGAACGAAGTGTTGAAGTGGGATGCATTTATGGAAATTGATCGCTGTGGTTAAAAGGTTTAATCTTGAGACAGCGAAAGTATAGTCGCACGCTCGGGTTCGTTGTGAGACTCGAAGTAGGTTCGTAATTGGGTACAAATAAAGCATCTTCTCAATTTTCGAGTTTAGTTGCAAACTTCAAATTTACATACAAGTTTTTAAATCTCCAAATTTCTACTCATAACAACTACAGGCGTTCCTCTTGCCACATGCTTGTCTACCATGCACACAATTTATATTTTATCATAAAAATTCGAATTTAATCATACGAGTATGATTACTAAATCATGATGACTATCTTACTAAATTACCACGACAAAATGATTTATACTATTCACCGTAATCCCATGTATCATAACTGATGTCAGTTACATAATTACCTTCTCGGGGTGTTAAAAAGTACGTAAGACAAATTAAATCTCCATATATCCATCACAGCGTCACAAACACAACGTTAATTTATCAAAAAGCAAGCCACAACGTACTCGCCGCGTCAAATTTCCTGCGATCACGCATGAAACATAGTTTCACGGTATATTCCCGTTCGCCTAGCAGTTTCCCTCGGTCACGCTTATTCTCGCAACATCCGTTCCCGCGGTCCTGAAACTTCCTGGAACAGGAACGCCCTGAGGACCTTCGCAATTAGTAAATTCACCGGGTCGAATACATCTGACCGTTTAATAAAAGAAGAAAACCGCGTGTCTCGTTAAGGTAACACGGCCAGCAGGAAGTTTGATTAGTCGGCGGGAGCAGAATATTAGCAAACTTAGCGTGCAACTTGTTCATTAATGGATCGAAGGAGAAAGTTGGTCGCCTTGGTAAATCCACGTTGTAATCTGACGGTTAGATCGGGCCGGCAATTGGAACTGCCAGCAACAGCCGAACAGTTCCAAGCTACCGTCGCGGTTTTAGAAGGGACCCCGATGCAACTAATACAACCGTTTGTAATTAGTTGTGTCGCGTTCGATAGTACGCCGTGCCTTGTGGCTGATTTCGTTCCGGTCATGCTAATTTTATTGGCCATCCCGGATACTCTCTGTGTATCGTGAGCCCGTTTCTATGACTACATCCCTGCGAGCTACGCCATTGCATTTCCGGTCCCCGTTGGAAATTCACGATGATAGAAGAGCAGAAACTTTGCAGCGCGGAAATTAGCGACTTGAAGCGCGAACTTTCCATCGATTAACACCTGTACTGCCTTTCGAGAGTATAGACACGGTATCGGCTACTTCCGAAGTTTTTACTATTGCCGCCTTTGTGACTCGTTTCAAGTATATGAGTTTTGTATTTAAATGGGGAACATAAGGGAAAGTATTTTCCAGTGTTACGTTCAACCCCCGTTTTGAGTTTTCAATAATTTTTTGTATTTATATATTCTTTTTGAATTGCACAGTTGAAAGTTTCTTGCACGTTACATTGTGACTAGGAAAATTATTTATGTTATTTCAGTGAGGATATGCGGATAAATAATTTCTTAGAAGGTAAAGAATCGGGCCTTAAATTGCACTTACCTTCGAATACTTAAATGTGAGTAAAGTCGAATATACAAAATAAGTATAAGAAAATTTCTGATATAACGAAAGAGTAGCGAAGTAAGGAAATGACGGCAAGAATAAATGTAGACATTTTAGAAAAACACTTACATATTTATATATATAAAATATAATACAATTTGTTACAGTGTAGATGATAGTGTAGCGTTTAGACGTTAATATCCAGTGTAAATTAGGTATAAATCTAAGAGCAGTATGGAAGGACAGGGGCGCCCGGTAACGCGTACGATCCGTGTAGGCACGCGAGTCCTCGGCGCAGGGCTGACGCGCGCCTACAAACGCGGGGTACAGATTCAACGTTGTGTTACATGTAAATTATAAAGATACAAGATACTATTTAGCTAGCTACCTGAATTCGAGTGATTAGGTGCCTATGAAGAATCCGGGACGTAACTTTAAATCTAGAAACTATATACAGGGTTAACTATGTACACGCACACGCTAGTCGCTCGATTCCTTTTTATTCACTCGCTTGCGTTTTACAATACGTTCGTGGTTCTACCACAACAGTAGATCACGGAATTCGCTCCCAACACTCACTAATCTTTTTTTCTACATACAGTACATACATTCCCGATCTCCTGGCACCGTCGTGTTTTCGCCGATTTGCATCCATTGGCGTAACTAGGACTTCTGTCTGGGGATCTCACATCGCTGTCGATTATATCGCCGCGCGTTGTCACGCATTTGCATCGCTACGCGTTAGGTTGTCACATTTGTATCGCTACGCGTTACATTATCACGCTTTTGTATCGCTACGGAGTACTATCACGCATTAGGTTACCACACGTTAGTATCGCTACGCGTTACATTACCATATGTTAGTGTCGCTATGCGTTAGATCACCACGCACTAGTATCGCTATGCGTCAGGTCACCACTTATTAGTATCGCTATGAGTTATTATCGCAGCGTTAGGTTACCACGCATTATTATCGTTACGTGTTAGATCAGTATGTGTTGATATCGCTACGCGCCAGTATCGCCATACGCCATAACGTCACGCGCTAGTATTGTCACGCGCCGTATCGTCGCGCGCGTTTATCGCCCTGCGTTGGGTCACTACGCATTAGTATAGCTTTAGACCACGAGGCGTCACTCGTTGGTGTTTCCACGCGTTAATATCGCCATAAGTTAGTAACTGCACGCTGTAAATCTCTGCACTGAACGGGTGGCCAGGTCCCTATCTAGTTACGCCAATGTATAACCCTTCAGTCACGCTCGCATCGAATATCCATCGTACATCGATTTCGCATCCTCTCAAACGTTCACAGATGCGTCTACCCTTTGATTCGATCGAGAAATCGATGAACGTTTCGTCGATTCTCTTCTCAGACACTGGTCGTTCCGTTCGTTTGCTCGCGCGTAATTCTGGCGCTATATCGAAATAATAGCTGGCGAAGCACCGAAACGTAAGCAAAGTTGTTCGACCGATCCGTAATCGTCCCTCGTTATCGAAAGCTCGATGGGTGCCAGGAGTTTCCGGCGAGACAACGAACCAGCTAACGTACACACGATGCAAGATCATTGGAGTATAAATGCGTAATATCGTTCCCTATGTACCTAACATAATTATTCCAGCATAAATGACATTTACTTGTGACACTTTGCTTGATTGTTCTGGTCATATCACCGGCAGTTCCAATCCACCCCTTGAACGCCCTCCCTCTCGCAGCCCATACTGGGTCGAACCCGGATGGGTTGCGACGACGATGACGTGACAGCGGCGTCAACGAACGAGCGCGAGCGTCGTAACTGAAATCAGTGTCGACATCGCGCCGCGGAAGAAGTTACGGTACACGACTTCCTGTTTCGCCTCTCTCGCACGGCCGATTCTAACGAGTTCCTTCGCCGATGATAAATCATCGCTTATCCCGTGACGGATCGTAGGTTACGTACAACACGCGGCGAAGAAATTCGAGGGAAAGAAAGCAGCGGTTCTCGAATCGTTCCTCCTTATACTTTCGGGTTTTCCGAGCTTCGGAAAACGTCGCTCGGATGCTTCATCGCTCATCGCGTGTATCATCGGTGTACATCGGCGATCATCGTCGATGACATAACCGTAAACTGAGGGATTATTGACAACAGAGATTACGTGGACTATACAACTTCACATTTGCGAGCTTTGAAGTTCAGATTTTCTAATTTTTAAGACTTCGGACAATTGCTAATTTTTAAATATACGAAGCTTTTTTGAAGCTTAGAAATTTGAAGGTTTTTAATTTAGCATACACTACACTAAATTAGGTCATGGTACAGAATCGCTCGGTCATCTTACAGGTCGTTAGAACAACTTCGCAGTTTTTAGTTGTGTGATTATGAATGAAGTAATAAATGATACTGAAATTTACTCCTTTTTCGAAGATGATTTTTTACCCTAATATTTAATCAGCACCTAATGTACACCCGCCACAAGAGCTCTAGGAATTTAGAGTCTACTTTCTTTGATTTTTGATCTAACTGGCTTGTGTGAATGTAACTAACGCCTGTGTTGAAAATTTGTATAAAGTGAAGAATTTTCACTTTTTCGAATTTTAAGAAATCTGTATTTCTAATTCAATTGATAATGTTTGCTTCAAAGAATTTATTCAAATACAAAATAACAAATTATTTCATTTCATAGTCAAATGAAATGATCTACAGGAAATGTCATGCTCAAATAAACTAACGCATAATTATTTCGAATAACGTCTAGCCAAATAAGGTAATATATTACTCAAATAATAATTTTTCAAGTACGTGTATGAGTAATACGCAAGACTGATACGAACATATGAATCATTATAAATAACAATATTCATATAATAAACGATAATGTCTGCAAAATATGTTTCTGTGCGCAGAAATAAAGAAAATAAAAAGAGAAGTATTAAACATAAACAAATTATTCCGGTTATGGGGTAACATTGGCAGTTAATTAACATATTAAAACGTAAATAGAATAAAAATTTCGTGCATTCCCATATTAAGTTGCAATCTTATAACACGATTGAAACGGACATAAAATTTATATTTGTACAGGGTGTCTCATTTTTATTTCGGGAAATGATGTTAGCATATTTTATGATTGAATCTGAGAAAAGGTGTTATATAAATATAAAGTTGTAAAAGTTTTATTACGATGTTATGACAAAAATATAAAAATTATTTGTTCTTCAAATAATCATCAGTACTTGTCAATAAAAAATCATTGATGCATTCAACCTACTGTATCCCAATTTTATCTTGGTTTTCTTCTATGCAGTATCAAATAAGCAATATAGAATCAAACGAAAAATCATATATTTTACAATTTCATAATAAAACATTTATGATTCTATATTTGTATATAGAATTTCTTATTATTTTTAATTATGGAATATGCTAACATTCGACGAGATAAAAATGAAGCACATGTATCTGATATAACAAAATGTTACAGAAACCTGTCAATGTTCTCCCAGTTTACGGTGACTCTCGTACAAAAGTTTCTTTGTTTCCTGTCTCGTTTCTGTGTGTATCTGTTGTTCATTATGCGTCAATCTTTGCGTTGGCTCGATGATTCTATGTACCTCTATGCACGCAACGTAGCTCGAGATGAACGAAAAATCGACAAACGGAAAAAGGGGTGATCGCGAATCGAGACGATCGGTTATCAGCGAAGCGACGATTGGCAGTAATCGCGGCAGTATCGATTCGACAAGTACGAATAACGGTCGAAGAAGGGAACGGGCCTCGCAGCGTCTAAAATATAGCATTTTTTTTCTTCTCCTCGAGGTAACAGAGTATCGCTCGACTGCCCTACGATCTCTACACACACACACACACACAGATCTCCTATGAGAGACATTTACGAATTTACCGTAGTATTAAATTGTAAAACGTGGCTACGCGTTTATCGTTAACCGATTTAGTCGACTACCTTTTAGTGAGAGTCATTTCCTACGCTAGGGAGAGAGAGCTTTCGACCATCGACAGTCGTGAGTCGAGCAACGGTGTTTTTTCGTTTCATATTTTTTTTCTTTTGTCTTTTTATTCGGTTTCTAAACATCGAACAGGGCGAGCGCGATCGAACGGAATGGCTGGATTTTAATTGACGACCGAGGAAGGGAGAAAGTAAAAACGTGCATGCAAATCGAAACGTGAAAACTCCTGGTTCCCCCCTCTCCCGTGAAATTTCGATAAGACGCTCGTTTGCAAGACTCTTCGATTCTCGTCTCTTTGTCCACGAAAGCTGCATTTTCCTCGATGCTAATGGAATTCAGGAAAAGTGTGCGCGTTAGGGGACTCTTGACTACAACGTGCCTCTATCGATCGCGGTGCTCCGGCGTAAGTCCTCATCGTTGCACGCCATCATGCATATAATTTTTCTCTTTCCTCTCTCTTTCCTTCTTTTCTTTTTTCTTTTTTTTTTATTATTCTCTAACCCTCCAATCGTTCAACCCTTCTCTGTCTCCCTTCGCGTAATTCTCTTTTTACAATAATTAAAGTGGTGCTCCGAAAGACTTAACCGAATGCACGAGTGTCGAGCGCGGATAAATTAACGCGAGTCAAGAATGGGATCAAATTAAACCGGGCATCGCGAGTTTCAATTATCGAATTCGGTTTAATTAAAAGCACGAGAGAAGAAAGAACGTCGAATAAATTACTCGCGGATCGCTCTTATTCCCCCGAGCTACCGGCAGAGGGAAACAGTGCGTCCAGGGAAATGGTTCTAAAAAGTCCCGACGATCTAACGCGAAACAATCGACGAGCTGTGATCGGTTTTCGATTCGAGAAAAGAGGACGCGGTTTAGAGCAGTGCTGGGCAAATTTAATGGCCGACGGGGACTGGCGGACATCACGGTGCACGGTCCAGTAACTATGGGAGATTCATGGAGATTTCAAATGTTTATAAATTTAGTAATTAATAATTTGGACATTTTAAAACTATTAAATTTTCAAGATCTTAAATCAACAATTTAACAATGTACACGACATTTACACACCCATATGGTTGCCCATCACTTAATGTCCTAATCTCACGCGTGTTCATCGATTGCTCGCGAAAAAGCAGGCTCGATCTTTTCGTACAATTCCTTCGCTAACATGACCGAGAATCCAATAATACAATTTGATCATTCTCCAAATCACATCGATACGCGTCTACGTTACATTATCAAGCTGTAAAATGTATAGACAACGATTGGTCAACGATTGGTTAACGATTACCGTCAGCAGACCTAAGAAGCACCTCCATAAATCGGTACACGAAGAAACGGAAGCACGTGTATCATTCGCTGGTAGAATCGATCACGTATAAATCGATAGAAACGCGCATGTTTGTATGAACGAGCGTCGCAACGACAAGTGTCCCCCGTAATAAGCGGTGAAGCATGCATCAAGAAACCGAACGTGACTCGCGCGAAACGTAAAGCGCCATCTCGCTCGCTCCGGCGAGGAGAACGTACAGTTGTCGACGTGGCAAGTAAATTCGCTCTCTATACAATTAAATAAAAAATAAATAAACGTCGACTATGCCCAACGCGGCACAGTCGCACGAACAACGCGTTATACTTAACAAACTGTACAGAATATTACAAAGGACCGTCCTGGTTGTTCGCATACAAACGTTGGTCGAGTGACACGACGAAGCCGGTCCACGATGTGGAACGTTGCCTCGTGTGCGAATCAACCAATGTTTATATGGTCTGTTCGTTAAAAAACGCATCTATTCGTAGCTCTAATCGTAACAGAATATACAAAGTCTGGCGGAAACTGAGCGAGACGCGTTCTAACAGCTCGATCGACGGGGATTACTGTGGGATTATGGCATGGGCAGACACTGCTCAATATTTTATTTGCGTTTGCAGATGCAAATCTTCAAATTCTGAAATCTGTTAAAATTTCCGAAGTCTCATTCTTGAGTTCTATATTTTTGCATTTCTTAATTGTCAAATTCTCACATTTCTTTATGTTTGCAAATTCTCAAATGTTTTAATCTTCAAATTTTCAATTTCTCAAATTCGCAAATTTTTAGATTTCCAATTCCTCAAGTTAACAAATCCTGAAATTGTCAAATTTCCAAATCTTCAAATTCCCAAATTCTCAAATGATCAAATTCCCAGATTGCTAAATTTTGAAGTCCCCAATTTTCTAATTCCTCAAATCCCCAAATCCTGAAATTTCCTATTCTTCTAATCCCCAAATCCCTAAATTTCCAATTCCTCAAATTCCCAATTCCTCAAATTGCCAAATTCCCAGATTTCTTCATTTCTAAATCCCTAGATTCTCAAATTTTCAAATCCTCAAGTTTCCAATTCCTCAAACCCCCAAATCCCTAAATTTCCCAATCCTCAAATTCTCAAATCCCTAAATTTCCAACTCCTCAAATCCCTAAACCCTCAAATTGTTCAATTCTCAAATTTCTTACTTTCTGAATGCCCAGATTCTCAAATTTCCAATTCCTAAAATCCCAAATTCTAAATTTTGCAATCTTCAAATTCCCAAATCACTAAATTTCTAAATGAGATTAAACGGCGATCTAACAGACACTAATATGACGCAAGTCTACACCTAAGTTTATTTTATGCACATATATTATACTTGATTACGGCCGGTGTATGCCAATGCTTTGAAATCCCCTGTTCATTATAACTCTATCCTGCTCATTGTCAGTTTCCACGTGTTTCGTTCTCTCTCCTCGTTACTTGATTAGTAAATGTGATCCTTTCTGCCAACAGGGAAAATACGTGCGTCATAAAGTCACGTTAAACAAGAATGAGACAGCGGCCGGCCATTTCAACCAATTAGACCTGCATTCCTTTCAAGGACAAACTCCTGAGCTCCACATAGTAAGTACATATTGTGTAGAGTTAGCAAGAAGTCTCGCGAAATGGTAAAAGGACAAGTAATTTGTTCGTATTGTTCGAACTTTCTGGATGGAAGTTTATTATTATATGTAACTGTCTCGACAAATGAGAATTATGAGGTAATACAGTTATTACTCCGTGAATTTTCATTATAAATTAATTTAATTAGATTTTAATTCATAATGTATCTTGCATTTCACTGAATTATACGGTAATTTGTAACTGCAATTGAAACACGATTATAAAGTATAACGAAATTAAATCGGAACACGAAGAGGTAATCGAGAGATAAAAGGTGGAAAGAAATCATGTAAATTACATTCATAATTATTGTAAATACGAGTGTAATCGAATTATATTCGTTCTAATTACAAAGTAATTAGATTACTGCGTCATTGACACCCAATATAATTAAATTACTATGTAATTAAAACACAATTTGATTAAATCAACATGAAATTATAACACAATATAATGAAATTACTATGTACTTCAAATACAGCGTAATTAAATTACGTTGCAATTTAATTAGCACAGCTGTACGAATGACTAAAACACACATGACATGTCGTAACTACTATGTTAAACAAAGTGAAGGTATATAATCAAAGCTACGGCAATTTCGGGAGACTTCTTTCGTGCTGTGCACAGCAATCATCCACGATCTCATTTGCACTGTTCTACGAGACAATGCCTTCTCACCATTTACACAGAGCTGTTAGTAGAATATGTAGATTCTGCCTTCCAAATACATGAACTCGACGCGAGTGAGCATTTTCGTGCCCATGCCTGAATTGCACTTACAGAATCAGACTGAACATTTCGTGACGTTTACTTTCGGAAAAGAGTGATCGAACGCGTTCGGCTCGCTCGGTACGCCTGGTAAATAAACAGCCAACAATATAAATTCTTTCGAGTCCAGAAGCTTGAAAATTATGTCGCCCGATCGACAGGACCTGGTTTCGTCTTCCGCGAATATCTTTCGTTCGAGATTCGTTAACCGAAGAGCTCGGTCGGTCTTTTTATGTGAAAATGTCAAGTGATTTCGAAATAAGACTAGAAGGTTACGCGGTATTCTAATTAACTCGAAGAACGTAAGTTCAACAAAGCTCAACCGGGGTCAACGATGTACGTAAGAGTTCGTACTTTCGTCACTGAACATTTAGAACGATATCATGTTCTCGATATGCGCGGAGAAAAGTAACGAGAAGGATTCGAGGTGATTATGATTCACTACCCGTGTCAACCAATTCGTTTGACGGAATCGAAAGTAAGAACGTCCGCTTTGACGTTCGAGACAGGCACACAACGTGCTAACGTTACACCGGAAATGCAATTCTTTGAACAGAATTTCGAGTGATTTTCTTTGATCGCATCGACGCGACAACGCGATAAAAGAAACAGCAACGTGCGCCCCGTACAATCGAAAGATCCCAGATGTTGCGCCACATGCACTAAGAAAATTGAAACGTGAATCGAATATCTGCGGGAAAGATTGCTTCCTCTATCCACGAAACAATACGAATTATATTCTTCTCGTTAGCACATGATACATCTCCTGTTACAAGGAATTTTTTCAATCGAAAAGTCCTCTGTTCTTCGAAAATTCTGTGCACTCTCAATCGAAAGATATCCGACGACGGTCCTGTACGAACACGCGATGGATTAGGTATGTGCCAGTAACAAACATGTCGGGCCGGATCACAAACAATCGGATAGGTTTTCGGGTAGCTTCAGAATATCCGTAATTTACGTTCGGATGAAGTCGACTGATATCGTTACTTAAGTTTCAAATAAAAATTTTCCATGTATTTTAATTAAAAAAGTACGTTCTTAAATTATCGAGTTGTCAAATTAAATTTAATTAAAATCACGCATATAATTATGTATGTATTTAAAGTACACTTACTTTATTTGCAGATGTGCCAAGAGGCGCATTCCGTTTCACACTACTGTTCCCAATATCTTATAGAGAGTCCACCTGATTTTCGTCTTCACTCGAATGTAATTGCACTATCCACACCCTCCGATTTATTCAATTTAATTAAACCCAGACCCGAAATGTAAGATACCCGCGCATTTCTAACCGTAACAATAATACACGAGCAGAGATCGCGAAGAAGGGAGGTCGATCCTTGAATGAGGACAGCTTAGATCCGAATTCCCTCGAATGGACGCTCGTTATCGGGAAAATATATTTGGCAGTACTCTTCGCGACTCATCGTCGCCCGAGGGTTTCATTCGTTCTACGCAAGCCATCAAAAATATGTCTCTCTCCCAGGACGTTCGGCGGTTCCGTGGATAATTTTGTTCGCGGGAACGCGTCGGTTAAAAATTGCACAACGATTCGCTCGGTAACTGGGACAAAACCGCGTATCAGATCGGAAAGGAACCCCGGCATCTACGTCGTGTCCTCACTCAACGACCAATCAAAATACGACGATTGTTATTTTAACCTAAGTGACGCGTCAAGAGGGTACACACGGGACACGTATGTACTTACATGCGTCTGCTCCCCGATTCAGCGCGACCAACAACAGGATAAATCGGCCGTCCTAGATAAACGGAATCGATCGATCTGTCGGTCGATCGGCCTCGCGACGACCGGCCAGTGTTCACCTGAACGCGCCGCCGACGATCGTCACCAATATCCCAAGGATTAGAACCACGATCGGCGATCTGGTCTGGGAACTTCCGCCGGTTGGCCCGTCACTGCTTCGGGACACTTTGCTGCGCACCAATTGTCCGCGTTCCACCGCGTTCGTCTCGTCACTGTCAGGATCGGCCGGTGCACCTATGTTCTCGTCCTCGCTCAGCAACATCGACAACTTGTTTCTCGACGGTTTCTTCAAACAAGGTATGGTGGTCTCTTCGTACGGCGATAAGATCCTGGGATAATTGACCTCTATATTTTCAGTGCCTGGCAGTACTCCCTTGCTGGTCCAGCAGAGCGCTTTGAAGGTACCTCCTCGAGTGGCATCCAGAAATCTTTGGAAATCGCTCTTCCAGTTGTAGCTCACCAGACGGTTCTCTAACGACATTCCAGACAACTCTGCTGGTTTTAGAATCAGAACCGGGCTGGACTCCCTGCAACGAGAAACGGGATACGTGAGGATCCGTACACTCGAGGGCAACCTTCCTTTGAGCAGGGACCTTATAAATCTGCATATTTAATTATTTTCAAATGTTCAAGTTTTGTTAAATTAAAGAAAATAGAGGAACGGGCATGAACTCGAATGACTTGAAAAAGAAAAATGTGTCATAAAATTTGTTTTTGCGACACAGTGGATGTATTTTATGAACGAAGAAGTGACACTACGTTGTACCACAATAACCTGTTTAAATTTCAAAACTGATCGCCGCTGTTATTAATCGGCTTGTCATACGCGTAACGTGATGTGTATTTTTAATCGCGAAAATCGTCGAGTTTGAAAAGGTTAATAAAAAATGCAAAACGAATCGATCGTGTATGACCGTACCGTTGACAAACACGGTCGTTTGTACCGATGTCACGCAAAGATGACAATGATCTCCGGCCGAGTTAACGACCCAACTAACCAACGACCTGCCGATATTAGTAGCGGTAATAACAGTAATTTAGCCACGGTATTCAATGTGGCCGGAGTGTGTTTAGCGAAACAGGACGCTCGTTACATTAAAGTTCGTGACACGTTGCAGGAAGCGTCTTCGTGACACACGTAACGTAACATTACGTAATGCAACGAACGATGCGACGCGATGCGTCTGTCTGATGCAATATAACCGGTGCTCGTTGAACTAACGACAGGTCGTGCGGTCGTGACGCACGGGCCATCGCCGTCCCTAATTGCCAATTTAAAGTAATCAGAGTAAAAGGAGCAAACGTCTGGTCAACGCTTTGTGTATGGAGACGCGTTCGTCATTAGCCCGGCATCAACTCCGCAGTGTAAATTAATATCAAACGGTCTTTGAACCCGGACCAAAAGTAAAACACGGCCGACCACCGTGATTATTTCGCGATATTTCAATCGGCCGCAGACTATGTGTGCACAATCTCGTTTCGCTAACGACGGAGAATACACCGAAAATCGTTAGCGGTATTCGAAAACATGCAAAAAAAACGTGTCAACTAATACTCACGGTACCAACTCTTGGATTCCCAGACTTCGCAAAACCGTTGGTAACGAGGGTAGAGAGTAGCAGACGGACAACTCGATACGTGGATAATAAAGAGTTGACACCAAGCAAGTCTCTTCTCCTGTCATTAGACCACCGAGCGTGATTCTATCCTTGGACTCGGAGGAGTACGTGCATTCGGCTATCAAGTGATCGCCCTGTAACATAATACCAAATTTATAGCTAACTTATGCGTATTACTATACTATTCTGTTTTTAACGAATGTAGAATATTTTGTTCGACTCTAGTACCCATGACCTCTGAACAAACGTCGTTTGATTAAACTAGCTTTGTTGTAAATTATTGAATACGTTTATAAATGCAACGTGGTATCGCGTGATAAAGAAATAGTATGCAATAACTGCTGATTTTGGAAACTACATCAATATCAATTAGTCCAAGATAAACGAAAGACCTTGTAAGCTAGAAGATTGTATAAGGGTTAAATGGCCGTCGAACAATGGAGAAGACAGGACGTGACGTTGTAATCACGAGCAACACTCACCGGATGGACCCTGACGGGCTTCTGCAGTTTCCGATACTCCTGATAACTAGGATCGTAATTGGTGTCAGATGCAATGGGTGGCAGTTCCTCGCTAAACCTTATCTGACGCAATCGGACCTTCCTCCCGAGTTGATGAGTATGCATGACGACGGCGAATATGTTGATGCCGCTGTCGGGAATGGTCACTTTGGTACAGTCAGAGATGCAATGACCTTCGGAGACCACTTCGCGTTGGCCGGGTGGTATGATGTGCCTCCAGTTCGGGTCGATGCCGACGCTGAGGATACCTGCGTTGTGGGTACGCAACCGATCCGTATAATGCAGACGCAACCCGGAGCTGTCGCTGATGAACGCGTCCATCTCTGGATTCGTGTATAACGTTTCCAACATGTAGAATCGCGGACCCGACTGTGGGTCGAGTGGGTAACCAGCCTCTGGTGGATAATTGAAGCCCTGCAAGCAAATCGACAACGAACCTTCTGATTAGACCGGTCCTTGGAAACATACCGGAACGAATTTCGACTTTTTACTTTTTCAATGTCATTTAGCTGTAATATGTTTCTGCTGCAATATCAAATTATACGCAATTTTTCAAAACCACTACCAAACCTCGTGTAATATTACGCATCTGTAATGGATAAATTGTACGCTTGGTAACTTCAGGTGGGAACGGTGTTAACATAATTTTCTACATGTATAAATAATTTTTGAATACTTTCAAACTCATATGTATAATATTACACACATCGGAGAGACAGATATATGTATATGCATTTACCCTGAGATCATGTTGTGCACATAATACTTACTGAGACTGAAAACGGTTATACCTTGAATTTTAATAGATAGAAAATTTATTTCTTTAACAAAGAGAATTTACAACGCAATGATTTGAGAAGGCCCTGCATTTAGTTGCCAATGTATCATTAATTACAGCTCTTCGTTGATTCCAGTCATCAATAATCAACGATTAATTTGTACCTTCAAACATTGTATAACAAATGAACGAACGATTCGGAATAACGAATTTATAAATCGATAACCGGAATTTATCGTTCCTTAATTAACCAACGGTGCACATAACATGGTTTCTTCAATATCCTGTCGTTACCGTGATCTATATTTCCTGGCATCATCTAAAAGCTCCGTTCACAAAACGATCCGATGGTAATTGCATGCATAAATCATGTTGGCGATGTAATCATGATTTTAATCAGTTACAGGGGATAATTACACCGGGATAAATCACTGTCCACGAATGTTAATCGGACGTCGTCGTAAGACGAGCGTAAGAGACACGCCAGGGAACGCGAGTCAGTAATTCTGGGTTTTGTGTAATGCATACCGATGGGAAGCAAGTAAACTCGTTTTCTTCGTGGTCGAAACGCGAGCAACCGGTGAGGATCGCTGGCCAACCGGTAATTATACACGCGACATCCCGACGCGATTTAATTGCTCGTTCCACAAACGTTCCCACCACGCGGCCTATTAAAATCATGCGAAAAAATTTCGCAACAAACATGCATCTCTGCATTTAGCGATGTTCACTAGATATTAAATATCTATCATAAAATTAGATAATATGTGGACATATGGTAGGTAGTAGATATAAACGCGTAAGCCCTTTTTAGTAGACTGTAGGCTTCTTTTACATAAAGGGCAATATGTAAATTTGCACATTTTCAGATTTTTCAATTTTTGCATACTCAAATTTCCAAGTGTAAATGTTCAAAAATCTTCACATCCCCGAATACTAGAATACCCAAATTTTAAGATCCTCAATTTCGAAATATTTACATTTCTGAATACTCAAATACCTAAATTTCCAAATTTTTTAAGTTCTAAAATTAAAAATTCCTAAATCTCCAAATTTTCGAAGTTCCCAGTCCCTTTTCTCAAAATTTCTAAATTGTCAAATCCCCAATACTCCGAATCCCCAGATCTCCAAATCCCCAAATCCCCAAATCTCCAAATCTCCAAATTTCCAAATTCTGAAGTTCCTCAATTCCTAAATTTTCCAATCCTCAACCCCTAAATTTCCAAATCCCAAGTTCCTAAATTTCCAAATTTCTTAAGTTCCCAAATTCTGAAGTTCTCCAATTCCTAAATTTTCATAATTTCCAACCCCTAAATTTCCAAATCCCAAATTCCTAAATTTCCAACTCCCCGAGTCCCTAAATACAGAAACTCGCGAAAACCAATAATATGCCCGATAATAAATAAATAAATAGATGATCAAGTGTTTATTTGGTACGGGGATTGCATACACGATGTATCGAATCGATCAGATAAATTTTAATTAATCCGGCTGGCGATTTACCGCACGAACCGAGAACGAATTTAATTTTCCGCTCTGCTTAGGTCAAAATTTATTCGATCCGCAGTGTGGTCGGACACAGGCTTACTTAATTCTTCATTTTACGTTAAAACGCATCACGTGACGTACCTCTGAACCCACACTCCAGATAGCAGCGATTGTAGTGCATGGAAGGTACGGTTGATTAGGTTGATAGCAAACGACACCGGACGATTTCGAAGCGGCTTCCAATTTATCCTGATTCCCGCGACACTCGTACAATGTCATGTGATGAAGGTACTCATGACTTCCGGGTTGTATCACTGGTTCGTACTGAAAAAGAATTGAAAAAATATCCCGTACATTAATACAGTTATCACTTGTTAAAGATGTCTAACTCATTATACTTGTAACAACTTAATTTATTCTGTATTGACGTTTCTTCGCACGATATAGAAAGACTCTGATAAATCATGGATTCTTTAACGAGTCGATAGGTCAGTGCACCATGAGAAGTGCAGGGAAGGAATTTTAAACGTGATTCACTTAGAAATTGATAGTCCATGAACTATTGATATCTTGCTATTATTTGATTCAGATAGAATCAGGGTAATTGAGATAACATATAATATCAATATAAATTTTGTCGTTGAAATCTATTTTTGTTCAACTGCAAGCTGAATCTAATCTGACCCAATTACATTATTAATATTTATTTATAGGTATTTGAACTCTGAATCTATCCTGACAGGAAGGATTACAGAAATACAACTCAGGAAATGATGAGCTTATGTTAGGTTAACAGTTTAAATAATAAATGCTTCAAATAATTGTTTAAATAAGAATGCATATTATAAATAGTGGTGATTTAAAGAGAGTATAAATACTAACTGCAAGATTTAATACATTTGTTCTGTAATTGAACAAAATGTTTGTCTGTTCCTCTGAAACATCAATACAGTTTTCTTATAAACTAATCGATTAGAAAAAATTACATTATTATTATAATTTAATGATCTCGGTTTAAAATAGAAACAATCTCTATCAGATAATCACAGAACGTTCAAAGTCACATAAAGTTTACTTTAGAAATTCAGAAAAGAGATTGAAAGTAGCGATTATAGAGTTAAGAAACTAACTGTTTTGTTAAACGATTAAGATAATATAATTAGACATAAACCGAATGAAGAAACGATTGCTCTGAATCGACCAGAGAATCCCGCGAGTATTTTCACTTGGAAAACTGGCACTCGTGCTGCTCCTACGTCTACGAGAATCTACACCTACGCTCCCGGTTTAATCAAGTTTACTTTGGCTGAATACGTATAAGACACGGAGAGTAAGTAGGTTATGGCTATGGGAACTCACCTTCACAACGTGATACTTCCGTTTAATGTCTGGCATCTTGATAACGCGGCACCAAAGCAACGTTTTCCCGCCCTGCGGTAAAGTCACCTAAACAATAATTCGAAGATCATGATTATTTAAACGTACATAAAGCGTACACTAAATATAATTAGTGCTTTCACGCTCACATTTATTTCTCTATTACCTAGATTTTATTTCTAATTACCTAGTGGTTATTCCACAACTTTCGTACGTTTCGTTAATCTACTACAACCCTTAAAGTTTATACGAAGTCATCGAACTCGGTATTCGAGAGCGAATAAAGTAAATTTATTCCCATAATTTTATTTGTATCGGTATATCGTTTAAATTAAAATCGAAAAAAGGAGGAACGAAAAGTAGAAACCAGTCACTCGAACAGCGAAACAAAGGGGAGAGACGAAATTGGACGAGGGTAAATGGACGCCGTTGGTCGTACACGCGCGAGTAAATGCTTTCTCAAAACTTCCCGAATGTTAACGCTTGTTATGTGCAGACCCGGCATACAACGCGACTGGAAACTCATCCGACGCTGCACGAAAGTGGCTGAAATCCGTCTATACCCGTTAATGGAGTAACGTGGTATTTAGCGGGATACACGCCCGTCGTTGTTGCCCTGCAAAACTGTTTTTCTAATTTCACCTGTCTTCTTACTCAGTTTCCGGGACAATTCGCGCGACAGAGTTAATTCAACGGACGATAGTTTCAAACTACCCCCTCTGTCATTTTATCTCCTTTTTATACACACTCGTTTTTTCCATCGGCGTTTTTCAACGACAGGATTTTCGAAATATCCGCACCGCGATCAAAGGGACTATCAACGAATACGTTATTAATTTCAATCTATCTATGGAAACGGTTGATATAAATTCTTCGTAAAGGGATGATTAATATCGGCCAACTGGAGAACGAAATGAACGCAAACAAATTGAATTTAATATCGCGCTCAGAGATGCGACTCGGCCAACCATCCAGGTAATATTACCTACCTGTATCGTACGGATACACAACTTGTGCAACCGTATTTACCTGTCGCGTTTCAAGCTTACCGATTATGCTCTTTCACGTTAGCTAACAAATCGCTGGAAATACGTTTGTACATTGGTTTATATTACCTGTTCAAATACCATCTCATTTTGAATCTTGGGGTTTTATGAACGTAGAGATTTAAAGATATGTGGATATTTGTGGATTTAGAGATTGAGGTCTGATACACGGAGTTAGGGATGTAGATATATAAGGATCTGGGTTATAGAGATATAAGTAGGAAATTACTGACGTAGGGATCATGATAATATAGAGATCTAAAGATATAGGTATTTGGATATGTAGGAATCTAAGATTGTACTAATTCGGAGACGTAGGTACAGGGATATAGGGATTTGGGGTGTAGGGATTTGGGATATAGGAATTTGGGATATAGGGATTTGGAATATAGGGATTCGGGAAATAGAGATTCGGGACATGTGCATTCGGGACATGTGGATTCGGGACATATGGATTCAGGACATAGGGATTCGGGACATGTGGATTCGGGACATAGGGATTCGGGACATGTAGATTCGGGACATGTAGATTCGGGACATGTGGACTCGGGACATGTGGATTCGGGACATGTGGATTCGGGACATGTGGATTCGAGACATATGGATTCGGGACATGTGGATTCGGGACATATGGATTCGGGACATGTGGATTCGGGACATGTGGATTCGGGACATGTGGATTCGGGACATGTAGATTCGGGACATAGGGATTCGGGACATAGGGATTCGGGATATAGGGATTCGGGACATAGGGATTCGAGACATAGTGATTCGGGACATAAGGATTCGAGACATAGAGATTCAGGACATAGGGATTCGGGACATAGAGATTCGAGATATAGGGACTCGGGATATAGGAATTGAAAATATAGGGATTCGGGATATAGAGATTTGGCATATACGAATTCGGCATATAGGAATTCGAAACATAAGGATTCGGCAAATAGGAATTCGGGATATACGGATTCGGGGATAAAGAAATTCGAGGATATAAGGTTTCGAAATATAGAAATTCAAAGATAGGATTCAGAATATGAACATTAGAGGATATAGAAATACGGTATGAGAATCTGGAAATATGGAGATATGTGAGGTACAGCTATGGGAATCAGCGTACAATACAAGAATCGTTCAATGTGAAGACTTAGAAAGTGTGATTTAAAATGTGGATATACTGAACTTGAATACCTATTATTCCAAGGATATGAAGATATAAGAGTACATATAGAGATACAAGAATACAAAACTCTAAAGATATGAAAATGCAGGAATATCGAAATAAATGTCTCCATATTACAGGCGCAACAATCTTCCCGCGAACTGCTCAGTATCTGAACAAATAATGTAAATCAATCTCATAAATTGAATTTCCCAACGATCAATTTCCTGCCAAACCGCACGCGAAACGCTTTCAGTTTGAGCACGTTTCACAAAAGTATACACGTCGGGGAAGCAATTTAATCCACGCTTTCGATATTTCATCGGGAGCGTCGATTTAAACGATCTCTTTTCCCGCCACAATCACGAGCATTTTAACGATCGAATAAAAATCGAGCGTCGATCTCGAGTCATGTTTACGACGTTGAGAAAAAGATCTTGTCGGAATATATAAAAAAAAGGAGAAATTCACGGGGGTGAGAAACCGAGGAGGGAAAGAGTGGCGTAAAAGAGAGAAAAATGTTGTCGGTTCGCGTTACAGCCGCGGGGTGTGTGCGGCCGCGATGATCCCGAGAAAATTGCAATTCTTTTTTCGCGGTCTCGTATTCCTCGACAGCGCCCTAAGCATGTGCAACGCCGCCGCCGGATTCTCCCACGCGCTTCTGCGAAATTATCGATGTCAAGATTACCGAGAAGAACGACTGCGTTTATTGTTTTGCGGTCCAATATGCTGAAACGCCTCGGGCTCTACGGAGATTTTGGACCGCCGTGTTTACGATTTCTACTTCTGCCTCTGTTTTCGTGCAACTTCCTTCACGCGATCGCAACGCGAAACTTCCACCGAATACAGAATCAAGGAATATGTGACTGCTGTCAAACTGAATTGAACCAAATTGGTTATCCCGTTATAACTGATCGTGAAAAGGGGCGAAACTGATTCGACGAACCATGATTCCAGTTTCAACTTTCCAACTGCCGAACGTACAAATATTGCAGGAACGTATGAACGAAATGTAGAAGTAATTTACAAATTGAGAAAGACCATTTGGTCATACAGACATATTAACTATTCTGTATGTAGAATGAATTATGTATGATGGAGTATAGAGAAACGATTGTTAAGTTGAAGATTTGTCCATAGATACGTCAATTACCATGTCGGCTAAAAATGGATACGTGTCTTCGTGAAAGATGCGTCAACCAAAGATAGATGGTACAAGATGCCGCGTTCAAGAAAAGCTCGAGGCTGTGTAAGAAGTCTTTCTTGGTGTCAACGGAGAAAGAAAACATAGCAAGATCAATCCATTATACATTCTGTGTTTTTAGTCCGTATGAAGTCACGAGTGACAGCAATATTTTTTGAAAACACACCACAGTTCGGATTTAGAAAGCTTGAAATTTAGAAGTACATTCAATCTTTAATTGTTCCGATCTTCAAATCTTTAAATTAGGAAATTGTACCGTTACTTATATAAATGACAATCGTTTCATTCAGTAAACTACTTCCTACAATTCTCTATCGTTGCAGTCACAATAGCAGTGCTATTAAAATTGTACTTTAATATAACCGTCGTTTGAGTACTTCATTGTGTCTAATAGATTGCGTCCGACGCGGAGGATCTGCATAGTAGTCAACAAGTTAAAAGCTTTCCTTTAATACATCCCCGTTCATTTTCTCTCATTTTCCACCATCTTGCTACATTTATCTTATTTATTCGACACGATCAAACGTCATAGCGCTATTCATAAAGTTGCAGGCTTTTTCTCTCGATATGTCTTTTCTCGGAAAGAAAGGGAGATAATTATCCTGCGTTTCCCGTGCTACTCGTTCAAACGGGAGGCTTCTTTCGACGAGTTGGCCAAGTAAAAACGCGTTTTATGTTACTCGACTGGTTCACTTCGTATTTTACCCTTTCCTGTCTGTCTCTCAACCCGGCGCCGACTTTTTGCTCGAGCTGTTGCTCCTATAAATAACTAATAACCCGTCGTGATCCCTTTTCGTAATCGGATCTGATCGTTGGAACCGGCTGAAAGAAAAATTAGCTTCGAACTATGTGAAAGAAGCCCGTTGAAAGATACACTAAAGGGTTTTTATTCCGTCGAGTCCGAAAATAAACGAGGAATGTTAGTTGCTTAATGAATTCATGCTCTATGAACTCGAACCAACAAATTACGAGTATTCGGAGAGGACCTTTTTCTGTCGCGAACAAAAATAACGAAACATGATTGGCAAGAAAAATATCGAGGGCGGAGAAATATCGTACGACTCGCTAATGAATGTTACGAAATATAACAGAAACTCGGTTAAAGTTACGGTAACCATGTTACCGGGTACCATCTCCGGGGGTTGAAGAAAGTGACACACACTTTGATAAACTACATTTACCGAGGCCGTGATTGATGATGAGCATGTAGCTGATGAAGCTGACCCAAACGACCTTATTTCCATCAAACCTCGTTCGCAACTTTCCTCGTAAATCTTCAAACGCTGTTCAAAATGAATTTTTAACTAACACTTTGATTAACTGGCTCGATCGACGGTGATGAATCTTTCGATTCGAGAAAATTTACAAATATTAAGAATATATAGATTCAGCCTTGTCTGCATACTTTAGTTGTGCGAGATTTACAAATTGTCTGGACCACTCTGTACACGTTCATTTTACTGAATCTTCAAATTGGTACATGAGTGTCTTCAGGCTTTAGATTAACCAGACAGGTACACCATACAGATAGTTAACAGGTACCATAAGAAGCAGTCTATCTGCCTTTTACAATTAGAGGTAGTACATTGTAGTTGATTGATTAAATTGTTATCGTTTGATGTGATAAGCAAATGCACTTGCGAGCACAGGCAAGAAGCGAAGCAAGTTGAGAACCTCTGAAGCACGATTTCAGGAGAAAAGGATCAGAAATCTGGTGGCAAGGCGCCTTCGTCAGCGACGAAATATCTGCGGTGCCCGAGGGCGATTTTGGCCCTCGACGGCGAAGTTTTCCTTTGGATTCGACGCGAGAAACGAGCGCGAAAAAAGTATCGCTGTCGGTCGGGAAAGGGGGTCCGAATGAATGCAAACCCGTCCTAACAAGCCGGGCTCTTCTTTGTGCCCGCAGACATTCATATTCATCGCGACGCGATACAAAAGTTATTCGACCGTCGCGGAACTTCCGCGTACGTAGTTAGCGAAGAACAAGTAGCATTCGCATAAGAAAGAAGTAAGAAGGGAAGATAAGCGACGCGACGCGGAACTTTAATGTCCTCCCGGTGTCTCGAACGGAGAGTGGGGAGTTGGTTGCTTTCGCCGGGACAATTAAAACCACGATCGTGTTACGAAAAGTTTCAACGAAGCTCGCTGCGAGTAATCAGCCACGGCTGAAATTAAGAAGCTCGCGCTTTATCGCGAGACGAGAGACAGGCGTAGCGTTTTCGCGTGAAATTCGCGCTGAAAGGTAGGAAACATCGCGCGAACAATTTTGTAACGGAACGATATCAAGTGAGAAAGCACGAAAGAGCGAAATGGAATCGTTCTATTTGCCGGGCAAACGGGTAAATTCCTTTGCAGTCGGTAGAAGCTGGTAATTTGTTACAGCGTGATGAGCACCGAAACAGATCCGCCGGTTCTCGCGATTCCACTCGATATAAATTGTAAACAGAACCGATGAAATTAGCGTCGTTCGATTTCGACTGGCCATCCCACTCCGCTCCGCCTCCTTCGTAATTCCAATTTATTATTTCACCCTCTGGTTCTCCTGATAATGCCATCTACCACCCATCGCCCCCGCCCGGTCACCCTATTTTCGCTCGTTCACGCTTCCATTACGCAACTCGTTGACACGCTTGATTGAATTATACAAAAATATCGAAAGAGCCATTCAGCGGGAAAACTTGATAGGTATTCGTTCGACGAGGATTTCGACGATGGAAATTTTATGGGTCACATCGTACCGAATTCATGATTCGCCCCCGCTTTATCGAGTTATTTTATAGCTCGATCTTTTTCACTGTGTGTGTGTGACATTGTGCAACGTTCCTTGTTTCGTGCTCAACAATTGCGCCATTTTTACTGGTCTGTTTGGTTCGTGAGATGTCAGGGTGACGGGTTATGTGTCTGGCTGATACATGTTCCCCGCTAAAAGTTAATGGATTCTAACTGAATTGAACAACGGAA
Organism: Megachile lagopoda; assembly: GCA_036983795.1. Classification (NCBI taxonomy): domain Eukaryota; kingdom Metazoa; phylum Arthropoda; class Insecta; order Hymenoptera; family Megachilidae; genus Megachile; species Megachile lagopoda. Next base: position 10,319,724 of record CM072800.1, read on the forward strand.
ATTTTCAAAGTATTGCTTGCTCTTGATACTATGTTTTATTCAGAGCGGATCTATAGTGGATCCTTCGGGGCTGGGAGATTTGCAAATATTTTGATTTAGAGAGGATACTTGGTAGGTTATTGAATTTACATAAATAATAACGATCTAACTTGCCACTATTCGTGTAACAGGATAGGATCCTAGTGATATATCTCGTTACACATTACTGAAAATGCAAATAGGATGTGTTCGATTCGATTATAAACCTGCTGCGATTGTACGACAAATCACTCGTGATCGAATTATAATTTGAGTGGAATACATTCACTCGAATCTGAGTCGAACATTACAAGTCAGAAAAATGTCAGTGATCACCGGTGGAACTTGGAGCGTTTTTCGTAGTCGTTCATTTGTATAGCGATGATCGATCTCTTCCTCGATACGAATAGGAATCGCATAAATCTGCTCCTAAACCCGGCACCGATATAAACTATAAGCAGAAGCCCGACAGGCCGTGGAATTAGCATTGTCCGATCCCGGCGATAGCGTCCGCCCATAATCTATGACTCGACGACGCTAATGAACGAATAGTTTTTGCCGGATGTGACCCGGTTAAGATTTATGCCGTCATAAATTCGGTGCACAATGCAGTGCGGCTTGCGCCCGATAAAAATCCACTCGCGCCGAGTTGAACGTTAAACGCGTTCGAACATTCATCTGGCGCGCAACCGAGCCACCCACTCTGCCCGCCCTTCCGCGACGGGCAACGATCGCGTGCGTTGTGCGTGTGGAATCGCGATCGAATCGACAACGCACTCGAATGAGCTAACGTTTCGCTACCATCTTTGAATAAAAGATATCGAAGTGAACGCAGCCGTTTTTTGCCGCGTAAATGGAAAGTCGCGGACCACTGTAATAACTTGCCATGAGCCAACATATTGCAGACGGCCAATTCGAGCGAGAAACGAGGCCGACGAAATTAGTGGCCTGCGTTGAGATTACGTTGGGGATGTTATGGGATCGTCAAATGGAGTTATCCCTTTTTGTGGGCGAGAACAATGTTTCTCTGTTTTGGTTGTTTAATTTGATCGTTGAAGTTCGGACAAGTTCGAGCAAGTTTAATGTTCACGAAGTTGGTCCGAAGTTTGATCGAGTCTAGGTAGCATGAAAATTATTAACTCAATCCCTTTCTGAATGTTCGAACTTGTCGCTAGATGATTATCTAGAGCCATTATTTCACCAAATTGGTAAACGTACTTGCGTCGTTTAGATACTTGACGAGGTAATACTAAATTATCGACAAAGATTTTCAAATGATTGTATTAATATACACAGAGCATATTTGATTTAATCCGAATGCGATTCTAGAAATTCACCGGATTAATTTTATCGAGTTGAAATTTATTTAGTTCCACTTAAAAGCGAAAATAAATAAACTTTCCGCGTGTTACGGATTGACAACGATTCTCAACGCGCGAGTAAATTCCGAGGATATACAACATCGATCGGGAAGGCGATAAATCGAATGCAATGAAATTGAACATCTAGGTGGACCATGACAGTTTGTTGGAATCGGTCGTCGAAGTCTGTAGCAATCGATTCAAGTTAGTTTGAAGTCGTAAACTAGCAGTCCGTGGTACTTGTTCAAAATTATTGAAATCAATTGCAAACTGTTCGTGTTGTGATTTATCGTTGCACTACAGCATTTCATAGTGAGCCACTTGTAACAAGACAAATAGGTATCTTACTTGCTATTTGTAATAGAGAAATATACATCGAATGAAACCTGTTTGTTATCGAGGGATAAATAATTTTGTGTCTACAATGTTTATGTGAGCACATAGAGGAGGTATCAATTTCATTGTTTGAATGCAATAATACGATTTTTGTTACGTATAATCTATTAGAGTGTTCCAAAACTTGTGATTTTATGATTCGAGGTCAGGTAAGGTCATTGAAGGTCAAAGGTCAATTACCACCAATAGAAATATTTGGGTGACTGTTGACGTCACGATTGTATTAAAAAAATGGGTTGCCTAATATCAAAGAGACTGCGAAATAAACCGAACTAAATCATACAGAGGCATTAAGTTTTTAAATAGAACGATGCACTCCTTCTGTCAAAAAACTGTGATCGACACACAAATGGAATAAGCTCAGAGATTTATGACGAAGCTCATATTCGCTTTACTATCATCAAAGATTAACGGATATCGATTCGATCAGGCGTTCGTCCCACATATTACTACGTTTACTTAACTAATGTTCGTTGAGATAATTTCATTAATGTTCGATTCATTCCGTTGCAACCTCTTTAAAAGTTTCAAACAGCGATTCAGTCAATTACAATTAAGTTTCGTCGATCGTGGTTACGGTGAATGCGACCAATACGTTCGCAGACATCATCCGAGTTCGATTGGTGTTCACAGATGATCGAACGAATTGGAATTACCACGATTCATTTCGACTTGCACACTAGCGCGAAAAGTAAACTTCGCTTTGCGTGTCTTTCAAAGACGTCGACTCTCATCAAGATCGGGCTTAATACGAACCGAGGGTAATTAAAACTCTTTAATCATCGTTATCGAAGACTATTCTTTCGCTGTCACATTGAATATCAAACTTGTTCGTATCTCTCGCCACGAACCATTAAGCAATAGAACGACACCGTCAAATCGTGCCAATTGTTCTCTCGTAAACTGAATCGGAAATAGAGGGACAATCAGCGTAAAAATTTGCTCAACGAGTTTCCTCGTCGCTCTTTTATAGTCGTGGATCAGGTTCAATGTGCGTTTAAGAATACCGGGTACTTTCAAAATAAAAGTTGATTCTCGTTTCACGGATACTTCGCTGAATAGAAATTGTCAAATGTCTTAACCTCATTTAAAACGTACTTTGAAACTCGTAGCGTTGCAAATTTTCGTATTCTCAAATATTTTAAAGAAATTGTAAATTCGTTTCTCAAAGTCCCATATGACAAAATTTTATCGTATACTTCCATCTAATTTTTGTCGCTGTAAAATCTTATGTTATTGTTGCTATGGAGTCATTCATTCCCTGTTATATATGATATGTTATATGACAGCCTGTATATTCAGGATTGTTGACATTTATCAAAAATAACGTAGTTAATAAGGAATTGTCAATACTAAAATACCGAGAAGCTTGAGATACGTAGATAATAGATATCGACTGATCTTCGGTACGTGATGGAACTTGAATTACCGCAAACGTAAGCAGTCATATGCGAAGCTACTTGCAACATACCTAAATCCCATAGCTAATCTTAACACGTTTACACACCTGTACAGATCCGTTGCGTCTCCCCTCGTAGTTAATTCAGCTAACACCCAAAATCCCGTGAACCAACCTATACATTATATTATTACCACCTACGCCTGTCCCTCTCTATCATTATGCACACGTAAGACGCTGTTGCATCGATACCGTATCCTCCTTCCACGCCTGTATAATCATATTATGGAATATCCGCCACGCAATGGCTCGTATTACACCATAATTTTCCGCCCACGCGATTTCGCCGAGTTTCGCACATCATCGGCCGTGTCGCGTCGGAAACGATCGTTGCATAAATATAAAATACGGAGAGTAATCGATCGTCTGGGAGCCAGGAGAAGACGTGCCGCGATATACGATCGGATACCAACCTGCTCGTTAAATATGTCCCACGTTTGAAGAGGCGGCTCGGCTTCCTGGTTGCGCGAGCTGGGCCTAGGTTCCGCGTCCCTTTGCACCAAATAAAGTGGTCTGGGTCCACGAATGGCCACACGATCCGGCAAAACTCCGGCTGCGGATACCGGTTTCTCCTCGTGATATTGCCAAACCACTTGCATCGTATCGTTCTGCAACATACAAAGAGAATGTTTTTGAAGTCGGGTCGAGTCGAGACACGACCAGGTCGAAGGAGTAGAGAACCCCTCCCTCTGACGCTGGTCCTCCATTTTTGTTATCGAAAAATATCGATAAGGACGGTTTACGAAGGCACAAAGAGCCGGCTTTTATACGCGGCTTGCTATAAAAGTCGAAGCCTTCGGGTTACTAGAGGAACGACAGAGAAAAATGCAACGCTCTCAGGCTACTCTCTCTCTCTCTCTCTCTACTTTCGTGCTTTCACGTTCAAATTCCGTAAGAATATTCTCCGGTCTGTCGTTCGAAGGACCGAGCACTCGACCGAGAATTTTTAATTTAACCCTTTTTATTTCGCAATATCGTTCGCCGGAGGCGAATCGAATATTGCGGCTTCGACGAGCTCCGCAAAAGCGGAAAAGCGTTACTTTGTTGCATTAACGGCGAGCACGGCCAACCACGTGTAAGTGAGCCAGACAATTTCTCAATTTTAACGGTTCGAAATTCGAGACTTTTAGTCGGAATTGTTCAAGTTTTCGGTTACCACATAATTTCGGGATTCTCGAGTGCACACATTCTCACATTTTTGAACTCTCAAATGTCCCATTTTATTTTTAATTTAAAAGTTGGCGTGCAATTTAACGCCTAGGTACTTCTAATGTTCCCCAAATTTCTACATTTGATATTCTTGCACTTCTATATTTGATAATATTGCATTTCTAAATTTGAAACTGTGTACATTTTTAAATATGTATTTCCATGGACTAAATTTCCAAATTACGAAACTTCTATATTTATTCATATTTCCTACATTTTTATACAGCTATATTTTCATTTTCAAATTTTCACGTCACAAAGTGACCAATTTTCTAAATATCTATATCTAAAGATTCGAAATTTCTATGAAATCTGCAATACCCCAGTGCAAACCAGTGCCCGTGGGCTCTTCGACGAACACTTGATCTGGCCATTATTGTGTTAACCTGTCTCCCATTATCGAAGATTCTGGTCGCCTTCAGGCTAAGCTTCTTCCTTTTTCTCCCTTGCTCATTTTCTCGCCTGGTTTCTCCCCTTTATTTTTGGCCACGACTCAAATGGAATCGACCTAAGTTGATTAGTCAACGTCGTAATAGAGTAGCGAGCAACACGGAATCGAATAAATCGTATTCGAAGGGCCACAACCACGCCTGCCTCCGGCGATATTTCCCTTCGACTTGATCGCTTGAATTGCGATTGATTTATGCAGGGTATCTGATAAAGTCTGCCAAAACTTTATCCACAAATTTACAAAATTTGCTATAAGGTCAAAGTGACCTGCAAGGTCACTCGAGGAAAAAATGTTCGCCACAAAATATGGGTAATACAAGTACACTTATGGACACACCGATGAGTATATAAGACTCGCGTTATATTGCCAAGAAGTCCGAAGGTGTAGAATGCTTTTCGAACTGGCAATAGAGAAAAGTCTATACAATGTTCGAATATTTGTAACTATGAAAATTTAAAAATGTGAATATCTTTGTGATCTTGACGATTTGAAAATGTGAGAATTTGGAATCGTGGAAGCTTTAAAATCTGAAAGTTTGAATATATGGCGTTGCGATTTTACTCGATGGAGAATGCAGACGACTAGCGTTCGTCGATAAATATGTCTCGCTAATCCGACTAGTCGGTCGGTCGATTCCAAATTAAGGATGCCTGACTGGCTTCATTTACGATTCACCTCTTCAGAAGCGGAGCTGACGTTATCTCCATAAAACGTTGTATTTACCTGGTCGCTGGCACTGGTCCAGGCACAAAATACTCTCTACGCTTAGTTTTATACGACGACCGGCGAAATTAGTACGGAGCCGTGGATCGTTGTGGCTTTTTCGATTAAATCCCGTATGAAATCCGCTCGTACGCTAATACAAAACTTCGAGCTCGCGAATAAAGCGAGGATTTCGATCCTTCGCTTTCGTTTTGTGTGTGTATGTTGCCCTTCTACGGAATCTTGTATATTTTTTCGACATCAAGAACCAACGATTCTATGCTCAAATCCCCTAATTATTATACACTTCGGTTCTCGAATTTTCGAAATTTCCTAACTTGGGAATATTATATTCGGTTTCAAATGTTTCAATTCGCAAAACGTTCAACGCAACCAGAATAATCTGTTTAATAAATTATTGTGATTGAAATTTAGCCACTATTCAGCTAATTTAATCGATTATAGCGTTTTATCGTTAAATTAATTGGTATCAATCACTGACTGAAAATCACTTGTCACGATTCTGTTCATTATTCACTACTTCCAAATATAACTCAACATTTGCTACTGTGATTTAATCTACATCACTATTCCTAGAGTCCGTTACTTTCAAAATAGCGCCTTTTATTATAAAATAAAATCAATGCAATTGTAACATTTACTTATAATTATACTGCGAATTTACTAGAAATGAATAAGTGAAGAGAACAGGAACCTGCAACCACAAAAATCATAAGATGCGCAAAACGCAACTTGATGTGTTAACGGATTAATAAGAGCTCTATAATACTGGTGAAAAAGCGACGTTAAGTTAAAAAAATAAGCAAACGACTTTCATGGGGGGATTCTCGTAAAGCACATAGGCATAAGCTGTTGAAAGCTTTAACGGTGGATTACTTAAATCACCCTTTTTCCTGTGCGCATTTAATAAATATGACAAGCAACGATGTCCAGTTTATTCACGTGGCGTAGCCGAAAATTTTCCCACGCGGACGGACAAACAATCCGAGGTATTTTCATCCAGGAAAGTTTTACGTACAGGCATGCCTCAGGGATCAATTCCGCATCGTGTGTACCGATAATCTGTGCCCGTCGTGCTCCCGCATCAGCCGCACCCTCGCCGAAGAAGGGACACGCGCGACACTAGGGTGGCCCGCAACATCCTACACAATAATACCGGCAATGGTATTCCTATCCACTGACCGTGGTCGACCTCGAAACATGTATATCGATCCGCGTTATGTGCCAAACGTGTTCTGCCCTCGACCACTCACAATTTCGAACAATCACACTTGATTGGAACATTGGCCAGATGCAGTCTCGTTAATGTTTCATTCGACCAGCGGACCCTCTCTTTATCAGCTGTTCCTAAACTAATTACAATGATCAGATTTGTCGTTTGGACTCTCCTTTGTCGATCAATTTGTCCTACACAAGTATCTACTGCTACTGCTTTAATCACCTTTTTTTGTTCCGAATTAAAGGGTATTTTTGTATTGAAGAAGGTTGTTATTTGCGTTGCATCGCTTCTTACCAAGAGATTGTTAAGAGTTATTATGTAGGTATATCATTTGAGAATGTCGAGTTCCTACATTTTTATTGATTGTTAGGCTAGAAAACTTTTGTACCCTCATCTTCTCAATTTCCACTTGTTCCCAGATTCTCACGTTCCAAATTTGTATATTGGCCAATTTTCATGTTGGCAATTTCCTCGTGTTTGGCAATAACATTTCCTAAATATAAGAATTGCTAAATTGTCAAATTTCCGTATTGCATCACTTCGATTTTTTGAAGTTCTCATGTTTCCAAATCTTTTTCGCGTTGGTGATTGTTCGAAGCATCGCGTCCAGTTATTGATCGTTCCACATGCGGCGCGTTTAATTTTCTTAATGATCAGAGCGCGTTGTGCGAAGAAAGAGAACTCGAGCGGGAGGGGCAGTGGTTCCGTATGACGTCGTCAAAAGAGGACTCTCCGGGACTCCTCAGATAACGTCAGATCGTCGCGATTTCGTGCTGGCCTCTCACGCGATGCCCATTTCCTTCTATCGACCTTCCATCTCTCCGGGCAGGCGGAATCTTTCGATCTTCCCGAGATCTAGGTCGTCCAGCTGGCTGTACGGGGCTATCCCAACCTATCCAATTCAGGTAAATGGCGACCGATTGTCTCGACCGGAACGAACGTAGGCGTGGATATCGGACGAGTTCCATTTTGACGGCTCCCTGGATCTTTGCCGCTATCGGCGATTATCGAGGAACGCGAATGGCCGACGCGTGAGTGGCTTGCGAATCCGGTGTTCACGATTTCTACGATCGCGCGATTTCACCGGTTCGTCTGCAAAATTACGAGGGCGACGCGCGACGTTGCGACGCGAGATCCTCGACTTTTCTCTGACAGCGCACGTTTCCTCGTTACCGTTAAAGAGCTCCCGCCGCTCCCTTATCCGTCGTTATAAAACGATAAGGGGATAATTCGTGGCGATCGCTGCCTCTGGAATACTAATGGCTTTCCCTGCGAATATTCGAAGAAACTATCGCTACTCGAAGATATTTTGCACGGCGGTGATAAAAATTCACTGTTCCGAGAGAAAAGTGCATCGTAAGAGGTTTAAGGTAACTTATGAATCCTTGAACACAATATACTTTTGCGAGATGAAGGGTATTGTCGTTAATATCTATGTGAAGCGAATATTTAACGTTAAGCAATACGTAATCCTTTGAAAATGAATATTCTCTAGAATACGTCACAAGGCATATGAGTTAAAAAATTATACAGTATTTCTTTTTCTAATTCTTCCACGGAGGCCACGCAATTTCCGGTTTTCAATCGATGACCATTCGACGATGCGTACAAGCGAGTCAAATATAGGGATGTGTAGTTCATAAAAGTTTGAGCATTTCATTGCTGGCAAGTTTCATTAAAATGAGGGACCAGATCGAAAGGTAATACCGTTTCGAACGGTTCACTGTCAATAGAGGGTGGATCGGAACGCGGCACTTTGCGAGAAACAACGAGAGATTAGGGGAGAAATGGAGAGCAATTCCCGTGGACAGAAAGCAAAGGAGAAGAAAGACTACGAGGATTCCCGGTTAAGTGGAAATATCTTTCCTCTGGTGGAAGCGTTATTCTTCATTAAGAAACTTTGTTGTTCTTCGCTCTTGAAACGTGGAAATCTTTCTCCCCACCTTCTTACGTTCATTTTCTTCGTTCCTACTCTAACATCCTTGACCGTACGTCCATCGTCTAAGAACTAGCAGCCCAAGATTATCCTTTTGAAAAGTCGTTGAATCCGACAGATGATATTCCATTTCGGAAGACAAAGAATGTCAATCGCGATACGAGTAAACTGAATTTAACCAGTTTAATATGCGTTGTACCGAATGAGAAATTGGAACAGCGAAATGAAATTTTATTTCTGTGCCAATTCAGATGATAAAACTCTCAGAATACATTTTCCATTTCGCTGAAAGTACTTATTTGTGTGTACTGAACAATAGAAACTGTTTTATGTAATACCATATACATAATATGAAAATAATATAATAATAAAATAAAAAAATTATATGAAAATATTCGTTAAATAAACATCAACAAAATGTTAATATAAAACCTCGCATCCTGATGTTTACAAAAATAAATCTGTTCAAATTGTGATCTACTTCTCGAATTTTAATCATAAATTTCTAAAATCCGACGTCAGTGTCATAATTAGTGGCCCCAGAGAACCGTACATTACAATAAAAGGAAAAAAGGACTGCTACACGGTAAAATGTGTCGCTTAGAAAGTTAAATAAAACGTCAGAGACAGTTCAGACCGGTATTGGAACTTCTTCCAGCACCCAGCGCTATTTACCAAACAAAATTAGCTTTCAAGCAGAAGTGTAAAAAGCAGCAAGCCGCGTGAAGCATTGGATCAAAATCGTGTCCGAACTGGGTCATTCGAGCCGGCTGCGGGCAAGGAAACCCGTTAAACAGGGGACTGGCAGTAATTAACGCTGTTTGTCCGGGTCGCTCAATGCCAACGTAAATTCTCGTGGCTTTCTCGAACTCTAGCGCGGTTTCGGGCGGGCCTACGCGATCGTTTTCCGCCCCGAAACGCCGAGAGGACCGCAAAAGAATTCCGGGAACGAAATGGACAAGCTCGGGACGACACGAGGGGACAATGAAAAGGAGACAGAGGCTGTCGTTGAAGATGACCGAGTACGACCCCGTTGGCGAGGAAAAAGGGGCGCGAGAGAAATAAGGGTTGAGAAAGAAGAATGGGTTTGTAGCGGGAGAAGTAAGCGTCGGAAGTTTGAAGCCCTTAATTGCTTTTTAAAACTTTCAAGTTCGACTCGGTCCCCACACCCCTCTCGTTCTCGTTCTTCATCCTCGTCTGCCGCAACCTCGTCCTGGTCGCACCCTTTGCATTCCACTTTGGAATGTTCAATATTAGTTTTCCCTATCGGAGTTGCAAACACGTTCGGTAACGGGGGGCTGGTCGAGCCGAGTCGAACGGGGCCGAGCCGCTAAGAGGGTGCCGATGCACGAGAAAAGATGTAAGGGTGAGAAACGAAGAGAGAGAATTCGGCTCGTCGATAACCAGCCTCCGCCTTTCCCGGTTTTTGCACTCGAAGCAATTAACGCTGCCTGGAAAGAAGCCCGGCTACACTTCCGACCTGCTTTCCCATCGGTTTGTGTCCATCCTTCGGGCGTCCAGCTCGCTTTTCTTTCGCGAAACTCCGCAGAAGACCGTAAAGTGGCCGGACGTCTCCAGAACTTTCCCTTCTTTTCTTCCACTTTGGTCTCGCGTTCGCGCTCGTGCCACGAGCTTTCACGAACACTTTTATTGGGTTCGTCCAAGTTTTGTCTCGCGACGATCACCGTGTTGCGTCCACGGGAACTGCCATTGCTGATCAGATGTATGAAAATGAGGCTATACGACTATATATGATGGAAGTGGTCTAGATACGAACTAGAGTTCGAATATAGTCTGTTTGTAACATAGTCATGTTAAGGATTAGGGGTCGAGAGTAGCAAATAGCTTATATTTGTTATTAACCCTCATAGAACATGTAATTTTACTTATTTCAACATCTTCAAAGATTTCACTGATGTATTTATTGTACCTTAATAATAACCTCTTGAACCATGAGCTATTCTTTATAGTCATATTGCTGACGTTAGAATGTTGTTTTACCATAAGTTATTTAATAAATTTTATTTTGCAGTAATAATTGTTTCAAGCGACGGTCCAAATATGATAGGAATTTAAAAACGTATAAAATCGATCAAGTGAACATTTCTAAAATTTACGTTTCTAAATTTGGAACTTCGACTTGTGGGCATGAAAATTTCGAACAGTCTGAAGTCCTCGACCTAGACTTTTTCCAACTCGACCCGGCAACTCCCGCGAATTGGCCGTGCAAGTTGCCCGAGAAAATGTTTTCCCCTCTGACCGAATGAATCGATTAAACTTTTATAGTATGCGTTTGAATGGTTTTACTTTCGAAAGCGAGGTGAAACGATTCTTTTATTCTCATACGGACAGAAATTGTTTCGCGATAGATATTATTTAACGATTCGGACAACGATATTCGTTCGGATCTCCATTTTCGTCCGAATCGAACGAACGTTTTCAACTGGAGTCGAACGTCCATTCGAATTTATGGAACAGGTTCGATGAAGAGACGCGTTCGCAGCGAGAGAAAACGAAATTGTTCCCACCCTCTTCACTCGACTTTTCGATTCGACCAGCTTGAAGAAGGGTCCGAGCAAAGACTAGCTTTCCCAGACGAGCTCTCTGCGCTGAAACGAATCGTTTGCTCGCGCTAGCGTCCGATATCTCTCGTCTTTGGAATTGGAGCACGCCTTCTAACATTCGAACACCGTAGCGAACGTTTAATCGGCAGGTTTCCGGCGCGGCGCAAAGAACGTGGAAAATGGAAAGGGAGGAACGAAGAAAGGGAAACAAACGAACTTTACACGAAACCGAGCGATTCGCTTTGACAAAGGGCTGGTTCTCGCGATCCATTACGGTATTCGAGTTTCCGACTAATCTCCTTCCACTCGTATCGCTTCGATTCGAAACCCTTTGTGATTCTCGATTCATCGTTGATGGCCCATCAACGGCGTTTAGCAATTAAATCGAAACGTTTACGGCATCTCGTACAGAAATACAAGTCATTTTCAATGTACGCTTCACCCTCTTCCACGGCGTCAAGGGTGAGTTCGATCTTTTGTGATCCGACTCGTGAACGAACACGCTCAGATTCAATCTACAATAGGCGCAAGGAAAATGTCAATCAATATTCAACTACTTTATTCAACTTATAAAGTTTCAAATAATTCTTCCTCTAAAATCATAAGTAATTACATTTCTGCAATTTACAGTTCACCTACTTTTTATAAGTTTTTATTTGAGTACGTAAACTTGAATACGCTAATCATAATTTATAGATTATTGATACGAATATATACGATAAAGTTAGGTTAGGTTCGACTCGAAGTTCAAACAAAAATAAACACATTCAAAGTCACGCATTGAGTTTTGCCATAGAGATATCTTGAAGATACCTTAAGAATATTATCGATATTATCCTATACGGAGGGGAACATGTGCATTTGTGAAAGTAACATCGAGGCTAAATCTGGAATATACAAGCAGCTTAGGTAAGTGTTTGCTTCGAAAATCGAGTCAGTTTTCAACCGACAGATATTCTCAAAGAGCAGCGTATGTAATGTGCGTGAATCTCTTAAAGCTCTGACTTCTTCTTCCTGAAAGGAGATCTCGTGAGCGTGTGCACACGCTTCGGCTGGAACGCGATGATATGCATGTATCGTTCGAGGAACCAGTCATCTGTAACACGGTCCCATTGAAACTGTCTCTATCACGGTTACAAGCTGGCATGTCTACATCGATTAGATTCGAATTTGTATCGAAACGCTTCGCGCGTTGCCAACACCTGCAGCGTGAATCGATATGTCCTGTAAATTTTTCCCCCGATGCTTGGATCCGCTCCAGTTATTACGGAAGAAATACCGAACTTTTACGCAACTTTTCGTACTTGTATTTTCGCCAGATAATGAAATATTGCGGATGATTGATAGGACTTTAATTTATGGGAACTTGCAGATTTTCTTACGAAGGGTGTTTAAGTATCTCTGGTGAGGTTAAGAGAAGGAAATTTTTAATGGTTGTAATTTTGTAATGGTATTAATCATTTTTCAAAAGATACTTAACTTTTAAAGAACCGTCATTATGATACAAAAAATTACAGCTGGGATCGAGAATTATTTTTAACGTTGTATGAAGTAATATAGGAAGGAACAAAATGATTAGCTATCTTTCAAAACTAGAAAACTTAAAAAAAAAAAGTAACTACATCACTCAAAAATTTAATCATTAATTTGAAATTTGTGTTAATAACGAATGCTACCAAACTTTATTATTTGTAACTTTCTAAATTTTCAGGTTTATACATTTGATCTGCTAGAACAATTGTTTGCCTAGCAAAAGAAAAATAAATTCCTCTTGCATGTTCGTCAAATTAGATGCTTCATTCTGCGTCTATAAGACATCATTTAATATCCAACCGTATCATCAAGTTGTAAAGAATTGTGCCATTAACATCGATTAGACATTTCCTCGAAACGGTATAAAATCGATGAGCGAACGAAGGCACGCCATGGTTTCAAGACACGACAAAGAGATATTCTTCCAATTCCCCGTTCCCCGCGACCCCAGCCAGACATTCTATAAGTCTACGAGATCCTTCGCGCGTCGTTAGATAATTTTAGAATCGCGTGATTAAACTTTTGCGATTAAAGTTTTTGGGCTGGCCGTGAATAATGACTTTAAAGCGTGTAGCAGCGCGGCGAAAGATACACAAGCTGCTAGTAGCTGGTATTATTTTTCCTGCCTGGCCGTCATTCTTCGCGAAAGAAATTGAATTTTAAACGACATCCGGTCGACGTACGATAAGATGTTAAACCGATCGATGCGTTACAAATAATTTCCCGACTGTAGACGCGATTACGCGGAAAGATAATGTCTTGATGAATCTTTGAGTGTTCGCTAAACGATCAGCTTTTGAAACGAGCGGAGGAAAAAGAACAAAAGAGAGCCGTTTTCTCGATTCTAGTTCACGAAACAAAGGAGGAATTTTTCCAGCAGCGTCCGAACAGGGCGACGAAAGTTCGTTTCGCAAACTGATCCAACATAATTCATGAGGAAACATTGATTGGACGCGCTTGTGTACCGTTAAGCCGCGTTCGAAAAGAGACAGTTGCGCTAACAAGATTCTATCGTCTTGTTCGTCGTATCGTCGGTACTCTCTTCATCAGTTCGACGCCGATGAGCCAACATCGGTGAATACGTGGCCACCCGGCTACCTGAGCACGCTTCTCTTGTGTACCCAGTCATTAACGAGTAAACTCGACCGAAACTTCCCGTAAATTCCGTCAAGGATCGTCAAGACATCGAGTTTGCACGCTCGCGTCTACGCTAGAATCAATTTCACACAGATTGACCGATCTGTGTAACATCTACCTGCGCTGAGATCATTTTTTAATCGGGTCGATCAGACACGCTCTACATACCTCAGGAAGATTTATACCTCACTGTCGAATTTGTACTATTTGAAAATTTGGGAAATTGGAAGAGTTTAGAAAATTGAAAGGTAGGATATTTTGGGATTTTGGGAAATTTGCAGAGTTTGGGGTGTATATTATTTATTTTAAGGAAATAATTAAGGAGATGTGAGAATTTAGTAATTTGAAAATTTAGGGATTTGGGAATTTAGAAATTTGAAAATAGCAACCCTTTAACTAATCCGTGTGAATTCATTTCCTGAAATATCCAACGAAACTGTGTCAAACATGTTAGAAATAGAAAACAAGGGAATTGAGAATAGCACTCAAAATTACATCTAACTGTCTATAGTTAAATAACAGTCAGTAAGACAAATGGCACGTTGGTTGTATCAGATTGATCGATCATCGAAATTAAAAGCGAGCGATCCATACAGTTTCGAATAAGGTTAATCGCTTGTCTCGGTGTAACGGGTCTACGTAGAGAGCCAACTGAATATTCGCGTCAGCAAGCTGTCGACCAAGTACGTACAGCACTTGTATAATTAATGGCTTAGAAGACCTTCCGCTTTCCAACGGCATCCGAGATCCCCTCGGAATCACATGTGTTCGTTTACGAGCATGCTACTTACGTCGGTCACGATAAATTATTCGTCAGACTAGCCCGTCGTTTTTACTTCGTAATTGTTCTCCGTTGTGTATCGATCGTTGGGTCAAACATCTTACGTTCATGTATGTATGTGTAGGATAAAATTGTCGTTAACGAACAATGTTTCATAGCATTAGCGTGAACTATAACTACCTCTATACATATAGAAAGTAAGAAAGGCTATAATCAAGGATAATTTTTCGTCTAGTATGTCATGTACTTGTGTCGTTTAACGGGTTAAAATGCGAAGGTTAGTTACGAGCGAGTAAGGGTTATATTGCCACCCGTTAAACTGAGTGTTAGATTGTTATGTATTGTAATAGCCACGTTACTGTACACACGTATTATATTCATAACACGAATTGTATGTGTTCTATTTCCACACGTTCTATTATCCACGCATTATATCTCTTATGTGTCGTATACTACGCGTTATATCTCCTGCGTGTCGTATTGTCACGTGTTATATCTCCTACGCGTCGTATAGTCACTCGATTCGTCACCTACGAGTCGTATCTACACGCGCTGTATTGTCACACGTTATATTTTTTCCACGCGTCGTATCTTCACGCGTCGTATTTCCACGCGTCGTATCTCCACGCGTGGTATCTCCTATGTGCCGTATCACCACGCGTACTATATTCACGTGTGGTATTTTCTACGCGTCATACTTCCACGCATAGTATATCCATGCATCATATCTCCACACATCGTATCTCCACGCGTGGTATTTTCTATCTGCCATATCTCCACGCATGGTATCTCCTATGCACTATATCGCCACACATTGTACCTCCCACACTCTGTATCTCCACACACTACCCAGATACCATACTTTTTACGTTGAATCTTCTACTCATCTTTTACGCGTCATATCAGCACACGCTACTGTAACCTCTAAAATAGCAAATCTTAAATTCGATCTATTTAATTGGCGTCTATAAAGAGGAAAGAGTTAAATAAGAAGCACTCGAATTCCGTCGAATCGTCGAAGCACGGCCAAGCAGCAGATATGTCGTAACTTTTGATGCTGACTGTCGTGTCGGTGAACGACAGAATCCCTAAGGACTCGCAGCGTAGGCGGACGACGGGGCTGGTAGACGCTGAAGTTTACCCACTACGTCTCTTCGGTAGACTGTATTACCCGCTTCAACGTACACGTGGGTCAATATTAATCATTGTCATTAGCGCAGGCTGCAAGACAGTTTCGGAACAATGGATGTCTGGGACAATAAAATTTCTAGCTCCCTCGTGATACATCGCTCGCCTTCTTCGCTGTGAGCTCCTCGCGGAAAATGGAAAACGCGGTAGTTGTGCAAAGAAAGGGTTCACGATCCCTTTTGCGGGACACCTCTATACACAAGTATAAATGGCCATAACTCGACGATGGGGATTCAAACTAATTTTTTAATTAAGTTACGGTACCGGATATTACGGTACTGTTACATATTGAATATTATGCTATCGTTATGTATTTGAACAAGTTCTTTTATTTATATTATATTGCTACGTGGATATGTAAGTTTAAACATTTCTGTCAGATACTTGTTTAATAATAGGAGAAAACGTGAGTAATATGAATGTCTTTTAAAAATATATTAAAAATTGATTACAACAGTAGCTGGTAAGTATATTTTCTGTACTTTTCAGTATTTCCGACGATGGTCATAAAAACTGAAGGATATAATTTAATTGAAACAATCGTTAAAAAAAAGTGTGAAAGTTGCAGATTTAATTGCGAATTTCACTCGTTGAAAAATGCAACGTCACTCATGCATTGTTGAAGAGATTAAATAATCTCGAAACTTCTTGATCGAGTTCGAGTTAATCGAGCCCCAATTTAATAACGATTTAGCCAATTCTGTGCCAACGAAACCGAGAAAACAGTTTGCCCAACAATAAATTCATTTATCCGGTAGTGAAAGCACTTATCTCATCCTCGAGCAATCGAAAAATTGGATCGTTATCGAGAACCGTGAGCCGTTAGCTCTTCAACGGATATGGTAAAAATAACTGTGAAATAAAATGGAATCCTCCATTACGAACCCCCGAGGTTCATGCGGGGGTTATCTAAACCCCCCCACTGTTATCTTAATGGTACTTATTGTCTTGACGTATAGTACATCTTGCTTCCTTGCTTCCCTCATTCCCTCCCTTTCCCTCTTATTCCATTTCACCCCTTCTAGCTTAGCCCTCTCCACTTCTATGTACATTAAGCTCGTAGGGCTCCGAAGGTGGTAGGTAGAGGAGCACTGCTGATGCCAGTCGTTATCGCACACTGAAAACCCACCCTCTCTCTTTCCCGTTCCACGTCCTTCTCGCCCTTCGTTCGCCCTTTGGCCCTATCGTGCCTCGTTTACTTCGTTCCTTTCTAACCTGTATTCTTTCGACTCTCAAACGCATATTGTTTCTTCGCTAATTAACGTTCTTCCAGATTAAAAATAAAGTACAATAAATAAAGTACGATAAATAAATCAGGGAGAAAAATGAATTAATTTATATAATTGTTGTTTGTCTCAAAAAAACTTAACGAAGAATGTATCTTAATGTCTGTAATTTCAGATAAGGAATTCGAGATCCGTCATTTCGACGTGTTCCGTAAAATTAATGTTAAGAAAAGGAAGTCGGAGAAAAAAAAACTGACAAGGAATCGAAGAAGATACGCAGAGAAGATAAACAGGGAAATGAAGTTTTATATCGGTACATATATCGCCATGTAACGAACGCCTTATCCGGATCAGTAATTAGCCCAATCGTTTGGCAAACTGAAAGGGGAGGGCCGTTGATCGCTATTAATGACGTCGCTGATTGAGTGAAACCGCTTCAATTGAACCTTCAATTGCGCCAATAAGCCTTCGTTTCGCCTCGTTTTTTTTTCAATCTTTCTCGTTCCTTCTCTCTTCTGTTCGATTTCTAAGTTCCGCTCGATTATTCCTTTTTTACCGGTGTCCACATGATGGAGGTATTTATAATCTCGCAGATGTATATCACTAAAAATTTTCGTAAGAGAGAATATAATTCATTTCCGAGTTCATTTTTGTTATCTATAAACGATTTAAGAGTATTAGAATAATTTGAAGAAATTAAAAAATTTAGGTTATTCTAGGAATTCGAAGAATGTAGAAAATACTGAGAAATGCAGGAATTTCAAAATGTGAATATCTACAAATTAGGAAATTTGAACATCTGTAACCTCGGAAATTATCAACTTCCTGCCACAAAGTACATGAAGTGCTACATCCTGCATATTACGTATGAAAAGTCGATCTAACTACGTATGAAAAATCGATCTAGAAAGCGTGTTCGTGGAAGCAAGTACATTGAATCGTATCGGGAGACACCTTTTATCGCGATATTAGTAAACTCGGTCAATTTCTTTTCCGTCCTCGTTCAATTTCTCGTCTCTGGCAAAGTTGCTCGGTAGCGGCGGTAAACGACGCTGATTTAATCGTCGCTCGTCGAACAGAGGGTAGGAAAGAAAGTGCAAAAGATAAAGGTGAATAGACAGAGACGATACGAGCATGAGAAACACGTTTCGTTCGAGCAACGAGATGGAACAAGGCGAATTTTCCAACGGCGCGTATCCGAGAGTGCAACGAAATCACGAGAAGTCGGCGCAACAGACGCCAAGATTGGATGGAACCCTGTACGATCCGATCTATGAAAATCTTTATCGACCGTTCGCCTCCTCTCTCTTCGATATCTGGCCTCTCGTTTATTCTCCATCTTCGCCCCAAGTATTCTTCGTCGACCACGAAGCGGCTCCTTTTTGAACGTTTTGCACGTTCCGGATAAATAAACTTGGAATCGCGGCAGATACCAGCCGATATATCGACGAAACCAGAACGCCTGCGGTGGATATGTAACGGCGTGAAAGCTCGAATCGGAGCGGATCTGACAGGCGAGCAGGTTGGAATGCGCGTAAACAAACAGAAGGCGTATGTACCTCGGGAAAACGGGCTACCTCATGGACTTTGAATCGAACTCGACGAGCCCCGGGTCTTGATTCATTCGAAAATTCCGCATTGACTCATTCATGCGTGCAGCCCGAACCATCCAATCAGCGAAACCGAAAGATCTGCAGCTGCCCGTTTAGCCGATAGCGGATGAGCCCTGAAAGAGCGCCTGTTGGAAATCGGCGAGGTTCGATGCTCGACGATGTCGAAACGGCGAGAGAGTTTCGTTTCCATTGGGAGCCAAAGAAGACGAGGAAGCGGAAGAAGCTGGAATCGATGGCCACGATCCGAAGCAAAGGGCGGAAATGATGCATGGTCGAACCGCTGCTACGCTTTCCGAAGCGGCGATACGCGGCGGAGGAGGTCCGCGTACAAATACGCGAAGTGGTAGAAGAAGAGACCCGCCGGTTAGATAGCGGCTGGTCGAATAGCGGGGGATTTCGTGGAAATGCCAGGATTTCGTGTACGGAGGGACGAAATTGAAGATCGAGTAGCGAATACCGGAAGAGTGGCTGCCACTCTGCACCGTAAACGGCCGTTATTCAGCCAGCTATACGCTTCGTCTGCGAAAGGAAAACGGAGATGTGCCTCTAACCAGAACCAGCGTGCGAAAGACGGACAGATTGCTGCGACGAATAACCCGCGTAATAGGAACGGAATATGCTCTTGCCTTTATCGCCGCTTACCCGCGATACCGCGCGATTTGCCTCAGCCGTTCTCCACGCTGATTGAATGCGTCAGCTTCGCGAGAAAAATTCAACCCTCCTCGCGCTTCTGACTGATGGATTGCCCGAGTACCTTTATAATAAACGAACAAACATTCTACTCTGATCTTGATGCGTTTGAAAATGGAATAAAATGCCGAATCTTCTCAAAGCGAAGATTTGAAAATTTATAAATTTAAGGATCTGAGAAGTATAGAAAGATGTCGTTTATGTATCTAAAGAGAGCTTACATCGAAACATATCTACCATATCAGAACATGTTAACAACCGATACAGAGATGTGGAGAAATTCACCCGAATGGTAATATGAGGACAAAAAGGACGAAGGACACGAAAAAACAATGGATCGATGTAAACGAAACGTACAACCTGCGTCAGCTGTGCTTTTTGCACGGCTACAATGTTAGAGATATTTTCAGTTCGCAACGAAATCGACAAAAGCATCGCGTTCATCCTCTCCCGCGACAGGTTAGACAGCAGTCGGCACACGGTGATAACTCTCGTTCCTGGGAAAAATACACGAGCCGGTAAGCGGATAGGCGCGTCGAATTCAATTTACGCGGTTCTGGGAACCGCGTCAAACTGTACGGCTATACGGCACATTCGCATATCGCGGCGAAATTTCGCAACTTGTAACGTTATTAACGCGGTCCCGATAAAGCCGCCTCTTCATGCGGCTTCCGCTTTCCGGTACATTTCCATGCATATGAAATCAGCCCCGTCGTCGAGCAACGAGAAAATTTTAAATCCACCAAGAGCCGGAAGCGAAACTATCGTCGTGACGATGACGCGTCGAACAGCAGCTAATTAACTTGTCCTTCGCGTCGATACGATTTAGCGATATCGTTGCGTCGTTTGGAATTATGAAAGCCCCCGGTTGATCGACGCTGAATGCGATACAACGTCCAAGTTCCCTTCTGTCCTCGCTCGAGGGTTAACGGCCCCGACCGACGATCTGCTGGATGAACTTTAATTGAAACCTTGATTGTTTCTGTTCGCGGACCTTGTACTGCCAACAGACTTCAACTTTGTTTTCGCGGAGCAACACGGAACGATTCGGACTTTAAAAGTTTCCCAAACGTAACGCGATAATTGACTTCGATCTTCAACTTTTCTCACTGGCCAATTATCCTTTTGAATTCGCCCTTTTGTGATCGGAATCACTGAATTCAATGTAACCCAATGAATTTTCGAAGTTTTTACGCTTGCAACTTCTGAAGTTTTCAATTTGATCGTTTGGGTGTAAGTTCGAGTATTTTCAGACTTGACAAATTATCAATTTGAAACTTTTTACATCATAGAAAATCATAAAAATTCGAATTTTCGTGACGTTCATAACACCTACATCAAAGTTTAAATACCTATTTCTACCTAGAAGGATCATATCTGATAGCGTTAATAATCTTCTAAAGTCCACGACCAAAAATTATACCTAACACGAGATAGTCATAAAGTGAAACCAAATAAAAAGTGAAGTATCCAATTGACGAGCACATGACCTTAACAACGATAAAGCTCGGCGAACGACCATTGCGCATCACAGTCGTCGCGAAAGAGGATGATGATATCCTCGTAATTGGCCATCTTTCTGCCATTAAACGACCGTTCATCTTTTTTCATTCTGCTCGTATTTCACAATGCCACCTATTTACATACTCCTGACAATGTCTCCACTCGAACAACCGATAACGACCGCTTTATTACTTCTCGTGCAATTCAGAACACGCGGCAATCGTCGACTCTCGTGCATCCATTGTCGCTTCTTGTCTCGTTGACGGTGGAGAAGAGCGGAAAGCCACTGCATTCGAGACGCTTTGATAAACGCACACGATGGGAAGCTTTTTAGGACATCATCCGCGGGAACACCTGTTACTGGCATAGCCGGGCTCACGTTGCAACGAGAAAAAAGAAACTGCGTGGACGAATCTAGGAATTTGGTCTCAAGTGGGTTTTATTAAATTAACGAGTTGGATTTGGGAATTTGGGGATTTGGAAGGTTGGAAGTTTGAGGATGGGATTTAGAAATTTGGTGGTGGGAATTTGGAAGTTTGAGAATGTAAATTTAGGAATTTGGGGATTTGGTAATTTTGGGTGTAGGAATTTGGGGATATGGGGATTTAGGGATATGGGGATTTGGGAATATGGAGACTTGGGGATATGGGTAGTTAAGGATATAGGTAGTAGGAGATGTGAGAAATTGATAACATGGGGAGTTAGGGATATAAAAAGTTGGTGATACGGTGTTGTCGGGATATGGGGAGGTGGGAATATGTGAAGTTAGGGATATGACTTGGTGATATGTGAATTTTAGAGTATTAGAAGTTGAGGATATAGAAATTTGATCTGTGACTTTAGAAATATTGTAAGTTAGGGTTATGGGAATTTAAGAATTCAGAATTTAGGGATTTGGTGATTCCAGAATGTGAATTATTAAACTTAACAAACTACAACTATGAAAACTTTTAAATTTGTAAAACAAGATACATGATCCTACACCCCTCACGCATCATAGCAACATTCACGCCATAACGAGTGAGTCCAGCGCCCTCTGCTCCCGTTTCGCCGAACGCGAAACAAGAAAACCGACAGAAAGATAGAAATGATGGAATTCATTGCCGGTGGTTGCAGGCTTACGGGATTGCACAGTCTTAACTTACATTAATCCAAGGATTTCGTGGAGAAAGAACGAACGAGGGAAGGAGAAGTGGCTCCGATAATCGTGTAATTCACGACCAAAGAAGATTACAGGCAAATGCGAGCTTTTTTCACGTCCGTGGTAATTCCAGGCGTTGGCTACGCCACGGTTTTTTTAGAAATTCATGTCGTCTGCACAGCAAGTAGGGACACGGTGCGGGAGAGCTTTTAAAAGCACACTTTTAAAATATCCTCGCCCTTGGGAATAAATGATTACCAGGAGTAATTATGAAAATTCAAACAGCCACGCTTTAAACGTCATTATTTATTCGTGTCGAGATTGTGCCCGTACACCATGAAGAACGTTTCGCTTTATCGTTTCGAATAATTCTCTTGATTTTGAAGTTAGAAATTATTCCAGACTATTATGAGCGAGTAATTAACCTTCGTATATTTTAAGCTTCAGACGAGGTAAAAGTGATTTCTGTATGTAGAAACTGTGCTGTTGAAAACTTTATATCATTACCGGAAACATTTCGAAGCATTAAACCATTTTATATCATTTATTCCGTCGCTCGAATTTCAAGTACTATAATGTAGTAATTGCTTCGTCTCGTAAATATGCATTAAGTTGTTCGAAATGGGCAGTGATGAGCAGTAATATTACTTGGAACGAAAGTGACAATATAGGAGCTGCTTTTGCATAACGCTAGAAAGTTTACAAATCGAAAACGTTTGAAAATTTTTGAACTTCAAGATTTAAGAATTTGTGCTTTTGATAATTTCGAAATCCCCTTTGAAGAATGTATCATATTTAAATCTGTAAATGTGAAAATTTCTCAGTTTCTAAGTGAAATAATTCACGGTTGTGAAAACCAGCAAACTAGAAAATTTAGGGGTATATAATAAGTAACTTAATAAATATTCCGTGTATGGAGAGAAAAAAAGCTCCGAGTTTAGCAATTAATCTTGCACAAGTCAACGGTGCGGTGACTCTTCGAGATGCCGCGAGGCAAGCATGTTATTTTCTATTAATTAAAATTTACATAATCACGTAGTCAGCGATTTTCAGTTATTCATCGCGCTGATTAATTGCCCGGCACGGCAGCACGCTTTTCAGATCGATATCGCGGGACCACCCGCCGGTTAGCCGTGCTTTCTTAATTCTGTATCATAAAACCCGGTAACGATACGAAATTCCCCACGAGCCTGAAATGCGAGCCGTTCCGTCAGATTCCAAATACAAATCGAACGGGCACGGTAGTCGTGCAATATACAACTCGGCTTCTCAATTTCTTCGGCGAGCTTTCACGCATGAAATGGAATCCAATCGGTGACCCACATTTCCCATCGATGCTCTCGTCGCCACGAGCAGATTTATAGAATAGGAATCTCCATAATATCCTAACGTCGATTCGTGGCGAACTACGTCGATGTCTATTTCCAACGGAATTCCACCGTTGGGATTGAAATGGAACGAGAAAAAGAGAAAAGCAAAAGTTCATGAAAATGATAGAAGAACTTTAGACCCTTGTCTCGTGCATGTAACATATTTTCGGGTACAACGTAGTTTTGTTAGGTTACAGCACGTTTGGAGGTTAGATTTTCTTTAGGATTCCTTTAAAACATCCTATCACTTCAGTATTAAATTCGTATTTTATTTCTACTCCTTTGACTTTGATAATAGTGTTAATCTCTCGCATTAAATGTAAGTGTAATCATGTACGACGAAACCTCAAAATTATTTTTCAAGAAAATAGTTGAAAATAGGGTTGTTCCAACACTTCATATCCTTGTAACAAGTACGATACGATAAAGCAATTTAACTGAATGTTCTCGTCAAGGTCAATTGTGCGGCAACCCAGATATTTCCACCAAGCCGAAGGCACACCGCTGGAATGAACGTAACATATAATTTTGAAGCACTGTATAGATCAGCTTTTCGCATGACAAGGTCGCAAATTGGACGAGGATAGATCGAATGCTTTCGTTGGCGGTGATCTGATAACCTCTCGACTCTGTAGGCGGTGTCTAAAATTAAACGAACAGGAAGATACATACGTAGGTTCTAACACCTTGTCCCAGTTCGCGGATGCCACCAGCCAAGCTTGATACGATATTCTCACGGAGAACGATATATTATACGCGATAACCTAACTGCGGAAACGGGAAAGAGTTGTTCAGCCGTAACTTGCTTGAACTATCGCTGATTCCGAGATATTTGCTCGGGATTACCTCTTCGTTTAACTTCCACGTGCTCGAGGGCTGATTCGCAACGGGAACGTCGGGAACTGGGGTGAACAGAGAGCGAAGGATAAACGTAGGAAGGAGTAAACGCCGTCTTCCTCTTACGCGACGTCTTCTGGAAGCCTTCGAACCAGTCAAGCTACCTGGAGGTCTGCTAAGAGGAAATAGGTAAGGGAAGAAGTTCGAACGTAGGTTAGAGACGAAAATTGGGAGGTAACGTGCGAAACTTCAACATGAACTGTAACCAGTCTCCGCGACTCGTCGAAGAAACTATGGCTTCCGAAGGTCGTATCACGAGAGTGTGTTAACTCTTCTGTCTGTTCTCCAGTCAGGTATCTCCGTCGGGACTGCTGGCTACATGACTGGAACTCGAATGCGCTTTCGGATACTTCCGCTGTCAGGGATTTACGATCATTACAGTTTAGACGAACCTTCGAATTCGAGGTAATCGAGGAGTCCGAAAAATGACTGCAACCAATCAAGAGATCCTGCGAGTTACTCGCGCTGGTTTCAACTTTGGATACCGTTCACGGAAATGTTTATGGTCAGGTAACGATAGTTAACCGTGGCACGATGGGTGCCCTGTAGCAGGTAGCCTCTTTAACATCAATCAGTCCGTATCGCAGCAAACTAAATTGCAAGTCCTAATACGTACGTACCTCGTGATGTATACATGTACTTAGATTAAATTTAGGTACTATAAGATCTCGTTATGCTATTACCATTTATATTGAGGTAAACCTGTTCTCAAACTTGGGAATGAACTGATTTAAACGATGGAAGATTCGAAGATCTTTAGATTCAGGGATTTGGGAGAGTGGACATCTTTGAATTTGATTTGCTGATTCTGCAACTCAAGAATTGGGCAATAATATACAAATATTTACGGTATTCAAAATTTAGGAATTTGAATATACGATCATTTAAAAGACTGAAAGATAGAAATTAAAAAATGTTGAAGATCTTTGGTATTTATAAGTCTAGTACAAGAAACGAGGCGACGAAGAACTTTTAAAGAACTATTTAACATTTATTTATACTTAGTCAGGTAGCGCACTAAAATTTTTATGAAAAAAATTCCTACTAAATATTTCAAACAGATCGCATCCAAACAAGGAAAAGTTTAAATGAACTCGTAATATCTAGTGGCTGTTAACTGCGCCAACTTGGATTCGAGGCACGGCCGCAGACATAATAGTTGCATTATCGCTGCCAACGGGTATATCCTGGCTGACGTTTAGGGTCGGGACGATCGGACAGTTTAAACGTTCAGGGCCAACATTTAATCGATCGGGTCGTGGCAGTTAGGACGATAGAAACGCGACGGGAACTAAAACTAAGCACAAACTTTACTCGACAGCTTGTAATGAATAACAATGTACGCGGCATAATTAGCAATTTATTTCTATTTTATGTCACAATTTCTCAAATTTACATACAACTTTTGTCCTAAAGTTTTTATCATTATACATATATATTTTTCTCTAGAACTGAGTTTATGATTTATGTATCAAATGTGAGCAATAAGCTTGTTTTACAATAATTAAAATAAATAAACTAAAAGAGAATAAACATCGTGTTTAACGGAAACTAAAACATGTTTCAAGAAGTGTTTCTTCTACAAAGGGCTAAACGGATACATATTTTGCCGCTGTTTCGCGATAAATCCTTTCTTTCGATGCTGAGCACGTGGTGACCATATGAACCTCGGTCGTTTTATTCCCCGCTCGTGGTAGCCCGACAAAAAACTATGAAATTAACCCACGAGATCGGTGTTACATCGTGCAACCTCGTGTTTCCACGGATTTTCGTACTTGTTCTCCACTTTTTCGCGTGGTATTCCATAACGTTCGACGTATACGGAAAAAAAAGTTCGGACAAAAATTTCGGCCACGTGCACGTGACTGTACTCGCGAACAACGTCCTGCCATTGTTAGCACCCCCAATTCTAAACGTTTGCTTTTTCGGTAAAATATTGAGGAATTTTATACAATTTCATATTGTCAAGTTCTTTGGTAATATTTCAATGATATAATCTTGGGTAGTAATTTTGTAATTTCTTTAATTTAAACTTCATTCAAACCTAATTCAGTAAAATAGACTCGGGGTAATTTACCAAAATTTTAACTGAAAGTAGTTCGTTGAAAATTTACTATAGAATAGTCTATGTAAAGTGTACCTGAAATGTCTGCATTTTCAAGAATGTCTACCTACAAAAGAAAGCGAAAATGCCTACAAAAGAAATAGTGCATGGACGCCCTAAAGAATTTATGCTACCGACGGTCAAAAAGGTTTCACAAAATATTCAGAACACTTATATCACTTTAATAAAATTAAAAACTAAGAATGCTTATCATCGTCCTTCACGAAACCCAAAAATGTAAATAACCTTTAAAATTGAAATTTGTATAAAATATTGGATGGCCATAATGGAGTAGCAGGGTGTTGCAGGGAAACAAAATTGGGGAGACTGCTACCAGCCGTTCAATTATTTTTAGATCATAAATCATAATCGTATTCCGCGCACGAACCCAGGTAAATCTCGTTGCGAACTATAAACTTCCGTGTGCGACTTTGATGTAACGCCATGATGTATATACACGCCAAGCTCGGTCGGGCGATGAGTGAAATCGTTCGTTGGTACAAGCTTTATTAATGGAGGTCCTGCGATCGCGATCGGCAAAACTATGACAATCTCGTCGACCTTCGCAAGATTAATGTCGTTGGTTCATTGCGTGAGCAACATTGCGTTGCCTTCTTAACCCCTCTCTTTGTGCGCTTGTTCCTTCTTATTTTAGCCGGCAGTAACAGGGTCGTTTTTGCATACAAAACCGCAATTAATGATAATGGAAATTGTTTCCTCGGCAACAGCCACAACGCATAATCGTTATAAGCTCGGCTTAATCTCGTTGTTTCGTGTTTCAATAAAGAACATGCACAGCCACCGTGAAGAGAACTTTATGCACGCATTTTAGGTACAAAATGTTGATGTTGCTCGAATCGAGGCATTTTTTGAGGTCCATTGATGTGCCTCTTTTTACAAGGGGGTTGAAATGTTTTTTGAAACACACTGTACATTTATTGAATTTTCGTAGTTCTAAATATTAAAATTATCCAAATTCAAACTATAAAATTCGCCGCAAGAGGAGACATTTTGAGATTGCTTCTGAATAGAATTATGCTAATGATCTCTGCTGACAATATGAAAACTTGAAACTGCTAAACTATACATATCCTGAAAAATACAAGTTCAACGTGAACGTGTCTTCCTACACATCTCCATTTTTACTGCAGCAGTCAACAGTCATGAATATTCAGAACTTTAGGGTCATGTAAATAGTCACTTGGAATTGTAAATGAATATTCTACTGTTATTTGTGCAATCTCAACAATATCTCTTATGATTTTACTATAGAACAAATACATTCAAAAAGATCTCATCGACGTTATTCAAAATTCTGAAAATTAACTGTTAACTTCTGAATCGTTTAAATGTGTCTTTTCCGCCTACTTAATTAACGTGGGCAATTTAAGACGCATTTTCGTCAAAATTTAATCGATTCAAGTGCACTCCGTTTAAAATTGCACAACGGGCACATTCTTCGTGGATCGTTTGTTTCTCGCCGAGTGCAACAGCTTCCCCCTTTAAATACGATCGCTTCCGTTTTGCATTAGCTTATTTTGTATGCAACTAATTTACATATCTAACAGCCACGATAAAATTGGTTAACGCTGTTCCAAGCCTGTGAGCGAACGCCACCTAGTTTAAGCTTCGGTGTAAGCAGTTAAGCTTCGTGGCCGATTTCGTAATGTATGTTGCTACGATTTAATAGGGTTGAGATTGTCCACCCTAATGCATGCGTCTGCATGTAGGTATATATAAACTGGCACTGAACTATCTACGAAACCAAAAGCCTTTGTGATGTATTCGTGATCAATAAGGACACTATGACAAACATGGCGAACATCTTTCAAACCTAACTTGTTCCTTTGGCGCCAAATGAGAGAAACATTCATTGTCAAAATTTGTATTTCAACATTTCTCGAGTTCCATATTTGTAACTTACAAAAATAGATAAATATAAAAGAATCGTTTTTCTTCATTTTTAATTTCTAATAAATTTGCTACCATTTAATATTCATACGACACATCGAGAAACAAAAAGAAATATAAACTATGGAAAAACAGAGATGGAAATTATGGAAGAGACATATTTTTGATTATGTCGGTTGTTCCGAGTCTTGTAACCGTGATTTTTCATTTGTTCGAATTAAAAAGCATGCATCGTAACAACAGGCAAACGACGCTGTTTATTTAGAAATATTCGGTTCCCTGGCCTTTTTATTTTGCGTTTCATTTTTTTCACCATTTTTAGGTCGTGCACGTCTATATCATCCATTCTATATCTGCATATTCGAAACGAAATTTTTTATGATACGTTCGTCGAATATTGATCTACCGCGGTGAAGCTGTACAAAGCTTTTCTCCCATTCATTTCGAGTTAACGAGGTTTTTGCATCGATCAGCACTTACTTTTGTACATCGAAATTAGTGTAGTACAATGAAAAGTACTTTTCTTCCATTTTATCTGTCTGTTTGCTCGGCATTTGCGTATGGACGGTTCCGAATTGTCCGTACGCTTTAATATGATTTTATAACGGGCAAGACAAAATCCCATCATGTCAATGGCTGTAATACTCCTATTATCGGTCGAATCGAATTTCAAGCTATATTGCCACCATTTATTTTATCGGCCAATTCTATTTCGCGGTTTCCACATCTGGAATCACAAAAATTTCGGATATTTGGAATTTTGGTATTTGAAGATTTGTGAACTTTGAAAAATTTAGTTTGCAGAAATTGGATGATTTGGAGATTTGAAAATTTAGGGACATAGGCATTTAGCGGCCTAAAAATTTGAAAATTTAGTAACTTAGGGAGCGTGGAGGTTCAGGAATTTATGGATTTGAACATATGGAGTTTATGTATTTAGAATAGAAAATATAGAAATATAGAAATCATAGAAAATATAGAAATCTGGAGATTTAGAATTTTGGAAATTTAAAAACTAAAATTTGAGTATCTGGAATTTTGGAACTTGGGAAACAAGGACTCTGAAGGATTAGGAAGTTGGACTTTCAAAGATTTGGGAAATTTGAGAATGAAGTATCGTAGTAAATAAATTGCCATGACACTTATAAAAGTCCGATAAAATATATTTCTAGAGTACATTTAACACACGATCAATAGTAATAGCATCAAATTCTAAAAGGACCTACACGGGTTTGCTTTTATATTCAGATGTAGTACTGTCTAGCCACTTAATGAATAAATTGGTGGACAACAGCCAGCCGTCGTTAAATTTAATATCCGATACAACTCCGATATCTAGAGCAAAAGACGAAACTTGCATTTTTTTTTTAACGAGACTACCTCGGCGCTACAAGAAGAAAATCATTTCGTCCGCATTTCTCCTCTCCAATTTTTCCGCGCCATTTTACTTTCATCATTTCGCCGGGTAGAAGCCACGGGGCCCGCAATGCTTATCCAATTTAGTCTGGAGCGTAGCACCGATAACTTTTACCTAGCGAAGGAAAGAAGCTTTTGTAAGAAAACCCTGGGGAAGTTTCTCTCGGTTCGAGCCATGCCCAGTAACGTGTCCAACAGCTTAATCTTCAACTAATCCTCGCTCCCTCGACTCGACGTCCACGAGGAATTAGAGGTAATCCGAAACACGAGTTTAATGGCCAACTTCTCATACAATCACAAACTGAATGTTTACAAGTACCACCCCCGGACCACCCTTCCTCACCTAGGATAAACAAATTTGCAGCTGTCATCGATTAACGATTTACGAGTATGTTATCTTTCGACACATCGACGAATTTGGTGCAACCATTAAATCCGGGCATAAATATCGGAATAAAAGTTAATTAAGAAATAATAGCTAACTAAAACTTGCATTGTATAGAAACAGATATTTGACACGACGTGTATGAAATTTATACGAGGTTCAGTACTGTTAAAATTGTCTATTAACTCCGAAATATCTAACCGAAGTATTATTTAAAGCAATCAATCGTGAATAGTTAAAATACACATATTATTATTATACACTTATTATTCATATTAAAACTATTTTCGTTCATCCGACGTTTCTATAACTCAGTGATTGAATATAGATCAAACAGTTCAATATTCACTCTTCAAATATAATTACATTTAGCTAAATATGACATCCACGTTATCTTCTATTTATCCGCATCCTTATTTATTCAAAATGATAGAATGTTTGAAAGAAACGCCACTCACAAAATAGGAAACATAAAACTGAACAGAACAATCTACAAGATTATATTTTTGTAACCAGAGTACATTTTATCGTGTTACGAACATAACCTTGTTACGTCATTTTGTCCAAACACTATGCCGAAACGTAGAACGTTGATTGGAAAGCGTATAAACGATTGATCGCCATCTTTGGAAAGAAAATCGCGACTACTGCCTCGATAACAACATCGTCTCAGTCTGTCTGATGGAGCTAGGTAAATGTAAGTGCGCAAGTTTTTGGTCGATTGGAAAACTTAGGAAGCAAAGAACTTCTTCGAACTGTCATTAGTTACAGAATCGTGTGTATCCGTTCGCGGTAAGCAAACGGTCGCATTCAATCTCTCGGTCTGGCTCCTCTTAACAAACATGTTGACAACGATTGGATCGTCAGATACGATGAATCAACGAAAACAACCGGTCGACTAATTAGAAGCCGCTTCCCAACGAGCTGCTCTCTATTTCCGGTCATTTTCGAGCGAACTTCTGAAATGATCGTCCCTGTTGGGTGCTCGATTAGATCGATGGTGTTTGTGGTATCTCTAAATGACTTTAATCGACTAAACTTCGAAGTTGGTATTCTACAACAAACAATATCTATAGACCTAAATAGCTCTTTCTATTATACTCGAAGAAGGTCAATCCGAGATTAAAATAAGTTTGAGAAAGTTTGTGCGATTGCACTCGAGATAGATAGTACTCGGAAATATCGACGATTTAAATTTACTTATATTTCATCTGAAATTTCTTAAATTTTAGATACTGCTCTCTACTATCTACGGAACTAATTTCGTTCAAAAATTCGTGTCTAATTTTAGTCGAAGCTGTATTCGTTCGACAGATCGATTGACCCGGCTACATCGTTCAAGGAAAACTATTATGAAGTTAATGAAGCTGAGTTTCATACCGTATCTGTGCTATTATTGTACGAGGATTAAAACTTAAATTAGAACGATCATTTCCTGTCCGACAATGTTCAACATCTATTTAATACATAAAGGTTCTTTAGTAAGTTATTTAATATTTAAGGTTATATGGACGGAAATTAAATAGAATTTAGAGCACGAGTTTTCCTAAATGTCTTCTACCGACATATTTTATATTACAGAACACGTATTATATACCGATATAAAATAGTAGTTTGCATGAGTCTTATCGTTCGGAAAGACAAAAATATTTCACGGGAGAGAAATCGAAAGGTGGCACGAAATGATTGAACGGTAGGCGCGTCGAAATCGAATTTTAGCCCATAATTGTTTCCAAACGTATGTAATCTGGCGGTGAAGGGCTCGCGGAATCTCCTTCCAGGTTGATTCGATTTCCCGTCGCTTCGGATAGCAGCTTCCGGCGAAATCCCTGATGGCGCCCTCTGTACCGACGCTGCGAATGTACGAATCCACCCAATAAGATCGTAAGCGCACCTGGCGACTCTCCCGTTGCCCGGCCCGTGTTGTAACCCCCTCTCGGCTTGTCGATCCCAAAGGCATCGGTCAAATTCGATTTTCCTTTTACATCGAATCGAACCATTCGGAATAGCGATCGGTTCTAGTGCCGGGGGAGGACCTTATTCAGGAAGTTCGCGTTGGCTACTATAGGGCTGGTCAGTCAACCAGCCCAGCCAGTCGGCGAGCGAAGTGGTAAACTAGATACGGGTATATAGATAGGAAGGGAATAGAAGCAGAACCGGGTCAGCTAGCCAATCCCCTCTGCAAGGCACACCAACCTCTCTCTACCGGTAACATTCACGTGCTCATCTTCGAACCTACCAACGACTATTCCTTTCTTCTATTTTTCCCGTTTTCCTCCATTTTACACCGCCGTATCCCGAATACATATCAAACGAATCGCCCAGATCCGTTGCCGATCTTCCACCATCGCACTCGAGAGAATTCCTCGCGAAATACTGGCTCCAGTAAAAAAAAACTGCGAACCTTGCAAACTCCCCAGACTTACGGCGGTTCCTTTAATAGTCGGTTGCATAATGCCCTTGTCGGGCCGTGTAGGTCTCAAAGGAAAATCCGACCGTTGAACACCGCGGAACTTTTGCGGTTTCTATCGTCGACATTCAGCGCAATGACAGAGCGATGCGAACAGCTCGGCCGCTCGCTGACTCTCAGGTATTCCGCTGTGACCTGGCGGTCACCGCAACCAGGAAATTTGGAATTTGTCAGATCCGAGGGATGAAAACGAATGCGAAATTGGCCTGAGATCGTTACTCCCAAAGGTAGATATTTCTTTGTCTTGGTTATCTCGAGAGTTGGCGAGACATCTGCTTTTCACTTTCCAGTACCCAAAGTTTAAGAATGTTCAAATACCCACTCTCAACAGGTTCTAATCTCAATAGAGAGTTACGAGGTGATTTATAAGAATCTAACGGTGAAGAGATAGACGATGAAAGACCGTAAACCTCGACAAGACACTTATGCCAGACGTAATCAAACGAAAACGACCTCTATGCATCAAAGAGAAGAGCTTCCTGTCTGGGAGTTCTCAGTCCGGTACGATTCGTTTGCTCGAAACACAGAATTGCGGGCTAACGAAATAATTACTAGTTTGCATAACTCCGTCGCACGACTAGCGCGCCAAGTAAACAAGCCTAATTATGAAAAATACATATTTCAATGCGCGTCGAAACGTCGCCGGCTTCCTCTGATGGTCGTCGCCTGTCCGCCTACGCTCGCTAATGAACTAATTACAAGCACACAAGACCGATGCGTAGCAACCAAGCGCCTCCTGAATACGAGACCTCAAGACCCGTTCTCACTGTGATCCGCCTGCAAGTGTGTGCACTGTATGTCATCTCCTACGTAGTTAAGCTTAATTTCGCGTTCCGTTGATGAGACTGTCTGCATACTAAACCAAAGGAGTGGGCCAGTCGCGCGATATTAACATGCAATCGAATCTCTCTTCCGTGTAAGCCGGTTAGGACGGAGCATCGCTTAATTCGATGTTCATTCGATTAATCCGGAACGGTTCTCCGTAGAAATAACAATGGTTCCTGAGGGGCCCGTATCGAGACAACCGTATTGGCAATTTGAAATGGCGCTCGATACACCGAGCAAGTAGGCAAGCTTACTACCGTGTATCGATAATTTGACAAGGAAACGACGGCTGTTTCGCGAATTCTTTATCGTCTTCCGTTCGACTACTCCATTCTTCGTCTCGAACGGAAGAAAATGTCGATTCGTTGTCACATTGCACGGCATTTCGTGCTGTGTCGCTTGTGTACTCGGATGCGACAGATGCAATTAAACCTAATGCGAAATTCGATACGTAGACGTGTACCATATATGGTATGGCTGTGGGAAGACGTGAAGATATATTCTTTATATCGTAAAAGTATAATTGCATTTTCAAACTTTTATGCTTTAGTTATATTTTCAAATGTTCAAATGCTCAAGTGTTTAAATGTCCAAATACCCAAATGTCCACCTATTCAAATGTTCAAATATGAACATATAGAAATTACAAATTGATATTGAAATTAAAAATTGTGAGATTACAACATTAACAAATTTTCAAGACCACACAATCTTAAGTTATGTTAAATAATTGAAATGGACGTTTTTTTTCATTTTTCTATTTTAAAAAAAATTGTGAGCAGTGAGTTTTGCGAGGATGATGAAGATTCTCGTGGAACGATACAAAAGTGTATCGAAAATGACAAGGTGATTAGAGTTTCGTATGCGAACACGTTCGTATTCGCTGTAGAACGTTTGCGCGTGGCTGATACACGCACGCGTACGCGAAACCGAGCGACGAGTATTTCGGTGAACGCTAAATATTCGCGACTCTGTGTACGCGTAAATAATTGACGCGCGTAGCGCAAATATTGGCAGGCGAACGCGAAGTCGAGGAGAACGTTTGCGCGTAGAATTTCCATGGACGAGCGCGCGTTACTCGCGTGCAAAAACGCCGGGACGAGAATTGCTTTGTCAATAAAGTAATTACACGGTATTTGCCGCTGCGAAGATTACGTTGACTTTTATTTAAAACGGAAGGGAAAAAGAAAAAACACAGGAACACCAGGTGCAAAACGGGATTAGTGTTTATTTTCTATACCAACGTTGTTTGGGTGAAAATTGTGAAACGTATAAAAGCCATTCATAGTGACATTAGAACAATTTCAATCAATTTATACATAACAGCTCTTATGTTTCGTGAACATATAATTATATCCATGTACTGTAGCGAACATTTTTCTATAGTACTTTCTTATAACCATTAATTTTATTATACATAATCTATGTAACTTTCATGAAAATTATTCGAAGTACAGTTTGAATAGTATATTAATTTTTGTAAATGTCAAGACTTGTAAAGGGTTGAACGATGACTAAGTCGAAATACAAATATCCACATAAAGATATGGCAGTCATAGAGACATTTCTTCTAACATAAATCGAGGTTATTCTACATTAAATGAAATGACTACTACAATTATCAAATCAGACTTACTGTACAGTAAACAATATGAAATCTAAGCAAATATTAAACCTGATAATATTCCTACAATCCTTTAAGTTGATAACCTGTTCTGGCCAACTGTACAATCGTTAAACAGAAACACGAAGCGAAATGAAGATTTCAAGATGGCGTTGTCGCGCCGGCCGATCTTGTTCACGTAGACGCTAAGCAGGATTTAGGAAAGCGGTTAGAGGCTACTTTCTAGATCCCGATCTGGAGGAACCCGTCGCGAAGGAGTCGTGACGAAGGATGCACCGGATCCCTCCACGACCCGGTAACGTCCATCCGGCAGTTGAGTCATCAAAATACTTGGGTGCAAAAATAAAGCGAGCCACCGCGAGACCGAGATTCTATCTGTACGACAAACGACGAAGTCAGCTCCCTTTGCTTTATCTGATCGCGTGATGTATCGGTACCCTACATGATATTTTTACGTGTCACGTTCGCCCCGTGAAACGACCCCGAGAGCCCGATATCGTGGCTCGCGAACAGAACCGCTGAATCCGTAGGTGGACCGAGATACTTTAAATGGGCCTGCGAACGTTGGAACACCGTACGTTTTATATAAAAGGGTTATCGGACGATCGGGTCCTTGTATCGAAACGAAAATTACGGTGGTGGTTGAAGGAATCGTGCTACGATCGCGAACAAAACGGACATCGACGAAAGAAAGTCTGCTCGGAAACATGAATTATATTTTCTGCAGTGACTCTTGCGAGCTGCGCATTGTCCATTTCGATCCAGGAATTATAGACGATATGTACGCTGGCGATGTACGGTTCTGTAGGGAAAATGGCGGTGTAAGGAAAGCCTGTTGGTTTTTGACAGGCAATCTTTTGAATTTACAAACATTTAGGATTTTATCGACTTTTGAAATTGAAAAGGGATTTGGAACAGTTTGGGAATTCAAGTGAAATTTAAATATTTCAAAACAAAGTTTGGGAATTAATTCGTTGAAATATTTCAGAACCAAGGAGTTTTAGAATCTGAAAATTAAGAAGTATGATTCGTATTTCAAATAATTAAGAAATTGTAGGATTCCTAAAAAAGGAAACAGCACCATCAACTCCCATTTCTATCAGTCGTTTTGCCATCCCACAGCAATTACGAACAATCGGTAATTAAGACGTTCGACATCCACGATAATTTCAAGAACGTTAATTAAATCTCTGTTGGTCGTTCGTGCCAATTAGTGTTTTTTACGTTCAGTCGGCGCTCACGGTTCGCGTTGAAAAACAGGTCTGAGACATTGGAAGACATAACTGCATATCAATAGTGCCATTAACGATACAAGCAACCCCTCCGAGGCGCAATGGCGCAACGACAAACGTCTGTGCCCTGCTTGGCCGCCATAAATTGTCGGCTTCGAGCAAATCGCAACACGCGCGTAATCTCCTCTTCCCTTCGAGTTTAGTCTCGGTACTAACGAGTGAACGGTTCTATCGTGCTTTCATCTACTTCCGAGTTAATTACCAACGAAATTAAGAACTGGGTCGACTTATTCTTGCAACTCGTCAGAATTCAAGGAGCGAAGCCTGTTATTTTGATAACGAGTTCTTAAATTTTAATCGAACTGAGCAGAAAACTAGTTCCATTGGCACGATAATCATTTCTATAAATACGAAAATTTTCAAATTTGACAATTTAGGAATTTAAAGAATTTAATTTTCTCATTTCACCGATTCGTAAATTTACTAATTTCTGATCCTCAGATGAAAATTGAATTCTCAAATCTTCAAACCCTTAAATTTTCAACATTCCAGATATGTTAATTTTTACATGTGGAAATTACAAAATTTTTACATTATTAAACTCCTAATTTTATAAATATCTGAATTTCTAATTTTTAATATTTGAAAATTTCTAAAGTTCTACATTTGTTAATTCCTAATTTTTTAATTGAAGAACCAAAAATTCGAGAATTTCCCTCTGATCCCAACTTTCTGTAACATCGACACAGTCTCTTTTTCTCTTCTCGTTAGACCCGGAACTTTAAACCGCTCAGAAATTCCTGACACTTTACACGGGTAGGTATTTGCAACCCGTAATGCCGGTTAATTAACGTTAATTGCGACGCGCAACGAATCGCCTTCGTATTTTCGCGATTCTGCATTGTCGCGCACCACTTGGCGCCGTCCTAATTCCTCCTCTTTGCTCCATTCTCACGTTAATCCTTTTATGCCGCGATCGCTCTAATCGCTTTGCTTTCGGACCAAATATTTTCTGCTAGAAAAGGGTTAAGCTCATCGACAAATTGAAGCCACATGTGGACATTAGCACGTTTCCTCTAATCTTTCGCAATTTAAGAACAAGCACACTCTGTTCTTACGAATGAATCTCGTCGAAATAAAATCCGAATCATCAAAATTAAAATATGGTGTTACTTAAATTCATTAACACAAGATGTCTTAAATGATTTGAGTCATCAATGATTAATCCAAAGAATGAAAATACACCTTTGGAGGCACGATTTTAAATTGATCACCAATACCTTGATAAGATCACAAAATTAACCCCTCCAGATCTTGCATGCATATTTATCCCTTTTAGACAATGTATATGATACTTATTGTACTTAAAATTGAAGTATTATAATCGAACTATTTGTGACAGAACGTACATATCAAATCCACTACATCTAGACTCAAGAAATGATTGGCATTGTAATTTATTGTTACCTATCTTGTTTCTCACATGATACTCATCTGATCCAAACCAATTGTGGAAAGAAAACAGGTCTGAAGGGTTAAAGTACCCTGAATCCGACACATGTGCTCCGATTACAACAAGAGGATTGATTATTTCGTGACGGTGTAGCAAGGTGATCCACAATTTCCTAAAGAACCGCGATAAATAATTCTATCCCGGTCGGCTGGCATCGTGCTCAGCTGCTCAATTTTTCTCGTAAATCCGTCAAACGATCCTCGAGCGAGCAGTTGAAGCACAGTAGCAAAATTATCTTTCACGCCGGAAGCCGTATAAATCAAACCACCTACCGTGATCTTGAGGTCCCGTGGGTCGCACGTATCGTATCGCCTGCTGAAACGAAGTACAGTGTGCGTCTTGTTCTCGAAACCCTGAAGGAGGCAGTAGTCTTGGCTCGCGTCCATTTCAGGATTCTTGCTGGTGTCCTTCACGTGCCGATCCTGGAACAAACAATAACTTTCGGTTAAACTTGCCGCTCTATTGGCTGGCAAAAATGTTATGAAGCTGGTGGTAATTCAACGCGTAGTAATTCAACACATGGTAATTCAACGCGTGATAATTCACCACGTGGTATTTCAATGCGAGGGTAATTCAAGTCATAATAATTTAGCGCGTGATAATTCAGCGCTCGATAATTCAGTACTTAGTAAATCAACGAGTGATAATTCACCACGTGGTAATTCAAACGTAGTAATTCAGCACTTGATAATTCAGCGCTCGATAATTCAGTATTTAATAATTCAACGCTTGATAATTTACTACGTGGTAACTCAGCGAATAGTACTTCAACCCCTAGCAATTTAATGCATAGTAATTCAACGCATGATAATTCCTCTCATGGTAATTCAACGCACGATAATTCAGCGTGTAGTAATTCAACGCATGATAATTCACCACGTGGTAACTCAACGCAAGGGTGATTCAAGCCAAGAAATTCAGCATGAGATAATTCAGCGCGTAATTTAACGCGTGACGACGCAATGCGTGGTAATTCAATGCGTAGCAACGCGATGCATAATAATGTGACCTGTGCGTAATCTAGCAGCACTCGGTAATGTAACGCGTGGCGATATAAGATATTACGTTCGAATGTTCACGCATCCCATGGTCGTTCAACGAATGATTTACGATCGCATCCGTCGATAAAAAAGAACAGCATCAAAGCTACCGAACGAGGACCACGAAAGCAAGTTCCACAAGGAGGCAGATCGAAGAAGAATAAGAAAGTACGTATCCAGCCGCCTTTTTCACCAATCACCCTTTTTTACCTCGATGCAGCACATTTTGGGGATGACACACCTATCCGGACAGCGAACAGAGGAAGCGGCGAGTTAGTTAACAGTTTCGGGACGGCGCTGAAACCCCCGTAGAGTCCCGAAGGCAAGTTTTTCTACGAGATTCCTGGTCGCCGCCTCGACATAATTAACCGCGCTTCGTGTCGACCAACAACGCGCTACCTTCGACGCCTTTCAACGCCATTGTTCCCCTCGTGACCGAACGCTCGACCGGCTTTTTTCGCGGCATTTCGGCAGGCTTTATTAGAATTTAATTTACCGGCGACGCGAAACCGGGTACCTGGTCCGTGAGGACACGTGAGGCCGTTCGAGTCACGCGTGTTATACTCCTGGCCTCCTTTTGTCCCGACACGCTTTGTTTCGCCGCTGCTCTCACCTGCGCGAGTCGCATGCACACGCGTGAAAACACAACGGCTGTTAAGCAGGAGAAAGACGAACAGGGACCAAAGGAATATCCATTTTCGTTAACCGCGACGCGTGAAATGTTCGAACGAGACTCAGCAAGCGGGCAACGAGCTGATTGGATATAAAGTATAAAGGCGGTTCGCAATAAAAGCCGTACGAGCAGACGGATAGCAAAAACAAGGAACTGTACGGACGATAAAAAAGCGGGCCGCAGGTGTAGGAACAGCCGAAGGGAACGATATTGTCAAACTTATGTGGCGTCACAGCCTGCGCGCGATTACTCGTCCTTATATAGATTTTTAGCCGGCACAGATTTTTATCTACGCTCGTTCGACGATCTTACTTCGGCTTTTTTCACAGTCAAACTTTTGTGGACCCGATTCGAAATCGGCTACGGTTATTCCAATTCAAGATTATGAAAACTATAACCGAGTTCTTACATTCTTTTTTTTAAATTAGATTTATTTTTCAATTCCTAAAACCTTCAAATTTTATAATGTCAAGTTCCTGAATCCCTCAAATTCCAACGCGTATATCGACCGCACACTTTTTCTTTCTATCCTCATGTTCCGCTGTCGTGGACAGGGAGCTATTTCGAAACGTAACGCAGTGGATCCGGGAGAAAATTCAAATTCCTAGAGAAAACTGGAACTATTCTTTCGCTCTGAGAGCTTGACGATGGCCGACCGACTTTGAACCGGCAGCTTCTGTCGATATTGCTTCCGCGTTTAACGTTTCGATGAAAGCTTCCCAAGAAGAAAGAGAGAACACAGCACGCTGATAGCTAACAACTACGTCCTTTTGTCTCAGCTACGACGGAATCCGCGTCGCTGGGAATAAGACGCCGTGGAATTTAAACTGGCCAAGCTATAACGTTACTTTTTATTGTTAGCTAAACGTCTGATCCAATCCGCTGCTGCTTCACAACGAAATTAAATTTTTTGAAGCATACCTGGCATGCTTAAAAACGCGAGCTTCGTAATACGCGGGTCCTTGAAGGATTACATAAATCGTTCGTCCCCGATGAATCGAAGAATGAAATTCACGAGCTGCGAGGAACGCGCACGAAAATCGAGTAATAAATAATTTTCACTTGGTACTTCTTCAATTTCCGCTGCCACGTCGGATACGAGCATATTTTTTCCAACGCCGCACGCCATCCGCAGTCGACACACGACCGAGCAAAAAATCCTACCTACTTTTTGCTTCTGCGTAGCTCCTTTATATTCCTTCACCTTCTATGACGAAGTACATAGTTCTTGCAAAACGATTGCATTGTTTGTTAATTCAGTTAGTTCATTTTTCACTATTCAGTTATTGTTGGAGCTGTTTAAGAAATTCGACAAAAATAAAAATATGGGAACGAAAGGAAAATATGGACGAATATAGGAATAAAAGGAAAATGTTAGTAATGTGATTAAATAACCTCACAAGACATGTAACGTTATCCATGCTGACACTGAAACCTTTAATTTTAATTTCTACATTTATAGATATTTCTACATAATGTCAGAAATGAATCAACCTCGTGTATTTTATTAAAGGTACAAGTATGGTACAGATGTGCAATCTTCTCTGAATAGGGTTTAAGTGGTGATCGGATCAAATAGCGACAAATTCGCGTACAGATTCGCTGCATGTAGACGAGCAGAAAGGGAGAGTGAAGAGAATAGGGGAAGGAGGAACATCGTTTTCCCTGCTGGAAATCGTTCGCTAGCGTAACGAGTGTGCCGTTTCCGCGAGCATCCGTTTCGCGTAGGTACCCACACGTTCAATTGTCTTCTCGTCCCATCGGTCGTTCTGTCGGCTGTTTATTGCTATCCTCATGCACGAACGGTTGATACCGCGGAATACCGCGGTATTGCCGCGAAAGAATGGCGAACGCTGAGTGGCGTGTGTTCCGCAATTATACGAATTATGTCTGTGCTATTCAACGAGCGGACAATGCCTCTTTCGCGAGGCGTGGATGGGCCCGTTTCGACGAACGGGACGCGTCGAGCACGTTCAACTGCTCCAATTTGAGCGAATTTTAGCTTCC
Organism: Megachile lagopoda; assembly: GCA_036983795.1. Classification (NCBI taxonomy): domain Eukaryota; kingdom Metazoa; phylum Arthropoda; class Insecta; order Hymenoptera; family Megachilidae; genus Megachile; species Megachile lagopoda. The sequence continues at coordinate 10,361,339 of CM072800.1, forward strand.
GTTTCGATTACCCGGACTTTTTCAAATGATTCCACGTTCTTTCGTTAACAACGTTATCGTGTTCGACGGCTGGTTCGCTTTTTCCACCAACTCGTATTGTTCGATTACGAATAGAACTGTTAATTTCGAATGAATGGACGTTTGCAAGGATTTTATGCTGATTAAACGTTTTCTTTACGATTGCAAAATTTCGACGTCGTTGGAAACAGACTATGTAAATGTTCGTGAAGACATCTGTGAGGGTAACGTTAATTCCTTCGTAGGTGCAAAACAGCTTCAGTTTTCTACCTAAAGAAGACGGATTGAGAATTGCTCTATCTTAACGTTTGTAGAGGCATCCCTATGCTAATAATGAAGGGATCGTTAATTGGACGATATCTCCGTAGTTACAGAAGAAGAGCTTGCTCTCTGCAGAACGTTGGAAATGGAATGAAAACCGCTCTGACAGTGCATCCTTATACTAACGATGAAAGTAACGATTTGACATTTCCTTCGTGGTCGAAAAACCCTATCTAAAGAAATGTCAGAAACTGCGATCTTCGTGGTACCATTAGAGGTGCCAATCGTGAACCCTTCTCAACTCATACATCGCCATCAAAGATTTCTGAACCTAACCATCATGTGAGGTATGCAAATTTCAACTTTTTTAAGTGCAACATAAATAGCTCAAAGAACAAGGATTTTATATTTCACTTTAAATTCTCGTATTTGGATCTGCTGTGTATGAAATATTTCAGTACAGTCTGCAATTTAGAAGTTCTTCGATTCTTATTGTTAGGCAATATTTATCAAGTTCCAAAGAAAAGTTACGTATTGTCCCGTTTTATCTCGGTATGTGACATTTCAGTTTGTTCGCGAGTTTGCAACCACCGGCCGAGGCTACTGAAAAAATCAGGAAGCGTGTGCTGTTATGAAACGCTATATCGCGATGCAGGCACCATTTCCGCGGCTGTACGTGTCCCACGGTGCTATGGCCTTTTCTCATCCATCGACTGACGTTCTCGTATTTGTTGTCGCGAGGGCGTCATGCTACGGCAAACACGCGGCCCTCGCAAGTCGCTCGTTCGTGCAGTTGGTTCATTATGCAAGTTACGTTTATTATTTACGCAACATCTCCGCAAAGTCCAGAACCTCCTAGATCGATAATCCTACGCGGTCGAATGAAATGTTTTTCTAACTAGAACGTGTATTATCTTGCGGTCGTGTGGGTTTTCTAGAATAGTTGCGAACACCGGGTACAGGCGGGACACGGTTCTCGTTCCGAGCAGATTAACATCGTTTCGACGTTATTATACGGGACACGTCGTAATACGAGGTTACTGGTCCGCGAATGGTCTGGAAACACGAAAAGGATCACAAAAGCCCGCGTAAGCAACAATGTCCTGTTTGATCTCGTTTCCCGGTCGGGTCATTCGGGACAACTCCCCGTGGAGAAGGTAGACTTGTAACGTTCGTTGCCACAGTAATTGGGAAACAACGCCAAGTAGGACGGTCGTTTCGTTATTTTGGACAACGCTCCGAAAGTGGTACACATCGGCGAATTAGACCGACGCCCGTCAAATCCTAATTGAGATCGTTTAAAACACGATGAAGCTCCGTAATTTCTCCGCGGAACAAAAGGTACGCAAAAATCATGGTCAGCACGGTCTGAAACGAATGGCCAGTGGCAACGAAACCGAATTAAACACTTTCGACCCGTTATCGCGAGCCATTGCTCGTTATCACGAAATTGTTTCATCGACCGAGCGATAAATTTCTTTCGTCACGATCGCGCTTGTTAGCGGAGTCCCCGACATAACCGATAATCAAATAGCGCGGGAGTATCGGTTAATCCGCAATCAGATTCGTAATCCGCAACCGGAAATTATGATCACCGTCGCGTCCTTGGTAAATCCAGCAGTTCCGTTTCACAGCGTCGACGCGCTTGTATATTTTGCGCCAACGTCCCCAACCTTTCGTGTGTATCCACGTCCCACAACGTAATTGTCTTGCTGCCTCTATCGGTCCAGGTATCTCCCGGTTGCCACCGCACAATCTCCACGGTCCGCCATCGCATCGACAACGCACCTACGCACGCACGTTGCAACAACAGAATCCGTGCACCGAGAAATTACTGCAATTACATTCGCCCGATTCGCAGCATTCCTGCCCTGAACCTTCATCGATGACGATACGCTATCGCACGATTAACGGTCAAGTGCTTCCCTAAACAAGATTAGCCAGGCGTTTAGCTTACACCTTTTTTGAAACAACCCTTTGCACTCGGAAAGTGACTCACATTCATCATTCGATTTGATTTGAAATCTTTTAAATTTCATTCTTCCTATTTATTTTTCACATAGAATAACTCTCTGTTGTATAATCTGTTATACTCATTGTATGCAGCATACAATAGTATTTTAATTTCTTGTGCAATCCAATGTGCTATAATAGAACCAGCCACTTAATGAGTAAATAGAAGTAATTAAACGAGTAAATATACCAATGCACACACCAAAATCGCGGATATAGGTCAGCGTCTGCCAAATATTTAAGTAGTATAAGTAAACGATAAGCACAAGGCAACGAGTCTGCGCTGTAGAAAACGTGCGAAGTGGATTTTCATCACTATAGTCAATACTTGCTACATTAGTGATCATTTACATTTACATTTACATGCGTTGCCATTACATTTAATCCTCTCTTACAAAAATGCAAAATTTATATGGAAGGTGCAAATGTACAATTTAAATTCAAATATTTGCTCCAGTACAATATTTCTCTTAACTCCGTTTTATTTTCAGTTTTCAACATTTTACTCATTTTGTGTAATTGAAATGTAACAATTAACGAGAACCAGTGGTTGAAAGAGTTGCGAAGTATAAATACATAAGAAACGAACATTGTTTTCCATTAATTGTATTGATTTGTTCACATGCGATACGAAGTTTGCCTATGTTTTTTAGATATTCCTAAACGTATAAATCATTGCTCAAGTACTAATAATAGACCTACAAACCCGACCGATTAGGATCGAAAAATTAGAGCGATAATTGTAAGCGTGTTCGCGACGGAAACAATTACCGGACATGGTGATTTTTAATAAACTATCGTTGAATTGTTGCGTGGTTCTCTCACGGAAAGTCGCGGCATGGAAGAACGCAGAGAAAAATGTATCCGGAAATTCCATGTCGCGGCCAGAAAGTTTCTTTTATAATTCCAAGTGACACGAAACGAACTTGCTGTAACAGACCCCTTTGCAAACCAGCCCTTCTTTTCTCACGATTCGAACGATCGCATTGCTGATGATGCATCCGTAATGCGGGTCTATGCAACAAGGAATTATGTCAATTAACTATTGTCCTCCGTGTATCATTCGTAAGAACGAAGCGACTGCGGTGAAACGAAAAGACATTGAGGAGTGGTTAAAGACACTCGAACAATTGATGCTTTCATATTGCACTGTGAGTAACATGCAAATACCGGGTATTGAAATGGTGGATCAATGGTGGGCAGATTTAGCACACGACGAGTACAATAAGGTTTGGGACGAAGAAAACGATATTGAATGAAATATAATTTTGCACTTTCCTATTCAGTTTTCAGTTTCAGGTTCTCAAATTTTCGTGTTAGAAATTATTAAAATAGTTTTGTTTGAATATTTAATACTTGAAAAATATTGTTTAACAGTGATGAATACACGTATGTTAAAAGTGTTTATTAAATTAATTGAAGTAATTTTTCCATGAAGTATCAGCAATAACTGAGACAGAATATTATGCTCTAAAACTTGTATCAATCGTTTATTTTCCCTGCGACTATGTATCTCATTTTCGAGACCGTGCAGTAATGTAAGATTTATCGAGAAAGGCATCATTCTATATACCGGTACATACGCAACATACTGAAGAAAGGGGTTCAACTCGAGGACAAAGGGTTAACGTTTGCTCCACGATACGTCCGATGGCAAACGAGTAATCGCCACAATTATTTTTGCAAAGCAAATCGATCACGAGCTGCCGGTTCTGTTGAGAGTAAACACGTGTTTTCATGTTGACGTAATAGCCATCTACATCAACAGCCCTAACATTTAACAAACGCTTGGTGTTCCGTGTACAGCCACGCAAATGTCACGCATTATACACGACAAACAACAGAAGTCACTTAACCCATGTACAGAATCGATTTCCATAATGTTGGAAGAGTAATTCCGCTTAGGGGTAAAGTAAGGGTCACCGCCGCTAATAATTTCTCTACTAGGCGAAAACCCTTTCTTGCCATCGATTCCCTTTCTCCGTTATATCCGACCGTCATTCATGTGCCGAACAATTACGTCAATTACTTGGTCCCGATTCGTCGGACGCGATAATGCGACGCGACGTCAACGACGCTGACAGCGATATCCCGCTGCAGCTAATGATCGCGTTTAATGGACTCGTATTGCGTCAAGAACGAGATCGATTACCGAAATTTACCAAAGGAGAACGATAAATCGACTATCGAATGCCTTTGTTTTCGTCGTAAGATCGTCAGTATAGGGAGAGGAAACTGTGGGATTGACGAGCGGAGGAAATGTAGGTCTGATTGATTATAGTGCAGTAATTTACGTCTGTTTATGGCTGTTATTATGTATAGCAGCGATGAGCAATTGCATATGGGACACTGATAGGTACTTAAATTTATAGATTTCTATATCTTCAAATTCCTGAGTTCTTAAATTTTCTACCTTCATCATTCTCAAATTCTAAAATCCCTACATTCCCATATCCTTAAATTTTCAAATCATTTTCAGAACTGCGAATTCTCAAATCCATAAATTCCTGAATTCCCAAATTTGCAAATACCAAACTTCCTAAATTATAAAATTATAAAATTGGAACTAAAACTGTAACGATGCAGGAGAAGTTAATTCTCCGAGTACACAAAAAGCTAGTCGAAGAAACGTGAAATTATGTAATACTCGGTTGATTTTCCGGAGCTACACAACGAGGTTGCATGCATTCGACCGGATACGTCGAAATTGCACAACACGGTTTCGCTGCCGTGTTTCGTGGTGTGCGTACGTGTGCACACACATACACAGGTACCATGAAAAGCATTGCGCTCTCGTGCTATCGGATTAAACGCATCTGCGCTCGTTATCTTTGGTCGATGACTTCGAGCCGGTTATTTCCGCCGCTACAGTTTTTCATCTTCTTCGCGTGTCGTCCCGTCGAGGATGCGTGCTTTCCTGCCGCTATCTTCCGGTTACTTTATCAACAATATGATTCGAGGTGGGCGAGGAGTAGCGGGGAGCAAACCGAACCGAGCCGGTCGCACGTTTCTCGTTGAAGAAACGCTGGTTGAACTCGTTGCCGACGATGTCGGATAACATCGTCGGGAATATAAAGTTGTACATACTCCGTTTCACTCGCGTTCTTGTCGTTGATCCGTGGCCTGATTCGCCCTTGCGTTTCCCGTCCCAACGATCGGGCTCGATAATTCGAAAGCTCTTCCTGCCTTTCCTTTCAATTAACGAGCCCCGCGCATGACTTTTCATCTCATTTCAACGACCGTTATCGATTCCGGGCTCTCGCGACTCTTGTTTCTCGTGACCCGTTCCAGTCGCGTGTCAATTGTAAACACGCGTGCTGTTCCGGTTACTCGATTTCCCAGGCGTTTCGAAGCGTACGGCTTGAAAAGCAAACTCTCTCTATCTTCGCGAGCGAAAGCCTCTTATCCCGATTTCGTTTCTTACAAAATCGCGTTGTCGATTCGAACCGAGGCGTTTTCGTCAACTTGTTCGATCGCGATACGGTCGTTGAAAAGCAAGGTAACGCTCGCATCGACGCGAAACCGGAAAACACTTTTCGCGGTGGCGATTCGATTGGACTTCTCGCGCGCGCGATCGTTCGAGCTTCTGTTATCGCTCTCGTCATTAAACCGGAGGCTATTTTCGACGTCCATGGGGCCACGGATTCTCGTACGGTTACGGATAAACACCGGACCGCGGATGTGTGCGGTTTTCGTTATCAATTTTATGATTTTGGGAGAACGCGCGGCCACCGAACGTTTCACGGTCGAGAAACGCCGAGCGTTTATTTATCGGTCCCGATAGCATCGGCCACCGAGGAACACGGCCACCGTGTTAACGATTACAGTGGACACCGGTGGAAACGGACGCGGTGTATAAAATCCGTCGTTCGTTGTACGCATTGCAATGAACCAGGTGGCGTACCGGTGGCCAGCATGTAAATTATTGCGCGACGGTAATCGCTTTATTACGCTGTGCTGAGATTTTCGATTGTACACGCGCGCTACGCGACATTTGGCATCAATGACACTCTCGAGGAATTATTCTCGATACGTGCCTCTTTTATTACATTTCAATACTCGTTTACGTTGTTAAATAACCAACTGATCTTATCAATGTCGAATCGCTTTGATTAGATTTCCCAAATATCGTGTCGTTTCGCGAACATATGGAGCATAAAAAGTTACATATGTTCCTTTTTATTTTCTATGTTAAAAGACAAAAGATATTTAGGAATAGACTTCTTGTCGTCGTACCAAGTCTTCGTGTACCTCCCAATGTTGTACATTTTGAGTCATTTTTGAATCGAGTCAATTGATGTAATTAAAGAGCAGTTACCAAAAACAATAAAGATCTATCTGATTAGGTGTTGAATCAGTAATGGAAAAAATATCATCGAAGGACGAGGATGTGTATCGTGCTCGACAATTGTTGTGCTACCCCTTCGAGTACACGATAAATATCCGGTTGCACCCTTCGACTCGGTGTTCCGCTCGAAGAAACCGAAGCCTGTTGCAAAATGTTTGATCGTACAGGCAGATTCTAAACGCGGAAGTAAGATCGTGTCGCAGTTCGAAGCTTCCCACGAGGGGTGGTCGCGAGTCCGCGTCGTCGTCGCCGTCGTCGCGACGTCGTGGTTCGCTTCGAAAGGAGTCATCAGTGCGCGACGCCATTATTCTTTCCGTCTCGTGCAGCCAGTTTTTCTGGATCACGAGTCGATCCAGCCGTAAGTCCGCTGCCTTTTCACCGGCCGAGCGGCTGCATTAATCACGAGACACCCGGGGATATTATCGTGGAAACGTGAAACGTCCGCTCCTCGTAAATTTCCTTCTTCCTTTCTTTATTTCTCCTTCGCCTATCTTTTGTTCCGCTTTTACCCCCCTGTTTCTCTTTTATCCTGATTAAGTATTAATTTATTCGATTCCTTCCCGGTCCCACCAACGCTGCCTTGTTTTCCAACGATGTTTCGCATTACGACGTCTTCGCCGTCGCGAATCCATTTTCTTCTCCGCCCTGCGCTCCGCAGACACCGTATCGTCGATCGTTATCGTTCCGAACGGAGACGCAACCCTTCGATGTCTTCGTCCACGGGGTGAAACAACGATCGTTCGATTTTATCGCCGATATCGTTCGCGCGTTATTGCGTACGATAATAAGTGCTTCACGAGTGTATGATAATTCGAGAACGCTTCTCCATGGATATTCTTCCTGCGATATCGTAATAATGATCAAGTGAAAAGGACGATATTCGGATCGTCTTCAACTTCCTAAGCTTTACATTGGAAGCTTTACAAACGGTTAAAAGAATCCATTGAATGGAGCAGCGCTACAGAAATTCGAGAAGCGTGCACATCGAAGTAGATATTATTTCATTTTAATCGAATTAGCTGATAAATGAATAAATACTATATGAGCAATATTTTCTCAAGTTAATAAAGTTTTCAAACGTATCGATCCTGAATTTCAATTTTCCTAATTATATTCTTATGAATGAATTTTTTGAATGTGCAGAAAATGTAAAGCACCCTTCTCTTCCTGAACGAACCTTTGTGAAAGGGGAACCGTGCTTTCTCAATCGATTAAAAGACGCGAAACCATCGATATATCACTGGAAGACGAACGATATCTCGTACATACTCCAGCGTATCTAGGTTAGCGTGAAATTTGTAGCCACGAGCTTCTTGATATTCATGAAACTTTTTGCTCGTATCCCCCCGTTTTGTTTCTCTCGCTATCTCCCTCTGTTCTTTCCGTCGTAATTGTCTTCATCTGTAACAAGTCCAGAGTTGCCGCTTACGATTCCGAGGCAATACGAGGCAACGTCTTGAATAAAATATTTCCCTGGCCCGGAGACGTCAGCCACGCTCAATCTCCGCGAAGACGATACATCCTCGCGGCGCATCCAACATTCATTTTCCGCCGGTTCGATAATTTCCAGTAAATTCTCAGCCCTACGGCCGTATTCCCGATAATGCGCCACTCGACACCCTGCTTCTCCATCGTTACCTTCTACTTCTCCCTGCTCTTCTTGTTGTCGGTGTAATCCTCTCAGAAATCGTTCATAGACGAAACCCTTGGAGTACCGGGGACAGCCGAGGAACGAATTGATTTGCAAATGGAAGAAATCGACGAATCGCTTCGCTAACGCCTCGAGTTTCTTTCGTCTCGTTCATAGCCGTCCTTTGACTTCCAACAGCAATTTATGCCGCCACCATTTGTAAAACGCTTTACAACTCATCCTCGATTGAACGTTTTTACGAACAAACGCTGTGATTTCAATGGAACTTCTCCTGGATGATTGGACCATATACGCGATAGACGATTAGAATTATACCTGCGAATGTGCATCTTAAGAGACGTAGATATGAAATATGAAGAACTATGTGGTGATAATTGTATCTAATATCGAAATGGTGCAAATATGGATAATTTTATATATACATACAACTATAAATACAGCTTTCAAAATTTTATCCATAAGTGATTGCGTATTTCTAGCTATAGACGATGATTAACGTGTATTCACACTTATTATTCGGGTTAAGTTCTGCTGAAATCGGTGAGATAAAATTTCGCGCGAGCACTCGGCTCCGTTTTCTTAAATCATTGATCGTAAGAAGATTGCAGCCGGACAGGGCAACAAATTTCAACGGAAAAACCATTTGCGGCGGAACCGTGCACGGAACGTTGCGGATCTCGACGCAATTTTTCCTCTGATTCCGATTCAGCCGGCGTGCACGAGCTCTTCGCTTTCGACCATCGAGACGCGCGGACTCGTCGGGATTGTAATCCTCTCGCGAGGATAAATGGAACCGGAGGAATATCGAAGGTCGTTGTTCGGCCTGAAACATCGATTGTGTCACTCGCTCGCGGAAATCGTGTTGCACGTAACAACGTTTCGCTGAACGCGACCCGACTAAATTATTAATCCACCTTCGTTGTAACCGCATTGGTAAGGCGAAAAGCTACGGAGTTGTTCTTTCACAACAGGCGTTTAAACTGATTTTTCAACCTGTTTCATGATTTACTTTCTGCGTGATAAAAAGAATACATGCTATGTTGTATATGTCCACAGTTTGATATCCAGAATCGTTCATGAAGATTCAAAATATTTATAAAGCTATTTGAATATGGTTACTGACTCGTCTCAAGATTCATGGTATCATATTTTAGGATTTTTCCTCAACATCGGCTTTGCGGATGCTGTACATTGCAATGCATTGATGCTTTTCTCCCTTGTAGCTTATAAATTTTCTGCCGGATTTATGTCAGTAGTATAAAGTCAATCGGATTTATGTTTATAGCATGGTACTCTATTTGAAAAGCAATCATCTGATGTGACGCTAAGCTGTAAATGCCAGAACTAGTCAGACAAATTTTTGTTCATAAAAAGTTATTGCTAAAAATATTGAAGAATCTGTTGCTCATAAAAACTGTGAATAATTGTAATTATTAATTGTAACATTTTTATCTACATTTACTGACATAGGTTGTATAAACAATAAGCTTGTATAATTAAAATAATTGTTTAAATACAAGGACGATCTTTCCTGCTGCAATAACTGAAATATCTCGGTAATAGTCCGGCGAAGAAAGGAAAATCAATGAAACAACAAGAAACGCGGATAAAAGTCGTGAGAGTTGTTTCGCTGGAATCCGCGTTTCCGTTTAAAACTCAGCTGCCGAAAGAGCGGGAGATAATTGTGCATCCAATTTTGCCGGATTATCGTAGCTCGGAACGAGAAGGGCTCTCACGCTGATAATTCCTTCGGAGTAACACGTATTCGTAAATTATCTGGCCAAGTATGGAGCACGGTCGAGCGCGTCCGACAATAGAAAATCCCAGAAAGTGTTTCACGCTCGTAAATCACTTTCCACGTATTTGATATCGCGCTACTCCCCGACTCGACTCACGGTACACGTGCATCGTGAAAGAAAAATGGTGAAACTGTAGCATCATTCTCGGCCAGAATAATAACCACCGTCCGTTGTTGCGTGAAGGGTTTTCTGTGCGGCGCGTTTGTTACTGATGGGTTATCGCATTAAGGCGAGTTTAGGTGAACATCGAACCGGTTGTCCGCTTAAAAAGGTCAGAAAAATGCTTTCTGAGAAAAAAATTTAGAAACATTCAAGTCTAGACAATTACTTCACTCATTTATAATAGAAACGAAGTATATCATAAATCATGCGATTTATAGATTCGCAGATGTAAGTATATTTTGCAGACTTCGATGAATCATACTTATTCGATATGTTTCTCTGATGTGTCGTAAATGATGTATCATACTTATTGGATATATTACTTCGATGTATCATACTTATGATGTGTGATGTATTTATTTTGGGAAGTCTTGACAACCAGGTAAACAAGAAATTACCATTGCCTGGTCGCTGTAGATGGCGATTGAAGTTAACTGATTTATTTATTCAAAAGTTTAATTTGAATCGTTGTGTCACCTATATTTGTGTCACAGTAGGTGTCACAGTATGCGAGGAACATGCTTACCTGGCTATAATATATTTTTGCTAACTGACAGAGTATCTGTTACAGCTAAATATCGTCACAACAATTTACTGAAAATAAAGTTACCCGTTACGATTTTTGACGAGTGTAATGATAGTGTAAAAATATTGATCATTTGGAAGAAGCTGAAGAAGTTGCTTATTGTTACTCGTATCTGTAACATCAGTTTCCCAGTTATTACGTGCGCGGAAATCGGTAGTCCCATAGTCGTCCGGTTGTAAAGTTATCGAAATGTCGGACGTACCGCGATATCCGCTATCGATAACCCCGAAGATTAATATGAAAGAGTTCGCACAAAGAAAACTGACTAGCGGAGGGGCCAGGTTAAAAAGTCATCGTTCATCGGGTCCGCAGCCGAGGACGGGACAGAGTTTGCTCTTCCTCGGTCTAATTCATTCGTAACTTCTACCAGTTCGTCGAAGAAAGGGGGTGAAGAGGTAGGAGGCGGAGGAGAGAAAGAAGAAGAAGTCGTCGTCGAGCGGATGGGATGAGGCGAAAGCTGAAAGACGTAAAAGCAGTCTGCGGTAGGCAGTGAAAAATCTCAAAGCCATTCCTCATCTGTCCACGATGGTGGGACAGAGAGACGGCAAAAGGAATAGAAAAGGATCGACGCCGATCCAACTGTAGTAGCCGTGCCCCGGCGAATGCCACCCGCATCAGATAATATTTAAATTGATGATAAACATTTATAAAAGCGTTTTGTTATACAGAAAACATATTTGGATCATTGTGCGCCGCAGGAACGGAGATTATGAATTCAGGGGCCTGGCCCGAAAGCCATTGTCCGTCGGCCCGCTCATCTCCATAACGGGTCCCATCTTCGTCCACTTTCCATCTTTCTTCTTCGGCTTCTGTGCTCTTTGCCTGCCTTCGTCCCCGTTTCAACGACTCTCGCTGCACAAACTCCGGTTCCATCTTCTCTCGCTTCTCCAAAGGTGGGCCTCCACTCCCTCGCCATCTCATGCTACCGACCGTGCCTTTGTGAGTCCAAATTCGACTCGATCCCGAACTCTGATTGTTTTCTCCGTGCCCACCTAAATTGTCCAAATGAATGCGAACCTGCGCGACCGATGCTGCTCTACGCGCACGCAACCCTCTTGGCGTATGTATGTACCCTAATCGTCGCCATCATTAATCGTCTTCGTCGGAATAGCCTGATCCTATCGTTACTGGGCCTCTTTCTTTGAACGGCTATCGGAAAGGGATTCGAAAAAGAGAAGTTTTGTTCTGTAAGGTTTAGGAGACTCGTGTGTCAACGTTGAGAGATCTTACTGGAGGCTGATGGGATTTTAAGGTATCTTTGTTAATAAAACACATACGATAAAATGGAACATATTCTTTATACTGATGCTATCGGTTTTGTAAAATTCTGTGTCCATACACATAATTAGATTTTCCTAATAATATGAAGTACACAAATTTTTACAACTCTATTCACTTTGTGATCGCGTGTTTTTATTTCGATGTTGTATCACGATATGAACGTCATAACAAAAGACATGTCAGTTTGCAAAATTCTGTATGTATTGTTCGTAAAAAATAGCCGTCAAATCAGATTAAACCATCGATCACTTTCAACAATTTTTTATCCTAACCATCAAACCGACAACTGTATGAATAGAACATGTATTTCAACACGAAAATCAAGTACCCTTTACGAACAGTACATGTTAAAGCACGATTGGAAAACCGTTTCACTGTTTACACATAAAGTGTGATTTTGTATCTATGTATAAGATTATATCGTATGTAAAACACACAGCTAATAAGCAAGATTTCTTCATAATAAAACAATGAATATATAATATACAAATAAAGAATGAAACATGTTTCAGCGAGAGCACACGATTCTTTTCAAATTGAATTTCGCAGCAAAATGGCGTCATTGACCAAACCTTGTTGGCTATTTCGGGACTCTGATTAGAGGGTCTCTAAACTCCTTAAACTCACAGCGCCGCAAACTCGTGTAGCCAATAAAAATAATTAACTCCGACGTGAAACATACACAGTCAAGTTGGAGAACTCGAAATCGTGCTACGTTCTCACACCACGAAACAACGTACAATCGTCCCGGACGATATAGACGCTCCTGTTCGACACCGTTCCCTCCTCCTCCATTTAGTTCCCGGCTCGAAAGACGATCAGGACCCGGGATCTTCGAAGGTGCTGTGAATTCGAGCGTGTGCCACACCTCGTTGATCGCTACGAGTTCCATGAAAGGGATAAGGGCCGGACAGGTATCCTTTTCTACTTCGTGTCCGCGACAACACGTCGGCGATCTTTCGTGCGTCAACACGCATCAACCGGGCAGGTAACGATAACGGTCGGTGTCAAAAGATCGCGAGCCATAAAGAAAAGGGCAGGAAATCCGAGAGCCCCCGAGGATTACGAGCGAGCGAGATCGAGCGAAGGCGATAGCGCGTGGAGAACGCGTCTCGGAGGTCTAACGCCTGATTGCCGGAGCCGACGAATAAAATTAAAACATTTTTCGTCGGTTCGTCATGCAACCCACCGGAATCTAGAAACACGGTCCCGCAGAGATTCCTCAGAGGATAATCCAGCTGGAAGTCGATTTCGTGCTAGTATCGGTGGAATTTCACCAATGTTTTTTGGAGAGAACGGAACGTCGTGTTTCATTATATGGACGGCGCTGTAAGGACGAAATTCTGGAGATGGATATAAAAGAACTTCCACGTGGTTTGACTGTCAGAGAAATATCGACGAAAGTTTGTACACTCGAAATGTTCTACTCCCGAAATTTCGCAGTTGGACATTCATGAATTTGTATATTTGGCAAGTTTGGGAATTGAAGAGTTTAGAAATGTTATAATTTAGGAATTTGAAAATTTCAATTAGAAATTTGAAATTAGAAAGTAGAAAATTTAGATATTGCAAGTTCAGAAGTTTATATATTTAAAAATTCGTCTGTGATCCAAAAAAGATCTCGAGTCATATATCACTCTCGATCCCGCTCGATCTTGCGATTTTGTCTCATCTTAATCTCGTGCAAAGTTTCCCGTCCCAACAGTTCACGAGCAGCTCCAATGTTTTCGCCGGTAGCAAGTTAAAGCACCACGGAATACCATGAATTTAATTACGGGCCATCGTTACAATAAATTCCCGATGTGGACAGTGTAACATACGGTCCTCTTTCTCCGTCTTTCTATCTCTATTTCTCTGTTCCCCGATGCCGACTAAGAGAAGGCATTCTCTTCGCGACTTACATTTAGCCGGGCGCGCGTAACGTGTCACGGCCAATAAAGTCACGTGTACGTTGGCGATTTGCATATTACAGCTATCGTACGTTTCGTCCGCGAGATAAATTTCGAGCATAGGCGGGACAGGCCGATTTGCAGCGGTAACGAGAGAAGAGGGGCGACGAAAAGAAACGAGGCTGAAGGCCCACCCTTGCGGTACAAGTCGAGGGGGAAACGAGAAAAAAAGTAAAACCAGCCCCGTCGAAGGACGGGTCTCCGGTGTCACTTGGAGGATAAATATTAGTAGCAGGTTTCACGAGATCCGGCTCAGTCAGCCGTGAAAACACGGACGAACGGGGATGCGAAAGGATGTCCCGGAATTCTTTGCGACCGAGCTCTGGACGTATGTTGGGTTTCGCGAGAGAAGAAAAAAGAAGGAAACCTCGACGAGGATGCCAAGTACCCTTAAATCATCCGTAGTGTTAGAGCGTGTATATTATTGTGGCATGTTGCGGTGCAATAATATTTTCGCACGAGCATTGGATTCCATTGGTTTTTTCCAAGAGGGTTGAATTCATAAACGATAATATACAAACTTTGCGATATCTTTGTGTACTGTCTGGTAAGTTGGCAACCGAACTGATAGGATCAACATTGCTTTCAATTGCCAACTAGACACCGTGTAATACTTCTTTCTTTATGGATTTGGAGTGAATTTATCGATTTGATCGATCATTAATATTCTTGAGCCATGAATGTATATCAATGCTACTTATTTTTATCTTACTCTCAGAGTACACGTATTTGGACTTAGACTGTACTCTCTTCTTTCTATCGAATTGAACAATTTTGTTACATACCCTAAAATATGTATACTGAAGCTTCTAAATTATTATTTATTTTACTGCTACAAAAAGAAACATTGCAAGTTATAACTGCATTTTAGGTCTGAAAAATGGGTCCCTGAACACATTACGATAGAATGACTACTTTTCGTTCCGAACGATGCAACCTTGCATTTTTTAACACGTGTTACGTTTTCGCGCTTTATACGCTTCTCTCAAATACATCAAACATAAATAATAAATAAGTAGAAAATGTTGTATACATTTTTAAAGTACACAGTGCAGAACGTAGGTTGAAAGGCTATAAATCCCCGGGACCGGACATTTAAATTATTTAAATACCCCGTCTGCAACGTGTTAATATACCATGATGTACAACGGGCGAGTTCGATAGAGAAAACTTTGAAAATAGACAATCGAAAGAGGTCAGTGACGATCATTCTCGGCATACTTTTCTTTTACTGCCACTCTCATCAACATCTTGCACCCTGACGATGGGCACGCATCGAAGTTTTTCGCGGGAGGCCGTAAATTAGAGGCAGCGTGTCGAGGCGTAAGCGAGAACGCGCGACACAAATTACCGCGTGACAGGAGGTCGCGAGAACGGTTTGTCTCGACTATCGGGTTTTTCAAAGGGCCGACTGTTTTATAGACCCCGAGGACTCATCGTGTCCCAGAGTAATTAGAAATTGTTTCCTCTTTCGGGACGCGTCAACCGGAGAACCGGAGCGGCACCGTGCGCTAGTCTACCACCGGTAATTAACGTCTCGAGCGTATTGTAATTTATTAATAACGTGCAAGCTTACTTAGCGACGTTCCGCGCGGATGCGAGCATCTCCGACAACTCGTCGCTCGAGCCATTATGCAACGATGCGCCGTTGGGGGCGTGTTGCGGTATTTTACCGGCCCGGAACGGTTATTAATTCCGCTTTCGAGACTCCCGTTGTGACGGAGCCGGTAAACTAAGACCGCGATACGCGTCGCTGCCTCGTTTTCGGCACGTTTCTGCTCCCTCGAGACCAACAACCATGGCTCCCGACCCGATCTCCTAGATATCGAGACTGTTCGCCCCTCGAGCGACACCGCTTCTGAAAACTTTATTCAACGATACGTTTCCGGATCAACCGTAACACGTCTGCGTGCTTAGAATATACTGGAGTCTCGCTATATCACCCTAAACATAGAGGACTATAAAATTCTGCAAAGGGCCATATAAACGGGCTTCGATGCATAACTGACGAAGTCATCGACCCTTTGCTGTCGAAAATTTATATACTCGAAATTTATTTTCTTGGTCTGTAAATTTTACAATCGAATGTTTATCTCATGAAATTTTCTAATTAAACCTAGAGTACAATACATGTGATGTATAAACACAGCAAAGCAGAAATCAGTGGATAATAGCAGAGATAACTTCGAACGAATTGATTAAGTTTTTGAATAATAAATTTTAGGGTTGCTATCTGCCAACAGAATACAATTCGAGTGCAAAGGGTTAACTTTCTAAATTCTGAAATTCTAACCTTGAGAGTTTGCGAACTTGACAATTTTAGTTTCCTAAAACCTAAACTCCCAACTCTGAAACTTTTAATTTTCTAGGTCGAATTTCAACCTTGAAAGTTTGAATCTTCTCAAATCCCAAACATGAAAATTTCAAACTTCTCATACCCTAAATTTTGAAATTTCGGTCTTCTCTATTCCTAAATTTATAAATATAAAATTTCTGATCCTCAAATTCCACTTTTCGCGACCTCAACCTAGAAGTACAATTTCTCGAGTGACATCACTTCTGAAATCCACGTGCGAAGTAACATTTTTCAGTTCTACATCGAACAGCCTATTTCACCGCGCACAGTGTTTCGAGCAAAAAACTGTCGTGTGCTCGAGTTGGCGGAATCAGCGCATGAACAGTTTGCAAAGTTTGTCCCTGGTGACGAGCGACGCATCGAGGTCGGTAACCGGGTCCGACGTTAGCGAAGAAGCGCGAGCATATCGGTGGCCGAAGCGCGTCGTGTCGGATAAAATGGCACAAAATCATTACGCTAAAAGCAACTGGGTTTCGTCGCCGCACCGCCGGCAGGACCAAAAAAAGGGAGAAAAACAAAAACGAAATTATTCCAACGGGGATATAAAAGAAACGTTGGCTGCCCCTTTTGTCCGGGAAAATGCTCGCGACCATTTTTCGTCCCCTTCCGACAAAACTTGGCGACGCTCAAACTTTGTCTCGGTCAGTTTCAACCTGTGGTTAGGTTACGTAGCGCATACTTGTTATAGTGCAGAAAATACACATTCTCGGATTTCCACATTTGGAAGTTTTCAAGGATAGAATTGTGCAAATGTAAATATTTAGTGGCATTTATAATGTCGAAGTAGCTAAAGCAATATGAACTGAATCCCTATTGATTTTACTTATTAAATTATTTGATAATAAAGTGTGCACACTTCATCCACACATCCTAATATAAATTTGAACACAAATATATTTGAAGTATATTTTTTAGTTAAATGTATTTATATTATATTTAGCTTTTGTCGACTGACAAAAATATAAGGAAGAAAAGAACGCTTAGTGTGAAACATAGTGAATTTCAAATTGATTTCGTAAGTTGGCATTATTATTAATACATCAGAATTGTTAACGCGTGTGCAACATTCCAATTTCATTTTTGAGCATGTTATTTTATACCATCAGTATACCAATGATAGCATGAATTATTGAATAGCTGATAAAATTTTCAAGTTGTCAATCATCGATGAAGCCCCTGTGGCATTCAAAACGTGACCAACTTCTCGTTGCAATGAAACGAAACAATACAGATTTATATTCAAAATTGAAATGGAAATAATTGCACGTGAATAATAAACTATTGATTCGATCGAATGAAATACCATGTTTGTACAGACACATACGTAATGAACACGTAATTGCAAAGTAACCAATTCATTTTCAACAATATTCGCGTTTGAAGAGCATACATATTTCGTGGAATCATGTCTACTAGCAAGAATTTGTTCAACACGGAAAAAAACGTATTCATGCGTTTGATGTTCGGAGTATTAATAAAACAACTCAGCTGAATGAAAAAGCAGAACAATGCAGACAATGTTGTGTTTGCTTCGTGGCATTGTTACAAACTCCGCGTTCTCTTTTACGTCTCTGAGATATATTCGTCGCTGGGGAGGTGTAAATGATAAGTGGGAAATTTGGGAAATTGGGGACTTGGGAATTGAGAAATTTGGGGAGTTGAGTATTTGGAAACTGAGAAATTTAGGAATGTGAGAAATTGGAAAATTGATAAATTGATAAATTTTTCTATTTGAGCATTGGGAAATTTACGGATTAAAGTATTTGAAAATTGAAGAATTGTATTATCTTCGATTTAAGGACCTAAGGATTTCGGAAAGAGTTTAAGAAACTGGAAAATTGATAAACTTGAGAATCTGAGAATCTTTTAGGAATAGAGAAATAAAATGTTCAAACATGGCGATTACACTCCAGACAAGTCTGTCGCTTTTTGTCCACAGTATGGTTTCAGATTCCGCGGTTTCCGGCTTAGCGTTCGCCGCCACGCGGAGAGAAATCGCAGACACAGTTTTTCCAAATGAAATCGTCTCGACAGAAGAACAGACGTACTGTCTGCCATTGAATATGACAAATTCTTTACGTCGACTTTCTCGTAGCTAACCTCACGGGAGAAAGAACGACGACCGACCACGGTTTCTATCGTCATGGTTGAAACCCGATGCCCTTAACCGAGCTCGTTCAATTCCCACGAGCCGCGTATGAACTGTCCTCGTTGCAGCGTTGCCCTCGAAACTCCTGGGGTTTCCCTGTAATAAGATGTCACCGACATTCCACTACCTCGATCCCGCGGATCTTTTACAAAAATTACTTGCTGTAAACTGAAATGTCTTCTGTTCTCTGTTTCAAATGCTCAGACACGCTGTTGAACGCTTGTCACGATAAGTAGATATCAAACTGACGAAGTAGAAATATTATTTTATTGTCGACATGGTGTACGCTTTATGCTGTTCGAAATATATGACGAATGCGTACGGAAAGATGGCGACGAACGAATTTTAGGTTTTGGATATTGAACTGAGAAGTTGGGTATTTGAGGATTGGAAAATTTAGGGAGGATGAAATTTGGGAGTTTTGGGATTTGATAGATGGCAATTTTGGAAATTTGGAAATCTGGGGACCTGAGAGTTGGGAAATGTGAAAATTTGAAATAATCTAGGAATTTGGGAATCTAGGAATCTGGGAATCTGAGACTCTAGGGATTTGGGAATCTAGGGATTTGGGAATCTGGGAATCTGGGAATCTAGGAATCTGGAAATCTAGGGATCTAGGAATCTAAAGATTTGGGAATCTAGAGATCTAAGGAAACTAGGGATTTAGGGAATCTATGGATTTGGGAATCTAGGAACCTGAGAATCTGTAAATTTCAAAATTTCAAAATTTAGAAACAGTAGAAATAGCAGAATTTAAAAGTAAAAAATCTGAAACTTCAGTAACCTAATGACGTCACTGTCCATCAATATCTGTAGGAAGAACATATAAATGATTGATCTCACGTTTTAATTATGCAGACCGTCAAAAATTCATCGTTTATTTTAATCAGAGCCAATGAAGAAATGTCGTATAAATTTGAGCAAAGTAATTTTCCACGAGTCCGAGGTGTTCGAATTCCGATTCATTTAACCTACCGATGAAATTCGATTATAGATGAAAATTACATCGCACGAACGATGAAATTTGATAGAGTGCAGGTATTGACGGAAGCCTGATTGGCTGATTGCAGTCTAAAGTTGGTCAGCAGAGACACAGACGCGAGAAGTTCACGAACGTGACGTGATCCGATTCGTGCCATCATTCGAACATCAAATTTATCGACTATCTTTAATTGCGAGTAATCACTCGATTGAAACATGCAAAATACTCGAGTGTCCTACAAACAATCGTTCAAAATAAACACCATCGATCGATGATAAAACGAGTACTATTTACTTGTCGATTTTGGTACGTAAAGAGATTAAAGAATTTGAAAATGTAGAAATTCGGAAATGAAGGAGTTTGGATATTTAAGAATTCGGAAATGTAGGAATTTGGAAATTTAAGAAGTTGAAAATTTATGAATTCAGAAATTTAGTGATCCAACTCAACTATGTCCGACCAACAATCGTTTCTTAACGATTCGTGAACGTTATCATCAGGTTGTAGAAACGAGTCCTAAAGAACATTAAGTACCAATCGTTACATCCAGAAGACATCGCCATTTTCTCAGAAGCTACGCAAAATCTCATGTTTTCTTTTTGTTCCATCGTCTGTGGGTATATCGTCCACCATTGAACAGATATATCTTTCGCGGTTACGATCTTTGAGATCCGTCCTGGGAAACGACAACAACAGACGTTCTCTACGATGAAACACGATATAAAAACTTGCGGTGAAACGATTCGCGGACAAACAGTAACAGATCGGCAGGAGTCACAAAAGAAGGGCTGTAAAATAAGACCTTAATTTCTCTACTTTTTAATTTGGGCATTTGACATTTTTATATTTATCAAGTTATAAACTCAGTAATTACCGTATTAACAAATTATTAACTTGCGAAGTGAATTTTACAAATTCATAAATTCAGTTGTCAAGTTGTTAAATTTATAAGTCATATTCATAACTAAATTCATAGATTTCCAAATTAGTCAATTAATTTTTCAATTTCTGAATTTTCAAAGGCGTAGATTTCTAAATTTTCTAATTTTCAAATTGCCGAATTTAGAAATCACAAAATTCTCAAATTTCCAATTTCCTATATCTTCAAATTCTCAGAGTCCCAAATACCGAAATACCTGAATTTTCTAGTTTAAAAATGTTCAAATCTTTAAGTTCCTAAGGCCCAAAATTCTTAAACCCCGAAATTCATAAACCCTGGTACTCTCAAACCACGAAATTTTCAAATCCCCAAATTTCCATAATTTCCAAATATGAAAATATTAAAATTTTCAATTTTCTAAACACCCCAATTCCCAAATCTCCAAATCTTCAAATTCCAAATCCCGAAATTCTCAATTTCTCAAATTTCAAATATTCAAATCTGCAAATCCCCAAATCCTCAAATCTCCCAGTCCTTAAATTCCAAATCCCCGCATTCCAAAATTGAAAACGCAACTATTCGCTGTCCCGGTCCACATCAACCCCCGTGACCTCCTGCGCGAGCATTCGATCTGCCGATTGCCTAGAATTGCCAGTTCGATCGATGATATAGTATTTCCTTGTATCGACAGGGAATAATCGAGACGTGCACAGAACGGAATCCCAGCGAAGGTTTGCTGGAGAATTTCGGTGGCTTTATCGCCGTAATCTCACAAAGGAGCCGAAGGATTTTCGGCTGCTTGACATTCCTTGCATCGGGCGAGCTCTGTGCGTTCGTCGAAGCGTTGATCGCTGCTTGCTGAGCTGCCATTCGGCTTCCTACATGAATGCCACACGTTCACCGGTGCATATGCGTGCATGCACCAAAGGTCACGTAAGTGGATTAGTCTGGTGCAGCACTGCGTTCCCGTTCAACCGCGGCAAGTAGTTTACGCGATTATTCGATTGCCTGTTAGCGGTTGTCGGAAAACTCTGCTTGCATTTGTCTTTTCAATCAATACTCTCGCCTGCCACCTCCCCTTTCCTCCCTTCGAAATCAATCTTTCCAGGATATTTCGTCATTTTTGAAGGTTATTATCGCTTAACGAACGAGTTGTCCCTTCTCTGCCTTTTGCAGCCATTTATTAAGAGAACGATATAAATGTATATATACGATTTTAAGCTGTTGCAGTTTCATAAAGCAACATCATACTTTATCAAGTCTGACGAAGTTATTCATTCACATATATTTCTGAACAGGGTGATATTTTGTAAAACATTCATCTTTGTGAAGCTAAAAATAATAACCAAAAAGCTGTATGTTTAACAGAAAAAAACTCAATATGTTCTAAACGTGTATATACATTGTAAACGTTCTTCACGAACGATGTTTATAAAGTGAAAATTTTAATACAGATCCAGCAACGTTCGACTATTAAATAAAATCGAAGATCGAAAATAAGGCAGCTGGGAAAAGCGTATAGACAGATTTGTTCGTAGAAGGACAATAAATGGGTCGTCGCTTGGTTAATTCTTCGAGCGTTTAAAAAGAGAGAGACAAGTTCGGATAACCCTGATAACTTATTTCCCTCTGCTCCCCCTGCGAAACAGTTGAACGGATGACGTCCATTTATTCGTCCCACTTTCTGTCTGTACTACTTTTTTCACTCATCCCCAGGGAAATACCATGCCGCTATCCCGAAACCCTCTTCACCGCTCGTGCCAATTTCTTCGCGCGCGCCCGTCGAGCAAAGCGGGGGCTTCGCGAAAGTGAATTTCTCGAAAGGGAATCCCGTTCGAGCGTAACGAGCGTTCGCGGTACAACGAATCGAACGAATTAATCGTTTCTGCTCCGCGCGAAATAATCTCGTCCGATCAAATTTTATTGGTCCGTTGATAAACAGTACGGACCAGAGGCAACTTCTCTGCGCCTTCGGTCCGTTCGCGATCGCGTACGTATCGATAAAACAGAGTGTAAATTGTTCCGTCGTGAAATATAAATCGCTCGGTAGCCAGGGATTTATCGGGATTGCTATATCCGTCTCAATTTCGCGAAACGAGAAACCGTTTTACGGCACCGCAGTGTTTTCATGAAATTCTGAAGGCATTTTACCTCCTAAGCGTTTACCATTCTGCAGTGAGGATGAATTTACCATTTCGAGATTTGAGAATTCAGAGACTTCAGAATTTGGGAGTTTGAAAATTTAGATCACATAGTTTAGGAATTTAGGAAATCTACAGATTTGAGGATTTAGGGACTTGGGAATCTAGGAATTTGTAAATTTGTGAATTTGAAAACTTGTTAATTTGAAATTTTATAGCCAGAGTAAATTCGTACTCCCACCTCCTCCATCTTGGTTCCCAAGTATACCCGAGGTTTCCCGAATCGTTACTTTATCATTCGATCACTATCATATCTCCACTCGATGCAGATAATCGAGCACAATTTTCGGCGAATATCGAGATACAAGAGTGTCCGATATCGACCGAGGAGGCGTTACTAACGGTTCTCGTAACATCGACAATTCGCTACGGGGCGGAGCGGATCCGAAGTGTCCTCGAGGCGAAAAGGAAAAAAAATGACAAGTCCCAATTTGCGAGAAATCCTTTCGTTTCAACGGACAATCAACCTTCGTGCAGAGTGTACGACGGGGTCGTTCCTCGTTCCTATCCCGAGTGCCATTTGCCCCGTCGTAACACGCCGAGTCGTTGTTCCGACGAAGTGGACGTACGGAGCCGATTGTCGTCTCTACTCTAGTCAGCCAATCTCGAGTAACTGCGGCATCAGCGAGAGTAGCAAAACTGTCAGCAGCACGAAGGAAAAACACGGCTATCTTGTCGGGGGGATGCAGAAATAAAGCGGCGGACCAAGGGTGAAGGAGTAACAGACGAACCATTGCTGAATGGATAACGTCATCTACAGGATGTCCTACAATTAACAGCAAAAAAGCATCTATAGCTTAAAAGAAGGTACTGACATATGTCTGAAAGTACAGGTTATTGCAGATATCTGAAGTACTCTTTTTCAAATTCTTGCAACAGCGCTCCAACTTTTGGTATACTGTTCAAACTTGAAACTCGAATTTTATCAAGATTGTCTTTGTACATCCTTCTTCGTTTCATTAATTTGTCCCCTCAAAAATTGTCTGATATTTCAAACGGATTTTAAAGATAAAAAGTTGTATGCGAATATGACAATGTGTACATGTAACATATTTGAAACACCTCGACATTTTATGACTGACCATAAAAAATAATTTCCTTTTTCATAAGACGAACGAGTTTTGGAAGGAGACCTATCAGAAAAGGTGTCTTTCTGGACGTATGTTTGTAGGAGAATTTTCTGGCCTTTAAAATTATGGAATAAGTCTTTGTTTCGCTATGAATTCTGGAACACCCTGTATAAAAGTATCACGGTACGTTTCCTCCCACGTCACAGTTCGACGTCTCTTTTCGCCGTTTCTTGCCGTGTTTGCCGACCGGTCGTGAAACGAGGGGGACTCGAAAGGGAATCGGAGCGAACCGACGGAAAGAGACAAGGGCCAGCCACGGTTTTTCTTCTGGCCATCTTATTGCGGCTCATTACTGCACGCAAGATGTCCCTCCGTCCCGGCAAAAGCTTTGTCCCGAGAACGAAGCGAGCCGAATGCCAGGTGCCGGCTACGTTCCGTGGCTCGTGAACGCAATACATTATCCGGCGAACACGGAACGGCAAAAAAAAGTAACTTACGACCGTTTGCTTGTCAAGCTGGTAATGGCGTAAGCTCTTACCGTCATAATCGGATGACAAGGGCCGCAGAAAACCTACGGACCGCGTACACCGTTCCGCGCCGACACGATCGAGCGGATAGAAAACCGCGGTTACGTGAGCCTCGTTACTCGAAGAATTCAATCGGACTCGTAGGAACGGATAGAAATGGCAATTTTGCGCCACTCTCGGATACGATTGCTCGTCGAACGTCCCGCGAGCACGCGATGCCATTAAACTGGCTGGTTACGTTGAATATCGTTTGATTGAATTGTCTTTCCAATTGTACCTTTGGTTTCGAACGGGTTTTTTTTACTCTACCATGAAGAATGTACGCAATCTCTCATAAAAGCAATTCCATACCGAAACTAGTATGTGCTGTTTACCCGCCGCAAGATGAACGCTGCCGGAGTATCGAAAGATCTGCGGCTGCGATTGGTCGAAATGAAAAATGTACTCCGACAATTGTTTGCGGCAGCCACACACATCAGTCAGATAGAAAAATGTGGAAATTTTGCCACGATATGGGATGGATAGAAACGTGGAAATCTCGGAATTTATACAATTTATCTTGTGGCGAGTGCATAATAAGTGACCTAATACTTGTGGACTGAAATGTACATGTATATGTATACGTATTTGCATGCGTATATGAATATGTATATGTATATGTATATGGATATGTTTATATGTCTACATGTCTATATTTTTATAAATCTACATGGCCACGTGTCCATACGTTTACAAGTCAATATGTGTACATGTCTACGTGTCTATATGTGCACATGTGTACGTGTCTATATGTGCACATGTGACGCGTCTATATGTGTACATGTCTGTATGTCTATATGTTCACGCGTTATGCCTAATATAACTGTAGTGAGTAAGTATATAAACGGCAGTAACACGGAATGCAACAAGCAAGAAGTAAAAGTGACGAATCACGGGTCCGCAGTGTTCCCGTTCGCGTAATCGTTGTCCTTAATTTCTCGAGCGATTTCTCTCAGCGAGCATAACGCGGCACGAAAAAATGGCGCAATCGCAAGCTGGTCCGGGTCTCCCGGCCGTTTCTTAATTACCTCGAACGTCGTAATTTACGAGGCTCGTCAGGATGTCCCGCAAGAAAGCAGCACACCAATGAATATACGCGCGGCAAAGGATAATTAATCTATTAACGATTATTGCTTCTCCCTAACGTGGCTGAAGACTAATTGGCCGTGAGGCGTGACACTATAAACGCGCGAGCATCGGCAACGCTCGAGGTAGAAATGGTAGTGTCGTTAAGAGTGAGCCATTAAACGGACGCGGCAGCCGCTCTACCAATTAGCTGTAATACGAGTTAAGTAGCCGAATAGCTGGAATTTATCTGCCGGACGGACGAAAATCAACGACCGAGGACTTTCACCTTGACCACGATAAACTTTAATCTACAAGTGGCCTACCAAGCTTCATCGGATCCTATTGATTCTATGTTTTTGTAGAATACTTTAACTTTTTAAGTAGTTATCACTTTTAAATGTATAACTTTCTGTAGTTATTTAAATGTAAAAACGTAACGTGTATAATTCTTAATATTTTAAATAAGACGAATGACCTTTAAAACATTAAAGAACGTATTCTTTATTGGACATAGTCTGGATACGCGGATGTGACCACATAACCATATTTTTAACACGACCACATAGCCATATTTTTAATACGCCCACATTACCATATTTTTGATACCTCCATATACCGTGTTATTAATACGACCACATAATTATCATATTTTTGATATGACCACATTACCATATTTTTAATACAACCGCATAATTATCATATTTTTAATATCACCACATAACCATCATATTTCTAATATGATCACATAATGATATTTTTAGTATAACTACGATATTTTTAATATGTCCACATTACCATATTTTTAATATGCCACCATAATCACCATATTTTCAATACGACTAAATGACTGCAGCAAAGCGATAAATTGGGTCGTGGATTTTCACGTTGGACCAACGGTGTTGCGTGTGAACGATAATTTGTCGAATTTACAGATAATACGTTCTCGCCAGTGCGAGCAACCGAGGAATCCGAAGATTCTTAAGATGCTATCGGACCGCTAGCAGCGAGAGAGAGAGTCGCATGGAATCTACCGTCTACCGAACGTTAACACGCCGATCGTGACTTCGTCGTGGCGGTCAGTTTGTTCCTTTCAACGAGCAATCGATACGCCTTTAATTCCTCGGCCAACTAAATTAATCTTCCTCGTTCCAGGCTAATCGTGACTCCATTATCACGTCCGCCGCTAAGCTGCTTTTTTTGGAACCTATTTGACGGTAGAAGGAACATGTATCCTATGCAATAATTAGTTGAAGACGAATATTCGAGAAGTTGAAGTAGATGCATCGCAATTTTCTTATCGACAAATTATATTGAGCGATGTGTAATATGTGCATAAGGGCTAAAGCTGTTTTTCGTAGTCAGAATTTTTTAATTTCCTAGTCTCAACATTTTCAAATTCCTGCATCCCTAAGTTCGCAAATTTTCAAATTCAGGAAATCCGCATATCTTCAAATTTCCGAATTCCTAAATTTCTAAATGTCGAAAAATGGCACACATAACATACGAAGTTCTGTATATCCGTCATCGGTGTGATCAGATTGACTAACACATAGGGAGGTTGAAAAGTGTCTCTCGGGTGGTGTTGAATCGCCGTGAGTAGCCACTGTGTATAAAAAAAGGTTGCATCCTCGTTCGGGCAATCTCGAAACGAGGTTCGCAAACCACGTTCCAGATAATGCGGCGCCACTGCGAGTTATTTACCGTGTTTAAAGTGAGCAGCCCATCCCATTATAGGAGGGTGCACGAGCAGGGACGGGCGGCGGGCACGCACACAATCGCGGCGCGTGCACATTCAGGAGGGTACGTACACGCGGAGACGAGCGGTCGCGATGCCACAAGATTGCGGCCTCGCACGGATAACAGCCATCTCGGACAATAAGGCATAAAAGGTGTAAGCGGTCTCGAAGATCATTGCCATAAGGGCAAAACGAAGGGTAGAGGGGCTCGGCTTGCCGGAGCAAAGCTGGAGCGGACGTGAAGCTATCATTGCATCTCCTCATTACCATAACTAGTTCCTCCTCTTCCTCTCTGCTGCCGTCTTCGTTCATGCCTCTTAGGCCTCCACCTTATTCTCATCCTCCTCGTCTTGCCGCTTCTCCTTTTCCCTCTCCGTGGAACCTTCTTCTGTCGCTTGGCCTCCATGCATCATTCTTGATACACATTCACGCATACCGTCGTCGAATGCGCTCGTTGTCGAAACAAAGAAAGGAAATGAGAAAAAGGTACAGGAGGATGGCTCAGAGACGCGAGAGATCAACGAGGAACCTCGAGGAGGTTCTCGAGAAGCGACCATCAGCAACAGCTGGAACCACGAGATGTGGACGTTTGCCTTATAAGATGAAACGAAGCTGAGAAATGAGGGACGAACGGTAGTCCACATATCCGGGAAGATGAATCTTCCTACGGAGATATCCGAGTTGTAGGGAACAGACTATTCTAACTCTTTTTACCGAAACTTGCAGCGGATTGAATTAGAGAGATTTGTAGCTTAAATGAAACTAGAAGGGAACTTGTTTTCTTAAATTTGATAACTTTTATGAAAATTTGAAAACTTTTTAATTTGATAACTGTTTACTTAAGTTTGTGAAGACTTCAGCTATGACCTTGAGATGCCACGAATTCAAGAAGCATCCCGAAAGATAGAAAATTCTTTTGTTTGGATATTACGCATTGAAAGTAAGGGTTATATATTTAACAATTTTATTAGGAAAATGTAATTCTTGAATAAATCCAACGATAACAATAACAGCGTTCTGCATGATGTACTACAAGCAATGCTTACGTGTCGGTCGTTCATGATTCTTTGTACAAGCTCTGTTAAGAAAGTCACGCACGCGCCATTATATCACTCGAGCAGGTATTTTTTCGTGAACGATGTTCGGAGCTCGGAGGTTAACGCGTGGAGAACGAGACCGGTCCCATCAAGATTTCAGAAACCGGCTACTTTCTTGCTACCTTGCTGCGCGGAGCGTGCGTGACACGTTTTTATGCGAACGACCGCGATCTGCTTTGACGATGAGATTCTTCATTTCGCAAGGTACGTTCACGCTATGGTAAGGGGTGTGTCGACTCGGTTGCTGCAAACGGCCATGAATAAATCCCTCGTGAAAAAATCAACTAAAAAAGTATACGGTATCGACTTTTTTCTTTGAGTTAAACTTGAAATACTTAAATCTTCAAGTTCGTAGGATTCTACGTATCCTAATTTTCAAATTCGTAGGTTTCTAAACATTCAAACTCTAAGATCCCCAAATTCCTGAAGCACTAAATTTCGAGATTTCCAAATTTCTAGATTAGCATATGTCTAAACCTAAAAATTAGAAATCCCAAATCTGTCGATTCCCAAATCCCAAATTTTGAAATGTTTAAAAATCCTTAGAAACAAGTGGGATCTCCCTGTGCTCTTCGCTGACATATTTTCCCTCAGGAAGCCAGATTTACTGTTAAGTGTACTATCGTTTCTGTTGACAGTCAGATACCATCGGATCTTACTGATTCGCCATCTTAACAAACATGCACACCACTTCCCGTGTGCGGCATGTTGGCAGGCGAACCAACAGAGTGCCACTGCTTCGAACTGCCGACGTATCGGACACGAACAGTAAACGCTAGTAACTAAATCCACGGTGGTTTTATTACCAAGCTGACACACCCTGTATGCATATTAATCGAAATCCTCCTCCTAACCCGATCGTTTGCTCTTTCGTCTTTCTCGCTCCCGTTAAGTTTCTTCGCGGCGGATTTCATTGAAGGAGGCGTGTCTTCATATTTTCGGCAGCTGCGAATATCGTCACGTCCATACGTAACGAGCTCCAGTTTCGTCGTTTTATGAACCATCAGACGCGTATGCGCTCACGAGAAATATCAATTTCGTCTCAAAAGGGGGAAGAAATGTAGGGAAAAGTTGTATAGATTCGTGACACGACGAGAAGAACGCTACTCGAGTAAGACCGTGAAAAAAGCAAAATAACCGGTACGTGTTTTATCTCGCTGAAAGAGGACTCATTACCCGTCATGCTTTTCTTCGCCTTTTTCATCCCCGCGCTCTCTCGCTGATCTTATAAGGCGAGCGGCCAGCCATATCTTTTTAGATACAACTTGATGCTATTGTTGCGGTTGCCCGCCGCTGGAACGGCTGGAAATTCTTCGGGAATGTTTTCTCCCGGTTCGCGTCGCCGACGATGTAAAGGCTACCTTTTAAGAACGCGTAACAAGCCATAATAATCCGAAACATCTTTCGCCGGCGATCATCGCTGCTCACGATCTGGCTCAAAAGGGAAGCAACCGAGCTACCGTACATCGCGTTGTTTCACGGGTCAAACGGCGAAAGTAAACGCAGCGAGTATACTCGTAATCATACGATATAAATCAGAGTCGCTGCATAATTATTCGAACCATCAATTTTTTAAACCGTTATTGATATTGTTCACAACTTTTATCTCATTGTTCAAACGCTCGATAAAACTTATTTAGATTCAATTGAAATAAGTAAGTGTTGTTTCAAAAGTTTCTCTCTAGTTCATACAGATTGCCAGTTACATGATTTCAACCCCTTATTTGGGTAACAAGCAATACGTATATGTTTGGTAACATAAGACCTACATATTCTTGAAGTTTCATCATTTTTTGAATTGTCGGTTGGGAATGTTCCAAGGTTCTTTCAGAGATAGCGAACGGCAGTCGGGCACGTGACCTCCTCGAGCTCCCATCAGGGCAAAAAATGCCGGTATCGCAGACAATTTCCGAGTCCATTTGTACCGGATTACCGGACAAAAGGCGTACACTCGTAATCCACGCTAAAGTAGTCGATACAGCGTATCACGTTTGCGAGGCAGGTCCATCGTATCGGTGAAAGCCTGGAGGCGCGCGACAGTCGCAAGCGATTCAGCAGCTTCTCCCGTGGGGGAAGATGCAACACGCCTAACCCGGTCTTTGAAGAGGGCCGACCGTGTGCGAGCATTTTTGTTTCGTTCCCGGAGCGTTGGAGGCTCTCGGGAATTTCGATACAATGCTAGTGTCGCGCGTGTGGACAGAGAGAAAAGGGTTGTACGGGGCTGTAAAGGATCTAGGTGGAACTACACACACACACACACATGATGGCTAAAGCTGACTCGGCAAAGTCGCTTTTACACCGGCGCTTGTTACAATCGGAGATATGGAAGGACCTAGAGAAAGAGACGGGGCCAAGTGGACCCACAATCCTTCTCTATCCGCCGCAACGACCAAAACCGAGTCTCTTCATCCATCCGTTTCGTTCGCCTGCGTCGAGGCATCTTCTCCATCCTCTGTTTCTGCGTGTTCCCGTCTTGGCTGCTCGCCACTGTCCAAGCAACGCTTAAGCCAGTTTCACCTCGAGGATTGCATTCTAAGCCGGGGATCGTTAAGAGCTGGCAGATTTGATCCTTTGTATCGTAGCGCCGCTTAACCGCTGGACTTTGCCCACGATGTACAGGAGTATCTCCTTTCGCGTCTGTCTTACTTCCACGGATAACCGGGCCAAGAGAAACAATTATTAAGGATCTCTCCTCTAACGTGGTTCAGTTCATATCCTGGTGTATTAGTCCTTGGATCTTCTACGGCCAGAGAAACAAGCAACGAGCTCACGCTTCGCTACGTAGCGTTCTTCGGCGTTGGATTAAGTCTAGATTTTACGGGTCTGTCCGACTAGCAACACTGGACAAGAACTAAATTAATTGCATCGAATTTGGTAATATTTCATGTCTACTGTTTCACTGGATGCATTGCAACGTTTAGTAAAGGGCTGACTAACTTTTGTTAACACCTTGTCCACGTTAAATTTGACAAAGATAATAGTTTTACTTCTGACAGACCTGGTGGAATACTCTGACAATATTTAGCTACTTTTGCTATTGTTGAAAGTGTTTAATAACAGTATTCGACACTGGATAATTAAACACGTTCTTCATAAAATGAGGGATTCAGTCGAATACAAAATACATCATCCAAATATGGGTGATATGGCGACACATGTTTATGGAGTCCTAAATCTCCAAAAGTAAATATATCAGTAAAGGGTCGTTGCAATGCTAGATGGTTTAAAATACCGAAAAGATGAGGATGTTTCAAGAGAAAATCCATCCCGAGATCTTTCATTATCAGAGTTCATAAATTAAAGAGTGGTAACATTGTTTCACGGATTTGCCGTACCCAACGAATAAGTTGAACGGAACGCTTAAAAATGTTATTATTCGGAACGGAATGAAGAGATGAGACGGAAATCCTCTTACGAGCGATTCATAATTACGTGGACTCAAGAGAACCACAATAAGTCTGCAGACAGAGTTGTATTTACTTATGTCAGGTTTTATTTCGAGCAAAAGCTCGGGAAACAGGTAATTACAAATTAAAACTTCTACCGAGCTTTGCTTAACCCTTTGCGAGCGAAGCGTTCCAAAGCTTAACACGGTGCACGGTTTAAGCTTAAATAAATAATAATTTCATATTTCAAACTATATGATATAGGTAGACCGGAGATGTTTATACATGTACGGTATATTGAAGTCTGTAAGGTACATGTGAATCATACAGATGATCTGAATAAAACTGTATACCTTGCCAAGAGTGTAGGTATATTTTGTGAACGGATGTTTGCAGACAAGTATATAGTTTGTAGAGAAATGTATACTTTATGGACAAACATGTACTTTTTACGTTTGATACATGATAAGTGAAAATGATACAATATAAAAATTCGCAGTCCAGTTGTAAATTATATATTACATATGCGTCCACACTATTCGAATTAAGGAGCAGTGCAATATAAGGACACGTCACGTTAACACAGATAAAACCCATGGTAACTTCCCCGTATACGGAGCAACCATATAACACCGCATCCTTGATTTCTACAACGAAACATACTCAAAGTTTAACTTCCACTAATTAGACAGCGTCAAATGAACAACGTTGCTAATCGTTCATCTATGTGAGTCTAACGTCGAGCAATGACTCGCTGAAACTCGGGTGACGTAGACGATATGTGGACCTGGAGACGTCTCAAAAGATACGTTCATTTTGCGAGCGAATTTCGCGTATCATATTTCTGCGACTGTCACGCGTGCGAGTTCATTACAACGTTCCACGGGCTGACATTGCCGGAAATTTTAGAATAGTCACGTTCGCGTTATAACGTTTCAACGGTTGAATTCTGCGAGCATAAAGTCTCGCTAGATTGAATAAGCTTCTGTTCAAGGACTTTGAATGAACGCACGGGTGTCCCGGAAAGTGTAATGCAACCCTAAATTAGATGACGGGTGGTTGATTTTACTATTAAATCTTGGGGATTTGCACCCTTGGGATTTTGGGATTTGGAAATTTGGAAGTTGTAGTATTTTAGGATTGGGGAATTTGGGGATATGGGGATTTGAGGATGTGATGATATGGTGATGTGGAGACGTATGCCAGTAGAGATATGAGCATGTGGAGATGTGGGCATGAGGGGTTGCGGGGATGTGAGGATTAAAATTTGTGAATCTCAGGATTTAAAAATTATAGCTAGACTTCAGATTTCTGGAATTTTTGAACTTTTAAACTTTAGGACTTCAGTATTTCGATATTCTGGGACTTTGAAAGTTAGACACTTGTTGACTTTCGAAAGTTCGAAAAGTACGTTTAAACCCATAAGAATTGAAAACCCTCGATTTACATTGGCCATAAAATTTTTAACAGTTTTCGAACGACCTTACGTACGATTTGCATCGCGCGAAAAGCACGTAACCTGTTTCGAAATCGGTTCGTGTCCGTCAATTTGAATCGATCGTTTGTATCGATAAACCCGCCGTTTGGAAAGTCTTATCGGGCTAACCTGCCGCCATCGAACCCGAAATCGCGGTAACAACGTGGCGAACAACCGTTGTTTCACCTTCGCTCGACTGTGACCATGGCCCACGTAATTTCGGCATGATCGACCGTGCCAAGTTATCGTTATTTATCGACGAATCGTATTTCACGGCTCAATAACTATGCGTCCGCGTGTCTACGAATTTGCATGCGTATCGAATCAGTTGTCGGACTCATATCAGCCTCTGATAACAGAGTGACGTATTTACGAGACGCATGCGATTCCTGGCTGCGACGAACGTTCGACTTGTACGCGCGTAATTTAACTACCCCTAACGAGCCATTGTAAATTGCTATTTTATGCGGCAGATGCTTTCTTGATATCTAGCATACGATAATTTTGAAAATTACCGTAATTTTGTTAAAACGTTTTAGTTCAACTTTTAAAGATATACTATTCCTTTGACTCATGGGATGATATAAAAAAATTTCAAACTATATATTGCGTATCTTATGGTTAGAATTTCATTACCTTAGTGATTATATCAAATGACACTTATTTTGAGACAGCCTATATATACAATGAATTATGATATATCAATTTTTACAGAGCATCAAATTTATAATAATTTATATAGACTAGTATAAATGAACAAGGAATTCTGTAAATGATTCGTTTTAGATAGCATAATTCTAGCCTTCATTCCAACGATGAACTAATCTCCTAGAATCAATACTGAACAACTACTCCAGAATCAATGACGAAGGAATAAAATTTGTACCTAATGCGGCTCAAAATCAATCGTACACAGTGTACAATATTACCGTTCGATAACGATGTTCGATAATCTATAAGCTTCTTCGACATTTCAATAGCTTCTTCGGTTCGCCTGTTTGCAGCGGTTAACGGCGAGACCGCTGAAATATACACAGATTCGAATAACGCTCTACGAACCAATCCGTATAGCGTGTCTAGTTAATTACTCGCTACAACCATAATTCAGTAGAAAGGACAGCAAACTGGAAATTCGCAAGACAATAATTGCTACATGACCGTTCACGAGAATTCACGAAAGAGCGACAACATTGTTCGCCCCGTTGGATCGTTTATTCCGCGGCCACCGCATAATTTAATAATTAAACGACAGTAATGACAGCGGATTTTAGCGTTCCAATAATTCACGTCACGCGATAATCTCGTCCGTGTAACCGGTTTGCATCGAATTAACAATAATTTAATAACATCTGCCCCGCCGGTGGTCCCTGTGTCCCCTGTATATATTATTAGGTGGTCGGCTACGAAACTTGCCAAATAGAACATTTTCTCATTTTCCATAAATTCATTTCGAAACAATTAAAATTATTCTTAATTAAATTACGTGTTGTAACCTTTGTGTGAAGGATAAGAGGGTCATGTAACCTCATACGATTAACCTTACTCGATATGTTTCAAGATTATTCTTCAACATTTGTCAAGTTCGTTCTCCGAAATTTGTCAAGTATTTTCAGTGTTTGTCAAGTTTGTTCTTCGATTTGTCAAGTTTATTGCTTAACGGGTTAATATAATGGAGGACAATTACAGATGGCGCGCATGCGCTCCCGTTGTCGTGCTCGACCTACCTCCGAGAAAAAGCCTCGTTAAAAATCGTGAACCACCTGACACGACAACGCGTCGAGGAAATCGAGGTGAGAGATAATCGTCGATCCAATGGTGCTAACGTGGTTCACGCCCAGCCTACCTAATACTTGTGACGGTATCGGCCAACCCATCGAGGTCCCTTACCGAGAAAGTAACCCTTCGACTCTCGTCCACGATGCTAACGAAGGATGGGGATAACGAACGCATTATAATACCGATTCGTATTCGCGAAACGAGACGCGATCCATCACTGAAGTTGAACGGTCCCAACCCTCCATCGTTCTTCTTTTTTCCTTCTTCGTTACTGTCTCTCCTCGACAGAAGATTGCTTCCTCTATGACCAAGAGTGGTATGAATACTGTTCACAGTACTCTCGTTATATTGCCAC
The DNA here is from genome assembly GCA_036983795.1 of Megachile lagopoda. Taxonomy (NCBI): domain Eukaryota; kingdom Metazoa; phylum Arthropoda; class Insecta; order Hymenoptera; family Megachilidae; genus Megachile; species Megachile lagopoda. Next base: position 10,396,506 of record CM072800.1, read on the forward strand.
GGACAAAGATAACATGTATTGTCAATATTTCAGGGTTATTAATATTTACAATACTGAATTTTTCGAAATTTTATGTTAAAATTGTATGTCAAGTGGGAATTGGAACTTTAGTCTTCTGATCTATGTTCTAACAAAAGTCTTTCACTTACAAATTTGACCAATCTCGTTTCAATCGCGACATCGTGTGGGTCACGATTGAATCAGCCATCCTCGCGGATTAAACTGTCGACGCACGCGTCACGAATGAAACGGAACTGGCAGAACGGAAGCAACGCGCCACGGTTGCGCGTGCTGCGCGGTGGCACGGTGCGATTTCACGGCCACGATCGTTCCTCGTCGCTTCGACGGACTTTTAATAAGGCCGCGAGACGGACGAACACGCGCGGCTGCGTCGCTGTTGCCGCGAAACGATATTTGTTCCGTGGAATTGCGAAGCGGAGACCGCGAAGCACGCTTCGCATAATGAGCGAGCAAGACGTGCTCTTGCGTAGGGACGCGATACGCTCGCCAGGAACCCTTGCTGGCCTCAAGATTCCTTCAACCGTACCCGGCGTACTTTCGAGGGAACTCGTGTTTTAAATCTCCCTGTGTAAAGAACTTTCAAAACGTGCTCGCTTCCGTGCGAGTTGCTGAAATGAGACGAGCCGAGTAGTCTTTGCTGGCCAATAAACGCGAACGGTAGTTCTCTCGTCGCGGAGTGCCAGTCGACGCATCTTCAATGACTTCTTTAGTCTTGGGGCTGAGGGAAAATTCTGCTGAAGTGCGTTTTCCCCTAAGACGCTTGCGAAATTACATTCAGAAGTTAGAACCTTCGTTGCACGTAGCAAATGAACTAATCTGACGTGCACTGAAATATTTTGATTTTCATTTGTCTTCGCTTCATGTCGCTTTTATTTACGCTGAGGTGTAACTTGACCTACAATAAGATCGAAATAAGTGTTTCTTCATTTGGACAGATTAAAAAGGTTTCATGCAATGCATTTAATTTAATGTTCAAAGTGGTTTACTATGAAGTAGGTCAAGGTATGCAATTATTGTGAAGTGTTTTCTAAAGTTTTCTAAAAGGACCAAAGAAATCTTCGAGCACCAAAGCAGTTTGATGCTCGAATAGTTAGAACCCTAATGGTGCTCTTGAGATCCTTCATTGCCTTCACTTTTTTATTTCAGCGAGGACGGTATCACCCCGAGTTGATGCAAAGTGAAACAATTATCTTTTAGGAAAATTGAATTTTCTTAATAAAGGGATTAAACGGGGACAGAGGATTTGATTGCCGGCGCGTTAAATCGTAAGGACAATCGTATTAGCGCCATTAGAATGGTTCGAGGGGACTCGTTTGAATTTTAAGATTTAAATGGTCCTTCTCGGAAGGATTTGGGTCTGAGTAATCTCGTCTCGAGGAGTCTAGACGCAGCCCGGGGCGCCGAACATCTCCGAAAGTCGTCTAAAGACGAAATCAGCATGCGAGGCATGGCTTCAGGGCCGAGAATCTTTTGAAGCCGTTTGTACAGAGGAGAGAATCTTCCACGGAGTAGTTTTCGGGCATACATTTCGCGGCCGACTACAAAATCCACTCCGAATGCCATTATGTGGCTTCTCGACGGACACCTTAAGTGCCAGCAACGTAATAACCGCCGTCGTTATAATACCATTTACAGTGAAATTAATTTCTGCTCGAACGCCTTCTTCCCGACATTCGCTGACGCGACATCAGCGCTTTTTGTTGCACTCCGCCCTGGCTGCAGCTTAATAAAGCTAATGGCTATAGATGTACGTTTCGTGAATCTTTCAATTCAGCCTTTTTACTCCTCGTAGCTAGCTACGTCTTGCAGGACGTTTCAGTTTATCTTTTCAACCTCTTTGTGCTCTGATTGCTTCCGACAGAATGAAAAACCTTTCTTGCGAATCAATCTTGTTTTAACACATTCAATCTGGATGACGTGACGATATACTCGGATGCAATGTACGGTCCAGAAAGAGAGTTCGCTTCGATTTTAGAGCATATTTACATATTTATAGGAATTTGTGAACTCGTAACTTGCCAGAAGAGTGAGTATAAGAGGGTGTACTCGTAACCCAAATTCCTCTTATGACATGTTATGTGAGTAGTATTTGAATAAATTTATGTAGTATCTAAACGTTGCTATAATTTACCAATTAAATGTTCAAAAAGCTTCGATAAAATATGTTCACGATAGAGCTACCTTAATGACAGAAAATCGAACTTCGCACTCTAATATAATTGCACCGTTTGCGAACTATCGGTTAGTAAATAAATTGTACGTTAAAGCACTCGGTCCGTATATTTCTATTATAATATATCTCGGTCAGACGAATCAAATTTGTATCATCACGATGGAATCACGCAGTTTAACAAATTTATCGTGCCGTTACTTTCTCGAATGTCGATTCGCGTACACCGTCCGCTGCAGAATCAATATCACGCTTTGACGAATGCTTCGAGAGATAGCAGTCGAATCGCGGAAACGATATATCCCGAAGTAACTTTCCTCGGCGTGGAACGTCAAAACGGCGTTCCTTCGCTTCCGAGTTTCCTACCGGAGCCGTTTGCCCGTTTTATCTTAAAATATTTCTCGACCGTCCGCCAGGATAATATAATTTACACGAGAACGGCGATATCAAAGCCACCACGTAGTCTGCATGATTTGTGGTATTCAATTTTATGCTATCCGGAACGCCCGCTTCGGAACACTGCTCTCAAACGGGATACTCTCGGTTCGTTCCTACAGATGGAATCCTAAATAGTTCTCTGCTGGAGGAGAATTTTGATTTCGCTCTGCCCCGCAGTTCTCAGGGATAACGCGGAACGCCGTCAAATAGCAAAGGAGAGGATCCTCAAAAAGCGAATCGGCATGCGAGGCGCCTCGCTTTCAACCGGAAAACCCCTTACACCTTCTTCCCCGTTTTCAACGGTCCTCCAACGCCCCGACTTCATTTCAAACGCTATAACACGGCTTCTATTCTGATCCGATAAGTACCCGGCGTCAGAGTCAATAATCGAATCGGCTAAGTGAAAGGTTCATCGTCAGAAAGGTGATCGGCTGCCGCAATTGCGCGTCCCCGTTTTCACTCTGATCCCAACAAGGGAATGAAAGGAACGGCAATAAGAGAATAGAGAAGAAAAAAAGAATTGGTTCTCTTTCTCCTCGCGTTCGCGCGCGGCTCGATGAAATTAGACTAATACCAGGCTGCGATCTCATCAATTATTTTCACTCGCCATTAATAGATTCGTTCTCCCGGAAATTGACCGTCACAAAGACGGGTCACCGTTTTACGGAAACGTTTCATTTCCTCGGTGCAGCAACGCGTCGCGGATCAAACGAAATAACGACATTAAATGTTGTACATTCGAGAGGATATCGATTGTTTCGTTAGAATGCGAGCCACCGTCAATCCCGGTGACCCGAATAAAAAATCCAGAGGAGAAAAGGAACGAACACGGGAAAATCAGTGCTTCGAATCGCACGTGACGTCATGTTTAACTGTAACAGCGTCGATGTGGCGTTCCACTTTTACTGCCCTCATTTAAAGTGACGTTATTTTTGATCATGCAGACATGGTAAATAAAAACAAAACATAACTGACATAATTTCACTGGTCATTATGAAAATTGTGTAATTAGAAGTAATCGGAGTACACCATGAAGGTTAATCCTTATACTGTCTCCATACGAAATGAAGGTCTCCAATGATTGCCTTAATTGTCGTTTGAACATATTTCATTATCATTTGAAAACAATCATATAAATAGGAACAGGAAATATATTTCAATCGAAGCAGGCTATACCAAGTTTCCACCCTCGAATGAGCTCAACTCTGCCGCCATTTTGACCCACTAACGAACCGCAGTTAGAGACAAAGCATTTATTCAACGCTTCAAGGAGCTTCTGATCAGAAAGGCGATCTCTGATCGTGGCCTCTTTCCTCGTTGATTTTCGTAACGACTACCGATATCGTACACTCTCCAGCTAGAGGGGTAACAGAGGAGCTTTTAAACAGCGCCTCGACATCATTTCATACGTGCGTTACGCTCGCACGCACACGGCCGAGTAAGCGTGTACGTGTATATAGGTAACTGCATTTACGCTGAATCCTATTTACGGTGGGTAAAATCGCATTGAGGGGATCCTATGCTGCGAGTACCTTGGGAATAGCCCCCGTGCATTTATACAGACCTCTCATCCCTCTTCCTCTGGCAACCCCTACATTTTGCTTCTCCGACGCGGTTGCAGCGTACGGACGCAAGCGTATGCAGATGCATCGCTAGCATTTTTACGCGAGAACGCTGCACGCCGCCAACATTAAGCACCCTCGCGAGCTTCGGCATTTTCACCGTTTCTCCCCTGTTTTTCCTTTCCGCTCGTTTCCGTTTCTTTCGATATCGCTCGTTCGTGCTCCAGTCGCACTACATCACGCTGCGGGTTTAAAGGTCGTTGGGCGGTAACAAGTTTTTCAAAAAGGATTTGTCATACGCGTTTCGAGAGCTCGCGTGGAGATGCTGAAAACTCTGAAGTGGATGAACAAAATTCTGTAATACATATTTCTGTGAATGCATATATATACTAAACGTGATAAGTAACTGTTGCAAGGGTGGCTACGGCTTGGACAGGGGTAAACATCCTATTTCAAGCTGTACATAATGTACATTACTTTTACATGATACATAATATTCTTTTATTGTAGCAGTAACTGCACGTAATATGAAACATTCAACGAAACCAACGTTTATGCAAAAATGAACGACGCGAAAGATAAAATTAATAGTACAAGTCTGAACGAAGCCCAAAAAACGTTATGAAAAGTATTATGTTTCCTTTAAGCTATTTAAATAAATTACCTGAAAGTATGATTTGTTTATGAAAATAAATGCCTGGTTACCGAAGATGATTTTTTCCTCGCCCAAATCAATTTGTTTTCAAAAACTACATCTGGAGTGTTTCGTAATTTTTGGCCCCGTTGAATAGTGACAGTATGAAATGAAAATCGTGCGAAAGGTTGACTTGTTTCGAGGGTATAACATAATTTGTCGTATACAACGTGTTTGTGAAAAGTTGCCCGAACTGTCCGCAGCGTGCCGACTTTTTGCAGGAAAATTCGTTGCATCCTTTTGAAAGTGGCGCAACGCCACGTGCTCGGCGAAATGTATAAAAGGTACGGCGTTGAAAACGTGACTCGATTCAACCAAGCATCGTATTATTTCACGCGACCCGATGCGATATCGCTGCAACGTGCGACTGATCCCGCGATTCTTTCGCGATTTATTTGCCCAGAGAGGGTAAATAGTTACCCGGTGCGAGCTTTATGTCCTTCGGCCTCGCGGAGTAGCGCACTGCGACGTACTATTACTAAACATATCATTTATTCACCAAACAGCCGGAATGAATGTACGAGCAGGTCGGCAGACCGGCGTTGTGCACAATAAAGCCGTCGCTGGCCACGTGTTTGCGAACAGCGAATAGAATTCAATGTGGACACGCGCGTTCGCAAATATCCGCGAATTCTTCCGAACCCCACCTTCCTACGTCCGCCATACTGAAAACGCTTTTTTTTTTATCTTCCGTCGACCGTGATCAATTTGTTCTCCCGTAACCGGCGTGTTTAACCCTTTCGATAGTTCTCGACTATCGGTCGATACCGCGAGTCTCTGCGATTAACCAACAGTCGTAACGGTTCCTAGACACGCGACTGACTATGATTGAATTACGCGAATCGCCGATAAAGAATGGAATTCGTTAATGGATTGGAAGAGTGGCTGCGGTCGTGTGTACGCGTCGAAAGGATAACCGTTAACCACTGGAATGCAATTATATTATGACTGAGAGAATAATCTTGAAGAGTATGTTGCGTTTTTAGAATTGTTAATAGCGATAGCTCAGCTATTAATATTATGATTGAGGTTTCAGGAAGTTTAAGGTTATCTTGATCATATATCAATATCTCACTGCGTATACTGTACGAGAGAAACGTATGTGTGTATTATGTTGAGACATTGGCATAGTCCTAAGTTCATATATCGCTAATTTCTAAATATCAAGGTGTTCAAAGGTTTCTAGGTCCGAAATCTTTAGATATCCAGAATATTTTCTCTATATTTGTAGATCTCTATATTGTTAGATATTGGCATTTCTAAATTTCTATCTGTTCAGATTCCTATATTCGTAGATTTTTATATCTCCAGATACTTGTATCTTTAGATCCCCATATGTCCAGATTCCGGTATTCTTAAATATCTACATCTCCAGATTCCTACATCCTCTGAGATCTCTATATCTCCAGACCACGGTATGTTTGGATTCACGTATTCTTAGATCACTATATCCTCAAATTCCTACATTCTCAGATCTCTATATCGCGAAATCTCTATATTGTCCGGATTCCCATATTCTCAGATCTCTGCAATCATAGATTTGTACATCGTCGGATCCCTGTACAGATTCCTAAAACCTCTCTATATTTTTAGTATAAACATAGTACATTCTCAGATCTTTATATTTCCAACCCTCAGCACTTTCAGCTTCTTAAATCTCTAGATCCTTATATCTCTAGTAAAAATAAATATACAGTATCAAGTATCTAAAACGATTTTTACTTTCACAATTATTTTTCTAACACAAATATCGTTCTCCCACATAAATTCTGATGTTTCGAATTCCATACAAATTTGTATACCACGCATCAAATATTTTACGATTGAAGAAGCGATATATACGGCAGAAGCGTAAGGACTTCGTTTATATTCCAATAGAAAATTCCACTATCAAAAATCTTCGAAAGAGAAGCTACTCTACATACTTCCGCAAAAACTGTGCGCCCTTTCATACATACACTATTCGGCTGCATCCATTTGGTCCGGCTAAATTCCAATCTAAATTCCAATGCGTCCAGATCGGAATAGATTTTGCATGTAAGAACGGGAGGCCAGAGCGCTGCGTGCTCGGACGCCGAGTCGAACGTTGGGTAGTGTCCAAAACCCTTCTCCTCGCGTTCACCCCTTACTCCAATTTGGAAAAAAAACCTGTGCCTTTCCATCGAGTAGATTAAATAAAATTTCCGTGATAAATTAAGGGATGTCATTTACCCGGTAATTCATTGAAAAGCACATCCAATTAGTTAGGAAATAGGATGAGCAAATGATTTATTAATCTGAAGTATTTATCTTGATGAATGATGATATTTCATTATTTGGACGAATCCCAAGTTTCGAATTCTGATATCTCTAAGTTCTAAATTCTCAAATCCTAAATATCGAAATCGGATACTCCTATATTTCTGTATTTCTACATTTCTGAATTTCGAATTTCCAAATTTCTAATTTCGAGATGTGAAGGTCCTAAACTTCTAAATCCTCGCAGCCCCAAATTTCTAAATTTACGAATTCAAAATTTCCACATATCTTCAGAAATCCACATGCCACCAGATCTCTGTCATCACACCTCGAGCGCCATGTCATACTTCTGACCTGCCCATACGAACTTAAAACTGTCGTAGTACTGTACGAGGGTATATTCTCGATAATCCGAGCCGCGAATAATTCAAATTATTCGAGAAGTATGATACGAAGTCCAATTTTATAATCCACTCCGGTGTCCGTTCGCATTTTGAGCAGTGCGTTAAACGGCAAACAAGGGAGGAGAGAGCGTAAGCGAAGAGACACCGCGGGCCGATGCTGAGTGCAACGGTTAATATTTAACGACACTTCTGGAGCAGGTACGAGAAGCACGGGAAAGAATACCTCTTGCCAGCGTCGCTGCGAGTGGCACACCGGTAAATAATGTAGCGTGATAAATCGTTCGTCGGTTTATCCGAACGTCCTACCGATTCGAAGGAAAACGGTGTCGTGACCGTTCGCGGAACGCGCGAAAACTCGGTTAATTCGCGATTATTTCAGCCACTCACGGTGTCGTCGCGAAACGAACCTTCAGCGAAATGGTAATGAGATCTCCCCGCACCAGTTAATTTCGCTATCTGCTCGAGGTGTTTCCCTCTTTCTCTCCCTTTCTTCGTCGCACGCATGCCGAGTCGAATGTAATCACGGTGTGGGACCGGATGCAGGACAGTCGCGGGTGCTCCGGCGAGGTAAAAACGACGAACAAGAGACCGCGGCGCGCGACATTTCGCGCAGAATGAAATTCCTATTCTGCATTGTCGGCGGTTTGCCACTGCAGTCGGCTAAAGTGGCTGAAAAAGCTCGGAATGGAATGAAAATGCCGCCAGGGAGTGTACAGGTCGATGCATATTTTTGTTCTTGTTCGGCACACGCGAGTGCGCAATTGTCTACGACGAGCTATTTCATTGGGGATTTTTATGACGTTAATACTTGAAGGCCATCTCAACTTTTCTTTGCATATGTTAATACCGTTCGACGCTTGCCTCAAATATGTGTACCATTTACGAAGGCTTTAAGCCAATTGCACAACAGTATATTAACTAAAACGTACTTCTTGATTTTTGTCTTTCTGAACAGTTATTTAATCTTGACAATAGTCAGTAACTTTAGTATCTTTGTTATAGAAAGTACATACATATATGTAGTTTCAGGTAATGTCTTTGTTACAGCATAAATCGGTGTGACTTTATACAATAAAAAAAGTACTTAACCTAATTTTTCAGTAAGCTACAGAGTTGCACAGGGTGTTTTGTTCAGGTCAAATGTCTAAATTATTTTCATTATTATTAATGATAGTAAATATAACCGACGGAAGATTGTATGGTATCAGAACGCATATTCAGTGACAAAGGAATTCTAACATTATATAAGCTTCTATCGGAGAATTATTTCCTATCTATAATAGCAGTGAAAATAATTGAGATCTTAAATGAAACGCTACAATAACTTCTATTTGTGTTAAACAGCGTTGCCTCTCTGTATAATATTTAACACGTTAACATGCGAATAACGATTCACCCCACATTTATTTAACGTGCGTCTGACAGTACGGTGTTCAGAGTGTTAAACGATCCACATACAATACGATTTCGCAGATGAAATTTTTAAACAAAGATCTGATCTTTTTCAACAAGAATAAACGGAGACGCAGTCAAAAATGATAGCGATCTGTCGCAGTAGCTCGTTCGAAAAGCATCGCAGGTGAAAAGACCTCAAATAGAGATCGAGCCACGGATCCGCCTTGAAACGACGTGCCGAACGGAACAGGGAAGTTAAACGAAGCGAATAAAAGAATTAGACCAGGAAAATTGAATTCAGCCGACTGAAGAGACGACGGGATCGAAGTGGTTGAACACACAAAAGCCGGCAGTCTGAAATGGCAAATGTATCAAGCGTACATCTTTAATCAACTTCGATTCGTCTTCCAGAACGTTACACTCTATCTCACGTTCGACCCTCGAAACTTACGAGGCCGTGTCAAGTAATTTCTCTACGAACACTTTCGATCGCGTGTCTAAATGGCTCTCCTTATAAAATCGTACATTCGTAAAAAAAGCAAAAATATATCGATAGCAAAACCGTTCGTTCGTCATTACCATATATGTGTACCATAGCGAAACGGTTCGTTTGCTCTTCGACGAGATCCAACGACGGGAACGAAAAAGAGGAACCAACAGAGAGGAACGGAAAATTTAATCATGCGAATAAAAGAATTGGACTATCGAGTAGGAAGCTAGGGGCAGAAGAGGGTGCGCGAAAATAGCGTCCACGAGGGCAAGAAATTCATCGGATAGCTCGATCCTGGGCCCGGTCGTTCGGCTCTGGACATTCGCGGTTGTTCTGGTTCAAAGATTACGATCATAACGAAAAACCATCTTCGGTTCTCTCTTTCTGCTCTTCGAGTCCGTTTCTTTTAGCTCCGTCTGTCCGCACACGCCGTTCCCTGCCACTGGGCCCGATGGCGTCGCTCTGTATGAGAACGTCCGGCGACGGCTGCATTGCATAGAGCATTGCTCGCCATGGCATGCATTATGGAACGAATGGGCAACGATTCTACCGGAAAAATTGCGGACACGCGAGACGGACGCGATCTGCAGCCCGACTACCTACAGTCCAGAGCAAATCAGCCTTAGGGAACCAACGGAGGCCTCCATTCATTAATTCTTAATGATTTTTCGTCTGATACACATATAGAAATCGGTCTGGAAATTTTACAACTCAAGATTCAATTCCTAAAAATGAAGATCTTTGAAGATTACAATTTGAGACAATTTTACTACAATTTGAGATTATACAAATTTGGAGAGTTCTAAGAATTCGTGGATCTAAGGATGTAGGGATATGAAAATGTAGGGATTTGAACAGTGAAGGGTTTGAAAATTTAGGAATTTGGATATCCAAGTAATTTGGACATTTTTCGACAGTATAAGTTATAACATTGTCGATAAGGTTAGATCGAACGATATTTTATCAATCCTGAATGGTACACTCTGCACGAAATCGCAACGACGAAAGTTTATCCGTGTATTTCAAGCTGAAGAGGTGAAATTGCGGGTCGTTCCTCGCGCTCGAGGTAATCAGAAAAAGAGAAAAAAGAACATCTGTCGGCACAAACGGGTTGACAGTGACGCAGCGCGAAGTCGAGCGAATTTGTCGTCGCCAGGAAATTCCGCGTCAAGCAAACCAACCCCCGCGGCTGATGATGGAAGTGGCGACGCACAACGCGGCCGTTGGCCGAGCAGTTGTAAAAGAAATATTCAACGGCGAGTGTGCAAATGAGGGAGGAAAGAGGCGTGCTGCTGTTGCTGCTCGTCCCATTTGCGTCGCAGAAACGTTATGAGAGAAGAAAAAAAACACATCCATCCGTCTCTCTCGGCTGCGGAGCACGAAGAACCGGGCTAAAATGACAACAGCCGTGTAACGCTGATGAAAGGGAGGATAGAGCATAATCCCCTTGAGTCCGGTTTTCCAGAAGGGTTTGCGTCACCAGATGCGGCGGGATAACGATGTTTCAAATTTAAACGGTACTCGAAAATAAACCGCGCGCCTCGACGTCATTGAACGTTCCGGGGACGCGCTGTTTGCGGTTTTTATAAGCGTGTTTTCTTTGCCGCCATATCTTGCGTTAGAGCATCGACTGCCCGCTGAATACCTTACGGGCACTCTGCGAATTTAGGAAGTTAGAAATTTGGAGAGATGGTAATTTGGGGATTTGAGAGTTTTGTGGTTCGTGGATTTGCAGATTTGGAGATCCTAGAAATTGGAAATTTAGGATTCGGTAATTTGGAAGGTGAGAATTAAAAAAATGGGAACTTGAGAATCTGGATATTTGGGAATTCAGGAAATTGGGAACTTGGAAACTTTGGAAATTTGAGAATTTGGTCTTTTGGAATTTGAAAGTTCTGAGATAGGAAAATTTGAGAATTTGAAAAGTAGACATTTGAAAATATGGAAATTCAAAAAATCTGAGATGTGAAGATTTGGAAATTTGAAAATGACCATATTCTTTCTAAAGTCTCCCTATTCCCTTCCTAATTCCTCACCCCTCTCTAGTTCCTAACTTTTGAACCCTCAGCAGCTTCTTAACCTTCACTTAGACTCCTTATCTTCCTCCAAATTTCCCTAGTCTCTCCACACCCTCTCCAGGCTCTCCCCTAAACATATACACCACTGGCCACAAGTTCTTCAACGAAACTTAATCTGTTCACGAAGTTGCATCGAAAAAGGAGAAACAAGGAGCATAATTATTATTTGTCCTTAGGCAAGCAATGTACGACGAATTGAAAATAATCGTCTCGTGAAACGATTATTTTTATCGTACGCGTTCTATCGTAATTACATTAATTTCTCGTTCGTTGACGTCGAATAATTTCGACTAATTACTCTTATGCTACCAATGCGTTGGTCAGGACGTTGCGAGAGATCATTTTGGTCCGTGTATAACGCGCATAATGATAGTCCTTTCGACGATAAGTAATGGGTTTCTCGTTTCGATCGGTGCATCGGATAGTTATCAATCTTACCGAACGAACCCAGCGGCCTGTCATTATCGCTGCTCGTCATTTTGTACGACACTTTGCCGTTTTATTTCGCAGCCACGATTATTTGCCGAACGATTTTCGGTCACCGAGCAGCGTTATGATGTATCGTTTTCATCGGAACGGTATATTTCTCGCTACGAGAACTCGACGTACCTCGATCGAGCGGATAACTTTTTCTTCTCTCGAAACTCGAAATCCGACGGAACACAACTGGAGCACGTTGCGCCAGTGAAATAAACCGACGGAAATGTGCTTGGAAATAAACGTATAAAAGTTGTTCCGGGATTTTGATGTGAACGTAGAATCGGGTCGCGCTTAGAATCTCAAACGGGTATATCAATGATTAATATCTGATTAAAGTGCTTACGGGGGCTTTCAAATTTTACGATCTCTTCATTCACGTGTAATCAAATTTTCAAGTTGGAAGTTTAGGAGTTTCCAAATTTACGAATATCCAAATTTTCAAATCTCCAAGTACCTATGTCCCAAGGTTAGGTTTCCAAGTTCTCGAGGTGTCAAATTCCCAAATTTCTAAATTTGTAAATTTTCAAATCTCGAAATCTCTGTCTCCGAGTTCTCAAATTTGCATATTCGCAATATCCAACTCCCTAAACCCCAAGTCCCAAATTTCAAATTTCCACAAACCAGCACAGCACTTTATCCTACCATTGCCCATCACTGTTCTTGAAAACTTTGAACAACTTACGACAATCTCAAGGATAATATCAGCGACAAAAAAGTAGCGTGTATTACACTTAAAGACACTTACATGAAGATGCAGCTGTCCATTGTTGTCAACCCATCCGATGACCATATCAGCCCCGATCTGGCCGTCATTTCTGGTGAAACCGAGGCCCACGAAGCCCAGGGTCCTCACCTGAACCTCGAATGTGATCTCCCTCTCGCCAGGTGTCCAAAGAACTAGGAAATTATCGTCCAAAACGGCACTGTGTTTCCATTCGACACAGAGGATACCGCTGACCAACAGGAGGAAATACGATACGATTATCGACTTCATCTTCGATCAATGCTGCCTCAGTACATCTGTAATCAAGCAATCAACTCGTTAGTTGTCTCATTCGAGAATGTGCGGGTAACAAAGAACAAACAATAAAAATGTACAAATTACAAATTCCGTTGTCTGCAAATTTGCGGGCAACGGAATGTCTGAGCTGCCGTTATGAACTTATTGCAAGTACTCGAGAAGTTATAAGCATCCGGAGAGAAGTTATAAGCACGTCGAGTTCTTACGCGGGGAAACGTGGAAAGGACGTAACGTTTTTCGCTAATACTCGTTAATTTTATTTTCTAACGGCAACTTATGGCGGACGCGTGCGAACGTTCTCGTCCCATCAGCATCGAACACAGTCTCGCGTAATTCTCGTTTTCATGCCAGCGGTGGATCGTTAGGCTTCTATTTAGTGGTATTACGCGGCAGTAGCAAGACCGAGCAATATTTTCCTTTAATATTTTAACAGCGGTAGCTGGCCATTAGCCGCGTTGCAGCCGCATCGACGAGTCACTGGCTACTTTAAAGCGTAAACGTTTCACTCGTATCCGTTCGATAATTCCTAACATGTCACCCATTTTGTCCTGCAAAAAAGCGACCCTTTCTTCTCTTGCTATTTCCATTTATTCTTCGCGATACATTATATTCATTTTTTTTCGTGCATATTTCATGTACGATTACGTTAAAAGAATGTACATTCTTCCGCCATTTTGACGTAGTTCAAACAGAAGAGCATTCAAAGACACCTCATCATGCTTCAGATACGTAGTTAATATAGCTTATGTAATATATGCTTAGTGTTTGTACTATTGTGCACATGTCTATATCCATATATATCTATATGTGGATTTTTGAGTGGAGAAAGTATATACTGTCGTTTAACTTCGACAGAGTAAAACTTAAACGTCACATAATTAAAGCTTATCAATGGAAACACTGATTAGATGCTACAGCGTTATCAGAATATGGGAATGGAAGCAATATCTCGTTCGAAAAATTACATAAAATTTCTGGCTACCATCGGTTAAAGCGATTCTATCTAACAGTAGATACGTTTCAATCGATTTATCTGGTTGACTGTCCAACGAATCGGTCCAGGGCCAGGTAGGTTCAGTGTTAAACAGAAAGATTAATCGCAAACTCGATTCGCGGACGATGATTGATGTTGACCTTAATTCCCGATCGCCTTATCGCGGATCGCCACTGTATCACCGATATACGTTCCAGTTTCCGGTTCTTTTGCGACCTCGCATCGACACGACCGCCATCAATTTCACTTTGCTACCGCGAAGAATATCCGTGCATTTTTTTGGCGGGGAAAAAATTGTACAGAGTAATTAACGTCTCGGGTGAATAGGTACGGCGAACGTAGAAAGAATTTCACGGGCGATCGGGCGAAAAAAGAAATCCGCAAACGTGGTCAGCAAATAGTGCGCTACGGGACGAGTCGTTTAAACAGTCAACCGCGCTGAAAATTCTACAATGCGTTTTACTTCCTTAATTTTGGTCGGAAAATCCACTGTGCGGAGATAACATTATTCTAACACCTTCCGTATGTGATACTTTGTACTGCTGTTTACTCGCGAACAGTACATTTAGATACACATTTGAAAATTTGGGAATTTTAGTATCTTTAGCTATGACAAAGTTATTAACTTTACAATCTGGACATTTATAAATCTAAAAATTTGCGAATATCAAAACTGAAAAATTTGAGAATTTAAGTGTGACGTTCCCTTAAATGAATTTTAGTATTTGGAAGCTTGATTAATTTTGGAAAATTGATTAACTTAAGAACTTGCAAATTTCAGTATTTGAGAACTTGAGGATTTGTAAACATAATAATTTGAAGATTGAAAAATGAAGGAAATTTGTAACTAAAAAATTGTGAAGTTATGAATGTCAGTCGAAAGAAGGGTTGTATCAGAGCGCACGGTGTCCCATAAACATTAAGGACCTGCTAGTTAAAAAACAGCTGTATGACGTATTTTTGATCAGACACAAAGCAAACAAAGTGGTATTTTCGCCCGAAGAGAGCGTGAAAGTACTGCACTGGCGGCAATCAAGGGCAGATGCGAATTTCGAGGGTGAAAGAAAAAGTCGATTCGAGGCTGCGGATTAAGCGGTTCGCGTACGCTCGGCTCGGTGCAGAACTGCGCATCGCGAGCACCGACAAGCAAAAACGAGCAAGGAAGAGCAACGTCGGTATGGAAAACTGGGTGGCCGAAAAAAAAGAGAGAAGGAAGATTCGCAACCGCGGTCCATGATGGGCGAAAAAACACGAGCACGGATGGCGCGAAGGAAATCGAATTGATTCGAAAGCGTCGCCGATTAAAAATTCAATGAGGGTGACGTGGTCGCGGGGGAGAAACGGTCGATAGGGGAAAGGGTGGAAAAACAGATGGTCGGATCGTCGAAATCTCTTTTGTCCGCGCCCGTGTGCAAACATCCGCCGGTAAATCAGCTGGACACTGTCAAGAGAACTGTCAATTCGAAAGCAATCGAATCGATTAACAGTAACGATCGCGTGACGCTCGAACGAGGCCGATGCAAATCCACGGAACAATGCCAACGTCCCGAAGTGTCGGACGAGTGGTACATCCTGACGGTTCAACTATTCGTTTCGCGCGGTCGGGAAAGCAGAGAATTAAGCGCTTTACAGAGATCATCGATCAGTGGAACACGGGGACAGGGCTAGCTTTATCGACGGTGTACCGCGTGTATTTACACGGGGCGCCCAAACTCCCAGCGACAGCCCTGCACCCGGGTTGATCGCCCCGAATTTTCAATTAGGTTGAGGACCCGAACAGAATCTGTGCTATTTTCTGCTCCATTTTCTAGTCGAGAAACAAGTGTCGAGATGAAGTGTTCTTTTTACTTGTGTTTATGTATGAAACATAACATTGTGACAATAATGTAACAACATGTATAATGAAAATAGTACATTTCTGTGAACAGGAATTACATTGCAGGGAAAATTGAAAAAGTATCTCATTAGAGTTCTAATTATTGAAAGTATACATTTCTGTCTACAAAATGTTTCAAATATTTGATTAGAACTTTGGATGTAAAATGATACTTTTTTGTCTGAAATAATAAAATGTCCGGCAGGGAAAATGTAAAAGGATGTTTCGTTAGAATTTTAATTATTGAAACTCATTTCTGGGTACAAATATAAAATAAGTTGCGGGGAATGTTTAACAAAATATTAAAACTTAGGGTTATTAAAATAATACATTTCATGAATTCATTATAAACACACACATTAGAATGATAACCCTTTTTGATACAACGGTAGATCTAAAAAGTACTTATTCCAAAATTGTTACTAAAAGTATTTCAAAGTAAACCGAGTGCCTCTTGAGCGCGAAGAGTTGAATTATTGTGATTGATTTAATTGTAATTAGAAGGTAGAGTTAATTGAAACATAAGTTGGCCCTGACTGTATTCTGTGCCACCATGTTTTCCCGGTAGGTGGAAAACGCGTGATCCCGACCGTCACGTACTTCACGCGATTTCGAACACCGCGAAACGACCGCAACTACGGGACAGAACGTTTTAATTAACGACAACAATGCTATAATGAGTAACCGTTCGAGTAACAGAGGCACAGAGGCGATTGTCGAACCCGTAATATGCCGCTTGGTAATCGGGATCGATGACTTTGACTTAGGTACGGTTTAACCGATGGAATTAGTGGAAAGCTTTTTGGCTAGTTTGGTTAAATTGAAACCGATACTGTTGTAGGATTTTAACTATTGTGCAACGTGTTTGTTTAATGTTGTAGACATTGTAATTATACGGTTATGCGCAAGTCGGTTACGCTACTTCGGTTTTACAATTCTGACGGTTTTACGATATAGCACGTTTAATTTATGAAGAACTTGTAGACTTTGTTAGTTCGAAAGCTTGGTTTGAACACTTGAACATTTCAGGATTTCGGTATTAAATAGTTAGGAAAGGGGACTGGGAATTTAGGAATTCGAGAACTAGGAAATTTGAGGATTTGCAATTTAGGGAGATTGGGAAACTTGGAAGTTTGATCATTTCAGAATTTGCAGAATTTATGAAATTTGTAGAATTTCGGACAATTTCAGAAATTTGTGGAATTTTAGGATTCGAAAATCGGAAACTTCAGGAATTGGAGATACGGAAATGGAACATTTAGTAATTTATAACAGAAATATCGAGTCATGAAATTTGGTAATCTGGGAATTGAGGCCATAAAAATCCAACTAACACGAAAATATGTGCCAATATTTATCCGAACGAATATGAAGTGTGTCACAATTGCTCCGCAACGAAATTAAAGCAGCTATAAGCCGGATTATGAGTTACAACTACAGAAATGAGCGTAACTGCATAATTGTAGCTTGTACAATTATTAATAAATATTATCCGTTTCAAATTCTGCGTCGCTATTAACAATATTTTGTACGCGTATCGTTTGCGCCATTCAATATTGAGACAAGTATAACTAACAGTTTCAGTACGAAAACAATTTGTATCAGTTTTTAACGCTAACGATTTTGTAACAGGATAACTATGGATTGGATAAAATTAAATGTATCAAATTCACGGGTCGCGGGTTTTTTTCTCGATACCGAACCGATCGTATTGGTTATATAACACGAATCAATAGGGAATTAAAGTTAAACTTCAATCGTACCATTTTTAAGCGGTGGATTACGGTCGAACGAATTTAAACGTGGATTTTTTGCAGTTCGAAACCTTTTTTCCGGATTTTTTAACTGCGTTTGACAGGAAATGTTTGATAGGCACTATCGTATAACACGCGCAGTAATAATTAAACGAATGTGGAACTCGATCCGCGGTGTTCATGAATTAACAATTACCAAATCGATGGGAGCTTTTTTCTTCGTCGAAGCAATTTTCATCAAATTAATACGAAAATGCGATCGTCAATTTTTCCGTGGAAGATTTTATCGAGTTCCGAAGTAATTCGCGAGAATTGTGCACACTTTGCCGGAACATAATCATCTCCAACACGACGCAACATCAAGAAACTTGGATTCCTAGGACCGGAAACCTCAAATAAGGTCGTACAAATAGTCGAAGTTCGACCCGCAATCAAACTGCACCATGGAAACTGTGCACAGTTTCAAACGCTCGTCAGAGAAGCTTGTTTCGTGCGCGTCCAACTCTTAATAATTGCTTCTGTAACAATTCAAGATATTTCAACCGTGAAGTTTGCGTCGTCGCTGCGAACAATATTGAAAAACGTATCCCCTTGTTAATTAGCGTTCGTGAAACGCTCATTCGTACCAATAATACTTATACAGGACAAAAAAAAACGCTCAAATTAAATCATTATTAACTTACAAATTAAAACGTTCGATTAATTATTTCGAAAATTGATCGAATATTAAAATTCACTCATTAAATTTTATTCAGTTTTACTTGAGCCGAAAATTGTGATGCATATTGCAATTTGAAAATACAGTAAATTAATGGAGAATTAAAAATACGATTAAATATTTACGTATTCTATCCATTTGAAATATTAATATGTATCAGTGCTGTTCAGAATCGGGTAACTTCCCCTCTCGTTACTTCCATATTTATCCTTCGCTCGATAATTTAAATAGTACAAAAAAATTGTGTGTTTTTAATATAGAGCAGCAGAAAAACATCGCTATACAATTCAGTTGCAAGTATTATCACCCTGCTTTAAAGGGTTAAGTGTCCGATTTTGTCTCAGACAAACGATTTTAATGTAACTTGATGAATAGAACAACTGAAACCGAGCGTTTTAAGCTGTCGATCATACAGTTTATTATAACTTGTGGAATAAAGAATAAGGGAATTAAGGGGATTTCTCAGGCGGTGAAATAACGCAAACCAAAACGGAATAGACGCGAGTTGAATCGTTATCCTGTTCCTCGAATCGTTGCATCCAATACACCGAATTTGTGGCCCGCTTGACTATGCCTCGCAGCATCCCCTGGCCGATCCTCACACCCTCGGGAATTCTCGCTTATGCATGCAGCATGCGCGACGTGATTTCGTCGATTTTACGGTGCTAGTAGAGCAACCGCCAATCTGAAAACGATCGATTCAATTAACAGTAACAGTGGTGTAATACGCGCCGGATGCGAAGTGATGCATCGACAGGAGCAGCTGTCGCGCGGTAAACTCGAATCGTTCGACCAAACGGAGATGCGTCAATTCGAATTGAGAGGACGACACGAATCCCCGAAAGGTGCCACGGAAGAGGATGAAAGATCACGAGCTTTCGATCAAATATTTGCTCGATATTTCTATCGAACTCTAATTCTACTGTATCAACATAGGCACTTGTGTTATGAATACAGATTTTTTACAGATGAGAGCTTCCTTAAGATGTTAGGTAAGACGCCTTCCAGTCCTTTGAGGGTCTTTGGCCATGTAAGAATGTGGAAATCTTTGGATTTGAGAGTGTAGCAAGAATTTACAAGAAGTTTAAAAGCTTATCGATAAAGAAATTTTGAGATCTAATGAGAACATGGAGATCTAGGAATTTAAGGTTAGACGTTCGGTGATCTAGTGATATGGAAATCGAAGTATCTCGATGTCTAAGAATGTAGGTAAAAATTTAGAAATGAAAATGTGAACATTTAAGAATGTGAAAATTAGAAAATTTCAAATCTTAAAAGTTTTTAATAATGATAGTCAGATGACCACATGGTGCGTTCAATAATGGGCTCTCAGACGTAGATAGAAAGAAAGTTGATTTTTTGACGGAATGTTAGTAAATGGTCGGACACGGAGCATTGTACGACGTCAGGATCGGTGGATGGAGGTAACGGTAGACGACGGGGGTGGCAGAAAGGGAGGAGCGAAACGATTCGAGGGGGATGCAGTCGGTAGAGGCGAGGCTGGCTAACACACGACTACCACGGACGGGTTTGATTTGCGGCGTGTCGTTCAGTCGATTGCTCTCAAATTGCGTCCAGCGCCAGTGGCATCAACCTGGAACGTATCCCCAATACATTGACGCCCCCGTAACGTCAGAGGGGCCTGTCAGCTTTTCCATCGACGCACGGCTCGTGCATCCACCTATTCTACCCTTTCACGCCCCGCAAAATCGTGCCATTCTCTCCCGCCACTATTCAGCCCCGCGCACTCGAGCTGGCGGGCAACCCAGGCCCACCACTTTGCCGTTCAACTCCTCTTAAAGTTAAATAAATCGTCAAGTGGCCCACGCTGGAAGCGGCGAAATCGAAATTGCGCGAGAACTCGCTCGTCTACGAATCGGACGACACACAGGCCCTGGCGAGGATTGTTTGAGAAAGGGGTGTGTGTGTGCTCGTTTTGTTGGGACACGAAACGAAATTTTACCCCGGGTACCAACCCTTTTCTAGATCCGCTGTTTCACCGCGCGCCCATTGGTGCACGCCTCGGACGTTACTAGAAACCGGCGCTGGCTGGTGTGTGTTGGTTAGAAATTTCCGCTCCACGAGTGGTCATGTACAAAATATCAACTCCCCGTTGCGCTCCGCCAGAATAAATAAAGCGGAAAGCACACGGAGCCTGTCAGAAGCAAAGCTTCGAGTCCACTCTGAGCTGGATGCGAAGTACAAGGGCTGGCTCCCGGCAGTTTCGCATGAATTCCAGCGCTCGCGAACCGACGGTGACTGAAACAGCCCTGGAGGATCGAATAAAATTCCATCGGTCTCGCTGATCGTACTCTATGATTTCCGCGCGATTTAATCCTCACGTCGGAACATCAATTCTTCATGTACCAGTCAATCGGTAAAGCAGATCCTCGTTATTTCGTACGTCCATTAATATTTTCGATCTTGATATTTATTAAAAAGTCGATTATTACTCTTCTGGCTGCATCGACAGCTGTTATGAGTTGCATGTTCGATATAAACATACGAGTTAAAATGATATTGCGTATCGATATGATCGATCAAGGATATCTAGCTATCCACGCGTAGTAAGTACATCTCCATTAATGTTTATAATCAAATTACCATAATAAATAGACATCGTTATATGTCTCTGATTAACATCAGGAGTAAAAAGAGTAAATGAAATGAGTAAAAGAAATTCTCACAAGATTTCAAGAATAATTGAGTCGAAGATAATTTTCATACCTCTATGTAGAATCATGTCACTGAATAAATCTTAGAATTGACTTGAAGCGAAGAAGTTATGTCCCTCACTCTATCTCCATCTCTGTAAAGAAATAAATGAAAGAGGAAGGTAGTGACTTTCTCAATCCTATTTTGCACTGAATGAACGAAGGTAAGGGAAAAAAGGAAACTGTATCAGTACAGACGACGGGGATGTACCGTTCGAAAAATCTGATGTGGCTAAAGACCAAACTGAAATGCAATTTCTGCGGATGACACCGAAGATAAGCATGACACAGGATATTATAAAGCTTTTAATCGCCAACGAATTCCAACGTTATCGGGAAGTAGTTAAAAACGGGAACGAGAGGCAGTCAGTTTTCGAGAGTGAAACTTCTCGACCGTTTCTGGATGAACGAATAGATACGCTGTCGTCGGTTAAAAGACAGCTGGTCCCATTCATCCATCAAGCTGACACCGGTTAACTAGTTCTCACGGAAAGAAAACAACAAGAAGAAGAAATCATCTACCTGCTGACAGAATAGGGCATAGACGCGCCAATTAGCGCTCGTAAAATCGACCGATGTCGCGTGAAGAGTCTGGGACGCGTTCTAAATTGCCTCCTCTATCATAGGGTCGTGTCTCAGGTTTAAACGTTTCAACGTTTAAAGGCGTGCTAACGCGATGGAAGCTAACACAACGAGCATGAGCTGAGTGCATTAATGGGGCCGGTGTATGTATAGTTTGTCGACGATACATCGAGCCGATCGAATCCATTTGTACTCGACTGATCGGAGCGTCTATGAAATCCATTATACAGAGTGCTACAGCAATTCCGGAACGATTGAACCATCGTTGCTCGAACACCTTGCGTCTTCCGACCTACGGAGCGAATCTGGGAATTTCAGGAATTTGGGATCCGAGAATTTCAAGGTTTGGTGTTTTGGGAATTTGGGAATTGAGATATAGGAATTTGGGAATTTGGGGTTGGGGGATTTGAGCACTTGGAAATTTAGAAGTTTGGGGGTTTGAGCACTTGGAAATTTAGAACTTTGGAAATTTAGAAATTTGGAAGTTTGAGCACTTGGAAATTTAGAAATTTGGGGGTTTGAGCACTTGGAAATTTAGAAATGTAAAAAATTAGGAATTTGGGAATTTGGGAAGGTAGAGATTTAGGAATTAAAAAATTTAGCAATTCGGATATTTGGAGATTTAGAAGTTTGAGGATTTGGAATGTTGAAGATTTACAAATTTGTATATTTAATCTTGTAAAAATTTGTTATCCTATAACTCTCTAAAAATTAATAAATCCCCTCTCACATCTAGGTGATTTAAATATGCTCTGGACTGTACGATTAGTACACGAAATTATCGGATCAGTAAAGCACCTATATCAGCTTAAAAAAAATTATGGTCGAACAGAGACGAATCTCACAGCTTAAGTATCAAAGTGTTCGAGTCACGTAACGACACAAACACTTACACGTTGAATATTTCTTTTTATCGCCAACCCAAGATCTGCACGCGTTCGCAGCACTTTTCATCGCGCGATCGAGATTGCATACTTTTTAGCTCGTAGAAATATCACGATAGCGCGTCCAGTCAGCGTTAACGGTGAACTTGTATATCAGGATTCATTAAAAAGTAAGAGTTATTTGCTTAGAGTCGGCTGTTAAGGACGACTTAACACCGCGTTTATTCATTCAGTCGTTGCTAATCGCCGGGGTACGTGACCGTGTCGAAAAACACGCGAGAACGATTTTAAAGCAACGCCAACGATATCGTGTTGCAAAGTGAAGAATGGGATCAAGCGAACCGCAACGCGTTACTGTTCTCGTATACGTTCGTGCATTGTTACCGACTATATTTTTACCGAAACTTTATATGCTTAATCCATAATTTATCAACGTGGACGATGAAGAAAGGTTAGGGGTGTTGCCGGTCTTAGAGGTTGTGAATCAAATGGGCAATAAAAGAAGATTGAAATTAAATTGAATCGCTTTATCACTTTTTACGTACATACTTAAACATTCAGTTGATTACATGAACAGTACAGTCATGTATATTTACGAGGATTATGTCAAGTCGGAATCAACTTTTTAATACGTTGACTCTTGCAAAGAACTGACGTATGTGGGCAGACTTTCACATATGAATTCTTATATGATTCAATGCTAGAACAGTGGATGCAACTATTAACCAATAAAATTAACTAGTTTCAAGTTTTACATTACAAAATGTCACAGTGCTTTTGTGGAAATGTCCATCTTTCGTTGAAATAAAAAATGGTGGTTAGTGTGCAATAAACGCTGTTCTACTGTTAAAAGTACAAACAGTTAATATTTCAGTTGCATCTTTTAATCAGTGAATATCACCGAATATTCAGTGTTTGAACAAGTTTAAAAAATTGCACAGATGAATCAGTTAAGGAAAAAGTAGTTAGATCGCTGATTCAGAAACCATGAATTAATCGTCGACCGCTTCGGAACTGGAATTAACCGACGATTTCACCTAACAATAAGTTAGGATCAACAAATCGCACTATCGTCGATTAATAACACGATATTCGAAAACAACGGAAACATCGAAATACATTAGGCGTTTTGTTCCAGTCGAAGAGGTACTCGGTAGCAGGAAAGCCGATAAGAGGATTCCAGGAGCGGGTTAGTCTGGCAGCAGCAGGAGCGTTGCGCTAAGCTCACGACCCACTTTTCCCGTAGTTTTCCATTTTAAAAATGACCGAACCGTATAACTTCTACGCGAAAATCGTGGTATTCATAATGTGCCGGGTGTAAAGTTGGCTCGGTCGCGAGAAACCAGCTGAAGGACTAAAAGAATCGCGATGCCGCGCACAGCCTCTGAAACGAGAAGAAGCACGACGCGACGCGAGGAAAAAATAAAGCTGAAAAGTTCGAGATAACCCAGAGAAAGAGGCGGACAGAATTTTCACGGGCTCGGATAAGGAGATACACGCTGCCAGAGAGAAAGAGAGAGATAAGAGAGAGTTGGTGAAGCGACTTTCAAAGTTGGAAAAAGTAAAATAACACGATTGCATCGATGCAACGTTCGGTCTTATGGATCATGACCGAGTGCCTTCTTGCTGACTGCTACACGCTTTTACCTACTAGATAGTCTTTTCCTTTAGACTAGTCTAATTTTACCATCTGACAATTTAGGATTGCAGAAAATTTGTAAGATGTGTAAATTTGAGAAGTTGAGAAATTTGGATTTTGGGAGATTGAAAATTGTAATAGTCAGCAATTTGAAGTTTCAGGAAATTGAACATTTTAGGAATCTAAGGCATGGAAGTCTCTAAACTTCCAATATGAGTAATCTCATAGCGAATGAAGAAAGATATCAAACAGTTGAAACGACAAAAATTCAAAATCTTCTTGAGAAAGTAAAGATGGCAGTTCAGGACTTAGTCACGCGAGCAATCATTCGGCATCGGAAGCTCTTCGTCCATCTTTGATAAAAAGATGACACGCATCGCGGCGCGTGAAAACGTCTTGATAGCACTTGCTCGAATTACTAGATCTTTGCGGGTGGGGAGAGAAACTGCGACAACAAACCGGGACACGAGGAAAGCAATTAATTTTAAATGGGAAAACGTACGCAAACGTCACAAGCCGTACACGCCAGCGGCGTGATGTTTTTATTTTCTCGGGCTCGCGTGGCCAGTGTTTTTCTGCTGGCTACACACACGCCGCTGGCTTCGCATCTTGCATTAATTCTAACGCCAAGTTTGCAGTCGTCTCGCAAACGTGAAATTAATTTTCCTCTGTCCGGGAGCCGCGTGCGTCAACCGCGAGGATGCGGTACCGCCGCGTCGCAGAAAACGTGGAAAAAGAAAGAGACGGAAAAAGCGGAAGTAAAAATACGTCGTTTCTTCGCGGAAACGTCCTTTGTCCCGGCGGGAACGGAGGATCGTCCGGTGGTTGCGTTTCTTTTCCCTGGCTCATCCTTTTCCAACTCTTCTAATTGCGGTGCTTGCCCAATTAAGTTTAAAAAAATGATGAGGTCGTCGATCCTGGGTGGCGCTAATTAACGTTTGCCTGTCAAAAGTATTCTACTCGCTCCGCCCACACCTCCCCGGAAACGTCGCGACTTTCCCACAAGCCGTGATATCTGCGCGCGGCGTCGTGTCGCGTCGTTTCGCGTCCGCTCTGGGGATTTAATTACATTTCTATGGACCCGGGGCAAATGAGGGAGTAATAGGCGGAGGATTCCGGGCTGCCGGTGAGAACGAGAAGCTCCGAAGGCACGGGAACTCGACCCCGGCAGGCTCTAACCTCGACTCGGCTTTGCTTGCTTCGCAGAAGTGCCAGCGTATGCATAATAGGCGATTTAGCCCGCGGAGCACCATAAGAGTAATCCAACTCTCAACCGCGTAGGATCAGCTCGAGGAGGATAGGCAGATAGAGAGGACAGGGATAAAAGAAAGAAAGAAAGGACGTTGCCAGATGAAAAAGAAAGGTCGACGTTGGCGAAGGATCAGCGAACGAGCGTCGTCAGCTCGCTACTGTCAAACTTCACCTATTTTCCGCTAACAAGGGAAGGACCTTAATTGGACAATTTCGATTTTAACGTGTTTTTGCAGGTTAGTAGTGTTCGAGTTTCTGATTGGATCGAGGTTTAATGCTTTATTTTATATCGTTGCTCGAGTTTTTCGATTTTAGAGGTGAATCACTTTACACAAATGGAATCCGTAAATTAATATTACGCTACATAAAGATCGTTAGTTACGATGGAAATTATATTATCGTAAATGTATTCTTTCCATTGAATTAATATCTGGCAGAAAATTTCGGAGACCTAATAGATCCTAATGACCTAATAGATACATTTTAAGTCTCTAATGTGGCCTACCTCCTTCAGTCAGTTTATTTATACTGAATGTTATATTCCCCTATTAACAACTTTATTATCAATCAAATTGTAAGTTCAAGAGATGCGTACAGATTAAAACGAGGATCTTCTCTTAACCATAACTTATTTTGAACACTACTGTTTCGTGAAAACAATATGAGCCCGTTCCAGTCAAGGTTCCCCAAAATGGCTGCCAGTTTCGTGCGTCTAACATCGAACTCTGTTGATACTCGGATATCGCCTGGCCACGGAATAAGCGCGATAGATCGAGGTCAAAAATGTATGAGTGGTGTAACGGGGGCAGGCGAAAATACATCGCGTTAGAATACATAATAGATCGGAGTGAAGAGACGGCAAGGGACAGAGAGGAAGGGACAGGAAAATATATTACCGTCGTAACGTAACCGTAAATATATTATGAGATAAGTCTCTGAACGCGTTATCCCTTTAAAGCGAGAACGAGCAGGTATCCTGAGGGTATCCGGACCGGAGCCGATGATGGCTGCGAAGATCCTCACTGTCCAACTTACAACGAATATTTCTCAGGTTCGTGGCAGCGGATGCTTCGTTGCTTCGAATTTATCGCGACGATATCGCATAGCAAAGCTCGACCGACCGGGAAACTCGATCGTCACTCGCCCTCGACTCCTATACCCTCGATCAACCATCATTTTTCCGCGTCGTTCGATTGCATCGTGTTCTTCCCGTCAACTTTCTGATCCTAACGTTTATGGGGCACTCCGGGCTAGGACGCGCATCAAATCACCGCAAATACCATCATGGGAAAGTTGAACCGCGTGATCAATGACGAAGTAGCATCGCTCGACAACTTCCATCCACCGTACTTGTTTCCAACTTAAGATTACTCTTTGGAACTCTCTCGCGCAACCAACAATGTCGCCATTTTATCGGTGTGCTTATCGCATGTGCGTCAAACGGTGTTCAGGTAGCACGTTCTAACCTCACCGAGGTACAGTTTCCACGGTAGTCAGCATCGTTCTCAGAAGTCATGCACGACGATGATCTAATCTCTACAGAATAAATGTAGACACTATTATTTTAGTACCTAATGTCGACTGCAAATAATGAACATAACCCGAACGCTTATTCTCAAGCGACAATGATAAGTATCTTTCTAATCAAGGTTATTTTAACTCTTCGAACTAGGTTGTCTTCTCTGGGAGAACGTTTTAAACGATAAAACAAAATCTCCAAGTGCAAACATTTAAGATCTATTTGATTATGAGTCATGGGAGAAATATGCTTTAAGGTCGGTGATGAGTTGCGAATGCATCATGATATACAATAAAAATTTACATAGTACAAATTCGTGTATAAAATGTAATATATGAGCTACTATTTGATTATAAAGCATCTTGACGCGACCCTTCTCGTTGCAAAACGCTGCATCATGAAGGCTCGGTGTCCACGGTTATTTAAAACAGATTAACGCGAGGTGCCTGTCTCGCAGAACCTGTCCCCCTGCCGGATGAAATAATTGCAGGCAACCACGCCCTGGCAGGTATACGTTGTCCTTTCAGCGCACCTTGAGGAGCTTTTCGAAGAAATGGCGTCTACCGTGGAGACTCGTGATTGGCCAAGGGATTCGCGATTCCGCACGATGCTCTGAAAGGTGCTGCGTGCCTTTTGTCCGCACGCTGCAATGGCCGTTCGCGCGTGTTACGCGCACCTGCACCGAGCGGAAACGCGGTCCGAGTCGCACGCAGCAGCGTTGACAGCGAGCCAAGGACGAGCGGCGAAAGGAAGCCGATTTATCGTTCGCGATGGATCAGAATACTCGCCGAGGTTCTTTTACCTCGAGGCGTTTCGAACAATGGACAAAAGTCGCTGTTCTATCGCGGTTCCCCTGTCCGTGCACAGGATGTCTTCGGAAAAGATGGCCCCTTTAAGCGACTTAAAATGGAGAGAAAAATCGCTATCTATGGTAGCGCGGAGAACGAGCCTTGCAGTCCATGTTTGTCGAAGGTTGTGGCAGATACGGCTGGGACAGAGCGATATACTCTTACATGTTATACAATTTACATATTTTTACGTAATTTACTATTGCATAATATATTGAGATATATTGACATTTTTCGAGATGTATTTGGGAGGTTGGGAAAGAGAAATCTGAGAAGTTTGAGAAAATTTTAAAATACATTTTGAAATAATTTATGAATATAAAAGTTGTGAAGATTGTAGGAAGGAATGCACTGGCACACGACTGTACGGGCATCTAAAAAGGTCAGAATTCGATACACGAACGAATCGAGCAATTTTCTCATCACATGGCTCTTCACCGTTGATAATTACGACAGCTGATCCGTCTGATTGGCAGAGGGAGCGAGCTTCGAATCGCTGTGCCGTCGAATCGGCGTGAATCGCAAACTCGTTTGCGGCTTGGTTTTTCAACCGGTCGATAGGATCGATACACCTTCGAAACTATAAACTCTCGTTGTTCATTACGAGCAAACGCGAGTCCCGACAGCTCGATTGCGATTGAAGTGGCAATTTCGTGGAGCATCGTTCGAAGGAAAAATTGATGGTTGATTAATTGTTTCGGATCCCCGGTAAACGGGCTTTCCGCGCGCTACGCTCGAATAACACGCGTGTTTCGTTACCTCGTGGACGTATCGAGCGAGACGAAATCGGTATTTTCGCGATACCGTTATTCGAAAGTTGTTTTTTGCCCGATGACCGACGATCCAACGCTGCCGAACGATTTCGTGCGGGAGTTTCGATGACGGCTTTCTATCGAGCGGCCCCGAGCGTGCAGGAAGTGGCCGAAACGAATCGCCGCAATTAAGGCAGCAATTATTCCCGGCGAAGACGTTATTCCCCGTTCGACGTTAATTTAATTTGCCTCGCGGGAGACGTTGTCGGAAGAAAAACGATCGACGAGATTGGAATTGGCAGCAATAGAGTATCGAGAATCCGTTTTTTTAAATGCATTTTATCGGATCGGCCGCATCCCCTTGAAATATACGAGGTGGAAACTTTTTCACGTCTATGTCCAATTGCGCTTAGAGCGTTCAATACCGCTAATAAGACCCGCGCCCATCCCATAAATTGCACGGTTAATGCAGCCTACATCCACGGAATACTTAATCGCACGCCTCTCGCGGTCCCACACGATGCTGACACGAGTAATCTGCTAGCGATCTAAATATACGTTTCTGGTTATTTCGTTTTCGAGTGGTAATTATTCAGCCGAGCAAACCAGACCGCTTCTCTAGCCGGGAACGCTCGAGAAATCTCAAAGGGTGGATTCCGTCTTTGGATCGGTTACGCAAGACCCTATCGCGAATATTGCTCGCTCAATCGCGAATAAATTTCGCTTAACATCCCTCGTGGTAGACGCTTTTATATGATGCTACGCTGCGAAACGTTGCGAAAACTGATGCACCGAGGGTGTCTTTGATCAGAAATTGACGAGCGCGATCAGAATGTTGCAAGTAGAACGCGCTCGCGGGCACTGATGGCCAAGTTTCTCGACTCGATCATATGTCAACTTCCACATTGCATCTTCCTTATCTACTTCTTCATATTCTGAATTATGGACGAAGGTTTGATACGTGAAAACACCTGTATCCTATATTTTTCCCGAAGAGTAACTGTTAAGGTAAGTCACATGAAATTACGTGATTACACATTGTTATATGATGTTCACAAGATGTAAGTGAAACGAAGTCGCATAAATATTAAGAATAAAATGAATAAAACTATACATGTATTTTATAGCATACATTATTTGTATACACATGTCATAGACGTATATTACATACATATACTTATTTCAATGAATTTATTTATTACGTAGATGCATTGATGGTACATGATTTTACCTGATATCGTGGTAACATAGTAAGCTATCCCTTTGAAGTTATTATTTTGTACCATACAAAGTACCATAGCCGTTAAGGGTAGCACCTTTGTGATCTTATATCCTATGATTCCTCTCTCCACTTCCAATAAGGAGCAGGATCACCGCAAAATCGACGGAGAACCGTACTACAAGGTTCACGATTGACTGGTTACCTTTTTGCATGATTTTTGCAACATCAAAAACGACAAAGACGTTCTGCCCATCAAGATCAGACAGCCTTTAGTACACGAACGCACGCACACGCGTTTGATCGGTGATCTGTCGGACGAACAGCTCGAGGATACGACTTCCTCTCGCCAGGGTCCTTGTTATCACGTGCTTCGAGGCGAGTTGCAAATCGATAAATAACTGCGGCAGCGGTCCGCGGAAGAGGATGGTATGCGGCAAACCTGGCCGCTGAATCGAACGAAACGAACAAGAGAAAATCGCGCGATGCGAGTGTCCGTACCGCAAACGAATCGCACGTAATGAGGGATAAACCACAGACCACCTTGCTGCGGATAGACGAACGAGCGAACCCACGGATGCATCGGTGCTCGAGATGCTCCTTTTCACCAGGGCCGAATTTAGTACGGATGCAGGTACGTAAGCGGTCAAATTTACAGGATGAGCTTTCTACTGATGAACGGTCAACTCTTTCCATTTTCAGGTTTGGAAATTCTTATTTAAGTATCCCGGTTTTTGGGATTCTACATTTCTTACTTTCATCATTTTTAATTTATAAATTGGCAAACTTGAAAATATCTCCCTAATTTTCAAATAGGTGAATTCAAAAATTTACGAATTTCAAATCCCAAATTTCTAAATCCCTAATTCAAAAATTCACAAATTCCAAGTCCCAAACTTCCAAATCCCTAAATTCAAAAATTGCCAAATTCCAAGATCCAAATCTCCAAAGTTCCTAAACTCAAAAATTTCCAAATTCCAAGTCCCAAATTTGCAAGTCCTTACATTCTAAAATTTCCAAATTCCAAGTCCCAAATTCGCAAGTTCTTAAATTCTAAAATTTTCAAATTCCAAGTCCCAAACGTCCAAATCCCTAAATTCCAAAATTGCCAAATTCCAAGATCCAAATCTCCAAAGTTCCTAAACTCAAAAATTTCCAAATTCCAAGTCCCAAATTTGCAAGTCCTTACATTCTAAAATTTCCAAATTCCAAGTCCCAAATTCGCAAGTTCTTAAATTCTAAAATTTTCAAATTCCAAGTCCCAAACGTCCAAATCCCTAAATTCCAAAATTGCCAAATTTCCAAATATCTAAAATCCCAAATCCCTAAATTCCAAGTCCCAAATTTCCAAATCCCAAATTTCCAAAATTCCGAAATCCTCATCTCCCCATTTTCAACCCCTGTATTTCGAAGTTTCTAAATTTCCCAATGAACATCTGCGGCCCTGCAGGCTAACAACCGTACGCTACCTGCAACAAGATTTCAAATCCATTCGGTTGGCAATCTTTAACCCTAGCTAGTCGTTTCGATGCATCTCAGCCTTCAATTGTGCAACGTTTACTCCGGTCACGGCGAGAACGGTCGCGATACATCTCACGCTTCCGAGTCCATCGTTGCTGCTGAACACGCGTCACGAACATTCTCTGATACCTGAAGCTATAAATTTTTTTCAGTATAGTTGGTAATTTCAGAATCTTCAGGTTTATAGTGGTCGGATGGTTGATAACGACCACTGTCGAATAACCAGTAAACGTGTGTGGGATTTCCTTTTAGTATCTCCTGACACTTTTATTGTAAATTGTTGAGCATTCCATGTTTCCTCCAAACTGTTGCATGTCTGGTGTATTTATTTTCTATCTCTTCCATTGCTGTGTTTACTAAGTTAACGTTTCTAAATATTATTATACAAATTGTTAAACATTATATGTTCTAATAATAACTAATAGAACATGAGATATATAAAACTCACATAACTTGAACAATTTTTGTAAAAATAATCTCATATATGCTCTATTAAATCCAGAACAAGGCTCTGTCATTGTATAAAGAATGATCGAATCAATTTAAATCAATGCAACTAGGGATAACTTTTTACAAGAAATAAATTTTGTAAACAATTTGCATGCAAGTTCATTTATCCGCATTATATTTCACTTTCTGTTGAAAACAATTATCCAGAGAAACGAAAGCAAAAATGTTTCTCACAGGTTCACCGCTTCCTTCCATAACGCGCCATGTTAATTATCTCACACTTTCAAACGTTCATTTTAAACGGTAGTCATAATAGCTACACTCGTTAAGCTCGCTCGTGAATTCCTCGTGAATCAATGGCAGCATAATGCGATTCTTATCGCTGTAGAACATCTAATAAGTTGGCTCGTGAAACGTTAATTGAACGGAGGATAGGTACTATGATGTGTTGCCTGCGCGGCTATTTACGATTATCTTCTTACGCTGCAACTGGGAACACTTTTGATTGAACATCGTGGAACCTAACGTTGCAGAATGACGGGCAACACGAGTGCCCTCTAAAGAGGCACCGGTGAAATCATTCAAATCCATGGAGAATTCAAAATTTTCAATTCAGAAATTTAGGTACTTTGTAATTTTATAATTCAAGAATTTTGGAATTTGAGAATTGAGGAACTGGGGTTTAGGAAATTAGAAATATGGAAATTTTGGGGATTTAGGAAGTTAGAGATCAGGAAATTTTCGGCACTTCAGAATTTGGAAATTTAGAAATGGGGATGAAAAAATTCGGAAACTTAGAAATCTGGAAATTTGAAAATCTGGAAATGTAGAAATTCGGGAAGTTAGAAATTTGGGGGTTAAAAAATTCGGAAATTTATACTTTCAGAAACATAGAAATTTGTAAGTTAAAAATTTGGAAATTTAGATTTTCGGAAACCTAGAAATTTGTAAAATTGAAATTTAGACCTTGGAAATCTTGAAAACTTAGAAACTTACGAACTTAAAAATTGAGAAATTTAGAATGAAATAAACTTTCAAATGACCGAATTTGGAAACTAGGTAATTGGGTATTTCAGCAACTTATTCTATTTCGGAAACGGAGATCAGTGGGGTAGTTGAAAGCAGAAGCAGCAACGGAAAGATTAATCGTACGCAAGGCGTGCGTAATCGTCAATTATAGCATTCGTCGATAGATGCTTGTACCAGTACAACAACCGAATTATCATCGTTTTCGAACGATTATTCCTTCGTGCCTCATGAGCGCGTTAATACGTCTGTGAAATCCATCGAAACCCGCAGCATGCAAGAGTAAACGAATTAATCGGAGCACGATGCCGCGGTTGGTAATTGCGTATAATTTCCAAACAATTATGCAAATAGTGCATAGAAAGATGCATTTCTCGATTAATGAAGAACAATAACTCGTTGTAGCAAAAGTAACAAGCAATCGATTCTTTCGTACAGAAATAATACAAATGTAAGAAGCTTAATGCGATCGCGTAAGATTTAACCCTCCAATATACAATTTCTTATAATGTATTTCTTAATCACCTAATTTCTAAATTTTGTAATTCACTAAAAATTAAAAACTTGATCATTCAAAAATTTGTTAACAGTCATGTTTGAAAGTGTTAAATTTGTCAATCTTGAAAAGACATCTGGAGAATTGTAAAGTTTATAAATTCCCTTCAACTGTACAGATAAAAGGAAATGAAAGAGTCCATCCGTTTACAATTTGCCAAGCTCCGTTTAAATTCTAAAAAAAAATTGACATTACTGAAATTACTTTCTTGATTCGTGGGAAAGAGCTTTCGTAATTATTTCAATTAATATTAAAATTTAGCCGTTGGTTGCCAGGTAAATAGACTGTGCGTCGCTCGTGTACCTACAAAGAGGAAGACAAACTGTTCATTCGTCGTTGGACCGCCGAAGGCGACATTACCTTAATTGCTACGTAGGTAACAGGACATGCAACGCTCTTTCTGTCCTCCTGAACAGTCTGCTTCTCTCTCGATGTCCGTTCGCAATGTTCGCTAATATAAATTCGGCGGGAGCTGATAAAACGCTCCCACTCGTGGTATGGCCCTTTCACGAGAGAAGCCTGCAGCAGCTCTCTCGTTCCACACATGTTGTTAGCAAACAGTACTCCGCGTAATTGTATAAATCACCAGAAGCGTGACAAACGACTGGCTACGCGAGTCCCACTGCTCGGCTGACACGCTGAAATACGCTCGCGGGGCAAAAAAAAAGTTCTCAAAGCGACAGAACTCGCGCGTCACCGCTTGGCCTGCTTCGAAAAGTGGCCCGCGAAAAGTCGTCGAACGGTCTGAAATTATCGATTCGATGCTCACGTCGACGTGTAACGTACTCGATTCGAGTTACGTCCCTGGAACGAGCATGCTCCTCGAGAGCTAGTAACACGCGCCAGAGATTACGTAAAGGCTTAACAAACAGTACTCGGCATAATAACACAAATCTCCGAGAACGTGACAGAGATCGCGTTTGTGTCCCCTGTTTGCTAACTGCAATTACTTCCATCTTTCGTTTCGTGGTTCCTGATGATGTGCAAAAATATTAGATTCGTATATTAGTTCATGAGAAACTAAATTAAAATATTTCAAACTTTCAAGGTTTTAAAATTAGCAACTCTATATTTTAAAAGTTTTGTCTATTGAAATCGTTCGTCTAAAAAAATGTATGTATAGGCTGGGATAGTAGATGAACGAGGTTTGTGTGTTTGAACAACGCACCCTTCGTTGAGATTCAAGAAGGATCTGCCTTTGATTCACTCTCGAGATCAATTTGTAAAACGTATGTGCGAACGATAGTACGATGTGGACCATCTACGATACGAGGGCAGGAACTTTAAGAGCTCTCCTCGCTAGGGTATGTCTATAAGCACCTTTTTTAAAACTCATCCCCTTTTATCCTGGACTTTAGTTAACCCTGCCATCTTCAGACCTACGAATCATCCTTTCGTGATTCCGTTCTGTTTTCCTATTTCCGAGAATACTCTGCAGTCTGGTAAGCGTGGTAAGCTTCTTTTGCGGGTTCAATTTAGAAATTCAGACAATTGGAAGAAGTTTGGAAATTTAGAAATTTAGGAATATCAATATCAAATTTTTTAATTTATAAGTTTGATAATTTAAAGGTTTTGGAATGGGAAAATTAAAGAATTATGAAAATGAGGAAGTGGCACATTGAGAAATTTAGAAATTTAGGAATATAGCTACTTTTGTTATATTGCCACGGAGCAAAATTGATAATGGAAAAGTTTTAAGATTGGAAGTACGTGTATTTCAAAGGATCGATATGTGTAAAAGATGAACCACTCAAAATGATCTTTCTAAATTTTTGAACCAATTTAAAAAAATTTGTTCTTAATTGTTTTATAATTTCATTTTTCATTTTTTGCACGTGGCAGTACTGAGGGAGTGGTCCATCCAAATACGGCCAATATAACTTGACAATATTGATCGTAACAAACCTAATGACCGTTCAAATGTAACACCATAACGTCAGAAGAGCTCTGAGACGATGGTCGCAACATTGCATGTTCCCTTTCTTTTTCTCGGTGCAATTTATTTTTACTTTCGACTTTCGCTAGTGGCTGGCTCGAATGCGCGTCTGATGGATGAAAAATGTATCGGTAAAAAGTGGTTGGTTCGCGTTGGGTAAGCAGGGTATAAAATCGAGTATCGCGGTTCCACGGTTGGTAAACCGTGCGCTGTCCATGGGACATCGATCAATCGGTAAATTTCTCGCGACGCGTGACATTCTAAGGCGTTTTTGCACGGTGTCGGATATTGGATTTCCGTGGCGTGTACCGTTGTGCATGCTTTCGCAGCAGCTGATGGCTCCGGGATAAAGAATCCCGCAGGATGGATTGGATCGTTCGAGTAACACGTTGCGATTGATTTTCAGAACATGGCTTCGATCGTGGCGGACAGGAGACAAATTGCTTGAATTCGGTTGAAACTTTCTATCGATCTTCGCCGTTCCTCCGTTACTTTACCGCCGTCCTTATTTCTTCTGCCTCCACGCCTCCTCATCGTGGAAATTTTTGAGCGAGCAACGTCGTGACGGACGGAGAAACGAATGGAAGGAACGCGAGTTGCGGGAATAGTTCGGTTTCATGAACGACGCCAAGAAAATTGTCCATGCGAGCGTATTTCATCCGCGCGGCTTCGAAGCAGGAACGCGATGACGGCATCGTTCATCACGCTCCCCTGTGATTTATGCAATTACGTGGGCTACTCGTAAATTCTCGGGAAAATACTCCATTTAGTTGGTTAATAATCCGCACTTCGTACCTGCCGTAGCAACTGCTACGGTGTCACCAACTGGATGCAATCGGACACTTATGCCTTGTTAATTTCTTCCTTTCACATTTCTTAGTTTAGCAAATTTCGCTAATGTGAAAACTTTAATTAGGGGAATTTTTTAATCTTCCAAATTTTTTATCACCTACATATCAGATTTACAAATACTGTCTCCAATTTGAAAATCTGAAATTTCAATTTCACATATAATTCCACTTCGAAACGTGGTAACCGGAGGTTCAAAATAACATGGAAATTCATTAATGCACTCGTGAAATACAAATATACTTGATAATGTTCCTCGAGCGTTGTTTCTTTTATATCTGATCGTAGTTTCCGCGAATGGAAAGCGATCAATCATCGATATCGTCCCTCCTTCTTTCAACAACTTTTTCAATTTCGCGTTAATGGAAATTCGCCGGTTATCGAGTTACGAGTGACGAATCATCGCGAATCGGGGACGTGCAGGACACGACTACGCCGTAGCTCGATATTAATTTACTTTGCAGTTATTTTCACGCTTTAGTTTGCCGTGGGGAACGTGGTGAAAAGAGAAGCCGGAAAACTCTTTTGCAACGTTCAACCGACGCGAACTTCCCGCGCAATTATCAGCGATGAAAATTACCTAAACTTGCGCTATCGACCGAGGCATTGTGTTTCTCATTAACGTCGACCGAGATGATCGCTAAAAAAAGAGGCAGCTAGGAAACCGTGCAATTACAAAATTCATTAAACATGCAGATTGTATTTATAGGAGCGAGCTTCCAGGAATAATTCACCGCTCATTAAAGGGGGGGCTAGCGATGAAAAATTCATCGAGCCGAAGGATAGAGCGGAGAAACAGAAAGAGCACAAGTAGAAAATCTTGTTGGAGTCAGTCGCGATGAAGGCAGATTCTATCTTAATGCTCCAATGAAAATGGCTATTTATAGTAACCCGCGTTATCATTAATATATTCAGAACACATGATTATTGTTTAATCACATTCTTTCGATTTAACATTAAATTTGACATTAATTCGAGAACTATATGGATTTGGAAATATTTAGGTACATAATAGAATTATATCAATTATAGTTAGAATTCAATATTACCGTAATATTTGAAATTATCGTGTAAATATTTTTCTTTAAAAATCTGTGATGGAATTTGTATTACGTTACATGATTTCATGCAGAGCAAGTTTTTTGACGAAAATTTGTGCGGGTGTTTATCGATGTTTAATTTGATCGTTGCAATCAAGTTTTGATTGCGAGCTTGATAATTATTGTAGTAAACCGTGCTTTCATTGCAAAATTCCTATTTTTCTCTTCATAAAAAAAACACGAAAGAGTCAAAACCCATTTTGACACTTCAATTTTTACAAAGCACAATTTACATAGTTTCAATAAATAAAGTATAGCTAACGTATCAAGCTACGTAGAATAAAAATGACATTCGAGTATAGCGAAAAACAAACCACATTCCCGATGGAATTTTCAGCAATTTGTTCGTGATCGTTAAAACATTAAAAGGGTCTTCGTGACCATGTTCAGTTAGGCGAATCGTTTTCTCGCGACCGGTGTTTGCGTTCCTCTCGACCGATCGTTTCATGGCGTCAAATCGACGTGTTCTCCGCGTCGTAACGGGCGATTTACATCCGAAATCAGAACTGCATGTCGAAAGAGTATCTCTGGCGTGCCGATGATTGTATTGCTAATCCCTCGGGCGACGTTGTCGGCCCATGAAAATT
Source organism: Megachile lagopoda (assembly GCA_036983795.1). Lineage (NCBI taxonomy): Eukaryota > Metazoa > Arthropoda > Insecta > Hymenoptera > Megachilidae > Megachile > Megachile lagopoda. Next base: position 10,434,272 of record CM072800.1, read on the forward strand.
GCAAGCTACCGCTTACGATATTTCGCGTACGGTTCGTTCGCCGATGCAAAGCGAGAAAGAGAGAAGTGGGAAAAAAAAAAGAATCGAAATCATAACCCCAGGCGCCAATCGCAATTTCGTGCTTTCTGTTCTGTCGCAGTCAATGCGTTCCGCGTTATTCTACGCTCGAAAAATTCGAGGACAATGCACCAGGTTCAATGATACAACTTTCGGGGCTACCGCAGGGAAAACGTGTCCGATCGAACACCTGCTCTCATTAATTATAAAATCATGTATGGATTTCTATATTCCCAAATACCTATGTACATGTGTTATGTACGTGTCTGCATTTACATTTCTAGGTATATATATCTCAAGATTTCTACATACTAAAATCTCTTGGCACCCAAAGTTCATACGTGTTCATACGTTCCCGTACTCCCACATACGTTGTTAATTTACATACTGCTACATACTTCTACATATTCCTACATATTCCTACGTACATTTCTATATCTTCCAAGTTCTTATACCTCCAAATCTCTATATCGCCAATTCTCATATCTAGATTACTACATCTCTAGAACCCTACATCCCCAAATATCTACGTCTCCAAATACCTACATACCCAGATCTGTAGAATCCCAGATCTCAAAATCCCTATTATACCAAGATCTTTACATCCTCAGAACATCTTCAAATACCTATTATTCCGTACGTCCACATCCTCAGATCACTACACCTCCAGATCCCTAAATCATCAGACATCCATGTATCCAAATCTCAACTCTCTAAATTTCTGTATATCAACAAACGCAGTATCTATTTATTATTATAAAATAAAATGTATAATAAAAGACTATAATACTTGTACCACCAAATTTCTGTGTGTCCAGATTAATGTGTACATACATCCCCATATTTCCAGATACATAAAATCTTATATCCAATGTACGTTCTTACAAAATTCCTGTATTTACAATGTAATAAATATTAGTAATAATAATGACACGTACACAGGCACTAACGAAACGAATCAATTCAGCTGCAAACAAAGACTGATTACGGTTGCAGATTGAAACTGGAACATGAGTGTTCGAGGTAATTGAAAAAAAAAGTTGCCGAAGCGAAAGCCAGCGTTCTAGATTAATTAAATTACTGTATCGACGCGCGGAATAATAACGCGGCCGGCCGATATTAAACTACGCTTTAAACAAAAATAATTCATATTTCCTGGAGATGGGAAATTAATTGCGTACGCTGTGTCGACGGAAATTTTCAATCGTATTATTTGCTCTCTCTTCGTTGCGCGGAAAGTTCTTTTCACCGTGCGTACCGGTAAAAAATGGTTTAACATTTCATCGACTCGGAATCTAGTTAGTCCATTAACTGGATCGATCAATCGTCGTTTATATCCGCAATACTGATTTTTTCCCCACAAGCGACCCGCTATTTAATCTACTGTCGAGCGGTTAGATTAATTCTACAGATAAAATTGTATTAACGCTGCAATTGTTCATGGTGTAATAAATACTGCTGTGAAATAAGATCAATCAGGTATTGAGTATATGAAAATTTTGATACGTTTTCGATTTGTAATGGTGAAAACATAAAATCTCGCCAGTAAATTTCTAAATCTTCTCTCTTCAAATTTTCAAATTTTTATATTGTTAATTTGTCCAATTTTTAAATTTTCAGACTCCTACACTTCAAGTTTTTTCTCCTTCGAGTTTCTAAATTTTCAAATACTCAAATTTTCACTTTCAAGCTTCCAAATGTTCGTATTCTTAAATTTTTAAGCTGTCATACTTTCAAATTTCTCCATCGTGCAAGACGATGCATCGTGTATGCATGCGTTTCGTAGCGGGAGTATAGAGCGTTAGTCCACGAGCGAAACAACAGGGACACCGTGTTAAGACACGGCGGTAAACTACAGGAAGGGGTCGAGGGTAAAAGTAGAGGGTAGCATAACCGGTAATCCCGAAGTAACGATAACCCCTTAACGAACGATATCGTTTTTTCTCTTTTGCCGAAAAAGGGAAAGCGTTTCACGGGAGCGTGTAATCCACCGTCGGGTTACAAACGTATTTGCGTTTCTGTATGGCGGTCGCCATTTCCGGCAATTACCCTCCAGACGGCGCAGCATCGGAACTGGGACAAACCGGAGCGGGAACGAACCCACGTCCCTGTTCGCTCGCTAATTCGTTTTAACCTGGCCAATTTCTGGCCCTCCCCCGTAGGAAACTCAATTATACCGGCTCGCGGGACGAACGAGCGCGTGGCGCGATGACGAGTAAGGAGCAGGAATTCTCGACGTTGGCCGATGCTGAAATTGCGGTCGAGATTATCCAGTTAGATCGATCAAAGCGCGTTCATTAATTGCATTCTGTAGATTTGAATGCGCGGCTATGCTGGAAATCCGTTTAAATCGATCATTAAATTGTCCAGTTCAACTGTTAGAGAGCATTCATCGCGCTAACGAATCATTTCGAGACCGCGATCGTCTTCATCCGGATCACGTTTCTACCGTCTTTAACCCTGAGTCTTCAAACTTTTATAGAAGGTCAGTATATGCTTCTGTGAAACGACTCGTCTTTGTTTCACATCTTCATTTAATCCTTTATACTCAAGAGGTGACGCTTTTCCACTTGGTCCAACACATCGACTCGAGAGGTGGCCGAGAATCACCATTTTGTATCTCAATCATAATCGCGAGTCGGACTAGTTGATAATACTTGTGTTTAATCAAGATCTATATATCTTTGCCCGCAAACGCAAAAATAAATGTTTGGAAGCGGTATGAGGACTGTTTAAATACGGTATAAAATCTGTCTGCAAACATTTATTTGGAAACATTTTCATTCGCTTGCGTTGAAACACAGTTGGGATTGAAATCTTACTTGAACTACCTTGTCTGCGTTAATGATAATTTCACGTAGGTAATGTAAGTTTGTTTAATATCTCTAAATATTGCTGAAGTATTGCCACGGAGTCACACACGTTCCATATTTAGCATCATTACTGCAAAGTACGAGCTCGGAGAGCTAAGAAGCAGTTGAAACTACATGAAATAATCTGCGACGAACTTTGATACTATTAACGGGCCGAAAAAGGGAAGGTGGAAAGAAACTACGAAGCTGAAAGTTTTAAAACTGGCCATGACGGTGGAAACCCCAGGTCCTAAAAGCTGTCCTCTCTAATTGTGTCTAATTAGTCCAGATATTAGCGAAGCGGAGGGCCGGGCTTCGCTACCCGAAGTCTGGTAAACTATTTAAATGGAAGCTCCGGCAATTTTGCGTAGGACATCTCAAAGCAAAAGTTTCGGTCGTCTTTCGAACGATTCGAGAGAGCTAGTTTGCGCGAGAAGGGTGCAAACGCGAGGGCAAGCAGGACGAACGTAGGGAATCTATTTAAAGCGATTCTCGAGGTTCGCATCCACAGCCCAACTGCGTTAAATGGAAGGGCGGAGTGTAATAAGCAACTGCTTGAAATCTCACCTTCGGGCTGTTCAACGGGACACAAGTGTTCCTGCGTTAAGCTACTATATTCAACGCTAGTATCTCTGCTTCCTCCTCCGTCTCTTTTTCTCTCCCTCTACCCCTTTCCCTTTTGTGTAGTCACATCTAATTAACCAAGGTATTGCCAGGGAACGGCGTTGATCTCTACTTCCCCAGGCAGCCCAGAAATTTCAACCCTAAGAGGATGCGGTCGAACTTAAATGAATTAGCGATAAAGTCATTTCAGACACCGGCAGCGTCTGATTGAACGCTCGCCCGTCGAGCAGAAGGGGGCGCAGAGAGGTACAGGAAGGGAAAGGATTTCCGTAAATGGACTCTCAATTTCAATGGGACGCGCTCGTGCAAAGGCACGAACGGGTACGCGGCCGGGGATCACGATATTTCCAAAGATCTCCGGCCAATTTGCAATAAAGTCCTCGGGTCGTCGACGTTGGGGAAAGAAACTCGAAAGATTTTCCTAAGAACTCGATCCGTCGGATAAAAGGAAATATGTTCCCATTGATTTTCTCGGAAGACCGTGGAAACGGAGTTGCGCGGTAGCAGCCACGCCATCACATATCCTTCGGAGCCTTTCTCGTAAAATAAAACAAGATTGAACCAAACTCGAGCAACGGATTTACTAAGGTTTTAGCCTTATGGAAGAACTTCGTTACGGCGCGGCGTCGCGTCGCGGTCGTCAAAGGCACGCCTCCGTTTGCCTTTCCATTCGACGATGTTTCTTTAGAAAATACTCCTGACCCTGGGACCCCTCTTTTCTTTCGAGGATCGAACGCGAGACTCGTTTCGGATTCATTGGCAGTCCCGTGCAACCCCCTCGAGCGGTCGTTCCATCGCGACGGATCGACTATGAAACACGCGTTCTATTTACACGGGCCCGTAGCAAACTTTCGTACGCGCCAGCGCTTCGTCTACGGTGACAAATCATTGTCATATCCGTGAAGGAAAATCAATATTTGACGGGGACGCGATGTGTACGCGTTTGTGCGCGTCACGCCGTTCCACGTAATTCTCGCGGCACTGTACGCCGGGATCGTGGACGATTGTGTCCCGATGGATTCCCAACAGTTCCCGGTAAAACGACAGAAAACTCCCGGGGAATCCCTGCACGTGCGACGATCCAAACGGAAGTGGAATTTCTGGATAAACCGATATGCCCGAAGACTCTTTCGTTCGATTGGAATCGAACAAGAAATCCCGGCACACCACCTGCCGGTGCAACTAATAATACTCTCGAGCTGATCGCCGGTTGTACCAGAATCCTATCGCGATTTCGGCGCTTAGAAGTACAACTTTTAGACTTGGAATCGAATAGACTCGGGCTTATGCATCCCAAAAGATGTTTCAGACAAAAGAACAGCTTCGATGAAGGTTAGATCATACTGGAGTATACAAAGACCGCATGAAGGTCATTGATGTTTTTTTAAACGAAATTATACATTTTCTTCGTCTTCTTAAAGATACAATTTATATTAAAATATTGGAATCCGTATGTTTGGAATATCGTGTATAAAACCTATTAAAATACATTTCGAAAATCACCAATCTCCACTGCAAATCTTCGCGTTGGATGACATATTTTCATATATGTACCTACATCAAGCTCTCATATTTATCGACTCTCTTTTTCCCGTCTCTCCCAATCGCTTCAGCTGATAGGAAAACAACTATGACCCCCTTGTTATACGCCCGAGAAGTTGTAACTTTGATGTCGGCATCCGGTGGTTTTGCTGATGGGTATCCGTGAAAGCGAGTCTTTGACGGTAAAGATAAAGTAACAGCAGTCAAATGGTAGCAGCGAGAAGTTTGTCACGAGAGTCGACATTCTACCTTTTCGTTCGTCGACTGCGAGCGTGTACGGAACGTTGTCACGAACGCAACGATCGTGCTTCTTTGGAGAAAAGGAAACGGTGCGGAGGGATCAGAATCGAACTTCGTTTTACGACATCGAATTGGCCTCGATCTGGCAGGCTCACGAGCTCCGCAGATTGACGAACTTTAAGGTGGAAACACTTTCTTTTCGTTTTTCTTTCCTTTGATTTTCCTCGGATTTACCTGAAGCTTTTGTCCCGTTTTATCTCGAGCTGATCGTTCGTCTGAGAAGTTGCTTGCCGTCGACCGGAGGAAGATCGAACGAGCTCACATCTCTCTCGCTCTTTCCATCGCACAAATCTTCCACCTCGAGGATGAAAAAGGCTTTAGACGGTTCCCATCGCTATTGGTTTTCTATATTAATCAAACTATAAGTGGTCGCATTTATTTAGCAGAGCAGTAGACATGTAAAGTTATAGAGATAGGAATATACGGACTTAGAAGTATACAGATTTAGAAATACGGAGAGATACGAAGAGTTAGGGATTAAGGGAGTTAGGGATATTGCAATCTATGGTCCTAAGGAATTGGACATCTGGAACATTAGGGATCTATGGAATTGGGTATATAGAAAATTAGGGATCTAGGAAATGGGAGATCTATGTAATTAGGGAACTGTGGATTAAATCTTTCTTCAAATGTTTACACGTGCACAAGCCTACCTTTAACACACAGGTAGAAACGTATGAATGTCAACCGCAGTGACGCATCGAACGATAATTTGGAAAGGTACCTTCCAGGAGATACGGTTACTATGACGACGCCATTTCGTTCCGGGCGAACGACACGACGGTTAGCTTCTTTCCTAACGAGGAAACCCGTCACCTCAACGGGTAATGGTGGGAAAAGGAGAAAGGATTTAGCGGGTGTGAAAGGACCGTCGGAAAGATAGAAATCGCAAGGGTGAAAATGTCAGCAATGTTGGGAACTTTCGAGACAAGACGCCGGGCTGATCTTCTTTCCACCCCTGTACGCCCGTGAAACGGCATAATGGATATTCTCGATTTTTTCTCTCCGACGATCGCAGTCGAGATACCGTTCGACCTTCGATTTATTTCCCGGCGGTCCCCTAAAAAAGTTCGCTCGATTAAAAATCGTTAAAAGATACGGAACGAAGGGCGGAGTCGTAGAGTCGGTGGCATCGTCGTCCTTTATTCCGTCTCCAGACGCGCTGCCACTTAATTGTGCACGCGTTAATTACAAGGGAACGCGACGAGGACGAAGGACAATGAAGAAGGGTAGACGCATTCGATTCCGTTCCCTTTGGATCGAAACACAACGGAACCCGCACCTGAAATACCTTCGTCGAAGGATATCTCTTTTTTCATCCTAATGAGCCGCGCGCGCGAGGAACGAAGAGAACCACCCTCGTAGGGTGGTTGGTTCACGAGGGTAAGGGCGGCCGTGGTTCGGCAAGGCGAGAGAGAGAACGCGAACGCGATTGTCTCGGCGATTCGACGGATGAGCAGCGGGGAGAAACACCGGAGATGGAAGACGAGGGGTGAACTCGGTTTGCATAATGCCTCTGCCCGCTCGGCTGCGAAGCGTAAGCTGTTTTACCGTTTCCATCGACAATAATCCTGCTGAAATATTATTTTAAAGGCGCAAGCTCCGGATGAGAGGCGTCCCCGGTCTTCCCTCCGGTTACACGCCCTGTGCTCCTGTGTGCTCGCGTGCGTGGGGATCACCCGTGTTTGGTGTTGGTGCGCTTTGTAAGACGCTCGGTAAGTAACGAAGCGTGTACGATATATTGAATTTCGTCGTACGGGTGTGTGCAGAGAAAATCTTCCGTTGCATATACGTACCCGTTAAGACGGCATGTATACTCGGCTTGGTCAAAAATATCCAGCTTTAATAAATACTGAAATTTCGATAGCACGAATTTCTTGAAAATTTTATTTGAGTCTGACTGGTCTGATCCGATAACTCTATTAAAATCTTACTTTATTAACTAAGATCCACATGAATATTAATCATTAGGTCAGTCAATCAGACAGAACTTTTAATTACAAAGATCAAAATTAACTTTTGATGAAATTTTGTATAAACGAAAACTAATATCAATTGTTAATTTTAATTTGTTTAAACTGATAAGAAGGATATACTTCACAATTACTGGTAATGTTCAATGAACATACGTTTGCTAATTAAAACCTAATTTTTTATTTATAAATTGGACAATACAATAAACTGTATAGGCATCATTTTATTGAACAGACTGCATTAATAAACTGTGTACGAAGTTACGAATAAAACCAGAATTCGGCCGATTCAATAATTCACCGTCACTAAAATGTACAGGAATAATTTACATCGAACATACACCAAGAGAGTTCGTATTACACATACATCTTATACTCCAGAAATATTTTCGCCGTAAAGACTCTTAAATTTGCAATTAGACTTCACAAGTACGCAGAGAATACGAGAGTAATAAAAGGACTGTATATCTCGGTTAACGAAGTCTAAAAATATCGAAGTTAATTTTCCACTTGCAAGCAGTTTCAATTAGAACAGCTTCAAGAAACCTGGTTATTATTACCACGGTGATATTCTTACGCTGTTAAAACTTATGTCATGGAAAAGTCAAATTTCCTTCGGACGTTCCAACTTTTACGTCATCAATTTTCGACCTCGTCTCCCCGGGTACCAAAATGGAAACGTTCTTAACGCCAACTCACCGTTTTCAATTAACCCCGCAAGGGAAACCGTAGACGGTAGGAGCGATCAACAACGATTCAGACGCACTTTCGATCGCATTGCGACGAATTCCCTAGCGTGAAACAATGCACGATTCATTGGTTGCATCGCACGCGTGTTTGCACACCTTCGCGCTCGCGTTCGACAAACATGGAACGCCGGCACCGGGGAATGGGGTGAGCAGGTGTGCTAACATTGCTCGCGTTAATCTTCAGCTATAACTCCTAGGAACGTTGTTCCAGCGAACGTTGCGCGAGATATCATGCGCCGATTGGCAATTGAACCGTGACTACGTCTGCGGCTAAATCGATCCGACTACGCGGCCAAGCAGTTCGTCTCTGCTCGAAAGTGGTTGACCTATAAAACGCTTTCGATTCAAGGGGCAGGAAGTCTCCCGAAGGATCCTGGCTGAGGGTTAAGAAAGCATCATCGTGGATTGCCTTCAAAAGAAAAGAGCCTCCATTCCAATAAACGAAAGGGAACAAAACGGGGAACAGAGGTAAGTAGCTCGATCAATTCGTACGATTGTTGTGTTGCAACGGTGTAAGAGATCTTTTAAGATCGAGGTGAACCTAACCAACCGCGAATATTGATTAGGACGCAAGATGAATACTTGAAATTTTACCGGCAAATATCTGTGTACAAAGTGGGCCACTGTCAATCCGAATAAAAGAGCAAATTATCTTATAAGGTCATGTTCAGGTATTTTCGATAAACGCTTGGCACTGGAGTATTAGGGTGTTTTTTTGGAATTAAATTGAAGATATAGTAAATTAAATTCACTATCTCTGCATTCTAAAATTCTTAGATCCAAACCGGTTTGCCAAACCTAATCTCTAGATTACAAATCCTGGGTCTTCGAATCACTAGATCCCAAAACTTTTAGGTCTCTGAAACTCTAAAGTTCCAAAATTCTTTGGTGTTCAAATCTCTACATCTCCAAGTCAACTCTAAAATCTATCTCAAACTCTAAAATCCATCGGGTCTTCGTATCCCTACATATCCAAATCCTTAAATCTCCAAATTCCTAGATCCCCAAATCTCCATATTCCCATATTCCTGCCCCAAATATCTCGAATGCAGTAATGTAAAATTCCTTAAACCTGCAAATTTGCAAATCTTAAATGGTTAAATCCTCGTCCTCCAAATTTACCAACAGAAGTTTGTACAGAATTATTTCTTTTAAATATGTGTTATGCGTTAAACATGTTAACTGTATTCGTTTGATCAGGTGTGGGGATTTTTCAGGTTGGACGTTTCCACAGATTGATAAAACACCATGCAAATTTCTTGTACGCTGCACCGTTGATAGCTCGTATATGGCCAAGGGCATAAGGAAGTATGGGAATGTCTTTTCCGACGAAGTCTGACTTGTCGATAGTCATGAATTTCTAACGAGCCACGGAGAGAACCGTCTTCTCGCTACACGATGGAACGGCATCGGCTCTAAGAATACCACATTAAAGTTTCATGTGTGCGAAACGTGATGGACTTTTCTGTAAATTTAAACGGACCTCGGCGAATCTCTTATCGGTCCTGGAAGAAATTGTTTAATCTATCGAGTAAGTTACGTTGAGAGCAAAAAAATCACGCGTAGACCAAAGTAGTTCTGATTTAATCAATTTTATACAGAGCGTTAACAAATATTCTGATCGTTCTGTTTTTAACTTGAGATGATAGCTTCCGAATAAACCTGAGCACACGTGAAATAACATTATTCAAAATATCGTTTCAAGTAACATATTATTTCATGATTGTTCCGAACTGTAACAGTGTTATTTTATCTCAACGAATGATTTTGAAAGTAATCATCTCGTATTTGAAATAATAACACGAAGTACCGTTCTGTAACTCGATTGATGTTTCAATCGAGATTACTTTTCTGATGTTATAGTTTCGTGAAATAATTATGGAGACGTTAGTCACTGCAGACAATGAGAAATCATAAGAAACTGATAGTCGTGGATTTAGGATGTAATCGAGTTTCGATATAAAGTTCCAGAGTGTACGATTTTATACTGTGGTTAACAGATTGTTAAGTGCATTCGAAGGATGTTGGCGAAGAAGATCTAGCAGCGTTCTGGAAACTGCAAGATCCCACGAGATACGGCTCAAACCTACTAATGGCAATGGAAATAATCTAGGATACCGTGGAACATAATAAATCACCGGTGTTCTACGGCACAATCAATTAATCCGCGTAGCATGTAATTTGTTCGAGTTTGCGCGCGCTCGTCAGAAACGCTGCATTACGACAGCGATAAATAAGCGTCGGAATCAATTTTGCGTGCGCGAACGAGCGGATCCGAAATAACTCAGAAACGGGAAGAATGAAACGAAAACGCGAAACGAGCAAGTTCCGTGCTCTTCTTTCGCTGCCTATCGGAAAACGATCTGGCCGCGATTGAAAAAAGATCCGAACTGCTTTTTGTTAAAGGTGTTCTGTTTTCCCGCGAAAAATAGCCTATAACCCGGTGACGAGGCGGAAATTCTGTTTACATAGGGACGAGTAGCTGCAGCGAAGAATAGGGTCATCTGCAATCTCGCCAGAGGCTAACAGGAAGTATGAACCCTTGGTTATACCGAAGGCACCGAACTCGCAGCGTTTTCCTATAAAACGCGAAGGCATGGAGTCGATAGTATCGCGAGCATTCTTTCCAGAAGCTGTACACTTAGGATCAATGAAGGCTTCCTTCGGATAAGAGCTGCGCGAGCGCCCTTTCATCATTTGACTTCGAGGGATTTATAATAATTCGCAAGTCTTCGAATGTTTCAACTTCCGAGGACTCAAGTTTCTAACTTCTCAAGTTCAGTCACTTTTAGTTCTTTAAATTCTGCACTTAGCTTTTGGATGTTTGCATTTTTAGGTCACTCAACTTTCGAGGACTCAAGTTTTTAACTTCTCAGGTTTAGTGATTTTTAATTATTAAAATTCTGAACATAGTTTTCAAGTTCTTGTATTATCAGATCACTTAATTTCCGTAATTCCCAAACTCCAAAGTCTAAATATTCAAATTTTCTCTGCCTCTAAGTCACAAGTGCTTAAATTCCCAAATCCCTAGATCTCTACATCATTGGATCTCAAGGATTTCCATATTTTACGTACCTAGGTCCTGAAACCCCTAGAACACCAAATCCTTAGATTTCCAAATACCTGGATCCCTACATCCCATAACCCCTACATCCCCAAACTTATACCCCCAAAAATTCCTATATTCTACAATAGATCCTACAGATCCCAAAATCCTTAGATGTCAAATTCTTCGATCCCCAATTCCACATCCCCCGAATCTCAATATCCCCAAATACCCGAATTTTCCACCTCTTAAACTCTCAAATGTACAACTACATAATTTCCCATATTTCCAAATTTCTAAGCATAAAATTTAGTAAATTCGAAAATGAACCAATCAAAAGCAACAAATAAATATTTCTACTGCATCACTATTTTCCGTTATTATACTCGAGAATGTTTCACCAAATATTCGCAGAGGTCAAAGCATTCGAGACTCTTCGAATCGATGGCAAATTTTGTGAAAGCTCGTCGATGCAAAAACGACATAACAAAAAATAGTTCTTTACGACTGGTACTCCGTACACTGTATCGGGAAAGTAGATTCGACTGCAAGCTGGTCAGTCAGTGACATTAAAAAGTGATTTCTCAGCGAAAAGAAATCCCTGAAATATAAACCCTTCTTATGGGATATCGGAGACGTAGGGTGCTCAAAGGAGATGGCAATCTCGAGGTGAGCAACTGAAGCAAATCTACCAACTTGTGAGAGAAAAGTACAGACGTAGAGTCTATAATAAAATGTTTTATATTTATAGGTTTTCAAGCTTCTCCCCCAAAACGATGTTAAAATATTCCACGAGAGAGTACAAGTAACCTTCTTGTAAAGTTATAAGAAAAATATAAAATGAAGTTGTTGATCCAACACAGTATAAGAACAGACAAATATATTTCAAAAAGAACCATTTCAGACCAATAAATAAATATCTCGTAAAATATGAAATAGAAATATATCTTATATGTTGATACCATTCAGTTAAGAAGAAACCTGCGACGCAATAATGGATGCTTCCTAGTCAAGAAGAAGCTTGAGGAATTTGTCATGAAAGAAGCTTGAGGAATATCGTTCGAAAATGTTGGTAGTCTTTAAATTATGAAGAAAAATGAAAAGTATGAAGCAGTTTGACGAGTCACTGATCTCGAGGTCGAAGACATTAGCGGTGAAGATGGAAGGCTTGGCATCAAGAAGACTTCCTCTTCATCAAAGATCGTTCAAGATGTGAATGCGCGACTAGACGATCAAGGGATCAGAGGATCGGTTGCATCGTGCATACAAATAACCGATCGAAGATTCCACGCTCGACGGAAGTGCATTAAACGTGGCTTAGCTATCCAGCGTAATAGGTGAACCTGTTCGACTGGGCGTTTATTGTGCCTGGCACGTCTATGCTTTTTCCTTCCTCTTCCTGTACCCGACGTCCCTGGCACGTATCCCCTTTCATCCCGCCTCTTTCCTTACTACATGTCAGGTTAACCCTTTCTTCGATGCGAACGCGTTCGAGCACCTTCAGCCAGATAACCGTGGGCCATTTAACTACTATGACGCCCGGAGGGTCGCTGATGCTGTTGTTAGCCGTGTTATGGAACAGGAATATAGGTTACGAATAATCGAACGGTGGATAGGTGCAAATTTCCATATTTGCAAATTACCTAGTTTCAAAATTCAGTTTCTATATTATTCCAAATTTCTAAATTAACTCTTCAAATTCCTGAGTTGGCGAGTTTTCAAATCTTCAAACTTTTACATTCATAAATTTCTGAATTTGTAAAAGTGTGCCAATAATTCTGGCAATACCAAATCCTCAAATTCTCAGATTCACTGATCCTCAAATTTCCAAGTTACCTGATCCCCAAATTTTTATATTTTTATATTCTAAATTAAGTCCTTAAATTCTCTAATTTGATAAATCTTGTAAATTCTCTAAATACTCAGGTCTCCAAATCCCCGAATTCCATAAATCTCCAAATATCCAAATACCTAAATCCACAAAATCTCGAGTTCTACAATCTCCAAGTTTTCCAAACCCCCAAGTTCTACAAATATCCAAGTTCCTTAAATACCCAAATCGGCAAAATCTCCGAATTCTACAAACCTCCAAATTCCCTAAATCCCCAAATCTTAGAATCCCATAAACATCAAAATTCCACAAACACTAAAATCTCGAAGTTCCACGAATTCCCAAAAATTCCAACAGCACCAAATTCCCGAAAGGCTTCCGTATACCGAACAAATAACACAGATCTGAAGGAGCAGCAAAAAATGTAGAAACGGGGTTCAAAATGAAGTTTCGCCGGTCGCCGTGAAATATAAGAGCGCACATAGAGATATTTGATCAGCTCGCTGGTACTTTTTTCGCCGGGTACGGATTAAACGGGAACAGAAAGTGCGGTCGGAAGGAAGAGTGGTAAAGGTGTTGCGAAAGGTGTCTTTCGGAATGAATAATGATAATGCTTCGCCGAGCGTGCACAGGCTTTATTAAAATTGCAAAAGCCCTCCGCAGGACTCGAACTATCTCACGAATTTTCCTCGCCTGCTCGTCGTCGCCGCCGATCGTCGTTCCTTTGACTTCACGGAAGAGGAGAGATATCTTTTGCAGAATATTAACGCGACTCTTTCGTTGACCCGAGACTGTCGACCTTTCGCCTGGTGCTCCAGTTAAGAATCGGGATTGGCGCGAAATTCGTGCAAATGCAGGCTGCACCTGCCTGGCGAGAATACTCGAGAACGAGAAAAAAAGAGAAACAAAGAGAAAAGGAACGATGGAGAAGCAAGGACGATATACAAATAATCCCGAGCTTCGTCGTAAGAGGGGAAAACTGGAGTGCTTCATTTTACTAACAAAAACTTGACGAAGTAACGGAGGGAGGAAAGTTTTTCCCCGGGTCTCCTTTGTATCATCCGGCACGCTGCGAAGACGTTCCTTCCGGCCGCTATAAATTCACGAGTCTAACGAGAATTAAATTTTTATGTTTCCGCGATTGCGTTCGATTCGTCGGCGAGAGAAGCAATGCAAATTACGCTCCTTGCGGAAGCATCGCGCCACGACGCTGTTCCCGCCTTTTCTTCGAGCTTTTCAATTTCACGGAAACGCGTTCGTTGTCTCGGTTCACGGGTTTTCTCGTACCGACATCTTTCCCTCTCCGTTTCGCCGAGGCGCTTTCAGCGCGAAAGAAACGGGGCAGATGTTTGGATGCACGGTCGAACGATTTTCCGACGAATAGCGTGAAAACCGAGGCCCCAAACCGAGTAAATACGCGGCGAAACGGACAAAAGGGAGACAATTTTGCTAACGGCGAGCGTGAAAGGTGCGGGTAAATACGACGGATTGTTCCCTCGTCAAACCGCATGAATAAATAATAATGCGCCCCGTGGGAGATTGTACCCCCGCGGCACGGACTATCCATTCTGCCTAGTCCACGGCGAAAGGGAACATATAAATATTTCTATTAAAACCTCCTTAAAACGATCCTCCTCCCCATTCAAACCCTGCAACCATCCTCGTTCGCCTCTCTTTAAACGATCCTTCGCATACAAGTGCTCCGAACTCTCTTTATTCGGCACCGCCGCCATTTGCCAACGATAGACATGACCAAATACCTTCTAGGTGATAGTTACAAGCTTCCTATTCCTATATGAACCAAACTACCCCTCATCTGTTTACCAGAAATTGTTCAATTTATGAAGTTGAACATTTGTCAATTTGTCAAGGGGTATCTATTCAACATTTCACAATTCACAATTTCTAAATTCTTCAATTTTTATATTACTTGCACTTATCAAAGGGTATTATCGTGAGTGTAGTAAATAAATAAATGTTTTTAAATTTCTAAATTTGAACATGTGTATGTTCAATTTAAATTTCTAAATTTGAACATGTGTATGTGTAATTGTAAGACATATATGGAAGTCCGTTTAGAAAGCTCACTTAACAGGCCATACGTAGATACATGTGTCATATAGAGAGACTGTTCCATAACGTTTGCATACCCTCCATATTTCTCGCATATCTGTTACGAAACGTAACATATTTAACGTTCATAAATCTTAACAATAACCAACTACATAAATATTCTAAAATCAAGTACCTTAACTTTCTAAAAGACTGTGTCCTCGGTATATAATAAAAGTATCTCTCATGCTACTCGAACGAGGTTCAAAGGAGTCTAACGATGCAACTAAATATAGCTAGCAAATAGGGAAACGACTAATGGTACGACGCCGCGAAGCAAGAAGCGCAGGTAGAAATCATGGAAGGACATTTCTCAGCTTCGTAGAAATATTTAAAGTACAACCAGAGTCAAGGTACGAGATACGACGATCGAAGATACGACGTTGTTTCCCTACAAACTACTGGGAGAGCTGCAACTTCCCCACCCACGTTTTCGGGATCGCAAGAGCGCTCGCGGCGTATCCGACGATCTCGAAACGCCTCGCATGCGGGCAAATATATCATTACTCATTCCCAGGCGACACCTTTTGCTCGGTCGCCTGGTTATAAATCTGCAAATACGCCGCGTGTTCCGCCAACGATGCCCACTTCACCCCCTTCTTCGCGCCTGTTACTTTGTCATTCTCCCTCCAATCCTCGTGCCATCGCTCGGGACATTCTTCCTATATGCCGGCAATTCCAAGATGTTCATCCTGGAATTTCACGCGAATTGCGCGTATTCGACGCGAATTATTGTTAGTCATCGTCCGGTAGACTCGCTGCAGGAGTTTGACTTGGGGTAAAAATCAAAGTTTACTTCCTAACTTTATGAATTTCTGGGATTTTGGGGGATGTTTGGAATTTAGAGCTTTGAGAACTTAAGAACTTGAGAAATTTTGCGTTTGAGAATTTGAGGATTTGGACTTTATTAAATTGAATTTAATTTAAGAGCTTAAGTCCAGACTTTATATTCAATTTACAAGTTAAATGCAACATTTTTTTTAAAATAAGGAAAAGAATAATGAGACCTGATTTCATTACATATTAGTAGGTAATGATACAATTCAGAAAGGTGCATGTTTCTGTACTGAAAATGTGACTATTAAAAGCTCTAAAATGTGTGTTGCAATACTGCAACATATTTAAGGGTTAATACCAAACCTACTTTCTAGTTTCCTACTACTAAAAGTACTTTAACAAATTGTCTAACAATAGGAAACTTGTGGAGCGGTCATTTGACCGGTTTGGTAATTTTAATGTTAAATAATTTAAAAACTTGAAATTGGAGAATTTCTGAAAAATATTGAAACTGCAAACGCAGGTCTGCTCTAAACATCGATCCCAGGGCGTTTCAACGTAACTAGCAGCGATGCCAACACGAGCGCGAGTGCACGCGACTAAAAACACGTTCGCCGAGCGGCTTACGAGTAACAACAAGAATTGCTCGGTGTTTGAAAGGGAGAGAGAAGCAGATCGCGGAGAACGTTACGAGCGTTCGAAGAAACAGGCTCCTTTAGCGTGATCATTAGCGCATTTTGTAAGTTGCAACGGACGATAAATATAGAGAGATTGTTCGCCGCGTCCGAGAGAAACGCGTACCGCCACGTTCCACGATCCGCAATTGTTTCTTGCGCCACACTCGCGCGAACGCGTTAATTTTAGTTAATTCTATTCTCCATCTTACGACGATTCTCCGCAGTTTCTGAACGTTATCCAGACCAATTTCGTGCGGTGCGCCGTGTTTCTAATTATTTACGCGATACCGCCTCGCCTCCTTGGAAATGCAGCTTTTTCGGGGCAAAAACACCGGAAACTTTCATCGTCGCAAGAAATTGGATAAATGTTATGCTGTTCGGTGACACTTTTTACGATATTTTGTAAATTTATTGCCGGGAATTAGGCTTCGTTCCTTGAAAACGTTGTTTGGACCAATGAAAAATGCGGATATTTCAAGCAGCAAAACATAACGCTTACAACATATATTACAACACTGTCATAACATATTTCTTTCACTTACTGCAAGATACCTTCGACCAATTTGTTGTTAAGCTAGTTTATACAACTCTAATGCAGAATTTTATTTAAGTGTAAAACGTTTAAAACGTGTTTAAAAATTAGCAAAAAATTTCATAAAGATAATCTCATGATTTAACATTGCATATCAATATAAACGGTCACACTTGGTACAGATAGTGTCTTCTATCGAAAACCGATGTTAATATTTCACATCACACGTTCGAATAAACGCGCTTAAAAGTCAAAGTCGAGCCCAAACACGGAGGCTGCGTAAAATCCGATATCCTATTAAAATCGCATGCGGGTGATAGAAACGAAGAAACGGTCGGTATATTTTTCAAGCGTAAAACGGCGGCGCCATTTCGTCGGCCGCGATATATTCAGCGGAATCTCGTAATAAAGCGTCCCGCCTGCAATCCGGACTAACGTCAAGGATTTATTTGATTTAATCCACCCGGTGGACGAACGAAGAGTCGCGATACGAACAATCCGGCCAAAAGAGTAACAGAAAAGTAGCAACAACGGCTTACCATTGGCCGCGAAATGTGTCAAGAATCGCAAGGATACGCGTCAGCTCGTGAACGCTCGGCGTATTCCCTGGATGTGAACCTGTGCCTTTTTATCGCGGATCTTAATAAAATTCATGAACACGGAGTCGGCCAGCTAGCAAGTCCAGCGACGAAAACTTTTCTCGATGGTACGCTCGCGATAAAAAGCAAATTACCGGTCGCGACGTGAACTCGAACAGTTAAGAGGTCGGAGCGAAACTGGCGGCGAGAAAATGAGAAGAAACGTAACCGCATAATACCACGCGGAGGAAACGATCTTGCTCTGTGCAGCCAACGGGACGATGGGTAAATTGTTATTTCGAATTAGCTACCATTAATGAGAGTACGCCAAGTAATTACGGGAATACGCTCGAGTGCGAAAATAGTCTCTCTTTAGATAAGGATAAATGTTAAAGTCTCTCACCACGTGTTCGGCCTTACCGGATTAAATATGTGAAGTTGAAAACGGTCAAATTATTGACTGACTGATTCACTCACTCCTTCACTCGTATACAAATGTTCTGGCTAATGGATAACAGGTACAACATTGTTGAAACAAAATTTGAATCTCCTACCCCCGACATGCCTTTGAAACATTGTCAAAGTTCCGAAAAGTCTATTCAAGCTGAGGGTTAGGGAACCCCTCCAGCGAGCAAACGGAGTACTTGTTACTGAGTACCCTAATTTTTGAATTTTTAAATTCCCAAATTTTGAAGATTCCAAATTTCTAAACCCCAAAATTTTCAAGTTTCCAAATTCTGAAATCCTTAGAATTTTCCAAATTTCCAGATCCCTAATTTTCCAAATTCCAAAGCTCTTAAGTTTACAAATTTCCAACTCCCAAAATTTACAAATTACTAACCCCCAAATTTCGAATTTCCAAGCTACCTTACTTTAAAATTAAAAAATTTAGCAGGATCAACGAACTACGATGTTTTCTTCCCGAGTCGCCATTTTCCTCATGGAAACGTACCTTGTACGATCGTACCTCCGCGATTCTACGTGTTTACTTGTCTGTTTATTGTACATAGAACGATAAAGTTCCCGCGTTATTTAATGGTCAATGTTCGAAACGATCCCATCCACTCTAGAACAATCGCGTGTCCTCTTTTTCGTACTTTTATCACCCCGTTACGACGAGCTATGATATTTTACTGCCGGGTTATTCGGTCACGCCTCCTTCGCGTACGTTTTTCGCGGACCTGTTGCTGAAGTCCGAGACAAAATCACTCATCCTCAATGATATCCCAAAATCACGGTGTTCGATTTGATAAATGTCCTTTGAAAATAAATGTCAACTAACGACTAAAATAGAATATAACACATCACATCCCTTTTAAACTTATAACCTAACCTAATACGTAATTTTAATTTGGATTCCCGTTTCAGATTTGATTGGATTAAACTTGAAACTTCAGTATAAATGGGTATCTATATTTAAATAGATACACTGAGTTATATGTCAGATTGTATGAGGTTAAATTTGATTGTCGACGTTTAAACAAAAATAAATTCGAATGCTAACGTCATGTGTCATAGTACATTAGGTTCAATTTGGAGTATAGTCAGAAAGAACTGAATGTGAATAATAAACTCTATGAGATGATATCAAGAATTACAAATATACCAACTGAATACTAAAAGTTATGGATACGGAATATACTGTTACGGAAAGTGTAGATTATATTTGTCGGAAATAGAAACGATACCGAATAAAACTTCCAGTGAATTTAGCATGACAATTAAACGATTCGATCGATAGAATCTGATCGAATCTTTTCCGCGGACGCGAGTAACGAGGAGCTAACTTGACTTTAATCGAGTTTCCATCCGGAACAAGATAAATCGGTGCACGCGATTTTTATTTCGCCGCGAACGCGTTATTTGCACGAGCTTTTATCGAATTAAAAAGTTCGATAAACGAATTCACCGATAGCGGCTCTCGCAGTTTTCTTTCTCTGACTCTGCAACAGGCATAAGTTTCCCTTTTTCAACGCAGACAGGCGGACTTGATTAAAATCTGAACGGGTCCGGTGGCGGAAATATTATTCCGAGTTTCCGCGAGGGTCGCCCAGTCACCGTTCAAGTACCATTCGTGATTTTCCACGCTATGGAAAACGCGGCAGAAAGAAACGTCGGTGGAAAAAAAGGAACAAAGGGCGTTGCAATTTAAAAGAGGGTGCTTAAGTGTTTTACGCGTTAGAGGCGGGACGAATCGCGGAAATTCGTTCGCGTTTCTCCCTCTCGTTTCTTTCCGTTTTTTCCTGTGTTTCTTTCCATCTTTATCGCGACCGCGCGCCTGTTCATTTTGATCCGTTTAAGCCGCTGGTCCATTCACGGGTAAATTGTTAAATTCGTTCGCGGTATTAAACGAGGAAAACGCGTTAAGTTTCACGGCTTGAAAAATCCTTTGCCGCCTATTAACACGAATCTCGCGTTTGTTCCGATAATTTTCAAAATTTCACGGTTATCGATCACTTTCTTGCAATTCGTAACAATGTAAATACCAGGGCTAACGAACACGCTGAGTATCATTTTGTTCAATTAAAATTTAAATAAATTGCATTTATAAATTTATTTTGCTATCAAGCACAACAAGTCACAAAAGTCATAATATGAAATCTTACGACAAAAGTTTCGAATAAAGTGAAGTTCAAACTTTTCCCTCAAACGAAGATACTCAATTCTACTTAAAGGACAGTTTTCACAATCTTGACTACACTTCCAACCAGAGCGAAATAATCAGCGATGTTTCGCTGCAGTCATCAACTTTCTCCGTCTCGATCCATTTGACACGTAACAACTTAATAAACTGCCCTGACGAGTGGTCGACATTGAACGCCGGGCAGATAGCCGAGACAGAGATCTCACGCTATCTATCAAGAACTGGATCGGATCAGCGGGATGCTGAGATTTGCACGTGCCCAGAGTTTCTTAGCCGGTCAATGTCGATGCCTATGCTGTTCGATGGCAGCTGGCTCTTACAGCCGGTTTAAACGCCGTCGAGCCCTGGGAATACACTGTAGAGGGTTCGCATTACATAAGTATAAACCAGCGGCGTCTGTACAATAGCGAGGCTGTCTAGAAGATGCCCGCTTCGTTGTGCAAACATGTATCCGGGGGTCGAATGCCTGCACGCATGCACGCGATACGTCGATGCGTTCGCACAATGCGATGTTGATATTGAACGCACGCGACTCGCCGCGTAACTGCGAAATGTGCACCGGAAACAAGACCCGACACCGGGTTCTTTGATGAAACCACCCCTCGCCACTCTTTGACCCTCCGGCCAGCCGATATGATAATGCTCTGTCCTTTTCAAGGGAACGCCGCTCGATGTTAACAGGCCTGCTCTTTTAGGTTCGTTGATGGAAACTAGGAGAAAGCGATGGGTTTCGCGTCGCGTGATTGGAGTGCCGGTGAATTGTTTGAAGGGTCATCGGAAACCTTTCGTTCAGCTTCATCATGAAGAGTAAGAGAACAGTCGAGATCCTATTAGAGGGCGGTGAAAGCTCCATACTCCACTAATTAGCTATAATTTCGAAGAGGATCGATGCCTTGTTTCGAGTATACTACCATGGAACTCGGAATAAGAGGTGGCTAGGAATCCTTTCAGTGGCGAACTATCGCCCAAACTCGGAGCGAGATACCGTTACGCGTGAAATCGACCTTTATATGCAACGTTTTCTAGAAATGTGAAATTCCATAAAAAGATGGATTTATCCACGGTGCCGTGACCGATGAGAGATGTCGATACCGTTATCGATAAACATCGATAATGTCGTTCAGACATCGTCGAAGTCATATGACTGAAATAGAATGTAAGGTTTTACTTGAATCTCTTTATTCTTATCTAAACTTTTAACCTGGTTATTTCAGTCTTCTTCGAAACATTAAATTGTATAATCAAATTTGAAGTTAACTTAGGTCAAGTTAAGTTTGTAACTGAAATTTGCTCAAGAATAGATAGCTTTGAATACTAAAATTTGGATCGCCTTGAGGTGGATTTAGCCCGGTTAGGTCGAACGTCGAACAAGAATAATTAGATTTAAATAATACAATTACGAATAAGGCTAATTTAAATGTGGTTTGCAGTTTGAACAAGGTAAATAGATTTGTGGCGATATTTTATTCATTACTCTTAACGATATTTTAACGAGTCTGCCTGTTGGCGTGAAAATTCAACAATAGGTCTTCAGTTTCAATCAACGAACGAATGTATGAATATAAAACGTATGCGTAGTCATTAACCGTACATAATAGTCATGCGTAATATTATACTTTACAAGCATATGAAGTCCGATACGGTTAGTGGGAAAACAATAGGTCTTCAATTTGAATTAACTACCTCGAAAGCATCCAATTTTTAATTTCGATTAATTGGTTGATGCGTAAGTTGCACCGGTATCGTTAAAGTAATAAGTATTAGTTCGTACGAAACTTTTCTGCGGTGAATCGTCAATCCCGTTATTTTCCAGACGTACCGTGTATATCTGGCGAGAGGTCGTGAACGCCGGTGTCAGGAAAAACGGGGAGATACATACATAAAGCAGAAACGTGAGGCAGATCCGAGAACATAGAACACGGAACGGTTGAAACGGATACGCGGCAGCGCCGGTGGCTGGTCGCGCGATATTTCAACCGTGTATATAATCCCATATCATGACCGAGGGCTTAGTTTCGACACCGTGGACGACCAGCCTCTAATCCGCTCTTCCTTCGTGGCGAGAGCAAAAGTGGGAACCGCTGTGGCATAGCGCGGAGAAAAAGATTCTGGTCCCGGCTTATGGGAGCCGAGCGCTTTCGAGCGAACGAGAAAAGGATCGTGGCTGATCGAGAAAGAGAGCCAGAGAACGAAGCAAACGTCCCCGTGAGGATTATGCTGGGTATAATAGGCGATCCCGAAGGTAACGTCGCGTCGATGGCTCGGCTTTTTTTAGCAAGCGAAATCGAGACAGAGGAGGCAGCAAATGCGACCAAAGAACGACTACCGATTTATCCGCTTCGAGGATCACCGCATCAACGGCTGCATTAGTTTCGCGGAGATGCGCTGAATTATTGCGCGGGAAGTCTATCGATCTTAAACGTTCCGCTTCGTCTTTCAAAGAGACAACCTATCGCCAAGTCGAGCTACAACTTCCTCTCGATTCTTTGTCGATCGGTAATTTATAGGATCGTTCGGCCGGATTCTACGAAGGGATTTCGAAAGATGACGCATAGAATAATCCCGTTGGATACCGACTGGCCGTGGGATCCGAAGTTCGGTCCCCTTGCATCTTCACGGCTAACGGGATTTAAACGGGCAAGCATGATTCTTCACCGACTCCGAGTAAATAAGAAACTCTCGTGTCGATTGCGAGGGTGCTCTTGCACCAATGCTCGTTCTTTCACACGGACAACATTCACGGAGCGTAGTAGAATATGCCAATTAAAATGTGAACTTAATTGAAGTCTTTTTATTAATATCTCTGAAAGGCCAAGTGGCGGTCGTACGTATAAGGAAAAATAAATGTCCTTGGCAGAATGTTTCGAGGTTATTTAAATCGGTGAGCACACCTTTCCGCATGATTATCAAGATATCTCAAAAGATCTCGTTTGCCGAAATCAGTTATTAAAAGAAAAAGAGAATGCCGGTATAAAGCGGTTGTACATGCAGAGCAAGGATGACGCATAAGAAGACAGGACGACTGTGACCGCCCGTGTGGTGACGTTAAAAAAAGGAAACCGGTTAGAAAAGACTCGAGCGAGCATGAGAAATGAAAAAGAGCCGAAAGGACGGACAGCAACGGTGGGAGTTCGCTTGACCGGCCATGGTGCGCGAGTTAATGAAATCCTAATTAAGACGTTGTTGAAACCCACGAAACGATTCGCGTCTGGGAAAGCTACGAAGAAAGAAATATATGGCTGGATACACCAATGGTTGGACCGAGCAATCGACCAACCACGAAAGAGGGCTCTCGACGGAGAGCTATATAGCGCGAGATTTGCGCAGCGGGGTCTTTCTGTGCTAGTGTTCCAGCTACGTTTCAAGGAGCAAAAAGAGCGAACGGCAGAAGAAACGAAAGAGAACGACGATGAAAAGCGGAATGGCCGAAGGAGGGGGAGAAGGAAGAAAGAAACAAAGAAGCTGAAGATGTAAAAGGGACGAAGGGGAGAAAGAGATCCGAGGGAAGAGAATAGGGCGAGGAACGTTCGTACGAAAGCGGAGTCATTAAAACAATTAGAGGCCGAGCGTAGTTTTCTTCGCGGCGAGCGAAGAAACGAGCAACTCCACGGCTCGGAAGGCGGCTTTGCTTTAACCGTGACGACGATACACCGAGTTTCAGGTCATTCTTAAAGGGGCGAGCGTCTGCTGAGCGGAATAAAGCGCGGAAGGACGCGACGGGGGTTGGTCTAGCCCGCGTATTAACGGCGCATTAACGACGACGAGTCGTCACAGAGACGTAAAGTAACGTGGAATTCTCGTAATTGGAGCAGTCATTATCCCGTGGGATGCAGGTAAGTGTTACATTGAATTTAAGGAGACTGGCGAGAATTTATCTTGTTCCAACGTGTCTCGGTTTGACGCGGGCTCGTTATTCTCCGCGAGTCGAGAGAAAGCTCTTTGTTGTTGAAAGGGGCTGCGGTCGCTGCTTCCGTGGCACCGAGCTTTTTCGAGCGGTTCAATGTCTACCACTGAAAACCGTTTTCACTACCGTCCAAACTAAGGACGAATAATTAAGAAAGACGTTTCGTACCAACTCCGAATCTGATAAAATAAGTAACAATTTTTTTCAAACCTTGCAGCTCGCTTCGTTTTTGGGACAAACTTGACGAAGCGTTCAACCTTTTTCACCCAGATTCAAAGCGGCGGTTCGCGAGTCACTTTTGGCCATCGGCCCTACTTTCTCGCTTCACCGAAGTGCAGGGATATAACTTTTACTATATCTATTTCACCCCACTATTTTACTGCAAACATCAAATAAGGTCGAATATACGTACTACATCTGTACTAGTTCAATTTATGATATCTTTTGTTGGGGACATTTTGTATATCTCGTTAGAAATTCAAATAATTTCAAATATTCAAATGACAAGTTCAGAAATATTTAAGTTCTCAAAGGATTAGATTTAGATATTTTCAAATTCGCAAATGTTCGAACTTAGCAATATTCAAATTCTCAGATGACCAAACCTTCAGATTCTAGATTCACCTAATCCTCAAGTTCTTCGACTTGCCAAATTCTGAACCCTCCAAGTCCGCAAATTTCCAAATACCCCATCTTCGAATTTTCAGATTCCCAAATTTAAACGATGGTAACATGCAATACACGTAAAACAGCGACGTGCATATTGTGGGGTGCACGAGTTGAGCAATGATGGGGTGACAGATCACAGGGTAGTGGGGATCGTATAGCTGTCGACGGGGAAAGCACTTGGTCGTGCCTGCCTTAAACGTTGAACGAGATACGCGAAATCGTGACCCAATTCTCAAACAGCCCCGTCTACCATGAAACGAACTCCTCATCCGTGTGCGCCACTTTGTGCAGAGGATTGGGACGACGTCGAACCGACACGAAGTAACGCGGAACTCGCGTAAGTGGAGGGATCATTACGTCAAATAGCGCAAGTAATAAGTTAAATTGAAGGAGACGGTAACAAGTGGATCTCGTTCGATCCAGTTTATCCTTCACGGTTATTTTTGCTCGTGTCAAGACGGAAACTCTGTCAACGCATCAATCTTTTATCGTCAGCCGAAATGTCCATTTCACGATCGATCGAATTCTCAACTCTTTGGGATTAGGTGGGTTAAAAGTGTCTCACTTTTTACTCAGCCTCTTATGCATACTGGTTTTTTTTATGCATAAAACTGCAGTTTAACCCAGCTTGAAAAGTTGAAGATACTCATATTCATAGAGTTTAATAAAATTAGTTTAATTTATTTAATTCTGTGCAACTTAGGTTTTCATTTTCTTTATATTCGCGTGCAGAGTTCCATCTTAACCTGTCGAATTAAAGTGAAGGATCAGAATTGTGCGAACTACACGTGACGCTTTTGATGCCATCAGTAAGATAGAAAGGTGTACTCGAATTCTGGTAATGTCATTAGCAAATGAGAAGAAAGTAGCGCGTGTTAACGAGCGTCCAGGGTGCGGCGAGCAATTTTTTCGCGAGGCATTCAACTTCACCTTGTACGCTTTATTTGAGAAAGGAGACCACGCCTCGCACTCGATTTACTTTCGATCGCCTTCGAGCGGAATATATTCGCGTTTCAATTCGAGCAACACACGAATAGCCACGCTAATCACGAACCTTGCAAAACAGTTCAAATCAACTATTGATTATTCTCTATGTGTTTACTCGATTGTTCGTTAGAACTTCTCAAAGGAAAGATGTCGACTGCCATTAATAGACCGTAATAGTGCATTAATTGACGGGATATATTCTGTCGGAATGTTACAACCACTTCGATGAAATGGTCCTGGGACTTTCTGGTCCGACACGCGTTTTCGTTTAATCGATCGTGAAATTAATGGACGAAATGTTTCACGGATGCTTGTAGAGGAAATGATAATTTTCGCGTTCGATGAACACAGTGCAGTAAGACATATTGATACTCTAAGTCAGCCATTAATTATTTTACAAGTTCGGTTTATATATTTTGCTAACTCTCTTGTTGAATTTCTGAAAGGTTAATGAGCAATTATTTTAAACGTAGTTTAAATAATTCCTACTTGTTTTTTCGTTACGTTGCAGTATAAAATGAATCAAAAAGTTAAGCTATTTTACTAATATTTTTGTACAATTTTTGAAACGTCAACGAGCAATCGTTTCAAATATAGTTCTAACCTAACATTTATGCACTGGTTCGACTCTACAGTTCTGACTAAAATTATTTCGGAAGTGGCTTTAATTTCTAACTCGTTTTTATCTCGTTACGAAAATGAATGTAAGAGCTAAGTTACAACGGAATGAAACTTTCACTGAATTTCTTTATACCGTAATACCGTACCCCGAGTTTCTCCCGTAACAAACTGTCAGAGTGTTAAATCTCGTAAGTAGCAAGTACTTCCCGTGAAATTTGCATAGTGCAAGGTTCGACGTTCGTCATGATCGTGCGGAAGTCATGGCCACGCGGATTAAAGTATCCGCGTGTACAAGTTCCACGTCGGGCGGCGCCATGGAACTCGTCCGGGTGGTAATCGCGCTTTAAATTGCTCGGCTGCTTCATGGTTCGGTGTGTACGCGCGGCAAGAGCGAGGCTAAGCCAGTGCAAGAATGCAACGAGATTTACAACGAGGACGCAATTCCGGCTGACGCGTTTACAACGGGGAAACGAGCCGTATTATAAAGAGGAACACGGATGTCCCGGCGTAACGCATCTTGACGGCAGGAAATTAGATCTCCGAGAATGAAATTGGTTAACCCGGACATCGCATCGTTTTTCAGAGCATAAACGACGCCGTTTCTGTAGCGGTACTCCTGGATTATAAACGCTTCAGAACGCATTTTTTCTCTTTTCCTTCGCTTTTTCTCGACAACCGGAAGCATCATTCGGAGAACGCTTTCTTGCTTCCTATAGCTTTTGGCAATTTTTGGGACAAATTTAGGGACTGTAACGATAATGTAGAAATGATCAACATCTGTAACATCGAAGTCATTGATAATTATTAATAATATGGAAATCATCGATAAATATCAATAAACTTGAAATCATCAATAAACACCAACGATATAAAAATATTATCGACAGCCATAGTCAAATTCACTATCCAAATGTATTCAATTTTCATTTAAATTTTACATTGAGTCTAATTTAACCTGACATACAAATTTATAATTCAGAACTTATTATTTTTATTCGAAGTTATTTCCAACAGTGAATACATGGATTTGAATGGTAAAATTATGCGTGAAACTAGGTCAGGTTAAATGTGAAGATCAAATACAAAGAAATTGTTATAAATGATAAAGTTATGAACGAGATAAGGTTACGTTAAATTTTTAGTTTGAACACGAATAAATAGAATTGAATGATAAAATCATGTGTCATATTAAATTTGGAGTTTAAACGGGAAATAGATGTAAATGACAAAATTATGTGGCGGGTTTAGTTGGGTTTGCTTTTAAGTTTAAAGAAGAATAAATAAATTTGAATAACAGAATTATATGTCTAGTTAGCACAGTTCAGTTTAATGATCAAATAGAGGTAAATAGAGATTTGAATAATAAAGCGATGCATCAGATTAGGACAAATTATGTAAAATTTGTAGTTTACCGAAACAGATTTCGATGATAGAATTATATATCACATTAGCTTGGTTTCAGCTTAATATTCAATTAGAAATAAACAGGAATTTGAATAATAAAGTTAGATATCAACTCAGATTAGCTTACATCCAATTCGAAATTTAAACAAGAATAAATGGATTTGAATGATAAAATTATCAAACTGGGTCAGATTAGATTCGAAGTATCAAAATTTCTATCAATTTTTGTCCAAACTGAAATTTATTTAGGAACGAGATTACATCCTCTCTAGGCGACAAATATATAGCTCCGAAATATTTAGGACGCACGATTAATTCTCGAGCCTCCGGAATGAATATATGGATCCTTAATGCTTCTCAGACATTCGAATCGCGTTCCTATCGGAATCCACGCTCGAAATTAAAATATCGAAGCTACTGATCAAATTCTTTCTCGCGAAGGTATTCCCCGATTGGATCACAAATGTACAAACTCACCCACATTCTTCGCGCGAACATTACGACAAAAGATGCTTACCTGAAACAAACAAAATTAAACATTAGGTCGTATGTGTTAGAAAGTGAACTAGAATCTTTTGAAAATGTAACTCACGAAATTTACCTTGACACAGAGAAATATTCCCCGTTTACGTGCATTCAAATTATTCGGAACATCGAACGGCATATATCAAATTGTGCGAGATAGTTTGCCACTCACATAGCAACGACAAAACCGTGCAGAAAGTTACTTCCATGAAAATTACCGGGAAATAATTTTCAGCGTAATACTCGGCGGTTAATTAATGCATCATTTCCTGCGATACTCGCTTACACGGTACCAGGAAAACTGACAAAACTGTTCAACTGTGCAACTGAACGAAGTTAATATCAAATATGTTTGAGCTTGCTTCTGTGCCTCAAGTCTCGAACCCCTCGTGTCCGCGCCTTCCCAACAATTCTCGTGCACGTTGCTCCTCTATTCACGTTTCTAATACCGCATACCCTTCTCGACGCGAACGTGGACTAAATTAGTGGTGGCGTCGTGTTGGGACGCGTATTACACCGACCAACGTTGCCCATGAAAGATAATCGCGTGGAAACGCTTATTAAGTCATCTTTCCCATGGTATCGGACTTCGACGTTATTTCCCGGGTCATTTACCACCCACCATCAAGGTACGCTGTCGATTTTGCTACAAATTATTCAGTGGAATATTCTTCACTCTTGATATAGTTCGTCTCGGTTCAGAATTGTTCATAATGACTCGACTGAACATTTTTATCTACTTATAACATATTAAATGAAAGAATTCATTTATAAGAACTTTCATTTAGTAATGTCGAAATTGTGTAAAATATATAAAGTGTGCAAATTAATATACTGTAATCAGGAGGGAGGAAATAGTTTATTATACATGGTGTCTTACTCAAAATCGACCAATTCAAATATCGTGGAAAATGATGGTATAAAAAAATGTTTTGGACAAAAGTTATATAATCTGAGGCAAATTATTTTATTACTTGGTGAATTTGGTGAAGATAGTTTTCTTCTAGACACGTAGAGATCAGAAGATCAAGTTCATTTTTTTAAATAAAATTTTTGATTGCAGTTGCTACACAGAAGTATAAGATTACTTATAATACATTAGGTAAGTGTACTCTGCAATAGCCCAGGGCCATATAACGAGATTCTGCTGTATGTACGTGTGATCTGTCTTCCATAGATAACGTCTAACAAAATGAATAAGTACTATTTACTCCGATAAGCTAAACTTTGTTGCAGTTCTGTTTAATGTGTATCAACAACAGCACATTCCCTCAAGGTTTCCAATCGTACGTCCTTACCATGAAACTGGATTCGCGTTGAATTCCATGGACGAACGCACGGTCGATTAACTGGAACCACACAACGCTGCAATTGTAACGGGTTTAACGTCGCGACGCACCCGGGAATACTCGGATGGAAACGTTTATCCGAGAATAGCCGCGTTTAGCGATCCCCGCTTCGGGATCGTGCGTCACTGAAACAGCCTGTCGGATCAAATTAGGCTGTCTCTGTAAACGAGAAAACTTTTCAGCCGGAAAATAACTCAAGGATTGATACTCGAAGCTGTTTCGCGACGTTTATCTTATTTCCTATCGACGAGAAAGAACGATCTAGCTAGCTGCTGTTTATCATTTAGTAATTCTGAACGGTGGTACGAGAACCACTTTCAGGGTCGTTAAAACGCGAAAAGCTCCGACGGTGCTCGTGGGAGCGGGCGAAACAGGGAACAAAATAAATACGGGCACAATTCGAGTGTAATGAGAATCGTCGCCTGCATTTTCACGCTGGACGAGGGATCACGGATTTGCCGAGCTCACAGAGGGGAAAAAAGAAACGAAGAAAGTTAGGGAAGGAAAGGCAAGGGGACAGAGAGATAGAGGCGAAAAGCGGAACAAAAGAGGAACATAAACAGAAAGAACGAAAGGAGCAGAATGTAACAGGAGAAACGCGAGGAACGCTTCGCGAAATTATGCCCAGCCTGCACGAGCCATCTGGTCCTGTACAAACGGCCACAGGGAACATAATAGGGTAATACAGAACGGCCTACAAAACAAGCTACCGGGACATTTGGTAATTGGCCGCGGCTGCCGAGATACAGGAAAACCTGCATAACTTTGAATAGAAAAAAAAGAAAAACAGTTACTAGTGCCGCAATTGTAACAATTTTCCAAATTCATAAATTTTCTTAATTTCCAAATCGCATTTCCTAAATTTATAACTTTTCAGATAAACTTGCTAAAATACTGAAATTTGCAAAACCCAAATTTTTATGAATATTTGACATTCTATATCCAAAAATCCTCGAATCCTTAGAAATTCCAGGTCTGTACATTTGAAAGCCTATTAAAAGCCTCTTTTCCGTACATTTCTATTTTCTCTAAGGAATCCTACCACTGAGCTAATATTCTTCTCCAGTGAACATCCGCAGTGTATGTCACTAACCCGGTCGCGTGTTTCGCAAGGACAATGGCCGCAGAAAAGATTGCAAGATATAATTTCCGGACAAAGGAATATATTCCGCATCGTTGGTTACGCGCGGTATCATCGACGAGGACTGTGAGAATTCGTCTGTTTCGAAGCAACAGGATGTCGTCGTTGCCGAGGAAACGAGCTTAAGATAAAGCGAAACGATTCCGAGTAATGAATGGGAAAACGTGTAAACGGCGTCGAGTGCGTTATTCTAGCTTCCCTTCGTCGAAGAGACAACGACTAATTAATACGAGACTGTGAGACAGGGCTAAGTAAGACGAGAATATCCTTCATCGTGTCGTTCAAAGCGAAGAGGCGAGTATTCATGATGCGGGTCTAATGTCCCTAATGTCATTCGATCGCGCACAATAGGCCGGTGTCATACACTCGTTCTCCCGGTATCGATCCTCTTCGAGCTCCACTCCGACACCCTTCGGTCGCATCCTCTTCCGTGTGCTCTTCATCGGTCGCAGCCAACGTTCAGACGCAATTCTCGTGGCTATGCCAGAAACCGTGCTTAGAGCAGCCACCGTCATTACCGAGTAACTGTCATAAAACTCGGTTGCCGTGAGCGTGAGCTCGAGACCAAACGGCATCCATCGTGGATGGTAATTTCTGGCGGGGACATATGCGCACTGGAAGACGGATGAGACGTCAGCTCTCGCTCTACGCTCGGCAAAATGGATGCTTACATGCCCATAACTTTCCTCCTAATTTCCTAAGCACCCTCGTAACGGCTGCGAATCGCGCCGTGGGAAATTAACGACCGTCTTGATAACTTTCCTTCAATTATCGAATGATTTACTCCTGCTTACGATTTATCGTCTTACAAATTTTCCCTAATATTAACACGTTCGTTCACGTGCTACAGATTTATTGTAGCATTGTATTTTAACTAGTCACCTACATATGATACTCGAATTTACGTACGAATCCTTATCTTTAAGAATTTGTTCATTT
This sequence comes from Megachile lagopoda, assembly GCA_036983795.1. Lineage (NCBI taxonomy): Eukaryota > Metazoa > Arthropoda > Insecta > Hymenoptera > Megachilidae > Megachile > Megachile lagopoda. The sequence goes on from CM072800.1 coordinate 10,466,105, forward strand.
ACATAACTGGAAACACGTTACCTAACTTGCAACTGTAGACAATGAATATAACAAAGTTTTGTAAAAATATTTGGTGCAATTTGCTACAAATAAAAGTACTAAAAGTGTCAGACTTAAAGAAATAATTAATAATGACCTCCAGCGATAATCCAGTGATTATTAAGGAAAAAGCAAGCGGAAGAAAAGTATCAAAATCTGGTCCCTCGTAAAATATAAATAAACGTAGGAAAGTAGAGAAGATGTTTTTCCGTAGTATCAAAGTTGCATTCGCTCAAGAGTAGAACCACGTGCACGAAAGTGAAACCCAGGAAAAAGGGTAAACGAAAAGCCGATAGAACGAAGGGGAGTCGTTCGCAGCGAGAGGTCGGGTTAAATCGTCGACAATGGGAACGCGTCACGATGGAGAAGGAAAGTTCCGTAAATTAATGTGGGTCAGTGTGTACCACGTCGAAGCGTGCAAACGATTCGGTCTTCAAACGGTGATTACAGGAGCTTCAAAGATTCGATTAGCCGGATGTTGAACCGAACGCTGGGGGGATAGCGAGCGTGAAATTAGAAGCACGCGATCGCAACAGCCGATTAAGTCTGGAGCTTACTGTCGGTAGGCTCGATAATAACCTCCCTGTTTGCGTATCGTTGACCGTATCGTTATCCAAGTCCCGTTCCTGTTTGCTCGACGACGAAGGGCAAATCCAGGATCCCAGGTTTCCGTGTTTTTACGTTTCCTTGTAAATATTTGTACGCGACGGGACCCATTGTTTCCCGTCACCGTTGCGAACACACCGCGCCGGAATAAAAAGAATCAATTCGATTCGCGGCATTAATTGCATCGTTCGAATTGCTACAGGCAATTAGGATGTCCCGAGAGAGAACGCAAACTAATGGGATTATTATTAATCGTACTGGGGGAACGTTAACTGGCTACCTGGTAACGTTATCGAGCTCCGAGTTTGACAAGTTGGATGAAACCGGCTGATATCGCCTTGAGAGACGTTGCATTGAGCTTCGTTTAATCGAGTGTCGATGATTCTTTATCTGGTAATCGAGAAACAGCCTGGCCGCAATAAGCCGTCATCTGAATCGCTTCCTCATCTATCTCATCCCTTATTATCGTACGCATTGGCGTATGCTGAACTTTTCTCTTTATCAGCTTCCACACTGATTTATACTGAAGGGGTTTTGGTCTAAGGAGTTTCAAATTTAGGAATTTTTGGGAATGAGAATTTTGAGATCTAAAAATTCTAGATTTAAGGAATTGGGGATTTTGGAATTGTGCTCCTAAGGATTTGGGAACTTAGGGATTTTAGACTTAGAGATTCGGGGATCTGTGGATTCTGGATTTAGGGATTCGAAAATTTGAGGAATTCTGAACTTAGGGATTCGGACATTTAGAGTTGGGATCTAGGAATTCGAAGATCTAGAGATTTGAAGATCCAGAAATTCGAGGATCTAGAAATTCGGAGAATTTGGGGGTTTAGGCATTCGGGATTAGAAATTTGGTATCTAGAAATTTCAGATGTAGGGATGTGACAACTTAGAAATCTTGGGATATGTTGTTGTTGGTTTTGTTAGGGCCACGATTGCTGTGATAAAAAAATATACGAGAACTACTACGTCATACGTTCCTTACATTAAATGGTCCAGGCTATATTTGGAGATAGGGTGGAGCCATCTTGGTCCTATCTGCGCCAATAATCATACAAACGATTGAAACGCTTGAAGATAGGATAGAAGATCGATGATGCCGGTCTGATCGCGAAATCTCATTATGAAGTTGCTGCAAAGAGATGGAAGACCGTGTAAGTACACGGTGCCGTTTTTATTCCAGCGAAGTCAATATAAATTGTATCAAAAGAGATCACCATAGAAGATTCAATTTCCAGGTGGGACAACAGGAACTCGATATTTCTGTTTCCGAGAAAGAAATGGCTGCGTATGCTTGACAGGTCGCGGGACTGTATGAAACGCAATATAACGTTAGAACGATATACAACAACAACAGCAACAACAGCAGAAAAAAGCGAAACATGGAGAGCTTTTTTACGTCGAGTTTCGACTTTGTTTTGTTTCGGTCCTTTCATCCAACGGTCCACAAATAACAATATTACTATTCCCTCGTCCCGTTTCCGTGTACCAACGCGAAGAGCGCACCACGACAATGGTATTATCATCGTCGTACGATGTTATAATCAAAATACCGTTCGTTCAGTCTGCACAACGAATAACACGATATTTATATGTTAACCAAACACAGAACTGTCGTTCGTTTTGAACAGGTTGTCAATAAAACCACCAGTCACGCTGTGTATCTTTCTAGCCCGCTAGAAAATGTCGGGGAAATAATATTCTGTTTTACGAACAGCCTTTCTGTCTCATAGCGAATTTCATTTTTAACACTGAAAAGACTCGAAAAAGTTATTAAAAAGGACACACGCGTAGCTTGTGTTCGATGTTTAGATTTCAAGATTCCATATTAACAATAAACTTGATTTTAAGGTAAAGTTCAGTGTTTGCAATGAACTTTCAAGATAAAGTTCAATGGTCATTAATACTGAACTTGGTTTCGAGATAAACTTCAGCGTTCATTAACACTGAACTTTGTTTCAAGGTGAAATTCAGTTTATTAAGAGTGAACGTGGTCTCAAAGTTCGACAATGTCGAATCAAACTGGCAGAAAGAGAAAAGACACTTCAGTTTTCATCAAACTACTCGAATACCGATAATCTCCTTACATATTCAATATGAAGATACTGAAAAATTGGCAATATACACGATCGTCGAAAGTCTCGATGGAAAAATAAGAATAACTCGAGGAACATTCCGTATGTTATTCGATCGATGGTTCTCATCCATAAACGATAGTCCACTGATAGCGCGGCGCGAAAACGGGAACATCGACACTTCCAGGTGCGCCATTTACAGGGAGCACGATCAGGGAAGCTAGCCCAAGAAGCTGGGACTACCATATCCGACACCGTTCCCTGACTTATGCATGCCACCGGACACACGCGAAAAAGCATACGTGACCAACGCGTTAGTCGACGATGATCCCGGCAGTGTGGGTTTGCATGTAACGCTCGCACGATACGCAAAAATATGCAACAGCTAGCACGGCCGAGGATAACCGAAGAGGTGGATGCTGCGGTATAACTGCTACGAGAATATGTATGCTCCATGCAGAGTAACGGTACCGTGGAGACCGTGGATGACCCCGCCTGTGTAAATGCACGACCTCGGACAAAGACGGGACCCAGGAACGGCATAATCTCTCTTTCTCCCTCTTTCTTTCTTTCATTCCTCCTTGTCGCGTCGTCCAACTATACCGGTTAGACGTCATCGCTCGAAACACGTAACCTTCTACGTATGAGTACCGTTCGTAAACACGCGAATAATCGCCGCTACCTAGGGCCCTTATGCATTACGTGCTTTCAGCCGCTATCGACGTAACTCGCGTGTACCGGCAATGTATCGTATTGATAATCTCGTCTCGGGAGAGGATGTCGATGCTGCCTCGATCGGTAGCTGCAAAACTGCGAGGAGGTATTTCCCGCACAACTAATGAGAGGATGTGGACGAAAATATTTTATCGTGGTAATCTAATGCTTAATAATCTAACGTGTAGTAATTCGACGCGTGGTAATCTAGCCCACAGTAATCTGTCGCGTGATAATTTAACGCGTAGTAATCTAACGCGTGGTAATCTAACGTAGAGTAATCTAACGTGTGATAATCAGACGCGTGGTACTCTAGCACATAGTAATCTATCGCGTAATAATTTAACGAGTCGTAATATAACGTGTGGTAATCTAACGTACGATAATCTATCACCTAATAATATAACGCATGGCAACATATCGAAGAGCCACCTGTACTACATATCAGACCTCACAAAAGGTTTATCAATGAAAGAAAAGAAAATCTGAATCCGACGTGTTTGTATATATTTCCTAGCCTCCAGTTTGACGAAGCTTCAGTAAAAATATCGTAATTGGGTAGTAGTGATGGGAACGTTCAATATGGTAATCGTTGTTATCCTATGCAAAGCAGCAAATTGCGATGAAATTTCGGGCTTTACAGCTTTATCGATATTCAGTGAACCCTATACATATATTCCATGGAATATTAACTCGCGGTGCACGCTAGCGTATCCTATATAATACACATTTTTGCGCAGACAATTTCGCTGTCTATTAACATGCAAAGTAAAGATGAGACTCAAACCGATCGGTGTCTTTTCAGGTCTGATAGAGGTGGACATTCCAATTCTGATTTTCAATTCAAGAAAAACTCGTCAACGTTTGATTGTGAATTTCATCGAACACGCGTGAGATTGTTCTTGTTTCATTCAATCTGAAAGAGGTCTATAGACTCGAGATTACTTGCAGATCTGATAAAAATTTAAATCGGATCGAAAATGCATCGTGGGATGCTAGAATAAAAATGCAAAAAAAATGTCTTTTAAAACGTACTTGTCCTTTGACAGCAAGCTGCAAATAAAATGTTTGTCGCGTCATTACAATCAAGTTTACGTGACAACAAAAGGATTTATGTGACTATGTTTAGTAAATGGCACGTATATTTAGTAGATGTAATATAGTATATGGCGCAGGTAGTTACCGCGTTAAATAACCAAATACCGATGATTCCGATCGCGTACGCTCCATAAATATACAAGCCGAACAGGAGTTAATACAAAGAATCTTTTCATGCGTGTGACGGTAGCTTTCAGTGAAAGCCCCAAGCTTTTCGGTTCCAACTGCGTGACTCCATAAAAGCCAACAACATACGCGATACCAGTTGCCCGGTCGTGCATGTGTGTGAAGAAAAACGCTCGCATGCACCCCGAGCGGTTATTTAGGGAGCAGAAACGAGCGCATCAACGAGCGTCCGCCTTCATCTCCCGGAAACTTTTTTTCTGTTTAACTTCAGAACGCGCCACAACGGGACGGACGGCCGCAATCGGGCCGGCTATGTATGGTTCGCCACATCAAACAGACGAGTGCCCTTTGAAGATGAAAAGCTCGCGTCGCGCAACAATTTAATCTTCACGGTAATAGCGAACGGAGCGCGGAACGCAGTTTACGGAAGTCCCTGGAGATTCCCTTCGTCCTCTGGCAAAGAGAAAGACCGACGGGGGTCCAGCAGTGCTCGGGATCGAGTTCCGGTGCCCGTGAACCAGCGGAACCAACGAGGCAGAGGACAAACGACCAAACGAACACACCGTATCACATAATTAGCAACGCTCGCTAACGGCGTAACGAAGTTTGACGAGACGCCATCAAATTTCTTTACTTCTGCTTTTTCACTCTATTTCGCGTGATTGACGACTTCGGATATCGCTGGTTTTCAATCTTGATGGATTTTCCTGGCTGTATACGATATCGGTTGGGCTCAAAATTTTTGAATTCTATACCATTTAGATGGACATTTACAATAGACATATTTATACAATTTCTAATTTGTCCATTTGATAATTTAACTTTTATATTTGACAGTAAAATTTAATGCGAAGTACAATTGCTCATACCAATTTCTAAATTTTTTAATTCCTAAATTCCCAGTTTTCAACATTCAATTTGAAAATTTCTCAGTGTCAAACTTCCAAATCTTCCAATTTCTAAATCCGGATATTTTCAATTACACAAATTTTTGACTTTTAAATTATAACCTCAGTAATCGTTTCAGAGGAAATTTCTACGTCCGTTCTTTCCCCCTTTCTTTATCTACCATCCGAGTCCTTTTACTGACCCAATCTCGAAATATCTGATCCTAGCACCTCCCTATTTGTAACGAATGTCGCGTGACGCGCTGCCTCGGTCACGTCCTCGGCGATATTCTTAATTAAACGAGCAATTAAGAGAACCCTGTAATTAATCGTCCACTCATTGGTCAACACGAAAGCGGTATACGCGAGCACTGCGATGTATCGCGTTCGTACACTAGTCTATAGGGTGCGGCTACCCGTTCTTTTTTTTTCGAGCAAGGTTTGATCGATGAACGCATTGACCGAGGGTGACTCGCGACCCAGTCCTTCGATAGCTTGAATTATGATCCGTGATATAGCTTCTGCACGAAAACGCCTTATCAGTTTGATCGTTTCCTGGGGAACATAAATTCATCGTTCGACCTGAGGGTTTGGCGAAGCCACGCTGGTTACGTTTAACCCTCTAGTTCGATCTGATTGTGCGACTTGTGGGTTTCTACTTGTTGAGCGAACAATAGGAGAAGCTAGTTGGCTCTAATTTTTTTCTACCTATCGAGAGGGTATTCAGGGAATAAAGAGAATATTGCGGAGATATTAACCGACGCAGGGAATTTCATTCTTCTGCATAATGAAATACCGATGCGTTCGCGTTTAAAATAACAGAACTGCCGTTCTTTGTGCAACGAAATCAATTTCACACTTCGCTCGTAACGATGTCGTTATAGGAACGTTTTACGGTATTATATCGTTCATAGGTTGTCATTTAACAACACAGTATCTGAACAGCGTAAATTGAATATGTGTGTAATCCTTCTGGGAGTCCTGAAGTAGTCAATAAGGTTAGGTCAACACTATTTTCTTTTTTTAAGGAATTTTTTTATTTGACATAGAGTTTCGAGCATGGTCGATATCCTTAATTATCAGTAAATATTCAGTAAAATATGGTTCGTTCCGACTTTGTAGACCGACGTTCTAACGTCGCGACGCTCGTCACCGCAGTACGTTTCTACGTACGCTCGACCGCACAAAGGATTCAAGTTTCCGTCGGTTGGATTCGTTGACTAATTAAGCTTCTTGACGCCGTAATTAGCCACGCGTCATCCCCGATGCTACGCTCTTCTCTCGGATTCTTTCGCGCAGAGATAAATGCGCTCACGGTCTGGCACGCTGTCGACGCGTCTACGTCGTGTCGTGCGCTCGTGAACATGCTCGCCGGCTATCAACGAATGAACCACGAGGATATTAATCTGTGAAAATGTGTTTTTGTTTGCCCTCACGATCCACCATGAGGGAACGACGTTATGCTTTCAAACGATCCGATCGTGCATATGTGTGCGCATGAGCACATAAATACATATGTGTATATAAATCATATGTGCGGTTAAATTGTGGAAAAAGAGGAGACTTGCTTCGAAGATGTCACTTTTATTTTATTTTTAACGAGATAAAAATTTTAATTTTAATTTAGAGATTTAGTAATTTAGAAATTCAGAGGTTTAGAGATCTAGAGACTTAGAGACTTAGGGAGTTAAAACATTAGACGTTTAAGAATTGAAGAAGTTAGGTTTTAGGTTAGGGATTTGAAGTATTAAGTGCTAGAAGTTTTAGAATATTTTTGGAATTTTGAGACTTAGAAATTTGAAGAACTTTAATTTTGGAAATTTAGGAATAAAGAAATTTGAGATGTAGGTTATTTAGGTATTTGTAGATTTCTAACTTTGGGAATTCGGAATTAGCTAATTGGACCTACATCCTAATGACAATCTGCGAAGCATAATTTACACACCTCGCTCGCACTACCAAAATGAAAGATCTCCACACCCGATACTCAAACATCAATCGATTTTCGCGATACACGTCACATTTTTCCGTCTGCATCAGAAATTATAACGTCGTTACATTCGAGCTCTCGCAGTTACCCGATTAATCCACGGTAACGGCAGGTTCTCATCGTTAATGGTTTCATTCCCTAGGGACGCGTTATTAATTTCCGTCGAGAGATGTTAAGGCAGTTTAATCGTTCGAAACAAAGCGTTATGCTCTCGCTAAATATTAACGCGACTAATGGAAAGGCCAATTGACAGTTCCTGTAGGTATTACTACTACCTAGTAAAATTCTTTGCCTCATAAGCCATCACATAATCTAATAAATTCTGAACAATCTTCTAAATTGCTGAAATTTCATAAGTACACGTTCACGGATGACGATCGAACAGCTGACGATTATCGCGATTAATCGCGCTCGATAATGACAGTGGCAGTATAACGACGGATGTTTATTCTGGTAATTTTCTCCTTAGCGTCGGATTATCGATTAAGTACCTATGTGCGATGAACGGCTACGAGGTACGTATAAAGCCGTTCCTTAGCCGATGAAAGTTATTATAGCGATGGATTCAGCTACTGAAAGCAATAAAGAACGTTTACGTAAACGTATGATCCATTTGATCGTTCCCAGTTATGGCCTATGTCCGGTAGCTGTTCCAAATATTGGAATTCGAGAACAAAGATCTATTTATGTTCTAATTCTTGTGAACTGATTACCCTGGTAAATTAATCTTTTATTGACTTTTATTCTGTTCTATAAAATTGACTTTATTCAAAGCAGTCTTAAATATCTGGGTTCTGGTTTGTAGTTCTTGATAAAGGTATGTGTTATTTTATTACCCTACATGTTGTTGGGATCTGGTGTAATTGGAATTTAGGGTGGTTATGACCTAGGGTAACTGGAATCTTGAAATATGTGATTTTCAGGAGACTTGATAAATGGATTTTGGGGTACTTGCATTACTGAATATTGTGATCTAGAATGATTGAGATCTAGTAGTATCGGCATTTAGGGTGATTGGAAGTGATATTTATATTTTGAGATGTTGAATTGTTAGAGTATGTACATGCTGGAATATAGGAATATTAGAATGTTGATATATTAGGATAAAAAAATATTAATATCTAATTATTTATGTATGTATACATACAAGCGTCCATGTATGTATAGGGATCTAGGAATATAAAAATAAAAGGGAATTATACATAGTAGGAATCTATACGTATACGTATTCGAGGATATACAGATTATGGAATATAGTGAGGACTATGTAGTGAGGATAGTAGTAAGAATAATAATCTATATCCGCATTGATCGAGCATTTATAGAACGAGCGACCTACGGGCGCCAATATCAAAGAGAAAATACGCTTGGCGAGCGTTCGTTGATCCGATGTCGCACCTGGAATCTGTGTCATATAAAGTCAGTCGAGCCGAGAATAATTCGGATCCCACGGGATACTCGGTTTAAAATACCTCTCTGTCAACGCTGAAAGTCACGAACGGAATCCGGACGAGGCGCGAACGGGACAGAACGCGAACCGGTCGATTCTCGGGGCTGACACCGAAACGGCGCAGCTAACGTTCCTTTTAATGACAGCCTGCCATTTGCGAGCTCGTGTTTTGATTCCACTTGCCAGCCAAGGAACCTTTCGGAAACCCACTCCCTCGCTACTAATTCATCTCGCTGAAATCGTTCGTTCGCGTTTCTCTCTCTCGTTCCGCTTCATTTTCACCAACGTTTTTCCGCCACGATTGACACGGTGATACCATTTTTCCCGCGACGTTACACGACTACCGTTCTCCCCCGTCCCTCTGTTGCGCTCCCGTTTTCGACCGAATATTCTCGATATCGCGAAGTTCATCCGAGCGGGCGCGTAATTACTCGCGTGTCTCTTTCGCGCGTCGCAACGAGTCGTAATTAAAACGGACCGAGGCACTAGGTCGTCGCGCGACCTCGTGGAATCTCGTTTTAAGTGATTAAATTGTACGTTCGTACTTCCGCTCGCAACGCATCGGATCGTGACCGTTTTTCGGTGATTAAAAGCCTTCCAACCGTACCGTCGCTACGAATTTTTTCAATCATTAGATAATTAAACTCGCGGATGGTTAAACGGCCAGGTAACACTGTACCGTATACCTAGCCGATAAAATACGAGGATAACGCAGAAGAATTCGCGGGAAATGATCGTTGATCGGAGACAGTACGATAAGAGGAACAAGAAGAGGGAAGATGAGGAGATATCGTCTAACAAGTACATAGAAACGTGCAGCGTGGGTAACGAATCCGTACGGTAAATAGTTTCCATTCGATCGGTCGAAGGTTGCATATTGATAAAACCGTAAGCGGACATTCCACCGTAAATTGATGCACGCCAGACTCTTGTGTGCACAGCTAGCCGATTGGCCCGTTGCGTGTTTTGCCGCGAATCGTGTGTACGAACAGTAAATGAGCTGACATAAAGGTCAGATACGTAGGATACCTTTGGCTGAGAATAAGTGTGTGTTGGCGAGAAGAATTTCGATTGCTTTTGTCTTGGGAAACCACTAGAAGCGTATATGATAATGTAAGGGGAACCTAAAATGGTCAGATGATGTTTATGTATCAAGTTTGCGAGCCATGTTCGACTATTACTATTTTTCTGCAGTGAGTTTGGGAATGAGTCACACTACACTCTTCTGTATTTTATGATACCCAAATTATGAAATTTTTGAAGTATGAAATTCTTACATTTTTAGATTCCTGAATTCCCTATTCTTAAATTGTAAAATTTGGAATTGCAAATCTTTAGATCTTGAAGTATCCAAATTTTCCATAATCTCCCAAATTCTTAATTATTCGAGTTTGGAAATGGCAAATATCTAAATCGTGGAATTCGTAAATCTTTTGATTACTAAATCTCCAAGTTCCTGAATTTGTAAATCTTCCAAATCCCATATTCCCAAATTTCAGAATCCTTAAATTATGCAACATCCAAATTTCACATTCACATATCTTCAAATTGCCAAATCGTCAGATCCTCAAATCCCCAAATCCCAAAATCCTACGCTTCAGTCTCTCCACACCAAAATGTAGCATTTCATACTTTACAATAAAATACCTTGTCGATGATTTTTCGCCATACAGTCGTTAAAACGGTCTCACTTACCTGAAACAAATAAAAGCATTCGTTAGCTAAACACAATTTGCTAGAAATGAAATTGTTCGTTGAAATTTATCGTGTTATATAAATATATCAGAAAAAAGTGAACAAACAACGTATGAAACTGTGCAATTTCCTCGCGCGCGATCGATACTCGAGGGAAAATTTCGAAAATAAAGTAATCGTAGATTCGGAGTGCCCGCGGGAAGCAGACAGGTACCGAATCCCTACGGATAACGAAGGCATTGTTCCAGGTCGCCGCAGGCGGTCGAATTCCGTCGAAATGACATAATTGTCGTTATTACAGTTTGTCTATAATCACAAGCACGGAACCTTGAAATAACGAGGGATCGTGGCAAATTACTTAGCAATCTGAGACGAGAACAGAGTCATGTACGGGAGGTCACCGTTGTTAACATAAACCTCGCACAATGCCGCTTGTCAAACACAAAATATCCTAACGATGCCTCCGCCCATTCAACCGTCAACCATCGCGGTTTTCGAAAAAAAATGGCACGTCTCGTGTCGGCGAAAGAGGACAAAATTCTATGCTTTCGTTAAACTTCGACCGGAGGCGGAACAATATCTGCCATCCAACAGCGAAACTAGAGCTGTTCAATATTTGCAAATGGTTTCGGTAATCAACGTGGATTCGTTCGACATCGTTAGACGGCCTAAGACGATCAAGAGGCCTCTCGTCGAACGAAACGATCTCTCCGCTGACTTCGTAATACGGGCCATGTCTGATTCGCAGAGCAAACAAATTCATGCAAGGTGGCTGTGTGTGGGTATCGATGTAATCCTGGGAAATAGGGAAATATGCTCGTTGCAAACAGTCTGACCGCCTATGTGAGCTATGGGTTGGGGTAGTTCGGATTTTTCTATGGAAATTTATGAATTTCAGGAATTTAGAGAATTTTGAAACTGGGGTGATCGAGGATTTATAGAATTAAAATTTAGGAAAGTTGGAGATTCGAAAATTTCACTTCAGAATTTAGAAATCTATAAATCTGAATTTTTGATATTCGTATATTTGAGCTTATCGGTATTTTTTAAAATCTTGGTACCACGAAGGAGGTTCGATAGTTTTTTCGCGAATCGATATTGTGTAAAAAGAAGTGGTTCTTCAGCTTAAGATAACCCGTTCATTTGTCGCGTCCAAATTGCTTTGGAAACCGTGTTTACTCGCGACGGGGAACTAGTAAATATGCAAAGGCACGTGCACACGGTGCGCTTGACGTTATCGAGTATCGAAAAAATAGCGAACTCATCGTCTCGTGCTCGTTTCCATCGCTCACAAAAAGCAATCAATGTTACCACGTTTCTTGGTTAACGATGATGCAACGAAAGTCGAACGTTAGCGAGTTACCGTAGCCCCGAGAGCCAGCTTTTCGTCCCTTTACCTTTAGCACCAATTGACCCAGAACCGTCGAACTTTCTTTCGCAAGTTTTAATGCGCAAGGAACGTTACAAAATGAGTCGGCGAAAAAATGATTCGATATTAATAATAAATCATGGACGCGGTTAAAGGTACACGGTTTCGATATTAATACTTCCACCGCGAAAATAGAACATTCATTATTCAAGGACATCGCGGTATTAATAATTAATCTCACGATAAATATCTCTGTTAAGTGACGAATGTATTATTGCACGAACCTTCTACACGCAACAGATCTGATAAAATGTGGAACGCGATTTCCGACCGCTTTATTAATTCCTTCGTCCGCAGTAAAGGCTCGTTCTCACGTGACAATGAGTTGTGAATTTTACTCTCACCACTTTTAACTTACAAAGTGTACGATTTTTACAAAACTATTACTTCCACTCTAATACTCTCTATTAATCTATACTAATTGTAAGTTTCAATACATTGTCCTCTATATAATTCTATGTGTATGTCTTTTCCTAAAACTACATCTTTTCTAAATATCTACATACTTACCGACTACATGTTTCACAATAAATCTACATAATCTCTGGAATATCGAATTTCAAAAAATATTGTGCGGTGGTTATATTAAAAGGATAAAAACTATATGTAAAAAGAAATATTGTAGGAAGAAATTTGGCCAGGAGATACAGGAATACTTGGTAATATCGATCGAATGTCCATTCGGTTTTAATCGGTCAAGCGCGCTTCGGCTCGTGCCCTTATACAATTTACACCCTTCGTTTTCCACGAGACGATGTCTATGCACAAACTTCGGGCACGTATTAATGGCACGCATTAGCATATATTGACCGCGAACGGAGCTCGTTCAGCGTGTCTGCGGTGGTGCTTGTAATTATGAATTACGTTTGCCTGTAGTTAACGGACGAAAGCGGCTTTCGCGGACCTGCAAACATCGACCAATCCACCTAAACTCGTGACAGAGAAATTTTACGCCGTTTCGTAAACTTAATCCGTCTGGTGTTTTTGTATCGCGTTATATTTTTCGACGCGGCAAATAGAAATCCTCTGTAACGGAGGATATTCTTCTATCTGTTTGCACGTAGCAGTCATATTTAATTCATGTAACGTGTTTGTTACATTTGTTTTGTCATTTTAATAAATTACACAACGTTTGGAATATTAACAGGGACAGTTTGTTATCGATTGTTCTTTATATATACGTTGTAAATTAATTATAAGATTTGTGTTCTGTCAGCTATGTTTAAGAATTAGTCAAGTGTCTGTTAATACTTAATACATGTTACAAACTTAATTAGGTAATACATTAAATTCATATTTTATTTTTATTCCTTTGAAAATCAAAACCTACGAATCTTCGTACTTTATTAACAATTGTACGTAAAATATAAACTATCGAAACGTCTTACAAAATATTTTAAAAGATACATAACGCAAGTTGAAAATGGAAATACTTAAACAAAGCGTTGAGATTTATCGTTGCTACAAATTTCGCACTAAATAAGTCCATCCTAATTTCGCTTAATTATCGCAACGGGTACACAGAACAAGATCGTTTAATTAAAGAAAGAAGCAAGTGGGTTAAGAGAAGATCGATTCCGAAGCACCTAAGTGCGTATCCACCTAATGAGCACGGAAACGTTAGAATCGCTTCACATCCACCCCTAAATATCGGGAATCCTGGCAACTTTCAGAGTGGTTGGCCCGAGAGGTCTCTACGACCGTCGTTGAACTCCGAACGACCGTCTCACCTGCTCGTTCAATATCTGAACAACATTCGTGGATGTAATCCTTCCGGGTGAGGTAACAACCATCGTGCGATCAAACAGTTTGCTCGAAACGACCGATTTCACTGCGGTGCTTTAAAATCTAGAGCACGCGACTTCATCGATGGAGGCACCGGAGGAAAAATAAAATTTCTCCGCGAAATACGATGCCGCGAACATCGATAGCTCGCGTACTTGTTTCGCTCGAGAGAATAAAAAGTATAGGTAAACTCGAACTCTATATCGTTCGTTGCCCCGTTTTTTACGGTCATCTTTGTTGCATAAAATCATCGCTTATTCTTGGATCTACCGAACATCCTGCGAGACATATTACGATATCTCAGAGAAAAATGACAAAAGTCTGAACAGATTTGAACGAAGAGTGGCCTAATTACGACCAGCTTAAGCTTTCTTTTCTCCCCTCCCGTCTTGAGACCATCTTTTTATAAACTGCAAAGTAAGAAAAGTAGTTCGAGCGACGTGACGGATTCGCTGGCTTCGAACGGATATGCATGGAACACGTCCTGGCGGTATGCAAATGCGTCCCGCGTTTTTCTCCGCCTCCGTCATTACGAATTCTACCTATGATCCTCTCCCCTTCGCCCACGGGTAATTCTACACTCTGCCCGATAGAGTCTTCCGCGACTTCGAGAGTAATTACCGACGACGTGTCTAAACACCACCCACGATCGCCCACACTTCGCTTTCAGCTCTTCGAGGGTGATCAAGCTTCGCTACGGGGAAGGCAAAATACGAGAGAAGGGGAACCGAATCGGGAACCCTGGGTTCATTCGAATAGAAATTCAACTTTAAAGTGTTTCTGGAGATAACGTTACCTATTGATATTTCGTTGCAAGGTTTTGAGAGTTTAGGGGAGGCTTTTGGTTTAATAAATCAAGAGTTACAAATGTACCTTGATAATATTGTGTATACTATTGGTAGAAAGTCTAAGACCAAAGTTTGTGGATTTTTTGGTAGTTTTAACAAGATATGGTATGTAAGTACATAGAAGCCAAACGCTTTGATGATAGGGTTACAAAAATTGATGTTTGCTTTATGAATGATAAATGAAGACCACAAACTTCTATTTTAAACTTTCTGATAGTTATCTTCTTTACATTATTGTTTTGCCATGATGGTAACATAAACCACCTAAAAATTTCAAAGTTCAGAAATTGACCAATTTCAAAGGTCCCAATCTCCTTAAACTTCAAAACCCAAATTTCACAGCTCCAATTGCAAAATCTCGAAATGCCAACATCCCAAAATACAAGTACTCAATATTTTCCTAAGCAAAAAATTTCTAAGTAGCTACAAATTTCTGGAATAGCTTATTTTCCGAGTGTCAGAAGGGGAAGGACCGTTAATATACAGCGAAGGCGGAATGAGAAGAAGCGAGAGCGGAGGAGGATGTATCAGATTTATTCTGTTTTTCTTCGGGGTATCCGGTATGCTGAAATCGAGTCGCGATCTAATCCGAGGAAGCGGTCGTTTGAAACTTTTATTCACGGCAATGTTCGCGTCGATCCCGGTCATCCGACACGTAGACCGGCGCGAAAACGAGGCGGTAAATTAAATACCGGATCGATCGCTCTTCCAATTGCCATTTATCAAGTTATAGCTGGTCCACTTTGTAATTGAACGAATGCTAGCACGCATTCGTTTCGTTTCGAGTGCGCTTCCAATCCATTGCAATCGTGTGCTCGGGCACCAAACGATCTGAGAAGAAACACCGGTCCAGCAGATTTAGTAGAAAAAGAGACAATAGCTTCGTTCTGCCCCGTTAGGCAGCTGGGTCATCGCTTTAATCCATCGGTCGATTCACGTGCGTGTGCACGCTCTACATATATCTGGATACTTTTACGTACAAGGTGTTCCTTTTAACGGAAAATATCTCAGGAGAAAGATATCCACAAGATACGGTGTGAGATATAATCAATTTATATTCATACTATTTTATAATTATTACTATTTATGTGTAAAAATCCTTTCATTATACATAGACTGCTTCTTCGAATAGTAAGAGAAATTTTATGGTTGAGGTATCTTTTTGAACGAAATACTACGTTTTCCTTTTCAACACTATCACGTAACAGTTAACACCATATAGGAAATGACAACATTTTATTTAAAATTCATTGTACATCTTCAAACATGAAATACAGTTGACTGAAACAAATAAATGAAGAAAAATAATTGATTTGATTAGAAGAGTTATTTGAAACTGCTCTACAGCGAGTCTTAAACATGATCATTATATCGTAGCGGTGCTTTTGAAGCAGTTCAAAAATCATTGATCGTAAACATTTAAATACGTATTATATTGCGTTATCATAAACGGAATGACAAAATCGATGTACACAGTTTAAATTAAATCGATGGTCCAAGAACGTGCACTCTCGTGAAATATCTCACCGTTTACTGTTAAAAAGACATTCTGTACGTGCACGTTCGTGCAAACGATTCTTCTCGGAGAGGATCATTAAATCTAACGATCTATCGCGATATTTTCATAAGAGTTTCGCGTCGAAGGGCTCATTATTAACCGACGTTTCATTACATCCTGTCGTAAATAACGTTACACACGCACGGACATCGCATCTTGGATCCGAGGGAAGGTTTGCTATGGTTTTACGGGCGTCAAAGACGGGCTACGAGCCGGCACTCGGCTCGGCTCGGCTCGTAAAGCAAAATCGTAAAGGAACGCCTGGAGGACCAAGGGTCAGGTGAAACCTTGGAAGTCACCGGAACCCTTCTTCCTTTACGTCGTCTCGTCTTCCCGACGACGTAAACGACGTAGCTGGACGCCGTGAATTTGAATAGGATTAACAGTGTCCCCAACTAGCCTCTGTATTATGTTTCCCTCGCGCGTTGTCAAAACACGCTATGCGTAGGTTTGTTGGAACATTAAATAAACCGTCGACGCTAGAAACAACATTCTGCGCCATCTTCCATCGCGTTGGAGTGTATAGGATAATTTTGCGTGTGAGGAATTACATCAGAGGAGACTTAAGCACTTAATATTTTAGCGGGAAATGTGGGATTCTACGAATTTTGGAATTAGGGGTTTGCCTAGTTGAGGATTTGAGAATTTGGGAAACTTTGGGTCTTAGAGATTTAGATATTTGGTGATTTGGAGATTTGGACATTTGGAGATGTAGGGATTTGGGGGTTTAGAGATTTTAGAAACTTAGAGGATTTAGGAACTTGAACATTTGAGAATTTGGGAATGTAGAGATCTAGAAATTGAGAGTGTTGGATTTGGAAATTTAAGAATTTGAGAAATTGAGAATTGCAGAATTTGGAAATGGGGGATGAAGAAATTTATTAATCTGAAGATCTGTTAATTTAAGAATTTGAGAATCATAGAAATGTAAAAATATAGCAACCTAGAAACACAGTCTCGAATTTTATATTTTCGAGTTTTAAAGTTTACGAGTTTAAGAATCTTATAAATATTCTCTCCATAAAAATTAATAACTCGAAAATTTGAATATGATTAACAGTGTCCCCAATTACCTTCTAAATCCCTTCACTGACCGTCAGAACACGCAGCGCTCCAAGTCGTCTAAACAGTACATAAAACACGATCATAAAAAACGGTCTTCCGTGCCAACTTCGTGGACGTATTTACGACAATCTCGTGTATGACGAATCGCCTAAGCGTAAGTCCACTTAATATCCAAGTTAAAAATCGTTATTACGACTCGAACGAAATAACCATGGAATGTCTCTGGAGTCACAGACAGGATTTCGGTCGACCAGTTTCGAGTTTCGCCACCGATATTTTCGGCCCAGCATTTGGACGGGGTTTCTCCGGCGTTAAATTAAGTTAAATCTCGTTTAATCTCGGCTTTCTACGGAAACGCTTCGTGGCCCGAATTTAGATAGAGCTAATCTAAATTCCCCGATCTGTTGGTCCTAATCCTGCCTGGCTACGTATTTCGACATCTCTCTCTCGTTCTTTTAGCGTTTACTTGGTTTTGTCCTTCGTCATCTTTCGTAATTCCGTGGCGTGTTCTTTTTCATAGTTTTATCGTTGATCGTCCCCCTCTAGTCTTTGCGTCGATCGTAAATGCCGTGATTTCGTGCGCTGGACCGTTCCAGACCGGGACGGAGTAGATCTCCGGGCTGGAATTAACCGTGACGTGTCTGGATTTCTCGAAAATTTCGAAAGCCGAACGCGTACAAGGTGCGTGGGTGTATTTGTAATAACCGATAAATCGTACAGGCTATACGATAATTCTCTCACGCACGAGGTGAACGTTTCAGCATAAAATTTCCACCCTCCATGTTTTCGTGCGTGCGCGTGAAATACGCGCGTGAACGGGTGTGTGTTGGGCGTGGGTGGTCTATGCTCGCGATTATTGCGTGTGTATACAATGAGTCACATACTTGTTCGGGTAAACTGTTTTATCGGTTTGATGATACACTTTGGGAGTTATTAAATTGTACAAAAAACTTTGATCTTTTGCGTACAAGTTCGGAAGAGAAATGTGATATCATCTTTCTTGGAACGGAGAATTACATGAACAAACGTATGCGTCACTATGTGTCACAGTGTTTATATAGGTCCCAAAACGTGGGACCTATATGGGACCCAATGTATTACAATTTTAATTCGGACCTCCAGAATTTCGAAAACCATTCTTGAAAGTGGTCGGCCCGCAAAAGTACGGGAAAGCTTACAACAGCGAAACCCTTCAAGGAGAGAACCGTGTTCAATAAAGTACGTAGCTAAACAGGCCCGCGTTCCAGCGAATCGAATCGCGCAACAGAAATAACGAGGGGTCGATGCGTGTGCAATGACAAGCGAACGTGCAACGAGGTCGGTAAATCACGCGTGGGAGTATCGTTTCGGCCAATTCTAACGAGCCACGGCCGACTGGTTAAGTGCAATAAATAGTCCAGACATTTCTCGGGCCGGTAATTAGTTTCGGGTGTGAACTATGGGCGAGAGGTCGGTCGATGACGCGTGTGTACGCGCGAGGCTGATAAAAAAAATCGCCAACAATGATCGGTAGAGCGTACGAGGGACGCAATAACGCGTCAGTTCAGTAACCGTGAACCAACGTTGCCTCGTGGGAGTTAAAAATGTCCCATAAATCACATTACGATGAGAAATGTCGAGCACCATCCGCACATAACGCTTCGATGCCGTTCGGATCAACGGACTACCACGTTTTTCGCCGTCCGTTTTGATGAAATCGCTCTCGATCCAAATTTCGTCCAATAAGCCGTGAAAAATAAAGGTTAGTCGCTTATCGAGGCGCCGGAACCAGACGTTCGAGAGCCATCCGGAAAACGGGGACGGGGAAAAAATGGGGAGATAAAAATAAAGGAATACTGTTAGTTATGCTTGTGGGTTCGGGTGGGTTCTCTGTGGCGTGAAAGTCAACCGTTTAATAAGATACCTGAGCTCCCTGGAGAAGAACAATAAATCTAAGGGTTCGCGTACGCTTGTACGCCGCATTTACCGCGAGCTATAAATCGTCGGGACATCGTCTGGAGTCTCCAGAAGGATAGTGTGCTCCTCAACCAAACGTTACGGGGAAGTTACAATTTACAAGCACATACTACTTGCCACCTGCGGCGGTGTTCTACGGAAGTGACGCCACTTTTGATGCAAACTTGTGTACACTTGCATGCTACGCAGCTTTTTACTTTGAATAAGGGTGGATACGGTCCACCACTTACAACCACTTTTGGGAGAATTCACGAAAAGCGAAGAAAAACTATGTATACTCACAGGAGGAGGTACAGGGATGTTTTAAGAAATTTGGGAATTAAAAAATTTGGAAATATAGAGTAGGAATATTTAAATTTGAAAGTCAAACTCCCTTTCAACTAAGAGAAGCTTCCATTGCACGGAGGTGTACAAGGACGAAGAAAACGTCACAGAGACGCGTATAAATAAATGGGGAACGAATCTAAAGGGTAAGTAAGAAAGAATAACGGGGAAACAGTAACATTCCTCAGGACAAATCGTTAAGCGTCCCGAGCCTGGGCTTATCCTTCGCGTTTACGGGAATGAAATTCTTCGTCCCATCAGACTGGTAGGATTTCGCAGGGAATAACTGCGTAACATAAATCTGGGCTCCTGGTAACCGGCAACCAAGATCCTTGCCACTCTTAATTACGTTCCTTTTTCCCTGCGACCGCGCCCATTACATCCGGTCATTAAGTCCGTCAAGTTAAGTTGCCACGTGATATCCCGGGTCCTGTGTTTGCTCTGGCCGTAATATACGCATAATATCGGGTGACCCTTCACATTATAGTATCACAAGTATATTCCTAAGTGACTTCAATCCAGATATCTCTGCTTGTATTTGTACTTTTTTTCTAGGATTTTTCTAGGTGTCTTTATGAATTTCTACAAATTTGCCCTAAGAACTCTTCGCTCTAAATCACTCTAACAATAGTTTTTCTTTAGTATTATCTTGAAAACATAGGTTCACCCAAAATTACTCAAGGATTTTCTTGAGGTCTGATTAAATTTCGCTAGAGTCTTCCTAGGATGAATTATCTAAGATTCCTGAGAATTTCATAGAATATACAATTTCCTCAGAATCTTAGATAATTCCTTGAATTTTTTTTACGGTTAGGATCTTTATAGCATCTGTGTGAAGACACCCTGTATATGGAAAGCGGAGCCGTAGCTCGTCGTCGTGACGACCTCGTCCTCCCTTTCTCGAAAGCTCTTCTTGCCCTTTCATTCTTATCCCCTCGTTTCTCTCGTCCTTCTTCGTTTCCCTGTTCTCTCGTCGTTACTCCCACGGCCTCCGTGTACCACTATCCATCCCCGCCTCTTCAACGCCACGTCCGGACGCGAGGCGGCGTGGCGTGGCGTGGCCAACTTAATTATATTTTATCGCAGCTTCGTCGCGCTTATTTAAATTTAAATCGTGCGCCTTGCCCTCGGATCCGACGTTCTACACCGGAGAAGGATGCTTTAACGACGCGCCACGAACCGACCACCGCTACCACCGTTACCAACACCAACACCACCACCACCATCCAACACAGACACCGACAATGTTCGTACACACGCCACTCTCTAACCCGGTGGTTGTGACGGTGTCGCCAGTGGTTAACCATCGGTTTCTCGTCTCTGCCCGCTGGGGAAGTGTGCGGAACTTCGGGCAACGAACGTGCCAGGAAAAAGAGAAACTGCTATGATAAGCTCCTTTTGCACGAAGACCATGATACCGGCAGACGCGATACCTTCCGTTCGCGAACAAACAGATGCTGCGAAAGTTTTCGTATATTTTGGGATTATGAAAAAGGTCTCCGCGCTTATTTTATGTTAAGATTA
This sequence comes from Megachile lagopoda, assembly GCA_036983795.1. Lineage (NCBI taxonomy): Eukaryota > Metazoa > Arthropoda > Insecta > Hymenoptera > Megachilidae > Megachile > Megachile lagopoda. Next base: position 10,487,274 of record CM072800.1, read on the forward strand.
TATGTATTAAATCAGAATTTGAAGGAACATGTGATCTAAAATTGTCTAGTTGAAAATGTTAAATTCTCTTGAAGTTATTATATCTTCATTATTAATCAATAACTATAATTAGTTATTATTGTCTGTTTGGCTGTGCTTATCACACAACACTGTAGATTTAACTGAAGAATACTTATTTCAAATTGTTGTTTTAAACTGAATCACCTTTCGAGTACGGAGGGTTAAGTTTGGGTTTTGGCAATGGGTCCGGAGGAAGCAGCAGAAATGAGCTGGCAAAAATGAACCGAGCGGAAGTGGAGAGAAAAACAGGGAGACACAGGAAACGGCACAGCAAGTTGGTGCTCTGGCACGACCCCTTTAGCTCAACAAATGAAGGTGTAACATCATTAGCAATTTGAGCAACAACTGGGAACGAGGAAGTGCATACATTACCGAATGAAACTACACCGCGTCTGAACAAATAGGCATCACGAAATATTACGTAGTCGTGCTTTATCCGAGTCTCTGTTCTTCTCTCCCTCGGGGAACGTGCAACAAATGTTAAAACCGTAACGCAGTCGCGAAAGAACTTATCGAGAACAACAACGCGAAATGTATTTGGAGTGCGATACAATGAAAAGTACGTGTGTCAGTCACGGATATTACGGTAGTTCCGCGAAAAAAGGGAGAAACAACCAGCCACGATGAATTTGTAGCTTCGAGATAAATTGCAAAACTACTGGGAGCTATGAGATAGAATTACGGATTAAGCCGTCCGCGAAGAAAGCACGTGGCAAACCGAAGAAGAAAAGAAGAGGAGTAAGTGTTCTTTCTCTCGGCGGTATTTCAATGAATGCCGTTCCATTAATATTATCGCTTTCATTGTACCTCGGCTCATCTTTTATCTCGTCGTTGGCTCTCCGTTTCGCCATTTCTTCGGCTTATCGTCGTGAAATAATTATTACTTTTAAATACCGCCGCTACTGATCCGGAAACGTGGTTTGAATATTTATAATTATTGTTCCCCGATAACAGGACTTAGCGTGATATTCTTAAATCGATATTCAGTAAGATAGGTGGAGAAATTGTGCAAATTCAAGGGTAAATTTTTTACATTCTCCAAGTCCCTACATAACCTCAAATTTCCAGATTTTCCAAATCCCAAATTCGTCAATCATTGACCCCATATAATTACAAAGTAATGTTTTATCAATGCACAAAGCTCACCACGCCCACGATATTAAAACTGCAAGAACTGAAGTAACAAAATGGCAAACACGAAGTTCGCGCTTGGTCCAGACGCGTTTCCAAGAACCACATCCGAGCGCCATTCGCGTTTAAGCCGCGTCATTATACTGATCTTTGTCTTTACGCGAAATGAATCGTCCGTCTACACGGTAATTTTCTCTCTCGAAAGTCCACGCGAAATAATTATTATATTCTTCGTTGGGTTAGGCGGTCGACGGGGTCGAGAAAGCACGCAGTCGAACGGTTATTAACGGACAATGCTCGACCGTGGCAACGGGTGGGCTTGACGCGAAATGGAATTAGCATAAAATCCTTCGTCATCGACGCTCGGTTGTCTATGATCATCGAGGGACCAGGTCGACCCCTGCCACGTGAAACTATATCCTGAACCCAGAACGCAACCATTAATTTAACGCGACTTCTACCTCTACATTTAGTCTGATGGCACGTATTCACGACACTTTTGTGTCCATGTCAACCGTACCATGCTAATGCACTGTTTAAATAATTAAATGAAATTAAAATTTCATTGTTGAATTTGTCTATCGAACTTGTCTAACATATCCCGTTACAGGACACTGCATTAATAATTGAATGATTTATTCTAGGATTATAGTAGTCGAGTCAATTTAGTTTTCGTTTTCGATGTTTCCCTTTCCTGTCGATGTAATATTTGATTACTGCTATACAAATTTGAATTTACTCTGAACATGATCACTCGTTGATTAGTGATTTTGATACGATTTCTCCAATGTCAGTACCATAGGATGTACTAGAGTAGTACATAGATGCTTGACAGAGTTATTGTAGCTAAGACTAATTTTTCATTATGACTAAATAGATACATTTATGTAGAAAGACAACGAACTTAGCCTTCATATCTTCTGCACGTGTCCACATAGAAGAAATCTATCATCACCAGATAATTTAAAGTTACCTTCGTCAAAAACATTTTTTGTATCATGAACATTTTCAGACATTTGAGTGGGTCACATCCTATGTACTACACAAATCAAACAGATCGATCTTTAACAAATTTTACGAAGAAATTTTACTATATCTCCGAGTGTAACAAGTACCTGAAAGTCTGATACGTGTCTTGGCAGATTGCAATGGGCTGTGTCAGTTTTCGTGTCACATAATTCGACGTTGAACGTTATCGATTAGGAGCAAATTCGAATTCGCGGGGAAGGCCCGTTCGCATGGTAAATTGAATTAGCAACGTGTTCGGATATCGCGGCGATCTGAATGGGCTTCCGATGCTAACGAACCGCTTAATAACCGTGCTCCGCGAACACCTGTATACGGCGATTCGAACTACGTTTAACGAAGCTGCATACTCGACGGGAGTAGAACAAGAAAAGCGGCGTGTAGCTGTAGCAGCGACTAATTGCAATCAAAGGGAACACGGTGTCGAAGCCGCGAACAAAACAAAAGTAACGTAATTATCAAGCAAATCGTGCAGTTCCGCGGATGGGTTCGATCATTGAAATTCACCGTTACGGACGATAGAAATTCTTGACGAAAATAAACGAATATTCCGATGCTAATTTCATTTGCTAACAGCGGATCGTGCGAGATCCGATGAAATTTCGATAGAACACTAGCTACGTGGATACTGATGGCAGTGGCGGAGGATGCTGGAAATTTTAATTTTAGGAAATTGGAGATTCGAGGAGTTGGAAATTTGGGACGTTGGGTATTTGGGGAACTGAGTTGGGTAAGTGGAAATTTAGGAAGTTCGGAATTTGTGGAGTTAGAGATAGAAGCTGGAAATTTGGGAAATTGCAAATTTGGGGAATTAGAAAATTAGTATATAGAAGTTTGGAAAATTAGAAATTTACGACCTTAGAAATTTGGGACATTAGAAATTTGGAAGATTTGAACTTTGGGACAGTAGGAATTTGGGATATTAGAAATTTGAAAAATTTGAACTTTGGGACATTACAAATTTGGGACTTTAGGAGTTTGAGAAATTTAAAATTTGGGAAATTTGGGAAATTTGAATTTTGGAACACTAAACATTCGCGAATTTTGAAAATTTGAAAATTTGAACTGTAGAAAATTAAAAAATGTCTAATACAACAAACTCTATTTTAAAATAATTTAGGCCTATTCCGTTCCTCTTTTATTTTCCCCAGTCGAAAGAACAAGATAATTATGCAAAATGGAGGATAATCGAGGCAGATAAAATATACGATCGCAAAGAGCAAATTCATTATCCTATCGAGCGGAGGAAATGTTTTGTCGAATCGTCGGATTTAATCGTACAAATTACGGCCTCGAAATTTTATCGTTAGCTATGTTCTTTCTCCCTGTTTTTTAATCTCCATTAAAAGAACGATACTTCCTCGAGCACTGGTTCACTGTCGCAAGTGTTTATTACGACCCTTAGTCCGCCGGGTATCTTTGCAATTTAAACGTAATTGCGAGATTTACGAGTTTAATAATCTCTTATGTTACACTGGCTACCGTGGTTCGTGATATTAATTTTAATCATTTTTCGCGTACAACTTGCTTTACAGCCGCTTTTTCCTCGATCGTTATTATCCCGGTGGTGGAGTGCGCGATGCACGATCGCTTAAATCATTTTCAGCTACTTTTAGTGGCGTTTAATTATGCGGAAATATTCGTTATCGCTTATCAGATGTCAAATTTATGTGTGATAATTATCTTAGCTTAGCTTTCGAAATGGAACTTGTCGCTAATTGAAAATATTCGTCTTCTCATTCGAATTCTAAAATTCTTAGATTTTCGAATTTTTTAATTCTAAAATTCCTAGGTTCAAATTTTCTAATTTCTCAAATTGTCAAATTTTCAAATCCTTAAACTCACCAATTCCTCAAACATTTAAATTCTTCAAATACCTCAAATTTTCCAAATTTTTCTCATTTAAAAATTTTTCCAAATTTTCCCGATTATTCAAACTTTTCCAAATCTTCCAAATTTTCCAAGTTTCTCAAATTCCCGAAATTTCCTTGTGACTATAATATTCTGAAAATGATCGTCCCTTGAGAATTCATGAAGCTACCTCATCGTACCTGGCGGAAAAAAAAGGAAAAGCTTGTAGATGGAGTTGATTTTGGGATAACGAGCAAGTATTACGGGGGCAGCAGATATTCCCACGTCACCGGAAGTCAATAAACCGGACGCGTATCGAACTGTACGGATTCTCCTTCGCGTAAGCTCGAATTTCCGCGTTCCGTAGTGGAGTTGCATTGCGAAGGGCTGCGATCGGACAGCTGTATCCCTCGTGCTCGCAATGAATTCCTAAGCGAAGCTCGACGTGACACGAATTCCTCGCAACGGGTTCCAGTTTAGGGTCGTGTACGGGACCAAAAACTGGGCCCCTGTGTTATAGTTATCGAGTTCCCGAATGCGATCAACTTTTTGGCGCTGATTTCTCGAGAAATTGTTCCTCTGATTTACACTTATACTGTTACTATCAAAGAATAATTAATGTGGTGTATCATGTGTGGGATTCGTATGAGGAATTAATTGCTTGGGTTGTAAGATATTTAGAAGTGGTAGATTGTAGATGTTTATACAAGGAAGATATTAGGACATGTTATAATAATATGTGATACAATATGTGTTATTTAAATACGAGAGATTTGGAGAAACGTGATATGATTTGTACAGTTACTTATTATTAGTTTTACTTATTATAATTCGTGTTATAATAAATAGTCATGATATTTTGAATTTCTTTCTATTATTATTAATGACAATAAATTATCATGACATTTTGTTAACTGTGAGACCGTCATGTTGGTTTAATATTAATTTATATGGTGGAATTTAATTTAACATATTTACCATTATTTTGTTAGACACACTATTAAGTATTAATAGTAATAAGCAGTAAATTGCTTACAAAAATTCTGTCCAAAACCGACTGTTCTTAATAAGCTTCATTAACTATTTTACCAACTGTTTTACCAAACAAGTCGTTTAATTTGTATTCAAATGTAAATGTATAATTTAAGCGTATACACGTTTATTCCGACAAAGAAGTAAAATATTTAATCTGATAAAAATGTACGACGAAGTGACTAGTTATGAAAACTCAGGCCAGGAACGATTAGTTTTAATGAGTTGCATTAAGCGCTACATCAGAAAGCTTTTATACGCCTTAAAAAGATAACTTCGGCTTTAACAGGTTAAATTTTTGAACGACTTCTTACAGCTCAAGTTGCTTCAAGACTTTTAAGCGTTGAGTCACTGTATTTACAAGAACTGGTTTGATCGGTACAACTCTTGATAGAGCTAGTTGTTCTTGTGAATGAACCGCAACGTGCTATGTAATGGACGTTCTATACCTTTTAGATCGATCAATTTGTACCGATTTGCAAGTAAAAATTTTCACTTTTTCTCTGGGGGGGAAAATCGTGGCGATTTTATTTTGCTAGTCGTACAAATTAGATTTCACACGGTCATTTATTTTTAATTTGATTCTTGTGATTTCCTTGTTACATGAAAGAATTCAATAAACGATTTCTTTATTGCTTTCTTGACAGAATGAAGATTTATTTGCTTCTTTCTTCAAAGAATGAAGATTTCTGTGCTTCTCTCTTTAAAGAATGAACATTTCTGAATATGTAAATGTGAAGCTTTGAAAAATTCTAAATTTATAAACTCATGAACAAGAGAATTTAAAACGATGAATATATGTTTCAATTTGAATAAATGTAAATTTGACAGATTTTTAATTTGTGAATCTGGAAATGGATAGATTTAAAGATTTAGACATTTGAACTTTTCTATTGTATTAATTTGAAAGTATCAGAAGTATTTTTTAACCTGCAAATTCAACATTTCTCAACTAGGAAATTTACAAACTTCAACATTAAAAATTTCTCAACTTGAAAATTTATTAACATGTTTACTCAAGTATTATAAATGAACATTGCATATATTGTAACACATAAAACATTAAAAATTCACATACTCTATAAGCGAACATTTCCCAATTGCATAATTTAAAAATTTGCAAGTTTAAAAACATGACAACTCGAGAACATCCCAATTTCCTTCATATCTAAAAAAAAATGGAAAATTCCTGAACTTGCAAATTCCCCACTTTCTAAATTCAAGAAACAACATTAATAAAAACTTGTAATTTAAAAAATGTCCAACCTTCTGCATTCAAAAATTGAAATCTGTCGGTTAAATTTCCGGCTTGAAAAAAGGGGATGGTTCGGGGGTAAGTGATTCCTATGTGAACGTCCCCGAACCGATGCGCCACAATGAAGAGATAAAAATGAAAAGGCACGTGTTGGACGCCAAACAGAGAATCGTAAAAATCCTGTGAAAGTGCATCTGCCAAGGGTGGTAGTATATTTTACGTCGGTTCAGTGTTCCAAATGGCATCGAGCCTCGTGACGATGAATGATGGCAGCTGTAACCCTTGTGGCCGGTTGGTCGTGCGGGAGTAAAACGTATCCGCACGTATTTCCAGAGAAGGCATCCCGAAAGCGAGACATGTCACACGTACGAGTCACGATTCGCCAAGATGGAAAGAAACGTGCGAGAAAAATGCGAAGAAACGGGAGAAATACGCGCTAGTCCTCCCGCGTAAACGGTCTCTCCCTTCGGAGCTGAATGTTGTAGGCGATGAGGTACAATCAGGAAAGCGTATCTTTCTCGTTATGCTTGTATCCTGCCGGGAACGATGTCATATTTCACGGGATACATTCGCCGTCGTAAAACGCGTCAAATTTCTATTTCTGAGCTCGTTTTGTGTCGGGAAAACCTCCGTCAAACGTTGACAAATAAGCAACAAGAGGATTCTCGTTAACTCTCTGATCAACGCGCGTTCTCCTGCTATTCCTTCAATATTTTACACGATGTTCGATCGTAAATTTGTCCCCTGTTAGTTTATGGCGTTTTCTCTCTCGCCTTTCCCTGCCACGAATTTAACCCTTATGGAGACTCAGGTATACAATTTTATATTCTTTTATAGCTTTCTGTGTTCCTGTAAATCGTACGAGCGCTATAAATTTTCGCTCTTCGGTTTATGTTTCGTAACTAAAAATTTGGAATACGGAGGCTTCAACGGGTGCCTTGTAAAGTTACTGACGCAAGGGTTAAATTAGGAATTTAATTGCCGTGCTATTTTATAGACTAATGAAGTGACTTAACAACGTGGCTTTTTAATGACATAATGACCTCTAATGATAGGTCCTCTTCACTCTTGGGTCTGCTGGTCAATTTCTTGTGAATCTATCATTTAGTGGCTACAGAGGATGTGTACTGAGTTATTAACGTGACTCGTCGATTTGTCTTAATGCTTCCTTAATGATATCTTTAACACTTGGAAAAACTTGTCAGGTGACTTTAATACGTCTACCAGTACGCTCCGTTCTATATTTATTCACTAAGTAATATATTATCAATTTGCAAATTGGTAACAGTGTGATGTACGGTGTCAAGAAGAGCTTCCCTAAAAGAATGGTTTAGTACATAAAAGATCTTCCCCACATTGCTTTTTTCTTTAAAGATAGGTAGTAAGTACGTCCGGCAGTGTATCTTATAAAAACTTTCAAACATAATCCTCTCAGTAATCTCTCCCCTGATATAAAAAGAAATATAAGGCTACAGGATCCATTAATTCCATAAAGTACGTGGCCGTCAAGGTATTAAAGTAAAATATTTATTAACCTTTGTGAAGAGTCTGGTTTAATACCTGCTAAGGTGTACTGATGATCGTGACAAGTATTTCATATCTCTCACAAAAAAATTCAAGAAAATTTCATATTCCTAAATTTTCAAGTTCCCTGAATTTCATTGACCTCAAGTTGCTGTGACTCCAAGTTTCAATGTTCAGAAACCCTCCCCTAGAGTGTCACATTTTTGAAAAATATTGCTGAATATTTTCTTCTCTATACTGAGAGACAAATTAAGTAAAACTTTGATTACATAAGAGGATGCTTAATATTTTTAACGAAGAATCATACTTCAAAACTACTCCAATTTTTTTCGAAAAATACTGCATAGGAAGAAATTTTCATACTATTTCACACAAATTCGCCCCTTTTTCGATTCTAGGTTGGTTCTGATGTACTATTTCAACCCATCGATCCACTACAGCTTTAAGTCCAACTGTTTTGACAGACCGCCTTACATCTCGAGTCAATTTTGCCCGACAAATGGGCACGTTCGAAGGGGAAAGAATGAATCCAACAGGGCAATTACTCTCTCTGTTGAACGAGTCGAGGAAACGACATTCGGACAGCTGCGTGGTCGGATTCGAATTCCAGACGCGAATAGTGGCGTGGCCACACGCATCTTGGCCCGAAGATACACGCCCTCGACTTGGCCGTGTAACCGACACGACATACGTGCGCTCAGAAGCTGCTGAGAAAATCGGGGACATGTATACGAGGGCGCGAAGGAAGAAACGAGCGACGTTTATGTAGACAAGCTCGTCCAGCATGCTCGCCGACTCCATCTTGCATCATCGTTCTCTTCCTTCTGCTATCTCCTCCTTGTTGTCATCTTATTCTTCTTCTACCGTCTGCCTGCATCGTCCCCGTCGTTCCTTCTTTCTCGTTTTTGTCCAGTCGTTTTGTACATCCTCGTAAGCGGTGTCGTGCAAGTTTGCATCTGCCCACGCTGAAAGATCGCTGGTACAGTCAACAGCAAATCTGGTTTCCTAGGGAAATTTTAACGACCAAGAAACTGCAGCCGTTCTATTTGTTTAATTTTATGGATTCTCATAAGGACACCTCACGTGTTATATTTAGTAAGTCCCTGAAATTCATATTGTACAGATACTGCTGATGACATATGATAGGTCGCTTGTACGCATCAGAAATCAGAAGTATGAAAAATTACTTTCTACAAAAAAAAAAACAGGACATGATCACAGCGGGATCACACAGAAAAACGTCGCTTGTGTGGGATTTAAAGTTAACAAAACTATAGTTAGTTACAACTAAGTTAAAATGCTGCTTCCGAACACATGGGTTAATGTACACATACAAATGTTTAAAGAAAATTCTGTATATACGATATTTACGTGTTTGTCTATGTACATATAACTGTGTGCATCTGTTCCCACAACTGCTGGATGAAAACTGCTGTAAACATGAAAATTGGAGAAGGTAAAAATTCCCAAGTGCACGCATGTGTCGTCCAAATAAAGTGTACATTGCACCCGAGTGTACAGCAGCATCACGTGGGTATATATCTCGTTGTCTTGGCCATGTCCAGATATTTATGGTATCCTATATTCCTGGCGGTATATATACGTGTCTCGATTAGGTTTCACAGGATGAGGCAGCGGGAATACCGAAAGCTACTCGAGCAATCGACTATTTACGATATCCTATGCTCGCGACAGAAGCCGGAACCGTGAGGAACGCCTCGAATCACTGGGAATTCTTATTCACCCTTGTCGCGAACCTCGTTTCGTATTTCCAAGGTTTCCTTACGGGAACCATAAAAGATCCTGTCGTGTACGATAAATATTTACAGGCAACCGGCGCGCCGCGGTGCTTCGGCAACGTTACACGTTTTATATAAATATTCGCGTAGGAGTATCGATCAGGAACGTGAGAAACTAACACCATTCCCACTGCTTCGATTTTTACTTTCCTAGGAGAGATATGCTTGCCCACGGGGCAACGTTCGCCATCTCTGCGCCAGTGGCGTAACTAGGTTTGGGACCAGTGGGCTGAAAATGGCCCTCCAGCTGCTTAATGCACTACATAATAAATCACGTTGCAAATGCATCGTAATTTCAATCATGGCGACATCATGCATTGTTCTTTATCACGTTATGACACAGCCGTATAAATAGGCTAAAATACTATTTTATTACACAAATACTATACTATATGCTCTAATGTTTTCCCCGTATTTTAAATGTCCAAACGTTTGGTGTTTTAATAGTTACGCCAATGTTTACGTTGTTTCCAGGAATTTCTCGTGATCGATCGTCAGCGGGACACAAGCCTTTCACCCGTGATCGATCTCGATCTCGACAGCCGTCAAAGCGGACCAACGATCGAGCGAACGGAAATCACGCGTGAAAAAGCGTGTTGCACCGTCAGCCAGCGGGACACGTACGTGCACGCGTATTTATGGTGTCGAAACCGGTGCGAACGTGGTCTACGGTTCAGAATCTTGTCCGAGATGAAACAACGCGAGGAAATCGCGTTACTCGAAGAGCTGGCGAAACGAATCGTTCGATTCCGTGACGAGCGGCCGACACGAATGACGCGAGCGAGCTTTTAACCTTAACCGTAACCGTCGATCCTGATCGTTCTGCCACCGGGCAATCTAGTGCACGTCGAACAAGAAGGAGCAGATGGAACAACCAGGGAAACACGAGAAAATGAACGGTGATTTATTATGAAAAACAACTAACGCGCCGAAGGGTGGAGAATCGGGGAAGAAAACACGAAACGTAAATCAATGGAACGAGCGTGGTACGGACAGTCATTCACGATGTCGATGATAGAAGGTTGTTTCTCGATATTTTAGAGATTCATTTCGAGATATTAAATTTATGTTTGTGAATGATGTTTGAGCATTTGGTATTTTGGTACTGCGAATTTAGTCGTTTTTCAATGTGAGAAGTTGTGGACTTTTGGGAATTTAGAATTTGGAGATTGAAGAGTTGAGGAAGTGAGAAATGTAGGAATTTATGAACTGGTGAATCGATGAATTGGTGGATCTATGAGTCGATGCATTGGCGGATGGTTGCATTGTTGCGGATGGATGAAAAGAAAAATCGAAGAAGTGGAGAGTTGGAGATTTGAGAAGTTGAAGAATTGTAGAGTTGTAAATTGGAAAAGTCGAAGAGTTCTAGAGTTGAAGAGCTAAAGAGCTGAAGATTTGAAGGGTTGTAGAGTTGAAGAGTCGTAGAGTTGCAGGGTTGGAAATTTGTAGAGTTGGAGATGCGAAGAGTCGAAGAGTTGTAGCATCGAAGAAAAAATTGAAAATATTTGAAAACTTGAAAGTATAAAAATTTGAAAATTGAACCTTGAATCCGTCAAAGTTTGAAAATTCGAAAATACGTGATATTAAATATTTGAAGAACGTAATAACGTTCCAATAAATTCGAAAAATGATCATTTTGAAAGGGAGTTTCTGGCAATAAAAGTTTGCGAAGCCTCTAAATAAAGTTTCAGGCGGAGAACGAGCGAGCAGACGGACTGTCGAGATGGTTGCACGCGAGCAGAAAGGGAAAGGGAACGATGAAAAGCAATCTGTAGGTTTGCTTTCCGTGCGAGTCAATGGTACGTGTAACTGCGGAAGAGAACGTCGAGATTAGTCGACGGCCGAGGCACCCTCGTTAGGAAGGAAGCAGGCAAGATACTATAATCGAAACGGTATATCGGTGCTACCGTAACCGAGCTGCAGAACAAACGTACATACACGTCCAGGCTATCTCGTTACATTGTTTCGCGCGTACACGTGTTTCTGCGCGAAACTGACCGTATTTCGATTTAAATAAATACAAACGTGCGTTCGACACAAAAGGTGCAAACTCGACACGATTACTGCTATTCTTTTTACATTTTAACCCGTTAACGAGATTCAGTTTTAAAAATCACGAGATGCGTAATTATCAAGCAATGACGAAGATATTTTTATTTGAAATAAAATTTTATTTTTGCTGAAATTTAGTTCCATATTTTATTTTTGAATAGTTATGGAAATTATTCGAATAGAGTTTCATTTGATAATTTGAAACGGTATCAAATTCCAAATTTCAAATCAGCGAACAATTGATAGTATTAATAAATGGAGTTTAACTCACGTGAAATTATGAAAATATTGTTCAATTTACGTTGTCATAACGGACACCCAAAGGACAAATATATTTTCCAAATTAATGTTTGTCGCGCAATTACCGCTGCATATTTGAAATAACTAAAATGATATACTCATTGGTTTACTGTCGCAGCATCGATACGTTTGTTAAACGATATTTCAAAATGAGGTTCAATAACCACATGTTAAACCACATTCATAATTAGGAACAATCTCTCACAGTAACGAAAGAAGAAATAATACAAGAGAGACTGTTAATAAGAATAGTAAAAATATGAGTATCTCAAGTTACAAACATCCATGCGTCAAATCTCATCGATAATTAATTAGATTCCTAATTAGATCCATATCTGAACCATTCCTTACTGGAAAAGTAAGTAAACATTCTACTTAATGATTGATACTTACATCGGTCCCACTTTCCACACAAATTAAGCCCGAAAATAAAAAGCGGAGAACAAAGTCGCGCGAATAAAAGGTCTTACTCAACTTCCGCTATAAGCGACGAATTTATAAACGAGCGGTGCTATATAAGTTCCGAGGAGCGAAGCGCGTGCTCGAGCGAGGGAATAACTGGAATTTATTTCGCGAAAGTTCACAGACAAGCATCGAGAACAAAGAAAGCAGACCCGAAGAAAACGAATGACACCCAAAGCGGGCAAACCCTTATCTAATTAGTTCGGTGGAGAAGTGCGAAAACCAAGGCTCGACTCCAAACTTGACTCGTAAACGGCACGGTCTCGTTAAAACGGCGCTCACTGGTTCCAAGGGTGCTTTAGGCTAATTGTCATCCTCCTACGTAGACGAGCGATAAATTCCCACTGGCTGCACCGCCATTGCTCCCGCGATTTCTACCCATCAACCGGAAGACTCGTCGATTCCCTCGAACCCGACCTTCTTGATGGTACACCGAGTTTGGATACCGCTCTGATCTCGCCAGATTCGCGTTCAACCATTATGGCCTACCAGTAACCACCGTATCTGGGGTAAAGGGCGAATTCTGGGGAACATATGGACCACATTTCTGGGACCTTACTGTGGAATTATGCGTTCAGCAATTTCGAAGATATTAGATTTCAGAATTTGCACATTTCTTTAAACCTTGAAATTCGACAATTTTTGAATTACAGAAGTTTAAGAATATTTTTCTAATTTCTGTAATTGACAAATCGGAGGCTATCAAGTTTTCATGCCTACAAATTTGGAAAATGTACTCCAAGGACTAGATCAATCGAATCCTCAAAGTCTTAAATTTCCAACTCGCTAAGTATTGTTTCTTAAACTTTGCGGATTCAAATTCCCAAACTTTACAAATCCCTAATTCGCTAATTTCCGATTCTCGAACTTTCCAGATTCCTCAGATTTCCCAAGTTCGATTACACAAATTACCTAATCCCCATATTCTCGAACTCTCAGATTCCTAACTTTCTGAATCCCAAAATTTCCGAACTTCCCAAAATCCCGCGTCCAAAGTCATCAGCTTCTAATTTTCTGGCTACAAACTTCCGAAATGAAAAACCAGAAAAGTTTCAGACACAGCCAGCGTTTATCTTGATCCGGATCGAAATAAATTCCAATTTCAGCAAGGGCGTAGAAGACTTCTCGATTTGCATGAACAATTAAGAGGCAGCTGAGAACGATATTCGAACCGGCGTTTCTTCGGGATAAATCTCCCTTTTAATCTCGATCCGACGCTTTGCCGCTTTCCTTCGTTTCCTCTTAGTGCGGATATCCCACCACAGTTGATGAATATTACAGACGAGGAGGAAGAGCCGTCGTCTAATGAGTAGATCGTGCGGCCAACCGTCAACTCCGGGCATATATGAAAGGATTCGGGTCTCCGTGCGAACAAGAGCTTCTCTATGTGTGCTCATTGTGTGTGCATGTACCTACGTGTGTACATTCGTGTGTGACCGAACGCCTGTGTGCAAGTTTGCGTGGAGAAACGAAGTCTCTTCGCTCGTTAGTCGAGACGTTTCGCCAACAATTATTTCCACGGATGTCATCCCGTGGAATTCGAGCAATTATCAGTCCACGTGTAGCTTCTTGCGCCGATTAATTATAATTTAACGTTAATCTAGAACCGTGATGGTCAAATCTAGCGCTATTGAACTCACCGCCGTGGATGGACATGTGTGGTGTCATAAAGAAATTTTCAGAACTTTCAAATTCAAGGAATTTGAACGTTAATACTCCCTAAATATTCAGATTTCTAAGTTGTTAAATTTAGAAAATTCTTTAGCTATTAAATTTAGGAATATAAACATAATTTATATAAACCTACATTATTTCTAAAATTAAAATTACAGTACGATTTTGAATAAAGAAAGTATCAAACAAATTCATAATCTTCAGAAAATGTATATAAACGATGACAAAGGAATGCTTTAAAAATTCCACAAAATTATCAGAAGTTAACCCGATTATTTTTGATCCAACGTAAGAGCAAAGAATTTCTGAAACTAAAAGACGCTGTCGTAATTGGAATTCACGTAAAACTACTTAGTCGCATGTTTTCCCGATTTCCAGTTCGCAAAGGAGCTCCTTTTCTCGATGATATCGCGCCGGTTACGAGGCGCCTCGCACATGAAATAATTAATTCCAGCTTTCGATTAAGGGAACGTGAGTTCACCGAGGAAAAAAAGTGCTCGTTTCCGCAAAGAGAAGTGTACCCTTTAAAATGCCAACGCGCCACGTAAGCAAACATTCCGTCGCATTAGGAACGAACGGTACGCTCGTATATCGTTAAACAGAAAAAGGAAAGCCTTCGTTAAAATTGCGCGATTTAAAAGCAGATAATTTGTACTCGGCGCAAAAAGAAGAGGAATGTTGGAGAGCGAAAAAAAAACATGTCACGCTCATTCTTGCTACGATTTAAGGTACATTCATACGTGGACCATTTACAAAGTGTAAGTACAACGAGCACGGTAGGATTTCATGGGCAAAATGGCGATGTAAGGGGTTTTCGATGATTTATAATCGGTAAATTCTCTGGGCTAGAAATTGTAGAATATTGGAATTTCAAGTTTAAACACTCAATATTTTAAGTTTATACACTTGAGTGCATGGAAATTTGGAGACGTGAGAGTTTAGGGGTTGAGAAATTACGGAATCTGAAAACTAATAATTTTCAAATTTAGGGGGTAAGAAATTGAAGAATATAAAATTTCAAGATTAAGAAACCGGGACAATTGTAAATCTGAAAATTTATAAATTTGAATAATTGAACGCTTGAAAATTTGAAGATGTGAGAATGTGGAAATTGTGGAATGAAAAATTTGTGTACATAATTTCGCAAGTGATCCCTCCCTCACCATATTTCCCCGTAACCAAGGACCTACATTACACTTGATCGTACGTTCGTTCACTAACCCCTTTTGCCCCATTGAACCGCATACTTCGAATGCTTTCCATAACGAGCGTCGCGCGACGAGCGTTCGACAAATTTATTTACTCGACTTGCGTCCCCATTCCATCCCGTGCGACCCGTTGGTCCTGCCACGAATCCACGTATTCCCTCTCAATTTGTATAACGATGTTATTTGTACGCGGCAACGCGATCGAGATAATTAAAAAGTAATGACTGAAACACCGAAACGAACGAGTGTATTAGCGGCCAGGTTTCCACGAACACTTTCCATCCGGGAGCTCCTCTGTGTCGCTGATTATGATTTAATCAGTAATTCGTTTATAACGATACTAATAACAAAGCAATTGTGTCGTTAGGCGCGGCACGCTAATTACATTTAAAAATCAATTTCGAGTTATACGATTTACCGGTTACGCCAGTTTTTCGTTTCGCTAAAGAACGAAGAAATTGTCGAAGTGGGTCGTCAGATACCCGAACGTGCTATAATTTTGTATAACAGTACTTCGAAGTGGAATGTTTTACCTCGATAACCTTTTAGCAATTTTATTATTCTTTTAAGTTTTCGGTAAATCATACCGAAAAATTATAGAAATTAAGATATTTCTGTCGAGATGAATAATTGTTTAAATTACTTTGTTTCATCCCTCATCATTGCACTTCTAATCTAAACACATTGGATGTACAGCAACCTACTGTTAAATGTACAGATTTGGACAATTGAGTACTTGTACAATTTAAGAATTTCGAGCTTTAAAATTTGACAAACAAGAAATTTAAAAATTTGGGAATTTGAACCTTCAGAGGTCTAGCAATTTGAGAACTTAGAATCTGAGAAATGTGAGATGTTCAGAATATTCAAACTTATTTAAAAATATAGAAACTTGAAAATCAGAGAATTTAGCAATTTAACCTCAAAATTTGAGTCCTCGACGGTTCGAAAGTAGGAGAATAAAATTGAAGAATTTCATGATATAAACACATGGAAATTAAAGAAAATTGAATACGAAGACATTGTCCTTATACGAAGACATTGTATCTAAATGTTACTTCCGTCGAACAACGGATAAAAATATATTCGGTTCGTTGATATCTGACAGGACGGGATGTTTGGACGAGAATTTTTTAGTAGCCACATAAAGCGAAGTGTCCTGGGCGTGTAAACTATAAAGCTAACAGATCGTCTGTGTCATCTGCCTCGGATGACAAATGCTACCGCTAAGAAATGGACGAGTGGCGCTATATATCACGTAGATAATTATATTATGCCGCTTCTGCTTGTGTATTTATAGTCGTCTCGTAACCGGAACACCGAACGTTGTGTCACCCTATCTGTTCTCATCCGGCTCTTCTCTTCGTAATATGCGCAGAGATAACAGCGCCACGAAGGGGTAAAATATTAAATTGTCCGTCATTTATACACTTCATTCGGTCGGCCATCGCCGGGAAACACAGATGCTTTCGTGAAGATACGGCTCTACTTCTTTTTATTTTTTCGTTTGTTCGTTCCGTTCAAGCTTTTCGTTCCACTTTTATCTCTGCCGTCCATCGTCTACGAGCATGAACAATTAGCCGCATTTATTTCGCTCCAACCCGGTCGATTTTTCGTCTCCGATTACCCGGAGTAATTTTAAAGCTGGTCCGAAAGAACTTTGACGTTGAAGTTTGTCGTTATAAATGTATGAAGTTATTATCGGTGCAATGACCCTGTAACCCAGAGCTACCTTCATAATTCCTGGCAGTATTTATAACATGCACTCTACCGGATGTTGAATGCTTGATTCCTCCTTGTTCCATTTCAATTTATTATTGAATTTGCGTTATCACTCCATTGTTGGAACTTATACGTTCGTTCACGATATTTGAACCTCTGCTTCGTGATTAAATTTGTTCGAAGTTCGTAACATTCGCTGCATATTTTCTGCTATTTTATTTAAACCAAATATAGCAAACTGTACTTCATGAATGAACACATCACCTCCTGTCTATTTTATATTTTATATTTAAGTATGTATCATCTTACGTCCGTTTCTTTTTTGACGACATCAAATTCAGATTAACGAGGACTATTACTTGAGCGATAACGTAGAAACAATAAGTAATACATCAATTTAACGCCATTATGGTCGGAATAATTCCCATTAAAAGATCGTTCGGTAAGAGAGGAATGGAGGCTGCGGTTTGTTTTCCTCTGCACGTGAAGTAGGGTCACCACGAGGGCCGTTTGTTCGTCGAGGATGCATTTACGGTGGTTGCAATTGTGCGGTATGTATTCCCATAAGTGCATACTAATTCGTAAATCCTCGAGACCGTCCAAGAGTCAAGAGAGACGGCTCTTAAAACCATCAAGAACAACTCGTTGCACACTTCTCGACGTGACTTGGAGCTCTCTCGATAAATTCTCGAGTGCGCGAGCATTTTCTTTGCCGGCTCGAGTGCTTCCTGACTTGCGTAACTTCGAATTGTTAGAACGATTAGACCGGCGAAAATATCGATCGCTCCCGCACATTTGCCTACGTTTCCCTATCCCGGAAAACTTGCCTCTTTTGCTGCTCTTGCATTCCCCTGCCCTTCGAGAGGCTGCTTAATGAGGAAACTTTAAAGCAACATCGCGAAGGTACTGCTTCTTCGGCGTTCCGTTTAATAGATGAATTGCGTGACAGTGGCTAAACGTTCTTGAAATGCGAGGCGCCTTAGTACCATCAAATGCTTCTGAAATTTCCTCGAGAAATCGTGCAGAAAATCGATTACTGTTACAGATGTTTCAGATTGCTGCTGGGAAAATTACTGCGTGTAGTTTGATTAGGATTGCAATTATAGTAAGTCGTATTGTACCAGAAACTACTGGAAGATTTTTGAACTTGATAATGTATTAGGGTCGAGAAGGTTGGGTTAGGGTACAACATGAGAGCAATTGTATAGCATCTGCGTTTCACTTTGACTAGAAATCTTCAAGTTCAATTATCTTCGTTTTCTGATTAGATAATCTTCAAATCTTCGAGTTTTCCAATTGTCAAATTTGATCCTTAAATTCACAAATTTTTGAATCCTCCAAATTCAAAGTTTTCAATTCTTAAATTTCTACCTCTGAATATTTCTAACTTTTCTAATTTTCAAACCCCTATACTTTTAAATAAAAAAACTTTCAAACACTGGCCTGTATACATTTCTAAATGTCCGTAAATTTCCAGATTTCCGATTTCTTAAAATACCAATCTCCAAAATTTCTACCTTTCCAAATCCGAAACTTTCTAAATTTCTACCCAAAAGAAAAATGACAGAATTTCAGAATTTACCACCCCACTATCAACAAGTGGTGAATCCGCCCGTACAATTCTCCCTAAAGAACCTCATGATCTCGAATAAAATGCATCCACATGAGACTTCGCAATAACATTATATCAACTTTTCTTTATAAATTACTAGACATTATACACGAAACACCGGTGACAAATGAGGCACGCAGTAACCTGTACGTGAATATGTTATAAAGTTCAACGCCACACGACCCAGTTGCGAGGAACTTCATTGAAGAAATACGACAGTCGATGACTCATGAATGAAAACGACTCGACACAGCTATCGTTCGTTTCTTCTTTTTTTTTGCCTGTCTCTCCACTCTCTCGTTTCCGCCCCTTGTTCGACCGAAAAATGGAGGGCGTTACATCGACGCCGGGATCGATTGCTCCCTCGCGTCGCGATATACCGATATTCAATTAATCATTTTAGTTCATACCGCGAGGTTTCGCCGCGCGACAAAAGCGTGAATCGATGGACACCAGCGGAGCGTGACGGAACAGACCAGACAATACGTTTCCCACCGATGAAAATTCTCCGAACAAAAGCCAACACGCTCTTTTTTTTTCCACCAGAGTCGAGCAATTTCAATTTCGAATTAGCAAGTCAAAGGGTCCGGCCAGTTCTCGCCTATCCCTGTCAACGAGACTACGCGATGACAAAATTAATTACAACAACTCCAGTGCGTGGATTTACAGGTTCCGAAACGTGTTGCTACTAAATTATTCATTGAACGATACCGCAATTTGCTATCGACTGTAATTTTTGTTTTGGGGAAGTATTAATTAGATTAGGAGTTTTATTGTTATATTTGATTGAACGTTCTATAGGCAAGTTTTAGGTCACATCGCATTGTAAAGCTATTATGTATCAGTCACGTATTAGATCGCTATGTATGTGTTCTATGTGGTAATCGAACATTAAATCGCTGAGTATCGATTAGTTGTGTGTTATATTCACAGGGTGCGATTTCAGAGTTCCACAATTCCAAAATTCAGAAGTGTCCGAAGTTTAAAAGTTTCAAGAGCCTAACCTTGCTGAAACTTCCAAAATTCCAACATCTAATAAATTTCAAAGTTCCGAAGTGCCAACATTTCAAACATCCAAAGTTCCCAATTTTCTTAAACATCAGTGTCCGAGGTCCTGAAATTCCAAAGCCTCAAAAATGTCCAATACTCCAAATTTCATATTCAATGTTCCAAAGTCTCCAAGTCCCAAACTACAATTTCTCGAAATAAGATTTAATTTTATGTACAATTAAACTCGACACCCGTATACGTGACATAAAAATCGACTAAATCTCCCTCTAAAGGTCTTAATCCACCGTTAGGGTTCCATCGAGGGGAACCCTCGCCCCGACGTAGTTAAGTCGTCGATCGTGCACCGATAACTGTCTCGCAATATCCAAGTTTCCATTGGCCGTCCGTGAAAAGGTTAAAAATTAGATAGGAATCGTTCGCGTCATCCGTTCCATTAGCCAAAAATGCCGTTGCGATCTTTGACGTGCGTTAATCCGTCAAAGAGACGATACGTCCGTTTATTTATAGCCTTTTTCCCACGTCGAAGATCTAAAACGATACGGCAAAGCTTTGCGAGAGATTCCGATTTATCGGGAACGGGAACAGGTTGAAAGAGATTCGAGAATACTGTCACGCGAGTTGTTCCCATGTGTATACGTGTATAGCGTCGACAGTCGTGAGTAGGTGTAGGTATACAGGGGAAACGGGAAAAGGCGGGACAGCAGGGTGTTCGAGAGCAGCAGTCACACACGCTATAATTGCGCGAGGAAAGCGAAAACACGAAATGACCCATGGGACACGTTCGAAATTAGCAAGTCAAAGCGATGCTTTTCGTCGTTGTTCGACGGCGCTCCCTGTTCCCGCGGATAATGCGCACCTCCGTCGCGACCAAATCATGGTTTTCGGGGCACAGCTTAATCTCGTCGACCTTCGAAAATTGCCGGGTACCGTCCATCGCGACTCAGCGCCGTCGTAATTTGTAAGTGCGCCTTTTGCTCCCGCCTTTCCGTCTCTCTTTCGGCGCCGTTTTGTCTTCCTCCTCTCGGCGTGTCTTTGCCATCACGAAATTACAGATCGACCCGTTGCATGGGGGAATTTCCTTTACTCTCCATTAGCATTCTTTCCGACTGTTATTACACCCGATGCCTATTTCAACCTCGCTCGGAATTTAAAGGCAATTAACACGCGCCACGGGGGACGCGATAAGACCACGTGGGCGTGTGCGTGCTCCACGGAACGGCCTTCTCGTTCGGGCTAACGAATCTGACTTCCCTGGGGAAAAGACGATGGCCAATCGGGAAAATAATTTATACTCGATTTTTAAGCATTTTTTAATTAGAACATTTAGAGGTAGGTTGAGAATTTGGGGTCATTTTGGGAAACTTATGATCAGAAGATATGATATTTGGGGGTATGGGATTATTGGAGTTTAGGGATTTGGGGGTCTAGATATTTGGGAATATAGGAATTTGAAGACTTGATGACTAGAGGACTTTGAGATTTAGTGATGTAAAAATTTGGGAATATTAAAATTTGAAGACCTGAAGATTAGGACTTTCGGATTTAGAAGTCCAGAAATATAGGACTTCATTTGTGGTCTTTGGAAATTTTGGGCCTTGGGATTTTGTGATCTAGGAATATGGAAATCGAGGAATTTGAGGATCTTGGGATTAGGGGATAAAGGAATTTACAAATCTAGGAATTTGCGTGAAGATTTCGGAATTTAGGAAATTCGATAAATTCAGACTTGGAGATCTGAAGAATCAGATGTTGAATTTGGAAAACTTCGAAATTCGAAGAATAGAAATTTAAAAAATTTCGAAGTCTAACTTTCAAGTTTATGAGCGAATATCTATTCAAATCTACGTCGTCCTCTACAATTGTACACAGGTTGTTTAAGGAATGTACAATTATTCCAACAAATTTGATAAAGTGATTAAAAGCAATGAGTAGATTGTGTACTTCCATTAGCTCTTTACAGATTTATTTCGAGAAGTAAAATTTGTGCACTTGTACCTGCAATGCGCTGAAAGTATTACACTTGTTGCATGTTTCTTGACTTTCTTAACTTACATCGTAAGTCGTAAAGGATTTAACCGGATTTAACTTCACTGAATTTCTTTTCCTCGGATTATTTCAGATAAGCTGAGAATTCTGCTTTTCATTTAACACAAATCTCTACAAAGCTTTTATTGAATTATGGATAAATAAAACATTGAGGAAATTTCCAGCTAAATGTACTCTGATACTAAAGAACACCCGTAATAATAATAATAATAACGACATTAATAATTTATTAATTTATATTAGGTATCAGTTAATTGTTATTATAATCAATTGCTTAAGTTGTCATTTTTGTAATTTCTTACAAATATTTAAAAAAGACGTGTCCAAATGTATCTAAATTCAACTTTGTAAAATCTTGAAAGAGCTTACGAAAATTATTTGTTTTACATTCTCGATTAATTATTGCACGGAGAATAATTACTATTGATTACTAATGATGTGTGTATAACTATTGACGTATGTATAATTGATGCGTATAGCATCAATAGCGAGACCCAATGTACTTATCCACGCATTATTGCATGTATGTTCATAATCTTTTATTCGTAATATACATGAATAAGTAACGAATGAACAGATATTTGTATCGACATACTTGTAAAGGTTTATATCATACCTTTCTGATTCACAATAATGCATCAAACGTGCTATAAAAGTTAATTCTTAAAATGTTTCTCGAATAACAATCTCACATATTATAGAAGTAATCTAAATTTAAAATATATATGTATTTGTAACAATGTTTCAGAAAGAACATTTTAACTTTGACGTTCATTTAACGAGGACATCGAAACAAAATTTATTTCGAAGTAGAACAATTGGAAACGAGTATTGAACCGTCCATTCTATTCTGACCAGATTTCGCCAGTCGCGATTGGCGAGTTCCACCGGTTGATCGCGTTAACCAACCCGTTAATCACACCGCTACTATGTCGTTCGCGTTTTCAGCTTAATCAGGTGAAAATTCAGGTGTCCCGATTAGAAAGCGAATATAATCTGCTCTTCATTGGACGAAATTTTACGCTTCGAACTACGCTCACTTCCTGTGTGTACTTAACGTGCTGAAATACGGTAATAAGTGCAGACGTGAAGTTAAGAATTTGCGAATTTAGAAATTTGGGCGATTTAGGTAATTAGAAAGTTTGCGACACACGGGAAATTCAGAGATGCGTGAAAGCTGGGGTTTTGGATAATTTGGAAGTTTTTGGAATGTGGGGATATGTGAAATTTCGGAATTTAGGGATTTGTAAAATTTTAGAATTTAGAAATTTGGAAATTTTAGAATTTAGGACATTCGAGAATATGGGAAATTTGGGAATTGAGGAATTTAGGAATTGGGAAATTTGGGAATTGGGGAATTTGGGAACTGGGAAATTTGGGAATTGGGGAATTTAGAAATTGGGGAGTTTAGGAATTGGGAAATTTGGGGATTGAGGCATTTAGGAATTGGGGAATGTAGGAATTGGGAAATTTGCGAATTGGGAAATTTAGGAATTGGAAAATTTGGGAATTGGAAAATTTGGGAATTGGGAAATTTGGGAATTGGGGAATTTGGGAATTGGAAAATTTGGAATTGGGGAATTTGGGAATTGGGAAATTGAGAATTGGGAAATTGAGAATTGGGAAATTTCGGAATTGGGAAATTTGGGAATTGAGAAATTTGAGAATTGGGAAATAGAGAATTGGAAAATTTGTGAATTTTGAAAATTTGAGAATTGGACAATTGGCGAAATTTGAAATTTTGGAATTGGAAAATTGTGCAATTTAGAAATATAAGAATTTGGAAGTTAGGAAACGCATGAATTTGGAAAATTGAAAATTTAGTAACAAATAAATTCAGATATTCTGATATAACTAACTATTCCGTAATTTCAGATTCTGACAATTCTTAAAACATCTAAATTTCCAATACGACATTCTGACACAGTTAAATATGATAATAACGTCACGTTTCCAACGCACACAAGCCATACTACAATAGAAACGGAAACACGAATAAAAGCGTGATTTGCTTACGGCCGTCAGAAAATGGAAGTCATTCAACGCTGAGCAACCAGAAGGGCTCGTGCCATAGAATTAACATATGTTACATTCACGGCAGGACACCTCTGTCTACGAATTCGACGTTCGACCGTTCTCCGCCCCGATCATCAATGAAATATCATTTCCCACGATTACCTTTCTTTACTACTCTACCTTTACCAGTTCCTTTCGAAGGTTTCATTAATTATGCGCATACGCGTATTACGATATTTCGAAACGCGACAATATCGAACAACGTATTGTTACGACGTCCTGTGGGTGGACATAAAATTTCTTCATGACTTTGGAATGTCAGTGGACAGATAGGTTACGCCCGTTTTTAAGAGCGTAGTGGATGCTCAAGATGAAGCCAGTTCTGACATCCAATGATCTTTAAATTTATGCGATTCTGGAGAGTGGCTCTCTAGCCAGGAAATGGTTCTGCGTTTTGTCAACCACTTCTGGGACCTACCGCTTCGAAACGCAATAAACTGGGTCTCCGACTGGGGTCGTTGGCGCCCCAGTGTGACCAAACTATTGCCCGAACTTCTTATTTAAGAAGAAGATTTAAGAAGACCAGTATAGAGGAATCTACATCTGAAGAATCTTCAGATTTCAGATCAGTGATTTTGGAAATTTAGGTACGGAATTTGAGTATTTGGAGAAATCTGTATTGGGAAATTTCAGAATTTCGGGAATAAGGGATTACCTAAATTGGGAAAGTTGAAAATATGGAAACTCCATGTTAGGTTATTTAAAGATTTGGGAATTTGGGAAGACTTGTGAAGATTTGGGAAATTCTAGAATTTTTAAGGTTCAAAGTCAGTAAACTGATATTTTGAAAACTTCAGAAGTTGAAAATTCCAGAATTAATTTCACACTTGAAAATTAAATATAAAAAAATTTAGAATCTCAAGTTTCTGTAAATCTATAAATTCTTCAAGTGCCATAAAAAAAACAGTCACATGGCATGCAGAAAATGTCCCTCGTTCACTCAACCCCTTCAGAATGTACAGGGGTAGAATCTCGGTGCTAATCTTACACGTTAACGTTAGAGCACTTGGAATTGAAACGATAACAAACGAGTATGAATATTTAAGTAACGGATCAAGGAACTTATAAATCAGTTTGAGTAAAGAAAAGGAGCCCCACATCCGTAGGCTGCATTAACGCGAGCACCTTAATTTATTAGCCGTATAAAATAAGTCAGATCGATACGGGGCGCGAAATCAGCGCTAGAATATACGAGATCGTATCGCTGCGCTCGCAAAACGAGAATTCGCGTGAGTGGACTATTCGCTAAGAGAGAAAGAAAGAGAACGGTGCAGAGTCGATATCGACCTTTAACGTTGCCTTATCTGTTCCTACGATTTAGGCGGTGACCTAACGATTCAGCTCCTTCGAAACCCGCACGATACGCGTGTTTAACGTGATTATCCCTGTTGGATACGCAACATCGTGATAACTATGCAAGCAAGTGAAAATCGCGGTATAATTCCTGGTATCAGCGAAATAACTGTTGAAACGATAAAAGGACAAATTGGCAGGAGTGATCACTACCCTTGTTCGGATATCGCATCGACATAATTTCAGGGCACGATTAAAAAGAAAATATCTCGGAAAGTACATCGCAAATTTTTATACTGTATTCAATTAAAGGTATCAACTAAAGGTACCAATGATTTTATTTGAAAAAATAAGCATGGAGTTAACTTTTATATCGTGAATATCGAAAATAGTTTTCGCATGTACTATTACAAAGGTAATTGCAATGTTTGATATATTAAAACTAATAATACGGAGATGTAACATTTATTGGAACGCGTGAACTATTTTGACGAGTGTGACGAGCTGTGATTTGACTCGAATTTTAATACTTCAATTTGGAGTTCAACTATAATTTGAATAGCCATAATACCAAATTGACAGAACATTTCACCCTGTTTTAATATTGTAGCTGTGACTAGTTCTGACCAGATAAATCATAGAACAAGGGTTAAGTATGGTCCACCTACCAAGTCCCTGAATCAACGTATTCATAGCGATTATGATGCGAGGGTAACCCTAAATCTCGAATGCTACCGAATTACACTCGGGGAGATTATATTCGCCGGTAGCCGAACGGAGGAGCACGCAACACGGAGAGCCGTCATCGCGTGATTTCTATGCAGATGGATAGAAAGTGCACGTAGCCGGGAATAAAAGAAAAGGAAGGAAGGAAGGAAGGAAGAATGGAAGGAGATGAAAACGCGAACGGTCCCGAGACAGACGAAGAGGTTCGTGTAGAGCAGCTTAAAGGAGATAGCCGGTAAAGATCCTGGCGCAGGACAAGCGAGTAACGTATAGCCGTGACGGCGTTATCCGCTTGCACCATCTCCTTTTGGCTCCGTTGCTTTCGCCTCGCGCGCGACAATCTTTTCTCACTTTGCAAAGAAGCCATCTCTCAACTTATGGAAATTCCCTGCGCCCGAAACTTTCGGACTGCTGCTGTTGCTGATGTTGCCACGATTCGCGAGGATGTTGCTCGTCGAGCGACACGCGAGACCGTTTTCCGTATTCAGCCACCGCGACAGAGCGACAACCGTCGCTCTTTTTCTTCGCGGCTTAGAAACAACCTATATTTCGACAAATTGATAGGACGATATTTCACGTATGCAATCGATGAAAATGCATGGACGAAGTAGAGGCAATTTATGTAGGTCCAATTTATGTGGTTCACCTTATTTACACTGAATAACTTGTAAAGTGGACTACGTTTTTGCTCTTGTGTTTTGAGACACATTATGCATGTGGCTTTTTTTATTGTTGCACTGTGTTGTGCATGTAGAAGCATGTTTAATTAATAATTTGACAAAGAAATAGTATATTTTATTACTTAAGAGGAGACATATCTACAACTATACATACTTCCTTGTCATATTATAAAACAGTATATACATATGTACTTATATACACATATTGATAATACTTGTATTTTATTAATATTTTTAATGTTTTTACTGCACGATTTTTCAACATTTTGCAATAAACATGAAACTACAGCTAACTGTACGTAGCGTCTCACAAAAGGCAATAACGCCATCTAAGGATGCTTATTTGAACATGACTTAGACATTTCTCATAGGGTAACATTCCTTCACTTGTAGCCATTTCAGAGTTTTCAGCGCTTCGGCGTTATACTATTCTCTATAACATAACTTGACCTTGATAGATCTTAAATGACTATCCATAAGAAAAGTACATGTATTACATAATTTCTCCTATGAAACCATAAAACTGTTGTATAAAAGATTTTTCCCTACATCGTACACTTTATAAATTATTCGATGGATATTCTTTAAAAGAATAATCCAATTTCCATAAAACAATTTAAAAAATAAAATAATCTACAGAAATCAAAATGTTCATTTTCTATCGATTTGAGATGCAATAACATTTTGTCATTTTATATACCAACGTGTCACGAACATAAAACCTTGTAAAAATATTGATTTTGATCCACAGCAAAGTGTACGTACATTTGAATTGTGAAACAGGATGAGAATTGTGAAAATGTATCATTTTGTCACGAAGTAACAGTACACAAGAAAACGTTAACTTTCGAGCTGCTCCGTCGTGAATCGCATAGTCATGTTCGCGACGCGTCCTTCGAGATACACGTTTCTCAAGACGATTCATGGTAGTTGATTTATGACCGTGGCAGGATTCGCGCAAAACTGTTGAATCATTTGTAACCCCGTTCGAAACACGTAAAATTAAGTCGTGCATGTGAATTTAACGCGCAAGCCGATCGTCTAATTAATCAGTTGAGAGAGACGGTATATCGTGGTTGCTAGTTAATTATTCGGTTCTAATCGCCGACGCGTTAATGACCGTCCTTAGAATGCCGAATTAATTATCGATATCGGTGAAAGCGTAGTATGTGCATCCGACGAATTAAAATACCCGCGATAGCATGTGGAATCTCAATGAACCGTGGTAGGTCTTTGTCGACCAAACAGATTCAATGTTTACCATAATTTCGGTGCACAAAGGGCCAGGGAAAATTGACGAGCAGTATGAATGAAAGTGGAACAAACGTTCACCAGAGTAAATTGAGGGCTGTAGTCCGGCACGAATAACAGAATCTCGCGAGCAGTCTTTCATTCATTAACTAATTTGAATCGGCATTGTGTCCATACTCTTTTGTATTATATGTACATTTTAATTTATAAAATTGAATTGAAACTTATCTCTAGTAACGATGGCCAGGTGCCCGTTGGAACGCTAATGGGCACCGATGTGTATAGAAACTGCTGATGAGGAGATTCACGGAGATTTCAAATTTCAATATTGGGGAATATGGAAAAGGGATTCAGGTACTCGGAAATTCGAGAATGTTGGAATTTGGGGAATTCAGGCGTTGGAAGATTGAGAATTTGGAGAATTGAAAATTTGGGAAATTGGGAATTTTGATGTTTGAGGATTTAGGAATTGAACATTTGGGAATTTAGAGATTTAGGAGATTGAGCACTTGTGAGTTTGAGAATTTGGGGATTCTGAAATGTAGGGAATTCCTAGATTCCTAAATCCTTGGATTTCTAGATTACTAGTGCCTTGTATCCCTATATCCCCTTGAATCTCAATATTCCCAATCCTCTGTACACCCAAATACCTATATTCCTAAATTCCTGTACCTCCAGATCTAAACATTCTATAACCTTTATATCTTCAGATTCCTATATATCCTCAAATCCCTATAAATTAAAATTCTTATATTCCAAGATATCTGCATCCCCAAATGCCTATATTTTCGGATGCGTCACCAGATCCTTACATCTCTCTATCTCCAGTTTCACGAAACTCATCAAAATATTAGAAATGTTCTAATTGCAATCGAAGAGTCATAATATCGTAGCTGAGATTCATGGTAATTTGATGCAGTAGTTTCTATTAATGGAGTGAAACATCGAATATTCAGGATTAAAAGTGGAACGATCGTCGGATCTCTGGAGCGAGCGTAATGTTATTTTCCGTTTTCTCGAGTTACAGTGTCCATCTCATTTTACAGTATCCGTGAATGTCTACCAGCGTCGGTTCTTTTTAACGTTTTCAACCATTTTCGTAGCATCGCGTCGGGAAAAATGAGGCGAAGCTGAATAGAAGATTACGCGAGTGGACGGACAACGTCGATGTAATCCCGGCATTACAACGAACCGCGACGGCAACGGACGTTAGTAAAAATGCTGTTGGCTTGAATTGGTTCAGAATTAATTAAATGTTGCTGGCAAAAGGAGGACACGGTGAATACATAGGATGTAGCCCGGTAGCATTCTCTGGTCCAGAGAACTGTTACGATAAGCGTAATTTCTCAAAGTTGAAATTAATGTTTTCAGACGCATTAGAATTCGTCCGATTTCTCTTTTTGCGTTGCTCCCGAATAAAAATCTCATTTCCCTCATAAAGCGATATATCTTGCTTTTATACGGGCCGCTGCGTGTATCATGTAACATCAAGATTACAGTATAAAAACGAACCTCTGCCGAGCTTTTATTTCTCATCATTTCCGCGTCGTATTTTTTATCGTGCCATCGCCGCGGATCGTTCTATGTGCATCGGCACAGATACGGCCGCGAGATGCTGTCCTCGAGATTTACGAACATCTTTGACGTCGCGACGACCGAAGGAAAAAGGACCAGGGACTTTTCCAACGGCGAGGCGTCGCGCAAAAGAGTTTCATTCAAACTTTTCTTATTTCCAACTCGGCCACGGTACACGACAATGCTCTTAAATTCTCGGCCGCGCACGATGGACACCGCCATTATACTTCGGACACTTTCTGAGAGATCTGTTTGATCGGTCACCTCGATATTAGGTCATTTATGTTAACACCGTTCGCCCTACGGTGTCCAACGGCACACTCTAAAATCCATAATTATTTACCGTGCAGACCACTTTATGTACAATATAATCTCAATATATAGTACCATAAATAAATTGAAGTATGATAACCCTTTGTGGACTATTTTAACTCTTCAAATATGAACAGCTATAAAGTACTTTATTTTTTTCAAGGTTAATGTTGTATCAAAATTTAGCAAAATGGCTGTGCTTTGCAAATGGCATTAATAGTGTCAATCTCAGTGTACCATTTGTAAACAACTTGTTCATTTTTACCTTGACTATAAAATAGTGGTTCAAAGATCCACTTCGGTAGAGATTAAATTTGTTCTCTAAAATACTAAGAAACATGCAATATTTAAAGGAACTAAAGACACTGATAAAAATAATACTATTAACGTTTAGCATGAATCAAGTGCATTTCTAAGCCTTAAGGTTTATTTTACAAATAGGTAACTATAAATGTTAATAAACATTTTCAGGATATTTTTAACGAATAAAGCATGAAGAAATCAATAAGCAACATCACGTACGCATAGTGTTACAGACATATGCATCCGATCTGTTTTCAATTCATCGTCGATTCAATGTCGTTCAAAAAACGAGATCGAGAATTTATCTGGAACTCGAAGAGCGCTTTCGGAAATTCCCCGGGAAAACCGGAACAACAATCGCGTGTTTTTAAAAGTTTCCTAACCCCCCGGATAGCTTGGAAATTTCGTTCCATCGTCACCGCATTGTTTCGCAGTCGAGTGGAACGATCAAGCATTTTCCATCGTATCAAGATAAACATTCGCGAGTCCTAGTTTGCCACGGAAGCAGCTTGATTGTAAAAATTCGAATTGCAAAGGGCCGGACAATATTGCCGCAGCGTCCGTCTATCGAGCTGAAATCTAACGATATATTGCGTTCGCAGTCGGAAGTGGTATACGCAGATTAAGTATTCAGCATGTGAATAGTGAATTTCGCGAAAGCGAACTACTGATCGATCGGACCCAAGAAAAACTCGACATCCAAACAATTGTCAATTTTTCAACGGAAATATTTGTTCGTTACAGAAAAACGAAGAAATAAACTCTCGTTAACCTTTGACTCCACTTAGTATCATAGAGACAGTAATAACCTCATAAATCTCGATCTAACCGTGCTTTTAATTTTCCTCTACATAAATTTTACTTAATTCTCTATTATCTTATCGAGTTTTTAAACGTCACAAAGCAAATTTATTTGTAGATACCAATTCAGCAGAACGGTCCTTAAAATAATGGCTTCAGCAAAGTATTTGAAGATAGGTTAGGTACAATTTTACGAAAGGACTTATAATGGTTGCCATTTTTTGTCGTAATTGGTCTTTACAAATATATAATTAGAATAGTACGAAAGAACATATATTTCAGTTAAATACATCGCATGGGCGAAATGGTAAGATGTGCCACGTGAAACTGACAGGTGTTTGAAACCAGATCAGAAAATTGAATTATAATATGTAATTATAGAAAATTACTATTATATTGAGTTCTAGGGAGTTCACAGCAAAATTGAATGGCAACATCAAAATCGTGTAATATCTTTTTGGTTACATTATACAGATTGTTTTCATTCAAATCTATACCCAATTAACGACAGAAAAGAATCAGTTTTGAAATATGCCATCTTTCACAAACTAAATATACTGTGTACGATACACATGTTTCATGACATATGTGACATTTATACAATTCCGATAAAAGACCGACTGTACCAAGATGTCCTATATTTCTTACGTCTTACCATCTCATTCGAATAAGAAAGCCATGTAATGTTTGTCACTAATTAAGCGTCATACTACCCTACTTATGGAGCGTTAATCTTACGAGGCAAAAATATCACATACAGAAACTACGTACAGGGTTGAAGGATATTGACAAAAGCAAATATTGAACGTGTTGGCGGATGTTACTCGTCAACTTGACGAATACAGGCGAGAGATCGATTACCTTTCATTCGGTTGAAACTTCGTATGAACCTACGAAACGAATCAATTCGTATTCGCTTCATTTTTCTGACAATATGCACATTCGAACGAGCGAACGCTCCAATTTCGTAACAAATTCGTTATTTGATTATTTAATGAATTAAATGGTGATAGTGTTAGGATAATACGAAGTTGACGATGTCCACCAATCGGCCATGTTGCTGTAGAAATTTTGGCGCGGAAGTGTCACTTTATGTGATGTCTACGATAGAAATCTATAAAATTAGCTAATTTTCTGTTCTCGAGTTTTGTAATTTTGAGTCATTGCAATGACCTTCAGAATTTCGGGATTATTTAGAAATTTGGGGATTTTGAGCTTCTAAGCATTTGAAATTTCGGAGAGCTTGGGCTTTAGACACTCGAAGCATCGACACTTCAGGGTTTGATAAAGACTTCAGGGCTTTAGAGTTTTGGAGCTTTGGGACTTCAGAATTTCGAAAGTTTGAGACTTCGGTACTTCAGAACTTCAGAGCTTTTTCCCTGGTTCGAAGCTTTAAAACGTTCGGTTTAAAGTTTTAAGACATCGAAACTTTCGGATCTTAAGATCTCTTAATCGTGGAACACTGAAACGTTGAAGCTGTAGCAATTCATTGGAAGCGAGTATGTCACGAAAAATGACCATTTCGAGAACTTGGTATCGTCTCGTGAGATTTCAGGGAAGTCGAACGTCGACGTGAAAGAACTGTCAGTGAAATGGAAGGAAAGATGTGGGAAAACTCATCTCTGGAAAAGAGTCGCGAGGCTCCGATTAGACAGGAAGACATCGTATCGGAGTCGTAAGTGGACGAGTGATCGACATCGATGTCGTGAAAGAGCTTCCCTCTGTAGGATCTCTTCAGTTTCCAGAACGTAGATGTTATCTGTCGCGAAGTCGTCGTCTAAAGTTCGGAGCAAGCGCGGGCCGGTTTACGGTTAGAAATAAAAACCGGAGTAAAGACCGGAAGGGAAGCGGCACAAAGAAAAAGAAGAAGATAAAACTTACCACTCGGTGTACGAAGTGTCTTCAAGTTGCTGCCAGTTTTAATAGTCGGCGAGCTCCTCGAGCGGCGGTGTACAAGTGGCAGAAAAATCTTAACGAGATATCGTGGTCGTTAAAAAACGAAAAAAAGAAGGAGTCGGTTGGAAAGGCTCCTCTCTTATCACTTTCCTCGTTTACACACTTTCGTCACTCTCACTCACTCGAATCACGGTCTGAAATCCTTGCCGGTGCCGGTTTTAGTCATCGAACGAATCAGGGGCGAGATCGCGAACGTTTAACCAACGGTTAACGCCGCGAAGTCGGTGGCTGAGTTCACCCCCGTGTTCCTAGCGCAGCCCCGTACTCTTCGTTTGTTTATGTCGCGTAAACGCTGGTGGAGCAATGTCCGTTGTTGGACGAGTTCAAACACGACAACTTTGTGTACTTACGTGCGTTGTCGGGGTTATATTTGTTTATCGTGCTGGTCGGACACAGTTACTGCTCGTGAGTCACACGCGACCATCGTAATTCGAGCATAAGTCGGGAACTTGTTCGACTTTTATCGAAAATCGTGACAACGTTGCCCGAGGATGATGTCACTGTCAGATCGATCGAAAAACTCGGACCGATTATGAGAACGATCGTGATGAAGGTAGAAACGCGAGACGACACGCGAGACAACCGCACGGTACGGCCGTTGCCTGTAAACTGAACACCCGTCGCGACCTGAGGCCGGGACTCGACTGGTTTCTGCTAGGGAATCTCCCCACTCTCTCCGTTTCTCTTCTCGCGCGACCCTAGGCACTCCAACCCCTCAACCATCTCTCTCTCTCTCACCCTCGTTCTATCTCTTTCTCTCCTCGCACCCCCGTTCTCCTTTTCCCTCTTACTCTCACCCTGCCACGGTTCATTTCTTTTTCTCTCTCCATCTATCCTTTTCCACGTTCCAACTGCCTAACGCCGACCCTTCACGTACGACCGAACGACCACCCGTTTCTTCGGTATATACCTCACCCTTTCCCGAATATTTCTCTCTCCTTTTCTCTTTTTCTTTTACAGCCAGTCCTCCTTACCTCCTCCTTTCGCCCGGCTCCCGTTCTCACTTTTTCCTGGTGGCACCGTCTAGCTGTACTCCTTCCCAAGGACCTTCCGGATCGTCTCGTTCCCGTCAGGACAGCCGTTCTTTCAGAAATATTTTCGGCGCTGGTACACCGTGCATGTACAGTCGACAGCAAATCTGGCTTTCATAGGGAAAATATGGTAACCGAGTCTCACTCGATATTTCGCGATTTTTAGGATTTGCAAATGTGAGTACCGCAATTTGGGTACGTGAATATTCGGGGTTCTTAGGATTTCAGGATTTAGGGGCTTAGGGAACTAGAAATTTTGGAATGTAATTATTTGAGGACTTTGGGATTTCAAGGACTAGGTTCGAGGTTATAGGATTGGAGGATCCAGAAATTTGAAGATCTAGAAATTTGGAGTATAGGTATTCGAGATCCTTGAAATTTGGGATTTTACAAATATGCAAATTTACAAGTTCGACGGTTTAGAAATTTATAGAATTTAAGAATATAGGGATGTGGGGATTTGGACATTTGGAAATTTGGAAATATGGAAGTTTAGAAAATTGGGAATTTGATGACATGGAATATTGGAAAATTAAAAATTTCTAAATATGATAAATTGAATATTTCTAAATATGTGAAAGAGAATGTGAAAACTTGTAAACTTGGCAATTTGGAAAGCACAAAATTAAAAACTTTGAAAATTGAAAGAAAATAAAAAATGATCAAGCGTGTAACCTTATGTAAAATAATCGCACATTGCACATGAGTGTACACCCTTGCACCCCGAATCGACTCGACCCCGGTTAGAAACCGCTTTTCGAACGAGCAGCACGAGAACCTGGGCCAATCCCGTGACACATGCTCGCCACTTCGAGTCCTTCCATTCTTCTAGGATCAGAGGAAGAATGGCGGATGTAGAAGGAATAAGGGTGGGATGGGAGGTGGCGAGAGAGAAATGAAAGCGATGGGTGGGGAGATTTTTCTATCATACCACTGGAAGGATGGATTTCTGGCTGCCAAGTGAACCAAAGTGTTTTGACCCTTCGTGTTTGGAAACGATCAATGGCCCTTTTAACCCTTTCATGACACAATTAATCTTTTTAACGAATTTATAGTTGATCTAGCGATTATACTGTGTTCATTGAATGCTGAAAATGGGTCAGATTATGTTTTCATCCACCCGTCATTAATAAGGGAAATTTGAGGGTAACCCGTAACTTCGTCATTTTTTTTCTTTAAAGCTGTTGAAGATATTTGAACACTTCAAAATGCAAATTGTAGATGCTTGTCAGTTTTACTTCATATATTTTTCATAACATTCGGAGTTTATTATTAATATTTCATAAATAATTATTTATTTTTTAAGGGTGGTTTTTATGAACAGTCCTTGAATGATACTCATCAGAAAATCAGGAATAACATTGTATTACAAAATCCCAAAATCTTGAAGTTCAAAATCCCATAATAAGCTTTAAAGATCTCCTTGACAAATTATTTTGGAATACAAACACGAGACATAATCCTTTAAAAATCTTTTTATTTCACATCCGATCGATAATGAGTACCTCGGTCATCCTCGAAAAATCTAAAACTCCACGAATTGTCGGCCCTTTTTTTGCTCGAGACGGGGAAAAAATTATCTTCCACTCGTTTTACCGACGAGAATCCGTTTCGAAAGCAATTAACTTTTATCAAAATGGCGTTTCAGTCGGTGCCGTCTCGCGATACCGAAATCGACGCTGGTATAAAGTTTGTTTAGTGCGTCGTACTCGGGTGCGCGTGCTCTCTTATACAGGCGCTAATTAAAGTCCAACGTTGAGAAACAAAATGTTTGCTCGGTTTTTTACAGGAAGCATGCATCACGATTTTTAACATGTGAATCGTTTAAGCGTACTTAAGTTTCGTCGATGCGAATATGAAACGTGCGAGTTCGCGTTTCGTCAATCACCGCATGATCAAAGGTAAAAACACGCCGGTGCGCAAATATACGACTCAATTAAATTGCAAAATTTCAATTACGTAAAAAACAGAATAACAGCCCTTAATTGATTTCCTTTTCTATTTTGCCAATCGTGAGTTTCAATGACGTTTTCATTCAGAAACATTAAACTTTTCTGTTCTTAATAGGTGTTATTTAGATTACATTTTAAATATTTGACTGGGAAAATTCATGTGATTATTAATTTTAAGCCACAAAATTGATAAATTGCT
Source organism: Megachile lagopoda (assembly GCA_036983795.1). Taxonomy (NCBI): domain Eukaryota; kingdom Metazoa; phylum Arthropoda; class Insecta; order Hymenoptera; family Megachilidae; genus Megachile; species Megachile lagopoda. The sequence continues at coordinate 10,523,194 of CM072800.1, forward strand.
GGTAATGTATGCAACATATTCAACCTTATACAATATAACAAATGACTTGATAATGCACTATAATACAATTTATTATAAAAAAGATATATTCATGAGTAGCATGTGTAAATGTGTGTAAAAATGAAGCACACAATATGGATGCTCTGTAATATCAGACAGATACTGGTGAATGTTACTGACTTTCATTATATTGCATGAATAGAGTTATTGCAGAACAGGTTCCCACATACCAATTCAAAGTTTATAAATTTAAAAATTTGTAAACGTAAAAATTTGTAAATTCTAAATTTCTATTCGTCAAATGCTGTTAGATTACTTTTGCAATAACACGTCGGTAACATATTTCTCTCCCAAGTCAACGAGCTCTGTCATTTAAACCTTTAAAACACGGATTTGTGAGAAAAAAGGTCCTAGTTACACCGCTGATAAACAAACGACATTACACTTCTCTGAACTGTACTCTTTTAATATACCGCCGTAGAAACGTAATTGCGTTCCAGGGAGCTATCCAGCTACGGATTGTTATTTTTGCCGCGCAAATGAGCTTTTATCCTCGGCAAAACGTAATTACCCCTGTAATGCGTGTCCCGTTCACGTTTGTACATCATTACCGCAAGCGTAACTAGTTCTTTTGTCTGGTGCCGTATATTAGATTCGCATCAAAAACTAGTTTGAATTTAACCAGACGTCTCAGCTATTTTGGTGATCTTCTCATTTCGAATGTAGCACGCGGCAAGCACATTAACTCGACGCTAGCATCGGGTTGGTTTAGTTCTCATGCTTCGTGAGGTTTCGCTAATCTTCGCCATGATACCCGTATCACACGAACCAGGCAATTAACCGGCTGAATATGTAGATCCATTTACTTGGAGACTAATCTGTCCCGTAAGAACGCACAGTGGATCAAAAATATTTTATACGCCGGTTTTATTGTAATTACTGCCTTCACTGGCAAGACTGTCAGGAAATTCATCCCCCAACGCGTTCACCGCCATAGCGGAAACTGACGTTCGAACTGCACTACAGTTTATTACGAATAAAAATATTTTAGTTTTTAATTTGTTAGTGTGTATCATTATCTTTTAAAAATATTAATTAATTTGTGTCTCGACATTAATTAATTTAACATTAATTAATTTGCACCGCCGGTCACATATGACCACCGTGGCGGTCAACGCGTTAATTAACGGTATAATATAGAGTCATCCAAATATAACAAAAACGATGGAAAATTTGTTACAAAAATACAACCTCAGTGGTAAAATTATTAAACTATTAAACTTTCCGTAATAAGATATCCATTGTATTATATTTTATACTTGTTCCAATATACTTTTATCGGTGCGTTATTACCTGAATTATAGTCCTGGAAATATAAAATACAGGTCAAATTTGATACCGAAGTACTATAAAATATTTAGTGCCCTTTCAAAAACTGGGGCTTTCAAATTTTAAAGCACTGTTATTCACAAGTATTATCCACAACTGATATTTTTATCAGACGCCAAGTTTATCCACCTTCATAAAATCGTTGTCAGTCAATATGTGAGAATGCAAAAGTTCAATAAAGACAATGGTATCGGACTATGCAATATAAGACGAATGTAAAAAGCGATCTCGTTTCGTTGTTTAGCGTTTGATTCACGAATATTCGCATGTTCCCGGACAAAATGCCACTTGTCGTCTGCTTCAGGCATCTCTTAAGCGAACCAAGTTTCATGCTTCCACGAGCGGAAAAGGAAGCACATAAAATTTAATTCTATCCCCTAGGTTAAACGTAGTCCCTGTGGAAAATTAGATTTTTTAATGAAAGTTCATTCGCTCTTGAACCCTTAGTCCTTAGTAGCCGAGGATTAAATTCCTGCCTGCTACTTACTCCTGCCTCTTGGAAACAATTTGCAACGCGAAAGTCGATAAATTAGATTACGTATCTGAAGTTTCATACGTATGCGAGCATCTAGTGCAATTCTTTTACTTTTACGCTTTTCATTAATTTTGCGGTTGTTGACGTATATTGTGACGTTCATTAAGATCTTTAAGAATTATGCCATTTTTAACTTTTTCAAGTTTTAAACGTGGATGGTTAATAGTACTTTCTTAGCAAATTTTATTACGTACTATGAGATGTTTGATACAATTTATGTTTTGAATTATTTATGTTACTAATATTTACGTTTAGAAATTGTCCACAGTATTAAGAATGTAGGACTTAAATTCTGTGTAATTGTTGTAAAATATACATAAACATTTATGGTGATTATTGTGTAAAAATAGCGTTCGAAAAACAATATGGTACACCGTGTTTGCTCTCCCAAACAGTGACAGTGTCTCTCCAAAATGGCGGACTGATTCCTCGTGTAATAATGATCGAACGATAGTTGCTCTCAATTCATCGAAAGATCCGCGAATTAAAGATTGATGTTACGCCACAATTGCGAATTCCATTTGATTCGACGTCGCTAATGCACCGGAATTTGTGATATACGAGGGCAGGAATCGTTCAAACGAACGTTGCGTCCACATCATAATAAATCTTTAATTAGATCGTAACAATTTAATTCGGTCCGCCATAGTGATATCGCGAAATTGCATTCCGATAATCATAATCATTCCATGTATTAATCATTCGTGTATTTTGTACATTTAGCGTGTACAACGCAGTGATCGAAATAATAATAGTAATGATAAAAATCGATGACTAATTCATGATGGCCGCGTTACAAAGTGTCATAGAAACAGGCATCGCCGACAGATTCGTGACGTTTCGTTGGACGTGGCACGAAATTCGAAAAATATTGCTCTGTTAGAGCAGAAATTATTCTGCTAACGACCGTTCGGCGCAAAGCACTAAATCATTCTACTGTCGGGAAAGCAATTTAGACGAGGCACAATATTTTGAAGTCCTCGAGGAAACTCGAAAAGCCCCCGTTAAGCGGCAATGAGCTCGTTCGACCGAACATTAACGAATAAATTGCGAGTGACGTATTGCCAGTAAAATAATCCCATAGAGTTCATCTGTTTATGGCGGCCGACGCTTTCGGTATATTGTGAACGAAATTGCACGCCTGCCTTCTTTTCCTTCGACCCGTCCTTGAAGTCCTACGCACACGCAACGACGGCGATTCGGCGATCGTAAAATTTCTGCTTATTGCAATTCCCTACTTTCGCTTTTACGGTGTGACAGTCGGATTACGAAGGCGGTGTTTGGCGTCGTAAAACCAGCAATAATCGTAATTTACATCCGTTCCATAATTCGTGATTTACGAGGCTTAAGGATTTTCATAAGCCACAAATAGCTATCGATATAACCGGTCATGCTCTGTTGCTACTATAATAATCGTGGAATACCGTTTTATATCGCCAAATGCACGGAGATCTTCATCAAGTATTATAACTTAATCAACATCTTCGAGGACTACAGGTTGGTCAACAATTTAAGGTCTTAAATGGATCTTCGAAAGACTTTTCGGAATTTGTCGAAGGTTTTCGAAACATCTGCTAAAGGATTTGTCTGGATTTAGGTATCCTAAAAATTGGAATGCAAGAGCTCTGATAATTCTGTATACAAAAAAAATAACATTTTCTCATATTCACCTTCATCCTTGAAAAAACTGAGAACGTCCATAAAAATATTTATAGAAAAATTTATTTATGGCAACTTATTTGATTAAATCAACAGGTAATAAGATGAACGTACACTCATCTTACACATCCACCTTGTGAAACATCGTCTGTGTGGTTTTAAACATTCACTGATATTCAAACTCTGCTCTTCATAATTTCAACCCACAATTTTGCAATACTATTTAAATGATCTAAAATATACATACATTCGTATCCAACATTTCTAACCTTGAAACTGATGGTGCCAAAAGCACCCTATCAATTCATTAAGCTGGAGGAACTTGCGTACAGAAGTTTCAACGAATCCCCGGAGCAGTTTCGCGTGCTCATCGATCATGTTAGCGAGTAAGCCTGGCCGTAGGAAGGCCGAAAAACAGACCACCTTAACGACCCTTACACGTTTCGTACCGTGGCAACCATACGGAAACACAATTACGGACTTTTCACCATGGAAGCTTTCACGAGACAGCGGAAAGACGTTGAATTTCTTGCCGCGTTTACCCGCGCTTTGCACCCGTTGCCGTTTCCAACCTTCCGGTTTTTCTTCATGGTCGGGCTGACGATCCGCTGCGAAGCAACCACCAGGGAGAAACGAGATACATTTTGTCCGGCAGGTAAAACTAACGAGTGTATCGTCCAAACTTTTAGAATTTAGAAGTTATTTTACGTCGTCGAACACGTTCGAACAATTCGCATTGGCGTAAGTAGACTTTTCGTATGGGGTGGTTTAGTATCCTCAATTTTATTAATATTCAGTCAACGTTTCGCAGTAGGTAATTTGGGAGATTTAGGAAAGTTGGAAATATAGGGTTGGAGGAATTTGTTGTTTCAAGGTTTGAGAACTCGAGAATTTACGTAATTTGCGAAAGTTAAGAAATTTGGAGATTTAAACTTTTCAAAATCTGAGGACTGAAAGAGTGAAAAATTTCACATAGAAATGTGGAAGCTTGCAAACTCGAGAGCGCGAGAACCTCAAATTTGAAAATGTCAAAATTCGCAAATGTAAAAATATAAAATTCAGTTCACCGTCCGAACGTCCAGCCGACAGTTCATTCACAGTTGAAACAATGTTTCGCGGTCGTTTACGTGTCGTATTCGTAATGCCGTGCAAAAGAGAATGTCGAGCTCGGTTCTCCCACGTTATAATGCAAAACACCGTCAGGAAATAAGTATAAGGATTCGGTGTAGTTATTTGGCTGCTGTTGGTGCTGGTGCTTCGTCGTATCAAGCAGAAAGCATACACAAAAGCTCTGGGTCGTACCACGCGAAAGCGTAATTACTATGGTAGCAGCCTCGACGAAGATGAACACGTTCTTCTATAAGGCTGGTAGCATCGTTTGCCCGCCTTGGTCGTTCGCCTATCTTCATCCACAGCGGCTCTACGATGTCTCTCTTCTCTATTCTTCTTTCCTCGTTGTTTCTCGTTCGGTTCTCTCATCAACGTTTCCCCCTGGTTCGACTAGCACGACCCGTCCAGGGTGAGAAACACGGACAGCGTTGCTCGTGTAACGGCATTCTCGTCGGCTTACCGCAGGGTAGTCTCGCACGCCGACACCTTTTCCGTTCCTCTTCTTCGTCCTTCTTTACCGTGACCCTCATCGTTGCCCATTAGAACGGCCCTACATTTATTTCCCTTGGACCAGCCTGTCGTTACTTTAACGCCGTATTACGGCGAAACGCGGCCCTCTTCCTTCGGATAATGTCTTCTCTTAAGTGGCGATCGATGTTCGTTAGAGAAGTGTGAATTTTAGAACGTCGCGTAATGAACCGGTGTGATAGTCGTGCTTTCTAAACACCTGTGGGTTTTTAATAGCCATTCTTCATGCATGCCTCCCATCCACGTTTCAACTCTAAATTATTCCACGAGAAATTCGTTCGTAGTTCTTGAAATTTATTCATTTAACGTTTATTCGTACAATTACAAAATGGTGGAACTATAACCTGACTCACATAGAATCTCTAGTTTCAAAATTCCACTTGCTATTACTTATACAATAGTTCTAATATTCTGGTCACCTTCGAAGATTATTGTTACGAATACTACAAATTTGATGCAAAAGATATTAATGCAAAAATAATATTAATTAAATTAATTAATGCAAAAGATATACAACTTGCTGAGTTATTCGAATCGGTGATGAATTTCTACAAAATCTAGCACGATCGACGAGTTTATCGATATGCAATGAGGTGTATTAGAGGTTCTCCACCTGAATAGCCCGTCGTTCCTGCACGCGTAAGTCTAATTGAAACGCCACGTGCAGTGCGACGTTGAAATCGGCAAGTCGAATTTGACAGCCGTGAAGCGTAATTGCGTGCATGTGAAATTCCTAAACAAAACACGGCGACAAGGTGACGTAAGATCGAAAGAGAAACGAGATACAAGGAGATTCGATTACGTGAAGGAGTCGGAAGAATCCGGGCGTTTCGCAAAAGTTTCAACGACTTATTCGCTTCCTCGTGAATACATGCAGAAGCAATGCATTACAGGGTGCAAGAGCACGCGGGCAGGCGCAGCTCCAACAAGGAATCGACATTTCCATGAAACCCATCAAAAACTTTTGCCGATAGGATTTGACAAACGCGACGAGGCTGGTCCCCTAAGTCTGGCAGAGCTACTCCATCGACAGGACTGTCGTATAATTCCATTAGTTGCGAGAACGTGGGTGTTCCCACGTTTGTCGTGCTGTTCGAGCGGAGAAAGGGAGACCGGGTATCGTTCAAAAAGTTTGCCGATTACAACCACTCCGTGCGATTAGTGCCACCAAGCATTCGCCGCTGACTTTCCTCACGGCCTGTATCCTTCACGGTCGAACATCCGACTACAAAACTACCGCTAACTCGAAAATATTTGCATATATCCTTATTACGAAGTTTCGCGATCGGCACGACTGCCGAGAAGTGGATGCACTCGGAGGAAAGTTAGCGAAACTGTTGGAGAAAGGAACGTGTAACTGCCAGAGATGGTGACAGAATTTTTACTGATCGTTTGCGCGTTTAAAACATTGCAAACTATCTAAGTTATAGTACTATTCCTTTTAATCGACTTTTGTCTGGTTGCATCGCAAAATCAAGTCCATTCTTGTCCCCTTGCATGACAAAGTTAAATTATTTTTCGAATAACACTTGGATAATGTGGAATTAGATGTGCAACAATTTGACTGCAATTTTTGTCCCGTTGCATCTGTACATTGAATAAAAATAATAAATTAATTCTTGAATAATGTAATTAGATATACATCTTACAGATCAAAAACATTGTTTCTGATAAAGTTAGTAGTTCTGATAAACTAATCAGAGCACTTGTAACTACTATGTAAGCCTCACTGTTAAGGATGGTTCTATCATCTTCATCAGTCAAAACGTGCACCTACATATTATCTTGTAAGATCCTACTCCGTCAGTATCGTGTGATGTATGTACGTATGTACGTAGATTAAACACAAGTACAGTAGACTATTTATGTTGCTTATCAATCCTGCTACAAATTTAGGAATTTAGACGTTTATTAGGATATTTGGGTATTCAACAACTGGGAAAATTGAAAGTTCAGATATTTGATGATTTATGAATTTGAAAACTTGGGAATTGGCGATCAAATAATTTAAGCTTGCACGGATACGAAAATTTATCATCTTCGCTCATATACTCCTCCACTGGTGACGAGCCACATAAACATGAACCCCGTAACGAGACTGTATTTTATTACAAACCATAAACGAAAGATTGTTCCCCTAAATTTCGTTCGAAATTAATATACGTACTCTCAGTTTATAAGATCAGTCTTCCACATCCAGTGTAGTTTTTCCCCTAAAATTCTTGGCAACTCTCGCTAAGCAAAAACACTTTTCTCGTCGCGTAAATCCTTTCCGCGACAAAATATTGGAATCGGTTAACAAAATTAAAGACTGATCCCGTTGGCTCCTTTCTCGAACGGTTTAGCATAAATCGAAGAGTTAAGGGACGCCCACGAACGCGTCGGATAAAAGGTTGAGAACACGTAGACGTAAAATATAATATTCAAGGCAACGACGAAGTGTGCGATGGTGAAACGAAGGGGCGAGCTTGTTCAAGATCATGTAATGCAATCTGGGTGTAAATCGCAGGAGTGTGCTGCGAAATGCGAATAGCTGCTTGCCGTTGCAGTTCACGTATGTAGAGCAAGTGGCAGCATTCCAAATCTCGCCACTTCGTGGGATAAACATTTCCGCCAGGACAACCGCTGCCACTGGTTATAGATGCTTGGCAAGGACCCCTAAGACTCCTATGACGTTTGTCCGCACCTTATTATCCTAATAAGGATTAGCGAACGTTATTGCTGTAGCTGGCCCGTCATTGGACGCTGCCTAACAGCACCTTTGATTCCACCTAAAATCGGACCCACGCTAATCCCCGGATTAACGAATTACGTTTATCGTAGTTATTACGAGCGAAGCATTAAGGTAATAAATTGGGAAACTATCTCCAAAGCAAGCACATGGACACGTCGCTCTGTGAAAATTAATCTCAGTTAAGTGAAACGAAATAGGATAGACCCGGGTTCAAAGTAATTACTTGACTTTCCAATTTTCAAAGAGCTGTCATACTTATGGAAAAAATATTTATTAATGAAATTGATGTTTGTTGACATACATTTGACAATATCATCATACATTTCGATTTTTAGAATTGCATTGTAATATTGTACGTGCAATATTATGACATGTATTTGGTGTTTTTAACAATATTATAATATTTTGAGATTAATATTCCAGATTTCTGAAATTATGTTTTAACACTTCAATGAGAAGGACAGAATGTGTAAAGAATGAAATGGAAGAAATGTAATCATTCTCATCGCGATACAAATCGATAATAATACAGTTTTATTTGTGTTTGCGTACCAGATTATGTAAAATTCTTTACCGAGTAAATATTATTTTTCATCACTGTTTTGATAAATAATAAAATACCTCACCCGGATACATATTTTGCCATGGCTTTCATAAATATTGGAATAACTTTATTTAATACTTTTTTCACGCGATCCTTATATTTTATTCATACATCAAATTCACAAATTTCTAAATCAAACTAGGTATTTAATAGAACACTAACTTGTTACTACATAATAGAATACTAAACGATCTCCACCTGTAAATTTACAGATATTACAAACAAAATGTATATCTACATTTATTGCAAATAAGATTAATCCACTAAGATTAATTAATTATTACAATTACGAAAGAGAACTCCGAAAACTCGGTTTGGAGGTTAAGTTCGATGTAAGTAAAATTGTCCTGATACGACAGCGACAACTGCCGCACTTTGCCAGGCACTTAAATGGTAATTTCTCTCTGAAACGGTATGATGCTATTCGTTGCATTTTACGGAAACTCCGGTTCACAAACGATAGGTTTACGGGGCTGACCTCGCGAAACGGCGCGGTAATACGTGGTCGAAGTCAATAAATTTCTAATTTTCTGCTATCTGCGTGTACCTGCAGTGTACGAGCCGTTGGTAGAAAAATGGAAGCTCTCCCGATAGAAACGTTTCTGGCTATTATCTGTGAAATGTGTCTCGGCCGTAATATGCTCACCGTGTTGCGATACATCGGTTGCAACATCGTTCTCGATACAATGCGAGCAAATTGCACGTGGGTTTTCTCGTTAATACGAACGTCGCGGTTTCAAACGGACTTCGCGTGACCACTCCGGGCAAAAAGCGTAAGCACGATTTCATCGTGACGGAGAAAAAAAGAGTGCTTCCTAGAATCCTGCGGTAATCTTCGCATCGGAGCATGTTTCGTGAAACGCGATTGATTATTAATTCAAACAGCGCAGATCAGTTTGATCCGTATGATTAACGGGCTCGTTGTATTTAACCCTTCAAGAATTATATTTGGGTTAATCGTGACGTACAGCCGTATGCATACGGTGATGCATTATGCAAAATTAGACACGCAAGTAGGTTCATGCAAGATGTTAGAATAATAGTAGATATTCACGGAAATAGTATTTAAGTATAGGATTCGGAAAAACGAGGAGTTAGAACTTTAAAACAGTGGAATTTTGATAATAATGCTAGAATCTCAAGAACCGTTTTAAAAATATGTTACGATTGATAAAAGTTGAGAAAGCTCTGCAGAAAATTGCAGGAAATGTCAGCAGAAATATGACTTCGGTGAAGTTAATAGACTTAACTCAAACTGAACGTTATAATGGGAAAGCGAGCGTTTTCGAAGGACGATTCGTGGGCGTCGGGACTCCGGCAACTCGGACGATTTAAATTTTTATAACAAATATTTGCCCGTCATCAATCGCGTCAGTCAGGCAACTGTGGCAAAGGGAAAAAAATTCCAACGAGACCTAGCACGCAGAAATAGATATTTGTTCGACATGCTTTACTGAATATTGAAACACAAGCATAACATGAATTCTTGATTAAATAGCCAGCGGCGAATCGCAGATACAGAGTGTACGTACACGAAGACGAAGCGTCCTTTGATTCTTCAATAAATCGCTATAAAATTCCTCCGCTGTATCGTCGTAACGGCTCGATTTTTTATTTAGTTCGAATCAAAAACTGTTTTTTAAACACTGCATCATGCATTGTAAAATAATCTTTTAATTTATCCTGAGATAATGTTCACCGCGAAAATGTCTATTTTCGAAAAACAATTTTCACTTTTCCTATGAAAAATTCGACGTTACACAAACTAATAATTTCTGTTGATGAATCGTGACACATCTAAAGGTTTGTCTCGCCCTCAGCAACCAGATAAATCATTTGACATTTTGTGGTAACTCGTCATTCTGTCGAACGTGTGACACGCGTAGTGTTATCGTCACTGTCAAAATATTTTTCGGGAAAAGGCAAAAATGTTGTAAATGATTCTGGTGGGTTTTCTGTCAGCGTTACATGAGGACGTGGGAGATAACTGAATAACAGATGGAATATAAAAGTTTTCTGATTTTTCACTAGCTAGGAGAATTGGGTTATCTTGTATCGAATTATTATAGTTACGTCATAATCGTATACTTGTTAATAAAATTTAAATTAAGGTATGTTATGAACATTTTGGCGACGAGTATATATTCCAATATACCTAAATTTCAATATTCCAATATACCAACACTTCCAAATTCTATTAACCTTAGATTACAATACTTCTAGATTTCAATACCCCTAGGTTCCAATATCCACAGATCCCAGCATCCTCAGATACCAATATACCTAGGTCCTTAAACCCCTAGATTCTAGTATCTTTAGATTGATACTCCTAGGTTCCAATACCCACAGATCCCAGCACCCTCAGATACCAATATAACTAGATCTTCAAACCCCTAGATACCTATATCCGTACATTCCTACATACCACTACCACTATATTCCCACATCCCCTGTCACTGGTATGCCTACATTACGGTACCTTCTATTCCTAGATCTCTAGATATATTCCTAGATCCTTATATCTTTAGGTCTCCATATTTATTACCCCTATATTTCAGTTTCCTTATATCCCTATATTCTTATACTCCTATATCCTTATACCCTTATTATACCCTTATATTCCTGTTTCCGTATATCCATCTGTTCCAATCATCCACACATCCCAAATATGTCAACTACGCTCACCATATCCGGTATATCAGATCCCAATTAATCGAAGAGATAAAGTGGTAACATCGTAGCGTTCATGCCTTTCAGAAACTGCTATAATATCGACTGGTAGTCAGTTCTAACAGTAGCGGATAGCAGGTAGGTTCATTTTAATCGATGAAAAGAACGTTCGTCCGCTTCGAGGGAAATTAACAATAAATCCGTACATCCTGTGCGGGAATTGTCTACCGCAAATGGCGGAGCTTTTGTTTACCTTACGTTCTTCGTCGATAATCCAGCGTTCGTTGTATCGGATAAAAAGGAGAAGCCGCATTTTCTGGTATACACATCGTGCACGTGTTCGCGGATAAATTTCACCGTGAACATATACCGCGGCAAAATAAAGGCTGTATCGGTCTGAAAATCCGGCACAATCGAGCGTATATGCATGGATCACGGGTTCGGTTCGTGTCACGCAACAATCCACTCGTCGATAATCGAACAGGCTCGATTGCACGTGTATCGAGATCGTCGTATCTGACTCAGCGAGGGAAATCGCGGCTAAATCGAAGGACCGCCGCTCTTTCCCGTTAGGAAAATTTCAATTACTCGCTCGGAGACGCAATATCGGGTAACATAAATATCGCATTGACAGCCCGGTAAATAGGGATTCATTGTAAAAACATCTAATGGCCGAGAGAGGGCCTGCCGTCATGGGGGTTGCCTTCCATTCGGTTCCATGGTGGGCTGCAAAGTAACCCCAACAGTACCCCCGGGGCTACGCAACTATCGTGCCAGGGGGAAAGGAGTCGAAATAGAACGAATTTTTGCACGTGTTAAAAAAATATCCGAACGACTTAATACCTTTTCGGTGTCATTTTTTTTTTCTTTTCAATCGATGCCATTTACGAACCAACTGTTAGCTCGATGAATTGCTTCAAAGCAACAGTTGCTGTTGCATAAATAATATTAACAGGGTTATTGACCAGGCTTGAGTAACTACCAATCGGGGTGACTGCATCAATTGATGATTTTCGTTCAATGAACTTTCAAGCTTGGAAGTTTGGAAATTTGCGAACTTGGAGATTTAGGAATTACAGGAATTAAAAAGTTCGAGAGTTGAGGATTTGAAGAATTTAAGTATTTGGAACATTTTGGGGTTTCAGAAATCCGAGGATTTGGAAATGAGGATTTAGAAGATCAAAGAACTCCTATTTAATTCTAACCACAAAGAATTTTCTTTGAAACTACATACAACTAATACAAAGTCCAAAGAAATACCCAGTGAAACTTTACATCACAGAACACCTTCACAGTAGTCACGGTATTAAACACTAGTATCGCTGAAGAAGGTCGGTTCTCCTTCCTCGGGTTTTAAATATCAAGTTTTTGAGTCTGACGCATCTATTTGGTCTACATTATGGAAAACATTCGCCTCGTAATGGCGAAACTTTCTCCGAGATCCAGTGTAAAAAAGAAGTTCCAACGGCAAAAGGGGATTTCTCATTGTAAATTCATAGTAGGCGAAGAACCCCGAAAGTGTTTCAGGGTGGTTCGAATGAGAAACTTGGGGTGATCTCAGGGTAGTGCATAGAACCAATCAGCTCGTCCTTTCGTTCGTGTTAAAACTACTGGAATGGCTTAAACGGTTCTGCGAATCGCACGAGGGCAAAATTGTGTATAAGGGTCGCACCACGTGAACTACACCCGTGAACGGTCGTTACTCAAGTGTTACACGAACACGTTATACTACTTACCCCTACTTGCCTCTTGTATTGCTCCACAAACTCCATATTGTCTTTACCCATAAATACGTCGTAAGACGAATGTGTCGCGTAACACTTTTTAGGCGACGAATGTGCTTTACCGTGTTAGAGACATGAGACATTTCTCTATTAACGAGTTGACCGCCATAATGACGTTTGTGGTCTGATACATTATAATAAAGATTATTAGGAATAATAGTAGTTAATCTTTCAATTTCGTTTTTCACTCTCAACAAAAGTTCTCGAAAGTCCCTTACTTAGATGTTAACACATAATTACACACATGTACCATCGTAGCTATTCGAGTGATTTTAAACTGAAATACAAACTTTCGAAAAGTACCGAATTTGTCTAATAATTCAAATCTGGGAACTCGGTAGATTTCCTCGTTCTTTCCTCGATTTTTGCTGGAGTCCAAATAGATTTGATTTCCGTGAAGAAGAAACGACGCCAGCGCCGGCGTCGTCCGCGGTGTGTCATTTATCGGTTGACCCACTCATCCTCGCGATAGAATCCAACACACGAGTCCGATTTCCCCTGTAACCCTCGGTTTATTGGCGGGGACCCGATCATCCCTTTGTGAGACTCTATTGTGAGCCATTGGTCCACGTAAACGAAATTGCCGAGGGGCAACGGAGGGATTGAATACAAAAGCGAATATAGTATCTGGGCGTGACTGGCGACGATTCGACCGTTTTCACGCTACAGTCGCCGAAAAACTGACCGATTTCCCTTCTTCTTACCGACCGTGTCTTCTCATCCTTCTGAATTATCTCCTTGACAAATTATACAACCAAACGTCATTTAGTCTTTGGCCCAGATACGCGGGACAACGATTTCCTGCTTCCGTTTACGACCTTTCGCTTCGTGCTTCATGATGTTCATATTTCAACCGGTTTACCGGCGACGACGGGGAACACGTCTAAATATATGTTTCTATAACTTGTACATACTGAAATGTATATAGGATGAATTAAACACCAGTTCATGCAATTTTTGAGGAATTTCTAATTGTCTTGTAAAAAAAGTTGATGGGTTTACGATTGGGTAAAAGTTGTAATAAAAGAATTTAAATTAGTAAATTTCCAAATACATTGACTACTGATTTTTCAAAATATCCGCAAATTTTTAAATTTATAACTCCACAAATTTTATATCTCAAAATGCATAAATTCACAAATTTTCAAAGTTCCAAATCCCCTAAATTTCTAAATACCTAAATTATTAATCACTGAATCACTGAATATGACTAAATACCTAAATTTCAATATTCCTGTATCCAAATATCCCTATACCACTATATCACTAAATTCCAAATTCCCAAAATCTTTAAACCCCTAAATTCCTAAATTCCTAAATTCCTATATCACTAAATCTCTAACCCCTAAATTCCTAAATCTGTAAATACCCAATTCCCTAATTCCCAGTTCCCCAAATCCCCAAAATTCTCAAAACTTCTAATCTCCGATCTCAAACCGTCAAATCCCTAAATTCGCAGAGTCTAAAATCCCCACCCAATTCCGAGATTTTCAATAAAATATCAATGAGCGATAGAACCTTATTCCCTTAATCGTCATTTTAATTATGTGTCTGGCTCTGTATTTCCAGACTTTATGGCCGCGTAACATGCAAATTGTGGAAGTTTGCATTTATTACGAGCATAACAAATTAACTTGTTTTTCCAAGTTTGTAATGGAATATACACGTCGCGTTTTCAATGAACAAACCGGCGGGTCAACAAATTAATTAGTAGTCGTAAAACGAATATCGAGTAATTTTCATCGGTTAATTAGTCAACTTGACCGGCACAGAAATCAACGTCGATGAAGCTGAATTCATGCCACGATTAAGAATCGAGCAACTCGCTTTTCATTAAAATTCAGATTTTCATCCGATCGTCGATTTCATCGTTAATTTTTCTCGTCGTTCAATTAACGCGAGTCCTAAATATTTTTTCCGAAAATTCCCCAGCGTCTGTCTTGCGGGTTTCTACTCGTGCGCTTTTAAAACACACTCGGTAATTCGTTCTTTGTTTTTTTATCGGTGTTATTGCGAGCTTTCAGTTAAATCCGAACGAACCACGAGGAAACGAACTTGTTCGCCGATTATTTCTTGGTGGAAAAAAAACGCTACGTTTTAATTTCGCATCCCCGACCGATATCGATAAATCGTTCGCGATACCGCGTTATTTCTCGTTTGTATTAACTAATGATCCATATCGGGACAAGCTTTTTCCACGTCGGAGAAAACGCTCTATATCCGTTCTATATTCCACGATGTTTTCGCTTCGTTCGGGAATCTCTCGCGAATTTATAGATAAACACACCTCGTATCGAGAATATCGATGATGAAATTGAATTAAAATTGAAATTCCGTTATTTCGTCCACTTCTTTATATTTTTTCAACTCGGCCCGTGTACACATCGTTAGTGAATTATCCCTGTTATCGAGTGTTTCAAGCATCCGAGGCCCTATAACTAATTCTATCAAAAACTGCTTCTCACCGTAAACCGATTCATAAACTGCGAACAATACCAGTGTAGTACTCGATTCATCGACGTCAATTGCGATTTAATACGATAATTAAATCCTGATTTAATTGTTAATTAAACATCGCGAACTCACGATCGAACGAACTTATCGAATGAACTTTTGTTCCGTCGACGGTGCACCATGTTCACGGTACTCGACGATATTCGCCAGCCGATGATTAACAAATGAATTTCCTTTGAAATATCCTATGTTTTAAAAAGGAAAATATCAATTGTTCTCACTGAAACCGATCCCGGCCGAAAGTAGGTCAAATACTTGCCATACTCGATGCGAGTCTCGTTTCGGGAGCTTTTATACGTCACTTGTTCAAGATATCCATATATTACGAATTATGCAAATGAGATCCCTGTTAACCTACCAGAAATACAATAGCATGAGTGTAATATTTCTTATCCGATAACACTGTCAAAATTAACGGAGATAAATTCAAAGTTAAGCTTGACACGGTGTCGCAAAATGGAGGATGGGAGAGCGGTAATGGCGGTAACCCTAGATTTACGAATATTTAATAAGCACGTACATTTAAATTGAAGCTGAACTATAAAAATAAATATATAATGAATAATACGTAAACTAGCTTATAGATTGATCATCTCGATAGAAGTTAACATACATTTTGACAAAAGATTCTTAATAGTTTTCATAACTGAAAATGAGAAATTTAAGATGTTGATTCTATAAATATAGTGTTAAACAGTAACCGTAATGTTAAATTCCTACATCTCCAAATCTTTACGTCCCCAAATTTTCAAGTCACTCGCAATTGTAAAAATCTTAAAAATATCTCCAAACCTCCAAATATTTCCAAATATCTCTAAATCTCCAAATTCCTACATCCCCAAATCCTCAAATTTTCAAGTCATTCACAAGTGTGCAAATCTTAAAAATATTTCCAAATCCATCCCCAAATCTTTACAACCCCAAATCCTCAAATTTTCAAGTCATGTACTAGTCTGTAAATGTTAAGGAAAAGTGCTTGAAATTGAACGAGAGAATGATTCTTGATCTGTAGATTTTCCCTAGGAAAACTAGATTTGTTCTCGACTGTACATGAAAGATAGTGGAGAAACTGTAATAACAGAGATTTTCTTCTGCCTAATGGTAAGTTGCAGTCAGTGAATAGAGCGAACGTTATTACTAGCGTGCGCAGGAAGAAGAATTACTTCCAGCATCCAAAGGACATCCAGCGTGACGAACCACGGAAGCTTTCTTGCTTCTGTGGGGTCTCCTTAACGATTCACCATCTGTAAGCGTAATCTTCGTACGGTATAGCGGCGGATTAAGTCTGCGACTCGAGTTTCGATCTAGCCGAATCGAATTATCCTCGGTATTAATGCGAGGGGCGTGCTGTGTGTACGTGATCCTGAAATTTTATGAACGCGATTTGTCACAGACGGATATTGCCGATATCCTAAATCGAGTATCTTTTTTGCAACACATTTGCTGCGTTCAAAATATCCCATTAAGCCTTATTTAGGTTCACAAAAAACAGACAGATAAAAATAAGAAAGCCAATTCATTAGGAGTACAGTCTTTTAATTGTAACCCAAAGATAGCAAAGGTAAAAAGAGATAATATATGACATTTAATTTCTTAATTATAATATAACATGACAATTTGTATCTGAAATACGTGATGAGATCTTTACATTGAAATACAAATTTCGGTAGAAAGAGCTAATGAACCGAGAGACTTTATTCAATTTCAAAAGTTCCGTGCCACGTATTTACCCTGTTTCTCAGTTTCAAAGTGTATTCCACTGTTCGAGTATGAGCAATGTAAAACAAGTAAGAAATTATGTCAAATATACACATAGAAGTTGGACAAACTTTTCTCAGGATTGCGTCTATAAACGCGTACAAGTGAAACTTTCTGTACAACGTCTTCTTGTCCAATCTTTCGAGGGAGCAGCTTGATGAACACGAAATCCGTATTCCACCTAAAACTTGCTGTTGTCGGCTGATAAAGAATTACGTGGAACTTTTGCGAACCAATCGGGCCACAACCGATAAAACGAATTCGAGAGATTTATTCTGGCTGGGTAGACATTTTATTTTATTTTTCACTGTACATCGTTGATAACGAGACCGTGCTGCGGGAAGTTAAGGAAAATTAGGAAATTTGGGGAATTTGGGAAATTTATGAAATTTAGGAAGTTTACGGAATTTGGGAGATTTGGGGATTTGGGAAATTTATGAAATTTAGGGAATTTACGGAATTTGGAATATTTGGGAAACTTGGGGAATTAGGGATCTTAGGGAATTTTTGGAATTTGGAGCCTTTAGAAATTGGGAAATATAGCCACTCGAGGATATAGAACTGTCAGAATACCAAATTTGTGAATTTTGCAATTGGGACCTTTAGAAATTCGGAAATATCAAAATTTGCAAGTTTGGTAACTTGAAACGTTTGGAAGTTGAGAAATCCAAAAATTACTATTTTTAGGAATTTGACACTAAATAGGTAATATACAAATCTGAGAATTTCAGAATTTCGAAATTTATAATCCAAAAATTTAAATCGAGGGTGAAACAAAATAAGAATCTCAAATAACACAAAAATTATCTAAAACCTTTTCCCTATTACACAAAAAAGTGCATGAGCCACCCTCTAGCAGCGCACCGTACCACCTGTAAACGAGACACGTAGTAAAAAGTGGAACGATGATCGTCGAGAAAGTAAACTCATTACCTTTCATCGGTGACGAATAAACATTCATTAAAGAGTGTAAATTATGAAATGACGACATCGGTTGCGTGTATAATGCATGTGCAATTTAGCGGGTACTATTTAAATGATAATTGACGGCAGCACAAATGACGCTCGAGCTGTGTTTAGCCGGTTGAACGCAAGTCTCTAATTAAAACGTCGTTTACAGGATTTTCGACATTTATGTAGCGACAGGAAATTGCGGTTTTAGTATGGCCAGTTCAGCCTGGAGATTTGTTAAACGCGCTGAAATATTTACGTTCGCGGAAATTTATTGCACATTTGATGGTAACCGCGCAATACGAGCCAGCCCTTTGTCCGCATTAGCTGCGCTTAATAAAAAATGTATTATGCAACTTCTCGCATTATCGATCGAACGGATAGCATAAATGATTGAATTATGCAAACGAGCCAACTTTAATTTGCATTCTTCATCAGACCCCCACCCTTTTTGCCGTTAACTTTTTTCCTTTGTCTATTTTCCTTTCCCCTTCCTGTTTTCCCTTTTTTTCGACGACCTGTGTAACGAGAACAAGCGGGGAAGGAACCGCTTGATGAGGAGCAAGAAAAGAAGTGAACAAAAGTGCGCACATTATACGCGCACCGAGACCAATACGGTTATGGTCTTCAAAAGAAAAATATCCTGCTCGGTTTCAAACTCGTTACGGCTCATCTGTTATTATTTGCTTCTTCGATAACGTTAACGTGCTTTCAATTCTTTTATAGCGAGAATGATTGTACGGTGACATGGTGCGTAATCTAAAATGGCGGTGAAAGAGGTTCACGCGTTTGCAAACTTTCACATTTTCAAGTTTGGGACTTTCAATTTGGTAATTTTTGAATTTAGATATTTAGGAATACACAGGGTTTCAAATATTGCGAATTAGAGGTTAATACATTTTTTTTTTTCGAAGAGATCTACAAGTTTGGGAGTTTTGTAATCTGGAAATGAAGGAAGTTAGGAGTTTAGATCTTTGGTAGTTTGGAAAAGGTACTTTTAAATTCTGAAATTTAAGAATACAAAAGTTTTCAAGTTTAGGAATTTAGAAGTTTGAAGATGAAAAGAAATTAAAAATATGTCAAATTCAAGAAAGCAAATGTGGAAGCTCAAAAAGTTTAGAAAATTAAAAAATTCCAAAATTTATAAACCCAAGAATCTAAAACCGTATTTACTTTGAAACTTTCATCTATAAAATTATAGAAACGTTAAAGTTTGCATATCTAATCTACGAACAAAAGAAACCGCTCAAATGCTTTTCCCTTTTACACGCGTTTTTACCTAAAGGAAGTCTACATTTCATCCGAGTGTACATATTTCAATTTGATTATGCCAGCCGTTCGCGACGGCTTGCAGTTGAACCCTTTCGTGACCAGCGAAACACACACGTCCCACTTAATTTCTGTTACTCATGCACCTACGAGAACGATAAAAATTCAATTTTTGTGTGCATAACTATCTCGTGGAACGTTTAAGTGTCGTTAGTCATGGTACACACGTTGCATTTTGTCCGAGCGTTCTCTTTTCATTTACAACTTTTTCACATTTTTGTGTCGTTCTGGTTCCGCGTTTGGAAGTGTAATGAAGGCAAGTGGTTGTATTCGTAAATACGACTTGAATAACAGCCTCATACATTTTTCGAATTCCACCATTAAACATTTTCCCAAGGTTTTTCCATTAAGTATGAAATTTCTTCGAGGATATTATTTATTTTATATGTATTTCTGACAAATAACTGACATATCTAATATATCAAATATATGTAGAATATGAAATTTTATATATGAGATACACTCTGGAATGAAATTCAAAGGGTAATACTAAATGTACCGACGTATGTATATATAATGTAAAATTAAAAATAAAATAGAAGAACAAATAAACGATAGAACACAAAATAATATATACATGAATTCCGTATCTTGATAAAAGTCGACAAAGATTTTAAGAAAAGCATCTTAATAAATAAGTTCATTCCTAAAAAATAAAATTGTGAATGTTCAAATACCCCACTCAGTAATTCAAGTGCTAAAATGACAGAGTTATAACGTAGTTTAGAAGTATATCAAGGTTTTCTATACTTTATGCAATTAATTCCAATAGACATCGTAAGAAAATGCAACACTGATGACATTTACGATACTCACACATGATACACCTAAATCAAAGATGGTATTACTTCAAAACACAAAACCGCAATTCGCAAAGAACTAAAAAAGTTGATTCGTTGACGAAAGAGTTAAATAAGGGACAATTTTAACCAGGTTAACGTAGAAACACGTGCGTGTTGCACAAAGCCATTGGCACGCTTGGTACGGGGAGGCCGTGTCAGGTGAATCGAGCTTTGTTTAAGCTTCGTGCGCGTCGCTTTTTGTGTGAGTAATACGAAACTACGGGAGGCATGAATCAGAATCAGGGGAAGCCGATGAAAATGAATGACAACCATTTGTATGACGTATTTTTACCCCCACCTTGTCGCGGCTCCCTGTCATTTTGCGTAGAGTGTGGGTCGAGACCGCTCCTTCTTTTGGTGTCTCGTAGCCAGGTAAAATATCGCGTTCGAAACACGATCCCCTCTCTGCCATCCGACGTTACTATGATACGTGCGTGGGATAAGAAACCGGAAATTCACTGTACCGTACTACATTTGACCCGCGATGCTCGTTACATTTGCTACCGATTCGGAGCTTATCGTTGGTCGTCTCCGTTGTTTCGCGTCGAAAAAATACCTTGTGGCGCCAGCGAGGCGTGGCGTAGGTGTACTGTGGTCTAACAAGTCTTGCACAGTGGAAACACGATAGGCTCCCATAGGAAAAATGGCGATATATGATGGGGCAAGGAGTGGTGATAATAGCTTTCTAGTTGGGTATTGTTAAACTTGTATATTTGCAAGCTTAGGAATGGAGGTAATTTAGAAATCTTCGTTATTAAGTTTGGAAAGGATGCTTGGAAATTTGGGAGATTTGGAAATTTGGGAATTTGGTATTTTAATTTTGGGAAATAATCTTCCCCATTTCATCTCCCAATCTTAAATCTAAAATTTTCCATTACCACAAATTCCCAAGTAAACAGACTCGCGCTCTCTCACATATCTAGTAGAAATTTGAGAGAGAGTAGAAAATTTGCGATACACTGCCCTATATTCTCCTATTTCAATTTTACTAAAAAAAAAAAAACCAATAAAACCTCAAATACCACAAAAATCCTTAAATCCAAATACCCCTTACAAAACTCACTCCCAAACCTACACCTCCTCAACCTCCATACCCAACTACATACACATATACAACAAATCAAACTACCTCTCTCCCCAAAAACATAGACCCATCCCATAAACCTCCCATCTCCATTCACAACAATACATAATCACCCAACTATTCAACACACTTACCAATCTCAAACCTACTCTCTCCTAACACTCTATAAAACCCTTCATATCATCCAGCTCGTCCCAATATCCACCTCTCACTCACACGCTTATCACTCACTCTACCCCCCATATAAATCCTATTTCCCCCCCATATATATGTCACTTTCCTTTTTCCCAATTTATATATCTCCCCATTTACCCCCACATCTTCATCCTAATTGTCCACCCCCCCCCTCGCAACACCACCCCCCCAACGTGACCCCCTCACCCCCACCTAAAAGATATCCGAACCCCCACCCCCCCCCTATCCAACCCCCCAGTAACCATCTATCGTTGTTCCTCAAGAGATACGATAGAAGCTCTCGCTCTCAAGCCAGCTGCAAACCCCTCGTCACGCCCCCTTCTCTTCTAAGTCGCCATTATTTAACTCTCTCGAACGTAAACGGGCCGTGCTTAACAATTCTTTGTATAACACTTTTTAACGTCGACGATTTAATGTCATTAGTTTATGTAAAAAGAATCCCACGAATTTTTCCTTTCTTCGACTTTTGTTCTTGTCATACAAATATCGTGTAACTGTCTCTGAAATTATTTTGCAAAACAATTATATTTTCCTGAATACAATAGATCTATAAAAGTTAAGAAGATTTAGATTTAATATTCGTAACATTTAACATTCGTTTACATTTAATATTCGTAAATGAGAATATGTGAAAAAATGTCTATGGTTTCAAGTACAAGATTTTTTTCACTGCTTTAAATTTGAAATTGTA
This sequence comes from Megachile lagopoda, assembly GCA_036983795.1. Classification (NCBI taxonomy): domain Eukaryota; kingdom Metazoa; phylum Arthropoda; class Insecta; order Hymenoptera; family Megachilidae; genus Megachile; species Megachile lagopoda. The sequence goes on from CM072800.1 coordinate 10,545,571, forward strand.
GACGAAAGACTTAATGTGTATGAAAGTACTTTTCGTAATTTTTATATCTTTTCAGAAAAGAGCTCTTAGCCAGTACTATCTTGAGGCCTTTAAAATGGCGTAACTCTTCAATTAACGGTCGTTTTAACGGCATAATAATAAAATGCACAAGCAAAATATTCTTAAGCAATCTTTCGCTAGCGTCCAATTACTTATACGAACCTTATCTGGTCGAGTTTGCTAAGTTAGCGAGTATACGTATAAATCATATCTGAAATCACCCTATGGAAGAATGACGCAGTGTTATCAGAGCAGGGGGATCTCGGTCGGTAAATAGATTCGCGTATATACATATCTATTTTGCGTTACATCGTAACCCCTCCGTTCGAGTGATTCAATATCCCGGATCGGTTCCCCTAAAACCGTGCCGAGGGTTTAACGCAAAACGAATTACGAACAACGAAAAAGAAATTATCGCGGCGAATAAAATGTACTACGAAACGGCGTTAAAAGAAAGAAGAAAGAAAAAAAAGACGAAGAAAAGCATTTCAAAGCGTTCGCGAGAGTTACCGGAACGTAATCTCCATTGGGGGTAAAAAATATTCGAAACGTTTTTATCGCGACGAGGGTAAACGCTCGAGAAAATTCTTTAACGCGACATTTTCTACGCTAAAACGAGATTTCCTTCGCGAATCGTTCGAAAGCCGTTTAACGTGCTAATGTTTCTATACAGTTTGCTTTTCCCAGCGATTTTCCGACTTTCGAAAGGAACGTTAACCCATGAAATCGGGAAGAACACGGTTCATGGTAACGTGCAAATTCTCAATAAACCGTCGCGTGATACATTTCTCATTCGCTTCCCTGTTTCGCTTGTGCGTCGTGTATTATTTTTAATGTCGGGCCACGCTGGGTATGCACAATCGTTCCCGGGAAATCTTTTGCGTAGAATTAACATTTTCGCCGCACGAAACGCGCCGCGGGAGCAAGAAAAGCGAACGATTCGCTGGAACACGCGTTCTTTATTAAGTGAAATTTTCGTTTAATCGAGACCAGGGAGGCAAGGAGAGTGTACGTCCGCGTTCACAATGGCGGCAAATTGAAAATAGACGCGTTCCCGTTCCTTCTGAAATCTTCTCCCCCAATTATCATCAAGATATATTCAATCGTGGGGACATCTAATCAGACACCACAGCCGGCTGAATCTGCGGGCAGTTTATAAATTGGACCCTCCTTGTATATGCTGATAGAGGTCTACGGAGAAGGGTGAGGCCGGAATCAATGTGATGGAACTCAGAATTACGAGAAGAGAGAGAAACTACGACGGGGAGAAGTAGATTTCAACCCTCCCGAGGGGATTTTCAGACTAGCGAGCTTCGTCCGGGCTACCTTCACTCTATTCGTTCGTGTTCCACCGGCTGACATGCCGTTGCACTGTACGGCGACATTCATCACGATTCAATTTGTCCGGATAAAAATTATAACCGTATTGCCGCACGACTTTGTCGGGACCTCGCTTCAACCGCTGCCCGGCAACGAACAATGCGTTCTGAAATAACGCTACGAGGATTACGACAAAAATCACTTCCATCGTTGAAGATTATTAACGTAAAACGTTTTTCTATTTTCGCGCGAACAACGTTTCCTGGATTGATAAATCACACGAAACGGTGCTCGAGATTTGACATTCGATTTTATTGAAATATCAGGGCCGTTGCAGCCAACGTTGTGAAATAAATTGAACCGGAAAGGAGACATAGAAAAAGCGAGTCCGCGGTGGCCCGGTGAATATAGTATGAATTTTGTAACTTCCAAAGAAAAATTTGATGTACAAAATTCTAACAATCGCGTTAACGGATATGATGGAATTTATGACTCTGAACGGGGTTTAAGTAATGCTGGAGACATAATGGCTGGTAATATAACTCGTGGTGATGTACAGTGCACACTTTAGTCTAATCTATGTAACCCGCCATTTGTCTTCCACTTTGGGTAGAGTAGCTTGAAAATTTTGTAATTGCAGAATTTGTAAATTATTACATTTCTACATTTATGAACTCTGAAATTTGCTAATTTACGAAAATTCAATTTTTCTAATAATTTGCACAATTCTTAAATCTCCGCATTCACATATTTTCATATCCCTAAATTCTAAAAATCCTATATTCCTCAAATCCTCAAATTCCAAATTTTTTCCATCTTTAAATTTCCAAATTCTCTAACTCTGAAAGTCCTAATTTAAAAATGTCTAAATTTCCCTAAATTAGTTGTAATATTCCCAAGTTTGAAAAATTATAAATTCCTCTATAATCCTCAGAATTCGTATAAATTATTCAATTTTTAAAATATTCAAGACGATTACGATTTGTGCAAGTTTCTTGAAAAGTTTCGGAAAGTGAAACAGAATATCTGAAGTGCCACATTCAACTTCTTATGTACCACGGTGCTATGTAATCTCCGGATCTCGTTGGATAAACTCGCGCTGTAAAAACAACGCTTCCGTATACATATGTATTGCACCATCAAGCAAATGCCGGATTTCTGTCCGGAAATCAATTTCGAAAGTACCTCTCGGCAAGTAGCCCAACAACTATCGAACTTCCTGTTTGCGAAGTTAAACTTGCCACGCAACTTTTGCTTGTTTCGTGTCTTACGAGTTCGGGATCTTCTGTTCTACATCCTATAAGTGGCGTAATCCATTTTTCGTTCACTTTCGAAAACTTTCGACTTTAGAACCCGCAGTCTTAGTTGGCAGCGTTTAATTAACGATAAATTCTTTGTGTTGCATCTAGTATCATTTTAAATATTAGCGAAGGAATTTAGAATGACTTGATAATTCATAATTCAATGATTCATAGACAATGGTAAAAAAATGTAATAAAGATAGACTTTTCTGTAATTTGTATTTGTAGTAAACTGACACTTGGTCGCAACTACATATTTGGATATCATTTATTTTATAGAGATTTTACTTACAATAATTTTATTTATCCCTTACTTTACTTGTAAACACAGCTAACGGAATATATTAGATTGGCAAGGTTTCCACGTATTTAGTTTCAAAACTGCTCATATTCCATCGCAGAGAGAATACAAAGTTACCACAAATATGGAGGCAGTATGGATTCAAATGATGTTTACTTTAACCTAAACTTATTTGTCGAATGTCAATAAATAACTTTATAGGAAAGAGGTACGAAAGGAACATGTTCCCTAATGAAAATGCTGACATACTTGAAACTATAAACAATAAATATAAAAAAATATGAAATTTGTCAGAAATATCACCTGATCGAATTTTCAAATATATCAGTGTTTAAAATTAGAATACAATTTAAGTCAGTGTGCATGCACTGCGCAGCGATCAGAACCCCTGCTCAGCGATATTCCTGGTGGCATTAAAACGATCGGTTCGAACCCTTAATCATTTTCCTCGGTTCAGCGTTTCCCGCTCGATGTTCCGCGCTCGACACGGGCTCGTCGTTGTTATCCGGTACATTTAAATAATTGCGAATGCCGGGTGTCGTTTTAGCAAAGATAATTTATAGGAACAATTCGTGCCGGTCGCTGAACCGACTCGTTCCGTGGCGAATTCCAGCGACTCTTCCTGCCTGGATGCAATCGTCGACGTTGCGTATCCAGTCGAATTCATCCCTCCGTTCCAGATCTTCTTTCATCGGCGCTAGGAGGGTGAACTTAAGCCCGACGGTGTTTCATCTACCCCCATAACGGTAACGTTCGCTGCCTTTCGCTCTCTGACAAGCCGCTTGTTATGATTGTCCCGGCTAGCTACGCAACGTGGATCTTTGTTCGACTCCCTGGCCAGTGGCGTCGATTCCGGGGGTCGAAATCGAGATTGCACCCTCTGCCACGATATGAACTTTCTAGTCAAGGGATAGGAAAAACGGGAGACCGTGGCAAAGTCACTCGCTCTGTGCCCGGCATCTTTTTTTTTCTCTCCTTTCGACCGAGAAAATTGTTGCTACCCCCAGGGTAGGGATATTATTTTTCTCGGTGAATGTCGTTCCGAAGGGTGAAATTTGAGGGGAGTTTATCGTGGAGAATTCGTTCGACATTCCGGAGATTTTGAATCGTATTGTGTCGCGCCGGTTGTTTTACTCAATTTGCAACGCGACGAGGGATTTTAATTGTAGAAACGTTGGAAACACGAACGTTCCGGTTTGCTGGCCGGATTCAGATTGCGATTCAGATTGTTGTGCTTTACAAGTAAAATTCGCGTTGATAATGTTTCTCATTTGGAAGTCCATTTATTTTAATAATAAGCGAGGGAAAAATGTGTGCACACGATGCACGGTGTCTTTGATGTAAATGTACAGCCCTGGCTCGGCGTATCCTTTAGCTACCCTCGAGTCCTTCGTATCCACCATCCCGTGCAATTCGAGTCTGTCTGGTAAAACAGTACGGAATTTATCCCCTTCTCTTTGGGGAAAAAGCAACGTACATTTCGATAAATCTCATGGCCGCCAATAACGTGTTAAATTTTCTTTTCTTTTTTCCTATCTTTTTGTTTATTTCTACCTTTTCCTTTTCATACTGTAGCCAAACCATGCGAGAAGAGAACACAACAGGATATCGGTTTCGCGTAAAAATTAATGCCGCGAGTGATAAATAAAAATAGCGATACATACGGTCTGTCCCATAATAGCGTGTTCACGATATTTCTCACAGAATTTATGTCTCGTGTATATGCATCGAAAATATATGCGGAATGCTATTATGCTCCTACTTAACTGCGTTCTTGAAAGTTCTCAACATTCATAATTCAAAAGTTCACAGTCTCAACATTCTTGAAATAACAAACTCAAAGTGTCTGATCATTGAACAAATCTATTAAGGGAAATAATGATTACCTAGTGTTTTATCTGTTTTGTCAGGAATCGGTGTCGAAGCGTCCCTAACCTACCAGACGCACGTTCTAGCCGAGTGAGCAGGATGCAAACAACGAAAACTGATAAATTATGATCGTGTCAGCGGCGATAAGAAGAGGCATCGCGTGTTAACGAGACGCGACGCGTAGGGTTCCACCCTCTGCGTCGTCGAAAAATGGTGTCACCGTTATCTTGGCAGCCATCTAATCCCCTAAAAACGCGTAATACCGCAGACAAGCACTGCGAAACACAGATTCGGCAGTCGTCGAAATAATCTTGCCAGAGCCGACGGAGAAAGAGGCTAGACGAGAGAATAGGAAGCAGCCGTCGCAGCGTCGCGGCTGTCTTGTGTTTGGATAATACACACAGATAGTCGGATAATTCACTTGTCTCGTCGAAAATGAAATTACGACGGCGGTCGGGTGCAGCTATACAAAACCCAGCAGTTGGCGAAATGGCGGCGTCGGCCGCGAGGCAATGCATAAAAGCAGTACAGCGTGTATTATTTTACATTTCCCAGAGGATCTTCCTATTGGGATTCAAGGGAAACGAGTATCCATCCCCTCCTCGTTTCCCTCCCTCCCACCCACCCTCCTTCAATAATTCCCGTCGACCTCACCCTGTCGAGGGCAAAGCGGCAAACTTTGCGTGTTTAGATATTTATATTCAATAAAACCACTTTGCCGGCTACGCTACTTGTAAATAAAAGCTGATAACAAGTTCTGTTACATGATTAAACCGAAGTTTTGTGACAGCAGCCGCGTGGGAGTATAGTCTGACTAAATATGCCACGATGCGGAGAGAGATTTTCCTTCGCCAAGTATGAATTTTCCACGATAGATCTGTAATATGAATACTAATGCACGGGGAATAATAGTAATTCGAGGGAATAGGAATTTCGTAGAAAGCCGTACAGTATGTCATACTGCTCCCCTACTTTTGACGCTCAAAGTGGATGATTATACAGAGGACATCGACTTTGAAATATATTGTCAAAGACGTTATTGTGGATAATTTTTCTCTGAATTGATACGTCGTTAAGCTATAATTTCAGAGATATTAGCAGACATATTCTCGACGATAATTATTTATTATAAGGGTATCCATCGATCTCTTCTAGTAGAGATATGAATTGATCACACGACAGATAATGCGTAAATGGCAGATATGCAACAGATTAGCCCATAATCAAAGCTGTTCCACGCAATCGATGGGTGCATCAAAACGTTTGTGGAAGTCACGGTGACTCAGCTTGAGCAACGATTACACGTATAAAAGTCGATCAAGTCGGGACGGTAAAGTCCTAAATGTAATAAATGATCCGGTCGTTCCCCTTGCTCCGTTCGTTTTGGCTCGATTCCGCTACGGTCAGACAGGTTAGGGGGGCGGTCACGGAATAAATTAAGTATTCTATGGAGGGCGGACAGGCTCGTTCACTTTCTAGAGGAGCAGATAGTTTAGTTTTAAGGAAAGTGACCGTACGATGGACTACCTCCAGGGACACGGTTCGAACAAAGGTCCTGGATGCTTGAACCCGATCGGAAAAACGAAAGGAAAATCGAGAGCCAGACAAACGGGAGGAACCGTGTACGTGCGTGATAATAAATCACCTTGCGGAGGATCTTGAGGGAAATTCGGTGAAATCTCATCCATTAGGATTAGCAGTCGGAAAACAGTGAACGAGCAGCACGAGAGACAACAACCGGGCACGTTTCGCAAACACACAACGTAGCCGTTTGTTTTGTCGGGTGTCGTTGTTGAAAAAATTCCCGAGGTCGGTTTATGAAAACAACGCACTTCGAGCTCTCCTATGCTGACCAGAGAGCTTCGAAACTGTACCGTAGAATATTTATCTCGAGCGCCGGTCATTCTCTTCCCTTTCAATTCTCCCACTCGTTCTCTCCTGTTTCTCGTTCGTCCATTCTCTCCTCATATTTCGACGTCGTTTTGTTAATCCAGGAAGAGCAACGAGAGTGGTTTCACCCTTACACGGGGAGGTATAAATCGAGATATCCGCCACGATCCCAATTATGTGATACAAAGCGTTGAACGAGAAGGGGAAAATAGATAAGTTATTCGAATCGTGGTATCGCGATGTACGCTTCTCGCATTGTTCATTTATTATCTATTTATAATGAAACTAGGCCAACTCCACTTCCTCACAAAATTTTTTATGTTTATTAAGATTTGCACATAACAAGTAATAATACTTTGCCCACCTACGTTATAAAGGACTATTAATAATCGGGTTTCTTAGAAAATGAAGTTGCCCTTTCGTTACAAGCGGCTGATTTAATAAAAATCTCAAACAACGTGTATTGTACCAAGATTCGTAAATAAAATAATTAAAAATCCACGCTCGCTTTTGAAGTTGTTTCGAATAGATTTTAAAAGATAAGAAAACACCCTTGACAATAGGCCTTGCACTAAATAAAAATATAAAGTATCCTTTGCGATAAATAAAGTTAAATTTGATTTTTAATTCGATTAAAACTGCACAATGTTTATCTGTTCCGATTGAACGAAAAAAATGATTCGAGTTCTCGTGCAATGCATACGTGATGTTACGTCGCGATATCGTGGATGATATGTTATCGAGCGTAATTACGTACTACGCATAATGATACGTAACACTCGGCTGAAACTAATATCCTCAACAGCTTTACGCATATTTAGCGAATATTTGGGATATCATGAAATATATATATACAGCGCGTTTGCATCGCCATGTCACACGATATCCCTAGCCACGTGTAAACCACTGACAAATTTGCGTTGACAGGTTATAGACGCATTAATAAATGCATATCCTAGCGATACGTTTCGGGCTAGCTTTTCATGCTGAAATGATTATTCCGTGGGGCAGTTATTGAAATGATCGAGCTAATTATCTATTAAGTCTCTAACGTATTATGAATGATGTGCTTCGTGATCGATGAGCTGTCAAACCTTTAGGGATTTCATGTTATTTAAATATTTACGCTATTCATAAACGTGGAAATGTGGGGGTTTTGGACATTTGGAAATGAGATTTGAAATTTGAGAGCTTGGGGATTTGGGAATTTTGGAACTTTGAGAAATTGGATACTTGAGAATTTTGACGTTTGAGAACTTGGGGATTTGGGAATGTTGGAACTTTGAGAAATTGGGTACTTGAGAATTTAGACATTTGAAAATTTGGGGATTTAGGACATGGATATTAGAATTTGGGAATTTGAGGAATTCAAGATTTGTGTACTGATTACTAGGAATAAAATGGTTAACCGCAATCCGCCACAGTTACACGATGAAATAAAGTCGCGTAAAGTGGAACAAACGGTGTAGAAAAATGCTGGCAAATTGGCAGCGTGTATGTACAAGTTACATGGTGTTACAAAATATACGTAACCGCAGTATGTCGCTCTTTCTCGCGCCGCAATAGCATGAACGATACTAGGAACAGAAGTACGATCATGTTAGCCCGATGCTTCGTCAGCCTCGGCGCCGAGTTTCGAGTCAAGCCGGTGTTGAAATTTTGTTCGATGAGCGAAGTACACGCCGGTTTAATTTGTAGTACAGCCGGATGCGCGGCACGGGCGGTGAACGATGTTGGGTGGCCAAATGGGTGGTGGTGTACGAAGGGTGGTAGTCAAATTTATTGAAACGCACTCTGTTCTCTCCTCCTCCTCTCCCTGGAGACCCGAATCCTGCTATTGCGCAACGGTTTGTGCCTGATAGAGTCGAATTCTGCAGCAACGCTACACTCAAAGGACTGCGGGGGTTTGTTAAGCGATATTCCGTGGCCACCCCTTTCGTTCCTCGTATACATTTTGTAATTTAATTGCCGCCGGACAAGCTATAACACGCTTCCCGTGGAATCAATTTAAATTCCGCGAATCCGCCGGTACAAGGAACTTAAGCCGCTAAATTAATTTGCATCGCGCATCCTCGGGCGAAGAAGCTTCATTTGCTTTACTCTCGTCATTGTTTAGTAAAGTTTCTGCATCCACGTGATTCGTTGCTGATTTCCAAACCCTTCAGCGATAATAAGGCAAATGACCTCGTACTTCGACGCATGGAACATTTGACAACTTTCCGATTATAATGAGCAAATTATATCGAACAATTCTGCAAGCATATGTATTCAATTTTATTGCACAATTCTGCAACTATACGCATCAAATTTTATTCTATAATTATATGCATCATATTGAACAATTCTACAATTATATTCGACAATTTTGCAATTATTTTAATCAAATTTTATTGTACGATTTTGCAATTACATGAACGAGGTTATATCGATCAACTTTGTGACTACATGATAAGTTGTGCATATCTTATGACTAAGAATTGAATGTAACAATTAATGAATTTAATCTTGTTAAACATGCAAAATTTTTACATTAATAATGTATAATAGTTAAACAGCTTTGAATGTCCCTGCATGAAAATTTCACAGCCCCTACGTAAACACATAGAGAGCATATGAAGAACTTTATTCTTTTAAATGGAATCATAGCGATAATTTTTATCTGAAATCGTTAAAAACTGAATGTAGCGACTGAAATTCGAACAAGATGATAATAATGAGAAAGAAAAATAAGATACGGTTGAATTTTGGCGAAATGCGATCAAAAATTGTTCACGTAAAAGGAATATCTTGACCGGCTTCGATTAATGAAATTGTCTCGTTACGATCCGATGAAACTGATATTTAACAGAGAAAGGAATTAAATTACGTAAAGAACCGAGTTCCGTTAGTTAGTTCCGGCCGATCTCCATTTGCGTAATTGACTTCGAAATGAAAATGTTCGCTGTTCCCATAGTACTGCAATTTATCGAAACGTTATCCTCCTCGCTTGTTCCGCAGGGACTTCTGTTCTGTGCTTGAAAACAGTTTGTCCGATAGAGTTGAATTGTGCGGTATGTTAGATACGAGTCTCTACGGAGGGAACGGCTAGACTGCTATAAAATATGTCAAGAGAACTTGGCGCATCAAGTTAAAGTAGAAACGGGAAGCTTTATTGTTTGTCCCACCCGTCTTTCTCATTTTCTGTCGGCGAATACGTCGAGTATTTGGAAAAATACATCCTGCTTCCTTCATTTTTCGCTGCGTTATTTCGAGTATTATCTCGTTGGAATTTTTCTACCAAATATTTGCTCGATTCTCGTTTACGGACACGGATATTAAGCTTTGTTTAGATACGCTCACCGATATGAACACAATATACCATCGGACATTTTCTACATCCCATATTTTAAAATTTCCAAGTTTACAAATTTTGCAATTTTCTTGTGCATTTCTACATTTTTAAATTTGAAGATTTAGGAGTTTGGAGATCCTTAGTTTTCCTGAAGTACTGTGCAGGGAGACGAGTTCTTGAACGGTAGACCCAACACAGATAAAGAGGAGTAATGGTATTCCGGTTGTAGGTATATATTAGTTATCGAAACAGGGCTATTATTTACGTTTGAGCCAAGTGCTGAGTCAAGTTTTGCGTGAGCCACGAACGATAAAGGGTCGTTAAAAGGGTGTGCTGAATCAGTCATGTCCACACGGCTCGTTTAATATTGCCTTATCAATCGTTCCGACACTCAAACTATTGCACGAGTAGATTTAGTAGATTTAGCTTGCCGTAACACGGTATGCATGTATATCGTTTGCGGTCTCTGTGAAACGCGGAATTTCCGTAAGGGGTCAAATTGCACGAAGTGACTCGAATATTACAAAGAATGGAATTTCGTTTAACGACACTGCTGCGTTTTTCAGCCGTGCACATGAAATTTACGAGAGGCAAGTTAATCTTCCTCTTTGTTCCCTGTAATTTCTCTGATACACGGTTTACACGACACAACTGAATTGTTCGTAATAGTCGAACACGAAGGGCCACGAGATTATTCAAATCCGTCCTGAACTGAAACACCGCAACTATATTCAAGAACTTGTCGTACCGTTCTCTGCTTGTCTTACGCTTGTTGTACATTCGTAAAGAGAACTCCGTCCTCTGTAACGAGATTCCGACCAACTTTCCACCGCGTCACGATAAAAGGTTCCAGCAAATTCTAATAAAATAAAGGAAACAGAAAATTGCGAAATAATGTCGCGTTCTGTTTGTCCCGTTAGAGCGTCCTTGTGATGTTTGAGAAACACGAATACGCTTCAAAGCTTGCAGATGTGAAATTTATGTTTGAAATATTTTTTACTTTTCATCTTCTCTATTTTTTATGGATTTCTAGATTTCTAAGCTCTTTCATTTCTGAATTCCTATACTTCCGAATTAGTAAACTTTCAAACTAAAAAATGTTTAATTTCCACATCTCTATATTTAAAAATTGAATACCGAAGTGCTTTCAAACTTCCAAAGAACCAAACACTCAAATGTCCAAATATAAACCTAGATTTAACCTAACCTAACTTCTATCTGTAGCAATTCATCATTGCCCATATCGGTAACCTAACCTAACTTCTATTAATTTACCCAGAATTGCATAACACCGAAAAGTAAAATTAATTTGCATGATTCTCCCCGAGCATAACTGTTGCTCATTCAGGAAACGAAAACTTATACGCTGGCAGCTTGCCTGAAGGCCAGGGCACAGTGTATTTTGAGCAAGTCCGGTTCTGGTTGTCATAGGTATTATCGGCTCTTTCCTGGATTCCTCGTTCGTATAACAGCAGGTAGGGAAGCATAGAGACGCTCAATTGACCCTGGTGCCCGATGGGGCTCGAGGGGCTCCCCTGTGTGTGCTTTGCTCCTCGTAGACGCTGGTCTTTGTGGAGGCGTCGATCGTGTTTGTCGACGTAGTTGGGCGTCGAATCGCATCTAAACAGGAGATATCTTATTTCCGCGATGGCTCATCGCATTCTGCTGTTGGATTCAGTCGCACGGTACGCGTCCATAATAAATTCCACGATAAAGATCGTTATCTTTACGGAAACCCACTTTACGACTTCAACAAATAGATTTAGGTACGTCTCGCCTCGGGGTTGTTTCAAGTGTTGCCGTTTTAGATGCTTGTCTACAGATAAGACACACCGATAATCGGACCACACCGGTCGGAATTTCGCGACTGTTCGATCAACGGATCGATTACTGCCGAACTTGAGCAAAGATACGGGTCTTGTAACTTAAAATTATATTTCACGGATAATTCTTTAGAATTCTTGAACGATTAGAACAGTACGAAGAAAGGGAGAAAGAGATAGGGGAGATACATCATTTATAGGACAGGATTCTAAATGAAGTTGCATCCTTTTTCATCCTAAATTCATACATACGTTCGAGGTGGTAGATATGTGACTGAAAGTTAGGTACAAGTTTTTGAAAAATGTAAGGAATCTATAAGAATATAAGCAATCCAGTTACATTTCAATCATTTTTTGCAAATACTGTGCGAATTGTAGGTATTGCATTGCGAGTCTCGCTATATGGCCTTGCATGTGGGATTGTAGAAATGGAATCAATTATGGACCGAGTCATATAAATTTTGCCATTTAGAAATTTTGAAATATGCAAATTTAGGAATTCTAAAATTTACCCATTCAGAAATACATAAATTTCAGAATGTCAAATTAATTGAACTATATACCAGTGTCCTCAAATGCCCGCCACTTGTTCGTCCGTGTACTGAGCCCTCAGGACACAGTTATCCATCACTGATCTAATTTGTAGAAACAGTTTGTTCTTTCCTTTTCTCCGCAAACTGTTGCTTCGTCGTTTGATTCGCAACTCCTGTAACCTTTGAGTCGTCTTTTTACTCTTTTATCTCGAGTTAAATTGGTTTCGTTGAAGTTTAAGGTGATCGCTCGTTATGTCTGTTGCGAGATCACGTTTCACCGTGTAATATTCGATAACAGGAAACGAGATCACAATTCCGCTCTATGCTCTCTTTAAAGCTGTTATAGTGTGCGTTTATGTTAAATAAATAAACGAAAATGTTGTTAAAAAATCAGGCTGTACCACACTAAATCTCTTCAGGATTATAAGTGAAACCATGTATCACATGCTGTAGTTTTATTATTAGTAATGAATATATATGCATAAAATTTAACATGAAATTAGTGTAATTCATCCAATATATTCTATACTGAAAATTCTATGCACTTTTTGTATCTTTTTGTTTATTCAAATAAAATCATATTACTGTTTGTTGCAACACATATACATATGACATGCACACATTAAAATATATAATTCAAAGTATTTATCATTATTTACTTCTTATCCAATTATTCGTATGCATTTGATTATTAATTTACCAAGATCAGTATGTATAACCATGTTTTCATAGGTGTAGGTGCAGGCATGGAAGTGGAAATTCTGGAAAATTTATATAGCAGTTCCGAGAGCAGAAAAACGGCGTTTGAGTTTCTTATGAACTTGGTGGTACACGTCCAGAAAAAAATGAACAGCCATCTGTTATCGATACGTCGTTTTACACCATTGGAGCTGTAACAATGAAGGGAGGATGAATTTGCTTTATGTCGTGAAAGAGTCGTCGGGGAGTCTGCGTTTAGTGAGGCAAAAGAATCCTACGGCAGCCTGACAAAAACTAAGATTATCGTCGATAAATCTTCTACCCGTTCTTCTATAAAGAAACATTCCCCCGCGTGTCTTGGACAAACGGTTCAAGCATTCTTTCGCTCAAGTAACAGGCAAATTCGAAACTTGTTTCTCTTTGTGCTTATACATTCGGTGTTCCGAGGAGCGGGCAAAAATATGTGTACAAGTTCCATACGCTGGTTAGTACGGTAGGTTTACTTAAGGAAATGGCGGCGGGATAAGGAGGCCACAGTTTTAAGACCTTCTGCAACTTGAGGACCACGAACATTCCGAGTAAATGAAATACATTTTCCAATTTACAAACTTTAAAATCTGGAAGCTAGAAACTTTCGAACTTAGAAAATTTTCATTCTTTTCATTCTTAGGAAATTTGATAACTTAGTTTAGAGAAATCTGTAAATTTACAAACTGAAGAATATAGAAATATTAAATTTGTAGAGTTAGAAATACACAGGTATTGAACCTGAAAATTTACAAATTTAAAAACTTACTTCAGAATATACAAAATACATAAATATTTCAAATTTTGGGGGTGTAGCCCATCACTGGATTATCATATCTGCTTAATTATGCGGTCCCTCCAAACGACGTTCATTTTACCCAGAATTTATTTGCACGCTACCATCTTCTGTCGAAATGTATTATGATAAAGACAACGTGGTTTCGGCCGAGCAGTCGCGATCAGGAAGGGTGAGAAAGTGGCAAAAGGAAAAAGGATAAAAGGCTGTTCGTTGTAGCGAGAGAGGGCCGTCATCGAGTCTGTGCTTGCTAGACCAAGAGAATCCTCTCTATGCGAGTCGGATAAAAAATGGGATTGCTTAAATTCACCGTCAACCCCAAGAGTCGGCCCCTCGTTCGCAAGAAGTTTGGCGAACCATTGCGGCAATAAATAATACGGTGCCAGCCCCTTTCGTCCCATAGACCACGACCGGGCCAGGAAAGTAATGAGAACTTTGCACCTCCACCCTGCTGCGTATAATGTCGATTCGTACATGTATCGCCGATTTAATGTACACTTGGGGGAACCGTGCGTTAGTTATTATTTACTGCATGTACATAAATTCAACGGGCAGGTTAGCTCGCGCACCAACACCATTTTAATGCTACGCTCGCCACGAACCGCGAACGTCTCTATTAGAAAGTGTTTTATCTTGATTTATTCTCGCCTGGAGAAATTACACAAGATTATTGCACAGTGGCGGACCGCTAGGGACTGCGAATAATTTTATTATGTCACTGATCAGTGCGAGTGCATTTCAAACGATTGCACTTACTGAAAGTACCGAAAGGTAGAGTTATAAGCGCCATTATTGATCCTATTATTTCAAATACCTTGTCACGTGTTGCATTCAGAAATGAATTATATTGTATTTGTATAAGACACGTGTAATTTGGATGTCTTATATCTGATATTTTCTGAGATATCAATGCATTTGCATTGGTTAGGTTCTCAAGTTGATGTGCGTTAAATTACTTGTGACTGATGATAAGATGAATTCAATAATAATATGATTTTGAAGTGATCTTAAACCTTTTGACCAGGAAAAATATTGAATGTATTCCGATAAAAGAACATTGACAATGATGTCGAGATGAATATAGGTAAAATAAAATTCGAAAGGATATTTCATATGGGACACTAAAAACAATTTTTACATATAATTAGACATTATTAGCTTAAAGTGTACCAAACAAATCTAGCAGTACGTATATAAATATTAAACTGTTGCCTATCAAACTTTTGATTCAAGTTGATGCATATGTCATAAGTACACATTTATTATTTCGTAGTACGTACTCGTGTATCATTAAAATGCATCAAACTTTCAGTGCATCGAAAGCTATCTGATATTTAATGTGAGCTATTTTATATGCAGTTAATCATATGCATCATATAATCATATATGCATTTACTTCTACTTGCTAATTATCATCGTTGGTACAAGAATTTGTAGAATGTAGGACAGTTTCGTGTGACGAAACTTTAAGGTTAAATCCGACACAGTTCGACAATCGACCATTCAAGGATTAAATTTGTAACGAGTTTCGAAACATGCCATCTTTTTACCACACCTCAACAGACGGTATTACTTAAGGCGATTACATCGCTGAACCTCTGTCTCTCGAACAAAGTTGTTCCCCGTGTTATTAAGAGCGTGTTTGCCGTTTCATGCACCTTTGTGCCTCGAACGATGATAACTGTGTTCATTTATTATCCGCGATCGCTCAGCCGAGAAGGGCTCTTCGTTGATTAAGTGGACTACGTGATTAAGTTGAAAGCATGTATGATTCATCGCAAGTTTTCAAACAAAGACATTGACCGAGTACGCGTAATCCTGATTAAGGAGTTCCCTTAACTTCCAGACGGATCTCTTCCCAAAACACCAGGAATTTCTATATCGGAACCGCAACAAATTAGCGAATTCGATTTCGAAGCAACCAGTGGTATCGGCTACTTCCTTGCTTGATCGATGATTTAGTGGGGTTATTATACTTAGGTGTTTACAAGGGGAATCTGGGTATTTATATGTTGGGATTGCCAATTTGGTTTGAATTTAATATAATTATAGTAAATTATATAGATGATAGCCTTATATGGTTATAGTGTTTCTCAGTCGCGAGGAAGAAGCTGAAGATTGAGATGAGGTGCTAAATTACCAAATTCTCAACCTTTCAAATCAGATTTACAAATTTGAAAAAACCCTCAAATTACCATATTCTCATTTGTCGAAATTCCCAAGTTCTCAAATTTTCACATTTCTGGAACCACTTTCCAAAATTCCCAAATCCTTAGATTCTCACATTCCTAAATATTCATTATCATAAAATTTCAAATAAAAATTTCTCCCTTATTTGTCCCTTCTTTCTCCTTTTCTATGTCATTGACAATTTTGTTATAACTTGCCAGAGTTATCACTTCAGACATTTAGAGTCGGAACAAAAAGACTCGACCAAATATTAGTTTCGACTCGATCGTTCCATTCTTCGCGAAAGAGGCACGAAAGAAAACTGTCATTTTCCTCGGTAAAACCCTTTCCCATTGTGTAGCTCGATTGTTTTTTGCGACCGGTCGCATTACCCTACCGATTCGCCTTCTTAACACGTTTTTCGGGAAACGTCATAGTTTATCGAGTCAGGAGGTTTTTCTTTCCGGCACGTCTCTTTCTGTACGGAATCAGCAAAAACAACCCTCTGGATCCATAATTCATACACCCTCTAACGCCCTTAAACGTTAACCACCCCGTGACTTCCAGCGGTATCGTTCTATTATAGCTCGAAAACGGTGAACCGTGACGGTGGTGGCGATGGTAACGGTGGTGGTAGCACCGATACGAACTATGTATCGGTGTCGTTTTCAACAATGATCGTCCTAGTTGTTATAGTTATGCGCTCGCCGCAACGGTAGGCCAATATTTTAAGAGCGGGGGGTGAGCTGATTTCTAGCGGCGCCATTTTATCGGCCCTCGTCTACCGAAAACAGGGGTGGGAGATTAAACCGGTTGCGTCAGCGATTTCCTATTGACAGCCGTAATAAGTCGTCGGTTCCGGAACAATATGATTTCCGCGAGATTATATCGAGAATAATGATGAAGGGGCTTCTGCCCGCTGGAAAATTGGTTTGCGTGTTTATATCGCCGGCCAAACCGACCGCTCGTGAGCGAGCATGACTGTTATTTTTCGAGACGAAAGGGTTATCGATAGTTAGACGGCCACTTTGGCTGTGCACCGGCAGCTCTCCTTATCGTTAAGTAAACTTGAAATTCTTCATCGACCCGCTTTCCTGGATACGTTCCGTAAAATACTCGCAAATTACGAATTCCGTGGATATCGGACTTTCATCTACTAGGAAATCATTTGTAGATACAAAGTCACTAATAATTTTCAACATCGGTCTAATTTTAACTTTTTTGGAATTTGACAAATGTTTGCACTTTTTTATTTGTTCCTCAAAAATATAGTCCCATTTGAAGAATATGATAAGCATTTGAAAAGTAGGATTCATTTATATGATTCTGAAATGCAGTGATGCGAACAAGTGTGTGGAACTTGTTTTTGTAGATATATAAGGAAATAGTATTGATATCTGTAATAGATTTGTTTATGTGTAATTTAGTTTATTATTGAATGTTATAGATATTCTACCATGATTGGTGTTCTAGTTTATTGAATCTCGAATGATGACGTTCAATATATTATGATTACTCATCAATGTAGCGTGGAAATGGATTTAGAACTTCTCTACATGGTACAGCAAATGGAAAACGAAATAGTTCCATTTATGATGAGTTCGTTCATGAATAATTATAATTTACTTTAAGTCTAAAGTAACGTAAAAATAAAATAAGTATAATCCATCAGTATAATAATCCATTTGTCCTTAAATATTAAAAATATTTCGACTTTTTTGCGCAGATGCAAAAAATAACACGAGTAGAATATTATAACACATGTTACAAAGCTGTCCTATGGATTTCAGATCAATTTTTAACGAAAAATATAAAAATGCACGACATGTACAACTTTAATCGAAGCTCAGTATGTTTTCCACGTACCGAAACCGTCGCAGAATTGGAATCGTGAAGTTGAATATGAAGTCGCTTATTATAAACGGAACAGCACGAATTCCCAAAAGCGTTAAAGATTCACGGAATAACTGGTTGATTTACGGATTGCCGTAATAGCCACGCGAGCAAACTTCTCGAAAGAACATGCATTTTAAATCATCCAGACGACATCGTACACGCGTTACTCGATATTTCACCGAGCAACCGGTAAGGTGCAAAACTCTCGTTAATTTTTTGCACGAAGCACACGGGAACTGCACGGCAATAGTGATATTATTTACGACGTCTGTTATGTAGTTGTTATAAATGAATCCCTAAAACTTACTATGTAATTTGCTTATCACTTATCCGCTAATAGGCTCGCTGTTAGGCGCAATTATGGCTTTACGTTCAAATTGTATTTGGTATCTACCATCGGTAATCCGTTTTGTCAATTGGCATGTGAAGTTTATTTTATCAACTCTTTTTCTTTTCTCACTGTTTATTGAATGTTATTGGGTGAGTATAATCGAGAGTCATATTAGGCAATCTTTACTCTTTTTGGACTAATGACTTGATGAGATACATGTGTAATGAAGAATTTGTTAAATTTGGAATTTGAGAACGTATTAACGTTTTAATTTAGCAGAGTAACAAATTTTCAAACCTTCTGCATTTCCACATTCTCAAATTCTCAAATTCTCAAATTCTCAAATTTCCAAATTTTCAAATTCGAAAAGTTCCCAAAATTCCTAAAATGTTCAAGTGCCCAAGTTCCTAAATTTCCAAGTTCCCAAGTTCCCAAATCCCCAACATCTCAAATTCCCAAATTCCCCAAATTCCCCAAATTCCCCAAATCCTAAATTCCCACATTCCCAAATCCCAAATCCCAAATTCGCCAAATTCCCTAAATTTCCCAAATTTCCAAAATCCCAAATCCCAAATTTCCAAATACCCCAAATTCCGCAAATTCCGCAAATTCCCTAAATTCCCTAAATTCTCCAAACTCTCCAAATTCTTCAAATTCCCCAAATTTGCAAATTTCTAAATTCCCAAAATCCTAAATTCCCCAAATTCCCTAATTCACAAATCCAAATTCCCAAATCCCAAATCTTAAATTTTCAAATACCTCAAATTCCCTAAATTCCTAAAATCCAAGTTAGCACAATGTAAAATGCTGAAATGTATAGCACCCTACTCGAAAGTATATTATATCGTTCGGTTGATAAATTCGCGCATGCCCATTTTTTACCGGGCTCCTTACTCGCAGGATTGTCTTGATTCAACGACCATAGGGAGTTGATAGGTGACTCCCGTGTATCCCCATCGAGTTGAGAAAATCCCGATAAAGTGCTTTGAAAGTTCCCCGGGAAGTGCACTTCTCCAGCAACTTCTCAGTTGACATGTTTACCGATCCCATAGAGTCTATGGTATTGGCGATCGCGTTCGAGCCTCGCATTTTACGTATTTATTGTCGTATCGACGCGTTCGATGTTGCCCGAAGAAAAGTGTCTCGATTTCTTCGACCAAAAGGTGCGAATTTTTCATCGGCCACTTCCCGATCGTCGTATCTTATTTTTCCCGAAGGAAAACTGCTAAGTATAGTACCTCGTTATGTTCAATCCTTCATTTCCACCAAGTCGGGACCTTATAATTACTACAGTTCCAATTGCTGCTGTTTACGAAACAAGCACCTCTCTAGACGTTCCTATAATGATTGCTTTGTTAATCTCGATTGCAGCAGAAGTACGTAATTAGAATTTCCAGTTTGGACAAGGAGTCATTAGTATCCACAAATTCGTTGGCTGGTAAGATCAAATTGACTAGCAGTTTATTATCGAACAAAATTAGTTTAATGTTTTTGAACAGTTTTAGCTTCATGATGGATTTGTATGTTGTTGATGACCACGTTGAAATGGTTATATTAATTAAGATGTTACATGAAACAGATTACTGAAGGTACAGTTAGACTCTAGCTATATTGACATTTAGGATGGACTTATACACGAACTAATGATGTACAAGTTCTAACTCTGTAATCAACTGGCACATGTTATGGACATCGAGCAATTGACGACATAAGCTGCAGAACGCAAGAATGCTGGCTATCACGATATGGGGATCAAAGACCCAATCTTTCACAAAATCATACCCATATTATCGAATCAAATTCCACATGCAAACTAAAGAGCAATGAAGCACATGTAGTATGCCAAAATCACCAAAAGTTTACGTTCACTAATTAGTCTGACTTGTGATATAACGAAGACCCCTTATATAACGAAGATGGAAATAAATTTGGATCTATTTGGAAATGCCTAACTAGTTTGAAGGGTCCAGCCGTATATCGTAGCAAGTATATCAACCGTACATATGCGAAAGGTTCAACGTCCACATATTGTGACTATCGCAGAATTCCGGCCATAAGCACACGACAGTGCAATACGCGGATAAGGTTCAGAAACCGCAAGGGTGAAACGGAGGTTAGGTGTTTCGATCGGCGGTGACACTTTTATGCCCGCCGCATAAAAAGTTCTGGTAATCAAAAGCTCGTTAAGATGATTTATAATTTGCCACTGCATTTAACCCACCCTGTTCGTTCTCCGTATATATGGTCGGTTTTTTCATAATAACGAGCCAACCCTACCGCCATTTCTGCCAGCTTATATTTTCGCGAGCCGAAAGGGAGGGTGAACGGTACTAATGTCCGCGTCACAAAGGGTGAAATTCACGGCTGCTGATGGCAAAAGAATCGTAAAGCTCGATACTAACGGTGTACACCTCCGATCAGATTCACCGGCTACGTGAACTATAGTAATCGACCAGTTGGAAAAATTGCAATCTGCTCGGGGTAATTGTATTTTTGTGTGCACACCGTTCGTGCGGTCGCCACGTGTTAGTCCAGCGTTTTCTGCGAGCGTGGTGAAAAATTATTAGCCTCTGGCAATCTGAGAGTCAGATGGCAAAACCGATAAATGCTGCGGCACGTTAGCACCTTGTTACTTCTCGTGGTAAAAAGAAACGCCGTGGAATTATTTCTCTTCCTCTACATGAATTGTGAATTAAACTTTTTTACGTCGGACAGAACGTTGACATGAACTTATTGGACTCGGTGTCGTACCTTTCTTTCTGAATTTTTCCAAGTTTATGCCGGTTCAAAACGTTGTTAAGTAATAAGCACAAATGGTGGATATAATGTATACAGTTATCGAAGTACTAATTTTTGTGTTAATAATCAAAATGATCGGTTGTTCTGCAATATTCAAGTTGCCTACATGTTCTACCTAACGTATACATCTCATTAGCCTCAAAATGGTTCTGCTTTGATTTTCAAATATTACAACTACAATGAGTTGTTTAATAATTCAATTGTTAAATGTTGTTAATGTGTAAATATATTAGTCAATGCAGAAATGAAATATGATGTACACAAAGTCAATATACAAACAAATTATGAATCACAATTGCATAGTTACGAATAAAAGATGATGTTTATAATGGCGTTAATAGTTCAGGAAAATGTGGGTTTTAAATCGATAGGGCTGCAAGTTCTGTAGTTGAATTGAGGTACATACCTGCGCTTTCGCCATTAAAAAAAAGACAGCTCGTCAAAGCAAACGAGTTTATGAGTCACACGAGTTTATATCACACAGTGGTATGATTCACTAAAAGAAAAATGTACTTTAATTACCGTTTTTCTTTCAATTTTGTTATTGCAGTTAAATATGAAAACGAGCTTTAGCTTCTTTATGAAAATCATGACGTATGAGCTAGAAAAAGGAGAACCAAGGGAAAATAGGGAAGACGATAAGGTTCTTTCGTTGCATGGCTAACATATAATTTCGAGGAATTTCCGACGTAGAATTTTAATAAAGTCACGCTCGTAAGCCAAAAATTTTAGTATCTCTTAGCGAGCGAGCCCGTTCAGCCGGAAACAAGAAATAGATAAAATCTTCTTTACAGCGACTCGCTTTAATTAACTTCTGGCAAAAAATATAATGGACCATATATAAATCGAGTTAGAAATTTACATGCTTTTAGAGGTATACATTGTCAAATCTTCGAATTTTTTAATTGGAATTTCGAATTACGAAATCTTGAAATTCTAAGTTTTTGGAAGTTTCAATTTTCACCTTCGGAGAAATTAGGGTTTTTAAACTCTTAAATTTACAAGTTTTATACTTCCCAAGTTCAAATTCTGAATTTTGCGAATTACGATATTTCGAGAATTTAAATTTTACGAAGTCCATATTCCTCAAATTTCTACTACCCCAAATTCCAAAATTTCCATATTTCTCAAGTTCCCAAATTCTAAATATTCCAAATTTCCCAGATTCCCAAATTCTAAATTCCCCAAATTCTAAATATTCCAATTTCCAAATTTCCCAAATTCTAAATATTCCAAATCCCACATACCCCTAATTCTAAATATTCCAATTTCCAAATTTCCCAAATTCTAAATATTCCAAATCTCGCATACCTCAAATTCTAAATATTCCAACTTCCAAATTTCTCAAATTCCCAAAATACCAAATTTCCCAAAAACGTAAATTCCGAAATTTCTAAACTCCCACAGTCCCGAATTTTCCAATTTCAGAATGATCCTACTCTCCATGATATAACCGTAAGAGAATCTGCCAAAGGAAGCAAAAGTCAACATAACCTACAATCTAAAAGGCCAGTTGGAACATGTCTTTATACATCATTGATAGTCGAAGATCTTTGAAGGCAGCTTTTCTTTGATAGTCACATAGTCGGCCAGCATCAACGAACCATCCATAAAACGTAGCACGATTCGAAAGTTCAATTTTACTCGGTACATCGAATGGTTGCTTCGCTTTTCAAAGCGTTCTTTAAAGAACCGTCCAACTCGTCTACGTAGATAGCATCAATAGAGAAAAGGGCATGGTTCATGGACGTTTTCGCGGTCGCTTTTCACGAATTCACAGGGGAGTTATTAACGGCCTCTGATCTCCAAGCTAAACGCGAATTTGTCTACAAAGTACATGTGTGTGTGATCTGGGAATTTGCAAATCTGAGTATTTGCAGATTCGGCAATTTAGGGACCTGAAGATTTGGGAATTTGGGGATGTAGGAATTTGGAAATTTAGGTATTTGAGTACCTGACAATTTGGAAATTGAGGTATTTTGTGTACCTGACAATTTAGAAATTTAGGAATCACAGAACTTGTATATCTAATTATTTGTAAATTCAAGAATTTAAGTATCCAGAAATTTGTAAATCCAGATAATTAGCAATTTGAAAATTTGACATTAGAATCCAATTATACGATAAGCACCACAAGTCCCAAAAATCTAAAATTCGTAAATCAACCACTTTTACACAGACATATTTCACAAGTTATCGGCCAAACGCAGCAACGGAGCAAACGCACCAAAATTTCACCGACTAAGATTAGAATCGCAAAATCCCTCGAGGTCAGCACATTCCCTCTCCTAATTTAATAACCTCCGTAATTGCGCGTAGAATATGCCACATAAATTCTTCCACTAATAGCTTACGAATTCGGCGATTCATCATCGGCCAATTGTAGAAGTATCCAATGGAATAGGGTCGTAGAACCCTGTGCGTTTCATTTTTTAGCCAGAACATTGAACGATCGTCCGAGAAATAAGACACGAAAATTGCCGTTTTATCAAGTTTTTCGTGGGAATTCTTTGGAAGGCTCGTACATCACTTAGGAGAGCCAGCCAGGAGGGTTATCCGCGAAAAAATAATAGCCAATCCTTTACGTTTCCAGGCGTTGCTTTTTCTCGTTCGAGGACGTAAGATGGCGGTAAGCCCCGCGACTAAGTAGATTTTGATCGCCATCGACGATTGTTTTCGCCCCGTTGAAACAAAAATTATTGCCGAAACCATCCCCGTTGGAAATTCAAATTAATATCGCGAACTTTCACGCGTGCCTCGTCGCAAATTACTCCGGTCTCTCCTTAACCCGCGGCGATCAAATTATAAAGTTGCGCATTCCTCGACTTACTACTTTGAGGCGGGTAACTTCACGGTGAGGTGGAATTATTCGGATTTAAAAGTTGACGGAAGTCAGTCTACTCGCTGGCATCTTAATGAGACCGGCGTACTCTATTTTTGAAAGTATCTCGTGCGTACGGGGGATGATATTCGCGAATTCTTCGCTCTGACGATGAGCAAACGCTCCTTCAAGGATTTTCAAAACATCGCGCTTCCTATTTAATTATCCTCCAACGAGAACGTCCTTTGGGAATCCCGATAAACTTCATATTTTCACGTGAATAATGTACTTGATGGATTCTTTTTACAAAGTGTTTCATTAATCGCAATACACCTGGGAAAAGGATGCTATCTTGCTCCTCTTCTTCAAATTATTTTTCCTGGATAAATAAATTTTTTTAACGTTTTATTTTGAAGAGCAAGAATGTTTTTGTTTTGAAGAAGTTTGAAAAGTTCTTTGTAAAAATATTTGTTTGTAACCAGTATTAGGTTGGTTCGTTTTAACTTGACTCAAAGATTTCAAAGTATTTGCAAATTTTATTTACTAGTTTATCGTCAAATTTTCTCCTGCATATAACAAAATATGTTCCACAAATTTTTACGAGAGAAGAAATTAGTACCATCCCTATTAGATAACTGAAACCAGTATAAAGTCTGCATTAGCTGAACAACGGATGTTTATGGTTTCAAAGCTCCATAAAAACATAAATCACGTAATCTACGAGATGCGGATTTATAGATTGCGCGAGTTCACTTTGCAGACTTCGATCATAAATGGAGAAACGTGAGTGGTCCGCTGATAATTAATACTGCATGTGGCATGGTGTCCAAATTTATCAGCAGCAACAAAGCACGCAATAATTCTTGGAAATGTCTGTACATTTTAAAACTTTCGGAGCGTAATGGTAGTCGGCGAACAGCGCTTTGTCTTTAGTTTAAAATTTGCTGGACGGTGAACTGTATCGTGTCGCGAAGACAGTGACGGAAACGTGTTTCCAGTTGCTAACCACCATAAAGCAGAATGGATTGCGCGCCGCTATCAACCCAGGTGAAGTATTAGAGAAAACTTGGATGTCATTTAATTGAAAAGGCGATCAATCTCGATTCTACGGAATAAGAGTATATAAAAAATTTCACTCCATCGCGAGCCCTTATTTTCACCGTCGCCGCGAAATCTGCTTTCCACGCGAAAAATATGGCGACCAAGCAGGAAGAGCACCTTCGCCAGTTCATTTTTAATGATTTTTGAGGACTTGAAGACTCGATGGGTTGGGAATATAGGTATTTGGAGTTTTATTTGGGGAGTGATTTGGAAAAGGAATTTATGTTGAATTTGGGAAATTAGAAATTTTGAGACGTATGAATTTGGAGACACAGGAATTTAGGGTCATAGGAATTTCGGGACTTAGGAATTTGGTAAGACAAGGATTTGAAGATTTAGGGATTTTGGGGGCTTAGGAATTTGAGAAGAGAAGGATTGGAGAATCTAGGGATTTTGGAACGTAGAAATATTGGATCATGAGATCTAGGGATCTTTTGATATTGGAATTTTGGAATGAAGAGGTTTTGAAACCTTGCGATATTTTAGTCTACGGACCTCGGGATCTAGGGATTTGGGAATCTAATTATTCGGAATTTAATAATTCAAGAATCTAAC
This sequence comes from Megachile lagopoda, assembly GCA_036983795.1. Classification (NCBI taxonomy): domain Eukaryota; kingdom Metazoa; phylum Arthropoda; class Insecta; order Hymenoptera; family Megachilidae; genus Megachile; species Megachile lagopoda. Next base: position 10,571,172 of record CM072800.1, read on the forward strand.
TATTTCGGAAATCTAGCTAGGGATTCGGAAATCTAATTCAAAATTTACAATTCGGCAAAAAGAAATTTGAGACCTAGGAGCTCATAAATTTCGAAATTTGTTCCAAAATTGAAAACCCTAAAAATTCGTAAGTTTGTAAACTTGGAAAATATACCGAGATTAAGAGGTATGAAAATTGGTGAGTTTGTAAAGTTGAAATAGATCTATATAGGTGTCCCCGCCCAAAGGAAGCGTACATTGCACCCGAATGTACAATAAGCTTCCGCGTAAACCTCGCGTATATAACTGACTTAGAAAGTTAGCGACACCGGAAGGGACGCGGAAAGTAACACCGTGTGAAAAGAGCAAAGACAAATCGTTTCTCCTCCGGCGAGACCCGGTGAACTAAGCTTTTCGAGCAAGAACTCGAGTTCGTACCGTTCCACGTGGTAATTAAATTGGATGTTCCCTACGAAGAAAGTGGCAAGAGGACGGTCTATCCCCTCACGCCTAACCGTTCCGGGGATAGCTGAATCGAATGAACGACGAGGATCCGTCGTGAAAGGGCCTGATTGCTCTCTAATCTTCGCGAAATTGCGTCGCGAGCAGCTAAGTCGTAGTTCAACGTCGCCGATTAGTCGAACACCTCGAACTTCGAGGTATTGTTTCGTAATTCGACGTTCGACTCGCGGGAGGAACGATTAACGCGAGCGCCAACTTGTCGTTACCTATCTTCGTGAAATCACCGACTGTCTGCGGTTTTCTACACTTTCCCTCGCTAATGTTCTCAGATATTCGCGTGAAGATGTTGGAAGACGGAGTATCAGGCTTTCAAGGAATGATAGCACTTTTAAACGTGTTCCTGAATTCGCTTATGTCTATATATGAAATTAGGCAGTTCAGATTTTCATATTTTCTTTATTTAGACATTTCAAGTTTTCATATTTCCAAATTCTCAATTGTTCAAGTTCAGACATTTCTACCTCGCGTATTTACAAAATATATTTCAAATGATCATATTTCCAAATTCTCAAATACTCAAACCTGAGTATGCAAACTTGTATACTCTTTAAGTGTTCAAATTAATAAACATACAAATATACAAATGACTTACAAATTTATAAATCGACAACCTTGCAAATACCCTAACTTGACTCACAAATTTTTGATCTTGGAATTCAAATTTCTCCTCCGTTTCGCAAAATTGCACGTTATTATTTTACAAAATAATTATTTTCCCTCCCTTCTGCAATTACATTCACTTTGAACCAAATCCGTGCTTCAACCATCATGCACGTCTCACGCTACCATCTAACATACACGTTACCATGTAAAACATGCAATTATATCGCGTCTAAACGATACAATATCGCTTAAAATTATTTCTCCTCGATTACAGTAAAGATGTCAACAGCTAAAAGTTAACAGAAAAGGTACACAGTGTTCTTTCTCCAGAATGTGACTTTCTGAAAAGCGATAACGATGCAGGCTATATCCGTTATGGCGCACTGTTATCCACGAATGAACACGCGATTTAGTTGATTTATCAGCTTAAAAGAAAAGTACGCTACCGAGTTTTAAACGAGAAGCAAATGAGTGAGTCGAAAGTGGGTTCGAACATTAAGGAGGATATATTTATGCGACGGTCGCAGCTCTGCGGTTCCAATAACACCGATACGCAAGCACGAGACACGAAATTGTGTTATCTGTTCGACTATAGGGGAACTAACCGGAATTCCACCGTGGCCATAAACATGACAGTCTAGTGTGCTGTAACCAGCTCATTGCCGTGGGCGTTAGATACCTTCCTCTTCTCTGTTCGAACGTTTAGACAAGCTTTCTCCTTTATTCTGGATCGTAAGCTTCTTTTTCTTTCTATACGACTTGTCCAGAAATTGTCACGCATCTTCCATCGATTCCATTCTAAATACCACCCGGGTGTTGTAACCATTCTCAACCCATATCTGGATGTAGGCTGTTCATATACCAGTCCTCGACTATTTTCGATTGTAAATTTTACAGGTTAGTAAAACTTCCAAATTTTTTATTACCCAAATTGCTTGGTGTTTCAAACTTTCAATCTTTTAATTCTTCGTTATTAGAAATTTGGACATTGAAATTGCAAATTTAGAAATTTGGAGATATGAACATTCAGAGAGTTAGAAATTCAATCATGTAGGAATTTAAAAATTTATGATTTCGGATCTTCAGAGAATTGGAAATTTAAGTATTCAATAATTCAGAAGTTTGAAACTTTAGAAGTAATGTAGGAATTGGAGAATTTAAAAATTTATTAACTCGGAACTTTGGAAGTTTGGAAATTGAGAACCTTAGTAATTTGGGAATTCGAAAATAATTCAACAATCTGAAAATTAAAAAATCCTAAAATTGTATAATTCAGAGATCTAAGCACGGTCCAAATGATTATTTTTGTACTACAACCCCATCCCCAGCCCACTAACAAAACACGCCAGTCCAATTACACAGAAAGCACCCTCAAACCGTGTATTTCGCGCAAACCCCGCCCAATGTCATGTAAAATTTGATTAAAAGCAGAGATTGTTTTTCCATAGGCATACATAGATAGTACCTTTTATGCCGTACGAAACTCTAGCTAGCCCGTTTATTTTCGCTGTGACAATAGTCGAACGTTAGTCACAGGAAATGCAAACTTCGGGCGACTGTTTGCGCCATGTGACAATTTTTCGCTTCGGACAGACACGCGATACACTCGGTGATTTTATCATCGAATTTCTTTGAACAGGATATCGCACGAACGATCCGAATGTACATTTCGATATATACATTTCTGCGTTTCGTTATTCGTACCTTTGTGAACTGTCTGGGGAAGATCCACACAAACCGTACTTGTCGCGACTCTACGACTACCATATTGTTTTCTTGTTTATCCTCCATTTTCTTCAAGCTTACTCGGACTACAGATAATGGGTACACCAGTCGAAGAATCGGAATGAAATCATGTTCACATATTTGATTTTCTAGGACAGATGTATTAAGACCAGTCCATTTATAAAATATTATGTGCTAACGTTAAGTGTATTTATAATACTAAATGTACTCACACTTTTCAGATGTTAGAGGAGAGCACATTGAAATGCGAAAACCATGTAACCTTGCAATTATAAATGACTTGTGTGTCCGTATGAATGTTGCTAAAATAAAATATAATACAACTCTTAACTATTATTAAAAAGTGACGTATAATCTCGTAGAATTTGAAGGTTACAAAGTGTCCACACTTTGTCCTCCAAAATTTGAAAGGTGCGACACACCCTGATGTAGATATGCCTGAACTTGTCCATAATTTAAAACAACGTGTTTCTTGCCCGTTTGTTCTACCGTTACTACTGTTTCAAGTCACGGAATCAGCAGGTTTTTAGTCACATCACGAATTACGTCCCACGCGTAGATGATTCAAGTGGCCGGAAAACAAAAGGTGACCTTAAGAAGTCCACGGAGCCGGAGGAGACATCCCTGAAAGAGGCCCCGCCGTTTCACTGACAATGCTCAGAGCTGACCTGGCCCGGACAGGCCGTCGTTATTAAACCTAAATCATTTGCGTCGGCCGCGACTGCCATAACTCACAGCCGCCTCGGTGAAATATGGTCGGCGTTCAAATTATTATTGTGCCTCGAAACTCTTCTGCCTTCGCGCCAACCGCGTCTCGTGAGGAATCCTTTTTCTTCCTCTTCACATCCTTGCCGGTTGTCCTACTCGGTCCTGGTGATCCGCTCTGAAATGATCTCTCTGTGCCGCGTCATCTCGATGTTCCGCGCTTGGGAACGATTCCGTAACGCGGCCATGATTTACTGCACGTGTCCGGATTTAACTTCGGAATTTTAAAGCACTCACACGCTCGTATTATTCTCTTCCCCCTTTTGCTCTTTATCCCCGAAGGACTTCGGGACCACCGTCCTCTCCGGGAATTCACCCGTCTTCTAAGAAAAATTTGCTTCGACCGTGTAACCATCTAGCGAGATCTTTTATAGGGAGTTCTATATATTATGTTTCGTATATGATTGCAGTGGTCTTCTGATGAAATGGAGGAGGCTCCATTATTTGATGTGCTACTCGGGGGTTATTTGTGCTGAATTTGTACGAGTGCTGCGAACCACTTATCGCCATTCTCTGCGGAATTTAGGTTACTAACAGCGCATAGTCGTAGAGTGATACACTCGGAGTAACTTTAAAGTTCCAATGTTTCAAAACTCCAAAACCTCCAATGTCCAACATTTTAAAATTCCAAGGTTTCCAAGGCCAAAAATTCTATAATTTTAAAGTCCCAAAGTCTCCAAACTTCCAAAAGTCCTAAAAGTATCACAAGTTTCTACCAAAAGTTCCAAAAATGCTAAAACCCCAAAATTTCAACAACCCAAAGTCTGAAAGTCCCCAAGTTCCAAAATCAAATAATTCCACAATCCCTATTCCGTAAGGTAATTTCCAAAATACTGAACTCTGCAAATTCAGAAATTCCCTTAAGAGGACTAACCTGCTCGTTGTACCTTTGTCCTATCCGTCTCTCTGCTCTGCCAGTGCTCGTTAATTAAACGTACAATTATAAACGTGAAATGTGTTCAGTCGAAGTATTTCGAAATCGCTGGTTACACGACGGATATTATTATTGTTATTATCGTATGACCGCGTTGTTTGACGTAGTTAGGAAATATTTCAAACAAATCGGCTAGAAATAACAGGGCGAAAGAGACGGCTCGTGTTCCGGGCCGGTCTGTAAAGGCGCGGCACCGATAATGCACAGGTAATTAAATATCGTTACGTGATTATCTTGTTCAATTGTTGATTACGATGTTCGATGAACCGTTAAACGATATTATCGTTGCCTGCGAATGATTTCCACCGGTTCGCAGTTTGACCTTTCTATAATGCACGCTACGTTTCATCGTGCATAACACGTTATCATTATTCAATTAAGCACTGTTACCGTCGTTTCGTACTTCGTATCGCCGCGATTATTCTCCGACAAAATGTCCGTTTGTAACATTCTTTTCGTGCCAGGTCCGCCCCGTGTCGTTCGTTAACGCTCGCCGATACTCGGCAAGATCCGAACGAGAAGCTATTAATAATTATTCATGGGTATGTAAATGAGAACACCGTGGTCGATATATGCTATATGCATATGTATATGTATATATACATATATATATCCTTTTCCCTTTCTGTAACGTTAATTTCGCCTGTTATAAATTATGAGGATCGCCGTGTATACACGGTGTCCCGTGTATCTCTGCCGGTACAAAATACCGGTAATATCGAAATCGCGCAACACGCCGCGCATAATGTTGTAGCTCGCGAGCAAATGGCCGATCGGAATCGTTTCTGCTTACGTACATCTTATTTATTAGCCGTGTAACCGTGTCGAGCGTGCCTTACAAGGCCCGCTCGGACACGAAACAAGCCTGGCACGCTTTGATGAATGACCACTGCTTACGTATTCACTTAAGGCCCAATAACGGCTTTATAAAACATCGGCCAACTCGTTCGACCATCTCGTTATCGTTCGTCTTATGTCGATCTCTAATAGTCTTTTGGTACTCGTAATTTTGGTATGAATCGATTTAGATTCATTTGGCGGGACAAAACAATTATATACAAGAAATACTCGTTGAAAAATTCACTGTCTTATAGTTGTGTTAATAATTCAGTAGTTCTCTTATATTTATTCAATAAAACACAATCACACATATTTATAAAAGAATGCTCTACACGAATTAGCAAATCTGCAAATTTGTTTGTCATTTGGAATGTTTCAATATAGTCATGGTAGATTAACCTCGAATGTAACAGAGTAGAGTAACTCGTACAAAAGTAGTATTTTAACGTAACATTTTCGTTGAGAAATAAGGTAAATTCGGTGGATCCTAGATTGTTGTGTTTTAATTATTTTGAACGGTATACGAGGGGAACGAATCGGCTTAACTCGGATTCGAAGGAACGGTGCTTGTTTTGACACATTGATTGACACGCTGAAAATTACCGCATTCGTTTAATCTTTCAATTTTCATATCATTTAAAGGCAACCCGTTAAATTCGTTCGCGAGTCGTGCTCGAACTCCGGAATCGAGTCACGGAATCAGGGAACCTTTGTTATTCCCGTTTCAATGAAGTCGCTTGAAATTCGGCAACGGAGGAGCGATTCGGCGAGAAAAAGGGAGACAATGGAGAAAGGGGCTCGCGATAATTTCTCCGAGGGACAAGGCACGTTAACCGAATCCGACTGCAAATTGCTTCGCGTCGGCTAACACCTTCCAGCCGTTTCGGCTCGAATTATAACCTTATTAGCATTCAAGATCGATACGATCTGCGCCGATACGCGGCAAATTTTCAACTTATTCTCGGCTGTCGACCGGCACAAAAGATCGTTAAAGAGATAAACCGCAGGGTGTTCCAATCACCGAAGAAATCTCTCTTCTTCGTTCTTCCTCTTCTGCTTCGCGATCTCGTTTTCGAACGGCGAAAGGGCTCCGTTTCTTTCAACGGATGTGAAAACGTAATTGTATCTCGATGGAGTCACAAGATGGTGGCTCGTGGACACTGTGGTCACTGCTAACAGCTCGAATACAATTCAAACCTTCGATATATAAGATTAACTTTACAATTTTTCATTCACAAATTTTCATATTTCTAAAGTTGTAAATTTCGAACTCTTCAAGTTTAACTTTTCAAATCCGTGAGATAACTTTAGTCAACGCTGTACTCCTTCGGAAGACGTACGATGCCACAAGTCATAAAGATATTGAGATTGAACAGCCCGGTAAAAACGTTGTTGGAGCTCTCCAGACACATAGTACAAAACAGTACTCGATAGTCTTCTGTCTCTGTTTATACGGGATTCAAATCATTAAAAGATATGTAAGATCATCTAATGTTTACATATTTATAGACCACCAAATTCAAAAGATGTGAAAATTCTATACCCTTAATTTCGTATATCCCCAAATTCTTGCATCCCGAAATTTTCGTATCTTCAGAAATGGGTGGACATCGAACAGGAATCCTCATCCCTTTTGATCGTCATATTTTTCTTAGGGCGGATCTGCTGCTGACTGTACGTGTCCGGATGGACTGTGTTTCCCGTGGAATACAATGGACATAATGGGCGGTTGCTGCGGGCAGACAATTTCGCTCGCGTCTCCAGACGGATGTAAGAAGCTGCTCCGGAGGACCCGGAGACGCTGGGAGGTCCCCGGGACTCGGTTTGCTCCGATGTCGCACCGTTTACAGGCTCAATACATCATTCTTTTCACAATTTGCCCGAAAGCCGTGAAAGCTGTGGGTTGCCACGACGTTGCATCGTACACCGTCGACCGGATACGTCCTAGGAGCCGGCAAACCTTGTCTCTGACGCAACGGAAGTGACAGCTACTTATCCCCAAAGCGACGGTCAAGTTTTACCGTAGATTTTCCACGCTTGACCCATCCAATCGAACTTCCTTCTTATTTTCTGTTTCGGGCCATCCCACAGAAATCGTACGTCGAATCGGCTAATCCGTAGGAATTGGAAACATTACGTTTCGTTAATCTGATGTATACAGAATGTCCGGTTTCAGCCTTCATAATTATCTACCGTATTGATTTTTAGTTCGACAAATTGTAGTTAAATTTGCTTTGGTTCGATGTGACGATTAATGCACAAATATGGACTACATGATTTGCTATGTTAACGAGACTATGCTAACTATGCTGGGCGAACTGTATACTTTTTCTGACCGGCTAATTAGCGACATTTTCAGCTGTGTACTGTTATAATTTTCAAGTGTACATTTCCATATTATATATATTATTGCATGTTACTGTATTATTTAAATTTTTCTATATTACACATTTTTGATTGTACAATGTAATATCAACGTATAACACACTTTAACCTACCACCTGAAATAAATCTAGAACTTCAAAATTTGGAAATAAAAGTTCGTGAGTTACGAAATTGTGAAATTTGCGTACGTGTCCCTACACAGAGGAAATCCACGATTTTACCCGTGTACACATGTACAATATCTGTCTACATATCTCCGCCATGGTAGCAAACGTGTGCAAGATCCACTGCAACGTGTGATCAAGCCGTACAAGAAATGTATAATAAAACATCAAAGGTTTTTCAGATTTATAAATTGAGGTACGATGGACACGAAACATAAAATTAATAAAAGTCAAATTTGTCAACATTTTATGATACAGCCCCGTACAGTAAATCTCTCGATCAGGTTGATGAAATGTCAAGAACAGCGTTAGGCAACCGATTGTAACGTGAGAAGGAGAAATTCCGATTCCATGAGGTGTGCGAGGAGTACACGGATCGTTTAAGAGACAGCATCGAAAGAAAGCGTCCTTTTCACGTCATGCTTGTCTTCGCCATAATTCGGAACGGCCGACAGGTCGGAATGTTTATACCCTTGTAGATACTTTGGGCCGGCTAGCACTCTGTGGTCTAAACCCGTGATATATAAGGAGTAGTTGACTAATCCCTTCTACCCTTGTGGTCAACCTACGGCCGTTCGGGACGTAAATAGCTCTGGCTACATTACGCTTTGAAATATTTTCCGGAATTATACCTACACGATCGCGTTAGCAGTATTGCTTAAACTATCCCCAAATAGAGGCTAGTTTAACCGCATACAGGAGGGAGGGATATAAATCTTACAATGGGGCTTGATCGAAAAGTATTGCTCCAGGGTCTGCTAACCGCAGAGATTCCAACTTCAGAATTAGTTTAGCTAACCGCTGTCGGTGGTAATAGCCTTTAAATTTCTAGATTCTTTCGAGTAATCGATTCGAAGTATTTGACGTTGTAACACGTAACTGCATAACGCGTGATTAAATATATAAAAAAACATTGATCAAATATTCGGATCTCTAATATTGAAGTACCTCGTTTCCAAATTTTAAACTTCAACATTCTGAAAGTGTATCTAATCCAACTGTTAACATTCTGTTACTATTAATACAAAATTGACCCAAGAAGTTTCCATTAAAATAATATTTACCGAATAGTATCAAAAGGATAGAGTAATACGGTCCATGAAAGCTCAGCTTGTATACCAAAGGTTACCTGTGCTTTACAAGAGATTTTTCAGAGCGTAACCAGGACCTTCTTTATGTAATTTGCGTGGCGACGCAATTATACGCGCGTTCGTTTTCGCGAAATAAGTAGAAGAGTAAGGCCACCGCGAGCAAAGAAAACAATGTCGAATCGTGTCAGGCGTAGGTGAAACCTGGCGAAGTCTTGATTACTCGGAATTAGATTCCCAATGAGTTTAATTTCCAGAAAGGCTCTCTGACAATTGGTGTCCTCGCTAGCCGGTTGGTGGTGGTCGGCGAAAACTCTCCGTACGCTTTTAACCAACAAAGCGCGCGCGCGTGTGCGTGCCAGCACCTAACACGCGGGAGTATATTTAAAAGTAATTGCCACAAAGCAGCGTGTTTGTTGGTTTCGCTTTGCCCGAATAACTTGGCCTCGTTGTTTCAACGCAGCCTCCCAGTTCTCCGCGAAAGTAGCATTAATCATGGGATTAATGAGAGCACGTAGAACACAGAGAACACGCGTTCTGAATAACGTCGTGAGCGAGCATCAAATGCTTAGGTCTGTTCGCGCGGCAGAACGCAAACAAAATTACACACACGCTTCCCGTGCATGTGTGTGCACCTTCTTTTTTCTAACGTGAAAAAAGATAATAATTTCTTGAGTTTTATCGACGAGAAACTTCGGGGTTGCAAGTAGAAATTTTCTTTGGGGAATTTTGGAAATTTTAGGAACTTGAAAAATTAGAAACTTGGAGATTTGGGGATTTAGGGATTTGGGAATTTGGGGATCTGGGGATTTGAGGATTTGGGAATTTGGAGATTTGGAGATTTGGGGATCTGGGGATTATGGGAATTTAGGGCTTTAAGAATTTAGGGACTTGGGAATTTAGGGATTTGGAAATTTAGGGATTTGAGAAATTAGGGATTTGGGAATGTAGGAATTTTAGGACTTTTAAGACTTTTGAAATTTTTGAAACTTGAGAAATTAGAAATTTGTGGATTTTGGTATTGAAGTATTTAGGAATTTGAGAAATTTACAGGTTCTAGGGTTGTATATATAAAAATTTGATAACTCATGAATTTGATAACTTGACAATTTGACAATATCAAAATTCGTAAGTTTAAAAATTTGAAACTTTGTAAAATTCAAAATTGAAAACGTAATATGTGGTTGTTCAGAAACCTCGTTCGATCAAACCGTTAATAAAAGTACAATTTCGTTGAGTTTGCACGTTCGTAGCTGCATCGATTGAAAAGTAATTAAAGTATTGTAATAGTACAAATACGATGGTGAACTGCCGAGCATAAATCAAATATTGAATCGTTAAATACGCTGGTTTAATTCCTCGAAACGCAGGAGTACACGTTAGACCTTTCGACGGTGAATTCTTTTGTGGGCGAAGAGACTCGACGATGGTGTTTCATTGTTCGATATTAATCGTACAGGATTAAAGTTTCAAGCTAATTAAATATGCTGCTTCACGACTCTTCTGATCTTCCTTCTTTTCTATTTTAATTAATTATTTTTTACGATGTGATAACGCACATTACAGTTCATATGTGATAAACCTCAATCATATTTAGAACACAAGGACTTTTTAATTCAGTACCAGTTGTAAGTTATAAATCTTTGCATTACATGATTTACTAATATTTTTCAGACGTCTTAGTTTGAGTTTTAACCTTTGCAGTTTTATATCTATTCTCAGTAAAAATATGTTAAGTATAAACGGAATACGACCGTAAAGAGGTAAATGTGCTGTAATAATATTTCGTCACCATATCATTTTAAAGAGAACATTCTCATTCCATTGATTCGGATTTGAAATTAGAATAAATCGTCGTGTCATCACGTCGCAGCGTGCTCGGCAAAATAATTAGAGCTTTGTCAATCAGCGGAATGTTTCACAGACCACGAAATATTTCTCGCTGACGTATTCTTGATTGTATACAAGAACATTCGTTGATTCGATCCAATCAAACATGTCGCGTGAAATTTTTTATCGCTGCAGAAAGTTGTCGATTTGGACAAGGCATCGGACAAAGGTCGGTTATCAAACATAGACGAGCCTGCAAGATTTTTTCAGCCAGTCGTCTCGCGATTCAAAACAGATCCAGACAGAATAATCGAGTTTCCATCAGGCTAGCCGTGGTTATCGTGGAAATCCCTCGCGCAGGATTTGTCATCCTCCCTAGCACGAGTCCCCGTACTCGTGTCAAAGGAGTGACGATCGTGGAAAGCTTTGTCAGAAATACCAGCCCTCCACTTACGTGCCTACGTACGTAGCGCCCCACGTATTCACCACCACGCGTGTACCAGCCTTAATACGCGCGAGGACGGCTGTTTATACAGATATATGGACGAAATACCGGCGTACGCTCGAGATGGTGGCAATATTTGCGCGGTCCTGACAGCAAGACAATGAGCCTCGATCCGACACGCGATATACAACCCCCCCTGGTTCTCTATCATCCACGATTCACCCTTGAACCCCCTTGTTCTTGTTATGGTACACCCATCCAGACGAATTCCCAGCCCTTCGGCCGCGGAGAAAAACAGACAGCGAACGGGGTTACACGAAGAGGAACCGGTAGGGGTTGATGCTTCACGGTAATCCTGAATTGTAAATTAATCCTCGACCTCTCGAGATTAATTTATACTTCGGGATTATGCGCACCTAGCCGCCCCATCGATCGTTACGTGTCGCTTTCTCTATTTATTTTCGCTTAATCTTCGTTCGTTGGATCGCTGATGCAATTGGACAGATCACGGCCATGGTTGGTCACCTTGTTGCGAGCAACTATGTAGAAGGACTACAGGCTATGAATTCATTTTTGTTAACCCTTGGTACTCGACCGTATTTTTGACAGATAACAACCCTACAATATTTTGTTCACAAAATTAACGAACACTTTTGAAGTTATTCTCTGCTATCGGTTTTCACTGGTGTTTTGCTGTGTTTATACAGCACATGTATACCACTCTAGATTTAATTTAAAAATACCTATTTCAACTAACGTTAAACTAACGAGTGTACCTTTCAAGCGCAGAGGGCTAATAATCAGCTAATTGTATCTACAGAATATCGTACATTGCCATTATTTAAATTGCCGATTGCGAAAGTTCACGAAGAACTTTATCAATTTGCAACTTTCCAATCTGTATAATTTAGACTTTCGAGTTTTTAAACTTACAAGCTTCTTCTTTATAATTAAAAAACTTTCAAATCTTCAAATTAACAAGATTACAATCCGTATAATTTGGAAACTTCCAAATTTTGTTGTCATTTCTCAACATTTTCTGTTCTTTCAGTCTATGTCTACCTTCATTATCTATTTTGTACTCTGTGTTTCTATTTGTTCTATGACCAATAAACAATCAATACAGTAGTAATAATCGTGGTCCACCGCAAATTTCGATTGACGAAGGTGTTGTCAAGGGTCGATGGTCAATTTCGGTTCCCACGGGACGTGCTGCTTTTATTTGTTTACTCAGGTACTCTAGCCTAGCGTTTAACGATCAGATTATTGAACAGACTCGTCCTTTATTACTTCGCCTACCAGCTTTTTGGTGCACAACGTCGGGGATCATAAATTGCTCATTTAGTGGGATGATGTACGTTTCGCACGACGTTAATTGTAGCATCGCCGTATTCACCGTTACGAGCGCTCTACTGCAATCTCCCTACACAATACAGAATTTCCACTCTTCTTTGTCGACCTCTAACTTCCGATCGTGAAATAAAGTATCAGTAAACACCTCCGATTTATTACACATCTTTCACGTCATCTACATGCAATTTTATCGTCCCTTTGTTACTCCAAAAAATATTTAAAGAGAAATTTACTTTGTAGCTATTCAAGTTTATCACGCTTGAAGTGCGTCACGAGTGCGGCACGTTATTGTACGACAAACAGTTAAAATACATTTGTGTCTTAAACATGCCACAATAAGATCCAACACGTAAATACTATCTTTATCATGAAAATGTTTTAACATTAAACTACAAGTGCGTCACGAGTGCGTTACAGCATTGAAAAGTTAAATGAATTATTAACTATCTTATACAATATCTTCAAGTATCTCACGTTTCAAATATACTACAATAAAATCAGACACATTTTTCTCGACAGAAAGTTTTGAATTCTGTAAATTTGGTTAGTATTTTGGTGCATGTCTTTAGGTCCGTTTGACTGCTCCATTTGGAAATGCACCTTTACAAAGGCGCCATGGAGATGTATAACGATATTCTTCTCGTGGAAGTTTCTATTAACCTTATGCCACGGTTAGGGGTGTTACCGAGAAACATCGAAATGCCACAAAGAACGTCCTATCGGACCATCTGGTCTGTCCCAGAGAGCATGAATTAACTCGGACATACCGTACCACCCATTCGCCTCAGGTATACACCGCAACAAGTAGATTTTTGCTACTTGGGGGGTAGTCCTTTCCTCCAGCCCTTTGTTTCCTCCTTCAAGCGGCCAAACGATAGACATCTTTCTGTGTAAACAAACAACGTTCTCGGAAGATGTTTTTCACCGATTCGGAAGTGTAAATCCTATCGCTTCAAAAATCAGTCAACTCGTAGCTAATTATTGCTTTGAAATATTAGCTTCTTGCATAAATTTTTTGTTATCTTGAATTTATACTCGTATTTTTGGACAAACTTTTATTTATAACTTTGAATCATTTGTAATAATTTTTGGTATTTTATCTAGGTATATTTGTTTAGCATTATTAAGTAGACAGAAGTATTGACATAATAATTCATAGGTTAAGCATTTATAGGTTATGTCGTTTATAATATAATTGTAGGAGGATAAAATTTGTTGAAAAGAAGACTATGATTATAATGAAGGTTCGTATAAATTGAAATATAGTAATGCATCCCTTTGTTCCTTTCGTAAAATGAATCGTGAATACACCCTCGAACTAAATCGGATTTCCTCGAATAGCATTTCCGCTCGCAGCAACCGAGATTTGCAGTTGAACAACGAAATTATTAACAGCAACAACACTTCTAACGGTAAAAAGGTTATTGTTTACCGTTAAATTTGGATTACCGTGGTTGCATTAAGAATTCCATCTTATTGCTCCATTCAGCGCCATCAACGCGCATTAATGCCACACATTCGCCCGCGATGCAGCTCGTTTAAGTAGATTTCCTTGTTTAATGTTTTCCCATCCCAAGTATAAACAACGAACGAGCTGCTTTTCCTCGTTGCCGGGGACCATCCCCGTTGAAATTGTATGGTTGACGAGAGAAATATAACCGGCGTGAAACGTAATTGCCTTCAAGATCGATGATACCGTAGCATTTTCGAAGCGGGCGTAACCACGGCCAACTAATTCTCCAGTTTTTACGCTCGACAACGGCGATTACAGTTTAATAGAAATTTTGCTACCGTCTCGAAAAGAAAAGGGACGGGCGAGTAACAAGATTCTTCTTCAATCTTCTTCAAGATGCAACTATAACCGACGCGACGTGATATTAATTTCACGTCGCTATTAAATGCGGCATCCGTACAAGAACGAGACGCTTCATATTTTACACGAATCTTTCAAACGTTCTTCTTTGTTCATATTTCAATTTCACTGGTTCGCACGACGATTGTGGTGAAATCCACCGATATCAACAGTTTTGGGATATATGGATTCTTGACATAGCATTTGACAAATTTGCAAATTCAAAAATTTCTTAATATTTAATAGCAAGTTCTTAAATTTCTAATTGGTTAAGTGATTAAGTGATGTAGTTAGCTCCTATAATCACTCTACTCACTCTTTTTAGTTGCTACAGTTAATCACTTTAATTTTTCTAGTTACGCGTTCTAGCAGCTGTAATCAATCGACGTAGAAGCTGTAGTTAGTTGCTCTAGTCGCTCTAGTCCTGTAAACCTCCTAGTTTCTCTAGTTACTTTAGTTGCTTTAATTGCACTATTTGGTTTATTTATCCTATTTCCTCCATTTTCTCTACTTATTATTTCAATCGCGTTAGTTGTTCTATCCGCTCTTGTTGCCCGTTAATCTCTGTACTTAATTATTCCTGTTGCTCCATATGCTCTCATTATTCGCTCCACTCGCTCCAGTTATTTACTCCACTCTCTACATCCGCTCTAGCTTCCCTAATTAGTAACACGAAGTTTTGGATATTCTACTCGATCACTCTAATCGTAGTAATTAGTCATTTAAGTCGCTCTAGTCATTTTAATTAGCGATTCTAATCACTTTATTCGACCGAGTTACCCTAATAATTCTCGTCGTTCTTGTTCTTCTCTTTCTTCTCTCGCCCTATCGTATTCGTCTTCCGGCGCTCATCAGTCATATCCCATACCATTCGGCGAAAGTCCCTAGAACAATTATAACTTCGTAACGATTTCCAAGTTAAACGTATGTACCTGTGCATGTTTGCGCAGGTATCGATCGTTCCATTCGATAACCGGCTTCGATATTCGGCATTCGCAACATGCCCGGGAACAAAGTGCCGATAATCTATGAAAGGAACACCGCAGCGAGAAACAGCAGGTTAAGCAACTGCTGGTATCTTTATCATCGGAACACAATTTCATTACAATATGGCCGCGCCGCTTACGAGTCCCAGGAGCGAACGCGCGGTGTGCGGTTTAATTAATCGTTCGTAAGGTACAGTTTGCATCCTCGCTGTTAATTATAGCGGGCACAACGCACGTTGTTATTACATCTCGCTGGAAATCGAGAGGTGTTGATCGAACGCTGATCTCGAAACGTTTTACGTGCTCGGATATCTCGTTCGTTACAGACGCAGTCTTTCCGACGGTTGTTCTGTGAATTAGTCCGGAAATAGCGTTGAACGGAGCATTGGCGATGATCCAATGCCACCCGGGCGCCGTTCAACGCCCGCGAAAATCTTCATCTTGTTACGTCGGAAATGTTCCGTCTCTTTGCTCGGGAGGAAATGAGTACACATCATGAACGATGGAGTTCACTTTTAAAAATGAATTTCGAAATGGTCGAAATTAAAGATCGAAGATTGTTAAATTTTGCGAATTTTGTTGACGATGCAAAAGTTTAAGGTAGTTAGGGACATGAGTTAGTTCGAGGATTTATAGGTTAGGATGATTTTAGGGAGAGCTAGGTTTTTCTGGAATCAGATTCCAAGTTATAAATTTTCAAATTCCTCGACTTTCATATATTTTAGTTAACTAAATTTTAACCCTCTTATTACCGAATTACCAAATTTCCAAATTCCTATATTCCCAAATTCTTAAATTTCTAAATCCCTATATCTCCAAATTCTCAAACTTCCAATTTCCTATTTCCCAAAATTCCCAACCATAAAAATCCCTAAATTTGCAAAGAGTCTATAGGAATCCAGGAACCTCCCCTTCAGTAAAGTGCCATCATCAAAATAAATACAACAAAACGTCTAATATATCAAACAATATAAAATCAGAAACCTGGTCAAACCTGAAATTGCCTTAAATTATTATTTGTAATTATTTTCCATATAGGGAAATGTATTTCTTGCCGTGTTTTTTCAACGTTGACGTCTTCCTTACGAGTTCGTGGTGCTCGCAGGATCGGGACAGTGTCACCACAGGGGATCACGTAACGCTGCAGGTGTGCCAAACATTTTTCAGGAAACGTGAGCGACCAGTGAGCCAAAATTATACGAAATCTCCAGCGGTGAAACGTCCCTTCTGTAAATTCCAACCTCTCCTTCAGCTTCGCCCTCTTAAACTCTGGTGAAAGTCCTGCGGCCACGTCGTTGTTACCCGACGATTGTAACTTACTTCTTTATAAAAACGACGAGCCCTGAATATGTTATACGACATACATTTTTAATTAAGGAGAAATATGTTGCACCTTGCTGTGAGAACTTACTATTTCTTGTACATGTACGTGAGGAAATAACTGAGGGTGCCACAATGGGGTGAGTTATTCAATTTTTGGTTTGGGACATTGAAGATTTTATTTTATTGAACGTACGTATGTTTTATTAATTAATTTATTTTTTTTTTTCGGGATAAAATGATATATTTTACATTAGTGTATACAAGTTTAAATGGGAGAATGTATCTGCACATGTATGAGCATTTAATGAAAAAGTTTATATGTTTTGTTATTTTTTATCTATTAAAATATAAACAGATTTACAACGTTTTTCGCGCACCAAATTTTTCGCTGAATTTCGCTACATTTCAGGGCAAAATATTTGGAAAAATTTGACTTACGCCATGGATTTTATCCCCTAAATCAAGGGCAGGAAGTTTCGAGGATGAAAATCGATGATTTAGGTGAAACGATTAAACATAAATCGTTGGAGAATTTCTGTTCGAATTTTTATTAACGGCAGACTGCATTTTTAACCGTTGTCCAAGCACACTGGATATGAAATTAAATTTCAAGCGGTAACGCGTTGCAGGAAATCAATGAAACATTTCAAGTAATCTCGCGTCGACGTGATTTCGCAACTATATTAACGTTACTTTCAATTTATTTATTTACAAAAAAACGTGATTCGCGAAAAACGCGTATCCGGCCGTCGAAGCGTTTTCAATAACGGAACGAGCGAAATAAAAATAAAAAAAAAGGTAAAAAAAGGAGCGAGAAAGATGGGAACGATTATCCGACGATTCCAACGCCGATTCAATTTCCATAGATTCTAGTTACAGTTTTATCTTTAATCCTCTCATTTGCAATCGGTCGTAAATACAATTACCACTGCCAGTTGAAAGCTTGTCGGCGGTTATTGACTGGTGGTCATCAATATCGGTCGAAATGAAATTTTCAGAGCTGTAAATAAATCCGGATTAACAAATACATCACTTTGCGATATCACTTTGAATTCTATACCCTTATTACTTTCAACTTATATTTTCATAATATTTTCGTACCTTTTAAAGCTTCTTTAATTGCTCTGGGTTGACAAGTTTCGAGATTGCCCAATTTTCAATGCCCCAAATTGTCAAGTCCCCTGTTTATAAATTTTAGGATCTTCGCAGAAAACTCGAAAATCGGAAGCTTCCAAAGTCGAGCAAAAAGTAAAGTTAATTATCATAAAAAAAATATTCGAATATTAGGAGTGTTGCCGTTCCAATATTTGATTATCGTTTAAGATTCAAATTCGAAGTGTAAATACCAGTAAAATTCGAACATTGAAGTATTGGAATTATGCGAGTATAAACGCGATACACGAATGACTATCGTTTCTGTTCGAGCAGGTGTCCCCGATATTTGTCTGCTCCGAGATACCTGAGCTCCGCATGAGTCGAAAATTACACGAAACCTCCAACAGAGTCTGCCTGGATGAATTCTCTGGATGATTCTCTTAGCTCCTATTTCTCTTCCTCCGTCAGATCGATTCTCTACCGAGGAGCATTAGTTCGAACGCGTTGCGCGTACCAGCACAATGCAACGAGCGGGATATATCCTTACAAGCATCGAGCAGTTTCAAATATTTTTGTAATAATGTCCGACCCGTGGGGAGGATCAACGGTGACAGCGACAACAACGGGATATGTCTCAATGTTTTGGTCCTCTCGTTCAGCTGTCCCCATTGTAAACCGAAATCGACAATGGCACGGTTCAAATGACGTATTCCCTCCCTATCCCATGGGACACCGTGCCTATACCTGTGCTCGACCTGACGACACAACCTCGTGGAGGTCTGTCCTATCCCGAGGCGATTCCGACCGCTTTTAGCGACACTTAAGATCGCTGGTGGCTTCAGGTTTGCTCTTTTGTGGCTACGTTTTCAAAATACCTCTCTTTTGCCAGCCACGAGCAAGATGGATACCTTCCTGACGAGCGAATAATACCGATCTGCTCGACGAACTTTTAATGGATTTGTTGTCGGTGGTGAGCACCGGAAAAGGATTTAAACGAAGGTGCTTTAGAATTGGGGACACTGAATTTAACGTTGCTATTTTACTTATCAAATGGAGTATGGCAGATTTTATGATCAGGTGAAACATGGGTGTATTTTAACTGGGATGTAGGACCTTAGGAAGGATACTTGCGTTGGATGAAAGCACAAAAGTTCCTGTTCATACATTTTCAAATTTTTAACTATTCAAGATTATAAACTTTCAAATTGTAACAACTCCAAGTTAAGCTCCTAACTCCAGGTGCGAAGTGGAAATTTCGTAGGAGATTTGCAAGTTAACTTAGTTCCTCGACATGTAAGCTATGTAAAGCAAATTCGTACGAAAGGCGATCGCTGTTTATCATCGTGTAAATCTTGAAGAAAGCAACGATTGTTAATAGATGCATGAACGGATCGATAGTCGAACGTACGATCTCTCGGCTACGAGTTTACTTAGCATTCAGGGGGTAACTCTGAAGTTAACGATAGTCCATTTAACTAATGAAATTTCAGGTACCTAAACACTCTCCCAGGGTATTCCTTGATGCTCGTCAATGTACGTAAATTTAGTTCGCGTCTGCTTGACTCGGCCAAGTGGTCGAGTTGCAAGCGTGAACACGCTTTTGCCGCGCGTGTTACAATTTACATCGACGTACCGGCCGATAAACTAGCCCGCAATTTCATGCATACGTCATCAGGAGCTCGAGGGAACGGCAGAGGAGGAATCGTCGATGGTAAACGTCACGTTCGACGAAACGTAGGTACGTCTACGTCGTCGTCGAATTCCACAGAAATTCTGGCTGTCGTTTTGAGCCGCCTACGAATGCTCCGCGAATTTCACTGGCAGAACGGAACTGAGTTAGCTGGCGGGAATTATGTGTCGATCCCCGTCGGCGAAACATGGAAATCCCGGCTATATGCACCGTCCAAACTGCCGAGTTTCCAAATTGTCGCGGTTCGATCGATAGGAAATTGCAATAACCTTCTCATCGGGAACACTGCGACGCTCGGTGTCAGGGATCAACGAATCAGAGAGACATCGATGCACACGGATCAAACCGGCGATGTATCCGTCGCATATTGCGCGGTATTTATCGTTAAATACATTTGCCTTCGAATAACTTAACTGGGTTAAACTATGAGGAAATGCGCGAGACCGTAATGGTGGTAGTTCGTCCCTCCCCTCTCGCTCGTACCCTCCCTGATTCAACACTCTATCGTTCTAGTATATTGTCCTAGAACAAAGGTTGTCCTGTAATGGTTGTGATTAATGCTGTTTGCGCACCGCCATTGTTCGCGATGGTATCGGTAAACAGTTTCGGTCTACCTGGACATTTTCGCGTTTTGATCCAACTATATAGGAAACTACTTAATCTACTACACGTGTTGTACGATACTACCGGATTAATCTAGCTTAAATCTTTAAAATGAGCGATGCGTTTCTTCAAACTGTGCGCAACTTTTCTGATTTCAAAATCAAAATTTTATGGTGTCTGACATGGTGAACATTTATTCTAGCAGTTATATACGTATATAACAGAGTAATAGCATTACAATGTTCAATTATCAAGTAATAATATTAATCTACTATAATAATGTCTGTAGAATATGTTATTCTCCAAAAATATGTCTAAAAGCATCAATGACCTTAAAATCTCAAAAACCATAACCAGCCTTATATTGTACTAATACAATTACATTAATATTGAAATATGTACATTTGATGACATCAGTAACCTTGAAATTTCAGAAAATATAACTAGCCACACATGTATCCTATTATGTCAATAACCGATAAATACGTTCAATTCGAAACTAACGTTAAATATATTTGAGATAATGTTCAAGTATGTAATTAAAAATCAGTGAGAAGTGAAGAGAGAACGAACAAGTGTCTCATTTAACGTTCTCCAACCGCTGACCGTTTTTTCCCCCGGGTTGGTTCCTTGTTTCGCCGTGTTCGAAGGGTTCATTGCGGTAACCACCGTAACAAGTTTCAACGCACTATCGGGCTTCGTGAATAATTAAAAGGTGCTGTGCTCGCAGCGAGATCTACTCTGCGCGATAAATTGATAATTAATTCAGACGTTAAACGTCGTAAACTGGTTCCCGTTTTATCGGCCAGTACTCGACGAGTTTCTCGCTGGAAGGAAAGCACACCCGAGACCGGAACATATCAATTTTTCCATAGAATCACGGTATTCTTTTTCGCCGTTTCCTCTCTCCTTTCTTCTCGGGGCCAGATTCGATCTCGTCGTCTCGTTCTCGTCGCAACGGGCTGCAGAACGGCCCCGTTGAAACTTCATTGTGCCGTGGAAATCGATGTGAAAAGGTGGAAAATGAAAAACGACCGTCGACGAAGGAGAGTCTTCTGGCGCTCTTCTAGCTGGCGCTGCTTTGAGCCACCTTAAAAGCCGTTAAATACCGCGTTGGAGTCGCCTTTATGGCCGTCATTGATTCAGTATTTACGCACAATACCTTAGGAATTGCCTTCGTCGGACCCCACCCGTCGTTCTCTAACCGTAGGAGGTCTAAAAACTTCTATTTTTCTTTTCCCCACGGCTCCTTTCCTTCTCGCATGCTGACACGTGAAAACCATTTTCTGCGCGTGACTTTTCAGCAGCCCCGCAGAAAAACGTGTGTTCCCCTTTTTCGATCTCCTGCATCCGGTTCATTTCTGCCACGACCTTGACTAATTGGAGAGAACAGCCGACCGTATGTTGCTTTTTGTAAAAACGCCGTGTAACAGCTTTTAATTTCTCAATCTGAACATGCCCTTCTGCAGCTTTTTACCTCGAACACCCTCTTTATTGGACACAAACGTTTTGACACTTTTCTAAGGAAAAACTCCATTCCATTCGGTTACGTATATCACTGAAATCTTATTATATATTAATCATTTTTCCAATACCGAGCATTATTTTTAAAATAGGTCTTCGTTTAACCATCGAACTATCAAGATCATCGAAAGCATGTAAATTCATAAATGTACAGCATAAGTATATGCATAAGTTTAAATTAAATGTTATTATTAACGAATAAGATGCAAGATAATAGAGAATTGTAAAATTGTGTATGTATCATCTTTCATCGATAATTTTAGCACAAAGTGATGCATCTACGAGCAACTGCACCCTCGCTAAGTTTTAATGATTCTGCGGGCTTCATTAATTAATACTTAATATCAAATTACTCGGTAATAATCGTGCAGTGTGCATTCTTCTTAGTACACGGAAAGGGAGGAACATTTAATTTCGCTATGTAACGTAAAGCAAAACAGCTTGGACGTTAACGACTGTCGCGAGCAATTTAACGCTCGGTACGGGCACGGGACTCGCGTCACCAAGAACGCAGGATTCGTCGAGTTTTCCTCAAATTACCTCGTTGACGTGGCACGGTATTCCGCGGTGTGCGATTACGAGACGGCATTTCAATTAGAGTTCCTCGAGCCTCGAGTGCAGAGTCCGACTCGAGTGACCTTATTCCCTAACAAGTTTGTTGAGAAATGTCACCGTTTTCGTCGAGCTTTCCTACTCTCAGAATAATTCGTTTCTTTGTCCGAGAAAGCTGATTCACGCAGAGACAATGAACGAGGTATAATGGACCGAATTATCGTACAAAAGAAAGTTTTCATACGTCAATGATGTAGCTTACACTGAGCTAACGAATGGTTGGACGTTTTTTGCACACGTTCTTGACCATTAAATTATGACCACCTTAATTAGAATATTGTCCCAGACTGATAGACCGCTTTTGGTTACGATGGCTTTAGAATTGTATAAAATCTACAAATAGATGCAAGATCGTGATAAAATTGAAGTCCCTGTCAAAGCTATAAATGACGAATCAGCACCGTCGTTTAAAAACGATCAAAGATTCACGAACTATTGTAATTATTCAGTTTCCATTAAATATTTATAATCGACTACCATCTCGCGAAGATGACGGATTTGACTCTATGCATATTTAAAGAAGTGTTCAATACAGAGTCAATCGTGAAACAGCGAGTAACTCGATAAAGGGAATTCGAAGGAACGGTTAAAAAGTTAAGCAGAAACGGCGCGAAGTTTTTACCCAAAGAGGTAAGTATATTTACCCGGTAGTCCCCATAGGGGTTAACTGAACGGCGATTCTAATTGAACTCAAACAAGAGAGACCCAGTTATTCCGTGAACCTACGTGACCTTAAACATGAGACACTCGAAACCGAGTATTGGTCTAACTGTTCTCGATAGACCCCGACATGCAGGTTTCAGATTGACCTTATTCTCTAACGGGTTTATTGAAATGTCACCGGCTGAACTATGGTCGAGGCGCGCATTAAGGCGGTCCACAATGCGCCTCGATGACAAGGGAGGCGATAAAATATTGGATGCACGGTGCCAGGCCATCCCACCGAATCCTTCCTTTTTCATCGGGCAACCAGGTAGGGGTGGACAAAGTACAGTCAGAAACAAATCTGACCTTCCTAGGGAAAAAATGGCAAGCAAGGGGTAAAAGGCATGTCGTTGATTATTAGGGATATTTGGTACTTTGAAAATATGAGGATGGGTTAAGAGTTTGGGAATCTCGATATTGAGGATCTGTGGGTATAAGAATCTAGGGATTTGACAGGCTGGGAATTTGGGGATCTAGGGGTTTGGGAATTTCGGAATTTGGGGGCTTTTGGGATTTACGGATTTCGGGATTCTGAAATTTGAGAGTTTAAGAATTTGGGGATTTGAGGATTTAGGTATTTAGGGATTTGGGGATTTGGGGATTTGGGGATTTTTAAATTAAAATATTTAAGGGTTTAGAGATTCAGGAATTTGGAGATTTATAAATTTAGGAATTTGGGGACTTAGGTACTATAGAACTCGAGAATATAGGGAATTTGGAATCAAGACAGTTGGGTATCTAGGAATTTATAAACCTAGAAATCTTTGGTTAAAGAAATTTGAGAATTTGAGAAATTTAAGAACTTTGATACTCGGGGATTTTGGAATTTAAGGAGTGGATATTCAGAAAGTTAGGTTCCTATTTAGGTTCCCACGTCACCTCCCTAGATTCCTATCCAATCCATCCTCAAATCCCATGGTGCTCAGATTCCCACGTCTCCAGATTACCCAATCGCAATTTTTCAAATTTAAAAAATCCTTACAAACGAAGAAGTGACACATCTCTCCCGCGATTGCTACATTTTCCCTAGGTAAGTCGATATTTGCTTTCGACTGTACTACAGGAAACCGACGAAAGCTCGACGAGTAGCTCGATACTGACAAAGCCGAGCGTTTTTTATGACCGACACGAGCATTACTCTTGCCGGCGAGAGTTATGACGCAGCATACGTTATCAGCCTCGTATTTCGCACCTGTTCACGCATTTTTCTTCGTAACCTGGCTTTCGAATGAATCGCGGCGTTTAATGGTCGTCACGTGGCCTGTTGACGCGTTACGTTGCCTCATATAAAATGAACGTTACTCCTCCGTAATGAAGATCCTGGGGATATTGGAAGCGAACGAGTACTCGCCTGTCCGATATTTACTCGTCCATACGTAATCAGTGTTGTGTCATTGATCTTCAGAGTGGCACACCAGTGTCTACCGATTGCAACCCACGAGTTGGCGCGTAATCGACCCGAAGTAAAAGCTGTATCCCACCGTGACTTCCAGCGTTACGTAATAAGAATTATAATGACGATAACTGCTGAACGCAATTCGCATTGAGACGTTTGTCGATTGTTATTGTTTTTGGCATAATTAGTGTACGACCGCGAGAGCCAATAGTACCGCCGAAAATACGTGTGACAAGCATTTTTCTATTCTGACCAGTTGCAACTCTTCTAAACCTGGGTCTACTTCATCACGCGCCAACTCGTGTGTTGACATCGGTATGTCTTCCAGTTCAGCAGGTGATCTATACAAGTTTATGAAGCAAATAACCGAGTTGTAGACAATAATTGCTTTCTAACATCATTTTCTAATCACTTAATCTTCAATTTTCTAGCTGGTTGCGTCATATACAGCTAGCTAATTATTACAACAACGTGAACCGCGAAATTAAGGTCACTGTTTTATTCAATACTATTTAGTACAGCACTATTGTACTAAACCAACTCGTTTTTGTCCGATTGTAAATCTCTGAAACACGCTGTTACCATGTGATTACGTAATTACTATCCGCATCTAGCCCCGTTGGCAGTAATTAAAAGGCAATCAAAATTTTTTTGCGGTACGGAGAACAGTTCCGTAGAGTCGGGTCTACGTTCTGGGAAAGGAACAAACGTACTCTTGACTTTCTTCTGAATTATAAAATTTGCAAGTTTTCAAATTTTTTAATATGCAATTTTGAAGAAACTTACGTCGTCAAATTTAAGAGTTAAATTGTAATTCATCAAATTTCCAAGTTGCCACATTTTTATTTTTCCAAATGTCCAAGTTTGGAAATTTATGCATCTTCAAATTTCTTGACTTAGCAAATTTTCAAATTCCCATACTGCCGAATTGTCCGAATTCCCCAAGTTTCCAGCCTGCACTAAATCTTCAAGTTCCCAAATTTTCAGACTACACTAAATTCCTGTGTTTCCAAATTCTCAAGAATCCAAATCTCGACATTCTCAAGTTCTGCAAATTTCTAAATTCTCTGATCTTCTTCCAAATATCAAACTCCCCGAATTTCAAGATTTCTAAAGAACTAAATTCCCAAATTATTAAATCCGAAAAATCCCCAAGTGATACGCTTCCTCGTATCCTGCCACGTCATCCCTAGAGAAATCAGGATTCCCCCTGCATCTCTTGATACGACAGCATCGCGTTCTTTCGGTTTCCTAATATTCGAATTGCGTGTAACGTTGAGAACAGAATAGAAAGGAAACGGTGAGCTCAGCAGTGGCGCAAGTGGAAGGCAAATTTCAGTCGAAAATTCGACAAACAGCACAAAACCCATAATCATCGAATGATGAGCTGTATCTGCAGCGTATTTCGTGGTTGGTTGTTACTCCGCATGGTTATGATTAAGCCGGCAAACTATAGTATTCCAACTAATTGCATAATTGTATCGTTTAAGGGGACTCGTTTAATTTCTTCACTTTGTTGCGCAAATTCTGGTCCCTTAATGGTCTGGCGATTCGAAATGAAAGGGTTCGACAGCCAGCCACATATATCAGTCCCGAGAAATTCGAACCGTTTCATCTACGGGTTTCCGAGGTGCCTAGAAGAAATTATATATGGCGAGCATCGTTGTCTAAACGATGGAATGTAAATTCTATGCTGGTTGTTTGACCATAAACCGTAATTACACGACGGCCTGTGAAACCTCAAACCGAACTGACCGTTCAAAAGATCGCGAACGGAAATACTCCTTTAATTTATTTCGAATTAACCCGTGGAACAGTGATCTCATACTTTTTCGAACTTTCAAATTTAATTTATATTTCTCATTTTTTTACACGAGTGTGAAGGTTTTACGAATTGGGAGTTCACCTTCACAATATATTAAGAATATATCGATCTAACATGACCTTAGTTTGAATTAACCTAATTGAATTCCTATTACAAATCTTCATGGTACTATTCAGAGTAATAACTTTCACAGTATATTAAACTGTTATCGATCTAACATAACCTTAATCTAAGTTAACCTAATTGAATTCCTATTACAAATCACTATAGTACTATTTCAGAGTAGCATGATCTTCACAATATATTATAAAGTAATCAGCTTAATCTAACCTTGGTCTAAATTAACCTAATTGTACTTCTATCACAAATCTTCATAACTGCTCAGAGTGTAATCTTTAGAGTGTATTAAAAAAATTATCGACCTAACTAACCTTAATAATTAACCTTAGTCTAAATTAACTTAATTGTACCTCCATTAGATACTTTCATAACTACTCAAAATGGTGACTTTCACAATGTATTAACTGTAGGGTCAATGAAATGTCCCCTGTATAATTATCCCCTGTCAGATAAAGTTTACATTCATTTATCTCTGAACGATGAATATTTCACTCTTTACAAAAATACAACTGAAAATTATATAAACTTGCAAACAATTATATCGGCAAACGTTAAAATAAATAATAGTTCAAAAATTGTATCTGATAATTTGCTGCAACCCCCAAAAAGTGTCTGACGTTAGCAAAGAATTACATCAGCAAGAATTAAAACATAGTTAAAAAATTATATCATAACGTTCTACACCCCCCAAAAAGTGTTCGAAATAGAGAACATGTTAATCTTCAAAGGTTGGTACCGATTCGTGATAGTGGCTTTCTCCGAACGTGAGACACGCGTCTTTGACACCCCCGAACTATAACCTCGGTCTAAGAAGCGATACCGGAAGAGCAAGAAAACAGAATCATCTTACTGTTTCTTACGGCCAGTTTCCATAAATCTATTCACGGCCGTTCAAAGAGAGATCCTGTAGAATCGAATTTCTTCGCCACGTGGCGGTCATATTTTATAGCAGCTTCCTACGGGAATGTTGGAGGGAAAAAAGAAACAGGAACAGCTGTCTTTCGATGGATTATCCTGTTTGTTGTGGAGGCACCGAAGGGGTACGGATACACAGTTTGTGTTTACGTTACATCGCCGACCTTCGAACACCTTATAATAGCAACACTTACGAGGAGATTAACTTTGAATTAAAGCTGCATTGTTCGGGCTTTAGGGATTTGCAGGCAAAATGGCGGCACGATCGCGATCCTTTTACAAATTTAAATCTTTTGTTATAATTTATTACCGTTTCTATTTTTACTTTCGATTACGCTACTGTTTTACATGAACGTCATTAAATTCGATGTGGATTAAATTTTAATTGCGCGTTAAGAATGCGCATGGTTAATTGACAAATGAATAATCAAATGCAGCGCAACAGTTATTCGGTAATTATTCAGAATATGTTGTACAAGTCAGTTCGGATGTTTTGCACATCAGTTATATTATAACCGTTGTAATACCTTCGATTTTCATTTTATTGCGTCGCTCGATGAACCTGCTTTTCATAGACAGAAATAAGGTTCAATGTTCTCAAATATTTTATTGCTATTTATAGGAATTTAGAAATTTAGATACTTATTTTCTAATTTACGAGGTGTCGAATTTACTCCTCTCAAATTTAATAATTTAGCAAGTTTTAAGTGTTCAAGCTTTCGAATTTTTATTGTTAAGTGATACATTTTTTAATTTTCGAATTTTCAAGTTCCCAAGTTCTCCAATTGAAAAAATTAAGAAATCAAGAAATTTAAAAAATTGACAATTCAGAAATTTTCAAGATCTCAAACTTAGACTTCCAGAAATTCCCAAATCTAGAAATTTAGAAATTTAAAAATTTTCAAGCTCCGAGTCACCTCTTATACAACTTCCACTTCCAATATGTTGCAACGTCTCCATCCGTGACAATAAAACAATATCCATTTCTTTCTTCATTGTTGCGTTTGTTCTGTGATTAAATCAATATAAACAAAGAAAGCCGTAAACCAACAGCCTGCATTTATCACCTGCCAGAGGACGCAGCTAGTTTCGCGCTATTCTCCGTAAACTTTTCTCAAAGTTTCATTTCCCGAGAAAACTTATGTCATCTTCCGTAGTTTCGCGAACACTTGAAGATACAATTACATATATCAACGAGAACAAACAGCTTGGCCATTAAAGAATGCGACGTCTTCATTATTCGTTGAGGGGATGCAAACGAAGTGTCCAAATGACAAATAAACGAAATTAATAAATTTCTAAATCCTTCAATTTGTCAATTTGAACAATTCTAAATCCCTCATTTAAAAACTAAAAAAATGTCTAAATCCTTCAATTCATAAATTAAAAAATTTCTAACTTCCTTAATTTACAAACATGAAAATATCGAAACTTCCCAACATAAAAATTCGAACATTTGGATCATATAACCTAACACATTATCACTCTACTATAGTGAACTGCACAGTATAATTTACACGATTAAAGCAGTTAAGGAACCTTAGGTGTAAATTTATACGATATTACAGAAGAAAACAGCGTCTCGCTTTCGTTCATTTTCGGTACGATGGGTTTTTAATCGCTGTTATCAAGGAACATTGGTATTCTACATTAGGATGCTGCCCTTCCACCCCTTCCACAACTCCAGCTATTAAATCAATCATTTAAAAGATTGGATCGATCGGATCGAGCACGGGTCACGCCCATAATTACGACACTACGTGACAAGTTTGACGATATGCTCCGCAAATTTGCTGTCGTTTTTTTCCCATTCTTTTCCCTGACAATCATTTTAACCATATTATCCGTTGCCATTTTCACTCTTCACATCGGAAACTTTAATGAGCATAAAATGTATATTTGCATAAGAATTTTCAACACTATCAAATATTTATGAAAGTATTTACTCGTACGTTTATTCGAATTCTGAATATTTTAACTGCATTTGTTATTTCATATTTTACATATGACATGTAATATGTAACGTGTGTAATGTTAGACTGCAGATGTTTATACATTTATAAACATTTTTGTATATGCATATTGAGGCCTGCATAAGTAAACCAGTCTATAAAATCTAGTCTATAGATTACATAGTTTATATTTATTTTACACACTTCGATAAAAGAAAAAACACCCCCTACTCATGAAATAATAATTTGCAGTTATTTAAAGAATCTCAGATTGTAATATGCACAAAATTTAAAGAAGAGTATATTAGAAATAAAGAGAGTAATGCCAATTTTGTTTCGGAAATATTCTCAACAACGATATATTGTTATTCAAAATGCATTAAGCATTCCGGTAAGTGAAACGGGAAGGAAAAAAGCGGCATATTTATACGGCGAATCGTAGATTTGCAAAGGGGTAGCTGTTTTTTTTCGACCCTCGACCAACGCTACCCTTTCGTACAACACCAGCGGCTTTCCGCCGCGAGCAACAACACTCGTCATTTACAAAAGCGACCCTCTAAAATAAATCCGCATCGCTTCGCGCAACAACCGCTCCAAGGGACGTTTTCACCCCCGTTATAATCCGCCGTGGTTCGCCTCGCTTTTACCTAGCATTATGATTAACCTAACCGTTCATCGGTTGCTTAAACGGACCGCAGAATCGAAGAGGTCAAACGATAGGATACCTTCCATCGATCGCGTGCCTCTTATTTAGAAATACTTTCAGATAGGATTGCTCCAGGGACCACGACCGCAAAGGAAGACAATTTCCAATAAAATATCGGTCGTATACCCGGTGTTCAGTTATTGCGGTACTGAATATGGCAGCTTTACGCAAGGAAAATGGCGGTGGGGACACCGCTACTCGCTGAAGCGAGAATCATATCGTATGTCTTTGACCAATGGGGCAGACAGCTTTCCTTAGAACTAGGAAATTTTCTGGGAACTTAGAAATTGTGGAAGTGGAATTTGGGAGTATGCCAAGTGAAGAATTCGAGTACTAGCAAATATTTTGAAAATGTGGAAATGTAATGTAGGAATTAGAGGATGTAATTTGATGAGAATGAGGATGTAGAAATTTGACAATATTTTGACGGTGTAATTGTATGAGAATCTGGTAATTTGAATATTCTGAATTTAGAGAATTTACAACTTTATACTTAACTTTACAGCTGTTATACTAATAAAAATATTTGTATAATTTTATATACCAAAATTGTAATCTTTCAATAACAAATGTTTCTTGAACAGTTTCTTGAATAAATGTTTCTCACTAATACTCCTTTTTGTTTTGAGTACTCCTTTCACATCACGTTTGGTAGCGTATATTTTACTTCAATTAAACTGAAATCAAACTTTGTAGTTTTCATTATTCAGCAAATAACGTTACCAGTTCGAGAATCGTTGTTTTAATCACTTTATTCTAACTTTCGTTTTATTCTTCATCTCTAACTGCAGTCTACCCTGTATTGCTGCCTCGATCGAAAGTTAAAGTAACTCACAGCTCTTCCTGTTAAACAAAGTAACAACTTTTGCTCGAAAAAGAAAATGCGCTATTACGTAGCCGCAGCAAACACGATTAGAGAAGGTATCTACTAACCTAATTCAAAGAACATTATTCGCGTATCTAACACAGTTCACAAAGCATAATTTCAGCGTTGGACCAACAAACCAGCCGTTTGACGGATAACTGTATGTGGCAAGTTGACGATCGTCGACGAACCGTGTGCAAATTATTCGATTAATTAAGGACTTATCTGCGGGATCCACGCTTGCTCGAAATCGTGTTGCAACCCCAAATATCTTGCTTCCAAACGACGGAATATTTCCACATGATCAAAATACGTGATATATTATTGTTTGTTAACTAATGAAATTCTTCGTTACATTGTATATTAAGAAATTTTCTTTATATCTATATTATACAAGTAAGGAAACTTCCTGTATATTATTATATATCAAACAAATAAGTAAACTTTATACAATTATACATATACCAAACAAATAAGGAAACATTCTTTATATTATTGCAAACAAATTTTCTTTCTATCATTTTTTTAACAATATTGTTATCGAGAAGTCTCATGTGCGCAGACACCAAGGTTTACAAATTGGAAAATTCCAAGCTTATAAAGATCGAAAGTTCTAAGGTTCAAAAATGTCGAAACACTACTGTTTTAAAGTCCCAGCTCGAAAACTTCAAATTTGATAGCTCCAGAATTTCAGAGTGTTAAAGTATTGCAATTTCAACGATCGAAAGTTCAAAAATTTCAAAGTCTCAAAGTACCAAACTTCCAAAATCCCCAAAACAACATCGATAAACGAATTAACCAATTATCTTTCGCAAATGGTATATTTAATTAAGCATTCCGCAGTATCCGTAATATTGTAATTTTACTCGAGATGTTTACGTAGTGCACGCGATTAAGTCACCCGTGCCGGTTCGCCAAAGCGTGTACATATTTACCGGAGTACTTCTGCTCAAGAAATTTCAATATCCTCGCCGAAATATTCCCGCGTTAGTATCAAATACGGGATGAAAATCGTGGTGGTCCCGGGCGTGGATGGAATCCACGTGAACGCGTGTTTCTTAATTAATGCGCCGTGCTGTAGGTTTCATCGAGACATCGCATCGGTGCGGAAACTCCGCACGCAAGCGGCCCTTATTTCGCGTTTTCATCCCATCGTCGACGATGCTGCCTCAATTTACTCCATAGAATTGCGAAAGTGTTCGGTAAACGGGTATACGGGACGAACATAATCGTTCGTATTCGAGTTTTCGTGCGAAGAAACGGTGCCCGATAGGATCTCGCATCGGTAACCAACTTGGTTGTATTTAATCTCGCGCATTAACGCGTACGGGCGTTTAATTAAGTCGTGACAACTTGTTTTCTACGTTGCTCCTTTGAAAAGGAATAAAATAATTCGATAGTTCGAAATGTAGTACGAATGAGCCATTCATGAGAAACTACCCTGATTTCACCTACCTTGATTTGCTTCATCAAAACTTTTAAAGAAACGAGGGTATTTTTATCCCGTTTCGCATCACTCTTTTTCTTACCAAATATGCTTGATCGGATGAATGCAAAATCTCGAACGAGAAATCTTTATAAGAAAGTGAGCCCACGTTGAATGAAAGCTTTTCTTAAACAAGCGTTTAATTAGACAAATACCGGTGTGCCGGTAACAGCTAGTGCCGCATTTATCCTCTCCCTGTTTCCGGATTTACAGAAGTATCACCCTATAGAGGTAATCTCGTGAACACTTTTCTTCCTATCTTCCTATAGCCAAGAAGCCGTTTGCACAATTCGCTGCCGCGATCTTCTATTAAGTTTTATATTATCCTTCGAGGATATGCAATCTCGACCTAAAAGGATTAGCGGATCTTCTTTTAACGGGGAGGAAATTCTTTTAAATCGAACCAAGCCACCGTTCGCTCGAGGGTGATCGGCTAACTTTCATTCATTTTTATTCGACGATTTGTTTCCCCGGTTTTCTTGCTCGTTAAATTCCCTCGTGTTCGATGTGTATCGTTACCGCGAAACGTTTCCACCAGTTATTGTGGCTCGCCGTAGTACGCGAACCTCTTTAGTTTAAGGAAACTGCTCTCAGAAGACGTAGCAC
This sequence comes from Megachile lagopoda, assembly GCA_036983795.1. Taxonomy (NCBI): domain Eukaryota; kingdom Metazoa; phylum Arthropoda; class Insecta; order Hymenoptera; family Megachilidae; genus Megachile; species Megachile lagopoda. The sequence goes on from CM072800.1 coordinate 10,604,087, forward strand.
GACCAACTTTGCCCGGCGGGCATGGACGTCCGGGTCAAGCACCTGCTTAATGAAACAATTAACGTCCACCGCATTTACAGAGAATGGTAGTGCTGGATTTCCTTAACGAGCCAACGAAAGAACGGATTAATAGTCCAATATAGCCAAAACACCTCTCGACCGCTTTGTTGCTTTCTCGTGACGAGTGTTTGCTAACCAGAGAAGGCTACAAGAATATCAGTTGTCATTTTTCATTGCTGTTCTCATCGCGTTAATTAATCTTATTATAGTATTGAAGTGCACAGCATCGAATACGGTACTTGACTGTTCTACTGTTAGAAGCTGAGGAGATGGCAGTTGGTTCTGATTGGCTGTCTACTGCTCGTTTTAAGGCCAAAGGTCAGTATAGACACGATGGGTACCATTTACTCTTGCTCCACTGCTCGGTTTTCAACAGTATGTCACACCTATGTATATTATATTATTATTCATTGTATAGCCGCGTGGTGAATTGGTTGGTAGTTTAGTCAAGAATATACAGTCGTGCAATCACACGATATATCGTAACACGTTGTACAACGACACGTTATGTCGAGTATTTTATCGCAACGTGCTACATCGAGTATTTTATCGCCTCCCGTTATATGCAGTATTTTATCGTCACACGTTATATCGCCAACTCGTCGTGTTTAACTAAAGCTAGTATCCGGTGCAGCCATTTCCACCGTGATTTCTAACAACGATGCCTTAATATTCTCGTTGAATTTTCATTTCACAATTTCCTCGTGGAGGGCGAATGGTTACCTGTTCGCAAGACGGCGTACAGAGCGACGCTAATTGAAATCCATCTTTCTCTTCTTTTTAATTAAAGTACAAGCGTCCCAACGACCCGTCGGTCGATGGACCTGGTGAACTGTCGCTACCCCTCCGACTCCGTTCAAGCGAATCGTAGACGAACGGTTCACCAAATAATCCCGGCCGGTAACTCCGCGCCGGCGATAACGAACTTTCCAACGGCCAAAAACGTGTATCGTAATTAACGCTTCTAATCTGACGGCGTTTCTTAAGCCAGCCACGACGTCCGACGATGTACGCGATATTACGGGCTTAGAAACTGGCGGCGCGGATCTTGCTCTGTTCCCTCGTTCCACACGGTTAAAGTTTGCACACCGTGCTGAAGCCTGGACGTTCAGAGCGCGGACAAGCGCTTAATTAAGCGAATAATATATATCATCTTAACGCCTAACGTTCGGGCCAACTTGCGAAATCTCGTGGAGAAGCGGAGCCAACGGGGCGGGCCCGTTTTGGACGGTGCACACCCACGTCGGACCCAAAGGTTTGCTTTTCACTGGTTTCTCCCCTCATATGTGAGTCACAGAAGCCGAGACTTCCTCGGTTCAACGGCAAACATGCCCTCCCTCTTCTCCTGCCTCCTCCATTCTCCTTTGCCGACATTGCACGCCTTAACGTGTATCTACAGCGGTGCGCATTTGCCGGCTAACTAATAGACGGCCCTTCCTACCATCGCCTTTCTAGCCCTTTGAATCGCCCTGCCATGCCACTTCCTACACACCGGCTACCGAACCTACAGCCTGTAACGAAGATGTTCCGCTGCTATATAGACGGCTTGTATGTGGTACCTCTGGGCTATTCGCGACCGACATATCGTATCCGTTCAGAGACCACCATCCGAAAGAGGTCGAACGAACTCGTATATACCCTGTCCGGCTTAGCTGGAAACACTCAAATATCTAGAGAGGTACGTTTCGTACAGAAGAAATGGGTCATCATATGTAGGATTTATGTAACTTGAACTTAAGAGCCGTTTAGATACCTCTTTTCTTCGTCTTAAATGATATCTTATGATACTAAGAATAAAATAAAGTTTCAATATGAAATTTAATTGAATTTATACGTAATCTGGTGAAGCCACGTGGCTCAGATATAAAATGAATTTAGCACTTTAAGGACCACTTAGATTATAAAGTATGGATATAATGTAAATGTAGATTATATTAAATTAGATTATACAGTGACGGAAACAATTTTCTGTAACAAGTTTCGTTACATATTTTCTTATGGTTCGACAAATGAAATGATGAATTTAATAAAAAAAGCCAGCATGATAAAAATTGTAAAGTAATGAAATAGTAAAACAGTAAAACAGAAATAGTCAAATAGTCAAATAGACAAACAGTCCAATAGTCAAATAATCAAATGGTCAATATGGACGGTCGGATAGTCAAACAATTAAATAGTCAAATAGCAAAGTAGCATAGTAGTAAAGTATCACAGTAACAAGGTTGAAAAGTAGCTAGGTAGTAAGGTAACAAAGTAGCAAAGTAGCATAGTAGTAAAGTATCAATGTAACAAGGTCGAAAAGTAGCTAGGTAACAAGGTAACAAAGTAGCAAAGTAGCATAGTAATAAAATATCAATGTAACGAGGTCAAAAAGTAGCTAGGTAGCAAGGTAACAAAGTAGCAAAGTAGCAAAGTAGCAAAGTAGCAAAATATCAATGTAACGAGGTCGAAAAGTAGCTAGGTAGCAAGGTAACAAAGTAGCAAAGTAGCAAAGTAGCAAAATAGCATAGTAGTAAAGTATCAAAGTAACAAGGTAGAAAAGTAGTGAGGTAGCAAGGTAACAAGGTAGCAAAGTAGCAAAGTAGCAAAGTAGCAAAGTAGTAAGGTATCAAAGTAACAAGGTGGAAAAGTAGCGAGGTAGCAAGGCAACAAGGTAGCAAAGTAGCAAAGTAGCGTAGTAGTAAAGTATCAAAGTAACAAGGTGGAAAAGTAACGAGGTAGCAAAGCAGCAAAATAAAAAAGTAGCAACATAACAAAACAGAAAAGTTGTAAAGTAGTAAGTTAACAAGGTAGCAAAATATCAAAGTAGCAAAGCAGTAAAGTAGCAAAATAGCAAAGTAGAAAACTACAGAGTAAAGTAGTAAAATAACAAAATAACAAAATTACAACACAGTAAAGTAATTAATCAGCAAAAGAGCATATTTTATTGTTAAAAATTCTAAGATCATGAACAAAAAAAGGAATCCGAGTCGAAGAAACGAAGAAGTCGCAAGTTCTTTCTTCAGCGCCATACTCCTTTATAGATATCACAGATCAGTCCGAAAAGTCAGCGACGCAAGAGACCTATTGTTAGTACCCTCTGTTATGTATCTTATATATCTAAAGCGTCGACGATACGTAGCCTCCAGCGCAGCTTCTTTAGTAGCAGTTCTTTGTGTTTATATACTGCCTGCAGCTATACTTACTTTAAGAACTTTTTGGAACAGTATATGCTTCGGAATTCAGTTAACCTTTATGATACTGTGTTGCTGCTATTTGATGTCATCGGCTCGCAGCGTTCTTATCTAGCAGCCGCGAAAGTTTGCGAGACCCCGGGCAAAAATCGACATTTTCGACACTACTCGATGCTGTGCTCAGTCGTAGGCATCGATGATCGTACACAACGTTAGTGGTGATAGTAGTTAACAAAATAACTCGTTATTTAAACGAAGCGTGTCAGGTGTATTGGAAATGCATCGTTTGAGAGTTTGAAAATCTCCGAATGTTAAGGTTGATATTGAAAAATTTGTTATTTTTAAACATCTAAGTTCGGAAATGTGAAATGACCAGATTTCTAAATTCGCCGAATTCTAAATACTCGTAAATTATAAAGGTACTTCAAGCTCGATATTCAATCACCTCGTTTGCTCGGGTCTAACAGCGTTACATCATTGATCGAACGTTTCTATTATAAAACCGCGCTTTAAAAATGAAACAGTTTTTGTTGTTTATAGGTATGATAACGTAGAAACTTTGTTGACGTAGTTGTTCAGTCTAATTCGGGACACACTGGGTCTAGCTTCAGCGGTTTCAAGCTTTCTCGGTTGACATTCCGTCGAACCCGAAAGAGATTGCAGGATATTTAATTATCATTAGGGAATTCCATTAGTCCGCAAATATCACAGTTTTCGCTAATTGTAACTAGTTAAAGCCTTTAACGATTTGAGTTAGAAATTACCGAGCGTAATTTCAATACCGCTTTCATGGCCGTTCTCTATTCATCGCAGAGAAGAGAGGAACTACTGTCACGCTGCCGGGCTAAGGACTTCTCCCTCCTAAAGACTGAAACGTGTCTGGCATAGTTGAAGCATCTGAATGGCTTCACGAATATTTCACCAGCCGGCTAACGTCGATGTTTTGCACGGTAATGTATTCAAAATCGTACGTGTCGCGCGGTAATCTCTTCTCCTGTCTGCTGAACGCTTTAATAATCTTGCCCGTAACGCTCCCAGCTTTGCCCGCGCTTCGGTGTAAACACCCGGTTAACGAGCGAGCTGCCGTGTAACGCGTCGACCAAATAATAATTTCGAACCGTAAATTGAACTTACTTTACGTTCCGATCCGGACGAGTCGATAACTATCAGCCTACGTCTTCAACTTTCCCCACCAATCGATCCGGTTTCGTTGCTAACCAGTTTTAAGACTTCCGCGACGTTTTGCGTGGATGATGGGTTATGAAACCGGGAGGGGATGGGCACAATTTATTTGAAGGGTAATTTGATCGTTTTAGGGAATTGCAAATTGATGCAATTAATATTAGATGAGTTTAATTTGCTTTCCTTCGGATGGGAGGTCACATTCATTTTTTAAGGGTAACTTTTCTAGTTAAGAGTAACTTTTCTCAGCTGTGATTAGGTATACGATTCTCATTAGATGCAAGATTTGATTACTGAGGACTTGAAAATTTGTAAGCTTCAGAACTTGATATTTCGAAATTTTCAAATTTCAAGTATAAATTTGAAAAGAAAATTTGAACGAGTAAAGGAGTCTATATATTACACTTAACGGAAAAGAAGATATCAAAAAAATAAGAGATTGCATTTGTTGGAAATCAAATACTGCTTTGGTCTGACATTCATCGAATTTAACGTTACGATCAAAGTGTTACGTAACAAGCTCAGGCTGCAATTCAATTGAGAAAATTTCACTTGACATACATATCCCTATGTAATTTCTTTTCGTGGAGCTTTGTCAAAGACAGAACCTTTGCCACATCGTTACCTCGAGATTCAGTCGAGCTGAAGAAGAGGATTATTGAAGCCTTTGCTCCTGTTATAGCAGACACGCTGATTCGAGTGTGGGAAGAAACACGCTATCGGTTACATTTTAGATCAAATTCAAGAACTGCGAAATTTCAAATTTAGATATTTAGAAATACAGAAATCGAAATTTCCAAGTTCGAAAATGTGAAGATACAGATATAAAAATTTCAAATCTTTTTAATTTGTGAATTTAGAAATTTAGAAGCTTAGGAATCTAGGAATCTAGGAATTTAGAAATCTAGAAATTCCAATTTTCCAAATTTACAAATATAGAATATCTACAGCCTCCGATTAAAAAATATAGAAATTTCAGTTTCTATATCAAAATCATCTATATCAAAATATAGAAATTTTTCCCTCCCTAACTCCCTAAGTTTCGAAATGTCTAAATCCCCTTATTATGGAATCCATAATTTTTCAAATTCCTAAATTCCCAAAATCTAAAATTCTCTAAATCTAAAATATGGAAATCCAGAATTTCCTTATTTCGAAATTACAATGAAATATTATTAGAGAAAGAATACAATTACGAATGAAATGGAAGAAATATAATCGCGAAAGGAATATCCTTCTTTCCTTACCTCGTTTTCCCCACGGAGCTCTATCATGTTCACCGCTGTACCCTCTTCACTCGCAACAAAGTATAATATTAATTAAAATATCAACGAACGTTGCGCCTTACTCTTCAGACGAGATTCCAGAGTCCCGGAATTCTGCATACCTTACACGTAGCCAGGTTTCCCCTTCCCTAGGGGATTACGGTCGTTCTTAATCCATTCAATTACACGGAAATGCCTCGCTCGTATCAAGGATACGTGCGTTTATATCCTTCCAGGGCTGACGTGCAGACAGGTATCTAACTATCTCGAAAAGAAATTCAACCGGGTAGGCCGTGGAGACGTGATTAATGCACGGTAGATAAGAAGCCGAGGTCTCCACTTCCGGGCACGACGGAGAACACCGTAGAAAGAGAAAAAAGTACGAGAAACAGAGAGATAGAAGCATGCTCGTGCAGACAACGCGAATGATTAAGTTACAGACGCGGACTAATGAAATCATCAAATTTACCTCGCTCTTCCTGTATCGAGCAAACAACGCCGTGGGCCTGATCTTCAGCGAGGATCTTCCTCGGGAATCATATTACACGGAAGCACCGAATAAATGAAACCCCGCTGCTTGGAATGAAAATGGCGTCTATCAGAATGCCGCTGTTTATTATACTTTTTACGCTCTCGCATGAGATACGTGTTACACTACGAAATTCTCTGCAAAGCTTTATGCAGGACATTTGTTTGTTCAATGTGCTTTTGTAATGCATTTTAAATTACTTAATGGTTTCAGAATGTTTTATACGTACCTTTGTAGTTCTTTCGTGGTTTTGGGAATATTTAGAGAAAATGTTTTATAGAATTCTCTTATTGTTTTTTTTATTTACTTGCGACTAGTCGATAATTATAATAGAACGTTTACGACAGCTTTTATATAAAATTTGTGAGACTAAAAACAATTTGACAATGTTAATTATTCTCAATGTTAATCTCTGCACGCTTAAGAAAAGTTAAAATAAATTCCATAAAATTATTGTAAGATTAAAAACAATTCGACAATGTAAATCTCAATGTAAATTATTCTCTGCACCCATAGTAAGGTTAAAATAAATTCGATAAAATGGCACTCAAACCCTTGAATGACTTCATATGAGTCCCTTGAGTAACTCTATGTAACATACGTGTTAAACTTCGATAATAAATTTTTCATAAATGAACTGTGTTCTAATAAACAATATATTTTCCTCAATCGAGTAAATATTAATGACCATGCGAATATTCAACGGGAGGTAATTGAAGTTTCAAAGGTAACATTATAGGACTTGCACCTCAATTTTCATTTTCTCCCATTAACGTCTCTCCTCTTGTCTATTAAACGCTGAAAAATTATGTAGCGAATCCAAGCGCAAGTTAACCAACCCATGGACCCCATCGTGTTTCAGATTATTACAAGCATGCGTGTATTCCGTTGGGAGGGTGCTTCAACATTAGTTATAACGAGTAGCTTGATGCCGAGCGTAACACGCATTCGCGTACCGACGCTACAAAGCGGACACAGAAAGCTGCATGTTTGTTTCCGGTGTTCTATTGTGGTCGGTCGGTATGCGAACACTTCCAGTCTACCTTTAAAACTCTGCATCGGTAAGACATCAAAGGCTTGTTACTGCAATTACCATTGACACCCGCATACCGTTGTTAGTAAATCTGTATAGTACCGCTGTCCAAATTTTACTCTCGAATTAACCATGAGGATTTCGACGGGAGGAATTTCAATAACCGGAAAAAATTGACCGTGTGATGTTACAGGTAGTAGTTACAGGAGCTGTAGTATACTATCATTTTACATTTTATTATTACTTATTACTGCAATTATAATCGTTTCTTTGTTTAGTTAGCAATTTTATGGATGGTTGAATGATTGCAGCTTTTGAACTGATAATAAAATTTTATTAAAAATATTAAATTCTCCATGTTATACCAGAAATTGACACATCAAATTTTATAATAATTCATAGTAGATATGCCAAGTTTTATAATAATTAGTTGACAAGTCAAGTTTCATAATAATTAGAGGTTGACACATCAAGTTTTATAACTAGCAGTTGACCTTGAAGCATAACCTTTAGAACAACATATTGTTAAAAAAAAATGATTGTTGATAAAAATATTAACTACAAAGACTGTCAACAATTGTCGCAGTTATACAAACAATTTTACGTGATAAATTTTGACACGAGAGATGGTTTTTCCTCAAAAGACTCTGAATATTTCTCTTTTTATTCGTTATAGTAGTTTCGCCAGTAAGAGTGACTGCAAAAAGAGAGGAACACAGCTCCGTTTGGGTATAATTAATGACTGTCGAGGAAAATAGAAGCGTAATTAACGAGAGCCCTAGAAGGTAATTTTCTTGGTCATTTAGTGTGTCACTCTGCTAGCAAGAGTTATACCGTTCTTTCAGACTGCGAAAATACCTTGTACCGTCAAAGTGATATAAAAGAAGCGCAAGAATCGTTTAAAATTGAGCGCGAAAGAAAAAGCACGGAGAACATGTAAGACACTTTTTTTTCGATCATAGTTCGCGTAAAAATCCACTTCGCCAACGGAGGGTCGGCGAAAACGCAACTCCAATTTGTTCCGTCTAATCCGCGTAAATTCACCGGTGACGAATGGCAAGTGTTAAAACGTCAGCACGCAAGCTGAATTGTAGACTTTCGAATGAAGCTTGCTTTACGCGCGCGTAAACGCGTCGGCTCGCGCCGTTGCAGATGCAGCTGTGAAAACAAGATCGCCAGTTTCATCCTCTTAAAATCGCAAGAAATCCACACGGATATTGTAAACCGAGCTATTCTCGTTTATGTAAATAGAATTGCACACTTTCGGGGTGTTGCATTAATTTGAAACTTTGAGGTGGTTGAACTCGTTCGTGAACAAATAAAGAACATATTCGCGAATTACAATTAACGTGCTTCATTGCAAATTATTGAATTTAAAAGTTGGGAACTTTAGAGACGAAGATTTAAAGTTTGTTACCAAAGTCTAAAATTGAAAATTTTACAAATTTTACTGGTGAGAAAGTATATTCTAAATCCATAAAATCAGAAATTTCTGAACTTCAACTCCTAAACCTAGAAATCCGTCAGATTTCAAATACTATATAAAAGAACTGGTTCCTTTATTTTCCGTTGCAAGAACTGACCACTCCAACAGTCCCCTCCACGGCAATATAACGAGACATTCCGCACTATTGGAAGATACATTAAGTTTCGAACGTATCCACAATGAAGAAGTCCATTAGACAAGTTAGTGTGGTAGACCTGAAACGTCACTGAACGATAAGTTACCTTTTAAGTGTAGACGATAAGCGAAGCCGCGTTTCTTAAAGCTATCTGAGGCGTGCGAGAAAAATAGGGTTTCGTTTGCCGAGTGAAACGAAGCAATAAAACGAAAGGGCGACTATCGTCAGAGATTAATAGCTTATACGAAAGTTATCGTTGACTGATTACGGTGTGAAGGCTGTCACTGGCAGCGGGTGTAAAGCGAGCGACACTCTCACTTTGTCTCTTCACAACGACCCTCGTGTATCCGACGATAAAAATATCTCCACGCGATTTTTTACTACGAACGGTAACATGAAGAGGACCAGAGACGAGACAAAGCCAAGGATAACGTTACTAGGACTAATTAACCCCTGGTTCAAGCTCCATCTTATAATTTCTGTTTGATAATTTTCAGCCAATTAAATCACTGTCGGATTTCGAAACATTTCAATCTTCCGATGTCAAAACTTTCTTCAGACACTTTGGAGACTTTGAGAGACTTAATAAATATAAGTTGGTAAACTTAATGTTAAAACTGTTGAAACTTTTGAAGCTTTATTGGTCTTTAACCCTATACTGCTGTTTGATGTGAATTTATGGAACAAGAGGATGTTGAAGGGTTTTATTAAAGTTATAGAACGATTATTTCGTTTATAGTAGTTCTATTATATGGTAATGTATGAACGAATCTAGCAGTCGCACCAGTTTATGTTTCAGTAAATAGGCAAGTGTGGATTGCATTTACATACATGAGTCAATGTTACAAATAATTAGATTTAACAGTAGTATAGCTCTTATCAATGCGTTCATGTACAAATAATATCTACACACATAAGTGTATTAATAACCTGCACTTGAAAGTGACACACTCACCGTTCAATTTAACACAATAATTTAAAATTTTTGCAACAAAATTCATTATATACATGATGTACAAACTCAGCAAAACAAACAATAGTGACAATAAACAAATAATAGCCCCAAAAGAATTCATCAAACCCAAAAGTCCAAAAGTCTCCACCCGAAAAAATGCTCTAAGTCTAAAGAGTTATAGTTGTGATATTTTAAAAGCTTGAAACCACTTTCTCCTAAAATGTATTACAAATGATTAGCAGCGTTTTAAAGAGCGCTTCATCGTGGGCCATCGCGATCATTTCCCGTGTAAATTTAGCCTTACATCCTGTCCGGGTAAGTGGTTTTATCTGAATAAAAAAGAGCAAAAAGAAGAACGGTTCGCCGTAAATCCATCGTCGGTCCCGTGGCGTACGTCTGCGGCTGAAATGGAGCGCATGAGACGTTTACGTTCACGATCTGTGAAACTGCTCCCGTCCGTTGGAACGGATGCTGCCAGGCGGACACGTCACTGTGAACACGTGTTTATGCTTTCTGGAGTGGCGTACCTCGCAAGAAATTAGGGATCAAGAGACAGGCGGGGGCGGTTCCCGTCGGCCCTCGAGTTTGATCGATTCACCAGCCGCGTCGCCTCCTGTTCCGCTCACGGTTTTCTTGCATCGACGCTGTTTGAACTGGGGAATTAGCTTTCGTTTAAAAAGGGAACACTTTTTCTTTCTGTAGCACCGCGCGCGAGCGAACGATTCCCTTTGTGGAGCCGTCGGAGCGGCGCACGGATTTTAGAGGCCTCTCCAACGCCGAGCAACAACACCTGGAAACGCGTATTTACGAGCATCAACCGCCCCGAAACGTCGCTCGAGTATCATGAAAGCGATAAAAGAAATCGTCTGTATGCTCCATTAGGAAGAATTACGTTTCTGATGTCTGAATTCATATTCGGAACGGGAAGTCGATCTTTTTACACGAGAATACGCTTTTCTATTGAACGCGCTAATTAATTGTCAAACGGAGAGACGCACAAAACAGATCATTTTTTACTGTTTTTTGAAGCTTTGAGAAAGTTGAACATCAACTTGAAGATTCAATTTTTATACTGCAGGAGATACGGTGTTGGCAAGTTTAAGAAATTCAGTTTTTGATGATACAATTTGCTAATTTTTCTGATCCTCTTTTTCGAATTTTTTGTTTAAGTGACAAGTTATTGAGTTGAGTAGTATGAGTATTTATTTGACTCGTTCAGTAATTGCTCTTGATGGTGCACGATTCTATAGTAACCGGATAAAAGATTTGATTGCACACATTTTACAGCAAATACAAAAGACAAGTAGACCCTCTTGCTCCAAATTTTCCGTCAGATCATCTGCCTAACTTGCTGCATAATCACCTATGATCTATCATAAAATTTATTCTTGTCAGCAATGACTTTGAGTCTTTAAAAAATTGCAGAAGAAATGACTGAAAGAAGTGTTGGTGCTCGAAAGACGGCTATAAGGGTGATAATGGTGGACGTAATTAAAAGAGTCACGGGTTTGAGCTCGAATCGGGATCAGAGACGGCCGCGGGAGCAGATCGGCTGACGATAAAGCGCTGAATAAAAGAACAATTATTACGCTATCTGATTCCATTGTATGCAAATAAGAATATAAATGCGGACTAATTTCACGTCTGACACCTACAGCGGCCGTGACGAACGAAGACGTCGAAATAGTGCATCTTCCTGATTCTATTCATGCAGTAAAAGCCCATTATCGTGGCGGACCTGCGAGAAATAAGAACAGGAAGGGCGTTCTCTTAACGGCACCTCTTAGTTTCTTCTCTCTCATCTCGCTTCCCAGAAGGATTCTCGCCCGGCCACCAATAACGTTCTTTAATGCAATTACAGCATTCGACCGGGCCATGCTGCAATTACTTATTCATTATCGGAAAATACATTATCCTCGATTGTGCCGTCACTGACGTGTGCTACTGTTCCCAATGAAATCCGGAAAACGCGATGTCCGCCGAGAGAGGTACGATGGAGTTACGAGTTTCAAGGAAATTAAATTACCAGACGTCTTAATACGGGTATTACAGAATGAAATTATGGTCTATGCCGACGGATAATTAGTTGTATAATTGCACAATCATTCGTCTGTTGTTTGGATTACTAGCATTAGGTGGGACCAAGGATGATCACACGGGGATTTTTTAATTGTTAACGATAGTAATTTACATTATGTTTTTATAAGAGTAAGGTGCGATTTGACGGTGAATAATTTCACTGGGTTAAAAGTTAGTGTGGTATAGGTAATGGGGTGGACAAGTGGGTTGGTCCAAGTTCTCAGACCTCAAATTTCTCAGTTCCAAATTTTCGAATCTACAAATTCCTAAGTTGCGAATTTGGAACTCAGCAAATTTCTATGTTTTAAGTCTTCAAATCTGTAAATTTTGGAATTCCAAATTTTCGATCCCCCAAATTTCTAAATTCGAGATTCTCAATTCTCCAAATTCCTAAACTCCAGATTTTCAAGCCCCCAAATTTCTAAATTCTAGACTGTCACGTCCCCAAATTCCTAATTTCCCGATTTTCAATTCCCCAAATTTCTAATTTCCCGAATTTCTAAATTCCAGATTTCCACATCCCCAAATTTCCACTTTCCCGATTTTTAATTCGCCAAATCCCAAACTCCAGATTCTCAAGTCCCCAAATTTCTAAATTCCAACCGATCAAATATCCAAATTTCAAGGATCCAAATTCCCTACTCCAACTTCCAAATCCCAACTATATATTCGTAAATTCCAAATCTTCAAACTCCCAAACCTCCAAACTTCTAAATCCAAAATATTACAATTTTACGAATACCAAAAACGAACGCCGCTGGTTATTTCTCACGATCCTTAAAATTGGTCCATAATCCACTCGATATTCGTGCACCGAGAAACGGAATAAGAGAAACGGAAACGCGGGAAAACAACGGCAGCAATCGTTCCTTCGAAATTCCCTTTCGCACTTGTCAATCCTCGAAGCTCGTTGTTTCTACGTAACCATCAATCTCGGAACGGTCCCGAACGACATAAATCCAATTTCCAGCGTTCGAAAGGTAGCCATTCTATTTACAAACTATTCGAGATTCGCGCACCTGACCGTGCACCGGCTGTTGCAGCGAATTTTCGGTCGGTTCTTTTTCTTCGACGCTCGCGGACCGCTCGAACGAGCCGCAACACGCCGGCCGCAAATTCAATAAACTTTCCCGGACCGGTGCTTAAGCGGAATTGACCGAATCGCGGCTGTTCCATGCCGGGGCATTTCCATGCGAACGAACCTGCGAGGCGGCGTCTGCAGGTGCGGCGAACGATCACCCGCGCCGCTTATTTAGAAGGCGTTTTGCATTAATTATTCAAATGGATTCTCGTCCGACGAGGGCTCTGATAAATTACGCGGCCCCGCACTTTCCGATTCTTTTGTGCACCGGTTTGACCATAACTTAGCATACATTTCGAGAGTAAAGCGAATGAAACAGGTAGCGAGAGATGCCTCTTCTGTCGCGTATACAATGCACCGATCCAACTCTTTTATTAACTCGTTGGTTACTGACGTTTCTGCTCAACACACGTTGTAATATTATTAACTCCTTAACCTACAATTTTCTAGACAGTCATTCAGCTCATTAATTATTACAGTGTGAAGAAAGAAAATTGAAAAGTTAGTTTCGTATTCGAGAATCTTTGATTATAAAGATTATTATTAGAATTCAATTGCGATGAAGATACGAGTCTGGTTTGTCATATGTGAACTGTAGTGTGCGTCACGAGTGTCACATGATATTGTAGGGCGAGGGGTTAAGAACACTGGATTATCAAGAACGAGGGTACTAATACAACTTCATCTTTTAATCTCTTAGCGTATATCGTTGACTGAACATTACGGGACCTCGAATGTTACTTTCATTTGCTTTTTGTATATGCAATTTGTATAGCGTAGGTTACATATGACCACCATGGCGGTCGACGGATCAACCCCTTGATCTACCATTTTGTTGGCAGCTGCGTCGGTCAGAGCTGACTAATTATTGCTGCAACTAAGAAATATTAAATAAAGTTGGTTGTTAAATATATTTTATGTTTATGAACAATAGAGTGATCACGTACATATACGTTGCCACGACATACATGTACAGACAAAATATACTACCAGCCGTTTGTTTACCAATACCTCACCATTCCAGTTTTCATCCTCATACAGTAAACCTATTTTTAAAAAATTGTAGTTAAATGCTTAAAATTTAAAAGCACCACTAAATTGCATAATAACCTCTTCCTCTAAAGAAATAGTAGAAATAGTTAATACTAAGATAGTAAGAGTGAAAGGACATGAATTACGTGACAAAATAGGATATTAATTATTCGATCGTCGATGTTTCTGCTTTCTTAATGTACAGTCGTTTTACGAAGAGAAACGTAACTGTACACAGTTGCAACAAAATTATATCGTACACGTAGAGATATTCCAAGATAGCGAGAGATTTGCTAAAACAGTGTCGCGTAAAACAAACCGAACCGGCGAAAGGTTAATAGACGACGGTGCTTTTATTCAATGTGAACAAGAGAAACTGTTACAAGAGAGCAACGTTACCTTTTAAGAGATAACGTTCCTCCCGAGGAGCGAATTTCACGGAGAGGTATCTTTTTTAGAATTTACCGGCGGAAAGTCCGCTCGAAATATTCAATTTAGCTCCGGTGCACTTGCACTCGGCAACGAAAAGACGTTTCCAAGAAATGGAACGAACGAGTTCGCCTCGTTCCATCGGAAAAAAGCCCTTCCTTCATTTTTCCACCCATCGAGTTATCCTGCCACGCTTATTACTCGAACTTCGTTAAGCTAACGTTTCGTCTTATTAAACGGAGTCCTGTCATCAGCATGCGTCGCGCCATTGAAAATCTCGTGGAAATTACCACGCGTTCGAATAACGAGAACAAGAGACGAACGTAACGACGAAAAACCGAGGTCATTTTGAATGATACGTCGATACGAATTCGTGCGGAATGGGGAAAAAAAACGAGAATACCTATCGATACCGGCGTTGTTCTGGCTTATTGAAATGTTCGTCGACGCTGAAAACGACCGCGTGGAATGACACGAAATTTCCACCGCATTAACGCTCGTTCATTGGCGTAACTAGATAAGGGATAACGGAGGCCTAACCAGCTCTGAACGGATGTTATAACGCGCGGCGATTTTATCAAGGGGTGGGAAAATAAGGTCCCTTGGAAAATTTATGAGAATTTGCGAATTTGATAACTTTAGAATTTGGGGATTTGATAATTTGGGGGTTTGGGGATTTAAGGATTTGAGATGTGAGGATTTAGGATTTGAGGATGTGGGATTTGAGGATGTGGGATTTGAGGATGTGGGATTTGAGGATGTGGGATTTGAGGATGTGGGATTTGAGGACGTGGGACTTGAGGTTTTGGGACTTGAGGATTTGGGACTCGAGGATTTGGGATTTGGAATTTGAGAATATGGGATTTGAAGATTGTTAGGATTTGAGAATATGGGATTTGAGCATGTGGAATTTGAGGATTTGAGATTTAAGAATGTGGGATTTGAAGATTTGAGACTTGAGAATTTGGAATTTGAGGATGTGGGACTTGAAGTTTTGAGATTTGAGGGTTAGGAATTTGAGGATTTGAGAATTTTGAGGATTTGGTTATTTGAAAATTTGAAGATTTGAGAATTTGGAATTTGAGAATTGAAGGATTTCTGGATTTGGAAATTTGGGAATTTGAAAGTCTAAGAAGTTATTAATTGAAGAATCTAGCAACTTAGGAATGTAGATATTGGCAATCAAGGAATTTGGAGATTTGAGGATTCAGGAATTTAGGAATTTAAAAACTTGTAAGTTTAAAACTTTGCAAGTTACAAATTCAGAAAACTTTTCAAGAAACTCGAACCTTGATTTAAGAATTAAATTAAAAACCTAAATACTCAAACCGAAATATTTCCATACTTCCACATTATAGACCACCTATCCATCAATGCCCTCGAGCGATGTAACTTTGCCCTAACACCCAATAACATAACACGTGATTTCAACGTTACAACACATAGCAATATACCATAAAACAACCAGAACCCGACTTGTTCAAATGAAATTCCTGCGCCACTGCGTTCGCCCTTGTACTCATCGAAAAATTGACGTTTCCCGAACGAGACAGCAGCAGCACATCGGAGAAATTTCATTTCGTTTCAAATCATAGCAAATAACATAACATTACTTTATTCCGCCAAACGTTCACACCCAACAGAGTTTCGTAGCCAATATACAAACGTTATCGTTAACTAACAATGTTTAAACACGGTGAATTCTACTCCGGCGGAAAAATACGAGCGTCAAAAAATGGTCGGAGGCTCGCGGCTAATCGTAAACCCGCTCTGAAGTGACCGATTAAAAATGGATCGACGATTCGATGGTTATTCATCAAGTACGGTTTTCAATGGCGCCTATCTGGCCTGCCACTGAAGGCTTTCTTTAGAACGATTATCTTTCATCTGACGTTTTCGTTAAAATTTATCACCTTTGATCCACTTTCATCGACTCTGCAGTCAATCGATCTGAAACCGATAACTTGATAGTTTCGACGCTTTATACGGAGACTCGGTGGAAGCTCGATTGTACCACCTGCATTTAAATGAATCGATATTCTACATTTATGCAGATGCAATGCTAGAGATAAATGATATTAATAAAATCGGCTGATGATAATATCCTCGAAATTGCGCGGGACCTTCGAAAGCATATTTGCGCGTTAACTTGCAAGTTTGATTTATTGCCGAGGTTGGCGAAGTTCTGAGTTTCTGGTATTATAAATTTGTAGATTGGTAGATTGGTAGATCGGTAGATTAGTGGATCGGTAGACTAGTGGATCGGTAGATTAGTAGATCGGTGGATTAGTAGATCGGTAGATTAGTAGATGGGTAGATTAGTAGATCGGTAGATTAGTAGATCGGTAGACCAGTAGATCGGTGGACTAGTGGATCGGTAGATTAGTAGATCGGTAGATTAGTAGATCGGTAGACTAGTAGATAGGTAGATTAGTAGATTAGTAGATTTGCTGAATTGTCGATTTATAGATTAGGAGATCGGTAGATTAGCGAATTAACGGAATCACTGATATAGCATCAGCGGATTAATAGATCAGTAGAATTGTAGAATTGTAGAATTGTAGAATC
Organism: Megachile lagopoda; assembly: GCA_036983795.1. Classification (NCBI taxonomy): domain Eukaryota; kingdom Metazoa; phylum Arthropoda; class Insecta; order Hymenoptera; family Megachilidae; genus Megachile; species Megachile lagopoda. The sequence goes on from CM072800.1 coordinate 10,621,095, forward strand.
GTAGAATCGTAGAATTGTAGAATTGTAGAATTGTAGAATTGTAGAATTGTAGAATTGTAGAATTGTAGAATTGTAGAATTGTAAAATTGTAAAGTTGTAAAATTGTAAAATTGTAAAATTGAAGAATTGAAGAATTGTAATATTCAAAATTGTAAATTTTAAATTTGTAAAATGTCCATAGTTCTACCTTTCCATACTCCCAATTTTTTGAACACAAAGTATTGAAATATTTGAAAAGTTAGCATTCGAAAATTGAAAAATGTAGAAGCACGAGAACGTGAAAACTGAATAACTTATATGCTAGAAAACTCTATATTCGAAAACTTCCGACCATGCATTTTGAAATTTCAACTCCATTGCAGCTGCGATTGCAACGAAAAGAGTGGCCGATAGTGCCCGTTCTTTTGAAGCTATTTCAATATCTCCGGAACCAATATCTGAACAATTTCGAAAGAACATTGTACATGCGCGTTCGATGGTTTTTAATCGAAACGGGAGGACGCGTTGTGCGATAAAATACGACGAGAGTTGGACACTTAGCGCTTCAATGTGGCGATATCAAGCATGCATGTTCCTTCAAAGGGACCATCGAGCGACCCATAAACGACCAACGAGCCAACCGTGAACGAGTGTGCCGGTTCAAATTAAGACGTAATTTAGTGCTATGCTCGGTCCCTCATTTACGTACTTTTTATGGGAAAAAGATAAACACCGCGTTGAATCGGAGAGATGACTCTTTCCGTGTTATTACTTGGATCGTTAAAATGCTTACTTTATGCTGATTGACTTTTTGAACGGCTAGCTGGGGACCTGGCTATCGGGCATAAATACGCGAACCCTCTCTCGTGCGTATGAATATTTATGAATAACAATGAGAGTGTCGCGACACCGATAGCACTGTTAACGACCTCGTTAGAACTTAAGGTGATCGATATCACGATTGAGGGCTTTTAATCGGTCGATCTCGTTCGATTGAAATCTGCCGAAGATGTGTCCCAATTACGAACTTCTTCACTCACTTTGCATAATCGTACGATAATTAAAAAGTGCTACATGAGTGTTATACTTTCAAATACAGTACCTTCTTCGAATACCTTCTAGCAAATATATTCGTCCTCGTTAGTTGGCCTTTCGATTGCAGATTTATTTCAGTTTCCACGTTTCACCCCTATTACGATCTTTCAATTAATAGATTCTCTAACCTAACTTCTCTGAAATATTGTTCTAAATTTTATTCTAATTTTGTTCTAAGTTCTATCGTTTCAGAATATTGAGAAGTGAATATTTTAATAAAAATAAAATACATAATTGAACGTTAACACGCGACGCACACTTCACTTTTGGAGGTTAGAATGAATGTTATGGCTAACATCTCCCTATTCGAAATCCCTCGGTATTACGGAATTTATTCAAATATGCAAAAAGAAAAATTTGTATGTACACTAGTAACAATTTTAAAAACATGTGTTTGGAGCATAGATAACAAAGAAAAGACTGAAAAATAACAAAGTAATCGAAACGTAAAACATAAACGATTGAATTTGATGTTCCCAAAAATTCAATTGATTGAAGGGAAACAATGGAATGAAGGGAAACAATTGAATTTTATCCAGCATTATGCGAAAAACAGAACTGTCCGTGCATATGTGTTTGTATATGTTCAAACACGTGATGTATTGGCTATATTACATTGTATACATTAGTTAAATAAGATAAGTGCACATATAATATCAAATAATAATGTTAGGACCAGAATAACATTAGATCATTCGTGAATTTTCTTACTTACATTTCCCCTCATTAGAAAAGCATTTCCTTACTTTTCATCGGCAAATTCACCGATCGCTGCTTCCGCAAATTACCCCGCGATTCTACGAATAATTTAGTTCGATTTGCATAAAAGCGTAACGATATTTTACTCGGGGTACGAGAAACAAAGACGAAAAAAAGAACGAACCACCCCGTTGGGTTTCAGCTTTGTCATTTAAAAGTTGGATTCCTTTTCGCCCGTTTTACTCGTCCCAAAGGGACCACCTCTGTCTCCGAATTCTCCTCTTTTTTTTCCCTTCTATTCCACAAATAAATCTGCTTCGCCAAGCGACACTGTTCCTCGAGCTCCCTGCGGCCTCTTGGAAGCATTACAACCCAGAACGGAGAAGAACGGAACCATCGTCCCGGGACAAGGGAGGAACTTTGAGCGGTCTAATTTCTCGATAGTCGATAGTCGTACCTTTTGTTTCGACCACGATTTTCGACCCTCCATCTCGAACATATCGGTGTGAGTAAACCGAACCGAAAGGCTCTGTTGACTGTCTCCGAAAATTGGCTGCCGCGTGAAAAGTCGAAGCCCTTCGAGCCAGATAATGGGGCAGACAACAAACTGCTTCGTTCAAGGTGTCCTTTCACTGTTGACGAACAATCGTGTCGTAAACTCCTTTGTTCACGCTTTATCTGTCACGGTGTAAATCTGTGGTAATATCATAATTACAGCAATGACAATAATTAGTAATACGATAAGTTCATTTACGAATTGATTGTACCATACTTTTCAGTATAGTACAATTTTTCATTATTAGATTTGTATTAATTTAGTTTAAAATTGTATGTGGATATTTGTTATATGGCCACTATTTATAGTGTTGACTGAATGTACGAAAAAGGGTTGTATGATCACTAGTATCATCCAGCCTTAGGCATTTGAACAAAAGTTTATTTGGATAACAATAAATAATCTCTACTTTCCTATATTCCTAAGTCCTCAAGTTCCTACGTCCACAAATTCTTAAATTTCCATAGACTTAGAACCCTAAATACCTAGATTTCCAAGTTCGAGTTGTCTCCAAATCCTTAGATCCCTAAATTCCTAAACCCCAAAATCTCGAAATCCCGAAACTTCTGGATTCTTTAATCTCTAGATCCTCCACTTTCTACGTCCCCTTTCCTAAACCTCTAATCCCTAAATTCTCAAAAAAAATTTCCCAAACCCCAAAATTTCCAAATCCCGAAATTCCTCGATTCCTCAACTCCTAGGTCCTCCATGTCCCCAAATTCTTAGACCACCAAATTATATCTCCAAATCCCAAGGTCCCCAAATTCCTACGTCCCCAAATAATCCACCCCAAAACTTTCAACTCCTAAAACCCCCAAAAGTCAAACTAGTGGAACACCTCTTTGCACCAGTCCAGATATGTACTTGACAGTACATCATTTACTATACGAACTACTCGATTATCCCGAAGCGGGAAATGTGTTGGATCCAGCATTGAAGCAGCGGTTATATAGAAAGAGGCGTCGGAGAGGAAAAAGGGGATGAAAAAGATGGAGAGTATTGTGCAGAGGCCAGATTGAGGACGGATCCAATTCGACAAATCTGAAATGGATGTCAACGGACGAAGACGACCCAATGGACTCGTCGTTAATAGAATAGTCGTCGCGAACTCGGTCCACGGCACACGCTCGCCACTCGCGAAAGAGATAATTCAAGCGTTTCCATGGCTCGTCCCAAGGGACAGATCGTACGAGAGACAATTGTCTCTTCCCTGACACGGGCGTGCTTTGCTGCACGTGCACCTGCTGTCCCTCCATTCGACACAGTTTGTTTGGTGAACGATCGCTGGAACACGACGAGCTAAAACGATTAGATCAACGCTGCGAGAATCCTTTGTTTCAAGTGAACCTTTTTGGAAATTTACATCGGTTAACTGCCGCTGAATAAAGCTGATCGGTGCAACGTACGATTGAAAAACGTTCAATGGACTGTCGAGCACTTTGTTCGTTTACGAAACATTGTTTCTTTGTTATTCTAATGGTTACGTTCGTTTATCGCGATGATCTGACCGTCCATGTTTCTACGGATGCATTTGATGATATCGGACATGTATCGGTAATGTAGTTATGCAGTGATGATCGATTGTATGGCAATGTGCTATCATAGAAAGGAAACATATTTTTAGATTTTTGTTATATCGTTACGACATGAACTTTGGGGTGCGTATGATTAAAATAATATCGAGTAGGACTACTGTATTAACTTCCCCATTAATTTCAAGCCGAAGGTGCAAGTTCATTAGGATGAACTTCAAATACTCAATACTAACAACGATTAAAATAATAATGAAATAAAACAGTAATGACAAAAATAAAAAATATTGTATGCCTATGTCCCGAAATCCTTATTCCATATATTACATTTCGAAATCTTTATATCCCGAAATTCCTATGTCCCGACATCTCTACATCCCGAAATCGTCATATTCCGAAATCCCTATATGTAGAAATCCCTTCATCTCGAAGACCCTATATCCTAAAATCCCTATATGTTGAAATTCCTACATCCCGAAATCTCTATATTTCGAAATCCCTAAATACCGAAATTTCTATATCGCGAAATTCTCATATTCCGAAATCCCTATTTAGCTCTATACCCCGAAATTCCCAAAGCCCCAAATTCCTAAACTCTCAAAGTTTTAAATGAAATTTCCGTAAGCGATAATCGATATTCACCCTCCTAGTTTATGGCAGTAATGGCCAACTGCGGCCCCGTACTGTACCGGTGTTTCAAATCAAAGAGAGACCGATTGGAAAGAGTTTATCGATTCAGAGGTGAATCATGCAAACTGATTTATCCTATTAAATGGATTGCTTTCAGGACGGGTAAAAATTTGAACGATTTCATCCGATGACGATCCATTTGCCGCGAAAGAGGTAAAATATAAAGAGATCTATACGTTTCGTCGAAAAAGTATTCCAAAATAGTAGCAGACTGAAAAGTTGAAGACTTCCGATCGAATGCTCGATGCAGCAGGCATCGACGAAATAGCTAAAGTTGGAAACTAGAGACGTGGTTTTAAGAGCACGTAGCGACAGACAGTCGTCAAACTTTTGTTGCTGATCGTGTGAATTATACAAGGTACACTAAAAATTGCAACACGTGCCTGGGATAGTGCCTCCAAGAATAACATCTTGGGCATAGCGTCCCTTTTCAATTATTCCACGCTGCATAACCTCATACAGCGTATTGTAGAGTGTATTGTCAAAACACATCTATTGGTACGTTATTTTACGTAGTTATTGTTAGTTACACAAAATTGCATATCTAAATATTTGCGAAATTTGAAAATGACAAAATTGGAAAATTAGAAAGCTTAAAAACTTGGAAAGCCGAAAATTGATAAATCTGGAAATATGAAAGTTTAGAAATGTTCCAGACCTGAAAACAACCTTCTACTTATCTAATACCGTTTGTAACTCTCCGCCCTAAAATATTTTCGCACATTCGTCAACGTATTTTTAACGTCGTTTCATCCCCTAAATTCTCAGCATGATTAACGTCCGGTTTTTACACGAAATTGTCTCGTTCCGGATTAACAACGGTCCACGTTAAATTCGATTAAATTATCACCGAGCAGACGTTGGCGACCTCACGAATTCGTCGTTAATTACGTGCGATCATTAAGTAACTCGAATCCACAGTTGTCAGGTGGGGTATAAAAAACGGGTACCGAGTAAATGGTGCCATAAAACGAGCGGTCAGCTTTAACGAATAGCGCATTAAGTGTTCACGAGGATTGGCCCGGTACATGTGCGACCGCTAAAGTTTTATGGACCGACCGAAAAATCGGCCAAAAATGAGACGTCCGCGCTTATAAATAATCAACCGCGCTAATGCATTTTATCGCGGCAACGAGAACGTCCTTTCACGGTTTCATCGCTTGTCAAATGATTAGGCGTTGCCAGCTTTTACCGCTATCGTAAATTCGAGCCCGCGTTTTCGGCTTCCTCCGTCGACCACGTGCCTTTCGGACATACCAAACTTATCGTTCACACATGTTTCCCTTACTCTTCCAACCTTTCAAAGATATCTCGCGTAATTATGTCCACTTTACACTTTCTCATTAAGTCCCATGATGGATGCTCTCTTTGTTCCGTTATACCATTTTACTTTTATCTGTATGTTTACAGTTCATCCGTGTTGAGCTTCTTGCTTCAAACTATAACGATCAAATTTCATATGTTCATTTATGGCAAACCTTTACGAGAAACACTCGACTGTAAAAATTAATTGTTCGTGAAGATTCGCCGAATGTCAAAATGGTTTTGTAAGAGAAGCAGTAAAACCAGAGAATCGTAAACTAGTAGAAAGTGGATCATTGAAATGGCAAAATCTTTAAATACCATAATAATACAAGAAAGAATAATAAAATAGTAAAATGTTGAAATAATGGAATGGTAAGATAATAGAACAGTAGAAAGTAGAATGGTAAAGTACTAGGACAAATGTAAAAATATCAGGTGCATATTAAACTCGCAGAATAGTAACATGGAAAAAATATAATAATAAAATACTGAAGTTGTGAAGTTGTACGATAACAAAATAGTAAGCATATAGCACTCCTACAAAAGTAACATCCATGCTGTTGAAAGAATATGCATCCATCTTGGCCAGCCACGACATATAGATTTCTGATCGAAAATCCTTATCCCCCGAGAACTTCCGTCAGTTGTTCAACGTCCTTTGGCTGGCACGTCACGGATTCGTATGGCAGCTGAGGCAAAGCATTATAAAGGATAGGACGAGCTGGACAAGGCCGACAGAGATCAGGACACCGGGATGAAGAAGGTGCTGTTGGGCGTCGGTGGTTTTGTTGGTGCCAGAAAGAAGATCCCCCGCTGAGAATCGCGCTCAAAGAAACCGACGTTGGCCTCGCTGCCCCCTTTAGCTCGCGTCTGCCCGGCTGCCCATAAATCTTGGGCCTAGACAAAAGCAGGAAAAAATGGAGAGCATCAATTAAAGCCAGGAACCGGGGCCGGTTTGATGACGCTTAAAAATTCGCCGATGAGGGCGTGTGCACCCTCTGCCGCTTCGGGGCTACTACGCGATCGTTAGAGAACCGCGTGCACGTGTCTTCAAGATGTTCCATCCTCGAGATCACTGTATATCATTTTAATTACCATGTAGAATTCTTCGGAACGCGAGATGAATACTTTCGACACTTTCTCGTTGCTCTGTTTCTCGAGCTCTTCCTTTTTTTACGGAGAGGCCACGAGTTCAAAGGAGGAGCCGAAACTTTTAGATCCTCTGTACTGCTATACTAATTGCATATTTGAAAGCGAGGACGCAAGAAGCGTGTCTCGAGATACCTCCTTTGGACTTTCTCAGCTATCGCGCCTGTCAAAGCTACTTCTTCACTGTCGCGATGAAAAAGTAATTAAAAAATGTTGGAATATCATGCATAGTTTGTGTTTAATGATCCTTGACTCCTTGAAACTAGAACAGTATCTATGCTTGTCACATTTGAACTTTAAGGAAACGTAACTTAACGCTGTTATGAAATTTGCAATAATATGATCAAAAATTTTCTATTTTGTAAGATATTAGACAAACGAGAGAGAGTTAATATTTTACTTTGTATTTGTTTAAAGAATTTTAGAACCCCGCTTGAAGAGATTTTGAACGAATCTTGCGTATACAATTTTTACGCATTTTTGAATGTATATCTTCAATTATCTCCAACACCGCACGCGAAAGGAAGGTGAGAATATTCTTACCTCTGCGATAACGGCGGGGAATTACAATGAACGAGTTAATCGTTGTTTTAACAGAATAAAGTAGCACGAGAGTGCGTCTTTGTGCTAAATTGAAATGCTTTCAAAACCACGGGCGCTCGATGGTGGTAGTAGGTATCTGTGTTTCCGAGTTATTGCACGGAAGTTCTGTCACGGTTGTATCACTTATATAAAACCATTACCGTCATTGTCGTCGTCGTCCTGCAACGAACGACGCAACGTTAAAAATGTTCCAAGGAACAATTCTCGTAGCTTCATTAGCCGGCGCAAGTAAGCTGTTCGTATCGACAGACGGGATGGTGGTTGAAAAGGAAAAAGAATCGAGCCTCCGTTCGAATGGCCATCCATTTACTTTTGAAAAAGTACATTGACTCGTTTTTAACGGAACTTGAAAGGGTGCCATTGAAATACGATTCCATTGTGTTGTCACGATTTGCGACGATGCTCGCCAATACGCGTTGGGCTAACTCGATCTCGTCCCTCGCGAAAGAAAAGGTTTCTTCTCGCTGAAGTATCCTCGGTATTAACGAATTCTTCGAAGAAAATTACTCGACAATTTCTGTTTCGATCGAAATTGTTCGGGATATTTCTAAACCGTTCGGGATACTAAATTGTTTTTCGGCAATAAACAACTACCGTGATCCCATCTGATCAGTTGGCAATAACACCTGCGAACCAAGAGTCAACCACCTGGACTTGTTCTACCGCGTGTATGATTAATAATTCCTGTCTGGCGAAGATAGTAACGGAATCGCGTGCACCTAATTCATAGGCGAGAGTTTTTGAATTATTGGCCTTTGTGCTTTGTCCCCTAGAGTACAGGCACACTCGATCAAAGCTGTTAATGCAACGGCCATCCTGCCTTTTTTGTCGTGCTTTGATCGCCCCCGATAGGCAAACCACGTTGAAATCGTATATAGTCGTTTATAGTATAGTTGCAGCGTAATCGTGCGTTTAATCTGCGCACAATGGCTTCTTTTAAGAAGATAAATTTACAGCTGCGATGTGAACATTATAATTTTACAATTACAGTGGACTGTTATATTGCCATGTTTAAAGCTAGAGTTAAAATTGGCTGCACACGTTTTCGTTGCTAACCGAAAATTACGAGGAATTTGCACGTAGTGACTCGACCTCTCAATTAAACATACACGGAACATTACACGTGACGTAACGTGCGATGATAATGATATCGAAATAAAGTTGGCCACATATATGAACTGAAAATAATAAAGTACACATGCACATACGTGGGAAGATAGTGGTGGTGAAAAAAGAAATTTCCTGAGGAACAATGTAACAGGGTTGACAAGTAAATCCAGTGGGTAAAGGAGGAAGCTGTACTATGAAAACATGTCAGCCTGTAAGCCCAATCTTATTTCACTCAGGTCCCCTGCCCTATCTCGTTCGAGTGGCGCACCTGTAAACATCGGGTCAAAGACAAAGGATGAAGTAAAACGTGCTGGAACGATTCCGTTTTAACGTTGAATTTATAGCTGCACGTGATTTTCACCCGAGAAGATTTCCGCGAGGCTTTCGGCGAGCGTCGCTCGGTGTTCCGCAACCGTGAAAATACTTTTTCCCGCCGATAACACGGGAACAAGACCGAACGAGATTGCAATAGCTTCAGCGAGTGTGTGCATTATAAAGAAATAGCGCAATCTTCGCCCGGAGAGCATTTCTGTCGAGAGGAATAAAGAGAAACTGGGGTGAACCAGTGACAGAGTGAGTAGGTAAGAAACAAGGGGAGGTTAAGTCAGGAGAAAGAGAAGTGCACGGGGACAAAAGCGAAAGGGGGAGAAAGAGAGAATAATAGGGAGAAAGGAGCCGGAAAAAAAAAGAACGGGACGAGGTTACAGGACAATTCAGGTTACACGAGAAGCAACATGCGTGGCTGACGCGTGCAGATGCGTGCACACGCACGATACGCGCGGATGGATCCGGTGAAGAGGGTTGCAGCGCGTGCGCGCGCACGTGGGCACAGGAAGGCATCAAGCGTCAGTCGCGAACATGCATTCGCGCCTGCATGTACATGGCCGAGTACCTGTACCTTCCCTCGGGGGAATTGGCAACGTAGGGAAAACGTATACCATATTCAAGTTTAGAAATTAGACGATTTGAACATTTGGGGAACTTGGGAATTTAGAGATGCAGAAATTTGACAATTTAGGAAATTTGAGGAGTTGGAGATTTAGGAAATTTGGGGGTTTGGGAAATTAGCTTTGGAAACCTGAAAGTTTCCGAATTTCAGAATTGGCAGATTTGGGTGTTTGGGAATTTGGGATTCTAGGAATTTGGGAATCTCGGGATTTAGGAATCTAGAGATTTTGAGGGACTAGGGATTTGGAAAATTTGGAATTTGGGTATTTGGGAAATTTGAGAATCTAGGTATTTGGGAATTTGTAAGCTCGGGAATCTAGAGATTTAGGAATCTAGAAATTTGGGAATCTAGGAATTTAGGGGCTTGAGACTTTGAAAATTTGAGAATTTAGAAATCTGATAATTAGGGAATTTGGAGATTTGTAAAATTGACGTTTGAGAAAATTTGGAAAACTTGAAAATTGAAAGATTCGAGAATTGAAAAGATTAAAAACCCATAGCACAGCAATAAAATGAAGAACACGTGTATGAATATAACATGTGTCAATAATAACCGCACATTTGCATAAGTATCTGGATACTTTTGGAGGGTAGTGTATTGTGTACATACGTGTTCCTCTAAGAGCTCACGTGAGATATGGATCTTCCAGCTCGTTGAACATACAGAACAGAACGTAACGTAACGTTACACGGTGCTAGAAGGGGTTGTACGAGTGAATGTAAACCGCAATGCCACCCCGCGGCGTCCACTCGACATTACTATTGATACGAACCACCTATCTCTGACGTGCTTCTGTTTCTACTCGCCCTTCCGTCCGTGTCGTCGGATCCACTAAAATTCGGTCTTTCTATTCTACGTGATTCTCGTGTTGCGGGATATTTGCCTCGTTATGTGCCCGTAAACGACGATCTCTCTTTCGAAGTAATTCATTACTCTGAAATATCATCCTTTTAACGAACATAGTATGACTTTTCATCCAGGTAGTTAAATATACTCTGCAAAAATATAAATATATTCTTCTCTGTACAAATTTTTAGAGGCTCAGGTATTATGTTGTTGTTTTCTTGCTGTGATCATTGGTTCAAGGTATTATGTAAAGAGACAAATGTTGGTAGGGTACGTTATTTAGACGAAATATGCTAACAGTTGACGCTATACGACTCGTTTATAATTATCATTACAATTGGTTATCCTTTGTAAGAAATTTTGTGCATGTACAAAATGGTTCCACAACACTTTTTGATCAGATTGAAAAAAACTGCAATATAACAAGCGGTAATTCAACAGGCGGTGCAACCTGATAAAACAGCGCCTTGTAATAAATACATACTCATGTGGTATAATGAAAGGCGTATCATAAATACGTGTGGTACTATACAAAAATATTCGTATGAAAGAAAATTCGTTGAACCGGCAATATAAATGAGGATAATATAACGAGAGTTTATTGTACCCACGAACCGAAGCTGGTAAAATGTAGCTGGTTAACGAAACTGATTAAGGTCGAAGGGCTGCTAACAGTAAACAGTAATTGTCCGTCAATAGCGAACAGTGTGTACGGTTAATATGCATACAACGCTACCACTCTGTGCATCTATACATATAACAATAATAGGATGTTAGGTTACGTCACGCGTAATGGTTAAAGGGGGTTGGCTGCGAGTGAATGTAAACCGCAACGCTACCCCCGTGACGTTCATGCGACGTTACTATTAATACGACGTGGCTGGATGCAACGTTCGTTGTCCCGTTCGCTTTTCCATCGTGAAACCGAACTCCTCGCGAGTTTCCCATACTCGAAATTCGAACGTTATCTTACAAACATCCTTCCCTTTCAATCTAATGAATCCATACCTCTATATGATATGCCTACATACAACAAAGCCTTCATTGTATTACCAATACACTTATGTGTCCACTCGCGAGTAATGTAAACTTCTATGTGCTATCAACAAGATATTCAAGAAAATTTTGAAGCGGTGCTAAGGGCATCGTCAAAATGTCAATGGTTCTATTTCAATTAAAATTTTTAGAATTTTCAATCTTGTCAGATTTCGAAATCTCGAAAGGTAACTTGATTACTTGAAGCATTTAGAAAATCAGAAATTTACGGATTTGTTTAATTCATAATTGGAATATGCGAAGTTACCAAATTTTCAAGCTTAATAATTTGGCATTGCCTCGCTTGGAATAAGTATACGTGGAAGCGCCACACTTGAAATTGCGACGCTGGGAGTTGCAGCGTTTGGAATTGCGGCGCTTGAAATTGTCACAAGTGGAATTGCAACGTATGGAATTGCGGCGCTTGGAATTGCCACGCATGGAATTGTCGCTCATCGAATTACCACGCTGGGAATTGCAACGCTTGCAATTGCGACGCTGGGAATTGCAGTGCTGGGAATTACGGCGATTGAAATTGTCACTCGTGGAATTGCTACGTATGGAATTGCCATGCTTGAAATAGTCGCACTTGGAATTGTCACACTTGGAGTTGCATCACTTGGAATTTGCCAAGTTTGTAATTGCCGCGCTTGTAATTGCCATGTACTGTATTACCCAGCGAGGAATTACTACGCATGGAATTGTGTCGCGTAGAATTGTCACGAGTTGTATTACAATGTGTTATTGCAGCACATAAAATCATCAAGCGTAGAATAGTCACGAGTGAGATTGCTGTCGTGTCGTACTCATAAAATTACTGCGGGTGGAATTGTTTGGCGTGAAATTGTCAGGTCTATATTGCTACGCGTAGAATTATCACAGACGGAATTGTCAAATTTCCAAAGTTCAAAGTTTTCATATGCTGAACTTGTGCGACGTGGAATTAGGAATTCAGAAATACGAGAACAGAGAAGTTTGAAATTTCCGAATTGATAAATTGGACAGCTAGCTGCCGCAGAGTCTCGCCATTGGATAAAACGGCGATCGTTTATAGGGTGTCGTCCAAGATCGGGGTGATATTAATAGCGAACGCCTGTTCTTGAATTATCATATCACGGTAGATAGCCGAGCGGCGCAATGGAGATGAATTAAAGTTCTCTCCATCCCCTTTAAACGTCAGACAAAGCCTGAAGTTTAAGCGAGATTCGTCGGGCTACTCTGGTGAATACGCGAGATAAATCAGCTTCATTATAGAAACTGCACCAGAAGGTAGCTAAAAGAGAATCTCGTAATACATAATACGAAAGTCAAATATAGTAGCCTTTGCGCTTCCTTCGCGGGAGTTCAATTAATTCGCGATTATTCACGGGTTATGTACAATTCAAAGTTTCACCCAAGACGGAAATAATGTTCTGTGTTTGCCGCTGGAACAGAATTATTATACCGATCGATGAATCTTCAATTTAGCCGCGTTAAAATCACGCGCATGATTGAGTTCGTTAACGAAATGAATTGCTTCTGATCGCATTATTATATTTCGCTTGTAAATTAAATTACATGCGTACACCCGATTCGTTCATAATTAAATAGCTGCACGAAACTAGAAGCTGCCAATATTAGTAAGAACAATGATCGAATTCGTTCGTGTTAACACGAACTTCCGCTCATTGTTCGAACGTAATCAATACGATGCTTTTGCTTTCGAATCTGTAGAATTAATATTTATTAAATGCTCATATATTTCAGCTATATTATTGTGTCATTAAGATATCATACCTCATTTATACCGATGAATAACCATTTAATTAATTCCCGATTCAATACTGTTTACCAGAAGTGGATTATTACAATTCATTTAATACTGAAATGCTATCGGACATCTAAGTTTTCCATGAAAATAGTTGAAAGAATTCCTAATAACATGGATGATTAATCTGTTCGATTCTTCATACCTCATTTTACATTCAAAACTAACATCACCGAAGACTTATAAAACTTTTTATCATTACGACCCCTATCAAATTTTCAAATATCCCGAATGCGGAATCAGGACAATATCAACTTTTATTAATCTACAGTAGTCGCTGCGAGCGGAGTTCTACAGGCAATATAACGAGAGTCGACTATATTAAATTCGGAGAACGGAATCTGTTAGATTCGCAAACATACGCGCTATAACTTATGAATCTCTGCGTTCTCGTTTCTAAATCCAGATTCCCAGAACTTTATATCGAATTCCCCGAATTTGATTGAATTTTCGAAAACGGCCACGGGACCATTCTCTTCGATATCCCTTGAAATATAGCCGAAAACGTAGAGCAAGGGAAATGGAAGGAGACTTCCAAGACGGTGGTTGTTGGAACGCGGTCAACGAGTTCAAGTCGACAATTCGGTCTGTTGTCGTAAATAAACGAAATCAAAGTTCGCCGCACGATCGAGAATTCGGTTTTCTTGTAATTTACCACTGAGACGGTTAACCGCGGAATAGCGGAACTTTGGCGGAGCAATTAATCCGATAACGATAACGATGTTACCGATGATGAAGCGTAGTCGCGTAGTAGCGACCAATCGTTTTACAAACACCATGACGTAATCTCGTTCTAGAAACTGATCCCACGGGAGTTGCTGGATCTATTCAGGGCTCGCGTTATGCAATGTGGTTCACCTCATTCGCCGTGCAACGGGCGAAAATGAACAACCGTCACCGTTCACGACGGCACAGTAATTTCCGTGCAAACGCGACGCGATCGAAAATTGATTTTGCGCTTCCCGTAAATGTGTGCTGCGGAAACAAATTTTTTCCGACTTCTTTAACTATGTCGTTAGCTTTTTACGAAAAATTTTCAAATTTTTAAACAACAATTTTTTATCAACCATGGCGTTGCACAAATTTCCCTTCATATCACCACAAATGACAAAATTGATGAAAAATTATACCTCACCATGAACTTTCAAGAATTAGATTTTGTAAATGAACAAACTTCCAAATGTTCAAACTGCAGCAAGACACCTTTAAATTCAGAAGTAAACGTGTGTTTTCAATGTATTGTATGCAACATACATTATATTCAATGCACGTTGACATTCGTGGATTTCGCAAGTTGAAGCTGATGTACGTTGAATTATAACGCAGGGAATTATGCAGCGTGGAACTACCCATGCAATTGCAACACGCAACGTATCATCACATAAACTACCACACGTTAAATCACGCGTTCAATTATCACGAGTGAAATCGTCACGAATTGTATCATCGCTCGAGAAATTGCCACCTCGCATGCCACACGTGGTACTGCTAAGCTTTTCTATCGCCACACGTGAAACTGCTAAGCTTTTCTATCGCCGCACGCAGAACTGCTGAGCTCTATGCCATACATCACGTCATCGAGTGTTATACAACCATATCAATATGAAACAATTTATTTCTACACCTGATATATACGTTTCGATCAACACACTAAATTTTTGCAACGTTGCGTTCGTTCGAACAAGATGAACGGAGTACACGGTCTGTTTAAATCGTCCCAAAGAACGGAGCAAATATTTTACTGTGGATATAAGTTTCCGGCTTTCGAGCAAACCGTTTCTACGCTTGATAATGTTGGCCGTGTGTGGCGGCCGTGTGTGGCGGCCGTGTGTGTGCGCACCCTCACACATTTCTGTGTTCCCGTTTTCGCGGTTCCCTCGGCGAAAGCCAAGAACTGAACGCAGAAAATTGCCGGCTGCTTGAAAATTTCAATTCGTTCCTCTCGAACACGAACACACCTATATTGCATATGTTTATACAAAATATCGTTTTCCCCGTGATTATCCTGGTTTCTTGCTTTCTTTCAATTTCTGTATTGTTATTGTCGTCTATATAACGTCAATGTGTATACATCCTCATTGATATCTTCGATATCTCCCTGCGACAGGGGCTCCTACGAGTAGGGTAAGAAAGTATGAAGGATCATATGTGCACTTTTTTATATGTCCTCTTTTGGTACGTTTTCTTTTCACTTTTTGTCATTTTGTGACATACTAACTTTCAGGGAATGCGCACGTGTATGCGAATAACGCATGAGGCGATTACAATCGAGAATTTATCTGGCAGAAAATTAATCGAGATTCCGTCGTACACTGAATGCCGCAGGTAAAACGACTGTGTATGCAGTACATTGTAATTAGAATCATTCACATATAATATTGATGTAATCTGGTATTAATAATATGTCGTAAAAGCAATTTCTATGATTGCATAAACAGTCGATTAACTTCAATTGTTTCCATCGAACAATCGTTGCCGACTTGTCGGGGACTGCTGTTGGCCTGACGGCGATCGATGAATACATCCTTTTGTCAATATGTCACTCTAGACTATAATCTCATTTTTCTTCGTCAGAAGAGATCCACGTGACGCGACATAACTGCCACAGCAGCATATCAATCTGATAACGATAACGACGTTTTCGATGATGGAGCCCGGACGATCAACCGGTTCTCCTAGTAAAAATAGTCCACGATTTTGTTTAATCACGCGATCTTTGCCCCTTTTTTATTGCCCACAAAAATAATAGATATTCGTCTCAAACTTCGTCCTTAATTATCATAAATCAGATATGCAGATAGCATGTGTAGAAGGTTCAATGCATATAGTTTTGAGAGATGAACGGCACATTTTAGAATAACTGTCTCGGGAAAATTAATAAAGCAGCATCAAACGATACCGTCCAAATGTCACGGTCGAAATCGCGAGTTTAGCCGTGGAACGAATTCTTGAACGTTGAGCTCGTTAAGCGACGACAAAGCTCGATTACGAGGTCGCAGTCAAAGCGACGCGACGTTACGTACACAATCGAATTGTCACGGGTCGACGATTCGAAAGAGGCCCGTACGATGAGACGGGTCGCGACGACGATTGCCGGCTGCTGTGCACACGCCGCCGCAAATCAGTCGTTATCGATAACGATAACGACATTCGTGACGGTGATGCACATCCGGACTGTCGGTCGGCGGTGAATTGTTCCCCAAACGGGTGCAATCTTGACTCAGAACGAGGCACCGATTACTATGATCAGACCGGAACGAGGCGTGCAACGGCGCATGAAATGCAGATAGAATGATTTCAATTATCCAAATGAACATCTATATGAAGCTCGGTAGCTCCGTTGCCCGCCATCTTGCCGGCGAACGCATTGAAACTCTATCAAAGATATTGCTCGACGAGGACCACCGCCCCTTCTCCAACCTTACCCTGCCGAGAAATCCTGAGCCGTTCCTCAATGAACACGCCGATGAGACTTTTCACTCGAGTTGCCAGGAGTTTAATTCTGAAGCTGGGAGTCTTGGGGAAAGGATAGGACCAAGAAGAAGGAGCAAGTCTTGGGGGACGCTGGAAATATACTGCGCTGTTACCCGCGAAGTTTCGATATTTGTCCGTACTGTCGATGGGGATCAGGAGTAAATTTGGAATTGGGCAGGTTAAGTGTCCGCCATAGGGCATCTGTGCTTGAGATGATAGGATACTTCACAAATAATCAGAATTTGAAATTTATAAATGCGAAAATAAAAATTTGGGTGTCTGGGATTTGCAAATTGGGAATTTGGGGGTATAACTATACAAAAATTTGATAACTTAAAAATTTAGAAATTGTGCATTTGGAAATTTGAAGATTTGCGAATTTGTGGATTTGGAAATTTTCTATTTCCCTAGATTTCTACGTTCCTAGATTCTGATATGCCTACGTCCCTAGATCTCAATACCCCAAGATCCCAACATCCCTAAATCCTGATATCCATAGGATACTACTCTCTTCCTGAAATGTCCCTACATACCTATCTCCCACGATACCTACTCCCCTGGACTCTACGTCTTCCTACATCCCTAAATCCTTAGTCCCCTATATACATATCTTTCAACATCTACATCCCAAAGTCCCTGCATTTCAAAACTTCTACACTCCAAGTTTTCCACATCTTTGGATTCCCATCCTCATTAAAATCCTTCGATGGTATCAATTCCACTTCCTAAAATTGGAAGGAATAAAGTATTCTATCGATCAGATCGTCGAGGGAGAATTTGCCAGTCGACTGCTCTAATTGTTAATCCATCCAAATGGCCGAGCAGTATTCTGTTCCCAAACTACTTAAAGGCAAATTTCTGTAATCTATTCCAAAGAAATTACCGTTCGCTGAAAGAGAGAATCAATTCGAGGTTCATCGACGGAATCTTAACGTTCCTGGAAACGAATCTTGCATTCGCATCTCGAAGATGTCAGGTGTTATTTCGTACACGGCGTTATATCGAGCACGAGCAGTAGCTGAAGACTGCAGCGCGATCATTTGCATTCTTACGCGACAAGGGACGAGAAGCCACATTATTAGGCAGTCGGAATGGAGTCCGCATCGGAGGGACCGACAGAAAAGGAAGAAAAGAGATGGGGAATCGTAAAAGACGTCGTTTACACGTGCAAGATACAACGACTTAAACTTGACGAAATTATAACTTCAAGCTACATATGAATGTTTGAAAAATAATCGTATTACATATGTCATATATTACATATAATATGCATACTTTGGTATAAATGTATTAATTCGTGTGTTCCAGAACATGTTCGAAGGTTTTTCATTTTTTATGTGTGTAGATCATCATTCACCTGCATGCGTGTGCATATAACATAACTGGACTGCGGACGTTAATGCATTGATATGTCGCGGTCTGCAAAGTATAAATAAATCATGCAATCTATGAGATCTATTTCACAAAAAAGTATGTTTATTTTACAGACTTATCATCGTAACACAAATACCTAACAATAATTCAATTTATGGTACAAATAATTGTAGCAACCATTCTACACATCCGAATAGAACTATCTTAACGACCATAAGAATGTTCGATGCGAGAAATATGGATCCCGCGCAGGAATATTGGCAAATTCATTAAACTAATTGATTCAAACGAGGAATTGGAACCGATAGAGAAATCGGTAAGATTCTGCCGATAAGGGAGAGAAGAGAATTAAATGGAATATTACGAAAGGTGTGAAGCTTAGGTAGAAATAAGGGATGAAGCAGTATGCGAGGAACGCGTCTACCTGGGTGCATCGTCCTGCACGGGGCTGATCGCAGATAGGCACGCACGCGTTTTACCGGGAGATTGATTAGAACCGTTGTCTCTATTTGAATCGTGAATCCATCCTCAAAGACAAATGAGCGTCGCGTCATTTACGTGAACGAACCACCCGTGGTTGCACAGCTGGCCACCTTCCTCCATCACGAATATTAATACGCGAGTATACGTCATTTCGCTGTGTGGTTCAGCAATGTTTATCGTCCTTGCAGATCAATCATGCGCCGCGGCAGTACACCAAATTGCTCTATGATCTCGCGGATGTTCTGATTCGGGACACGCTACGAATTATTCCTGTCAAGGTTTTCGGTTTTCAACGTTTCGATCGATTTTATTCACTATTGTTACATTTGCTAGGGGGAAGACCTGTAGTCACATCTGTGACACCTAGACTCTATGGTGAAATCTAACTGACTTTAAACTATATGTTCTTAAATGATCAAATTCCTAAATGTTCAAATTCGTTAATGGATGTAGAGGAGATCATTTGCCTTAACAATTTTTATTTGTTCACATGTTTGCGGCTAAAGTTTCATACTTGATATCGCTTGGAAGGAAATCTCACACGGTTGTTCTGAATAGTGCATCGCTACATATCATATAATATTAAAGGCCGAACAACAGAACCTACTGATGGCGGTGGATATATTTGTGGTTACCAGAGAGTACTGTATATCAAAGTGTCGTACCGAGTGACAGACATGAAAGACAGAGTACGTAAATCAGGATCAAATTTCAGACATTCGATGTTGCAATAATAGTGATGTCTACAGTTAGCCCATTTTCCCGTAAGGGAAACGCGTTTGCAAATATGGGTTCGTGCATAAAACAGGTCGATCGTAGGGACTCGATCGGTTGCATTCCATCAGGCTGGTCGTAAGGCGCGTGCAGCGAAACATCTACATCATGTCGCGTTTCCAGCCAGGCCATGGATTAGACTCGGTGGTCCTGGCTCTCGACCACGGGAAGATATGTGTGTGACCCAGCTGTGATTCTCATTGAGCGCGTTCATCAATCATTTAAATGTAACACACGGCCTGATATCGAGCACCCCTTTCCTCCCGGCTGGAGGCTAACCGAGCACTCGGCTCACTTTGTCTTGACATCTGTCAAATCGTGGCCCGCCACGGCAGCCTTCGCTATTGTTCCTTTTTCTCCGTCCGGTTAACCCTCTTCTCCGTTTTTCTCTCTCTCTTTGCTCCTCCGTCTCCCTTTTCTGTCTCTGCTCGTGCATAATTTCGTATGCGCTCCTAAATAAGTCCGCTCGGACAGCCATTACCATTGATACCGGCCCGGTACTCTCTCGGCTCGGTTCCCTACCCCCTTTTTTCTTTCCATTTGTTTCGTCCCTGGCGAAGCCTACGTTCCCGTTCAACGATGGAACGCAATGGGCGCGAGCCCCTCCCTTTGCCTGTACGTTCGAGTGTCGTGTACGCACACGCTCGTACCGGGAACAGCTTCGTAAAATATGAAGACTTTAATCAAACGGATGGCAGAAGAAGAGTCGCGCGTGTTCTCAGCGAAACCATAACGCGATGCGTACGATGAAAAAGTAACGATGCCTACTCTCGCTGCACGACGCCATGCTGCATACACACGGCCCTCCAGTTACGAGTAATAATTTGATCGTACCTTCCTTGCTCCACTGTGTACGCTATTGGCGTAACCGAAATTTTTGTACAGTAAATTCACTTTATTGTATAGATAACTCTTTTACGAAAATCGATTTATTTGCTGAAAAAGAGTGAATTTGTGTTCAATCACGAGGAAATGAACGTGAGGAGAAATCACGTTGACAGTACAATCACGGCATGATCTAATTGTAAGTATAATATGACAGTTCTTATAGGTTTTGTTCTAATTGCTTTAGAATTAGGACCTACACAGCACAATATCCTAGAACAGGCTTGAAAGACACCTAAACAACATGGGACGTAAAAAGAGAAAAAAGAAAAATCTTCAAAATATCTCAAATCTTAACACGAGTTTACGGAGATCAAATACAACATGAAATTGTAAAAATTTCTAAAAGCAGTTGTATAACGTGAATTCGTATAAAACTTCATTTTTCAGGAATTTAATAAACGTGTTGTATGGGAATTAGTGTTTAAGGTGGTTCAAAGGAATGTGATAGAATCATAGTTTACATTAGCAGGTTTACAGTAGTTGGTTATGCTAGCAAAGTAAGTGGTAGAAAAGCTGGTGTCATCACTCGGAATGAGAGGAGGTGAGTGGTAGAATTACTACTTCACAGTGAAATCCTACCCCACCATACAAAACCACTCGTTGTAAACCTAGGTCAGGCATCACCAAGTGCTTTCCCGACGACAGCGACATCATTTATGTTGAAGACCAACCCTTGAACTTTGGAATTTAGAAATTCAGAAACCTGGAGCTTTGGGGATTTAGAAATTCAGGAATTCGATGATGCGGGAATTTGGAAGTTTTAAGATTTGAAGATTTAGGAATTTGCGAATCTGTAGATCTAAGGATTCGGATATTTATGGACAATAGACATTAGGAAATTTCAGAATTTTCAATAATTTAACTTCATATTGTGGTTCGTCCGGAACGCTTATCACAATTAATTTTATTACATCTTTTGTTACAACAAATGCTCGGTTACATATTTCGCAAATTTCTGTCAAGTAAAACGAGAGGCAATTTATATTTGGTTTAGGTTAGAGTGGTGAGTCCACTTCGACCCCAATTTGGCTACGCCAATGGCGTGCAGCAAGTTGGGAAATGGATTTCAGAATCGTTTAATAATCTAATTCGTGCGATACGAAAGTTCGACACGAACGAGAGAACATACACGTGTTATTTTTTTTTTGTACTCGGTAATTCAGCCGAGATGAAATGCTTATATTTGCAGTGAAATTATGAATACACACCGGCTGCTCGGGCTAATTAAGAAACGCAACACACCGGTAGAGAAGCGTCAGAGTTAACCCGGATAAGCCTTTGAATATTAAACCCCAATTTGCACCAAGATTCATTAGGTTCACCTGCATATGTTCCAAATTTCTTGCCGCAGCAATTGCGGCATCCATGATTCAATTCTCGAGCGGGATTCTCCTTCTGGCATGGATAACGGTAGTTTCGGTGTCTCAGGCAAAAATAATTCTTTTATTAATCTCTTTCGTCTCGGAGAGCGTAAACAAACCGAGACACGAATAATGGAACGACGTAACGTCGGGTTGAATGAAAAATTAAAAGAGCGGAACCAACGCTCGGCCGTTCAGCATTCAAGACACGCTTTCCCGATCGATCAACCGGTACCGTATATTTTTCACTGATGCATCGTGCATTAAACATCCTGCAAATTGTATCACGGTGTCCAGACGATCGGTCCACGATTTATTTGGATCCTTCTCGTCTGCATTCTACCCTCGGCCGAATTCCATGCCATTTCAGGATGCGCCGAACCACTGTACAAATACGAAACAGACACGTCGCGGAGGTTGACACGATCACCGACATCCACCATCCGTGGTAGACAGGGGATCTGGTTAAAGCCGTCTGATTCGATGCCAGGTCATGATCGAGTAGACCTTGCGAATGGGAACGACCATTTCCATCATGTACACATGGTGTCTCAAAAATAGTCGGGGTAAAAGGACATATGTGATCTGAGAGAATTGCAGAATTTCAGAACTTTGAAAATTGCATATTGGGATATTTAGGATTTTTGGAATTTAGGGATATGGGGATGTGGAGATTTGGTCTTGTGGGGATTTGGGGAAGTAGGGAATTGAGTGTGTAAGGATTTGGGGATATAGGGATTTGAGAATGTGGGAATTTGGGGAAGTAGGGATATGGGGATGTAGGGATTTGGGGAAGTAGGAAATTGGGGGTGTAGAAATTTGGGGATATAGGGATTTGGAGAACTAGGGATATGGGGATGTAGGAATTTGGGGATGTAGAGATTTTGGGAAGTAGGGATTTGGGGAAATAGAGATTTAGGGAAGTAGGGAATTGGGGATGTAGAGATTTGGAAATATAGGGATTTGGGGAAGTAGGGATATGGGGATGTGGGAATTAGGGAATATAGAGATTTGGGAATGTAGGGATTTGGTGATGTTGGGATTTAGGAATGTAAAAATTTGGGGATGTAGAAATTTAGAGATGTAGGAATTTGGAAATATACGAATTTAGGAATTTTGGTATTTGATAATTTAGGAATTTGTGGCTGTAGGACTTTGATCTATAATTTGAAAATGTGAGAATTTGATAATCTAGGGATTTGACACAGGTATACGAGAATTTTTCATATTTGATTCTCCAAAATCACAGTATTAATCTCACTCGTATCAAACACCACATTCAATCCCAAAATTGGAATATCATAAAATTCCAATATTATTTGTAACAATAAACAAACAACAAAGAATAATAAATATTTATTCCACCCCAAAACACAAAGAAGCATAGCAAACCTCGTACACAACCATTTTAATAACACCAGAATGAAATTGCGTGTGGTAATACCTTATCGATCCACTATCTATATGAAACTAGGTTTCCTGTTTTTGCCAACGTGACCATAGATTCTTTCGAAAATACAATTTTCCCGGGAAAGAACAAAAATTCTGTAATACGGTTAATAAAAGTTCGAACGTAAAAGAACCGGAAGTCAATTACCCCTAGCTATCCGTTCTGCCTTAGTCTCGGAAATCCTAGCCGAGTGCAATTTTTCTCTTTCCACTTTCAGTGATTGCCAAAGAGATTTAGTACCGTGGTCGAAGTCGTGTTCGTTTCGAGTGAAAGTGTAGCCGGGGAAACAGTGCTCGAAATTCATTCTGCTGTCTATACTAAACACATCCTTACTCGTGTGTGTTTTTCTCTTTTCTTTTTCAAACGCTCGTTGAAAATTTGAACAAACATTGAAAAACTGTTTAACAGCGAATCTTTAGGTTCATATCATTTTTAGAACATTTTTATCTTTTAGACACGTTTGATACCGATATTGCAAAATTAAAAAAATTTATAACTTTTTGATGTACTTTTTAATACCAGTTAATCATGCAATGGTAATTAGAATATAACGAACACGTTGAACTTCATGAATCATGAAAGCCAGTCATCAGTGACTGATACTACATGTTTACACAGGATTTTGTAATGTAAATTATTCTTAAATTGTTTATTATTGAACGACGTATATGGAAATTGATATTTATTGAGCAAATATAAATTTATTAAATCACTTTGTCAATAATCGCATCAGTTAATCATGATTTTGACGTATCTGGTTTTGCCAATTTATTCAACTTCCGTTCATACAATAATGCAATTGAATACGGAGTATTTAAATGTACATGAAATATACTCTTTATTCATTTAAACATTTACGAATACGCAAATGTATAAATAACTTGCGGAGGAGATTAATATACTCAATAGTTCATTTCCTTTTGTTAATTATATTAGACCTGTAAATAAACATCTTGATCAAAGTTAAAATGTAAAACAACCGCTTAAATTGTGAGTACATTTTTATTTAAACATTCCGTATATAAATTCTTAAATTCTCATGTCCAAAATACATTTCTCCTGTTGATATTAAAATTCTTCAATTTTTATTCTTGATGGAATGTATTTATAAAAAGATTGAGAACCACTTTCGTTCAATTTCAATGAATATTGAACTCGATGATATCATGATTTAAAAATATTGCAAGGTGCTGATTTATGCACTCCTGTTCGATTTAAGGGTATGAAAGATCTGAAAATGGTTGACGCAAAGATGGTTGAAAATCGATAACGAACGCGCGATACTTAACGCTTCTATCGTGTAAACGAAATCCGTGACTTTCGCGATGATCGTAAAAATTATTTCTGCTGCTTCGAATGCAGCATCAGCCGTGTATTTGATCGAGCTGTGCCTTAGGGAAATTACCGTGCTCCGCTAAGGAAATCCTTTCCGCGATTGACGTCCAACAATTTCTGCACCAATCACGGAGTATTCTGAGCGTGTCTGCATCTATCAATTGCCATCGCGAAATCGTTGCTGCCTTTTCGATCTGGCATCGTTAAATCTGGTGATCCCGGAAAATCGTAAAATCTTCTGAATAAAACTCTTGAAACTCAAGGAGATGTAATGTAGCACCGTTAAAGGGATGCATCTCGAAAATGTGTACATTGAAATTTTTACTGTGAAGGAAGCTTTAAAATTTTATTACGTTACGTGTATACGATACATATTGAGGAGAAACATTTTCGGTTCTCTTGAAGATAGATCAGTTTACGAAATTTGGAAACTTGGTGATTTAAACGGTTGGAAGTTTGATAGCTCGGAAGTTTGGTAATTTAAGTTGGAAGTCTGCAATTTGGAAATTTAAAGATTTAGAAGTACTATTTTGAAGTTTGGAAGTGTAGAATTTTTGTAACCTGCTAATTTGATGATTTGGACGTCTGGAGATGAAGGTGAAAAATTTAAAAGCATTTTGTTGAAATTTGGAAATGCAGAATTTTTACAACCTGTTAATTTGATGATTTGCACATTTCAAGATGAAGTTGAATGATTTAGAAGCACTATTTTTAAATTTGAGAACACAGAAATTAAAAAATGTGGAAGATGTAATAATTCGACGATAGCTTCATAAAGATATGTAACTTGATAATGTACAAGTTTGAGAAACCTTCAAATACAAAATTTTAAATGAGATAAATTATTAATGCAGAAATTTCAAGCTATGACGACTTAGAAATATGACGAAGTACTTTGAAAATTTAGAAGCCTAATAATCCAAAAATTTCAATATTTTCGAATTCCAAGATCAAATTTCCAATAATTTAAAAATTCGAAAACTCGTTGAATAGCCCCGAACGAATGAAAAATTCGTCGAACGAGATTGCATAAGACGATCCTTGAAAACGATCGAGGAATAATGGTCGAATATAATCGTCACGATAAGCCGTTTGCTAATGACGGTCTCTCCGAAAACAAAACAACAGAGCAGTATCAGCAGTGTAGGCGACTGATCAAAAAACATTTAGCGTGTAGCTGGCGAGCTTGTCGTGCATCATCGAACCCCGGTGGAACCGAGCTGTGCAGCCACGATAACGTTGCAATTATCTTTAATCGCGAACAATTTCGTGGCGAGAAAGTACAACGAGCTTTTATGCTGGGTTATCGTTTATGAACATCGAACGTTTTCCAGCCGCGATCAACGGTATCGGGCCAACAAGAAAAGGGACTACTTGAAAAGAGATTTAGATCTTCGAATTTTCCAATAAAGCCAATATTGGCTTTATAGAATCCGCGTAGCCGGGGGCGATTTAATTGCCCTTTGACGGGGCATTCTTTGACGGCCGCGGAGAACCTAACTTTACCTTAGAATCTTCTTAGGCCGATGCCTATTTATTCGCTGCGGTTTCCCAACTTCTATGCTGCAAGTCAAACGGGTTATCGAACGAATTCTGCTGCGATTGTTCGGCCATTTTAGGGTTAGAGTTTGATGTGGCTAAAGTAATTTCTAACTAGAACGGCAGAAATCAAAATTATTCGCTTCAGGTTTATTACTTTGAATATTGCTGGTTAAAATTATCACTTCATTTTTAGGGAACTTATGGACACTTGAGGATGCAACAAAACTAATACTTTTAAATTATATTTGGAATATACTTGACGGTTCAAGATTTAAATATCACCATTGACAGCGTATAAATTGAAAATTTAATTGAAATCCTTTTTCCAGCATGAAACCTTAAATTTTTTAGTTCGACCGAAGCTGTTAATTAAAACCATTCTGCTGTAATTATTTCTTTACCTACGAATAGTCTACCTCAAACTGAAATTTAACATTTTAACCAACAGTGTATTATAGACATTTTTAATGTGTTTTATTTTAATATATAATGGACTTTTATAAAAATAAATTTTTCTGCCCCAGATTTCGCGTAGATTTTCACGAAAAGTTTTCGTACAAATTTTAGTAGTAGTGAAATGTTTTTATTAAACCTGTAGTTTAATGATTCTTCGGAAGTTTAACTGATTGGCATAACCGAAGAGGTTTTTTTAGAAATATTTTTCTTCGAAAATTGTTATGTGACTATTATTAGATAAATTGATGGTGGCTGTAATAAATCGCTCGGTCCTTTTAATATATCCAACAAGTGAATGGTTCTTTTATTTGTGATCGATATGGGTCGATGCTAGAGCCACGTTATACGAGCTACTTCACATTGCGAGCATTCAACAGTTTGCTCGTAAGAGATTGGCATAAAAATAAAACTACGTAGAAAGAGGTTACAGTATCCTTAATAGGCAATACGACAGTTCTAATGTATCTTCCACATTTTGTACAAAACTTACTTTTTCAATCTGCCACTATACAAATTTCAAGATTTTTCAATTTTCAAAACATCGAATACTTCAATTTTTAATTTACAAATTTTTTTCCTTTCATACATGTGTTCATATCCTATTTTTTGTTGAAATAATGCATAAAGGTGATTTCATGCAATTTTCAGATATAATTCATTCAACAAAACTGGAAATATATGCAAATCTACTTCTTTGTGTGATTGTTGTCAATGTTTATAAATATGTACTCTTATACTCTTAATATTAACACAAATAAAAAGTGACAGATATTTTCTAATAAAAACGTTTATGTAAAAAGAAAAATAATGCAGCAAATTTACATTTTAAAAGAGAAAAAATTGTGATGACGAAAGACAAATATTTTCAATAACTACATTCGTGTTTGAAAAAATATTTTCGAAAAATTTGTTCCCGTTCAAAAACATTTCATAGTGTATTTTCTATGAAAGCAGAGTTAGAAAAATGTTTAAACGGTGCCGTAAGTATCCTCTCAACGAAACACAGAAAGAAAATTGTAATCAGCTTTAGAATTACACGTTCTAGAAACTGATCAAGGAAAGCTGTTTTACTTTTCTCTTACGGCAGTTACTCGAGAGAAACGCTTTATATTTTCCTCTCCTTTTTCCATTCTCCCGAGTGAAACTGTATTCACGGGTTGAATTTACGTTACACATTCTCCCAGGATGGGGAATTGTTAATACGGGGATAGCGAACAAAATGCTGGTCGGATAGGTTGGTTTCGGAAGGTTCGTGGAAGACTACATCGCCCTGGGAGCTCGTATAATCTCGAAACTAACCACCCTTCCGATTCTTGACATTGCTCCCCAGCCTGGTTTCCTGCTTTCATTACGATCCTCCGTAGCTTTGCTTCCTTAATCGAACACTCTCCTGTTTCTCCTTGCGATACGACTTCCCGAATCTATGAGTTACCGTGAAAAATTGTCTGGTCCTGAACGAGTACCAGCGAAACTTCCCTATACATACTGCAGATTGCTTAGAGATTTTTTTAAATTTGCCATTTGGGATTTGGAGGTCCGAGGATATTTTGAAAACTTATAAATTTACAAGATGTTAAACTTGCAAACTTAAGAATTTGGAAATTTTTCAATTGGTGAATTATAGGAGTAATGGAGTGGATCAAGAATTAAATTTGGGAATCAAAGAACTTGAACGAAAATTTGGAAACGTGAGAATCAGGAATTACACAATTTTACTCCGTGAACTCAGAATTTGAAAATTTGTCAATTTGTCAATTTATGATTTTGAACCTCAGACATTTGAGAATTTGAAGTTTCGAATTTTACAATCTGGAAATACGAAAGTAAAAAAATTTCGAATTGACAAATTTTCGTCGATGCTTATACGCTGCAGTATGTAAAGAATTGCAATGGCTTATTCTATGATTATTTCCTCTTCCAACCGCCCTATGTGGCAAATATAGGAAGACTGGTATATTCACGTATAAGTATGTGCATGTTCATTCACGAGTTTCAGTATAGCTATAAGCATTGCAAATATTATCTCATAATATAATATAACCTACATATTACGAACAACACGTTTATGATCGTGTAGCATGCAGCTCATTCAGTGTACCCCACACCTACCGTATAGCCGGAGGAGAATAAAGGGGAAATAATTCTATCGCCATCCTCTACGTTCTATTAAAATATGGACTACATATTTTCGACAGGCAAAGCGAATAATAAAACCACGATGTCCGTAAGCGAGGTAGATTGATCGGAAATCGGCCAACCGATTCCTCGTTGATTCTGTTTTCCCAATTTATGAGGCAAATGAACCGCGTTAATTAAGCATCGAACCGGCTGCAAGCTCGATTCTGATGAAACGGAGGATGATCACGGTTAAGCTCGATCGATTTTAAGGCTGATCATTGTTCGCGAGGTCACTCTACTTCGTATATCTATTGAAGGCCTTTCTACGGAGTTGATGCAACCCTTAGCAGGAACAAAAGATCGACGAGGATGGCGATTCCGTCGTATTTACCCCAATTTATATGCTGACCGTAAGCTGACTCGAATACCACGTAAAAAACATCCCCTCGTCGTTCAGTTTGTTAGGACAATCCCTTTCTTTTGTTTGTCGATTCGACATGTATACAGGTCGTTTCACTAACTATGTCACATGTTTCGTTATTTTTAACGAAACGTGACAATGTCACGGGGGTGAATTAATCTGGGGGTTATATATGGCGAATAACTTATTGTCAAGGTTATCTCTTTCGAGACAAGTTAATCGATGATTTTTTAAACGGGGATGACTTCTTTTAAATTCTACAACTTATCTCGTGACTAAATACATATATTTAGATGTAACTTTTTTTAAGAACAAAGGTACATTTGAAAGTACTCCACAGTATATTTTCAATTTTTATATTTACTTTGTGTAAATGTAAACTTGGAAACTTGTAATGTACAAAATTTACAGACTCTCAATTTCCTAAATTCCTAACCTCAATTCTCCTTTCACATACCACAGGTCTCTAAATCCTCGTCGACACAAAATGTAGAAATTTAATAATTCAGAATAATCATTGACCACCACACGTCTGTAAATTACGCATTTCATACGCAAATACGAAAATTAAAAACGTAAAAGTTAAATCGTTATATTAATATTAATGAAAAATAATATATATAAATTAAATCGTATAATGGTTAAAATATAATCGTTCTATTAACGGTAAAAATGATGAGATAAGAACAGAAAACAAAAAATGCCTGGTATTTCCATGAAAAAAGAACAGAAACGCGATCAACTCCCACGCCATCCCCCTGCTTTATTCCCTTTTTTATTACCAAACTGCAAAAGCGAACGTTTTATGTATGAGCTTTATCGATCGAACAGGGTTATCTTTGATCGTTGTTTAAAGCTATAATCACGTTACACGGGTAAAAACGGCGTATGTAGGACGGTGATGGAGGAGTCAGGGGGGTTGGAGAGTCACAATAAAATTGTGCGCGGCGCGAAATTTTCAACGAACGCGTTATCGTCGGTAATGATCGTCGATGTTTTTTCACGAGCACCACGAAATTCGAGCGCGGAATAAAATATTCAAGAGGCACCGCGGAGGGGGTAGGTAGGTGAAAAGAGGAGAAACAAAAGCGAAAATAACGAGAACGAGATCGGCAGAGCCGCGTTCCTCGCGGCTTTTACGCCATGATTTACATACAATTGGTCGGCTCGTGTATCACCGTTGAACGTCGAACAAATTCCGCTTTTAATCAACCGTTTGATCGAATCACCGTGGAGAATTTCGTGGCACTAATTCACTGTCGTGCGTCTATCGGGATCGCCGGCGAAAAAGAAGAAGAGAAGTCGGCGAACCGGTGAATCGGCGACGTTGAAAGGTTTTTGAAACGAAGCGCCGCCATTCGGTGCACGAAACGTCGCGAACTTCTCGATCGCAAAATTCTCGAATCCGAACGCAAACTTCTCGAATGCAAAATTTCTGGATTTTTATATTTCCGTATTACTGTATCTACGAACTTCAACTTTTCACATTCCAAGTTTCGTAATTTGATTTGTTCGATTTCATTCAACTTACACTCACTCTACTTCATTCTGAGGATGAAGGTGTGAAGGGATTTAAGATATAGAGATTTACGAATCATAGGACGTGGGAGTCTGTAGATATATGTTCGTTTAGTAAGGTAGAGATCTAGGGATTTAGGAATCCAAAGGTATACATTTCTGGATATATCGATCTGAGGATACAGGAATCCAAAGATCATGTCTAAACGGATCTCGGAATATAGAAATGTAGGGATGTAGTGATAAGGACATGTAGAAAAGAATCGGAGAATTCACGAATGTACACCTAAGTGCAACACACGTACATGTGTGTATTATTAGGATTACTGGGTCCGACATGCCTGTATGCCTAGATCCATATGTCCTTACATTTCTATATCCTTAGATCTAGATATCTCTAAATATCTGTATTCTTAAATTTCTTAAATTAGCATCCATAGATGTTAACATCCCTTATATTTCTGCACCTCTAATCCTAGATGTCTACATTCTTAACCCTATCCATAGATGTCAATATAAATTCCTATATCTCTGGATATCCCTAAACTCCATCAGATTTGTAGATTTCAGTATCCCTGTGCTTCTGTACAAATGTATATATTGTAGATAGATAGCGCGAATACTCCATCATAAATGACTCGTTTGATCGAACGAAGAGTTTTAATTCCCCGTAGCAATTTGGCAAGTCCGAAGCGTATTTTTTCAGCATGAAACCAGGGAACGTTCACACGTTTACGTTCGTGCAGTATCCGAACAGGGAATAGATGATTCCCGTGGGTATTCGCCTAAAGCGGATACCATCGTAACGATAAATCTGTGATGACCGAAATGGGTCTTGCGAGTAGCACGCGATCTAGAACGCCTCGGCGGTATCTCGTTCGACGGTGGATTTAGTTATGACGAACTTTCAAAGAGTCCACGCGATTACGCGTCATTCTCCTTTTTATTATCATCCCCGTAGCGGCGGATAATTTATGTCCGATGAAATTTCCGAATTCATTTCATCGTTTACCGGACGACAAAGCTGCCCGTACGGCGAGCGAATAAAAAGAAAATTGATGGTCGCCGGAGACGAAAGAACGAAATAATCGAGCGGAATTTCTTTCGCTGCCGTGTTATTTCTTTCTTTTTTCATTTTTTTTTTTTCTTCGTTTTGTTTTGCCGTGTTCCACGCCGGAGCAGCCGTATCGATGATTTCTCCACCGATCGTCCGCTCCTTATTTTTTACCTCCTCGTTCACGATCGCTCTGTAATTCGAGGATTATTGAAGACATTAATGCGTTCATAGCCGCGCGTCATCGTTGTCGAGGCTGTTCTTATTCGGGCTCTCATAAACGACGCAATAGCGGCTCGTGAAATACTTCCCGACATGGTACAAGAGCTTAATATTCATTTATTAGAAACCCCATTCTTATGGCTCGCATTCTGGGTCATATTGCATTTAAAACTTCCACCTTCCCCGCACTGGCGTAACTAGGGTCTTTGTCCTCGACGGACCAGCTTACCCTGTTTTATTAGTACCTCTCATATTGTGCGACCACGTGGCCCTTCGAAATTTCGCGAATTTAGGAATTTTGAAATTTGGGAATTTTTGCATTTTGGAATTATGGAATTTTAGAATTTGAAGCTTTTGGAAATTAGGCAATTGCGAATTTTGAGATTGGCGGTATTGGAAATTGGAGAGTTTGGGGAATTTAAGAATTCGGGATTTGAGGATTTAAGGACTTAGGAGTTTGGATATTTAAGAAATTTGTCACTAAGAATTTGGAAATTCCAAGGTTCCGAAATTTGGAAATTGAGAACAAAAATATGTGGACGTTGGTTTTTAGGGAATTTGGAGATCTGAGAACTAGATGACTTAGGAATTTGGAGGTCTGAGAATTTGATGGTTTAGGAATTCGGGAATCTGGTAACTTGATGATCTAGAATCACATGAATTTAAATAATTTTGAAAATAAAAAATTTGTAAATGCAGAATTTAAATCTAACAACTTTGAAATGAAAAATTCAATAATCCAAAACTTGTCAATTTTAAAATATAAACATTTGAGAAGTTGAAGATAAAAAAGTGTGTAAATATATTACATGAAAATTGTCTGTATTCCTAATACGAATTACATAAAACATCGCGCGTGTTCCCTACGGTACGCCATGATGTCAGTTTATATTTTATGGAGTGCAGTCGGGTCCATACCGAGTTACGCCAATGCTTCTCGAGCAGCATTAAAAGCGTTTTACCTCTATCCAACACCCCGTAATTCCCGAACACGAGGACGCTACTGAAACGCCCATTGTTGTCCCATCCCTATCCGTTGATTCCAACTTTCCACGAAAACATAAACTACTCGATACACCATACTTCGCGAAACGAACTCTAGAGATTCCTTCCCATCATACTTCCCCAGCTGGACTTTATTAAATCAACCTGTTTCCTTGGAATTTGTTTAATTTCGCGAGGATGCTATTTCCACGTTGAATTACGACGGGAACTTGCGTGGAAAAGAACGGGGGAAGGAATTATTAAAACTGAGTCGAAAACGAGTTTGATTCTACGGATGTTCTGATTCGATTCTGTTTTATACGCTTGGATATAGTTCACGTTTATATTTTTTTACATTTATTGTATATACATTTATTGTATAATGTCTTTTGGACGTTGTACAGGCAATTTTCAGAGTTTTTAATTGACCAGTTTTCATATTAGGAAATTTGGAAGAGAGATTTCTTTAAATTTAGAAATTTGGTAATTTCTAACGTCACAAATTTTTAAATATTCAAATGTAGAAATTCAGAAATATTCAAGTATGAAATTTTTCCAATTTTTTAATTTAACAATTTGGAGACGTTTAATACAACAACACAGTTTTCAAATTTAAAAAGGGAATGTTTCATTTTTTCAGACTTTCGAAATTTTCAATTTAAAAATTCGATAATTGTCAACTTCATAACCTCTCAAAAATGGAATGTAAAAATTTGGAAATTTTCAAAAGCACTTTTCCCAAACAATTACTAATAAATTTTTTATTTCGTAAATTGCCATTTTCGTGATGGAAGTACTACAATCAGTACATTCACAGTGATAGTTCAATTACTCCAATCGATTTTGAAACTCGAACGATTTCTTCCATCTTCGTCGACGTGACTGTTTCGATTTTTGGATATCGGAATTTAGAATGATCGTGGACAGATCTGTGTGACAGGTACCGTTTTCACGTTGGAAGAATTATACGTGCAATAATTGTCTTCCGCGTGTACTGTCGTCCGATGAAATATTGACACGATTACCAGCACACGTACACACCCACACATCTTTCATTGACTGATATCACAGTATACAGATTTAGCGACGGCATGTTGTCCGTGACAGTTTAGCCTATTTCGTAAATGACAAAGTGGTTATCTATATTCTTGTCCGGTCGTGTCGAGTGGCCATTTGTCTTCGATCGAAACGAGCTGAAATAAAGTTCAGTGTACTATGTGTAATGAAGAGTGACGTTTCGATGCTGATAAGATTGAAAACCAGTCAAACTCTATGATGTCTACGATCAGTACCAGAAACTTGTACAATATGCTCGTGTCTCGATAATCACATCAGAGAAAAGAATTATGTTACCTCGTTTATTCTAAAATTTGACATACATATTTTTATGTATTTAATCAATAACATTATTTCATAATACAATCATAATTATTTCTACTAATGTATGTATCTAATATGAAATGTCAATGACTGATTTTTAAATTGACTGAGAAGACATATTTTCTTCTTCCATGAAACTTTTATTAAAATAAATGAAAATAGATATCCATGGTGATTAACTGTGCTGAATTAAATTTGAATAGTAATCAACCCCTTACCTTGTGATTTATTTGCGTAGGTGCGTCAGTCAGGTGCGTCAGAACTACGTAGTCACAGTTACAATATTAAAACAAAGTAAGTTGAAATGTTATGTCAATCGTGACTATGCAAATCATTGGAGTTGAGCTCCAAATTGAAGCATACTAAAAATTCGTATAAAATTGATCACAGCTGAAGTACAAGTGCGTCGGACTCGTCAAAATAGTGCAAGAGGTTATGTTAAGGGGTGTGTCATGTTAAAAAATATTAAAAAAAGGTGTAAAGTAATGAATTAAGAAAATGATACCTACCACGTCACGCAGATAAAAGATTCAACAAATATATTCATCGTGAAAATGAATATTCATTCAAGAAAAGAAGGCACATCTTTCACTTCTTCATATTCATCTGTTTATAGTATATTTGTTTCGCGACATTTTTGAAACGTGAATGAAACAGTACACAAATATTTTATTCCAACTGCAAACCACAACGTACCTTATTCATTTTTCCGTCTATGTAACTCCGAAAAATATTTACATGTTTATATAATCCTACAATAAGAATTTTTCCTACGACATCGCGCAAAACTTCTGTTCCGAACTCTAACCATAATGCATCTGCTCTGCCTTTATGTAACTATGAAAAATATTTACTTGCTTACATAATCCAACGATATGAATTTTTACTACGTTTTCGCATAAACATTTCGTTCGGACTTCCAACCGGTCTTATAACCTCTTTACTTTCCTCTTTACGTTTCCTTGGACCCTTGAAATGATAATCATCCCTTTCGGACAAACGGAATTTCTTAACGTAAAAAAGGAAGCTACCTTTTGTTAGGAGACTAGCAGAACAGTCGTTTTGAATATCAAGGGAGGCTTACGAAGTGTATGGTACATTATTTTTGTCGTCAACTTAAATAGGGAATGTTTGATTGTATAGTGTTATAGTTGGTGTGAGGAGGAAGAATTTATGATGGGAGTAATTATGTAATTAGGAAAGTGGGAAATTGGGGAAATGGGGAATTGGAGAATTGGGGAATTGAGAAATTGGGAAATTGGAGGATTGGGGAATTGGGGAATTGGGGAACTGGGGAAATTGGGAATTGGGGGAATGGAGAATCGGGGAAAGTGGGATTTGGGGGTGTAGGAATTTGGGGACACAGGAATTTGGAAAAATAGGGATTTCGGGAAGCAGGGAATTGGGGGTGTAGGAATTTGGAGATATAGGGATTTGGGAAATTGGAAATTAGGGAAATTGAGAATTGGGAGAATTGGGAATTGGGGCAATAGGGATTGGGGGGTGTAGGAATTTGGGGATACAGGGATTTGGGGAAGTAGAGAATTGGGGGTGTAGGAATTTGGATATATAGGGATTTGGGGAAGTAGGGAATTGGGGGTGTAGGAATTTGGAGACATAGGGATTTGGGAAATTGGGAATTGGGAAATTGGGAATTGGGGAAATTGAGAATTGGGGGAATTGGGAATTGGGGGTGTAGGAATTTGGGCCTATAGGGATTTGGGGAAGTAGGGATTTGGGGGTGTAGGAATTTGGGGATATAGGGATTTGGGAAATTGGGAAAATTGAGAATTGGGGGAATTGGGAATTGGGGCAATAGGGATTTGGGGGTGTAGGAATTTGGGGCTATAGGGATTTGGGGAAGTAGGGAATTGGGGGAAATTGGGAATTGGGGAAATTAGGAATTGGAGAAAATGGGAAATTGGAAAATTAGAAAATTGGGGAATTTGGAAATCCAGAATTCGGAAATTGGGAAATCCAGAAATTGGAGAAATGTCAAACTTGGAACTCTAGTAATTCGTAACTCATAAAATTAAAAAATAAAAAATTTCAGAAACCTCAAATTTTTTCACATTTCGAAAACCCACCATTTAAAAGGTAGTCCAAACATCTCCAAAAGAAAACTAAAACCCAACGCATCTGGGTGAAAACGCAAAGTAGAAGGTGTTACCTTGTAATCTAAGCTGCTAAAATTCGGCGAAAGAAAGGCTTGGCATCGAACGGACAACAGGTGCTGAAGGAATCGAACGGTAGACAGGTGACGACGTATCAGAATCGAGTGGGATCGGTAATCGATGACAGAAGCGAGAGTGACTACGGGATGAAGGTTAGAGAATCGTGTGGTCTGCAAGAGAGAAGGGTGCGTCGAGTGGAGTGGCGAGATTACAAGGCAATAGCAGGACGTGCAATCACGAGGACACACGTGAAGGATCGACATCGTGCCACGCAGCCGGTTCTCCTTCATTCGGCCCTCCCTATAATAATTAGACGCTGTCCGCTCAACTGCCTGTCCGCCTAGCTCGTCTCTGACATGCCTCTGGCGTCCTTTGCCCTCGAGCGATATGTACAGTCAACGGCAAATCTCCTTCGCGTACGGAAAATATGTCATCCATAAGAAAACGAATTCGTAAGACGAATTTTATGAATTTTAATGTCATTTTAAAACTCGGAGATGCATTAAGATTTTAGGGACACAGGAATCTTCTAATTTGAGGACATCAGGTTTGCAAATATAGGAATACAAGAATATACGAATTTAATGGATATGGAAATCTAGAGACTTGAGAAACTAAAAATTTGAGAATGTGGAGATTTGAGGATGTAAAGATTTGATGATGTAGGGATTTAAGGATTTGAAAATATGGAAATCTAGGGATTTGAGAGAATAGGGACTCTAGGAATTTGGGGATCTAGGAACACAGGAATATAAGAATTTAATGATCTAGGTATTGGAGGATTTAGAAATTTGAGAACGTAGACATTTTGAAACCTTGATATATGTGAATGTGAAGATATTGAAGTTTATGAATTTGGTCGTCTAGGAATCTGAAGACCTGAAAAGAAGGTATAGGTATTTGGAAATTTAGAAACATGAGAATCTAGGGATTTATCGATCAATAAGTAGGAAAATATAGGAATTTAATGATATAGGAAGTTGAGGATCTAGAAATTTGAAGACGCAGGTCTATTTAGGGATCTGAAGATTTCAGAATTTGAAATATCTCAAAAATTTGAAAATATCTTATTCAATCGTCCACAACTGTAACTTTTACATTTTTGTACCTTTTCTAAAACTCTAAATTACAAACTCCATTTTATAAATGTGAACATTTGAAGTATCTACATTCCAAATTTTGTAGACATCCAATTTCCATGTCTTTCTATTAAGCATCATCATAGTGTCCAATTAATTAAGCTCAGAAATTGAAACGTATAACTTTAATTAACCATTACCTCGCTACGATATTCACTCAATTTGTCAAAGCTGATATATAAATTAATAATTAACTAACAAACTACCGATAAATC
The DNA here is from genome assembly GCA_036983795.1 of Megachile lagopoda. Lineage (NCBI taxonomy): Eukaryota > Metazoa > Arthropoda > Insecta > Hymenoptera > Megachilidae > Megachile > Megachile lagopoda. The sequence goes on from CM072800.1 coordinate 10,658,812, forward strand.
CAAATATATCCTATCCAGATAAATTTTTACGTGTCAACGTTCAATTTCGAATCTCAAGATTGGACATTTCGATTTAAGTCGCGGCATGAGAAATTCATAATCGAGCATCGTTTCATCTCCGTGACAAGCTCGTTTGATCGAGATCCCCTGGTGTCCTCGATTGCTTATAAATTATTACTTCGAAGACGGATTATTAAAAGCGAACGCTGGAAATGCTCGGAGCTAGCTATGAACGCACGGTCGATCGATCGAATCCTTCGGTGTTCCGCAGGTGTGCCGGTAATTAAAAGGCTGAAGGATAATTAAGGACTTCGTCAGTGTCAATTTTCCGGTAATGAGGAACGAGAATGCAAATTAAAAATTAAAACGCCGATGTCCCGATAACCGCGTGATGCTCGATCCTCCCTCTGTATATGTGCATAATACGCAAACCTGGCCGTTAATTATTTATTTGAGACTCATTAGCGGATCCGCGTGTTCCACGGAACGGATTTCTTTCGGCTGCGTTTACATTGTATCACGCGATACCACCGAACCGGTTACTAATTTCGATGGCGTTTTATTTCGCGAAACGCAACGCACCTGTTTGTTTGATGCTCGTGAATCGAGTATTTGATCATAGGTACTCCGTCGATTTGTTTGAACGATCGTGAAAACGATACGTTGCTAAAAGTGTACCGAAAAAACATGCTTTACAACGCTGTTAACTGTTTGCATAAAAGCATAGTGCGAGCTATATCTCGAAGAATAACACAAAATATCCGTGAGCAAATATAGTTATTTGGTTTCGTGCTCGCAAGGCTAGCACCACGACCTTTGATTCATTGATTGAGTCCAAACTTCGTGCGATCATAGTGAAGCCTGGAGGTAACGACCCTGCAAAATTGCAGCGTGCAATTTTTCAAAATAAAGAAATTCAATAAAATCGATATATTCGAGAAGTAAGAATAATTTAACTTTCAACTAAGAAAATGTTAAAATGAAATCTGTTTATTCATACATCTTGAAATGAAAATTTCCGACGATTTCAGAGTGTTTAACTAATTTGTAATGTACCCAACTAATAATTAATTTAATCATTTACTAAGAAATAGAAATTTTAGACTTACATTCACCCTTAAACGAAAGGCTTTTGAAGACGATGTAGATTTCTAAATGCATTTACATCTGTAAAATAAGAAAATTCCAGTGTTACTTTCAATTTCTAACTGTTACATAATTGAAAGAGCTGACCCACAGCTTCTTTCTTCTCATTAAAAAGTTTCTCGTCCGCCATCTGCGCTTCCTGCTTCGTCTCCATATTTTATCCTCCATAACAACGTGAGTTACTCGCCGAAAGAACTACTTTATATTCGACGAAATTGATTGTCCGAAGTGTATCTTGTTTCTCATTTATCGACGTGTTCGACGCAGGACAAATTTCGATTCGATTCATTAAACCTGACCGATCACCTAGGAAACGTGAATAAAATGTGTCAGTATTTTGTTGCTCGTTAAAAACGTGCGAACGTATAATTGTAAGAGGTGTTCAGGAGAATTTCATACTTGACCCAAACTTAATCGGGTCAGCTTTGTTCGCTTGTACATTTAAATTCATCATGACTCGCTTAATGAACGCTTTCGATTATGCTATACTACGCACGTTATTAAGAACTGTGTTTGCAAACGACTGCACTGCGACAGTACGTGATCCGAAAAATTCTGAGACTCGTGTACGCTCCTTTGAAACATAGCCATTGTTAATTGTGCGTGTTTATGTCAGCAGAATCGCGAGCCAGAAATTTCTAAGCAAATGCCGCATTAACGTAATGCATATATGCATTTGCACGAACGCCAACTTTTTACTATACACACGTATTTAGAGCGTACGTTGAGAAAACGTGTCGTTTAGGCAGCTTTTAAAACTAACCTTTCGATGCCGCAACTGGGTCAGAGTCACGATCAATTACTACTTTATAACGACCTTGAATGTTTCTCTGACTTTATCATTTTTATTTTTTAATCATTTTCGTTCGGTTTTTCTATTCAACTTTGTCACAATTTCCGATGCGAAATATTCTGCTAAAGAGTTCATTTTTTGTCGGTATTTATCAGGAATATGCAGTCTACAGCCTCTGCACCCTGAAAATGTCAAGATCTTATTCGCAGTCGTAGAATTCGGATCGTAATTGAATCAATATAAGAGAAGCTTGACAACAAGAGAACGATGTGCTTTCTAAGGAATGAGTTCATAGAGATACACACTATGAAGTTCCTAGTACATCAATTTTTTGAGCCCCTTAATCTATGATTTTCTCAGTTGCGTCAGTTAAAACTAATCACTGTTACAATATTAAAAAAGAACTTGAAGTATTAAACACATCTTGAATCTAGCAATCTTTAATTGTGCAAATTGTAACTGGTATTGAATCCAAAACTCAGCTGTTGGGTAAATACGATTTATTTTTTATATTTCAACTGTGGTGCACGTCACGAGTGTGACTCGATGTCGTAAGCCAAGGGGTTAAGGTTCAAAATACAGAATCTAAAATCCAGGTACAAACACCTCGACTCAATAAAAATTCAAGATAAAACGTAAGGAAAGTCGGAAAAAGGTAAAGTTGGTAAAGTGTTTTGATCAACCCGATATAATCGACCGGTAATGATCGCAATGAGGTCCGAACAATGCCGTAACAAAAGGTTGTACGGTAACAATTAGACATTCTGTTCAAAACATCATTATTGTCCTCTCGGTAAGCATCGTGGCGGTGATTAATGAAAAGATACGTGAATGTACGTGTGCCGTTGCACAACGGAGATATACGAAGAGTCGGCGTCGATCACCCGCTGACTTTCTTCTCGATTATGGCTAGTCACCGTTCGACAATGAGCGTGTTCAAAGCGATAAGTCTGCTCCGGCAGGCAGCGAACGGTAACAGGCCCGAAAGGAACTTTGATTACCTGCCCTTTATTAATGCAGACCCGCTTTAAAGCCGCACTGACAGACAAATTGTGCTTTATCTGTGTATTAATCGAGTCTAGAGTCTGGCGACCACACAAATGGAATGCGAACACTATTACGAACAACACCGTGATAAACAGTGCGCGCAGGTTATTCACATAGGAACAAGTAGATCGATATCTCGTTATGTTTCCGTACCTTGTCGCTTGCATCTTAATGTGCCTCTTGTTGACGTTATCGTATCAGCTTCTCTCTTATTTCACGTCAACATCTCTCTGTTGGTCCACCTTTCTGCTTCTTTACGGTGGTAGAACTATCGTAACTGTAGGATATCGTGTTACACGTTACATTGATAGGAGGTTCCTAAACTGTGGTCCACACTTGGTCTGCGAAACAATTTGGATGTTAACATCCTTCAACTTTTCGCTTTTATTCAAATAACTCTTGGGAGTCATTCAAATAACGTTTAGACTATATATGTTGTTACTTAACTAGTTAAGATAACTGAACAATAATTAGTAAAAATTGAATTATGGGATCGGCACAAGGAGATTCGTTAAAGCGATCATCGAAATATCAGGAAACGTGCCGATACCTTGGACGTTTACACGAATTTTGTTGTACAGGACCGAGAGCCTGAATAAGCTGGGCTTATCGGTGCAACAGCGTTCTCGAAATCTGCTAATCCGATGGTAAACGAATAATTGAACATCGAGTCATTGGTGAACGAAGCATTATCAAGCCTCTCTCCCCCCTCTCTAGTATTATTATAGCCCGCTATAGTTTGCATGACCATCGCCGGCGCGTCTGATGGTGATTAGGCTGTATCAATTAACACAAGCCTGCAATTGCTCGCATTAATCTCTCCCCTCTAACGGGTGTCTCTAACAAGCGGTAGTAAATTTACCTGTATTTCTGCCGGCTCGCATACAGAGGGCTGTATGTACGCGCGTGATCAAATATTCTATTAATCGCACGCCCAGTCAAATCGTTATCATTGTGCTTCTCGTTAGCAGAAGGGGGAGGGGGTTACTGCTAATGAGAAACGACGGCTACCACCGCTACCCTCTCGATTCTCCATTATTAATCGTCTGGCCACGGTGTTTAATATGTTTTCACGCGTTTATACGCGGTGTCTCGCAACGCGAATCCGCGATCCGACTTGCGGATCGATTCGACGGATGAAATCCGATTCTTCGAAATGTATTGTTCGACACTTTGATCGATACCTATGTGATGAATACATTTTTTGCACTAGTCTTAGAATTTATATTTGCACCACCACTATTCGTATTTTTACTTCTCTAATCATTATTAATTTTGATAAACATTGGACTTAAAATGTGAGACACGGTTTAGTACATCAGGTTGAAATATTTCAACTGAATTTTTAAATAAATCTGTGGTGGCTTCTGATGTATAAGCATAGTGAAATTTAAAGACAACGAAGATTTTTTTAAACAAATTCATAATACAGATAAACATTGTGGAACTTGACGATGGAAATTGACAGTACAGAAATAATAATTTCAAAGCCAGTCGAACTTTTCAATCAGAAAGTTTCAGAGTTGTTATCAGAAGGATTTATTTGGGGATTTGGAAATTTAGATGCTTGAAAGTTAAATTTGGAAACTCAAACACTTGAGAGATTCAATAATACAGGGAGAACTTGAAAGTTTGGAAATTTAGATGTTAATTTAAAAATTGATAAATTCTTTGCAAATTTAAAATTTGCAGGAAGTATACAAAACTTAACCCCCAAAAAAGTCATGTTACATAGTGTTTGACGAAACAGTACAAATTTTAATATCAGCGTGCATTCTCTTCTGTAAAATATGAGAAGTGTCTTAAATACTCTATAGATTCAGTAATATGATTATGCACTTGTTCGCAAGTTTTCAAGTGCTAGAAATTGCAGAACACCCTGTACATTCGTTTATTTCCCTTGGATATCGGATATCCCGCTCCCGACTACTTGAAATGAAATCGGATACAACGCGGGCTGTATTAATCTGTTTCAATCGTAATACGTGCTTAACTTTTTATTCCTATTTTGTTGCTGTTGAATTTTTAAAAGTAATCGCCGAACAGGAGCAATTTGTCTGCATGGAGGTTTAAATATTCTGGAGCGTTGAGTGCTTGCTGAATAATTTCTGAGAGTAGAAGATAACGTTGTATCGAGGAACGTCCGATTAATCTTCATTGAAACAATTAAGGAATTCTTTTTTCCTTCAACTTCGTATTAATCTTGTTTGATTAATTTTCTTGCAACAATATAACGATGGATCCGTTTTATGATTAAACAACGAATAACTTATTAATATGATGACACGATAATCATTAGTAACGAGTGTCTTAAATTTTGTGTAATCGAATAATTGTTGACGGGAGAGGAATAAGCTGAATTAATAATAATTGGTGCTTTAATACGCCTGATTACAGGTGTCCATTTTCACTGTAATTGTCAACGCGTTAACGTGCTAAGTGTTGGAGTGATGAAAATGGACGTGCATGCGCTGTTCAGCACGTTATGGTTATAATTATTTAGAATACAATTGCTTTATCTGTCAATTTAAACTTTCCACCTGTTACGGTGGGATATTAACGCTTTGACACCTGCATGTTTTATGAAATATTGAAACATTGACGTCTGAAACGCTTCTATATTTCTATATTTGAAACATTTCTAGGAGAGATAGAAATTTCTAAATATACATATTTGTATTTACAAGTATACTCATTTCAACTTTACAAATTTTCCAACTTTTAAAAATGGAAATTTCAAACTAATCAAATTTTTAAATCGAAAATTTTGCTCATGCAAAAATTAAAAAATTAATGTACAAATAAAGTAGAAAAAAATTTGAAATTGTACTCATCACCTAACGACAGATTTATCTCATTTAAAAAAAGTACGTGTTACAAAATCTAAACATTGAGCATGACTCATTCGGTATTCAATTGTGTTCAAATATACTGTATGTATTAACCTTGTAACGATTAAGACGAGTATCAAAAGTTGATCAATCGGTGTTGTATCACACTTATCGGGAACTGATATATCTCGTTGTCAACAAGCGTGTCATTTTAAAGTGAGCAATTCATCATTTTGGTTGTTCGGCGTTAGAATTCTGAAAGGCTTATCGATACGTGAGAATGATACATTGGTACTCTTTTTCAACGGTGATTTCAATTTGTATACTGTACACTATTTCCTCTTTGATAGTTTTAAGGAACGGTTACGTCGGATTTGTTTGGATTTTAATCGAAATCCCCGGTACGTAAATAACAGTCAGTTTGAGCAGTGAAAAACAAATTAATATTCTCCGGGTACACGTTCCAACGGATGGTTTGTTCGATGAGATTGAAACGAAAAATTGACGAGCCGTCGATTTCCCGGCTTATCGAATCAATATTAATTTGGCCGGGTATTGTTCCGATTACGTTCTGCTTGGTTAATTACGAAATACTGCACATTGTTACGCGATAAAAGGGAAAAGAAAAACAAAAACAGAATAATATACGTCCGTATTATCGTACAGGTTTTTCCTATTACGCGAAAATTTCAGAGTTCATCGGCCAACCTCGTAGCAGGCCCTATTAAAAATTCTATATAAACGCTATCAAAGTTGCGCGCCGCTTTAGTAATTATTAAGCCAAACTGCGAACGGCGCGAGTTACTAATTCCCCTCTGGCGAACGAAAAAGCAATAGAGAACCGGCAGATTTCGACATCCCGCATGCTTTATATTTTCCCGTTATTCAAATTTCCCGTACCATTCGTTCGCAGTTTCATCGAACTTTTTTATCCGGTTATTGCGAACAGTCACGTCCGATGTAATTTATGCAACTTTCTTGCATCCGAGATTTCCTCTTAAACGGACAACATGTAACGAGTGTTCATACGTCACTATACCTCAGATACTTACGTTAACCGTTCGGTACTTGAAATCTCGAGCTAATTACGTGTTATTATGGCTTTTATAATGTGCTAGTCGAATCACGCTGGTATAGGGATATTCTACGAATTTTCGGATATGTAAGAATTTAATATATTGGGGTATAGGAATATAAGAATACAGGGATATCTGAAATGCTCTAGTGATATAAGAATATAGTAATATAGAGATATAGTGATGTAGGGACGTAGTAATTTTGGAATATAACGATTCAGGGATGTAGCGAAATGGGGATGTAGCGATACGGGGATGTAGCGGAACAGGGGTATAGCGATACGGGGATGTAGCGGAACAGGGGTATAGCGATACGGGGATGTAGCGGTACGGGGATATAGCGATACGGGGACATAGCAATACGAGGACATAGCGATCTGGGTACATGTCCATTTAGGGATATATCGATACGGGGACGTGGCGATCCGGGAATATAGTGAGCTGGGGATATAGCGATCCAGAGACATGTCCATTCGGGGATATAGCGATACGGGGATATAGTAATACGGGGACATGGCGATCCGGGGATATAGCGATCAAGGGACATACCCATTCGGGAATATAGCGATACGGGAATATAGCGATCCGGGAATATATTCATCCGAGGATAAAGCAATACCGGGACATAATAATCCGGAGACGTAGCAACCTAGAACCAGGGATACAGTAATCTAAGAATATCGACCTAGAAATATTATCGATCTAAGAATATACACATAGTAATCTTGCAATCTAAGGATACTTGGAATCTAAGATTATGCAATCTAAGCATAATACGTGAATCCGGGAATTCAGGAATATAAGGATGTGGGATTTCAAAGGGATTTAGGAGCGTAGGCGTTTAACAGAAATAAAACTGGTGTAAGTTAAACTCGCAAATCAAGGAATAGTATGTAAGATAAAGCTTGTATAAACACAGAAACGAAATAAGGTAAGAATTTACTGTTTCATGGCAATCTGTTCAGGCCGTAAAAGCAGTTAAACATTCGTGTCCGAGCCGTGTAGCTACTTTCGAAAGAGTTGTAAAGTACTTCCTCCTTTTATTTCCCCCTTTATGCCCTCGGTGTGCCTACGTAATTACCTCTCGACCGGTAATAAGTAATAATTAGAGCAGTTGAAGCAGCTTTGCTGTGCTTGTTCCGTTGTTCCGCTTTTATACGTTCACGCGGGTGCGTGTTTAGACACGCTATCGAAACAGAGCCGATATCTCGGCCGCGTTCCGAATAGAAACGGTCTTTTAATTTTCGCGATTACAGCTTCCTTTTTACGAGGCAAAGTTTCCCGGTAAAAGTACGAGAGAGACGAAAGGAAACGTTAAACGCGCCTCCCGATACAATCGGTGCCTCGTTAAAACGCTGTGATTCCTTTGAAAGCCGTTCAAATGGAATCGAACAAGTTCCTTGCACGGTCGTTGCCCGTTCAATGTAAAACCAAACTCGTGTTGGTATCGCTAAAGAGGTTCGTGCTAAATAAACGCGAAATTAAAGCTCGAGCTTCCGTGAATTTCTGTAACCGCTTCATCCCAGAACTATAGCCGTTCGAGCTTTTCGATAATCTCGAATTTATCGATTAACGCGTCGAGTGCAATACACGTAAGACACAATTAAAGGAATGCTCTGAATTTGCTCTGCAAATGGCGGCGAATGACACTTCAACGACTCGATATTCGTACTGGTACATAAACATACCCTACAGTACATTTCAAGGTACATTTCATGTATATTTCAAGGCCTATATTCCAATTTACAAAACTATCTTGATGGTTAAAATTCGAAACTTGAGTAGTGAAATATTTGAAGCAACTTGACAACACTTGAAGTGATATAATATTAAACCACAAAGTCAGTTTCATATCTCAATAAAGAAATGTTAAGTAAGTTAAGAAACTATTAAGAATATTTATAAATTTCTAAAGTATGAAATTTTTGTTGCATCTGCAATTGTGTAACCAACTTTCGTTCCTGATTGCAATTATTCTTTTTTCCTCCTCTTCGTTTAATAGACGTCCCGGAAACCGTCTGTCATCGTAGAATTTTCTAGAAAATTTCATTTCTCGTCGATGCACTTCCAACCAATTTAATAACTCGACATTCGTTTCTTAAAATGGAACAGATATCGAAATTTAACGTAAAGGGTGTCCAGAGCGTTATAATCTACGAGAATTGTACATTTTTCGTAATGAAAAAAATCGAAATATCCTTTACTCGTTCATGTTCTGTAGACTCGTTTTCGATGTAATAAGAGTCGAAAATTACGTGCACGATTTTTGGGTCATTATGTTCGAGCTCGTAGCGATTGAGACACCCTTTATGTAATATCAAAACCTTTTAGTCTAATTACCACGTTTATATCGGTCGAAGCTCTCTATTCCACTGAAAGAAGCGAAAATAGTATGGACGTGCACAATTACTCCGCCATTAATGTAGGATTCATTCGGAAACACATCTAGAACTAATGTTTTATAGACTTAAAAAAAGTTGTGTCACTGCAGTGTTCGGGCAATTTTGGAATTTGGGATTTAAAAATTTGCAGAATTTGTTAATTTGGAAATTTGGAAATTGGGAAATTTGGAAATTTGGAAATTTGGAAATTTGGAGATTTCGGAAAACTTCGATTTTTGCGAATTTGGAAAATTAAAAATTTGAGAATTTAGGAATCTAATAATTGAGGAATTTGGGAATTTAAAGTATTGGGGATTTTGGAATTTGGGGATTTGGAAATTTAGAGATTTAGAAATTTGGGGATTTGGAAATTTGGAAATTTAGAAATTTGGGGATTCGAGACTCGACAATTTCTAAATTTGGGGATTTGGAAATTTGGAGATTTAGAGATTTGGAAATTTGGAGATTTGGAAATTTAGAAATTTGGGATTTTGATAATTTTGAAATGTAAAAATTTGGAATTTTAGGAATTTGAAAATTTGAGAATTTGGAAATTTAAGAGTTCTAAAAATTGAGAATTTGGAAATTTGAGAATTCTGAAAATTGAGAATTTGAGAATTTAAAAATTTGGACGTTTGAGAATTCTAGATACTCATAATTTACAAACCCAAAACTTCCTAGATTTAAAGTTTATAAAATCCATAAACAAAGAAATTCACAAGTTCACTTTAAGATCTCACCAATTACAGCTTACATATAGACAAATATCAAATCCCGTAAAAATCACCAGTTTTCCAAGATTAAAATTGAGATGTACCCATTCACAAGAATTATCCAGAGACATTTAAAGATTTTGAATAATTCGATGGAAATCAAACGCAGTCTAGTCACGATCACGAAATCTATTATATGGAACAATTAAAAGGGTTTTGCCACTCACCGTCTTAATTATAACCAAATTCGATCGTTCTCTGATGACGAAGGGAGGTTCGACAGGTCGGCTAAAGACGGTTAACCGTTGATGACTATGGAATATATTTCTATTCGAAGGCAGCGGACTCGAAATGGTCAGAGGCCTCCCGCGGAGCGACATTTTACCAACCATGGATCTTTGTCCTTGTTTAGATCAGTCATCGCAGGGAACCTCGTGTTCACGAAAGAGTCGTTAAACGAGGACCACTTTGACCGCTCATTAACTCTTCTGAATGCTTTTGACGGTCATAGCCACCCTCGTGACACCTTGATGCCCAGCCACGTGAAAATATTCGTCTACCGCTGTGTTCTAACAGTCGAAATAGATATATCTTTCGGAACGGGTGAGAAATAATTTCTGTCCTTCGAATTACAAAACTTACAATAAAATTTACCTGTGATTAAAATCTAACTTTCAGTTAATATTCGTTGGGATTATACTAATTTTATCGGGTCACTTTGCAAACAAGTACAGTATTCGATATAAGCAAATCTTTCGGGTCTGAATTTTTTTTTATATCGTACTGGATATTGCTTATATCGAATGATTACTGTATGACACGAGTAAAGTAATTTTCTTTTAAATTGTTTTTATAAAAATTTTAGAAATGTCGCGTAGCGAATTTCATTTCGTGTTGACTTTGTAGCAATCGAAATTGTATTTTCCTCTAAACGCTTTTTACTGAAAAATGTTTTAAAAATTGGTCTAACACAGGGTTGTGCAATACAGAGGTTAATGTCCTAAATTTGATTTTTTTCGGAACTGTCCTTAATGAAAGGAATTTTAGAAATTTGACGCAACACATGGTAGTACAATCCAGAGTTTGATGTGACAAAGGAAACTTCATTTTTATCTAAATGGATTTTATCGAAAAATGTTTTAAAAATTGGACTGACATAGGATGAAAGAATTTTTAAAAATATAATATAATGATTGTATGATAGAGAAATTGATATGCATCCCATAAGTTTACCAAATCTTTCGAATTCAATTTTGATGTATTTGAAAATTTGTCAAGTTGCAAATACAAGATTGAAATTACCTAATATAATACTTCTACGATTTTGTGATTTAATATCGATTAGAATATATTACAATGTACGAGATGCAAGGTCCACAGCATACACGTGACTTCATAAAAGTCATTCACCAAGCGCGAAATTCGAATAAAAAGAATTTGAAAAATTTGAAAAGGTCGAATCAGTTAAATGGTTTGATCGTTTTCCTTTTTTTGTAAATCCGGCGTTTAATTACGTTACGAGTTAAATCCAGCGTGAAAAGGGACACCTGTAAAACGATCTGTCCGTAGCATTTATTTTCTGTGTAAACAGGAGTGTTATGTGGAGTGTGTTATTTACAACAACGCGTTCAATTGAAACGCAACGATGTCTACAATGGTCCTACCTGGGACAAGGTTGTCCAGTTGTCGTGTCGAATGGTTTACAACTTTAATCTTGCAAAACTATACCACGCAGGGGGTAAAAATTTGATACGAGGTGCTTGTGGTCGAAACGTCAAAACACAAACAGGTCGTGATATAAAAGGTGACATGGTAACAGATACGTTAATCTTTGTTCAATGCATCAATGGTTCGTATGCACATTCGAGTGCTTCCTTAGGATAAGAAATTCACAGTCGGACAAAATGGTATGTCACCCTCTTTAAAAAAAAAAAATAAATATAATAAAGTGAAGTAAATTCACAGTGACGTGAACAAAAATTTTTATTTTACAATAAATGAAATAAATAATATTTTGACACGTATAAAAATAATTGAAGCAAAACTTTATATGCTATGTGAAATAAAAGGAAATACATTTTTGCATTTCAACATTATTAAAGAAATGACGTAAAAGAAAATTGTTTCTATTAAACTTTTATTCCTGATGTCACACAATTCTGAAACGAGTATTCATAAATTCTGATATAAAGTGTGAATATTTAATATGTATTTAGTGCGTATAAGAGCTTTAACATTGCTCCCATTTCGACATTTGCTACGGTTCACAAAATTATGACTTTTTATATACTTTCTGATTGTTTGAAGTTTGAATAAAAATTGTTACGAGGTTTACGAGGTCCGTTGCAAGTGTTCTTTTTAAGATCCCTGAAAAGTGCAAATGTTCCATCTTGCCGACGCGAATAATGTTCTAAAATTGCGTCAGTTCGTTGGAGGAGCAAAATTTCTAGCCGAGTTATATCTGAATTACCGCGTCCACGTACAATCGTAAGTCGAACAAAAGCTATTTGTAACGCGGTAGCAACTAAAACGAATTATAATTGTAAAAGGAGTTAAAGGGTTTTCGAAGGTGTTGGAGCGTATATTCGGGCGTAAACTCGGCGCTGTTTACCACGAAGAAAATTCAATTTCACCGAGCTGTACAAGGATACCGAAAATAACGCGAGGCTCGTAAATTATGCAACCGCGTCAGAGGCCGCGGGTGTGTTATTCCGGGTTAACACTTGTCCGTTACGCGGGCTAAAAGCGAACAAACGGGCTTTGTCCTAGAACGAGGAATATATTTATCCGGGCCCGCGGATAGGGGTCAAACTTGCATCCACCTGAATTCAAGGGATGTAATTCAAACGTCCGCGGGCGCCTTCATCTTCAGACCAACGTCTTTTCAAAGTTTCGAGATCGAGGAGCGAGAGAGAGGGGCAGAGAGAACGTAAGCTGGCCGCGTCGTCGGCCATTCAGAAGCGAATTCTGCATTCGCGTGTCTTTTGCATTCGTGCCACATGAAACTGTCGTGTTTAACCGCGACACTCGCGACGAATGAAATTTTTAATGACCTCTACACCGGCCTCTTTCCTCGTCGACATAATCGCGCTTTAAATTGTAACGAGTTGCCTGTAACGATGCGTGCTTGTTCGCGTTTCAGTTTCTTTTTCAAACGATCAAACGGAACGTCGTGGAGGAGAAAAATACGGGCGTGAAAGTCGTCACAGTTTGACCTCTGGAAAGGACAAGAAGTAGGAATGTTTGGTAGGAGTAACGATATACTCTCCTGAATTTGATACCATACTTCAGTTTTATTAGACCGATTGTCCCTATCACGCGACGATTAATTCTCGTCCGTCCGCAGAATGATGTACGGATAGTGAATGGGCCTGTTATACACGGTCAAATTCCAAAGCTATCTAACCCAGGAGAGAAACAGTGCCTAACAGGAGGAAGCGTAGTGCTCTGTAAACGCAAAGGCGAAAGAGGAAGTAGCGTGAGACGCGTGAACACAGCTCGTTCCTCCGTCGGGAAATTCTGTATCGTCTAAGGCGAGTGACGCGGGTCCGACGTCTCGTGTAATTCGCACGGCCATATTTCAACGTCCTGGATCCCTGTATACGCTGCTGGCTCTTAGACCCTCGACGATTTCAATAAATTATCAAAACAACGTCCGGCCGAGCTGCGTATTAGCGTGAGAAGCCAGGGACCGAGCAGAACGAGTTTAAAGCGGCAATTTGCCCGGTCCTCCTCGTACCATCTGTCAAAAGGCGCAGCCGTATTATCGGCCTCCCTGGGCCAATTATGCCCGTGGGCCGATCAAACCGAAAATCCATTCGCTTTTCATCCACCTTTCTCTCTAGTTGCTCGAAAAATTATACCGCCCGCTAGGTATCCGACCTTCTTCACGTCGTGAAAGACGTTGCTTACGATTTCGATTGCACGAACCCTAGCCTTTCTTTCTGGACGAGCTCTAATCGCGAAACGAGACCTTCGTCTTCCAGCTGCTACGGAATTCGACGAGTCATCGTGAAAATCTAACGACGTGCAGGAACTCCTTCTACGTCGATTGCACCCTCGTTGACAGGAAGATATAATGCGTTGCATAAATATAGCAAACTCTGTTCTTATAAATATGCACAAGGAAGATGATTTGCTGACAATTTAGGCCTCCTGATGTTAATCTCGTAGAAAATCTATGGAATTGGTGTGATCGATTTTTTCAAATAATCGTACATATTCAAATGTAGAATTAAAGCTTGCAATGATACATGGAACACTGTAGGGGAAAATATGGTAAAAAATCTTATTGGTAGAGAGCCAAATCGAATTTCCGATGTAATTCGTAGGGGTGAGAACAGGATGAATTATTGTTTCGTACTTTTGGTACATAAAACAGATTTTCTTAAGCGGTTAGTATATGGAACATCTGAAAAGCAGGTTTTATGTAATCCACCTTGATACGTTAATACGTTTATACAATTTATTCTTTACACAAATCGATATTTAATACTGGCTACCATTTACTACTAAAAGATGGATGAAAATATAAGGAGTTGGAATATTTATGCACTGTAGTGAAACAGATTACGTGTAGTCAGACATTTTAATCTCTTACGTTGAATTTAAGATAAAAAATCGATGTGTAGATTACTTTATGTTTTATCGTACGTTCATTTATTTTTCTACGGTTTTCAATTTCGAAGCATGCATTATAAGTACATGGATTTCATTTATTTTTCTTGCTACTAAAGCCGTTGAACTTGGTACGAATAATAGGAATAACAAATGTTTACCACTAGATTACCCCTCTGTTTGCTAATAAGAATAAAATTGATGGTACACGATTCGAGCAATTCACGCTGCTGTATTCTAACGTGGTAATTCCAAATGTTTGCGATTTCCGTATGAAAAATAGAGACACGTAACAAACGTTAGTCTATTTTTCGCGTAGAATCGAGCTCGTTTATATTGTTCACGAACACGCAGCGCGTTCGAATGAAATACTAAACGACCAGCCGAAAAGACGAACAACGCTAGGATAGCGGCATATGCTCGCGAAGCGTTTTGAATAATGCCACTAATATTTGCACCCCGCGCGATTACGGTGCCAAACTCTATTCGACGATACGAAGGGATGCGTGAATCGTAAAAAATTATTGTCCACACATTACTGATCCGTGCATTCTGCGTTTTATACTTTGGGTCTTTATTGAACACTGCTGGATTGAGACCTTCAGGATCCTGTAGAATATTTAAAACATTTGTACAAATCTTGAAATCTTGAAAAAATTTGACATCTTGAAATCTTAAAAAAATCTAAAATCTTAAACAAATAAATCTTGAAATCTTAAAAAAATCTAAAATCTTAAACAAATAAATCTTGAAATTTAAAAAAAGTTTGAAGTCTTGAAATTTGGAAATTTAAGAACTGAGTGACTTGAAAATTTAGCAACTTGTTTGAAAATTAAAAAATTTAACAATTTGTGATTTAAAGCAAGAAAATTTAAAAATTTATCAGTTTGTGATGTAAAAACTGGAAAACTAAAAAATGTCAAATATCAGAAAATTGTTAAAATGCTCCACTTTCCTCAATACTCTGAGCAGTACCCTAAGCATATTTTGCCTATTGATTGCAGCACGGGAAACATGCAACCAACGCAGTGGCGTTTCCTTGATGAAACCAGGCACAGTAATTAATTCGGTGATTCGAACCGCGTTCCACCCTCCAGAAATCTCGTACCCGATGCATTTTTAGCCCTCGAAAAATTTCAGACAGCGATGAAACCATTGTTCCCACTCAGAGAACGATAATGAAAGCTTCGTTCGTCAACCACGATCCTTTTGTTTCCTGTCGAATTTCGACTACGCTAAACAGCTACAATAAATGTTCCTCGCGATGAAAGCAGCATTCCTGGTAACGAACAGACAAAACCATAGTAACTGGAGCGATCCATGGATAGTATTTATCTGCAGAGTGAAATTCAAAAATGGATAGATCATAAAAATTGCGAGTAGCCCTATTTCGGGGGTTGTCATCAACAATACACTGTTAAAAATATTATTTTTAATTAATACGAAAATTTTCAGGCAACGACTGTTTGGAACTGTATCAACAATGGGGATTCGGCTGTACGTTTCTCTTAACGACTTTCGTAATTACGAGGCAAATTTAGGGCAATTTTGTTCTGTGCTTTTGGAGCACTATGGGTGATGAGAAACGTGGAAAATAGGGTAATAAAATAAGTTAGGTATTTTTGGAAATTTGGGGAACTGGAAATTGCGACTTTCAGATCGAAGTACAGATCGCTTAATGAAAGGAATTTTAGAAATTTGACGCAACACATGATAGTATGTGTAATCCAGAGTTTGATGTGACAAAGAAAACTTGATTTTTATTTAAATGAATTTTGTCAAAAAATGTTTTAAAAATTGGACTGACACAGGATTATGCAATACAAAGTTTGATGTCATAATTCTTATTGAAAGAAATTTTAGAAAGAAGTACAGATCGCTTCAGATTGAAGTACAACTCCAACTATAATTTCCGAGTGCAAAACGTAACACAAACTAGAGAGTTTAAGAATGTAATAACATTGTAAGATTGTAGCAATGAATATACAAATAGAATTGTAGCAATGATCATAGAAGTGTAGCAACGAACAGTTGGTTCTGACTGACGCATCGGGCAAATAAATCATACGGCGTGGGGTTATCAATGCGAAATTTGTACGCGATCGAAAACGGGGCTGCGTTTTGGTCGGCATATCGTGTTCCCTCTTGAAAAAACAAAGGCTGTCGCGAAAATGTTGCCTCGCCGCGAAACGATACGGCGCCCGTTCCCATCTAGCGCGTCGGTTCATCGACGCGTGTCGAGCGCGAAACGAGCAGAGTACACTGGTAAATGAATTGCCGTGTCGAAGCTGATGCACAACGGCGAAATATGCGAGCGAGAACGAGCGAGCGGAAGGGAGCCGGCCAGATTAATGTAACGAACGGTGACACGGAACGTGGACCGCCGAAAATCGAGATTCGGGGGAGATTTGCGATAAAAATGTTTTATGACGTTGCGAGCGTCGAGTTACGCGCTCGAGAACGCGCTCACTAGCTTTCACGGTTAAATGGAGAACGAAAGAACGCGAATGATACGGCTCGTTACTCGCGTCGTTTGCTTGCTTTAGTGCATCTTCGTATTTTGCATGCTACGGTCAGAGACGTGGACGTAAGTGGAGTATAAAGTAGACTCGCGGTAAACGTAACGATGAATCGGGCAATTTCGTTTCTCTTCGGTACTGTTCGGATAATTGTGTCAAAGTTATTGAAATGTCGAATTGCACTCGATAATATACAAATGATAATATGATAATACAGTTTACAATAATCGCCTATGATTCTCATTGACACTATTGACAATGATATTGGACTGACCGAATGCAATCGAAACTATCCGATCTATCACAATTCCACCGTTTCCTCAAAATGGCCTCCTACCTATGAAAATTTTGAATATACCATTAAACTTTCCGACTCAATATTCTAAAACAGTCAAAATTTTACACAAATGTGAACTTTATGCAAAAGTGAACATCTTCGTATTACAAAAAGTAGGACGTCTCACATTATACAAGTGATTGTCCTTCCTGCTTCATAAATCGATAAGCTTGTTCTAAATTGGAACGTTCACGTAATAACCCTCGTAGAAAATTCTATTCTTCCTCTTTCATTTCAAACTTTCGTACTCTGTTTCGTCGTTGAGATATCAATTCAGCCAATAAGTCAGAAATTCCAATAGGAACAATATCTCATTCGAATTGACCGGCGTGGCCGAGTGACCGGTAGGAATGAATAATTTAACGATTCGTTTTTTTCTAGCCGCACGAAGACATTGAAATATCGACGCGATCTTTTCATAGAAGCCATTCTTTGCATGATTCACGAGCCGACGAACGGCAAATCGACAGTCTGGTAATTTCTGTTGGGATCGGTAACGGTACCTTAATTACCAGTTTCGCTTAATTCGGTCCGATTGATTCTCACCTTGGCCGACCGCTAACTGAAGTACAGTCAAGGGCAAATCTGCCTTCTCTTCGGAAAATACAGCAATCTGAAATCTGAGGGTAGATGATTTGGGAATTCAACGAAATTGAGATTTTTGGAGGAAATTTTGGTCTTGAGGATTTGGAAACTTAGAGATTTAGGGACGAAAGAATTAGGTGCTAGATTTAGGCATACTAATTATGAGAACATTGAGATTTTGGAAGTCAGAAACATGGGAATGTAGAGGTTTACTGATTTGCTCTTTTTGGAATTTGGGTAAGTAGAAATTTGGAGATACGTGGATTTAGAGATACGGAGGTGAAAAGATCCATAAACATGAGAATCTGGGAATTTGGTGGTTTATGAATTTGGAGTCCTTGGGATTTGGAGATCCTAAGATACAGAGATCCACAAATACAATCTAAGGATTTGAAGATTTTTAAATTTGGTGGCCCATGAATTTGTGAATCTGGAGACCTTGACATTTGAGAATCTAGAGATATATTGGAACCTAAATATTAGAGAACCTAGGATTTTGTAAATCTAAGAATCTGAGCCCAGAGAAACTTGAAAATTTACAAATCCTAATTAGAAATTAAAAATATTGATAAAGATTTGAAAACTTGAAAGTTGAGGAATTCCGAAGCATAAAAATTTGTGAATTTAAGAAATGTGAAGTTTACAAGTAGATGTCCTTGTCCGAAAGAAGCCTACTTTTCAGTCGAGTGTACCAATCGAAGGCGAGAGAGGATATTGTCTGGCAAAACGTGGACGCCAGCAGGCAAGTAAAATCGCTTTACTTCTCTCGCAGCTGGAGGGCTGTAATTAAGGCCCGTGGAGCGACGCGAACTTCGTAACAATTAAAATAATGACTAGAGTCTCCAACGAAAACGTTCCGAAACGTTCAAGCTAGTATTCGGAATAGAGCCGCGTGATTTAAAGCGATACGATTTTTCTTTTTCAATACAATCTGACCCGTCCTGTCCTAATAGTTATTGATCGTGTTACTGGCAACGCACGCGGAATACCGATAAATTACATGTCGGGCTCGGCTCTAACTTAGTTTTACAATATTGAAACCGTTTTACGATACACCGTGATGAAATTCGTGTTAATTACAGGTTAGCGTTACTCGAAGTAAGGCACAGGAAATGGAAGTTGTTTGTAACCTAAATCGGTCAACTCGCAGTTTTACAAATCAGGTTACAAGCCATTATCGTATGAGAATTATGTGGCTTAGGATGAATTTGGATACAATGAACTCCTGTTACCGACCGAAGCTGTATTGGAAATTTCGAAACTTGAGAAGCTGCAAATTTGTAAATTTGTGAATTTGTGACTTTGAAAATCGCAAGTAGCCTCGTTTGCCCGAGGGCAACGACGGTTCTACATGCAAGGATAGAAGGGGACGAGGTTCTTGAATTTTCCATTTTTACAACCGTTGTATTCCGCCTAAAAGAATCGCAAAACTGATTCACTTGGCCCCGTAAGCTCGATTTTTATCACCCTCTCCGGTGTATTTCATTCCCTCGAACAATTTTTATGGAACCAACTTACTTTTATACAACCTATCGACATTTTTATACGAGCCGCTCGTAAAATGATCCTTCCTTACAACTCTATCCTTTTAGGGGGTGTATTCCAGTTCTTGGGCTATTTTTGTATGTAAAAATTAATGGGCCTAGGAATTTCGAACTTTTCATGATTGTAGTCTGCTACGTAGAGCATACTATGTAAAGTCTTATGGTACTATATGTTTAGAAATTTACGAATTCACAAATCGTCATAATTATATCAAACATACCCCATCTGTGACAATATAACACGAGTTAACGGTACTAGTGTATAATGCACGCTTCAAGAAATGAAAAATGAAATTGAAACATAAGGATGATAAAACATAATTTATTTCGATAAAAGTATACATAGATTTTAAAAAGAGCGCCATAACAAACTTTAATCGAAAGAAGCTAAAACTTGTGGAAGGGTCATTTGATTTGTTTAGTTTCAGTGTTAATCCAGAGTCGAACGTCGTTTTACCTGCAACCACAGAAACTCCATCGGTTTCGTTCTCTAACGATAAAATACGCGAATTCAAACGAAGAACGAGACAATGAAAGTTTTCGAACGATCGAGAAGTTGAAAAAGCGTGAAATATCCTGTCGCCGAATTTCGTCGAACGAGCGCCGGTTTTTGCCAATTAGCTGCGCGATTAAAGGCATTCCGGCGAGCCGCGTCGCCAGAACTCGAACGGAGAAAATTTCATTCGGGAGCGAAATTAGTCGGGGCTTTCAGGGACTGGCGAAGAGCAACAGTTGTCTTCCGAGCTATTTCAATTCTCCGATACTTCCGAACAGAGGAGAACGCGCTACTTTACGGCGGCACAATTCTCCATTGTCCTCTCGACGGCGCAACGCAATGTCAGCAAACGCCTTGAAAGGTTCTCGAAGGGAAGAGCCCGTTCAAAAGGCTATTGTTCCTCTCTCGTGAAACAAGTGTACGAGTCATTCTTTTAAATTTGATTTAGCCAAGCGCTGGGGACCCGTCATCGCCGATCTTCTTTTCCTAACCTACACCGCAGAGACTCGCGACACATTGCACAACCGAACTGTCAGTTTTCTGAACGTAACCTCTTCCTGCTCGAATTCGCCATCATATATCGTTTCAGCTTACTTGCAAATTTACCAAAATGTTTTCTGACACTTTTGATAACCTTAACAATCTGTAAATTGCATTTATTTTAACTCGCTGCTTCGATGCACAAAGCGATGATGCACATCACTATATGTCAGGTAGCACATAGTATATTGAAATGTTTGTGACTGTAAAATATTGAAACACTTGTCGATATTCAGCTGTTTGAGTTGATAGATTACACGAGACGTTATATTGTATGTTAGGTTATTTTACTAAAACTGTAAATGTGTTATGATGTATAAAATTTAGAGAACATAAAATTTAGAGTACATACGTTCTTCAGATATACATATATTTTGGAATGATTTTATTTCTGAGCAATATGAAAAGGAAAGTTCCAGCAATAACTTCCATTTTTGTAATTCCGACCAAAACTCGAAGAGCCCACGGGAAACGGATGGCAGAAATTTTCTGTCGTCAGGACCAGTTCGATCGTGGCTCACCCTTATCGTTGAAGTTCACAATCGTAACTCGAGGTTATCTGTTTGCAAATTAGCGGCTATGTACCTGGAGAATTGCATCGACACCTCCTGTAGACGGCAATAAAAATGGAAATCGTCCATGGTTCCAGAATTTCCCGTCGGTTTTTGCCCGTGAATCTGTTACCTTAATCCTTCACCGCCGAGACGAAATCTTGCGGATTACGTTGATTCCTATTTTTCTTATTTCTTTCTGATAATACAAGTTCATACAAAATGAAACTAAACGGACAGAAACTGGTTTCCTTCCGGCAAACGCATTAAATTTCATCGTATTGTTAATCGTGTTATTTTAACTTGGTTACGTGCAAAATTCAGGTGATAATAAAATAAATATTTTGTTAAGCTTTTCTATATAATATAAGTCAACCGTATCACTAGAAAGAAGAAAGAAAAAGAAATCATAAATTAGAAAGGAATGTTTATAAATTGTCTTAACTGTCGATTTTCCTCTTTTCACGAAAAAAACAAATTTCTCATGTGAAAATGTAACTTTTTGCGTTTCTACACATACTGCGGTGCAAGCATTGTTTGCTTTTCAAAATCATCGACAGAATGTTCGAACGCGGAGCACAAAGTAGAAAGAAAATCTATGACACGAGAAGATCGGAATGTAATATTGCAGATTTCGAAACCTGTTCATCGATTTATAAACAATACGCGACGATTCGTATTTATTTTGTTATAATTTATCCCTCGATACCAATCGCAGCCTTTTTCCTTTGTCCGTTCGCGCCCGTCCTAGATGACAATTAAACGTCACGCGTCTGAACGATCCCGAAGGATGTTAGAGCTAATTAAACCAATTTCCATTGTCGTTCGTCGAAACGAAACAAAGAGAGACCATAGAACGCATCGATTGCTGCGCTTGTACAAACAACAAGGCAGAAAATCAAACATCGCGCTGGTCTTTTTTTGCGAAGCAATAACACGAATTCGCGCAACGAACCGACCGAAATGGCCAACGTTACGATTGTTCAGCGGCGATATACCGCGGGACCATCAAAGGATCGGCGACAGAAGGTGACGCGTGCACGATGGACAACGGGGCCGCAAATTAGGAACAAATGAAAAAGCAGTTCCTGTCGAAAGACGCGTTAAACCGACGGTTAGATCGAGTCCACGTGCTCAGTCGACGATGGTCCCTATCGTCGCGACAAAAAGAGGACAGGAAATTGTATCAAATTGGAGAGCGTCGGGATTAAGCATCCCTCGAAGCGGTTCACCGAACGGTGGGTTCGCACATGCCGCACTGATCCACCCATTGTTGTGCAAATCCAACAAAAACCAGCCCTCTAATCTCGCGAGTCCACTTGAGATCGCAACACGCACCCCGCAATCGTACTATTAATTTATATAGCTATCTAAAGTACTCGCGACGCCGTCCCCGTTTTCCCTATTATCCTGCTGTCCGTTGCATCCTCGATAATCTTAAATAATCTCCCAACGATGCTGCACTTGAAAAACGCCACTCGACCTGGATACGTGCTCCCTTTTTATCGCTCTAAACCAATGTTCGACGACTGCCTTGCTCAGTAACGTACACAGCTAAACCTACCCCGGGCACCGCTTTTAAAGCTCCAAAATAAACCTTTAGACATTTTTATATTTACACACTTTTATTGCCGTTCATTTTTTTGTCCTCGAATTGATACGAATTTTTAAAGATTATACTGTTAAAAATTTTAATTGTCAGAAATGTTTACAATTACACATTTTTACTGTCAGATATGTTTGTATTCACAATTGCTTCTAACGAAAAGATTGTAACTTTATTAACTGTTTATGATAATTACTATTATTATTTTTTAAAATGAATTTTATTTATGGAAAACTGTGTTTAAATGAGGGATATTTTTGGAGTCCGTAATATTTGCAGTCGAACATAATATTCTGGAATTATGATATATGGTAATTGACATCGTGATATATGCCCATAATCTATAAATTCGCACAGTGATAAGCGAACAATCAAATAACTATATCGACAGAAGTTGTTAGATAGCCATCAGGAATAAAATGACATTTTAAATGATATTACCATGCGAATGATATGCTGACAGCTATCGAAAAGCAATAATATCATTTAGGTTGATTGATTTAACTGGATATTATATACCGATATGATCAGCTGCGATAAAGACTTTCTTTCGAGTGGATAATGCGAAAATAACAGGATTTATCGTTCGCAGCTCGGTTCTCGGTGAAATATTCGAATGGATGTGCTAACTTGTAACTTTGTCATTCGATGACAGGGATTTCCTTTATCAATAATATCCCGATTAATCAAAACGAGCCGCTGACTGAAATTAATCATCATTTCCGTCCTTCTTGCATCTCTCGTAACTTATCCGGCCAATGCAAGAAATTCTCGTAATTTCTTTCTTTGTGCCCTACTTTAAATGCTTCTTCTCGTAAACAAACGTGCAATTAATATCTTTCGTCGTTAATTGTTTAACCGATTGTCGCTCAACGTATTCATGAATCAAAGAAATTCATTTACGGAGACGGTAAATATTTGCGAACGATGGTTGATCGCTGAAATGATTGCGCGATTGTAATTCGTTTCTGAGTATTGTTACAGTTTCGCGATAAACGCAAACACAATTGAACGACACGCAACAGCATCGATTACAAATACCGTCGAAACACGGGATGATTTATAATTTCCCATCGATCATCATTTGGAGCGATTTTCCGCGATAACGTTGGAAAACAGGCGTAACTTAATTAAAAATAATATCGATTCATTTCGGCACTTCACGTGATTAACGTATCGCTGGAGTCCCGTTATAAATGATTTAATTAAGCCTCGCGTTGTCGTTGCCGTCGCGTTAATTTGATAACACGTTTAATTAACGTGGAATCACTCGTTGATGGAACAAGTTGCTAAATCGACCGCTGTATAAAAGGTTTGCGATAAAAAAAAGGGGAGAAGAGTGTGCGAACTATAGAAGCAGAAAATTGTTTGTGTTGACGTTATGTCGAGATGAATGCAAAGAGAATTGTTTGTTCAGGGAAATTTTGGTGCTTTTGTTTTATCTTGATACTCTCGATTAAACTCTTAGTGTTTTAAACTGCATTCTTAAACTTTTGGAATTTTTGAAGTTTTGGGAATTTTATTGTAGAAATTTGCGAGGTTGGAATTTTTCATTTTCGAGACTTAAAAATCTTGAATTTTTAGAAGTTTGAATTAAAAACTACAAGGGGTGGCAAAATAACAAGAATCTCTTGTAGTACCTCGATAACACTGAATAGCAATATTGTGGTGCTATTAAAAGTTCTTACATACAAAATACAGAAGATGACAATGTCATAAGTTTATAGTATCATGACAATACTAAATCATAATGCTATAGTAATACTGAAAATGTCTGAATATCACACAATAAATAGTAGCAATACAACAATCTACTGCAACGCCATAAATACTGAAAATTCCTTAATTTCACACAATAGATAGCAATATAATCTACCGCAATGTAACCTAACTGTGATACTGAAAATGTCCACGCACAAGATACAAGGGGTGGCAATATAACAAAAGTCTACTGTAGCAGCATGATAACGGTGAATATCGTGTTTTACGGGAAGACAGGAACAGTAAATATAGGTAATCGCAGTGATTATCGAAAGTCGATGATAAAATCTGGCCGAAATCGTGAGCTTGCGTTCGTATCAAAAGCTGCGTTAATCGCGACAGTACCTTACGTAACGTTTAAACGACTATCGTACAGTGGCTGGTGTTCGTTGCACGATAAACATAGCCCAGCCGAATTACACACGATCGATAACACGAGCTTGCACCAGTGTTTGCAGCAACGTTGCTTTAAATCGCGATCGACCAGCTTGTTGTTGGCCTACCTACGCGATACGCATTCGTTTTCGAACGACATTGTCCATCTTTTCCGCTATCTCCCCGATTTTTCTATTTCTCCTATTTTTTCGCTTGTTCTGCACCCGTTTGTTTCCCTTTCATTTCAACGCCTTCGAACTATTTACTTTTTTAACGAGCAATGCTTACTAACAGTTCTTTTTGTACCTTTCTCCGACATCTTGTCAATTTATTTCACCCCTATGACTCTTTTCATTTCAGTTTTGACACTTACTATCTTTTATATGTGATCGTATGCTAATTAGTAAGGAACTTTTGTGTACCTTTATTTGGAGATAGCTTGTCAATTTATTTCACCCCTGTGAACAACGTTGTAATTCTTCCATTTTAATTTCAACGGTTTCAAACGCGTTTAACGAATACACAAATATAAATTAACCTTGTAATACACAAATAAAAATTAATTCTACAAATAAATTTTATAAAAACCTCTGGGTTATTACATAACTCTGTTATTGTTATACGATAACTATATTAACATCATTGTACGCGGGGTTAATTGTAAATGAATCATAGATTTTGCGGGAAGTTTTAAATCGTGCTCCCAGTAAAAATTTCTTGAAAACAGCTTTCTAACAAGAGTTGACCTTTCGCATCTCGTTCAACGACCAATCTTCAATTTCATGTTCACGATTGTTTCTTCACGCATTTCATTTTCCTCCCCTGGTCCCCGCCTGGCCCTTTCACCCTTTCCCGATTTCCATTCTACGCTCGTCCCTTAACATTTTCATTTAACCGCTTTCTCTAATTCTACCTTACCCTAACCTTTACCCTGTTCAAGCCGGTGCTGCTAATTGGTTCTGCCTCGATCCTTTGCTCTCAGCCCGCTCCCTTCCGTTTTAGCCCTTGCGAAGCCCGTCCTCTCTTCCCCACAAACACGTCCAAGCAAAGTGTTTATACACGTTGTTGCGAGGGCGTGTTTATCGAACGTACGGTGGCCGTGTATCGCCGGCATGAAGGCGACACGCTAGTGGCCACTATCTTCCTGACGCTGGAATTACACCATTATTGTGCAAATTAGCGAAGACCCATGCATGATAGGGCGACCGGACGTTTAACGGGATTAGAATTAACGTGCCTGCCTTGAGCACCCATTTACAGACACCTTTTGATTACTTTGTACTGCAATCCCTTGTGCAATATCGATAAAAAGACACAGAGGCTAACCTATATTGGCAACATTATTATTACAGATAGTTTCCCTTTATCTTATTATGTAGTTCAAATTGGGTAAAAGGTACTTGTAATTTTGGTTAAACGAAATTTTCACGTCTGGAGATCTGTAAAAGGGAAGTGACAGTTTGAGGATCTGAAGACTTAAGGATTCTAGAGAATTGAGATAGTTGGGTGTTTGTACACCCGAGTGTACAGTACACGTACATCCAGAATTAAATAAAAAATTCCTATTTCTAGAAATTCTTAAAAAAAAGAAACTAATTTTATTAACGGAAAATAGAGTTTTACTTAACAGGATATTTTCGTAGAACACTGTTTCTTTTTACGTGATTGTTGTTTATCGCGAGGAAGATTTTATTCCGTTGTTAAAACCAGGAGATGTGTAATTGGACCGATAGAGCAGTTGGTAGTCGTACCATCAGAATTTTAAGCGCAATGGCGCTCTGATAACGCGAATCCGGAAATGGAAGTCGGACACGACTCGTGCTACGGGTTAATAGGAAAGTACCTCGTATTTCGGGCTCGTTCGTGAATTAGAGGGCCGTGATCTAACATTCTATTTGCGTTCAACGAATGAAAAAACATTGTAAATTCATAGCTGATAGTTATCTGCTTTCCGGAAAATGTTATCAATTCAACGCGTTGAACGCGTCGAGCATGGCGTTGATATCGAAAATAAAATAGTTTTAACGCTGGTGCAACCATGATTTTAATACAGAATTATTTTACGAAACACTTGCTTTATTGATAATCCTTTTTTGTATCGACATTTCTATCTTTTTTAAAAAACTGTACTAACGTCAAGGAGTTAAGGAGATTATCATTACTTTTCGATGATGTAGAAGTAATGCAATTCTATAACAAGATAAGTGCTTTATGTAACAAGATAATATTAATATCCGAACTAACTGTATATGTAGCATTAATTGTGATGTAAAATTTTCGAATTTTCGAAGTTTGAATTTATAATTTCCAAATTTCTAAAGTCTTAAATTCTCACATTCTCTAATCCTAAAATCATCAAATTCTTAAATTCCTATATTCCCAAATTCTTAAATTTCTAAAATCCCACATTCCCCAATTCCCAATTTCCCCAATTCCCAACTTCCCCAATTCCAATTTCCCCAATTCCCAACTTTCCCAATTCAAAATTTTCCGAATTCACCATTTTCCCCAATTCCTACATTCCCAAATCCCTACACCCCCAATTCCCTACTTCCCCAAATCCCTATTTCCCCAATTCCTACATTACCAAATCCCTACACCCCCAATTCCCTACACCCCCAATTCCCAACTTTCCCATTTCAAAATTTCCCGAATTCGCAATTTCCTCCAATTCCTACATTCCAAAATCCCTATATCCCCAAATCTCTACACCCCCAATTCCCTACTTCCCCTAAATCCCTATTTCCCCAATTCGCAATTTCCCCCAATTCCTACATCCCCAAATCCCTACACCCCCATTCCCTACTTCCCCAATTCCCAACTTTCCCATTTCAAAATTTCCCGAATTCGCAATTTCCCCCAATTCCTACATTCCAAAATCTTTACATTCCCAAATCCTTATGCCCCGAAATCCCTACACCCCCAATTCCCTACTTCCCCTAAATCCCTATTTCACCAATTCTCAATTTGCCCAATTCCCAAATTCCCAAATTCCCAAATTCCCAAATTCCCAAATTCCCAAATCTCCAAATTCTCAAACTCCCAACTTCCAAATCCTGCTCACAAATGAAAGCAACAGACCGTACACAAACGAAAGCTGCCTAAACCCCACATCTATGTTCAACCGAGAGTTTTTCCGTATTATCTCAAAATTACACGGCTGCGCAAAAGATTAATGTTCGAACTTCTACAACGCAGTATTTCTGTACGTTCTATCATAAAAAACGGAGTAATATTCATACAACGTTTCCTATTTATAACGCAGCAACTGCATACAAGATAACAGAAGTGTAATGGTCCTACAAAGGTCTATTAATTACGTAAATTATCTACCATGCTAGATAACTTTCCGCGTTATTGCATAACGTTGGAAGTTCAAGTTACCATTATTAAGATGTAACTTTGTAGTTAACGTCGAGAAAAGGACACAGAATTCGATGGTATAAAATGGCCGACGTCGATGCGTGTCCTTTCATCGTTCCGACCACAACTGCCAGTCTCACCCCTCCCTATCCGACAAAAGTATATTGTCCTATTGTAAATATAAACTGTGTGTATTCCGCAAACCATTTTCCTTGCTATTTGTCGCTTTTCCAGACATATTGCGCGCCACGGTCATTTAACTGTGCGCCTGTTTATTGTATGGAGGTGGCATATGGCGCGAAAGTAACGTCTCTATTATATCCTCTGATAAATGGCCGGTCGTATTTAACGTGGCTAATCGGGATTCATAGGTAAGAAACGCGTACGAGACTGTGCATCCGGATACGCATTTAAGTAGGCGAATGTCTAGTTGAGATTTAACACTTGGACGACCGGTAATGGTTGCATATTTAACCCTTCTTTGCATTATGGTCGCCGCACCGTCCATGCACATATTTCAACCAACAACAGCCTAATGCAGGTAACTGCGATTAATTCGAAATTTGTGTAACTCTTCAACTACAATTACTACGATTTACTACAATTTTGTACTTTATTTAGATTCACTTCAATTTCTACCTTTTTGATATTTCTACCATCTGATATCTATGCGTTCCGAAATCTCCAAATTATCGAATTTCAGATTAAATTAAAACATTTGAAATATTCGAAACTTGTGTATTTATAAATATTTTAATTCAGACATAGAATCTAGATTCATGCCTTATCGCTATCAACTCTGTGCAGTTAACAAAATTCATAAAAACCTCCGAGCTGATAAATGTACATCAAAAAACCAGAGAATTCGACAGATTTGATTTTTCTCTGTCATTAAACATTTAATCATCGTTGACCGAAAATTTGTGTCGTACCATACTTCTAACGCGATGGGCGAAATTATGTCTCGAAAAGGAACGAAGGTAAAGGTATAATTAATGTTTGCCAACTTATCGCTGCTGGTCGCAGGAAACTCTTCTCTGCATCCTTTGAACCGTTGGATTTTGCTTGGAGCTCATTAGAAACGCTCGTACATAACGCGTTCAAGCATCCTTCCTTGTAAATCTCAAGTTATATAAATGCTGCATAATATTATTTACGATCGCAGCTACGAGTAATTTACCGATAAATCAACTCTCAGCGTTTCTAAAGCGGACCCCTCTGTCGCGAGCAACATGTGCGTGGAATCACCGAAAACCTACCGGCTCCAATGTTTTTCGGATAACGATTATGACCGTTTACAAGGAAAATACGTTATCGATCTTACTTCACGAACATAATCCATCTTAACCGAGTGCTCGATATGTAATCGTTTTCGATTGGTATATTCAACGTTGATCGTGACTGTTCACCAAACCGTATCTCCCCCTTAACGGCCGATAAAAATCGGAGAGCCACGACCTTTTGAACAATCGATATATCTGTTTTATTGTCAACACGCGGCACGTGGTCCCTAAGTAGGCTGAAAATCCGAAGGTTCATTCACGAATTCTAACGTTTACAGAGATTTTACAACACCTGACCCACATTTCCATTTACACAGAATCGTTCATCGCTAGGCCTCCCTGTTAATGTCAATTGGCTTTGCGTTATAGGTTAGGTTACTGTGCGTCGAATGGCGGATTTGTTAAGTTCTAGAGTCTCGTAGGTGACATAAAAACTTTACGTAAGTTTAAATTGGATTGTACAAATAGTGCAAATTGATTGATGGTCAGAAAGATGGTTTAACGTTCGACAATTTTATGTTAAGAACGTTATGAACATTAATTATTAGAAATATTTGCGTTCATTATTAAGAATCGTTCGTAAAACCATTTTGGCCAAGTTCGCAATAGTTTTACGTCACTCGTCTCAGATTTAGACTTCAAAGGAATCATTGATAGTTATTATACGGTGATCTTCGATTGACTGTTATGGCTAACAGTAACAAACTGATATGCACCCTGTCGCATTCTCTCCCGATAACATTCTCTCTTTTGTTCTTTATGATACTCTTTCTTGGAACTTGATTACCCAATACTCGAGCCGAAACCAACATCGCTAACACAATGGAGCATTCACTCGAATACCTTCCCGCAATCAACTCATTTACCCTTCTCGTATCTCATTCGCATTTTTAATCCCAGCTTAAATATAAATATGGCAAAGATATCTAAATATTGCCAGACTTTCTGAGATTTCGTTCGCGTGAACAAGGACGAAACAACTCCCAAAGGTACATAGATCAAATTTATTAGTTAAAATAATATTCCGAACATAGGGTGGTAGTTTATCGATCTGACGAAACAGGGTGCAGAGTAGAAACCTAATAACACCGGTCAGGAAGGATGGATACACAATCCGCGGTTTCTTTCGTATCGCGAAATCGAATTGATATCCCCCAATGTATACAAGCGTGGTGTATGGAATCGGCATGGCCGTCGACTGGCCTCTCTCCCCGCAACAAGATTATGGTAATTGACTATCCGACTTGGAAACCCCCATCAGGCATATCAATTACGTACGTATGCATCCCAACCGGGAATTTGCCTTTGATCCGCTCAAACTCTGAGGTAACACAATTCACGCCTGCGTCTAATCTCAAATGGGATTGCCTGATGGCACAAGGGACATCGAAATGGGCTTTTCCGACTTCACAAGAACGCGAGACCGTTTCGATACCGTGCCCGTACCGGATACACCTCTTACGCCGACGATAATCCGGTTACTTCTTCCCTCTGTGCACGACCACACGTATTGAGCGCGGAAATGATTTCCAGGATTTCCCTGCTACCCACCCCGTACACTCCGATACAACCCACACTTCTTTCAAATAAGGATCCACCGATAAACTTCACAATTTTTTCATTGTACATTTTTCAATTTTCTAATTTTCGAATACCGAAATTCCCAAATTTTCAATGTTACAAATCCTCGAATGACTGAATTTTCCAGCTTCCAAATCGCCGAACTCTCAAATTTTCAAACATCCAAACTCACAAACTTCAAGTTTCTAAATACTCCAATTTACTGCTCCTCCAATTATCAAACCTTCAAATACCCAAATCTTCAAATGATCCAATTTTCCGAATCATCGAATTCTTAAATCCTAGTATGTGTTTACTAACTTATCTGACAAATATCTGTAAGTATACCTGTTAACCTTGATTCGAGAACAACTCTTGAAATAATAAATAAAGTGCTTGTAATTACGGTGATTCAAGATTTTTACCAGCAGACCATTTTAGTTATTAGTTTGAATAAAACGAAACAAACGGTTGGTCACTAATATGGCCGTGATCGCTGATACATGCAGTCATTAGCTTATGCGCAGTATTCGTATCAACTTTCACAACGTCGAACATTCTTGCAGTTCACGTTACGATAGACTTCCCTTCGTGAAGCATTAACACATTCTTGATAGCGATGAACGGGCAACGCGATAATCCTTATCACACTATAAAAAGATTGTTCGCTCAACATTCGTTTCAGAAAGTCCGCGAGTACGAGTTCAATATGACATGGTTCACGATTTTCACGACTCTTCTGGCCGTGCAGTTCACCGTCGGCATTTTGGGTAAATCAGCAGATTTATGGTTCTTGCCGGGTGCCACCCTTTCCCTGTTGGACCATAGATATCCTACCATCATCCCTTTGCCACTCGAAACGTCCCTTCTCTTTCCGCCCGGTCGAAAATTTATCGTGCTTCTCTTTCGAAACGTGAAACAACCGGATTCGGCCACAAAACGCGAGATCGATTGCAAGATGATCAGTGATGGTGCTTTAAATTGAATTTCGCGATTTCAGATGTTGTGGAGATCTTCGAAGACCTAGGAAATGATGTAACACTGTACACACAACAACTGGGCGGAGTAAATAGTTGTCAACTTGAAACGAACACTGGTCAGAAATACCAGTATAAACCGTCATATTCAAGTATTACAATAAGTGATCGTATAATTACTAGTTATTCATATGATAATTGTGACATTTTCTTTGGAAATGTGCGATTGGAGGACGCTGGTATATGGAAAGTAACAACGTACTTTCATCGCGCGGGTGACTATCCACCTGTTACACAAAAATTCAAGTTATTCGTAACACAGGTACTGTCTTACATTTTTCAGAAAATTGCACAAATTAGTAAAATGCTCTAAAGTATATGTAACGTTCGTTGATTACTGATATACAATGGAATCTTGACATTTTTTGCGTCAGAGGCTCTAATCCCAGAATAGGAAGATGCGTGTAACCAATGACACGTGTGCTTTAGCTACGCACCATGTTATGTATAATCACGCATTAATATAACCATAACGCACTATATTACGCGTTATACCAACACGTTGTAACACTCACACACTGTAACACCTACATGTTATAGCTACACGTAATAATCACACGTTATATGCGTTACAATACCCCGCGTTGTAATACCCACATGTTACGTCCACACACTGCAACACTTACGCGCTGTAATCCTCCCACGTTACAATATCCATACATTGTATGTTTATGCACTTTGCAATATCCTCGTGTTGTAACACCTATGAGTTGTAATACTCACAAGTTGGAATATCCACGCGTTGTATATCTATGCGTTGCAATATCCACGCGTGGTAACATGCACATTGTAATAGCCCCGCGTTGTAACACCTACGTGCTATAATCTCTACAAGTTGCAGTAGCTCCGTGTTGAAGTATCCACGTATTATAATACCCACGTGTTATAATATCCATACGTCTTAAGTCCACACACTGCAAAACCTACGCGTTATAATCTTCCCACGTTACAATATCCATACGTTGTATTATATATGTACTGTAATATCTACACTTTGCAATAACCCTGTGCTGTAACACCTATGAGTTGTAATACTCACACATTGGAATATCCACGCGTTGTATATCTATGCGTTGCAATATCCACGCGTGGTAACATGCACACTGTAATAGCTCCGTGTTGTAATACCTACATGCTATAATCTCCACACGTTGCAGTACCCACGCATTGTAATTCTCTCGTGTTGCAATGTAATGCTACCAGATGAAGGATTCGTAAAGGAGTAATATTTACGAAAATTATGTTTCATAGAAAATCGAAGTGATTCCTGAATCAGTAACGATAACCGAGGGTTACTTCGCATATGCAAAGCTCGATATGGACAAAGAAAATGTTACAAGTTGTATTCTTGACTTAAGTAACACCGTACGTAACCTTTATTTTATGCTTTATATATTTAGGTCTAGAAGTTGATTTTCTCGACATATCCATTTTTTTCAATGATTATAACTATTATTTGCAATTATTATTATTTTTTCACATTTAAAACATACGATTAAAATACAGTATCGAGGACATATACGAATCGATCTTCTAAATGAGAAGACCGATGATTTTCAAAGATTTGGACGGTGTGGATTTCAAATACTGCCACATTTAAATATAACTAATACACCATTGAAACTCACAGCCATCGTCGAAGATAAATTTGCTTATACTGGCATAGTTACAATCGACATCCGCAAGAAAATAGAGAAACCTAAAAAAATGGTAAGTCACTTTGTAATTACTGGAAACCATTTCATATATCTTTAAATAGATTGTTATTAGTATCCTATGGATCTTCAGATCTAAATGAAACTCTTTTTTATTTTAAAAACCTGTCTCTCTAAAAAGGTCTCTTGATTCTCCCCTGTGTTTAATTAGCGTACGTAATGTTGTTAAAACACATATTTGTTTCTTCGCTGTCGTGTCTAGGAAGATATCGGAATTCGAGGTCTTAATAAGTTTACGACATGAAGGTAGCTGCCTAAGTAAATTACTAATCGCATAATTATCATCAGACGTAGTAGCAGCGTTAATCTCGATTTCGATACCTGCTCTCGCTGTATTTGGTTTCGGTAAACACTACATCGAGTTAATTGAAGATTATAGGTACTCAGGAAATATCGATTATCAATATGAGACCTCGAATACTGCTCGTGAGGAAGCTGTTGATAAAGCGTCAACTTGTTGTCGTTGATTTTTAATTTACCTTCGACCTATTTTTCGGGTAAACAGTGAAACTTCGATTTATCGTTTCTGAAGGGAGTTATTCAACTAAGTTATTCAACATGTGAACATAATTAAGATTAAACGAAATAAGTCACATTCGAAGAACTGATTATTCGGAGTGTATACTATACTTTTGAATAGCAAATGATTTTAATCCGTATTAAGGAATTCTATATTTTACAACAAACTTTAATAGATATTCAATCTTTTTATTCTTCGTTTGCACATCTTTGTTCTGTATTGATTTCAGGAAATAATCACGCTAGATCGTGGGGAAAGTGGTAAAGTGAGTTTTCCTACCGATAGAACCATCAAGTTTTGCCAACTTGAGGGACCTATGGATTTAAAAACAAGCATTTACGAAGACTGTGTCTATAACATACCCGTAGTTACAAGTCGGCACGCTGGTATTTGGACTGCACGTTATGGCATACGAGGAAATCCAGTTCCTATTATTGAACGCATCAGAGTTGTTGTTCGTGGTAAGCTTTGACCATTTACATAAAAAGGAAAATGTAGACATTAGCCGTTAGGTTAACACGCTTTATATCACTCATGTGTTATGTCGTCGCGCATTGTATCACCCATATCACGTGTTGTGTTACTCACGCGTTACTCATACGTTGTAATTATTCATATATTGAGTCACTTACACGTTGTATCCTCGCTGTTGCATCACTCGCTCGTTATATTATGATGTGTTGTATCATTCACGGGTTACATCTTGATATAAAGGGCTGTAGCGAGTTCCTCCATATGTACATGTAAGTACAGATGAATATTCGTTATCTAGGGATGAAACGTTCAATGTATGGTTTCAGATGCGAAAAGTATCGATACTAACGTTACAGTGACAGAAAATGACGAAATTCAACTGTTTTGTCACGTTTATAACAAAGAGGGAGATCCGTATAAATTCTGCTATTTTATCAGACCAGATGGATACGTGCTGAATCTGGAACGTGGCATCGGAACGAAGGAGTAAGTTTCGCCACTAAACATTTGTAACATTATGAGAAAATATCAGTTTAAAAATTTCTCAATTAATTACTTCTTATTTTCTTAACTTTCCTATTTCACCATTTTCTAGTTTACCTCATTTCCCGATTTCTCAATTCCCTAGTTTCTACATTTGACAATTTTCAAACTTTCGCATATTGAAATTTCTGAATTCTTAGATTTCCCATTTCCAACATTCCTAATTTTGTAACTCTGTAATTCTCAAATTCTCCGATTTCATAATTCCTAATTTTGTCACTTCGAATTCTCAAATTTCTCATTTCTAACATTCCCAATTTTGTCACTGCCCAATTCTCAAATTTCTCATTTCTACCATTCCCAATTTTGGCACTCCCCAATTCTCAAATTTCCCATTTCTAACATTCCCAATTTTGGCACTCCCCAATTCTCAAATTTCTCATTTCTAACATTCCCAATTTTGTCACTCCCTAATTCTCAAATTTCTCATTTCTAACATTCCCAATTTTGGCACTGCCCAATTCTCAAATTTCTCATTTCTAACATTCCCAATTTTGGCACTCCCCAATTCTCAAATTTCCACTTTCACAATTCTGTAATTCCCATATTTCCAAGCACTCAAACTTCTGAATCTTCAAAATTCCGAAGTCCGAATTTCCCACTTCCGATTCCAAAATTCCGCAAAGCCCCAGTTCTCTTCATCCCTTAATTTCAAAAGTTCTCAGTCACAAGTTCCCGATCATTAATTTCCCACATATTCAAATTTCTCGATTTCCCAATCTATATAACGTGAACCAATAAACTATCAATAAGTTACGAAAAATCGAGTCGCACCGTCACGATATTCCCGCTAACACAAAACGATCGTTTCAAAAAAATGTATTATATCCAATTACAAACTTTCAACGTGACAATTACGTCGAAAAAAAACGCTTATGAAACACGGGTGAAAATCAAGTGATCATCCTTTTTGTCACGTGGAACTGTTTCCCTTTGATTTACGAGTCAGGTCAGCGTGCCGTTTCGCGTCGATACAGCGATGGCCGATCCATAATTATCGCCGTATTGTAAAGCACTTAGCCTTTATGACTACACCGGAGTGCATAGCCATTGGAATTTTTGAAAGCCAGAAACACTCGTGTAAAGCCGTTTGTTCCGGTAAATAATAGTGCATGTGGCAATAAATAAACCGGACCGAAGGGGATGGTTGTTCACGGTGGTGCGTAATATAACGGCCATACTATTGTACGATGGTACGTCACGCATACCAAACGAAAGAAAAAAACAGGAATTACAGAATAGGAAGCAGTAAATATGTGCGAATGAACTGAAGGAGATGATCAACTCGTAATGAAAGACTCATAATGTACGAGTTTCTTATCTTTTTTATGAACTTGTTTTTTTGTGTTAACTGTTAAGTAAATGGTCACGATCAGATTTTGGATTTGGAAATTTAGAAATTTAGAAATTTTGAAATTTCGGGAATCACGAATTGGGAGATGGGGATTTGGAAATTTAGAAATTTAGAAATTACAGGATTTGGAAATTTTTAAATTTGGGGAATCACGAGTTGGGAGATGGGGATTTGGAAATTTAGAAATTTGGGGATTTCGAGTTGGGAGATGGGGATTTGGAAATTTAGAAATTACAGGATTTGGAAATTTTTAAATTTGGGGAATTTAATAGTTGGGAGATGGGGATTTGGAAATTTAGAAATTTGGGGATTTCGAGTTGGGAGATGGGGATTTGGAAATTTGGAAATTTGGGGATTTAGAAATTTAGAAATTACAGGATTTGGAAATTTTTAAATTTGGGGGATCACGAGTTGGGAGATGGGGATTTGGAAATTTAGAAATTTGGGGATTTCGAGTTGGGAGATGGGGATTTGGAAATTCAGAAATTTGGGGATTTAGAAATTTAGAAATTACAGGATTTGGAAATTTTTAAATTTGGGGGATCACGAGTTGGGAGATGGGGATTTGGAAATTTAGAAATTTGGGGATTTCGAGTTGGGTGATGGGGATTTGGAAATTCAGAAATTTGGGGATTTAGAAATTTAGAAATTACAGGATTTGGAAATTTTTAAATTTGGGGGATCACGAGTTGGGAGATGGGGATTTGGACATTTAGAAATTTGGGGATTTGGAAATTTAGAAATTTAGAAATTTCGGGGTTTGGAAATTTAGAAATTTGGGGAATCACGAATTGGGAGGTGGGGATTTAGAAATTTAGAAATTTGAGAATTTGGAAATTTAGAATTTATCAATTTGGAGATGTGGAAATTTTTTAATTTCGGGATTTGGAAATTTAGAGATTTGGGGAATCACGAATTGGGAGATCAGGATTTTGGAAATTTTTAGGTTTTTAGTCGTTTGGAAATTTGGGATTTTGGGATTTTGAAAATTCGGAGATTCGAGGATTTGAGGACCTGAATATTTGAGATGCATAATTATTCGTGAATTTGAAAGTTTAAAAATTTCGGGAATTCCGATTTGAAAATTTTGTTATTCGAGAAAATGAGAATTCAGAAATTTAGAAACTTGAGGAAATGTTCAATCCCCTAGAGACAGGAATACAGTATTAACATTATCAATCTATATTAAGTATCTATATTATTAATCTGTATTAAGTCATTAATGATTTTTCATCGAGTCTAACACAATACGATGCAATATATGGTAAATATGTCAGTGATAAAAAGATCAGTTCTAATTTATTTATTATTTATACATTTTCCAAAAAATCTTGATAAGATGAACGTAACACTTGGTAATTAATACAATTACTTACAAATCATCCTTATTTATCATAAAATAGACAAATATTCCGCATACTTTTTCATACTGCCACATTGCAAGAACCATATTAATTTTAAAATACCTATTAATTCTAAAAATCGATCACTGACAATTCGTTGGTTGAAATCGTCACATTTGGCGAATGACATAATTAATCGTCGTTTTTGTGTACGTTACAGATACGGAGCATTTAATCTGTCGAAGTTCGACGAGTTCGGGAGTACAAGCAACGTATACTGTAACTTGATTATTCGCCAACCGAAGCAGTATGATTACGGTGGTTGGAAATGTGGCATAGGTTCATATAAATCTTACATCGATTCGATAATTTACGTTGACCCGAGTATAATAAATGCAAACGAAACAGATGACGAAGAAATCGAGGTTGTTGCAGAGAACGTGTACGTGAAACGCAACGATTCGTTTCAGGTAAATTTTAAACGTTACGTTACACACACGTTATATTACCACGTATGGTAACGCATTGTACATATTACTTATGATTTTACATATTATTTTATATACTCTATTTTCTTTTTACTTATTATTTTGTGTATTATTTTGCTTATTATTTCACAGATTAAATGCACAGCGGAAGCAGCTTTGAGTTACTGCTGGTTTCAAAGTCCTAATGGCACATCGTACTCAGTTTCTAAAAACCAAAATCAATCACCTACTACCCTCCCTTACGTGGGGTTAGGATTGAATCTTGGCGAATGCATCGTAGAAATTGATCATGCTACTCACACAGATCATGGTGAATGGACTTGTAACGTTGGAGTTCTCGATGGTCCCGAAAAAAGTCAAAAATTCTTTGTACACGTCACAGGTAAAATCTGACAAAACTATTTAACCGCTGTCTTTCAAATTATTTCGAAACGTATTTCACTTGATCTCAGTATTATTCAGTGATTGCGGCTTTATAATTCATCTGTGTAAACGGCAAAACCATAACTCAAAGTTGCAGGTTTAATATACTTGAACTCCTGTTACATTTTAGAAGTTGTAACAACGTGTATGTATTTAACGACATTTACGTCGACAAACAATTCTTGTTGCCATGTGTCATGCTAGGTAATTTCGGGTTCGCAAACAGTAACATGTATAAGAAATCGTAGTATCAAGATTTTAATGAGATTTTGCTTCTTGTGACGTTATGTTGTTACAAACTGTTTATGAACTTGGAGATTTAGATAATTGTGAAGTTACATATTTGGGAATTTGGACATTTAGAAGTTTGGAAATTCGGAAATTGGGTAATTGGGAAGTTTAGGAATTCGGAAGTTTAGAATTTGGATATTTAGAAATTTGGAAATTTAGGCATTCGGAAATTTTGAATTTGAAAGTGTAGAAATTCGGAAATTTAGAAAATCGAAAATTTAGATTATGAAAACGTAGAAATTCGGAAATTTAGAATTCGAAAGTGCAGAAATTCGGAAAGTTAGAATTTGAAAGTGTAGAAATTCGGAAATTTTGAATTCGAAAGTGCAGAAAATCGAAAATTTAGATTATGAAAACGTAGAAATTCGGAAATTTAGAATTGGAAAGTGCAGAAATTCGTAAAGTTAGAATTTGAAAGTGTAGAAATTTGGAAATTTAGAATTTGTAAGTGTAGGAATTCGGAAACTTAGAAATTCGGAAGTTTAAAAATTAAAAAATTTAGAAATTCAATAGTTCAAAAATTCGAACACTTCGAAATTCCCAAATTGACAAATTTAAAGACGTGAAAATTTATAAAATTGATAATTCCAAAATATAAAAATGTAAAACTATATAACTACTTCCACTTGCATCGAAATTCCTAAATTTTCAAAATAACGATAGTCTTATTACAATCTAATAATAATTTCATTATCAAGTGTGTTTGTCTAATTCTTCCTCTCTTTTATGATTCAACAAATTTATAGAAAGCTACGTTATTCCGGAACATTCAATATTGGAGGTGAACTACGAAGACAACATAACATTATCGTGTAGTATACTTCCAAATCTAATAGATAAAGAAGTGGTTTATTGCCGTTGGATCCATCCCGATGGACACGGAATTCACAATAGCTTAAGTCAGCGATACATGGTCAGCCAAACTGACACGCAATGCAGACTAATGATTCCAAGTAAGTGATTTGTGTTCTGTGCTAACGTGCCCGCTAATGCGACAAAGTCGACGTAATTGGGATGCAAAACAGGTTACACCGATCAGATTAACTGCGAACAGCCATCAATTACAAAGCTCATCGATTCTGTTCGATTGAAAGATGTCTGACTACAATAATTCCTATCTGCATCTGCAAATTAGAATCCCTAAATTTGAAGTTTCTTCATTTTAAAATTGAAAATTTCTGAATTCGACATATCTGTATCTACATTTCTGGCTTGTAAAATTTGAGAGTTTGTAAATTGAAATATTTCAAAATTTAAAGAGTTCTAAGTTGTAAAAGATCTGCAAATTCCAGGTTTAAAATTTTGAAATCTCCAAGAACTATTTGCAAATTTTCAGGGATCCAAGTTTCTGAATTAAAAATCTGAAAGGGGTCTGATTTCTAAATTAAATATTTGAAAATGTACAAATTCGAAATTCCTATAGCTCTCAAGTCGCATCGTTTCAACTTCCAACAAAAAATCCCCAAAATCCATTTCACAAAAATTGCAGCATCGATCAGTAAAGAGTACAAACAATGAAATAATAAAATCTATTCCATAAACGTTGGCAAAGGAAGAAAAAAAGGGGGTAGGTGTGACAGAGTCCATTTCCAATAATTGAATGAACAGCTGCGACGTTTCGTGTCGTAATCCGTAGGAAATAACTGTGATAAACGTTAACAGCATCGCTCATTGTGCTTCATAAATAAAAGTGCTCGCAAATCCCATTGATTCGACGTTTCTCTCTTATTTGCATATATCGAACGTCGCTCCCTCTCGCCGTGCGCGTTTTCAATTAAGTTCATGTAACTTCACGAGTACAGATCATTCCGGTCTCGTCGCGTTTCGTCGAAAATTACCCGATAAATTAAACTCTAGTCGCCGTTACAAGATATTAATACCCGTCCGAGTGCTTTTACCGTATTAACTCCGTGCAAACTGAAATTTCATCGTGTTCAAATATTGCATCGTTATCGGCTGTTTTTGCGCGAGCTACCGTAACGTTAATTATCACCGATTGTAATCCTTTCGACGAAACAGAGAAACCCTTTGGCCCCGCAACCACTCGATCGAGACAAAACGATCGTTTCCTCGCGATAATTGCGCCTCTCGTGATTATGCATCGTTCTTTCTCCGTCGAAGAACCCTTTGGTCCGCTTCGACCCCCAAACTTTCAAAGACGCGAGTTTGTTCGGAAATCAGAGGGTAAGAACAGGGCCAAAAGTATCCCACGCAGAACGAATACCAAAGTGGTTCCAATTTGTACACTCTTACCGAAACGGAACGCAACATCGCTTACAAAGAATCAGCAATTTCGTTCCGCCCCGTGGAAACTTCTTGCTCTAGCAGTGTCGGAATACCAACAACCGCACGATCTACGAACACGCTGGAACCGAGTCGATTTCACGGAACCGTAAAGTACCGACTGGGGGTCACTTAACTTCCGGTGTCCTCCGACCGGATGGAAATTCGAATTTTCACGCGGCGAAACTTTCCATCGAGCGTTTCTTCTTTCTCGAGGGAATCGCGAAAATTTACAGGGAACGATGATGCGTTCGAGGGTAGTTTTTTCATTTAGAAACTTGGTATTATGAAATTCGAACATGAACTCTTATATCTCGAGGATTCGTTTCAACGATTTTAAGAATAATCAGAAATTTAAATACTTGTTAGAAGTTCAATTTTGTCAACTTACGAATTGATTTTCATTTCAGGCAAGTACAGCGAAGAAAGTATCGGCCGATGGATCTGTGTGGCTGGATTGTACGGTGTCACAGACGAGGAGGCATGGACCGCCATTACTGTTTACTCGCAGTCCACAACGACATACCTTATAACGATTAACAGCATAATCGCCACTCTTCTTATGATTCTTTGTATTTTGAGTTACATTTACGTTCGCAGGAAACGACGGGCGGCCTCGGAAGATTCATTTTGTATATATAACAGTAACAGTAATTTGGTACAGTTTTTCGGCAAAATCCGTCCTGTAATTCGGAAGTGCAACAAGTCGATCGACCAAACGATTGTCGAGTGAATTACCGCACGAACGCAATTTATTGGAAGTTACCCCTCGATATTCCAGCCAAGAAAGAAAATATGCTAAGGACCGCATAAGGATCGCAGAGGGGTAAGAAAAAAAGATGGTGATTACAGAAGAGAAACGATTCTGTAACCACCATCTTTTTTTCTTACCTATCTTTTTCACCCTCTTGGTTTCACCCTATTCTTTCCATTTGGTTCTCCTGGCCATTTAAAGTGTATAAGATGGAATAATTTTGCGAAAATATTTAAATACGACCCCAGTCGGATGATCAATGTCATCCATTTTGTATTTTACCTGTTCGCAGTATTAAAGAAATTTTGTAAAGAATTGTCTTATTTACTTTTGTAGTGCAAGAAAGCTGAGGATTTAGAATAGTGATCATTTGAGATTAATGAGTTAAAATCTAATTCTCCATTTTTGTAGTTTATTAAACTGAAGTGTTCCCTAATTTCTAAGTTTTGAAGTTGCTAGTACTATAACTTCCAGAATGCTAGAACTTCCAGATTTTTAAATTTTTAGGTTTCAAATTCGTAAATTTCCACGTTTTACAGATTTGTAAATTACTAAAATTCTATTACTAAATTTCTAAATTTCTGAATTTCTGAATTTCTGAATTTCTGCATTCTCAATTTTCCAAACTTCCACATTTCTAAATTTCTAAATTTCAATTTATTAAATCTCCGAATTTTCAAATTTCCAAATTCCCAAAGTTCCTAATTCCACAAATCGATAATATCTCAGCGTCACAATTCCACAATTTAACATTCTACAACTCTATTCTCCAATTACCAAATTCACCAGTTCCCTACTTCCTAAAATCCCCAATTTCCGATTCTCCAATTTCCAAGTTCTGCAAATCTCCAATTTCCCCGATTCCACTTTCTAACATTCTAACCCCCAAACTCCCAAATTTCTTTCGCCAAATTGTCAAGAATTAACAATTTGAATATCGAAAACGACGAACACGGCGTCGATAGAAAATTGCACCGAGGAAAGTCGCTCGTTCACACGTGGCCATTATGCTCGCAACGTCTGCAACGTTAACTGGCACTGCGCGCCGCAGGAATGCCTTGCAATGACGAGTTAACTCGTCATCCTTGGTTAACAGGTTAATGGCGAGAAAGAGACGAAGGAACAGGCTCGTCCGCGTGCAAAAGGGGAGAAAACCATTAAGGCTCGCGCGGAAATG
Organism: Megachile lagopoda; assembly: GCA_036983795.1. Taxonomy (NCBI): domain Eukaryota; kingdom Metazoa; phylum Arthropoda; class Insecta; order Hymenoptera; family Megachilidae; genus Megachile; species Megachile lagopoda. The sequence goes on from CM072800.1 coordinate 10,702,338, forward strand.
AAATTATAACTGTATACACTCGGACCGTGACGGTTTTCTACGCGAGCTTGCACAGGTTTCCTCCGTTAACGAACTGCACTCGTGGACGAAAATAACTTCCACGCAGACTGTCGTTGACAGTTTTTGTTCGTTAAGAACGGGATTTGTAAGCATTCGTTTCCACCGTACTCGATTTTCTTTGCGCAGCCCCAACGTGCCGGGGTAGAAAAAAAAAGAGACGAGGGAAAAGGAAGCTGAAGAGGGGCGAGAGGGTGGGAAAGAGAGCAACCGATAGGAAGCTCGCGAGGATTTCAGAGCGACGGAATTACTTCCATTTACAGCGGCCCGATAACGAGTTATTGGATTTCGAAAGATTGAAATTGTTATCTGACGTTCCTAAAGACCCACATTACAATATTTCTTGAAATGTCTGACGCCCCGAGCTACTATATTTCTACTACGGTGCCGTTCTCGGGATAATTTGCATTCTTAACGCTAACTAACTTAATGAACCGTATAATATATTCGAAAAATAATTGTATATACAAAGTGGCGAAGAAACAGGATCCAATATGTGACTCACCGAAAGGTGTAAAAAGTGTAGAATCAACTTAAGGCCTATGACTCTGTAAAATCAAGTTTCATTATTTAAGTTTCAATTCATGACCCTATAGACACAAGATTATGCACCAATATCAACGAAGATTATTTGTTGGTATCATTCTCCTTCCGGAGAATGGAGACACAATATACTCTAATATCAACGAAGGTTATTTGTTCGTGTCAAATTGCTTCTAAAGATTGTAAACACCAGATTATGCGCTAGCATGAAGATTCTTGTTACTGTTCTATATCGCATAACTGATTTTCCTCGTAACATAGTTTATACACTTTGTTACGTTACACATTGACCGCATAATCGTCACTCGAATTTTCATTAAAAAACTTCTGTATAAAAACATGTGGCATGTCAATCGGTTTATGTTTTAATTATGTATTAAAACAGCGTCGATTATATTATCTGCGGTACAATTTTAGTTTTGTTGTTTTATACTCAGCAACGTTTAATGCTTCATTTAAAATGTCGATTAAAATAGAAATAGGTAAATAAATAAAACGAATTGGAATATGAAGGTGAAATATATTTCCGTGATTTACCTGTTATTGGGTCAGATCGGAAATATTTTATTTCCCACAATTTGTATGATTTGTGTATTCTATACGGTTCATTTTGTTCTTGTGCATTTAACATGAGGTTCTCTCTGTGTTAATGTGCATTTGTACTTTCATATGTTAATGCGCATAAATTATAATAATTATTTTTCAATAACGATGCTCATTTACAACATACGAATTTCTGCATAATGCAAAACAATCGATATAATAAACACAATTTGCTACCGTGACTGCTTTAGAAGATGCAATGGTACGTTGATAAAATAGAAATTATGTAGAGCGTCATAGAACGTACAATTTAATAAATACATTTAAAGAATTTCGAGATAGCCCATAAAAGAAAGATTAACCTCGAAGCAGCGAGACTTGCTTGGATCGTTGATCTAAATTACGAGGAAAGGAAGAGAGGAGCAAAGACGTGTCCTGTTATCGATGCTTCCATTTGCCCGCCCTGTCTCTTTGCCCTTATCCGCCCGTTGCCTATTTCATCCACTGCGAGAGCTGCACCGACACGAAACTCTAACGTATTCTTTACTTATCTTCGTTTCCAAATACTTTTGCAAATGGTTTCAAATAAAAGTTGGTCAGATTCCCTTTAATCGTTTGAATATCACAAAGAAAAGATGAAGCCCTAATAACCAACTTAGTACCAACTATTATATTTCTTACTCTACATCTTTTAATAATTATTAGAAACAATATGAGTTCGTATGAAATTTCACAGTTATCAACAAAAGAACATGAACAGTTCTACAAAAAAATTATCCAAAGCTGCATTGCCTTTAAAATGCAAATAGAATTGCAGTACACTATCTGAACGTCCCGTCAAGTGTCCAAATGAACCTAGTTGAATAACCCACAGCGTGTTAATAAATTTCACTCCAGATTCAGCTTTCCGTTTTACGATGGCGCAAAACAGCAGACGAAGAGTTTCGCGATCAAATAAGATATCTGGCACATATACAGCAGCCAAAGTACAAAGACAGAAACAGAGGCGGTCCAGGAAAAGCTGGTGAAGTCGTAACGACGCGACGGGGCGAGCTACAGTAAATCCCGGACTGATATCTTGAGCCCCGGGTTAATCCACCGCCTAGATTACTCTCCGTTGCTTAGTACGCCACCAACGTGTGTGTATATGTGCACCCTGTGTGTGTGTGTGGGTGGACGCTCGAGTTAGAGATTGCCAGTAACAAAAAGGAGCCGCCGCGAGAGCGAAAGATTGCTGCCACGCTGGTAATTTCGCCGGATTAATATTTAATATCCTGAACAGCGGCCTGAAGAAACGGATAGAGAACGTGGAAAAGAACATTCTCCATCTTGCTCTCTCTTTCTGTCTCTGTGTAGGTGTCCCTTTGTGATCACCACGATCATCGTTTCTGTCCTCGTTCGAAAGCAAACGATGGAAGCACGCCCATGTTTGCTTTCGTTTCACCATTGACGTCTAACCCTTGACCCACTGTCGCACTGGGTCTCCGGGAAAACAACGACACAATCTTCCGCCGGAATTGCTGCCCTCTCAAATGAGAACCGATCGCGTGTTTCGTGGTTGCACGTAATCACACGCGGCTTCTCGGCCTCTTCAACAATCGGGGCCTTCGATGTACCTTGCGAGATCTCGGAGTGTGAAACCGTGACGTTTGGACAAGTTTTTACTGGTTCTGAAAATCTCGAAAAACTATCGGAGAATATTTACTATCTTTTTATGAGATCACGATAGGTTAGGTAATCTTGAGTAGCTTTTCACAAGGTTTTGAAAGTGTCACACCAATTTGTTGATATTTTCTGCAAATTTTTGAGATTATTTCATTCGTGATCACGAAACTTCAATTTTTGTGACCATTTAGTAACCCCAAAATGAACCTATATTTCTGATTTGAAATATTGCATCTTTATGTCATCTGAAGAGAGCTTAAATATTTTACTTCTGCTCAGAATACACAACTCAATAAAAATTAAAAATTTTGAAATTGTAGAACTAAAATTGCCCACAGATGCCTACAATGAAACTTGTACAGTATTAAAGCTTAATATCCATAGAAACGACCCAATTAGTCTAGTTTTCTCTGACTCCATTTAGAAATATCTAAGTTTATTTATAAAGATTCACTCGTTTTATTTTCCACAGCAATTTTTAGGTGGCATAAGATTAATTCTTTAATATTCGTTCTAAGACCTTCGAATCTCTAATATAAATTCAAAAGAAGTCATTACAAGCGTCCTATAAACTCATACGTTTTTTCGTTGTAAGCAGGCATATCATAAATATGGAACAAGTATAAAAGTAATGTAAAAGGTTGAACGTAACAGTGGTACTCAAAGGATTAAAGTATTGATGCATCATGGATTAGCATGGAATATTATTTGCAGATTTTAATAAAAACTTCGAGATAATACAATCAGCTTTAGTACCAGCGTTACCTACCTTTGTGCTACAAATATGCATTCTAATCTATTAAACAATTTATTATTTTGAACCGCAAAATTACTGAATATCAACATTCTAAAATAACTACCAAAGAGTCAGAATAGTTTTGAGTTTTACATTTTATGTTACAAAATTTGATTGTTCTGCTTCTGTCAAAGTGTCATGTCTCAAATGTTGAGATAAAGGATCGTTCATTCATGTTTCAGTATTTACTTATTTATTTATTCACTTCATTTGCAATGCAAACGTGCGCATATCTCGCCGGTTCTGATGTTAAAGAAATTATGAAACAACACGGAGAAAATGGAATCTGAATTTTCATTGATCGAACACCTTTAATGTACAGTAAAGCTTAATCGATAGATATACGATAAAATAGAAACTTGTGCTAAAAGCAAATTTGAAAATTATTCGATTGCCACTGCTAAATAAAGATATATTTCCAGTATCATTGAGAGGTATACCGAAGATATTCAACTAGCCATCTACGTGAAAAACGGCGCGAGCTTTCAGGCTGACCTAATACGTATCACCATTTTTTCCTCGATTTTGGTTGGCGAAAAGAGATCGGAAAATTTAAAAGGATCGATTTATGCGACTGAATAGAATTCGACCAACCAAAGGAATTCACTATGACAGGGAAATACTATGTCGCGGAAACAATTCGACAGGATGGAATTGCTGACCGATGAAACGGAAGTCGATCGAACTTTTCTCCATTCGAAGCTCCATGCAATCGTACACGTTCCCCTCTCTCTCTCTCTTTCTCTCTGTCTCACCCTCGTCCTCTCTTTCTTTCCTCTCTTTCGCCCAGTTCGACGTTCTCCAGCTCCAATCACCGAATTCAACCGACCGGATCTCGGGTGTGCAGGTCACAAGTACCTACTTCTGCAAAAATCTTGGCATGTCGGTAGTTGGCGGAGCTCGGGAATTCAAAGAAAAGCGCGAGCGGAATGCGCGCCGCGTTATTTCAAGCGCAAATTATCAGCGATCTCCCGCGATCTAATCCAGAACCTAGGCCACGTTCTTTCATTTACCGGTGAGACGTTCCAATGGAATTCTATCGTATTTTCCTACCCTTCTTCCGTTACCCAATTTGACAAACGAAGGAACTTCTACTCGTTCGATCGCGATGAATAAGCAATCGCGAGTCAAGCAAGCTTGCCAAGAATACGTATCTCAAACGAAGCTTATTATTAACGCTGTTTGCCTCTATTGCTACAAATATTTTCAGGTAACTTATAAAAATCTCACGTGGAGAGAAACGTTTTAATATTTACGGAACGAGACATACGAGATTGTGGTTGAATCAGTAATGCGCTGTCACGTCACTGAATAATGAGATTGATCTAAAGATTCATTATTCTGAATCTAGTTTCAGATTCAATTAGTTGAATACCGTTTATAAATTGAATGGTTCTGAATTATTCGGAGCAGGAAGTTATCTCATTAGTACATTGAAGAGGAAAATTGGAAAGAAATTAGACAATTATAAGTCACAGCACCAGAAGTTATTGATACTTTAGATAGAGTTGTATCGTATTTCATAAAAACAAAATAAAATGCATCGACAAATATTCAAATTCTAAATGTCCCATGCTAAAAATACCTCATGAATGATGCAAATTATTCATAAATATTTATGTATTTATACAGAAGATCCAAGCATTTGGAATTTGAAAGGCTTTGAAGATGCTTAAAGTTTAAGAAAAAAGAGACCAAGAAAGAGATCAAATCCCTTCGATGTTGAAAACATTTGAAATTCTGAATGTCCAAAAAAATGCCTCAAATTCAAAATCATCCATTTGGAACTTGAAAGATGTCAAACTGAAAATGCTCGAAGTTAATGTCTCACGATTAAAGTCTCCCAATTCCGAAATGCTCGAAGTTCAAGATGCTTCAAGCTCGAAAGAGACCAAGTCTGCTCGATGTTAAAAATATTTGAAATTCCGAATGTCTCAAAACAATTCCTCAAATTCAAAATCGTTCATTTGGAACTTGAAAGATGTCAAACAGAAAATGCCCAAAGTTAATGTCTCACGATTAAAGTCTCCCAAGTTCGAAATGCTCGAAATTGAAGATGCTTCAAGCTCGAAAGAGACCAAGTCTGCTCGATGTTAAAAATATTTGAAATTCCGAATGTCCCAAAACAATTCCTCAAATTCAAAATCGTTCATTTGGAACTTGAAAGATGTCAAACAGAAAATGCCCAAAGTTAATGTCTCACGATTAAAGTCTCCCAAGTTCGAAATGCTCGAAATTGAAGATGCTTCAAGCTCGAAAGAGACCAAGTCTGCTCGATGTTAAAAATATTTGAAATTCCGAATGTCCCAAAACAATTCCTCAAATTCAAAATCGTTCATTTGGAACTTGAAAGATGTCAAACAGAAAATGCCCAAAGTTAATGTCTCACGATTAAAGTCTCCCAAGTTCGAAATGCTCGAAATTCAAGATGCTTCAGGCTCGAAAGAGATCAATTCGAAAAATCTGAAATTCTGAATGTTCCAAGCTCGAAACAGTTTAAAGTTGAAGCGGTTTCGAGCGGGAAATGGTGCGAAAGCGGCACGCGCCGGCCCTGTAAGGTAGAGCAATTTATCGGAGGTTACATTTGGGGTTGGTCGATCCTTGTTGCGGGCATCCTTTTCGCGCGTGCACGCGGAACCAGGGAGACGGAAGAAACGGGAGGGAAAAAAGGCGGGTGGAATAGGTCAGGGGTGAAGCACAGGGGCGAAGGGCAGGGAGAAGTCCGCCGTCACTTTCAATTAGATAATTGAAACGGGGGAAGAGACGAGGCCACTAACGCGTTTTCCACACGTGTTCTCGCGGGCAGCCGAGGCCGCCGGAATTTTACAAAAGCGGCTTTAAGTTCACCCTCGTTCGGGCGCTCGACGAAACGACAGGAGAGAAAGGGACAGTAGTCGACCGATTGCTTTTCCTATGAGATTCGATTGTTCCTGTTCCCTTGTCCACGTATTCAAGGCAACCGCGAACCGCCGTTCAACGGGCCATTGTTCGATCTTCGTTCTCCGATCGGACCGACTCGACGACCGGATTCAATACGGGATACCACCGTCGAGGAACGATTTCTCCGTTCGGTCGAAAGGACTTCTTTTGTGCCGCCACGACAGAGGCGATCTCGCGCGACGATATTTATCTCGATCGATGGAAAGACTCTTTTCTTTAAACGTGTATAGGTAATATCGTTTCTTTTCCCCCTTCGGAAAGTTTGCTCGGAGATATACTGGCTACTTGCGCACTCTGAATAAGTATACTCGCAAAAGTTGTATGTTGTGGCTTAACATTTTTTACGTCTCATACGGAGAACTGTATACTAAGCAGTTTTGTATCGAGTACAGAAGAGAGAATATTTTTTTAACAAAATAAAATATAATAAACTCAACTGTATAAAATAACTAAAAGTGCAATGGTGGTTCTACGGCGACATTGGTCCGTTAAGGGTTAAATATCGGTTACCTCCCTGCAAGTTTCGTCCACGAGCAACGACGTAGAAACGACCAGCGCCGACCAATAACTGTTAAGAATTCCCATCTGCTTTGTTCCCAGCAGGAGCGGAGACCAATGAAGGCAATAAGCACCGTCGGATACGCGTGCACGCTTTACTGACACGGGTGTCCGAGTCTGCAATTACACTCCACGCTGCATTACACGCGTGTATACCCTCCCTCGTTTCTGCGTGTCTGTGTTCGCCGCCCATTTTGCGGTTCCTCCGCTTCGCACCCTCCGTTTCTTTATCTTCTTCGAACCTGCCCGCGTTCCGGTGTGCGCATCCATCTCCTAGAAGGATCATGCGTTTCCTTGCTCCACGCACGCCCTTCGAACACCTCGTTTTCGAGCCAGGGAAACTTTTCCGCTAGAATACGCACAAATCCAGCACCGTACTTTAGGACGATACTGCAACCCCCATACAAGATCCTTATACCTTGAGGATCTGTTCTATGGCGCTACCAACCCCTGTCGTTTATGGTTTCGTTGATTAAGAGCGAGGGTCCCCGTTCCCTTGGTGTTTCGAGGCGAACGCGCTGACACAGAAGCCAGACGTCTGCGGAGAAATTTCACGTCGAATTGCGCGATTCGTGGATTCCCTCAGTCGATTTCTGCGGTCACGAATCGTGTATGGGGTGCCTCGAGTGTTGCCATTCGGATGAGGTCGTTTATTTTGACACTGGGGTATTTTAACGAGGAACACTTTTGCTTTGGCAATTCGAAACTTTGCTAGAATTCGTCTCTTATATCCATCACTGAATCAAACAAGCAATATTTTTTGAGACATTCGTGATTAATATCGCAGCGTCATTTTGAATATATAATGTACGTTAAATTTACAAGCTCAGTCGTTTTTGTAACTTAGAACGTATGAGATTTCTGCATTGCAGCTCAAGCAACTGCGAAATCAGTACAGATTTCGGAGAAAAGAATCTTTAAAAATGTTGTAACTTACGAGAAGAAACTTGCGAATGGGTCAAATGAGCCATTTGTTAGTTCCAGTGCTAAATAACAAATCATGTTTTAGACACTTTGGAGAAACGACTGATCGTAAAACAGAAGACTATACGTTGTATTATGGCGGTGTGTAAGAAACGAGGAACGGAGGGAAACTTTTCTGCTAAGCTACGCGCGAATCCTCAGCTACTTCCGCGCATACCTCGACCCCGATCTTGCTCCAGGAATTTGTTTCCGAGAAAAGATGCGGTTACTTTGTGCCAGGGATTGCTTTCTATGCACGCGTCTGCAGAAGTGTATTCTGTTAAGCTGCCACGAATAATAACGCGCGTCTTAGAGAAATGGAATTTAAATTTAACCGTAGAAAGATGAATTCGTGGATATATGACGTCACGGACTGCTATAAAAGAACTGAAGAGTTTAGAGAACTACCACTGAATTCTGGGCAAAAATTTTATCGTATTAGTGAATTAGGTATCAGAGTTAAGTTAACTCTTTCAGAAATTTTGATGAGAAACGTGCAAAATTTTCATTTATACAGCATTTTTATTGTTTTGGAATCTTTTCAGAATCATATTTGTAACGTGTGTTTTAAAACACAAGTGGGACTAAAGATGTATGTGCAATTTTAGAAATATGTTTTAAGAGAGCGTATCAATTTGAAAAAGTTCAATTAATGTCACTGTTAAAAGACTTTCAATAGTTAATTTGTGAAGTATGATACATGGTACGATAATTTTGAAAGATGTTGCATATACATCCTCTTATATAGAATGTTAAAAGACGTTGTATAAACGATAAAATGTACATTCTCTATCGATAACTGCAGAATTTGTAAAATTGAGAACCTAAACCAGTATGTCTCTGACTTTGCACATTGTGCAATTTTTTAATTTTTATGTTTGAGAGTATATGAATTTGAAATGTCGAAATCTGCAAATTTAACAACTTGGACATTTCCAAATTTGAGAATGTATGAATTTGAAATATCAAAACCTGCAAACTTGCCAACTTAATTTCTGAATTTGAAATTATAAGAATTAGAAACACCTAAACGTAATTTGACAGTCTCTAAATTTCGAAAGTGTCCAGAAATTCCAAATTTTGAAAGTATCCAGAAATTCCAAATTTTGAAAGTGTCTGAATTTCCATGACCAAAAGTGTATTTAAATTTCCTAAATAAAAATGATGAGAAATTTGTCTAAGGAATGTTTAAAAAGGAAGTGGCCCAATCTACGAAATGTACACGCGCTGCAAACGAGAAAAGAGTAATTGAAAGGGGAAGCAATCGGGTTTGGATCAAAATTCGCAGGGTGGTAAATGCATGAGTGCATCAAATTCGTTGAACGGGCAACGAGCGAGCTGGGTAACAAAGAGTACGTATAAAAATTCACGTCAGGCAGCGGAAACGTTAACAAGAAAGTGTATGTAATCAAGAATTTCCGGGCCGGTCTCAACCATCGTCACGGACTCGCATTAGGTGCTTTTCCTTTATTTGCAGCGAACAGACTTTCTCGTTCTCACGAAACCGAGACAATCCACGCCCAACAACGCTGAAATACTGAACGGTAACAGGGCCAAAGAGTATCGCGAAGTTTACGGTAATTTCCCTAGAAACTTCGAAACAGTTTAAAGAACCCCGCATATTCATGCTTTCGTCGATTAAGATTCGTGGTTTTGGTTGTGTAAAATTAGTCCGTTCGATGTATTGTTCTCTCGTAAAGCGATGGAAATCGACTAAAATTCCCAAAATCCTTCAGTTATAAATATTTCAATATTTCGTTTTCTTTTTACAGTAGAACAATTTGTCAATTTGGAAGCATCGATATTTGATCATTTGAAATTTCAGACCTTTTAACATTTCATTTTCATATCAATTTTGGGGTTGAGAGTTGGATATACAGAAATCTGAAAATGTAAGGGTCTACAAATTTAACGAGATTGAGGTTAAGGAAATGGGGGCACTTGAATATTTAGAAATCCAGAAAATCCGAAAATCTAAAAGCTTAAAAGAACAAAAAAGAACAATTGCTGTCAAGTGTCTTAATCCAAAAAAGGCCTACAACCACCCGAGTGTACATAATCCACTCTGCGTTTGTGCCCTTTTAAGAGATCAAAATTGACTCCACCGCTTACCATTTAAACTGTAATTGTCAAGAAAGAATCGCGGTTTGAACAGAGAAGATCGACCCGAAGTACAAACAGATTAAATGTAGTTGAACGAGTGAAAACAACGACGAAAACAGAGCATAATAAAAACAGTAGAAACAGGGTAAAAAAAAGGAAAAATGGAGACGAAGGGGGAGGGTTAATAACGATGTTCATCGACGTTGTAGCTGGAGCGCGAGTTTCCTCCTATAAACATCGAGTGTAGTTTCCAATAACAGAGCGGGTCCGCGCTGCCCTTTTTCCGAGTGTTTCCGGGGCAGAGCCGGTGCAGGAACAGCGTGCAAAACAGTCAGGAAATGTCACGTGCAATTCGACGCGCCGCTGAAAAAGCCCGGTACCCGGCTATATTTGCGAAGCGCGTTTCCGTGTGCTTTTACGGTGATCAGTCCTGGCTTTTGCCCCGCAGCCAGAACACCCCTTTCCCTCTGTCGAATGGCGCTATATGGGGATGAAGAGGAAGGGTAGCATTAAACGCAGATGGCGTCAGTTTTACGCGAACGGTACAATTCATCGAGCCGCGTGGGAGTGAACACCGCGGCAGGATATATTCTCGAAGGGCAGAAGGGTGGCTCGCAGAAGGAAAAGTTTGCCCTATCGCTCGATCCTCCGCGAACCGGGATTCCTTCTAGCCTCTCGATTCGACGAGAAGCGACCGAGATCGTTCGAGCGAGAGATTTTTGTCTGCGCCCCCCGGAAAAGACCCCTTTGTCTCCCTCCCCGGTTGCGCCGGAGAGGGTAAACTTCGGTGGGGCAGACACGTATGGAGGTGTAATAAAAATTCACGTTGCGTTTCGCTACAGCCCCGGCTGTATTAACCCTCGTTGCCTGGGGTCGTTTTTCGCGGGATGAGCTCGTGGTCGCCGGATAAAAGCGTATCCCTCCGAGCGACGATACTCCCGATTAATTTTGTTAGTTCGCTGTTCGTCCATCGCCTACTCTGATTCTTTGTATCGATACGTTCGGTATATTGTTTCGTGTTAACTATTCTGCGTAGTTTAGAATTAAAATTTCCCGTAAAACTGTGGACAGGTGAAATGTCTAAGTGTTCATAGGCACCAGGGCTGTGATGAAGTGTCGTGGGTCCATGGAGATTTAAAATTACGGAATTTAGGGATTCGAGGATTTGGAAAGACAATTTAGAAATTATAGAAATTTGGGAATGTGAAAAATTGACAAAAATTGAAAATTTAGGAAATTTAGAATTTGAGATCTTTTGGGAGCTTAAAAATTTTTGGACTTGAAAATATGTAACTGAGAAAATTTCGAAACTACAATATGAAACATAGATGTTCTATAGTCTACATCTTTCTAATAAATAATCCATATTTTGCGAATGGGGTGCAATCTTCTGTAGGTCACCCTACATCTCGCTACAGCCTTCCAAGACTGTTTCTAGATCTCTCTACATCCTCCCTAGGTAATTCCTATAAGCTGTCCTTGATCCTCCTTCAGTATTCATGGTGCTATCCCCAAGAAAATCCTGCGTCCCCAAAATTTCATCGGTTAGCACTTGCCCATCACTAATGATCGCAATACCAAAATATATTGATTAACAACATATAGTTAACAATACACGACCAATCTTACATATTGATCACCTAGGAATCTCCTTGATAAATCTAATTCTTTTCACCGTGACATTGACCGTAACGTGTTTACCATTTTGTTTCTCACAGAGTCTTCGATTCAGTTGTTGAACATCAGATCGTGAATATTTATCGAGAACTCGAGTCGATGTCCCGTTCAAATTGGAACACGATTTCTCCATTCGCAGTCGACCACCATTGTGTTCATCGATCTATGGGTTCCTTTCCCCCTGAACTGGATTCACGGCATACGCCACGGTATTTGCCAAGCTAATCGCAAAAAAGGCTTAACGAACAGCTGTTGTCCATAACTTTTCCTGCGTCGTAGTTCTGGATTTATGGACACCCGGGTACAAGAATTCTTTTTAATAACACTTCCTCCTATATTTCCTCCCTTATCACACTTTTCCTAAAAACGCCAGATTTGACTACATTCTCGAAACTACTTATAGCAAGCAAAAAGCATTTTTGCGACATCATCGTTATAATCAAACATAATCCGCTCCAACCTGAATCTTTCGAATTTTGTAACACGTTAAAAGCGCCGATAATGCACGCACTTAATTACTTGATGCAATATACATAATACCATCATTTTAATAGGCCCGGTATCAGCTGCAATCCGCTCCACGTGACACGAAATCGTTAACGAGCGTACCTGTGTACGCTTTACGAGCTTAAAACAAGTTTCAAACTTTGATCAATTTTTATACCTGTTCATTATGGTACACTTTTTACGTGTATTTCAGAAATAGTTTATTCCTGTTCCAGAATTTAACGAACACGTATTGGTGTATTTTACTGTCACGTAATACACACAGTCGCGTTAGCTGATCGTTAAAATCCCTCGGTAAACGAACGCTATTCCCACCAGTTCGTGAAATTGATTTCGAGGTGCGAGCCGTCGACGAGAACCAAGAAACATCGTGCAGTGAACTCCATTAATATATCCGCAGCACATATGTTTATAATATAATAAAATACAGTATACAGATACGCAGTTGCGGTTACATCGATCGGAATCGATATTTCTTTGTCGTCGGTTTTCACGAAACCATTCACCGTAACTGATCGAGAACAGCGATCAGTTAAGGCGACCTTACCCTAACTCGAGCAATTCTTTTCCTGACGATCTCGCTGCGATCATATATTTGTCTCCGTTGCTATTGATTGAAACAAACGCATAAAAAGACATGTGATCTTTAAAAAAAAGTCGCTGGTATGAATCGAGTTTCACTATACAACTATACATAGTTGTACTTACACAAGTACTCGTACGTACTTAAGTACAACTATATCACAATATGTGACATTACCTTTTTTCTACGTATACGAAATCGTCAACTCAGCTGATCACTGACGTGAAGTTCTTACGATACGAATAAGACCTATAAGATTTCATTGAAACGCGTTGTTAATTTCCATCGGAATCCAACAACTGGAATCGATTGGTGTCGCGTCTCGTCAGTGATCAGCGACGCCTTCGAAGGATGAATCGGCTGACAGGAGCCGTCATTGGTCCGCTGTACGCTGTCGAACAACGTTCCCGTTCGATTCTTAGTAGCGTGCAATTAGTCGGACGGTATTAGCATCGAATCCATCTCGAGGGACGTGGAACTGTTCGAGGGAGTGAAGCCAGTAATTCAGCTCGCGCCGGACACGAGTCAGTCACGCTGTTGGTTCGCGATGGGGTGAACGGGAAAGAGAGAGAAATATAGACACGAGGGCGTTGCTTACTAACGTCGTTATTGAATTATTTCGAGACTTAGTTTTACGCGCAAGGGATCAAGCCCTGGCTTAGTCCTTGCAGATGGAGGAGGCGTGGCCCTAACTGCTGTCCCTTCGAGCCAAAGGTTCCATGGATCAAGGAGAGTCCTCTGCATCCTCCACTAGATTAAGATGCGATTAGGTTGCTCTTAGCTTGCTCTACCGTTCTTTGGATGGATGTTCTAATTTTCTCTCGTGCGTATCGCGGAAACGGGGTGCACGTGCCGGGATCCCATACATTTGGTTTGAGACAGAAAAAAATTTGGGGGCACTGAACTTTTACAGTTCCATATTTGCTAGTCTCCAAATTTCTGATTCCCTAATTCCTCGAATTTTCAACTTTTTAAATTCTCACATTTTGAAATCTTTCTGTATTTCCAAATATGTGAATTCCCAGGTTTCTCCATCCCCATATCCCCAGATCTGCAAATCTTAAAACCCCCAAATCTCTAAATTTTCATACCTCGAGAGTCCCAAATATTTTTAGATCCTCAAATTCCTAAATTCTCGTATTCTTACATCTCAAAACTCTTAGACTCCCATATCTGTAAATCTCCAAATTTCCATACCCCACATCCCTAGAACACCAAATTTCCAATTCTCCAAGTCCCTAAATTTTCATATCCCAAAATTTCTAAACCCCCAATTTCATATCCCCAAATCCCCATATTTCCAAACCTCCAAACCCTAAATTTTCATACCCCAAATCCCCAAATTTCCAAACCCCCAAATCCCTAAATTTCCATATCCTCAAATCCCTAAATTTCCATATCCCCAAATCCCCAAATTCCTAAACCCCCAAATCCCTAAATTTTCATATCCCAAATCCCAAAATTCCTAAACCCCCAAATCCCTAAATTTTCATACCCCAAATCCCCAAATTTCCAAACCTCCAAACCCTAAATTTTCATACCCCAAATCCCTAGATTCTTGTATTCGAGAATTTGGGAATTTAAATACTTGCGAATTGCCAATTGCGATAACTTAGTCGTCTTATCCAGTGATATTGAACTTTCCACGCTGCAAAATTGGTCATTCGGTATGCAGCAACGAACTTTTATGCAAATGATAGACGAGCGGATCTCCTTCTACGACAAAATACATCTATCCGCGTATCTTCGATGGGAGGCTCGAGGCGTATTATGGTAGAAATTCAGGTTACCGATATTTCTTAGATTTATTGTGCTCCTCGAGTGCTGACAGTTCACTTACGTGTCGTCGGTGGATTGCGGCGATATGCAATTGCTCCGCTTCCTGGGATTGCATATATCGCTGTGCACATCTGTTCGTTTGATGCATGGATACTCGCAATGCTCGCCGGAGAAATAACATTTTCATCGGGATGGATGGAAATCTCTACTCGGCGTTGTTCAGAGACGTTCTCTGTCATTGTCCGGCGCCGGTTAAACGAGTAAACCCATACTTTAGAAGTTTGTTAATCTTATAGAAAACAGATTTTATTACATTTTCACATTCAAGTTCAAAAGATAATTCTCGGGATAGTTTAGTGATGAACCGAGTGCACTTATCAAATGAAATATTAAAATTTCGAAATTCTCAGATTTATAAGTCAGATGTTTAATAAAGACATCATTATATGTTAAGCAATTATTAATATCATTAAAATGTATTATTAGACTGTATTATTACTTATCCTCAGACTTTCAGCTGTATCACGATTATTCAATTAATATACAATGTCATGAAGAATACATAAAACCTGAACTATATCCACATCACTTTGCATAATCGATAGTATACTGCTCGTCAAATAGATTCATGCTGATTACTATCAAAACCTCTACAGCGTAACTGTGATTTGATACACAAGAACCAAATACATATCGAAGTCCTGAATAGATGTGAAGATACACCCGTTCATGGAAACTCGAACGATCGTATCGTTCCTTCAACATCGGATGCTAATTGAACAGAGTAGCGAGTTGTTACGTCGTAGATCGTCCGCGAGGGGAATCGTCTCCGAGCATTAATCTTTCTCGGCGGTGTATGCCTCTGGCGGAAAGCTAACGCGTTCGGTGGTAACAAGAAATCGCGCAATCGCGTCGCACATCGGCCTTACTTTTGATCCACGTCGGTTTTTTTGCCTCATAAATAGCTCTGCTAGACAGGCAACACGCAGACGAACACATGGCCAGAGATGAGACCACCGGAAAGACTCGTCCTGGGCGGCGTACACTTGGGAGCATCTGGTTTTGCGGTGACGATAGCCTCGTTAGTCGCGCCACTCTCCTTCTCTTGTAATCTTATTACAAGACCGTGTAACTGCCCTCCTTAAGACATGCCGGTCCTCCTAATTTTTATTCGAACCTTCAACCAGCCTGCCAGACGAAACAGACTACCCCCCCTGATGAGGACATGCTGCTCTTAGCTGCGACTCTTCAAGATGCTCCTGGTACTCTTTCGGACATACGAACTCCCATTTAATTGCACGATATTCGACATACTGGAGATAGTTTGAAGGTAGAGAATGTGACTAAGGTCCACATGTGGCTCATAAATATTGTAAAGCTGGCATGAAGAATAATTTTAACTAAAACTGCCAAATGACCGCTCCACTTTCGAACTCCAAGTTACTCAATTTGTTAAGTTTTCGTGAAGTCTACGTTGATCTTCATCAAGATAAGAAACTAATTCTTGTACGATTGTTTAGTCGTTCGTTTATGTATTTTACCACCTCATTTTTAATTTTAAATTAAGTCCACATTACGGAAGGTTTAGTTAAAGTTGCAGATGATATGCTTTCACTGCCTGAAAATTCTGAACAGTTACGACCACGCTATATTTGGTACAAAAATGTGTAACGAGATTTCGAAGAGAGTTCCTAGTTTAAACTTTCCGGTTACACTTCGTTCTCGCGGTACGCATCGGGTAAAAGTTGTATCGAGGAGATATGTCTCGGGAGGATTTTTTGGATAACTTATCGATAATTCATTTTAAGTGGTAGGTACATTACAATCGGAAACTCCATAGCGAAGTTTAGAGGGAAGACAAACTTCCAAAGGCGGTCGAAGTCTTCAAACAAAGTGAAATACATAATGCATGTCTACCTGGGACATAATTAAGCGAGGCAAGAGAGGACAAAGTTTTAACCGATTTACTTCCCTTCGCGAAGCAGACAATTCAACTGGTATTTCTTCTCGGGAGAAGTTTCTTTTATAATATACTACGATTCTTAATAACTGTCTTCTCGTCAATAACAACTTAACGTTCTTTGTCATCGTTTCTTTCACTTTCATGAAATCTGAAACTCGCGTTCTGTGTGGACAGATTTGTACTATCAGAATTAAAACACTTTGCAGAGGAGTTTGTCACCGTTTCTTTCTCTTTTGTGAAATATGCAAACTCGATTTGTGCGTGGACAGGTACCAGGTCGGATTAAAATATTGAAGGACGAAGAGGAGGATGAAAAACTAACACTAGTTAATTGTGGTAACGTTAGGGATTTCGAGATCGGAACTTATCTAGATTTGGACCGTAGCCCCAGCTAGGCCTATTATCCCTCGGCCCCGACCATCGATCGCTGGCGTTTATACTGCTCCGATCGTTAATCTGTAAATTTTCGTAGTTCTCTGTGCGATAGTCGTGGATTCGATAACTCGTGAGAGATCTGGGTATCGGGGAACGGTCGCGGAGTGTAACGATCGGTTATAACTACTAAACGTTTCGCTGTTCAACAGAATTGCTGAATGTAGACTGTCTATTACCGACGTGGATACCGATCATGCACGCTTCTGCTGTGCGTGCATTTATCAGCGTTATGCACCGCATCGAAATGAGAGAACTGCGATTATATAGACTTTCCCGTAATTCACCAGGGTTGAATGTCTGTCTGATTATGAATGAAAACGAGAGGCACCTACTCATCTTACATTGATTAACGAACGTATTCCGGGATACATCATGAATAACACAAGAGATGTTTACTAATTTTAGCTTTAAATTATTAAATTAGTCTCTACATTAATATCGCTAGCTGCAATATTAAAACATACGATGAAGATTGATATTAGCGAAATGATTGACGTTGAAAAGTTCTAAAGAAAGCAATTTCTTCTCGATATTATCGGACAAGGACTATCGATCGTCGTCTTGTTCGATGTCTAATAAAAGTACCATCTTCAATTTATAGGTTTTAATGCATTAAATAGAGCTTGAATAATGGAAGCATAACTTAAAACACGTTGCAGTATGTATGGACACGATATTATATCGAGATAATTCCTCTGTGGTCTATCGAAGCTGGTTGACAAGCTTCGTACTTGAGATCAAAGCCATCCCTACCTTAGTTTATTAGTCACTTGGATCGATTATTACGTTTTAACGACATCTTTGATCATGTATTAACTTCTCAAAACTGTATTCATCATGAATGAGTTCAATTTCAAGTGATAACGTTTCTCAAAGTTTGTCATTGGTGTCGGATACTTTATCGAATTCAGCTATTTGCATATGTAAACCTTGCACATTATGTCAAGCATTGTATTTTGAAACATAGAAAATTTAAAAAAAATTACTACATCAATTCTTGGTGTTTCTTTCTTTAGGTCATCAATATTCCTAGAGCTCTTTGGTAGAACCAATGTAAAATTTGCAATTTTATATTAGTTATTAATGAATATTTAGTTTTCGTTTAGACCTACTTTAAAATTGTAATATTAAATTAAAATTGATCATTTAAATAGTAATATCAAATGTTCATATCGTCTTGGAATTTTACATTTTTAGGTTATGTAGGAACTACAGCTTAGTCGGATTTAGAAATCTAAAGATTCAAAAATTTGGAAACTTAATCGTTTAGAAATGTACTCGTTTAGAAAATACAAAAATTTAGGAATTGTAAGATTTTCAGGTATGTGTCAAAGGTTTACGCATGTATGTACTAATATGATAAAGTACTATTGCAGAATAAATAATTTCGACCACCTCATTCTCTTCTAAAATACTCAGTAACACACTATCTCTAGCAATCTACATTAAACACCTGCGAGACCTTATTTTTAATTGTAAATGACACTTCAGACTGGGAGTATAATTTGAAATATGAAAAAAGAATAATGTCTGATTGTAATAACAATCGACTTGTGTATTGCCACAAAATGATTTGTAATGTACAATGTGAACTAAAAATCGTTATAAAATTATTATTAAACATGTTCAAGTTATTGATAATATCGGTATTATCAATTAAAGTGTTGTTTGAAACATGTATATTATCAATTATTACAACAATTTTGTTATGCTTCAGAGCGTATAGTGTTGAAGCAACAGACGAATGTTTGCATCCATCAACTCGAAATCCTGAGGATTTCTTGTTAGAAGCTTGGACTATCGCGTGTAATTAACACGTTTGCCCGCTGATGCCCGCTCAGAGGGTCCACCAAAAAGGAAAGTGTAATTCAATGTCGGACCCGTGAACGTACACGAGCGAGCAGAAGTAACCGTACGATAACGTGGCATTCCAGCATGAGAGGGTAGTAATTAAGACCTCAACTGGTCCCAAGGGACTTTGTACCGCGTCTCCCTATATCTTATCGCATGGCTCGCTCGACTGGATGTCCATGCTTTATATCTATGGGTTTATTCACCCAAGAGGGCAGTTCTGTATCGTCGAAGCGTCGTATACGTTGCAACCTCCGTTCGATGGCCTGTTTTCTAATTACCGACTAAGCACTTTCAACCAAAGAAACGTCTATCCGACAGCGAATATTTCAGTTACAAGTTCGCTATATGGCACTCTTCATTTGCATCCGCCATTTTACAAAAATTAAAAATTGTCACACTGAACGCACACCACAGTTCAAATGTAACAAAAATAAATCATATTTGCCTTCTTACTGAGTTTTGAGTTCAATACTATTATTACAATTATTTATTTTAATATTAGTGATTAATTATTTTTGACTGACGCGACTGCCGAAAAAATCGTAGGTTGAGGTTAACCCTCTGCACTCGAAAGGTCACGTTCGCCATTCAGTTTAATACAATTTGGAATAAATCATTTTTAAGTAAAATAGTATACATACGATGTATAAACATAGTATGAACATAGGAACAGATAATAGTGACAATTATAGAGAAGTAGTATTCTTAAAAGAATTCAGCAAACTAACCATAAAGTTTTAAGGTATCTGGCAAAAATACCTTCGAGTGTAGAGAGTTATAAAATTAAATGTTACGTATAATAATATATTTTTCAATACTAGTTTATATATTTATGTTATTTGAGATTGTACTTCGTGTACCGAAAGATCGTTCAGGGATAAAAGGAGAGGTAAATCTCTCGGTGTTTTTCCCTTCTTATCCCAGCTTTGGGAACAGAATTGTATCGGTGTCGCGGGAGTAAAGGCCGGTCAACGAGATTGTACGTTAACGGAACGGACGTTTAATTTTGTAGGGTCTAGTAGTCGCGGACAATCTGATAAATGTCGGCTGCAATGTTCGAGCATAGACATTTGGAATTAGTCGTAGCATGGTAATTTCGTGCGATCAACGATGGACACGAAGTATCAGGAAATCGAACCAGTTCAGACTCCGTAATTAGTAATCTCGTTCGTATACAGATACAGAGAAGTTGTCAATTACATCGTCGCGGCATAACGCGTTCCCTTAGTTTTTTTTTCGCCTGTCAATAACACGAGAAAATGGCTTGAAACGTCGTTGAACCGGTTCGATACCGGTCGTATGATCGGTGACGATGACTCTTGATCGTGCAGCTTCTAGAAAATATTCGGAGCTCCATTATATGGAGCTGTGTATAGTTACGTTAATCAACCGCGGCAAAACTGAGATTTTATCGACTTTAATCTGTGATGGTCGCACATTTCGTTCGATCGGTTCTTCCTATTTTACATTCCTCTACCTCGTAACAATTTATATTAATTTATGATTCTTTATACTGTGCAATAAGTACTTCTCAGAGTACATTCCGCTCGTAGAGTAGCGGTTTTCAAATTATTCAGCGTGCAGTGTCGGAAGCTAAACAAGTATACCAGCAAAGAAAATATGTGTTTTATACAATTGGTTGCATTACTCAAAATTTTTAAACTTTGAAATCTTTGTGTTTGCAGATTTTTAGATATCCAAATTTGCAAATCTTTGCACTCTTACATTTATAGTTTTCTTAGAACTAGGAAGTTCTTAAGTCCACAAATATTCAAGCTGTTAAATACGGTTTCTATCTCCCTATATCCCCACATTCCTAAGCAATCAAATGGTTAAATCGATAAATTTCTATGTATCCAAATTTTTATATTGCCCATTCCAATTTCTGAATCTCAAATTTTCAGAATCCCGAATTCTCCGAATTTTAATTTTCTCAAATCATAAATTCTCCCAATCCCGAATTCCCCAAATTTTAAATTTCCCGAATACTATGTTTGCCAAAGCTCATGATCCCTGAATCCCATATTCCCCAAATTCCAAATTCTCCAATCTCAAATTCTCTAAATCCTCATTCCCCAAATTTCACATTCCCCAATCTCAAATTCTCCGAATCCTACATTCCCCAAATTCCCCAGATCACAAATCCCCCAAATTCCAAATTTCCCCAATCTCAAATTCTATAAATCCCAAATTCCCCAAATTCCATTTTGCCCCAATCTCCAATTCTCCAAATCCTCATTCCCCAAATTTCAAATTCCCCAATCTCAAATTCTCCGAATCCTACATTCCCCAAATTCTAAATTTCCCAAATCCCAAATTCCCCAGATCACAAATCCCCAAATTCCAAATTTCCCCAATCTCAAATTCTATAAATCCCAAATTCCCCAAATTCCAATTTCCACAATCTCCAATTCTCCAAATCCTCATTCCCCAAATTTCAAATTCCCCAATCTCAAATTCTCCGAATCCTACATTCCCCAAATTCTAAATTTCCCAAATTCCAAATTTCCCAAATCCCAAATTCCCCAGATCACAAATCCCCCAAATTCCAAATTTCCCCAATCTCAAATTCTATAAATCCCAAATTCCCCAAATTCCAATTTCCCCAATCCCCAATTCTCCAAATCCTCATTCCCCAAATTTCAAATTCTCCGAATCCTACATTCCCCAAATTCTAAATTTCCCAAATCCCAAATTCCCCAGATCACAAATCCCCCAATTCCAAATTTCCCCAATCTCAAATTCTATAAATCCCAAATTCCCCAAATTCCAATTTCCCCAATCCCCAATTCTCCAAATCCTCATTCCCCAAATTTCAAATTCCCCAATCTCAAATTCTCCGAATCCTACATTCCCCAAATTCTAAATTTCCCAAATTCCAAATTTCCCAAATCCCAAATTCCCCAGATCACAAATCCCCCAAATTCCAAATTTCCCCAATCTCAAATTCTATAAATCCCAAATTCCCCAAATTCCAATTTCCCCAATCTCCAATTCTCCAAATCCTCATTCCCCAAATTTCAAATTCCCCAATCTCAAATTCTCTGAATTCTACATTCCCCAAATTCTAAATTTCCCAAATTCCAAATTTCCCAAATCCCAAATTCCCAAGATCACAAATCCCCAAATTCCAAATTTCCCCAATCTCAAATTCTATAAATCCCAAATTCCCCAAATCCCATCTTCTCCAAATCCTCATTCCCCAAATTTCCAACTCATCCCTTAACTCATTCCATAAATGTAATAAAACATTATTTTCATGAGTCTATTTAAGTAGGTTGCTCTACATCAGAGCCAATCATAACCAACAGCCATCTTCTCATCTTCCGTCAGTAGTAGAGCGCTATGATTCGTCCAACTTTTCGTATGCAAATACAATTTTTATCGTAGATACTCCCGACTGTTGAGTAATTGGCAAAGTTCCGAGGGTACTTTAAAAGTGTCGAATGGAAAGCGGCACATTCTGGGCGCTGCCGGATTCGAGGTTGGAATAATGCGTTTTTGAAAGCGACGTGGATCGACCAATAACGCGGTCACACAGATATCATCGTAAAGCACCGCTCGAATCCGACATGATTAATAGAAGCCGCCGAAATTGGTTCTTAATGACTCGATACAGAAAAGGGGGCCAACCGTCGTTAGATGTGTTTTAGTTACGCGTCTCTAATTCTTACGACTAATGAGCTTTTCATCGGATTCGGTCGATCTTGGGACTTAGCAGAGAAACTGATGGAGCTAACTTGTATTTTTTTTCTCTTCTGGATGAACGAGCACTGTGACATTCAAATAAAACGACCAGGCGAACCTTGATTAACGTGAACCGATGAACTGTCGGATTCTTTTAAGAATCATGACTTGATGATTTAGTGGTTTTTAATTGTTATCATCAAAAAGTACAAACATGAGCAATTATTGAAGAATACAACTGTATCTCTTACACTGGCATACGTATTATTTCTATTTTCACGTGGTATTTATTGAAATTCTAGATATCTTTCATAAATAATCAATGAAAATTTGTCTGACAAAAGAGAGAGTGTCCATAATTTGGTAACAACTATCTAGTCTTTTACTGTAGGAGTTAAATTGGTTCCGGACTAATAGCCTCGTTGCAGCCCGTCCTTCAGAAATTCACCTTGAAAAGGCAAATTATGTTGTTCGTGACGTAAGTAACTCGATATTCGCGCGAGTTGAATCGTCCGTTCGTCTGAATCGAGTTGTCGAATTATTGGAACAAGAGGGCAGATATACGGAGTGAAAAGCGATTCTATGGAGATGATGTATACCTAGAGAGAGCACAAGCATTCCCATCGTGAGGGATGCCTCCGAGCGGCAGACTCATGTCATCGTGTCATCGATAATTGATGTATGCGCGAACTAATGGCTGTAATTACCTGAACCTAATATCCACGGTGGAATCTCGCGCTTCCCCGTCGCGTACGCGTCCGCCATGGTGGGCTGCGAAGCGTACGCTGTACGAACGCTAAAATTTCCAGAAGAAATTAATGATTTCTCATCGGCCGTGACAAGTCCGGCCACGATAATTAATCGCCACGGATCGCCCCGGGCGGCATACATCGGCTCGGCCGTCTTGTCATATTTCTTCCCATTCGTTTGCCCTGTTCTTTGCGTAGATTATGCGAGGCCACCGTTTATTAGCATGCTAACGACTGCCCGTTAAAATACTTTGTCCCAGCGACAGTGATGGAACGGTGGCGCGGAAACCACCTTCCGATCGAGATATTTCTCTCTTTTAGATATATGGTTAATCAATCAGGCCAGCTTTATTAGAATGTTAGATTTTAGGACATGTTTGGTCCCGAGATTCGAACAAATTAAGATTTAGATTATTTCACAACTATTACTGTTAAATTATTTAGAAGAGAATTCTGGAAATAAAAAACTTCTGAGTTTGTGGAAATTGAGAAATTTTAAAGTCTATATTTAACATCTTCATATGTCCATTTTACCAGATTCAAAAATTACAGTGATGTCGGTAAATTGTTATAACGATCAACACATAAACAAACCATATAACAAGATTGCACCGTATTACGTATGAAACACCAGTACCAACCGACTAACCACCAACTATTTTTACGTGAACCGATACCTCGATCGATGAACGATTCAACGATCTTATTCGTGCGTAACGAAGAGGAATCCCTTTGTGGGACTCTTGGTGGTGGTTGTGGAACTTGAAGATCACGATCACGACGCGTACGGGACCGACCTCTAGCATTAGAACTTGTTCGAATTTTTTGGCGACTCACCACCGTATAAAGCAAACTGCGGCTACATCAATGGAGCAGATGCAAAAAAAGGGCGTTTGGATTTCAGGTGAAAAGCTCGATTACACGTGCACGTGATCGGACCCTAGCTCGTTTTAGATGCAACCAGCCGCGAGTAAGGCACTTTGAAATGAGATAGGTTCATCATTTCGATAGCCGCCTCGATGCTCCTTAGTGCATACACCACGGCTGGTTGCTTTAGCCATCACAGAAACGGATTAACCCGTGATGTGCAACACAGCGAAGTCTTCTAAATAAAATGACCTGAATATAAGACAGTTTTATTATATCAATTAAATCCTTTTAATTTAAATCCAACTAGGAATAAATCCATCAACTATTTAAATCCAACTTATGAATAATTTATTTAATTATGCAGCACCGTAAAAAACTGCCGAATTAAAATTTTAAATTCAGCGCAAGATAATTGGACGTTTAAATTCATATTTTGCATCATTGAACGAGCAGACAAAACAGGCAAATTTTCTGGGACAAGTACAATGGAGAATGGAGAAACGACGGTGGTTTGCGGAAAGAGAACTAAAGGTTGAGTATGTCGGTACGTATACCGCCATCGCCTCTTTTATGCATCATCTCGAGCATGTAATGCACCCATGATCCTGAACCCAACCCCCATACCCTAAATACGTATCCTTCCTTTTCAACTAGAAACACGCCTGCCGTTTATGGACCTGTGAACAATTTGAAAAACTTCTCGTACCGCTGTTCCGTTCGATCGAACCATTCTAAATATTTTGCTTGCCCAACTCCATCGACTTTTTTTCTTTATTCGTCCAACCGCAATTCGTCAGAGATGCTGAAACACGATCCAGATTTCTCTCTCTTCGTGTTGGTTTCTTTCATGTAAGTTGTAATCTGAGTACAATGTCGCATTGGTAAAATGATTTTTGTTACAGTTTCAAAATTCGAGAATTCTAAAGTCTCACAATCTCGAAGTATGAAATAAAAATATATTAAACATATTGCTAAAACAACTTCATAAGAATATATGTATTTCAATGTTAAAATTACAACTTCATATATTTAATCACTTAGAACAGATATCCTTATATTACATTAATGTATAAAGCGAAACAAAAAGCGTTTTTATTAAATAATACTAGACGATAATGAAATTAATCGCTGGAACAAGTCGCAATATTACTAAATCGCAGTAATTAAATAATAATAAAATAAGAGCTTAATGTTACAGTAAAATAAATACTTAAAGTAGAGGTTTTGTTATATCACAATTACATGCATTATACATATGATGCATTAACGAAATATAAGTAACAAAAACGTCATGACATAAACAATATTAACTGTCTCCCCCTCCATCATTTTTCTCTATCTTCGTTGCTTTAAGTTCTTTGCGAGTTTTGGTCTTATTATCCCTTTCTGAGAGTTGAGTATTTTTCACTGTGTCGCCGCAAGATAAATCTTCATTAAGTTCTTCAAAACAATCTTCTCTGTCACTATTACTTTCTTCATAATCATTTTGTATCATTTTTACAACTTTTAACTGTTCAGTATCTGATTTGTCTTTTATTCTTGGTGGGTTGATACCATCGGGTACCTAAAATAATATTCAATTTCTTTACTTCAACGTGATTATCTATAAATATACTAACAAGGAGTAAATTAAATATTATTGGAAACCGCTAAACTGAAAATTAAATGTGATTTACATTACCTGTAGAATTATTTGTACGGGATCTCGTTTTTCTACATTTTTTAATGAATTACCTTTTTCAGATTTTTTATGACTAATTCCAAATCTCAGAAGCGGTCCTAGACCTAAATCAATAGACGCACCCGATAAACAGAAGGGTATTACTATTATAGTAATCCCTACACATATGAAAAGTATACATTTAATAAGCCATGCATATACCAATGAGACATCATCTGAAACAAAATACAAAGATATAATAAGAAAATATAATTAAACTGAAATGTATTTAATTTTTCTTAATATTCTCATTATATAATAAGCCTTGCTTTAATACCTGTCGCATTAGTTATAAAGCCAGATATAACTGTTCCCACATGTGTAATTGGGTGAAGAACAACAGTAGTGATAAAATGTGATAATGCAAATGCAGGTGTAATTTTTAATTTTGGATTAGACATTTTTGCTTGATAATACTTTTCACAATCTTCGTTAGCTGCAAAGAGTATATATGAAACAAGTTTGTTAATACAATATACTATAATATATTTTAAAGTAATGTACTAACTAGATAAAAGTGACACAAATTTATCCCACATATTCATTTTACTTGGTTGACATGAAACTGGTATGTCTGTAAATTTCATTTGTTCTGCAGCAAATTTGACTTCAGCCTCCTTTTAGAAAATATAATAAATTGTTAATTAAGGGCAGCATTATACATTAAGAATTTTAATTAGTTAATACAGTATACCTGTATAAGTTGCCACCAAGTCATAAAGAAGCTTAATATAAATATGAATTGTATGAAAAGGAACATTGGGAATCCCTGTCTTCTGCTTATTAATTTACATGTCAAGGAAATCATTAAGACTGCAAATACAATCATAGCTCCATCAGGCTGTAACAATGGATGATCGAAAATATAGAATTCTGATCAAAAATAAAAAGAAACACAATTTATAGGTAAACTTTCTTACATGTTGTTGTATTACTCTAAGTATGATATCAAACTTTTGTAATATGGCATCATAAACATACATAACTCCAGATAAGTAATTAACCCGAGGCTTCTTTATAATATTACTCAAAATTTCATCAACTTCTCTTAAAGATGTCTTCTGTTTGTGAAAATTTTGTAGTATTTCCATTTGGGAATGAGTTATTTCAATTTCCAATATTCCTATTATTGATACTTCATCTTTTACCTATGTTTCATGCATTTAAACAGATTCATTTCTCGTACATAAAGCTTTGAATACTATTCCAGATAATATTAATACCTGTATGTTAATATTTGATAGCAATAAATTAATAAGACGTTTATAAAATACTCCTTCATGGCTACTGTGATTAACTAATTTCTTGAATGGTTTAATGCTTGTATGAATATCATTAGTATTTTCTATGGAAACAACAGTCCTAAAAAAATTAGTTATTACTGCTTAAAAAAAAGATACAATCATAAAATGTAATATACATATATTTTAACAGAATAGTTGTGAAGTATTCAAAACATTATAGATCATAAAGACATGATGGGTCAAAACAACTCAAACAACACTTAAGACTTAAACATATCTGGTAAATAATACATAAATTGCACTTAATACATACGATTGCATCTCTGGTTCTTTAATCATCGATTTAGTTTGTTTATCATAATAGAATGAATGTGGATCTATTAATTCGTTAGGATCCCTGTAAATAATTATTCATGATTTACATAAAAATGTTACGAAAAATATTCAACTTAATTTTAGTATTAATTATATATCACGAATATACATACATCGTTTCTTCGAAATAATTTTCATCCTCGCAATTAGCAATTAAGCCCAGAGCAAGAATATAAACAATTATATACATAAATCTATTAGAATCTTTCATAATTACGACAGATAGACTTTTTAACACAACTTTTGTATATGATTCTAAAAATATTGATGTTGTCAATCACTTCATAACCTCTCTTTAATTGCGGCAAAACACATAACCTCTGTTGCAGAAAACAACAGCTTGAAAGAATAAATCACATATTAATCCTATATTTAAGGAATTCAAATTAAATTACAAAATGTGATAAATTACACGAATAAATCAAAGATACTATATCACAATAATCGTAATCTATCGTTAGAAATGTTCAATAAAAATTTATTTTTTTAGTATCTCAGATAAGTTCAAACAGCTCTTCATTTATAAACCCTATGAATATAGAGTATTATAGAAGAATACGACAGAAAACTGAGAAAACTTCATGGATCTAAACATGTATGGATGAAGCTGAATGATACTGTCTGAACTTATAGTCTATGACTTATATATCATAGCGCTACCACCATGGTTAGTCAAATAGTGAAACTTTCGCTAGGTCCATAGAAGATTTGAATTGATAATGAAAATACATATTATAAATACATTAAAAAACACAATGTAGTGATAGGGTGTAACTGTAATATTTATATTTTATTGCAATAGTCTACATACTCATGAAGAATATTTTAATATTTTCTAACATTTAATACATTCTTAATATATATTAATACTATAATATACATAAAAATGATGAATGTTACCTTAGATAGAAGTTCCAATAAACTCAAATTTCAAAAGAGCAAAGCATAAATAATTCTAAAATTTCAATGAACATAATATTACTGTACTAACTAGTGTAGAAAAATAAATCTCGAAAAGAATATAATAGAATTATAATTTAAATTTAATATTTTCAATTAAATAAACATTTCCTATTAAATGTGAAAATAAAGTTTGTGTTACTTTACTTATATTTAATTATTTGCATTTGTTACTAATATTAAGTTACATTCTATAAACTACATTTCTTATTATAATCTAAATCAATAAATTGTATTTATTATATAGGATCTTCACACAGTTTTAAAGATATACTAAAATTAATTTTGAAAAATACAAGAGACATGTTAAATGAATTGTCATTTAATATTACAAGTTTTACTTTACTAATAATAGAACATTATACTTTGCATATTGTTAACAGTATGTAAAATAATTTATGCAATTTTACGAAATATAAAATACTTGTATTTTTCATTTTTTGTCCTTATGTATTTATATTGTGCTTTAGTGTAAAGGTAGTTGTTACATAAATGAAGAAATAAAAAAAATAAAATGAAGAGACCTGTTAATGATATCTAAAAAATACAATTTTACATCTTCAAATAAATATAAATATGAATATATAATTTTAATATACAATTTTTTACTTTATATTACTTTATATTTTCCTACTAAAGTTAGAAATCGTTAAAAAATGAATAAATAATTTTCTTAATTCAAAATGTAAATGCTCTCACAGAAAAATAGATATTCTGGATATTTCGTCAATATCAACTTTCTTACTATTAGTAAACTTAAATCTAATTTCTACTGAAATATTAATGAGTGCTAGTAAATAAGTACTAATCAATGAATATCATCATCAATGAAATTCTTATGGAAGTAAAGATTTTTATAATTAAAATATTTTATCTTACATAATATTGAGTTACATCTGTACCACAGATTATCACTTATGATGATCAATTAATGAACTAATACAATAGTTACATGCTATTAGTCATTTACGTTATTAGAAGCACTATTTTTAACACATTATACACTGTTAAGATAAAGTTTTGTTACATTTTTTTACTTTTCCAAAATATTTTTGTAACTGTACTGAAACACATAACTACATCATTAAATTTAGAAATTTTGCTGTTCATATAATACTCAAGTCACAATTAACATAATATCTAAACAAGTGTATAACGTGTTAAGAAATGCTACTAAAGCATTTAATTGAAGTTTGAAAAATCTGTTTTTAGCTTGATAGATGGTGTAGAGATTTTAATTTGTGGTTTTACTAAATCTACTGGTCGGGTATGTCTTTGTGCTTGTTGATGAGTGGATCTTACAGCATTTTCTAATTTGGTTTTCAATTCTGTAGATTGTGACATTAACGTTTTAAATTCCTGAAATCGAAGAAAACGTTTGAAAATTTATTTAAAGCTCTAAATTACACAAACAGCATACCTGAGGATATTTTGGTCCTATTTTATTAAGCCATTGAAAACTCTGTTGATGGAGACTTAATTGATATTTAGAAGCATGCTGAAGCTGTTCTCCCTCCAATAAGTAATTAATTAGGATTGGCACAAGTAGAGTTAACATCTGTATGCCTATTAATTATAAAAAAAATCTTAGGGTATAGTTACATTAAGAAAGAAACGTACATGTATAATAATAAAAGTTGAAACACATTTTACTATTCAGAGTTTGATTTTTTACACACCTTGTAAAAGGTCCCCTGAATTGCATGTAACATATTCTTTATCAAAAAAATTTGTCATCTAATGTTTATGAACTTTTAAAGACAAATGAATGAAATAATAAAGTGATAGGAATTTGTACATACGGTTTGAAAGATCCGCAAGTCCGATGAGAGCCTCAACAGTGCTGACACATTCCAAAGTAAAAGATAACTCTAAATCATTTGTAACTTGTTTGCTTTTGTCACTGTACAGATATTCGACTAATCTCGGAGCTAATGCATGAATATAAGGAGTACTTATTACGCGTTCTGGATGTACAAATATTGTTCTTAATGTTTGAACACATTTTAATTTGACCTATAAATTGAAAGATGAATATTGCGAGTTATAAATACTGTTTAAAAAACTTGTTATTATATTTTCACAATGTTAAACATACCATTATATTTTCTGATTGGAAAGCATGTCGAAAATGATTGATACATGGGAACTGAAGATTCGGTGCACTTACAACTTCTTGTGTAGCATGAAGAACAAACACTGCAATAGCTAACATCATTG
Organism: Megachile lagopoda; assembly: GCA_036983795.1. Classification (NCBI taxonomy): domain Eukaryota; kingdom Metazoa; phylum Arthropoda; class Insecta; order Hymenoptera; family Megachilidae; genus Megachile; species Megachile lagopoda. Next base: position 10,733,129 of record CM072800.1, read on the forward strand.
TTACCTCGTCCATTTTTGTTTCGTCATTCCCTAGAAATACATTTTTGAAAATAAACTTATTATGAATTAAATAATATTATACTACTATGTAAATTTGACGTTAAATACCTGTTTTAGCCAGATCAATGATTTTAGCAAGGGCGCTTTGTAAAAGACTTGTCCATTGTTCCTGACTTCTATGATCCTTTGCAAATTTATTTATACTAAGACTTTTTATACAATGCAAAGCCGCATGCACTGGTGCATCTGATGCTATTTTGTTGCATTCATTGTCAGTGCGTATTGCAGTTTCTTTAATTACTCCAGTTGCCAAATATAGCAATGTTGGCAAAATTGCTATAGCTCCTAAAAAACGAAATCATGAATTAAACCTTACTTTAAATATTCAAATATTTCATTAGAAAAAGAAAATTTACCCTGAGGGGAGCATAAAGTAGGAAGAGACTCCATTGTATTGAGTGCAGCTGCTATAAGTTTCCCACTTTCCTCAGATGGTACATATCCTTTCTGAGATAAAATTGCTGTTGTTCCACCAGGATTAGGATTCAATGCTGGAATTTGTCGAACCAAAAGACACAAACATACTTCCAAAATAGCAAATACTAATGATTTGCCCGGAACAAGCTCGCCACTGTCTTCTCCTTCTCCCAGCAGATCTACTTCCTGGGTTTCATTACTTTCTTCGTGCGCTGGTACTATTTCTATCATAATATGAGATATAATTTGTTATATATTAACATCCTTGTTATATTTTAAAATCATTGTTATATATTAACCTTTTAGCTTAGCTTTCTTTCTTTCTGCTAAATTTTCCTGTGCTGCTTTCATTACTTGTTTTAAAACTTCCATTACTATCATCTGAATTACATAACTTTCTCTGGTTAAAAGCATCCTATAGCAAAAAATACATATAAAAAAAGTTGTATTTATTATATATGTACATTTATCTAACAGATAACGTACCTGTGAAGAACGTTACACAACTCAATTGGTAATGAACGATCTGTCATCAAAACTTTACGCGCCCAAGAAGAATCTAACAAAGTATACAAAGCATTTAAACATGTTTCAATGTTTTGAGTAGATTCTGAAGCTCGTGGACTGCATAAAGCCTCCATACATATACCTAAAATAACCGATAACAAAATAATACAAAATACTATCAGTATTTATATGCTCTATATCTTATAATAGTAATTTATAAAGCATATTTACCAAATAATAAGTGGAAACGTTCAACATTAGTATTAGTTTTAGTAGAGACGTCACTATTATTATTATTGTTATTGTTATTCGACGTATTTGATAATTGTACTTCATTGGTAGTTTCTTCCAAACCAAATCCTTTCGCATTAAGCCAAAGCGTTGCAGCATGCAAAATTGGTGCCCATGATTCTGCATAATGTGGTCGAGCAGATTCCATCGTATCTGTTGTGTAGAAAGCACCTCCGTCGTGTGGTAATTGACTGGAAAATTCTATTAATATAAGATTAGTTTGTCAATATAAGTAGACCATATGTGTAACTTGAAACATATATAAAGTAGAAAAAATTAACTAAACCTGGTGGTAACGAAAGTAATGCATGGTCTCTCAGAGCAGCTAACCAGTACTGACTTAAACTGAGCAATTCTGGTTGCACTAAACTTAACAAACTTTCAGTCTGGAATTCATATTGTCCAAAATCTTCGACATTTCCCTCTTCGATTTGACTTGGACTTTGATTGAATGTGTCCTTACTGTTTAACGCAGAACCATCTTTAATCATAGCGACTACATATACCTGAAAAAAAGAAGTTAATTAAAAATCTGTTTTATTATTACCAGAGACATAGGGATGATTCTTATTGTTACATATTTTTCTTACTTCTGCCCAAGCTTTTAAAATTGCTAATCTTTCAAGCGTTAACAAACTTTCATTATACAGTTGCGGCCTTGTATGTCCTTCTCTTAATTTTTCTAAAGAAGATACAAGAAGTTGATGTACTCTACGAAGATCGTTAAGATCTCTAGCAACCCCACTTCCAATCCAAGCACTACAAGCTTCACAAGCTGCAGCTGTAACATGCGATGCTGTTTCTGCCGCAAATGCAGGCCTCAATGCAGCTCCGACCTGTAGACCAAATAATGATATAAAAATTCTTATAAAATATTTTTAATATCGTACGATTAAAATATATTAATTACTTGTGCTTGGAACTGTTCCAGTAACAGATGTCCAGGAAATTCTGGTTCAGGAACTTTGGCAAATTTATCTATAATTTCTTGTAATGTCTTTAAACCTTCGAGTCGTAAAGGATCACAATCACTAGTCGCGGCCATAAATGCCATTCGTACTAAATCGGAAAGATGCAATACCAGGAAATCGTCTGAAATTAGTGAAATGTAATAAGAATTAAACTTTGAAAATTTAAAAAAATAATTTAAAGAGGTCATACTTTTTCCTTTAGTAATCAGCATCTCCTTTGCTAAAGAAAGATCAAAATGTGTTTGTTTATTATTTACACAAGCAGCTACAATCCTTCTAACACACTGTGCTGCAAAAACTCTAGTTGGCCATCGCGGTGTGATAGTTGCTCGTTGCTTAGAAGATTCATCAGCATGAAATTCAGCTTGATCATCGTCTCCTTCTGTATCGGTATTATCATTATCCGCAGTGCCATCTTCAACGTTGATGGTATTACCTTCTTCATTATTGCATGTTTCTATACACAGTGAAAGATAATAATTTCATAAATGTTTGTTTAGCTTGAAACTTGCGTAACTTTGTGACGACATAACATCAGTATACCTGAAGCTATTGTAAGAACATCTTTACACAAAGATAGCCATTGAGATAAATTATCTGCTGCTAAAATCTGCAGCATACTGGTTAATGTATCGTGAATATCTTTAATTAATTTGCTATCAGTTTCGGTGTCTAGCATACTGAATAAGACGCCTGGAAGCCCAGTTTCTGTTATAACAAGACCCTCTACCACGTTCGTATCTCGACTTTCATTAGCCAATGTCATTGCATGTTCGCACACTTCTTTCGCTTCTCGTTGAGCAAGTTGACGAAGACAAGATATGGCGGCTTTACGCAAAAGCAAATGATTGCTTGATAATGTTCGCTACAAATATGAGATAATATTAATGCAGTAAATATTAAAATCTATAAAATTATACAATATAAAGCTTACACATAAGGTAGGAACAAGAGAAGACAAATTAACGTGTCTAGGTGCAAATAAATGTAACTGTTGGAGACATCCTGTGGCTTCTGCTTGTACCAGAGGATCCTGATGATCTTGCATGATAGCACAGGCACATAAAAATGATGATCGTGCCATACAAATTGTCGAAGTGTTACCTAAAGGTATTAAAGTTGTTGAGTTTCTTATTCTCTTTCTTACTATAATTAGTAAGTATAGTATACGTTGATTAAACCATTAACCTTGTAATTCTGGTCCTATAGTTGTAATAAGTGCTGATAATACTTTTCCTATACATTGATGTACATCGATATAAGAATGAGGAACATTAAGTAGAAGAGTTAATGCTAACGATAATGTAGGTTCAACATAGCCTCGAAACATTGGTCCACCAGAATCAGCAATCAGTGCAAGAGCATGTAATGCCCATACCTACCGAGAGTTGTAAAATTAATGTTTCCATGTAAAGAAACAATAACGTTCTTTTTATGTAAACTTACTTGTACTACAGGAGACGAATTATCTTGTGCAAGAGCAAGTAGGATACTGACACTTGTGTTTAGATGTTGACTAGATCCCATTCCACCTACGTATTTATGGAGGCATCCTAACGCTAAAGAATGACCAGTTCTACTTGCAACATCACGAGCAGATTTCAAACGATCGAAACTTGTTTGTGCCAACTCTGCCGTAAATTTTGGATCTGAAATAACTTGAGCCATTCTTCCAACAGCTTCTCCAGCTGCCCACCTTAATATTGAATTGCTGCTTACTAAAGCACTCTACAATATATATAACAATATTAAATGATCTATCAAAACCCAAATATGCAAATGACATCGCGATGTTATAATATTCTTACAATAATTAAATTGGTTGCCGATTTCTTAACATCTTCTTGACCAAATCCAGTTTTAGCTTCATTAAGACCTTTTAACCCACTTAGCACAGCTGTAAAAACATTCATCTGAATTGCTTCCTGCCTACCAGATTTTGTATGTTTTATACATTCACTGAAATGATCTAACATCTGTAATCTATGTTTGTTTGCCACGCGTGGGAAAATTTGACCAAACAATGACACAGACAAATCAATCACAGCAACACCCAAAGGTAAAGGACCAGGAATTATTTCATCCTAAAAAACGATGATAGTGTAGTTTAAATTCGGCAAAAGTTTAAATATAATTTTAATAATATCTCGAAATAAGTACTTGTGGTACTGGTCTGTAGAGGCAACATGGATTGTGTTCCAGAGCTCCAGATCCTGCAGCACTGTTTGGCTGTAACTGAAAGAAATTCATTATTCAAAATAAATGTGCTTCTTATTATCACAGTATAAATGTTATGAATAATAAAATAGCTATATATACAACATAAAATAATGGGTGTAACATTTTCATACGCATCAATCAATTAATATAAAATTCATTATTAGTCATTAATTTTTATAAATTACCTTTTACATTGTATTTTTATAAAATAAATGTATAAATAAAAATTAAGGAATATGATAGGAGGTGTGATTTTTTTGTTTGTCATTATTTTACAAACAAATATACTATAAATATACTAAAAATTATTGTACAGAAAAATAAAACATTAAATGCGGGTGCATAACAAGAAATGAAAGGCTTCATAGAACATTACTCACATGTTCCAAATCTGCCCTTCTGTTTGGTTCCATCTAGACATGAGTGGAAATAGTGGTGTTAATTTAAAGTAATGTAGTATATGTTAAAATACACCTTTAACAATACCACTGCTTTAGTTAATTACAGTTTATTAGTAAATCTCACGAATGATAAATGGGAAACATGAACATATTAAATGTAGTGTTAAAGTAAGTTTATAATAATATTAAATGCTTACTTGATCTTCTATTGTACGGTGATCAGTCTCTTGCAACCATGTACCAAGAATTACAGAATCATTAGCGTGACAAACTGCACGTAATAATGAAGTAGTAGTATTTCCAGGATTTTCAGTCAGTGTAAATTCAGATACCAACATTCTTAAGAGATGTGTGTAAGAACCTATTAAATTTAAGAAAACATTTTTTTATTAAAAAATAATACTATGAACAAAATCATAATTAAACCAAAAGTATTTATAATTACCTTCAAAAGTTTGCGGGGGTAACAACAACAATGTTTCATACAAACGTAAACGAACCATCGCAGCTGGGGCTTTCAATTGTTGTCCATAATTTTTTAGTACGGGTGACAAACTAGAAGAATATTTTAAAGATTTATGAAGTAACTGAACATCATCTTAGAAGTATTTGTTATAGATAAACGAAAAGTAACGTACTTCGTTAACATTGCCAATGCAGACTCGATTGGAGTTAGAAGTCGTCTTGTAATGTCATCATTTAAAAGTTCTGGACAATGCAATAGAAAACTGTGCATAGCAGATAATGCACCTGCCCGACCTTCTAAAGTTACTTGCCAGGTGAACGCATCGCCTCTAGCTTTTTCGCTTTCAAGTTCTTTGTTTGACCGAGGGAAAGAATTTCTCCATAATAATAACATTCTAGGTAATAACCCTTTCACTACTGCTGTACCTGGAAATATATTTTTATATTATGTATAAAATTATACTTATATTTGTAACTATAATTATGACGCTTTATAAATTTAAGTCTATGTTATACCAAGAGTCATTATAGCTCCAATTAAAAGCCATCCGGCATGTGTCCTGTTTAATGATAAACGACTATTTTGACTCGCACTTCTTAAAAGCTCTTCTGCGGTATTGAAAATAATCTAAAATGTAACAAGTAATTTTTATTTAATAATAAAATGAATTTCTATATATAAATTACTTTAATAACATAAAAACTAATAATTACTTTTCCTTTCGTGTGGGGTACGCCAAGAGGTGACAAACGAACACTACCAAGAACTGCAGCTAAAGCACTACTATATCCAGCTATTGCTTCCGGTGAACTACGCATATTTTCGATACCATCCACACAGCGATCAATCAGGGGTGTTATTTGGCTTGGAACTGCTACACAAATGCAACGCAAACACCAGGAAGCCGCAAGTCTAGCCGCTTGACACGGATGAATCAAGACAGCCATAATTGTGTCAATTAAACCTACAAGAAATCGTATAAATTAATACAAGTACAAAAATGTAAAGTGAAATTGTACATATGAATCACATACTTAAAGACTGATCAGACAATAAATTGCAAGCTGTTGTACCCAATCCTAAAATCAAATTTCCCATTTCTTGCAAAGCGCAGACGAGTAAATGTTGACTAAATAATGTTTCTTGATTACAATCCTTGGCATTTTCTGGACTAAAATCTATAAATTGAAATAAATAACAATTATAATATATTCCCTTCCTCTAGCAACTAGTTACAAAATCAATAATATTACCAATAGAGTTCATTTGTTTTAAGATAATATGTGCTATTTCTTTACACGCAGCAGCTTGAGCTCCTTCACCCAATAATTTACCAATAGTACCATGTAATATAAAGTTCACACATTTTCTAGAATAGACAGCATCAACGTGCGAGCTTGCTGCCTTTGGATTTGTCACAAGTTCAAGAACATGTGCAATTAATGCACCGATATTACGTTCGAGCCAGGAACCTCCCAACATTTGAACAAAGACAACATATGCCTATAAATTATCAGCAGAAGATTAACTAGATACTTTTCTAAAATAGATGCAATACTATTTGATGTATTTTTTCTTACATGCGTGACTCCGACTCTGACTTCTCGATTTACACTAGAATTTCCTTTTATAATTTCTCCAGTACCTTTTAAAAAACCTACTCCACCTCTTAAAAATCCGGACATTAAAATATTTAATACCTCGTCAAGTGAAATTTGTTTGCAGTTTTTATTTTGAGTTACTACATAAAAATAATAGTTAATATAAGTATTTTTGTGGATGAACTGTGAGTAATTAAATATATTTATTTTATTCAAGATACCTGAAGGGTTTTTGCCTTTTGGTGTTGGAAGTTGGGTCATTGCTACCAATGTACCAAGTAACTTTGCAACAGCACATCTCACTTCATAATTTGAACCTTCAAATGCTCGGAAACAGAGTGTAGCAACACTTTCTATTTCAGTAGTATATAAAAATGGAGCATGATTTAACATTTCCAGTAGACACTGCAAATATATTTAAAATTATATAATACAATACTAGCAGTGAAATAAATAATAAAATACCTTTGCAGCAGCACATCTTACAGCCATTACTCTATCTGTGAGATAATGTCTAGAAATTTTATATATTTCCTTATGAACATTTGTAATTGCAGAACCCATACCAGCACAAACCTAATCATTAAAAATTTATGTAACATTTCAAATACAATTTCACTTTTTTTTAAATTAAAAATATTACCTTTTCCAAAGTATGCATAATCTCTATTCGTGTTTGTGATTCTGCAGAACGTAAAGATTTTATCAAAATCTGTACAGTTTCCTCATAGGATCTACCCATCATTCTTCCTAATTTTTCATACATACATCCTACACAACATATAGCAGCTCTGTGAACAGTTAATGATTAAAGATTACATATATGAGATGGCATAACAGTAATTGATAAAAAATATCTGTACTCACAATTTTGTTGGAAGAAAACTTGGAGAATCATCCTTATTTCTAAGAATATCATTACATTTATTGACAGTATCAAAGAGCAAAAATGTATCGCCAACACTAAATAAAGTAGCAAGACATCTTGCAATAAGTCTTCGTGTAGGAGGTCCAGGTGCTCCTTGCATGTGTTTAGTTAACTGTTCTACTAGCTTCTGCTGACATCCTTTAATATCACTCTAAAAATTTGACGTTACTACAATATATGAAACTAACATATGCATATACAGTCCTTATTTAATCATATGACAAATACCTTTTGTGCAGCAATTAAAACCTTGTCCAAAAATCTTAACCATTCAAATATAAAAACTGGTCGTTTGGCCTCTGGGATTTGATTAAGAGCATCCTCATTGAGGGTCAAACTATGACTCAACTCCATCATCATTTCAATAAATTAAGTTTTACACAATTTTATTTTTATTTACATCTGTCCTGTAATAAAATATCGATTACAAGTTATATACGATTTGATCTAACAGTTTATAACTTTATAAAATTAATATTGCCAAACATATTTTTCTAATTTCTTGTTATTGGTAAATTTACACTTTGTTAAGGTATAAATAATGCTAATGAAATTTAAAGAAAGATATGTAAATAGACATCATAAAACTTTGAAATAATATTACCAGAACGTAAAATGTAACATAATTTCTTCTCTTCCTTTATGTAACTTATTTAAAATCACTGCATTTTGCTGATGTAAAATTATATAAATATTCGTTCTTATTTATGATCTGTATTACAAAATTAAATAAACAGTAAACAAAGTCACTTTATGAACAATATTTTACATGATATTCAATAGTGAGTAATAATATCACAAACTGCTGGAACAATTATCTGCTTTTTTCACACAAATGACAAATCTCAGTTAATTTAGGTTAGGGTAGATCAGTAATCATCTAAATGCATATACATATCATGTATGTAATATGCTGAACGAAAGACACTGACGATGTATCATGTAGATAATGCATTCGCTATAATTTTACTGAACTTATGGCGAGTTCATTTGGTCAGGACATTTAAATTGGTTGTGTCTTCTTTGGATCAGCAATGCGTTCCCAATCTATTACTTACTAATTCATGGCCATATATCCAGTGGACAATATATATGAATTACAAAAGAAATGATGCATAATAATTGGTGAATGTCAGGTATCTATCACATAAAGTTGTTCCATGATGACCTATTTTTAATTCCGTCAGTTATATACATGGTGCATAAGAATATGTGAATAAGGAACATTGATAGCATGAGAAATATATAAAATAAGATCACTGGGTATACACGTTTATATTTGAATATATACGTATGCATGAAAATCGCAGATGCGCATATGCGTTGTTCTTGATTATTTAATAAGCATGCTTGAGCTAATTAAAGCTAAGATGCATAGAACTTAAATGTTAATAATGCGACATAGCGTGGCTATTTGTAAAAAATATACGTAATACTAACACTTCGATATACGCTCACACATAAGAAATATTAACATAGATTTATTAATGTATCAATTCAGTCAGTCCTGATATAATTAAATTCTAAGTAAATGAATTAATTTGCCTCCACAATACAGTAATTAATAATTTACATATGTATCACATAAAAACTGACGATATCATAGCATATCGTTTCGAATTAAAGAACAAACACGAATTAAAAGATTAAAAAGTAATTATTTTGTACTAGTCCTTATAATGTTATCGCCTTTTGATCATCATACTTTTCAACGCATATCTTTTTTACTAAATCGATGTAAATATCGTTGTCGCAAGAAATGTCTTTATCGCTGATTCTTACATGGAAATTGAATTCTTAAACATTGAAACTTAATATTCATAGTGTTGATAGGTCAACAATCATTTATCATACAATTTTTCTTACGAGCTATCTTCAGATCTTTCTGCGTAGAATGTTACTTACCCTTTTATTACTACGCTTAAAAACAATTTTTCGAACCAATCAACGCCTAACAGCAGATTTTTCAGTTCTTTCTTCTGCCACAATCTTTTTAGCTACATTACGAGTTCTTAGATGCAATAATACATGTAAATACTTATAAAATAAAAATACATAGTGTCATTTGAAAATGTAATCTTGATTTTTTATAAAAATATTAGTTTTTCGAACATGTGAGCATTTGAGCAGTCAAACTAATATCAATAGAATTCGGATTTACAATTTTAATACAAAATTCGTATGAACTAATTGTAAGTATAATGGTGATTCCCAAGTATTATAGGAACCGATGGGATCTCATTAAAGAGTAAAAGAAAAAATGTTCTCCATCCACGGTTTTAGGGGAGTCTACCATCACATACATATTTGCTTACCATTTTTACTATCCTTACTATACCGCCAATCGCAGATGCACCACGTCATATTTACGCTTTCAGTTATTTTAAGTAGTCATTAATGCTTGTTTATCTCTCTAGTTCATCATTTATTAAAAATACTGAATTTTTCGGAAGCAATTCGAATGATAACAATACATACAATTGTTTATGTTTGTCTATGTTCATACAAGCCTGCAGTTATAATTAACTTCATATTAAAGTGCGTTTGTGATAATGACACAAATAATTCTGATAGGGATACAAAAAGTTCAATAACATTCCTGTGTAATTACGTATTACTTATTACAATGAAACAACGGTTCTTCGATTCCCCCTAGAACTTCAATAAGTTACAATAATCTAATCGAATAATTTTTACAGTTTTATCTCCTTGAGATTAACTTGAACCGCATATTTTTTTAACCTTTGTAAGCATCAATTGCAGCAGTCAAAACAATGTGATAGATGTATGTGTAAATAAAATTCCAGCCAATGAAATGTTAAATTAAATGCTGAAAAACATAAATATATCATCAAGATAGTCACACGTAAATAAATTATTCAATAAACAATATTCAACCATTATTAAATTATTCGCGACGATATTACGTATATGCGTGTAACTTCGCGCAAACAGTAGACGGTAAAGATTTCTTTTTATAGTTCTCGATCGTAAATCGTTTATAAACAAAAAAACAGTGATAGAAGCTTCTAGTTAAACCTCAGTCGCATGGATTCGCGTCTGGTATTCAATAAAGTAAACAAACAAAAAATTCGTTATAATTTAACAGAAAATATCAATAAAATTGTCAAAATTTTATCAAAATTTTCTTTAATTAATGTTAATGATATTATAATCTGTCGATAAGAAAAATGGGACCGTAGAACATTGGACGTATATGAAATGGGCTTCTCTGATAACTCAAGAGTAGCAATCATATAAATCATGATAAAAAATTGAAATTTAAATGGAAGTTAATATTAGTGTCAATTATATTGTGTAGTGAACTTCGCAATTTTTTTCCGGTTGACCCCAACGATGCATAGTTGCGCAAACATCTATTTTTTTGCAAAAAAAAAACCGATCACGTAAAACAGGTAAAAAAACTTCGATGGAATGCACAGTTATTCTGACGCTTTGGATCCATCGTAATTTTTCATGCACGCTTTAAGGCACGTCGGAGATGGAAAAAAGATCCTGCAAAAGATAAAGAATTAGATATTTAATAGATAGTTTCTGCACGGAAGCAGAACCATGTGCAAGAACTTTACTCTTTCCGTTACAGAGTAGTAACTTTACTTTGTAGTTACAATTCACGCACCAGTTTAAATTTGTTCAAACTTTTTTACTTGCTAGTTTCTTTATTCTGTTTTTGTTAAAACAGAGAAAATATTGTAGGAATATATTTTATCCAATCGAGAGTGAAAAGTTATGGAATTTCATTTGAAAACATTTCTTTATCTTATCGTCCGTATTTTAATTCCAGAAATGCTTTTTCTTCTTGCTAATTCTTTGCCTGATGCAACTTTAGAACAGGACTTTAGAACAGTGTTCTGTGACTGATTTACTGCGTTATTTAATTTATACAGACATTTCAAGAAGCAAAGAATATTATTGTGGCAGAAATGAGGATGTTACAGTCACAAACGTTAAAGTGACGGTACATGAAAAGGGCCTGTTTATAAGAAGAGAAATATTATAGCTGATTATATAGAAATAAATATAATGAAGCAAGCAAATTAATGCATCTTCACCGGCGACCATTTTATCCAATTATTTAAGCGATCAACTTGTTCGCGATTCAATACGTTAGTCCGTTTTTACTGTCGCTACGAAAATCACTTTTACTAGCATATGTATTTTTCAACTGGAACAACATCATTGCATAAACGTGAAATGAAAGGTACGCTCGGATTGCATACGAGACCGGCAACAACAGAAAAAAATAATTGTTTATCAGTGAAGTCGATCAAATCTCAGAACGACACAATATTTAAACATTCATAAAGTATGAAAGAAACACAGGGATGGTTAACGTGTTTCCTTCAGTGGCGAGATAAGAGATCGTTACAAGTTACGCACATCGTACTATAAATGGTTAGAATCGCTTTAATATTAAAAACATACCTACACAAATATAAGGTACTTACTGAAATTATCGTTCCACATATTCATGATTCAGATGTTAATTTTTTTTACTCCAACCATTTACCTTCTTTTGCAGTTAATGAATCATCTACAGTTTTAAAGTTCTGTAATTTCGAAGTGTTAATTATGAAAACAAACTGTCGAATACAATTTGTCCGAAGGAAATATAAAAAGATTTATAGATGTTATGAAAAAATTTTACTCTATTTTGTGTCTAATATGTTACAGTATACTCTTCTGTTATTTTATTATTATCTTATTATAATCTTGTATCATCTTATTACACAGATTTTTAAATCCGTAAGTTCTGTAAAGTGTGTTCTGTCTATTACAGAAACATTCAAATGTAATTCAAATGTAGTCGAGTGTAATTCTATTAATAGATTCTTTTGAAACACAGAAAAATCGTACAGTGTTGAGGATATACTAGTTATTATACTGAGAGAAAAAAGGGAATAAAATTACTAGAACCATAGATTCTATTACACATGCGGCCATCGTGACATTAAGTATTAATGAATTTTTTTCCCTCTCAACGTCATTATATGAGAATTATGATACTTCTATCAGAAATCTGACAGGCGATTTGTTGCGTATCTTAACTAAACACGTTAAAATATAATGCGATCTTCAGCAAACATGTTAATCCACGAATAAAGGAAAAAATACAAGCTATGGAAAATACTGAAAAAATGGGAAAAACGATGTTTGCCTTATCGATTTTATAACATACGTCATTATACACTGCTCGGAACGTTCGATTTCCTTGCATAAGAATGATATCAAAATAATATCCTTTGCGTAGATCCTTCGTATGATATTTTCAAGCAGAACTGACGCGTTTTGTGGTAAAAACCTATGGACGTCATCAGGCAAACTACCAAAAACATATTTGCTATCTGTATTCCTACGTCATTAATCAATGTTGCACGCATCTTCGGAATCATCGTAGGATAATTTCGGTAAGTTTATAACATACGAATAAATATGAATACATGAATTTTAATCGATTAATATCGATAACCACGGATGAAGACATCTTGAAAAATTGCCGGTTATCGATTGTTTAATACATATTATTTAAAATGACCTTGTATCATTGTTCGAATGCAGGAATCGCTTCTGGAGCATAATAACTAGGTTTTTGAACCTAATACAGGACGTCATTGAAAGTACAAGTTCGGAAAGGTCCTCCGGTATTTTTTTGGGCAATTGAACGCAACCAAGGTCTCTGTAACAAGGTGCGTCGAGTAAAACCGGTGCAACAGTATTCACCAGATTCGTAACCTTGTGGTTGATAAAGGTACTTCGTAGTTTTGAGGGAATTTAAATGGATCATTACGGTGATTTGAAAAATAACGGCAAAATTGTACTATGCACTTTCGGGGAACGAAAGTATAATCTACAGAAAGAAACGTGAAGACCGAAAAGAAAAGGAACGGAAACAAAGATGAGAGAAAAAAGGTATGGAGACTGTACAAAAGGAGCCGAAGACGTCAGACGAGTTCAGTGACTTCAGAGTTCTTTGAAGTAATTATTGTTCGTGTTAATAAAATATTAACCCTTTGAATATCACGTATTTTGTCGAGATCTATAAGTTTTGTAATTCATTTGTACATGTGAAAGATTCTTGCATTTTGTTCAAAAATTTCGTCAATGGGTAAAGTTATTAATTTTATATCGTTTCATTAATTCTTGTTATGATTTCATGTAGTCTAAACAATTTTTGATTTTTGTTCTATTGCAAATATTAATTTTGTTATTTAGAGTTGCAAAATTATTAATTTTTTACTATATTAACTGTACCAACTGTACATGTCTCACCTAATTCCGACACCTTTAATTATTTTAATTACAAAGATACAACAAATGCATCGGAAGGTGATACGATAGAAGACGTATTAAGTTATGGGGAGGAATGTCGTCTCATGGTCGCATCAGTTTCAAAGTGACCTTTGTTTTTTTCAAACCTCATTTGGGACTCGAAAAACTAGTAACTTTTTCTAGAATCAGATTTTTATGTCTTTGAAAGAATATAACAGTAGCTTACAACGTTAATGGCCCAATTTTGTCTTTGATTTATCATTGATTCACCATTGATAGCAAATTTTTTGTACATTTCAATTTACATCTGTTTACAACTGAATAACACATTACGTAGTGTGTGCTATTACGTATATTAAATGAACGCTTAACAAACAAAGTTTTCTAAGAATATGGATTACATTATTTCTATACGATATATGTCAACCGTGGGAACGTATCGGTTTGTAGCAAATTTGAGGAAAAAACTTGCCAGAAAATGTACCCTGAATCTCGTATCAGGCACCCATAAGATGAACAGTTATAAAAAAGAACCAGTTCCGCAGGTAATCCGATTATTTTTTTACCGAATCTTTCCTTATATATAAATAAAAGATATCGAAATTACATGATAGAGGAAACGGAGATGACGGCGTCAATAGAGGTTACGTGTAAACAATTTATAATTCCTTTAACCCTAAAATGATACACAAAAAAGTTATAAAATAATAATCGACAAAAATTTGTTGAAATTTCAATGAAAATATTTGCGTTCGAATTGACTAAAATAATTGTAATAAAAAGAGACAAAAATAAGAAATTTTTAGTTAATCTCTACGGAGATCATACTTTGTAATAAATAAACTAATTTTTAAAAAATATGTTAAAAGAAATGAAAAAGAAAATACTTACGTTTAAAAGAGGTAACATATTCGAATAGTTCCTCCCTGCAGATGGATATCCTTTTATTTTCTACCTAAGTTGAAAAGAATTAGTGACTGCGAACCTGCTTTTGGTGGTTGGAATGTATCCAGTTTCCGCTCTAAAATACAGGTTAGACTCTTTTTACACGGACGTGTAAAGAAGCACGTATTCGTTCAGTTTTATTTGGAAAAATCGATTTTGTCGATTCATTGCAATCGTTTCTACATATATGATTCATATCAAACGAAAGCAATAAAACATTTTTCCGTACGACGTAACTCGAAATAAAAACATAATTTATTCCATCATATGTCGACTCAAAGGGAAACAAAAACGTCTATGAATGGAATAAAATTGATAGATGACACTTTAACGTCGGAATGATGAACCTTTTTTTATAAACAAAAAGTAACAATAACATCTTATGACAACCTCAGGTAATTCATAATGTGATGTAATGTCAACAACGTCTTTTGTTGTTTGTTAACAATATTGTAGTATTGGCAAGAATGTAGGATATCCGATATATTATGTATTTAAATATGTTAGAAATTATTCGAAGTCAGCTTCAAATTTCTACATTTCCAACTTCCAAAATTTCCCCAAATTTCTGAATTTTCAAATTTTCTAATTCCCAAATTTCTAAATCATCAGATTCACAACTCTTCAAATTTCTAAATTCCCTAATTTCTCAGTTATCAAATTTCTAAATTTCCAAATTCCTAAATGACCAAATTTCTGAATCCCCAAGTTTCTAAATTCCCAAATTCCTAAATGACCAAATTTCCAAATCATCAGATTTCCATCTCCCCAAATTTCTAAATCCCCAAATTCCTAAATGACCAAATTTCTGAATCTCCAAATTTCTAAATTCCCAAATTTCTGAATCCCCAAGTTTCTAAATTCCCAAATTCCTAAATGACCAAATTTCCAAATCATCAGATTTCCATCTCCCCAAATTTCCAAGAAGCCAAATCCTAAATTATCAAATTTCCAAATCCCCAAATTTCTAAATCCCCAAATTCCTAAATAACCAAATATCTGAATCCCCAAGTTTCTAAATTCCCAAATTCCTAAATGACCAAATTTCCAAATTTCTAAATCATCAGACTTCCATCTCCCTAAATTTCCAAGAAGCCAAATCCTAAATTTCCAAATTCCAAATTCCCAAATTTCTAAATTATCAAATTTCCAACTACTCAAATTCCTAAATCCCCAAATTCCAATTTCTCGTATTATCAAATCTCCACCTCAAGCTAAAGCATTAATTGCGTTAACAATGTACGTGATTGTAAGCCAATTTTGAATGAATAGCAAGCAGCTTCAAATAAAAGCAGTTCTCTCGCGTGTCTTGATGCACTATGTACTGCAAATTACTGAGCAATCAATGAAGTAAATAATAAATACGAAAGATATCAACCTTCATAGCAAGATCGCAAAATTAGGTCGCAATCTCCTCGTTCGATTCCAGTAATCCGTCTCGGCTAAAATAATCGTTTATGACCGTGCCCGATGAAATTTTTCTTCATTGGTATGAAAAACAGATTCGACTGATTCGAGTACTGTTGAAAAGTGATTAAACGCGTACCGGCGAACGTCGTTATAACCACCAGTGCCGGCAGGACGGCAAGGAGAAAAGTTGTACACGTTGTCTTCGGCGGTGTGCTCGTATGGGGGTTAGTGATCAGGAGACAGTATAAAGCAGAGTGAACACAAGATTCATGCTCACTAATAACAAGATTGAGGGAGAAGCTACAAAAGCGGCTGCTCACTGGTCACAACTTATATTTTATAAACAACATTAGGTAAATAACAAGTATCGTGTTTTAACAAACTTTCGTGGTACATTGTCGATCACCGAAAAGGACTCTGTGTTAACAACTGTGATTTGTGGAAATGTGATAAGTGTCGTTCGGTGCTGTTTAGTTTTGTTTGTGAACAATCTTCGAGTCGTACTTAGTCGGTAAGTAATACCTTCGGATCAAATTTTGCTTCCTTATGTCAGATGTTAGTTAACCGAAGATGAAGCGGGTGTTTTGAATTTAATTATGAAATATATTTGGCAAATTATAAAAATGGTAAATCGGTGGTTATAGGTTTCGGTAACTGATATACAATAATTTTGTAGTAATTTGATGAAGTTCATTTGATCGAGACCTAAACGTTGACAGAAACAATGCTTTTGTCAGTTTCATCAGACAACGCTAATTTGAATTTATCAAGTATACCGCACTAAAGGTGAACATATTTGTAAATATTTTTTAACATAGTCATACATTAAATATTTGAAGAAATGATTAACGTTATCGTAGTAGAATATGCAAGTGGAATATGAAAATTGAAAGAACTTTTAAAATTTGAATGATCCTTATCTCCACACCGAAGAATCAAGATTTCGATAATACTCGAAAAATATTGCGATTACGATTTGAATGTTTTCTATGTACCCTAGTAAACAATCCCTTTTCAGCATAAAAATAGCTCAGCGACCGAATGACGCAGATAAAAATATAAATGTTTCATTTAAGAAACGTGTGTTATCTACTCTGATTTTACGAGAACAAAATTTTGCATTTTCAAGCATCGAACGGACAATAAAATACTATGCGAGGCGCTTTTATGTGTCGTAGTATACGATATCGTACCTTGGATGACCAGAAGGTGATCGTGTTCGAATAAGAATTTCCTGTTTGCGTACACGTTGATCTGAAAACGAAGAAATACGGCGAGAAAAGAAAACAAAATCCGGTCGCGACAAAATATTTCTTGACCGATTCGATTAATCCGAGACAAACACTGTTAACGCTCAATTTACAAGCGGCAAGGAATAATCGGCAAAAAACCACGACATGTTAACGTTTAATATGCGGAATATATTTTCTCTGAAGAGCTTAGCAGCTCTGATTCTACCGAGAGATCGTGATAGACACGCGCATCACGTACGACTATGCATAAGCACACTCTCTTTCGTTTCATGCTCCGATATCAAATGCAAGACGCACATTGAAAGATGACAAAACAGCTCGTTCTGCAAGGATCACTTAGTTTATCGTGCTGGGGAAACCTATCGATCGTTCGCGGGTCAGACGAGTTATATTTACACGTGCCACTCACGCCGGTTTTCCCTAGGGATGATGCAGACGTAACGAAAGGTGGTTCTTGCATTTAGAAATTTGAAAATTTGAAGATCTGAGAACTTAGAAAGTTGGAAATGGTGAAAATTTGAAAGTTTAAAAGAAATAAATACAAAATTTGGGAATTTGAAAATTGACAATTCTGGAATTACAGAAATTAAATTTGGAAGTATGGAAATCTGAAAATTTGGAAACTTGAAAACTTGCAAGTTTAGAAATGAAAAAATCTGATGATTTAGAAGTTGATAAATTAAAAAGACTAAAAATGTAATTCTTAAAATTTCTGATAAAAAATCCACTGTCTTGCACAAGCAAAAAGGCTTCTCTTCCACATATTGCTATTTTTCTTAGGGAAAAAAATGAGGTTAACAGCTTTTACGTCTTTCCACAGATATTTGTTCGCAAACTCATGTGAATTTTTACCGTAGTATCATTAAAAAATGATATTTATTCTTTCCTCAATTATAGTAATGAATTCACTAATACATTAACGAACTTAATTACCAACTTATTAATTCTATCACACGATAAATTCTATCGAACGTGATCTGCAATGCGTTAATTATACCACATTGCACTAGAATGAAGTGATTTGTTCTAGATAAAATTTATAAAAGGTCTACGAACAGAGTGTAAGGAATTTTGTAAACATGGGGTGTATTTGAAGTGATGACGCAATGGAGGGTACGGTTCCCTGGAAAAAATGGCAGCGTTCAAGAAAAATTTCTTTGTCACTCGCTACAATTCTCGACAGTCCACTATTATACTCAGTTTGCATAAATTCTTTGTCCAAGTTTCAAATTTTAAAAATATAAAAATATATAAATTATAATACAATTAAAAAATAAATAATTCTTATATCTTTTAATTTAGATATTTGCATATTTGAAAATTAAGATTTGCCAATGTAGTTGATTGGTAATTTAACAATTTAGTAATTTAGTATTTTAGTAACTTGGTAATGTGAGAGTTTGATAATCTGGTATCTACCCATTTAAATATTCACGAATACTATTCAAGAAATTGACCATCAATGCCCTAGTTTAGATGATGACATGTGTGTGTAAATATTTTGAGGATTCACGTCTCATTCATTAATTACAATCTTTAAACACGTTTATTCATGTCGTGACATTAATTAAAAACTTGACAGTTTGTACGTCTAAGAATAGCCATTTTTAGGAAGAGAGCGAAAAAGGATCAAACATGAACACAAGTTTTTGTGACCACTTTATCTCGAACAAACAAGCTGCTACGTCGTGTAATATATTAATCACTTAATGGAGTAATTAATACGAGATAAATTTCTGTCAAGATTTCTTAGCCGTAACTATTCGAAGTGCTTCTGAAATTCCTCTCACCAAGCATTGAAGTCACTCAATGAGGTTCAAATGATAATCAATCGCAATTCCCCTTACGATACTTAAAGTTTGTTCTACTGATTCATTGAGTAGGAACTGCACAGTAATGCAACCTGTTAAAATAATAAATATTCATAAATTGACGAACGTAATCATGTTTTATAAACAAATTCGAGAACTTGTATATTCTAGAGGATATGCAAAATTTCATTTCACAATTTGAAATTTAGCTAAAACTAAAGAAGCTACTATTATGGAGAAATATTAAGAACAACGCATATAAACGACGTATTAGCAACAAGAAAGATGGGATTACAAAAATTAATAATCATAAGTTACGCGATAAAATATTATTTATGATTTTAATAATACAGGAAGTGTCGAACAGTGTTTAAGTTTCTTGAATTATTCAGGATGTTTAATATCAATTTTTTACAAAGTAAAGGGTTATGCAATGTATAATAATAATGGCGTGGATAATGATCGACGTACATTAATTTAAATACATTCAGTGGCAACAGTGCGTAACAGTGTGTCAACGAAGCGTCATTGAAAGCGATGAACTATTGCATTCCAAAATATACAGCAATGAAAATTAATTAATTGATTTTGTGAAGATGTAATCGAAACGTAACGAAGAGGGGAATAAGATATATGAAATTGAAAAAATGTCCATGACCTTCTGATAAATTTGCATGGGACGTCGTACAAGAGTAAGAGATTCTGCACGGTCACATTTTTCCTCGTGCATTCGGATATTTAAAGAAATATTATAAAGGTATTTTATACGAATATCAAAAATGTTACTAACGATGTTAAATTCGTATTCTAATTTAAATATGCAACTTTTTACACTATACTTCGCGTTATCTTTATTCGAATGTTAAATGCAATTAACAGTACTAATTACCGGCAATCTTAATTAGACGCGTTGTACAATCACGTGTCCTATACCGTTATGCTCTGTACATTGTCGCGTTGGGTATTACCACGCGCCGTGTATCGCATTACGCCGTATATAGCCATTCGTCAGATATTGTTACTCGTCGTATATTGCCACGCGTTGTATATCGTCACAATATACCATCGCACGCTGCATACCTTCACCTATCATATATCGCTACGCGCCATATATTGCCACGCACTGTATAGTGCCACATATCGTATATCGCTACGCGTCATGTATTGCCACGCGCCAAATATCGCCACGCGCCGTATATCACCCCCGTCGTATACCGACACCCTATATATCGTTACACATTATATATTGCCGTGTATCGCTATGTTTCGTATATCGCCATGCATAGTATATTGCCGCGTCGTATATCGTTGCCCTATACATTGTGCTATACATATGTATATTGTCGCACCATACACAACCATACCTCATATATCGCCGCATGATACCTAAACGCGCTATATCTTGATGCACGATTTGTCGAATCATAATACAGCCTCATATTACATCGATGTTACATCGCCGTGCGTTACACAATCACGTGTTATGTTGCCAATCCGTAATATTTACAACACCAAACGGGTATCTGGTAAAAAGAAAAAGAAATGTGTGACTATAAAAGCAACAAAACATTGCAGATAATTTTAGATATAAAGACGTAAAATCGAATGAAAACATTTCGTTCTAACCATTATCTGGCCAAGACGCATAGAGAAAGTTAAAATAGACCGTACAAGGTTAAGAGATAAATTTCTCGTATATTTCATCTTCACGATAGAAGGTCCTTCGGCGAAATTTCTGTAACTTGCTTCACCGTTTTCTGAAACCGTGGCCATGAGCCAAGGGAATAAACCTATATCGAGCGTTCAAAGATCATTTGATTGATTTAACGATCTGCCGGACGGATATTAAGTATCGAAAGATCGTTAATTATTCATATGCGTGATAAAAGTTTACAGGCTGTTCGTCGAGTACTTTTTTGTTCACACTTGCTTGCACAACACTGCAACAGCAACGATTGATTAACATTGCAAATCCCCGCGATATACATACCGTTGACGACCAAGATCTACAATCGTAAATGCATCGTCGCGTTGTGACTCATAAGAGACGTTAGACAAAAGGAAAAATAAGAAGAAAAAAAAATGGAGGAAAGAGCGGCACAAGTTAAGCAGAAAAGATTCTATATCCAGGAACAGAAAAAGCGACCCCAACTGTCATGCAAATGGCTTTATAAGCGCAAATTACTTTGACAAACTTTGCGGCGAAACGTTTAAACGCCTCGAACGTGTGTTTGCGCGTAAAGAATTTTAGTTAACCTTTGTCATAACGAATCTGTTTGAACGTCTTTTTCTGTACTTCCTGTACTATACACTTTTAAACAGAAATCAAATACTTTTTGCTTCTTTCAAATAAACGGCCGTTCATCTTAACGTAAATAAGCATCACATGAATGAATTCATAGACGGTAAAAGAGACTGTTAACGCGTTGAATATTGTAGAGAACAGGTAGGTTCGAGGAAACTTGCACAGGGAGATAACAAAGTCTGTATAACTATGTTTTTAAATTTTTTCTTTGCAGGATTTGAAATTTTCTTATAATTTGTACTGATATTTTTATCGGTCATTAACCTCAATTTTCAAGTTGGCGATTAAATAATTTATTTGATTAAGAAAATATGGTAGAAAGCATATTTCACAAAAATGAAATTCTAGCAAGAGTATTTTTATTTTAATATATAATTTAATTTCAGAATTCTTTTCACTATTATAGTATTCGTTTTTGAATACTAAAGCTAAGAAGAAAGTATCAACATCGTTTTCCTTCGGTTAATGGGGCTATAATTTGACGATTATGTCGTTGATAATCAAAGAACAGGACATAAATAAGCCAATTGACTTCTGTTTCAGGTCCTTCGACCAAGGAGACGAAAAAAGGAACGCAACGAAAAGTAATCGAACCAGGTCACAACCATGAAACTCCCAATTCCGCTTCAGCAGTTCAAAAGTGAGTAATCGTACAATAAAACGTAAAAATAAAAACGTACAAGCATGACATTTGCACTTACAGTGAATCAAACAAAATTTCAGCACATTTTGTTTCGCTTCACAGTTACAGATTTTTAAATTGAAAATTTTAAACTTAAGAAATAAAATATAACCAAGAATGTAGTAACTATAAGACGTTATGTTTGTTTTATTTAAATAAAATAACTGTAAGAAAACAGAGTGTGTGAACACTATACATATTTTCATTAAAAAATATATTTAAAGTTGTTATACACACATTTTCCACTCAACTTCTTGCTTAATAGCTATTACATTTTATTATTGCAAATGGCTAAGAAATTGAGCGCTGTGTACATAACTTTCCTCTACGCGATTAGAAAGAAAGAATTGCATGTAGATGCGAGCAAAAAAAGAACCGTTCGATTAATAAAAAATTAACGTTCGTATTTCCTGAAACAGGTATTTACTTCAACTTCGTCTTCTTTTGCTTGCGTTGATTTTGTTTTGCCGTGATCAACTAATAATTACATAACACCGAAATCTTTCTTCGATAAATTGACGTATTGCTAGTGGAAATTGACAAGTAATTCAGAAACATAACATCCTGCAGCGTGAACGAATCTAGAAAGTCAAAGTTTAATAAATAAACGCTTGAACACTGATCAGGAAGTCGAAGCGAAGTGTATTGAAGGAACCGTGTTCGTAACGCATCAATTATCAATAGGACGTTAATAGCAATACAATTTGCGTAAAATAGGAATGTCTAATGTACAATAAAAGTAAATGATCGATACGATTCGTGGAAAGAGACATTATCGGTGTCCAAAGAAAGGACAAAAAACAGTATGACTTTTTGATACGTTCATGCAAATGATGTTCGGGGAAAAAAGTGATTGAGCAATTTGGGCCTTGACTTAATGAATTAACGAACGCTAGACGAGTCAGGTTATTCAGCAAAACGACGAATAATATGTCAATATCGTTGTTAGCTGTCTATGGCACATTAAAAATTTAATGGATCAGAAATATGAATGAGATCAAACAGAGTCGCAGTCAAGTTGAACATACATATTCAGTAATGTACTTTATAGATGCTATCAGACTAAAATATTATGTAACATAAAATCCATAAACGAGTTGCAACGTTATAATTATTGAACATGAGGCTTCTGAGACAACTCCATTTGCATTTGTTCGTCTGTTTATTTGTCTGTACTCCGTTGCAGACCACAATTCTAATTTGACCTAAAATCTCGTCTTTTGACCTGTAATGTTGAGAGTAGATGCATGAGACATCCTAAAGTTGTATGGATTTTGGCGGTGATCTGACAAGAACCTGATGTCATCAACGCCGACCCTCGTCGAATCGATAAAAATCCGTTTCGGTATCGTTTCCAATAATTTATGACACATTGAATCGACTGGAATCACATTAAAAGCTTGATAACTCATTGTTGACATTGGTCGTCGTTGACGTCAGCCATAAAATAAACAATAATCTTGTTTGTTATCGTTTTCGATAGTTTTAGACAAGTTTAATCGTTTAGAACGACTTTAAATCTCTACGTCTCATTCTTGTTCTATCTATATGTTTACAGTAGCTGTCCGACATTTTGAATGCAAACTAGCATGGGACATCTGTAGACCCACTACTAAATATATAAAATAAATAATGCGAGGATATTATTTTTAAGGGGTTGTTTCGAATGTGGCCCTTACCGATTTTCTTACATGATTTTTTAATTTTATATATAATGTAATATATTTCATATTTTTTCACCTCTCATAAGTGATGAAATAGTAATGATTGACGTAGCCAATTTTCACTATGTCAATCTGTTAATCGCTAATAGACCGTACTCAAAGGAATAACCCCGTGAGAAGGTTAAACTTTTGTGTTGTTCGATGACTCGACGTATTGCATTAACATATTTTTGAGATAAATACATTGCCGTGAACGATGCTGTCGTAACTGCTTAAAGGTCTCGGCCATTGAACAGCTGCGAGCAAGTATGTGTGCGTGTGTACGTATAAAGCGGATCGGAATTAAACATCGAAGTTATGCAAAGACTTTCGAAAAAATGTACACGCGTAGAAAGATGCAAGTTAAGAAAGATATGAATATATCCGCTTGATCTTGACCTCCGAAGACCTAACGTGTTTCATTATAGCAATTTATGAAAAAACAATTTCCAGTAATTTGTATATTTAATTTATCTTTCTAGATTCAATTCTAGGAAAATATAATTCAATCTTAATGTTTAATTTATCAGTGTCGAAAATTAAAAATTATTTTAATTTCTAGATGCGGAAATTTGAAGATTTCTAAATTTGAACAGTGATCATTTCACATTCTAAATTTAAATTTGAAGACTTGAAAATTTGGGAATAGGTAAAAACTAAGGTAACTGTATCGTCGACTTATATCGCCATGCTCAGTGTTGCCATACTCTGTATTATTAAAGGAGGCAAAGATCTCGATGCCGCTATTCACACGAAAGAAACATTGAAGGTGACACCGCCACATTTGTCACTGTAACTTACGCCGTGTTACGTAAAAAGAAAGAAGGGAAGGAATTTTTTCCTTCCTTTTTTTGATATTTCATAAATAAATGGGACCGGTAAGTTATTCAGTTTTAACCGAAGCAAATTATCGGTAAATTAAATTCACGGTACCTTGTGTCCACCCATTTATCTTACTTACATCATTAATTGGACCTCGTCAATTTCTTTTTGCTCTACAATTCTCATAACGCATTACTAACATTAATTTATCATTCGGCTTATCTTTGTCAATTATTAGATGTTACGGAATATTTAATTATTTTCATCGAAAATTCGATCAACTGATGACATTGTAAATAGTGTCGAGTCTTCGATGACTCAGAATTGATTTATAGTTTAAATTTAATTTTGAATTCGTTCCTGATGTTACCAATTTTATATAATTTCATTACATATTGTAGAGTCAGTATGGCACTTTGTATATCTGATTATATGTAGTTACCCCCTTGCATTATGATTTATTTATCAGACACGTCAATCAGAACTATACTAATCACAGCTGCAATATTAAAACAAAGAATCGTTGATTATGCAAATAATTGGACCTTACCTCCAAATTGAAGCGTATTCAAAATTCGAGTAAAATTAATCACAGCTGAAGAGTGCGTCACGAGTCAGACTCGTCAAAATAGTGCAAAAGGTTAACGTATT
Source organism: Megachile lagopoda (assembly GCA_036983795.1). NCBI lineage: Eukaryota > Metazoa > Arthropoda > Insecta > Hymenoptera > Megachilidae > Megachile > Megachile lagopoda. The sequence goes on from CM072800.1 coordinate 10,758,864, forward strand.
CTGGTACACGTTTCATAGGTGTGGGTCACGACTGATCCCGTCACCGTCGTTCAAAGGTTAAAAAGGAAATTTCATAATTAAAGCACGATTGATAATGTCAACCGTGTAAAATCAATTAATGTCACAGCTTGATTGCAACGACACTTACGGTACAAAAAATCATTACGGTTGTAATTGATTTTCTATTCGACACACGTGTCTGTATTGAAGAAAGAGAGAAAAAGCAAATGACAAATATCTACAATACAATGATATTTACATATCGCGATTAATGACACTAAACATGAGTGTACATGCTATTTTGATGTACACGAGGATGACAGTATATCGATGACAAATGTTGCGACTAAACAACTATGAAAATGATAATATAAATATTTATATGCTGTAGTAATTAATTATTGCAGACCAATCACTTAAACTGCAATGATACGTCGCACATATCTAAGTAGCTTAAAAAGACGTCACGTCGTTTAAATGTTAAATAATTTGTATGACTTTGTTTCTGAGAGAATGTTGCACTATGTGATTACCTTTCGTATGGGTTGCGAAGGCAATTTCTATGCGTTGGAGTTTGAAACTTACGAATTTAGAATTTGGGAATTTCGTCATTTAGGAATTTCGAGATTTCGGGAAGTTAGAAATTCAAAAATTCGGGGATTTGGAAATTCGAGGATTTAGCAATTTGGGGATTTGAGAATTCGGGGATTTAGGAATTCAATAATTTAGGAATATGGGATGTTAGGTATTCAAGAATTTAGGAGTTCAGGAATTTAATTTTTCGGCAATTTAAGAATGTGGGGAATTAGGTATCAGGGATTTAAGAATCAGGGATTTAGGAGTTCAAGAATTTATAAATTTGGAAATTTAGTAATTTGGGCATTTAAGAATTCAACAATTTCAAGTTTATAAACTTAACAATTTCAAATTTATAAATTTAACAATTTCAAGTTTATAAATTTTCAGATTCAACGATTGACTTTCTCGCACGAACTAAGACATTATTAATAATACAAACAGACAAACTAAAAAAATCTGATAAAAAATCTGTTAACGATCAATTTAATTATGTAACTGAAATCTTGATTACAGTGCGATAAACTTGCTCGTTCATATATTTAATTAGTTAATAATATTAGTAATTATTAAATATTAGTAATTATTCGTTATCATCGCTCTAACCGTATTATTTCTGTTTGATAATACGTCAACAGAGCTCGCATTAAAACACAGTGTACGCACTTTCCCCCTTGTTTATTGCTTCTTCATTCATCGTCGTATAACGATAATGTATCCTTCGCAATGTGATTTATCAGTAAAATATAGATATGTAGGTAGGGTTTGACAGATATATGCTTCGTTTCCTGGTAAACAAGTAATCACCGAAGAAAAAAATTGTAATAATTAGTAGTCTCCTCTGCATGACAAATGAATTACAGTTTCCAGACGATTGTTTGCGAGTTCGTTGAGAATGTTCGCACGTCCGATAATTGTATCAGCGTACGATATTTTCACAATAATATTTTCTCTTTACTTTCGATTTTATATTCGTTCAATGCACTCTGTAATTAATATCATCAATGAGTAATATTCAATTTCTTCGATCTTTAATTACGGAATGACTGTCATTAACACCAATCATACAATTAAAGCAGCAAAACCTACCGCGATAATGAATTATCAATTTTTTATTCTTAAATTATAGATCTACGTACGCTAGATTGACTTTTTTTTACCATGGTTAAGCACATGGACCTCAGAAGAGAGTATTTGTTGACTAACTCGATATATCGGCAATTTTATGTATGTATTACTTGTACAGCCTGATTACTAGCTTGATGTCAGTGGCAGTATGATCTTATATACTGAATTCCTTCCTTTCTTCTATTTATGTATTTTTAATTTAAATTGTAACACGAACTTAACATGTGTTTAAATATTCATTGAAGTTTCCAATCGTCACTTAAATTATCGAACTCATAATCGTGCCAAGAGTCACTAGTAATATGATTAAATAATAGTTTAGTAGCAACCAAACCAGTCTGACAAGAATTAAGATACATTTCGTAACATATAGATAAATGTCGCGCCAAAAAAGAGAACGTTATATCAACGATTACTTAAAAAACTATATCGATATAATAATAATTGCAGACTTAGACTGGCGAAGCGTGAACAATTAATTAACCGTTCATTTCTATTCAGCAGCGTTAAAAATCCATTCTAATATACCTAATACAAAATGTATACCTTGTATCACAAACCGTTTATGGCAGTTTCTTGCACCCTTGACCCTTTAAAAAAGATTACTAACAAATTACCATAGAGGTAATGCTCTTTGGACGACGAGGAAAAGAAGACGCAAGACTTTGACATAGTTTAACCGGCCCCTGGTAATATGTATCATTAACCTGCTGTAAAACCGTCGAAAGTAAATGTCGCTAATGAATGACCAATGAATCGGCGATAATTAACAAGCCGACTAAATTATACGGCATAATTGTACATCAACGAAGTCAAAAATTTTCATTGTAAACAGGTTTCATTTGACGGGTCTACTTTTCGAATAATATGGAATTTAAGTCAAGGTAAACAAGTGACGTGTGAATCACATGGGGTATCACAGGGCATGATTGACGCCCATCAGCAGCCGCCACGTAGAAAATCATTACTAAGAACTGACGGCGTGACGTACAGAATCATTACTAAGAACATTTTGTAACCGGTAGTTACATCCCAATTATTATTTGATAGAAATGATATCGCTGGCAACGTTTAAAAGCAAAAAATATCCACACCGTCGGCATAGTATGCTAATCGTGTCATTAGGAAAAAATATGAAAACATTGAAACGCGAGATGCAATGTATATGTATATCCTTAAAATGATTCATGAGTCTTTGAAGATCCAATCTGTGATCTTGAACTAAATCTTAAGCTACGTGCACGGTGGATAACAGCTATAAAATTTATTAGAAAGAAGTATGTTCAAGGTGGTAGAAAAATGGCTGGCCTTCTGTTGCGTACTTTGGATGCAAAGGAGTACAGTTTTTCGAACGGGGATTTCGGATTTTAAGCATTTGACAATTGGGAATTTGAGAACTTAGGGATTTAAGAGTTTAGAGAATTTAGAGATTTCGGGATTTGAACATTTGGAAATTGGAAAATGTGGGAAATTGTTTGGAAATTTCAGGATCTAAAACTTATGATATTTGGGAATTTCAAGATTAAGAAATTTAGTAATTTCAGAATCATTTTGTAATCATTTTGAAATTTTGTTAAAGATTGTATAGAAGAATAATTATAGATTATAAAACAAAAATCTTAGATTATATAATAGAAACCAGAAATGTATTTTTCGCGAAGGTTTTCAAGCCTTCAATCCTTTTCAGTAAATAAGGAAGAATACGTGCAATTTTATCACTTTATCGGGATTAACGTATTTGAGTCAAGCTTCTAAGTGGTATTTCAAATCATCCTATTTTTACCATATAATTACTTCATCGCATTAGAATTGTAATAAGTAATCGACGTCTGAAGTCGAATAAAAAAATAAGTAAATGAATGCTTTTAACGCCAATAAGAAATTAACATTTTTATTAGATGTAGCTTCTAAAAAAGGAAATTTATGACCATACGTGATTCCGCATTAACCAGTTTAATTGCAGAATGGAGATTAATAGAAAATAATGGTATGATCGTAATCAGACTTTCAAAAATAATGTAATTATTCCGACAATTACTTGCTAAATGGTAAAATAATCAGAGAATACCTGTTACTATTCAATAATTTCTAATTAACAATGCTAACGAAGGATGGTTAAAATTTATCGATGGTGACTCACGGTGATTTGTTAACCCTATCTACATTCTTGTTATTTAGTAGTTTTATCAATGAAATTAACAGGAATGTAATTGCATTCAGTTTCAATATGTTTGATCACTTGTGTCAATTATTACTGCGACAATGTACTAAGAAAATCTGAAGATAAAAAGGAATTTAAATAAACATGCATTTAAAATGAATATATTCGTGCTATGTCTAGAGAGAGATAACACAGTTTGTGAGTTGACAAATTTGCACAAAAGTTGTGGATACATTAGGTGGTTTCAGTCATTAAGAAACTCTAAATAAATAATTGTATAACACATTTATCTTCTTTGCTAGACTTTGTTTTACATCATACGTGTAGCTTTTATAATTATTCTCATGTAACAATTAATCAGCGTAGTCAAAACAACGGTTCACACATTTCCATCAAAAGAAGATTAATGTTCTTTGAATTGCGTGACGTATTTTTGTGGAATTAAAAGTTGACTAAATCCAATACACATCATGATGAATTCAAATAATCATCCATTCATGCACGTAATTTTTTTTCTATTTCTACGTATGGAAATGGGTGTAATTAAAGTAACAACCTTCATACGACAAGCACAGCAACATTTTATGATAAGTACCTTAAAAAAAATTCGACGTTATTTTCTTATGACATATTCGGAATAGTAAATTTTATCCTTGCGACAAAACAGAGAAAAACACAGCAATTTAAAGTATTTAACACCTTTTTTCTTACCCCATTAGAAATGGAAGTGTTAAGTACTAGATAAAAAGTAACCAAAGAGGAAATAAGTAAATGCTACATTTCATAATTGCGAAATTTTTGTTTTTTTGTTACAGAATGTATAATACTGTTTTTACTGGGTATCAGTTGCAGTATCTTGGCTTACATACTTTACATAATTAATCCTATGAAGTTAGTATTGGAACAAGTAAGTGATTATATAGATATTATATCATTTCGATGAAAACAATTACAATCATACCTGCTTACGACATACTTAGTAGTAGTAACTTAATAATATAAATCATGTACAAGGAAAGATAAGTTTTGATAAAATGCTCATAATTCAAAGAATGTGTGAATTTGGAAACGCACATGTTGCAATTTCCAAATTTAACCTTTAAGATATATCGTTTTATAGAAATTGCAAATGGGACCGGATACGTTGGCCTTCCAATTATGGAAAAATCCACCTATCAATGTGTATCTCAAAGTGTACGTATTCAATATCACCAATCCGGAGGAATTCCTCAAAGGCGAGGAGAAATTGAAAGTCAAAGAAATCGGCCCCTACGTTTATCAGTAAGCGTTATCGTTTTACTAATTATACTTCGATATTGCCTCACGTAGCTGTTTCGACAATATTCTTGTTTGCAGGGAAATCTTAGTAAATGAAAATGTCGTGTGGCACGATAACAACACGATTTCGTACACGCCAAATAGAACGGTAGTGTACGTTCCAGAGATGTCCAATGGTGATCCAGAAAAAGATATCGTGCAGGTGCCAAATATACCCATGTTGGTAAGTAATAACTGAACTCATAAAAAAATTAGCTCATTGATATTTATCTAACAGTGTTACCCTCTTTTATCTTAAGAAATTATAATATCTACAGTCTGATATATTATAATTTATATTTTAAGTTTCAATTGGTAAGAACAGAGAAATCTTGAATAAAAATTTAACATTTTTTCATATACTAAACCTGCACCCTTAGCAAGTAGATGTAGATTGAAATAATACCTCAGAATGTGAATATAAATTGAAACTTCTATTATATTTTATGTTCGAAATGTTTTCAAAGACGGTTAAATTCGCAGGGTATCTCATCGTCGCTACATGACCGTGGGTTTTTTGTTAACTACCCATGGACCAGTTTGGTGAACATTCTGGACAGCAAGCCGATATTGAATATAAGCGTATACGAATACTTATGGGGTTATGAAGATGCTTTAGTTCGATTTGCGAGCACCATTGTGCCGAGCTTCATCAACTTCCAGAAGTTCGGATTACTAGATAGGGTGAGTAATCGTTAACTATCCGTAAATAAAAGAAAAATCTTCCTAATTCGGTTTCAACCAATTGCAAATTACGATCGTATCATAAAACGATTATCAAAAGTTAGAATTTGATTTGTCCTGAAAAATATAAACAATTACAATATTTGAAAGCTGAGAAATAAATGTTTCACTGTTGTACGAAATTATTATCTTTGAGTTTTCGCTGAACATCTTTCCGAGACACACCTGATGCGTCCTTAGTTATCGTAGTTAAATCCTGAGACACCAGGTGCGTCGACTTCAGATCGATTTAATATCTAACAAAAATATCCAAAGCAACGTTCTGGTTATATCGAGAGTATCCCTGACGTAAGTGGATTAAGAAAGAAGGGAAAATCTCGATAATTGATCGTGATAAAACGGACTTAAATACAGGCATAAGCCTTCGATCATTAACTTGACGCAAGTGCACCAGTTTCAACCATTACACTTACTACAAAACCAGAACGGCGGGGACAAGAATGAAATAAAAAATATCTTAGAAGTTGACACAGCTAACTAACCTTGTCCACATCTGGATCGACCATAGTATTTCAAGTTTCCCTATTGCTAAACTTTTATACACATTCTTGTATACTTGCAGCTACACACACTTTTAGTAGCATACACAGATACAAGAATGAAGCACATATGAACACTCATTCTCCGAGTGTTCCAAATTGCCAACAGTTTTCGCAATTACTTCTAGTCGTTGATCCTTTCACTATTTATGTATACGTCTCAGAGTTCACAGGGTTAGTGTCAACGACTTTTAAAAGCGGAAAAACTGAACAAAATAGACAAGCTAGTTACTCGAGTTGTATTTCCACACATCAAATTTGCGTACTGAATGTAAAGCGATAAGAGATAGGGGTTTCTGATTGAAAAGATTGAACTTGGCCCACGTTTTTAAATTTGATATTGTATATAATCAAAATGTCAACTGATAATTACAGATGTACGACGAGGGAGATAATGTTGTGTTCATGAACATCGGGAAGAACGAAAATATGACCGACGAAAATGGACGTTATCTGAGCATCGAAAGTTACAATGGTAGTCCTGGTTTGCCGCAATGGGGATACCGGGAAGAAGATGGAAACGAAACGTATCCAGAGTGAGTAAAAATAAAAATTCATCGATCACGATGGCTACCATTGTACGAAGTCGTGCAATTAATCCATTAATTCTCAGTAATCGAAATTATAATATTGTCACAATAGTACATGCTGCGCGTAAATAAATTCGCCGCTGATCACTCGATATCGCGTATTCGATCATTAACGCTTAAACATTGCAGCACACGTACTAAGATTACTTATAATACCTAACACACTACATAGATAATAAAAAATAAATAATAAGAATGTGTGAGTGTATAAGATACAGTAAAATGCACAATATACGCAATTTGATGTATTAATGAGTTCGTAATTGAAATTTTAACGCAAAAGTTATCGTAGAAACATAAAGTTAATGACGCTTCACGCACGTTAACGTGTTATAAATTATTCAATGTTAACATCCTACGCTGCATCCTTATTACGTAAACAAGCATTATCGTTGCATAAGTGCAATAAGCAGGATTATAACAATACTTCAAATTGTTCACGTTACAGGAATACTATTTGTAACCGAATCAGGGGAGCTACCGAAGGAGAATTATTCCCACCGCATTTAGACGAACACGCTGTCTTCAGAGTGTACAGAAAAGCATTCTGCAGAGCGATACCAATTGTGTTCAAGGAAAAAGTATGGGTCGAAAGTGGTTTCGACGGCTATCTGTACACTGTATCAGACGATTTTTTGGATTCGCCAGAAGAAAATCCTGATAACGAGTGTTACTGTCGAAACAAGCCCAAGTGTATGAAGAAAGGATTGTCTGACATGACACCTTGTTATTACAGTGAGTGCCCATTACACGATTAATCAGGAACACAAGCTAAATCGTCGATGTTCAGTATATCAAATTATTACACAATTGTACATAATGGCATTATTGAATACTTATATACAGATGGATATTATTATTAAAATTTTGTTTTCAAAAAATTTACTCACGGTATGTTGAGTCTGTATGCCGAGTTCTCCGTCGAAAATATCACATTGAGCTCGCAAAAGTGAATGATAAAGCTTCCACCTGCAAACGATAGACAGACATTAGCAAATGTCAAAGTTTGAACTTTACGAACAATGTAACTCAAACCACTCTGTGCCTCAGAGATTCATAAGAACAGCTCGTATCTTTGATTTAAGAATTACACAAGAGTCTAAAAGTTACACAAGATGTTTTTAGTACACAAGATGTTTCAAGATGTTTCTTAGTTTTTTGCTATTCACAATTACAGCGGAATCTTGTTACGTAGTTCTGAATGCAACTTGTGAACAAAGATAAATAAACAAAACTTCTATGTAGCATTTAATTTACCGCCGAAAATTTGAATTCTGTTAATTTGTAAATTTATTCACTTGAAAATTAATCTCTATGCGGTATAGTGAGCTTGATAATACCATCAATGGTATCGAATGCCTTCCACTTTCGTTGAAACAAGTAATTATGCGTACCCAATTACTTGTACCAACAGGTATGTTTAGATTGTCGTAATTAAAACGTACTTTATTTGCAGCTATCCCAGCAGCAATGTCTATGCCACATTTCCTCAACGCTGACCCGAAGTTTCACGAAGACGTCAAAGGACTTACTCCAGATCCAGAGAAGCACCAGACCAAGATCATTCTGCAACCGGTAAATAACTCTTAAGTAAAATAATTTCAGTCGTGTTCGTTGATTCTTTTAATCCTCATGTTAATTGATTAATTCCTTTGGTTCATGTCTACCGTTCGTTAATTTATGTATCTCAGTTGTCGCACACTTAAAGCACGTTGAGGCATTTCTCACGAGCACGTTCACCCTAATAATAAATTTACCGTGTTACGAAATGTTTTGCAAGTACGCGAAAAAGAAAATGTATTCGAAAACCGGTTGACGTTAGACAGTTACCCAATTGGATAGGGATAATACATAATGCTCACGAAACTAGTTATTTATTAAAAATCAACATATCATTCTTTTATTTAACGGATCTCCTTAGGCCATTAATAATATAAAATGTTGTTTGCTCAAACCCTTCATTTACGCGCCACGTTATATTTTATTTTTCTGCAGACGATTGGAATCCCGATAAAAGTTAACTCAAGAATACAGATCAACCTCGTTATGGCTGAAACGACCTACAATTCCAGGATCACGGCCTTCAACGGACTTACAGTTCCATTATTCTGGAGCGATCTGGTAAATATTGTTCTACTTAAAACATGTCCGTAACGTTCACAGGCAATTTTATTTTTTTTTAATTCTTCAAAATGAAAGATATACGTTTTCAAACTAAATATTTATAAACTTAAAAATTCCTAAATTCAAATACTTATTTAAGCGCGGCACTTCGTAAACGCAGGAAATGGTAGTTTTTACGTTCTCTTACCCTTCACATCGAACGTGTCAGAAGAAATAATATTTGAAATGTTAACGTTTAAATATTAGCACTGGTTAATCTTATTTTTACAAATTTATTTGCAGGATATACCTTCAATGCCGGACGATTTGATGCTCCTCTTGAAACTGGTGCTCTACATACTTCCAATAGTCCAGACAGTAATAATTTGGTTACTGACCATTGGGGGAGTGACGATGATCGTATTATCAATTCCAGCCATGCTGTGGACAGTCAACCAGCAACAGGAACCCCTTTCGATAGAAAGGAGGGACAGTTGCGATTTAAGAATACCGTTGAACTACGGTCAATATACAACGCTACGTATTTTGCCGGCTATTAAAAAGATCACCTCGAAAACGGACTTATTTAGTTAACCAAACGCACCTTAAAAGTATTTACAAAGGACGAAACGAAAGACACTTACATTAATAAAAGAAGGATCTTCTAATTTATAGTGAAATTTATTCGTTGCAAAGTAAAGATGCCGGACACGCTAGCGTACTTAAACTGACTTATAACGTGAAAAAAAGTGTTCTCCGTTACGATAAGCATTCAGGGTTTCGCGCTAAAAATATTCCCTTCATGGATCGATGTTATTCTATCAAAACGTTATTACAGCACACTTTCAGTTTTATTCCCCTTTACTTTGATTAATTTCTTTTTCACGTGAATTTATTTTATGCTCAATATATCGTATGTGTCGAGTAAACAAACTATAACAGCTCAAAGTATTTCGTCGAAGTAAGTTATTGTTAAGATAAATTTGATTGAAAAAGTGATATAAAAAACTTGATAAAAAAATTGTATAAAATACAAGGTATCTAATATTAAGGTTATTAGAATAGATCGCATATGTATATAAAATTATATTATAATGTGTACGTGATTATACCAGTATATAAAATATTGATGACAAACAAATATTCTCGAATATTCATGAATATAACGCACGAATTTGAATGAATTTTATAGACATTATGATTCGATTTAAAAATAAGACTTTGCTCACATGTATAGTCGCTGATTACGTGAAAATGGATACCAAAAATTTAAAAATAATGACGTCTTTGGTATTTTGGATTTTGTACTCGATATTTTCGTTGAAATGTCACTTTTTACTTCGCTGAACTTTTAACGTGTTACGCTTTCATTTACAGCGCCGGAAGTACTAAGTGAGTCAAAATTTGTATACACTTTTGTACTTACAATGGATAACACTGTACTATTTAGGATATTTAGTAACTGTAAAAAATAGACTAAGCACTTTGCTTAATTAAATTTACTTTTAAAATATCATAATTTAAAAACTTTTTTGTAATTTAAGTTACTCGTCGAAGTTGAAACTACATTAGTCAAAATCTTGAATTACAATAAAAGAACTACTTATTTCGGGAACTTATCGTTTCTGTGAGTTACGAATTTAAATTTTTCTAAATTATCATTTTTCATGTTATATGATACTATATACGTACATATTTTGTTTGTATAATTAATATGTTAGAATTCAGTGTTTTAATTTTCTTAAAAGCACAATGATTTTTCAGAGCAATAATAGTTAACTAAATATGTTAAACTTAAGATACATTTTATATTAAAGAGAGAATTTGTTTAGTTAGAGAACAATATAATATTTAAGCGTTTTTAAAAATTATAATTTATATTTCATAATTTTTTCATACTCCATTTATGTCTCATTAATTATCATTAAAAATGTACATTTTTATTATAACGAAAATGTTATCAATTCATAATTTTTTTTACTGTTAGAAAACTTTTACACACATTACATTCATCAAAGCATAAAATGTAATAATAAAACCCACAACTTAAATTCCATAATAAAAGTTAAAAATATCAATTTATTTTATCATTTTCTATAGATGAATAAGTCATATTATGATATATTGGTTATTATCATTATATAGGCTACCTATAAAAGCAGTAAAGAATAACACTAAACAAACTTCATTACTCATGAAATATTACCTACCTTACTATGCATCATATGTAAAGAGGATTTTTAATATATCTAACTTAACAAGCAGATTTAAGTTTATATAATTTTAATAACAATGAACAACAACTGTATACAATATACAAAAGTATACACAGGACAATAAATCCTGCTTGTATAAAATATAAATTATATTTCGTTCAGGTTACATTACAAAATTATTGCACATTATGCAATTTAATATAATTAAGAAGATTCCTTAGGAATTGTAATAATTTGTTGCATAAAAATATATTATAGAATATTTGTACAACTACAAATGTACATTATTACATAAAATATAATATCATTCACAATTCGAGTACACTTTAAAATTCTATAAATGTACATGTTACAAAATATAGAACTTTGATGTAAAAATAAGAATATTAAAACATCATAATCCATTGAATTTCTTAAACACAGAACTCATTTCAGGTCTATTTTGTACTGAATTAGTACACCACTTTCCCAAAATCATTAAATTGTTATAAACCTGACTGTCTTTCTCACCTGCCTTCTTGTCTCTTAGTAAATCAAGCTGTGTTTTTTCCCAACCGTTAATAAAATCTTTTAAGAATTTATCCTGCACTCTAGACTCATCATAAGCTGATAAACCAGTAGCTAATTCAAATAAAACTATACCATAACTATAAGTATCTACTTTTGTAGACAATTCTCGTTTGTATAAAAATTCTTCTGGAAGATAAGGTCTGGTACCATGAATTTTACTTACCTGAAATAAGCAAAAAACATTACTAAATGTAGTGCAATATATTTTTAAAACAAAATACTTACTTTCATAGAATCTTCCTCAGGACCTTCTCTAGCTAACCCAAAATCTCCAATTTTAGGTTCAAAGCTTTTGTCAAGTAGAATATTAGCACTCTTTATGTCTCCATGAATCAAAGGCTTTTTCCCAATTATATGTAAATACTGTAAACCACATGCTGTCCCTTTTGCTATTTGATGACGCTGTATCCAAGTTAAAGGCTGACTTTTATGTCTTAATAATAATCTATCTTCTAAAGATCCATTTTTCATAAATTGGTATACAAGACAAGGTGATCTGCCATCCAAGCTATATGCATACAATGGTAAAATATTTTCATGTGGGAAAGAATTTAAAATTTTTATTTCTCTAAGTGATTGTTGAAGCTGGATCGCATAACTTTCATTTGAATCAGTCCTTCTTTTCTCTAGTTTTTTAATAGCAACATCTGTGTTCTTCCAAATACCTATGTAATAAACAAATTCATTTAAACTGAAACCATAATTCTTAAATAATTTATTACTTTTGTATGTTAAATTACCTTTATATACTGTTCCAAAACCACCTCTTCCTAATATATTACCTTTATCCCAATCATTTGTGACTATAGTTAATTCTTCATAACTTGCTTGAGGCAGAGTTGTTTCTGCTTGAATAGCTGCTACTTCATTATTTCTTTTTCCATTAGATATAACATGCTGTAAAAGAGGCGATAAAAGATGTGCTGGAGCTACAGAACCAACAAGTAAATTATTAGAATTACTTGGAGTATCTGCTATTTGTATAGCTTGCATTGGTTTATTCAATATTTTATGAGATTCCTCTTTTGTGTTTCTTTCCACAATAATTTTTGGTACATTTGGTTCTGGTGGTGCGATCTGATTAAAATTTTGTATACCAATTTTCAAATCCTTTGTGTTTTTATGAAGACGTCTTTCAAGTATTCTATTAAGATTACCCTCACCACTACTGATTAATTTATGATATTTTTCTTCTACATACAGTTTTAGTGGTAACATAGCCTGATAATGTTGCATTCTGGACAATAAAACAAACAATTCTAATATAGTATGATTATGATGGCCCCACATTGTCAACAATTCATCTGTAGGATTCTTTTCTTTCCTTAGACTTTGTATCGTCAATACATCATAATGCATCCATATCCCTAAGCAAAATTATTAATAACGAATATAAAATATAATTTTTTAATAATAAACCATTAAATAAATCGTTAGGAAATAAATTATATATATAATTTGTCTATTTTTTAATAACATACCAGCAAGTTCTTCCCACTTATCATTTTGATTTAGTATCTTACAAAGTTCTGATCGTTCCAAAAATGGTAATTGATAAATATATTTAATATTATTCGCACAATTTGATGTCATAGTGACAACCAAACTTTTCTAACAAATTATAAATTTTCTTTCCTGTTTTGCGTGATTCACGCATCAAACATTTCTTTCGCAAAATAGCCCCATCTACTGAAATTATGGATTATTATTAGATACCTTGTCTGTATCTTACCACTTTCATATTACGTGCAACATTATCGATACAGACTGGAGCAACATTACAGTTCTAGTCATACGATTGGTAATGTAGGGAATTAATTTTCTCGAGAATTTTGTAGGAAATCATACTTACCGATCCAGCGCCAATTATTGACAATTACTACTACTTGAAATAATAAAAAGTATAAAATTTTTAATTTAATAAACATTTGTTTAGAAAATGAAAATTAATATTAAAAATAATTTATAACTCACAATTGTTTCTTAACATTATATAAAGTATAGTAATTAAACAAAAATTCGTAATCAATCCATGCATAAAAGTTAATAAGAATGATAAACTTTGTTAGTTATAACAATAATTTCATAAATAAATGATTGGAATGTTGAAAATTATAACAAAATAAATTTCAATGTAATAATTCTCTTTGTACCATATGCGTGTAAAAAAGTTATAAATTATAGAAACAATATATTTTGATAAAAAGTACGATAATTCGATAAACAAATCATTAAAAGATTAATAATTATAAGAAAATAAATTGTAAGTTAGAGTACAATATTCTAACGCATAAAAGTTAAAAAAAAATATAAACTCCAATAGTGGCGGTAAAGTAAACTCCAATTCCAACGATAACAGTTATAAAACATTTATTTAAAAAATTAAAATTAATATTAAAAGAAATTCATAATTTACAATTATCTCTTAACATCATATAAAGATATAATAATTTCCAATTATTTTGTAATATATTCGTGCAAAAAAGTTATAAAAATAATAATTAGTTAATAAATAATTGCAAAATAAAGATTTATAAGAAAATCTTTTGTAACATAATAATTTCATTTACGTATCAAGGTAGTTGCACGGTATTGGTGGATAATTGATTGGCTATCGCGAATCACCAATAATTGTTATTTGGTTTGTACTTGAAGGAGTCACACGTAACCAGTTTGATCGTGACTGCCGAGGAGGTCGGACCTACTTTACCGACACGCACTGGTACGAGTCAAGGATTTAATTAACGGATTATGTGTTCATCTCAGTGTTACCTAGTGTACTAGTGCAAGTGTTTAGTGTGTTTTATTAAATATTTGTGCATATATACGGGAGTGTAATAACACATTTTATGGTGTGGTTCTCCATGTGTCACAGTGTTTAATAGTGTGTTACTACATATGATTGTGCATTCATATATGGACATATTAGTGTGTTTTATGGTGTGGTTACTTACGTGTTTTGACATATTTTTACAAGTGTTTTGTGTGTTTTACCATGTGACTACCTATGCGTTTTGGATTACTTTTACAAATGTTTTATAGTGTTTTATGGTGTGGTTACCTATGTGTTTTGTGATAATTTTACAAGTGTTTTATTATGTTTTACGGTGTGGTTACCTATGTGTTTTGTGATAATTTTACAAGTGTTTTATAGTGTTTTATGACGTAGTTACCTATGAGTTTTAACGTATTTTTACAAACGTTTTATAGTGTTATACGGTGTAGTTATCTATGTGTTTTGGCATATTTTTACAAGTGTTTAGTGCATCGTACGACGTATTAACCTATATGTCCTGGCATATTTTTGCAAACGTTTTAATATGTTCTACAGAGTAGTTACTCAAGTGTTTTGACTTATATTTTCAAATATATTATCATGTTTCACTGTGTGATTATACGTTTTGATAAACGTTTGCAAAATTACCGCCATTTGGAATGTCGTTATTTACGTAGTTCTGCATGCATGTTTTTCTATATGCTTGTGTACTAAATGTTTACACGAATAACATGTCGAAAAATTGTGTATGTCACTCAAAATGCAAATCGATAAATATAGATAATTAATCGTTGCGATCCTTTTATGATTTCAGAAGGTCACGTAGCCAACGTAACGGACAGCCCGCCAAATCCAGATCCTGATCCCACGAAAGCAGCCAATCCTGGTTCAATCTGTGAGTCTACGTTGCCGGTAAAACGATCGCAGTGGTTTAAGTCAGCGATCGGTGAGTCGCATGCTTTATGGTTCCTCCGGTTCCCATCATGTCGTAGGACGAATGGTCCGAAACGACACGGGAACTGGTTGTATTTTTATGTATGAGCGAGCATAGTGACCACGACTGTACGATCGTGAAATATTCGTACAAACTGTATATTTTATTTATTAGATCAGGATAGGGTTTTCTTGTACATCGCGTTTCAATCTTTTTACGAATCGATATATTAAATTTAAAACTACATAGAAGTCGGATGACCCTCCGATTTCACAGTAGTTTAGTTATCGATTCACTTACAATTTTTCAATTCAATTATTTTGAAATAATTTAAAAAAAATGTTTTTTGAACTCTTTTCAAATATACATATGTACAAGAAAGTTTCGCGAAGAACAGATTTCGATATCAAAGTTAATTATCATGAATGTTCTTAGTCATTTAGTAAATTTACTTTGATATTAAAAATCTGTTAAGAATGTAATAATCGATATACTTAGATTTTTGCAAAGTGTTCCTCCATTTTTTATTTTCAAATATAAAGTTAATTTTCTGGAGAGAATACTTTATTAGCATGTTATTAATCATGTTTCTTAGCTCAGGATTTTCAGCACACATGAAGAAAACTGGTAGGTCAAAATACGATTGGCCGTGTTCATTTTTATGCTCTAAACTCATACGCGTGCTTAGATGCTACTCGCATGAGTTAGGGCAGGTGGACACGGTTTAGTTTTAAGATGTTTCGGCGATCGACAATTTGACAGTGAATTATACGACACAAGTTACACGTGTGTGTGTGTGGTTAGGTCGTGGACCTTGTGTCGTTTACAAACTATATTAATTTATTATAAAAACATACAAATTTTTCAAAAAGTTATTGCAAGATATATTGAAAATGATTTAGATTCAATTACAAATTTATAACAGTCGAGTTAGAATAAATTGCAAAATAACATGCACATATTACATTGAATATTCCAAAGAATTAGAAAATGAAATATGTAAATGTTCAATATTCACTGTCGATTGTCGGTCGATTTCAGCAAAAAAGGTATGAACTTAGAGTGTGAATGTTGTATTGAACTCGGGTGACGGAGACGTCCCGGGACGTACTCCCTAGGAGTAGGCTTTTTTGCACCCGGGTGGCGTGTGTGAGAATCGTGGAGTGTGTTTTTGTGAGAATGGTCTTTGCAATTTTTTAAATATAGCGTTAGGCAGGCAGGTAGCTTACTTCTGGTGTGATTGAGTTAGTTTTAAGTAGGTAGGGCCAGAGCAAGCTTTCATGTTTCTCTGTCCTCCGTAAAACACACGTGAGATGCTTGCATCTGGGGGGTTAACGAAAAATCGAGAAGAGAAAATCTAAATATGAATTTATTCTGTTTAATATTCTCTTGAACTCGATTGTTCGTAAGGCCAGGCCTTTTAGTTTGTAAGCCGCAGTCGTGGTACTAGACCCGATTGCAAAAATGAAGTATACAGTGAAGTGAAGTGAAGTGCTTTAAATAAAAATTCTACTCGGACATTCTTTTACGGACAGCGCATTCTGAGAATCGCTGGTCGTACACCTTTTGATTTGTAGAATTTCTTTTTCTTACTAAAGTAGAATTTTTAAAGTTAGAATTTTTTTAAAGTAGTGAATTTTTATGATATATATTATACAAAATTTCAATTTCGTTATCGATTGAAATAAATGGATAGTGGTTCAGTTTTATTTTTATAAAATTGTCTGCTATCTGTTTGTGGAGATCGATAGCGCGATTGAAAGTACTTAATATAAAAGCTAAGAATGTCCGAGTTACCGTAAAATTTCGCGAGTGATTTTTGTGAGGCTGTG
Organism: Megachile lagopoda; assembly: GCA_036983795.1. Taxonomy (NCBI): domain Eukaryota; kingdom Metazoa; phylum Arthropoda; class Insecta; order Hymenoptera; family Megachilidae; genus Megachile; species Megachile lagopoda. Next base: position 10,776,350 of record CM072800.1, read on the forward strand.
CCGAAGAGAGAAGAGGCTATATGCCGAAGAGCCCCGGCAAAAGTTGCCAAAGAAGAGGGGAACTATTAATGGCTGTCCATCTTAGGATGGAGAGTCATTTTGTCACTATGCTCGCTATTATTTTTTTGTATTTTACATGTGTCTTTTTTTACGGTACGCAAAGTATCGTCAAACGCGTTTTGCTCGAATTTTGACGAGCTCACGATCGGTCCGCGATTTTATTTCGAATTTTCAGGTCTTTTCTTTGCATTTTCTATTTCTCACAATTTTACATGTTAATAAAATGTTGTATGTTTCAGTATTTGGTTTTTGGCAAGTTATTGTGTTGTTCTCTCTTCTCAAATTTGCAATTTTCATTGCGTTTTGTATGAAACAAAGAAAAACTTCGCTTCTGTTCAATTTCGTACTTTAATAATGTGTTGTATGTTTCAGCTTTCAATTTTTGGTAAGTTCTGACATTGTTCTGTCTTCTCAAATCCGCAATTCTCATTGCGTTTTGTATTTTTCGAATGTTTTGTATCAAATAAAATAAAATTTTGCTCCTCCTCCCACAATTTTCTATGTTAATAAAGTTTTGTATGTTTCAGCTTTTGATTTTTGGTAAGTTATTATGTTGTTCTCTCTTCTCGAATCTGCAATTCTCATTGCGTTTTCTATGTTTCGAAAGTTTTGTACCAAATAAAGTAAAATTTTACTCCTTCTCCTACAACTTCCTATGTTAATAAGATTTTGTATGTTTTAGGATTTCATTTTTGGTAAGTTATGTCTAGTGCATTAAGCCGAGCTTGTGGGAGGATGGGTGGGCTCGGGCGCAAGTTTTTCGTCACGTTACGTGGCGAAAAGCTTGCGCAAATTGTACCTCTTATTCTATCTTGCACTTATCTTTGTGACAATTTTTTAACTTCCTGCATATTAGATTGTAGTAGTAGCTTGTCATTTTTTCTCAATTTCTTCAAACTTAAAAGAAAGTTCTTCTAACTTTCTTCTCTATCCCCTTGCTTTTTTTTACAAATTTTTAGATTATACAAGTGCAATTTTAGAATAAGAGGTACATGTAGGGCATTTATAATATGTATTGCAGTATGCGTGAGTGTGTGAGTGAAATGTATCCTGTATCCTGTACTCACATTCACATCGCTGGATCATAGGATTTTTCAAACTCCGCATGATTTTATTTTTAGGTTCGAAGTTTTCAAGCCTCCACGTTTTATTTCTTCTTCTGTATTATTTTATTATTTGATTTTTAATATGTATTGTACCTTCATTTCATTAGTGAATTTTGGTTGGAGCTTCGGGGCTTTTGGATCTCCTCGTCACTTTAATTTGCTTTTGAGTTTTTCACATCTCCAAGATTTTATTTCGGGTTTCAGGTTTTTAAACCTCGTCTCATTTTATTCTGAGTTTCGTTGTTTCTGAACCTCCACGTAATTTCATTTCGGATTTTCAGGCTTTCAAACTCGATTTCGATTTTTCAAGTTTTGTTTCGAATTAAGAAAGATTTCGTTCGTTGTTCTTCAATTTCCTATCTTAATTACATTTGTATGTTTCAGGTTATTATATCAAGTAAGTAATTTAATGTTTCATATTTATCTTAATTACATTTGTAGCTTTCAGATTTTTATTTCAAGTAAGTAATTTAATGTTTCATATTTGTCTTAATTACATTTGTAGCTTTCAGATTTTTATTTCAAGTAAGTAATTTAATGTTTCATATTTGTCTTAATTACATTTGTAGCTTTCAGATTTTTATTTCAAATAAGTAATTTAATGTTTCATATTTGTCTTAATTACATTTGTAGCTTTCAGATTTTTATTTCAAGTAAGTAATTTAATGTTTCATATTTGTCTTAATTACATTTGTAGCTTTCAGATTTTTATTTCAAGTAAGTAATTTAATGTTTCATATTTGTCTTAATTACATTTGTAGCTTTCAGATTTTTATTTCAAGTAAGTAATTTAATGTTTCATATTTGTCTTAATTACATTTGTAGCTTTCAGATTTTTATTTCAAATAAGTAATTTAATGTTTCATATTTGTCTTAATTACATTTGTAGCTTTCAGATTTTTATTTCAAGTAAGTAATTTAATGTTTCATATTTGTCTTAATTACATTTGTAGCTTTCAGATTTTTATTTCAAGTAAGTAATTTAATGTTTCATATTTGTCTTAATTACATTTGTAGCTTTCAGATTTTTATTTCAAGTAAGTAATTTAATGTTTCATATTTGTCTTAATTACATTTGTAGCTTTCAGATTTTTATTTCAAGTAAGTAATTCAATGTTTCATATGTGTCTTATTTACATTTGTATGTTTCAGCTTTTTATTTCAAGTAAGTAATTGAATGATTCATATTTGTCTTAATTATATTTCTATGTTTCAGCTTTTTATTTCAAGTAAGTAATTTAATGGTTCATATTTGTTTAATTACATTTGTATATTTCAGGTTTTGATTTTAAGTAAGTAATTTATATTTGTCTAATTGCATTTCTATGTTTCAGCTTTTGATTTTAAGTAAGTAATTCATATTTGTCTTAATTATATTTCTGTGTTTCAGGTTTTGATTTTAAGTAAGTAATTCGTATTTGTCTAATTACATTTGTATATTTCAGATTTTGATTTTAAGTAAGTAATTCATATTTGTCTAATTACATTTCTCTGTTTCAGGTTTTGATTTTAAGTAAGTAATTGAATATTTCACAAATATATTGTTATTTTATTTGCATATTTCCCTCGAGTCGACTCGAATTTTATTTCATTTTGTTCCGAAAATGTTAAACTTATTTATCGACTTACTTACTACTTTTGCATCTGTTTTCTCCTTTTGCATATTGTTTCTGATTGTTACAGCATAGGTAATCATCCAGGACTATCACAGAGATATTTCACCGATGGATCCGCTAATTTTAAGTTAATTTTAAGTTGCGTACAAAATATTGTAATACACTGTAGTATGGATGAGTGCATGTGAAATGCGTATATACGAAACTTGAAGATATCATCGAGGGAGCATCAAGAAATCATCGAGGGATGCGTGCGTTAATTTTAAGTGTAATTGTAATCTCGTGGGAGGGCGGGTGGGTCCCTGTAAGTGCCTCTAATTCTAACTTGCACTCATTTTCACAATTGGTGAACTTTTTACGCGTTAGATTGTAGTATAACCAGTTATTTTTTGTCAATTGGTCCGAACCCAAGTGGATCATTGGGGGTACATAATGCTGTGAACACGCGGCAGTTGTGAGCTGCAAATGCTGGTGTAGCGCCAGGGACACATCTCTGCGAGGCATTTTGATTGATGGTCCATCTCGATCTGCCGCTTCACGGCGTGGGTTTCCTCTCTGCTGTTAGACTCCCTTTCAACGGGAGCGGGGAGAAATGGGAAACCCTTCGCGGATGTGTCACTCGTTCTTGCCAGTGTTTTCGGTTCATATCTGTCTCGTGGTTCACGTAAGTCACGATGCGACTACCCTTTGACCCAGGAGGGCGAGGTTCACTTGGCAGAAAATGCTGACCCACCTTCTTGCGAAAGTTCTTCTAACTTTCTTTCTTTTTTGTAGAAAGTTCTTCTAACTTTCTTACCTTTTTGTAGAAAGTTCTTCTAACTTTCTTACCTTATTGTAGAAAGTTCTTCTAACTTTCTTCCCTTCCCCTTTGCTTTTGTACTTCGTTATAGATCATATGAGTGCAATCTTAGAATAAGAGGTACGCGTGCGGCGTTTAGAATAAGTATGTTAATAAGCGTGTGCGTATGCGATTGCTGTTTTAAATTGCACTCATTTTTATTCGCGAACTTTTTCCGCGTTAGATCATAGTATTAGTTCCTCTCCTTCCTCTCTCGTTTATCGCTTCATTTCACGTAATACGAGTGCAATTTTATAACAGAGTGTGTATGTGGGATCCCACGAATTTAGTATTAAGTTTATAAGTGAGTTTGCGTGAGCGCTTACAATTCTAACTTGCACCTATTTTCACAATTCGTGAATTTTTTTGCGCGATAGAGTGTAGTATTAGTCGGTAATTCTCTGTCGATTGGTCCGAACCCAAGTGGATCATTGGGGGTACATAATGCTGTGAACACGCGGCAGTTGTGAGCTGCAAATGCTGGTGTAGCGCCAGGGACACATCTCTGCGAGGCATTTTGATTGATGGTCCATCTCGATCTGCCGCTTCACGGCGTGGGTTTCCTCTCTGCTGTCAGACTCCCTTTCAACGGGAGCGGGGAGAAATGGGAAACCCTTCGCGGATGTGTCACTCGTTCTTGCCAGTGTTTTCGATTCATATCTGTCTCGTGGTTCACGTAAGTCACGATGCGACTACCCTTTGACCCATGAGGGCGAGGTTCACTTGATAGAGAATGCTGGTCCACCTTTTTGCGAAAGTTCTTCTAACTTTCTTTTCTTTTAGTAGAAAGTTCTTCTAACTTTCTTCCCTTCTCCCTTTGCTTTTTATACCGTTTTAAATAACACGGGTGCAATCTTAGAATGCAAGCGCGTTGAATTGTATGGTGTGCCTGTGTGCTATAAGTTATTTGTGCGTGCGTGCGATACGAGTTCTTTGCTATATTATGGTAAAGAACTTGTATATTTTCGCGAGCCAACGGGCTAAGTAGAGTTAGAACTCATTTATCCTTCCGATAAATGAGCTATTTGCAATTGGAGGGTGGTAGGGATTTGGAGATAGGGTGGGTCACTGTCGTAGCAACCTCCACGTGGTGTGACCTGGTAATCGATATCGTTTTCTAAACAATTAAAAGATGATCTTTAGAAAACGATATCGAGCTAATAGCTACGATTTACTTTTAAGTTATAATTTTATTTATTGTTCAACATTAACTTTTACAATAATGTCTTTTCACGGAACGACATGTTTACACTCGCCAGAGTGACGTGAAAGTTACTATTTGTAAGAAAAAATGAAGTGTTGTATCGTACTAGTACCTTCGCTCTCTGTTAGGTGGCGATAGGGATACTGTTTTCAGAGGGGACATGAATGTAAAAGTGAGGATTTTAAAATACTTTCGACTTTTTAAATGAATTACATTGCAGAGAAGTATTGGTCATCTTGCAGCAAGCTTCATTTTATTTGAGAAAACTTTACTATTTATCGATTCCTGTGAATTAGGCACATTGTATGCCAATGCTAGAGAGTTGATGGCGCAATTTCTATCTTTTATAAATACTTTAACACGTTTTTGATTTACACCTATTATTGTCTTATCTGATTAGTAATCAATTAACGGTATATCAGTAACCTAATTCCATAATTTTGTGCAGCTTTTAAAAGTGTTTTTTCCGATAAATTAACTACACCAAAATCGAACATCTCAATCAAAATATTACTTGCGTCTATTGATTCGATTTATTCGTAATATAGCACATACAGAATATAACTTTTATATGAAGTGTCAGTAGTAGAACATACGTGACAATTAATTCAATCGTTAATTACTGCAATCGTTACACGTTATTTTCATTTCTTATTAGCTTCCGACATGGATACACCCACTTTTATATTGCACTTCATAATTGTGCCTCAATTGCAATTACGAATTATTTAGTATTTCCACTGAATATGAAATATACATTACAAATTGTAATTTTTTGTATATTTTATTGTGCTAGTTATGATATCTAATTATCTAATCAGCGATGCAAGTATTTTTAATTAGAATAGTAACAAGATTCCTCACATAAAAATATTCTTAATATAAAATTCTTTGAATTTCTAAAGAAGCTTGAGTATCATTCTCATGTAAGCGATGTAGTACCGAACGTGTTGAAATACCTAATGTCTGGCAATATAATGCATTGCATTGTAATGGGTGATGATCTAACTTGTGATGATCTAACGTGTTGCGATACATTGCATGGCGGTACAATGCGTGGCGATCAAATTTATGGTGACCAAATGCGTGGTGATCTAAATCGAGGCGATCAAACATCGAGGTGATTTAAATCATGACCATCAAATGTGTGGAGATCTAATTTGTGGCGATCAAACGCGTGGTTATTTAATTTGTGACGATCATATGCGTGGTGATCTAATTCATAGCAACCAAATGCGTGGTGGTCTAATTCATGGCAATCAAATGCATGGTGGTCTAATTCACGGCGATCAACCACGTGATGATCTAATTCGCTACAATCTAATGCGTCGCGATGCAACGTGATATAAGGCACGGCGTAATATAACATAATATAACACCTAGTGATCTCACATGAGTGTATAACCCGTGGCTACAAAGTGGTGCTATCCCATCTCGACTACACAAAGCGTAGTGATTTAGTTCACTATCGCACTCATCGATCAAAAGGACCATGGACCTCCTATATTGTAATGGTTTTCGTGGACCCCATAATGGCGCGTCTCCGCCATTGCCGTGCGCGAAAACCCTCTCGATGGTGGCAACAAAACGAGAGTACCGTATTCGATACGTGTTGCATTCTATCTGATAAATCGGAATTCGAACGTAGCGGAGTTAAAATCGTTCTTTAGATACCGATCCGTTTGAAGCGAACATGAGTCGTCTAAAATCGCGATCAGCAGCCGTAGGTTCTTACCGGCGCGGCGCCGTAAAGTACGAAGGTAGGAGCGGAAAGTATGAGCGGATCGGTTCCTGGTTTGCATTTATTGCGGCGTCTCGCGAGTGAGGCGTGTTCGAGAGAGCAATCGTTCGTTGGCCGAAGAGGAACAGACGGTTTAAGGGGGCGAAGAGCAAAAGAAAATTGTTCGCGGCGGTTGGAAATGAGCGGAGAATCGAAAGGCAGAAGGGGTTGAGGAACAGGTGTGGTGGGGGAGGGGCAGGGAGAGAGAGCGGGGAGGGATATCCAGAGGATCCTTGCTCGATACGATACGGGGCTTTCGTTGCTTCGTGCCGCGATACACGGTTTAGTCTTCCTGCGACCGTCCTTTCGAACTGGTTGCTGTTGTTTTCGACGATCGCGTGCTACCTGGAACCGATTTAAACGTATTCGCAAATCGATCGACAGTCCCACGCGAATTGGTACGATCTGCGTTGTGCACAGTGCTGGTTCTTTTTGTGTGAATAAAAAACGGTTCCAGTGATCGTCGCGACGTGAAGTGCGAAGTGAAACTGCGTTAAAATGGTTGAACGGCGATGAGGATTCAATTTATTTTTCCTAGGTACTTCGTTTTCCTTCCTTCTAACGTTACGAATAGTTCTAACAGTGATGTGATGAGAAAAGTGAAACTATGAATTAATTTTCGTTTCTGTGATTATTGCGCGATTGACTGGAGTAAATTTTTAGTAGGATATGTTTATATTTAACGAGATATTTAGTGATTCTTGTATGTAAATTAGAAAAGTGAAAAATGTGGAATTAGTAAATGAACTTTACGTCTAGCAAACGAGTCTTCCGTTGATAACGAATTCGCGTGAGGTGCGGTAATAAAACGCAATCGCATGTGTAGTTCTGGAATCTTCCGATATTATGCTATATGTGATAGAAATATAGTTTCACTCATCGTTACGCTCATTTTTTTGATTGTCCTTCTTTTATGTAACATCATTTTAATTGCGACATATAGATTCTTAAATGTATGTTTACTCGTCTTTGAAAACTATTTAGTTCGAATGAAAATAGTAAACAGAGCATCGTAGATTGCATGAGTTTCATTGCAAAATGACGTAATTGTCAGGTGACGTTACAGAAAGATTGATACAGTTTGCAAAACCTTTTAAATGCGTTACTGTAAAAAGTCGATTAAAATGATTATACAGCTATTACGTATATCGTAGTACGCGATCTACAAAAAGTAGAAAATAGTTTCCTTATTGACTAAATACGAAATGCGAGTTAGAAAACGTGCACGCTGGTGATATCAACGCCCGCGCAAGAAAGACGCCACAGAAACACGGCTCCATTTCATTCTCACAATCTCTTTCGCTTTTAATTCTATTCAAAGTTTTGATTTCTAAAGCTACAGAAAGTTTCGAGACATAATTCAACAGATTTCTAGCGATTTCACGTCTTCCGATTTGCATATTTGTAAATCAGTAGTTAACTACTGTACGACGCTTCAGTGTTTTGAAATTTCACCTTTTCGCGAGTTGCATAGTGTTCGAAAGTCAGGCGTCATAATTCAGTATTTTGAAAACAGTAACGGTCGAAAGTAAGAGGTGATCACTCATTTGTTTCAACTCTGAATGTTGCGTGCCATCGCGAACAATTACTTAAAATTGCAGATTGATTTCTATCGGAGGATCGTGTGTTCGTGTCGAGTGATTGTGATTTGTTTTCAGATATAATTGACACAATTTGGTGGAAGTATGGTGTAATTTACCGTTGTACGATTGGATTACGAGCAACGGCGATTCGCTTTGGATGAAACATGTATGGCTGGTGAGTTCATCGTGTTATATATTTCTTGAAAGATTTATTTTGGTAATACATTTTTTATTACCATCATGAATTTGACTAATTAACAAGTTCTTTCCAAGTTTAACTTTTCACGAATTAGACATACTAACAGGGCAGCATACTTACACAAATTAAATCTTAATTAAAATTTGAATATTTCATCACAATGAACTATAAGAATGTTTTAAAAACATTTACACGTGCAAAAAACTATTTGAACAAAGTCTAACTTCGTTCAATGAACTAGATAATTTTTGTCTTCGTAAATAAATGTCAGTTCGCCAAATAACAGCAAACGTAGAGTTCAGCAATGTGTTTTATGAATCACACCCATTCTTAAAGAATTAACATTCTTCTACGTAGCTTCTTTCAAGCGATCCGAACGGTTCAATTCGTATTCCGCCTCGATTTGCGTCGTAGAAAACCTGTTGAAACCTTGTAGTTGGTTACTTTCAGTGGTTTCAATAGAATTTTACTTAACTCCGCCCGTAAAAGCTGCTCGCACGTGCAAGTTGTTCCCTTCTTTGAAAGATGGACGAAACAGAGGGCGTCGTTCCATACGAAAGTCGGCGTCGTTTCGTGGAAGTTAGAGTTTAAGGTTTGCATGCACGTTGAAAGAGAATGACGAACCGCGAAACGTGCGTGTATAGCCTAACGAACGTATTCTGAATACCTTGTTCAGACTGCGTATGCATAAAGCCGGCACGTGTGCCTATATATTTTTTTGCTTTCTTCATTCAATATGCATCCGGTTGGCTGCGCGGCACAGGTAATAACGCGTCTTCCGTTGGTCACGTAACAATAGAAGCTCTATTAAATTTTTCTGTTACGATCGGTGAAACCGCCTGTATCGGGTGTTCCAAGAGAATCCTGACAAATCCTTAAAATATACACCGTGGTTGCAATTTTTACACTTCACGCCTTTCCTGTTCAGAGGGTGAGTTTTTTAATTCAGAAATTTTCCGAGTTTTCGAGTTTTAAAAATTTAGCAGTGTGCACCTTATCAAACTTAAAGATTTAGAAATGTACATTTCTTCAAATTTATGAACTTAGAAATGTACACTTTTACAAAATTTAAAGATGTGCACTTAAAATTTTAAAATTTAGGAGTGTATAAATTTTCCAAATAACAAATCTACAAATTCATAGGACTGCCTCATCAATAATTAAATATTGGCAATATTGTCGATATGAATGCATACATCGACTAAAGTTTCCTTCAGAGTAATGTAGTGAAAATTATGCAACACTCATTTCTTCCGCTTGTAAGAACTCCGATAGAAAATTATCGCTTAGGAAATTGGCAGAAATGATCGTATAGTAATCACGAGACAAAATGTATAGTTATTAGATAAAAAGTAGAGTGTTTTTTGTTGCACATGAATACACGATGAAAATTGCTAACACCGGTATGGTTGTTTCGTTATAGGAAAATTTGTGAAACTTGTATGTTGCATCCACCGATACAATCACTATAATATATCTCTGCGCATAGCAAACGTAAATGTTACGCTCTGCTGCGGCTTACGATACTAACCACGTGGAATTCGCTAGAATTTATTTGCCTTGCAAGGCCGTCTTTTGGCTCGTCGGGCATAAATTCAACCCTGATACTATGATTTGTTGCACCTATCCTACTTAACTCATCCGGTTTACTGCTCATCGGATCATTATAGTAATTGTACCGAGAATTTTATAGCTACTGATCGTTTCGATTCTCTTTAACAGTTAGATTCCAACAAATGGGATGAGGAAACTTGTTCTAAGCTCTGTTTAGAGACAACCTTCTCTTAGAGAATTTCGTTTTTTGGAAAAGTTTAATAGATTTGGACCTTTGGAAATTTGGGGATTTGAGAGTTTGGTAGCTTGAGAATTTGAGGCTGTCAGAATTTGGGGATTTGAGTATTTGGGGGTTGAAGAATTTGGGGTTTGGGGAATTTAGGGGTTTGAGAATTTGGAGGTTTGAAGAATTTGAGGATTGGAGAATTTGGGGGTTGAAGAATGTGGGGGTTTGAGAATATGAAGGTTTGAGAATTTGGGGGTTGAAAAATTTGAGGGTTTGAGAATTTCGGGGTTTGAGAATTTGAGCACTTGAGAATTTAGGGGTTTGAGAATTTAAGAGTTTGAGAATTTGATAATTTGATAATTTGGTAATTTAAGTGGTGGTTTGAGAATATGAACGTTTGAGAATTTGAGCACTTGAGAATTTAGGAGCTTATGAATTTAAGAGTTTGAGTATTTGATAATTTGACAATTTGCGAGGTTCAAGAATTTGATAATTTGAGAGTTTGATGATTTTAGCATTTGATAATTTGAGAGCTTGAGGGTTTGAGTATTTGATAATTTGAGAATACGAGGGTTTGAGTATTAGGTAATTCCAAAATTTGTAAATTTACTCTTCTGTAAATTTGAAGACATAAATTTTGAAGTTCACATATTTGATCCCTTACTGAAAACAAGTGGTACAAAATTTGCAGTCCTCAACTAAAAAAAGTCTACACAGCACTAAAGTGTACACAGTACACATTAAGCGTCGACCTCACCACTAATGACTATTTGAATTCTTTAGCACAAAAGTATTACTCACCGTGGATGTACATGTATTAACCGATCAATATTCTATTAATGTAATAAATGCATGATGTTAGTCTACTTGTCAAATCAAATACCTTCGAATGATAGTGTATGTGTGCAACATAGAGTTTTATCCGTAGGCAGAGTAGAATATTATTACTGTTCCGCAAAGGGACAGCCAGTAATTAGACTCGACTCTTTTATTATGTACTTGCTTGGGGGATGAACGCAGCCGTGATGAAAGTTCATAGTATCTTTTGAGTTATAACCGTCGTAAGGATAATTCAGTATTCTAAAGTACCGGGAACGACATATACGTGTATGGATTGATAAGCAGGTTAATAGCGAGCTGTTGCCTCGTATTTTATATCTTCGAATATGTGTTTAACTTTATTGACATGAAGTTGTTTTTGTATCATGCGTTACTTTGTACGCGTATAATTTCAAGTTGCATCCTGGAAGAGGTAGATAAGGACTGGAATCGCTACATTTGTACTCGGACTGTAATTAAATCATTATCGGACGTGGAATTAATGATCGTTAACTTAAGGACTTATTTAAACAATGTATTTCGTATCGGTATCTTCGTATCGGCTCAGTAATCGGTGCAATTTGCGGTAATGTTTCAGCTGTTCCTTGATGTTCTTAATTGGTGGGTGTTTCTTGTAAAGTTGTCGGAATTTGGGATTTTGGAATTGAGAATTTTGGGATTTGGAGGTTTGAGAATATAGGGAATTGGGACGTGGAGGTTTAGGAATTTAGGAACTGGGAAATGTTTGGTATTTGGAATTTAAGGAGTTTATGACTGTAGGGTGTGTGGACGTGCATATGTGAAACTTTTGGAATAGAGATTGAAGAATTTGAAGTTTTGGGATGTGTATATTTGGGAATGTAGAATTTGAAGACTGTGAAAATTGAAAATATAGAGATATCAAATTTAGGATTTTAAAATTTGAAGATTTATAGGTGTATAAATTTTATATCTTGAAGATTTGCATATTCGAGATCTGTTGCCTCTACGTTTGCTAGTAAACTCTGCTACTATACGGATTACAAGCATATCCAATCATCATATAAAGTTTCATTTGATTTTGATTAAGCTTACGTTTCGAACACCTATAATAAACATGAATCATATTTCCAGTAATCTGAAACTCCTGACGCTAATTATAATTTACATGTCAATAACTGTTAAACTCAAGGTAAACATATTTCCATCATTTCAGTCCCGATATTAACTGCTAAAATAAATGGCCGCTAATGTACGTATCTAATATCGTAGAAAATCATAAAAACAACAAACTAATAGTCTTAATTATAAATTCCGGAACAATCTGCATAGAAGATTTATCATATTTCCCTCGTTAGTCGGCAAACATCAACAGCTTCGGCTTTGCATAATTTAACACCTTCGATGTCTGCTAATGCAAACGGTCGTGCGTATAATAAATTACACGGTGTAATAATAAATTATGTTAGAGTGATAACAGGTGATCGCGTGAAACGCCAAGACGCACGCTTGCACGCGCGTATCCGCTTCGAGTTTCGCGCGTCGACGCTCACGATTGACTTTTCCCAATGATCGGTCGCGATCGATCGATCCGGCTAGATCTTTGTCGTGCCAGCACGAAACTGTAAAATACACGAACGCCTGGCGTCTCGGTAGGTAGCCGAGCGTAAAATTTCCAGGTAGCGGATGGCAAAACCCGATCCATTTATCTAATATCTCGTCACGCGTGCGTGTACGTTCTTGTCCTATGCATTAATTAGCCTAATCGCGGCAGCACAATCGACTTCCGAGATGTGTCGCGAACTTGTTCATCCGCTACCAGAATCCTGGAATAGTTGCCACACGAGGAGACACGATCGCGCAATTAACGCTAGATTTACAGGTCGCTTTGGGGATCGTTCATTTTTTAATCGAAATGTAGAACGGTAAATAAGGGATGAGTAAATAGTCAAATAGTAAGGGTAAAGTTGATTATACAATGATTCTTTATCTCCACAAAAGTTCTTAACCCACTGTTGCATGAATCTTTATGACAAGTTGAACAAAATACATATGGCTGTTAGTCTTACTAAATACAAAATACATATAGGCTGTTAGACACATGGCTGTGGGCATGAAATGAATAATAAAATTTTGTTAAAAAATTTGATTTTGTTTTCACTTTATGATGTTCAGACTCTTCAGTATTATCTATTTAATATATTGTACAACATTTGAAAAAGTCAAACAAATATTTAGACAGCTTCTTAATTTAAATTTGAAACAAGAAATCTGAGTTCCGCCATTTTGAGTTATGTGAATAGTGTCATGAGAGGATGCGTAAACAGGGTGCGCAGTCGTTCCAATTTTGCAAGATCTGTTCTTGCCTCTACATTCAGAATTGACTGTATCTATGATTTTAACCTCGGACAAGTTTAGGAAAACCATTTGGAGTTTGACAAAATCACGTATCTTCCGATATACAAGTTTTGACCGAATGACGATAAAAAAGAAACAAGAAGGAAGAGAAAATAATCCCGCTGGAGAAAATGGCGTATTACACGTTTTATCCAACAGAGTATTCCGCCAGTACGATGGCACCACCTTAAATCCTTCTTGCGGTTTCTGGTATCTACGATACAGAGGGTGACATCGCACATTTCTTAGGCGTTCTCAGTATCACCGACTTCTTAATCTCGGACGTGACAAATTACCTCTTGGTGGCGAGGAACGCGTATACTTCTTTCCTTACTTCTTTTTCTCGTGTTGTTTTTATTTGCATCTTTGAGCCATTTCGCGCCGAACGTGATTCGAAAAGCGTGTTCAGGAAGGTTGAAAAATTATCTTGGGATTATATCTGCCTGTCTTGGAGCTTTGTCCTCTCTATCAAATGTCAGAAAACTATTCTCGACATTTATAGCCGACCTTTATATGACATTTTTTATTTGTACCTATAAAACTTCTGTATTTTGTAGGGAGAAACTTGAGACATTCTGTGTTTTATTGTCGAATAAAAATGTTTGACTATATATTATGGTTGTGGTCTGTTGTGTATAAGTACGTTGTGATTTCCAATTTGAAATATGGCAGATAGCTTTGAAATTATGGCTTCTTGGGAATTGGATTTTTTAATTTAATTGTATAACCATTATTAAGTTCTTAATACGATCTGTCGAGAGTTATTTATTGCGTTTGTATTAATACTAGTGTAGCGAGTTATGACTTTTGAGACCACATCTTCATTGCTTTTTTAGGGGCAATGATGATATAAGGGAAAGAGGACCATCACTCGTAGACATTCTTACATTTCATATTTCGTCATTTTCAAATCTTTTAATTCTCAAATTCCCAAACTTCTAAATCCCTAATTTTCTAAATAACGCATGACCGAAGGAGGTCTCATCTGTCCACCAATGCAAGCATACAAATTACAACAAACTTTACACCATCCTTTCCCAACATCTAGACTGCCTATACTCCTAGTAATTTCCTATGTGCGAAACTAATCTATATTTTGAGTCGAGATCAGACCCATCCCAAGTTGCATGTACACCAACGAACTCCAAAGGGCAGATCAGATTTTACGATTCGTCCTTTGTTGGTTAGGCTCCAGTCGTATAAGTATTACATCTACGCGCATGTAGCACAGTTGAAATTCGAAGGAACGCACGAATCCGACGATAATTTATTCCGTGGCCGTAAACTTCGCCTCGGACAGTCTTCCTACGCTTGTTTCCTCTCGAGCCAAAAGTGTTAAGCAAACACGTATCCAGGGGGTCTCTCCTTCTGCGCATACATTCTCTCCATTTTTTCTTCTCCGCCACACACTCGCCCCTTTTTCCTTTTCCCTTTCCGTCTCTTTCACCTACGCTTCCACTATCCGCTTGGCATCTTCGCGTTTTACCATCGCTAACATTTAAACGCTTCGTCTTTGAGCGCATCTTTCACTTCCTTTTTCCACGGGCAACCGCGTGAAATCGAAATAAATATTCCAGGACCGTGTACCAGAGCTCTTTTTCTTTCCCTCCTATTTTTCTTTTACTTTACGAAACCGTCGGAAAGACGCGTCTCGTTGTTCGCAAACCCTTTTTACGCTTTGTATTTTGGTGCGTGTCAGTTGTAGGAGAATGAAAGCGATTCTCTTAATTGTTTGTAGGTGTATAGTTTCCTTTTGAGAGGAAGAATTGAATACAATAATGATTTGCAGTTTTAGTCATTATTTTGTTTGATGAGTTATATGTTTGTATGCTTACATAAACATGTCTGTACATAGATATGTTTATATATTTACATTGATATCTTTACACAAGTATTATTATTCAGAAAATAACGATTAATATACGTTTTCAATAGGAAAAATATTAAGATAATTTAATCAAATTCATTTTAAGAAAAATTATATAATACTGCAAGTTTACAATATTCTGAGAAGGTACATTATTTTTTGATTATAAGAAATATGAAGATTTTTCAACAATTTTTTTAATTATACAATTTGCAGTAATTATATGAAAGGCATATCTCACCGATAGTATCACCACTATTAGTATACTTTTTCTTTAAGAATATCCCTAGTGTAATATATCTAACTACATTAAATTTCAATTAGACATTTTTTACGACCATATAACCGCTACATCATAGGTGATCAATCAAATGAGAACGATGATACGCTAAAACACAGTACTCGAGTATATTAGGGACACAAAAAAAAACTAACAGATGATATATTGGATGAGTATCATACAGTAACGCATGCTATGTTGTGTACACTATTGTGTATTGCAATAACCAAAGTTTTTTCGTGTATTCTACTGATATCGAGAGTTGATTATACAATCATAGTTATTCAGAGTATTGATCTTGATAGTATACTCCAAGGTCAATGTGACCGTTGAAGCGTGTAACCGGTTATAAATAATTATCACATTAAAAATATTGCTGAAATTAAAACCGACTGTTGTATGTAGAATGAAAAGTTGTTTGGAATGGTGTCCTTGACAGTATATTTCAAGGTCACGTAAACCGGTGAAGCGTGTCCTTTTTTGCATAATTTCTAATCTTGCTATTTATTACTGACAAAGAAGAATTTCATAGTACGTTACTCATTGCAATATATTTACAACAGAATGCAATTATTTTTTGCATTTATTTTGAAGAGTGCAAAATTATTTCCTGCCACTGAAAATAAATACGTCAGATACCGATGCAATCTACAAGCAGATGTTCAAAGATAAAAGGAAGTGTTCTTCAAAGCAACGACTGTCGAAGGAATAACCTAGAGCTATAATTAGCGTACCTCGAAATAATCGATCTTCGCGATCGAACGAAAATTCAAATTACTCGAATCTCGTTGCGGAGGAGCCTTGTAACCCTTCCAGTATAAAGAAATGTCGATTATCCGTAGCTGTAATTAATAGAACACGAGAAGGCCAGAGCCTACCTCTGTCCCAGCTTCGATTCGAATTATCGAATTATCTAATCGCGCTTGTTAACGCCGTGTTTCCCTGTCAAGTCGGCTTGATTTATTGCCGTCGCGAGAGTCGCGATCCTTGATCATAGGTACCCCGAGTTTAGCGAGGAATTTCCTGCGAAATTGCAGAAAAGAGTATCAACTCTTGTGAGCGAGCTCAAACACCTAGGGTGCTAATCAAGCAGAGAATCGTAAGGGTTCCTTGAACACTTCGCGTTAGTTGGCATCTTTATCCCGTACTGTGTACCTTCCTTTTGTAAATAATTATGGGAATTAAGATGGTTAACGTGTTGACGACCGTGGGAGTGTGGCTGGCGTCTCAAGTGTGATGTAACGAAAATCGGTGAAAGAAATGGGACAAGGATTTAGATAACGTTGCTATTATATTATTATAACATTTTTTAGACGTAGATCAAATATAACTAAAACAGTATTAATGAAATACACATACAACAATATAAATAAAATATATACCTGTATGGTTTCTGCATATGTGTTTGTTTCTATATTTATGTTAAAACAAAGAGTGAAAATGTAGAAGATGAGTAATTGGGACATTACAATGATGAGAAAAACAGATGCTAATTCCGAATATTCACGTGTTACAAGATTTAAGCGTCGAATATGCTAATAAATAAAGAATGATGTAACATCCACGCGGTGTCCCACTATCCACATTGAACATTGAAAAAGATTAAATCCTGTCTCGATCGACACCCTAGAAACGAGTTTCTTGTATAAACTGATTCATAGTACGCACACTGTCGTAAATTTGCATATGAAGTCCAACGTAATCCTCGCGAGCGTCATGCGCGTTAACAAGCCTGATTAAATAGCCAGATAAGCGTGGATCGAGTCAAGGTTGCAATCTGAATTCCGATAAATCGGAAATCGAACGGTCGACGAGGATAACGCGAGCTTGTAGAAATTTCTTGTTACCTCGCGAAAGGATTCCGGAAACGTGAATTTTCGTAATGCATTGCCAGTGGGGTATTACACGTTCGCCAGCGTATCGTGTCATCCACGCAAGATAATCGCGATGTATACGATGAAAAATAAACGACTCACGACCAAGGAAGTGGAGTAACAAAAAGACGACGTGGAACATCGCTTGATCCGATCATGTTGCACGCATGAATCGTTCCGAAGATCGCATGCATAATTACCGATCCTATTCCCTTCTGAAACCCTGTTTCCTTGCAGCATATAGATTCCGTTTCAAAGTTCTCCAGTTCCTGCACAGGATAGGAACACAAAGAGGATTCTCTTGTCAATCATATTAAATTTGTACGAAGTGGGTACTAATCGAGATTTCTCTACGAAATCAGATTTTTGGACATTTGACAATTTGGAGATGGCTTAAGAATTTGGAGACCTAGGAAAGTTAGGACCCTTCGGATTTGGAAAGTTTGCAATTTGGAATTTTTGATTATATGTGGGTTCTCAACATTTATTGGCAATATTGCATCTTGACATTTTACGTGGATAATGTCAAGACATTGATATTACTAAAAATATTGACAAGATAATTATCCGTGGTCTCCCGAAAACATATTTGCACTTACATAAAAGAATAACGCATGCATATCTGAACATCGAGAAATATTGACAGTAAAATGTAACACCTCCGCACAATATGTTAAGGTTAATTATTATTACGAATTCAATATTCAATTATTGTGAGGAATAATTAATTTGCCGTAGATTATAAAATTATAAATGTAATAGTGCCCCACGTTATTACCTTAAATGAAACACGTACCGTGTTCAAAGTAACCATTAACGTTATCCACCGCGATCGTAAATCGAGCAATTTGCTACAATTGCAGTCTCGGCAACGCCAAATATCAGGGATTAATAGGGGTTGGACGTTCATTAATATCCCATCAACGAACCGTCGAAAGAAGCAGCCTCTGTTTCCAAGATTGGAACAGTTTGCGAAGTCGAACGAAACGCGTATAGGTGGGACGGGTGCGGTAACGAGTAGCTTTTATTTTTCGTCGATCGTTCGCGTTTACATCGGGGGCTCGTTCGTTCTCTCCCCGCTGCTAGCAAACTGGGCGTGGAGTTGCAGCGAAACTATTTTTTGCCAGCGTTACTCGTTCCTCGGGGAAAAAGCAGAACGATCCCGACCGGATCGCCTCCAGAAAGCGTAACGACGCCGAGGACATCGTCACTTAGCACTCGTCCAGCCACCAAAGTACACGCGTTTGCTCGTCCTGCATCTCCTTACGTCGCTAATCGCCTCGTATTACGTTAATGCGGGACTCGGCACTGTTGTCTTTAACTTTACACGGGTAAACCCGTGCACCGATATAGAGAAATCAACGGATAATAACAGAGTTTCGCGTCCAGGGACTTCGTTGGTCATTTAAGGCGATTCGATGAGGGACTTCTATCGTCGGGAAACCGAGTTTCTACGGTTCATTTCCAGCCGACGTAAAATAACAATTGTACGTTTCACG
Organism: Megachile lagopoda; assembly: GCA_036983795.1. Classification (NCBI taxonomy): domain Eukaryota; kingdom Metazoa; phylum Arthropoda; class Insecta; order Hymenoptera; family Megachilidae; genus Megachile; species Megachile lagopoda. The sequence continues at coordinate 10,795,231 of CM072800.1, forward strand.
CGTTCGCGAATAGACTACCCGAGGCTTTTTGCTGTAACAGCCTCGTGGTCGAGCTCGAATTTTACTTATTTTTTGCCCTCCGGTTTTCATGACGGTGCAAATGCGCCAGTACACGCTGAATCTCGATCGCTGCGGGTTAATGCGACGATAACCACGGTTGCGTGTGCTTTTTCCTCGTTAACTCGACCCTGTTGCCAACCAAAGAAGTACTAGGTATCTAGTGATATTGGAAATTGGAGGTGTTTTAACATGCTGTTACCATTAGAAGCTGCCGGCATTCAGATTCTTAAGATAGCATGATTTTAGGGTATTAGGACTCCAGGAATGTTAGGATCCTGGGGATATTGGGATTCTGCGCGTATTAGGATATTATGAAGATTCAGATTCTAGGGATGTTGGAATTTTAGAGATATCGGGATTTTGGACTCTGGGAATTCTTGAAGTTGAGAGTATTAAGGCAGTGACATTTTAATTTTGTATTTGGGAATTTTGCAGTTCACCTTTTCGTTGTTTGTGAACACAAAGTCTTCCTTTTCGCTATGTGTCTATTGTATTCATCCTTAATAATCACAATTGCAATTGCAACATGCAGAATACATATTATATTAGATTTTCGTGTATAACTACTTACTTAACCCATTCACTGCCAGTTTTAGAGTTAGAGTTTTCCCCTGAGCGCCATGATTATATCTTAAAGGAAACACATAGATTTTTGCAAAATATAATATTTAATTGCAGATGCTAAAATGAATGTACAGTAATAAAAAAGAAAGAAGACACTACAGGATGCCTCGTAGCTGGCAGATGCTTGCTACGAGATATGTCGTACTTGGCAGCGAATGGTTCAAATAGTTTTGCGCAGAGAAACCGTATCTTTATCTTTGAGAGTCAAATCTAAATTACATATAGACACGTTTAATCTCGAACGCCGATAATTCCTGCGCCAGTAAGCTTAACAACTTACAGGTTCGCATAAATTGTACATAGAGATTCTTCGAATCTCGTGATGATGTTTACTTGTTGAAATACCACTACGTTTGTTCTATCTTGTTCGTGCAAGTAATTGAACCTTTACCAGTCAAAACACCGACATTAATACAACGTCTAACCTAAGCGACTCATTTGCGTCCATGCTAAGTTTACGCGGCTATTAAACCTTAATAGCGTGACTTTAGTGCTACATCGACTGCTCACTTTTGTCCCATTTCACTGTCATCTTGGATTTGGTACCATTATATCATCTACCTGCTACTTTCGCTTTCGGAAACCGTTAATGCGTTGCACATTTGCAAAGACATACGAATACCTTGCAGACGCAGTGTTTCATTAACTCTTGGAATATTATATTTTCTCTTTCAAATCAAGTATACATATTTTCTTTTTCAAATCAAATATTTTCTCGTTCAAACCAAATATTTTCTTTGTTGTATAATTTATATTTAATATCGAAGTGTATTAAGAATTTTGTGAACTCAATTTGTTAAAATGATTCTTACAATTTAATTATAAATATTGTTGGTAAACTTAACCCTTGAGAGTATCATCGTTGAAATGACGCGCCTTAAATGTTGATTGCGTAAGAAATCAATATGGGACGTCACTTATTCCAGCACGTTCATTGGTTGATTACTTTCGTGTACACCTGTTATTTCACGGTGGTCGAAACAATAAAATCATCATGAATATCGAGAAAGTCTTTCTATATCGAATAAAGATTCTCAAGGGAAGACTTTTAAAATTATTACCAGACGCCATAACAGTTTGGTTTCCCATCCGGTAGAATTTTCCGCTCGCCTAATGGCGGCGGATAATCGCTTCGTTAAATTATAATTTCCTCGTGATATTTCTTGGAAATGAGAAAATGGCGCGAAATGGTGTGTCGGCAAACGATTGGAACGTGTTCTTATGGGGTATTCGATCCGGCCCGGACAGAAAGCACGAGAACCGCGCTGTATAATTGTTATATGGCGAAGTAATCGAGCACGCTGTTCTCACAGGAGAGCCGGTCGATCGAGAATGCGATCGGCGTGAAAGTACTGACAGATCCTAATGAGCGTCGAGGAAGAAATACGGGGAGGATATACGACCTTCGGTAGCGCTTTAAGGCTACCTTTGTTTTTAAACCCATCGCGAGATCCAGACTTACAACCAAGTTACAGCGACTTGGCTACCTGCCGACTATCTTTTACTAACCCCGTCCCTTTTGAATAATTCTAGCCGTCAACGAATAAAACGAGATCGAGGTGTTGCTTTTGATTGCGCCGAGGGACCAATTTAATACTCAGCAACGCGCGTACCTTCGTGAAGATCAGAGTATGAATTATCGGGTTTTCAAACGTCGAGAGTCTGATCAAGTTCAGTGACAGAAAAGAAAAATCTAATACACCAATTTAACAAATTTGTTAAAAATCACTGATAAATAGTATTAATTATTGTTAGGTTTTAATGTTTTCAAGATCTAAATTACGTGTCTAATTACGGTACTTATTAAAGCGTTATTGGCTTATTAAGCGGTCGATAATTTTATTTTTACAATACGAAGAACGATGTAGAAGAGCTAAGAAATTCTTAAGGAGTTCCTAAGAGACAGCCATACTTAAGAGATGATAAAAGTATCCGCTCTAATATACTTCGTTCATCTTCTTAACTCGTTAGTATCAAGTATCTCGAAGCGGATACGAGCGGTTCTTTTTACCCCGCGTCTGAAAAACTCGTATGATTTCATTAAAAAAGAAAAGTTAGTACCGAGCTCGAAGTATTTAATCGTATACTTTTACACTCCCTTATTACATTCTTTGGTACACTACAAATAGCGTTCATGGCAGGTGTTTCTTTGAACCGATGAGATTCCTACGTTCCTTCTTTGGACCTAACAAGACGTCGGTACAACGAACACTTGCACTAACTAGACATATTCTTCCTCATAAATATATATTTTTTATTCCTCGAGTCATCCTGTAAACCTTGATTGGCGTTAGTAGGCATTCGATTTCATTAAAATCCATTCCGGATACGAATCTTGATCCGTAATCATCGTCTGTAATTTTGATCGACCTTAGAATAGGTCACAGAGCTTTTTCAAAGTAGCTGTAATTATTTTTACCGGTGGAAAATTTCTTCACTCTTACAAATTACTTATTTATTTTAATCCGTGTTAACTACAATATTTTGTTAACGATTCTACCATTAATTTTGTTATCAAGGAACGATGTGTGAGAGGAGGATAGCTTGAACTGTAAGAATTTGAAAATTTCTAATTTACAAATCAAATTTACATTTTGCTTTTAAAGCTGTCGTGATATAATAAGAGTCTACTCTGCCTAAACACGGGATTAGGCTACATTCTTATCTACCCTGAACACTAGTACATCTGAAGTCGATTATAAAAATCCCACACAATGCCGAGGTGAGGTCCATGACACTACGGTTTCCGTATTCGATCGCTAACGTTCATGATGGTCACCCAGGAGATTTACTTAAGCCTGTCTTCTAAAAGTGTCCGTTCGTTTTAAAAAAAGTTGAGAGACACTGTGGCACAATATCGTAATTTATAGAAGGCGTAGAAAACATTTTACACGGTTTTTGCGGTCGTTCGAAAACGTGTCTCATCGAATCGTATCGATGTTATTCACACGAGATACACCCGGTACAGATGTAGGCGTGTATGTGTGGGCAGAAAATCGCTAGAGAACTGCAAATGGTTCTGTCGCCACCGTGATAGTAACCGTGGTACAAGTACCGCGTAAACTTAGTATTTCACGGCTAAACGGGATCGACCAGCTCGTAATATTTATTTTCGTCGGATGCTATCGTCTTGTCTGACGCACTCCGCTGATCGTAGAGTTGATCGTCGGTGGATTCAGTGTACCGGACTACTCTTTGCTACGACATCGATTCGCCAACGAGAAAAACTCGTCCGACGTCTGGTCTTGCAGGATTTTCAAGAAAACCACGCTCGCGTACGATAGAACACGGCTCGTTCGAACGATCCCGTCGTTTGTACGGGACTGGCTACACCGTTCACGTTAACGTGCCTTAATAAAACTGTGGGGGTTTAGTTGTGCAATGGAAGCTTGCACACGACTGATACGAATAATATGTATACTACGTTCTCTGAGCTGATCAATGGATCTCGTTCTTAATTCCACGACTTCGGACACGGCGAACGGACATTGGCGTAGCTAGGGTTTTTGTTTGAGGTTGACCTTTGATCGCTAAGCGTCATATCGACATGTATAACTACTAAACATGTATGTATACATATGGGTATACATTTTGAACTTGAGCTTAGGTTAAGTCAGGTGTATTCGGGTGGATACTCGACATATGTATGTGGATCTTCGGACAGTTCAACTGTTTTCGATAGTCTCTTGTTTTATTGCAGTTATTTATATTGACAACCAATTTCTACTGTATATTTTTAGATTTAGAAATTTCAATAGTCGGATACTTGGAAATTTGGGGAATTTGGGAAATTTGGAGATTTGTGAATTTTGGAATGTGTAGATTTAAGTATTTAGTAATTTGGAAATTTGATCATGTAGAGATTTGTGAATTGACGAGTTTGAGGATTTGTGGACTTAGCGATTTGTAGTTTAGAGCATTTAGTAATTTGAAAGTGTAGAAATTTGAGTATTTAAAAATTAGAGAAATTGGGAATTTCAGGAAGTATGGCAATACCTAGAGTCTCCCTCGATTCATTCTAGCATCCCTAGGACCTCCTTAAACTCTACTCAGATTCTACGAATAACTATCTCCAGAAAATTGCAAATTCCCAAATCTAAGTCAAATTCAATAATTCAAAAACTGTCTAAACATAAATTTCCTAAATTTCAAAGTTCACATGTACAATAATTTGAAAATGTCTAAACTTGAAAAATTTGTAGTTATAAATCTTGTACCATAACTAAAGTACCATAATAAAGCGACTTGTACATTTATAATAGTCAATCTTTGTGTTACATAGCCTCGCTTAATATCTGTATCTCTCGTAAAGCTACATGTTTGATCACCAAGCGTTCTCCACACTCATAGATGGGAGATTATGTAGTGGGGAGGCCTACTTTGACTACTGCCTTGTTACGCCAATGTGAAAAGGTAAGGGACAAGGTTGAAGCATGGACTAGAAACGACAAGGGAAACGAGTCTCGTATCTTTCGTTGGGAATAACAACGTACCACAAGAAATGCTACAAGATACTCTTACATACGCTTTCTCTTCTGGAGCTCGTAAACTATTCGCAATTAAAATTTCCTGTATCGTTTCTTCAGGCTCGACACAACATTTCCATATTTCGTGGGCATAAATATTGCGGAACATTGGCGTCGAGGAACTGCATTTGATCCAAGTACACTCGTAAAGAATCAGTATGGAAGGACATTTGATTCCATACTACTTTTCATATCGTATATCCTTGGGATAATCCGCCCCTCTTTCGAGTTAAACGTCTTTGTCCAAGCTAATATCTCTTTTGAATGAAATTCTTGGGAAGACTTTCTGAAACAGTTTAGGTTCTTGAACATCTGGGTTCTATCCATTGTTTCACATTGTTTAGTAAATAATGTGAACAGGAAAGTTTCAACAAAAGGAAAAGTGTTTGCTTAAAAAGTTGTGGCTAAACTTTAAATACTCTGGTTTCTCTAAGCATTGTTCTAAATTTCTAAAACACTCATCTAAATTTCTCAATTTGTAAAGTAAACTTTTAAACTTGCATACTTGTAAGCTAGTAAATTCAAAGATTAAAGTTCCTGAAATTCCACGGTGGAAATAAAAAGTTTCTAAATTCGAAAATATCAAAAATTCCAAGTTCAAAAACTTGAACGTCTAATTAAGTGCCATTCTGAACGTGGTTTTCGGGACAGCGTCCATTTTCCTACACTAAGAGCGGCATTGGTTAAGAAGATGGTTGTATTAGTTTTCTTTCAATTCCACATCAACGCTAGATGTGTGACAAAAATATTGAACGTGTCCGATAAATGCAGCGTATCGATAAATATTAAGAGTACAAACAGTTTATCGTCCAAGGTTCCCAAGGATCGCGAGACGGATGCAAAGGGTAAAATTGGTTAAAGTCGAAGTTGCGCTATCCAGGTTGAGCGTTTGGTTCGAGCGAAACGATTACACAGCGCGATTTACTCTCATTATTCGTAATTGGTCGCGAGAAGAGGGTTTGTGGTTATACGGACATCGAGGCTGTTCGTGGCGGCCATTGTTGCAGGATCTTCTTGCATGCAGAACGTAACGTGGCAAACAAGGAAGCGGAGCATACTAGGATGCGGTTATTGTGGCCAGCTACCATGGGTTTGCATCGTTAGATTCAGAAAAATGTTCGTTGCCGACCCCACGTTATCTCACGATCTTATAATATGCCGGAGTACCGTTAGAAAAACTGTTAATGACGCCCCGTAACCCGATGCAGGCATATTAGGGTGTTCAATGACTGTTACGGCACGATGATGTAACGCGAACAACAGACTAGTTAACGCGCTCGCTACAGCGCCAATTTCAGTAATTGAGAGACTGCTAGGGTCGAATGCTTCGTCACGGATCATTCGCATTTCCGTTTAGGATCTTTTACTTAACTCCTTCGTTTTGTTTTATCTTGTGGGAAGAAAGGTTAAAGAGAATTTTAATACGCGGCTGGTGAACAGCACCCTCTTTTAGCGTCAGACATCACCAAATAAGAGGATACATTGCTAGCAACACTTGCGAAATACAATTGGCGTGTACACTCTTTATTTCGTAACATGTTCCTTTTTGAATTTTGTACATGTTCTTACTATTTCTATTCTCGAACCTTAGTAAACTTTTTTAGATCCTTTTTAGGTTTGGTATTCTTTGTTCAGGTATAATTCTTTCGATCACTAGGAGGAGTCAGACTTGTACTGCAAGGGAGCACGTACCCTGAATAATGGAGTAATGGTATAGAGTAGAATAAAATAGTAAAATAGATAAATCAAATAACAAGTACGAAAGGAGCTTTAGACTGTACAGTATGCAATAAGACTGTACCTGTAGAGTTAACCCCGAATCGTAGGCGAGTCATAAGAGTGGTAACAGGCAACGCGGCTTGTTTTGAGGGAAAGCACATTAGCACATCGCGATGATAAAATATCTTAATGTTGCCGGCAGTAAAGAACGAGATAACCGCTGTTCCGTGTAATACGTTATGTCGCATGGCTCGCGTTCGAAAGTGCCACACGAGTACAATTCTCCGTACACGTTGCCGTTAACAGCACGCTTTGTACATCTTGTACCGACGATCACGCGTGCATGTTGTGCCTAGTACACCTTGCTGTCGATGTAAATTTACGCATTTCTCACTCACGCCCACGTGTCATCGTTCTATGCAAACGTTTCGTCGCGACGAGACACGTCGGCGATTTTGCATTTGCCGAGCGATAAATTCACAGGCGAGTCGTTTTGTTCCACGGTCGCGTTAATGGCCAACTTTCGACCGAGATCCGTCGAGATTTCTTCGAGCGATTTTTACCATGAAAATTAATGTCTTAATCTCGTAACGATCGTGAAGGGTTTATGAGCTACTCGACTAGTTTCTACGCTTCTACGGCGCGTTTAGCTCGCGATCGTGAATTAAAAGCACTTTATAAAGATTGCGCCTGAGTTTATGATCTTTCGCGGTGTTTTATAGTCTACGTGACGTTATCATTGTACTCGAGTGGAACGGACAATTTGTATTCTGTTATTTAGTAGACACGGCTCGGAGATCCACGCGGATACGGATGATAGACTTGTCGGGAGAAAATGGCGACGTTGGGAGGACACGCCGTTTATTCGTTCTTGCTTGGTCAGTTTCTAAGTTGGTACACTTTGAAATTTTGAACTTTTGGGACCTTGCAGAATTTTAGAATTGGAGGAATTTAGAATTTAGAGGTTTGAAAGTTTGGGTTGGTTTAGAATCTAGAAGTTTGAGAATTTGGAAATTTAAGAACCTCGGGTATTTTATAACTTCGAAATGTGAGAATTTGAGGGATTTGAAAATTTGAAAGTTTGACGAATTCTTGTATGTGCAAATAGAAATTTAGAAATTAAAAAATCAAAAGATTTGAAAATTCGAAGATCTACAAATTAAATCTGAATGTTTTCAGATTCTTAACGACCTCAAATTTAATCTCGCAAAATGAAGGACAGGTGAATGGTAGGTTCTCGGATATACCGTTTTTTACCCGAGGAAAAAGTACATTGCAGTGATGCGTACGTAACAGTGATGGTCCTCTTGGTAGATACCTTTGAACGGATCGATTAGGCGGCGATAATTATGTTGAATAAAAATAATTGAAGGGAAGCTTACAGAATTTGCCACGGGAATCAAGAAATTCGTCACGAGGCATGGAAGCGTGGCTGTTGCTTTTTTATCCTTTAGCTGTCACAGTCACGTCTTTCTCGTAACACTTGTTCCCCGTCGATCAGATACTCGACCAAATAATGCACCGAAACGTCCCCGAGAGCTTTTTCTACTATCACTGCTAATGATCGACCCTCGTTCGTAATACCATTAATTACCTCATTTTTATTTATCATGAGTATCGTTTGGATTTTTGGAGATTTGGGAATTTTTAGATTTTGGGCATTTGAGGATTATGAAATTTAAGGATTTGGGGATTTAGGGTTGTCGAGGGTTACAGGGATTTGGGGAATTTAGTGATTTTGAGATTTTAGAAATTTTGGGATTTGAGAATTTGGGGATATGGAGATACGGAGAATGATGGAATTAGGCTTTCAGAGAATATAATTTGAAGATTTCAAGAATATAGAGATTTTAAGTTTTTGAGTATTTAGAAATTTGAATATTTGTATTTACACATCCAGTAATGTGACAAATTAAATTCTGCAATTTGGATATATTTAAATTTTCAAATTTAAATGCATACATTCGTATCATAAAATTGAAATACATAAAAATTACATATTACAAATATACAAATATAAACACATCAAAATTTCAAATTACAAACTTGCAAATATAAACATACAAATTTCAGATTACAAATTTGCAAAATTATCTATCCACTTGCGACTCATAAACCGTCGATCGTAAAAATGAATACCGGTCTCGATCGGTAGGTATAATCTTTCTCTTTCGTCCACTTTAATCGATACAGTGTTGCGTGCAGCGATATGTACGCATTATCGAAACACGATACAAACTTAAACTCGTGAATCTGTTAATCGTTAGGGTTGTTAACATGTGCCGGTGGCAATCCGTTAACTTATAGAGGGGCGATAACGTCGGACGGTTTAATTGAATTTATCGAGATGCCTGATGTATTCTATCGTTTACCAGGCTGTGTTTAGAAAACGATACGTTTAGGTCGCCGAAGAGATTAATTGTGGATCTTTTAACCCACCGAACGGGATACGGTTGTAATATACTCGCCGCTAATCGTGTTAGCTTTGAAGATCAATCGAAATATCGCCGTTTAAATTGCTTGACAAACCGCTCAGCAACTTTCGTTCGATAGCGACAAGCAATTTTACTTTAAAAAGCGAACGTTTTATTTAATAGTTGTTCCATTAAGGGATATCGGACACACGGATTAGATGCTGGATGATAGGATTTTAGTAAATTGTGCTCGTCAAGTCATTAGCATTCTAAAGTAACAGTGTTTTAAATGATAATACTTCTCATTAGTTTGCTGATTATTCGGTTTCACTTAGAAGTAACAGATGTGGGTATCTTTTATGTATAGGAGGATTCACAAAATTTGGGCAAGCTTTTTTTTTTAAACTTATTCGAATTTCAGAATTTCTTTTTTAGTAATTCGGATATTGGAAGATATAGGGATTTTAGGGCTGATGAAGGGATTTTTAAATTTGAGAATTTAAGGATTTATAGGTATGATGTTTGGGGATATGAGGATTTGTGGAATTTAGAGGTTTAAAATTTGTAATTTAGAACTTTGGGAATTTCACAGTTTAAGAGTTTGTGAATTTTAATATTTGGAGATCTAAGAAATTGGAGTCTGAACATTTGTAAAGTGAATTTGAAGTTTGGGAACATAGGAAATGTGAGGTCTAGTAATCCACCAGCTTGTGGATCTATTAGCTTCAATTTTGTATTTTTAAAAATTAATTAATTCCAAAATTGACAAAAATAAAACTTCATCAGTATAGAAATATAATAATCCCATGTATCCTGAAATTTCCAGACACACCTTAAAGCTTCAAGATCTCCACAAGTCGAGTGCTTGAGATTGCTAAATATTATTGAATATAAAATAATGGTCTCGTTAAATGGCTAATGACCCCAAACGTCGAGGTCATAAAATTAGCATAAACCGGTGAAAGAAAAGATTCTTCTTCAGTTTATCTAAAATTGTTCACGTGACCCCTGTGGGTCGTGAATAAAAGTTAGACGTTTCGACGAAGCGGGTGTCGTCCATTTTATAGTAAGATTACACACGCGTATAATATACGCGATATAAATAATAGAACCGTTGTCCGCGCATTAACAAGCATCGCTTGCTGTTTTTATGATCAGAATCGTTCGTTATTCGCCTGTTTAATCCTCCGGGTTAGCATGAGCCAGTGGCCATTACGAGAATCGGCGATTCTTGCAAACTGTTGCAATGGTAACTGCAGGAATGCGGAGGAATGCCTTGCCGAGTGGACCGGCGTGTTTCATTCCCGAGCCAGTGAAAGGGATGAGTAGATAATTGTCCGCTATTTCTTTCGACCATAGTCAACCGACATTGAATTCCCTCTGCCTACGATGCACTTTGGATAAAATCATTTTCCCAATTAACCACTAAACGAGGGGGAGATCGGTAATTTTCTTTCGCGCCGGGGAAAAATCTTGATAACAACCTTGGAGATCGTGAGATTCGACGATATCTTTATGGAGAAAAAATATTACTTTCAAATATTCTACTGTAAACTGCTCGTTAGCTTGCGAATGGTTCTTTTTAGGAGTTATGACTATCGGTTATCAAGGTTCTATCGATAACTTGATATACCGATAATATGATAACGTTAAAGCGAATAGGAAATGAAGTAATCGAACTGGACTGCAGCAATACTACGACCAATAGATTTTGATTACATATTGCAAATATTGTAATTAGAAATGTACGGGTATTACATATAAGACAGATTCATAAGAAATATCATGTACCATATTTTACATGGTTTTATCAAAATCTACCACTTTTATGTCTCTATGAACTTATCGTTCTTTAATGTACATGACTTAAATGCTCTAGGAATAGTAAAATTATAAAAATTGGAAATTTACTAACAAGAATCAATGAACTTATACCTCTAGAGGAATTCCTCTAAATACAACCGTGTTCCGTTTTTATAAAACAGATCCCAATCGTAAATTTAATAAAACGAATTAAATATCCTCGTGAAACATTTTATCCGGGCGATTGGTTTCGTGCGCCCACGCCATCTTAGCAGGAGCGTTAGACGCTTCCGCTGGAACCGAAATAAAAAAAAGTATCAGCAGCGATGCGAAAACAAGCTGGTAATTGGTTCACGGTTGCTTGACACATGTACAATCAGCAATTCCTGGCGAAATTCTTTCTCATCCCTCGTCCCAGGTGCGTTCGAGCGAGACTTGCCGTTTAAACGCTCTCCAAACATCTTTCGAAAGCAAAGTGTTTCCATTAGCACTAAACCTTAACATTTAATGTCAGCCAGGTCGTGTTCGTGTCGTGCAGCTCGGTTCCAGGAACTCCAGATCCCATTCTCACGAGGGAGAAAGGGAACGCGAGATTCTGTTCGTACCGTTTGTTGCTTTTGTTCCCTGCATGCCGGTACACGTGATAACGCAGCTATCAATATATTTTGCCCGGCACACGTGTGCCAGCCGAGTGTTTGCGACGTGCTCCCATATACGGTCGTCCCGATGAACCACTCCCATAGGAGGCGCAATTAAACTGTCCGTCGGGATTAACGGCACCGAGGCCAGATTGCTGTGCCTTCTTCAGAAAAATTCGAATTTATGCCGAGGGAAAAAAAATCGTTACGATTAGTTGACGATCGAATAAAATGCCTGTCTTTCACTTTATACTGCAACGTTTCAACGATGTTCATGCACTTTCGTATACTCTGGTTTGGGATGTAGGATTTTGGACGGTTGGTAGTTTACGAGTTTGGAACTTTAGGATTTTGGGGGCACGTAGGAATTTTGGGACATAGAGATATTGGAACGTAGGAAATTTGGGATTTTGGAATTTTAGAATGAAGGGACTTTGGGACGTAGGGATTTGGGGGTGTAGGGGTTTTGGAATGTATGAGTTTCAGGGTGCAGGAATTTTGGGACGTAGGAATTTGGGGATGTAGAGATTTTGGGACGTGGGAATTTCGGAACGTAAGAATTTTGGGACGTAAGAATTTTGGAATGTAGGAATTTTGGGACGTAGGGATTTTCGGACGTAGAAATTTTGCGATGTAGAGATGTTGGAACGTAGAAATTTTGGAATGTAAGAATTTTGGGACGTAGGAATTTTGGAACGTAGGAATTTTGGGACGTAAGAATTTTGGAATGTAGGAATTTTGGGACATAATAATTTTGGAACGTAGGGATTTTGAGACGTAGAAGTTTTGTCATGTTTCAGAATCTACCAATTTCTAAATATTCATGGAAGCATGTAAATCTAGAAATTGGCTATTCTCTTAGCTCTAAAATTAGAAAATCTAGAGATCTGCAAATCTCTATTATAAAATCTGAAGTTTTGAAATTTCCAAATCAAAAAGCTGACAATCCCTCATGTGCCTATCACGATAATTAATTCAAAGGACATAAAAAGTATATCCATAAAGCACTAATATAAATTATTCTCAATATTTGAAAATTCTATAGTTTACTAATAAAGAAGAGAGCTTCGTGGCATCGACAGTAGCAGGCAACAGTTTTCGTTTCATAGTTACAGGAGTCGTGTTACCTCTCGTTTAAATAAATACCATACAAGTAGTAGGTATACGGATTTTTCTTGTTTGCCTGGATAGGATTGTAATTTTTCATTTTGCTTTTCCCCTCGTCGATGATCCCGGTCGATGCAGGACATCGATCACCGTCAATTCATCGCCGGTGTACAATTTATCCTGCCGTGAGCCGGAGATTATAGGAGTTGGGCGCCGCTCAGATTCTTCATCAGGATCGTTCTTTGATGTATGATTAGGGCTGCTCGTGCGCGTTCCTTCGTCTTTTAATGGCACTTGAAGACAATGCGGCTTTGTGGGCGATAAAATTATCCACGGTGCACGTTTCACGCGTTTTTTATTTGCGTTCTCCGCTTAATTTTGTATAAATCTATGTTTCCTGGAATTTATTGCAGGATCAACGCCACTTTCTTAAGGCACCAAGAAAGGAAAGATAGAATACGGTAATTACTCCTTACGGAAACTGCTTAATTATATCTTTAATTTATTTCAGATTTAACCTCTTTATAGCAGTCTGACTCGTGACGCACTTTGCGGTTCAAATGTAACAAACCTATATTTGCATAATTTGCAAAATCGAGCTTTTGATACCAATTATAATTTGTATAATTGAAGATCGTTATATACATAATGTACCTAACATTTCAACGTTGTATATTTACATATACTGCATAGGTAGCTCTGACTGACGCAACTGTCTACAAATTTGTAGGTTATGAGGTTAATTCGACGTATTGAAATTTTGTTTTAATACAAAAATGTTTTACGAAATTTATGTATTAATATTGGTCATCGATTATATTTAAAATCTTTGGATTAGTAAATCTGAAATTGGCAAAACCTTTTCCCAAAATTCTAAATTCCTACATTTTCAAGTTCCATGATCCTCAAATCACCAAAACTTTAAATTGCCAGACCCCTAAATTTCCACATTCGCAACACCGTTAATTTCCCAATTCTTCAATGATTCTATGAATAATATTGGCGAAAGCATAGCATACAAAATCCCTAGTTAGACTCTTGAAAGAGTTGAGTGGAGTGGAGAGGGAGTCTAGGGATTTTCAAGTGGTGCATGTACAATTGTGAATCACGATGTAAACGAGCATCCTGCCAGTTGTGATGACCTGTTTCGAGGTCCGCCATAGTTAACAATACGTGGCATCGATACTAGGATCTTCGCGAGTCATGAAACGTAAGAAGTGGTAAGATGACATCAAAAGATCAGCTTAGAGGATGTTCTTGCTACGTTCGTTATTCAGCTTGCAATCAGATTTGCCGGAACGTGTCCCTTTTAAACGGGGATGAAAATATACACTCGACATCTCGGACGTCGAGTGACATTTGAAAAGGAAGCAAATACAATCTTTACTATTAACTATTATTAACTATTTTTTATCTCGAGACAATTTCTATACACTGTTAAAAGGTCAAACACTATTATAAACGTGCTGCAATTTTTTTATAATGAAAACAAATTTTAATAAAAATACATTTACTTTCGAATTCGTAGTGGTAACTTAATCAGCTTTGTGATGTAACAGAAATTTCACGATGTAAATAGTGATAGTTGAACCGTATTAAATAAACAATGAGAACTGTACACATATTTCGTTCTACAATAGTATTTAGTGACCACAATTGTCTCATTCGTTTGTGTCATCTTAATCACGGAAATGAAAGAAGAAAGTTATCTAAATTAAAGACTTAAAAATGTGGGGACAAATGGACTCGTTAGACAGAGTGATGAGCGTAAAGATAAATTAGTCAGCTAATTAGACACCTCTGTGTGTTCGTCGGTGGGTGCAGATAATGCGATCAAGTATTCTCACCAGTCATCGTAGCACAATGGATTTTCACGAAAGACCGACTCAAAGATGCGACCATTACGATAATATTCATTGTGCCTTTTTTTATCTCTTAACCACGCGATCAATCGTAAATCGTCGTTCTTCTAATTTGCAGGAAGAAAAATACGTTCGAAATTCACAGTCGCAAAACTAATTAAACATGTATATTGTCAGACGAGATTTTTAGTAGGGTTACTAAGATATTGATGATACGACAAAATGTTTTAGACAAAATGGTGACAAATTAAAGAGAGAGGAGATAAATTAAATTCGTCAAATAATTCTTGTTTAATTTATCTAAATTAAGCGACCATTTCTTATTCCGAATGACTTTGATAGCCAAAGCTTCTTTCACTATTAATGTTTTTTCAAAAAGTGAACATCCGAATAAAGTAGTAATTTTTTAAACAAACTATCATTGCTAGAATTTAGTTGGAATAATCGTGTTCGTGATAGTGGAACTAGTTGAAATAAACACACAGTTCTCGATAGCGAAACTAGTTGGAATAAACATCGAGTTCTCGATAGTGAAACTAGTCGGAATATTGTAACAGGCATCGAAGGATTGATATCCTATCTTCCACACTGTCTCGTAATTTTAACGAAGTACCAAGACAATACTGTCCAGGAACAATAAGTTCGATACCGGTTTCACGTCTCCAATGATCCTCCGTGAATTCTGTACCTGGTCCTTTTTCTTTTCTGTCCGTGTCTCTGGCCGCGTATCGCCACTTGTTATCTTCTGTATACCCCTTGCAGTCTCATCGTTCTCGACGTTGTACAATTGGCATACAATAGTGCGTGTAGAATTAGAATCGACGATACGCCGCTTTGTACTCGTTAGGAATCGACTTACGAGCACCGAGACGAGCTAACATTCCGTATCGATATCCGATGTTGCGATCGATCGCGAATATAATCCGTGATATGCGCGCTCCTTTTTACCTTACTCGAATTTCAATCGCGTTCTCCTTATGCGAAATTTTAATCATATTTTTGAATGAACTGACAGTAGAAATCAATTCTAAATATTTTTTAAGGGTAAGATTTGTGTAGGTTGCTGTATAGCCACTTGTTAAACCGCCTAAGGGTAAAATTGCAGTGTAGTATTATTACAGGTACTAACTTCTGTTGGATGATTAAATATTTCGTAAGTGTACAAATTTTGGGATTTAGATGTTTAGAGATTTTCAGATTCACTAATTTTTCAATTTTCAAATTTTTTCATTTAGAAGTTCAGAAACCTCAGATTTATAATTTTACTGAATTCTAAGTATGATTTTGGAATTTAGGAACTGAGGAACTTTGAAACATTGGAAATTAGAAAAATAAAAATGCAGAAATCTGAAAGCATAAGAATGAGAAAATATAAAAACCTGTAAACACAGTAGCTTGAAAATGCAGAAATTCGCAGATGTAATAAGTTAAAATTATATCATGTTATAAAATCACACGATTTGTTGCAAAAGTCGAACAATGTCCATCAAATTAATCTGAACGGGACGATAGATTGTAATTTCCTGGGAAAAAGTATCGCAAATACGAAAGATAATACCATTCGCGAGCACCGCGTATATAATTCCGCAACGAAAGGATTAATTGCGTCCTGTCGTAGCTCTAAACGGGCAATAATTATGAACAACGTACCGAACATCGTCGATTTTATTGCTCGGCGAGCTGTAAACCCGAAGGAATACTTAAAACGACGTACCGTAATGATACGTTGCCAATCGACGTGACGTAGCCAAGGAACGAAACACCAGGATAACTCTCTTAATCGATATTGTCGTAGGTTGCACGGTGTCCTGCATAGGATCAACGCGAGGATTTCGCTCTATTTATTTTAACCACGATATCGATGATCTGAAACCACAGTGGATCATGGTGGTTCGCCAACGGAACGAGCTGGAATACGATCGTTCCTGTTCCTCCGTTGTTTCGTATCGGTGTTATCGGCACCGGCTTAACAAAATTGCCGTCGCAAGTATTTCCAATCGATTTCACCGGATCTAACGACTTAATGCCACGCTACCAGATATCGAGGTCTTTATTAATTATTACCCGCGTATATAGCGAATAATATGTTTGCCTCATGAGGCAAACAACTTGCCTCATGAGGCAAACAACTCTGTCGTATCGTGCTGGTAACAGGCGACCACCTCCCATGACGGTAATTCGCTAATGTCGTTAAATAATACCTCAATCAGAATATTTTCACGATCCTTCCGAGAAATTGTTTCAGATAATACGGTCACGTGTAACTTTGGTGTCCATTAATTAGCGTCAGTAGCGTCTTAACCCTTTGCAGTATTTTGCAGAGTCTGACTTGTGACGCACTCGTACTTCAGTGACTTTACTCGAATTTTTAACCCTTTGCACTCCTATGTCCTCAACCTCACATTTCTCTTGGATCTTATAAATAATTCAGATAAATAGATTGGCTGAATATTTCATTCATTTATTATTTATAATAAAGGAAAAATATAGTTGTCACATACTCGTCTCTGTTGCAATTTAGTTTAGTACCCCTTGATTTTGTAAATGAAGGAGTAGGTAATAGAAATCAAGGATTTAATATGCTTCAATTTGGAGTACAAGTCAATGTGCATAGTCGATTGCATAATACCAAATTGACATAACATTTCAACTTTCGTCTGTTTTAGCTATGATCAGTTCTGACGCACCTGGCAAATCATAGGATAAGAGATTAAGGTCCATAGCCTGTAATTACTAGTTTCCTACGATCCACCGCATATACTCAAATTTGATTTCAACGATGATATTAGTCGAAATAGCCTGCTATCGAGAAGTTAAACAGCTCGGCGTCCGATATAAATTTCGTCGCGGAACAACAGCTCGCGTTGTAAACGTAGCTCGCGTGGAATAAACGCGAACTCAATAAAGTCCTCGAGGATCGGAAATAATTCAGGTAGCGAGGGAGAGCGTTCCATTGAAGCGTCTCGCTTGTATTCAAATTCGACGTTCACGAGCGTGACCGTGTCACGTAATCGATAGGTGAGCACCGCTACCGGACGGGGTGCGTCGTCCTTTTAAAGTCAGGACGTAATCTTGCCCGAGCACGTCAGTCATTCTCTGTGCGTTATCTCATTCGCATCTCGTTGACTCTATTTTCCGTTTAACCCTGCGACAGAATCGTGCTACGACGCACCTCACTATAAATCCCGAGGAGTTTCACAAGGGTTTACGAGTCTCGTCGGAAGCACGACCTCGTTCCGTGTTCACCTGTTGATTCCGAATAGAGCTTGGGAAAGTACAGCTGGGTGCTTCGGGTGTGACAATATTCAACTAAATATTGAACTAAAATATAATCAGGGTCTTGTTGTATTTTATTAAAGAAAGACATGTAAGACTATCAGAAATATTTGGTAAAAGGTTCACTTGTGCGTTTGAAAAATACTCAGAGGTTTTTTAATTTCTCAAAAGCCAATACAAGGTCTTCGTAGACACAATCCTGAGGACACCCCCGTTAGCATGGTCGTTTAGGGCACTTAGTCCCGAAGGAAGGGGAAGTGTACTGACGAAAGTTCGTTGCTTTCTATTTTCTAACAGACAGATTTAATATGACGGAAAGAAACGAAGGTGCTCCGATGCAAATACGTTACAAATGGTATCGGAGAGGGAATGCATTCGAAATGGCAGGGTATCTGGTCTCGTGGATCGGTTTTGACTGAATACCTCATTAGAGCGGGACACCGGTTCCCGGTAAAACATCGTTAGGCGTATCCTACGCTCGCTTCGTCCACTTCGAAGGTTTTACTTTCCCTCGCTTGAAATTCCGTCACGGCTGCTTTTGCCAACAGCGGCCGTTTAAGGCAAATAAACAGCGTGCAGGCTGTCCGATCCGGTAAAAACGCGTCAAGCTCATTTCTTCATCTTTCTCCGAACGCGAACGTTGCTTAGACGGATACGAACGAAATGGATTGGTCACGAATTTCCGCTCGTGATTCTACTTTTTGACCGTGAAGTGAAGCTCAGCCAACCCGATTTTTCTCCTCACCGAACATCGTGAAACGAAGCTGTTAAAGGGATTCGCGGCTTTTTGTTTCGTTGAAAATAAAACGGAGTCGTGGAGTCACGTTGTTTGCTCGACGATAAGTGTTTTCATTTTCATACGTTGTTGCCCCAACGGTAATCGGGAAGTTTTTACGAGGAACATTTAAATGCGTTCAACGATATTAAACGTTCTGCTCGTAAATAAATATTGTGATTATATCCAGCTTCTTCTACGTTGTTTCTTTTAGCTACAATAGCGAGCCGAGAGTCCTTTTTCTTTAGGATGACAGCTAGTAGAACCGGTTTCCGATCATGTCGGATAACCTGCAGAGAAGAACAATCGAAATTATATCGAGGTCTATCGTGGAACGTTTCGAACGCATCAATCTTTTTTAATGCAGACATTATTGCGACTGCGCGAGAATCTTCAAGTTATGGAATTATTAAGGATGTAGGCAGACGTCTGTTTGTTTAATGTGATGGATGTGGACGTTGGGGTAGCTGGGATTGTTGATTCTGGTGAGTTAATGCATTTTGCGTTACTCTGTTGGTATAACGTACTGGGCATGGTCAAGTAGGTTTCAGAAATATGGAAATTTGAGAATCGGGGAATTGGAAGGTTGAGGATTTGGGAATTGGGAATTTGGGGAATTTGGGAATTTGTGGATTTGGAAATTGGGAAATTTGGGGATTTAGGAATTTGCGAATTTAGGGATTTGGAAATTTAGGAATTTAGGGACATAGGAATTTGGGAATTTAGGAACTTGGGCATTTAGGGATTTGAAAGTTTAGAAATTTGGGAATTTAGGACCTTGGGATTTTGGGGATTTGGTAGTTTAGGAATTTGGGGATTTAGAGGTTTGAAAATTTAAGGATTTGGGAATTTAGGAACTTGGGAACTTAGGAATTTGGAAGTTTAGGAATTTAGGGATTTGGGAATTTGGAAATTAGTGAAATTGGTGATTTGGGAAGATGAGAATTTGGGAATTTGACAATTTGGCAATTTAGAATTTTGGGGTTTTGAGAATTGAGAAATTTAAGTATTTGACAATTTGGAAATTCAAAATTTTCATTTAAGGAATTTCAGAAATTGAGAAATTAACGAATTAGTTTGGAAATTCAGAAATTTTGACGTTTCAAAATCTGCTAATTTGAAAGTGTAAAAAATTGAAAATTAAAGACATCGAAAATTAAAAGGTGTAAAAAGTCATCTTCGCCCACACGTAGAATCACCGTACTACGTAAGCAGCCCTCGTCCCACCTACCGCTACGCGCTGTCACATACAATGGCTCTTCCCAGCGCTGCAAACTAATCGTGCAAATTATTCCATCATTCCTGCACACGTGACACGGTAGTCAAAGGCGTCGAGGATCATAAGAAAACAATTGGAAAGTTTCTTAAATCGCATCGTGACATCGTCCATGTTTTTTGACGGCTCTCCGACGGGTCATCGTGCGGGCGTCAAGTTGATTTCTCAGTCGAGCTAGAACGGACATTTAATTGAACGCTTTGTTCCCGTGGGTTTTTGCAGTTGGCCAGTCACCTCTGTTAGTCGAGTGATCGCGGAAGGAATGTCCTTCGTCCCGAGTCCCTGTCCGGGGAGACGGATAACGCGATGGCGGGGAGACATTCTTATCTCGCGAGATCTCTAATTAAAAGATTTCTCATTGCCGCCTTCGCTCGGGGACAAGAAAGGACGCGAGATGCCAACGACGAATACCGACCAAGTCCTTAATCGACGCCGATTCCTCTTATACCGGGTAATTAGCGATGCAAATGCGCTTCGGATACCCGCGGGTATTATTGAAAATTCAAAGACCATCGTTTGGTAAATTGAATTACGTACACTGAAAGCGACCGGTAACTCAACGTCTGAGAAACTGAAAGCTATTCAAAGTCAATTAGTCGTACACTACTTCCTCGCTCGAAGATGGTCGTCGAGATTTTTTTTTTATAAGCAGTACCCATTCTTCTTATTCGATCTGCGCGTGTACCCGTTAAGTTGATGTACGCGAAGGAAATAATTTTGATGCATTTTAATGAGATGACATTATGATAATTGTATAGAAACGTGCATATCGTCGGTTTCAATGATCCTGAAATATATGGTCAGGGGCAATATTCCGAGTCACTTTTGAATATATGAGATCATCTCAAGATCGCGGTACAGAATTCATCTTGACGTCGGTTATAATTGCGCGAGATTAAAATACATGATATAATTTAAGGGGATCGTGGCGACCTTGATATTTTATCGAAATAGAAAATTGTTGATAAACTTGTTCCTTGAGTTTAATAGCCGTGTCGAAGATGATTTGTCTGCGACATTTTTTGTTCGATCATTACGATAACTCTAGACATACTGTATAATTTCAGACTGTGCACGGGTGTGTGAAAACCGTCGGTCTTCTCGTTATGATAGATTATAATCTTGTTACATCGCGATCTCGTACACGGATTTTTGTATTTCTCGTCTGGTAACTGCTCGGATATGGACACCGCCGTCGCGAAGCGTCGAAAAATTTCGCATGGAATAAAATATCCGGTTACAAGTGTTGCTAATGAGTTCGAGAAGGAATGCGAAGAACAAACAAAAATTTGCGAGATAAATTTCAGTTTGCGTTCTCTTTATTGCAATACCAGCTACCGACTGGTTAGTTCGCGGCTTAAACGGTTACGCATAGTTGCTGCAAATTAATTACAACTGTTCCAAACGGTAATACTATCTAAATCATAATTTACCACGGTCGCTGATACGATTTCAATTTATATCGAGTATCTTCGGTGCACAGTCGTTTCACGAGTGGCGCCTTCGAAGGTACGCTTCGCGTTCTCGCATTTGAAATTCGACGGTAATGGGCTCGTTTAATTAGAACAGCTTCGTTTAAAGATTACCGGCAATCGTTGGCTAACGCAACAAGCATTTCGGTGGAAACAGATTAAAAGATGCCACGAACACGGTCCGAAATCTTGTTGGATATGTACGGACACGCAAGAGGAGGGATTTCTCGTGCGTACGTGATGTAAGTTCACTGTAATTAAGAATACCACTTTAATTGGTAATTGCGAGGAGAAATCGTGTAGATTGCTAAGTTTCCGTGAAAACGTTGGGGTGTTATATAATCGCTTAGGGAAATTTGGAAAAGCTAAAGAAAATTGGAGCAGCTTTTGTGACATGAAAACGTACAAGAATCTAGGGACAAAAGGAATTATATCGAGGTGTACGAATTTAAGGTATGGAAGTATAGGGATATAGAGGTATGGGGATCTAGGGATATTGGGTAGGGGTTTCGAGATCTGAGGATATTGCAATTTGGGGATGTTGGTATCTTGAGATATTGGAGTCTAGGGATGTTAGTATTTTGAGATATTGGAATTTGGGAATTTTGGTATCTTGAGATATTATAATCCGGGAATGTTGGTATCGTGAGATATTGGAATCTGGGGAAGTTGCTTTCTTGAGATGTTGGAATTTAGGGATGTGTTGGTATTTTGAAATATTGAAATCTGGGGATGCTGGTATTTTAAAATATTGGAATTTGTGGATGTTGGTATCTTGAGATATTGAGATCTAGGGATATTGGAGTCTATGGATATTGGGATCTAGGGATATCGGATTCTATGCATATTGAGATCTAATGATATAGGGCTATAAGGTCCTAGCGGTACAGGGATATAGAGATATAGGGACGTGTGGATATAAGGATATAGGAATCTAGAAACACTCGAGTTTGGGGATTCTCTAACTTATTGTTAGGTACATTGATACCTTCAGAATTTCATATCTAGGAAACAGTTAAAAGTTATTTTTTAACCATATTAAGATTTGTAGTAATTGTGCATTAGAAATCATTATACACAAATAATTATAAATAAAAATATAATTGTCGATATAATAAGAATTTTCATGAATGCTATATTTGTCCAATAGTTGCACCATTCTGCACAAATAAAAACTAGCGAACGATCTTATCAATTTTTCTTTCCTATAATTGGTAAATTTGCAACATGTAATTTTCACCTATTCGATATAGTGTTACAGTGCCGTAATCACTTAATGGCTTGAATTATAACCACGAAATCACCGACATCGCGAAAGATCCCCAGTTCATGGGGGGATTCGTAAAGATTCGTAATAATGACGACAAAACACGTACTTCGAAGAGAGACCGAGGAACGACTTGTTATTTACAACGTTATACATAGTATCGTTATCTGGAATCGATTAATTCTCAATTTCTCGGTTACATGCAAATAAGCGTCGTACAAAGTTTCCATGGAGAAATGATACACGTTGAAAATTTCAGCAGGTGATGCAGGAGATCGGTTCGGGAACGAGAATTCTTTTTATTTTCAGCGCGTCCACGATCGATACCCCGTGTAATTATTACCCAAAGACAAGCGAGCCATGAGAAGAGCATTCTTTATGATCTTGTCTTTCCAGCAACTACCTCTGATTACGGGTGCATCGGTTGATCGTTTGCGGTCAGGATTCACCATTTCTTGCCTCGGTCGCTAATAAACCGTAGCTTTTCCGAT
This sequence comes from Megachile lagopoda, assembly GCA_036983795.1. Classification (NCBI taxonomy): domain Eukaryota; kingdom Metazoa; phylum Arthropoda; class Insecta; order Hymenoptera; family Megachilidae; genus Megachile; species Megachile lagopoda. Next base: position 10,818,541 of record CM072800.1, read on the forward strand.
GTTTCTGCGCCGGTCGTGGATTTATTCAATATTTATCCGGTCGAACCCGGTTACACTTTGAGACTTGTTAGCCGCATTGTTTAACGCTTTCCTTAGAAACGTTGGACGATCGTGAAGGAATCTATAAGTTAACTGTGAAGCGGGAATGTGGTATACTGGTTAGTATAGTAAACTTCCCTGGAGAAAATGGCGGTGCTGGAGGAAAAAATCCTATGTTTCTTCGTATAGTTTACTTAGGATCTTCGTAGGATTTTTCTAGGGTGTTCACAGGATATTTCTAGGTCTGTGCTTAGACTTTAACAACCCTTAGGATTTTTGTAGGGTTCTTCTAAGATTTCTGTAGGATTTCTCTAGGGTTTTTCTAGGATTTCTTCAGAATTACTCTAGGATTTCTCTAGGATTTCTTCAGAATTTCTTCGGGACTTCTCCAGGGAATCTTTACAGTTTCTACAGGATTGCTGATCTCTCTAAGTTTTCTTCTGTTCCCCATATCTGTTGAATCTCCCTAGTATGCTCTTAGGAATTTTCTAGGTATTCACTCAGAGGTCTCTAGGGAATTATCGAAAATTCTGTGGTAACTCACTGGGAACTCCCTAAAGACTTCTCGAAAATTTCTTATGATCCCATTGCAATTGTCTTGAAATCCAGAAATAACATTAGGATCTCCTTTAAATTTCCCTAGGGTCGTCTTAGGAATTCCCTAGGACTATGCTAGAAATTCTCTAGGATTTCTCTAGAATTTCCTCAAGATTGAACTGAAATTTTCCTAGGGCCTCTCTAAAATTTCTACATACTAGAATTCCTATATGTTCTCTTCAAATGTCTACGAGATTTCTCTATAATTTCTCTAGCACCGTCTTCAAATTTTCCAATAACCTCAAAATCTCCCTAGAACCTTCTTAAAAGAATCTAAAAAAATCTTGGATCTAAATCTTGTATCTATTTGTAAATTTTCCCTTAATTAGATGTGTCTGTAAATTATATTTTATATATGCTAGATATCCTATTGGAAAGAAGTTACGTAGCCTTGAAAAGTTAATTTTTATCGAAATATTTTTAATTTCAAGGATGAAAGAAGAAAATTTCCCATGATTAACCGAACGTGTACGCGAAGTAATTAAAGCCTTTGGACGTATAATTGAAAAAAAAAACTGGGTATTTTACGAGCTTGCGTTCGATGAGTTTCGCTTCTGGCATTCTTGGCTGCGTCGTGGATACTGTTCGACGTTCTCGTTGCTTTTCTGATCAAGCTGCGATATACGGTAATCTTGGTCGTAAAAATCGCAAACGTGTCTAACTATATAAATTAGTACCCTTAACCCAACCGAGAAATTTTTAAATTGATTTTATCTTCCTCGATGTCTATTAGGAGCGATGTAAATTTATCGGAGCGGATTATTTCCTATTGTTCTTTTTTAATTATTTGAACGGAAGAAGCTCTCATTATGTCACTATTATTGTACAGACATTCGCTCACACTATCGACGTTCAATATTTCCCGGCGAAAGTGACAAAACTAGTCTTACCTGTTAAGATAGTTATTTATGTTCTTAATTATTAACACGTTTAATAACACGAAAGTGTACTTAATTCATGTAATTAGCACAAAATAACTAAAGCAGCAAAATTTAACAGGTATATGTATAAGAAACAGGGATTAAAAATGTTGTTGCTAATAGTAAAATACGCGATTCTTTCATGTTTGACAAGCTACAAGAACTATGCGATGCATTATTTCATTACTGGTAGCCTACTTACAGCGGAACGTAGCACTGAGTTAAAAAGTACAACTTTTTCCGTTCAATGTATCAGAATACTTTAATTACTAAGTAAGTAGCTACGGGAGAGAAGTAAACAAAGATGAATAATAATAGGTTAGTACTTTTTAGTTCTACTTTAATCGAGCGTGGTCGAGAACCGGTGCTACATATTAAATCATCGACTTTTTGTTCTTAAGTTATTAACGTGCGTTGTTGAATACGGTGATTGCTTCGGTGAAAGACGTTCCTCCTACATTGATCACGATGACGCAGGATGGGTAAGCGATAATTAAATCGCCGCCGGATCGGGGGAATGTCCTTGCAACCCAGACCTGTTCGTTCTTTATGCTTTTTCTTTCCGCGCAATTTCTAATTGAACGTAGACGAATAATTAAAAGTAGGTACGATAGGTACTTTCATTGGCACGAGGGATTACCATTGAAATCGGTATGTTAATCGGGTTGATCTTCTCGAGCACCATTTCACACTTGAAACATATTTCCATGCTTGAAAAGGTGGCTTCAATTTTTTATGTGATTTGTTTACTCGAATTTGAGAATTTGGGAATTTGGGAATTTGGAAATTTGGGAATTGTGGAATTGGGGATTTTAGAATTTGGGAATTTAGAAATTGGGGAATTTAGGAATTGGAAATTTAGAATTTGGGGAATTTAGGGATTGGAAATTTAGGAATTGGGGAATTTAGAAGTTGGAAATTTAGAATTTGGGGAATTTAGAAATTGGGAAATTTAAGAATTGGGGTATTTAGGAATTGGGAAATTTAGGAATTGGGAAATTTAGGAATTGGGGAATTTAGGAATTGGGGAATTTAGAAGTTCGAAATTTAGAATTTGGGATATTTAGGAATTGGGGAATTTAGGAATTGGGAAATTTAGGAATTGGGAAATTTAGGAATTGGGGAATTTAGAAGTTGGAAATTTAGAATTTGGGGAATTTAGGAATTGGGAAATTTAAGAATTGGAAAATTTAAGAATTGGGAAATTTAGGAATTGGGGAATTTAGAAATTGGGAAATTTAGGAGTTGGAAATTTAGAATTTGGGGAATTCAGGGATTGGAAATTTAGGAATTGGGAAATTTAAGAATTGGGGAATTTAGGAATTTGGGAATTTATAGGGTTAAAGGATTTGAGACGATTTAGGGGTTGGGAGATTATGAATTTGGAAATTTAAGGATTTGAAGATTTAGTGACATTAGAATATAGATCATAAGAGTTTGTGAATTTTTGGATATTGGGGCCTACGAATTTGGGGGAATAAGAATTTGAGGACGTAGAGATTTGGAGATGTAGAAATTCGGAAATGTCGGGATTTGGGATTGTAGGAATTTGGGGATTCAGAAATTTGAACGCGTACCGGTTTGGTGCTTCAGGGGTTTAGCGATCTAGGGACTCAGTGATTTAGGAATTTGGGGATGGATGATTTGAAAATTTAAGGATTTGAAGATCTAGTGACACAGAGAATTAGGAAGTGTGAGAATTTAAGGAGTAGCAGATTTAGAGATACGGTGATGTAGGAATGTGACGATATAAGAACTTGGGAATTTAGGGACTTAAGGATTTGGGGATTCGAGGATTTTAAGATTTAAGAACTGATCATCTTCAGAATTGATAAATTCTAGAATTTGGAGAATTATCAGTATAATAATTTAGAAATAAAGATATTTGAGAATTTGGAAACTATGTCTGACAATTTTACCATTTTTAAGTATTAGAATTTGAGAATTTAGAGATGGAAGAATTTAAAAGCTTCCAGATTTTGAAATTCTAAAAGTACGGAAACTTAGAAAGTAATATTAAAATTTGATAATTTATAAATGAATTCATATGCAATACGAATGTTCCTAATAATGATCGCACGAAGTTACCAAATTGAATCTTCAAATGTCTCTTGACGCAAGTTAATCGATCAACCATCTTATGAACAGTTCGCAGCAGCCATACTCGCAAGAAATTTAATTACGACCGCGCATGCGTGACAATTCGACGGATGCAGGCATTCGTGGATTTTAATTTACTTTCATTGTAAGAACGCCGGTTGACTGATCGAAACGAGACTTCCTTTGACTAGTAGGCAATGCATTTAGCACAGTCGAGTTGTTAACGAGAAACCTTGTATCATTAATCAACGTCCATTGGAAATTTCACGTTGTATACCGTTGTATGCACCTGCGCGCACTCGTGTGCGCGGGACATTTCATTTTAGTTTATGACGAACGAACCTGGAGAAATTAATAGATCACTTCGTTCAACGATATTACGTATCTTCGATAACTGAAAACAAAACAAACGAACAAATTGTTAAATTGGCTGATATGACAGAAAATAAATAGTTTCGTTCTTATCGATGCAATCTCCATGATTTAATATGGTCTCGTAATATTATGAATATAATCGACTCGTATAATTATTTCATTCGTCAAATAGGACAAATTTATTTCCACCAATTTGTGCTTGTCTAATGCACATTAATCTTGAATTCGGAACTGCCGTATTATTTACAACTAGACAAACAAGACTCAAGAATTAATGTGCCTTCGCGATACATTAGTACAAAATATGATTATACCAGTTAACAGATTCAAAACAAATAATGAGATACTGTATTAATGGAATAAATGATAATCGTGAACTTTCAACACGTTTGCTTGAAAAACCGCCATCGTCGATATTCCCTAGAATTTTTCTAACCTATTACCTAACCTATTATTAAGTCTAATGTAAATCAGTATTTAATTAATGAAGCAGGCGTCGTAATTTCAATTGATCGATTAATTATACCATAAAGGAAAGATACTAATCATTGTATTAATTGACAATATCTGAAATTGCTCTCAGAAATTCCGAGACTCGAAGATATTATTTATTGTCTGATTTGATTAATAATTCCTCGCGCTTGAAATCTATAATGAAGCTGCGATGAAAATGTATAATTCACTGGAAGCAATTATAGTTTATACGGATGAATAGAAACCCTCCCATGTGATTCTTCGAAGTGGCACATCCTTGACACGGTTCAAAGGAGCCCACACCTTCGGCCAAATTAATATTACACGCGAGATCACATTCATAATCCCTGCAGCCAGATCTTCATTACAAGGGCGGAAAGGGAGTGACAACGAAGAAAACGACGCGTATCCTCTATAAAGGGAACAATGATACACGGTGCCATTGTTTCGGAGACAATGGATGCGATGCCTTCGTGAGCTGAAAAAAGATCGAAAACAAAAAATCCTTGTCCCAGAGGATGATCTCTCTCGTTCTGAGTCACTTCTTTGCTTGCGTGAATATTAAATGACCCTTTGAACGTACCTCAATTCTCTTTAACTAATATCTTCCGGTATTCAAGTAATTAGTTGGCAAATTTTCGAATTTTTGGACAATTGTTTTGAATTATGGGCAATGATTTAATACCTTGTTATTTGTCTCCTTTCCATTGGGGGAGATCACGTATCTTAATTAAAATTTTGTTCATTTCTAAATTTCCAAATTCTCAAATCTTCAAACTTGTAATTTCCCAAATTCGTAGATCCCCAAATTCTCAATCTTCCAAATTCTCAAATCCACATAATCTCAGATCCCCAAATTTTCAGATGCACAAATTCTCAAATCCCCATATTCTCAGATCCCCAAATTCTAAAATCCCCAAATTCTCAGATACTCAAATTCTCAAATTCCCAAATTCTCAGATACCCAAATTCTCAAATACCCAAACTCGTAGATCCCCAAATTCTCAAATCCCCAAATTCTCACATTCCCAAATTCTCAATCTCCCAATTCTCACATCCCCAAATTTTCAGATCCCCAAATTCTCAAATCCCCAAATTCGTAGATCCCCAAATTCTCAATTTCCCAAATTCTCAAATCCCCAAATTCTCACATCCCCAAATTTTCAGATCCCCAAATTCTCAATCTCGCAAATTCTCAGATACCCAAATTCTCAAATCCCCAAATTCGTAGATCCCCAAATTCTCAAATCCCCAAATTCTCACATCCCCAAATTTTCAGATCCCCAAATTCTCAATCTCCCAATTCTCACATCCCCAAATTTTCAGATCCCCAAATTCTCAAATCCTCAAATTCGTAGATCCCCAAATTCTCAATTTCCCAAATTCTCAAATCCCCAAATTCTCACATCCCCAAATTTTCAGATCCCCAAATTCTCAATCTCCCAAATTCTCAGATACCCAAATTCTCAAATCCCCAAATTCGTAGATCCCCAAATTCTCAAATCCCCAAATTCTCACATCCCCAAATTTTCAGATCCCCAAATTCTCAATCTCCCAATTCTCACATCCCCAAATTTTCAGATCCCCAAATTCTCAAATCCCCAAATTCGTAGATCCCCAAATTCTCAATTTCCCAAATTCTCAAATCCCCAAATTCTCAATCTCCCAATTCTCAGATCCCCAAATTTTCAAATCCCTAAATTCTCAATTCCCAAATTCTCAATTCCCCAATTTTCAGATCCCCAAATCCTTAATTTTTCACATTCTAATTTATCTAAATTTTAAAACCCCAAATCCCTAAATCCCTAAATCCCTAAATCCCCAAATCCGCAAATCCCAATAATTACTCTAATCACATAATACAATACAGAATATTATTCAATCTTCAAATCTGTTTTGAGTAATCGATATCTCGGAAACAGAAGTGACACTATATCATTACAATTAAATTTCTCGATCATCCACATTCGAATTGATGTTTCTCGATCGATATAATCGATATCCGTTGTCCCCTAGATTCCAAACGTTCCATTTGCATTACGTAATTGCAAGGAAGAAAGTGCGAGTACCATTTTTTGTCGTTGTTATCGAATATTATTTGCCATTCGCCGGTACTCGTTTTTAGTGTCTTCTTTTTCAGACGAGCTCCGTTTCATATGTGAACTTAACCGGTTGACATCCGCCGGAAACCTGGATTCTTTTGCAAGTTTCTCGTGTGAACCGTGTACCGGTGTTCGTGGGTTTAAACGCTTCGGTGTAAAATTAAAATTGATCAAATTAGTCTCATATAAACGTTCATCAAGTATTGCTGTATTCATGAACCTGTAGATACGACGATTAAGATCAAAGAAATCATGCAATTAAAACGCTACTTTTATGAGCAATACATACATCCATTACATTATAACATTAAATAATTCAGTGTCTACAATTCAGGTCTGTCTTAAGATTCTTATTATTTCACTAAAAAATTACTATTTATTAAAAGCGCTATTTTAAAGTACTTATTACCATATTTCATTTATACCGCCAGAAATTGTTATAGGTATACCTTAACATTTCTTTTGATATGTCATTTATTTTTAAAAAATTGTTACAGCGAAGTAACGAATTTAATTCTTCGTAAAATTATGGGGTGCAACAAATGTTGAAACTAGACATGTTATAATGTATGTCAGTATAATTATTCGTGAGGTTTCTTGTCAGAAATGTATAGTACTGCTCGCGTGATTGAAATCATCCATCGGAAAAAAAGAATGGTGATTGTTGGCGAATACAGTGATTTTATTTGGAAGTAAGAAACTCGTGATATTCGCATACCTATCTGACGTAACAATCTGTAATCATAGAACGTAAAGCATCGAGTTTCCAACGAATTCCTGTAATGACCGTACATTTCCTTTTCTTTTGCAGATGCGTGGCTGGAATGGCAGAAAAGTTGCGCGAGGCGGCCGCACGTGGCGACGTTGCACGAGTTGCGCGTCTCCTTGACGAAGATATTAAACCATTACCGGATGAGGTGACTTCATTTCCGTTTTATATTATTTAGCGTAGATTATTCCACATTTTTTATAGTACATTATTCATCACTTCTTTTTATGGTATATTATTCTTCTTTTGATATACATATAGATGTGTATTTTGATGTATAGATAAAACATTGATATATGTATATCAGTAAATGATTCTTTACAAAAATTCTTGAAAGTTCGTATTTCAAACATCACAAATGTCACTGATTAAATTCTCGGTTACTTAAAAATTTTCTTTTGAAACTTTATTTTATTCATGACACACATGTTGCATTCATATCCTTGAAACTAAAACAGAATTTAACACCTTCATAATATTCAGAATGATATTAAATGTCTAATTTCTACATTTCTTATTTGTGCAAAAAAAATTTCTGTAAGATTTTATATTCACATACCTGTATTAGTCTTGGATTTACATCACATTTAAAATGTCTTGTACCTATCGGTTTTACCATGTTGTTCACAGGAACACATTGCGTATAGACGCAAATGGATGAGTTCATAAATCAAGATTATAAATGCTGCATATCCTAGAAAGAAATTTCTGCAAAACAAACGAAATACCACGGTAACATTTAATTAACAGAGAAGGAACATCCAATTATGTGTACGGACATTCGTGAATTCTTTTGTACAAAGTTATTAGCGTTTGTTCCAGTTTTAATTAAGTCTGATGAAGTTGCAAATTGATTGAACGTGCGGTTGATTAAAGAGATTAGGCGGTCGCGAACGTGGTATATTAATTAGGTTACATATTTGCATCCCCGTTGTGACAGTCGCCGACGGTGAGAATGGAGATAAGCGTGTTGGGCGAACATTTGTCAAAATGTTAGAATTACCGGCTACGGGGCAACATGGTCGATTATCTGTGCATTTATTACAATTACTTCATCCTTAATTGCACTGACGAAATTAATCGTCGGATCCTATTTTTGTTCGCCGTAGGCAACGTTAGATAGAATCTATTCCCACCGAATGTACCGTATAGTTATACGAAATAATTGAAATGACAGAAATTGATATAATAGAATTGAAATTTTCTTATTGATAGTATATTGATTGATTTTTAGATAAATTGATTTTTGTTTTATTATATTTTTCTTTACTGGAACGTTACTCGAATTCACACTATTGAGATATTTTGTGTTAGTAGAATTCTTTTCAAATGGAACTTTCACGGTTGGAATATTCTGTTATTGGAATTCTTACTGTTGGAATATTTTTTTAAGGAAAATTTCAGTATCGAAATAATCTTTCATGGGAATTCTCAATATTTGAATAGTTTATTTAAGGAATTCACATTGTTACGATATTCTGTTATGAGAATTCATTATTGCAGTATTTTATTGTGAGAATTCTAACTTTTGTGATAGTATTTTATGGGAATTCTTAATATTAGAATAGTTTATTATAGGAATTCACATTGTTACAATATTCTGTCATGAGAATTCACATTATTACAGTATTTCATTATGGGAATTCTCAATATTAGAGTAGTTTATTACAGGAATTCACATTGTTACAATATTCTATCATGAGAATTCACATTATTACAGTATTCCATTATGGGAATTCTAACTATTGCAACAGCCTTTCATGGGAATTCTCAATATTAGAATAATTTATTACAGGAATTCACATTGTTACAATATTCTATTATGAGAATTCTCATTATTGGAATATTTTATTGTGGGAATTTTTATTATTAGAATATTCTATTATGAGAATTCATATTATTACAGTATTCCATTATGGGAATTCTAACTATTGCAACAGCCTTTCATGGAAATTCTCAATATTAGAATAATTTATTACAGGAATTTACATTGTTACAATATTCTATTATGAGAATTCATGGTATTGTAATATTCTACTATTGAAATTCTCCTTATTAACATATTCTATCTTGAGAATTCTTATTATTCTTACAGAAATTCAAGCTATTTCGATATTCTACTTATGAGAACACTCGTAAATACATTTACTGATGAAATGTTGTGTTCATAAAATATATAATATCGATAAATACAAAGTCATATAAACCTTATAAAATCGTAGAATTATATGCAAAGTTGTAGACTGCGACTTTCGAGAACTATGGAGAAACGAGTAAAGCCTTGGCAAACGAAAGAATTCGCTAGCTGTACATCACAATTTAATGCAAATAAAATTGATGTTGACCATAAGTTTCCTTCGTTTGATTTATATTCGCGACTATTTGTTACTTGATATATTGCGTTTTTTCAGTATCCAGAGTAGCCAGCTAAGATATACTTCTTCATTAATAGGCCAAGTTAGTTCGTACTGTTGCTCGAGGCTGCGATGCACACGCTCGCAGGAAATCCTAGCATAGGTTAGCAACGTGTCAAAATGATATATCGTGTCATTTATTAATTTCCTCCAACATACGTGTCCGATATCCGGCAAGAAAAGTCAGATGCCCGCGTTAAGTGGTCGTTCAACTTTTTTACCTACCCATTTTAAAATTATTAACTGTCGTCGATATTAGATATTTATGGTTTAACAGTGATTATAGTAATTCACCGGTTGCATAATATATTTACGTTGAGAGTGGGTAACTAATAGAAACATTAAAATTTTAATTCTCTTGTTATGCGTCATTTTTATTTCGATACGTGACAAATAAATTATCGTAATATATTATGGAACGTAATGCGGATGGAAATTAGTAGAGGAGACAGGTTAAGGATTCGTGGAACAGGGTCGAGGTTCTGTTTTGTTGCTCGAATTCTTTGTTCGGCTAATTTAGTCTCGTTGGATCGGCGCACGCTAATTCGACGAGGGAAACGCGTGTATTACACACGGAAATACGGCGATCGATTAATTACGTCGCTAATTATTCCGTTGGTGAATCACTGTGCCACGGTGAATTTAATTTATCGTCGAAATGCACTTTCACGTTACACGTGTTTCCTTTTTCCGACTGACGCTGAAACAGGAGCTACCGCAGCGTTCAAAACGCATATTTTAATACTCATTTGAATGAATATTTATTACCTTCACGAATGAATATCAATTCAAATTATTTGGTATGTTAATATTGCAGAATGGTAGGGGTCCTCTTTTATTGGCAGCTGCAGCCGGCCACCTGGACGTGTGCGAAACGTTGCTGCTTCGAGAAATCGATGTCAACGCTGCAGATAACGTGAGTTAATATAATTAAAATTTTTATCGCCTCTTTCATCCCAACATGCATCGGGTACTTCTCCTATATATCTTCTTAACAATTTTTCATGTTCACAGCAAAATATTTTAAGACTATTTGCAATTCTCATTTTCCGAAAATTAAATTTTCAAATAGAATATGAATATTGAAGCGATAACCAGTAGCATTTATGGTTGACCATCAAAGATTAATGAATTGTCACAATACATGTGCAATATCCATACTTCACAAAATGATGAGTCAGTTAATTTAAGCTGGAAATCGTTAATTTGTCTTGAACAAGTATAAAAAGTATATTGCAGATTTAATTCTGTAAAATGTAACACGAAATAAAGACACAAGAGGAGATAAGTACAGTGTGGCGAATGTATCGAGAAACGAAGCAACTAAATTTTCAAGTGGCGAATAATTTGAAATCGACTAATAATTTACGAGCAGGGTGGGTTGTTCTTCTCGTCAGCTCTGTAATATATCAATATACCAGTTAATGAAGGGTGTAGGGATAATTACTGTATAATTGTGGGCTTACGCTGCCGGTGGAACAGCTTTTTAGTCTACGTGCTTGTATTTCCTTTCTGTCTTTGATGCGCGCGAGTTAAGTACTTGTCAATAACATCCATACTATGTTGATGACTTGATTTGTAAGGGCATTCTGATATTCATCTAAAGAACTATTAACCAGATCGTTTCATGTATTAATATTATTGGAATTGAGACTGTTATGTCGATTGTAATTAGAGTTAGTCTAGGGATTTTTGTATTTACAGATATAGGGAATTGGGGTGTAGGAATATTGGGGGATGGAGATATTGAAGTATAGAGATATTAGAATATTGAGATATTGTCATATTAGGATTTAGGGACTTGGTATGTAAGAAATTGGGGTGTAGGAATTTGGGACGTAGGAAATTGGGGTGTAGGAATTTGGGACGTAGGAAATTGGGGTGTAGGAATTTGGGATGTAGAGAATTGGGGATTTAGGGACTTGGTATGTAGGAAATTGGGGTGTAGGAATTTGGGACGTAGGAAATTGGGGTGTACGAATTTGGGACGTAGGAAATTGGGGTGTAGGAATTTTGGACGTAGGGAATTGGGGATTTAGGGACTTGGTATGTAGGAATTTGGGACGTAGGAAATTGGGGTGTAGGAATTTGGGACGTAGGAAATTGGGGTGTAGGAATTTGGGACGTAGGAAATTGGGGTGTAGGAATTTGGGACGTAGGAAATTGGGGTGTAGAAATTTGGGACGTAGGAAATTGGGGTGTAGAAATTTGGGACGTTGGAAATTGGGGTGTAGGAATTTGGAATGTAAGGAATTGGAGTGTAGGAATTTGGAATGTAGGGAATTGGGGTGTAGGAATTTAGGACATTCGAAATTGGGATGTAGGAAATTAGGACGTAGGAAATTGGGATATAGGAAATTGTGTGTTTAGAGACTTGGGATGTAAGGAATTGAGATGTTGGGAATTTGGATCTAGGGAATTGGGATGAATAGATGTGGGATTTAGGAATTGGAATGTAGGTAATTGGGGTATAGGGAATCGCAACGTAGAAAATTGGGATGTAGGAAATGGTTTAGAGACTTCAAATCTAGGAAATTGTGTTCTTGGGTATTGTCATCTAGAAAATTAAGACGTGGTAATAATTTAGAGAATTAGAATGTAATGATTTAGGATGAACAAAATAAGAATCTGACGACTTCACAGATTTTGAAATCTAGAAATGTTATGGTTCAACAATTTGATGATTTAAGCACATTGCAATCTACCAATCTACTAACCTGTAGATCTAATGACTTTAGAAGTTTAAAAGCCAGGTATTCAAGGATTTAGAAATCTAACAATACAGGGACCTAACAGTATAGTAATTTTGTGCTACAGAGACTTAAGAATGTACAGCCAAAGTTATCTAGGGGTATATCCGAATATACGACTACTACCCAGTAAGAGACTGTTTCCTCTGAAATAAACGTTCTACCACACAATATTTCCTATCGAGTAAAGATAATGATTCATTTGAAATATCGTGAGGGTGGGGGAGGGGGCAATCGAGATCATGTTCGTTATCTGGGAAGAAGATCCGGCTAGGCTTTAGTGGAGATACAATGCATCCATTGGCGCGGTGACTGACGGCCAATCTTCTCCCCCTTAGCTGCAGAACACGTTTGGCTAGATCCTGCCAGCAAGGGGTATCCCGAGGTGGCTGTATTTAGAGTCCGTATACACGCCGCTGGTGGCCATGGGATATTCCTACTAAATTCCCGTGAATATCTTCTTGCTTTACCTTATACCGGGACAGCCCTCACTTTCATTTTCCTTTTGCTCCTGTTGTTGCCTTTAAAGGGACGAGTACGCAATTTATGCTCGGATTAATAAAATAGTAATGTGTGCATTCGTTTTTGAACACGTTCGGATGTTGTACGTATTTTTCAGACGTTCGTAGATTATTTCGTGGTATTTACGTATGTGCGTCGACCGCACTCGAAACAAATTTTGTGCATGACATTTATATAATCCATACGTCGTAACAGGTACTTTTAGCATAACTCAAAGTATCCGTAGTGGACGAAGTTGTGTACTTGTGCGTGTACCTCTTTAATGCGTGATTACCTACTCGTTTGATAGGATAATGTTAATTAAATTAACAGGAAAAGCATCGAAACAGGAAACTGGTCATTTCGATCAGGGTATGTCTTCGTTCGAGAACGGAATGACATGGAAATGAAGTTAGACGGGAATATCTTCGATCTAAAGGTTAATTGATTTCGCGAAACCATCGGAGAACGGATCCTTCGTATCCGAGCAAACGTTCCGACTTTTTTTTTTCACCGTGCCGAACAGTATATCGATGGATACCGGCGATCGTAGCGTACACGTACCTTTTGTCTGCATAAGGCAATCCGGCTAGGAGCGATGCTACACAGAATGCTACCTCGGTATCTGCAAATGAAAGTTTGATATTTATTGGTGACCGATCGTAGAAATGTGCTGCGGTCCCTGTCTATGCCCTTTTCGATACGATACCACGTGCGCTCGCGAGGATTATGGAAACGCGCGGCCATCGAACGCGTTTCCGTCGAAGCTCGAACAAGTTTTTTAATTCGCGGAAAGATGAAGTGCAAGCTTTTCACTGGCAGCTGTTCACTCTCGGGATCCGTGACAGACATCTAGCATTTTTATCGATACCAGTACAATCTACTTTGCAGCATTGAAATAAGACGTTTCTTTTCATTCAAGGTTGATACGAGTTGTGAAAGAATTTTTTAACACTTAGCTCTAGAGATTAGGGATTCTAGGGATTTGGGGTCTTAGAGATTCAGAATTCTAGGGATTTGAGATTCTGGGGACTCGGGATGCTAGGGACTCGGAATACTAAGGACTCGGGATGCTAGGGACTCGGAATGCTAGGGATTCGGGACTCTAGGGGCTCTGGATGCCAGGGTCTCGGGATGCTAGGGACTCGGGATGCTAGGAACTCGAGATGTTAGGGACTTGGGGTTCTGGGGATTCGGAACTCTAGGGACTCGGGATGCTAGGGACTTGAAGTTCTGGGGATTCAGGACTCTAGGGACTCGGGATGCTAGGGATTCGGGACTCTAGGGGCTCTGGATGCCAGGGTCTCGGGATGCTAGGGACTCGGGATACTATGGACTCGGAATGCTAGGGACTCGAAATGCTAGGTACTCGGAATGCTAGGGACTCGGAATGCTAGGGACTCGGTATGTTAGGGACTTGTGGTTCTGAGGATTCGGGACTCTAGGGACTCTGGATGCCAAGGACTCGTGATGCTAGGGACTCGGAAACATTTGAAATGTTTATGTTAAACAGAGTTTGTCTACAAATATTGAAAAGAACTCGAAACGAAGTTCATGAAAGTAATTCAGTACTAGGAATAGGTAATTTTGTTGCGTATTGAAGGAAGGAAATAGCAAGGTATCAGTACATATTTAAAGCGGTAGTAGACTCGGAAAGAATTTTGCAGGCAATCGAGGTGCACCGCAGGCAAACTGGCACGGTGAAGGAAATGTAAAAGGGGATGTTTGAATGGCATTTACAACCATGAAATTTACGACGATTTACCGGTATTTCTGTTTTGCTTTTATTTGCACCGCATAGCCGCGTTGCTGCTTTGGTCTGATATTCACGATGGATCCGCGGTGTATTTCTAAATCGGCATATTCTTCTCGCCAGACAGGTTTACGATAGTATACTTGGAAGCGGCAATTTAAGGCACTAAATCCGTGCTGCGTATCAGGCTATTTAATATTAGAAAAATCACGCGTTTCACAAAATATTTTGTTGAATACTGCGCGTTTAACAACGCATATAATTTACTTGAACTGTTATGACTACGAGCTGCACGTATAGACACGTGTTATAAAGCCATTCGATATATTGCTATGTGCTATTCATTACTATGTCCTGTATCACTACGTGTCATATATCACTATATTGCATACTACGCGTTGCATGTCGCTACATGTTATATTACCATGTGCTATATGTGGTTGCACTGTATATTGTCACGTATCATATATCGTCACGCACTATTTTATCACACGCTATATCGCCACGCTGTATATATTACTACGCATTCCTTTGTCACATGTCGAATATCACTACGCATTGTATCACCACGCGTTATATCGCCATGCGCCAAGTTTCACTACGCGTTATATCGCCACATGCCAAATTTCACTATGCATTGTATCGCCACGCGCCATATATTTCCACGCATTGTATCACCACGCGTTATATCGCCACGCGCCATATATTTCCACGCATTGTATCACCACGTGTTATATCGCCACGCGTTATATCGCCACGCGCCAAATATCACTACACACTGTATCACCATACGTTATATCGCAACACACTGTATTGCCACAGGGTATATTACAACACATTGCATCATCCCGTGCTATATCATCAAACACCATACCTCAAAATGAATATTATAGCTAATTTCGAATTCATTTGCTATTGTTCCGCATAATTTATTATTATTACGAGTATGCTAGGTATCCCGGTACAATAATTTGCGTTTCTAAAATTTTCATGCTGTTCCAAATATGTCCGTGGAATTACTAGGCCGCGTATCGTGAAACACCATCGCATATGGAACCGAGTCCAATTCGTTTAGTCTCGTAACTCGATGAGATATCTGTGGCAGACCGGAGTGGATCGAAAATCCGACGTACCGTTGACTAAATCCGATAAATTTCGACACGGTCTAGGCCACTCGGTTGTTTTCGATAATCTATGCGTGCCCGTTCTTCAAGATTTCCTTCGGTGATCCACCTTCACGATTCCGCTTCGTTTCTCGAGGACAAGATTTATGTAGGAAGCTTATGGGCATCGCGTTTTCGAGAGACTCTGCCGCGAGGAATTTGGCACACGTTATTCTTTCTGCATTGTATACCGGCCTGATCCTGAAAGGTCTATAATTATGAGAGGCCTGAAAATAGCTTTTTAGAGGAACATAGGCGTTCGCGGACCGAATGCTCGTTTTTCGAACCGGGTTTCGACTGGGTGCCCTCCGTCAGACGTCTTTCAAGGGTTCCTTCGGCCGAGAAACGATTATCATACGTCCTTGGGGGATTTTTTTAACACGCTCGCTGATTCGTGCTAGGAGTTGAAAGTTCTCTTTTGAACTTGAACAGTAGATGCCTACGATTATTTTTACGGTTTCTATGAACGTGTCTTGTTATAACCGAACGTTAGAGTAGGTATAGCATCTGGTACTTTAGATTTTGGTGTCTGAACGATACTAAAGTGTCATTTAGTGATACGAATGAAGGTATTCAGATGAGATGACTCTAATAACATGTACAGAAAATAATACATAATCGTTTAAAATATTGTCATATATATCACACAAAATCCTTCTGCATCATTTGTGGACATAACAGTGCACGTCCACATAATCAGAATACAGTATTTTATGATACAACCTGATATAACTGAAATGTTATAAGAGTAATGTTTGATTCGAGAAGTTGACTTTAAAACGTACCTGTGTCTCTCTAGTACAATCGATGTAAGGGGATCACTTGTAAATCCAATTATGTACATACACAATAAAGGAAGCTTTGTTTAAATTCGAATGAATGGCGTCCGACGCCATTGTGAGAAAGTAAGCATGCATTAGAGGCCTCGGAACAGGTAAAATTCCGCAGATCGATGCGCCAGCCCCAGGTGTTCTAAGGACCAAAAAGAAACGCGACAAGGGAGTTTACGATGTTTTTACGTGTCGAGTGAGATTTAATTTAGCAAACTACGTGACTTCGATCCCATATTTTTGTCCTCGATATCTCGTTTATTTGGCCGGCTGATTGTATTCCGCTGGCTACCGTCCAATCCTTAAAAAGCAGACAAGAGCTCGTTTATTGCGGCGACTAGTATGCTTTTTTCAACGTTATTAAATATTTGATTTCACGCAAGAAGCAATGGAAGATGAGTCCATGTACCATTGGCTGATCGACCATTCGCGATAGCCCATCGAAAACATAAATTTCTTTATGTTTGAGTAACAGTAACACGCGAAAAGGCCGAAGTTATTTATAAACAGACTTTTTTATACTTTGCAGTCGTAAAAGTGTGAAATTGAGTAAACATCGCCGAGGCAAGGATCAGTCGTAAAACTGAGTAAATCTCGTAATTTGGATATATATAGCAATATTTTATTACATATTTTTCATCGTAAAAACTGTAAGTCGTGAGTTGGATATTTTTATAATTATATATGGAAATTTCTGAGTTTTTTAGTTCACGTATTTCATAATTTTGAAGGGTTGAAATTTTGAAACTTTGCAGTTTAGGAATTATGGAGTTTGGTCGTTTCATTATTTTCGATCTGGAGATCTGGAGATTTGGAGATTTGGAATTTTAGAATTTTGGAAATTTGGAGATTTGGAGATATGGGGATCTGGAGATCTGGAGATCTGGGGATTTAGAGATTTGGAGATTTGGAGATTTTAGGATTCGGAGATTTGATTTGGAGATTTGGAGATATGGGAATCTGGGGATCTGGGGATCTAGAAATTTGGAGATTTGAAGATTTGGAGATTTGGAGATTTGGAGATTTGGAGATTTAGAGATTTGGAGATTTGGAGATTTGAAGATTTGGAAATTTAGAGATTTGGAGAAATGAGGATTTGGATATTTGGGAATTACGAATTTTGGAGATTTGGAGAATTGGAGGATTGGAGGATTGGAGATTTGCATATTTGAATATTTGGAAATTTAGAGATTTGGAGAAATGAAGATTTGGATATTTGGGAATTAGGAATTTTGGAAATTTGGAGATTTGGAGATTTGGAGAATTGGAGATTTGCATATTTGCATATTTGAATATTTGAAGATTAGGTATTTGGAAATTTGGAGTTTTAAAATTTGATAGATTTGGGTGTTTGGAAAATTTACAAAAATTAAAAATTGAAAATTTGGTAATTTGATAACATTGAGCTCAGAAATATGGTAATTTGCTAATTTCAAATTTTCAAGTTTGTTAATTAATAATGTTCAATTTAGAAATTTAGAATTTTCTTAGTTTTATAACCTTAAATTTGTAAATTTATAAATTGAATAATTCAGAACATAAAAATTCAATAATTTCAAGTTTGGAAATCATAAAATTTGATAACCTGACAGATGAAAATTAAGTAACTTACAGTATCAAATAATTTACAAATTTGAAAGCTTCTAAATTAAGATTTATAAAACTGAAAATTTTTGTCAACTTCTCTAATTTACAAGTTAAATTTAATTTTCTCCCATTCGTTATTTGTCATTGTTTCAATTTGAGCAGGTCAAAGCTACGATTACGCATCGGTGTTCCCTCAGTTCGTTGACAGACTGACAAATGACTTTTCACCTTCGTTCCTCTAAGTAGAAAAGTATATTTGAACGTGTTGAACATACACCGTGTCGTGCATTCATCCATCTAGCGGCGCATAAAATCGTTGCGCACGAAGCGAGTTGTGTAACGGTGCTTCTTTCGTGGCAATAAAACGAATAGGAACCATCTTCTCGTACTTTCTCCGTAATTATACAACCGCGATAAAACGAATAATCCTGGAATCGTTGAGGATATGCCAGTAGCTGTTACAGCATCATAAGGAACCGGTGTTGAACGTGCTATGCGACGATGTTATTCCTGCATTTTTCCATTATTTTTCCTTGTAAATCCTTGTCGAATATCAATCATGTATTTATACATTGGATGTCTGATTTATGTGCGCGTCGCAGTTTATAAAGAACATCACATTATTAACTAATCATTAACTCCATGACTCACCTGGTTCACCTTTTCATGTTTTTCATTATTTTTGCACTTTCTATCGATCCGATAACTAGCGATAATTATGGAGAAAAGTGAAAATGTTCGCGGATACTTGTTCAATTACTCTCTGAGAACTCAAGACCTTTGACGTTTGGAAAGTACGGAGAAATTCTTTACTAATATAAAACATATTATCATAATTCTTTCCATCTAAAAAAATTTGCATATCTGTTATACAGCAATATCAAGCTATCAATAATTCCATAGTGTACTCATAATTTTGCAATTGAATATACAGATTATTTCTCTCTAATTTTTCTGCAATTTATCCGAAAAATCGCGTCCATCAGAAATATTTGAAGAACCTGTATATCCCAGTGCTCACAATTTTTTAACGTAACATCATTTTTATGTATGTAGGAAATTAGGACGTGGGAAATTGGGATGTAGGAAATTGGGATGTAGGGAATTGGGGTTTTAGGGATTTGGGATGCAGGAAATTGGGGTGTAGGAAATTGGGATATAGGGAATTGGGACGTAGGAAATTGGGACATAGGGAATTGGGGATTTAGGGACTTGGGACGTAGGAAATTAGGACGTGGGAAATTGGGACGTAGGAAATTGGGATGTAGGGAATTGGGGTTTTAGGGATTTGGGATGCAGGAAATTGGGGTGTAGGAAATTGGGACGTAGAAAATTGGAATATAGGAAATTGGAATGTAGGGAATTGGGATGTAGGGAATTGGGGTTTTAGGGATTTGGGACGTAGGAAATTGGGATATAGGAAATTGGAATGTAGGGAATTGGGATGTAGGGAATTGGGGTTTTAGGGATTTGGGATGCAGGAAATTGGGACGTAGGAAATTGGGATATAGGGAATTGGGGATTTAGGGACTTGGGATGTAGGAAATTGGGACATTGGAAATTGGGGTGTAGGAATTTGGGACATAGAAAATTGGGGTGTAGAAATGTGGAACGTAGGAAATTGTGATGAAGGAAATTAGAATGTAGGGAATTGGGGGTTTAGGGACTTGGAATGTAAGGAATTGAGATATAGAGAATTGGGATGTAGAAAATTGGGGATTTAGGGATTTGGGATGTAGGAAATTGGGGTATAGGAAATTGGGATGTAGGAAATTGGGTAGTAGGAAATTAGGACGTAGGAAATTGAGATATAGGAAATTGGGATGTACAGAATTGGGGATTTAGGGACTTAGAATGTAGGAAATTGAGGTGTAGGAATTTCGGACGTAAGAAATTGGGACGTAGAAAATTGGAATGTACGGAATCGCAATATAGGGAATGTAGAAATATTTGAAAACATTTGAATCATTTCTAAAATATTTGAAAAACCTGTATATCCCAGTGCTCACAATTTTTGAACGCAACATCATTTTTATGTAATTTCTATGCAATTCTTAACGTTTAAAGACTATAATTTTCCTAGAGTAAAATTTCGCAAAAACCATTGAATTAATAGCAGTAATCGTTTATGGAAAAAAGGGAGGCAAAATTGAAATAAGACATTTTAGAAGTGGGAACCCGTTACATCCTCGTGTCCGTGCTGCAGGGTTGAATTAAAATAAAAAAAGGTCCCGGTAATTTGCCAGGAAAGATAAAAACGAAGAATACGCGGCATCGTACGCGTTCATGAAGATCCTCGAACGCGAACTGTCCGCAGACGTAGCAGTTGCAGTTGCATTGGTATGCATATGTATGCGTTAGTGCACGCCTGGAACAATGATACCAGTTTGACTGGTGTGCTTCTCCCACTCTTTAAAAGCGGCATGCACTGTATACATCGCGAACCAATGCACTCTGGCTTGTATCGTTTTAAGCAAAGACGTTTATTCCTGTTCGAGGATATCCTGGCTATTTGTAGCTGCGTATCGTTCAAACACGAACTGATAAGCTCTTAATCTCATGTGTGGACAATTTTACCGTTTTTCGTGTTAGGGAATTGAAAATGGGCAGAGGATTGTAATTTTGATACGAATCGATAGGGGATTTGGGGATTTAGGAATTCGTGATTTTAGGAACTTAGGAATTTGGGGATTTGGAAGTTTAGATATTTGAGAATTTAGGGATTTGCTCGTTTAGGAATTTGGGAATTTAGGAACTTGGAAATTTAGGAATTTGTGTATCTAGGGACTTGAAGGTTTGGAGATTTGGGAATTTACGGATTTGGAAGTTTAGGAATTTGGGAATTTAAGGATTTGAGAAATTTAGGAATTTGAGAATCTGGCAGTTTGGAAATTAGATGATTTGGGAATTTGGAGATTTGAGAATTAAGAATTCGGTGGTTTTCAAGATCTGCAAATTTGAAAGTTTGAGAATTTAGAAATTCGTAAATTTAGGAAATGTGAAAATGTGGTAGAAAGAATTTGATTACCTAAATATTTGAAAATCTGAAACTCCAAAAGTTTGAATATATAAAAATTGCAAAAATCTTCTCTTTACTCCCTAGAATGTCTCTATTCCAGTTTCATTGCAGTTTCCAGGCTATCTCTGAAAATGATAAACTGTAACTTGAGAAATGAATACATTTGCAAGGAAAGTTAAAGAGATATATGGAATACATGTGTGGAAATCACAAAGTCATATGTAACATGGAATTAATTTATTGATATAGGAAAACGAGTTACTTAGAATCTATTAATACAGAAGATACCTTATCGAACGTTAATGTCAAACAGAAGTTTAATATTGATTATTTTCATAAAGGAGATCTCTTTAGAGAACCTGTTTAAACGGAAATACGACCTATTTAACAAGTCTTGCACTTTCTCCCAATTAAAACATCAATATCTTTCGTGTTGTTCAATCAACAAAAAGTAAGAACAGCACAACTACATAGTGATCTATAAATATCTTGTTTACTCTTGCTCTTACTTCAAGTTCTTCATTTTCTTTATTTAGAGGAGAGACATCAAGATTACACTTTCCTCTATCTTTAAAGTAAATGAGCGATTACTGCTTTTGCAAGATGTAAAAATAAGTAATGTGAAATTTACTATTTTTATATAAAGGTTTGATAAATGCTTCCACTATGTATGCAGAGTGAGTAGAATACGCGTTTGCAATTCTTCAAAATATACTTTCAAAAAATTTTCCAAATTTTGGAGTTGGTAAATTTTTAAATTTGAGAATTTGAATAGTTCAAAATATTCTAAATTTCAAATCTTTTAATTTCCAAATTCTAATTTTCAAATTTCTAAATTTCTAAATTTTCAAATTCCTACATTCCCCAATTTCTACATTTCCAAATTCTCAAGATTCCAAATTCTTAAAGTTCCAAATTCTCAAAGTTCCAAATTCTCAAGGCTCCAAATTCTCAAAGTTCCAAATTCCTAAATTTCCAAATTCCTACATTCCCAAATTTCTACATTTCCAAATTCTCAAAGTTCCAAATTCTCAAGGCTCCAAATTCTCAAAATTCCAAATTCCCAAATTTCCAAATTCCTACATTCCCAAATTTCTACATTTCCAAATTCTCAAATTTCCAAATTCTCAAAATTCCAAATTCCCAAATTTCCAAATTCCTACATTCCCAAATTCTCAAAGTTCCAAATTCTCAAGGCTCCAAATTCTCAAAATTCCAAATTCCCAAATTTCCAAATTCCTACATTCCCAAATTTCTACATTTCCAAATTCTCAAAGTTCCAAATTCTCAAGGCTCCAAATTCTCAAAATTCCAAATTCCCAAATTTCGAAATTCCTACATTCCCAAATTTCTACATTTCCAAATTCTCAAAGTTCCAAATTCTCAAATTTCCAAATTCTCAAAGTTCCAAATTCTCAAAGTTCCAAATTCTCAAAATTCCAAATTCCCAAATTTCCAAATTCCTACATTCCCAAATTTCTACATTTCCAAATTCTCAAATTTCCAACTCCCCATACCTCCAAATTCCCACCCTCCCAAACCCCAAAGCCCCCAATTCCCCAAATTGACCCCTATTCAAAACAGCGATGTCCACACATAAAATCATCAGCAAAAAGTTGCCAATCAATTATCTACAGCTGCAATTAATTATATCGAAATAAGCTACGTTTAACATATCCCCTCTAATTATCCTCGCTCGCAATTATGAAATAATGAAATTATTCCTAAACGTCGAACTCGCGAGAATAATCGATGGCCCATTGGATTGTAACGTAATCGTGAGTGGTTTCGAAAGCAACAACTGTGAACCACTTTCATGGATCGTGCTGTTCCTCTACCAAAGACAGGATGTTGCTTCGATCTTCGCGTGCAATGACCGTCCCTGTTACACGTCCAATATCTTTCGATTTCAATGGACTTTGTTCGTTAACCGAGCAACCGTCAATTATCCACCAACATATTTAGTTTCCTTGCCGAGAAACAGCCACTCTCTGCTGAAACTGTTCGTCTTCTTTCGGAGTTCGGTTAAGGTGTTCCTTGACAACAAGATATCCTTTCAATGGCTGATGTTGAACGATACATACAATAAGATTCTTACATTGCATTTCGTTACATCAGTCAAATTCAATTAAATTTTCTCTGAATATCAATTTCCTGAGGAATGTACATTTTTTTAGGAATGTAGATTTTCCGAGGAATTTCAATTTTTAAGGAACGTTAATTTTCTGATGAATGTGTATGTTCAAAGGAATGTCAATTTTTCTAAGAACGTAAATTTTCCAATAAATGTGTATTTTCCAAGGAATGTGAATTTTCCTGGGAATGTCGATTTTCCTATGAATGTGTATTTTTTTCAAGGAATGTGAATTTCCCAAAGAATGTTGATTTTCTAAGGAATCTGAATTTCTCAAAGAATGTGAATTTGCAGGAGGGTGTGAATTTTCCAAGGAATGCGAATTTTCCAAAGAATGTAAATTTTCCAATGAATATAGATTTTCCAGAAAATATAAATTTTTCCAGGAATGTCAATTTTCCTAAGCATATAAATTTTCCAAAGAATGTGAAATTTCCAAGGAATGTAAATTTTCTCACAGAATTGTTTAGCTACAAATATTTATCGAACATGAGTCCACACTAAATCTATGCATAAAGCAAGTTACTAACATTTAACGTATTTTTGATCAGTTTTACGTATTTCTTCCTATGAGAAAAATTGTTTCTGAGTTTTTATCCGAAAGAAGACCTCGAGAGCAGAGGGTTAAAGCATCATCCCCAACTATAGCATGAGATACGGAACAAGCATTCGCACGAAACTTCCACGTACACTTGTCAAAGAAACTAATGCGAGATTACGCCAACAATGCGGAGATATAGAGATGCAATTAACCCGCTGTTCCGTGTCCAATCTTCAATTACGATTGCACCTAGCCTCTCGTTTTTATACAAGCCCCCCGTTACCTGCGCTTTCATTCGATTTTATCCACCATTGCATCGAACCGATACACAATGGTGTAGTGCACGCTGCAGGAAGATCGTTAACAACGATGCTCTACATAAAGAGCGATCGATCTCTCGAATAGTTGTTGGCCAACAGATGCATTCGTACGGTGGTTCGCGACGGCTTTGTATACGTGACTCTTTGTACGCGCTACAATTTTCAACGAAAAACTATTGCCTCGAAAAATGATGGGATTCGTTATGCAATTCTCTGTGAGTTCACCGCGGGTGTTTTCACTGTGAGTTCACCACGAGAAATTTGTAGCGATGCAGGGAAGATGCATTGAGAAAATTTTCTTGGAGGAAATTAAGAGTTTGGTGTTTAGAAATTTGGGAATTTGGAGTTTTGAAATTTGATTATTTTGAGAGGTGGAGATTAGGATTTAGGAAATTTTGGATTTTGGGAATTTGGAGATTTACGAATTTAGCTGTTGTGAAATTGGGAGTTTAGAAACTTGGAAATTCATGAATTCGGCAATTCCGAAATTGGGGAATTTACAAATTTTGAGATTTACGAATTCGGCAATTCCGAAATTGGGGAATTTGGAAATTTGGAGACTTCGGAATTCGACAATTCCGAAATTGGGGATTTTAGAAATTTGGAGATTTACGAATTCGGCAATTCCGAAATTGGGAATTTACAAATTTTGAGATTTACGAATTCGGCAATTCCGAAATTGGGGAATTTGGAAATTTGGAGACTTGGGAATTCGACAATTCCGAAATTGGGGAATTTACAAATTCGAAAATTTATAATTTCGGCAATTCCAAAATTGGGGAGTTTAGAAATTTGGGGATCCACGACTTCGGCAATTCCGAAATTGGGGATTTTAGAAATTTGGAGATTTACGAATTCGACAATTCCGAAATTGGGAATTTAGAAATTCGGAAACTTAGAAATTTGGCGACTTCCAAATTCGGAAAATTCCGAAATTGGGGAATTTAGAAATTTGAAGACATAGGAATTTAGAAATTCCAAAATTAGAGAACGTAGAAATTGGAAAATTCCGAATTTCGAGGGTCTGGAAATTTGAAAGTTTAAGAATTCGGTGATTTTCCTATTAGAAAATTAGAAATTTGGGAAATTCAGGAATTTGCAAAATTGGCAACTTTGAACTTTGGTAATTTGAAAATTCAATAAATTACCAAAAACGTGACTGTATGCACTGTACACTACATCACCCTACACTAATTATATAACAGATATATCTATACTCAACCTCAAACAAGAATTCAACATCAAATAAAGTCAGCCATAATTATGACGCACTACGTATTCCACGACATTGATTAACCGCAAAAGAATCCTAATAGCAATGCAATTTTTCTACGAACATAAAGAAAGATATAAATAACGAAGCTAATAAAAATTTGTGTGCGTAAGTTGATTTCTAAAGGTTGTCTATCCTGGTAATAATTTCTCGTTGCATTTGTGCAATTATTGTCACCTGAAACGATGCAAGTCTATTGCAAATTCATGCACAACGCAAAATGTCAAAGAACCATTAACATGCCGACATTTGCAATTTCGTTACACGATCCATGTTACAAATTATTTCCACTCTCGTGTTCCCCTTTCGTTTGATTAATCGATAAAACTGTCTTAAAGTTCAACGGGTCACTTTCTGAACGAACCTTCTCAAACAAGCAAATAAACCTCATTTTCAAATTGTACTGTATCATTTGCAATTTCATTGTTCAGTCGTTTATAATAATTTAAACGTAGTATTTTCATATGGGAGGTTATAATTTCATTGTCCAGTCGTTTCTAATTTCATTCGTTCATAATTTTATTGTTCATTCATAATTTCATTCTTCGTCATTTTATAATTTAGTTGTATAATTTATATATAATTTACAATTTCATTTATTTATTTATAACTTATTTTTATAGTGTATATTTACATTTGTCATAAGCCCACACATTTTCTGATAACCTCAATCGCTAAATATTTATGTCACTAGAAATTTCATATTTCATTTGCGTTTTTCTATTAATTTTTTGTCCTCTCGTGATATGTATTTTGCTCGGTCAAAAGACCATCAATTCCATGGATTATTCGAGCAATTTCTATTACAAAGTAACCTGCTCGATGCAAGGAGAAGCAGCTGTCTCGATCAGGATGCACCAGGCACGATTGAAGTAAAAAGTAGCATGCCAATCGACTTCGAGAGCTCGCCATTGCTTGCTCCTTTTGCAACAATCACCGCTTCGATAAACGAACGTTCTTGATTCTTGTATTTTCGAAATCACGATGAGAATATCGACACGTCAGGAGTATGAACGATTACTATGCATCTACTGATTAATATTTTGTGGCGATGTAGGTACCTCATGTATCTCAACTTCGAAATTACAAATTTTGTAATTCTCAAGTTTCTTCGAAATTCTAGAGCAATATATTGGCATTCAATATTTTCAGTATTTCGATACAAATCTTAAAAGTCCTGAAATATTGGGAATAATTGCAAATCAAAATTTCAATACGATATAGATTTCATGAGTATATTTTGTAGATGCTTCTTAAAGTTGCTACGAACAGTAGATCATCCCACGTCGAAGTGCCTAATTAGATTGTCTTGTAACTCCAAGTAAAATTAAACGAAATACAAAAATCGTTTAGAAACTTTTATCGTATGTAACATGTTGACAGCGGTATAGTGTCAAGGTGAGTTAACTACAATCACTAGACAGATACTTATCAAATCATACCACTACAATTTTGACCTAATTTTCTCCGCATAAAAGTATGTCAACCTCTATCGGTAAACTAGACAACTCGTGATAGGATCTCGCTTCTAAAATCCAGTCCAGTCGCTATCGAATTTCGTCCCACAAAGTAACACGTTTTTCCTCTTAAGCGACCAACATGTAACAATGTTTCACTTGTTAGCGATTCTTTGCACAACCGAGTGTCAAGCAAAACGAAAGAGATCATAGTTGCGACACGACTTTGAAGTTCACTCGGTTCTCATTGCGTATCCCCTTTTATGATCTCACTCGGGAACGCTTCTGCTCGGTCGGCCGCGTTTCCTGCGCGCTCGAAATGGCACTCGCACTTTATGATACACGGGAACGGAATTGCCTTTCCACGTAGCGGACCCTCGTGGGGCCCCGAGAGTCAAATATGAGCACGTAGAGAGCTCGTCCGACGTATGCCCTATTATACGGTTGATGAGATCGCGGCCGGGTTTGCTTTTCGCAGCACGAGATGCGACGACAAAGATACCGCGATCGTGTCATGATGCAAAAGTGCGCGAAACACTAACTGCATCGATGCTACCGACTGGTTAAGCCGATTAAGGAAATGTTGTCGGACACGCGGACGATACTATCGTGACAGTGGTGATAACAGAAACGCGGCGACAGTATCGCGAAAAGAAGGTGCGGAGCAACCATGAATAGTTGAGACATTCAGGCAGTTCACGTAGAGGAAACTAGGTTTCTGGTTTTCACTATTTTTGTTTGAATTATGTAGTATAAAACATGCTATGTTTGGAACTTTTCTCTGTATATATTTTATACGCAAAATACGTACACACAAAATGTATTAGACGATGTTCATTTGATGAACTGAAGAATTGAAAAATAGAAGAAAAAGATATTTAACGAACTACAGAATTAAAGTATTAAGAGATTGAAGAATTGAAGAATTGAAGAATTGAAGAGTTAAAGAATTGAAAAGTTAAAGAATTGAAAAGTTAAAGAATTGAAGAATTGATGAATTGAAGAATTGAAGAATTGAAGAATTGAAGAATTGAAGAATTGAAGAGTTAAAGAATTGAAGAATTGAAAAGTTAAAGAATTGAAGAATTGAAGAATTGCAGAATTGCAGAATTGAAGAATTGAAGAATTGAAGAATTGAAGAATTGAAGAATTGAAGAATTGAAGAATTGAAAAATTGAAGAATTGAAGAATTGAAAAATTGAAAAATTAAAGAATTGAAAAATTGAAAAATTGAAGAATTGAAGAATTGAAGAATTGAAGAATTCAAAGAATAAAGAATTGAAGAATTCAAAGAATAAAGAACCGAAAAAATTGCAGAATTGAATAGTTGAGGATTTGAAAGATTAGAAACTTGCGAGTTTAAAAATATGAAAATTTGGAAACTTAAAAATGTGAAAAGCTGAAAACTTGAAAAATTAAGAATTTGAAAACTTGAGGAATTGGAAAATTGAATCCTGCATGAATCTCCATTACCACGCCACTCACCGAGCGCACCTTTGCGCACAATTTCATCGCGACTTAATCCGCCCATTACTAACACAGAACTTGAAGATCAGTAGCAATTATAGAAACTTCAAACCATTGCTTCCACGCAACATAAAATTGAATCCACTTGAAGCGATAAAAACGTCGGTCAAACGGGACGCGCATAAACGACACCGATGCATGTACCTTCTGCGCGACCATCTCATTTACTCGGCGAAACAGCAATAAAATGGAGTTAGACCATTTATCTAGTAATTAGTTCACCACTAATTTGCATACGCAGAGCTGTACAGCTGGTACTCAGCTCGGTAGATTTGCTCTCGATACGTACCTACGTATGGCATAATCTTTCCGTAGCTTATTATTTACGACAGTTCGATAGAGAAATTACCGCGGTTTCCTGAACCAAGGAGACGCCCCTGATCATTTTTTCCTACATCTGACCGGAATATATTACCCACGGCTAACCCGTGATAAAGACCAGCTGATTTATCGTTTAACCGACGCACACCGCTTCGAGGTTCGTTTCTTTAAAGTCTTGCTTATGCTTGACCGACATGCATCGTTGATAGGCAGGTTTGTTCGATGTTTTATCTCCTACCAGAGATCTTGGACGGGTTGCCTTTATTCTTAACCGGCTTCGAGACGCTTCGAAATTGACGCGTTCATTTTCATCTTCTTGGGAAATTTTCAACATGACGACGGTACACAGAAAGTGAGATATCCTATCGATTTATAAGGATAAACGAACGGCTGGATAACTAATGAGAGTGTTAAACGCCTCATCTGTAGGGGATGTTCATTATCGTGCTTACCACGACTATTGAGATGTGCTTCCTGTGACTTATTATTGATGATACGGTATCAGTTTTCGAGCTGAATGCAAATTACACGCGCGGGAAGACAGAAACTGTTTCCTCCGGATTTTCATTAGAACTACTGCTCGAATGAGTCATGTATAATAATGTACCTTTATACTTCATTTTGTGCTTTCTTAATGGAAGTACATTTTTGACTTTCGTCAGCTTTAGATCGAAATATATTCCAATGAGGAAAGAGCACAAGCTTTTGTAACGTTCATTTGCTTCAAATTTTACACAATTGTAAAGAACACCAAACTGCAAAATGATAAATATTTTGCTAAGTTTACAAATTTCAAAGTATCGAAATTTGAAGTGTCCAAAAAATCCACAAATCCGCAGTGTCTTAGATCCACAAATTTTCACAATCTCAAATGTCTAAATTTGCAAATCCTCGAATTCTTCAGTTTCCAAATGAACAAATCCTCAAATACCAAAATCGTCAAATTCCGAAATACACAAATCTCCAACTTCCTGTACCCTTAAATCTCTACATTCTAATATTTCTATATTTCTAAATCCACATATCTCCAAATTTCTATACCTCCATATCTTTAAATCTCCAAATGCCTATACCCCAAATTCTTGTACTCGACATCCCTATATCACCAAATTCTTGTACTCCATATACCTATATCACCAAATTATTGTACTCCACATCTCAATAACACCAAATCCCCATATCCGTAGATCCACATATCATCAAATCCTTAAATTCCTTATATACCAAAATCCCGAAATTCCCAAAACCCCAAATTCCTAAATCTCCAAATCCCTAAACCAGCAAATCCTCAAACCTCGAGTCAAAATACACGCATCTTTTTGATAGTAAATAGTCCTACATCACTCCTACTGATAAATCATCCAACATGCTACTAAAAACAGTGTCGGAAACCCGAAGGTAATTAAATTCGTTAAGGATTAAGATTTCCCGGTAATTCTCTCATCAAGATGTTCCACCGCTCCGCCGTGCACTTGCAGCTTCCATAAATAGCGCGTAAACGGGTGGTTGATTTAGTGTAACAAATATTAAGCTCGCGTTCGAATTAATTTCATTCTATGATCACGAATAGAATTATATTGCTGTAGATGTTAAGAATATACCAGCGCTGATCTCTTGATTTACGCTCGTGTTTTTGTATTCGATGAGTAATCTTTCCGTTCATGCGATACCGTTTACACGAGTCTTAACTTTTACGAGATCTCTTTTTACGAGATCGGAAATACATTTTATCGGTGCAGTTACTTAATTGGTTACAAGTTATTGCGGTAAAATTTAATTTATTACGTTAATATGAACTCTCTCGTCCAGTTTTGAAGAGTACGTTAACCCTGGGAAAATCGATGGAGGCAAGTGGATGAAGGTGATAGTTGGAAAATGAGGAAAACTCGTGGGTTTGAGGATTTGGGGATTTAGAGATTTAGAGGTTAGGAATTTGGGGATGTAAGGATTTTGGGATGTGGAGATTTGGGGATGTAGGGATTTTTGGATGGGGGGATTTGGGGATGTAGGGATTTGAGGACGTAGAGATTTGGGGATGTAGGGATTTTGGGATGTGTGGATTTAGGGACGTAGGGCCTTTGAGGATGTAGAGATTTTGGGGATGTAGAGATTTGGGGATGTAGGGATTTGGTGATGTAGAAATTTAGGAATGTAGGAATTTGGGGATGTAGGGATTTGGGGATGTAGAAATTTGGGAATGTAGGAATTTGGGGATGTAGGGATTTGGGGATACAGGGATTTGGGGATGTAGGGATTTGGGAATGTAGAAATTTTGGGGATATAGGGATTGGGGATGTAGAGATTTTGGGGATGTAGAGATTTGGGAATGTAGGGATTTGAGCCTGTAGAAATTTGGGGATATAGTGATTTGAGGATGTAGAGATTTGGGAATGTAAGGAGTTGAAGATGTAGGAATTTCGGGATGTGCAGATTTGGAGATGTAGGAATTTTGGGATGTGGAAATTAGGAGCTGTAGGGATTTTGGAATATAGGAATTTGGGGATTTAGAGATATGGGAATACAAGAATTTGAGGATGTAGGAATATCAAGATACAGTTTTCAGGATATAGGGATTGTGTAAGAATGTGGGGATATGAAATTTTGGTGATAGAGAGACTTATGGATATAGGAATTTAGAGGTATAATAATTTAAATATATAGAAGTTTGGTGATATACAATAAGTATTTGGGAATATAGAAATTTGTAGGATATAGGAATTTGATGATTCAGAAAGTTGCAAACTTAGAATTTTTAGAATCCCCAAATTCACACATGTGACAACTTGAAAACTTGCAAATTTGATGATTTGAAAAGACACGAAAATTTCATTATTTCGACATTTTTAAATATAAGAGAAAACTCTTTGAGCTTAAAAATTTAGATATTTTACAATGTTTATTGAAAAATTTATTGAGGAAACTAATACTAGACTCAGGTTCATAGCTACAGGTCGAATCCCTTTCAAAGAAACTCTATAAGGATGTACCTTTGCGTGCCCTTCGACACACGCGCTGGCGCATATAAATTGACGCTACAAAAACGCTAGTGTCGCGTGATAAATTGTGCATTTCTTTTTCAAATGCTACCGACACGTATCGTAGTGCACGCTTAATTTACACGTAAATGAACGGCGAACGTTAGTCGGCGATCGTTCGAGCTCGTAAAATTGTTTATGCCCATCCGTGTAATTTACAAACGGACTGTCTATGTTCTTACCACTTTCATTATCGCGGTGTAAATATTGCTGTATTCGTACTTTCGTTTCGACGATCGTTTCATTTCTGCGTGCGTTTAATTCGCTCGAATACGTTTGTATTCGTTCCTGTAACTTCCTTTTTTTGGAAGTTAATGAGCTACCAAGCAGACTCCAGGAATTTCCGGTACGTGTTATGTTTCCTTGAATATCGTTAACGTTGGAATTAACTTTGATTACTATTAATAATTTCCATTTCTCAGAATGTTCCGTAGCCCAGATGTATCTACACGGTACGTTATTTATTAGTATATGTATATTTATGCTCGTGCGAAACTGATCACGAATAGGTTGCTTTAATTACTTTCGTGCTCGCTACAAGTAATAGAATCTATTCCGACGAACATAAACTCCACGGTTGCAAAATGAGTTTCATTGAAACTTCGATATTTGAAATACGTTTCGTAGCACGGTTCCACGATATCGCGAAAAACAGGTTTCCAGGTATTGACCTCGTTAACCGGACACAGTATCATTTTAATAAGCAATTATCAGTGTGACCCGTTGACCCGAAACAGAATCATGAGTTCCGAGAACAACTCGTGCCGATCCCTTCAGGGATCTTCCAGACAACATCTCGCGAGTCACGACTTGGTACACTTCACCGCAACATCTCTCTGAAGAGATATTCCGGACGAATTGGTTCTTCTCCGACTGCTCGAAGAGGGACTACCAACATTCAGATGGTTGTAGTAACTTGAAACGTAATTTCGGACAGCGTACCAATGTCCTAAATGCTTGTTCAAAGATATACTCTTTTCGGAGAAGTGGAGAAAAAAACAAAATCTAAAGTAAAACATGCAGTTTTTGGAAGGTTGTGTATTGATTATTTCCTTAGAAAGTATACTTTGACTGATCAGCAAGATTTTTGAGGTGGTGAATAATATTGGTGATATAATAGGTAATGTTGTAATTTGCTGTTAATGCATTGATAGTTCAATGAACGGTAAAAATTGTGTTGATGATGCAAGGCATCGATAGTACAATAATAATGTAACGTAATAATAATAACACGTTAAGAAAGCATCAGTAACAGAACGTCAATAATGCAACACATTATAATACGTTGATAGTACAACACATTGGTAATACAATAAGACGGTAGTATAACGTATCGATAATGTAAAGCGTCAATAATGCAACGCGCTAATATAATATAATATATTGATGCTATATGCATGATAGTACAACACGTCGATAGTACAACGCATTGATACTACAACGCGCTGACAGCACAGCGCATCAATACTACAGCACGTCTACAGTACAACGCGCCGATAGTACTGCGCATCGATACTACAACGCGTCGAAAGTACAACGCGCCGATAGTTCTGCGCATCGATACTACACGCGTCAACAGTACAACGCGCCGACAGTACTACGCATCGATACTACAACGCGCTGACAGTACAGCGCGCCGATAGTACAGCGCATCGACCGTACAACGCGCCGATAGTTCTGCGCATCGATACTACAACGCGTCAGCAGTACAACGCGCCGATAGTTCTGCGTATCGATACTACACGCGTCAACAGTATAACGCGCCGACAGTACTGCGCATCGATACTACAACGCGCTGACAGTACAGCGCGCCGATAGTACTGCGCATCGATACTACACGCGTCGATAGTACAACGCGTCGATAGTATCGCGCATCGACAGTACAACGCGCCGATAGTACAGCGCATCGACTCTACAACGCGCTAACAGTACAACTCACCGATAATACAACATACCAATAATTCAGCGCATCAATCGTACAACGCATCGATAACACAACGCACCCCCATGCCCAATATAATAACTTTCACAAAAGATTTTCTCTCAACAGGATATCAAATACAATCCATTAACAAAACTACAAATTAATAGTAATAGTAATTACGAAGATGATAAAATAACCACGATTGCAAAAGCAATAAATCAAACCGCTAATTACTAGTAGTTACATACTACAGTGTACATGAAAAAGGGATTGCAGGATATTTTAGGTAGTTTTTTATCGTACGTCGGATGCAACACGAAAAAACAACATTCCCGAAAGGTTTCGATGTTGCTGTTCCTTCCTTTCCGTAAATTCTTCGCGATTATTTGTACGTGCAAGGTACACACTTGTTTCACAGTCGAAGTATTAATCGTTTCAGAGACAGTGATATATGTTGGCTGCATCAGGAACTCATTAGACCGAGCGGTGTACACGCAGAGCACGAAATTTAATTTCTTGTTTTCCGAGCTACCACCTTTTTTCCTTTCTTTTCCCTCGTTTCGTTTTTGTTTGCGACGAGAAATTAATGAACGGAGCTTTGAAACTTATACTTTGGTGGTGTTGCGACGATTAACTACGATACGTTGATTCTCTCGTTCTTCGTAAGTAATCGTGAGTCAACTCAAATTGGACAGTTGATGTGGTAAATAAAATTTTGTGAGTTTGTAACAGAATTACTGTAACAACTCGATTACAATATATCTCGTATATTATTACACATATTAGTATGTTATCACATTATTTTTCTGTATTGAAAAATTGATGAAGTCAAAATTTGAAACCTTTCTTCTGAACCTTGAATCTTACATTCAGGTACAATATCGAAAAAGTTAGCTATGAGATATTTCAAATTTTTACACGAAATAAATATTTCTCGATGAAAAATGTCTACACGTTAACTTCATTTATATTATGCTTTAACATTTTTCTAAGTTAGAAAATGATATAAAAAAGCTGTCAGCCGTTTCAGAAACGAAGATGCTAAATAATCATGTAAGCTGCTGACGAAGATTGATGTAAATTAGAGCGTAGCATGTTGTAGCCACACGTTTCTTAATTTATAGTATGTTCTCCTAATGTAACGTTAATTGACTAAAGGTCAGAGTAAATTACCACAATACCAACGTAGATTGTCGAGTGATCGGTACCGAGGAAAATTACAGCTCCTCGATTCCGAACAGAAAATTCCTTTTCCAGCCACCTTGCGAAGGAAGTTATGCAGTCGATGCACATGTTTTATTAGCAGTTATTAATCTTTAGCCAACGGCGCGACTATAGTTGATATTTAACGCCGCAGGGTACGAAAATCCTTTATTTTCCGAATAGCGGACTATCATCTAGTTACTCTTGATATCTGTAGAAACTCTTCTCCTTTCATGCGCGTTTTGTACCTACCGGATGTGCAAGTACGTCTTCTTTTATTTATATCTTGTTCGATTGTATCGGTACTCGAACGAATATTACGCCCATTTGTAATGAGGTAATTTACGATTATGATTCAATGAAAAGAGAAGTTTAACGTAATCCTAGGCTTTGCAGTTTTCCAATCAGATCTTTCAAACGTATACATTTTTAAACTTAGAAATTTTTTTATTTGGAATTTTTGTAGGTACCAATTTTGAGATTTAGAAATTTCACACGTCGAATTAATTATGTGCTCACGCGTTGCAATATCATGCGACGTATATTGCCATTCAATGTATTGTCACATGTTGCATAGTGTTATAATACATATATCATAACACATTGCATATCACAACACACTGCATCTTACTGCGCGTTGCATATCACCGTGCGTTACATACCACAACATGTTGCATATCACTGCGCGTTGCATATTATTTCACATCGCATATCACCATGCGTTGGATATCACTACGCGTCGTACCGCCACGCGTTACATATCATGACGCGTTGCATATCACCATGCGTTGCATATCACTACGTGTTGCATCGCCATATTACCACACACTACATATCCACTTGTTGCATATCACCATATCTCGTATAACCATTCATCGTTTCGCTCCCTACCCAAACCTCAATTTAACAACCAAAGATTGCACAGTAGGAGTTTCATTTATATGACCAATTTATTTCCACTTATTTATCCCCGTTCGTGATCATAACGAAATTCCACTGTACATAACAGTGAAAAATTTCAGAGAAATCTGGAAGAATCCAATTTGACGATTTTCAAATTGGCACATTTCTGTCGTCCCTAAAAAGCAATTTATTAATCCATGTATAGAGCAGAGCAATCATAGCAGCAAACGTCTCACTCACAATCAGTAGTTAATCGATATTCGTGTAGTTACGCCGTCGGTGTGCACGGACAGGAGAGTGGCGATGATAGTACCGCTGTAATCTGTTGAGATGATTGTAATTTGTAGCAAGGCGAGCGTCAGGTTGGATAGGTGCTCGACTAAATGTTCCTCATCCGGATAATGAGAGGATTCACTCGTCCAGCCTGCATTAGAGAGCAAATGATCCGGTAGGAACGAACTCGTTGCGTCGGGACGCGTCCTTGCTGGCTACATCCTCGGCAACCGGGTACAGTTATTCAGATGGGAAACTCGGACAATGACTCCGTGGAACGATCTGAATAGCCTGGAGTTCGTTTCTGCTGTCGAACGAGGTCGTTTCTGCCTAATGGATAGATAGTCAGACGAAGATAACCGGAACGGGATGTTCGTTTGAATAACTTGAGAGTGGGAGGACTTTTTATGGGGAAGCATTGTTACAGCTCTGATTTCAATTTTATTCAAACATGTTGTTAATTATAAGAGTATTTAAAAGGGAGGAATGAGTTCGTCAGACCCACCGTTTAGAAAATATTGAAAGTGTCTTAGGTTTTTAGAGATTTGTAACAAAATTATTTGTTGTCATTTGTGTTTGAGAATTCTTACGTCTTCTAATTATCAGATTTCTAAAACTTCTCAAGTTTTCGAATTTTTAAAATTACAAATCTCCAAATTCCCAAGTTTCAGAGTTTTTGAAGTTGCAAATTTCTAAAACCACAGAACTCTAAAACTCCATCTCAGATTTTTGAATTCTCAAACCGGAGGTACTGCATTCTTAAATGTCCAAATTTCTAAATCCTCAAATTCTCAAATCCCTAAGCTCTCCAATTCGCAAATTTATAAATCCTCTAATTCCCAAACTCTCAATATTTCAAATCCCTAAATTCTCCAAATTTCTACACATCAAAATCCCAAAATCCCTAATTTTCCTAATTCAGCAAATCTTTCATTCTCTCCAGTGTACCGAAGCAGATATTTTTAACTAGTCGATGTAGTCTGAAAATTTATCGAGCAAGAATTCTGCCTCCTAAACAGCATACTTACGTTAAACATTCCTAGGCAAATCATGCTGCGAGAAAATGAAAAAATTCGTTAATTACAGAAAATTCCGTATGATTTACTCGCGAATGATATCTGATTTTTTCAACGTCCTCTCGTACATACAGCTGTCACGGAATAAAATATGAAAAAAAGCATGGCCATTTTTTTTCGACCACGTGTTCCATCTTCCGAAGATGAATGTGCATAACTTTGCGGGCAGTAATGGTGGCTATAATGCACTCAGAAACGTGGAGGAGCGTGTTCGTTAACGGGTTCGCAGGTATCGGGGTTATCAAAACAGGTTTACTGTCGAGGTGTAAGATTTAATGAATGGATCGACTCTTTTTTCCGCGTGATTCAGTATGTATGTATATAATAAGCGAAAGTTGGATCCGAAGGAACTAGTACTCGTTTGGAAGTACATATTCATCAGGATGAACCGAGATTTGTTCGGTAGATAGACCACAAATCTGAATTATGTACATTAAACTCTCGTTATATCGCCACGTACTGTGAATCGGAGCAAAATATTCGTGGAACTGATACCAGGACTATTCAATAAGTTCTCCACTCGATGATCAAGGTGCTGGTTTCGCAATTTAAAATCGATTCCATTTTTCAACGCAATACGTTTATTTCACTGATTCTAGAATACTGCATAGTGGTTTCGTTGACGGTCTGTGAAATTTTCATCCACTGTTATTTCTTTATTTCTAAAATTACGTTTACATTTCTAGATAGATAGATTTGTTGTAGAACCAAGAACCCTTCGCTGTTACATATGTGTAGAATTAAGAACATATGACAGGTACACTCGGAGTACACCGAAAATTTCAATTTATTACCATCTATTGGCTTGATCAAATTTTACAGACACATATTCCAGAACTATGTGTACAAAGAATTTGAGAGTTGCATTTTCCAGTGAATTTCTCTCTTCAAAGTCAATGAAAATTAAAATCTTTGTAACTTACAAACGAATTCACTTGAAACTTTCTGCGATGATTCACGAAGTCACCAAGAAGTTTCCAAATTTCCATAAGTTTCGTTTCTTAATAGATCTAATACACTCGCAACTCGATCAGTTCGTAACCACTGGAAAAGAGAACCTGTAGGAGCTTCCAAGATTTTTATAGTTCCCTGTCACTTCTTACCGTTGCTGATGAAACGTATTCATTAAGACCAACGCGTTCGCGTACTTTTCTTCAGCCGTGGTACGGTACGCGTTACAGTTATCACGAGAGCAAAAACCGCTAAGGAGGAAGTGCCATCGAGTTTCGAGATAAAATCGCAAGTCGACGAGATGCAATGGCGACGACGGATGGTCTCGGTTCGAAGCACCAAATTACCGCTCGTCTCATATTAATTGTTCATACGGATGGACACAGGTTGATGATGCACTCGAGACGCGTTGTCAACGACGATCTAGCTGAAGGATGACACGAAACGAGTCTCGCAAGTTTTTTTTTCGCGTCAAGCTTGTCTGGATCAGTTTGGTTCACTCCCACAGGGAACGTTTTCCTTTCAGCTCACGTTCGCGCTTCTTCTATCGTGAATACGGACTTCCTCGTTCGTGGCTGCGATCCTCTTTCTCGATCGATTTCAATTTTGTGGAAATCGCGATGCTTCTATCCGGGAATCAAGCTGTTGCACTTCTTCTGACGATGCAATATTCAGAAACGAGCGAACGTGGTTTTGTTGGGGAGAAATCGTTCCGATGGACTCTTAGGAATGTAATTCTCGCTCATCGTGAAAGGATGATCGCTCTATTTAGGGTAATTCTGGGGAAATAACTAGTATATTACCAGTATATCTGAAATGTTCGTCGTGGTAACATTTTGAAAGATATGGAGAAACCGATGTCGACTCGCAAGTTGTTTCGAATAACTGGCTGACCCAGGTGTTTGGAAGAGCTACAATTGGTCAGAATAGAAAAATGCCTATCACACGTATTTTCGGCGGTACTATTGACTCGAATAGTCACACATCGATTAGGCGAAAAACTGTGACAGTCAGCAGTTGTTACTGGCTTTATTATTCTTATTTGCCTGTATGTAACTTTGCAAGTGTTCCTGGTGAGGATAGAGCTTCTTTTACTTTGGGTCAATCACGAACCAACTCGTTGACATCTGTACCTTACTTTGTTTATCCATTTTCTGTCGAGTAATCGATGAAGTTATTTGTGTCATGAAAGTAGAGTGATCTTAGAAAGGATAACTATGTAAATGAGGGTACACTGTAAATTTTAATTTAGACCAGAAATAATTTTCCGAAATTGATAAAAGGTACGGGAGCAAGCACTTAATAATGTTGTTGACCATGAAGTTATTAATCATTTAGTGACGGTAATATATCGACTGTCATGGCTGTGACAACAGATCATTCTGATCTACGACAGGAAAGTACAGGAACGGAGAGGAAAAGCATTTTACATAGTAAATCAATATGTAATCGTGGCTTCCAGCACGATCTACACGGACACGAGTCAGATGAAGCGATCTCCGCTCCGTGGCCAAGTTATTCTTCGACACTGAATGATTTAGCGCTAACCGATCGACCGATTAAACCTTAAATACTGTAAAATAAAAGGAAAATA
Organism: Megachile lagopoda; assembly: GCA_036983795.1. NCBI lineage: Eukaryota > Metazoa > Arthropoda > Insecta > Hymenoptera > Megachilidae > Megachile > Megachile lagopoda. Next base: position 10,858,466 of record CM072800.1, read on the forward strand.
TAAATCAATGTGCCACGACTCTACGCGCTGCAGCGTGCTTAAGTGATCCTTGAATCCTGATGGATCTCTGATAATAGGCTGCGAGTAAAATACGAGTCGATGAGCAATTCGATTGACTTGCCATCGATAGATAGGCTCTCCTATTATTTGTTATCCCTTTACACCCTGCATACGTTATCCGGCTACACTCAACACGATGTAATCTGATTCCAATACGTTTTACAGACACTTATTACTTCTAACCACTAGGTTAGAAGTTAAATACAAATTTAATGGCCGATTTCTTATGTACGATATTAGCTCGTGAGGGATACTATGCTATATAGTTGCAGTAATTTTAATTGATTCTGATACTCTTTCGTCGTAATGGAAATTAAAGTAAAATTATTGTTAAATGCCTGTTTGGTTTATTGTGCTTTTAGGTGTGTTGGATAGTGATTTTGTATGTAAATTGTAGGCACCAATGGACAATTTTACAGTGCTGCAATTGGAAAATTTATAGGTTAGCAGATCTCTAGTTTCAAATTTTTCAATTCCTAAATTTCCAAATCTCTAAATTCCCGATTCTGAAATTCCCAATCGCTAAATTTCCAATTCCTAAATTCCCCAATTCCTAAATTCCCCAATTCCTAAATTCCCCAATTCCTAAATTCCCTATTTCTTAAATTCCCACTTCCTAAATGCCCAATACCTAAATTCCCAATTCCTAAATTCCCCAATTTCTAAATTCCCCAATTCCTAAATTCCCTATTTCTTAAATTCCCAATACCTAAATTCCCACTTCCTAAATGCCCAATACCTAAATCCCCAATACCTAAATTCCCAATTCCTAAATTCCCGATCGCTAAATTCCCAATACCTAAATTGCCACATCTCTAAAGTACTAACTACCTAAATTATCAAATTCTCAATTTCTCCAAGTTCCAAAACTTTCTTTCCAATTCCAAATTCGCAAAATGTCCAAATCCATAATCCAAAACCCTTCAATTCTCCAACATTCCAAAGAATCTAACTTGTGCAGGTGCGAAATTGTAAATAAGAATTCTTGTACGTGTCTGCGATCGCGGTTGGTATAAATAATTCAACGCCTGGTGGTAAAATCAATTATTTGATGGCATATATGTAAATAATCAGAGGGAATAGCTCGTTGCAACGCCTACGCATTGATTTATAGTAGGTAACCCTCCTTCCACTTCCTCTGTTCCTTCGCAAACGGATATGCGCCCTTCTCTCGACTCTTCCAAGCCTGCACGTACGATTTCCGGTCATAGGTTAACTAGAGTCTCACATTTTATTTCTGCTGTATTCGACCCCTCCTTCCTTCGCTATCCTTCTATGTACTTTTTCTTTTTTCTTCCTGTACTTATTATTTGCCTTGATTTACCCCTTCGTTGATTTAACGCCATTCTTGGTTCAGGTTTTTACGTTGTTAAGACGCCGTTGGAACGAGATTTTATAAAGCAATTGTCGTTGTTTTTTTAATTTAAGTAATGAAATAAATTCGCGTTGAATTGCAGTAGTTTTGGAAATTTTGCAATTTTGATAATATGAGAGTTTAAGTTTTTGAAAATTTTGAAATTTAGAACTTTGAGAGTTTGAAATTTTGCAAATTTGGAAACTTGAGAGTTTGAAATTGTGCAAATTTGGAAATTTGAACATTTGGTATTTCCGAATTCCTAAGTTTCCAAATTTCCAAATTCCAAACTTACCAAGTTTCTAAATGTCCACACTCATAAACATCCAATCCACTATCTACCCCTTTTTACCGTTTGTTACAGTGTACAATTCCTGTTTTGTGATATTAATCAGCGAATTAAAAGTAACATCTTATTAGAAACGTGACAAAAATCATGTATTGCGAAAAAGTAGCAGAAGTTTGTTAAACCGTAATGAGTGGGAAGCATTGAATGCTAGCTCGATAATAATAGTATTAGGTAATGAATGTAATTATACATTTTAATTAGTAAGAGCATTATCGAGTACAGAAAGATAGTAATTACCAAGTTCCGCGAAACCTGCGAGAGAAGATTCTTCTTTTATCGAACATCTTCCTTCACACTTTCTCTTTTACCCTTTTCACACCGAGCGTGTATCATTTATAATATTTGAAACTGTAATTTAGCACAAGTGCTGGTAAATGATGTGCCACGTTAATTCACCGGATATAAAATAGAGATGATTGCGATATAATGATGATTCTCAAACACCTCTTTACGCTCTTCCTTATCAACTTCATCATTCTTCGCCATTTCACTTTTTCTTCCTCTTCCTTTCTTTTTCATCGTTGTTTTCTTCCCATTGTTATCTACTGTACAGTGATTTATACAGTTTCAGTCGTTTCTTCGAATTAGTTTGTAATCAAATAATCGAATGTGAGAAAAATAATTAATAGATCGGAAGTCTTATGTTGCTATGTTTAGAAGTTTCTATATTTTCAAATCACTAGATTCTTAAATAGTTGAATTCCTATAGTTCTATGACATAAAATACCTGGATCATAATAACCTGTACTATACATCCTTATTCCTAAATCTGTAGAATCTCAGGATCTCATGACGGTATATTCGATTCGGTATATATATTCTAGGTATTTAAATTATTTGATCGTAAAATCCCTTGATCCTACAATTGTAAGAGACAACAATTTTTAGATTATAAAGATGACTAGGTCCTACAGACCCTGTATATCAAAATCCCGACATTCCAAGATCCCTACGTCCTAAAATCATCAAGTGCCAAAATACCTGTATCTCAGAATCCATACGTCCCCAAATCTCTATGTCCCAAAATTGCTACTTTCACAAATTCGTCCCCAAATCCTTGCATCCCCAAATCGCTACTTCCCCAAATCGCTACGACCCCAGATCGCTACGTCCCCAAATCGCTACTTCCCCAAATCGCTACAACCCCAGATCACTACGTCCCCAAATCGCTACTTCCCCAAATCCCTACGTCCCCAAATCGCTACGTCCCCAAATCCCTACGTTCCCAAATCGGCACTTGCCCAAACCCCTACGTCCCCAAATCGCTACGTCCTCAAATCGCTACGTCCCCAAATCCCCACGTCCCCAAATCGCTACGTCCCCAAATCGCTACGTCCCCAAATCCCCACGTCCCCAAATCGCTACGTCCCCAGATCGCTACGTCCCCAAATCGCTACTTCCCCAAATCGCTACGTCCCCAAATCGCTACGTCCCCAAATCCCCACGTCCCCAAATCGCTACGTCCCCAAATCGCTACGTCCCCAAATCGCTACGTCCCCAAATCGCTACGTCCCCAAATCCCCACGTCCCCAAATCGCTACGTCCCCAAATCGCCACTTGCCGAAATCCCTACGTCCCCAAATCGCTACTTCCCCAAATCGCTACGTCCCCAGATCGCTACGTCCCCAAATCCCCACGTCCCCAAAATCGTTACTTCCCCAAATTTCTACGTCCCCAAATCGTCACTTGCCCAAATCCCCACGTCTCCAAATTGGTACGTCCCCAAATTCCAACGTCCCCAAATCCCTACATCCCAGAAATCCTATCTCAAAAAATCTCTACATGCTCGTATGTATTCATCCTATACCCACATAAACTACTCAGAAGTTCATAGTTAAACGTATAATCGTTCGACGAGAACGTGTTTCCACAAGTCCTCTTATCTTGATCGAAATTTAGTAAGAACGGTATCGAGATATCGCGGTAAAGGTGAACAGTGATGCAACCGTAATTACCGTAGTGTAATTACGTTTGTTACACGCGGGAAAACGGGACGCGTTCAGGTAGCGTTGTAGCAACTCGCTTAAAACGGATACACCGGCGAAGAAGGTTGCGCGGAACACACTCTATAATTCATGGCGCATACTCGCTATCGACCCACGATAGTGTCGTCGGTTAATTTGTTGCTTTCACGACCGGCCACGTTAGGTGCCGATCCTCGTGAAAATAAAATTATCCACGTTAAGTAGGCGGTCCGATGTATGCTCACGATGGTGCCAGACCGGTGGATAGACAAAGAATACGCCGGAGAACGGATCAGATCGTTTTCTACACGGTTTAATCCGATACCTTCAAGCAAATCATGCACTTTATGCGTCTGTGGACATATGAATTTAAGGGTATAACGATTCGGGATATGTGGATAAGGGGATATAGGAATTTTGAGATGTAGGGATGTGGGATAAGAATTTGTAGATATAGAGATTTTGGGTTATGGTGATTTGAGAACATAGAGATTTGGGGATTTAAGGATTTGGAAATATAAGAATCTGGGGGATGTAGGAATTTGGACATGTAAGAATTTGGGGATTTAGGGATTGTTAATGATGAGATTTGGGGTTATAGTGATTTGGAAATTTAGAGATGTGGAGATTTAGGAATTTGGACATGTAAGAATTTGGGGGTTTAGGGATTGGTAATGAGGAGATTTGGGGTTATAGCGATTTGAAGATTTAGGGACTTGGACATATAAGAATTTGGGGGATATAGGAATTTGAACATATTAGAATTTGGAGGTTTAGGGATTTGGGCAATGAGGAGATTCGGTAATATAGCGATTTGGGAATTTAGGTGTTCAGGAATCTAGGAATTTTGGAACCTGGGCAGTTGAGGGTTCAGAGATGTAAACATGTACGGTTTCGGGAATATATGGGTTCAGGAATCTAGATATTCGGAAGGTTACAGATTTAATGATATGTAGGGATGTAGGGTTCTAGAGCTAGAATCTAGAAGCGGAGATCTAGCAGAGATCTAGAGAATCAATAATCTGGAAATTTGGCATTCTAGAGATCTGGCAGTCAGATTTGAGAATCTAGAAATTTGAGAATATAAGAATTTCAATATATAGTAATTTAAATATATGTATACAAATTAGGAAATGCACTAATTGTTAGATATAGGAGAATGTTAATATCGGATTACGAGAAAATAAAATATTTCAATGTCTTCATTCAACGATATTGGCGATGAATCAATACATGAACTCTAATTATAAAAATGTTCAGTATAGAAAACTGAATAATTCACTTCTGCAACATACATTCCACAAATTTTCACATTTTTTATTCTTACAATATACATTCCACAGAATTTCACGTTTTTCTTATATACATATATTTTCATATTACAAAAGAGCTTATCATCGAACCAACGGAAGACGTTTGTCTTATCGCTGTAACCTTGCCCATAAAAAAGCGACTAATCGACTTAAATAGAATGTGCTCTATTAGATAACAGCGTCATATTTCACTATTCACAGCGAAACATATTAGTTGAAAATTTTAACGCAAAGAATACCAATTATTGTATGCGATATACAAAATTGATGATTAAAATTGTTCAACGTAAATCTTAATAAACAAACGATATTGTGTACACGATTTGTGCATTTTTACGTTTTATCGCGTTGTTAAAAATAGTTGCATGTCGGTTCGGGGAGGAAATATATGGTGGTAAAAAGGTTGTGTGAAATTTCCTTTGATTTTCTGTTACCTCCGATATTGCGAATGTATATTTCGGCATAAAAAAAAGAAAAAATAATTTCGACCGTGACAGGATTCGAACCTGCAATCTTCGGATCCGAAGTCCGACGCCTTATCCGTTAGGCCACACGGTCTATTAGGGGTAGTCACCCCAAACATTGAAGACCCTGCTAACATTCCATTTTGAATTCTTTATAAACTTTGTTCGTTTTCTTTAATTCAATTTATTTAATGTTTCACGTTCGTCGAATAAAATTACAGCTGCTCTGGAATCAATAAAATATTAAAATTATAAAATATATAATAGCTCTAGTGTACGTCACAAGTTGCGTATTTTTGATCATTTCACGAAAATTAGCATAATACATTAAATTATATGAGTGTAAAATTGAAGTAATGTGTTTCATTTTTATATATTTTGTACAGATTTTATAGTACAAATAGAGCTTTTAAAATTTAATCGATATTGAAGTGCATATCTGGTGGATCAGTAGGTTTCAACACTATTTTGAAAAAAATACTATCCAATCTGTTCCTACAACAAAAATATAACTGACAGTAATAAAATATGTAAAAAATGCCGAAATAAATATGTATAATATATAAAGACAATGTTTTCAAAATTTAACCCTCTTTCAATCTCATTAATTCCCTCCTGCAACAAAATAGTGAAATAGTTACTATTTCGCATAACAGTGTTAAAGTATGAACATAAGTGAATGATTAGATCAATGTGGTTAAATAAGAATTCATGAATCTATTGCATGAAATGATGTTATCGGACTCGAACGGTTTCAGGTTAGGGTTGCAAAGTAATGGAGACCCAACTGAAATAAAATACCGAAAAATCAAATAATATCGCACTTCACAAATAAAAGTGAAGAGGAACAGATATATTTATGCAGAATTTAATTTTTTTGTAAGACTCTTAAAGATTTAAAAAAAGTTGACAATAGTGCAACTTTCGTGCAATACGCACGAGACGGTCGGAGAAAGGATGATGCGTTTGATTGCAATCGATAAGAAAGTCTACTGGACAGACATTTAAAGGCAGAATTTTAAATGTATCTATGAAATAAATATGTTTGGCGGTGCACGAACGACGTTCACAGAAATACGTTCTCCCACGCACGATCGACGAGTATCCGGAGGAGTGTTTAATGTATTCACCCCTCTTTTCTTGAAGAGTCAGCCGAGGCATGCTAATTGCCTTTTGGACAATAGTGGGATACCGCGTTGGCATGCGATCCTCTAGGCACGTTCTACCTTACATCGGGAATATTTTCGTTTGCTTTCAACTGCCACTTCTCGCGATTTCAGCCATTCGGTCGCCATTGTATATTCGAGAATACAAACGTCTTTCGTTCGAAGCCGAAACGCGTTACTCAGTATTTTCGACATTTTAACGCGTTCGTAGTGAAAAATTGTCAGACACTGCGTTACAGACTATTAAGAATGCAGATACTTAATTGCTTCATTTTAATATTTTCAACATTAACGATTTTCTAGTGATTAATGTAGAAATTTGATATTGGATTTAGGGATGTTTTAATTGAAGAGTTTAGGGATTCTTTAAGTGACAAACTTTCGAAGTTCACTGATCTGCAGAATTCTGAATGACAACTCAAAGTTATAAATCCTTAAATTCGTAACATTTTGAAATTTTCAAACTACGAGTCCCTAAATACTTAAATCCGTAAATTATTAAATCTGAAAATTCCTAATCTCCAAATCCCTACATCCGTAAATACTAAAAATTCAAAAATTCCTTAAGCCCTTAAATGTTCAAATCCCAACATTTCTTAAATGCTAAATTCCTAAACTTCCAGATCTCTAATTTCCCAAATCACTATATTCTCAAATCCCTAAATCTCCAAAACTCCTAATTCCTAATTTGTAAATTTCCAAATACCCTAAACTTGCAAATCCTTAACCCCCAAATCCATAAATCATTAAATCCCAAATTTCCTAACTCTCAAAATCTTCAAATACCTAATTTCGCTACTCCCATGTCCTCAAATCGTCAAATCCTTAAATCCTTAAATCTAAAAATTCCTGAATCCCCAAATCCCTAAATCCCACAATTCCTGAATCCCCAAATCTCTACATCCTCAAATCCCTAAATCCTAAAATTCCTGAATCCCCAAATCCCTAATCTCTCTACTTCCACGTCCTCAAATCGTCATATCCTTAAATCTCTAAATTCTGTAATCGCCAAATCCCTAAATCCCAAAATTCCTGAATCCCCAAATCCCTAGATCCCTAAATCCCTAAAACTCAAAATTCCTGAATCCCCAAATCCCTAATCTCCCTACTCCCACGTCTCCAAATCGTAAAATCCATAACCCCTAAATTCTCAAATCAGTTAATCCCGAAATTCCTGAATCCCCAAATCCAAAAATCTCGAAATTCGGAATTGACAAATGTCTAGTATACAGAGAAACTGTATAGTTCGTAAAGCGTAACCTTGAATCGTTAAAAAAGTGGAACAGCCATCGGTTAAAGTCACGCAACGTCCCCGATGAAAGAGCATCAAAGCGTAACGCACGATGATCGTTGAAATAAAGTATATTAAGCGTTCGTGGAGCTCGAACAAAGCGGTCTGAATGGCTGGGCTCATTTAGATTCCTCGGTGCACCTCGTCCAGTGTAAAGGACGTCGAAACTGTCCCGTGCGCGCACGCCTTTCAACGTTACGTGATGGAAGCTCGTGGACGCGGACTAAACCGCGTAATTGACGTAACAACGTGCATCATGAACTTTAGCCGCGGACCCTGGCCATTTATGGCGTTAACTAACGACCGGTGGCCATAACGCGGATACCCTAACACTGACATACCCATGGAACGCGATATTACCGGCCGATTGTCTAAGTGAAAGCGGACCATTGTCTTTGCTCGCGGTTGTTGCGAGCGGACAAGTGTTTCCGCGCTGCGTGCCATGCATCCGCTTCTCATTTTGATTTATTCGATCATTCCGAGATCGATAGATCTATCACGATCTCCTACGTCCATTGTGAAACGAGGCTTTCGTTTGTCATTCGGTGTCTAAGGTGTATTGTTTCGGAACGATCTGATACTTAGCTGGATCTACGTAATCGTTGAATTCCTATGGTACCTGCGTTCATTCTTATAGTATAGTCCACCTTTGTAATTCTACATCAAATTCTAGGGTAAGGAAGTCTTTATGTATGCAAAATGCATATCAAAATCTTTCTGTATGTGTAGAGTCTATTTGAAAATTTCTGTGCTACCAAATATCTGCATCCGAAGATTTTTATATTCTCATATCACCAGATCTATAGATTCCTACGGCCACAAATCTCTATGTCCACAAATACCTACGTCTCCAAATGCTTAGAATCCCGAATCGCTACTTCCCCAAATTTCTATGCAAGCAAATATCTACGTCCCTAAATCCCTATGTCCTCTAATCTTTACGACCCCACATCCCAACGTTTCAAATATCTCTGCATCCCAATATCACAACATCGCCAAATCCCTACGTCCACAAATTCCTAGAATTCTATATCGCTACTTCCCCAAATCTCTACGTTCGCAAATCTCTATGTCTCTAAATCCCTACGTCTCCAAATTGCTACTGCCCCAAATCCCTACGTTCCCAAATCGCCACTTGCCCAAATCGCTACTTCCTCAAATCCTTACGTCCTCAAATCTCTACTTCCTTAAATCCCTACATCCCCAAATCCCTACGTCCCCAAATTCTTACACCCCCAAACTCCTACGTCCCCAAATCGCTGCGTCCCAAATATCCCTTCATCCCAATATCCTAACGTCCCCAAATTTCTACGAGCCCCAAATCTCCACGTCCTCAAATCCCCACCTCCCAAATATCCCTACATCCCCATATCCCATGCTGTAAATGTTCCTAAACCCAAATCTCTATATCTCTAAATACCTAAAAACCCAAACCACTATGTGTCCAAATCCATATATCCCCAAACTGCCCCTTAGAGTTCAAAATTCTTGACGATGCTATAAATCGAACATAATCGAGAGAGTTTACAAACGTTAACCATGAGTTTCAATATTCCAGTTGTTCTCAAAATAGGAATAAACGAAACGTAAATTACAGATAGTTTCTCGGACATAAACTCCTCGAGGAGATTACTCGTTTCATGTCTTTCATCTGTTACGCGTAAATCTTGCAAGTAGTTGTTAACCGATTGACAGTAGCCCACAATGCCTTTCGAAGCTTTCTCGTATTTCCTGCAGGATGTTAGACAGTTTTTTTCGCGAATGGAAAATGTCTTCCTGGTGGTCTTGGTCACAGAACATTGCATCGTGCCGAGAGTTTCTCTAGCTTGCAAGTAATCCTCGTTGGTAATGATCGGTACCGCAATGTCAAAATGCATTTACCGAACAGTCGTGAAATTGCATTTTGCTTTATGAGCTGCTTGATCATTATCGTGATTGTTAAACTTCCAGCTGCTTCGTGCAGGTAGTCTTAAAAAGCGTGATCAACGTGACGTACTAACTTTGGGGAAAAAATTATAAGCGTGGGTTCAATTGTAATCGTATTTTCGATTCTAGGAACTTTGATGTTCTTGACTTTCGTATTTAACAATTCGGGAACTGGGAAATTTCAAACTTCCGATTTTGAAATTTTGTGTTTACAATTTTGGAATTTTTAATATTTGGAACTTTGCGAATTTGGATATTTCAAATTTGCAGATTTGGAAATTTATGGATTACAACTTTCAAATTTGCAAATTTAGAAATTTACGAGTTAAAAATTTCAAATTTTTAAATTTAGAAATTTATGAACGTAGAAATTTCAATTTTTCAAATATAAAAATTGACAAACTTAGAAATTTATAAATTTTGAGATTTGTAAATTTAAATATAAAAGAGAATGTCATACCTAAGTTTAATTGCCATCAATAAATTGAATGAAAAATTTGTTGTGAAGACGTTTCTCATAATCTCTGACTGACTTTTTAATGGGCAATTAAAGAATTTACGAGTGATGTAAATTTAGGTGAATGGAGATATTAAAGTTAGTATTCTGTATAATTGTCGTTGTTCACATGAAGAAAAATTACTTGTTAATTTGTTAGTTTCCCTAGCAATTTGTTAATTTACAAAGTTGAGTCACGTAACAGCTACCAAAACAAAGGGAAACAGTAAAGTTAATGGAGAGATCACGCGAGCACCAAGATAATGCCTGTTACGTGTCCAATTAAACCTATGAACAGTTTATCCGCGTTAAATCATTGTAATTACAACATTCTTGCTTCCTATTAACACTAAATCTGAACTACGTCTACAATGAATAATTGTTCTCGTTTTGCTTCTATTTGATTGTAAGAGAAAAGGCGAAGTAAATTTATTCAACGTTCAATGCAAATTTAATCATGTGTGCTTGCTGGAATAATAATGAAGGATTTTCTTCGAAATGCAGCCAACTCGTATAATTCTTACAAAATGAAATATATTAACGCTGCACAAGAATTAATAAATTAATATTAACTGAAAATTTAGAAATTTAGAGATTGTGAATTTTAGAAATGCGTCAGATAAAAAGAAGGGTCGATTAAAAAACTCTTAAATTGTAAAATTTGTAAGTGTAACAAAAATTTGTAAAATTTTCGAATTAAGAAATTTAGAGAAATGTTAAACAGACGAGTTTGAGAAATAAATTTCTAACGTCACTTTCTCAACTTCTCAGTTTGACGATGAATGTTCTAAAGCATCACGATACAACTCGTTGGAATAATTATTGCGTGCAACAATTTGTCGAGCGAGGGAATTCATTTGCACGGTGTTGTTCATCAGCATTTACGACATGGCTGTTCGTCGTTCGGGAAGCTGAGTGCTCGGTAATCTGTAGGTCCCGGCGCTAATAAAACATCTTTTGTTCCTCCGCTGTCATTATGGAAATAAATGCCTTAAAGTCGAATGGGTATTAATTAAGCGGTGGTTAGCTTGCGGTCTCTGCCTCGGTTAACAGTACATTCCTCAGAGGCCTCCTTTTAATTTCAGAATCGGGGCTTAAAAGTATGCTTCACGTTTTATTTATTTGAAAATTATATGTCAGAAAATTACCAAATTTTCAAATTTCTATATTTGTAAATTTTTTAAATTTTATATTTGAAAATTTGAGACTTGTAAATTTTCAAACTTTTAAATTTGAATATTTAAGATTTTTATATTTTTGAATTTTAGAATTTAATTTAGGAAGTAGGGAATTTAGAAATTTGGGGAATTTAAAAATTGGGAAATTTAGGGATGGGATTATTCAGGAATTAAGGAAAGTAAAAATTTGGGGAATTACAAAGTTTGGGAATTTAGGGGTTGGGTATTTAGGAGTTGGGAATTTAGGAATTGGGAATTTAGCGATCGGGAATTTAGGAATTGGGAAATTTAAAAATTGGGGAATTTAGGAATTGAGGAATTTAGAAATTGGGGAATTTGGAAATTGGGAAATTTAGGAATTGGAAATTTAGGAATTGGAAATTTAGGAATTGGGGAATTTAGGAATTGGGGAATTTAGGAATTGGGAATTTAGGAATTGGGAATTTAGGAATTGGGAATTTAGGAATTGGGAATTTAGGAATTGGGGATTTTAGGAATTGGGGAATTTAGAAATTGGGAATTTAGGAATTGGGAATTTAGGAATTGGGAATTTAGGAATTGGTAAATTTAGGAATTGGAGATTTTAGGAATTGGTGGAATTTAGAAATTGGGAATTTAGGAATTGAGAATTTAGGAATTGGGAAATTTAGGAATTGGGAAATTTCGGAATTGGGAAATTTAGGAATTGGGAAATTTAGGAATTGGGGAATTTCGAAATTGGGGAATTTAGGAATTGGGAATTTAGGAATTGGGAAATTTAGGAATTGGAAATTTAAGAATTTGAAAATTTAGTAATTAAGGAATTTAAGAACCTAGTGATTTGAAAATCTAGTAATTTAGAAATTTGATAATCTTAAAATTCGAAAATTTAGTAATTTAGAAACATAGAAATTTCATTTTTCATTTAGTAATTTGGAAACTTCATTTTCCATCTAACAATTCAAAACCTACGAAATTTAATCATTTATTAATTTAGAAATTACAAAATTACGAAATATAAAAATTTTCTAATTTGCAACTAAAAAGACCCTAAATTCCGTCCCTCGTGAATTTGCAATTTAAAACTAATGAACAGTTGCCACTAAACAGAGTTTCTTGAAAATTAGAACAAATGGCGTATCATTTACAAGCGGAGAAATAGTAAACGAAAGTGAAAGCAGGTTGATTGATCAGAAAAGGAAGAAGCACAAGTTTCCTGGGCGTTAAAGGAAGAGAAATCGTGAGTTCCATTACTCACGGGCAATTTGAATGATTCATGAGTGCGCGCGTCATATATGAACGAAAGGAAAAAATAAGTTTACAAACATGTGATTTTCATGTGGAACTTGTCCGATGATTTTTCGCTTCTCGTCGAAAATCCACACGGTAAAAGGGATGAAGTTTCGCTCGAAGGGATAGCTTCATGATTTATGGAAGATGCGTTCAGGTACCTACCACGTTGGAATTATTGGCAAGATCCTGATATGTCTTCGTCGTAGTTGTCGTCCGCTGATTGTAAGACGGTAGTATCTTTACACGTTGGGTAGTCTACGTTCATCATTTGTCTGCTTCTGATCATAGTGATAGGTTAACCTACGGGTCTACAAAAATTAAATATCATTGCAAATCTTTGATACGTGTATTTGCAAATAGAAGTGGAAGTTTAGTATTTTTACCGTGTCGTGGATATAGGAACGGCTGTGAACATATGTGGAAAATGTACTTTAGTATGGATCTTGTATTTTTTTTCTAGTAATTGTATATGCAATTAAGGGAAGTACAAATTACAAAATTTTTACATATATTAACATTTTTTAAATTATACTTTGTTTAAATTATACAATATAGGTTATACAAATTATAGTCACTTTGAAGAGTGTCAAAATATGAAATCTTTCAAGTTGTTAGATTTTCAAATGTCTGAATAAGGAATTTGTAAGATGTCATATTTCAAAGTTTTAAAATGCTCAAAATTCTGACATAAAACTATCGAAAAATCTAAGTCACCAATTAATTCCCCAATTCTTAAAATTCTCAAATTCTAAATTCCCCAATTCCCCAATTCCTAAATTCCCCAATTCCTACATTCCTCAATTCCAAAATTCCCCAATTCCTGAATTACCCAATTTCTACATTCCCCAATTCCTAAATTCCCCAATTCCTAAATTTCCCAATTTTTAAATTTCCCAAATTCTAAATTTCCAATCCCTAAATTCCCCAATTCCTTAATTTCCTAAGTTCTAAATTTCCAACTTCGAAATTCCCCAATTCCTAAATTTCCCAAATTCTAAATTTCCAACTCCTAAATTCCCCACTTCCTAAATTCCCAATTCCTACATTCCCAATTCCTAAATTCCCCAGTTCCTAAATTCCCCAGTTCCTAAATTCCCAATATCTACATTCCCAATTCCTAAATTCCCAATTCCTAAATTCCCAATACCTAAATTCCCAATTCCTAAATTCCCAATTACTAAATTCTCCTATTCTTAAATTTCCCAAATTCTAAATTCTCAATTTCTAACTTACCCAATTCCCCAATTCCAAGATTCCCAAATTCCCCAAAATTCCCCAGCCCCCAAATCCGCAAATATTTCAACGACCGCACCCGCCTTGCGTTTATACCCATCACTACTTTGAACCACGTATCCCGCGATTTTAAACCTAAATCCGCATTTATCTGGTGAACCTCTGAAAATAGTTAAGAACGCCCACGTTGTGACGTTGATTGAAAAGCATTGAAACATCTTTTTCTTCGATTTCCTACTTAACGGTACCAATTCTGGTGAAACGCCCAGACCGCGCAGACAGCGACGGGAATTTATGCGTGACAGTTCCTCACAAGTCAGTCACCGATCTGTGCGTGGACTACTTACAAGATTTCTATGCCATCGACGAGGCACATTTCCCGTCTAGGATCATTCAGGACCTCTCCTTTTCGTGTTACGACCGAGATAACACGATCCTCTCGCCGTGAAATTGCTTAATTTCCGATCGTACCGGAGATCTCCGAAGATTAAGTTTCTGTCTTTCGTACTTTTTAACGAGTTTCGAATGCCCGTGTCGGGGATTTTACTGCGTTTTTATGTCTCTCTTTCGATAGGCCATGTTTACCCGCGTGCATTAATCGCGATCGAACCGAACAAAACTAGTTTCTCGAAGTTACTACTTTTTACGATTTCTCGCCGGGACGTTTAGAATTTATAAATCGACGTTTTACACTTATAGAAATGTTAATTCACTTTCTAGCCGTCCTGACAGGCCACAGTGTGCCATCTATCATAAATATCCCTGGGAAATGTTGATCGCGAAGTCAACGGTCAGACGTAATTACGATGGGTCCCGAGTTCAGTCACGTTTCAAATGTTGAAATAATACGGTAATATTCGCGATATTTACAAGTGGAAGAAAGCGGTTGATTAATGTCTAGTGTCTTAGAGTATCGTCGGATTCCATGTAAAACCCGTAAGAGAGAGAATCGTTAACGTACCGTAAATCTTAATCAGCCAGAAACATTTATAAAGATGTCTTCATCGGGCGTTAATGATTTTTATTCATAATCTTGTTCCAGACTGGTGTCACAGCTTTGCAGAAGGCAGCCTCGGAGGGACATTTGGAAATCGTTGAGTTGCTCTTGAAACACGGAGCCGATGTCGCTCGCCAGGACAGTGTGGTAAGTTTTAATAAATATCTATAAAGTCGCGTTAACTGATCGCTGTTCCGCTCTGGTCGCGATCAATTACCGTGAAACCTGGTTACTTTCGAACATCGAACCGTTGATCGAAACAAAAAAACCTGCGATTGTGATCGATGGAACCGCAGCTCTTCGTGTCTGTGTGCTGTGTTCTGTTATTCTGTGAATGTGTCTGTTCCTGTGCATTCTGCAGATTAATTGAACCGATCGAGAATTGAATTTCATTCATTGAAATTGGTGCTTCTTTGTTCTCTTGCTCCTCCAAATTAATTTCATGATGGATAGCATGCGATCATTTACTGAGGGATATTAACGATCAGTTAACGTGACCTCACTGTAGAGCAGTTGATACAGAACGTCTGGTATAATAATTGACCAAAATTGATCAAGAGTCTGACATAAAAATTAATGTCTAAAATTTAACACAGTAGTTATTACCTAAAATCTAATACAATAAATGTAAAACTTCGTACAACAATTGATACCAAAAATCTGTTATAAAAATTGTCACATAAAACCTAGTATAATAATTCCTAAAAATTTATACAATTGATACCAAAAATCTGGCATAAAAATTGTCACATAAAACCTAGTATAATAATTCCTAAAAATTTATAGAATTGATACCAAAAATCTGGCATAAAAATTGTCATATAAAACCTAATATAATAATTCCTAAAAATTTATACAATTGATACCAAAAGTCTGACATAAAAATTGTCACATGAAACCTAATAATAATACCTAAAATCCTATTGTATAAAAATCTGTGAGAAAAACTGATGTCATCAAAATTAATATCTAAAATTTAATATAATTGGCCCCTAAAGTCTAATGTGATAATAAATCGCGAAAGATGAATGCAATAATTAATACCTAAAGGTAAATGTAATAACGAAGGCCCAGAAGGTATACAGTAATTAATACTAAAAAGGTAATACAACAAATTATCGAGCTAACATTACGGAGAATCTGCTTCAGAACAAGCTACGTTCATTAGCGAATTGATATACAAAATAATAGAACGGAAATAGCCATACGATGCAAAATGGATGCGTATCATCGGGAAAACACGATGCGCAGGTCCGATGCGCATAAACGCATTTTTCATCTACTCTTTACGAGTCTCTTTACCGAACACCGGAATGTTACTTACATTGATATGCGTATCTTCGTAATAAGAGCCCCTGGCGCTCAGCACGCGGTCTTGTAGAAAAAAATGAAAAAACCAAGAGAGATTGGAGAAATCGTTACCAGGAAGAAGACCAACAGGACGATCATAATTTTGCGTTCTTTTTAGAAGAAACAATTTACACGGATTTTTACGCGGCTGCATTGACAGCGGTATTTTATCACTTTCTCAAAGCTGATCCCCTACGGGCGTAAGTTTTATTCGTTTCGTAATATGGCTCGATGTGTCCCGTGGTGGTTAACGAGAACGCGACACTCGCGACATGTACATAAATCCGTGATGTATAAATGTATGTACGTATAGGGTGTCCCAGAAATAGTTCCACGATTGTTCTACTTCCACCACTAAGTCACCAAAGAGAAATAATATTTTTCCTTATTTGACGCTCTTTTTGTAGAAAATTTCAATATCTAAAATATTTGTACAAAAATTTTACTAATGAAAATGACAAGAAGTTTACCACTAAAAATGACAATTTCAACAATTTGTAGAAATTTGGTTAATATAGAAATTAATGATTGTTACAAATTATTAACATCGCTGAAATTATGCGTGTGCATTTGTTATACTTTCAATTAAATTCATCACACTTTTCAATATTCTAGTATCATGAAGGATAATGATCAATAACTTACCAGTATTGGTACTATACGTCTGTATTCGTTCCTAACATTCTTTATTACATCAATGAAAAAAATTGTTCAAATTGTCAGTTTTCTTGCTATAATCAAATTTACGTACAAATATATTGAACAATGTTAAAATTCAATTTACATGATTCATTCTTGCAATAGAATAGCTGATCACTTTAACCGCGATTGTTTGACCACCCAGTGTATGTGTATACACTGTTTCACTTGATAGATACAATTACAGAGGAGAAAATAAAACGTTCGTGACCGAAGAAGGCAACAGCAATAAATCGACCGAAGTAAATTGGGAAATCGAGAATCTTGCACGGTTTTTTTTTCTCGAAGAAGAAGAAAGAATGGCGCTTCGAAGGTTCTGCAAACACGCGTTAATGGCCAGCCGTAAATTGACGCTGAAATTCGATAGGGGCGAAATGAATTTGCGAAACGTCGGAGACACGTGGATTTTGGAATTTTAGATATTTTAAAGTCGGAGTCAATTTCAGATTTTTAAATTTATCGAATTTTCAATTTATTGAATTACTGTATTACCAAATTAACAAAGGGAAGCCTAAAATTGCTAGATTCCTGCATTCTACACATTTATACCTCTTCAAATTCTTAAATTTCCAATTTTGTAGATTACCAAATCTTACTATTTCCAAAATTCTAAATTCCCAACTCCTGAATTCCCCAATTTCTAAATTTTCCAAATTCTAAA
Organism: Megachile lagopoda; assembly: GCA_036983795.1. Lineage (NCBI taxonomy): Eukaryota > Metazoa > Arthropoda > Insecta > Hymenoptera > Megachilidae > Megachile > Megachile lagopoda. The sequence continues at coordinate 10,876,239 of CM072800.1, forward strand.
TTCCCAATTCCTAAATTCCCCAATTTCTAAATTGCCAAAAAATTCTAACTCCCCAACTCCTAAATTCCCAATTCCGACATTCTCCAATTCCTAAATTTCCAAAATTCTAACTCCCTAATTCCTAAATTCCCAACTCCTAAATTCCCAATTCCTAAATTCCCCAATTCCTAAATTTCCAAAATTCTAACTCCCCAACTCCTAAATTTCCAAAATTCTAACTCCCCAACTCCTAAATTCCCAATTCCTAAATTCCCCAATTCGTAAATTTCCAAAATTCTAACTCCCCAACTCCTAAATTCCCCAATTCCTAAATTTCCAAAATTCTAACTCCCCAACTCCTAAATTCCCCAATTCCTACATTCCCCAATTCCTAAATTTCCCAAATTCTAAATTCCCCAATTCCTAAATTTCCAATTTGCCAAATTCCCGAATCTCTGAACATTCCAACTTCCAAATTTCCACCTCTAATATTTAAAAAGACAGTGTGAAATGTACAAAAGAAAAGAATAACTGAGGATAAAAGTTGAAAAGAAATTTGTCCGATTGAATTTCCGAATGAAATTGGAAATCCATGTATAACACAGTACCGCCAAGAATATTCGATGTTTTGCAAATGATCGGAAAGATCGCGGCAGATTTAAAGATCAATCGGTGACCCTCATCAGCACACAAAACCCTGTACACGCACGCACACGCGTGCACCTCCCATCATTTTCGTGTCGTTTATCTCGCGTGTGCGTCCCGTTCGCCAAATTGCTGCCTTAAAAAGAGCAAAAGGATCTACCGCCGATCCTCGAACGCGTTCTTTAACACGTACCCGCAATAACGCGATACAATATCGGTAATGACAGCTATTAAATGCTTTACGACGTAATGATAGCCGCGATATCGATTGGAATATATCCTGACCTTTTGGAACGCATCATGTCCTCGTCCCTGTCGACGAGATAATTATCGACAACTCTGCAACTGTGTTTCAGTTTCGTGGAATCCGAGTTGCAACCACGGTTAAAAAGGGATTTTGCATTTCATTTGCATACGACGGTGACAAGTCGTATATAGACGCTTGTTGGTACAGAACCTGCACAGTTTCTCTCGTTTAGCAATTATCGCGACGCGTTCCGAGTACGACTAATTACGTGATCGATCTTTTCGCAAATCGTAAGTGACGGTACGCGAGTTTTTTATAACCAGACAGATGTCGTTTTAATAGTTGTAATTATATGTTATATAAGTGTAATCATAGGTATAATGATCATGTAGCATGATAGGCTTCCGAGGAGAAAAAGGAGTAGGTGATTATGGTGTGGACTTAGAGGTTTATACGAACGGGACATTCTTTTTATGTGACACCGGTTATTGGAGTTTGTGAATTTTTGATAATTTGGGGATTGAGTTGGAAATTTGGAGACTTAATGGAGAAATTTTAGAATTTACAGACTTGGAAATTGAAGAATATGGAAATTTCAATGTTTGGATATTTAGAGACTGCTAATTGAGAAATTTAGGAGTTTAGAATTTTTGAGGTTTAGAGATTTAAAAATATCAAATTTTAATATTTTGATTTTGTTAATCCAGGAATTGAAAAATTTGGAAATTTATAAATTTGCGAATTTGTACAATTTCCATGATTTAAGATAAGTACTTAAGAAAGTTGATAACTTGCAAGTTTTATCATTTAAAAATTTTATACATCTATTTTGGAAGTTTTCGACCTATCACTATTCTTACGTCTCTTTAATAATCCTCCTACATGGAATCCTTGACATTGACTTCAAACATACTTTCATAAAACAAAATTAAATAATCTTCATTCTCCACATTGCAGAACAAACTTATACGCCTAACCACCACATACCACCATATATTCATATACCATCCTGTTCATCTACACAGAGATCGTTATCTCATGCAATTAACATCGAAAGGTATTACACATATTTCCCAGAATTAAAACGGTTGTCTCAGATTTTTTCCGCGTTCCTCATTTCCACTTTCTCGCTACAGATTATATTACGAAACTATGTATTAACCAGTATGTATACACGCGGCACAAACGTTTGATCTTTCAACTGTTCAATGTGCCGCCGATTGGAAATCGATTAATCCGCGCTATGGCACGGCGCGTAGCGTAGCATCTTCGATTGATTATTATCGCGCCGATAATGATAGCCCATATCGGTTGAATCGTTTAATGAGCATCAGGCACGTTCTTTACTCCGAAAGGACCGGTGTTGCAGTGCCGTTAATGCGTGGTATTAACCGACGGGAAATGCGGGTTCTCCTTCTTATTCCAGAACAGTTTCACTGAATTCGATGATACAGAACGAATTGGTTAGATCAGTAAACGATTACTCTAAGAAGCTAGAAATTTATTATATCCACGAGCTACTGTACATATACTCCTTGCATTCTCAAAGGAGATTATGTAAATGTATGGACACGTTTATCGGATAAAAGGCACGTACTTGCTTCGATGAATTCTGTGCGAAAGGGATTGGATAAAAATATGAGACAGCAGGGTTCTGATCTGTACATGATACTTACATGTTTAAGTGACATTAGCATAACCGATTTTTCAACAGAGTGTAATTTTTCAAGATGAGGATTATATTATTCTTATATTACTGAGGATTATTAACCTCTTAGACACGATGTACCACTATAGTGGCTTTTGCGGGTCACTTTGTAGGACGGTCCACTATAGTGGCTTTCGCGAATGTCGTAGATTACCTAACGCCACTATAGTGGCTCTACTCGCTCACCGTTTCAATTTAATGATCATTTATGTTCTGATTCACACTTTTTTGCCTTCAACACGTTTTATAAGAGTTTTTACATGTAAATAAAAGGTACCAAGTAGTTTAGGCGCCAGGACCACCTCTTTGCTCTAATACGATGTTGGAAACATTTGGAAATTACATATTTTGTGAATTTTCGAAAAAAGTATATTGTCAAAGTTAAACTATATGTATCATAGCTGAAAAAACTTGATTCCAATGTACTCGCTAGAACAGCATTGTCACACATTGTAGTTTACGCATAATTCGAACTCTACCGTACAGAGAAGCAAAGTTCAGCCTGAGAGGTTGGGAATAAAAATGAAGAGCTTCAGAAATAAAAGTGAAGAGCTAAATTTATATCCTGTGCATTTTATGAATCGAATGACTCAACACGAAAAAACACATCGAAAATATGAAATAAAATTTGTTCACGATTTAGTTTTCGAGGAAAGACTTGAAAAGTTGATAAAACTGGCTTTATAATTGAATATTTCGTTACTAGCGAAATTGCAAGGAGTTCGCGACAGTCCCTACTGCCGAATCGTCTGACATTTGAAATCCCGTGTAAGCCCTCTCGCAACGCATCTTTCAAAAGATAACAGCTTTTTCACCGAAGAGGAAGATTCCTCATCATCTTACGATCAAGCGGCAGGATTTAACAAGGTCCAATGCAAAATTTCGCTCGACGGGGAGTCCCGTGCACCCTCTATCTCTTTTTTGGTATCCCTGTTCCCGCAGCTTTAGCAATCCTCGCGAGATGTTATCCGGTCGAGTGACGGCTCGATGGCTGCAAGCGTATTCGCGGCAGCCAACATGCAAATGTCAAAAGACCGTGGAACAGCAAAAAGAAAATATCGATGATGATAATGATGAAGTCAGAGGTCGAAGATAGGGGAGGAGCAAGGATATCGATGTTGTTCAATCGATTCACGATGAAGAGTACAGGAAGAACTCGTGAGATAAGCGTGCCAATCAGCGGCCATGTTCTTGTTAACCATCTGGCTTCGTTGCACTAAAAATGGCGGACAAAGGGATCTGATCGTTATCTTCAAATATTGCACATTATTTATTGTACATCTTATGTACTATTTAAAAATTTCTTTTACCGATCATTAGTTTAAAATATTGCACGTCGTTTATTATTTTACTATATTACTGTATTTTATTTACTGTTTAGTTTTACTGTTTTGCTATTGCTTTTACTGTTTGATAGCTCTTTTATTAGTATTCATTAACAGGTAACTGTATATCTTAATAAGATATGTTACTGAATATGTATGAATTTTTAATGTTAGTCATTTTTTTAAACTGGTGTCAACTATACGACCATACTCGTAAATCTCGTAATGAAATGAAAATTATCGCTACTCCGCCATAATAGTAAGCACCACGTTTTTCCGAGTAGCTGCATTAATAGCACCTAGCCGTTAATGAGGAAGATGCGCTGTTTAATGTAAGTACTTTCTCTTGTAAGCCAGAATACTATTTATCACCATTGAAAACGTAATAAGTTTTAGTCGAGCGAAACGCTTATGATTATCGAGGTATTCCGAGAATGCACGATACCGTATATTTAAATCGTGCTTCCGCGTTATTCTATGAAGTATACTCAACACGTATTATCGATAGATTCTAACTCATTTCTTACCATAAACCGTATTCGGAGATGAAAGTAGCGGTAAATTTACAAATGTGGAAATATCACATTTTTATGTGTTTTTGTTTTACAAATTTTTGAACGGTGGAAACTGATAATTTAAACAAAATTTTATTCGTGTCCGAAAATCTAGGTTATATTAGTCATTTACTGTTCTAGCATATTTGATGATAGAAGTAGGTGTTCAGAAAAATTATGCTCAATTTAGGAGATTAGAAGTTTAATAATTCAATAATTCAAAAATCCAAAAATCCAAAAATGGAAAAATTCAGAAATTTGTAAATTCGAAAATTCAGAAATTTGTAAATTCGAAAATTCAGAAATATGAAAATATCAAATTTTCAACCCCCAAAACTTCATAAATCTTCTCCTCCAAATGACAAAGACTGAGAAAAATTTCAAAGAAAATGATTTATCATGCCCAAGAATCCAATTAATAATTCAATCTATTTACTAATGAAGCATATTGCAAATTTTCAGAAGCAAGTTCGTTTAATGAACGTCTAATAATTAAGTGATACAACTTCGATAAACTAGTAACTAATCGGCAATTTTCTTGAAACTCTATGCCCAGGTTAATCATCAAATAAAATAACATTCGTCGATTCATTTACCGCGTAGCTTAAACGTGTTATTATAACCAAGACATATTATTAAGTCGATCGTAATCCCATATCCAAATGAAGCAATTATCAACACACCAGACTCGCCAGAGGGAAGATCGTAATCTTCGATTAACCAGAGACGAAAGCTCGTAGTACACGGTAGAAAAAAATGTGCAGCAACCTCAGGAAAATTGCTGAACTTGAGAAAAAGTACACAAAAATCGTCGAACGGTGTCCAGGGATTTCAAGTATGCCGGTATCTTCTCTGCGAATCTTGCTTTGGGTTTCTGTGTTTCTGTTTCTTCGCGAACCGGAAATGAAAAATCTGAATTCAAGGATTCGTGCACGGTTATGTTCGTGCCTTTTATACTAGTCTGACTTTTGTACGAATAAATAGAATTGAACTTGAAAGTAGACGGAAATATTAAAATTTCGGTGTTTGAGGTTGGTGGAATTTTTGGAATTTGGATTTGGGAATTTGAGGAATTTAAAGATATGAAGGTTTAGGGATTCGGAGAAATTGAGAATTTGGGGCATTTGAGAATTTTTAAATTTTGAGTCTTGAAAATTTTGGAATTTGGAGATTTAGGAATCTGCAAAATTGAGATTTGGAATTTAATAAATTGGGGAATTTAGGGATTTGATGATTTGTTCTCGGGATTTGTGAATTTGAAGATTTTAAGGTTGGGAGGGTTGGAAATTCGGTGATTTAGAAATTTAAGGTTTTGAAAATTTGAGGATGTAGAAATTTGCAATCTTAAGAATTTGCAAATTTAAAAATTTAGAAATTTGAAAATTTGAAATCGTAGAAATTCCAAATTTAACACTTCTGATATTTAAGATCCGTCAAATTGAATCACCCAAAATTAAAAAAAATTTCAGAATTTACAAATTTATTACAACGTATCTACATATGTACATATGTGGACATACATCTAATCTTCCGCAAATACGGTAGACATACTCATCCAGGTGATGCATGAAGCTTCAATGTTCGATCGTTCGATTTTATGTTTAACCATCTTTCAACTCCTATGATGAGATAAAAAGAAATGAAAAAGTGTAATGATAAATATGGTCCTTTTAATTAGATACCATAACACGAATCCTGCGAAGCAATGCGGCGTCGTAACAAGCGGTGTAAGAGAATGCTCGATCGTATAGCAGCAAAAAACAAAGTGGATCACGCGGTGCATCGTATAAAGAAAATCTCAATCGCGAACATGGAAACCAGATCTCGAAGGGGACGAACCCGATCGACTTTCGCGGTCAAGCGTACCAACCATAAGACGTTGTAAATGTGACAAATGAGACGAATAGAAATCGAGAGATCGTTTATACTAGACTGCGTGAACCAGGGTTCTTTAGCCCTTTGCTGTTGCAAATTTACGTCGATATTAATTATTGATATTCACAATTATTAATCGACAAATGGTAAATTTAGATATTTTTTGGCAGGTGTAAATGGAAGTATAGGGTTAGATATATAATTTTTGGGAGATTAAACAAATTTATAGGAAATTCAGGTGATAGTTTCATTATATAGGTAGATAAATGTAAAATTTCTAAATTACTAGATTCATAGATTCATAGATTCCTAGATTCCTAGATTCCTAGATTTTTAGATTTCTAGATTTCTAGATTTCTAAATTTGTAATTCCTAGATTTCTGGATTCCTAAATTCTTAGATTTCTAAATTTCTAAATTCCTAAATCCCCAAATTTCTAAATCTCTAATTCCCAAATTTCTATTTTTTCACATCCCAAAATTTCCAAAGCCCAAATTTCAAATTTCCAAATTCCCAAATTCCCCAAGAGTATAAATCTCCAAATTCTAGAAGTCCCAAATCCCCAAGATTTTCAAATTTTCCAATCCCCAAATTCCCTATATTCTAAAATTTACATTTGCCTAATTTGTAAATTCCTAAATTTCCACATTTCAAAGTCCCAAAACCCCAAATTTTCTAAATTCCAAATTCTCGATATTTCCAAATTCCATAGTCCCCAATTTCCAAAACCTCAGAATCACCGAAGAGCAAAATCTCCAAAACTCGAAACAAGGGAAATCTTGATCCACCATTACTGAAACCCGCAAGATTCCAAAATCTCAAAATCCAAAATACAGAAATGTCAAAACCCTTAATCCCAAAATATCACTTTTCTTCAAAAACTCCCTTCAGTATCACCAAAACACACCGTTACATCTTTATAAAAAAAAAGCTATATTCCTGCACTACCTTCTCATCTCCATCCACAGAATACATCGCAATTTTGTCGATAAATTATGGAACACCCTATATATGGCCAAGACCCGAAGAGCCGCGTACGCGTCGCAGCTGTTCACCGTACGAAACGCATTGCCCGATCGATCATTTCCCATCGAGATTACCCACATTTCTCCGTACGAAACACAAGATCTGTCGCCCGTCTGGGGATTACCTTAACATCTTCTTCGCAACGCTCTCAGTACGAGACGCATTCCAATTGAATATCCGCGGGGATCTCGTGCAGAAGCTGACACGCCTCGCGACACGTGAGAGCCGTGTAGAAACGAGCCGTGTGTCCTCCGGAAGCACGCGATCGTTCGTCACGACACGTAGCACGGTAACTGGGAAATTGCCGATCCACTGAAATTACTAGATCGTAAAAGTTGCTTCGCGCCGAGCCGCTATATAACCATCCTGGCAAATTCACTTAGCAAAGCACCCGTGAGCGCACTGAAGATCACCGAACCTTCTCTTCAGCATCCTTGCTCGAGGAAAATATTCCTCGATCTCTTTTGTCTTGTAGGAAAGGATTAAAGACTTCTTTTTTATATTACATAGGGTGAAGAACTAGAATACTGGAGAGTCATTCTTTTTTTTAAATTATAGGCTTTGTAACGGTATGGTCCATGAGGGTATGCTAGGGAAACCGCAGGCAAATTAAGATACGGACCAAGATGATCAGATGTGGATACATGATAAGATACAAACCAACAAAGACATAAATTAGAAATTAAGATGACAAAGGAAATTTGCACTATATTTTACATATGACCAATTGAATCTATTATTTAATCTGAATTTCATTTAGCTATAAGTAAATTTGATATTTGATCTAACTATGATGAAACCTGAATTACATCTAACTATAAGTTAATCTGAATTTGATCCAACTATAATTTAAACTGAATTTCGTCTAACTATAATTCAATCTGAATTTTATTTAGCTATAATTAAATTTGATATTTGATCTAACTATAATTTAACTTGAATTTCATCTGACTATAAATAAATTTGATACTTGATCCAACTATAATTTAAACTGAATTTCGTCTAACTATAATTCAATCTGAATTTTATTTAGCTATAATTAAATTTGATATTTGATCTAACTATAATTTAACTTGAATTTCATCTGACTATAAATAAATTTGATACTTGATCCAACTATAATTTAATCTGAATTCCATCTAACTATAATTCAATCTGAATTTTATTTAGCTATAATTAAATTTGATATTTGATCTAACTATAATTTAACCTGAATTTCATCTGACTATAAATAAATTTGATATTTGATCAAACTATAATTTAACTTGAATTTCATCTGACTATAAATAAATTTGATATTTGATCTAACTATAATTCAATCTGAATTTGATCCAACTATAATTTAATCTGAATTTCATGTAACTATAATTCAATCTGAATTTGATTTAGCTCAAATTAAATTTGATATTTGATCAAACTATAATTTAACTTGAATTTCATCTGACTATAAATAAATTTGATATTTGATCTAACTATAATTCAATCTGAATTTGATCCAACTATAATTTAATCTGAATTTCATCTAACTATAATTCAATCTGAATTTGATTTAGCTCAAATTAAATTTGATATTTGATCAAACTATAATTTAACCAGAACTTCATCTGACTATAAATAAATTTGCTATTTGATCAAACTATAATTTAATCTGAATTTGATCTAACTACAATTTAATCTAAATTTAACCGAACCTAATACATTCTATGCGTCACCACAGGAAAGTTGCGTGCAGCTCATGACGCTGAACACAGTAACAATTTCTATAATACCCAGCATTTTTCCTTAATACCCTAAACACTTGGTTATTTTATTTAATGATTAATCCAGTCCTATAACTGGTGAGTTATTTCGCATTTCAAGCAGAATGCACGTCCAATCGTGAATGAAGGGCAGAGAAATACTATACCTTGAGCATCGTAGGACTTGCACTTTCGTTAGACAAACGATTAAACGCACGCTAGATACAACAATTTCTCTGAACCGTATTTACAGAAGCAATTTATGGGGATGGTAGTGGTAGCACGATGATCAGCCGTGGTCAATAAAGAATTCACCAGCCGAACGATCGCGTGTTCGAGCACGGAAACGCGATTTATAAGGTATCGAGGCCCGTTTCGTTTCGCATTAGTTAACGATTACACATCGTTTAGATCGTGTTTCTTATCGTCTCGCAGTTTCGTGTTCTGCGCTCGAGATCGCCAGGGATCGAGATGCTATTCGAAAGAAACGATGCGGATCTATCTGGAAATAGTTTACGGTAAAATAGTGCGAGTCATCACGAAATATTGCTATCGGTCGGTGATCGCTCTTGGTATCTAATATGAAACAGATGTAAAAAGTTTCCATATGTTGAGAATACTGGAATATGATATGATATATGATATACACGTTTAAATATTTGGAACTTCTACGATCTGGAAACTTGGATTTATGAAGTTGGAGAATGTGGGTATTGAGAAATTGAGAGGACAAGGAAATTAGGATATTGGGGAAAAATTTGAAAATTGGGAAACATAGAAATAGAAAGCTTGAGATATTAGGAAAGTCGGAAAAAGTTGGAAACTTTTGAAAAATTTGAAAACTGAACAAGTGGAAAGGAAGACATTGGGAGATTGGAAAATTGGAAAATTAGAAAATGAGGAATTTTGGAAGTTAGGAAATGTGGAAACTAGAAATTCAGGAAAATGGGAAATTGGAAAATGTGAAGATTAGTAAATATGAAAATTAGGAAATTGGAAATTTGGGAAATGTAGAAATTGGAAAATGTGAAAATTGGAAAATGCAGGAAATGGAAAATATGAAAGTTGGGAAATATAGAACTTGGAAAATGTGAAAATTGGGAAGGGTAGAAATGGGAAGATGTGGAAATTGGAAAATGTAGGAATTGAAAAATGTAGAAATTGGAAAATGTGAAAATTGTGGAATGCAGAAAATGGAAAATTTCAACATTGGGAAATGTGAAAATTTGAAAATGTGAAAATGGGGAAAGATAGAAATGAGAAAATGTGGAAATTGGAGAAAGTAGAAATTGGAAAATGTGAAAATTGGGAAATGTAGGAATTGGAAAATGTAGAAATTGGAAAATGTAGAAATTGGAAAATTGAGAAATTGGGAAATTAGAAAATTGGAAAATTAGAGTAATTGAGTGTGTCATATAAATACAGTGTATACAACTTGAACGTACTATATCACAAAATATTCTTTAAAAAAGAAAATCGATATTACAGTATAAAATATAAATTTGAATTTAAATAAAAACTTACTAGGGAAAAAAGTCTCAGAATACTACCCTTGATAACATATGTCAAGGTTATCGAAATCGATGAAGTATACCCATCTATAATAATTATCACAGCATCAAATGCATTTATTATACAAACATGCATGTACGTACATACTGATGATGGAGTGAAAGCGAGCCAACTTTATTATTCTTTCTTCCACTCTCATGATTTCTTGAACTTTCACAACTTCACCATCGCGAATGTATTCAAGAGCAACCCGTTCTGAACTACGTAGAAACTCGCAAAACCCTTATATCGAAAAGTAAACTTGACCAAGAATGCAGTCTTAAACAAACACGAGGTGAAAAATAAGTGGTAAAAGCATCATCGCGGTAACCTCTATGAAACCACTGTTTTCTCCTTCGATTTTTTTCTCTCCTACCTCGATACAGCTTCGATTGTGATCGTTCCAATTGTGGTTTCAGAGAAATCGCTTCTGTTTGTTACTCCGCGAACGAATCAACCGTATAAATGATTTCATTTTAGGAGCGATTAAAAAAAATACTTGTTTGGAGAATGATTACTTGACGAGAGATGAGATGAGTGAAAATAATGCATTGTGAGTTGGAAATGTTAGATAGGAAACTAAATTTGCGAACTCTCGTTTTTTACACATTTTTGATGTATAATTGTGAATTCGAAGATTTTCATAATCGAGGATTCTCAAGATTTGGAGTTTTGGGGTTTTCAAGGTTGCATTGTGGAAATTGGAAATGATTTAGAAATTTTCACTGTTAGTAATCGACAGTTCCAAATCTCCAAATTTCCATTTCTAAATTTTCAAATCAGCAAATTCCTAAATACTAGAAGTCTCAAATTTTTCAAATTCCTAAATTGCAAAATTCTTATTCACCAATTCGTAAATCACCGAATTCTTAAATCTCTAAATTCTTAAAGCCCCAAATTCCTAAATTTACAAATTCCTAAATCTCCAAATTTGTAAAGCTCAAAATTTCTAAATCTCCAAATTTCTAAAGCTCGAAATTCCTATATCCCCAAATTCCTAAAGCTCCAAATTCCTAAAGCTACAAATTCGTAAATTCCCAAATTCCTAAATCTCCAAATTCCTAAATTCCCAAATTCCTATATACCCAAATTCCTAAACCCCCAAATTCCTAAATCTCCAAATTCCTAAAGCTCCAAATTTCTAAAGCTCCAAATTCCTAAACTTCCAAATTTCTAAAGCCCCAAATTCCTAAACCCCCAAATTCCTAAACCTCCAAATTCCTAAATCTCCAAATTCCTAAAGCTCCAAATTCCTAAATCCCCAAATTCCTAAAGCTCGAAATTCCTAAATCCCCAAATTCCTAAACCCCCAAATTTCTAATTTCCCAAATTCCTAAACCCTCTAACTCCTAAACTCCCGAAATCGTATATCTATCCCCTAAATCCCTAAATGTCCAAATTCCCAAATTCCTATATTTCTAAATCCCAAATTCTCCAACTTCTCAAATTCCTACACTTCAAACTCTCCAAATCCCCAACTTCCTACATACCTTCCCAAACTGCAACATCCCCAAATGCTCAACTCCCAAATCACAAAACTCAAAATGTCCAAATCTCAAAAACCCCAAGTGACACTAGGAGGCACAAGAACCAAAGCCGCAACTTTTACCCTAATTATACGTTGTCCGTCTAATTGGCAATGCCGGAGAAACTAGACGGAATGGCAAATGGCGTCGGGTTATCCCGTGAAAGTAGCATAAGTCTGTCAGGTATCGGTACTGTCCTCCTGAAAAAACCTCGATCTAACGTATTAATCAAAAGCAGCATGGAGCTCGTTAACCGGGACTCACGCTAGGTGGAAACAAAGTCTAAGAAAGTTAAGTCATAAGTCACGGAACTAACGACGCTCGGTACTTAATGTAGGTCGATAACGCGACCATAAAGTCGACCTCTCTTCCATCGGACCTACGCTACTCGTAGACGTATATTGGTTAGAGGACAGATATTTCTTTTTCTTTTTATTTCGCCGGATGATGAACGAGCACGCTTCGACTCGGCATTTCGATATGGTACGCTTGATTAGACCTTGCTGGATTACAATGTCTGATAAGGTTCCGTTAATCCTGTTGTATTCGAGGTTATCATCTAGTCTTTTAGTCGGATTAATGATGAAGGTTTGGAGAAACGTTCGGTGATTTATTGGCTCGAGTTAGAGCGATGATAGAGATAGAAGAGGAAGGTTAATCAGTAGCTGAACCTTGGCTATGTTAGTCATTTAGATGGAACGCGAGGTTAGGCTTCTGATTAAACTCGGATGAATTGGTACTAAGATTTCCGGGGCTTGTTACGGTTTATTGGATGTTTCTGCATTTCACGGTTGAGGAATTTTGTTGGTTATGTTTCCTAATGTAGAAAGTTCGAAATTATGGATTTTAGGATTCAGGTATTTGGGGTTTTTTTATCTTAGGATCACCACATTTCTTAATTTTTGTTATTTTTAAACTTTATTTTGACCAATTATCAGGAGGAGAAATTTAGAACATTCAAGTTTTCAGGTTCTCAAATTTTCAAACATGGAAATTTAGAACTTTCAAGTTTTCAGATTTTCAAATACAGAAATTTCTAATTTAAGAAAGGATTCGTGTAAATTATTTTTGGGACATTATTTACAGATTTAGAGACAACAAACTGTCAGATTGAGGAATCTATAAATTTCAAGTTTACGAAACTTATTTTCACCGAAGAGAAACAATAAAAAATCGTTCACGCAATTAAGGAATTATCTTCGTCGCATTCGGTGTGATGTGAAATTTACGGTTGACAATGAAATGGCGGATTTCACGATAATGTAATTTGTGTTTGCTCGTGTGCGGCTTAAAATGGTGTTCTTAACTGGGATAGCAGTAAATTTCCAGAAAGGACCATTTCAATGATTGTAAATTTCATTAAGTGACGGCGGGTAGATAATACGATCCATATACCAATTCGTTTCGAGTATTCGAAATGCCGGTCGACGCCTTTTATGGCCATTATTAGACCATTCCCTGATTCTGAACGCACGCCGATTCATTGTAAGTACACGGGTCGTGTCTATTGTGTCATAGTGCTCGTAACTATGCAACAATCGCGTGGGAAATGCAAGAAAAAATGCCGGTTCCACAAATAGATTTGAACGAGAAATGCTGTAAACTGAGCTTAACATACTCGATCCGGCTATTAACGTTGCATTATCGCGAAAACAAAAGAATATTTCGCAAGAGTAAATAACTGTAAATTGTACACATATTGCACGTTGCCACGAAAAACATTTCCATTGTATGTTGTTACAACGTGAAAACGTTTCATTTATTCGGTATTTTACGAACTGTTCAAGATTTAAATAAGTACAGTTGTACGAGAAGTATGTAAATTATACTGTGAATATAAATTGACTGCTAAAGTATAAATAGCTAAAGTATAAATAGCTAAACCTTGTATAATATAACAATAATATAATATAAATTGTACTGTAATTCTACTGTATGCAATTATTAAAATATTTGTACATTGTTACAACTTTTCAATTAGAAGTGTATGTTGAAATGTATTGCAAGATAATTTAGTAAAGACCAAAATTCAATTGATATGCTAAATATCTTCTAGGCCATTTAATACAGGGCGATCATCAGCATTAATGTGCAGTATCTAACACTTTTGCTATTATTTTTGATATTAACATTCGATGTATCTTAATGGAACATTTAAATGAGACACCTTATATATTAAACGAAAGGTACCTCCAGTAAAGAGAGTTTAATAAAACTCGTTATCTCCTTACATTCAGTGCACGTACTTTCCTTTGCGTAATTACATTCTTTCAGAAACTTGATTTAATAAGTTGATCATTATTGTTAATAAAGTAATATTTGTATTTTATACTGTAACTTTAATGATGCGTGTAAGTAACGTATATAAAATATACTGGTAATGTATACACGGTAAATAAATAACTATTATTTAATAAATAACTCATTGGTATTTAATGTATAAATAATATTTACTACATTTAAATATTTTTATCTCATAACTCTCGTTGCTCATAAAATACGTTATTAATGTTTTACAATAATGTAAAATATAAATAATTATTATTTTATTAATAATAATGGAGAATTAATAAAATAAAACAAGTTTTACATAAATATACAAAATAAAAAAAAATATTGTCCCAAGTGGATTTGAACTCACGACCGTTGTGGTATCCACGGTAACTGCGGTCCGGCGTGGCGCGATAGAAATTAATCGATGATTATCGACATTTGATTAGGTTTCGATCGACAAAATTCTATTGAACTAATTGCAAAAAATATTTGTCAGAAGTGGGATTCGAACCCACGCCCTCATTGAGGACCAGAAGCCCCATTTTACCCGTAGAACGGGCAAGGTAATTCACCTTGAGTCTGGCGCCTTAGACCGCTCGGCCATCCTGACATGTGAGAGTCTAACTTCAAAATAATGTACATACAGTACACAACCATAATGTATCAAAAACTATAACTTATAGATACAAATAATTAAATCGTCCATTATCAACGTTATGAAGAAACATAATATTCATTTATTTATTTTTAACAAATCTTCATAACAATTTTTAAATATCTTTTACACATTTATGTACGACATTAGTAATTTATGTTTAATTTATTTGTTGTTTATAATTATGAGAAATTTCAAAATATCGTATTATATTATATTATACATTGTATTTTAATACAATCTATGTTCATATCAATCTATATTTCATCTACAATACTAGATTTAATATAATATATCATATATTTGATATATCATGCATTACTGATTCCACGTGTAAGAATAAAAGAAAATTCAAATTCGTAATTTCTCTATTGCCCAAAGTTTCAATATTCGAAATTGCAAATTCTCACCGATTTATCTCTATGATTTGCTTCAAAAGATAATTCTATCATCAAGAAACCCAAAACCTAACCTAACCTAAAAGGGATGTATTTATGAAAAACAGTCACTCTACAAATTTAACATTTGAAAAAAAAACTTTGTGTACTATAAGTACAAAATTATATTCTATTTTCCTTGCAAAAAGATCGAAAGCAAAATATTAGAAATGGTACCATAATTGCACCAAAGTCGATCAAGAAGTAGAGAAAGAATGAATTCTCACGGGAGACTGGTTCTCACGAAATCGCAATTTATTAACGACGTTACAGAGGTGACGATTCCCAAAGTGAAAGTGCAACATCATCATAGGAAAAAGCACGCTCTCGACAAACATGGAATTACAAGCGTGATAATTAGTCGTGAAAGTGTATCGATAAAAACGGTTCACAGGGCGAACGCGTTTTCTCGTGGCGAACAATTTTTCTCGTCGTAACGAGCTACGTGTAGACCGACTGCGCAAGCTGAGATTTTTCATCATTGCCCGTCGTCCAATCATGTTATCAATCTTCCGCCTGCCATTCGATCGAGAGAAATCGTTGTTCGCGAACGGCTGAAAAAACTATGTCCAACGGAGTATCGAGCCGATACCGCATCGACTCGAATCGCACTTTTATCCAATTAAGTTGACACGTATTTCACGAGACACGCTGTTATTTTGCACCACAGCCTGGCCCAGATTTCTCCGCTCTTTATATGGCAGAAGCGTATTTACATTTCCAGGATCCTTCAGGGAGTGTTAACTCTTGACATTTGTTGGTGTGAGAAAAATTTAACAAACTATTAGAGGCAATTTGAAAAGCTAAGGTTACTTTCCCTTTATGGACATTATAATGTACGTGACATTTATCTTGTTTTAAATTCAGAAATATTTTATGAAACTTTCTCAGTGTAATGTACGTGTTGTAGTTATGTTAGGAAATATTGAAGAAATGTAATAGCATTTTAAATTCAAAATTCTGGCGTACGAACAAGATGTGTTCCTTCAGTTGCAACAAAAATTAGGTCCGAAAGGGTTAACAGTAGGTTAATAAATATTAAACGCAACAATAAATATGTATTTATTATTGAACTAAATAATACTATATAATCAAACTAGATAGTAAAATCGAAAACTTTTAGATTAGTAAAATTTTTTAAATTTCTATCCTGAAAATTTGAAAATGTAGAACATCCTATCTTGAAAATTCTAAATTCTAAAATTCCTAAATTTTTAAATATACAATTTGTCACCCAAGAAAATTTAAAATATCTGAATCCCTAGAAACTTGAAATTCTAAATTCCGTATAACAAGGTTTCTATCGTCTAAAAATACATCTGTTCCCCGTATTTCGTAATATCTGTCGCAATAGTTTCGTATCAGTTTATCTTGTATCTCTCGGTCCAAAGTGTCAAATAAAAGTATCTTTCTGCACGATGACCGACGTGGAATGTCGAGATGTTCTAGCTGGTTCACGATCAAACGGATGAACGAATCCTGCAGCCTCGGGCTGCAGCCAGATGCAGCGGTGCATCGTATGCAAAGATGTTACGCGATGTGCGTCGACTATAACCGAGCCCTGTTGCTCTAGGTGCGATAGAGGTGAATAAACTCTCTTTCTTTCTCATCTGTTTAATGTTGCAACGTGTATTCATCTACATCCAGCCATACTCATTTGATCGTAAATTACCGTAATGATAATAGAGTATCACTTTGTGGAACTGTTCCGTTGCATCCGCTTGCGACAGATCGCAAACAGGATAAAAGTTAACAAGCATTGTTGTCGTTGATAATTGCGAACTACTTACGTTTTGTTCAGCTGAAATGATTGTTAACAGGAAATAGTTGCGTAACATTGCTATCGTTTGAAAATGTGAACATTTAAAAATTTACCTAGTGAATTGAGTTTTTTTAAATATTTATGATGAACATGTGCAGATTTTCGTATTTCCAAATATTTAAGTATGTGAATTTCTATATTTTTTAAATCCTTAGTTTCCAAATTCTGAAATTTCGAAATTTTTTAATTTTTAGTTTCGAATTTCTACATTTTCTGATTTGTAAATTTCCTAATTTCCACATTTCCGATTCCTTAATTCCCTAGTACCTAAATAGCCTAATTCTTACATTCCTTAATTTCTAAATTCCCCAATTTCCACATATTCGATTTCTAAATTCCCTAGTACCTAGATAGCCTAATTCTTACATTCCCCAATTACCACATTTCCGATTCCTTAATTCCCTAGTAGCTAAATGATCTAATTTCTACATTTCCTAATTCCTACATTCCTCAATCTCCACATATTTGATTTCTAAATTCCCTAGTACCTAAATAGCCTAATTCTTACATTCCTTAATTCCTACATTCGCCAATTTCTAAATTCCCCAATTACCACATTTCCGATTCCTAAAGTCCCTAGTACCTACATAACCTAATTCCTACATTCCCCAATTTCTAAATTTCGCAACTCCCAATTTTCTCAATTTCCACATTTAAAAATTTCCAAACATCCTAATTCTACATTTCCCAACTCTACATTTCCTCATTAATAAATTCCCTACTTCCTACATGCCTCAATTCAAAAAATGCCAAATTCTTAAACTCCCAAAACGATTTCATATAAAAGAGTAAAATTCCTGTTCCACGATTATTCGGTTAAAAGGAATAAGAAAGTATTAGAACAAGTTGTATAACGACATCCATATGATGTTTCCTCGCGTGTATGCACGAATCCCCTATAAATCTCTTCGACACAGTATTAATCACCGAAAATACGAAAAGAAATCGAGAATACACGGTAACTAGCTAACATCGCGTTTCGTCCGGAAACTTAAGCAATCCGAAATTTAGATTCACATAAATACTGTTCTTACTCCGTAGCGAGGCTTGTGCGTCGTAAATCTGCTCGTTCAAAACCTGAAACACCCTGTAACATTCTTTTTTTTCCTTAAACGTTAGACGACATAACGGGAATATTTCTCGCGGATGGAATTACGAACCCATCCAGTAGGTACGTTTACCGAGACACTCTAAATGTATTGTCAGTATTATACGGGACTATGGAATGCGTATATATTCAAAGCAGGATCATTTTCAAAGCGATAACCACTTATCAGACTGGAAAAGCCACGGGCTCGCCGTATTACCGCCAGATAATGGCGAAGCTGCTGGCAACTTCTGACGTCGATTCTCTTTTTCATCGTAAATCGACGGATCCTTAGAAGACCGGAGAAATTATTTTATCTTCTTAATCGGAATTAACATCGCAATTCTAGAGAAACGTATAGGAACGGCCTTAATTAAGGGATTCTGAAGATGTTTTCTGTCATCGAACCTCGATCTCACGATGACGTGCAAAAAGGATCAGTGGTGGAACGCGTTACTGTCTGATTATCCTTTAAGCTACGTGAATTTATTTGTATATCACGTGCAAATCGTTCGATATGTGACAGTAAATTGTAGAATAAGTTCAATCTAATTATAATACACCTTAATGTTGCATGATTTCCAGTTCCGAAAAAAATATTTTTTAGCTGTTAATAAGATTTCCTGTTTTATAAAATTCGACCTGAATAATTTGTATCGTAAATAATCATTTAACATCAAACAACGATACATCGTTAGCCACACTAAGCATACTGAACCGATTTATTAAGGTTACAGAAAAGGAATGGAAACATTACGAAATAAGGGTCGAATAAATGAATGCCAGTTATATTTCATAAGTACTGCATCGTATCATGTTGTCATGTAATCTGAAATTTTTCCTTGTACCCATTTATATTCTCGATATATCACGTTTTCTAATTAGCCGTGGTATATTACACCGAGTTACCCCAACAAGTGGGCGTTCAGGTTTCGGAGGATGGCATATGTCACCCGATAAACGTGGAAAGAAAACTAATTATCTGTGCACGTTGCCCGCCACTTAGCTGACCGTAGAAAAGTTCACGTGTAATAACGCGTAATTGCTTGATCTAACTGGCTGTCAATTACGGTGTTATCAGAGCCAAACGATGGCCTCGGTGGTAAGGATATACGGCAAGATGAATCTGCATTATGGCCGCAGCTAGATCCGTCTAAACGGATACGCCTGGAACTGGTTTCGACCTCACAGAACGTTTCGTCCGCGGTTCCTGGAGTCCTCGTGTCTGCCTTAATCCGGCATGCAGATGCGTTATCCGGTAGGAGGGATCTTTATACCTCGACCTCCGTCGCATTATGCGCTTCTGACTACCGTAAATCTGCCAGCAGGACCAGCCGCTTGTCAATTATTTCGTTATCAACGCGATAAATCGCTCTGTTCGCCCGAACAATTGTCAATTGGACCGGTTATCGACGAGCTGAATCTGTCCACGGTGCCACTTGCCAGGTGTGTTCTCTGACTCTCTTATCAGAATAACCCATATTGATAAGGGACTACGAAACTGAACGTGTCGACACCCTGTGGTGTTACGTTATTTTACATTCACTTTTTATTCAAAGCTGGTATCGGGAATGGTCGCTTTTAGGGACTTTTACTTTTAGAGAGGAAACGTGTGCTAGTAACGCGAGGGTTACAGCCGATGGACACATCTGAGCGTCATGGTTTGAACATCATCAAGATTATAGAATTCTATGGATTTCTCTGGAAGTTGTTCCTGTATCAAAATTTCGAAATTTTCATTCCTCTTTACATAATTTTAGATGTGCAAATTTCTGAATTTCCTACAAATTCTAATTTTGTAAATTCCAATTTACAAAAGTCAACTTTATAAATTCTAATTTACAAAAGCCAACTTTGTAAATCCCCAAATTCGCAAATGTACATATCCCTAAACTCCCTAATTTCGGTAAGAAGGACACAGACACCTAGAGGAGCAATAATTTCGTGAATCTCGAGGAACGTTCAAGCAGAATGACGATTCTAATCTTCGCCACCAAGCAGTCGCCAATTACCTCGTTATCAGACCGAGTGTCAGCCGCGTAATACGAATAATAGTAGGAGCATCGGTCGAGATAAATCTGTATCAGTTTACCGCGGTAAAGGTGCATTCGAGCGGATGCTGTGGAACTGGTTTCGCGTTGAGATAAAAATTTCCCTACGGAACTGTTGAACGGAACCCAGAGAAGAGACTGTTGTTTTGGTCGAGCCGTAGAGTCTCTATGAAAGCGCCATGTTTTTATGCAAACGCTGCGTGTTTAAATAGCTCTTGCAATAAAATGATGGACAGAAAGATCGAATACAACTGACTGCTTCTATGTTACTTACAAAAGATATTTAATGATCTCTATTCAATCCATGAATGGTATTCGAGCATAGGAACTTAGTAATCTTAATTCATTTTATTTTGCACGTTCTTTAGCTGTGGAACGAAACAGGCTAACATTCTTCGAATTTTTTAAATTAATGTTGCTTGTTATATTGCCGTTGGTGAGATAGTTGCAGTCGGTTGCTATGTGACGCGTGGTGATATTCGGAGTGATCTAGCAGATAGATGATATATCGATCAATATTTTTGGATTCTCAGGATCAGTATATGTTTATTGTTAATATAGTATCATTCATATTTCAGTATTGTTAATACATAGTAATATCAAGTTTTTTAATATAAAAATCTCCAAATCTTCAAATTATCAAATTTTCAAATTTCTTAACTTTCTAAATTTTTAAATTGTCAAATACTCATATCCCCAAAATTCCATATCCTAAAATTCATTCTAAATTTTCTAATAACCTATGAAGAACATGTAATCGCAGGGGTTGACTTAACGAAAGACGCAGAAAATAAACGACATCAAAAGCAATAGCCTTCCGCTCGATAATGTCTTCACGGTGAACCCTGACGGTGGCAAGGATGTTAATGCAACCAGGAGGGCGACAGCGACGAACTTGTGATCCTGGTAGTACGTCGTGACCCGGCTTGCATTAACTCTGACTCCCTCTTCGTCGTCCTATCTCGTTTTCTCCTAAAGTCGCTTCACACTACCCTGATAAGATCAACACGCGGAATAGCGCGCGTCATAAATATTCCAATGGAAGCACGCGGCGTCGACCAAAGTTGAAGAGAGACCTGAAAACACGATCTACTCGAATTCATCGAGTACTAGAAAATTTGTTAACGAGAATATTAAATTTTAATTCTCGTACAAAGTGGAGTATAATTTATTGTAATCAAATTGTATGTACATTATGATTCTTATTTGTATTATATGTACATTCCTGGTATAGTATCAGTGTATAAAGTATTGTTAGACCTGTTTTATTATAATTCATTATTTATTCATTTTTATTATCGATCGTCGGTCTTCCTCAATTGCATTCCATTATTGATAAATTGATTTGATAAGATATTCGTGATAAACGTTCGTGAACCGAACAGTCCCGAATTGACTCTCGTGAACCGAACAGTCCCGAATCAAATTTCGTGAACCGAACAGTCCCGAATCGAGTTTCCTGAACCGAACAGTCCCGAATCAAGTTTCGTGAACCGAACAGTCCCGAATTGACTCTCGTGAACCGAACAGTCCCGAATCGAATTTCGTGAACCGAACAGTCCCGAATCGAATTTCCTGAACCGAACAGTCCCGAATCAAAGTTCGTGAACCGAACAGTCCCGAATTGACTCTCGTGAACCGAACAGTCCTGAATCAAAGTTCGTGAACCGAACAGTCCCGAATTGACTCTCGTGAACCGAACAGTCCCGAATCGAATTTCCTGAACCGAACAGTCCCGAATCGAGTTTCCTGAACCGAACAGTCCCGAATTGCATTCGAGATCCAGAGTCATCGAGATCTCACCCGATCCCGCCCGATCTCGCCCGAACTTTCCCGTCTCATCCGTAACCCGTAGTTTCGAGTACTCGCGCATCTGTGCCAGACACTGCACGTGAGTTCACGTGCGTGTCTACACTTCCTTGATCTCGACGAGATCCTTGCATCGCTCCTCGCTCAGGACTGACAGTTATTATACGCTTAATCATTGTTTATCATTCCACAGTGTTCGCAGTTCATATAACAGCGAGGCAAGCATCACGATACCGATCGTATTAATAGCTTTACCAACAGGAAGAAAATTCCTTTCTTAATTTGCATGTCTACGATGCCTATCGACTAACGATTTTCACTTGGTTTTTATCGTGTTAGCATTCTGCTGACTTATAACAAGATCTTATAACAATTTATATATATGTATGTGATAATCAGTTATCGACGCAAGTCAAAAGTAATTATTTATAATCGATATGTACATATACAATATTTGCTGTTTTTGTTAGTACTTCCTATGAATTCCTCAAGTTTGATCAGTAAAATTATCGTTTTATCGTTGAGAATTAAGCGGCCTATAAATGGATCTCAATTATTCTGATACATAAAATAATTTTATTAAGTAATCATACGTCGGTGATTATGAAGGTTTTAAGCCTTCCTCGATCATTTCACCGTTAGAAGAAAATTTTAATTACCAATCATCTATAAAACACGTAAAACTTGTCTCTCACGAAGCGTAAACGACTTCTTAAACACTATGAGATCGTCAATCCAGGTGAGAGTAAATCGTTGACATTACGATTGACCTTTCGCAATCAACCAGGTGACTGTGCGACCAAGTAGCGATTCTCTCGGATGTGTTCTCCTGCGGTGAAAACAGCTAATCGGGAAAGACTGATCATCTCAGATAAGATGTGCGCTTCTTCTGTTAGCTCGGATAACCAGGAGTTAGCTGTGTGTTAAAATGAATTCTCGGTTGCAGTTCAAAAAAATTTCACGCTTAGTAATTGACGAGATACACGTAATTAGGTGGGGTTGTAGTTGGGAATTAAGTTTTAACGAAACGTAGCATTAAGATATACGAGTGTTTCGATAGGGTCTTCTTTTGCATGGTGTGATATAATCGTTATGGGAGTGTTCAAGTGTGATTTGGAAATATTTTATATTGAATGCGGTATTTTTTAGGTGAAAATGGCGAATGGAACTCCAAGGTTCCAAAGTTACAAAGTTACAAAATTACAAAATTAGAAAATCCTAAAATTCCTAAGATTCAAAATTCCAAAATTCCAAAATCCTAAAGTTACAAAGTTCTAAAGTTCCAAAATTGTAAAATGTACAAATTCTAAAATAGCCCTAAAATTCCAATAATCACTAAAATTCCAAAACTCCATTCAATAATTATTAAAATTCCAAAATTCCAAAATTACTAAAATTCCAAAACTCCATAATTTGTAAATTTCAGTCACCAAATTTTCAACCTCAAAAATCCCAAATTTCCAAAATACAAAAATTCTAGAATCCCAAAAGCACATTATCGTTAATTTTCACACACTCAAACTGCTAATCTTCAAAAAGTCTGAAAATTAATTGATTCGAGTCATCAAATCGTAATTCCGTGATACGCAGCACAGAATGTAACATTAGTACGAGGGATAAAGCAATTAAAACTGTAATTAAAAGCAGGCTTCAAGGTCCTTGTGATTCCAGAGTAATTACTCTTTCAAGCTGTTTTTACATGTAAACGTTCCTTTCTCGCTGCTGACAGCTCTTTATCCATTCATGTTACGTTTGAAAAAGTATTAAACAATATAAAAGAACGGTGCACTAAAAATTGCAAAATTACATGTTACTCGTGGTGAATCGATCACTGGATAATTACGAGAATATTATTTCAGTAGTGTGGTTACGTTTTGAACGGAATAAATTATAGCATTATACAGCTGTCAAAGGTGAAGAAAACAAACAACAAATAACGAATAAAGTCTGTTCACACATGAATAACGAATACCTGGAAAAAGAAATATCTCGAGTAATGAACAATCAATTGACCTTTAATGAATAAAGGTTATTCACACATGAATAACGACTAATTAGCGTAAAAGAATAACTTGAATAATACATAAATAATTGACATCTAAATATTCATTTCTTATTTAAATAAGATTTTGTTTAAAACTCAAAACTACTATTCTTCCATCGGAATACGATTTACATGCGATAAAATGACATAAATAATAACTGACATACCATGCTTGAAAAGCATCAAGATATACGATAAAAACATGGCCTCTTTAAATTTCATCCTATAAAACTTCGTAATTAGGTATGTTCCAAAAAAAAATCTCGTTTCAACGCGGTAAGATTGATGCAATTTCAAGAAAGTGTCCTTTCGACGGCTAATATCGCGTGTAACAACATCTGCATTTCGCGAAAGTGTGTCAGTAATGAATGTCGAACAAGGATGGTAGAATGCAGGACCGGTCTCCGCCGAATAAATTGAACGTCTTGCCGACATTTTAATATAATAAATGCTTCCTTTTTGTCGTTTTCTGATACCTAAATTAATTGCATCCGTTGTAAGAACACGAATTTTCTACTTTACGGGAGAAGCACCGTTGATCATTAAATTTTAGAGCTCCAATTTCGACGGAATTACAAAATACTCTGTGCAATGTTAATTTTTCAATCAAAATCTTTCTTCTTCTTTTTAGGTATTCTCTTTGACGTCCTTCATTATTCGTCATTCGTCGTTATTCAATTTGTAGAGGAAATGGGGAGCAGAATGGAATCTGTGGATATGGGGATTTGAATATGGGAATTTGGGGATGTAGAAAATTGGGGATATGTGGATTTGGGGATATGGAGATTTAGGGATATGTGGATTTGTGGATATCAGAATTTTGGGATATAGAGTTTTGGGGATATAGGGATTTGGAGATTTAGAAATTTGGGGATGTGGGAATTTGGGGATATAGGGATTTGGGGATATAGGGATTTGGGGATATAGGGATTTGGGGATATAGGGATTTGGGGATATAGGGATATAGGGATTTGGGGATATAGGGATTTGGAGATTTGAAAATTTGGGGATATAGGGATTTGGAGATTTGAAAATTTGGGAATGTGGGAATTTGGGGATATGAGAATTTGGGGATATGAGAATTTGGGGATATAGGGATTTGGGGATATGGGAATTTGGGGATATGGGAATTTGGGGATATAGGGAATTGGGGATATGGAAATTTGGGAATATGAGAATTTGGGGATATGGAGATTTGAGAATATGGAGATTTGGGGATATGGGAATTTGAAAGCTTTAGAATTCGGGCATTTGGAAATTTGGTAAATTGGAAAATTGGAAAATTGGGAAATTAAAAATTTGGGAAATAGAAAGTTTGAAGATTTGGAAAATTAGAAAATTAGGATTTACGGATGTGTCAATTTAGGAAATTAGAAATATGGGAATGTGAAAAATTAGAAATTTGAGAATTGAGGAAAATTTGGTAATTTAAAAACTTTGAAACTTTGAAATTTGTTAACGTAGAAAATTAGAATATTTACAGTATAAAAATTAGATAAAGAGTGACACCATTTTCCTCATCCCTTACTCCGCCATTTTCTCCCTGATAGCTTACTTCTTCTGTAGCACACCCATGCAAAATAGAATATTACCTACATAGTAATTAAGGATCGTAGCTGTTACTTGACACTTACAACTTTGAAAAACGTCTAATGTAATCGTCGCAAGACGTACGTCAAAAGTTATCAAAATATCGCGAGTTATCAGCTACCATCTGAAGATCGTTTAGCATTTATCATTGTAACCACCTCGGTGTGGCGCTGAGTGCTTGTAGTAACTTGTAAGTTGCACGTCAATTACGTCGATGCCCGATTAGATCGGTCGGATAAGCGATTGGAGTTATTCGAAGGATGTATTATCCAGGTTGTGCTGTTTCAGACAACGGTTGTTCTTGCTGGTCAATCGATCGCGGTCTTCTGTAATGATTTTATATCATGAGAAAACGTTGAATCATTCGTAATTGGCGTGGCAGATACAATTTATTATTTCCTGGAAAAAAGATGCTCGTCTGAAAAAAACTCGTATATTTTTTGAAAAATAGAAAAATAATCATTAGACGTTTATGATTTAAAAGCAATTTTTCTTTTTGCCCAAGAGATGCATGTTTTTATAAATAACCACGTCAAAAACATTTTTGCGTGTAGCTTTAAAACCAGTACAAACGACAGTAACATGTACAAGGAGAAGTTGTCCAGAACATCGACGATTATAGTCCCATTACAGGTAATTAGTATAAATATAAAAGAGAAACGAACATTTTGAATAATTAATTCGATTAAATGCTATATCAAGATTAACTTCAGTTCAACGTCAAATCGAAACGTCAGACGCGTATGAAAGCTGACCGGTCCCGAAATTTACATTAATTGCTCTGAAACCAGTTCGGACTTTTACACTACTCCGTTAAGTAATGGTGCTCCGTTATTACATTTCCCAGAAATGATTTTTTCGAAACAAGTATATCAGTTTGTGAGTACCGCTCTGCTTTCCTTGATTGACGTACATGTTCTTTTACGCATGGATGCGAAGTTTCTCGACGACGGATTTAATTGTGAAATCGACGGAAAACTCGCTGTGTAACCGCGGTAGCACATGATTAATCGTTGCAGTGGTTGATCGAAGTAGATTAAAATTCCTCCGTCGTTTTGTCTTGTTGATCGCGTGCATGTCGTTCCGGATGATTTCACGGGGTGGCTGCGACGGGAAACATCTTTAGATGATTAACGAGAAAAACTGAATTTATGATTATTACAGAGCGATTGTCGTTTCACGTGTACCGTGTCACGCTACATTGATTTTCTTTCGTGTATGTATACATATGTATACTTTTCATGTTGATTGAATCTACGAGTTGAGCTTGGATACTTGTGATTTATGCACATCCGAGTCTCCGAGGATATCCGAGTGTATCCGAACGTACCCGAGTTCTCAAATACTCAATCATGATTGTTAGAAATTTTTATTATATTGAAATGATTCAATTCAGACTCGAATATTTAGTTTCAGATACGAGTCACTGTTATTGTTACTATTTTATCAATTTATTATTGCATTATTGTATCATTCAGTTTTATAATTTTATTATTTTACTCCTTTATTGTTCTAACTATGAATATGCAAGTGATACGTATTCGTAAACGATAAATTTATCAATTTGATATTTTAAATGTTTAAAAAAGTGAAGATATAATAATATGAATTCCCAAATTTCTTCAAAATTAAACGTTTAAACGTCAAAGTTTAAAAAAGTTCTGATTTATATTTGCATGTTTGTATGCGCATGCGCAATGGCCCATCACTATCCTTCATAAACCTATTACATGTAGCATACCTTTGCATACGTTATCGCACACAAGTATGCAAAGCACATGCATTATGCAAAACGTGCAAAATAAACAGCATAGTTTTAAAACACTTTAATCGCAAAATAAATATTTGTCCCGTTCCCTTTTCTATAAAAACGTGTGCATTTGCATGAGCACCCGATCAGTTCACTAAAGTAGAATATGGTAACCATTCCTACCCCATTTAAACTGGCGATACAAAACAAGATATTCGTAAAAAGGAAAAGTGGAAAATCACGATCGGAATTCTAGAAAGCTCCCAGGGAAACTCGTTTGTAGCAGCATCGGTGACAAGGAGGACCGCGTTGAACGCAGATCAGCGCGAATGATTGAAATCCCTAGCAAGTATAATTAATCATAGACCGTTGGTCAGATCACACGGGCAACGGAATCGAGTTTATCCACGTAGAAACTTCGACATAGCAAGGAGAAGTCGCGATGCGATCGCTGACGATCAGATTCCTGGGTAATGTCGGTCGAGCTGAATCTGTCGAGCAGAGAAGTGGAAAATAAAGAAACTCGAGAATCTGGCGGGAATGTGACTCGCGGCAGGATCGCAAAGTGAAAACGGCCGGAAGTGTCGTGGGAAGAGTTGTTTAGGTTTTCGTTGTGCCTTAGGGGATATTAACTAAACGCGCGGCGAGGAACAGCTGACGGCTCGGTTAAATGAAAGTGACACGAGGTTGTCCTGATAGACATTCGCCAACAAATTGCGGTAGCGACGACTCATTGCGATAACAGGTTGAATATCCTTCGCGGATAAGATTGTCATAAGGCGTGCTCAACGGTAAAATCGCTGCAGCCTCCTGGCTATAGAATATTATGACACCTGTGAACTCGTGAATGGTTCTTCGTATGAAATTCAATGTGAACGTAGTTAACGGATTTAATTGACATCTAACTGTAAATGAATCACAACTCTAATACATTCTATAAATTATTGGTTACGTATTTTATTTTGCTATTTTGTAAACGAGCACCATATTATAGAGACACATCCCTTGTCCACAATATCGTATGATCCTAGATCGTAATATTCCTAGATATCTATAGATGATCTCAGTATCTTTAGATCCAAATATTCCTAGATTATCGCAGAATTCCAATATCTCTAAATCGCAATGTTTATGAATTTCAATATCCATAAATTCCTATATCCCTATGTTTCAGTATTTCAATAGAGTAAAAATTGTATGAAGAGACATAGAACTTAATACAACTCGTTTAAAATGCAACTTCGGCTACAATAATCTATGACATAATCTGAAATATAGTCCGTATACGTCACATAATTAAGGACTTAACACGTATTAGCGCAGCTGTTCATTTTCACCACGGCACTAAACGTGTAAAATGCAAATTGATTCATCTTATCCGTGCTCTTTTCGAGAATCAGCATTCCTTCTTGATCCGACTATGTATCTCGACGGAGAAACACGTATTACCGCCCTGAAACCGAGAATTGATTATACGCTCTCTACGTTTCGTCCCTTAACGAACACCCGAGTGTCAGTGCAACGAACCGAGCCACAAGAAAAACACGCACCGCCGGTTATAAATTCCACGCTCGATTTTCCGCCTTCGGACGTTCTCTACAGTCGTTCCTCCAGGACATCGTGGCCGATGCGTACGTTGCGTGCAACATGTGTATTTCCCACACGTGGCTATTTTATTTGGAGTATACTCGGGTGTAACGTAGGCAGCTTTCGAATAACAACCGATGGTGCTACTCTCTCGCTTATCTTGAATTTTGAAAGATCAGATATGTAAACTTAAAATTTCTAAATATTGACATTGTTAAATGTGTGAGTTTGAAATTTTGAAAACTTGTAACTTCAAAAATTTCCAAATTTCTTCATTTTAAAAATTGTGAATTAATTTGAAAAATCTTTTCGTCTGTAAATTTGGAAGTCTCCAACTTGAAAAATGTGTAAGTATGCAAATAACGTTGGATAATATAAAACGGAAACCGTTAAACTCTGTCGATTACATCACCACATTAAATAGTCGCAACCGTTGAACGGAAAAAGGGTATTAAACTTAAAAAAAAATTAACAAGGGGAACGTACTAGTTTTTCCATTTGATGCACACTGTTTCTGGTTGAACGAACGCACAAATGACTCGTCAGAAAGATAAGTAATTCCGAGCAAGACTGAGGCACCAGTCACTGAATGTTAATACCGGTAAGCAAAAAATCTCGTGTACCGTAGGAAGAATCAAAGTGTCGGGCATGCTTGTTATGCGACAGGTTCAAGAAGAAGGCTGGCGACTGCACTTCCGCTGATCTAGTAATGATACTGCATAAACGCACGAGCGCCATACAAGATGCTTTGTTCACGATAATCGAGAATTCCAAGGTTGAAGACGTCAAATTCTATTACGACCTTGTTATACCTAACGATAGCATTGAACCGTCATCAATTTTCGATAAACTTTTTACAATCCTGGTATGTTAACTTTATCATAGACCCGTCGTAGATCATTGATTGGATTTCAATCTTACATAACGGTTTTGCAGGAATAATGAAGTCCCGCAATATTGCTACAGACCCGTGTAGCTTGTGGCGATATAAGGGGGTTTAGTAATATAACGGGTGTGGTGCAACGCGTATTGATACAGCGGCAATACAATGTGGAGGATTACGAAGCGTAGGGATATAACGCATGGTAGTAATAACGTATGATATCAGAATGTGGCGAAATAATGCGAGACAATACAACGTAATTTACAATTTGTAGAAATATTACATAGAATGGTATCGACGCTGGCAATGCAGTGGGTGGTAGTATAACACATTGCAATATAACGCATGGCAACATAATGTGTAACGATACAACACGTGGCGATACAGCGCGGGATAATAGCAATGCATAGCTGTATTATGTGAGACGATATCAACGCATGGCAATATAACGCGTGGTAAGTCAACGCGTAGCAATACAACGCGTGGTAATTCAGTGCGTGGTGATTCAACGCGTGGTAATTCAGCGCGTGGTAATTCAACGCATAGCAATACAACGCGTGGTAATTCAGTGCGTGATGATTCAACGCGTGGTAATTCAACGCATAGCAATACAACGCGTGGTAATTAAACGCGTAGCAATACAACGCGTGGTAATTCAGCGCATGGTGATTCAATGCGTAGCAATACAACGCGTGGTGATTCAACGCGTAGCAATACAAAGCGTGGTAATTCAGTGCGTGGTAATTCAGCGCGTGGTAATTCAACGCATAGCAATACAAGCGTGGTAATTCAGCCTGTTGCAATACAACACGTGACAATGCAACGTATGACGATATCAACGCGATATAATGCGATGCACAGCGCGTTCTAATATTGCTACATCCCTAACGCGAAATACTATGGTTATTCTCACTACAATAACGAACACGACCAAATAAAATTAGTTTACCTTCTGCTCGTGGTCTAAATTTTTACGATGACATCGTGAATTGTCACCATTGCGTTCCGCGTAATCACCAACCACCGTTACCTGGGTGAACGATGTCCAGTGACTTTAGACTTGGTGACAACGTACACAAAAAAATGATGAAAATACATTTCCTTTATTCACGCTGGGAAACCGCAGAATGACTCGAAGGAACGTGTACCGAGTACGGTGAACACGTACGAACTGCACTATCCATGTTCAAACCCAGAATGGACAATCTCTCGCTCATTACGTCGTTCATCAAATTTCTACAAAATACCCGGTTGAAAAAGCGAAAAAGTATACAAGATTAAGATTAGATAAGTGTACAAGTGTACTTTACAGAAAAATAGGAAAAAGACATGTCACGTAATTCGTAATTTTCTAAAGGTTCCATGAGGTTGCGCGCATTATAAGTGTAGGTTTATGAGTCATGTCACTATTTCGCTTCGAATAGTGCATCGACCCTGTATAAACCAATGGCTACTGTTTCGAGTCTGAAAACCTTCATCGCTGGCACAACGCACGGTTGGTCCAGGCGGTAGCAAGTAGCCAATGTTTTTTTAGCTTGCTACGTCTGACCAGACCAGATAACCGGTCACAATTGACTCGTAATTCATTTGCGTGGCCATGCATCCTGTAATCGATGCAGGAGCACCGGTCTCTCCAGGAGAGCTCTGACAATGTGCAGAGTCGAGTCGCGCAAACGAGTCGCATTTGCATGGGCCAACAGCGATTATATCATTTGTATTCGCCGGGAGAAGTTCGCGGAACGAAGGAAGGACCGGGTGAGACACCAAATCGATTAAGACCCTCTTAACGTTCACCTTTCCACTCGCTCTCGAACGCTCATTTTTCATGCTGGTAGTCTTTAACCATCTTATCTAATTGCCTCTGTCAGTGCAACTAATCTGAGACTCTTCCCGGTCTTCGAAAGCCTCAAATATTTATTGCTATTATTTATTAATAGCTTTTTCATTTGCCTATTCTTGGATATCGTTTGTCAGGAATTTTACTCTACCTTCACTTTTCAGTCATGTCACTTATACATATGAGTTTCGTATGAATCTGTCACATGTATTATTGACCCATTTTGCTCCATGTACTCATGTGAGTACACTGTATTCATTGACTTTCATAGAACGAATTTTATCTTTCATAAATTGACATTCATGAAATGTACACATGTGTTCCCAGTGTACTCATATGAGTACTAAAGTTTGTAATATGAGGACATGTATTATTTTTATTATAACAAAATATTTGCTCAATAAAGTTGTATTGAATATCTGTACCAGCATCATTGTCCCTTTTTCCAAAAAAATGCTCGTGGGAACAAATGGGTTAAAAATTTGTTTGCTCACCTAGTTGAAGACATTAATTACTTGTGAATGATGAATACAACGCAATATTGTGAAAATATTTGGTAAGATCCGTTGAAAATAAAAACACCATCTACGTATGAACACGTATGGACATATTAGGAACTTCAGTTTCTTCTAAATTAAATGAATGATAATTTGAATTGTTATTCTAAACAGAATATGACATGTTAGAGTTACCTTCTTAAAAGAATACGAAGACCAACAGACAGACCAAACACAGTTCAGTTAAATAAGTATAATAATAAAATTACTATCCAAGTACTCATCAATTGTCTTCCCAGCAATATGCAATTCGTTAAAAAAACTGTCTCGAAGCAACGAATATCTTTTTATTTATTGCAGCATCTGGCAAAGGAAGATCACCGTGCACGTGATTGCCACACCCACTTTGATTCTTCCCTAATTACTAACTGGTCCTTGTTTACCTTGCTCGAATCTTCACAACTCGACTCATACGACTCGATGAAACGAGTTGAAACTGACTCAGTGAAACCGTTATCCACATGCTGTAATATGCAAGCGAGTGCATCGCTACGAATCGAATCGCGATGCAGTTTCAAGCTGAGCTCGATCGGAATTGCACAGGATGGACGCAGAGCATATACGCCCTGGGCAAACGCTCCGGGGATGCTTTTGGTGTCGTTTATCGGCGTTGATCGGTCAGCACGTGCTGCTGTCCGATCGCATATGGAGAAGTCTTGTACGATAGGAGGATGATTAATTGGTGTTTGATATCAAGGATGCTTGATTGTCTACTTTTTCTCGAATACGATGCGAGGAAAGATAGCGACAGACGGTAGAGAAGAGTTGTGCATGAAAGAATTGAATTAATTGGGATTTCAAATTAACCGGTTCTTGTCCTTGATAGATGTCTTTCAGACATTTTTTATGTCTATGAATTTGTTATCGGGACGGGATGATTGAAGGTGCAATTTGAAGATTTTGTAGTATGCATGCTAGAATAGGATTAGTTTGGACGAAAAGCACTGGAACTGCTTTTAATTTTGGTAAATCGAATATGTGAATATCTGGAATTCTAGATTTTAGAATTGTCTAACTTTCATATTCCTCAATTTCTGAAAATTTTGGAAGGTTTCATTTCTTAAGTTCCTATGCTCCAAAATTATCAAACATGCAAATTACTGAATTAAAAAATTCTGAATGTGTTTCTCAAGTTTTCAATATCTCTACATTCCCAACATTCTCAAATTGTCAAAATCTCGAATTTCTCAAGTGCCCACACTTCATAAACCACGAAATCACAAATCTCCAAATCCTCATATCTACAAAATTCCAAATCTCTAAACCTGCAAATCTGCTAAGCTGCAAATCCCCAAATCCCCAGATCTCCAAATCTCCAAATGTCTAAATCCTCAGTGTCCAAATCTCTAAATCCCCAAATCTCCAAATCCCCAAATTTCTCAAATCCCGATACCTAAAGCTTCCCAAGTTCCTCAAATTTCCTACCTCCACAAATTTTCAAACTCCCAAAAGCTTTTCTAAGCTTCTTCATCCGATCTGACAAGATATTCCGTATACAGAATGAAGATCGGGATAAAGAGAGCGATAAAATAAGTAAGGAATGCCTTTGCCCTTGAACCTATAGGTCTTAGGGCGCTAACCGGGTCCTTAGCCTCCTGTTTACACGGCAGAACCTTTTCTTCAGGGGAATATCTTCTTCGGTAATAATCGACGCTGGTGTTGCGACCTCGTAGTTTTTAGAAATTGTCTTGAACTTCTATCTTCTGACAACTTTATCTTCAGCTACAGTAATCCATCATCATCAAATAATTTAATAATTCCAATGAACTTGGAAACGCAGAGATTTTTGAACTTAGAAAAGGAACTTTGAAAGTGCATCTTAGCAATTTAGAGATCTAAAATATGAAAATCTATAAATTGAGAGCTCTCGAAACCTGAAACCTTGAAATGTAGAGATCTAGCAATTTGAAAATGTTAAAATTAATATAGATCTTATCAAGATCTAAACACATATAGATAATACAGAAAATTCAATTTCTTGAATTCGAAAACTTGAAAACTTGAACATGTACAAATTCAAAAATATAAATCCTTTGACCTTCAAATAGATCTCATCAAGATCTAGATAGATATCAATAATATAGAAATGTCGATCTCGTGAATTCGAAAATTTGAAAACTTGAACATGCAGAAATTGAGAGATATAAATTCTTTGAAGTTTAAATGGGTGTCCACATTTAAAGGAAGCTTAGGTTGCTTTCGAGCGAAGGAGACGAGCCGTGAATAAAGATTGCAAGGATGTAGTTTGACTCGTTGTTGATCCGATCTCAGCACCGCCATGGCAGCTGCGTCTGGCAAGGTGTGCTCGTATATGGAAATATAAGGTGTACTGGCCATACCGAGAGCAGGTGATCCCTGGCTTCTTGCAGGCCACGATTAATGCGGGCCATTTTTCCCCTGGACCCAGGCGAATAATACCAGCGAATTCTTCGCGTTACTTTGTATTCTTTCATTCCGACGAACACCGATCTCGGTGCGAGCGAACGCCTTGCGCGTACAATGCATCTTCTTGAAAGTAAACGACATCTACATACCGTGGATTCAACGCGGATTAAAAGTAGCCGACCCGTGGAGGTGGAGTTTAATGGAGTGTTGCGATTCTTCGCGTGATCTTTGGAAATACGAAAAGGATGCGGTTACGTGAGTAGAATTCTTTTTCCGATACGATGGTCTACCGAATTTCTGGATTTCGGATCTTGGAAGCTTGATAATATCGCATACTTTACACTTTAACACCCTTACATTTCTGGAATCGGCAGCTTTTGGAAATTTAGCTTCTAAATTATAATATCGAAGGTTTCATCATTTGGAATTCTTACAAATCGTAAACTTCCTAAATCAGGAACTCGAGAACTCAGTAAATCGTCACATTTACAATCCTCAGCAATTCAGAATTTGATACGTACATCAAGTATAACACATACACATACTTGCGTATACATATACTTGCATCTCTATAACTTGAATTATCGTACAGTAAAAATTGATATAATTTAAAACGCTCATAAATTATACTTCCATCATTTGAATCCTATAAAGATTGAAATCCAGTTGTATTTGATAATTTAAAACGCAAGGTGTATTACAGTTTAGCCAGCTGAGAATTTCAAGCATAAAGATTTTGAATATCTTTCCGAGCCGAAAGCTCGGAGGACGATAAATCTTGGCTACCTGAAGCTTCCTGAAGTAGCCTCGAGCTTGTCCAAAATCAGCTCGTCCGCTTCGTAATTTATAATCTTCACGCCTCTGTCCGCGCCATGCTCGCGTTCGCAGGCTGTTCGTCATTGCCCCAAGGATACGCTCGCGACAGCGGCGACGTATAGCCGGTG
Organism: Megachile lagopoda; assembly: GCA_036983795.1. Classification (NCBI taxonomy): domain Eukaryota; kingdom Metazoa; phylum Arthropoda; class Insecta; order Hymenoptera; family Megachilidae; genus Megachile; species Megachile lagopoda. Next base: position 10,912,126 of record CM072800.1, read on the forward strand.
TCGTAGCTCGCAAAAGCAGCAGAACTTCCGCGAACAGATCTGGATGCCGATTAAGGCCGTGTTTGATATACAGGGTGTTGAGCAGAAAATATTTCGACGTACTCGATACAAAAAACATATTTAACAGACATCGTACAATTAAATGTTGCAATTGATTCCGTTTGAAAACGAGTTACTTCCTCTCGAGTAATATGCAAAGAATGATTTATGGTGCTGTTTCATAATCTTACAAGATATCGGAGACATATTATATCGAGTACATGTCTTTAAAAAGTACTACTACCCGTTACCACTTTTTAGTTCCACACGCGAATGTTCGACATTTTCTTGTCATGAAATCGCTTAATTGAGAAGCTGGAATGTCTGCTGCTTTCTAATTAAGATAATAAAGTGGCACAGTTAAACTGTGTAATTACTGGCTTGATAACAAAAAGTTGTCGCTGCTGACGTGTGGGACGGAGGTTTCTCCCTGAAGTTTCAGATCTGAAATTTCTGAGGTTCTCCATTTACAAATTTGAAGGGTTAGTTAGTTTGAAAATTTGGAAGTTGGAGAATTCGGATGTTTAGACACTTCTGTATTTCAAATTCCTTTTGAAAATTTGAAAGTTGGAGGATTCTGTGATTTAGAAATCTGAAATTATTCTATCTCTAAATCTCAAAATCTTCAAATCTTCAAATCTATAAACCTCTAAATCTTCAAATCTCCAAATCTCTGAATTTCCAAATCATCGAATCCAAATATCTCCAAATCCTCAGATCCTTCATTCTCCAAATTCCTAAATCTCCAAATCTCCAAGTTTCCAAATTTCCAAATCTCTAAATCTCTAAATCTACAAACCTCTAAATTTTCAAATCTCTAAATCTTTGAATTTCCAAATCATCAAACTCAAATCTCTAAATCTACAAACCTCTAAATTTTCAAATCTCTAAATCTTCAAATTTCCAAATCTCCAAATCTCTAGATCCCCAAGTTCCTAAATTTCCAAATCTTTAAATTATCAAATTCCTAAATTTCCAAATCTCTAAATTATCAAATTCCTAAATTTCCAAATCTATAAATTATCAAATTCCTAAATTTCCAAATCTCTAAATTATCAAATTCCTAAATCTCCAAATCTCTAAATTCCCAAATCTCCAAATCTGTAAATCCCCAAATTCCTAAAACTCCAAATCTTCAAATCTCCAAAAGTCTAAATCCCCAAATTCCTAAATCTCCAAATCACCAAATCCTCAGATCCCCAAATCTCTAAATCCTCAAATTCCCAAATTCTTAAATCTCCAAATCTCCAAATCCCCAAATCCCAAATTCCTAAATCTCCAAATCTCCAAATTTCTCTACTCCTAAAACTGCGAATTTGAAACTTTGTACATCCAAAAATTCTACAATTCAATAACCCAAAATTCCTATATCCCTAAATACCAAAATTTCGTCCCACACATTTGGACTCCTAAATCAGCAAATTTGAAAATTCGAAAAATGTAAGCTGATTTCATCCTAGCACAGCGTGCAAACAGTCCTGACCTTTTCTAGGGACACTCAAGCTATCCATCAGCGGTTCGAAGAATATTGAACCCGTTTTTTCCCCAACACCCTATATATTGCGTGTCCCCTGCCGTCCACTTGGCGTCGCAGGAGAACAGAGTCGCGTTACTTTTCTCTTCGCCTCGTTAGAAGCTTTCTCGCGAAATCGTTAGCCTCGCGAGTCAAACGTCGTTTCCGGATCGAAATTTATAGTTTAATTAGCGTCGCTGGTACACGATGAAACACGTATTTCAACCGTTTAACGCGACGGGAGAGGGAAAGCGTACTGGGATAAACGGTGCTGTAAACGTCGCCGCTTCTGACACGCACGGAGACTGTTTCCTCGAATCTGATTTTTTGCTGTCGCTTCATCGAGACTGTGCCTACCCGTCGATGGATTATGTCCCGCAATTAAAAAACCTACGTGTCAGAATACTGGCCATTCGTGATAATTAACCCTCCACGGTACACTCGTACAACTTTTTATTTGCGATTGATAGCTTTCTTTTGCAAATATTTCTGCGTGCCTCTTGGAAGGAATAATATACTCATAACTACCGATTAAAGGTTTTCTATTAAATGGGATATCCCATTTAAGATCCACTCGAATAGCTTTTGAAATGATTTCCCGTAATTTAATACTCTTATTTAAAGACTTCGAATGATGCAAAAATATGTAATTCCATTTATTAAATGAACTTGACCTCTTGTTCATGCAGAAGAAAGCTACTTTCACCAGATGATCCTCCTCTCGAAGTACCTGCAACTTTTGTTGTTAATATTTTCGAATATTTGATCGATTTCAATTGAACCTGTGTACCCAAAATATTGGAACTGTAGGAAGAATCTAATAGTTTACCCTATTGAATGTACTGTGTAGTATAAATGGTTTCGTTGAATATGTAGAGAACACAAAATATTGATTAATAATATAAAATAAAACGTACGTGTGTTACTGTCGGATGATAATTTATTTGAATAATAAAGTTTGTTCATAAATTCAAGTCGAACGAATAACCATAACACATCGATCTTATAGATCGATGAAAAGCTCGATTGCTGAAACCGGTATATCCTGTTTCGAGGTGCGAATTAGTCGAGGCTAACCGTGTCCTGATGTAATGCAAGCCTAATTTGCGTACAATAGCACGAAAAAAACGGAGACAATGGATTATCGAGATGTCTATCGATACGGTCAAAGAAAACCGGTATCTTCGCGATTATTGTTCCAACATGAATGAATGAACCTAATTACTGTGCAAAATTCTAAGATCATCAAATTTATGATTTTATAAATTGTATGAACAAAGATATTTGCAAAGAAGATCTCAAATTTAAGACTCAAATTTTTAAATTCATAAATTATTACTTCGTGAATTTTATGATTTAGAGATTGTAGAAATTAAGAATTTTCTAAGTCACTTTACTATTATAGTTTACTAGTTCCCTAATTTGAGGACTCAAATATATAGGAATTAAAAATTTTCAAATTTACAAATTTACATCACCAATTTTTTAATTTAGAAATACAGAATTTACTGTTTTACCACTTTTCTAATTTGGGGATTCAAATATATAGAAATTGAAAATTGTCAAATTTAAGAATTTATAACCACCAATTTTCTAGCTTAGAGATACAAATGTATAAAAATTAAAAATTTTCAAATTCACTTTACTGTTTTTCCAGTTTTCTAATTTAGAGGTACATATATACAGAACTTAAAAATTTTCAAATTCATAAATTTATATCTCCACCGATTAGTTTAGCGATACAAATATATGTATAGAAATGAACAATTTTCAAATTGATAAACTTTCATCTTCACCAATTTTCTAGTTTAGATATACAAATATAAGAAATTGAAAATGTTCAAATTTACGACTTCACCAATTTTCTAATTTACAAACGCAGATTTAAAATGAAAAATATCAAATTCTCAAACTTGTAAATTTCCATCTTCACAGCTCTGCAAATTGAAGACTTACTAATTTCAAGATTTACCTCCAAATTAACTTAAAGCTGAAATTAAATACATTTACAAGTCCTCAAATTACCAGATTACCTTTAACTGTTAATTAAAGAGCAAGTGTATAACTACAATATTTAAATAAATCCGTTTTGCAATTATAATCAATTCCACCAGGAAACGTCACCATTTCAAATTTAATAATGATCATAAACGTCACGAAGCCGAAGCATACGAGCCGCGAATATCAGAAAAAGTATTCATCTCGAAGCTTACGTTACTGAACTGGAAAAGCATTAGACGCCGTATACGTCTAGCAGCGGATATTTGACGGTTGAAATTTATGGACAACCATAAAAGTAGGGTAAAATTTTAACGATCGGCCAACTCATAGACACGAGTTAAGAAGCTTCCAACGGAATAAAAGAAATTTCGTTGGAACCCACGCGACGATGAGTTTCCCTTTCGTAGATCATCATCCTGTTGGATTTGGTGGCCCATAACGCGGCCATAAAAACGACATAAACGGGTGCAAAAGTTCGTATGGGAATCGTTAATATTCATAGAAGTTCTCTAGCCGCGTTTCACGAAATTGTATTAAATGTCCGACAGTCTCGACCAATAATCCAATCAGTCCGAGTTTCCTTTCGTCGGCGTATAAAAACGTGAATTTAAATAACTTTTCAGCCGAAAGGTATAAAAATCTGACGGGGTTTAACTCGACGTTACTCAGGATTACCTCGGTCGAGTGACTTTTATAGTTCACAAACGATTTTTAGTCGCAACAAATTGGTTTTTTACTGTTCCACGAAACCATCTAACGTACGCCCGCGTTTTCTAACGAATGTCGACACGCGATTCGTGTTCATTTAACATTCCTTAGACGTGATCGGTAATACGATTAGAGATCGATTCGTATTCGTATGAGAGTCTGAATTAATTACGACACGATCTACCTCGCTTGGGCGAAATTAGGGATTTCATGATTTGGAAATTTACAAGATTAGGTCGGAGAACTTGGAATGAACCGCGGAATTTTGGGACTTTGAAGAATCGGGGAAAGAGGAATTTGAAGAATTTGAATTTGAAGTATTTAGGATACTCATGAATTTAAAGAATCTGGAGAGTTAGGAAATCTGTGAATTAAAAGTTTGAAACCTTGAAAATTTAGAAATTTGAAAATAACCTTACTTTTGCTAAATCATTTGAAAAAAGAATCAGTGTATTTTGAACACAGTATTTAGCATAACTAATAATCCGTAAAAGTATACATATCCACTATAATTACCTTAACCAAAATCACAATTTAAGAAAACTTTATTTCCAAATATTTCCAGCTATTAATAAAACATATAAATCGATTTCTAACTTCCCAATTAAACGTCTCTTGGCCGTATAAAGTGGTGTTCACGTTTGGAAATGGTTTTTATATTTGTCGAACCATTTGCGTCTGACTTATGCAAAGACAGGGTAGATGCAGTCAGCGATGCGAGAACGTAATGATTCTCTAGAAGAGGAGCTATGGTGGTCACTGACTCCTCTAATGACCCAGGACTGATAGATAGCTCTGCGACGATCGACAACTTCGGCTCACAGTACCGTGGACCTTGAATAATAAGTCACATAAATTACTTTCTCTGCCTGTTTGAACGTCGGGATAATGGCGAGCTATCGAGTGACGGTGTCTCGTCAACTATTAAGGGTTAACGAGCGGAAATTTGAAATTTTAATAGAATTTCACGCGTCAACTGTCTTTTATTTGCAGCTGCTCGTTTTACAGGTGTAATTGTATGGAATTGTATAGTTGACATTAATTGGACAGGACATAAGTACTATTAGACATTTTGGAATGTGGATTTTTTGGTGCTTTGCGTTTCTGTACTTGCTGTTTTTGTGTTTTTAAGGAAATTTTTGTGTTTTTGTGAATTTGGGGGTTGGGAATTTAGGAAGTCTTCTTGGATTTAGAATGTTGTACGATTTGGGGATTTGGGAATTTGAAAATTTGCAATTTTGGTGTTTGACAATTTATAAATTTGGGGGTGGCAGATTTGGGACATTTGGGAAGTTAGAAATGCGGGAATTGGGATTATTTGGAAATTTTTTATGTGAGAATTTCAAGATGTGGAGGTTCGGGGATTTGAATTTCGGAATTTAAGAAATTTGCGAATTGAAGAATTTCGGAAAAATTTAGAAATTGTGAGAGTGGGATTTAGGAATTTGAGGAGTTGAAAATTCGGGACTTGGGAATGTGGGCTTTGAGAATTTGCAAATTTTAGGATTTATGGTTTGAGAATTTGAAAATTTTAGGATTCAGAATTAATTTGAAAATTAAGAAATTTAGAAATGATGGGATTGGGGATTTAGAAATTTGGAAGTTTAGAAATGAGAATTTAGGAAGCTTGCACATATGTATATATTTGGGGGTGTTAAGAATTTGGAGATAACAAATTTACAAATCTGAGCATTTGGGGTTACAAAATTTCAGAATTGTTAAATTGGGTGATTTGTGAATTTGTAGTTGAAAATTTTCGAATTTGTACATACAATCATGCAAAATTAACAGTAAATAATAAGATACATCAACAATTATCTTCATCCAAAACAAACCCACATAACCTAATATACTCTCCATACTAACAAGCTCACATAACCTAATTTTACTCTCCATCCAAAATAAGCCTACATAACCTAATGTAACCTAACCTTGATGAATTTCGTCACTAAAACCAGTCCTCCCCGAATTCGATAATAATCCCTTAATTCCCATTGCCAGGTGGGAACACCTTATGTGCAACCACCTGTCGCTAAAACGCCTTCTCGAAATAGTGGACGTGCTGCCGTCCAACTGTTCAGAAACTAGCTCAGAACGCAAAGTTGTCGTCTCGCGACCGGGTTTGTCCGTTTTGCGTAAACGGATATGTTGCCTGGCTGATGCATTGCAACCGGTAGAAACGTCAGAAGTTAACAATGCCAGCTTTTGCCCGGTGATTTAGGTTCGCAGACTGTTGCTTCGTGGGCGTGCGGGCATTTGTCCTTACTCGCGTGCACGTCTGCGTTCCAGGTCTCGGCTGTCTCTGCACAAAGCCACCACTCGTGTACAGATGGGGAACAAGACCGTGGATGATTTTTGAAAATTCCGTAGGACATCGTTCCTTAACGAAACGCGTGTCTCTGGAATGATAATGTGCATTCGTTAAGCTCTACCCGAGTTGTATTAACGACGCGCGGAAATTTTCAAGAATTTTAGTTTATGACTTTCTGAGAAATTTAGAGAATGTCAGGCAATTTTCAGTGGAGTTTAAAGAGTGCTGCAAGTGTTTGGAAATGTTTTGGTTAATCGTTTGGGAGATTATGGCAGGTTCAGATTTTTCAATTTTAAATGGGGAAATTTAGAAAATGCAATGTGTGGATATTTTCATATTTTTTAAACATTTGGAAGCTTATAAGATTACGATGTCAGATTTTAAATGGGGAAATTTAGAGAATGTAAGGTGTATTACCAAATTTTTTAATACATTTAGCTTAAGAGATGGGTAGTTTGGACTTTCAAATTTTCAATAGGGAAATGTACAAATTTTATAATTTTTTCATTTCAATTTTGCCAATTCTGAAATGTTCAAATTTAGAAATGTAGAAATTCATTTATTTTAAAAGTTCATCCACTTTATTTACAAATTTCAAATTTCATAACCTAGAAATGATGAGTTTCATAAGTTAGAAAGTATGAACTTCATAATCTAGAAATAATAAAGTTTAAAAATTCTAGAAGTATGAAAACTTGTAAATCTACAAATTAAAAAATTTGGAAATTTTACAATATCCAAATTGCTTTACAAATTTAAAAAACATAACACGCTTCCTTTCCCTCGCCGCCATTTTCTTTACGTAAGCCCAACATATTCGTCAGATACGTAATCCTTAATAATGCGAGTGCTTATTAAAATGCCATGCGACACACGACCCTTCGTGTCAGCGTTTAAGATCCCATAAGGCGATAAAAGGTATAAATTTCCATAAACCCAGTAATTTTATTTAGAATCTAACGTATTTCAATGTTACCGTTCCATTCGTTCAGGTATTTAGTATATTTATTCAACAAGATGGCTAACATGGTATATAAATCAAGAACTCGATCATCATATCATATGGTAGTCAAAGGATTAAAGAATCTTACTTCTCCGGAATAATCAATTACATAGCATTTAAATTCATCTATAGCTTAGATCGTGTTACTCTTCGAATTATCTGTAAAAATTCTTAAAGCAGAACATCAAAGAGTGAAACCAAAGGTTTCGATCGAAAAATTAAGATACTCGAGAATGCGAGACAACGAAGAAACCCGTTTCTTCAGAATATCCTTTTGAACGCCGTGAAAGTATGACGATGGAATTTAACTGGCAATGGTAAGCGCGTGATTTTCGTCCACGGTCAGCACGGACAGCTTTTCACGCTTCGATTCGTTACGTTTCCTTTTCTTATTTTCCTTTCTTTTTCCTTTGTACAAGAGGCTTGTCAAGAACGCCTAGCTTGTTCGTGGCCAAGTTTAATGGGAACGCATTAACGATGTACAGTGTGCAGCTGAGTATTATGCATATCGCATATCTGGGCATCGGAACTTCCACGAATGGAATCGTACGCAGTATGAATGAACATGTACTCAAAAATCAACCTCGATACTCTTGCCTTTCGAAACAGTGACGGTTTTTCCTCAAGACTTTCTTTTGTTCAATCACAAATTCTTTAACGATTTTTGTACTGATTATTTATTACATTCAATCTAATTTAGTTTATTATACATTCTATATTTTAATGTTACATGTGTATAACAGTTACATAAATGTCTCAATCGTAAGAGGGCACTGGTCATCTGGCTTTGTAACATGCAGTCGTAAGAAAACGTGCAAATCTGAAAACAGTAAAATCGTTAATATTTTAGTCAAAGTAAAAGTGAATCATTAAAAATTTTATTTCCATTGTGTTCTGTTATTTATACTTATTTATACTTATTTTATAAGTAAACATAAGTTTCAAATTAAAACCGTCTGAACGAAATATGTTAGGTTAGGTAATATGACCTAACCTAACCTAACCATAATTCTTGTAATTTTTCTTTGTAAAAAATAATATATTTCTTTATAAACATGACAAAGTCTGTTCATAACATCATCAAAATTTGAACCCCAAAAAATCGAATAACCTTTAATAAAATTGCAAAGAAGAATTTTTTGTCGAGTTTGATGTACTTCATGGTCCCAAACGATCTATACTATCGATTAGAGAACGCGAAAGGCAACGAAATTAAAGCGTAAAGAAAAAGCGTAAACTCTTATAGGGTTGTACGATTTTGTACTTAAGGTTTTGCGAGCGATGTCCTCTTACAGGATCGTCGAGGGACTAAAAACCGTCGATGATCTCGATAGGGGAGCAACGTGGCCGCTTTTTCATGATTTTTGCCGACTAAAAGCAGCTACGCTTAGAAACCGGAATCAGTTTCCGTAATTTTCAACGTGCCAGAATGGACAGCGATGATCAATCTTACGGTGATTCGTGCTGCTGCCTCGAGGATCTCGAATATCCCTCGAAAGTACATGAAAGTACAAGGAATTGAATTCAATTTAATTTGAATAATTTAATTAACTACTATAATTATCAACTCTTCTGATAGAAGCTTTCTTGCGAAGGAAATGTATATTTAACCTTGAAATGACCTCTGGGAACCAATTTCACTGCGTACGTTCTCAGACGTAACATTTAACATTTACATGTAACATTTACATTCGTAATTTTCTTTTCTATTTGCTACTCGTTTTGACATGAGAATTCCTGTTCCTCAAAAATTTTCAAAAATTGCAAACTGCGATAAGGAAATTTGAACGACTCTTAACTTCAACCCCTACAGTCATCATCATTTCTGAATACAAATATTTAAAGTTTATCCTTCAAGTAATAATTTATACAAGATAGTTAATCTGTACATCTATAACTAGCTTTAAAATTTAAAATAAAGCGATGATGAATATAAAATAAAAATAAATTTCGAATAAAACGTGAAATTGGAAATGAATGAAATAAATTATTTGAGACAGTTCGAACACTGTGGAAGAATATAAAACAGATGGTGAAAGGTGGATCACAAACAGCAAATTGTTCGCAAGAATTTTAGCCGCTGTTCGTACTAAGGACTGAATAAACAGACACAAGGCTTCTTGTAATAAAGATTCAGCAAACAACGAGGCGTTGTTCTCGGATCATTGGAGGAGAACCAAACGACGAATAAACATCCATGCTGAAACGATCTGAATTCCCCTGTGGCTGTAAAACCGCGAACGAGTTGCGGTTGCGAAAACAGTATGTGTGTGTATCTGTTTGAGTTTTAAATCTTGCCGATCAGATATCGCACCTACTGAATTGAGCGACCTCCCTGATTTTTCAAAATCATTTACTTTATTACTCTTGATGCAAGGTTCCCACTGTAATTTATTGATTAATTACGAAGGGAGTAAGATACTTTTCTTTTTAATTAGGAAATATTAGTATATTGTATTTAAAGTTGGATTGTGCTTCAATATTTTAGTGTGTTTATGTATGGTTTTATGTGTGATTTCTAAGGAGTATTATATATGTTGCCACACGATTAAAAAACATTGAAATTTCCAAATTTTTGTATTTTTAAATCTTTATGTACAGAAATTGTAGAATCTTCAACTGTTCAAACTCATCATTTTCTTGCTCTGAAATTTCAGAGGTCCAAATCCAGAAATTAATAAATTTTCAAATACCCAAATTTCAGTGGTCAAAAGATTCAGATGACACAAAAATGCAACGTTTCTAAATCCCCAAAATCCTAATACACTGCATCCCTAAATCCCCACATTGCAAGGGTTCTAATTCTACAATCCCAAAATTCGAAATTCGAAAATCCTCGAATTCCATAGATCCATATATCGAAATCCCCAAATTCCAAAATTCTGAAATTTTCCAATCCCTAAATTTGGAAGGTCCCAATTCCAAAATTGTCCAATTTCCAAGGGCTAAAATTCTAAAATCCCCAACTTTCAAATCTTCAATGGTCCAAGTCTCAAAATCCCGAAATTTCCAAATCTTCAATGATCCAAATCCCAAGATCCCCAAATTTCCAAATCCCCAACTTCCAAATCTTCCATGATCCAAATCCCAAAATCACCAATTTCCCAAACCCGAAATCCCAAAATCCTCAACTAACAAATCTCCAAATCCCAAAATCCCCAACTTCCAAGTCTCCAAATCCCAAAATCCCCAACTTCCAAATCTCCAAATCCCAAAATCCCCAAACCCCAAATCCCAAAATCTCCAAATTCCAAACCCCAAATCCCAAAATCCCCAAATTGCAAACCCCAAATCCCAAAATCCCCAACTTCCAAATCTCCAAATCCCAAAATGTATCGAATATTAAAGGCTATTTGCTCAATTATTACCAACATCGTTGAACTTGGAGGAAAGTAGGAAAGTAAGATATCGTAGGTAAATGTTGCAAGCGTCGAACGGGTAGTTCAGTTCCTTTAATAATTGCAGAAAAATCCACGGAACGTGGAGCAAAGACTTCGCGGCGCGAGTCGGCATAATGGTCGGTGCATATTATGCACATGCAACAATGCCTCGAGCAAGGATCTTCTTTACAAAGCCACCGATCGGCTTTTCAAGTGGTACGTGTCAGGGACGCATCAAGGTATCTTGCCCTTTGCATTCGTAAGATTCTGTTGTCGGTGAATATTCTCGAAGGGAGACCGCATTATAAGACGCGTATGCTCAGATTACGCCGTTTTGAACGTTATAATTTCCAAAACGTTTTCGCTCGGAGCGCGTGAAAATAACATCGTATCACGTTACTTTAGCTTAAAGTATGATGCATTGTTAATTAAGTGTGACTCCATTTTTTAAGAGAAAGTTACAGATATTTAAATGTATACATTCATTGATAAATTTATAAATTGACATATTTACATATTATTCAATACCGAAACTGTTCGACAATAATTCGCCATCATCGTCTATAAATAGTTTTCAGAAAAAAAAAAGAAATTATACCGAAAAGGGCATTCGTAAATCAACTGACAGTTTTGATGTGTTCGGTCTGATTACGACACGCAGGATTTCCAGGTGACTGTTCATAAATGTCAGATGTTTATCGGGTAGCGTCCGCTAGCCAGGTATTCTTACGATCAATTAGGCAAACGACCTGTGCGTTCGTGCATAGTTTCTATTCATTCGCTTGTTTTTCATTATTGTTAATTGGAATGATCTTTCCATTTGTTAAGTACAAAGAAACAGAGAAGCAGACGAAAAGTTTTCAATTATTGCAAATCTGAATCATTATTTTTGATGTTCCAATCTCCAGCTACCTTACTCTTATATTTACAAATTTACAAGTTCCCAAAATTCCCAAATTCTCAGATTCTCAAATCCCCACATTTCCAAGTTTCTAAATCTGTAAATTTCTACATTTTCAAATTTCCAAAGTTCTAAATTTCTAACTTCCCAAATCCCCAAATCCCCAAATCCCCAAATCCCTAAATCCCCAAATCTTCAAATCTCCAAAGTCCCAAAGTCCTAAATCCCCAAATCTTCAAATCCCCAAAGTCCCAAATCCCCAAATCCCCAAATCTTCAAATTTCCAAACTCCCGAATTGCCAAATGGGCAGTGCCCAAACTCCCCAAGCCAACGCATCAATAAATCTATGGAAACCGACCCATAAAATCCTAGTTCACTGGCAGTAACCTCAAAGGCAGTTTAACTTCCACTGGTACGCCCCCGCGAATAAAACAGAGGTCCGAAAACGCCTACGAGACGGCGTAGAACATACCTACGTACATTCGTACTGCACGGTTCGAGGCGAAGGAAAGAAGAAGAAGCGGAGGAGAGAGCACGCGAGCAAAAGGGAAGCTGTCGAGTCGGTCGTGAGAAAGGAAATCCCCGAAGAAAGGGTCTCATTATCATGTTACCGATCGCGCGTTAAAATTTACCAGGGTAAATAGGAACCGGTTCGGAAAGCGTGGTCCTGGCCGGTGAAATTAGAAGAATGTCAGCACGGAGAAGCGATCGGTTCGCGCCTTGTCCGCCCCTGACTGCTACATTGTGGTTTATTCGACGACCGCACCGCACCGTCGGGCAACCGCAGTCGGTACTTACAGAAAGTGTAGAGTCCAGTACGCTCAACAAAGGGAAAAAAGCCGTTCACTGGAAGGAAGAGTGAGGTCGGCATTCGAGCCAGCCATCCAGCCAGCCAGACCTGGCCGTAGCTGGCAAACAGACGAGAGTACCTGGTCAATGAACCGTGGGCAACACGCGACGAGGACGGATCACACGAGCGCGATGCTCACCGTGTGCGTACACGCGTCCTCTCTCCTCGATAATCTTTCTCTCTCTCTCGTTATTACGCACGATACGACCCACTGATGGATCGATCGAATCGATGCGGCCGGAATAAAGGCGTGATCTGCTTCTTCTTCTTCTTCAGAGAACCATCCAACACCGCCACGAAATGGGACGACTCTCCCCGGGCTGCGAAATGAGATGGGCTTATAAGTAGTGTCATTTGTTCGCGGTCTTTTTCGGTACAATCGGGCACAACGCTTTCTAGCCAGAGGAGCAAGTCCACTTCGATTTTAATCTGCTTATGCACCTCTCTATTCTTGTTGCTCATCTTTCTTCTTTTTATTGACCCTCTTTCTTGGGCTTGGTGCTCTTCTTTGTTGTCTTCTTTTTCATTGCTGTTTGCTGTTTGTGGTTGTTCGTTGTTCTGTGCTGTTATTGGTTGTTGTCGTTGTTGGTCATTATTGTCTCTAGTTGTTGTCGTTGATTGTTGCCGTTGACTGTTGTCGTTGATTGCTGTTGTTGATCGTTGTCGTTGATCGTTATCGTTGGTCGTTGTCGGTCATTGCTATCGTTCATTGTTGTGGGTGATTTTTCTCGTTGATTGCTGTCGTTGACTGTTGTCGTTGACTGTTGTCATTGATTGTTGTCATTGATTGTTGGCCTTGATAGTTGTCGTTGATTGTTGTCGTTTATCGTTGTTGTTGATTATGCATGGTTGTTGTTTGTGGTTGTTGTTGGCTGTCGTTTGTTGTCGTTGATTGTTGTCGTTTATCATTGTTGCTGATTATGCATGGTTGTTGTTTGTGGTTGTTGTTGGCTGTCGTTTGTTGTCGTTGATTATTATAATTGTTGATTATCGTTGGTTGTTGTTGGTTGTTGTTGGTTGTCGTTTGTTGTGATTTTTTAGTTGGTTGTCACTATTTGTAATTATTATTAGTTGTTCTTCTTTCAGTGTAGCTTTGTCATTACTCTGTGTGGTTGCTATTTATTGCTTGTTGTTTGTAACTGTTATTCATTGCTGCTGTTTGTGGTTACTGATTGTTTTTGTTGTTTATGATTGTTACTAATTGACCAAGTAAATCCTCCAATAATAATCTTGCATTAATAGAAGAAAAAGTCGAAGGAAGGATATGAAGGATTAGGGGTTTCCCTCGTAAGAGGCTAACGACGAATGATAAATGTTAACACGATTAGTTACCTTTTTAAATTAGGAAGATGATCGATTTTTCGAGAAGACATGCACGACCGGATCCCCATTACCGATTGACATGTACCGATTAGACGCAACTGGTTTTGGAAATGACTTAATCGTTCATAGAGAAAGTACGGAGGAAGCGGACTTAATTGTTAAGCGCAGCATGCCACGGCAGGTCGATGAAATCGATGCGACCGGAATAAAAGCGCGTTACTCTTGCCGTAAGAAACGATGAGATCGATGGACAGGAAACGTGACGTAGCTTGAAACTGTTTAACTCACGTACGAGTTCTATGGCGATTGTTTAACGTCCAACGAGATGTATTCTCGTTTTAAAAGTTAAAAAGGCAATTACCTTTCCCTTACTATTACTTGTAGATACGATTGTTGCACCGAAAGATTCGTGTTAAAGTAATTGCCTCGAAAAGGAAAGAATAAAGGTTTGTTACGAAGCTGAAGCCTGTGTCATCAGCTTCAAGCCGCGTTCTATTACCTGTTAGTCAGTTCACCCGTACGGCCGTTACTCCATCCATCTACCGGGACATGCAATGCGTAACAACGAGTGAACTTCATCAAAATTTCTGATCGATTCGCCGTAGGCTTCCCTTATGAGCGATTAGGAGACTTCAAGGAGACTAATCGTCGAGCTAACGTTCTTAAAAGCAAGAATAACCGCTTGGAAAAGCTCGAACAATCGCCACGAGGCTCGAGCTTATGCCATCAAACGACGGCTTCAATCCGAGCCTCATTTCCGGCTCGTCACTTCACTGTGGCCGGCGCATTCTTATAGGAAGATCATCCCTTTAATCAAGCCGCATCAATTCTATCGATCTATCGAGTGCAACAAGCTTCATCAAAATCTTACCGTTAACTCATCTGTTAAAAACGAACAGCAAATCATAATTATAATCAAATTGTTATAGATAATAATGGGTTGAACAAGATTTCAGGATATGAAATAACATCTCCGCTCGCATAGAATCCACGATGACAGGCAGTAAAGAAACTTATCCCTAAAATCTACGTTCCAAAGTATCGAATTAACTCTAACAACGCAGGAATCTGCTACGTGCCGCTGCCGCTGGGTCAAACTACTCTACCACCTAAAAATCATTACGTTAACCCGTCAAACGAATACACGACCATACGGGTCAAACAATCGTTCGAGCAAAATGAAAAATACGATGATGCATGAGCGTTCCCAGCGACTTCCGAGTCGTTCGAGTCCGCGAACGTGTACGTCCACGCGCTTCAAAGAATAACGTTCTTCCTCTCGTTGAGCGATAGCATCGTCGTGACCCTTCGAGCAGTCCCCTTAAACCCTCTATATAGGGTGTTTGAGAAAAGAGAAACTTCAAGATTTATTGGACGAACGGCGGGGATCGATAAATTATACTCAATTGTCGGACACACTAGCTTTGTGTAGCAGAAGGTGACTATTACTCGCTTTATCGTTGCGAACCCAGATCCGAGCAGATCGAGTGCAGTTTGAAAAATTTGGGGGGAAAGTGGGGGAATTTGGGGATCTTGGTGGGTCGGGAATTACAGATTTGGCATTTTACGATTTAAGAGTTAATTAAAATTTGGGGGTGGATTTGGAAATTTGGGAGTTTTGGAACTTGGAGATTTGGAGATTTGGTAATCTAGGATTTTCGAAAATTTGGGTGTTACAAGTTATTTGAGAATTTGGGGATTCAGAGATTTAGGCATTTGGGGATTTAGAGATTTGGAGATTTGGGGATCTGAGGATTTAGAGATACGTGGATTTGGTGATTTGTAGATTTGGAGATTTGGAGATTTGGGGATCTGAGGATTTGAAGATATGTGGGTTTGGTGATTTGGACATTTGGAGATATGTGGATTTGGTGATTTGGAGATTTGGGGGTGTGAAGATTTGGAGATCTGGAAATTCGGAGATTTGGGGATTTAAAGATTTGAAGATTTAGGGATTTGATAATTTAGGACTTTGAAAACTATGAAAGTTTCAAGATTTAGAGATTTGAAAGTTCAGAAACTTGGCGATTTGGGAATTCAGAGATTTGGGGATTTGATAATTTAATATTCTAAGAGCATTAGAAGTTCGGAAATTTAAAGACATGAAAATATAGAAACTTGGAAAGTTAAAGCTTTGAAAATTTGAGAGTATGAAAATTGAAGATACATTTCTATATTTCTAAATGTAGTCCACCACTGGTATAACAAATCTTTTTGCACTTGAACACCGTGTATACCGCGGTTGACCCATCGTGGTCACCGTTGTCCGCGGATATACAGCCATCGACGTGGGCTTCGTCGTGATCACACCTTTCGGGGTCAACGAAGGCTAGAACAGTGAAAGCAAGAAGAGCGGTCCGTATGAATAAGGAGAGCCCAGGTTCAATAGCCTGAATAAATATATAATAAATCATACGCAAGGTATGACGTTAACTCGGTACTATTATTATCGCGTAACTCGTGCTGTTTCGCTGTACGATGCAACGAGAGAATTAATTTCAGGTTCGAACAGTTCTCTGAATGCATCGTCGACGCGATTCAATGCTATTCAATGACATGAATAAGGAAGCTGCGGTAGCGAGTACTATACTCCGAGTATCAATCGACTTCGTGGATGATTTAGAGACTAACGCTTTTATAACCTCTGCAGATGAGACATTTTACAACATGTCTTAAGGAGGATTTAGTGCTGTGTATTGTTTTAATCTACTTATGATTTTCAGTTAGTTCACCCTCATAAACAGTTCAATATTATTTGCGACGATGAATAAAACAATTAGGAACAAGTTTTATTCGTTATTCCACAAATTATTCATTATTCGTTATTTTTTAGTAGTTTCTCGAAATTTTTATCAAAAAAGAAAGTAGATAAACTTTATGTAATGTGTACATGCGTGTTGTACATACATGCATTCACACATACTGTACCTACATATAGACATACGTACATATATGTGTATACATGTGTAAATATGTGTATATGTACAAATGATAAATAATGAATACAAGTGAATATTTTAATAATCAAATTCGAAGTCCTAAAATATTCAAGTAAACATTCAGCCCAAACGCTGAAAGGGTTAAAGCTAATGAAAGATTCATATTTTTGCACATACATGGTCTGCGCGTGCATAGAGCGAGTGGTCAGAGAAATTCTCACGGTAGGATATTTCTGTAGAAATTGCCGGACGATGGAACGTGGTAATCGTTGATGGAAGAACGCGTTGCAAACGAGAATCGCTCCGCGGTTAGAATTCGCAAAATGGCATATCGAGGATATTTATCCGGACGACTGCTGGGCTGATCTAAATTGAATAGACATTTCGAGATGTAGCGGGCGACATTATCCGCCCCGGAGGAAAACACCGCCCACAATAAGCCTCGCTTGAACGTCGCATCCTCGACTGTGCGTTCGAACGCATTTACGTCTCCATTATCTGCCTCTTCCCTTCCGGACGTTTACGCGTTCGTGCACGCTCTAACTCTTCGATTGACATGTTTACCAGGTCGCAAATATTATTTTATCGTGGACTGGAAACGACGGGGCTATAAATACGCGTCCGAAATAGCGATTCGAGGTTGGTAGTTCTTAGGCTAACGTAAAAAATCAAGACTTTCCTCTTTGGAGCAAAAGTATTACTGATAAGATACGTATACAATCATTTTTATAATGATTTGGCTTCAAATTAATATAACAAGATCCGTTTCATGTCATCAAACTTTACATGTTTCAAAATCGACTGTTCGCTGCTGTTAGCGATCAGCCATTTTGTTTTGAGAATATTAACGAAACGTTTATGCAGTCATCTATATCGAACCTTGAACTTTAAACTGATATGCTATATGCGCCATTTTGCGATGCTTTTCTGTCATCAAATCATATCTGACTTTCCACAATCCGAAATACATCATTATTTATTATAATTGGCAAACAGTCATTCTGTGTTACAAGTATTAACAGTTTGTTTGGTCAGTCTTGTAAAACTCTGAGCTTGATGTTGATGTGCTATATACTTTAAAATCAATGATTATTTCTGGTAATTGAGATCCAACCATTTTATGTAAGGAATATTGATAAATTGTCTGTGCAGTCATTTTTATTATGAGTTATAAAATACATCAAAGTGTCATTTTGTAACATTTTCATGTCATCAAATCGTACTGATAAATCGGTGAATCAGCAACCCAATACATTTGTTTCCGTCGAGCTGTCTACGTATTCGTACATTTACACTGAAAATAAATCAATTAATCGCAATTATCGGCCGATCGGCCGATAGCCACGAAACGCGAACCGCTGATTAACGATCGATCGTCGTTTTACCCGATTTCGTTGGTATATCTGATTCGAGGGAAAGGCACGTCCGGTGCGTCGAGTTCGCGTGTCAGTTCCTTCGTCCTTTTTTCGCTCTTCTTTTGTTTTTCAAACCCCAACCGTACTCTCGTGATCGCAGCTGATCGGCAGGCACGAGCTTTGATCGATCGATATCAAAACTGGCCGCGTTCGACGAGGTTGTTTCACTAATCGGTGCGCGTGTTTCAGCATGGAAATTCATCGTTGCACGAAGCATCCTGGCGAGGATATAGCAAGACCGTGGCAGCGTTGGCCAAGGCCCTCGGGACACAACGCACACCCCTGCACTCGAGGAATCTCGCTGGATTCGCACCGCTCCACCTCGCCTGCCAAAACGGCCATAACCAAAGCTGCCGAGAACTCCTGCTGGCCGGATGCAATCCCGACCTTCAAAACAACGTGAGTGATAGGCTAGTTTACGTTGCTTTTTTCACACCCTCCGGTGTGCGTTTTCGACGAGATTTAATATCTGATTAAATCCGAACACCTCGCGATACGGGTGCTCTTGTTAACGTCGATGATCTGCGAGTGTTTTTACGAAGATGATTTGTGTGTGGATGATGAATAAATTTTTGCGGGTTGTAGGGGTTTTATTAAGTTTGTCGGTATAGTGCCGTTGTGGTATAGGGAGATCGTAAGTTAGGTACTTTCAGGAGTGGCAAGGAACGATGTCACGGTACTCAGAATATATTAAGTTGCAAGGGTATCATTTCATGTTACTGATACTAGGATTTTTGTTACCAAGGTGTTTGGGGATTTGGTTATGTAATTTGTTACTCTGAAAGTTTGCAAATTTTAAGATTTCATTTCGCGCAAATCATTTCGTAATTTTCTATAATAGATCAATCATAACTTTGTACACTTCTTTTACAGTACGGAGACACACCCCTCCACACGTCTGCGCGGTATGGGCACGCTGGTGTAACTCGTATTCTAATTTCCGCCCTCTGTCGAGTCTCGGATCAGAATAAAGTAAGTGCAACGAACGCGTTTTAAAAATTAGAAATTAGTTTCCTTAGAAGAAACCAGATTTTCTCTCGAGTATACCTTAATCAACATAACAAAATATCGCAAAAGCAATAGGCTTGTAATAAATAGGACCGGTACAATCATGTCATCGGAATGGTTAATCGATCGAGGCAATGAGATCACGGCTAAAAATGGGTTCCTGTCCACAGAACGGTGACACAGCGTTACACATCGCGGCGGCGATGGGACGTCGCAAGCTGACGCGGATCCTGCTGGAAGCTGGTTGCGATCGTAGTCTGCGGAACAAGCAAGGGGAGACCGCGAAGGACATAGCGCGGCGCAAGAACCTGACGGAGATATTGGAGATAATCGGTAAAGCGCGAAGCAAGAGTAGAACGCGTAGCAAGAGCCGCGAGGAGGAGGCTGGAGCGGCGACAGCAACGGCGGCGGCGGCGGCGGCGACGACCACGGTGGTGGCTACGGCGGACAAGGTCGACGGGAAAAGCAACAAGAGCGAGAAGAAGCGAGAGAAGACCGGTAGTGGGACCAGCGGGAGCAGGGACAGTTGCTCGAAGAAGGAGAAAAAGAAGCACAAATCGTCCGGCAAGCAGAACAAGGTCCACTTCGAGAAGGCTGTGATGGGCAGACAGTGGTCCCCGTACGGTTGCCACTACTATCCCGATCCGGAAGCGTTTCCCCAGCCACGTTTGGACTCTTTACCACCGGATCCTCTGGGTCGTGGTGAACAGTATTACCTGGACCTGGCCGGAAACATCAGGAAGGGTCCGGTCGGGGTTGGCTACACCTGCTACTGCGCTCCATTCTTCAGGCACATGGAGGCCAAGCTGGAGAGAGACAAGGCTGAGTTGAAGGCGCACATAGATCAGGCCCACGAGAGGCTAGACCTGAAGGTAGCCAACCTGGAGAGGAGGACCAAAGGACAGATCTCGGAGCTGACCAGATGCGTGGCTGCGGAGAGGACCAGGTGCGACGAAAGACACATGCATCTCCAACAACGTCTCTCCCGCGGCGGACGAGGCAGACACAGCGAGAGACCGACCAAAACCATGTCCAACGATCAGCCGTTCCCACCGGCTCGTGCCAGGTCCTTGGAGGACCTGCTGGACGACAGGCCTCACGACAGGAGCTTCGAAATCCCGGGAGAGACGTCGATTCATCGAGGCAGCTTGGACGACCTCGATATACCGGCTATACCGCGACTCAGCAAGTCCATGAGGGATCTCCCGTCCGGTTCTGGTGTCTCGAGGTCAACACTCAGGGTGCTCGACGTGCCCGCCAGACTGAACGAAACGTTCGATGGCGTGATCAAGCAGGATCGTAGCTCCCCTCTCGGGGCCGCCTCGTCGCCGTCGATCGGATCCAGGCAACAGGTCCATCAGCAACGCGTGAGTGTGTAATTCGGACCTATTTCGTTTAGTTTCGCTGAGCGTCTCCGGAGGCGTTGATTGAGCCGCTACTTTAATGATACCTTTAGTTGCTTCGGTGTTGAGATACCATGTTTACGAGCGGCAAATCAACGCATCTACGGGCATCTCGATACGGGGTAAAACTCCAGACAAATGGCGGTTATCTTCATTTTTCTCGTAGTTCACGCTTATCTTTCACCGATAAAATCAGACAACAAACGTTCGATTCGGTTCAATTTATAGGCGCGACAAATGCAGTCAATGACGACGATGGATGCATCATGTGCCTGGCAAAGTGCTCATAGATACACGGCGACAGCAAAGAGGTGCTGGAGATTCGGTGCAATTTCAAATTTTCAGATTTAGAAATTTAACAATTTGGAGATTTGAGAAATTGACAATTTTGAAATTTTTGGATTTGGTAATATGTATATATGGGAATTTAGAGATTTAGGAATGTAGGAGATCAGAGATTTGCAATTTTAAAGAATTATTAATATCGAGTCGGTACTTCAAAACGAGTATCTTCAAAAATTTCAGAAACTTTGGAAAGTTTTCTGAACGTAACATAAGCCGTAACCATTTCTGCAATTTTGTTTTAAATTTACATAGGGTCAAAATAATAATTTGTCCAGGATCCTTCGTCGCGAGATCACGGTATAAACTCGTGTCAAGACGATAGTAGCGGCACAAGAAAGAACGACGACAGTTCGAACGAGTGGAGGTCTTCGGGACGACGCAGCGTTCACGAGATGATCAAGCGATTTCAACAAGTACCTGGCATGCACAACGGCTGGCGAGGTCCCCGTTCAGGAAGCAGCGAACCAACCAGCCCTGAGCACAGTCAATGCTCCCAAAATCAGAGGGTCCAACCACAAGGTGGCGTAGGGAATAGCTGGCGTGGCGAAGGTAATTTTCATTAAAATCCCTCTGACAAAGTTTCTTTTGCGTTTATTGAAAGTTAGCGTCATTAACATCGCAGGTAACGACAGCGAGAGCAGCGAAAGAGACGACGACGAGCAACCGGAAGCATTAAGCGGAGGGATCTCCGGAAAAGGAGTGATATCAGAACACGTGCATTACGACAGCATCGCCAGAATGCCATATAGGTCTCGTAATGCGGTTTATAGCCCGACACCGCCTTTGCATGATGCACATAACGATTCCGGGTATAGTACTCGCATGTACGGTTCTAGCAAAGGTGCTTCACCGTCGTTATCAGGTAGACATGTTTTACCACTTAAATTTGTAAATACTATCTCTGTGTAATTCACCCACGCACGAGTGCAGAGGTATCTTTTTGTTTAATAATGGAGAGGTAATAATTATTTTCTTTTTAGGTCAACTAGAATGCGACGTGATTCTTCCAACAAATCCAAATGCGTTTCCCAGCGGTGAACAACTGGCTGCACTGTTGGAACAACCAAGGAGCCACGATCTCACAGTTTATGAACGCGGTGCCGATAATTGTGTAATTAATATCGGAACCGCGAGTCTTGTTTAAGGAAATCGATGTTTTTTTGTTTCCAAAGACATCCACTAACAATACCTACTCAGGTGTTAATAGAATTTAGAGAAGGAATATATGCGTACCAGTTTAAATTGTTTCGTTAGATTGATTTTGTACAAAAATCATTCTCGTTTTAGAGATTAAAGTGCTGTATTCTTGTAAATAAATGTAGCTATACGCTGTACAATTAGTGAGTTATAGATTTATATTAAAACCTGTTAAAGTTTTCATTCACGAGGACCTAAGAATGTAAGGTCCGTGATTGAATACTAATAAAATGACAATAAGAGACTTTATAGAAATACATACGAAATTTTAGAAACGACCAGAACAAAGTATCAAGAAATACCTTTCACATGTAGTTAATTATTTGTTTAATCAGTATATATAATTTCAGTGGAAAAACATTAATAATATTATTTGTGTAACAAGAAACATTGTATACCAATAGATTTGCTATATATCACAAAATTAAGTTAAATTATGCCTATTTATTATGTACGTGTATTATAATACGTATACGTTTCGTTCTACGTATTATAGCGATACTCATGTACCATTAATAATCGCGTCGATTAAATTTTGTACAATTATAAATACACGTTGTTTGTTCCCTTTCAAAATTAAATGTATTATGCACAGAAAAACGTGATTAAATAACAAATAAGGTTTCTAAAAATGGCTATTTTATTTTATTTACAATATGGATGATGTGTGTTCCGTTATCGACGAATGATACAAAGGTATACCTGTAAGTGTTAGCATGGAAGAGCCAGATATTTTTACAACAACATAATCGCCAGTTTTAATCGGTCCCGTTATGTTAGAATGTTTTTCAATAGGTATATTCACAGATGGTATTACTACTCGATTGTTACCTTCGTTCTTTCCTTGAAGAAGCTGATCTGATCGTTTGCTAACCTAAATTAAAATAAAAATTCAATACAATTCTAAATTCTAATATATGGTTATATATTATTTTAAGTGATCTAATTTACCCCTTCTATAAGTATAAGTTGCAATTGCCCGATCTGTAATTTATTCAATTTCTCAACTTCATTTTTATACACTGAAATCATTCTTTCAAGTCGACTTTTTTTCACACTAGGTTCTACATCATCTTTGTAACGTCGATGTGCAGTGGTTTTCTAAAATTAATAGTAAATAGTTAGACACTTTAATAATGTAATACGAACATAAAGGAATCACATGCTCGTTGATCAGGTGAACATGTGATTCCCGTTATACACATAATATATTACCTCTCGCATGCTATATGCAAAAAGAAAAGCATTATTATATTTTACTAATTCTATCAGGGATAGCGTATCTTGAAATTGCTCTTCTGTTTCTCCACAAAAACCAACAATAAAATCACTGGAAAGATAAGCATTTGGAAGAATATCGCGTATGTGATTTACTAAATCTATATACGCTTCTCGTGTGTAACCTCTCCTCATTCTTTCTAAAACTTCCGAATTACCGCTTTGTGCGGGTACATGAATTAGTTTGCAAATATTTGGCCTTTCCGCTATTAAGTGTAAAACTTCGTCTGGAAAATCTTTGGGATGTGGCGATGTAAACCTAAACAAGTTTTCCTGAAATTGTATCACATAACAATACTTTCATTCGGACTTAAACTTTCTTTAATACCTTATCCTCATTTCTGGATTGATGCGAGAAACTTCGTCTAGCAAATCACAAAACCTACGTCCTCCCTTTTTATTTTTATATACAGTTTTGAAACCTTTCACCAGATGTGTTTCTGCAGTACTACCCATGTAAAATTCTGCTTGTGATGTATCCCTATAACTATTTACATTTTGTCCAAGAAGCGTTACTTCTTTTACACCTTCATCAGATAAGGCCTGAACCTCTTTAATGATACTGTCAATTGGCCGTGATCTTTCTCTTCCTCGAGTAAATGGCACAATACAATATGTACACATATTATCACAACCTCGCATGATTGAACTAAAAAGTATTTCAATGATACTAGATAATTATAAATTACATGTAATACACTAATAATATAAACTTTTACTATAAAGAGAAATAAAGGATTACACAAATGCTGTAGTTGATTCAGGATCCAATCTCACTGGAGTAACATCTGCATATGTTTCATCAAATGATAAAACAACATTGATAGCTGTTTCATTCTCTACTGTGGACAGAAGTCTTGGTAAATCTTTATAGCTATCTGGCCCTGCTATTATATCAACTAGTTTTCCCCTTTCTAATATTTTTTCTTTTAGTCTTTCTGCCATGCATCCTAATAAATAAATTCATTATTAGTAGATTTAACCAAATAGATCATTTATAATGTTGCAATCATACCTAATAAACCAATTTTTTTTAGAGAACCTATTTTCTTTCTCCTTATAGCATTTAAATTTTGCAATTTGTTCCATATTCTCTGCTCTGCATTGTCTCTTATAGAACATGTAATAAGCAGAACTATATTAGCCTTTTCTAACTTTTCTACTTTCCTGTAACCATGTGACTTTAAAATTGACCATATTACCTCTGTGTCATTTACGTTCATCTGACAGCCATGTATATCAAAATAAACTGGGACAAACAAACCATTGCATTAATATATAAATTAGAGACATAAAGTAAATTAACAATTTTATTACTTTTTTGTTAATTTTGTTCATTTGAAATTATCAAGTTTACTTACTTTTTTGACCACAGCCATCAATATTTTTTATGTAAGGTATATCTGGTACAATAATAGGATCATTAAGACTAGTTTCAGGCTGTAAAAAGTCTCTGAACGAAGGTCCATTTTGTGATAGATCTTTGAGTTGTTTTAAGCCAATATTTTCTTTGACATTCTGTTTCGAAATATCTAATTTTATTGCACTGATTTGTATCGCTTGACATGGTTGAAAATTATATATAGACGTACTTCTACATTTTTCAAGGAACCAAGTCTTTGACAAATTATAATATGAATTAGATTTTATTTGATTTAATGATTTCAACACAGTTCTATAGATCATATTCAACACTTAATATAATAGCATAAAATACAAGTTACACTTGTAAGTTGTTGAATAATAAATGAACACAAAAATTTTGGCTACATTAAGATATAGGTTATGTAATGTAATTATGGATCACAGTTATGTATATACACAAATTATATAACATAAAACTATTACAATTTATTTATATTTAGTCTATTACATTCAAAATCATATTAAATCAAAATGTTGAAAGTATTTGGACGCTTCAATCTTACACATATTTTAACATTTATATTTTCGAATGGCTTGTCTAAAAAAAGACCGTACTGCTAGCGCCATTTAGCAGTCAAACCAGTAACTTCATAAAATAAGACATTTTTATATTTTGCTAATACTTGTAAATTGTTCTGTGTGCACCATAGAATCAGAAAGATTTTGTTTTACACAGGATTTGTAGTTCTAGTAGGTCATCTTGTTTAAATAATCTGAGATAATAAATTAACATTTACCATGAATTTACCACCGTCTGTGGTAACATTAGCTACATTTGGTACAGCAGAATGTGACACTAAAATGGTAAAAAGTGAAAAAAGAAAAATTGTACGATTAGTTTATTGAATACACCAATTAGTCTATTGAATAGACCCTATCCCATTCTTTATCTGTGCATGAATGATCTACCCATGCATCTTATCTGTAAGGACCTTACAAACTGTTGGTTAAAACGGTACAAAATAGAATTCACTAAGTTACATAATACTAAGTGAGATGGTGCGACAATTCGTTATAAATTGAATAATCGCACGAAGTAGATTATATCTGTAGATTGGTCAGACTGCGTACAATACAGACCAAGCGAGTAACAGAAAAAAGTAGATAACTGTTGCCGACATAAAAAATGGTAAATTTCCAAATATCTAGATACTGTTTAGTGAACATGTACTAAAAGAACATTTTTGAGCACGTATATATATAAAAGAATTAATAATGTTCATTAACGTAACTTTTAATATTAATGAATAGTTCAAAGTCCGAAGAATGTTACGGTACATCCTCTTCCTATACTTCACTAAGTTACAGAAGATTAATGATACGGATGTTTCCAATTTTACCAGTCCAGGATCTTCTTATCTCGTATATAATACTGCGATGAATTCTCACGTATGGTCACCACAAATTGTGGCAATATTCCTTGCATTTCTACTAGAAGGACATCTGCAATAACTTTCTCGTTAGGTATAATTACTCGTTCTTTCCAACATGCGTATCTTTTGATTTTACTTTAAACACTTTAAATGCTCGATGTCATGCATTTGAAGTTTAATATTCATAATTTTAAATTAGTATTCTTTACTTCATTTCCATTTACCGTCACTTATTTTCGTGCAATACAGAATGAACGATGAATGAAATCTCGAGTAGAATTCTCTCAGTAATTCTTTTTTCCAAAATTATAAGATTTATTACATAAAATAAGGAACCGTGAAAATAGAAGGTGTTCTCCATTAAATGTACGGAACTGTTAGGTAAACGTTCCGATGGACGAGTCCACTAAAAGGATCTATACCTATACGGTATTGTATGTATATCTTTCTCCTTTCCTTTTCTCCATTAGCGTAGCTAGATAAGGCACAAGGTGGACCCGATAAAGGTGGAAAATTACAAAATTTGGGAGTTTGAGATTTTGGAAGTTCGAAAAATTGGAAATTAATAAATTTAGAGATTTGAAAATAAAAAATTTGAAAATCTAAAGATTTGTAAATTTGAAATTTTGTAAATTTAAAAATTAATTACTATTCGTTAAATTAAGTAATGGAACCTCTGTCCGATATATTGTCATTTGCACTAGGGAAGACTTCTCAATGGAAGTCTATCATACTACATACGGTACCCGAAAATGAAAGTGTACCTGGTCCACCCTGAACAAAAATGTTAATTACGCCAATGCTTTTCTCCATCTCTCTTTTACAATCTACCGCCATAGAACAAACAAATCTTTCATGGTATGCTGAAATCAAGAGATGATACATATATCAAAAGATATGTACATATACACATATACACCGTACAGTATTTACGTTAGTTAAAGTACATTCGTGTCGCTGCTGTCAGTTTTTTCAATACACGCATATTGTACAACTATGTTTTTAAAATGTCACATCGTACAGTAGATGAAAACGTCAAACACATAAAAAAGCAAGCTATATAGTAAAACGTGATTGATAAAAGTGCGAAGTTATCGTTCAGATCACACGAAATAAACACAGGTACCATAGTTCATCGATTGCGGTTATCCAGTGCCATATTTTTCGTTCCAGAACGTGGCGTTTATTGCGCAAGATCCGATCACCAGCATTTCGCCATTTTCGTTGACCATTCAACAGTTACAATGAAAACGGCTATAACCTAGCTTCGACTGTTACGCGAGCTACTGTATATCGATTCATCTCGATAGTGATCGAAAATCGTCGAGTGTGATCAAGATACTTTGAAAAAATAAATTCTAAATCGAAGATTGTTCTTTCCTTCCATTTTTCTTTCTCTCGACAGTTCGTATCTTATTTGCATGCATCGCCGTACTGGACGTTCCTGCGAACTTTACAGACTTTGAATATCGTATCAATAACAGGTGAGTATTTCTTATTTAATACTTTTTGCTCGTTTAGAAAAACGATGCGGTATAACATTCTTACAAATAACACGATTTATACGACAATTTATGGAACGCTGAAATGATGAATTTAAAAAATCGACCAACTTATAGCAAAGTCGTAATTTAATGAATATTTCGAAATTAAACAATTAATTTAATTTTATCGTTTCTGTAGTGTTTTATACTTTTTTTCTGTTTTCTTTTTGTAAAGAATTTATGATACACTAAAAGAGTACTGTATATTTAAAATATTGAAGTTTCTTGCTTCGATGTTCACCGGAAGCGAATGTTTTTTCCGGATGTGATAAAATTTTACTGCGTCAAAAGAAAGAAGGTTGAACAATACCCTTAGTTTTTGAAGTAGGCAATTCACGTACAATTTAACCAACTTATGCGTTAATTATTTATATTAGAAAAAAGTTCCCAATTTCTGATATTTCAATTTTCAAAATTAAAAATTTCAATCCCGTTTTAAACAAAACTTGAGTTCTCATATGAGAACATTATAACTAAAAAGTATGAATTTCGTTAGTAACACTGAAGATACATTAATTTACATAAATGTCTACATGTGAGATCATCACATTTGAGAAGGTTAAAGTTTCTTCTCAATTAACAAAGTTCAATGTATATTTATCGGTAAATGACGAATTTAATTTTGTAGAAACGTAATTGATGCACATTATATACAGGGTGATCCAAAAAGGATTTGTATTTTGAATATCTTTAGAATCATAAGAGTGAGAGAAACATTTTTCCGATAAAAATTATTAACCACTAAAGAGGTCATCGTTCATATCGATTATTTTGTAGGTGGAGTCGCTTAGGAAATATGAAGGTCATTTCTATTTTTTTAAATGCAACCATATACTTTCTTTACTTAGACCGATTCCTTGGAATATTTTACATAATTAAATATTATAATATAAGGTCCGAGAACTCGCTAACTCGTGAGATTTAAATCTCATAAGTTTCAGTTGGCGCACCCTGTATAATACAGAATTGATCTCCGCACAAGATGTATCGACGAATAACGAGAGAAGCAACAAGAAAGCTATGCAATTGTTCGAACGAAGAAAACGAAGCACGTTGAAATTTCTAGCCCACATGATTTCTCAGCTTCTATAGACCGTTTCTGTTCATCTCTCTGTCTCGTTCTATTTTTGGACCGCGCATAGGTACGCAGACGTTTAAGCGATTTCATAGTAACAGAACCCGAGTCAGATAGATGCAGTTGCGAAAATCGTGACATCGGTATAATATATCATCAATCTACGAATCGCGTGAACTTGTAATAAAAGAATCACCTTATTCTCGACGAACGAGAAAAGGTTAAACTGCCGATTGTTAACTATGACTCGTTAACTCGGTTAACTGTGATCGTTAACGGATACACTCAAGTATTAGAATGCGGTTTAATTTAGTTTGATGTAACTAGTTTTACCAGCTTAATTTAACATAGTTTACGTAATGAGACATTGTTGATTAATATGTTAATTTTCCTTGAATTCTTTGTTCAGTTATGAGATATAGATTAGATATTATTCAGAAAGCAATTTATACAGATATAAGGATATAGGAATATATCTTTAAAGTTCTAGGAATCTAGGCATGTAGGGATATAAGGGACAACAGATACAAGTATGCTATAGAAATCTACGAATATAGAAATTTAAGAGTATAAGAATATAGTAACCTACGGATTTTGAGATTTAGAAATATAAAGATATGAAGATTTAGGGATTTAAGGATCTAGAGACTAGGGATATACAAATATAAGAATGTAAAAACTTTAATCTTTTAAAATATACCATTCAAAATACTTTGTTTCCTACTACAATTGTTTCCCCGGTTTAATATTCTTGCTTAACTCATTTAATATGAATACATCACAGTTTTGTTGTTTTTAGGTCAGTGATATATACGGAAAATGCTACAGTAAGAGTTAACGATGTCTAGTAGTAGCGAAGAAAATAGGTATATGAGGAACAACATGATGCTGCAACGCGTGAAAAGTGAGTCCAACGAAAACAAAATAAAGGAGGAGGAAGCTTCTACGTCGTTCCCTCTTGCTGAGAACTCCGGCGACGATGATCCAAATGTGGCCGAAGTACGAAATATACAATCTAAAAAACTCTTTACGCTCAATCATCAATTTCGTCGTTGCTTTAAATATTTATTTATAATTTATCCCATCTTAAAACTTCCGCAACACTATTCATGATATTGTCCTTAACACGTTAAAAAATTACCGAAATTATTTTATTGCAAATTTACTAATTGCTTCTTAAATTGATGGTGATTTGTATAAATTGTAGGTGGTCCTCTCAAACAAAGGAGGTCCGAAATTGATTCATCGTGGTTACATGTATACTTTGCATAAAAAGCAACCGTATAATATACGATGGAGATGCGTTGGCAGAACGATGCATTGCAGAGGTAGTCTTATCACGTCGACAAATTGTACGAAACCGAGGGTACGTATGGAGCACAATCACAAACCGGACTTCGCCGCTGCCCAGGTTGCCAGGAAACGATACTTGGCTCTTGGCAAACCTTGCGTATTAACAAGTAAGTTTACTAGCTTTCGTCGAAAAATTTGACTCGAAGTTTGACAAAGTAAAATATTAATACTTTACCAATGGCGGATTTACAAGTGGTAGGGCGGTCGTTTGGGGTCTCATATAAACATGCGACGATATAAATTTATATTGCATGAAAAATTTTATTCAGCATCTGCTGATTGATGTATAATTTTTGACATTTATATTACATACAATTGCTTTATTCTAATCGTATCTATATCCGTCAGTAATGTACTTCATATATACATATTATCTGTATTGACATAAAAGCATCGCGTGTTTTGCAGATATCGAAGGGAATACAAATTCTATGAATGCACCACAACGGATGATTCATAAGGAAAATGATATCCCAAAGGAGCAGAAAGGAAGTCGACTAACAACGACAACGCAACCAACAGCTAGAAAAGGTGAGTTTTTAAAAAAAAATTGTGTTATGATATTAAGGATTAATATAAGTGTCAGCGATGGTTTCTGTGTTAATTTATTTTCTAGTCCACAATGTATTTAATAAATTGTTATGTTTTAATGGAAAGAATGTTATTTTGTTGAATGGTTCTCCAGAAGATGTGGGTGAAAAAATAGACGGATTGATATAACTCCTCCTATATTCTATGATTAAATAACAAATTTTAATAGTTGAAGATTGAAAGTTATAATAGGATAAAAATAAATAACCTCCTAAGTACAATGAAATCTCGCTATATGGCTCTGTATTAGGCTGCACGAATGGGCCTAAGCACTAAGATTGTGCGCAAGCGCAAAAATATAGACAGCGAGAATACGCACTCTAAATTTGAAAATTTTAACCTTTGAAATGTCTAAATCCTTAAATAGAATAGAATGCGAGAATATTTAGAATGGGTGTCTAATAAAGAAAGAACCATAGAGAGAGACTCCATTGTGTAAGAATTAACTCTTAGTGTTGGTCTTTTGTGTACCATACATACGTTTACATGGGGGGAACATTAAATTTTTATCGACAATTTCTTCTATATTTGTCATTAAGCTTTAAAAAGATTACTTAGCTTCTAGTTGAAGTTATAATTTTGAAACGAACTCATACAAGTAGTGTATACGGTTTGAACAATGAAAATATATATCTCTTTAATTCGATAAATTTAAAATTGATCCTTTATAAATTTGAAATGCTAAAACGTTAGGATGTGTTTACTCTTAATAAATAAAATTGTAGAATAACATCAGAATCATTTGTACATACTCGTTTAGTATAAATTACTATGGCCGAACATTATAATTGGATCTCAAAAAATGAATCACGTAAAATCAAATTACATTGAATTGAATCGCGTGGAATTTAACATTAGGACTATTCCTTTTTTTTTTTTAAAGTTAATACACAGTTTGATAAAACCACCTTAAAAACTTTATGTAATATAAAGTAAGAAGCAAGTCATTTCGACTTAATTAGTAGTCATAGTACTTATTATGTACATTGAACTGAATTACGTAGAACTAGATCGTGTAAAATCGAATCGAATCACGTCGAGTCAAATCGTATCGAATTGAATCGCGTCGAATTATTTCGGTAAGCGAATATTGTTAGTAGAGCACTCATTCACGTTCGGCATCCGATCTGAACGAAACAATAACCGTATGGCGGAAGACTGCCCGTTTGTGCATAAATTTTCCCGAAATATATGAAGAGCGAGCGTTCGCTCGCTCAGTCAAAACGTACCCAAAGTTACCTAACTAACAACGCATTTTAATTGCGTTCTTGTGTTTTGTCCTAAGATGGCGGGCATCTTGAAGATGCGCGCGAAAAAAAGGGAGCCGTAGAAGCTGCCGATCGATGAGAATCCGAGCGGTGAGCCCGACCGAGTCGAACGTGATCAGGTCGGTTAGTAATTCCTTAGCGAAGAGAGACCCGGGAACGCGCACACGATAGCAACACGAAACACGGTACGGATAATATGCGTCGACGACCGGCGGCGCCGTCGCACATGCGCGCCCTGACGCGCCCCTGTTCGTTCACCGATTTCGATTTTAGTCACTCCCGGGTTCGGCTTCGAGGAAAATCGTTTCGCTCTCGTAGCGGAGAGCACTGTCGAAACTCGTTGGGAAGAAAACGTTACGGTTTTTAGTAACGATCCTGTCGATCGGATAGAGATAAACGCGTATTTACAAACACACTCTCGCGTTCGGCAATCTTCCGGTCGTGACGAGTATATATTTATACAACGCGTTGGAAGGCATACCACGATAGAGAGAAAGAACGAGAATTTTTAGCGGTTCTGTCTGTGTCCCTCGGTCCCGCGTACAAGGAACGACCGAATACGATACCGGTAAAATCGTGAAACGTTTGCACGGCAGAGAGATCGATACACGCTGAGAAACACAGTAGGCTTTGGTGTCGATTCTATCGAGAATATCGAGGGGAAAAAGGGAAACTGGATATACATACATACGTGAAACACGAATATCCACTGTTTGGTAATCGTGAGGCCCGAGGATCGATAAATTGTCGCGTGGTCGTCGGTATAACGGCTTTCTCGACGAAGACGCAACGCGAAATCGAATCGGTTCGTAGCCGCGAATCGAACGGATCGGATTGGGTTAAGTGATACTACGAGAAACGACGAGCAGAGGAACAAAGACAGAAGGGGAAAAAAAGCAGAGGTACGGTAGACAAGCGACGTAGCAGCGGCGTGTGCCACTCGATACCCGTGCTCGGTCGCAACGGTTGCCATTTTATAGCCGGTCGCTCGTGAGAGATCTTCGGGGAGGCAAGAAGGAGAGGGAGTGATTAAGTAAGAACAAAAGAGCGAGTAAGAGAATGCGAAAGAGATAGACAGATAGAAACGGTGCGAGAAAGATCGAGGGAACGTGCAGACGGAAACGTCGTTTGTAGATGGGTGAAGGGAGGGGAGATCTCGAAGCGGAAAAGAGAGGGGAGGAAGAGAAGAAAGAAAGGCTTACAGACGGTGTAAAATGTTTTTGGATCGTTCATGATTATGCACCGTAGATTTTTAAAAGTTATTTTTCATTTTTCTTTGCCGATTTTATCCATGCTTACAATTTTTCAGTACAATGTCGATCTATTGGCTGCGTAATATACGTGTGCTATACTATCGCACGTTCTCATCGGATAAATCGTTAATACGTATTATCCATATGTCGTCTGCTAAATGACACGGTGCGCTAAAAAGAGAGGGAGCAATAGAAAAACCTTGAAAGGGAAGAAAGATAGTGCGTGAACACTCGTATGTTTTATCTATTCATCAGACGATTATTGTTAGTATTTTTAATAGAAATAACGTATCTGACATATTTTTAAAATTACACAATACATTCACGATTTATCAGATATAATGATATGCTATACATACCGAGAAATTAAAGGATTTAGTGGGCATTCCTTTGCAAATGATATATTGTTTTGGACATTGTTGAATAATGAAACAATCAAAATATATTATATTCTTCGAAATTTCTCATTCGCATTCTCGTAAAAGACGACAATGTTCAATTACCGAGACATTGTCATTCAGTAATAACCGCGTGGTTGATTTTTCGCTCAATTTAAAACGAGTCGAATGGAGTGATCACAATTCTTTATCGTATCAAGCACGGTATATTCGATTATATAGAATTCTCTTCTTTTTCAAAAATACTTAATGTTACTAGATAATAACTTCTATCTACAATGCAGTCACAATTACTATCTATAGTAGATATTATAAATTAAAGTTATTTCATAGAATCAAATATTTTTAAGAAAAAAGATCTCTCTGCAGAACCTCCTTTACCACTTAATATTTATCGACGGCCATAACGCAATCATAATTTTATTACATTATTTCACACGAGCATAACGGGTACCCATTCAATATACTACTAAATACATAAAGAAGAATTTCATTTTAACTCTAACATTTGAACCTACTTTGACCACTTAGGATAGTAATAAAGAAGCATGGTGAAATTGAAATGATAGAATAGTAGTATAATGAAAAAATTGGAGTAGAATAGTAAATATTTGAACAATAAAATATTAAGAATAACGTTTTGTTGCTTTCAAAATATATGCAGACACTATTCGCTTAAATAATTTTTGATTTCGAATATTTTCACACAAAAGCGTTGAAAGAAAAACGATATTTGTCTTGCTAGCGTTTGAGAATATCGCGTGTTTTCGTCCCGTAGAGAGAACATACGGAAACGCGATTAGCGTCGAATCGGGATCTAAAACAGCCCGACAACGAGCAAAACGGCAACGACGGCGGGTCGGCTTGTACTGGTGGCCTGTAAGGACACCGTGAAGCTGACTGCCCGCCGTCTCCTCCAGGAGCAACTCGACGGAGATCGAGAAACCGTCACCACGTCTTCTAACGAGGACATCGTGGAGGGTATCAGTCTTGAGGACATAGCCATGAAACAGGAACCGGAGGATGAGGAAGACTGTTATCTCGAGGCAGGCGAGATACCACCTTCTCCGTCACCGCCTTCGTCGGGTAACCGTCATACGATAGCCACGCACCGTGTTCGTTCACATGCACGTAGTCTTCGTGCTATGACCAACCCCAGTGCGGTTTGGGCACATTTTGACTTGTGCGCGAACGATCCGCTGCGTGCACAGTGCCGTATTTGTGGAGCGGTTGTGGTCAGGGGCGGTGCAAATCCTCGACAGTGTGGCACCACGAACCTTCATCGACATCTTAGGGTGCATCACGGTGGCAGACTCATTGGCAGTCGCTATCACGGTAATGATAGTTGGTTCTCAATGGTGATTTTCATTGGGGAAAGTGACATAGTGTAACAATAGTTACAATCGTTTTGGACTTGTTGATACATGCTGTAGTTTCTGTATATGAGTTTAAATAGAAGTCCATGAGAATAAAATTTGTACGCAATGTATAAAATATTGTAATTTGTATCCAATGTACTTACATTTTTTTGTGAAATATCAAACAAAGTCTGCACGATTATTTGCATCGTTGAGACTCCTTTTCAATATTTTCTGGAGAATCATTAACATAGAGAAATGTACTTTTTCTTATCATTATTACACTTGGAATGTATTCTATTTACATCATAGGTGATGGAAGATTCTTTTCTTTCTAGTGTTGCAATCACCATCTCAATCCAGTACAACCAGTAAAACTATAAGAATAGCGGCACAGTCCTTGGTAAGACCTCATCTTAGGAACATTGCACCAGCACCTATACAGCAGCAGCAACAACAACAACAGCAACGACAACCAAAGACTCTTGTGTTAAAAACGATACCCTTAAAAGTAAAACAAGTTGCCCCTACAACCATTAAAATGCCACCCAGACAAACCACTCAAGGATTACCTCATAATATTGTACATCAGCAACCTACGGAGGTATTGATCCATTAAATAAAACAAAATTATACATAGTTACATTTTTGTATCTGTAACTTTAATCATACTTTCCTTATGTTTCAGGTTTGTTTAAGATGGAACAGTTATCATAGTAACATGCAAAATAGTTTCCCATCTTTGTTAGACTCTGAACAGTTTGTTGATGTTACTTTGGCCTGTGAAGGCCGTTCATTGAAGTGTCATAAAATGATATTATCATCGTGCAGTGACTATCTAGCAGATTTATTACGTGAAAATCCATGTCAGCATCCAATCATTTTAATGAAAGACTTGAAATTCTGGGAAATTGAAGCACTAGTCAAGTTTATGTATCGTGGTGAAGTTAATGTTGCTCATGATAAACTGCCACAACTATTAAATGCAGCTGAAGCATTGCAAGTAAAAGGATTAGCTGGACCAAATCCTTCTTCTCAGGTAAGAATCACTTTGTCTTTGTGTGAGAAATGATTCGTATTTTAATAAATTTTAATAAAAAGTAAAAGAATATTGCAAAAACAATTTTGTTACAGAATCCAAAGCCACCGTTACTTATACCGCAATCAAAGCCAGTCGTATCTCAACCAGTTCCTCGAGCCTCATCAGAGACCAAAGAGAAAGCTTCTGCTTCCGGCGTGTCCGCGCCTTCTAGTCCAAAACGTGCACAAAAGCGACAACACCCAGAACCCGCCGAACCAAAACCATTCACCAAAATACGCTTACAACGACCCATTACACCCACATCACCCAGTACTACAGTGAAAATGGAACCTTTAGATATAC
The DNA here is from genome assembly GCA_036983795.1 of Megachile lagopoda. Taxonomy (NCBI): domain Eukaryota; kingdom Metazoa; phylum Arthropoda; class Insecta; order Hymenoptera; family Megachilidae; genus Megachile; species Megachile lagopoda. The sequence continues at coordinate 10,948,763 of CM072800.1, forward strand.
CTCTTAGTCCAACCGAAATGTTTCCAGAGAATAACGAGGACAGTTCAACACCATCGAACTTCGAAAAGCTTATGAGTTTGCATGAAGAAGATGATCCAGGTGGCAATGAAGTCACGGATGGCGAAAGAGAGATTAATTTCTGCGAGATACCTGAACCACCCGATATAAACGACAGCGAGGACCAAATGGAATTTGTACCTACAGACTTTTTAGAACAGGAACAAGATATAGTTGAAGAAACGGAAACGGCCTCTAATAAGGATAACAAAGAAGAATCTAGAGATTATAGTTCGATCGAGCTTGAAGACGGTGAAGGAAGCGGACTTGAAAAAGAACAATGTTCAAAAGAGAAGAAACCTGTTTAGTAAGATGTTCGATAAATTCAGTGTTTGGGTTGTTTAACGAAAAAATGATAAAGAGTACGAGATCTACGCTTTTAGTTTTTTAAAAAGTTCTTAGGGTAATCTTATTGCTATCAAAGTACCTTATAAACTTTTGTTCTGAGATTGATTTTAACGATTATCTTTTAAACGCGTATAAGAGAAACCAGTGTATAATACATACATATACATATAATATTACTTTTGTGATATCATTTTATGTAATCTATTATTATAATAAGCTTTTAGCTTCATTTCTGATTGATCAAAGCATTGAACAAAGATATGTATTAAAACTCTGCCGTTTGTTCTTAGAGAAATATGAAAGAATATTTCATTAATGTTGTAAATAGAAGAATGTATGCGATTGAAAAAGTAAAACTATTTTTACCACTTGCTATATGAATTATAGCAGCTATACATAAATGTATCTTTCGAGCGTTTTCTGCGAGTTCATTGTTCAAAACTGATATTTCTATACTATCGATTACGCTGGAAAGTACGATTCAAATGAAAATAATTGATCAATTGTACATATTTATAAAAGTACCTATAACCAGTTTTATTGTGTAACTCCTAGGAACTGAGTACTGTACATGACCGTTAATTGTCTTTAAGTATAGTCATAATTTATTTGTGTAAAAATTAATCCACGCTTTTATATCTGCATAAAATTGTAATTTAAATAACGATTTCGATGGTCAGTTAGACGTTGATTAATTAATCTTGAATTATTGCTAAAGAAAGTAGATCTTTCCTGCTTTAATTAAATATTTATAAATAACAAAAAAGGCTTAGTTGCACTCATTGAGATCATAGAACAAGTTTTATAATTGTTTTACAATTTGCGTTGAATTGAAATATTGTTTATTTCGGTTACATCGATTTGAATAATTGTATATTGTATGATTTAGGAAGATATTTAATTTTGCTACTAAATCAATGAAAAATCGATGCATTTACATGTAGTCATAAAAAATTCATTATTGTTAGGTAAGATTATAGATTGATAATTTACTATTATATTTTATGTTGTCTTATAACTCCTGTTTTAGGTTCCTAGATTATCGTAATTTTTAATTAATTTCGAACGAATTAATTATACGTTTTAAATTATGCTTGCATATAAACATTCTAAGTATATAATACGTATTAAATCGAGGACAGTTGCGAAATTATGTTTATTGTAAAAAAATTCATATATGACTGGAAAGTATATGTACATTGTAACATGTGAAATTATGTCTTATAAATAAATTGCTATAGCAGTATATAGCAAATTAAATTGTGTTGTTATAATTATCATAATAAATAATATTAATATTCGTTACTTTTGAAATAACTGTTTTTTATTCAAAAATCTTCAAACAAATTTCTGTCTAAGTAAAAAATGATTTATTATCCCTAAATATCTTCTTCTTATTTCGAAGTCATATGTAAAGATTGTTTGAATACTGCCCAACTCTAGAATATCATAACATTCAGATTATTATATCGATTTTACCTTATTGGAAGATATCTTATCTCGGGTATTCGATTAAAGAATTACTTGACTGCAATAGTTTTGACATTATTAGACAGTAAACAATTACAAAGTAATAATGTCTATTCGATAATGGCAATTCATTTAAAATATTTTCGTTTTATTTAAACAACATTTAATATGCAAATTCCGTATGTTTCTATAAATACGACAGCAACAAATCAATAAATAATGTCATATTTATTTAGTCAGATATAAATTAAGATTTCAATTAAAATTCATATCATACAAATTTTAAGGGTTGCCATGATCGATATTGGCATTTGTCAAATCGAATTTCCATACTTATAATAAGCAACATATGTACTTCAAAATTCTAATCGGAACAGTATGTTCATTGTTCGTTATAAATAGAGATAATTATTTTATTCAATGTAAGAATTTCTATTGAACAAATTCATTCATTAATTAAATTCTTAATATTGGAATTGCTGATTTGATCCCAAAGTGGGTCGCGCAATGTGATGGCGCCACAAGATCTCTACCCCTCCCCTTGCCGAACTGTCAAATCGAGGAACGTTGTTTGTATACGAAATTTTTATCAGTTTTCAGCTTCAAATACAATCCAGGAATTTTGATCAAACGAATAAGATCAGGTTCGTATTCTCTGCATTTTTGTAATGGAATAGGTTCATTAGTTTTTTTACCAAATTCCTTCGCCTTCATAGACGGACGTAGATGTTAAAGCTTGAGGTGACCGGCGCTGCTACCACCTTTCTATCAATTTCTTCCTGTTCTTTTGCGTTTTTCTTAATTATCCTTTTCATCTATATTTTACTGTTTGACATGTTATAAAAGATTAATTTTTTTTTTCATTATATAACGACCAAATCACGATAATAATTTTTTTTGTTAAATGCAAATTCTTCGTAGATTCCATGTTATCGGTTTTGCCTTATTTTTCTTAACCTAGGTAGAATACTAATTATTGAACTGAAATTACTTTACAAAATTGAAAGTTTTGGAAAGAAAAGTAGAACGTATACATTAATCATTAACTTTCATGTTGATATCATTAAAATTTACCACGCGATAAATTGAGCGGATGTGACAAGTTCATTCGAACATTATAATTCATGAAACATAATTTATTCTTCGAGAAAGAAATAGCTTTATATACTTATATCAAACTGTTTATCGAAGTTTATATTTTATTTAAAAATTTTGATATTTATACATGTAAAAGAAAAATTTGATTATTATAATAATTCAGTTAATTTTATGAAAGACACTAATAATTGTTTGAAAAATGCTATAATCATGTCAAGAAATCCATAGACATTAAATTAATTATGTATAAGTGATTAACTTTTTTTTAACTAAATTAATACATAATTATTTTAGAATGAATCGTACAATGGATGAAAAGGAAGAATTAGTAAAGAAGTCCTTGTTTAGTTTTGTGAGAAAGGAAGTACCCACTGCCCAATTAAGGTACAAACATTTAAGAAAGAAAGGAAATGCTTCTCATGTATTATGTACCATAAATATATTGTTGTTGTAACTTATGAAAATATTTTTTCCAGTTTAATTGATGACATTGTTTTAAGCTATGTGGTGAGTATGGTAGAAGAAAGTGCACTGGAGGAAGAGTTAGATGTAGATGGACTATGTGAAATGGTTTCTGCTTGTCTTCCTGAATTTTCTACCATTGAAAAAGAAGCTGTATCCAAATGGTTATTGGATATTGAAAGTAAATTACGGCAAGAAACTAAGGAAAATGAGAATTGCCAACCTCATGATCCTTTGAGTCATATTAGTTTAACCGCTTTATTACCGCCTGGTACACAAAGAATGAGAGTTCATCACCTCTCAGAAACAAGTGATGCTGGAAGTGATTCGAGTGGAGAATATTTTTCTGAAGTAAGCTGCTCTTATTACTCTTTTGATTATCACTTATTTATGTAAATACAATAATTAATTCTTCACAGCAGGAATCTTCTTGGCATCAAGTAGCACTTTTACAAGAAATGTTCCCAGCTGCAAGTCTAGCAGAAGCTAGACATTGTTTGGCAGTTGCTAGTGGAGATATAGCAAAGGCAGCACAACTTGCATTGCACCGACAAGAAGCAGGACAAAGTATTGTCAGTAATCTTACATTTTTAACGGTAACTATTTTAATAATTTATTCTTTTTCATATAAATATTTTTTATAGCTTAGTAATGTACATTTATTATGTTAGATTTAAAAGTTAAATATCATCAATTAAAATATTGTTGACAAAAGTGATGAGTTAATTAATGGACTACAAACATTTATGTAAACCATGTAATTTATAGACTGTAGATCTCATAGATCGTATGATTTATGTATGCTTTGCAAATTTCAACATATTATGAATGCATGAACATCACCTATCTGTTAATTAATAATTCTGAATTCGATCAATATAAATAACATAATTATATTGTGGCAGCCAAACGGTCGTAACAAGGCCAGAGTGAATGACGAAGAACTGAAATCGCGCATTATTGCACGGTATAGTTACGTCGATAGGGATGATGATTCACGGGAGCATCGTCCAGTTGCTCCGAAAACGGAACCAAAAAAATTAGTGCGCTATCTTGATAACAAGATTGTGAGCGTAAAAGGTGAACGATATACTGAAGTCAGAAGGGGCGGTGAAGAGGAAGATGGCAATGAAGGCGGCAGAAAAAAAGGTCATTCTCGACCGTAACCAGTCCCTTTGCCTCCACCCCCTGATCCACCCCCTTGGAGGCATCTGATTTCAAATTAAGGCTTTCACTTAGATTCTCTTATCTTGCTTATAGAGGAATATAAGGACAGGGTGTTGAATTTCTATGTGCACAACACTATCTATTTTGTTCCTTTTTCTTTTTTTTTTAGATACATTCATCTCGTCCAGTCACTTTTGTCGATTTAAGAAGTCCTTTGTGTTTTTTTTAATGCGTGATATTATTTTTATGCGATTACGAGACAGGAGATTTGTAGCATTTTAAACCACATATACAGCGTACCGTTTACCGCTGATGATGACGAAAATTTATTTTAACAGTCGCGAATATTAACTGTTATTATTACACTGCAGTATAAGTACCTGTTATAATATTTAATTTACGATCGAATGTTTTTATTTCTTTTATATCGAATGTATAGTTGTCACACGTATATTTATGTTTTCGAACAGTCCTTTTATGATAGCAAAATCATAAATCAGTTGCAAAAGATATTTTATTTTGATATAATTTGTACAAGATTTACAGAATTTTATTATTTTTTAATGTATAAATGATGGAGTCCATTTATTTTCCATTAATTTAACTTGTATGCAATATACAAAGTGGCTACTATAAACTCGATTTTAGAACCAGAATCTCAAGGTCATCAGACCCAGTTTCTTGCGTTAATTATTGGTAGGAGCTATAGAGTGTAAGTGGTGTCCAAGAATATGGGTATCTTGTAACTTCATTAACATTGCGGTTAATTTTATTAGAAATCATAAAGAATATTGATTAGTCGTTAATAAAAAATCAAGAACCCTCTATTACGTTTATTTGGGTGTTCTTGATTTCGTTTTATTTTTTAGAGCAGTAGATTTTAATCACGAGTAGTATTTTTATTGGATCAAATAGTATTTTGTGTTATGTTATATGGAATAATTATAATTTAGTATATTACTTTTCATGTGCTTTACAATGTGTACTAAATTACTATCATATTCCCAAATATTGGGATATTTTTTAATACAACTTAGCCTCCAAAGTTTCTATCAATAAGTCAATTTAATTGAACATTTACTAATATTACTTTATATAGTTATTATATAAAAGTTTGTATCAATCAATTTTTTCAATATTATTATTAATTATAATTTCAGTTTGCATTTCCCCATATAAATATGCTATCAAAATAATATGCACTTTTTATTTATTAAGCATACTGTGTGTCTCATTATGTTTTCAATGAGTACTGAATGATTGTTACATTATTTGTATTATTAAGTTCATGACACGTGCTGATATTTCTTTAAATAGGATACAATTATATGTTTTATAACGTTATATATAATAAGAACACTGGGTTGATTTTTTTTGTTAAATATCACCAGAACTAAGTGAAATTCTCACTCTTTCTCTTACTATGTATGTAATGAAATTACATTTAAGAATGGTAAAAACAATACGTGATATGATATCTCTGCAAGAGGATCTTGCACAAAAAAAAACACTAAAATATAATAAAATGAAATATAACAAAAAATTTTAGGAATTTTTATGTGCACATTTATTTGATCGAATAAAGAAATATAACTATCCTAAGCATGCATAGTAAGAATTATTGTCTATAATATAATCAGAATTCACTAAAAGTTCAATAAAATATTAATTGTAAAAAGAAGTATCATCATTGCAATTGTAATGAATTGGGTGCATACTGAATTTTTTGGTATTGCAAAAAATTATCAAATTGTAGATTTCCAATAACGAATTTTAGTATACGTATTAGGTAGGTAAAAAAAGAAAAAAAATTATATATATATATATAAAGTATATACATAAATTTATATATGTAAAATATATATATATAAAGTATATACATGTACTAGATATCTAAGCGAGATAAAAAAGTTGCTTACCGCGCCATATAATTTACCAGTATTACTATTGTTATTGCTATTATTGCAAACTCTAAAGTGTAGGCAGATGTAATCATTAAAATTTTTAAATATCTACATGGTGAACGATGTACACTCAATAATATACGCTAGAGTGCGTGTTTGACAATGAATTGATAGAAACACCAAATTATGATGATTACTGCAATTATAAATTAATACTGAAAATTGTAATTAATTGAAAATATAATTTTTATATTTTATTTGAGTCTATTATTAATATAATTCAGTCATTTATTTCATTGAAATTTTCACATATTATTATCATTACTATTATTGTATTAAAAAGTACAATTTTTCTATTAATATAATTGTTTATGCTTCATTTATTATTTGTACACTTAAAGAAAAAGGAAAAGAAAAAACATCTATAAATATATTTACAAACTCACAGTTGGGCCGGTCCTTGCCATAGATAATTATATAAATTTATAAATGAGTCATATTATTTTTAACAATTGTAATAATTAAAGGAACAAATTGTATCCGTTGTAAACTAAATGTATTCTACTGCCGATTAATCTCAGACGGAATAAGATTGCTGTATGATTTTCAAAAACAAATGTAATAAAATAAGATAGTGATATATTAGATATTAAACAAAACAAGAACGAAAAATGAAGGAAAACTTAAAAAAAAAGAACAAAAATAGTAGGATAAGCAATCATCATAAAATGAATACTTTAGTTTCTTGCAAACATTGTGCATACCCCTTGTAATGTAACATATGTGTATTTTAATCAGCAATATTGATTACACGTATGACGGTTAAGTAATTTCTTATGAGTGTTAAATTAAGATCGCATTAGAATTAAGATTCATCAATACTATTTACATATATAAGTTTTGTTATAAATAATCATTATTATTTGAAACGTCTGATGGCTTGTTTTGTTATTAAGGATTATAAATATTCACTTTTTCTGAAGGTATTTTATTGATTCAAGGACAAAATAAAAAAATTTATTCTTTACACGAAAGATTGAAATTATCGGCTATTTAAATATGATAACCAATGGCAACTGATTTGGTAAAATACATAAAAATCATTGATAAAGATAGATATCTGATGCTCTTAACTATGAAAAATATAGTATTAATTGAATAAAGAAAATACATCTCTTGTATATATTGTTCCAGTTTTGGAATTCGTTTTTTTTGTCAATGTACTTAATTCAAAAGAGAACAAATATTTATTTGAATGAAGGTTTGTCGATAAAAAGAAATAACATGTAACACCAAATGTAAAGTATAATAATGAGACTATTGTATCCCGTGGTGATCTTAATTAACTTCGGGGCCTTAAAAAGTGATTCAAAAATATTACATTAATGATTCTATCTTACTTTGTCAAATTCATTGAGAATCTACTTTTCTACTAACATTAATGTAATGTAAAAATTAGAAGCGAATTGTCATTGATTTTGGAGGATATTTTTATTACTGATTATTTGGGTGAAAGAAAGAAATGTTTCCTATGTTTCATAAAATACTTTCAACAGAAAACCACAATATAAGTTTATACACTTTAACTGCTTATAAATAATCATTAACTTTAACTATATACTTGGCAAATTATAAAATATAAACAATTATTTTCAACATTGCAAGTATTTGTATGTACTTGAAAAAAATGTGTTTCCGTTTCCATTACATTCATTGTTACTTATTACATTTCAATGGTATATCATGAAATAGATATTAAATATAATATCACAATCAATAGTTTAAATGAAAATATGAATATAGTGTATGAATCTAATTTTTCATGTAAAATTTGTAACATTCGATTATTTTCAATCTGTAGCTAATTAATCAGTATCAATTATCAATTTACTATCATAAAAATATTTATGTAAGTATTGAAATTCGATTTATACTATGTAAATTATATCCAAAAACCGATTAACTACAAAAACGTATTAATCCTCATGGAACTTTAAATACTAGTTTAGGATTAACGTTTAGAGAGAAAGAAAAACGTCGATGTATATGTGATAACTTTTTGGAGTCTCTGCACAAAGGGGGTGGAAATCTCTTAAAATGTAAAATCTATTGTAGGTATTCATCGTCATATTTGTAATTTGTGCATGTTTTGTTTTTGCGACTATTTTAATTTTTTTTTTTAAATAATCAAGCAATATACATTTGCTGTTTAATATATATATATATGTATGTATAATTACGATATATTATTGATTGCTTATTAAGATTCAGCTTCGAAACAAATGTCACGATTTATATTTTTCCTCGTTCATTACTAAGAATTCAAAAAATCCAATAAACATGAAATGAATATAAACAAAATAGATTCACCTTGTTCGAAGAGTTCTCAATCTTTGCGTTTCGTTTCTTCTGCGACCCTTTGCTGATTTTCTGATGAGGTGTATTCGGTTAACCAGTTAAGCATATTAGATTTTCACCTGATGCGGCACATAATATTTTATTCGTAAAACGAATTACAATGCCATTAAAATGCTAGTAAATAAATAAAATCGTTCATGTAATATTACAGTACATGTTTCTCGGTGTAGAGAATGAAATCAAGGTACATACGCGTTCACGTGTGAACTACATAGATTGCGATTGGTGTTATATTTTTTTATCTTCAATGAACGGTCATGTAACAACTTAGGCTTCCTTCGATTAAGAGGAAATGTTAAAAAAGGACTTAACCACTATCCTTGTTCACCTTCGTGCTTTTATATGCTAATACAGGAAAGTTCACGCGAAGTTTTTCATAACTTCCTTAAAAATTTAAAACGATGGAAGGCTTTTCTATCCAACTTTAACTAAAACCCGTCAAACGTAGGGACCCTTCGCGCGCCGAATTCCCTTTTCAACTATTTTTTCATGCAACGCGCATGCGTAAGCAGGCGGCCATGACAGATTAAAGTACGTCCATTAAACATAGGAACCACTTATGCATCACTTTTCCTTTTCAATCGCTTTTTTTAAAATTTCAAAATTATAAATTAACAAATTTCATAATCTAAATAGATAGTACAACCAGGTTCCCATAGATGATGTTTCATAGATGATCTTTCGAGGAACATTTGACAAGCCTGCCTTATCCTTAGGCAAAGGAAAGCAACGTTGTACCCCGACATATAACGGGAACATAAGATTCTAAATTAAGCTCCTTATAAGTTTTCCCAAACTCAAAGGCAAATCGTGAAAGATTTCTTTCTCTTTTTTCCTTTTATCCAAGAGAAGCCTACGTTGTAATCGAATGCACAGGTATTTGCAGTAACGAGTCAAAAAAACTCTATACGTATAAATATATAAAAAAAGAGCTATCGTTTGATATTACATTCAAAAATATGTTTTTAATTGTTATCATCTGTTTCCTTTATGAATAAGTAAATTTTCGCCGTTATTAATAAATTTTTATTTCCACGCTCGTTGGATTCAACTATCGTCCTTTGAGAGCGAAGCGAGTTGAATATAATTACGCTGAAAACACGGGCCACAAAGTATGAGAGGAAGGACGACGCGATGTTGCGTCAAATTCGTTGAACATGAATGAAGTTAAATATCGGAAGAAGAATAAACAATGAAAAGATGGTTGTGATGTCTGAAGAAACAAACAGAAACTTCAGTTCTTCCCGCAGAACCAATACTTATTTCTTCTTTTTCCGTGGCTTATCTTGCGGCGCAGGCAGGTTTTCTTGCTTCCGTTTGGACGCAGGTTTAGCGCCGATATTGCCACCCTTCTTTCTCCTCTCTTGTCTCTCCCGCTCTTCCAACTCTTGATTCTCGCGTTCTATCAGGGTAATCAAAGTATTGCATCGTCGTTGCAATTCCAAAGCCGTACGGGACTTAACGAACCAGTCGAAACGGAATTGCGGCGCTGACCTGACCGTGGCTCGAAGTTCTTCGTAAACGTTCTCTTTATCGAAACCGAGTTTGTGCAACATGCAAACTAGGAAACGATCCTCTTCTTCGGTGTAATTCTTTCCTTTGTTCGTACCGTAGGCTATCCTTAATTGGTGGAACGGGGCACGGTATCTTGCCATCTTAGCGTCCAAAGCTTTCTTGATGCCAGCTCGTCTTTGTATCTTCGCTTCGCCACGCTCGATTTGGGCCATCACCCTATCGATATCTTGCAGCTCGTGGCAACGTTCCCAGAATACGGCCGAATATTCCATCACCTCTTCCGGCGTTTTCCCCTCCACTTCTTTAGCGATATTTTCGATATCGTCCCGACCGTATTTCTCGTTCGCCTTAATAAACTGATTGAAGTCCCTCTTCGTCCAATTCGTAAAACCTTGAGTGAGCAATTTCTCCTTCTCCGCGACCTCTTCATCGGTTAACGGTTGAGCCTCGTCTATTTTACGTTGCTCTTCTTTCTGAATTCTGGCCGCGTCCGATCCAAGTTCAGGATTCTTAGGAACTTTGTATCCCACGGTTTGCCGGAAGTAGTAGATCTCTTGATCGAGCAACTCGAACAATCGTGGCGGGAAAAACTGAAAGTCCTGGACAATCGGTTGCTTTGGAGGCCTGGGTGCTTTTGGAGCTTTCGGCTCCGACACCCTGAGAGCTTCTCGGAAGTAAGCATCGACCGCGTAGTTGGCCTTACGTTCTCGTTTAGGTGGTTCGATCCAGTTGCCGAGTCCCAGAATTTTTTGCTTTTCACGATAGTCCTCGCCCTCGAACTGATACACGGAATCCGTTGGTGCATCAACCGTGAAGTTACGCAAAGATGACTCACCCAAGCTTTCCAATTTCTGTTTCATTTCCTCCGTTTTCGCCTCACCTTTCTGTAAAATAGTGTCTATGTCTTCATCGGTGATAGCACTGTCCTTCGACGCGAACACCTCGTTAGCTCCGTGCCTGATCATGTTCAACATTTCATCTTTATTTAGCGCAGTTTGCTTCGCGTCGACCAATCGTCCTTGCTGTATAACTAATTTGTCCAAACGTAACTTAACTTCCGCACGTTCTACAATCTTCTCTTCCACTGTGTTTTCTGTAATAAACCTGAACACGCGTACTTGCTTTTGTTGTCCTATACGATGAGCCCGGTCCATTGCCTGCAAGTCCATCTGCGGATTCCAATCAGAATCATAAATAATAACTACGTCGGCTGTTGCCAAGTTAATACCTAAACCACCTGCGCGAGTCGACAACATGAAGATAAACTTCTCGCTTTCTGGTGCGTTGTATTCGTTGATCTGACGCTGCCTGTCTTCGTGCGCCGTGTTACCGTCTAGACGGCAATACTGGAAACCCCTCCAGTGGCAATAATCTTCTAAAATGTCTAACATTCTTGTCATTTGACTAAATATAAGAACTCGTGATTCTTGTTGCTGTAATTTTGGTAATAATTTATCCAATATTACCATTTTACCGCAATTGTAAACAAGATGTTCGTCAGTAGTATAAGGAGGTCCAGGTTCTGCACCATCAAACAAATATGGATGGTTGCAGCATTTGCGTAACTGCATCAAAATGTTTTGTAGTCTCATCTTTTCGATCTTTCCAGCACCGTTAACTATATCTATGTCCTTCATGAGTACCTTGGTATACCACTCCCTTTGCATTTTGCTGAGACCAATGTATACTTTAATTTCTTTTTTTGGCTTGAGTCCTTTTTCTACTTCAGATTTCAAGCGTCTCAGGAGGAACGGCCGAAGAACTGCGTGTAGTCTTTCAACTAACGAGTTGTCACCTAAGAAACTGTTGGTATTGAACCACGAGTCAAAATCATCTGAACTATTAAACACATCAGGTAATAGAAAATTGAGCAAAGACCACAGTTCATGGAGATTGTTCTGTAAAGGTGTTCCCGTTAACAAAAGGCGATTAGCTGTTTTAAATTCTCTTAATATTTCTGATAATTTTGATTTTTCATTTTTTATCCTATGAGCTTCATCGATTACCATATATCGCCAATTGAATTTTTTAAATACTGATTTCTCCTTGATAACCATTTCATAAGACGTCACACAAACGTCCCATTCACCAGGCATCATAACATCTCTAATGAAAGTATTTCTGGTTTCTGCATCTCCTATGAGGCAAACCGCTCTCAGAGTGGGACACCATTTTTTGAATTCATTCATCCAATTGGCCAAAGTAGATTTTGGTACAATGACTATGTGTGGGCCAGGAATGTTTCTGAAGTGTTTCATGTATCCTAGCAGCGAAATAGTTTGAAGGGTCTTACCAAGACCCATCTCATCCGCCAAGATACCATTGATACCATTCTCATACAAGGATATCATCCAATTTAAACCTCGTATTTGATAATCTCGTAACTCACCGGATTTAATGTAGTGTGGCGACGATTCGAAACGCGTAGTTGGCGCTACACTTGCATTGCTCTCTGCTAACAATTCCTCGTCTTCCTCTTGTTCTGTTTTGCGGTGTCTGTGATCACCGGAATCGGCTTTTACTGGAGCCTCTGGTTGTTTCCTAGGCCTGCCAGCTTTGATTTTCAAAGGACTTCCGGCTTTGTCTTTCTGATTGTTCGTCATGAAATGAGAAAATATTTCAGTCTGTTTTAGTAAATAATCAAATCGTTTACTTCGATCAGTCTCGAGTTTTGTTTCGAAATCTCCGCCACGAGACGATGTGGTCTCTGCAGAAGATCCGTTCGAATTGTCTCCTGTGTCTCCTGTGTCGACATTTTCGTCTGGTTTCGACATTTTTCTAAATTTCAAAGTAATTCTTTATAAGTGAAAATAGAGGTTGAATTGATTTAACGTTTATACGAACTTGTATTCCGTTTAAACACAATTAATCTTGTATTATACCCGGTCTCTGTCCTGACACTCACAAACGCACAACACCAATCGCCGCCATATTGAATTGCACGATCCCTCCAAAACATGAACCTAGGGATATAGGGATAAAGCGTAAGCTCGCTTTGCAATTGAGAACGACATCTACATGAAAGGAGGCTTTAATACTTGATACTCAAATTTGATTTGTTGCGTTTATGCACACCTTTTGTACCACGAATTATGAAAAATTATTGTGAGAAATAGACTAATACAGATATTTAAGTTAATATTAAACAAGAGATTATTTTTTCACACATATCTAGAGATTAAGAATTTTAAACTTACAAACTTTCAAATTTTTGTATTCCTTCAGACTGGCTTTCCGATTACATGTTTTTAGGTCTATGTTCTAAAAATACGATATTACTACCATTTATAAATAGGCACCTGCTATGCCGCGGTAATTGGGAAAATATTCAAATATATATATTGTAATGGACGCTAACCACGCACATTGTTTCGTCGATAATATAAATTCTTACTGGATAGTAATCTTAGCTGATAATAAATCCAGATACAAGCATGAAAGAAAACGTTGTTTGTACATTTATTTTCGAATCGAATATACATTGGATAAATTTTGATATTTCTCTAGTAACTTCACAAACACAATAAACTATTCTAAAATGCATTTTATGCTGAAAGCATCATATCAATTCAATTTTATTACTCTTGATTATAAATTTCATTAAAATTTAACAACAAATCTATCTCTTTAAATTAAAATCGTAATAAAATAGAAAATTAAATCAGTTATCATATACTTATGTGGATCAACAATTAGAAACACAATAGAGTTTAATTTAATAATGATATAAAATATAATTCTTACCAGAAATTGATCTCTTTTCGTCAATACCGTTTCCTGGACAACGGTAACGCGCGAAGTGACAACAAATACCGCACTTGCTGTTGCGCACTACTGTACTCAAGTTACTCGCGGTTCCACCTTGTACCGCGTAGTATTTCTTAAAATCTTTAATTGGTTTCGATCGAAAAAGAACGTTTAATTAGTTTTCAAGTAAAAATGTCTATTGTTGAACAATCGGTTGTAGATCAAGAAATCGTGATACCACCGAGTTTGCCGGTAATTTTAAAGCAATTTTGCAAGGCGGCTATTCGAACGCAACCGTACGATCTATTGAAATGGTCCAGTTCGTATTTTCGTGCGTTGGCTGATGGAGAAGAGCCACCGGTCAAATTAAGATTAGAATATCCACCGCCGAGTACAGCTTCCGGTTTAACTTTTGGCTTTTTGAGAGTTTTACTCCATCAATTTGGAGGTATTCATATTGCGTATACAAAGCTTATTTTTGCTTTCTTTTAAATAAATTCTTGCCGATTTTTTTAATAATTCACTTATTTTAATATGTATTACACGTGAGTTATATCGCTATGCGGTAGATCATTTATGCGATATATCGCTACGCGTTATATTGCCACTCGCCATATATAGTTACGTATTACTTTGCGCTATATAGCACTACGCGTTATATTTAGTACCAAAAAATACTTATTTTGTAGATTACAATAAATCGTTACCTGTGGAAACAATTCTGCGTCGGTGGGACTGTTTATGCTTGGACCGAAGGGATTTGAACTTAATTATGATGATCGGAAAATTTCGCCGGAAATGTCAGGTGAAGAAATTCCTGGCAATTGCAGTTGGTCTTTTAGGCTCTAGTCTCTTTGAAACGATGATTATGATCTGCGAATTATTCACTCACGAACCTGAAGGCGGGTCCGCCATGGTTCCCGTCACATTATTTATGGAAATCTATGGGTAGGCTTAAAATAAACCTAATAGTAACACAGTGACTCAATATTCTGATTGAAATTTTAATCTAAGATCACTGTATCCATAAAGTATATAATTCATATAAATAAGCGAAGTATTACGATTAACAGTATATTTTGTAACTTTGATTTTTAGTTACTTGGCAGGACTTCGCTGCGATGGCAGCGAAAGAGGTTCTTCCGACGAAGATCCGACTGAATTTATTATATGCGACAGCGTATCGTCGGCAAGTCATCAATCCAGATGTTCCGAAGAAAAATCTCTGGATCGCGTTTGTTCAGTTGCTAGTCAGGATACCGAGGCTGATGTCAACTTGGATTTGGAATTGGTGTCCAGAGATGATGTGGATTCTTCGAGAAGTAAATTTAAACTTGCAAAAAGAGTTCAAGATTTTTGAACCACGGATTTCTTTTTTACGAATGGCATTGTGCTTATAATTAATAAACGAAATACTTGTTCTGTTTAGCTGATGTGATGCCAAACTTCATAGAAAGTTACACTGGCGACAAAGACGACGAAAATAAATCGTCAGGAGGAGACGATCCTGATAAAGAAGCTGTGAAAACGAGAAAGAGCAATGAAAGTTCTGCCACGGAAGCAGAGTCCAGTAAAAAGTCCGAATCATCCGAGGAGAAGAAATCGAACAAGGATGAAAACGCGTCGGCGAAAAGTACAACTAGTTGCAGTACCACGGAAGAGAATACAACGAAAAACCAAAGTGTTCGAAGTACAGAGGACAAATCTAGTAACGAAAGAAGACGAAAGAAGAAAATGATAGACCCGAAGTTGATCAAATATTATCCAAACATCCCTGGTGAGACCATACAAGATTGTTAATCTTACATCGAACATTGAATTACATGACTATCCAGATATAAAATACCACAAAGTAATTAGAGTAAAATATTTTTTGTAACTGAGAATATGAAATTCCAATGTCAGGTATAGGACCACGTCTTTCAGCTGAAGAAGTAGCGAGCGTAGCGATATGGATGAGCGAATGCGCAAGAGTGCAAGAGGGCTTGGTTGGCCCACGAAATCTTCGTCATATGAACTGTCCACCTCTGGATAGACAACAGATATCAGAATCATGACGAATCGCAAGATGAACTTGAATATAGGTTTAGGATGTTCCCTTATAGGTCTTGAAAATATAATGCTACTTTGAATAAAGCAATAAAAATCTCACTTTATAAAACTGCAATAAGTAGATTTTAAATATATAAAATAATTTGTTGCTTTACGGTAACAAATATGTATTTTTGTTATTTAATAAGTACTGTTTTTATAAGTACTGATAATTTTAATTTGGTTTATCAAATTTACTTGTAGATTTTTATTTGTTTTATCAAGAATCTTGTTATTGTTAAACCGAAGAATCTATTAAGAGTGGTAACTTGTTAAATTTCACTAGTAATATTAATTAAATTATGCAAAAAGGGCTTGGAAAGTATTTACATAATTCACTAAAAACAAATACATAATAAAAGTTGAATTCAAAAAATTCGGTATATTTCACATTGATTCGTATTTAACATTTCAATAAGTACAAATTTGGTATCTTAAGTCTTCAAGGATTGTAAGTTGTTTGACAACAAAATTGCAACGTATACTAGAATAATGTTTTAGTAAAATAAATTAATATTTTTTAATGCTTTTACATAACTATATTATCCTAGATACTAATGTAAATGAGTCACTCAACATACTAGGTAATTTAAAGTCAATTTATATTTCTTAGTGTACAGTCTTTGTGTAGAAAAATTTTCTCTATATTCCATATTCGAGAGAACAAAAGATAATCAGTACTTCATTAATATCACAGGAACGTTTTACTTAATTTTAAAATATGACATTAAAATTTAATGTTCATATCTTACTATATTAAATTTCATAAAAATGTATCAATTCATTATCATAGTATGACCATTTCCAATAAATAATATACGAAAAATAATCATGGATTTATACGTGTAAGATATGTAACAAACAAGATGAACCATTTATAATGTTATAAATTTTTACAAACACGATTTCTATATAAATTTTCTTATGTACATACCGTTATTCTTTATAATATCTTTTAGAAGACATTGTCCTGCCATGGAAGATATAGATGTACCCCACCAGGTATAGTAGGCTTCCTGTGGAAAATTGTAAACTAAGAAAAAGAAATTCCATCGCTTGTTGCTTTGTTTACATTTGTCCTTATCCAAAAGAAGCCTACGTTACACCTAAGTGTCTTTTTTGTCAGTTCATTTTCGTATTTATACATATTTAGTCCTTAGAATTTAAACGAGTAAAGTGGGCAATGTGCGCACTCTGAATAATCGTCGTATCTGATGGTAAAACAAATGATAAAGAGTTGTAACAAGCAACAAAACGATAAGACACAACAATAAATTTCTAGCTTTCGTTCTATTAGCTCTCCATTCAAAAAGTTCGTGTCGATGAGCGAATAGATTTCGATATTGTAAAGGTAATTCGAAGGTGCTACGCAGTGGGTAAAGCGAGCGATAAAAATCATTTAACAATGCACGAACGATTTCGTTCTCGGAGCGTCGAAGAGGATCCATGTCATCGTTCAAACATATAAATTTCCTAAAATTTGAATTCAGCTTAGTTTATAAGTTTATTTATGAAATTTATTATGACTTACTTTGGATCCCTTCGTATCTCATCTAAAAGTTGTACAGTCAGAGATACATTGCTGGTCAACATTTCAAATATTTCATTTTTGCCAGCTTTAATTATTTCGTGCGGATAAAGCTTGCCTTCGCCAAACTTGGCAAGAATTTTTCTCGAAATTGGTTCACAACTTACTATTAATTCCTTGGATACAATTGGCTGAAGAGAGTACAGATAGTTGGAAATTTAAGAATGATATATTTTTAACATATACATATATACTTACGAGAGATGAATCTAAATATCTTTCTCCAGGTGGTGGATTCGATATTTCCGCGACATTTATGTGATTTGAACAATTCGTTATTATATTTTCAAATTCTACGACTAGGCTATAATCGAGAGGTAGTGGATACAGTCTAGATAAAAGTGTTCTGATTTCCCTATCCGACCAAGTTCTAGAAACAGTAATATTATTATTAAACGTTTAATGTGTTAACATTATTAAATAATAAACAGTTTAATATACCCTGATTTATCTGTGTCGAATCTATCAAAAATCTCTTCAATTGGAATCTTTCGTTTCTCACTCGCTAGGAAATAGAAATACGAGAAAGCAAACTGCATATCTTCGGAATTCCTAACTTTATGACTAGACGTTTTCTTAAATTCGTGCTCAAACTTTTTTTGCATATCAGTGACGATCCATTTATCTATTAAATGAGGCATGTGAGCGGGTACTTTTCTACGTTCAAAACCATATGCTATGTTATATATTCTATTTACATAGAGTAAAGATTCCGCATATGTATCCAGCTGTCTTCTATGTTTCCAATGATCAGAATAATTAGGTTTATTATTTGTTTTTGCAGTACTATTCATTAGTGTTAAACTCATATCATTATCGTTTAAATAATGTTTCAGATATATACGTTTATCAATGTTACCAGAACTTTGGAATTTAATTCTATTCATCACTTTTGACAATATTGATTTTTGAGTGGATATAGTTTGATTGTTTTCATTGAATTGTTCATTGAAGTTCACTTCAATATCGTTTATATGCTTATTGTTTTTAAAACTATAAGATTTATTTACATTGAACTTTAACTCCTTGGCTTCACTTGCCAATGTTTGTTGGGTAAATGTTTCTGTGTTATTCCATACAGAATTTATACTTCTGTTTCCTAATATGTTAAAAAATTTCAGCCCATAGTTAGTATTTTCTTGAACATCTTGTAAAAACTTATGTGGATAATCTCCCTCTTCCTCAAGTGCTTCACTGTCAGTAGGAACTGTTGTGCTATCACAATCTCCTCCTGTACATAAATTGCAAATATTAGTTCAGATATGTAACATAGTTGGATTGTTACTTTCTACATATACTTATCTATGTATATTCTGATCTAAAAACAAATAAAAATACTGATTGTTACCATCAAATTCACATAATGTTGTATTACAAGCTGGATCACATGATCCATCGCCTACCCAGGCCCAAGGACAAACATCAGAACAGTCAGGAACCCACCATGCAAGGTACACTTTTTGGCCACCTACTTGAGTAACAAAATCTTCTGGCCACACTTCAGCTCCTAACATTACATCATCATTAAAATACAAAAATTTATCTGAGATTCCAGGAATTCTGTAAAGGTAAACATACAAACATCAAATTAATTTCAAAGTTGTATTGACTAATAGAAATTAATAAGCTATATTACCTATGTATATGACTTTCAATAGCAGGACTAGAAAATGTAGGAAGATCACTTTTATTTAAAAAGATATCTTCGTGAGTAATGAGAGTAAGTCTAGGGTTATCCATATCTAACCAACTAGGTATCTGACCATTGGTTACGATATATACATGTCTAACCCATGGTGCATACATTTCTAACGAACGTAAGGAATATCTTAATTCATCTTTATCATTAAATCTAGAAGCTGCAGTATTAACATCCATAATAGGAACATGTTTCTTCAGATTCTTTAAAAAAACAGGATCTGAACCATTCACCCATGTATATACAACATCTATAGGGACATGTTGACATAATTTTTGTTGAAAAGAAATACCTAATATATTATCATTGAAAGAATGAAATAAAGCCTCGTATTTTCCTTTACTCCAAGCTATCCATATCTGAAAGAGTGCTTTCAATTAGAATATAACAATTTTTATATTAATCAGACACTTAAGATAATAAGTTTTTTAATAGTTTATGTCGGATATATAAAATACAATGTAGTTTCAATAACAAACAATATCTACTTAACAATCAAACAAGTAAGATTAGATATCAAAACAATAGAGAAAAATAGAATTCCTAACCTCACCGAAGTGAATGATGCCGATAAATATACAAGTAAACGCTATTAATATCACCAACAATGAATATTTGTATGAAAGCAGATCATAACATCGACGCTGTAATAATTTACATGTGCTCATTATATTGATGAAAACTTTACATGCGATTAACATCGCTAGAATTGACACAGCACTGTTTACACATTCGATTGAAATCAACCGGTAAAAATTTGTCTATATCACGAAGAGCTAAATATACATATGTATAGTAGTTTTTGAAATGTTAGATATACTGATTGAATGTTGCATATGTTTCAGGAAATGATCGTCAGATGGTAGCAGCGATTCAAGTCGCGAGTCAAAGTCTCGATACTTCGTATTAGATGTTTTGGTTGTGGAATTTAAAATATTTAACAAGTCAATAGTTTAAGTAAAAGTAAAAATTTATTAATAAATAATATAAATAGTAAAAAAATATCATACAAAGAGTTGTAAGTATTTTTGAACGTTAAATAAATAAATTATGTAATTATCATTCTTGTTTCGTGCGTAATCATGATAATTTTTTGTCGATGAATCGCCCAATTCATCAATATAATGATCCATCGATGATTTCGTGCGTCGAATTGATACACCATATTAATTCATTTTCATACGAGGGTCATCCTTTTTTGATTCGGTGTACCATCATTGGCAGATAAAATTTTCCTCAACATCCTTCGTATTGCTTCCGACTTTCACCTGGAAAATAAAGAATAACATTACTTTAAATAATTATTCTATACAAATTTTAAACCAAATATTATTGAAAAATATACTAAATTTGGAAACGCTACTGGAGAACGATAGACGAATAGTGAATATTCTAATTGTCTAATAATTATTCAATTTGTCATTAACTTAATCAAAATTTTAAATGTAAAAGAAGAAAGATGATTAATGAATCTAGTGTCATTGAAATACAAACGGTACAAGACAAGAAGAGAAATATATATGTAACAATAAATGTAACAGGAGCTTAGAAGTGCAGAAGAACTATTCACTGCATTTCTGATAACGCAATCAGAGTATACCATCCCAACAAAATCTTAATAATACTCATGTTGTACTCTTTGCTGTACCCCCAATTGTGTTTCTTGTATCAATGAAAAGATAGAAAAGTCAGTCATTGAAGGTTGGTCCGTAGTATTTGAGCGTATCTAATGCTGAAGGAACACGGGTCATTGAGTTCATCTAACGAATCTCGTTATAAATTTCGCTTACTGTATGTATTCAGAAATTGCGATTCATGAGTCGTTTAAGATACGTAACACAAATGCTATACGTGAAACAATCAATGGAGATTAGAAGTACTATTGTCACTTATCGATATTATGTATGTAATAGTAACCGTTCGATAAATGTATGTTTATTTAATGAACGTTAGAAATACTTCTTGATCAGTATTGCTCTTATTAACGATAAACACTTGTTTCAAGCTCGTGTTTAACGAGGCAATTACAATATTTCGAACTTGCAAATCTATAAATTTTCAAACTGATAAATTTAGAAGTTATCAAATTTGTAATTTTTGAATGGTTGCATCGATACTATTAAGATATTGTTAAGAACAACAGCAATAATCGAGGTCAAAATTAATTAATAAGGTACAAAATTGTTTAAGAACGAAGAATGTTTAATCCACGATAATGCGTGTATACGTATTTATAAAATAAATATTTGATAACTACGGTTATGAGATTTATGGTTATTCCCCTTCCAAATTATCTATACAGAATTCAAAAAGATTGGTTAATAAGAAAAAGAAGTTGAATTTGATCAATTAAGTCATCCAACGTTAAATTATCAAACAAATTGTACGCAGAGATAATAGTTTTGAGAATAATGTTCTAAATATAGAATTCCCAGAAATGTTTAAAAGAAACAGAAATATTTACTGTCGCGTTGCGTGATATTTACAAAACAGATCTTTTAGTAGATCTAATAATGAAGTAAATGAAATTTTCTTTTTAACTAGATAAACAGGTTAACGTGCGTAAAAGAGTTGAATGGCGTTATCAAATGGAACAAGACGATTACTCCAAGTACCATGTAAGATTATATGTACAATACAATAACTATGAATGAACAGTCGATTGAACCATCGACTGAATTTTGGTATTTCTGATTCTTGATATTTTAGAACTTTGAAATATTGGGAATTTGGAAATTATGTGATTTTGGAATTCTCGAATAACAAAACTTAGGGATTTTGGAATTTTAGAATTTTTAACCTTTAGGATTTGGAGATATTCGAATTTTGGAACTCGGGAAATTTGAGTCCTTGGAATTTCAGAAATTCGGAAATTTGGGATTTTGGAAGTTTAAAGTTTTGGGATTGTAGGATTTCAGAATTTTAAAACTTTGGGAATTTAGGACTTTAGTAGTTTAGAATTTGGAATTATAGACTTTCGGGAGAGTTCAGAATTTTTCTATTTCAAAATATCGAATCTTTAGGATTATAAAGATATTTCATCAGAAGTGAATGAGTGGCGAAAAATGACCATTCTCGAAAGTACATAAAAGCTATATAAAAAAAGTGGAGTAAAGTGTATCTCCAAAAAAAGACCAGAATTTTGTTCTGTTTTATCGGACATCTAAATCACCGTCGTATGTTCTATCACGCCATATCGCGTGCTCGTCTAGAAGGTGTAAACTTAAAAGATTCTGGCACACAACAATCAACTCTCTTCTGAAATTCAACAGCGAAACAGTTAAACATCATCGAATTATTTCCGATGCGAATCGACATTATTGCGACATAAGCGACAGATAAGATGGCGCAAGTTCGTCTCGGTTCGGCAAGGATTTATCTGGATTAATATTACGCGTTTCTTACATCACATTTTACGCTTGCTTATTACATGCACATCGCAAATTTCAGGCCATGATCTTATCGTGTGCCAGGGCAAAAGATAGAAAAAAAAGAAAGACACGTTTTCCAGCGTGTCTCGTGGCGTAGTTTTGTCGAAGACTTTTCGAAGAATTTCGATTCAGCACTTTACTAATCGTGTTACACAGCGTCATTGAGGATGTAACACGTAACTATCGTACATTACTGTTCATCCATTCGTAATCGATTTCATTATATTAAACTTTCGAGAAACATCTGTGCTTTTAATAGACAACGTGTTTATGAATGAGCCACGTTTTAGATTCATTTTGCAGTCTGACCCATTAATGAAATTACAAACTCTTGACGTTGGAACATTTTTTTATTCAAACTGATAGGTCATGGAATTTAAATGTTTACAAATTTTCACATTTAAAAATTTTCGCACTGATCAATTTCAAACATTTCAACTTCCAAATTCAGAAATCTAAAAGTTCTCCAAATTGCATATCCCTAAATTCAGAAATTTGACAGAAATGCAGAAGTTTAGACATTTATTTATTTGTAGTACATGTAAATTCTCAACCTTAGGAATTCAGAAATTTCTACGTTTCTAAGCTTTCAATTGCTGTACAGAATGACCCCTTTCTATATTGCAAATTGTTACGTCTATCATTCATCCAATATCGTTAAATATAACGTTTACTTCTATCAATAATAATAATATGAATTACATACCCAACAACAGGATAAGCCTTATTTCCTTTATACCCGAACTTCCCGGATAGTTGGAATAATTTTTGAAGGTTCTTAGCATTCAGGTCGAAGATTGACCTCTCCGTTCGACCGCTAGAATTAAAAATATACAATAGGTTAACTACAAATAATTTGCACAAGATTTATTTTGATAATCGAAGTTTAATTTGTACTTACGATTTGGCTGAGTCCAAATGTCGTCCTCCCCTTATTACGTTGTTCAATTTTTCCGTCATTTTTGAAAGCGCCATCAGGGTCTCTAGCTCTGCTCGCCTTTGATCCGATAATCGTTTGTACCGCCTGCTTGCGTGAGACAAAGTTTGTTAAAAAAGTGTACATTTCTAGTAATAACTCCTTTTTTCTACCAAGATATCTTATCGGAAGCTTGTAACTGACTAATTCCGAGCATGTACATTTATTTTGGCAACAATGCTCTTAGGAAATTTTAGCTATTTAAGAGCGCTTCTGTTATGGTTGATGTTTTGTAATACGTTTCGATGCTCGTTTGAAATAATTAACATTAATTGTTTTTCATTTGATTTTCTGTAACCCTTTCGTTAGGATTATTCGATCAAAATATTAATTTACAGTTTACAAATTTATTTATTCGATTCAATTTTGTTTACTCATTTTTTATGCACAATAGAAAATTACGTATTTGAATATTGTTGTCCTAGTAACGAAATTAATGTGGAAAATGAGGTATGATTACTCACTGTTTAACAGCGCCCAATAATTCTTCGTTCAGCTCTTCTGCAACGTTGCTCTTTCCCAATTTGGCGAAATTTAAGACGGCATCGTGTGTGTTGATTGCATTCTCGTTTCTGAGTCTATCACACAAAAATAAATTGGTCAATTTAATTAATGATTCGTACTTCGTCGCGATTGTTGAATTCGAGGTTCAAAGTATTCGCGGGAACCGGGTAGTTCATTCATCGGTCTAACAATTTTTTAGTTTTAAAATTTGAAAATTCTAAATTAGATGTCTCAATTCTCAACTTTCTACATTTCCAAATTTCCAAATTATTAAACCTCTAGTTCAGAAATTAGAACTTTATGTAAATAAATTTTTGAAAAATAAAAATCGACAGTTAATAAATACAAGACCAACAATATTTATTATCTGTTGAAAATTTATGTTCACACGATGCAGTCTCCTAAAATATTTTAAGCTGTACACGTTCTTATAACACTTCCCGATCTTTGCTTTGATTCTCGTTCGTTTCAAAATATACAGTACAAAAGAATGATTCCACAAAGAAGATAAGACACAGCAATGGTGATCAAAAGCAAAGAAATCGTAAACTTAACAAGGTCCACAAAAGCACTTACCTTTCTAAGGTAGGTCGCGCAGACGCGAACTCAGGCATGCAAAACAACGCGAGGATCGTCGCGATGGCGATACAGAATCTCCCGGAAGTGTTTCTCTTCGTAATATCGTACATTTTTCTTGTACCGAAACAAAACAAACGAGCAGACCGAAAAAGAAGAAAAAAACCGTTTATTTGCAAATAAAATTCGCGTCAACTTTTCACGCAACTGTTTTCCTCGAGTTCGATCAATGAAATCACTGGTCGACTTAGCTGGTCTCGTTCTACTCGAAACTGTTGCGTTACGAGGCTTCGGTTCGCGTATATATTCGTCGGTTGATGAAGCTTACCCCCTCCCCGGTGTCATCGCTTGAAAAGACATTGACGCTGTCTGTACACCCCCTTCGTGTTATCGCCATGATTATACGATTGTATGTATACATCGCGTGCTTCGATGAATTACGCTCTAATCGTGATTAATTTCCTGAAATTACCGACGTAGATTCACACTAGTCGTTTATCTGGCGCGGCGTGTCGCGTGAGTTGAAAACAATGCTCTGAACCGGTTGAACTCTTCTTTCTTTTCGTGCACTCTCGATAATTAGTGAGCTAAAACAATGGAAGGAACGCACTTTGACATTAATTTAACAATTGAATGTTTTTAGTTGCGATATGATATTCCATGTTGTTGTTGCACTTTTATCGAGACGAGTGTTGAAACACGTTCGATTTTAGGTGAGCGGAGTGGATTGACAAATTTTCTTTTACTTACCATCCTTTACCGTATGATTCAAATAATTTTCAATTAATCAGACTTATGTACAGGTTGGTTGCTGTATTCTGTAGATTTCATATCTTACTGTACATTTTTTTATGGGTTCAACGAACAAGTAAATTTGTTATCACATTTATTGTATTTATCATATTTATGGCGTTTTTTATAATATGTGTTTATAACATTTATCATACGCATCATATTCATTACACAGATCATATTCAATATATTCATTGTATTCATCAAAATCTATATTCATCACATCAATCACATCTATCACGTTCATCATACTCTTCATATTCATCATATTCATCCTATTTTGCGCTATGTATCTACCCTAATTTTTCATCGATATCGATTTCGTCAATTCGAACCCAAAAGCAACCATCGATTCGAACAGTTTTATTCGGAAAATTGTAACGCATAGTATGAGTATCGAATCCCCTCCTCGTTCGTGTCAAAAACCACGATATTTTAACTTGAATGACTATCAGTCGACACGCGACAGAAAGAAAAACGCTTACTTGTCTCGATAATGATTTTTTGTCCGTAATATTTTTATTTTCTTTTCGTCTTTTTTTCCTTACGGTGAATCGATCATTTCCTACGCAGAATCGAAGATACATAGGCATTACATGGGAATTCTGAAAGTTTGCATGTGATCGGTATACGGAACTAGCATTCGAGCGTAACTAGTTTACCAGTTTCATCATTCATGTATTACTTGCTATTTTATCGAGCACGTGCAAGAAAAAGGAACTCATGCGTTACATTTAATCGAGAGACACTCTTACTATGTTGTAATTTTGGATCGGTGGCAATTTTCATTCATGTTCAGCACGTAACGTGTAACGTAAACGATATTGGACAAATGACTTTTTTTTAGTAACTTCAGTTAACTTCAGTACGTTGAAATAATATAAAATTAATTATATAGTTTATAGGGGCTACGATGACAACTAGACTATATTAACGAATTTAGCAAATTTTAATATAAAGTATACAGAACGGTCATTTAACTGAACTACCTGTTAATTGTACACTATCTGTTGTATACAAAAAATGTTCTACTCGTTTTATTAAATCTCGTTTCATATCCAGGAGTCAGTACAATGTCATTAGTTATTTTTGTAACGTACACTGTGTCAGATAAATATCCACAGTCCTATAATTACCTTTTCTAATTATTTGATGATTAATAAGTGTTAACAGGCAAAGATAATAGATTATTATCCAGAAACAAGAACATGATCATAATTTTCCATAAACTCTGCTGGTGGTCACAACTCGAGAACCTTACAAGATCAAATTTTCGCGAATCTTTTTATAATATTTCAGATAAAAGATAATACGGGACTGGATAAGAATTGGTAACGCGATAAAGCATGATTTAAACACAACGTTGCATTTCGTCATTCAAATTCTCGTTTCATGGAATTCATTACGGTAGTTTTTCCACCACTTTTTGAATAACGACCAACCAGTTTCCTGAATCGATTTTCCTGAATCGATTAAGAATCTCGAATATGATTTCTCGGTATATTACATTCTTCTCTCAAGATACAACAAAATTGCAGAGAAACGGAAGAATAAACTTTTGACCACGCTGAAAAGTATCTGACGCGAATAATTTATAATTACAGCGAACATTTGATGATAGCAATGTACATATGTGTCTACATGTACATGTATACGGCAGATTGGTTAAAATTTGACCTCGATCGGTTGTCGTCATTTCAGCCAATCTTATTCGAGTACAATACATATAGTCAAAGTGTGTTTGAACGTGGATAAATCTTTGTTCGAGTTTCTTGTGTTAGTGATCGAAATTCGCAATTGCGATTTGCTCGCTATATGACACAAGGAAAATATATCGTTCGTTCTACGTTAAGTGCTTCATATTAGCATTTAGAATCATTCAAAGATATAAATTTTCAAATTTTTTACATTTCCATATTCGCAGATCCTTAAATTCATTTCCCAAATTTTCTCCAAGTCATCACGTTCTTAAATTACACATTCAATTTCCCAAATTTCTATATTTCAATATCTCTACATTTCCCAAAATTCCTCCTTCCACAAACTTGTACACAACCCAAATTTCCATATTAAAAATTCCCCAAATTATTAAATCGTCAAACATCCGATGCAAATTTCTCCGACCTCTCAAATCCCCCAAACCAACATGTTTTAATTTTAAGAATGTCTGCATTCCTGACTTCTAGTATCGGAAAGTTATACATATACAGTTACACATAGATTCTATATACAAAGTACGAAGTCCCCCAAAGTTGCAGAAATTTAAATTCCGCATTCGTCAGTTGTTTCGTAGAACACCCTGTATATCGATTGAAGTGTCATTGAAACTCGTCACGGTGGACGCTGATCTACCCCATTACTGGCTGGTCGAAAACGCAAAACAAAGTGTTTGGCCAAACATAGTAGGGCGTAGAACGATAGTCTCGTGGTTCGTTTCGTAACCTCACGTTTAAAGATACACCCGGTCACAGCCGGTCGTTCGGTAACGAAATCGGTTTTACGTAGCCCTCTACGATACAGATAAAACGACGCTAGCGACAAGCTAATCAAAATCGAAGATTGTGCAATTTTTTGGAGGCCCGTTCATTCGGGACGAACGTATCGACGACATATTTAACTGCGCAGTTATTAAACATTGCGAAATACAGCCACCCACGCGGCGTGTGTGTGCGTATTTATGAAATAATTTCATATCACGCCTCGCGTTGGTGATACAGTCACTTGATACCGTCACTTTTTCTCGTTCTTGCAAATTTTCAAACGATTCGGATCGTCGTTGCGATTCAACGTTGATACTTGTCTCGAAGTCACGTTTCTGGACTCGTTCAGAACTTCCTAACCGAACGTTTGGGTTTTACAGTCCATAATCGAATTAGGACCACTATAAATTTTCAGCATTTTACACGTTTTCCGTAAAATTAAAAGGCCTGTTGACATTGTAATTATACAATTTATTAGCTACTAACATAATACGCTACTACTGTACATAACATTATTAACACATGTTAATATCTTGTATTTCCACCTTTGGTGACAGGTTGTATCCATGCTCTGTATACATTGATACTTTATATCTTCATTATTGTTAAATATCTGTAATTCTTTTCAACTTAGATAATGTGGTTGGAGAGTTGTGAACCAGTCTTTTGAATAGGCTCTAGATATTTTCTATGGCATTCACCAAATTTCACCTCACGTAGATACGAGCCTAACTTAACGCTCGCACGACCCTTAATCGCTCATCATCCACAGAATTTGATTATTATCGATAGTAACAAATATTTTGCTATGTATATATCATTATCAACGTATTTAGTAATAATTTTGCATGACCTAAAACAATTGAACAAATATGACATAACGTTAGAGCCATAAAAGCGGAATTTTCTAATTGTATGGCTAAATTAATTAATAAATTAATTCCCTAATTTGATGGCTAGGAACTGTGTACTTCCGGGTATGGAAATAGCATTCTTCAGGACATGATTTCCTTTTTTGAATAAAATGTAATTTGTACCGCAGTTTGTGCACATCGTTATTGAATTTATGTATCTGTTTTTTACTCGAAATAGACACAGTGGATCAACTGACGTGAAGTGCAATTAGGGACACTTTTCTACGGGAAAGTTCCGAGTTCGTAATGGACGATAGTTCGCGTTTACTTGGCTCGTTCACCTGGAAAAATTGTGAAGACCCAGTCTCGCAATAAAGTTTCTTTCTCTTCGTAACGATTTGCCATAGAAGGGTTGCGTTCTGACAATAAGAAATGGAGGGAGAGACGTTTGATCATTGAACTGGAACTTGGGAATAGAAAGGGAAGGTATCGAATGTTAGGTATCAATGAAGATTTCCAACGCGATTAATTCTTTGATGTTCACGAGAACTAATTGAGTACCAAATATCATGATTTAACTCATCGAGTATCAGACTTTTAACTGTAATTTGAAGTTTGGGTAATTGAATACAATCGTGGATCCTGTAGCGAGTTGCAACTCCATTTCTTATAGTTTATTATTATATCATACTCAGTTCATCTACTACATGCAATAACGCAAGCTGATAATAAATAAATGATTTATTCCAATTTGGAACTCGAGATGAGGATGTTTTTATGGACATTGACGTAGTGGCTCACAGATAACTTTTTTGTCTACGAAAAATATGAATCTATATATGTATTTATAAAGTAATGATGAATATACTCTTTATGATGTAGAAAAATCAACATATGAACTTTGTTCTTTTTATATATATTAGTCAAAGCTTCGGCTTTGATACATTTACCAATGATGAAAATAAAAACTTACTAAACTATCTTGAACTGCTTACTGTATTAATTAAATGTAATTATCAATTAGTTCTCTTTTTAATGTTAACTTTAATAATTTTACAAACATTTCTATGAAAGTTCAGCATAATTACGATCAAGTTTCATCAGAGCATGATCTAATTCCAACCGCATCTTCGTCAGTAGTATGAATTATGTTTAGTCAGACCCCGTTTCATTCATTTTCTGAGAGACCCAGAGAAAACTTTCCATGTGACAAATCAATCGCAATACATTATCTCAGAATTTTGAGAGATAAGTTTCTACATTTACCGACAGTATAGAATTAATTCGTTTATAATTCCTGTAGAGGGAGCTCTCAGATGCTTTCGATAAATTTGGTTCTTTAGATTTTACTAATAGAAAAATACTTGATCTTTTAAATACTATCTCGATGTTTTCGTTAATGTGTACCATCGAAATTAACATCTAAGCACTGCGAAGTCTTGTAATATTATCAAGCGAAGTCCTGTAATAACAATAAGAATAAAAAATATTATGTAAAAATTGGAAGTGTAAAAATTTGATATTGGTGCCAGGTAAATTAAATATTGGCAAACGTAGAGAATAGGAAGTGAGAGGAAGGTCAAAAGATACACGTAACAATGATATATAGCTGATTATTGTTTTTTATTGCATTTAAATAAATAAAATAGTTCGCGGACAATCGCGATAGATCAAGTGATATCAATCTCGGACGCATCGTTCGTTACACATCGAAGTCGCGACATTTGCGACAGTGTCTTTTAATACTCTGTCCGACGTCTGTTACGATTAAATAAATAAATAAATAAATAACTTATAAAGACGAAAATAATACGCGAGGAAATAACGGGACGGTCGATTGCCACAAACGGCATAATTAACGCGAACG
Organism: Megachile lagopoda; assembly: GCA_036983795.1. Taxonomy (NCBI): domain Eukaryota; kingdom Metazoa; phylum Arthropoda; class Insecta; order Hymenoptera; family Megachilidae; genus Megachile; species Megachile lagopoda. The sequence continues at coordinate 10,979,807 of CM072800.1, forward strand.
GTTCCGTTGGTGTCGTTAACGTTAATTAATACTCGGAAATCCCTATTTCTTCACTTTTATGTTGCTAATAATTTAACGCGACGATAAATGCTATATCAGTACGAAACAATAAATAAAACGCCTCTTAATGAGCTAAAAAATAAAACGCGTTGCTTGGGTGTCAAACGTCCGAAAACAAGCAGCGGTTTCGAGACTGTCCGAAATCTTATTTACTTGGACGGTAAAAGAAATCAATGGAAATATTGTTAGTACGTCATTAATAACGTACGAAAGAAACAGAAGATCGTCGTTCATGTGCTAATGCATAAAATATGAAAAGTTCTTTCTTCTATCGATAAATGTATACACGACCGTGTTTTCGTCGTTTCACAGCCACTTGTCTTTCTTTGAATATGATTTCTTTTCTTCTGCTCCTTCGAATGCAATCTCGGAATCGCTACATCGAATGAATAGACGCGACAAAAAGGCAAAGAATTCATGAACGTAAACCAATCGATTTTCTTTCTTGCGCGTTCGATTTATTAACACTTGGACGGTACAAAATAACGACGGGCAGATCAAGTGCCCGCTGGAGAACTCACGGGCATTATGGAATACTGTACTGTGATGAAAAATTGCACATTCAAGCAGATTTCAAACGCAAGTTCAAATTTAGAAATTTAATTTATCTTCAAAATTTTAGACGTTTAGAAATCTGATAATTTGAAATTTATGAATTTAAAATTAATTGTGGGTTATATGAATTACCGTCAAAGTGTCAATTGTCATTAACGACAGATTACTTTCTCTTTTTGCCTACGTTAATGTTGGCCGCCACAATACTATGAATTTGATTTTGTCCGATAATTGAGAAAAAATAATAGGATAGTTCAATACTACGATCACATTGATTTGAAATGTTATATTAAGAAATTTGATTTTAACATAACATTTCAACGTATAAAAATATAACAAATTTGGAATGTTAAAAATTCGCAAAATTTGTAAATATAGAAGTTTCAAATCTTTTAAGTTATAGCGGTCAACTTATCATAAATATACAAATTTTATGTTGTAACGATTATTCAGTGGCAATCAACGTGTTCAACCCTTTGCACTCGATGGTTCTCGTACAAAGACATTAATTTGCTATATACTCTCTCAACAAATTGATAATAATTAATATTTATTTTAATATAAGCGTCAAAGTATATTTTAAAAATTCTCTATAGATACGATTATACAGCGAATAAAATTGTAGAACGTTATTAGTTAGACAATTTTAGAGACTGAACTAAGTGAAACTGAAAATGGTAATTTATATAACATAGTCTTTTATCCATAATTGAAAAGAATCTTCACGATTCATATTTTATCATTTCGATTGATCAAAATGATCCAAAATTATTCAGATCCCGAACGACTTTAGAACCACCCCGTACTATCAGTTTCCTTGTATTTCAAACAATATCGAATGCAAAGTAAAAATACAACATACAATAGCATTGCCGGAGAATCGATTTCGAACGATTCTCTTTCACCGCTTCGTTATAAAAATGAACGCAATCGACATGAGCGCAGTCTAACCGTTGTCTACGATCAATAAATAATAAATAAAGCTACCTACATAAATAAATTACTAAACAAGAAAAAAACGGCACACGTACGGTAAATAAAACGGGGAAAGAATACACGCGCGGTCGGGAACGAAATCGACGGAAACCTCATGAAATGGCGGGTATTTCGAATGTTCGAAGGAAGAACACGGTTCAGACGTGATTTGTTTTCGGACATTCTTCGTATCCTTGGACTATCTTCGACGAGGGCACTCTCTTCTCTCTTCCGTTCCGTAGTTAAATTACTTAGTATCCTAATAGTGTAAGTTTCGTTTAAAGAGTTTAAGCTCGGACGGAGGACGGTCCGTAATACTGTTCAGGCTGCTTGTAGAGTCAAGAGATCCTATTGTATTTTGTTTCTTCTTATTTTTTTTGTGATTTTCTCTCTTTCTTCGTTCTTGTAAGCGTTTCTTGGTCTCTCGACTCTGTCTTCGTGCTCGTCCCGTGATTTAGGACGATACTTAGTGCCTCGCAATTATATGTATCGATATTCGTCGTTTCCTTCCCGCCGGCTCTCTTTCATCTTCTGCAATTTCAAATAAAATCATCCTGATTAGAAATGATCTTGGTAGGTATATGAAATATTGCATTTCTTATAATGGATAAATAATAATTTAATATTTTTTACAATTTAACGCCATATTGCAGTTACCAACTAGCCATTTTCTAGCAAGTATACTAATGATATAAAGATTTATGGGTATAGCAATCTAGTGATCTACGGATTTGTGAATTTAATGATACAGAAGTGTCCTAGGATTTAATAGAAGGGTCCTAGGAATACAAGAAGCCTTGAAATATCCTAGGAATAAGGAATATTTGGGACATATGAAGACATACGGTGACATATGAAATCATCCGTGATATTTTGGGCTATCTAGGGAACTTTAGGGATATCTAAGAGTATCTAAGAACATCTAGCGAAATCTAGGTGGTATCTATAGTATCTATAGGTAGGTATCTATAAGCATTTATGTATATCTATGGATATCTGGAGATATCTAGAAATATTTGTGACTAACTGAGGAATGCCTATGGATATCTAAATATATGTACGAGTAGCAAGGCGCATCCAGGAACATCTAGGACTATCTCGGAATATCTAGGGGTTTGTAAAGACGATTGTGATGGCTAGGATCGTTTAGGGATGTCTAAGGATGTTTTCTATACTTATATTATTTTTGTAAAAGATATATTTTTATATTATATTTATTTAACGAATATTAATAAATACATGAAATGCCCTTAATATTTAGCTACATATGTATAAGTTCCTATCCTTCAAAGTTGATAGTATTTGAAGGAAATTAGAGGAAATAATACGACGATAAAATTGCACTGAAACTGCAAATTGCGTGATCGAAGCGAATATCGTATGTATAGGAAGATTATACGTTTGACGTAAAGTTTATGAGAGACTAGGCGCGTGCCATCGATTTATTTCTTTTTCCTCTCGGTCAATTATCATGGCAGATTGCATTCGCAATTAAGTGGCGTTAGAAAAAGTAACGAGGTTCAGATTGCGGTTTACGTACCGATAACATGAATTATGCGATTAAAAAACTCAATCATAAATTACCCCGTGATTCGTGCCGCGACGTTTACATAATTGCGTGGAAAAATGATTTACACGATAACGGTTTCATCATATTAATCATTGCAACGTTCATTTAGCAAAGTTGCGATCGGAAGGCGAGGAAATACAGTTCAGAATTTCATTTATATCACGGTTGTTAATCAAATTTTCTATTATTTATGTAAATTCCGTTTTGGTCAATTTCGGTTTTTAAAAATAACTAAATAATTATTTCGTGATCGTCCTTTTTAATAGAGACTTGGTTTTCATATTCAGTTACAAATCAAGATTGAGCTTTTTACTGTTTTTACCGAAATTACTTAATCATTTCGATTTACGAATAAAAATGTTAAAAGCTTACCAATGGCAAGGAAAGAATCTTCTCCTCGTCGAGTAGCTCAGGATTGTTCGCAACCATTCGTAGGATGCGTTGTAAGGTTTCGAGACGATTATTCGTGGCGGATCTTCGTCTGCGACCTCTGTAACACGAACATGAGAACAAAAACATTATTTTAAAATATCCATAAAGAAATAAACGAATAAATTTATGATCTTCTTTGCAACTTCTTTTTCAATATTTTCGATTTTAAAAGTCTGTAAATTAAAAGATATCTAATCTTCGATATATACTCGAATTCACACTTTCTTAATTACTGCCAAAGCGATCATTATCACCTACTTCTCCTCAAAACGTTAAAAATAATTCACATCGTGATCGTTAACACTGATCGCGTGACTTGTGAACAAAAATAGCTAAACACGACGAAACGTTAAGTGGCCAAAAAAAGATATATTACTGGAAGATTACACGTTCTTGCCATGTGTTCGTGTAGGCAAATCGACTGATTTCTTTCTTTCTTTTCAACACTGTACCATACTCCCTTTCAATATTTCCGCTTGTTCTATTCCACTTCAAGCACAGAACCAGTAGTGAACACGCATGTCACACGTGTTAAAAGTGTAAAGGAAAAGATGACACGTGCCAGTGTGAAATAACCGGCGATCGTGCAATCGATTGAAGATCCTCGTAAAAATGATTTATTCGCGTTATCGTCGGAAAATCGTAGAAATTACATAAACCATGACAGTGCTGGAATTGGTAATATATTTGTTTCATTGAAAAGTTTTCTTGGACGATGTTGTGGGGACTTTTGTAAATCCCCACGTTTTGTGACGAGAATGGGTTTATGTAAGATAATTATAAGGTGTGCGCAAAAAGAAACTTGATATTTGGCAATATAACACGGGGAGATACAAACACCGCGACACAATATGTCACGATATAACTAAATTCTCATATGTCCAAATATATTTCAAAATTTTTAGATTATCAAATTTACGAATTCAGAAGTTCACAAATCTAATCCTCAAATTCTCGTCTTTAATGTTGCCAAATTTTTAAATCCACAAATTCCCTTTCAAATACCTCAAAACTTCTAAATCGCCAAATCTCCAAATCCCTAATATCCCCAGATTTCTAAGTCATCGAATCCCTAAACCCCTCACAAAATTTCCAAATTTGCATTTTTCTCAATTTTCAACCCCTCAAATTACCAAAAGAATTCCAAATCCTAAACTTCCTCATAATCCCAAATTTCTAAATTCCCCACTTCTCGAATCTCCAAGTCCCTAAATCCTCAAATACCCGTAAGAGAAAATAGGTAATGCAATAAAAGATGCAAAAATGCTACTGCACGACTAATTAACACGAACTATGATCGATCGTTCCGTTTCGTTTACCGCGTCATCGATCGCGAAACATGAAGCGTACGTTTTGCATCGAAATCGCAAGCCACGTACGCATGTAACGATGCAGATTGAATAATGTATCGTGGCGACAATGATGGTTCACGTAGAAAGACGAAGGGAAAATACATCGTACACGAAGAAGGAACGCTAATGGATCCTCTAACCGGGTTATCTCTCCTTCGAATGTTCTTTGAATAAATTTGTATTCAATTCGCCGGGAAATTCAGTGAAATCCACGCGAAACGACCTTTTCGCGCGCCTTCATTTTCTTCCATTGACGTTTCTTCCTTCCAGATGAGATTAATACACGGTATGTAAACGAGAGGACTGCAGATAGATTCCCAACTTAGCTTTTTACTTTCGAGTCACATTCTTTCGAGGGACAATGAAACATCGTCGAGTTGTCGTTACACTGGTCTTTCATGATGAACCAACGTACACTAATGAAACTATTTCGCGATTTGATTCATCGACTGAGATGTCCAAGCAAGATGAGTCTAAATTATTTCTTAACGAACATTTGTTCTAAAACATCGTTTGTATTTTATAAGGATACAATTTGTATCCTATAATTTCTGTATCCGATCTTGAATCTCAATATTATTCGTTTTTGATGGAATTTGTTAAATTAATTGACAGACGCAAGAGCTCTTTCAACGAGCTAAAATACACGTTTAATAAACATCGATGGAAAATGAATGAAATTTTCGTTTAGTAAATGTAATAACTACAATGAGGTCTGATTAAACAACATTTCTAAAAGCCGATATCGATCGCGAAAACTTTTCCAAACGATTTGATCCTCGATAAAGTTGATTGCGTATTCTGATTTAAACGGAACACAATGATTAACGAGGTATAAAAAAAACAATTTAATCTATCAGTACTACATTTCGTTACCGTGTGATATAACTTTATCATTGCTCGGAAATCTCTGCTATGAAAGCGAAACATTTGTGACATATGCAGACCTAGATCCCTATATTCCTAGATCTTTAGATCTCTGGATCTCTTTATCTCTACATAGATTCCAAGATCTCTGGTCAACGATAAAGCTGAACAACTGCAACTTGATTACGAAACTGATAAATAGATGCGTATTTTGGTTTCAATGATTTATCAGGTGATTATTCCGAGTGGATTAATTAGGATTATTCTGTTTACACATTTCGAAGTAAGAAAATGTCGAAAATTACTCGGTTAGTTAAAATAGTATCGTGTTCTGTCCGTCGTTTGTTCCAGTAAATGGCTTTTCCCCGAAAGTTAATAACGTTTTAAATTACACTTTGTACACGTTAAAATTTCACCGCCATTTTCCAGGCGTTAATTGGCTATTTTTTCTCGTTTCGTCGCCGAGGTACGTGACCACTTCGACCTCCTTTATCGCGAGTTTCTATCCTCGTTTGATCCTCGTTCGAGGGGTGGTATCACCCTCCGTCGTTGTCGAGAAGCTCCCGAGGATGAGACGTGGAAGCAACAAGTTGAATTTCAATGTTTGACGCGACACATTTGCCCTTCCAACGCGAATCGCGTGCGAGCACGTACGAGGAAAATATTCCGCATGGAAACTCGTGGAAAATTGGAAAGCCCGCGTGCCAGAAATAAGCGGTGTTAGCCAGGTGACGTGTACCCTTGCGAAGATTCCTGAACTCGGAATCTGCTTGGTTGCACTACCAGAATAACTTTTTTTTTTTAAAATAGATCTTTATTTTCGTACGTGTAACGCGATGATGCAACAAGGATATATCTGTCTTTCTTCTGCCTATAGTAATCAGCTTAGCGAAGTATCTTCCCGGTTTTTTTCTTTCTTTGTTACTCCTTTTTGTTCGTAGAGGAGGTATTCGGCGCCTTCTGACTCATGCGAACGCGAGTTCGTGCTATATGCGGCATTATCTCGTTCTGTCTAGTATGCCATTCATTTTTCTCCGAAAAATCAGCACAATCACGTTGAACTTGAATGGTAATCGTTACATAAAGCCTAGTTGTAGCCTACCGCGTTAAAGGTTATCGTGTAGGCCGATTTAAAAGAAGCACGTACATTACCGATCAAAAGTATCAAGGATCATCTTGTACAACTTATGCTTCTCGATATTATTTTCTTTCAGCATTTTCTTCTGTTCGAGATGCGATAACAATGCATTTGTTTGGATTGTGTGAACATTTAAGGCCTTAGACTCAGAGGTTATAGTAACCGATGTCTATGAATTAATACCATATTATTATTATACTATCTTCATATTTTCTATACCGTTATACTACCATTTTAGTATATTGCTATGCTACTATTCCACTAATTCATAAAGTCTGTAATACAAGTATACTTCTGTATTAATATTTCATTATATCATCACATACTTATAGTGCTGTATTTTATTCCAATATTTTACTATTCCACTCTTCTATGCTATACTATTATGTCATCGTTCCACTGTAGTATCATTGTACTATTCCATCAATAATTATACTATTTTTAATATTCTACTATTTTACTACTATGCTATTTCAATTATTTATTATTTGTGTAATTACATTACACAACTGTACTACTATTCCACTTTGACACTAAGCATATTACTATTTCGCTAGTTTACTATACAAGTCTCTCACTATATCACTATTCTAAATTCAAAATTAAACATTAATTGTATGTACTTCGTTTCATGCATACGAAAAGCACGTGTATGAGCGTCTTAGTTTGAACTTGAATTAGTCTAATTTAACGAGATCGCTCATTTGGCGAATTTGAAGCACACTTTAAGTACATCTGGCGACATCTCTCGGAATGTACAAAATGTTTCTGTAGATTTCCTACTAAATAAATAATTCATGTCCAGTTATTATCGAGTATTTTACTTGCACCGATATTTAAGAGATTAATCATTTGTGTAATCACTGGAAGATCATTGTGGTTAACACATTAGTGATGCATATTACATTTCTTCCTGTAAGTTTCATTTGTCATGATTTCAGTAAATATATGATCGTTTTTCACAGACTATCGATAGAACACCTATATTCTTTGATAGAAGTTTATAAAGGCTTTCCTAATATAACTGTCTAATTCACGTTCCATCTCGAACATATGAAGTTTTCAAAAATTCGATTGAAAATGCCAATTCAATTAATTACAATTATGTACAAATTGAAAGAAAGAAAAATCGTCGAACTTCAATCGGTTACGATAATGACGTTTTCGTTCTCATCGTATCCGAAGGCGAATGAGATTAAAAAGCGCGCGACTGATAGGTCGTTTATCTGAATGTTTTATAGCGGGAAGAAGTATTAATATAATTTGGCCACGCTCCGTTTCGATAACAATAAATCAACTGTTTGATAACGGTCGACGTTTCGCGATGCATATTATGTAACAGCTTACTTACATCTTATCTGGATCCAGTACACCGAATGCAATGGGAACCGTCACTACTTTTCCTCTTATGTTTTCTAATCCCATAAGCGTCTCTAGCTCGGCGAGCCTCTGATCCGATACTCGTCTTTGTCTACTGCAAGAACAATAGAATGCATAGTTAGTTAAAGGCGATCAAGAAATGTGAGACATTTTGTGTAGGTCAACATTATTTTTTGTCAGATATATCTATATTATTAGATTCCAATATTCCCATATTCCTAAATTAATCTTAGATTCTCTATATTCTTACATCTCCAGATCTCCATATTTTGGATTTCTATATATTCTTATATATACGAAATATCTTTGTAATTGCTATGTTCCTAGATCCCTATGTCCTCCAGATTCTCATATTTCCTAGGTCCCCATTTCTTCTGGATTTGTATATTCTCTAGATGTCTATATTTCGAGATATTTATATCCTTATATTCCTTAGACTCTAAGTACCTACATCTAGATCTCTATATTTCCGAAATCTGTATATCCTTGTACCCCTATATTCCCGAGTCCCTATATTTCCTAGATCCCTATATCCCTTAGATCTCTATATTCCTTAGACGCCTATATCCTAGATCCCTATGTCCCTCAGATCTCTACATATATACCTTAGATCTCTATATCTCATAAATCCCTATATCTTCAAAATTTCTATATCTTCCCGATATCCAGGTCCCTACATTTTTCTAGATTCCATAATTTCCTAGTTCTCTATATCTCCAGATGTCCTTAGAATCCTACATTCCCAGATTTCGTATCTTATAGATTCTTATATTTTCTAGACTTTGATATCATTCTGTACACGCACTCACTCGGGTTTGTTCATTACGAACGAAATTAATCACGTCTGTCGGTATCTCGAGTTGAGTTAATTATAGACACCTAGTCTGTAAATACGTCCGCATTACAAAGATAAAGGTGTCCCTAGTCTCTGAATTCCCCGCCTTTTTTACAATCATCTGATAGACGCAATCATTGATTAAGATAATTGCAGGAAAAAACGTTCTATCATGTGTATGTACCTGTGTGTAATATCATTATCATTACTGTTATTTAGTAATAATACATATCTTTATTATTATTCAGTGTTTGTATTTTCATTCAAGATGTCCAAAAATCGTTTTAGAACTAGATTATTTCTCATGCAACTTGAAACAGGAATTTCTCAGATTGTCGAGTTTGGAAGTTTCCAAATTTTCAAATTCTACATTTTCGAAGTTCTCAAAGTCTCTTTCCAAATATCCGAGTTAAATGCACAACGACCTAACACACAGTATTCCGTTCCAGTCTGGAACTCTTTCTACTCTTCTCAACGATATCATACCAACATTATGAAAATATCGTTAAGTAATAAGGTATCGATAATATACGAATAATCGATAATCACATTGCTACGATGATCACCGATATCACGTTATCGGGCAACGCGATAAATCGCGTATCAAATTGAAGATAAACGTTCGCGGTTACGTTGGAAATCACGTTATTCTGGGAAATTTGCGTCGAGGAAGTTACAGAGAAAAAGAAGAAGAAGAGCCACAGATAGAAAAAGAAGAGATTATTGCAGCTGGTTTCGCAGTGCCAAACGCGTAACGATGACTTGCACTAGCGTGACGTGTAATTACATCAGTGAGCAAACTTTCACAGGCATAGCACGCAAGTCCATGCGAGTGGAACGTCGTGAAATCGATGTCGCAAATCATTCCCATGAGGATCGCCCGCGGCGTTTTGCTCGAAAGGAAACTTACTAATTGGCCGCTGGGTCGTTGTACCACGCTGATATCGTTTTTCAAACTTCTACAGCCTTTTGTGGATTCAAAATTCACTGGACGACCATTCTGTTCTGGATAAACCGTGTGCAACTTTCTTCTCGTTTCTGCTTGTTCTTTTAAGCTATCAATATTTCATTAGTTTTTCCCTCGATACGATGGCTGTATACTTGTATACCTTTTTACACAGCTTGTCATCGAATTTACATGTCCAATTAACACGTTTGCTGTTAACGCAGTGCATATGCAATGTAATACCTTCGATTATTCTTGCTATATTGGAATTTTTTATTTTATACTTTTTTGGATTTTGGGATTTGGAATGTTGGGATTTGGCATTGTAGGATTTGGAATTTTGGGATTTAAAATTTTAGGATTTTGGAAATTTGAGATTTGGAATTTTGGGATTTTAAATTTTAGGATTTTGGAATTTTGAGATTTGGAATGTTGGTCTTTGGAATTTTGGAACTTTGGAATTTTGGGATTTGGCATCGTAGGATTTAGAATCGTGGGATTTGGAATTTTGGGATTTAAAATTTTAGGATTTTGGAATTTTGAGATTTGAAATGTTGGCATTTGGAATTTTGGGATTTAGCATTGTAGGGTTTAGAATTGTGGGATTTGAAATTTTGGGATTTAGAATTTTAGGATTTTGGAATTGTGAGATTTGGCATTGTAGGATTTAGAATTGTGGAATTTGGAATGTTGACATTTGGAAATTTGGGATTTGCAATTTTGAAACTTTGGAACTTCAGGACTTCAGAACTGTGACTTAATCTTTCAAACCAAGGACTGTAACTTTGGAACTTGGGATTTCAAAGTTTTTAAATGTTACTATTTCAGAACTTCCAGACTTGTTCCATAGCAAACATTGGTAATAAGTCCTCAAGCTTCAAAATTCCCAAGTTTCTAACTTCGGATTAAATTTAAATTCGAAAGTTTCTAACTTTCTCACTGTTTCAATTTCCAAACTTAATAATTTACGAACTTGAAAATTAGTACATTTAAAAATATGAGACTTTCTACAAGAATAAACTCTCAAAACATGAAATATCAAATCGGAATCAATTTAATGATCTCAAAATTCTAGGATATGATTATTAGATTAAACGGGAACCAAACATATGATTTTAAAATGTATCAAATTTACGATGATGCTATATCTGAACGAAAAGCGTAACCATAGTGTCACGTCGATTCAACAGGCTGCTATAAAGTGGAATCTCCTCCGCAGGGGATGAATCAACGGGGGTTTTGATTAAGGCTATCTATTTTCTTCTTTTTTTTTTCACTTCCATAGAGAATCCGATGGACGTCGATAACGATGTCGACGAACAGATAACTGATAACTTTGTTCTACATGTACTTCCCACATGTTGAAGGATTAGCATGTCGATTACACAGAGAAAATTAATGGCGAACGACAAACACGGTATTATCCGGCGTAACTTGCAATATCCACCCCCGCGTTTCCGTTCCTCTAGCGATGCCTTTCTCGTTGGTTCATATGAATTTTAGTTTATCGCCACGAAGTTTATCGCTTGGGCTAGTGTGATCATCGAATTCGAAACGGAGAAAAAAACGCGAGAAGAGGAAATTGTGATATCGTTTTCGTTATACTTTTTAAATTACTTTATTATTATGCTGTTTTTCAAATTATTCAAATTCAGAAATTACTACATTTCGCAAATTCAAAAATTTTCCAAACATGAAAATTTCTAAATTCTTCACACTTTATTTCCAACTTCTCAAATTTCTAAATTCTCAGAATTTTCTAAATTTCTTATATCCTCTTTATAAATTTTTCAAATTTCCCAAATTTTTTAGATTATCGAATTTGTAGATTTCCGGAATTAGCAAAATTTCCTAAATCTTCAGATTCCTTTTTCTCGAATTCTCAAAATTCTCCAAATCCTCAAATTTCTCAATTTTCCAAATTCTTTAAATTCCTCTGATTTCCTAGATTCCGCAGTCTTCAAGGATTTCCAACATCCCTAGCTTCCTCAGGTTCCCCAGATGTATTCCCTAGATTACCTAGATCCCTTCGATAACCCGAATTGCTTTAATTTCCTAAATTTTGAAAATTCTCTAAATTTTCGAAATCTATAAATTTCTCAAACTTCCAAATCCTCAAAATTGCAAATTTGAAAATTCTCCATTGATTATCCAGTAACTATTATTCCCCCTAAGGTTTTCCACTAAACTCCTTGACCACCCCAAATTTCGACGCCAATCGCAACGTAGTCACAGCATGACGAAAATTGTCGCGACACCTCGATAATAAATCGATAAAGTTAATCGATCCGATAATGCTCATTTGGTAACATTTACCTGATGTCGCTTTGGGGTTTTTTCCCTGACGACAAGAGAACATTTCTCCACCGGAAGTGCATATTCTCATTCGACAGTCACACAAGCAGCTTCTTATTTTCTTAAACTTATAATTAATTTTCTTTGTTCGTTCAGCAGATGAAGATTTTTTGCACGAAAAAAGTCACGAGCCCACGATAAGGAACTTCGAAACTTTTAATAATTTTGTAATTAATCTTGGAAGATGCTTTTATCTTTTTCTTAATGAGATAATTTCAGGTAGTAAACTGGTGGGTCATATTAAAAGAACATTTAACTATTTGAAAATAATTTATTAATTATCCGAGAATGATTTGTCGTTGGTTATCTAAGAACGATTTCTCGAAAATACGAATAATTGAGATTTTCGTCTTTCGAAACAAATATAAATTTGGTAGAAACAAACGTAAAAATTGTGAAATTGTTTTGCAAAACGGTTATCGATTTCGTGAGTGATCGTAATAAACAAAATCAAGCATCATATCGGTGCAACAATCAGATCGGTGACGAATCGTTGTACATTGTTTAAAGAGAAAACAGATATAATGATGCAATTGGGAATTCGAAAATTGAGAAGCTATCAAAGTTGCTCTCAAATATACTATCTTGCACCTTGAAACTTTTAGATGCTTCAAATAGTTCCTTTAAGAAAGGAACTATACTTAACTTCTTTAAGTATAGAGCAGCATCTTCCAAAAATTATTGAGTGACGATTGAAAAAGAGAGCAGATGCGATAATATTGTAAATCGTTAAAAATTACAATTGCATTTCAAACTTTGAAGATACTTTATAAAGAAAATTTTAGAAAAAGACAGAAAACCTCAGAATTCATGAAGAGTGATCGAAAAGGGAGATAGATATAAATAGACTGCGAACATGTATGCAAATTTTTATATGAAATATTTTTTACATTTTTATCATTTTGAAATGGTACCTCGACACATTTGCTGCAAACTCATTCACCACTGTTTGTGAAATAAATCAATTACTTTTTTTATGAAATGAATTAAAGTTGTTATAATATAATAATATAATTCTTGTACATTACATTATTTTGCAAATTATATTGCAGAATTTGATCTTCGTTTGTAACTCTTTGATTGTGGCGCGCTTTAATGGGTCGTCATTCTTTGACGATATTTATTCAAAATAAAAAAAAGATTCTTGATATTTATTTGCTTCATTACTGTACAACAGGTGTGTCTATATAAATTTGAAACATTAAATGCATGTCAAAACATTTGCTGAACATATTTGTTTCGTGTGCATTAATGAATATATGGGGATGTACATACACACCTTTCACAATTCACAGGTTAATGCATGTAAAATAAACATTAGTAATTTTATATGGAAAATTGGAACAGTTACATGTACGTGACTCTGGTAACGTACGTGTTAATGCATACCTTATATACACATAACTTTTTTAATACCATCTCCCTTTTCTAATTCGTATCATACGTTCTTCACATATTTTAATTTTCTGATATAAATGCACATATTCCCGCAATGTTCACCCACAAAAAATGGCAAAATTTTGAAAAAATTATAGAAGTACCATGTTCTAATTTTACTCGGTTTAGATCAAGGTTTTTTTATCAGTCTACTCCGCAAAATGACTAGTTTCCAAAGTACAATTACATGGTTTCACGGTGCAATTATACCTATGATAAAGTCTGCACAGTAGAGATCTATAGATTACACAGATTGCACTGTACTTTACAAACGTCGGTAACACGATCAAGTTCAGTAATAAATCTCAGAAAATAACCGTAAAGACGTGAAAAGTCAAACATCGAAATTATGAAGGAATAGATCACTAGATCGCGATCTCAAACCTCCAGAAAGAAATACAAGAGATCATCTCTTGCACGAAAGAAGATGACTTCGATCATTTGGTATGATTTAATTTTGCAGGATGAGGTACGAGCCTTACCTAAGCAAGGAGGGTGGTGGTCTCGCGTGAGTCGTCGGCATCCAGATCAGGTCCAGGACACACAACACCATCAACGTGGCAAACAAACTTCTCACTCCCGTGAAGCTCCTCATGTTTCTCGCGACGTGAAACGTGATCGAAGATGGACCGAAAGAAATCTTCCCTCGGTTCGAAATCCAAAGGGATAGCAAAATAAGAAAACACTTTCGCGGTTCAACACTTTGCTCGGTCCACAACCGACTCGCACTCGAAGAACTTAACCGTTAGTGTCACGTATCGCTCGCGATGTCTTGTCGTGATCGGGTTTCTCTTCCTTTTTGTCGATCAGTGGCTGGTTGGCCCTATCCTTGTCGCTTTTGTCTCTTGGTGAACTGTAGCGTGGCTTGGTTCGCATCGAGCATATATACTCACGAAGGAGAGTGCCGCCTCCACCTCCCCACTCGGCGCGTGGCCCATGCCCCACTCGTACCGGATCCTCCCTCACTTTTATCTCTTTCCTAGACTTCGACCCTTTTCCTTCGATTCGATCACACCTGAAGGTTTCGTTTTTGATAAGATACCTGCGCTCGACAGCTCATCCGAGTGTACCTCCGACTGCCTCTGCTCTGGGAGTGATGCAACAGGCAACTCGCGAACCACTATCAGAAATGAGATTATTTCAGTCGATCTTGGAGCCACAGTGAGTCACACTTTTTGGATCTTGAAAAGTGACTACTGATATTGTTATCGATAGATATCGATATTTTGTTCAGATGACAGAGATTGAACGACGAAGTTAACGATCCTTCATTTCTGCACTTTCAAGTTGCATCTTTCGCATTTCTCACTTCTCGCGTTTGCAGATTCTCATGATCTTGAATCATTTTAACGACATCTTAATAGTATTGTCAAATATCAATAAGATATCGGTAATGTTCACGCCTCTGCTTTAGAGAAGTGTAAACTAGAGGTGTGACAACCTTGTATCTTAGGAAAAGTTAGGGATGCATAATTTTTTCACTAGATGAAGCTCATACCATTTTATTGTTTAGAAGTGAAATCACTATATATCAGACATCGTTTTTCAAATGATCAGTGACATAATATCAACGTATCTGTACTCATTGTCTAGTTCCAATTGTGTAATTGTTCCTACGTCAATTGATATCATAAACTTGAATATAAAGTTACATCAGTACTGATATGAATAACATTGTAACGTGAACATAAATTAGGTATAATATTGTTCACATCAAGTGTCGATATGATTGTCATCTTTGGAGCAGGTCCAAGTCTGTGCTGTCCAAGCATATAGTTCTCTGAAGAGATCTAATATACCAAATAAAATGCAGTAAATTACAAAAATTGCACTATAATTGTCTTTATTTGACAGTTTTACGAATTTTATAACCAACTTATGACATTATTAAACGTTTCAAATGAAAGTCTCAACTTACAGAAATGACGAAAACGTCATAAAATTCACAGATGACGCAAATTTACATTTACTTTTCTGTGTAAACGAAATTTAACAGTAATCTTCCAGATACCTCTAATGACTAACATTAACTAAGTCAACCATTAGCTGATTCAAACCTTAGCTGCATCAATAAAATTATATTATAATCAGCACAAATGTTTCAGAATTCGTACAAATAGCCACCCAAATCATATATTTAAGATGAAGTTGTAAAACGTCAGTTGTCCAAAACATCGAACAAAGCTGTCTAAGAGTCTCATCGAAAAGTCCGCTGTCGTAAAATTTCCCAGACATTCTTTCCTCAGAGGAAATCCTAACCGGTTCAGCTTGCCTCTAATTCCGCTTTTCTCGGGTTGAATGATCCGTGAATCACGCTTGAATCCTCGTCATTCATCGACGATCACGATGCACCCGCGTGACGTCGCGAAATCGGCCCAAATTTTTCGGAGGACCGTGCTTCTACGTGTCGATCGTCGTGTTCTCTGCCGGCCATGTACGTGATGGCAAGTTCTAGTGGCACGTTTTCGTTCCGACACCGACAGAATTCATGGAAGATTTCCGTTGGATGGATTCAGCTCGACGATGACCTCGTTCTCTGCCTTGGGTCGTTCTTGTCTTCTTGCATTTCACGCATCTTCGATCATTCTACACTGACCAATCTAACAGGCTGTTATACAATAATTCGTACATTGAAATTATTGATAAGAAAAAGAATAAGAAAAATAATTTTCGTTTTTATACAATAAGATCAATGGATGAGTTCATAGGTGGTACAGGTGCAAAATTAAACATCTTGAAAGGATGTAATTGAATCAGATTGACTGCAAGCTTTGTCTCGGTTAAATCAAAGTTGATTCTTTCTTTATTTGCATGCAATTTTATTTACCGAAGTACGCGCCATTTTTCTTTACTTTCAGTCATTTTTGGGGGAATGCAGAAATTTGGGAATTTGGTAAATTTTGGGAATTTTTAGATTTAGAAATGTAAGAAATTGTGAGCATGAGGATTAGGTAATTGAAGAATTTGGGAAATTAGGAATTTAGAAATTTAAGCATGTAGGAATTTGGGAATGTAGCAATTTGGGAATGTGGATATTGGAGAGTGTAGAAATTTGGGAATGTGGATATTGGAGGGTGTAGAAATTTGGAAATGTGGATATTTGAGAATGTAGGAATTTGGGAATATAGAAACTTAGGAATGTAGAAATTTGAGAATGTAGGAATTTGGAAAAACGAATATTTGAGAATGTAGGAAGTTGAGAATATAGGAATTTGGGAATGTAAGAATTTGGGAATGTAAGAATTTCGGAATGTAGGAATTTGGAAATGTAGAAATTTGAGAATGTAGGAATTTGGGAATGTGGATATTTGAGAATGTAGGAATTTGGGAATATAGGAATTTGGGAATGTAAGAATTTGGGAATATAGAAATTTGAGAATGTAGGAATTTGGGAATGTGGATATTTGAGAATGCAGGAAGTAGGGAATATAGAAATTTGAGAATGTAGGAATTTGGGAATGTGGATATTTGAGAATGTAGGAAGTTGAGAATATAGGAATTTGGGAATGTAGGAATTTGGGAATGTAAGAATTTGGGAATGTAAGAATTTAAGAACGTAGAAATTTGGAAATGTAGTATTTTGAAAACGTACAAATGTGGAAATGTGAAACTCTGAAAATGTGAGAGTTTGAGAATGTAGAAATTTGAAGACCTTATATTATGAAAATTTGGTAATTTGAAAATTTGAAAGTCCAAAATCTAGAAATTTAGGTTGTCCAGTCAACCTTAATTAATACAAACGGAAAGCTACACTACTTCTTCATTGGAACGAAGTAATCGATATCATCGTTAACAGGAAGATTAATAGCAATTGTATAACGCATCTATTATCATTAGAACACATGAAAAACTAGTAACTCCGCATTCCAATCTTGCATCGCAAGAAAATATTCCTTTATATGTACAAAACAAAGGATACCATGTACCATGCGTTAACGCTACTTTAAACATTTCTTAGGAACATTAACACCATCTACTATTCTCGTTACGCTTTCCACGCGAGAAAATGGCCACTGTATCAATCACAGGTTAACGCGAAAAGGACTGCAGATGTTAAATATGTAATTTGTGATATGGGATATTTAATGTCACGTATCCGCGATTAATATTCGCCTTATCTATATTTACTTTAAATATAAATTGAAAATCAATAATATTTCAGCGTATGTCAAACGAATTATTAAGATACAATTGTATGTAATAATAATCTTTTGATAGATATAAAAAAGTATGTACAATTTCGAGAATTATAAATTTCATAGAATTTATGTTCGTCAAAGTGGTAATTAATACAAGATGTTAATTAGTACCATGTAACTTGCAACTGAATACGTATACATGTAAGAAACGAACGTTCGTCTTCGGATACAGGTTACATCGCACTAATTAACAGAAGAAGAATAGCGAAGCAATAATTGCCACAAGGGTATAGTGACATTATATCTAAACTCAACTACTGTTATTATTAAGTATAACTTATTCTTTGTTTCTCTGAGAATTCAAAATCTCATATTTTTGAATTTCTAAATCTTCACAGTCCCAAATTTCTAAATTTTAAAACTTCAAATTCCTAAATTTTCAAATTCCTAAATCCCCTAATTTTCAAACCCCAAATTCCTAAATTTTCAAATTCCTAAATTCCAAAATTTTCAAACCCCAAATTCCTAAATTTAAAAATTTCTAAATCCCCAAATTTTCAAACCCCAAATTCCTAAATTTAAAAATTCCTAAATTCCAAAATTTTCAAACCCCAAATTCCTAAATCCCCAAATTTTCAAACCCCAAATTCCTAAATTTTCAAATGTCTAAATCCCCAAATTTTCAAACCCCAAATTCCTAAATTTTCAAATTTCTAAATCCCCAAATTTTCAAACCCCAAATTCCTAAATATCTAACTTCTCAGACTTCCAAACTTTTTAACACCCAAACTCCCAACTTTCCAGATTCGAAGATTTTCAAATACCCATCGAAATATCCTTCCTGGAAATATCCTTCGAAACGATTAAGTCTACAAGATTCAGGGGGTTTCCTGGCTCATAAATCATTCCCGTACCATTCCACAGCAGTCTGATTGATGACGAGCGATCAACGAATGTAAGGCACGTTTCTTTGAATACCTTATTTGATACAAAAAAACTTCCGTCAGTTAATTCGCATCATTATCCTTTTTTGTCGATGCAGAATCGATCTCTCTGACACTTTTCCATTCGATGAAGTTGCAATTACCTATGTTTCTCGACTACTCTTTAACCCTCTCACACTTATCAAATTTAGAATAAAAAAAACCTGGAACAAAATTTATTTTCGTGACCTAAAGTACCAATACCTTTCCACAAACAGAAAATGCCACAGATCTAAAATTCCTGAGTCCGAAACTGATTATTATGTTTGTCATTTGAAGTGTTTCTTCAATTGCGGAACAAATCCGATTTGAAAGGATTAAGCAAATCTTGGTATTAGGGTGAATGTACTCATTAATGACCATATTTCCACTACTAATATTGTTTATTTCCATTTCATATATCCTATCATTTCTATTTTCGATCCGTGAATTAACAAGTTTCGCAAATTGCATTTTCACCGACGTGGTGTCTCGAATTTCTTGAACAAACACGACCGACCGTGACATATCTACATGTCTCAGGTGCGAATGAATCCTCCACGTCGATCTCGTATACGTATACACGCATCCGGTATGTGTATCGCGGTTTAGGTGTTCGAAGAAAAATTTTTGAGGTAGGTTATTTTCGACCGTTTCCCGCCCACCGAACTCGAGGATCGTAAATTGTAAGTATATGATACACGAACATCTTCGTTTGTTAGTAAAATTTTTACCGAAGCAGATGTAAACAGGCCAGGTTTGTCCAAGAATGTCTGCAGTATTGTGGCAGAGCGGGTAAACAATGAAACTGCATTTGGATGTCTGGTTTCACCGGGGAAAAATCGGAGATCAAAAAAGTGTTAAGTTCGCACGACAGTCTTCTTGGATTTTGTTTGATGTTTCCTGTTTCTACGAAGAAGATACTGTTTTATTATTTTCATATATATTTTGTTATTTATTTATGCTGTTATTTTACTGTTTGACTGCCATTTTACTATTTTGTAGTTTTACTATTTTATCAATTCTTTTATGCAACTTTTAGATATGCTATTTATTGTCTGACTACTTTACTGGTCCTCTATTTTACTATTTTGTAGTTTTACTATTTTATTAGTTCTTTTATGCAACTTTTAGATATGCAACTGTTTGACTACTTTACTGGTTCTCCATTTTACTATTTTGTAGTTTTACTATTTTATCAATTCTCTTATGCAACTTTTAGATATGCAACTGTTTGACTATTTTACTGGTTCTCCATTTTACTATT
Organism: Megachile lagopoda; assembly: GCA_036983795.1. Classification (NCBI taxonomy): domain Eukaryota; kingdom Metazoa; phylum Arthropoda; class Insecta; order Hymenoptera; family Megachilidae; genus Megachile; species Megachile lagopoda. The sequence goes on from CM072800.1 coordinate 11,000,077, forward strand.
TTGTAGTTTTACTATTTTATCAATTCTTTTATGCAACTTTTAGATATGCTATTTATTGTTTGACTACTTTACTGGTCCTCTATTTTACTATTTTGTAGTTTTACTATTTTATTAATTCTCTTATGCAATTTTTAGATATGCTATTTATTGTTTGACTACTTTACTGGTTTTCCATTTTATTATTTTGTAGTTTTACTATTCTATTAATTCTACTATGCAATGTTCTACTATTTCATTTGCTACTTCGTTACTACTTTGTTATTTTACTATTCTATTGCACTATAATTTTGTTATTTAACAATTTGCAGTATGCTCTAAGTTTCACTAACTATTATTTCACTATTTACTACTTTGTTATTTTACTACTCACTGTGCCACTGTACTATAATTTTGCTATTTAACAATTTAAAACATCTGCACTAAGAGCTCAGAACAACTCTGATTTCGATTAAAATAGAATCGATCAACTTTAGTGTCGATTTTTGGAAAAGAGAATCGCCTTTGGAAAACCCATTCGGTCACAATTTGTTATTTCAACTGACACTTTAATATTGAAGAATACCAACGCTAATTAATGTTCCTCTGAATAATTTTCAGTTAGCAAACGAACGTCACCGTTGCAAAATAATCGTAAAACTTATTCAAACACGTGAAGCGGGTACTCAACGACAGCGCATGAATGAAAAGTACCTGATCGAACGATGACTGGAAATATTTCTAAAAATAGTCGACCGTAATAGCGTTACTAATACACGTAATAAATTTAAAACAACGGGTTTTTACAATTGGAAAAAAAGTGGCGGTAACTTCGTAGACGGATGTCTGTACAATAATTATCACCGCGATAATGCGCAGGCATGATTCATTGCAATATCTATCGTACGTGACAATGTAAATATAAATGAAATTTATTATTATAGATGCATATCAACGCCATTTCTTTTTATTACTTTTTTAATTGCATTATATGTGCGTACCGTGAGAGTGTTTAAATTAGATGCGAAAAATTTATATTTTATAAAGTAGGACATTCTACTGTTATTATCTGAGTAAATAGCATTAGTGTAATAAAATATAGGGGGAAATATATAGAAGACAAATATACATATAGAGAGAAGACACATCGACTTGTAGTGAAAAATAAGATATACTAGATATACAAATAAGTAAAAAGCATTTTTATAAAATACAATGTGGTTCATCGTATTCTTCACTTGACTATAACCAATTTATGAGGTGCATTTGTTATAATTGTTTGTTGAAATAAATATATAGTAATAGTATATAAGAGGAATAATGCAGAAATACTGTCTTTATTTTTGCAAGTAGCATTTATGATCGTGGACTATAAGCACTACCCGCATTCAATTTTCTTGAAACGTTTCTTTATTGAATCAACTTGGGATCATCTCCACACACCAGCCATAAATCGCAAACATATACAGTACTTTTTACCCGGCGAAAGATTCAAATACAAATTGCATTAATATCTCGTTTAACCATGATGGTAAAATTACAGTAGATAACACTAGTTTGGGAGTATCAGCTATTTGGGGGTTTAGAAATTTGGGGATTTAGAGTTTGGGAATTTGAGAATTTAGACATTTGGAAATTAAGGAAATAGTGGGTTTGGAAATTTGAGAATGTTAGGAATTTAGAAATTTGGAAATTAAGGAATTTGTGTATATGGAAATTTGAAAACTTAGGATTTGGGGATTTAGAGTTTGGGAATTTGAGAATTTAGAAATTTGGAAATTAAGAAATTTGTGTATTTGGAAATTTGGAAATTAAGGAATTTGTGTATTTCGAAATTTGAAAACTTAGGATTTGGAGATTTAGAAATTTGGGGATTTGGGGATTTAGAGTTTGGGAATTTGAGAATTTAGAAATTTGGAAATTAAGGAATTTGTGTATTTGGAAATTTGAAAACTTAGGATTTGGGGATTTAGAAATTTGGGGATTTAGAGTTTGGGAATTTGAGAATTTAGAAATTTTGAAATTAAGGAACTAGTGGGTCTGGAAATTTGAGAATGTTAGGAATTTAGAAATTTGGAAATTAAGGAATTTGTGTATTTGGAAATTTGAAAACTTAGGATTTGGGGATTTGAAAATTTGGGAACATGTGGGATTTGAAAATTTTAGATTTTGAGATTTATGGATTTGGAACTTTGGAAATTTGGGAATATTAAGAATTCGAAAATTTTAGATTTGACTGCAAATTTTCGAATTTGGCAAAGATCACTCAAAAAAGAACTCCCGAATTTCCGAAACCTTTAAATCCTCAAATGACCAAATATCTAAAGTTTCTAAGTTTCTAAATCTCCGAATTCTCAAATTTACTAATTTTTAAATTCCCAAATTTAAAAGTTCCTAAAGTTTCGGTTCGTCAATTTTGTATGTTACGGTAAATGAATTCGGGAATTATGTATAATTGCCCGTCATTATACATATATTACCTTAATAATGATTATAGTAGTAATTGTATATAATAAGCAAACTTAGTGGTGATTATACATAATAAACAATTGTTTACAACAATTTGTAATTATACATAATTAACCATTAACTACATTTACCGTAACCTATATATTAGTACATAATATTTCTATTTAATCAAATAAAAGAAAAAAAAAATTGAAAAAGGAAAGTCGCAAATGATTTCGATGAACTTTGAACCAACTAAATTTCAGATATTTTTACCCGATTCACAAATAATGGATGTTAAAATAGAAAATAATGTAAACTCGAATAGCGATGCAATAGTTCGAAAAACTAATTTTGGAACGTTCAATTATATTCATAGAATCGAACGTGGCTTAATATACAATTTTATATGGAACTTTTTTAGATATATAAACTAGATTAGTAAATTGAGCGGACGATGAATCATTTATCTTAATTCTGCGCGACTTCTTCTGACTTACTATATGTAAACGACAGATTTCTTCTGTTTTATCGGAATGGATTGATTTATTAACGCATCATTTGTCAGTTAATTGCTTGTTCCATTTTTTGCTTGTTGGAGATAAAATGTGTGGCTTTTTCCAGCACTAGTTTACTGGTTATTTTAATTCTTTCTCAAATATTCAGCCTACGATTTTAATAAAATATGCAAATATGAAATATTCATTTGCATGTGCGCGTCTTGTTAGTTGGCAGTAGAAATGTAAATCTTATTTGGTCGTAACAACTTTTAAAACGTGTACATTATATGATTTCATTTTACATAAAATAACAAATTTTACATTTTTACAAGTTTTACAAATTTCAGTGTTAATATATTAACTGTTACATATAAATTGCAGAAATTCCAATTGTTTATACTGCTTTTTTAAAATAGTATACTAAAAACAGTGTACGTTAAAAAATTGCTAAATTATTAAGTACATGCACAACAATTTCTGAATAGAGATTGAAATAGTCATTGGGACAAAATGCAAGTCATCTCGCTAAAATAAGTTCGTAATCTAAAACCGGTTTATGTACCTTATTGAGGCAGCAACGCACGGAAAAAAAAACTTTTTTAATAATAACAGGGTATCTAATTTATAATAATAAATTGAAAATCTGTTTCGTTTTTTTAAACAGATTTTTTTATAATCGATTTTCATTTTCATACCGACTACACCGTGAAAATGTTGCCTTAAATTTAATTATCCTCATTTGTTAGAATAGAAAGGGCAGTCCGACTCGAATTTAAACATTTGTTTAACAGAATATTTAATACATATTCACTCGTTTAACGAAGCATTCACGGAAGATTTAAATTTAAAACAAATTTCAATTTAGGAAGAAGAAGATTGTAATTCTACCCACGCGTTCTTCCTTCGTTTATTTCGACAAATTACAAATTCTTCCATCTCGTTACGAAATGTAATGGAATCAGCGTGCAATGTCTATTTCCTATCTCCACGGTGAGTCATTCTTTTAAAACAGATCTCGTTTTCGTAAAGGCAACAGAACAATGATAGAAACTGTCCAATTGTTAATTACATTTTGAACGAAAATTGCATTTTATTATTACTGAATTGTTCGTGAAAGAAAGGAAATATGTACAATTTAGAATTCAAACTCTTCAAGTATTTTGATTATTGCAACATTCGATTGTTCCAAATATAACAAAAATTTCGAAAATTCTGAATATTCGAAATTATTCAAATAATTATTCAAAGATAGAACCAGTACAAGTATTTAAGTTCGATTATTCGAAAAATTTGTATAACTCTTCGAATATTTGAATCATTGCAACGATTGTTCCATATATAACAAAAATTTCGAAAATTCTGAATATTCGAAATTATTCAAATAATTATTCAAAGGTAGAACCAGTACAACTATTTAAGTTCGATTATTCGAAAAATTGTTATAACTCTTCGAATATTTGAATCATTGCAACGATTGTTCCATATATAACAAAAATTTCGAAAACTCTGAATATTCGAAATTATTCAAATAATTATTCAAAGATAGAACCAGTAAAAGTATTTAAATTCGATTATTCGAAAAATTTTTATAACTCTTCGAATATTTGAATCATTGCACCGATTGTTCCAAATATAACAAAAATTTGTAAAACTCTGAATATTCAAAATTATTGAAATAATTATTCAAAGTTAGCACTAGTACAAGTATTTATTCGAAAAATTTGTATAACCACCCCATTTCAGACGAAGCGATGACTCGTTGCCAAAAGTGTATTGACCTAACTGTAACAGTTCGAGCTGGGACACGAAACACGACAGGAGGCCCGAATTATTCGTGGAATTCTTTTTTTAATGGCCTACGTGTATCGAGAACGTGGATGCAGAAATCGTCGATCATCTCTCGATCGATACGTCACGATTCCTTCGAAGGCAACAGGAGGTTTCCACTTTTGTCGGAGGTCTCTTTACGTCATCGAGCTACGGCAAAAAGCGTCGGATAATAGTGCGGCGTTGGTTTCACGTTGTGAAAGCAAATTTTGCCATCGTCATTGCTCATTGGGAAGTCCAAGGGTCGTCGAGGTATCGCCTTAGGCTACTTTGAAAGCGTGGCTGAAACTTTTGAAATTTTTCCGCTCCCTTCAAATTCGAAATCCAAATGAACAATGACGTTACGTCAATTTCCACGAATTTTATTAACGTCTCTTCTCTCCAAATCGGTTAATTCATGTGCTTGATCTAGGTATCTAGGTTATTAATTTCGTGACGCATGTAGTGAAAGGATAGTTATAAAAATTGGTCAGATTTGCATCCGGCAGGCGAAGAAAGTATTTAACAGGATGTACATAGGATTGTGTCACGAATGCAAATTATGTCATGAAATGAAGCTTATGATTATTTATAACTTCGATATTTTGTATGAAGAGGAAATATTTTGATGTATGTTAATTTTGAAATGTACCGTTCATTTCATTGTATTTCCAGAAAAAATTCGGTTTTCAGACAATTGGGGTAGCTACCCCTTCAATTGAAAGATATCTCGCAAAAAGCTTTCATTACAAAATCAATTAATCACATTTTGAATATTCATGTATCTACTGATAGAATTCAGACTTTAGCTCAAAATATTCGAATCGTTTAAAATTTAAACTGCATCGATTTTTTATTATATTTCGAATATTCCAATAGTTCCAACATTCGAAGAGTCTGAATTCTTTATTGTATCAATATTTCCTTTCTTTCGAATATTCAAATAATAAATATATTAACTACAATTAGTTGAATTATTCTGATGATTCGAATACTTGAACCGATTAAATTTCATATCGTACCAAATTTCGAATATTCGGATACACACACACATTTGTCGATTTACCGATTACGTAAAATGGAGGACTGCTGATGCATGATTCACAGAAACGTACTTTCTCATTTGAAACAGTAACGTAGGAAATTCCTGGAACATTTTGAATGCCCTACATGGGCATCGTAAAACGCGTATGCGTTAGCAAGAATTCGTTTCTATTCTCGATTATATGTTCAATGATTTTCTGAAGGGGGTTCACGAGGCGCCCAGATTATGACATCGATACTCGTCACTCTCGAGTGGCGTTAATCAACGATAACGATAACGAAGACGTGCAATTTTCTTCGTCCATTAAGTTACCTTTTCCTGCGTGAGACTCCAGTTATTATCGATAATGAAACTCATTGATGTAATTGATTGTGTTGATACAATATGACACCTTTGAAATCAACTTGATATTTTTGAAATCAATTTGACATTTTTTAAATCAATTCGATATTTTTGAAATCAATTCAATATTTGTCAAATCAACTTGATATTTTTGAAATCAACTTCACGTTTTTAAAATCAACTTGATCTTTTTGAAATTTTTGTTTACTTGTTGACTCAGTTCCACCCTAATTTCTTTTGCTACAATTTTTACTGAAACTGAAATTCATTGTTATTGTTGGAACACTATGGACTTTCCTGTGACAGGATATTAGTATTACCCTCAATTGCGAATAATTATAATCTTCATCTTTCAAATGGAATGCATTTTAATACACAAACATCAAGTTTAGATGATTTCAGTTATTTATGGATCAGTACAAGTACCTATTCAATCAATTAAATTTTATATCCACATTAAAACGCTTTAAAACAAAATGAAGAAAATTCTCTGACTATTCTGACTTATATTCTAACTATGATTCTACTTATTTAGTATGATACATTGTTTTATTTAGTTAAATCGATCGAACTGCTCATAATTTCAACTGTGGCCACAATTTTATTTGACGTATTTAACCACATATTTTAGTTCGATTAATACGTTGACTGACAGCAGAAATAATCATATCTAATGTAACCCACGATAATGTTAATCGTTCGAGATATTACGAATTAATTCTTTAATCTAACGCTTTAGGTTAGATTAGAATTTGTTTTCAATTCTTACTATAATTTTTAGCGCCGTTCAAATTTTTCCTTCTCCCTCTATTTTCTAATTATTTAACCAAATCATTGCCTTGCCATTCATTTTTGCCAAAATTAGAATACACAAGTTGAAACGAGAAAATGTACGTGAAATTCATTTGAACATACATTAAAGAGCTTTCAATTTTACACTTGTCCTAATCATCAATTTTATGAGAATCAATGTTAATTTATGGGTAAATGATTTTAATTGCAGGAAGAGGTATGTAGTAAAACTTCGTTATTGATTACGTTAGGTGGAATAAAATTACCGTTCTTTACGAATTTAACGTGGGTGGACAAAACGTTATGTCGATTGTGAGAGTAAAAAAGAAACTTCAATTATTAAAACTATAAACGCTTAATTTTTAAATTGAAGCCTCTTGCGTTATGTTATCGATATAATATACCATATTAATATTAGTAATACTGTACAACACCTCTTCCCTCTTTTCTGTTATTAATTGTTCGATTGCGTTACATTTGCGGTGACCGATAACTCCCATGACAGATATCGAGTTTATTAATGTAATATTCCTAACGCGAACATGAAATATCTGATCCTGTTCGTTGAAAATCGCGTGACAATGATCCTCACGGAATTTCAATTGAATCTATCATATTCGATGAAGTGGAAATGGAATTTGCTCGAGCCTGAACTTCTTTCTACGTGAATTCGTTCAGGAAATTTGACGATCTCGATAGCTGTTTTAAAAGTCTTCTATCAGGATAATTTCTGGAGCTGAATACGATATCGTCGTTGTTTGCAATCTTTCGAGAAGTTGTACTTAAGTATCGACGAGCATTCATCATGCAAATGTTCCTCTACTTTCCTACAGGGACATTGTTCAATGAAGTACTCGACGTTCGAGTACCGTTTATCTTGCAAACTTGTCCCTGTTATCGAGATGTTGCCTCTCATTTATCTCACTTCTGGAAAATTTTATCAACCTTCTCTGATGACGAGATTTGGAACCTGAATATACATATATGTATTAAGGTATATTACCAACTTCTCGAATTTTTGAATCTTACAATATCCAAATATCTATCTTCTCGAGTTTGCAGATTTCCAACATTTCGAATTTTCAGACTAAACTTTGAACGTCTTTTTATATTTAAATTTCCACGCTTCTAACCTTCAATCGTTCCAAATCCTCAAACCCCTAAAAACATTTCATATTTTCAAATTTCCAAGTTACTCTGTAAACTATCAAATAAGGAAATTAATAATTTATCAGATTTTTAAACGTGGAAGTGTAGAAATGAGAAAATATTTAAAAGGTTCATTCTTCGACTACCAATTCGAGGGAATACCGATTGATTAGAAAATACAAGTCAGAGAGTTATCTCTTACGTAAAGGCACTGATTCGTTCAGAATTATCTGTTAATCGACAAAAAACGCGTTGAAAATAATTGTAATCGTATTAAATCCTACATAAGATCTTCGGTTCAGAAGTATCTTTAGTATCAAAGTTATCTACTATCCATAGGTCAATCCGTATTCGGAAAAATTCCAAACCTGGCAAACACATTGTTCTTGTAGACTCAATTTCGATAATTATCGATTCGTTTCAGATGAACAGTGATTCATTTTATTCTTGCGATCGGGTTGATACATCTTGGAAAAATTGAAAGTTGCGGGCGCAGTTCCTCATTAATTGTATGTATCGTGTAATAAAAAACACACCGCTTCCTCCTTTCACCTTTCACTGTACAGATATAACAAAAATGAACATTTCTTGGCAATCGATTGCATCGTGAGTCGCTTTCTCGTTTGTTCGATACATTTTGCTTTATAACTGATATGTATCCTTGATTAACTTGCATAATTTTTGAACGATAGAATTCCTGATGTAATTTTGATGCCGAGATTGTGGCAACGAAGAGAAGTTTGTTCAACTTTGAGAAACTTGGAATTTTTAAGGATCCTGGGATTTTTAGGTTTTAGGTTTCTGAGGTTTTGGAGTTTTGGGCTTTCACAGTTTTGAAATTTGGGATTTTTCAATTTTGAGATGTGGAATTTTTGAGTTTTGGGATTTTGAGACTTTGAGATTATGGGATTTCTGGATTTTAACATTTTTCAATTTTGGAATTTTGGGGTTTCACAGTTTCGAGATTTGAGATTTTTCAATTTTGAGATGTGGAATTTTTGAGTTTTGGAATTTTGAGACTTTGAGATTATGGGATTTCTGGATTTTGACATTTTTCAATTTTGGAATTTTGGGGTTTCACAGTTTCGAGATTTGGGATTTTTCAATTTTGAGATGTGGAATTTTTTAGTTTTGGGATTTTGAGACTTTGAGATTATGGGATTTCTGGATTTTGACATTTTTCAATTTTGGAATTTTGGGGTTTCACAGTTTCGAGATTTGGGATTTTTCAATTTTGAGATGTGGAATTTTTGAGTTTTGGGATTTTGAGACTTTGAGATTATGGGATTTCTGGATTTTGACATTTTTCAATTTTGGAATTTTGGGGTTTCACAGTTTCGAGATTTGGGATTTTTCAATTTTGAGATGTGGAATTTTTGAGTTTTGGGTTTTTGTGACTTTGAGATTATGGGATTTCTGGATTTTGACATTTTTAAGTGTTGGAGTTTTATACTTTGAGACTGTTACTTTAGAACTTTTGCATATTGAGACTATGACTTTACAACTGTTATACTTTGTGGCTATTACTGTCGAATCAGCATTATACAATTTTGTGGTTTCAAGAATTTGTAGAGATAATCCTAACCTAATAAAAACTTGAAACGTGTAGGAAAAACGCATAAAAGTTCTAAAGAATGTCTAGGGTACCCCAGTGTCCAAAAATCAGTGCTCGTTAACTTGTATCAACAATCAAGTTTTCTATCAGCACGAACAGTGTGGCGTCATGGGACGTAACAGTTGCGATTTTACTTGGAAACCAGTGTTACGATACCGATCGAAACTTTACTGCCTTCGTCATCGTTGTATCTGCTAATAACGACGCAATCGCGAAAATCCCCTTTTTTCGTTTACTCTTTGGCGACCAATCGATAAATTTATCTATCGGCATCGGCGTACGCAAGTGCGATGAGCAATTGCACGCGACTCTTTGCACGCCAGATCAAGATAGCACGTGTGTGAAACAACATTGCATCACTGTTTGCGTGACGATACGAATACTCTGCAAATGAATGCCTATTGCACAAATATGATAAAATTTGCATTTATAAGATTTCAGATTATTTTGTATACCAGTGCAATGATTGCAAGACGGAAACAATGACTTTACAAAATCAGGTTGAGCACTTTGCAGAAATATAACATTCGTTGAAATTTCAATGGCGTAACTAGAATTTTTATTTGCAGTGAACTATATTCAGCGGTTTTGTTAAAAGTATAATGTGCACAATTTCTTTAACCCGAAAAATGAACACTACAGTATTTGTCTTATTCTTTAGATCATTGATTCTTAACCCCTTGCTTTGACGAGTCTGACTCGTGACGCACTCGTACTTCAGATCAATTTTACTCGAATATTCAATGTGGAGTTCAAGAGCAATTATAATTTGTATAGTCAACAATTGCATAATAAATTCACATAACATTTCAACTTTGTCTGTTTTAATATTGTAGCTGCTATTAGTTCTGACTGACAAATATAGCAAGAGGTACTGTGGTCCACGAACCTCTATGGACCCGTGTAACAATTTTGACATTAATGTTACATCCCATAAATTTTCGCTCTTGTTCAAATAACTCCAATAAAAATCCCACGTGGACAAGACTTCTTGTATTCGTTATTACTTAGCAAGTTATTAACATAACAGTAAAAATGTAATTATGAATAGACGAGGTAAAAATACTGTTCAAGAGGAGGTCGGACTACATAAGCTTCTGCGTTCAAGTTTGTAGACGATAACATGCAATAAATATTTTACTGTATATTTTACTTTGATTGCACTTATTGTTCAAATGACCCCTAGTACCTGCTCTATCTGTACTCTTCGTGATTCGAATATGTGAAACGTGACCAAAACGTATACCGTGTACAAATTAACGAGATTTATGAGCACGATATACTTCGGGAAGCTACTATATTATCATCGTTAAAAGTTCGAGGCTGTGTCGTGTTTACAGCAAGAAACGATTCGACAGAGACCCCTCGCGAATCACCGAGGTCAGATGCTAAGTGTTTGGAACTGGCAGAGTGTTTGTTACCAGATTTCGTGTAAAATACTATTTTAAGCGGCGGTCGCTAATGTTTTTCCGCGGCCGATGCACAATCAAACGTTGAAGTAGGACAAGGAACGCGATTAGGTAACGCAAAAAACGATCGACATCGACGCCAACTACGTCACGATTCTCTGCCTCTAGCTGATAATCGTTGCTTCCACCACCGTACGGAGATTAGAACGTAATGAGTCGATACTTTTGAAAAATAGGTTTACACGATTCCACACGTATCACGCGTTGTGTCTGTGCTAGCGATACCTGCTGTTGATTTTAAGTGCAAACAATTCGAGTCGAATGGAGAGAAATTTCGGTGAGAAATTTATGAATGCGATTCGATGCGAATGCGTCAGAAACTCATGAATAGTTAAGCAAATTGTAAAAATTTCAAAATCCTTAATTTAAAAATCACTGAACTCCGAAATTCTAAAATTCTTACCAATCCTAAAGTTCTCAAAATTCTAAAATTTCTAAAAATTTAAAACCTCACAAATTCTAAAGATTCTAAAGATTCGAAAAATTCTCAAATTTGAAAGATTGCAATCTATAAATTACAAATAATTTGTACGATAAATACTTCAATTTTTAAATAATCGGTGTAGTAAGAAGACCGAATTACTGAGCTTAATTTTATATTCGAACGATTGAGAAACACTGTACGTTGATGATCTTATTAGATTCGAGCAAAAGAACGTTCTATCAATCCCTTATAAACTGTATGCGTTGATTGAAATCTTGCTAATTGGTTCACTCGGGTGATTGACGTATCTCATTCGTTAGATGACTTAGTCTGTGTAAAATGTATTTCATTCCTAAAAGACATTAAAAAAAGAAACTAAAGTTAATTCAATACTAAAACAATATCTGGAAGTATAAGTACCCATCGCATATTGCCAAGGTACGTTAAAAATATGGAAATTTCTTATTTTACTTTTTAGAAAGTCCTATATTGAAACAAGCATGAAATTTTCAACATAGAAATGTAAATTTGGTAGCTGCGAGAGCCACTGATATGCAAAGTAACGCATTAACCGGTTGATCCTTATTTTTCGTCTGCCAAACGAAAAAAGTGGTTATTTCGAGAAAAACATGTTAGTCTCATGTACGTCTACACGGTCTCCAAAAGATAAAGACATACAAATATAAATTTTATCGCTGAATATTTCAATATTTATGGGATAATAACAATTTGCGTCATTTCACACGAGAAAGTCCAAAGAATCTTTTGACGTGAAATGCAACCAAAATATTTCGATGTCTGTATGCATTTTATTTTGAATTTATACGAAATATCTGTTAAATGTTAAAAATCCAAAAAAAAATAAAAATTTATAGGAAATGTCTATTGGTTGTTACAGATCTGAAGAAATTAAAATTTGTTGAAAATTGTAATTAATTACAGTTTCATATCTGAACTCAAATTATAAATGTATTATAGACACAAAAGAAATTTGCAAATAATTTGGATGTTTGAGGATCCCAAAATTTGGGAAGCTAAATTTAAGAATTTGAAAATTTGGGAACTTAAATTTAAACGTTTGAAAATTATTAGAATTACAAAATTTAGCGAACAGAATATTTGGGACTTTTTAAATTTACAAATTTGGGGCTTTGAACTTTTAGAAATTTGAGAATTTGGAAATTTTATAGTAATCCAACGCATGACCACACAACGAATGACAATATAACGCGTGGCAATCTGTCCTTCCATAAAAATCCAAGTTACGCCAATGCATTCGACTGAAACATCGAAACGCATAGGTATAAATGCTACAATGAATTCCAAAATAAAAATTGTTATCTCAAAATGCGATCTGACGCCACTTAAGTATAGACTGCTTCCCGAAAATATGAACTCGCCCCTAAAAATACGAACTCGAACCTAAAAACGTGAACTGTTTCGGTTTCGTTTATTTTTGCGATAGATTGCCACGGAACTGGTCAATGTCCGGCTGTTAAAACAACAAACTATCGTTACCAGCGAAAATGTATTCATGGAAAGAACGTAATTAATCGTTGATGACTAAGCTTGTCGATGATGAACCAATTTAGTTCCTGGATACAGCCGACGTGACGAGAGCAAATAGTTTCACTCTTCCTGCTATTTATGCTTTTATGATTGTACTGACGAGCAGCTTCCCTAAGGAAAATGGCAATATAAGGGAAGAGGACTTCATCACTCGTAACACGTTGCGTCAATGAAACATTTTTAGACTATTATTCGTCTTATCCGATGACTTCTTAATTAATACAATTGAAATAATTCCTAAATGCAACACATTCTTTCTCATCAGTAATTTTTGTAGACCTTGAAGTTTGCGATCTTTAGATTGGAATAGAGATTTTCTATAAAATTTTGTTTCAAATCTAATAAACGTTCATCGTCATTAAATGATGCGAGCTGTATGTGAGGTTATACGTTTCATAATTGATACTATATGTATTGTTGATAGTATATGTACAGTCAAGAGTAAATAGGGTTTTGTTAGAAAGAATATGGCGGCCAAGGAAGAAGAGGCTGCCCACTGGTTGATTTTTAGCAATTTTTGGAGATTTGAAAAATTGTGGGTCTAAGAATTTGAGGTTTTTGGAGTCCGGGTTCTACGTATATGGGAATCTAGAGATTAGGGTGTCTAGAAATTTGAAAATATAGAAATTTGTGGATCTAAAGGTTTGGAGATAAGAATTTAGGAAATTAGGAATTTGCGAATCCAGGAAGTTGGAGATGGGAAAACTTTAGAATTTTAATATTTAGAACTCTTGGAATTTGGAGAGTTCAAAATTTGGAAATGAGTCCTGTACAATTTTTGTATTTTAGGGCTAATGACTATAATTAACTATCGTTTTATATATCATTACTGATAGGACTATGAAAATTGATGACATAGAAACAGAGATCCTCTCGCGCAATTTTTAAAAGCCTTGTAAATTAAAAATTTGAACGTTCTAAAATTTGTAAATTTACGATTTTTGAAAATTTGTAAATTTATCATTTTCAAAAATTTGTAAATTTAAAAGATCTGAAAATTTGAAAATTTCTCTCTTCCTAAATTATTATATTTTTATGAATTTATTGAAAGAGACGTGTATCTAAGTCAATCGATAAATATTCATCGATATCGACGTAGTCGGTAAGTAAGGTCTCTCATGAAACAGCACCATACATATATGCATAGTTAAAAAAGTAATTAGTTTTTTGTAAGAATGGAATCACATAATCACATATTCACATAATTGTCAAAAATTAAACTAAGTCTAGAAAGTTTGAAACGATTAATATACATAATACTTTTCTTGCGGAGATCTTTCTCGGAGAAACCTTACTTATCGACAATATCGATACTATCGACGAATACCAAACAGTGCTGTGCTATATACATATACTTACCTGGTAAGTATTACATAGTCAGGTAAACAGCCTCATCACTCATTATTTTTTGATTACCAAATATTCACATTTACAAACTTCGATATTTAGAAGCCCCAAACTTACAAATTTTCAAATTTATAACTTTAGAATTCCAAAAATTTTTAAATTTGGGAATCGAATATTTAGAGATTTAAGAGTTTGCAGATTTGGAAATTCGAGGCGTTGATTTTGGAAATTTGGAAATTCGAGAAGTTGATAATTTGAAAATTTGAGAGTTTAGTGATTTGAAAGTTTAGTGGTTTGAAACTTACGAATGTGAGAATCCGAAGATTTCGGAATTGTGGAAGTGATGGACTTTGAAAATGAAGGAATTACAAAATTGAGAAGTAAAGAAATTGGGAAATTGGGAGATCGAAAGATTAGTAAATTGAGCAAGAACCAGTTTCGGCTATATAATGATTGCTAATATGCTCATACATTAACGTGCGAAGGATTGGCGTCAAGGACTGCATGTGCCAGCAGATATGGGCTGTCGAACAAGAAAAATTGTATTTTGGACGCGCTACTTTCTACGCGTTATTTACAAACAGTTGCGTTTTCGACAGATTGTATTTGAAACGCATGGAAAATTGTATTTATATTCGACTCATTGTTTGCGACACGTTATTCGATTCATTATTTGCGGTCATGCGTTATCTTAATGGAAGACTATTCCTTTTCTGAATGAAAGTGAATTCTATTTTTCTATTGCCGCTTTTCTAATCGTTCTCAATACTTAGTATTAATAGTCCAGTTATTTGGTAAGAGTTCACAAACAAAACATTCCCTTATAAACCCCCCAAATCAAAAGCAGTACCTTTTTAGAATGAACTTCAGCTTTGACTGTTATTTATTGTCCTGACATAGATCACTGTTTCCTTCGTTTCCTATTACAAAAATGATCCACTTTTCATCACCAGTCAAACTGTTTTTCGTTAGTTCTATTTTTATTGTATAGTTTCTATTTTTCATATAGAAACATTTAATGATCAAAATGTCTCTAGTTGTATACTTTGGATTCGATACAACATGCAAGTTCATCATCATTAAGCTTCTGTTACCTGTCATTTTTTTATCGATGAACTTTATAACCCACTTTTGAGCTGTACTATTGTTAATAACATCACAAGTTTTTAGTTTTTATTTCTTCTTTGCAAAATAAAAGAGCATTAGATGAAAAAAGTAAGTGTTTTCATTCACATTCGCGTGCGGTTAACAAGAAATCTATTAAAATAAAACTGCAAAAAATTAATGCAGAACGTTTCTATGTTTTTTCTAAGATAGCACGGGTATTGATTATATTGGCCAGTATCAGAAAATTATCAACTTATGATAATATGATGAATAAAATTCGCGTTCGGTTAACAAGAAATCTATTAAAATAAAACTGCAAAAAATGAATGCAGAACGTTTCTATGTTTTTTCTAAGATAGCACGGGTATTGATTATATTGGCCAGTATCAGAAAATTATCAACTTGTGATAATATGATGAATCCATTACGCGAATTGATCAAAATAAGCTGCCGATGACGTACGAAAATCACTGTAAATGGTAATTTTTAAGATACTTGAAAAAAAGTGTAAGATCAGAATTGTGATGTATAAGTAGTTACGTCAACGAAAGGCCTGCATCAGTAGAAGGGATGGCAGTATTAACGGACCAAAAGTATTTAGGGGGATACGATAGTGGGCCTGATTTCAGTTGCGTATAGAAGGTGCCACTCTCCACTTCGTTAAGTTCGTGCTTCCCTCGAGGAAACCGTGTGTGAACAGTATAACCGGTAGGCAAATATATCGACACTTTGGTACCTAATTTTCATCTTCTTTCTATCGAATTATTTCATCATTCTCTGTACTGTGCAATCATTCATTCATACTCTCATCAGGGTGAATTTCGTTCCGAAATAATTCATCAATTACAATTGATGTCAACCATAACTTATCGGTGATCGGTATAAACTAGGGTGGGTAAAATTTAAATACTATTCGTAATTTCGTGAAGTTTTAATGTTATTATCGTAGATGATATTCGTTAAATGGTATAATTACCTATAGATATACAAACGCTATTGATATACTTAGTATATAGGATATTTCATCGATTCTATTTTTTGTACTATCAAAATTATGTAATATTTTTAATATTGTGATGCGATCGCATTATTATAGTAACACTTGAAGAGGTCTAAATTAAGATGGAACACAGCAAAATTAGGGACAATATTTTTATCCTCTACTCGAATTACACCGTCTAGATAATG
The DNA here is from genome assembly GCA_036983795.1 of Megachile lagopoda. Taxonomy (NCBI): domain Eukaryota; kingdom Metazoa; phylum Arthropoda; class Insecta; order Hymenoptera; family Megachilidae; genus Megachile; species Megachile lagopoda. The sequence continues at coordinate 11,016,854 of CM072800.1, forward strand.
CAATAAAATATGAAGTCTCACCGCTAGCTCTGTAAAAAGAAAACACAAAAAGAGTTGTGAACCTTCATACATTACGTAGATGATGTTTTGATAATTGATTAGTTAATATATTACGTGCAAATACCATGTCACCGGTCTGACAGATTAGATACAAACAATAATAAACAGAGAAGAAAACAAAATGTAAATTTCAAACAGCATCGCTGTAGCAAGAACATAATTTAAATTAAAAAATTCAATTTGTATAAGAAGTTAAAGATTTTGTTACTACGTGTCTTAGTACACGTATATGTTTTCATGAACGTGTCAATAACAAAATTTTACTCAATTCTTACTCATTCTTATTTTGCTTGAAACATTCAGTCTATTTGCACAAAATCTTTTTTGATAGCCATCGACCTTTGGATAATAACTTATACAATATTCGTATTTCATGTTTGGTTAGTAATATAAATTAATATGTACTAGTGTCAATTCTTCGTCTTTAGGCAAATAAAGCTAAATTCTGTAAATTAAAAATAAAAAGACCGTTTAGTGTAAACGAATAGAGAATCTGAACAAAAATTAATTAAAATCGATAGTGAATAACATTATACTCAACCTTTGTACCCAGCCAGAAAGAAACAGTTTTTAGGAACTGTTGCACGCAGTCGGATTAAACAAATTAGCAAGAATGCCAATGACGAAGGACCTTGTATGCACAGACAATGAGTTAATACAGGACGAACAGTCGATGACTCAATAATTTCGACAGTCTATTAAAAAAACAATCTTGTTACTTGAAAGGGTTCCGGTTGAAAGTCCTTGAACATAGTCCACTTTTTAAAATTAAAATAGTAAACAAACTTAATAGACTTTAAATTCGCAAATTTTCACAGACAACTTGAAGAGAATATTGAATTGAGGGTTTGGACATTTGAAAATTTGGAATTTTGAAAATTTGGAAATTAGTTGGAAATTAGTGAAAATTTGGAAGTTTAGAAAGTTTGAAATTTAGGAATTTTAGGATTTGGAGATTTGGGACACGTCGAGTTATAACTTTGCCGACGATTTGGAAATTAAGAAATTGGGCTTTTAGAAATTTATATTTGTAAACACGATCATAACTTATATAATTTTAGAATGATCGGATAACATTTTTCCTCTTCGTCTGTACAATTATATTGAACTTACAATTCCTACGACGAGTTTCCAATATTTTCGGTTGATTATTTTCGGTGAAATTAATTGAATTTTTGAATTTTTCGCGGTGAACCAGGTGCATGAACTTTCATCCGCAATGCATTTTTTCCTACGTGAAATTCGGCGAACCGGTTTCGAGAAATCCGAAAGCTCCAAGAGCAGCGAAAGAAATGGAGCTAACGACTGAGGAAAGAACGAAGGAACGGAGAGAGTTTATACAGGAAATATTACATAACAGGGTATAAAGTCATGCTGCAGACAACACGGAAGAACTTTCTTCGATGCCGCTCACGCAATATAGTTATACTTCCATTAACCCAATACAACATGTGCCGCTTCCATTTTCTTTTTCCTTCCGTTATCTTAACCGGTATCGGCTAATTGATCCTTACTTATTACTCAAGGACTCGTGTTTCAAGTTTTCCGTTTCCGAATAACAATCGTTTCATTCAATTTTCCCACTTTTGCATACTATTTAATTTATCTCCTAATCATCCGAAATTATTATTCGTATAATATTTACCTTTCGACAAGAAATCAAACGCCTATTTTGATCTCATTGGCGTTCATGTTTTTTATCATAGGTTTAGTGTTAATTAGATATATAGGGTGTCCTACCTAAATTGACTTGAATATCTTGCTTATTTTTGTATAACAGAAATGTCAATTGAAAACATTATTTTGTTCAAACGGGCAAATATCATGGCGGTTAAGAAATTTTTCTCAAAGTCATTTTTTCCGAGATTTCAAGATCATTAAATTTTAGTTTATTTTCATTACTATGATAACTGAGTTCAAAACGAATCAAATAAGATAATACCATAACCTTTACCTACACCTTCACGTAAAAGAAATACATAAAAAGTAGGTAACTGATGGATGCAGGAAAATAACTGACAAAAAGATTAATGACGGACATTTATTCCGATTTCATCTACATAAATTAATAAAATTAATAGAAAAACGATTAAAAAAAAACTGATCGAGTGAGTTCGTTTCTGTTTACCTTATTAATACTGAAATAGGCAAATTGTTAGTTACAAACCACATAATGTGACGAGCCGAGTTGTTTCGATAAACATTTGTCATAGATAACCTTGTCAGCTCATTTGCATTTCAATGCGCAGTATTTGAAATTTAAAATGGAAAAATCGGGTTGGTAAAGTGAGTTCGTTTCAGTATTCTTATTTAAAAAGGCGTTGTTTAAAAAGGCGTAGACCTTCAGTGCTCGGCAGTTGTGAAACTTTTAGCGTGAAACCTGTCAAATTCTGGTGTGAATACATGTGTCAAACATTCTAGTAAAAGCTTCGTGACTTTGATAAAGGGGTGGACGAGGTACATTCTTCGCCGCATTTTTAAACAGAAATATTTGCTGTTCGTATAATTGAAATTTTTAATTAAAATATTAAAGTGTCGTACATTCTTATGTTTTTTACGAGTGTATTATTAATTAGCGAGGGTTCTGTCAGTATAATTATGCAAAGTTAAATATTTACTACGAATTATAGGTATTTTCTTTTTTTGGTAGCCACTGTATTTCGACAATATCGAATTTTATAGTTGTCCTAAATAAACACAAAATTATAAATAATCTTTTTTCCAGTGATCTAAACGTTCCATCTAAAGATTCCAAGTAGTATTTAGTAGCTTATAAAATTTGTACCACTGCTAAAATTCAAGCAGTCGCTATTCAAAAGTGGCGTACTCAAGATTTCTTATGCAACTACCTTGTATACACGTTCATTAATATATGTCACCTGTTACTTTAATACAAAAATTATATTTTATTATTATAGTTCACTCAACGTTATAATTGTTCAAGTATTTAGTTAGTGCATACTTTAAAGTTAGTTTAAAATTTGTTGGGAAACTACAAACTTAAGATTTGAAGGTTTGGCTATTTAAGAAGACGAGAATGTATTTCATTTTGAAGATTTGTGAACTTGGGGATTTTAAATTTTTCAAACAATGGATTTGTACGACTGTTTAATTCGAGCATATAATAAAAATGAATAAGATCTAATAGACAATTATACTAAGAATAAGTCAAGTATGTTCCAGGAATATCACAAAAATTAAGCGTTGCAACGACAAATTAAACTCCTCTGGAATAAAAACGTTTAAAAGCTTGTAGCAATTTGCGAACAATTAAGGAAAGTAAATTCAGCTAGAATTAATTTTTAACGTTGACAGAAGGAAGGTGTTGGTAGAACAGTGATTAAATCCATGGAACAGATGGTTTCAACATATTCAATCACGACCCTTCGTACCGATTAAAACGAGCTACACAGCTGCAGATTATTTCCTTCTTCGTTAATATATGTATATTGCAAACTTTCGCGATAATAATAAAGTTTTATCTCACATTTTTCGGTAATGGTAAATTATGAGGGTACGAAGAGAAAATTTAGGATTTTAGAAATTTGGAGATTTAGGTATTTGAGGATTTGAGTATTTAGAAATTTGGCAATTTGGGAATTTAGGGGCTTGAGGATTTGGGGACTTGAAGATTTCAGGATTTGGATATTTAGAAATTTGAGGATTTGGGAATTTGTAAATTTAGCAATTTTGGAATTTGGGGGCTTGAGGATTTGGGGACTTGAAGATTTCAGGATTTGGGTATTTAGAAATTTGGCAATTTGGGAATACGGGGATTTGAGGATTTGGAAATTTGGCAATTTGGGAATTTAGGGGCTTGAGGATTTGAGGACTTGAAGATTTCAGGATTTGGATATTTAGAAATTTGAGGATTTGGGAATTTGTAAATTTAGCAATTTTGGAATTTGGGGGCTTGAGGATTTGGGGACTTGAAGATTTCAGGATTTGGGTATTTAGAAATTTCAGAATTTGGGAATACGGGGATTTGGGGATTTGGAAATTTGGCAATTTGGGAATTTAGGGGCTTGAGGATTTGGGGACTTGAAGATTTCAGGATTTGTGTATTTAGAAATTTGAGGATTTGGGAATTTGAAAATTTAGCAATTTTGGAATTTGGGGGCTTGAGGATTTGGGGACTTGAAGATTTCAGGATTTGGGTATTTAGAAATTTCAGAATTTGGGAATACGGGGATTTGGGGATTTGGAAATTTGGCAATTTGGGAATTTAGGGGCTTGAGGATTTGGGGACTTGAAGATTTCAGGATTTGTGTATTTAGAAATTTGAGGATTTGGGAATTTGAAAATTTAGCAATTTTGGAATTTGGGGGCTTGAGGATTTGGGGACTTGAAGATTTCAGGATTTGGGTATTTAGAAATTTCAGAATTTGGGAATACGGGGATTTGGGGATTTGGAAATTTAGCAATTTGAGAATTTGGGGGTTGAGGATTTGGGGACTTGAAGATTTCAGGATTTGGGTATTTAGAAATTTGAGGATATGGGAATACGGGGATTTGGAAATTTAGCAATTTGGGAATTTGGGAACTTGAAAATTTGAAGATTAGTGTATTTAGAAATTGAAAATTTAGGAATCTGGGATTTGAGAATTTGAGGTCGTAAGTCAAGGAGATTTGTAGATTTGTAAATTGAGAAAAGTCTACTAATTTCAGAAATTGAAAGCTGTAAAGATTGGGAAAATGAACAAATCCTGAAAGTGAATATTTGCAAAATTTCCAACTTTATTTCATTCCCAAAATCAAGGACAGATTCACATTTCTCCTCTTCTTTACTGAAAAGAAATTTACATCTTCGCACATCCGACAAAGTCTTTTTTATAACGAGGTCCTTTCCGGTGTCTCTAACGTTATCTCTATCCTTTCAACGATATCTCCAAGTCTTCCCAGCTACTACCAAACCATATCGTCGAGATCCGTTTTTAACCCCCTAATCGAAAAGCAACCCCTACGAGTGTCGGCATCTACTGGTTGTGTCAGCTGTGCCAGTGTTACAGGGTGGTTCGTCGAATCGTCGACATAGTCAGTCGCGACCCTTCTATCGTCACGGAAACTTCTCGATCGAGGATAGCTTGTATATAATTCGTTTCGGGCCGAGAAAAGAATGAGGGAGAGAGAGCTATAACACGGAAGAAAAACGGGTCAAAGGGTGGTGCGTGTACCAGGTGAAACCTTGAGATGTTCAAATGCGATGTTCAAGACTAAATCCCTCGTCCGCGAATTTTGATGATTTCTTGTACACGGGATCGTTGATACTCTGTTCGATCTCGAATGATCAGGAAACGAACAAGGAACCGTTACGTCGCGTTTGGCAGGGTGAGTTGTGCAAATGAAAATGATCTACTGTCCCAGTTTGGCTTCAATTTGACAACGTGTCTGCTTTGTACAATTTACAAGTACTTTCATAGTGTTATGAAATTTCTGTTTTCTTTAAATTAATACCGGTACATCATTGCTCGACTAAAATTATCGTTAAGTCAGAAGCAAAGTTTGCTTAATGGTAGACAATTTAACGTGTGGTACAAGGCTTGCTACGTTTTTAGTGATAAGAAAATATAATTGAATAACATTAGATTTGACACACTCAAGGTAACACGTGCAAAGTTAAGATTGGATAACAAAACTACCGTGATTTAAATAATTAAAATTATGCACTGTCGCGCTGTAATTACCGTTTTTGCGCAAGTATGATGTGCAATAATTATAATTGAGTAGTATTAAGTAGTATATATTAGCAAAATAAATATATTAACGCTACTTGTAATTGCAAATACGAGACAGAGAATTTCGTAATAATATAGGCATAGGGATATAGAAAAATAGATGTAGAGAAAGCATGATCTAGAGATCTAACAAGATGAGGTGACATAGATATGAGCTTATATGAATATGAGGATATAAGGTATAGGGCTACAGTGTATACTATAGTGTAGAGATATAAATTAAGACAACGTCTACGCTTATTTTAAGCAGTCTCCCAATCAGAAAGCAATAAATTGAAAGTATTAACTGATAGAAAATTGCAGACGCGATTCAGAACCGATTTGCAGAATAAACAGTAGGTACTATAATACTCTGTTAAAGTTGTCGTAATATGTAAAGAGGAAAATAGGTCGATTTATCGGATAACTGTCCACTTTCTCTTCCATTCTGAAATTATCATACGTCAAATAAGCACACTTGAGCGTGCCAGGAAGGAACGAGAGGCAACCTGTTAGATTTTAGATACATGTCTACTCGTTCGCATTTCCATAGGTCTGGGTCACAATTGACACACTCATTCGACAATCACCTTTAATCTGAAATTTGTGCTGCCTGCAGTGTTTTAATTTATTTCGACAAATACGATTCAAAGCTTCGAACATCGGTATCCCCATATGACAGTGCACATGTTAAATTAAATTTTCGCAGAAGCTCGTGTTTTATCACCACTCGAATAATACTTCTCAAATTATCAATTTGTCCGATAAATTATTTCACTGGATTATGATATCGAATCAAATTTTTCTGTGACGTTAAATTACATTTTCATATCAATGCGTTCTTTTAATCGATGATACGTGCGTCACGAATGATCCAAAATTGTAACGTAAAATATCGTGAATCGAAAACGGGAGGTCTCTGACTAGAACCATCAAGGTTTTTACTAAAATCTTCGGATTCTCACGAATGACGTCCACGTGCCTTACGCTCGCAATGTATACACGATTACAAAATGTAGAACCAGTAGAATGCATTAATTTCTCATAATTTAACTCGTGGTCAGTCGGGTGTTCCCAGAATTTCACGAAAATGTTTTGCAATGCTGGACGAGAAATGAATAAACAAAACTCATAAATCTATTTTTTATGATTTCTGTAAACACTGAATTCCCACCACTATCGCGACTTTGACTTTTATGTTCTAAACTACGTATTTCCGATTTTTTGTGACTTCAAACATGTCGACCTTGGACGTCAGGAATTGTTAATTTTGAATTAATTTATAGACTCCTAAACGCGTGAAAGATATCCTCAAGTATTTATTTATGATGTTGACATTTATGTTGTTAGGGAACTTCATATTTTATTTGTCAAGTGATACAAAATTATTATGCATTAATTATTAGTACACACATTTCAAGTACATCAACGATTACACTTTATCATTTTCCTTTATATAATTAATTTCACAAAATCTTTAAATATTTTGTATAAATAAATTAGTACACATTTTTTAAATTTTGAATTTGACAAATGAACCCTTCGAAATAGAGTTTTACCTTGGGGTGCCAATCATTATGTACGTCGTCCTATTTAAAATGAGATTTAACAAAATCAATTCGTTCGATTAAAAAATGAGTGTAACTCTTTAAAAAGATTAGTATAAATAATGCAAAATTTTATAACAAGTACGAATAATCATTCCACTACAGAATGATGACCCTGTATTACTCAGGACATTGATCTGTACAACGTATCAAGGTTTTTTGGTCAGCGATATCACAAGTACATTACATGAAGTAAATAAGTTTATTACATAAAGTAAAGGGAAATGAGAACACGATTACGAACGGCATAACAAAATGGTACGTATTAATAGGTTAATCGTGTATCATCCGTGAAATGTGTGCACGATATGTAGGTTGTGAAATGGAGGAGCGATCAATATCCTTGAATGTTCAAGTATGATGTCGATCAATTCTTTCGGAGCACCTGCGTATTAGTAGCAAAAGTTACAAAGCAGATATTTTCAGAGTCATATATTTCTCAAGCAAAAAATAAACGAGAAGATATAACTCTTTTGTGAGTTGATAGTACAGTTCATATAATAATTTCGCAGTTCATGATCAGATTTGTAGCTGAAGTTTGCGGAGTTCACAGCAAAAATCGATATTATTGACAATATAAGTAGACTCTACTTATATCGCCTCCCGTTGGGTGATTAAATGTTACATCGTATCACCACGCGTTGCACTAACATACGTTAACAAATTTTCGAATTTGTAAATTTGAGAATTAGCACATTGCTAAATTTGTAATTCTACAAATTGGAAAGTTTAAAAATTTGTAATATGAACAAATATGTACGATAAATGTGTTTGCGGTTGAACGTGAGATAGGTCAGTATAGCGAAGCTGATAAGAAACGATAACCCCTCGTACCACTTGTAGAGAATTATCAATTCGTTTTCTGTAATGCTTCCACTCGAAAAGAAAAAATCAATCACTCAAAAATGGCATTATCTTCTATGCATCGTATATTAATTTATACGATCGCGATAAGAATCTTCTTCAATAGTATTCACGTTGATCTGTAAAACAGAATTTCGCAAAATAAGAATAATTTCTAAGTTATAGAATTTGACAATATATTTCGAGAATATTGCTACATTTCTAAATTTGGCAAAATATGATTTAAAAATTTGAGAACTAATTTGCTACTGCGATTTAGAATTACAGTTTTGCAAAATATAATTGCAAAGTTCTACGCTTAAAAATTTGAAGTTTTCTTAGCTCCTAAATCTTACAAACATAAAAGCTTTTAAATTTCATACCAAGACCTAAAAATAGACTGCAAAAGAAAAGAATGTTTACAGACAATCGTGTTCTTTTTAGCAACTGCTTTTTTTCGTGTATAATCAATATAAAGAAGATCGTCGAAGAATCTGCTAATATTTAACAGTGATAAGACTACTAAAGCTTCTCGCGTAGCAAGCAATCCACTTAGTAAGAGGCGATTTTTACTCTGCTCGATGAAGAAAGCAACTGTTCACCTCGTACGATGCTCGTTTTAGGACAAGGTTGTCTTGTGCTATTTCCCGTAAACCTTCGTCTGATTGCCTGAATAGATTGGCTAATTAAAAATTGAGCCGTGTTACCAAACTATGGTTCAGGTAACAGGTTACAAACGATACTAGACCAAAGGTATTCGATTTTAAATAAAAAGCTTATATACATACCTCCACGCATATATTCATTACTTCTGTCAAGGATGATTCCTTTCAAATGAAAATCTGTTATTTCGCTAAATTTTTTGTCCACGTGATGAATATTGTGTTTTAAATTCACTTCTGTTTTTATGGATGCCTCGTGATTAGTTAACGAAGTTACCAATCACGTTAATTTTCGTAGAAGGTCATCTATGATCAATATATTCGATCATCGATGAATCGTATTCAATACTGATTTTATTATAATGACATATTACGTCATTAATGTGTCATTTTATTATTTCATAATACGCCATTATGTACATTATATGTTCCGATAATATAAACATTGTAACTTCGTTACGATGATGTGTACGAGATGTACCATTACATTACAATTTCTTATGTATTTAATGTTGCAAGTATATTTTTTATTTGATCAAATTGATACCATTATAATTATCGGTTTTTAGACAACCGTTGCTACCCTACTTATTAAGATTGTTTTATGTTCGACCCAAGATCAAGAAGATAAAAATCATAAACATGAGCATGAATTCTTTAATAACTCTTTAGTCAGATCAATCGTTTGATCAGAATCGTTGCATCGTTGAATTTTGTTTGTTTGTTGCAGGTACTGGAGTCAAGTATTGCTTGAACAATCTTCATAATGGGCCCGGAAAGTGCAGAAGCCAGCCCGAAACAAGGAAACGATGAAAGGTTCATGAACGGAAATTCCATCGAAGAGTTTTTTGCGGACTCGGTTGTGATGATAACTGGGGCGACCGGTTTCGTGGGGAAAGCTCTTGTGGAGAAGTTGCTTCGAGCCTGCCCACGTGTGGCCATGATTTTCATCCTAATTCGTCCGAAACGGGACCAAACGATCGAACAGAGATTTAAAAACTACCTGCAGGAAGCGGTATGCAAATTACTTACTTCATCACCTTTATCTAACTCCGGTATTTCTCGTTAGATTACTCCGATTTGAATAATCCTCTTTAGAGAACGAATTCGTTGACCCCTAAATACGTATATCTCTGCGAAGCTGATGAAATATGCAGAAATTGTCAAACTGTGTGTCAAAAATTACACGGGAAAATACTAAAGCACTTCTCGTTCGATAAGTCAGTGCAAAGTGTTATTGCGGAAATTAGCTGAGATATAATAAGAATGTAAATAAAATTGTTAAATATAGAAACGATGGTTAATGAATTATCAATAGAGTATTTTGCTATCGAGCACGTAGCATCTGATCGCGAGAAAGATGTGAAAGTTTGAACGTAACATTCAGGTAATCGCGATACACTGTTGAATAACACTTTCCTCGGAAGTATCAACTCGAACATTTACGTAGACTTAGAATTCATTTAATAAATCAGGATTGGCTGTGCGAAGAATGCACACTTTCTTAACATTTTGAACTATTTTCACGATGTCTAAGTATAAATAACAGTGTCACAAATTTTTGTCTAACCGGGATTTAGTCGAAAACTACCGAATCAATTTTAATTAAATCTGCACAGTTTCGTTTGGTTACAATCTGTACTTTCATCTTGATATCGCAAATCGGTCTGATATTATAAAGTTTCATCCTACTAATTAGGACATATATTCTTAACTTGTTAATACCTAGTAATTATAATTTTAATTACTTTAATTACTTTAATTACTTTACATTACAAAGCAATGATTAATTCAGCTAGTCATGAACAAAAACTAGAATAACATAAAGATGTTCTATGACAAGTGCTATTAGACCGCAGTATTGAATAGTTATATAATTATTGAGTTATATAACTATTGAACGTTGAAAGATAGGGTAAAAATGTCAAAAACTTTTGCATTCATTTATATTACATTTATGTGTACATATAAATATTGTAAAAGAAAATTGATGATTATGAATACGTTTCATGAGAACGTGATTTTCCTACAGGTGTTCGATACGATTCGTCCGACGAACCTTTTGAACAAAGTGCGCCCTATTAAAGGCGACGTTGGCCAACATGATCTGGGTCTATCGCCAGAAGACAGAAAACTGCTGATAGATAAGGTGAATATAGTGTTTCACAGTGCTGCCACGGTGAGATTCGACGAGCCATTGAAAGTAGCCGTAAATTTGAATGCAAGGGGCACCGATGGTATCATACAACTCTGCAAATCGATGAAAAATTTGATTAGTCTCATCCACGTTAGCACAGCTTACAGTAATCCGGATCGAAAAGAAATCCAGGAAATCATCTATCCGTAAGCATAAATTCGTTTTTCTTATTCTCATCGACGTAACGTTAAAATTCGAAAAGAATCACAATCAGATGTAACATAGTCTTCCCAAAAATATGGACAAATTCAGCGTGACGTAGGATACTTCATTTTATGTTACAAATTGTCCGAAATTATGAAATTCTAAAATGTCCCAAACCCGATCCCGTATTTGTGAAATTTTCAAAAAAGTACAAATTCCCGAATCCTGAAATTTTCACATTTCCGAATTATAGAAACACTGATTTGTCAAATTCGTAAACTATCATATTTTCCAAGTTCCAAACATCCTGAATCTCAAGTCCTGAAATTTTCAAATTTCTAAATTCTAAAGACTCGAAATCCTTCGATCCTCAAATTGCCAAATTCATCTCAGGGAAAAAATGTGAAAGTTATTCAGTACAGTCCCATTTAAAACATCACCCATTGCGACTCTAGAGTATATGTAATATCAATTTATTATTAATGATATCGCAGCTCAAAGGTGAAACCTTGGACGATGATCGATATGTGCGAAAGCCTGGACAGTAATATACTCAATGTTATTGAGAACAAGATTTTAGAGCATCATCCGAACACGTACACCTTCGCGAAAAGTTTGGGGGAACAGATAGTATTGGATAATGCGATGGATTTGCCGATGGCGATCGTGCGACCGAGCATAATTGGAGCCGCGGAAAAAGAACCGACTCCTGGTTGGGTGGACGGTATATTCGGAATGACAGGTATTTCCGTTCAAATGAAATTATTTGTTCGACAAAATTATAGAGAATCATTTGGATTGTAAATATAAAAACTTCGTAATTTGAGAGTTTAGAAATTTAGGGAGTTGGAAACATCAGAAATTCGAGGGATTTAGTAACTTCGAAAAGGGATTTGAAATTTTCAACATTTGGGACTTTGGGGATTTGGTGATATAGGAATTTGGGTACTTGGCAATTTGTAAAGTTGGAAATTTTGATTTCTGAGAACATAATGATTTAGGGATTTAAAATTCGTTTTAAATTTCAAGTATTTTATTTTCAATACAATTGCGATATAAATTTTATATATTTTTCAGCTATGGTAGTGAAAGCTGGCGGAGGTGACACAGCATCGACTATGTGTAATCCGAAGTTCAAGGTGGATCTTGTACCTGTTGATGTCGTGGCGGATACGTTAATATGCGTTGCGTGGCACAGTTCAATGCAAGAAAGTAATAGGATTAAAGTTTACAACTGCACGACCCGATCGGATCCTCTCAAGTAAAATTCATTATGCAGATAATTTAAATATTTCCAACCACTAATTTTCTTATCTTTAACGAGCAATCACAAAGTAGAAAATCCAACTAAGCAATTCTATCGATGTAGTTGTATTTTCGCTAAAAATCAAACATTTGAACTACAAAAATGCTAAATTCGAAATTTCCAAATCTTCAAATTTCTAAATTTCTATATTACCTTTTATTTTGTCATTTTCAGATGGGGTTACTTGAACGATCGCATTATAAAATACTCCATCGAATCACCATCGTGTTATCTAATGTGGTATCCATGCAATACATGCAGAACGAACAGATTTATTCACAATCTTTCGAATATCACCCTTCGACTTCTACCTGCCATCTTCGTCGACATAATTGTGAAGCTCACAGGTGGTACGCCAAAGTACGTATCGATCCGTTTACAGTATTAAATGTTTAAGTATCCCGAACTTTGTCCTTTGCCGTGACAGTTATGGAAATTGGTATAGTGACTCACTATTGTAATATTTGGACACCTTGGAGTGCGAAGTACTATTGGTGTACAATCGTAACGTTTGTGACCATTTTAAGCTTTTCTAATATTATTTACTGGGACATAACTGCAAATAAAATTAAATTAAAACACATTACTGTACTTTGATTCGATCATAAACGTTAATTCGGTTAATCATCATAATTTCAGACTGATGAAAAGAGTACGAAGTGTTAAACGCATGTCCAGATCAACAGAATTCTTCCTACTAAACGAATGGACGTTCCATAACGATAACTTGTGCGATTTAGCGAAGAAACTGAAGTCATTGAAAGATGGCAATAATTTCACCGTGACCACGGAAGGTCTGAATTGGGAGTCTTATATACGAAACTATGTTTTAGGAGTCAGAAAATACATTCTGAAGGATACTCCTGAAACAATAAAAGAGGCTCGTAATAGGCTGCATATGTACGTATATTGTATAATTAAGATTATACAGGGTGTATAAAGAAAAAGTGTTAACGTTGATATGGACAATTTGTGTATGTATTATGCACGCTTAATATTTTCAAATTTTCAAATTTCAACATTTTATTCAATATTGTTCTCTCTCTGTTCTATACCAAGTTCCAATGCTCGTGAACTTTTTGGCGAGCACTTGCGTACCACTACCGTGGACCATCTACAATACTAAAAAAAAACACTCATTGTTATGAAAGAATTTCATCCATATAAGTGTTGACATTTTTTTAAGTATCCCGTATGATAATAAATAGAAATAAATATTATAATGTTTGTTCAATGAATATTTTGTTAATTTCAGATTCCATTGGTTACATCGACTCACCAAAGTATTCAGTGTACTCGCTGTGCTAATGATAATAATGCGCATTAGTCACTGATGTTTGGTAAAACAATGATGTTACTTCCGTATATGTTAAAACTAAATGAAGGCATCATCGTCCATTTTGTCTCGATAACACGATTTTCGTACTATTCGTAACGAATTCGTAATTAACTTAATACTTTGTAATTAATTCGTAACTAAATCTTGTAAGTTATCAACAGGCAAGTTACGGTAATGTATTTGTTCCATTTGACCATTAATGCTAGTCAAATACATTACCATAACTTGCCTGTTGATGACTTACAAGATTCAGTTAAACATTTTCACGCGTGGTGCGCGATGTTTTACTTGTAAGATAACTTAGTTGTGGGACCATCCAATTTTGAAAAAATTCTCGTGCCTAAAAGATCTGAAGAGATTCTCGTTTTCATGTAGAATAAAGAAACGACAGAGAACTATTTTCAGTGACTGAATAATTTTTTTATCAACGAAACACGGGTGTAATTTTATACTAGTAACGCGATACTAATCGTAACGAAACGTCGTTGTAACACATTTAAAACAAAATTTCAACAGGAACCAAAATGCATTTAGGAATCTTTCGATATCAAAGGGTCTAGCCAAATAATTCGTGAGGGTAGGTTCCGAGAAAAAGTCGGAAAAAATGCGACTTTTATTGAGCACTACTTTTGTATTAATGTGGTAGTTACATATTGACGTAACTATTATTCCCTAATTTTTTAAGATCTTTCGGTGAGGCCTGCCGTAGTTAAAAAAAAATAAAAACCGATTGCTTTGAAAAAGTACTTTCCGCTTCGAATTTGCAGTCTTTCAATGCAATCTTTCATTTCAATGCATGGGGGTTGAAATTTGGTGTGAAATGTTTTTTTGGATATGTTACCGACTGACGTATTGGGTGTTTCATCTGGCTGAAGGGCTATGGTGGTGGTGTCCATTCCGTCCGGTGGTATCTCTTTTTCCTGGTCCTGCTCGTGTGGGACCCAGAGAAACTACGAAAAGTTTAAGACAACCCTGACGAGGCTAAACAACTCTCGAATAAATTTATTATTGAATAAGCGCATCACCAGAGATCTGCTAATTTTTCAAGTTCGAATGTGACTTCAATTCTTAAGAATTAGAAGATCTCTCGCGATGCAACACCTATTCAAGAGAATCATTTTACTCATGAGTTTAGCCTCGTCAACACGGGTCAACAAGGATCGAAGTCATGTTCGATCCTTGAGAAGAGAAACATCGAAGTTTATACGGTCTGTAATTAATTAGACTCTTGTGATTTTCCAATTGACTTGTGTTATTCTCTGGCCCCTTAACTTTCCCTCGTTCGCTCGCCCATAACGAATATTTTAAACAATTTTCCTGTGCGCTGTATATACATGTATGGTCCGTTTGAATCTCTTTTTGAACAAGAATCAAAGTGAGTTTTGAGAGAACAAATGTTTAGACAGTGATCAATTTTTAAAGTAAACGTATCATGAAAATAATCAAATTGTTTATGATTCTCAGTTAAGATACTTTATAATGTTTGAAAGTAAAACGTATAGAAATACGAGGCCAACTATAAATTAAAAAAATACGACGACAAAATAAATATAACTCAGCGATTCATCGTCCAAAGGTTAATTATTAACAACATATGATTTCGTAACGAAATATATACGTTTTTATAAAATGGAAATATTTTTCACATACACTATTTACGATCAATGTTCTTGTCATGCACGCTTTTGTAACCACGATTGGATCAATTCGTCGAATGAAAAGGAAATGATAATCCTCAATTGTAAACTTCTTAAATGATGTTCGACAATAAAGACAAATAATTATTCGATAACAATGACTATATTTCAGCGAAGAATGTATCTATTAATGAACTATAAAGATAGAAACAGAAAAACAGATAGAAGAAACTGAACGAATTCGTTAATAATAGCTGTTTTAAATTTCCGTTTCTATATTCTATAGATGTGTGCACATTAGGACACGCCGTAGTGCATCGTATCACAATATAAAAGTTCACATCAAACGCTAACGTAATGTGTCAAGCAACAACTCAGTGCATTGCAAACGGTTTTTAAAAAATATAAGTCTGATATAGACTATATGTCTGAGTAGGTTTGTTGTAGTTTTTGTTGGAAGCAGTAATATTGAATACTGTTAATATAGGAGAATGTTAATATACTGAGTCTCGCCGGTAATATAGGGAATAACATTGGAATAGAAGAATTTTTCGTTCAAGTCGCCAAAAACCGTTCTCACAGATGATTCCCTTTGAAAAACGGAACTTGTCCGCAAAACTTGTCCAGAACCGGAACATGACGGTATTTCGAAGTTTCGCCAAAGATAGTGGTTTGATAAAGTCACAACATTCCGGAGATAATTATTGATGCTCTCTGATGTAATTTGATGCATAGCTCCGCATGCGTTTCACTGCGACCATTTTGTTTTTGTACATCTACATAAAAATGTATTGAATTTTTTCGAAAATGGAAAGTGGCGCCATCTCTCCGGCGAACAGGATGAACTACACACTTTAGAAACTGTAGTTTCATTAGTTCCCATCTTCTACCGCTAGATGGCGGCACATCAGACAAAAACCCTTAAACTAAATAAGATTAGCCTAAGATAATAGTTTGGTAAAGTCGAAGAGTTTCAACGTTAATTGGACTTGCACTCCAATGTATTTCGATTCATAGTATAGTCAATTAAGCTAATAAAATCAACTATATTAATTGAATTGAACCAAAACGTTGCACGCGACGCCATCTGGCGGCAGTGTGTAGGAACTAATGAAACTACAGTTTCAAAAGTGTGTAGTTCACCCTGTTCGCCGGAGAGATGGCGCCACTTGTCCAATTTTTCTGAAAATTTAATTAATCATGATTTTATTGGCTTAATTTACTATAATATACATTCCGAAGTTAATTAGTCTTGCTCTCCGATATAATTTGATGCATATTATAGTAAATTAAGCGAATAAAATCAGTATTAATTGAATATTCACGAAAATGGGACAGGTGGCGCCATCTCTCCACACGTCAAATTTAACTTTTATACTATAGAATGATTTGAATTTCAAAAATGTAAAAAATGTCAATTACATTATTTGTATTATTAGATTCATGACTGTAAATAACATATAAGGTACTTTCGAAAATATTACAGTTTTTAATTTATGTTCTCAATATCTACCTTCAATTTCCTTCAAAATTCCTCTATTGTACATTTTTTACCATTTCTCAATCGTATAAATTCGAAGTATATCATCCATAAAAATATAAGGTATGCAGGAATAAACTTTTCACCGACAACCGTCGATAAAATTTTAAAAAATTCTTAACATCGATCGAGTTTAACTGCGATATCTCGATCTCGCAAAAATCTCGTTAGCAGAGTACTATCGCAATTATCGATCGATGCGAGTCGCGCAATGGTATCCTTTGGTAGTGGTGGTGTTCGTGCTGGGTTTTGACAAAAATTCGAGCAAAAGGGTGTGTAAAATGCACAAACGGCATAACTCGGGGACTCTCGAGTTGGCCTCGGAGATGCTTCCAAAAATAATAAATGGTAAAAAACGTCGGAATTCTGAGAAAATATCACCGAGTGGCTTAGCTGTCGCATTATCCACAGAGATGTCTGTACCCTGAGAAACGGTCTGACGGACAGACAGACGTCTCTGTCAAGTTTTTGTGATTCCCGTCGAAATGTTTGCAAAATTCGGGAACTCTCCGGAGCGTGTTTCTTTAGCTAGTGCGTGTTATTCTCTTGAATGCGTGATACCCTGTGTGCCAGTTTGTCGGTAGTTGTTATAGTTTCTGGTGACGGTGGAAAAGTGTAAAAAAAGTAGAGGAAGGGAAAGCGTGTTTTCGTCCGAGAGCTGCGCTAGTGGACTCATCAGTAAGGCATTCTAACAGACCCGTGCCTTAGTCGCGGGGTTATATATTACGGATGGACAGGAAACTATATATAGGAATCAACAGCTCGTCGAACACTAGCGAGAAAGCCGACGTTTACGTTGCGCGCCGTCTAGTGGTGACGAGCATAGAAATGAGCCCGCCACATCACCCCCTTTCCAGTGTTTGAACGTTGAATTCCGAGTTCCGAATTGGTGGTCCATCAAATCCCCGTCTGCTGCTCTCGTTGTTTGCATGGCGTCGTGTTGTATCGTAACGATGGAGAATTTTACCACTGAAGCAGAATTCCATAATGCGGCGTTCGTTCCTTTGCTGTCTTAATCCTTGAGACGTGTGCTCTCAAGCCGTCGTGGACGCACAGCAAAGTCCGAATTATAAGCCGGTCTCCTATCGATCCTAGGATGGGGCGACGTAGAAAACGCGAACAACTATTAGCTCGGCGAGTCCCTGACCGAGAGTGGGCCCGACGTCGATCGGTCGTAGGGAGGGCGCGACAATCCGAAAGAGTTGTCATATCGTTACCGTCGAAGCCATCCCAGGAGCGAGAGAGACGCGGTCCTGGAGATTGCTTCCTAGGACAACCGCCAGGAGCGCGGAAGTCGGATTGTGCGAGCAACGCCTGGCGGCGGAGCAGCGACTCTCTTATGTTTGCGCAGTGACTACAAATATAACAAGACTATGCATGCCTTTGTTCTTAAGGGAAGATGAATCTATGGCTCGGGAACGAGCGCCACCTACTCTATTTTAGCATAAAATTATGAAACACTTTGCGCTGCAGCAGTTTAACACACTTAAGGGTAACAGTAGATTGCTTTGATATCGACTGTAACATTATTTGAATCATTCCACCGATGAGATACTATTAAAGGTTGCCAACCTCATATGCTATCCAAAAAAGCTGACGTTTTCTAACGTCCTGCGGAAAAAAGGGGACAAATTAGTAAACTGTATTGAATTATCATGGAATTTTATACGTATATGTTCGAGTTATGACTGGTTATTCATTGCCGCACAGTCAGAACAAAAAATTAATATTAAAAACAAATAAAGTTTTGGATGAGAACTTGAACTTACGTCCAAAAATATATAAAAAATTCTAGAACAGTAGTTATGTTAATATATCATTACCATCATAATATAAAAGTAGTGCTTCTACATCCACAATAAAAAGTTGCACTTTTTTTTTCAATTTTTGTACAGCTTTCTTCACACCTGGAATTTACAATAAAAACGTCTTAAATAAATCTCTAATATGCGCTACTGAGCTCGCAATCTTTTAAATTTTTTATCATTCATAATTACATAAAAAGGATGACAAAAGTCATTTTTGGTCAGGGTGACTGAACAGTTAGATCGGGCCCTGGGCTTGGGTTACAGAACATCGAACGATCCTTCTCAGCTTCAATAATCCAGATTTTCGGTCTGTTTTAGCCTAAAAAGCGATGTTGCCGTACATACGAAGCTTCATTTGGCAACATTGTATATATTTTATATATATGTTGGCGAGATAAACGTAACGTCGAACAAGTTTTCGTTCACGATGCGCATTTCTGCTATGATTGGTTCTTCGCACTTCCTAATCTGAAGTAACGCGCAGGCGTTGGTAACGTCAAAATAACTTGAAGAGTGCGTACCTAGTGAGCAGAAAGTTTTAGAAATTATTACTTTTCCACAAACATGTTGAAAATATGTTCTTGACTTTTAGTCGGCTAAACAAGTTAACATGATCATGAGTTATTACTACAATTCTAAATTGCATTTAAAACCGTGCATGCGCTCTGAAGGGTACATTATTTCATTTTGTACACTTTGCTGTATTTCTTTCATTATATACGCCTATATAATGTACATATTTTATTACATATACTTTCAATATTATATTTTTACTACTCATACATGTATTGTTGTTCACCTTGTATATGATCACGAAGTAAAAAGCAAAGCTACAGGGATACCAACTAGCTGCGTGAATTGCTACGTTTCTCTCGTTTTAATAAAGTATATCTCCCTTTATTCTGCTCCAGTGGATAAGGTAGTTGTGTGATGTATGTGGTAAAAGATAAACGGGTAAAACAGATAGAACTGTCGATATAGCTGCTTTCTTCTACCTATCGAACCTCACCCTGGGGTCCTCGGACCCCAAAATCCATGACCCCTCGAGAACAAAGGCAAAGAGTAGATACAACAAGAGGCGACACTCCGGGCGGCGCCTTTGATGTTCGGCAAAGCCTGTCCCTTTAAATTGGTTGTACAGACGAGCGGGAAATTTAAATCAAGTGAATGTAATTTCATGTCACCCTCTAATAATTAGAAATTTGTCGCAAATTTTCTATATATTTCTAATATTAGCTGTCGAAGTACTTATATCAATTTTATAACATTGAAAAATTGAAAAAGAAAGATATGTAATAAAATTATTACTCTACAAAATATATTTTAACACCATAAAGAAATGACGAACTATTTATTACAAGAAAGTACAGATAAATGTGTTACAAAAAAATGACAATATATTTATTACAAATAAATTACATATGATGTGGAGGTATAAACCACTCTTTGCCGAACGCCATACTTGCACATTATGTACATTCGCTTTTCGGAGCACCGCGTCGAAATCGTATCCCCACCCTGCTTCATTTGGCATGGGCATTTAAATTGGTTGTACAATTCCATCTCTCTCTAAAAGTAGTTTCTTTGTCAGAGTGTCGCCTCTTGTTATACCTACTCTTTGACAAAGGCATGCAAAGTCTTGTTATATCTGTAGTCAATGGTTTGCGATTCTCTTATGTTATTACAGTTTCCTACCAGTACGGACGCCACGCCGCGTGGTAACGCATCGAGACTGTTGTATCACGTCGAGACTTTTGTATTACATCTGTTATGTTTAAATAAACCGAAATAACGTGTCGCAGTGTGTTGTGTTTCTCTCGCCCTCGCGAGGTATGTAGGGTTCGATCCCCTACACCAGTCCGTGGAGATGTTTTCGTCGCCGGCATCTGTAGTGGGCGAGCCGTCAGGCTACGACTTTCAGAAAGAGGAGAACGCCGCCAAGTGGAAGGGAGTGTTTGTCAACTCCCTACGCAAGGTATTTTCTCCTTTCAATTTATTCCTACGAAAATTTCGATCAATCTACTTTCAGTTATGCCCTGATACTATCGATAAGCTCTCGTTGATTTACGACATTGTCATTGTCACGCATTTCACGTGCGAGTTTTTTATTTTCTTTCAGAATTCACAGAACACCAGTATTTTGAAACACAAGCTTGAACAAAACTGGTTTCCAATAACAATATTGAAATAAACATTTTTGACAATTTGAATTATTATTTCATGACTAATGTATGCCATTTGATGTTACCTTCTTTATTTGATCGATTAAAAGAATTTACAGTTAAGTAAAAGTTTGTTCTTGAATCGATGTTTAGAATGATCGGTGAATGGGAAACAAGGAAAAGTACATGAATCTATACTGCAGGCCAAAATCATACTGTTCTGACAAATATCTTGAAGATTAACAGATGCATATTATCTTTACTAAGATTGCTACATTGTATTTACTACGGAATAAGTTATATAGCTGTCCCGTCAAAATTGAGAACAAGAAACGTGTATCATTATTTATAAAGAAGAAAAGTTTTCTTACGTAAATCATCAGTCATTAACAAATTATTCCAACTAACTATAATAACAAATGATTTGATTATGTTTATATATTGTGTAAAGAGAACGATTGATTAGGGAATTAATCTGTAACCTAATATTAGAATTGTTATATAGAACATGATAATATAGCACAATAATTTTTATCGATAAAATACCTTCTTAAGCAAAAGATTATATTTGAGTAACAGTACACTTATATGAGATTTTTTGTAATAAATAACAATCATCATAATTTAATAGACAATTAATATAAAATAGGTATTGGAACAAGTACACCCTAGTCTTGAAGCACGACAAGATGCCTTAGACTATGTTGAGAGTTTGATCTTGAGGCTTTTGGGAATGCTTTGTGGTCATCCTCCTCCACATACGCCTCAAGATGTAGAAGAAAGAGTAAGGCGTACATTTCCTACTCCCATCGATAGATGGGCTCTTAGGGATGCAAGAGATGCCTTAGAAAAAGGAAAGAAGAAGTCACCGCTAGTTCTTCCAGTTGATAAAATTCATCAGTTGTTACAAAAAGTAATTAAAATAAATAGATTCTATTTAATGTATATTTTAATTGTTGGATACGTATGTATTATAATTCCATATTTTTATATTAACAGGAAGTATTACAACAAAAAATTGATTTACAAGTTAGTCTTTTTGTGGTAGGAGTCCTGGAATACATTTCAGCAGATATTTTGAAGGTTGGTGAAACCTATCATTAGTTCTGTGTCAGTGATTGTTGATAATATTAATTATATGAGCAGATACTAATTAAGTGTTCATTGATTATAATTACTGTTTTGTTTTATAAAATGTTTCTTTTTATGTTATTTCTGGTATAAGTTTCTGAAAATGTTTAAGACTATTTTCTTTTCAGCTAGCTGGAAACTATGTCAAAAATATACGTCATGTGGAGATATCTTGTGAAGATATAAGAGTTGCAATGTGTGCAGATATGGTAATGTATCATTTTTAGGAAATATGAAACATGCAACATACTTTCATAACATTGCTGATTTATTAACAGGTACTAATGGACTTGTTTTATCAAGATGATTATGCAGAGGGTCCACAAAGTGGTTTAGGTGCAGTCGTTTCTCAAACTTATGAAGAATCTGTTAGGGATCTCATACATGATGAACGTCACTATTTACGTGATCTCCATATGATCATTAAGGTAAGGTAATTAATGAATAACATATATAATTGAACAAAATTAAATTTTCGTTTTTGAAATAGGTGTTTCGGGAAGAAATTGCAAAGTTAGCACAAGATAGAACTGAACTTGAAATACTTTTTAGTAATATTATGGATATTTATGATGTTACTGTAACATTGCTTGGTAGTTTAGAAGATATAATGGAAATTACAGAAGAGAAACAAACACCCACAGTTGGTTCATGTTTTGAAGAATTGGCAGAAGCAGAAGAATTTGATGTTTATATAAAGTGTGTAAATAATTATATCAATAATTAATCATAGATATATATTTTTCTGAAATATTAATTGTTATAATTGTAACATTAGGTATGCAAAAGATATTAATAGTCCAGCTAGTCGGGAAGTTTTAGCAAATCTATTGTCAAGGCCTGAAGCTAATGCTGCATTACGAGCAGCAGGACATGGATTTAAAGAAGCAGTTAAATATTATTTGCCAAAACTTTTATTACAACCAATATGGCATTGTTTTTTGTACTTTGACTATATAAAGGTACTTTTTTTGATAATTTTATTACACACACGAATGAAATGATTTATATTACTTTAATGATTTTATAATGTTTTATCTAGGTTTTACATAAACGTACACCAAGTATAGAAGATGGTGAAACTTTGGAACAAGTACAAGGTCTTTTAAGACCACTACAGATGGAATTATTACAATCTATGGCAAGTCTTCCAAAAAAAGATACAGGCCTGCGAATGCAAAGTAGAGCAAGAAGGCAAGCAGCCTTAGAGAAAACTAGTGAATTACAAAAAACTGTTGATGGATGGGATCAAAGGGATGTTGGACAATGTTGCAACGAATTTATACGTGGTATGCAGAAGAAATATCACCTTTTTTATATTTGGTTCTTGGTATGATTTAGATTACATTATCAATATAATTTCTGTTTACAGAGGATATGTTAGGAAAAGTAAGTAATGGACGAAGGTTAACAGAACGAAAAGCTCTTCTGTTCGATGGTTTATTAGTTCTTTGTAAACCCAGTGGTGGCAAAAGAGTTAGCGTTACTGTTGCAGCGGTTGGTGTGGTAGGTCATCCACCTCATCAGGGCGAATTACGTTTAAAGGAAAGATTTTTTATTAGAAAAGTTGATATTATTGATAGGGAGGATACTGAAGGTACATTTAGAAAACAATTCAGACATTGTAATTGTTAATCTGTGCAATTGAAATAATTGTTAAATATGTGCAATTATATTTTTAGAACTAAAAAATGCCTTCGAAATTGCACCAAGGGACCACCCTAATGTTATTCTTGTTGCCAAATCCGTCGAAGATAAAAATAGTTGGATGGCGGATCTTGTAATGTTAAATACAAAGAGTATGTTAGAAAGAACTTTGGACAGTATCCTTTTGGACGAAGAAAGGAAGCATCCCTTAAGGTTACCTCCACCACATTTGTATAAATTTGCCGAACAGGATAGCCCAGAAAATATCGTTTTGGAAGCTAGAGAAAATGGAGGTGTTCCATTAATTAAGGGCGCGACTTTGGTTAAATTGGTAGAGAGATTAACTTATCATATATATGCTGACCCAGCTTTTGTACGAACATTCCTTACTACTTATAGGTTCGTAAATTGAAATCAAAATTTGTAACTAATAAAATATTTATGAAAATGTTTAATAATATATTGATTCTTTCTCAGGAGTTTTTGCTCACCTCAGGAACTATTAACTTTGTTAATTGAAAGGTTTGACATACCAGACCCTTCGTTAGTTTATGGCGAAGAAGAAAAACCTTCTGGTTGTAAAACAACTGCAAGGGAAGATTGGAAAAGATATAGAAAAGAGTTTTGTCAACCCGTGCAATTCAGAGTTTTAAATGTTTTAAGACATTGGGTTCGTAATATTTTTATCACTTTCAGTTCAACATATTTTAATCTCGGATTTTCTAACGTTGATTTAAAATTTGATCAAAATTAGGTCGATCATCATTTTTATGATTTCGAACGGGATAGAAATCTTTTGGAAAGATTACAATCGTTTTTAGACACAGTAAGCGGAAAGTCAATGAGAAAGTGGGTAGATTCTGTAATAAAAATTGTGCAAAGAAAATGCGAACCTTCGGAACAACGACCTATAACATTTAGTTTCGAACGATCTCCCCCACCTATTGAGTGGCATTTAAAAGTTCCTGAAGAAGAATGGGGAATATTAACGGTAATATTTATATTTTGTAAACATTTTATTTGTATTATGTCGATAAACTAATTAATGATTGCCTAAAAATTTCAGTTACATCCAATCGAATTAGCGAGGCAACTAACTCTGTTGGAATTTGAATTGTACAGAACTGTAAAACCTTCGGAATTAGTAGGGTCAGTGTGGACTAAGCGAGATAAAGAAAAGACATCTCCAAATTTGTTAAAAATGATTAAACACACAACAAATGTAAGTTGAATATGTACTAATTCCTTTATGTGAGTTTATAGCTTATGTATTTAACCCACTGGTTTAGGTAATACAAAAAGATATTAACAATACTGTTTTATTATAGTTCACGCGATGGATCGAGAAAAATATAGTTGAAGCGGAAAATTTAGAAGAGAGAGTAGCAATTGTGTCACGAGCAATTGAAATCATGATGGTGCTTCAAGATCTTAATAACTTTAATGGTGTATTAGCAATTGTTAGCGCTATGGGTTCTGCGTCTGTGTTTAGGTTAAAGTTCACCTTTCAAGTACGTTTCCTATATTATTTTACATAATATTCCTTAAATAATGTAAACTAATTATAAATTTTATCATGACTACAGCAATTACCTGCACGATTGGAGAAAGCTCTCGAAGAAGCACGAGAATTAAATAATAACGGTCGTTTTCGAAAATATCAAGAGAAACTGCGATCTATCAACCCCCCATGTGTACCATTCTTTGGTAAGCAGTGAAAAATAAACTAAACAATTTGAATAAATGTTTACCGATACTATTGTTTGGTAGGCATGTACCTGACCAACATTTTACATATTGAGGAAGGAAATTCGGATTATCTGCCTGGAAGTCCAGAACTTATTAATTTTAGCAAGCGACGGAAAGTGGCAGAGATAACCGGAGAAATTCAGCAGTACCAAAATCAACCTTACTGTCTTTCAGTTGAGCCTAGAATAAGGCATTTTATCGAAAACTTATCACCCTTCGATCCCAATATGAAAGAAGCTGATATAAGCAATTATTTGTACAATAAAAGCTTAGAAGTAGAACCAAGAGGATGTAGGCAACCGCCTAGAGTCGTAAGTTTTATTGCAGTAGTTTGAAATCATTGAAACAGGATGCGGCATTTGCGTGGAAACAAGTGTCGTACTCTATACAACAACGTTTTTCTTACCAGTTGTTTCTTATGCTTACAGCCTCGTAAATGGCCAGACTTAAACTTAAAGTCACCGGGCATTAAAGCTAGAAGTTTAAGCGGGAAACTACCAGCTCCATTGCAAGCAGTGGCTTCCAGCGTGAGGTTACATGATCCTCCGCCGGAAGTGCAACCACCAGAGCTACCGGAAACTCCTCCGCATACTTCACACATCACAGTTTCTCACGTAGGGGACCACAGTGTCTTTGCACCTGTTTTACTAGGAGGTTCGTGGGCAACAACATAAACAATTTAACCGCTGGATGCTTCTTATCAATTTTTTACGTTTATAAATGAAACACGGAAGTTTTATTTTTTTGCCTAGTGTGCTTGGATAGGTAGTAGATGTACTTTACTGTTAATATAGGTACAGCTCAACCTCCAGGTTCACCAGGTCCTCTTAGCATGTCAGGACTTTCGATCAGTTCGCCGGGTAGTAGTCCGCAAATGGTATCTCCTGGTCACTTGCCTATCCCGCATCATCAACCACAGAGTAGTCACTTCGGTTTTAATTCTGGTACGATTGGTGTAATGGGAGCTTTGACCGGTATGTCGTCGTCAAGTGGAAGTCCTGGTGCATCGATGCCACCTCCGCCATCTCCTAGCCACGTACCTTCTAATCAACCTCCGCCCCCTTTGCCACCCAGATCTCATAGGAAACGAGAAAGTTCTATTAGCGAGTCACCGCAACAGGTAAATTATATACATTTAAAAAATTTGCAGAGTTAGAATTTTCAAATTAAGAAATTTAGAATCTCTACTTGTTTTTTGTTATGCAACTCTATTCAAGGTCATATAGTAAGACTTCACTATAACGCAATAGTATGCAATTTAAATTCCATTCCTTTTCACAATATCGACGCTATAGGAAGAAATAATCATGATATATATATTACTGATTTATACTATTTATAATTGAATGCACAGGCGAGACAAGCTCCAAATGCACCAATGCTTCCTCCACGGGATAATACGTTTCCGCCGCCATTACCGCCACGAAGAGACTTGCCTCCAGTAACATTACCGCCTCGCCTTCCGTTGAATTCAAATTGTTCAGCGTTACTCGCGAGGCGGAATTCCACATTGGAAAACACATGTTCAAATACTGTTCATACACGAAGACACATGTCTTTCAATGGGCCAAGTCCTACGAAACTTCCACCTACGCAACCTAATGGTAAAATTTATAACGAAATTACATTCAATTAAAAATTTTTAGTACTATTAATTTAATCACTGTAAAAGTTACAGGAAATCTTTATTATAATAGTTTTGTATACTACTTAATATTTAACTTCTTTGTTTCTTCTTGATAAAAATTTCCGGTAATCAAATTTTAATGCAAAGTTCTACACTTATTTCAAACAGAACATAAATTAAATTTTTTATAATTAAAGAATAAGTGCATACAAAAGTAACTGTTTTGACACCCTGTATATTATTATTGTTGTACATTTACATTGTATATTATGTTTTAGGATCGGTAACACCTAGATTACCACCAAAACCGTTGCCAGGACGTCCACCAACCACCATGTTTAATTTCAATGCTCCTCCTGGATCTAGTTAAGTGTTAACATCTTCCTACCTCTAACCTAAATTAAAACACATCTTTTGGAAATCGAGATTTAGTCCAGTCAGGAGGATTAACTGAGTCGAATAACTTACTTGTACAGTGTGATTGTTACTGTAATTTCATAGAACTACGTAACTTTCTCACAGAAAGTTTTAAAAGATCACAAATTTTATTCGAGGCTTTGTATTAATGTATTTACCGTAATTTTTTACTACTTGTAACACGTGTAGTAAACTGGTAAATGTGTTAATACAAATCATTCAATACGAAAGATCATCTCTATATACGGCCCTTACGTGATGAGATGCTGTTACATTCCTTTTTTTACCATTTGTCTTTTAACACATGTGACACTATTTTTATTGTAAGTTTATTTTTCGGAAGATATAGAATATTTCATCGTATATAGTATATTTTTAGAGATTTTTTTACCAAGCGAGTGTATAATCACTAAATAGAGGGCTTTTTGTATCTTGTTCAATTTAATGAACTCGGTTATCATTTATCATGAAAGACGTTTGAAACGAAAAATTTGTACCAATCGCTTGAACGACAAATATATTAATATCTAATGGTTCAAATCTACGATATATTTTTATAAATTAGACAATGTCAGCAAAATTTATCTGATAATTTTACACTTGAGTCTCGTATCGTCAGCACAATGAACATTAGTTTTAATACAACCATAAATTACAAAAGTAGGAAGAAAGATGAGGTACAAAGAATAATATAATTATAAATTTTGCAAATAGCGTACACTATAGGATCATTTAGTAACAATGTTAACAAGGGAGGCACATGACCTCCAGAACACTGAGTTCAAACTTGGCACAATTATGAGATCCTCAGGAATAATAATTCGATAAAATTATAGTGTGCACTTTTTCAAGATAAGAGAAAAATTTGGGTGTACAGTTTTCCATAAATGTTAAAGCTTAGCAAATGCAGAATCCATTATAACCTAGAAATAAACATACAAGCTAGCTATACGTTTGTAAGTACATATGTTTATGCAGCGTCTCATCACTAGCCTATAGTGGATTTTGTATTTAATATAATTTAAACAGTTAAATAGAAAATATGTAACTTTAGAAACTTAGGAAGTTTACAATATGAATCATAACATTTAGGTTAGCAAAAACAGCACCTTACCACTAAACTAAGCTAGTTTTAGTTACGAATTTCTTCCATATTTTAGAAAAATGCATGATATCATTTTATACAATTATTTTTTGTAGGATCTCGAATAATTGTGCAAAATTTGAATCAAATCAATGTTCTGATATTGTGTGTACTTTTTATAAGCAAAAGATATAGTAATAACAGTACCTTTTGCTGAGATTCCTTAAAGACGAAATAATATAAACTAACATAATTAGCACAAAAGTAATAATATATCAATTACTAGAATCTACGTTACAGTAGAACAGATTGTTACAAATGATTATATTTGTAGGCAAGTTAAGAGAAAAACGAAAAACGTAAACGAAATTGTTTCGCTTTTAAAAATTACACATAAAACGACGAGTTTCTTGATAATTTATCTTTTAACAGAATATATCTTAAATTAAATGATGTTGAATGTTTTATATTATAGTCGCTTTCGCGGACTATTAGGAATGTATGATACATTTCATCGCAGCCGTTTACTGAACAAATTAACGATATCAAATTTGTTTAGTATCGTCCATCAGATCTGAAGGAGATCCGACTGAATGGACTATGTATCGATTTCGGTCTGAACGGTCTCCTTTTCTTTAAAACAAATCCCTATCTATCCCTCAACACAACTGTGATACACTTTTAGATTTTAAAAAGGAAACAGAAGACGCAAGAAAGTGCAGTATGGAATGATTCATAGGCCAATATACATATAAATCGAATCAATAGAAAGAAAAAAAAAGAAGTAAATATGTACATGTATATTATTATAAATATATTCTATAGTAATTATTGTAATAATGTCAAGCGTAAGACGAAGAATGAAATATTGAAATTATGTACAATAAAGAGTATATTGTATAGATTTTTTTATAGAATTTTTTATCCCTTTCTGTAAGACTGTAAACATCGCAAAACAATTCATAACACTCATATCCTGTATTATAAAATTTGTATCCTTTTTTGATGCACCATCTTTTAACAATTACTTAAAAATATTTACGTATATAACATCTAAATTTCTGTGAAACACTGCTGGAATGGTTTATCAACAGAGACTTTAAAAATGATACACACTGTTGTAAACGACTATACACATGTATACACAATTTTGTTTCATTAAGAACGCAATGTTCAAACTTTCATGTTAAAAAGATACAAGATCAAAAAGTCTGGAACAACAAGTTTTGCTATATTATCAAGCAACACTCTATTCATACTTACATCGTCAACAATTCTATCTAAAATTATACGAATAAAATATCATCTTCGAAAATAGAGAATTGCATTTTAAATATTTGTAAAAGAGGTAATACTGATAACATTGGTGTCGTAAATCGCACACATATATCATTGATCTCACGAGCATTAAGTGTTCAAGTCTTTCTAAGTAATTATTAACACTTTCCTTAACAGCGTACATTCAAGAAGCATCAAGTACGTATTCTTCTTTTGTTTTTATGTATTTCTAAGATATCACAATTATTGTTTGTACTTACTTTGTACTTACATTAGTACTTACCATAACTGTACATAGGTGGAACATACGTATGGTAGAACTAACACACTTTTGCACAAATAAATTAAATATTCTAAGAATGTTTTTAAGTACACTTCTCAGAGAGAAAACGTAATAGTCTCATTAAGTGGTTAATTAGGAAAGTTATGTAACCTCCCATACAGTCGAACCATCGCTGTTCCTGTTTTGTCTGGAAGCTACATCAACGTGAGCATCCAAACCATCGCTCAGTTTGCTGAATCGTCTGGCCCAACTACCTCTACCACCACCTGCAGCTCTTCCAATGCTTCCTGCTTCTCTCAGCATGGATAGGATGTCATCTTCGTCTTCTCTGCTCTTCAATCCTTTCTCATATTTGGCTTCTTGAGCGAGTAAACGTTCCCGTTGCAATTGTGTAGCCAAAGCTTGAGGCACGGCTGGTATAACGTAACTCATTATACCCGTTAAAGCAAAAACCTAATTCATACATTTGAAGTATTAATACATGCAGTCGTTTGTCAAACATCTACCTTACAATTTAAATTGACTCGATTAGCACAAGTCTAAAATTAGCCATGTAACGAAAGTGCACTGTACTCGTGACTTAACACTTACGAGATGCTCAAAAACAACAACGAAGGCTAAACGAGCCGCGAAGACGTGCCAATATTGTGGGCTAAGTCCGTACGGATCGGTCCGATGATCCGGTCCATTTCTATAGCCTCTGTATTGACAAGTTTCCGGATGCTTCGACTTCATATCGCTCTTCATGTCTTCTCGATAATCAGATGTATTGAATTCCGACAGAGAACTGTCGATATACCCTACCAAATCGTTCGTTGGTGAATAAACAATCGCGTACACGCTTCGCGGAATGAAATCTGATGTGTAAGCAATAACGAATGCCTGTAAACCAAATTGTTATTGAATAACAAAAGAACTGAATCATTATAAACACCTGCTAGATTGAAACCCTCGTGTTGATTTTCCTATTACATACATTTGATACTACTGCAACGTAAGTCACCCCTCGAAGTATACCGAACCAAGCGCCTATATCTTCCACCCTCTCTGCCAACGGTCTCCTTGCTTCTTTCACCATTTTATAAGCGTCCAAACGTATCTCCGCTATATTATTTAGTAGTGCAAACAACGGCGCTAATGGAAATGCCGCCACGAACAAGGTCACGAATCCGTACTGCAAAACTGCACACCGGGAAATGATATAAAAATATGGATACTCTGATACAGTATGCATATAATGACATTGCACTGTGTAAAGAAAATTGAATTTGTTGAAGCATGTTAAAATATTACTGACTCATTTCTAGATATTCGTCGAACAAAGCAAGTCTACCAGGGTCTTGCAATTGATAATCCTTCTCCCAACAAGTGTACTGGCGATCGTGATCCTTAGTAGCGGCGACGTGATTCCTTTTGCGCCACCAATTCCACAATTTCGGCGACAATATCTCCACAAAATTATTGAAACACTGTTTGCCCACCATTATAATAGCAAGTTGTATACAGACTTCCGATAAACAACCAGCTGGATCGCACACATCCGTTTTTATGCGAAAGAACTCTGAGGATCTTGCGTCAGCGTCACCCGGATGAACAAAGAACCTCCCCTATGAATGATTTTCTTTAACGATTTTGGTTCCACTTATTATGCACATAACTCATTATTCTGACAAACCTTGAAGAAGGCGATGTAAATGAGAGACGAGTAGAAATTGACAAATTCGAAAAGAAATATCTTGAAAGTGAAACTAGACTCGTATTCGGTCTGGGTTCTAGGGTTCTCCATGTTAACCATCCATCGTGCTAAACGATGATACACTCGCGTAAGTAGCATAATGATTACCAAGTTCACAAGAGCAGCAGTGATAGAGGTGAAGATTTTTGCGTGTTTTTTTAAGAATGATCCTCCACCGCTATAAAACACCGATACGAGTGATATACGGTAGATAATGGTTCCCAGTACGGCACCCAGAACCACGCATATCTAGTAACATTATGATACTTATATTAATTCTTAAGTTAATACAAAGATATTGAAATAGAATCTTAAAATAATTATATAAAATTACCATAAAAAATACTATAGAACCCGTGGCACAGAAACGTAAGGCTTTAGACCACGTTGGTAAGTAAGGCTCCCTTTCCCTAGTTACAGGATTTATTCGAAACGTTTTCACCGTGGTTTCAAACTCAGGTCTAGGTTCCTCGTCACTTTCAACGTTTTGGAGATCCCATTCCCAAATTATCACAGCCTGCCGTCGTTTCCATAATTCAAGAAAGGTTGTAGCTATAAAAATGATTCTATAGTAAAGCATAATTCTTCGATGGATACAGTTATTATTATTTCGAATACTGTACCCCAAAATGACATAAAAATAGCGAAAAATACGGTGGCAGGATTGTCGAATAAATAAGTTAATTTTGAAAATATGCAAGACTCGCCAAGTGTCTGATAATCGCATGCTTTGTCGCAAAGAGGACATAACGTGATATTTCCTAAAAAAAATGAATTGTGTAAATAGAAGATCTATTAGATACATTAAAATTAATAAAACAAAAATTGTTTGTAGTATTACCTGCTACATTGAAATCACATATCTCTTTACTTGGTATATTATCAGGACTCTCCATGCTTCCTACACCATACATGAAACACAACAGTCCAACAATTGCTGGGGGATACAAGCATTTCGTATAAAATCCTAACCATGCAAAATACAGTGCCACTTTCTCCCCAAAATATCGCCTGACTAACCACAGAGGTTGCCTTTTGTACCTACAATACCACGTGAAGCGATATAACACGTGCTTTAAAATTAAAATTTTGCAAAAAGAAACATTTGGTAATGGTAAATTACCATTGAGAAGGTCTAGCCCATATTAAGTATAACAAATGTCTATCAAGAATTTCTCCATTGAGTCCTGGTTTATTGTAAGCCCCCTCGTGTAAAGGATAACAATCGAGGTAAGTACCATCAGCCAGAAGTCGACGAATACCGGCTTTCTCGTGAGTTTCATCGTACCTTGCTCTCAACAGTATTTGCATCACTATTAATGATCTTTGAGCAGGCGTGTAAGCTGTGTCCCTATCTTTTACTACAAATCTAGGTAGAAAGAAAAAAGTATTGAATTCAAAATTAATTATTTAGGAGGAATTAGTTTCCCGTAGGTCCTTCACTCTCCTTTCTATCTTTGTATTTAGTTACCTCTCTTCCCGATCCCCAGAGTCAATACTATCATAAAAACTCGGTTCTTCTGGGTACTTTTTAGTATCCCAAGTATGCAACCTTTTTATCCAACTTATACACCGCGTCCACTTGTCCCAAAGTTTCGGTCTCTCCTTCGCATTCTCATTGTCCTGTTAGTGGAAATAAAGAGTAAGACGAATCAC
Organism: Megachile lagopoda; assembly: GCA_036983795.1. Lineage (NCBI taxonomy): Eukaryota > Metazoa > Arthropoda > Insecta > Hymenoptera > Megachilidae > Megachile > Megachile lagopoda. Next base: position 11,050,480 of record CM072800.1, read on the forward strand.
TTTAGCTTTTGTAATTAAAACTGTATAATCAACCCGTTTCTATTAGACTTCATTGATTATCAGTACGGAAAGTCATAGCAACTGGGTCTTGTTCCATATGATTTAATCATCATATGCAGAATAACAAAAATATTGTAGATATGAAAGTGTTCTAACGCACCCAAGCTTTAACAGAGATCGTGATAAACCTTTTAGTAGGTAGTTTCAAGTTCATCACTTCGGCATATTGAATTTTAATCTTCCATGGAATATGTAGTTTTAGAAAATACGTTTTCCTATCATAAGAGTTCTCCTTTGGTTCTAGTTCTAATTGCAAACCCTCTTTCAGCAGATTCTGCTGAAAAACCCGTCTCTGTTCTTTTCGACGCGCTTCTAATTCAGTCAACACACCGTTGTTCTCTTCTTGGTACACCAACACCATGTCGATTCGTCTACGACCATCTCTGCAAACGTAACATTGCATTTAGTATCTTGTAACGAACGTAATAATTGACTGATCCATTTTATTTTTGGAACAAAAACAAAATAGTTATAAGCGTACATAGGTACGACTAATAATATCGTTATAAAAGAGCACTTGATCTAAAATTAAGTACGATCAGGATGAAAATATGTTTCGTTTGACGTGAACTTATTATTAGGTATAGATTTAATTAGTTTTTAGTTGCAACTGGAAAATGTGAATAAACGAAACACTTATTCTGGGCCCTGCGTGTAAGTGAGGTGATAGTGTGGTCTATCGACAACAATTATATTTTGGTAAAGTTTAGTTAACATTTGGATAATTTAACATAAAATCAGTGCGAATATACTTTTATGCTGACAAAAAGACGTGTATCATTATCATCAATACTAATACATTTTATTTACAAATGCATACATAAAGGTTATAATGATAAGTGGTGCTTTTTACGGTGCGTAACAGATTTATCGAGTGCCACAAATGTTATGTTACACACCGAAAATAAAGAGTTTCGGGATCTATTTCCGTTTCCGAAGACGAGTCTTTTCGTAATAGAGAATCTCTGGGTACATCGTCCGGAAATATTGGTGGATCCAATAATGGCGGAGAATCTTCTGGAGTTGCTGGTGCCGTTAGCTTGGGACCTACGGATATTAATGATGTCTTCAAGTTCTGCTTTTAAGTTACTAATTATTATTGACCTTTTCGTTATTTCATTAATTCTTTGATTTCACATTGGAACCTATAGATCCTACCCTTAATCATGGTGACCTGGCTTATATTCGAACGTAGTGATACGGAACTCATTTGTTTTACATTTGAACGCGTAGACTCGAAATCAGGGTATAAAGAACATCATGTCTATAGAGTAATAAATTGTTAGATTTGGCATTTACTGTTTGGCGCTATGCAACTTTTCCTTTAAGATCTAATGATCATATAGTCTTCGTGACCATGTTGAAGTTGCACGTTACGCATGTAATATTAATATGATTCGTGACATAGTGACATTCGTATAGTATGTATATTGATCGCAGTTTATTGACTTAGGCCTATTTCTATCGTAACATGCTATGAATACTTATCTATAGGTATCGGCTGTTTAAATTCATAGTTATACCATGCACTTCGTAATATAGTTCACTAAGTTACTGTATAAAGTCTATTGCATTTTCTATAATTTTCCAACTACCTCTTTACCTTATGCTAAGTATCATACCTTACATCGATCAGCTAAATTATTTTCACGATGTGAAAACAATGATTTATTATAAGTGACCTTTCTTTCAAATTCCTAAATTCTAAATTTTGCTCTCAGAAATGATCATTTTAAACCTCATGAAGTAAAACATAACACGACTCGTTCCAGACTTTGAAACTTACCAAAAGCATCTCGAACGGTCAGGTTTGCTCCCGCGGGATAAACGCTAGTTTTAGATAATTTACGATGGTTTTTCGGCGAGGCGGATTGAATACCATTTTTATCCATCTGGTATATCATATCTTTACTGTTCTCAACAGCATGTGTGTTTTTATTCACGCGAGATGAAGTCGATTCTGTCGAAGATTTTGTTCTTTGGGGTGATGGACTCTCTGATGGTACTCTTGATGACACATTTTCCGTTTTTGTATTTGAATCTGAATCACTTTGGCTAACCTCGACAAAACTATTTGTGTTATTAGTGGATGCACTCTGCCGTCTGCTGTGATTGCTCTATAAAAAATAATCAACAAATGATCATTGCATTGTGTTATCTTCTTATTATCCTCAACTATGATTAATATACGCCAGGTATGATCAAGCGGTGGATCGCAAGTCACATTCAGTTACCACTTTAATGAGTCACAAGCAAATACCTAACATTCTCCTTATGTGATGCTCTTAGATATATCGTATACCTTACATCAAAAATTTAATCTCCCATCTCTGAAATTTTTTAATTTTCAAACACCCAAATTCTGGAACCCTAAATTCTCAAATTCCCAACTCCCCAAATATTTCAATTTCCAAATTACTTAATTACTAAATTTAAAAAAGTTGGTGGACGCTGTAACGAGTCCCCGAGAAATTCTTTCAATTCGTGCCAAGTAAAACTCCATTACGATATTATGGAAACTATTAATAGGAACTTTAATAACAATACATGCTGTGTGTTTCACTGTTTCGTGCGTCTACTATTCAGAGTTTAATCCATTGCGATCTTATTGTTCGTCGGGATCGATGAAACGAACAACATTTACAGTCGGTGTAGAAAATATTTGTACATCCTTTAAAATAGAATAACTTTTTACCAATTTGGAAGTTAGTGATCTTAGAAATTTCCACATTTCTAAACTATCCACTTTGGAGATTTGAAAATCGAGCTTCCAACTTCTCGAAAAAAGTCAAGTCTTTTGACTAAATTTAAATATGTTAATCTCTTTTAATGGACGAAAGAATACTTTTTACAGTAACTGTAGTTTCAGATACCACATACTTCGTTAACATTTCATAATTTCACTAAATAATTCAGTAAAGCGTGCCTCGTTTTTCTATTGTGCTACGTAATTAAATTGATAATCTAGCATGGTCAGGTTTTATTATTCAAAATATCTTCGTAGTTAAAATTTGAACTCGCAATGCGAGTTTTTAAATATTCACAGTCTTTTTCCTTTTTTGTCTAGGGATAATAGAGATCTAGAGATATACAGGATTAAACATAGTGGTAACTGTAACTTTAGAGTGTTATAACAAATGGTAGAATGTTACATCGCCATTTTCCTAGGGAAATCTAATGTGCTTTTCAGTGTACGTATATGCAATACCTGTGTTTCATCTTCCACTCGAAGTCCACTATTGTCCATTGTGTTCGATGATACTTGATAAACAATATCAAAAACAATCACCAGTAATTATTAGAGAAAATGACATTTTTATGATGATGAGCCAGATCGATGTTGCCATCCTGAAAATCAGGACGATCATAAAATAAGTGCGCACCGATTGAACACGTGACAATATAACGCGTGGCTATACAGCGTGCGGTGTATGAAGCGTAACAATACGTGTAGCAATTCAACGCATGGCAATTGTAACTACGGATAGTAGAATTAAGGGGCTACATAAAATGCAGCAATATAATCAGAGTTATCTGTATAATATAATAAACTGTGCTTTTCTAACGATATCAACTGTTAATCACCAACCGTAATAGCAGTTCCATTCGTGACAATTACGATCAAACTAATTTCATGATAACACAAAAGTCTGTAATTTTATAGATTCATGAAACAAGAAGGGAAATATAACCATTATACCATTGCGTATGAAAAGTTATACTAAATGACACAATGCAGTTCGAATGGTTCGCGTATTTTTCAGTTAATAAATTGAATACAACACATCAAATAGAGGTCAGTCTACATCATTGCATGTTAATTGATCAATAGTATTACGTCCAACAATGAGCGATAGCCGGAAAAGTTAGTTTGCCAGTAAAACTTGCAGTAATCACTTCTGATCGCTCATCGTTAAGTAAACGAAGATCGATTACAGTTTGAGACTGTGACCTCGCCTCTAGTGGACGCTCTTTCTCAATTATGAATGGAACACTAGCTATTTATTCTATAGTTATCACCTTTCTCGACCTAGGGAGGCTCGTATGCCCTTGGCCGACGTGAAGACCTGCTGACATTCCGGTTAAGTCCTATTCGACGGACTTAAGGTAGGTCTATGGATTCGTTGCACCAAACGGAAACTCGCGGACAGTTATATATGACCCCTGTATTTTAGCGTCTCGACGAATAGATTTCGATTTGAATCCATTACTGTCCGCTTCAATCTCTATATCCCTGTAACCCTTCTTCGATAATTCTTGATAATTATGCTCCACGAACTTGAAAATTTTATTCAGTCACGTCTCGAACGAAAGTGAAGTATGTCATCGAGGTATAACGAAAATAATTGTAAGTACACTTTGCGAAAATATAATTTATAAATCTGACGAAGTGATGTATAAACTGACAAGACGTAGATCACATCTCACATCTCAAACTTCTTTTCAACTTGTCGATCCTTCTGATATCCTGAAAAGCCGTTGTTTTTTCTTGAAGACATATTCCTCCCTAAAGGGATAATTTTCTCATAGCGGACAACGTTAAAAATCACTTGAAACACCAGCGGTAATCACATCTACGATCGATCAAACCATTTGCTGCTTTTTAAACTAACGATTAGCGAAGATTTCACATTTTCAAAGTTCTACAAAGGTATCCGTTACGATGTCCGTGCTTGTCAGGTGACGCCGCTTGCTTCCGCCGCAATACTGTGACACATACTGACCTCCTCGTGGTAGGATGATACTTATATATTGCACACATGGCCATGCGTGTGTTATTTACGAATAGTAACTATACACATACCTTTGCACGAATAGGCACACGTGTATTCACGAACGTGGTTCGTGTTTCGATATTCTTCCACATATGTTCATACTAATTCGTTTGCGCTCTACACAAACTAAATAAACGTCATTTCATTCAGGCGTGTGTGTGTGTGTGTGTAATGGATGACTATGAATGTTTTTCATACAGATTTGTCATCCTCTCCATGCATTATGTTACCTCGCGTATAATAACCTCAACGGTAACGTCCCTTTTTGAAACACTTTTTCCTTTTTTACGTTGGATGTTATATACAAGCAGAAGTGTATAGACACATACTCGATACATTGTATAGAATCTATACGTGATACAATTATTGGTATACATGTCTCACACACGTGAAAGGATACCAAGGATTTTAACCTTTGTGTAGGTCTGCGATCGACGAATGTAATGAGACAATACGGTTTTCGGATCGCTATGGTTACAGAACGAGCACAACACATGTTACGTATCGTGATCATATACATGGGTATCACATTGTCGAGTGATTTTCTTGCGAAATTGAAATACTGGCAGAGGGGTGAATACGTATTCACATACGACATCGACGTTCTGAAATAACAAATGTTACAATTATGTATATGTAACAACCAATGTGTACCGAAAAAGTTTATCTTACTTTTAATACATTTCGAAAATTTGTAGGATACTTATTTTTCGTTATTAATTATTTGACTATTTACCATTTCATTATTCCACTATTTTTCTGTTTCACTGCTTATTAAGATGCTATATATGAACTGGATAATTTGTTTTAAACTAAGTACTTACGTGGATGTGCGCAGTTGATTTTCCTAAAATAGTATTTTATATAGATGCCTGACATCGTCCATAACTTAAATAGCTTAATCTTCGTAATTACATCAATCTGAAAGTCGCATAGAACAGTTAGCGAAGTAGTTGGTAATAGAAAATGTCAATTTTACAATCCTGCAATAGTTTTGTAACTCCAATGGAAAAGTAAAAAAATGTTGAGACGAATTATAAAACATATTAAAACAAGTTTTAATAGCAGTCGTACGGCGGTGCCAGATGGTCATTAGACAGATATTTATCAAACAGATATTTATCAGAGAGGTAATTGCCTACAAGTAATTGTATGTCGACTACAGTTACACATATCAATTTCGAATCCACAATATGCTAGGAAATATTTTTTAAGCAAATAATGTAAAATGTAGAAAATTATTGGAATATACAGGATAAAATTAAATATAGATTATCGCTTTAGCGACTGTTGAACATATAAAAACAAGATGTGGAGTTTACCGGTACTTGTAAAAGATCACCGAAATCAAGTCAAGTAAATTGGACATGATTCTCCTAAATATGGGTGGGTGTTATGTACTATTAGCATAAGAAATAGAAAAATTAAAGTAATAATCAAAAAAGGCATTTTTTACTATTAGAAAGATAAGAATCGAGGACGCTAATAGTACGTTGGGCAATAAAGCAACGTGATTTCTAAGCGCCGCCATTTCTTCAGAAAGAGCCAAAAATGCAGAAATATGAATTAAAAATAAAACTTAATAACAACTACGCAACATTTATATGATCTTTTTTAGTCAGATTATTGAAGTATGTTATAATAATACGTTATTTTAAAAGGGAAACACTGTATTTTGTTTAAAGAAATTTAGTACTGTATCCGATGCGTTTAACTGTACCACAACTTTGAATCTACTCGACGAGTCAATTGTGAAACTATTGACCCTAATCAAAATCATCATTTACAAAAATGCAGGAATAGATAATAAAAATAAATAAAAAATTTAAATAGTACATAAAAAAAATGTGCTAATTGATATATTTAATCGGAGTAAGGAATATTAACTGCCTAATTTTCAATGTATCGCTTGATCAAAGATGTAGCGTCATTCGCCATATTTATTTTCGATCAACAGATATCTACGAGCATTGCTTCTCGTTCATTACTATCCGTTTGTGTTGTGTGACAGTGACGATAACATTACTGTCAACGTGTATCGTTGCATTGTACAACGATATTAATTTAATATTAGAAAAACATACAAAAAATAAAATTTATACAAGCGGCGTTAAGACGCCAGTGGGTGTGTCATAATGAAGACTATGTATATAATTTTGGTGTTCGTCTTTTTACAAACAGGTAAAAAACAGAATGACTTACTTGCACGTACTACCTTGTACGTACTAGAAATTATATGCAGTTATAAATACCTATTATTAGTTGAAAATGAATTAACAAAATGAAGTACTAATAAATATTTGATGTAGTTTAACCCTCTGCAACACGATGTAACTTTAAAGTCACATATTCATGATTTGTATTTTTTTAGTATAATTATATTTTCTTGCTGTAACGAATAGTAAAATTTTGAAAAATTCTTTCATTGTTTTATGATATCCTTCATCAAAACCTTGAGCACTGTATGCTCCCATTTTGTATTTTTTAAAATTACTTGAAGAAAGGATTATGAATAATATTACAGTTGATGTGATATTCATTTAAAGTCACTCAATGGTTTACATTTTATGCATGTTTATGACCTTAATATTTATTTACATTTAGAAGAAAGTTTGTTAACATTTTTTAGTTTATGGTCAACGTACACCAACAATATCTTACATTACTCAAGAACAAATTAAAGATATTGGAGGGAGTGTAGAGTTTCGTTGCTCTGTTCAATATGCACAAGATTTCCCAGTTATATGGATAAAAATTAATAAAGATATGGCAAATGATCAGTTGCCTCTTTCACATGGTAGTTCATTAATCATAACAGATACTAGATTTGCTCTTAAACACGATGAGGCTACATCTAGTTATATATTACAGGTGATTTTGAATACAAAAGCAATATAAACATGGCTCAAAATAATTAAAGGATTCATAAATGCAGCTTAAATATAGTAATAAATTTGTAAGAATGTTCAAACTACTTATAATAGAAGTACATACATAAGTACAAAGCCTTTACATTAACTGATTCTTTAATTATTTTAAGCAATATACGAAAATTTTAACTTTGTTCTTTATTTATATAAGTAACTAATATTAATATAATACTTATTTTAGGTAAAAGACATACAAGAAACTGATGCTGGATTTTATCAATGCAAAGTGTTAATATCTTTGAATAACTATGTAACTGCAAATGTTGAACTGCAAGTTCGTAGACCACCTATTATAAGTGATAATTCAACTCGATCCCTTGTTGTTAGCGAGGGACAACCTGTGCAACTAGATTGTTATGCAGGTGGATTTCCCACACCTAGAATTTCATGGCGTAGAGAAAATAATGCTATTTTACCAACTGGTGGATCAATTTATCGGTGAGCAATTTACACTTTTATGATTATATGTTTATTTGAGTTTTCTGTTTAAATGAAAATATTACAGTGGCAATACATTGAAGATCTCTGCAATTCGTAAAGAAGACCGTGGAACATATTACTGTGTTGCTGAAAATGGAGTAGGACGTGGAGCTAGACGTAACATTAATGTTGAAGTTGAATTTGCACCTGTGATCTCAGCACCCAGACCACGACTTGGTCAAGCCTTGCAGTATGATATGGATTTGGAATGTCACGTCGAAGCTTATCCTCCACCAGCTATTACATGGTTTAAGGATAATTCTCCATTATCAAATAACCAGCATTACAGTATATCACATTTTGCAACTGCAGATCAGTATACTGATACAACAATCAGAGTAATAACGATTGAAAAGAAACAATATGGAGAATATGTTTGCAAAGCTGCCAATAAGTTAGGAACTGCAGAAACAAGAGTAGAATTATTCGGTATGTATTCTGAAATACATATAAGTCCATATGTGTATATAATGCAAACCTGATATATATTAATGTATAATACAATGACTTTATTTTTATAATTATAATGCTAATTAAATAACGTCGTAGATAAATGTGTATATATTTATAGATTGTGCATGATAAAATTTGTGTATTTATATAAAGTTTAATTTGTTCTTTTTTTTTGCGCATTTATAAGCAAGAATTTTATTATTGCTATTTTATTCATTTGTTGAGTTTCGTAGTTAGCATGTTCTAGATGTTCCTCGTTTTTTTTTGCGCAGAAACAACTGTCCCTGTGTGTCCACCAGCTTGTGGCCAAGCTCTTTATTATGGGGCTGGAGTAGAACGAGTTTCTTCAGGACTTTTGGTAGTCTTAGTTTTATTTATTACGGTTGTTATGAGGTATGTTGTTTTACAAATATTTTTTGCCGCTTTGTACTCCAAGTTTTATAGTCTATCTGGGTTACAGAATTGTCCTGTTTCGTTTGTAAATCAATATTGCTATTTTCAGAAATTTCTACGCCAAATATTAATTACTCCGGACTCCAGTGGGCAACGGCGAGTCGATGCAGTTCGTCCAAATGGTTGCTGATATTGATGTGGTTCATCACTTTTCATAAATATACATAATATTACATTATACATAAATAACTCTAGGGGCCTCATTTGTTTTAAACACTTTTTAGATAATTATTTTTGTAGTTATTTACAAACGAAATTATTAGGGGCCAGCAATATAATACACGTTGGCAAGGTACAAACTAACATTCCAGATAAAGTACATAATTACGCATAGTGAAAAAAAGCAAAGTAATATTATTAAGTACTAATAGTTCGATATACATATTTAGATATGTATATTGTATAATCTTTTTCATACATCAGTACAACTGATAAACACGAATGAAGTGGTTGATAATAATGTTACGAAATGTATTAATATTATATATAGGTATATAACAATGCAACCTTCCAGACATCTCTGGTGGCAGCTCAAAAGTGCAGCAATACATCTTAAATACTTGTTAATGCTCTATTAGAAGAATGCGAAATAATGATATTAATAATAATGATAACGATACTCTATAGCTGCCTTGTTATGTAAAGTTTGGCAAATGAGAAGAAAAAAATTAATATACATGTTAGTATCTCGATCATGATACAAATCATGTAATTTGTTTTAGATCTAGATTAACGGTTGTATATTGTAGATGAAATTATTTATACGATCGTAATTAGAATATTTTATATCGTGTGTTATCAAGCGCATAGACTGCATACTCATAACAGGGATCTTTTGTCTTGTATTACCAAGACAAACTCATGGTACTATAAGCACGGAAGCGCGTAGAATCTCAAATATGTAACATTTTGTATGACCTTTTTACGAGTTTGCAATTTTATATTTACCTCTAGACTAATATGGATTTTAATAAATGAAAATTTCAAGTACCAATCATCGTGATGTTTAGTACCTAGTCAATTTTTCTTTCAGGATTATACAATTAAACGATTCAATTAATATACGAATTGTACTTTATTATATATGGACAATTGTTCGATACATTTATTCTAATTTAAAAATGGCTTTACTGATATCTCCTCGCTTCAACGCGTCGAATGCTTCACGGTATTGAGACAAAGAGTAAACTTTAATACCCAGTTTCTCAAAATTGAGGTATCTATCGCCCATAGCTTTTAATAAAGCCATTCCCTTGGGGAATGTAAATGGATTTATATTTACGCCTACAATGCTTAACTCCTTCTTGTAAACCTGTTAAGAAATGAAATGAAATTTTAAGCTATTCATATCTGGATGTTTGAAATACTTCAGCGATGATCTATTGCTGGATAAATAATGATTCAACTGCCTGGAATAATGACGTTATAGTTATGAGTAACTTACCTGGAATGGGTTGATGGTCAATTTTGCATTGGGACTAGCAACTCCAAACACGCAGAGACGACCACCGTGTCTTAACAAAGGAACAGCCGCTTCCATAGCCGGCCCTGAACCGCTACAATCCACAACCAGGTCGAATTCTTCTTTTACTTCGTTCGGGCTCTTTACCTTGTAGTCAAGATCTGAAATATCATTACTATTTGAAGCATGATGTCCATGAAATATAAAATATCGCTATATGCCACATGTTGTATCGCTACACATGGTATAAATATTATAACGCAGAATCTAGAGTTCGCGGGACCCGAGGCAAAAATTGATGGATACAATTGCTTTTCATTATATTGCCAAATACGTTTGTAGAAATTGGCACTGTATAAAGAGGTCCTTGCGTAAAAGCTTATAAATTTTCGATTTCTTAAAATTTTCAATTTGGAAAATTAGAAAGTTTCTAAAATTTTAACTTCAAATTCAATATGTTTTATTACACACGTAGAATTCTAATTACCGAGTTGCGACACCATCTTTCGTCGCTTCTCTTGGGTCTCGCTGACCGTGACGGTTTTCCGGAGACCGTGCAAATGCAACAGACATGACCACAAAAGGCCGATTACTCCTGCGCCAATTACGAGCACATTAAGACCGACGTGGACGGGATTAATTTTGTCCCATCCGTGGGCCATACACGAGAGTGGTTCGGTGAGAGCTGCTTGATGCAATTCAACTCCATCGGGCAACTTATGAACCTGCACGAAAACAATAAAAACAAAGAAAATATTAATAACGAGTAATTTGCGAATTGTACTTTATAAATAAATAACATTATTTTAGAATCAGATAACAAATGCTCGTACGTCGCACGGCGGTTCACTTGAATCCAATAAATATTACATAATATGTATAGTCGTAGTACTCTCTTTTGTGTCTAAGACACACAGCTTACTCAAATGTACATATTTACGAATGAAAATATGTTTTAAATTTTGTATAGATTTTCAATGATACTGTTGTAGATTAATGTGACTCTACATCCGTCTAGTGTCACAGAGCATTTTTTAAAGAATTAAAATAAAACATGATACGTCCATATCATATTACGGAATTGATTATTTCATGTAATTTTAGAATAGAGATAGAAACATATGAGACGCAGAAAAAGTTATCGTCAATCTTGAAAACAAAAAGGTCTTAATAAACATGGGTCCAGCTATGAATAGTATACAATTTCAGAAAAGAAAGTTTACCCACGATATGGTGTAAATAGATAATAATCTGAAAGTGTATTTAACCAAGGTCAAGTTGTTGAACCTTCGTGAATCTCTGACAGGTTTTTTCGATATAGATTGGGAAATACAAACCTGGGTCTCTGGAACCACAGCATGCGTAGCCCATCCGCCATCTCTGAATATTCCCACGGTAGTGTTTATACCACCGGCCTCGCAAAAATGATAATTTCCACTGTGACAGTGATAGCAAGTATTGCATCCACTGTTGGGGTCGACTACCACTTTTTGACCAACTTTCAGACTTTTCACGGAGGCGCCAACCGCGTCGACTGTTCCGGAAAACTCATGGCCAAGGGTGAGAAGCCCGCTCTTCTTGCATGGGAACGATCCCTAAAACAAATTCCATTTTTATCAATTTGAAATTTTGTAAATTTTTACATTAAAATGTTCGAAACTTTGAACGCTGGCGGAGATATTATCTTTGCATTCATACGATAAGAAACATAATGTTCTGCTAGGAAGGCATTAAACAACAATGCTTACATTATGATTTGCTTATCACGGTTATAGTCTGATATTAAAGAACAGAAGGTCTTTTTGTATGCCGATGCTAATACCCCAATCTAAGATAAGAAACGCGTGGTCGATAAAATGCATCTCGTACGACCGATATCGTGTTTGGCGAATATTTGTCATCGAGAACATTGTATCACGAAACTATAGGCTTGAATGAAAATATTTCATATGTACATGTTAAGAAATTATGCAACGTTCACGTGGCCCAAGCACGCTGTTTGAAGTCACGTAACCTCGGATAAAGAGAAAAAGTTTCTGTATAAAACACGCGAGGAAAAAAATGAGATTACAAGCCCCCTTTCAGACTGTTATTAGATACGAAAATTAAACAATGATATGAACTCCGCGGGAATAGCAATATGCACGTCATTAGAAATCAATGTGAAAGGCATGTTACAGATAAAGTGGTTAAAATTCGCAGTGAAATTTTTATTTTTGCTAAATTTTCAAATTCCAAAGTTTTCAATGCTTCTGAAATCTCTAAATTTTCAGATTCTGACATTTCTAGATTCTCAAATTAAAAAATTTCTAATTCGTGAAATTCTACAATTTTCAAATCTCCAAGTTCAAACATTACGAAATTCCAAAAGTTCTAAATCTACTATTTCACAAATCCCAAGTTTCTTAATTCTTAAATTTCTGAATACCTAATTTCCAAAAATCTTACATTTCTAAGTGTAATAAATTTGTATATTCGTAAACCAAAAAGTTAGTGATGAGTCCCCTACGTCGCCATTTTGTAGTTTAGCGGTAAACGTATCGACAACAACCGCGAAATAAAATTTGATTTATCAAAATGAAACGGAACATGCAATGAAATAAAATGTGTTTATTCTATCACAATACTATTGCTAAGAAAAAGATGTTATAATTCAGAAAATTTCAACGGTGCCTTTCACTTGATATCCTAAGCACGTACTTGTTTCGCTTACACGTTAATCCAGGAGCTAATAAATTAAATCGTGAGGCTACGAATACTTCAGTGACTCACTATACGGCGATAATGAAGAATTATAAACGACTCACTTCTAGTATATGAAGATCAGTCCCGCAGATCCCGGAGTAGGCAACTTTAATTCGAACTTCGTACGCTGCTGGCACAGGAAGTTCCGCTTTTGTTAACGCGAGCGTTTTCTTCGTCACGTCGAAGCTTAAAGATTCCATCGCGTTGTTGACGGCAGTTGCTACTATGCCTCGAATGCTTCCCTATCAAACATTTATATCCCGGTTACGACATTAATGTTTGTATGGATTGGTGCCGTGCGCCGACAATAATCACTAAATATTCTCCCGAACGAGTTTTCTGCCGCCCTCGAGCGCGACACGATGGAAGGAGAGATCGAAGAGAATTCGAATATTTGGCGACAGATGGTCTACGATGGTGCGATCGAATGACTGAGACGGGAATTTAGGTGTAACGTTTGAAATGACCTTAATTGATGGCTAACCATCACTATAATTTATATTAGTAATAGTACAATATTGCTTCAATTCGAACATAGTAAAATTTATTAATATGCATATTTCGAAGTTAAAAGGTTTATGGATTTGAGAATAATAATTGATAAACTGGTAAACTGATACATAAGTAGTCATTAGTCTATGGTTTTATAATATTGTAAATCATCAACATAATACGAATAAGAAATAAAAAATTGTAAATACAAGAAAATAATAGTAACCGAGTTCTCTCGTATTTAACAAGATACAAAAATTGCACGAGATTATACTTGCACCATAATATAACAAAAAGTTAAAATACAAAATGGAAGTTCGAGAATTCAGTGTCAAACCATAGACAAGAAAAACTTGGCAATGTGCAACCTGAAAAGCTTGAAAGCATTTGTCACGGGTATTAATTGTTCAAGTGAATTCTATACCCTCCGAGATGCTTGGTCTTACAAAATTTACTTAAAAAATCTTTTTCGAGGGATTACAATACAGTGAGGACAACGAACACCCTCCAAGGAGGCAACCTTTGAACGATATTGTGATTTGTAGTCTTCCTACCTGGCAAGATACCTGAACCACTCGAACAGAGGAGCTGTTCGAGCAGGTGTATACGCGATTCATGGTGTAAATTTCACTCGACAATCGACTTCGTTAACAGGCAAAGCCTCAAAAGCCTGGCTGACACTAATACCTTGAATGAGCCTTTAAAATTCAGGGCCGAACAGACGTGACTGGTTGCCAGGTACATTTTGTAATTTTTTTAATATTGTGATATTGCTATTCTAAAAATTTTGTAATAGTGCAATCTTAACATTTTGTGTTGAGAATATAACAAATTATCGCATGTAAACTCGATACATTAATCGATTGACAAAGGACTGTACTCTGTCATTACTTTATATAAACGTGAACACCGTCTTGAAATACTGTTTTATCGTGTAGTTGCCATCGTGCATAAATCTTAATTTTGTAATTCTGTAATCTTGTAATTCTGTAGTTCTGTAACTTTGTAGTTTTGTAATTTCATAATCTTGCAATTTTGTAATATTATAATCTCGTAATTTAATGTTGTGATCTTGTAATCTTATTTATCGTATAAGTATCGTATCTTTATGAGTCTGTGACCTTTATACATTCCCTATGATATGTGAAGTAAGTGGTCCGCTTTAAAAGTAACGAAAGTATGTCCACAAAAGTTACGCGTTTGTAAGACACAAACTGATAGATTTTAAATAGATAGCCTCATAATGGATAACCTTAGAAATTATCATTGAAACCATTAATTTAAAATTTGCTGTAGTAAACAATAAACATGAATCTTAATGTATACATTAGTCCATCACATTTCCAGTTGTATATCGTATCATTTTTCATTTTGCGAATAAATTTTCCAGTGACGTTTGCGAATGTCGGTTCGCAATCCTTGTTACATCCCTGTTACAAAGGTTCCGTATAATTTAGTGTACAACCGGATGGTTATAAATCTTGTAGTGGAAAGTGATCCCCAGGGATAAAGGGCATCGCGTTACAATGTAAACCCGCTGTCAGAGGTAACAGTTTGAAACTGAGACCCTTCGAAACCATCATTTTTGACGCCTTTCCTCGAATTTTTCGTTTAGAAATCCATTCGGTGCAGGGACGCTACAATTACCTGCATTCAGACTCAGAAAGAAAGAAATTCGCAAACTTTCCAACTGTAAAAGTTACAGATTTGGGGGTTGAAGGAGATTCGTGGATTTGGGAAATTCGAGAGATTTAGAGGATTTATAGAATTTGGAGAACTCACGAAATTTGAGAGATAGATTTAAAGAATTTGGGGATTTGAAAAATTTGGGAATTTACAAATCTGTAAATTTAGAAATCTGAGTGTTTAACAATGGTAGGAACCAAACTTACAATATTAACCAAAACTACCATATCAAAGTAGGAATTTAGAAATATATGAACTTAGCAAACTGAAAAATTGGAAAAATTAAAGATTTTCGACATATCCAGAATTGAAAAAGTGACTAGAAACTGCATCTACCTGCGCATGTCCATATCTAAAAGAAGCCCACGTTTCAGATAACAATGTTTGTACACATACACGACAAACATCTAATTATAATTTGCGAAGAGGTAACTCATTGACGAAGTACGGAGTTGTGTAAGGATTAAGATAACGATGTTACCTATGAGGATCACGAAGTCGGAGTTTTTTGCAAGTCGTGCAACGCGTATGCGGAAAATTCATTCATAGCCGGTAGAATGGCTCGGGATGAACGAGCGTCCTTCGATTCACGAGAAATTTCGGGTCAACGGGACGGAGCTGGGATAGCTGGCTGTACCGGGAACCGGAAATGAGGTCGAGAATGACGTCATCGCGTTCAGTGGCGTTCATTCAACCCCTGGGAATAAACTAGGTCACCGGGCCAACTCACCCCTTCCCTTGATTGTGATCGTGGAAACGGTAACTCTGCTCGAGAACGCATGCATTCACCAGCTACCGATTCATGAGGATCGTCCAAATCGATTCACTAAAACCTATTTACATTGACGTCCATAAATATAACGCTGGAATATAAATTCATGAGCCTTGATTCTTACTCTTATATAAAGCTGTTTGCTGATTTCATTGAATAACTTTTCACAGTTTATGTAAGGATTATACAAATTAATGTGTCCTTGTATATTTAGCCATTATTTAATTTCCAAATTTCTTGAATGCCTAAATTTTCATATTCCCAAATTTCAAAACAAAGTTCAGTAATTTCTAAGTTTCTAAATTTCCAAATCCCTCAATTTCTAAATTTTCAGACCCCAAATTTTCAAACCTCCAAAAGTTAAAAAATTCCTTAATCCCTACATCCCAAAATCTCAAGGTCCTCAAATCCCCAAACCCCTAGATTCCCATATCGCCAGATTCCAACACCCCTAAATTCCCCAATATTGTCAATAAATATTGGCTTCTAAATATTGTTACTATAAAGGTTTTCAAGCTTAAAATATGGTCCCTAATCTACTGTAATCGGTCTCGAATGTATCAAAAGAAGAGTCGAACAATAACTGGCTATTCGACCGACACCTGTTCTTTTGTTTCTGATTGAATCGTAGCTGACGCCTACACCTTCCTGCCTATCCTTCTTTTTTCACTTCCGTTTCGCCAACATCTGCTCCTGCGATTTTTCTTCTCGCCATTTAAACGCCCTCGCGTGTCGAATCGTACACGAGTCCAAGATTGAGAACGTTTATTTTGGTTTGATCATTGTATTAACCTCTATAAACGAATGATCTTTGATGATTCTGTAAATACTGTTAACAGAAAAATAGTTACGTAAATTATTAACACCAGCTTGGAACGCATTCATGCGATGTAAGTGATTTTCCGTCGTCAATAGACCCGTTATATAAACCTTTTAGTTCGCGTTAGCGATTTCGGTACGTGCACGGTGAAGTTCTTAATGGGGGTAATGTGGACTGAGTTTAAATTGGATAATTTAGAAATTTGTAGAAAATTTCGGAATTTGAAAATTTGTATCAACGTTAATTAACACTACTAAATAACACTGCATTAACAATGCACGTTAATCGTGAAAGTCCTAAAAGATTAACAGTACATATTTATTATCCGAAGTGTCCATAAGAAAGAAATTGCTCCAACTCATCTCTGGAAGTCTCATAATTCTTCCTTTTAATGAGACTTTCAAAATTGCTTGTACGGGTTTTAAAAGCTCTCTAAAAGATTAATATTTAATACTTCTAACGAGTTGGCTACGACGTGTACATACACGTGTTAGTAAACGAGTGAAAGAGTGTTTCGAGCAATGTATCTGCAAGTTTAATTCGTGTGTACGTGTGTATACGTGCAAAAGAGCGAAACACCGGTTCGTCCATTGAAAATCTTCCTAAGCTGCTGTAAGCCGGAAATGAGTGACCTCTTTCCTTTCCTGTGGAAAAAGGGGTTCGAAGGACGAGGGTTGCAAGAATAGAAATCAAACTTCCTGGCTGTTTCTTGGAAGAAACGTTTTGACGCATATCATCGTGAAATTTATTTTCAGCTTCTCGTCCGAAAAGAGACAAACGTCATTTTGTCCTTGAAACGTTGCTACAGGAAAGAAGGTCCATTACTCAAAATTTTTCTTAATGGCTATTAAGCAATGAAAGTATGATATTAAATATTTATTGAAAACTACGTAAAACAAAAATACAGTAAAATAATAAAATTTCCATGTGGTCGAGCTGACAAACAATATAAAATGATACGTGTTGTTTATCCGTTTAGGTTTGTTGTTTTATGTAATTATCATAGTTGATAACGACGAAATCATTCGTTACCCGCACGTTGACTTTCGCAACTAAGATTATTAACTCGATGATATTTTTGAGGCGAAATAATTATAGCCCTCGCTTATCAAGTCTGTGACGTTCAACGGGGATTAACGTGACATTTGATACGACCAACATCATTTACAGATTATGATTTTGGAGATAAAACGAAATTTGTAAAACCTTCTTTCATTCATAGTCACAGAAACATACACAAGATAGTATAGACATTAATTTATGTAGTCTTTTGTAAAATAACTATAGTCTAATAATAAAAATTAACTTCGTATTTAATAAGGTAGATATAATCGATATGTATATGGAGTTAGAATTACAAGAAAGAAACATGTTTGCACAATCACATTATGATTGAAGGAAAGAATTTTTCATCAATGACTTATAATTGTTCATCATTAAAAAATACATACTATCCGATGAAAACTGTTAGATAAACCTACACGTTTAATTTATGACACTTAATATATTTGAAAGAGTGAATCTTGCACTTACGCGCAAAGAAAACTCGTTTGCACGAATACATACAAACGGTATAGTGTGCATGACCTTTCTGACTCAAAATAGCCTGCGAAAACATGCTGGAAAAATGATTAATCTCTCGTAGGCAGCATCGAAACGCGAAAGGAAGTGGAATTTCTCCACGACCCTAACAATTCTTTGACCCCAAAGCTTTGATCCCACGATAAACCTGTTAATCTCACCGATACTCGTCCGAGCGATTAGAAACGATCGTGCCGTCTCGTACGAATAAGCCTCGCATGTTCCTGTACAAGGCGATCATGTTTAGCGAGCCGAGACTCTATTTTTACGGCGTCCAAGGATGCTGAAAGGGATGCATTATACGGGGATGACCCAGTTTCGAGGTGGCAGCACGAGGTGGTGAGTTCCTGGGTGAACCGTTCGTTGAATGGTCTCAGTCGACGTCACTATTCGCGAACTAGGTCGACATAGAATTTCCGTATCCCCCTGTGTTGTAGCGAACCACCCCTTCGTCAAAGCGGTAATTCTACTCGCCACCGGAACCACACTCTAACCAAACATTCCCGCGAAATCGAATTAAAGGGTTAAGCTACTTTTCAGGCTTCGGAAAATCGACATTCTTTTCTTCATTTTACACACATTACAGTAGTAAACACGAAATAATATTAGTCTCAATACGCAACTTACCAACCAACCAACTTGGTGAAGCATTGCTGAGGGCCTCATAGCGATTTAGATTATAAAGTGGACAACATTTATTGACGAATAATAGGTTTCGTCGAATGATTTCTTATAGTTCGAAAAATAAAATAAAATTGATAACGATACGAATTATTTCTAAAGTGAATTACAGTCATTTTGGTGAAACGCTACTGGGCGACTCATAGCAATTTGCATTGTAAAATGAAAAAGAAATGAATGTACCGACGAATTTAAATTATAAAGCGGGAAAAAAGTACTATAAGAATTTCTTATAGTTCTCAAAATAAAATAAAATTGATTTCAATACGAAATCTAAAGTGAGTTTGCAGCTGATCATGCGAATCACTGCCAGGCTAAGATTGTAGAACACAAGAAATCATTTATCGTTGAATAATAAGCTTCAAAAATAATAATGAGCTGTAAATTACCTGGTAATATAACAAAGAATATCGCCGTTTATAACTCCTGTGATGACTTGTTCAAGTAATGCAATTTTAGAGTAAGACTGTAGACAGAAGTTGTTACAATTTGTATATCTAGACGAAAACGCCCCGCATGAAAGATAGAGAGCGCTCGGTGTCAGATATTGTTAACGATGTTTGTAGATCCTACAATTTGGAATCTTCCAAATTTCATCACTTGAATATTTTAACATTTCTAAATTTAAGAATTTCTGATTCTGAAGATACATGAACTTGAAAATTTATAAGTTTGCAAGTCTCTAAATGTGTAAATTTTCAAATGTATAAATGTGTAAATTTAGGAACTTGTAGTTTGACAAATTTGTAAACTACCAAATGTACAAATTTACAAGCTTTAAAATTTTACAGGCTCTAAATTTGAAACTTCAAAATGAAAAAATTTGAAAATCTGAAATTTAGAAAATCGAAAAGTTGAAAATGAACATTTAAAAAAATGAAACAGTTGAACAAATTTTGATCATTTTACACTTGGCGAAGTTAAAAGCGAGTCCTATTTCCCTGGGTTTCTCTAGGGTTAATCTTCTGGATTAGTATTTTCCTAGTTTTCAATGGAGAGCACCACGTCACAGGGGTGGCACGAGGGCAAATATGAACTGAAATCTCCGGGCTGACCTAGTTTAAAACTGATGACGTCGACTGGTCCATTCACCTCGTCTTTCTTTCAGAAACGACGCGGCTCGTTTCTCGTGAAAACTCGATAATGAACATCATAGTGAATCGGTTCTACAGATTCAATTTTTCTAGTCATTACGATGAACCTCTCTGTAATATCACTGCAATTCAATCTTAACTACCACTTTCAATCTTTTCCTTCTGCACTCATTTCGTAAATAATACAAAATTCGATATTGCTCTTTGTTTAATATACAAGTGTGCTCTTGTAAACATAAACAATTTGAAGTGTACTGGGTTAATTTTTATGTTCAACTTAGAATATGTAAAAGTATTCCACCGTATGAGTAAAATAGTATAGTAGCATAGAACATGGTGAAATAGCAGAATGATTAAATACTTGAATAGTAAGATAATAAAATTGTACATTATTAGAATAAAGAACGTATTATGCAGTATTGTAGTAAACTAAAATGACAGTATAACAGTTAAATGAAAAATTAAAGCAAATTTTGCTCATTACTCGATGTTCACTTTAGCGTGCAGTCAAAGAAACAACCTTTAAATGTGAAAACACCTCGTTTCTCGACTAGTTCTATCGTTTATCAAAACGAAATACAGCAAGAAAGAACGGATGCAGCATGACCTATTTCGAGACCAGAGATGTCGACGAGTTCATTCATGTCGGAATTCTTTTATAAACGTGGAAGCTTTGAAACGTTTCGCGTGACAACGGATCTCGTGAAAGGACTTTGTGCACAGTTCTAAACAAACCGATCGGTAAGTCGAAGCTTCAAATGACGTACATATGTTTGTACATATGTATTTATTATCTGTCCGTGACTTCCGTGTTAGCTTCGTTAATTTCTAAACAGTGAAAATACGTTTGTCGTGTACAATGACGGAGATGCATTCGTCGACACTGATGGATAGTCAATTTCTCAAATCGGGAATTTCAAATTTCTATATTTTCAAATTTATATTTACCAAGTATCAAGTGCGTGAATTTTCACAGCCCGAATTCCTACATTAACAGATTCTAAATTATTGAGTACAAAACTTGCGAATTTCTATACTTTTAGATCCCAGATTCCTAAATGTCTAAATCACCAAACAACTGGAAATTGATAATTGGAAAATTAGAAAATTGGAGAGTTGAGAATTGATAAATGGAAAATTTAGAAAATTAGAAAGCTGAGAATTGATAATTGGAAAAATTGGGAAATTGGCTCCCAAATTCTTCCACGACCATTTGATTTCATCATTGATCCATAGAACCTAACAATTTCCGTGATATATAAAAATAAAACTGTAAATGATAGCTATGATTAAATTTCTGCGAAATTGATATAAGCTCTAATGGAACGGTTGTGGGATCTATCTCCGCAACTTTCCCGCTGTAATCACGCGATCTTTCAAGAAATTATCGGTCCATCTCGCTCGGTACGTTGATCCGATATTACCTATTGGTTTCAGTGACCTTTTCGCTTCTTTGTGGCAGCAATTTAATTTGCATACGTTTCTACGTGTATATCTTTCGCAAACGCAATGAAAATGTTATATCGTCATACGGAAGAATTATTTGCCGCAATATGCGCGTCGTATCAATCGAGTTTGAAACGGTAATGATTGTCGTTTAATCGTATCGGACGTAGATTTCCATTTACCGCGAACGATATTGCTTTTCCAGAAGTAGAACGTCGCTCTCCAGGAATATTAAAAACGATATTCTTGATGGAATACTATTGGGAAATTTTCGGATCTGGAAATTTGAAAATTTGGAATATAGCAATTTGGGAATTTATAGATTTGGTTATTCGAGAATTTGGTACTTCGGTAAGTACCAAATGAAACGTAAAACTTTAGAGCTTGGAGGATTTAGTATTTAGAAATTTTTTACTATTTGGAGAATTGGGTTTTTGAAAATTCGACAGGTTGAGAATTTGGGAATTGGTATCTCAGGAAATTGAAATTCAAAAATTTAGTACTTTAGGATTTGGAAGTTGTGGAATCACTACTGGGAAACTAGGATATCGGAAAATTTGACAATCTGAGACTTGATATGCGGAGAGTTCGATATTCGGGGATTTGATAAATTGAGAATATAGATTTTACAAATGTGATATAAATTGAGAATTTACAAATGTGATACTTACATGATTGATATGTGAAAAATTGGATATTTGGTAATTTGGGATTTTAAAATTTCGCGACAGATTGGAAATTTTGTATTGAAATTTGGTGGTTTGAAAATGAAAAATTCAAAAGTAATTAATTAAAAAATTTATGCATAATGTTTATCGACAGTACGGTATAACATTACATAATGATTGTAAGAATGTTAGAACGTTGAAAATACACATCGTGTAAGATCATCAGTGCTATTTATACCAAATCGCATATCTCGCATGCTACGAGGAAATCTTTTCTTATATTTCTTGAAAGCATCAGGGCGGTGTTTCCTCTGAATTTACACGGTCAGTACAAAGAGAGTCTGTCGTTAAGTCGATATCGAAGCCAAGGCACTTCCGTAATGCTGCGAAACGGAAAGACGAGGCGGGTAGGAGCGCAGTGGATGAAGGGGGTGGTGGTTGAAAAGCGGCCCTCTAGAATCGTTCGTTCCTCGAGCTTGTAATTACCAGGCAGGGTTGTTGCTAGGGGCAAGAGAACGTTGCCGAGGCAGAGAAATAAAAGGGCGACGATAAATTTCCAGCGATGAGAAATAAACGTCGAGGTCGCGAACGGGCCTCTCTTCTCTTTCCTTTTTTTCCTCTTTGCTTCACTCTGTCGTTCTTGTTTCCTTTCGTCGATAAATTTCCCTTCCTCCTCTTCTCCCGTGGGATTGTCCTAGCTCGTTCCTCGCGTAGATCACGTAGATTCCTCGTCGAGGAGCAAAGATGAAAAGAAACACGGGACCCGGTATGTCGCTCGAACGTGCGAAGAGCAACGGAACCGTTCGGTGAACTGGATTCACCCTTGCCGTCTCGTGTGAAATGAAACCTTTCTGCGAAATATGTACCGTGAGACATATTGCGAGTGGAGACAGAATTCGTGATGGATACAGGGAGTCGAAGATGAATTTGCGAATCAGGGCGTCTATTGAAGGCAAGGAGAATTGTGTGCAATGTGTGCATTTTTCTACACCAGAGACTGTTTGTAGAATTTGATGGAATTGTGTTAGTTATTTTGGAAGATGTTTTGGTAGGTCTCTTTATAAAATTCTCAAGTTATAATTAGTAAATTGACACATTCATAAATTCCGCAATCTTCAAATTTGTAAAGAAATAATTCTTTTTAAGGTGCTGATCAACAGATACAAATAAAAAATTTAATAACTAAATACATACGTATTTTTTAACTCTTTCGTAATAAAAATATGTATCAACCTATGTAATAATTCATCCAAATTAACAAGGAACATGCAGTTAATAGTAAAATGAAAGCATCAATTTTCATTTATACAATTGGAGAAAATTGTAGCGGTTAAAGGGAACCAAATTTGGTCAATTAACTTGGAAACATAGTGGGACATTTTTGGTACAAAAATCTTCGTATGTTAAAAAATGTTTAATCTTCTACGTCCGGTAATGGGATCGTTTACCTTATTCCAAGGAACGCAAACTGGTGTTCCAGAATTTGGTCTCGTTTGCCACGAAATTTCTCGCGTCTCGAATGAATTTCCCGTTCGCTATGAATTGGCAGAGAGAGAACACGAGTTTCCAACGCGACGAGATATCGGCGGGACGATAGACGAAAAGGTTAGCGAAAAGAGGAGAGAGAATCGGTAAAGGGGATAGAAAGAGAGGTTAAAGCATGAACGAAAAGCGGAAGCGACGGAGCCGCTCAATGAAAGAGCTCTACCCCTGGCAGCGGATGCGAATGGGCAACCGGCCCATTGAAGATACCTCGGATATTCGCAATGCGTATGCGCAGGGTTGACGTTTCTCTTTATCGAGCAACCGATTCTGGCATCTCACTTTTTCTCCTTTCCTCTGTCTTCTTCCCTTCCCTCTTACTCCCTGCTATCATTCCTTCCTTCCTTCCTACCTTCCTCTCTCATCGTTTACCTCCACATAGCTGTACCACCAACGCAAACCGAAGAATGTTTATTTTCATCGTAAGCCCATATTTTACTCTTTTTCCGAGGAAAATACTCCATTTCCACGCGATTGTTCGTTGCTTCAGGTAATTTCTATGGGATGTTGTGTACACTCTTGCTTCCGGTGATGAAACCCAAGTGACCAGACTGCTCTCCAACGATGAGTCGTCAGCTAATAATAAAGGCGGCAGGATGGTTCCAGTTTCAATTTTCTTCACAAAATATTTCTCTTATCACAACCAAAAACTAGAATACAATCACGTAATCCTAATCTACCCTTAAAATCATACCCTACCACAACGTGATTCTGATTTAACCGTAATCAAACCTAGATCTAACTAAAACGTAACTGTCCATGTAGAACAAACATCAGTACTGATTATCGAGTCGATTGTAGAAGAACATCCGGTTTCGTTGAAAAGCAGAAAATCGTTCGTACACGGTTCGTTAGCAGTTAGCTAATTAGTTACTAATTATAAATGTTCGTCGGCGTCGATGATGTTACATCGTAGGTGGAGCAGTTTAATGAACGTCTTCTGGTGGACGTGGGTGGACTTCCGTTTCACTTTGAGAACGTAACACGTGTTCCGGGGTAAAGCTCATAATTGCTCTGAATAAAATTGTAAACGGTGAATCATCGGCCTCTGTCTACGAGTGGAAGAAAGTAAACTAGCTAATAGCGTAATCATTATTTACGAAAGTACACACGTCCCGTTACCGTTACTCAACACTACGAATTCTGCCTCGAACGCTATTTTTACGCTGCCCGTTTTTCCGACCTCCTTTTCCTCGATATATTTTTCCGTTCGCTTTAAAAACGGACCTCTCGCGTCTCTGTTCATTTTTATTCGCCACGTAAATTTCGAAGAATCTGCTCCGTTTCGTGCAGAGAAAATTACCGTAGCTGTTATACGTTTCCGGGAAGAAATAAATTAGTTTTTAAATGTTCTTCGTGTTTACTATAACATTCAATTATTCCGTTTATTACAATGCAAAGTCACAACAGTGAAATTCTTCGAAGACTTTAATGCTCCTATGTACAAGATTTTTCTTCGTACTTTTGTTTATGTAACATTTTTCTATTATCTGTGTTCATGGAACACACTGGGAAAACCTTCAATAGCCCACATTTTTTATCGCAATAGTTCGCTTTCAGGCAACATGATTTCATATCCTTTCATGGACGTTATAAAATTAATTAACTTGAAACGAACTTAATTCTTAGGTAACATTGTAACTTTGTTCTATTCTTTAAAGAACCGTAATAATAACGGTGTTATTAGACATGGGAGAAAAAGAACAATATGTTTCTTTTAAAGAATTTTGCTCTTATTACGATGCGTATTATGATGCAACCCACTTTAAATTTCAAATTTTGAACTTGCTGCTCTCGTAACTACGAGGAAGTTTAATCCTCCTTGATTCATTGACGGAAGAATAATCTGCCGAATAATTAAAATAACTTCTATTTCGAAGTTCAATGTGAATAATTTTTATATTTTGCATCGTTGTAATCCATCAGCAGTGATCAAGTGATTTGGAAATTTAGAAATTAATAGAGTTGAGAAATTGAGAATGTGTGAATTTAAAAACTTTTGAATTCAGGAACTTGAAAATTGCAAACTTGCATATTTAAATTTTAGAATATATTATTTAGCACACGACATTATAATGTGCGGCGGCATAACGCGTGGCAATAAAGTCATCGCGTTGCCTCTAGTATGCCTAAAATTCCACGGCAATATACCGAGAATTTACGGTATCTTAACTATCACACCTTTCCACAGAAAAATACCGAACGAAACAAACGATCGATACATTTTGTCACGTTTGGATGTTCCTTTCGGCCGAATCACCGATGATTTATGCACGAGAGGAAACGGACGGTCGTTACGAGGGATTCCGGCAGAGATATTTCTTTCCGAAACACGTGTCTCGTCTTTTCTTTTAACACGGCTCGCCGATGCGTGATTCCTGTCTCTCACGTTCGTCCTAAAAAGAGTTACGCTTACGGTTCTCACGAGGGTAAATCTGTCTCACGAATGACGATTGCTCGATTGGACCGGCGCTTCTCACGCACCTTAATTATTATTTTCTCACAGATTTTATCGAGTGTTGCACTTATTCGTGACTCAGAGCGTGCTTGTCTCGTTTACTTGAGAAACAAGTGACGCAAATACCGGGAGACAGTGTATACACTTACTTAACGCATCTTTTCTTTGACTCGTCTTCTTCGGTTGTTTCCTCTAACTTGCGTGCCCGAGTAAGGCTCAAGTAGGAAGCCTGCAATTTACGCCGGTGATCAAAATTATAAGTTCGCTTCATTTATATCTAGCTTACTACACTATTACTTTTTTCCTTTGCGATGTCACGTGAATGCAAGAAAAACGATGCTATAAGATGAAATCTCGCAATTTTTACATTTACGATCGTTGCACTGTTCATGGAATAATTGCATTAGCACGTCGGATGAAACTGTAACTTGTTTAAAAATCATTTAGTTATTGGACAAAAATTATTATTAATAATTGCTACTTCTTCGCAATGAACTTATTGCGAAAGAAAAAGGTAATTGTACTGTTCATACGAGTGGACTAAATGAAGACTAGGAAACATTTCAGCTGTGTCTTGGTATTTCAGGTATCTCAGGATCGAAGTTGATTTCCGGTGACATTTAAATGATCGTACAACCGTCTCCAAATCTTGCTCAAGCAGCGTCTGGTTCCGAAAGTGTTAAAATTTATTAATAGTAGGAAAATTGAATCGGGGGAGACGTTATAGTTAACTCGGTTATCCAAAGTTAATGAAGCTTTACACATTGCAGAAATAGAGAATTGAATGATCAGATCATTCGATATTTTTGTGGACTTGAAAAAGTAGGTATCACATAGATGTGTAAGCTGTTACGTTTAATTCTTAGAGCTTATCTGCACGAGTACGATTTGATGGAGGGAGGATCACGTTATAATTAGCTTGGTTATCCGACGCTTCGTTTCACATCGATGAAATTGTATTCACTCTCCGTTGAAGGCAGAATTGTTATTCTTCTGTTCAGTACGAATTAAAGGATCGGTAACAAGTTCGCTATCAGTTAACTGGCGAGAATGGATGTTCGTTAAGATACCCAACACCTCTACAGGTAAGAGGAAACGCAAATTCGTTTCCGGCCGGCAACGTGAAGCACCAAAACTGTTTCCTTCCCTCGAACCGAACGTCCCGAAACGGGTACAAAGATACAATACGAGACCTAGCGGAAGCTACGACCTAGGGGTCCTAAGAGGAAAACCGGATGGATCTTTAAACGGCGATTCGAAGAAACGAACCCTCGTTGAGAAATTTCTAAGACGGTTTCTTCGGATTCTATGGATACTATCCTTTGCGAAAACCATACCTTTTCCATCAGTCGTTTCTTCTTTGAACCGAAAATCAACGTTTCAACCGTTGAAATTGTTCGTGATGCGTATAAGTTTCTGGTATAAACCGTATTTTGAATTTTTCATGGAAAAGGTAAAAATAAAATATAGAACGATTAAACGTATAAGTGTACTTTGAATGTCGACGAATTTTGAGCAATTATTATTTTACTATTTTACACTACTCTATCATTCTATTTTCCTGTTCTATTTTAGCAACTTATCAGTTCACTATTTTCCTATTTCATTAATTTTCTATTCTATTATTCAAATCTTTTATTATACATATTACACTACTCTAGAGTTATAGTAACTATTACACTATGAAGGTAATTGTACCAGTATTTAAACATTCCTTAATTTCATTAATTCCACTATATTTCTATTACCTTTCTGTTATTCTATTATATCATTGCCACACTATGCAATTATATTTCTATACTACTGTTTTAATATCCTACTATTTTACTATTCCACTACGTATTGAAACTACAATACTATTATTCTAATATCATAATATTATAGTGTTCTATTAATTTGACTGTACAACTGATGACTGGAAATAAACAAGGCTGTATCGAAACAGAGAAACAATTTCCTGTTTACTAAAATATTGACAAAATATATGAAACTTGTTTATAAAAACAATGAGCAATCGATAACATTTTCATTCAATATTGAATACTTCTTATAAAACAGTATATATTGAACAGAAAGCAGCTACGTACTTTTTTATTCGCATTCCTTACATTACTATTCTACTATTTCACTCATATACTCTACTCTTCGTATATTGAACAGCTACCCGATTTTAGGTTATATAACAAATAATGCTGCGTACAATTTCTCACATTTTTCCTGAAAAGAAAGTACACTTTTTTTGAATAGCGTCACGTTTCAAACACACACGATACGTAAAATAGAACCGCAGATAAGGGTGCTGCCGATAATCTTCTGGTATCGCGACAGATAAAAGAATGGCGTCGTTTCCGGTGTTGTTCGTTATCGAAAACGCACACGGTTCGGAACGTAAAAGCGAAAGATTTCTATTCTCGGTTGGACGCGCGGATACGGTACTCCCGTTTCTCCAAGTGAAACGTAGACAATCTCCTTTCCGTTCGTTTTGCAATTATGCATTCCGAGCAGCTCGCGCTCCGATTAATCATCGATTATTCTTCGCCTAACGCATGGATTTATACAACAGCACCGTCGCGTCGTTGTACGCCGAAGGACGTTGTTCCGTCCCGTAATGCGATCGGAAACCGGACGTGACGTATATATCATTCATGACGATACGAAGGAAACGACTGTATTATGTATTTCTGAACGTCGGGATCGAGTTTTATTACAGAAATGTCATTTCCTACGTTCGTTGTTACCGTCGATAGGAAATTTTGTTGATACCGTAAATCCTTAAATTTGTGTCACCTTTTGATAATATGTGTACAAGTATTTTTTTGCACACAACGAACGAGTAAAGTGTATATTTAACTTCTAATACATAACAAGTGAAGTATATGTTTATTTGTTAATGTACAACGAGTAAAGTATACGTCTGTTTTTAATACACAATGAACAAGCAAAATATACATACATTCTTTAATGTATAACGAGTGAAGTATAGTATGTTTTTAATACATGAGCAAGCAAAATATACATATATTTTTTAACACACAACGAACGAGTAAAATAACATACATTTTTTAACACATAACGAACGAGTAAAGTATACACATATTTGTTAATGTACAACGAACGAGTAAAGCGTACATATATAATTTAATAGACAACGAAGGAGTAAAGTATTTATATACTATTTCAAACAGAATAGTTTTGCTAAACTTGAGGTTTTTGGAGAAGTTCGAATATTTAATTTGCTAATAGACGTGTCTTTATTGCTGAAAAAGTTACGAAACAACTTTCAATTTGTGGTAAAAATTTAAAAGAAACCTTTTCTATATTTAAATAAGCTGTACATGATGTCCCGCATAACTAGGTTTAGTTAGTAGTTTAAATATTAAAGTATAAAGTGTACTTGAATAATAATTATAAAGTTATAAGTACTATACTATACAGTATAATATTAAAAAAGTAAATAATTCTGTACTATTTTGTACTATGATTCTATATTTCTATATTCTACAATATTTTGTACTATTATTATAAACAATAGTGTTGCTTGCTAACCAAGAAAATACGAGAGTATTTACTGTAAATTTTGATATTATATTAAAAGAAAGATAGTATGTTAATTCAGAATAAGAGTTTCAAAGAAGTAGAAATCTTAGGTTTGAAGAACTCAAATTAAGAATCATGCATTCTCCGGAAGAATCTTTGGTATCTATAAGGAAGTACGCCGCAAAGTTCCCATAACGAATCCCATACTTCCCACATGAGATCATAATCTTACATTCAGACAAAAATCAAATGTTCCCATTTAATTTAAAAAAATAATATAATACGATATCACGAGAGGTATGCATGATCAGAAATTATTTTATAAAAAGGAAGCGATCCACGATTGTTAATTGAGTACTGGTAGCGAACGTGTGAAAGTTAAGAGAACAATTCAGTTTTTGTTGGTATATTAAGTGGGCGAATATTTTTAGAAGCTAACCGTATTTCGACCGAGCTCGTTGTTTGCCAAACTCGTCAGCCATTAATTATGAAAGTTTCTCGACCCGATACGGTTTTACGAGCACCGAGAGCGAGCTGAAAACCAGTTCAGATGTTGTACAATGATTAGAACTAATTAAATATTACTCGTGCTTTTAATATTCTACATTTTTATTCGACGAGAGAAATCGCGATCAATTTACGCGTCCGTTACGTATAAAGTATTTCTTTTTTTTTTAACGAAGATATGTTATTAAGTAAACGAAAGCATACAGTCTACGATTTCCAACCTTCATTCATACATTCATTTAGAATGTTATTTATGATGGAGCATTGTACGTTCTGTAATTACCACGTTCCTCTTTCTTATATTTCACAACTTTAACTTCTTTTTAAAACTCATTTTTCAAAAGGAAATGAGCACGTATTCTACGTTAGGTAACATTTGTTACTTTCCAAATAAACAGATTTAATAGCTTACGATTTCTAAATTTCTGGATTGCGCGAAAAATCAATTTTATAGTTACAGAAGATATTATCGTGAAAACATTGTGAAATGTGAAAAGAAGGATTAATAAAACCGAAGGCACTGCACTAAGATTATTAATATTAATTATCACAAAATATACTTAATAGAATACTTCCTGTTAGAACAAACTATAAAAAACACAGGTTTCAAGTTAAATAATTCGTCACAGTCAAACTGTATCAAATGTTGATGAAAAAGCGAAAAGTCGACTTTGTCTCGTGCTGACTAAAAACATTCCATAAAAATTCCGTTAAATGCAGGTCGGTTACATGATCACGGACATATTTCTGAAAATGAATAGAAAAAACACCGGTATGGAACAAGATTTATTAAAAACGTACAAAATCTTCCACAAGGACAGTTTCGGGAAACATTTTTACCGCGCAAACAAACAGCCGGCTGGAGCCGGATTCAAACGGAAACCGAACTGGAACAGAATTTCGTTGTTTAATTCTCTCGTTACTTACAATGCAGTCGACTGTTCTCGCTCGCGAAAATTCACATATTTTTTTGCGTTGGGAACGAGGGTTTGGAATGTATTTCGTATTTTGGGATTTAAGATTTGGAATCTTAAAATTTGGGATTTTAAGATTTTGGGGTTTTGGGATCTTAGGATTTTAGGATTTTGGGATTTAGAATTTTGGAATTTTGAGATTTTAAGATTCGGAGTTTTGGGATTCGAGATTTGGGAATTTGGGGTTTCAGAATTCGGGGTTTTAGGATTCGAAATTTTGGCATTCGGAATCTTGATATTTGATGTTTTGGAATTCTAAATTCAGAATTTTGGCATTTAAGGTTTTGGGGTTTAGGAATTTAGAATTTCGGAATTTTGGGATTCGAAATTTTGAGATTAGGGGTTTTGATATACGTAATTTTGTGATTCGAGATTTTCAGATTTGCGATTTGGAATTTTGAATCTAGAAATCTCTAAATTCAAGGACTTAAGTATTTGAACATTTGATAATTTGGGAACTTAGTGTTTCAACAATTTTTCAAATTTTGGTAATTCAAGATTTTCAAAACGACCAAATTTGTAATTTTAAGAGTTTCGAAAGTAAAATCGACGAATTGGAGCTATCTGATCAAATGTAAAGGTCACAGCATTTTAAAATGTATACGACGCACGCTATCTTTGCTAATCGTAATCAAATGCGCACAAATCTTTCAAAGATACGAAATCAGTTTCCTCAAAAAGAAAGTCCGATACGAATAAATTTTAATGGTAATTCACTTTTCCGGCTAGAAGCTTTCCTGGTAGCAGCAACAATTGCGAAACATCCTGTATTATTCAAGGTACTTACAATTTCAGGTCCATGCTTCGACGCGTGCGAGTGAAGTCCGCTCGAAAAGCTTGATACGACGAACCTTGACCTTCGTGAAAGAGATCTTTCGCGGAATCACGAAGGTCATCCGTTGCTATCTGTTACGGCCGGAAGCGGATGTGACGCGGTCGCGGATCGTTTAATGTATCCAGGGAAAAAGAAAACATCGGGATTTCGTCGTTGATCCGAGTATAATGGAGCGTTCATCACCGCCTACAGTCTGTTTTGCGTGAAAATAGAAACAGCTTGTCGGAGTTATCCGAATCCCGTGCCCCCCGTCTGGTTCAGCGACTTTTATCGAACGAATTTCAGCCAATAGACGAGCAGAACGGTTTCTGTGTACGCGAAACTGTCCGGACCGGAACAGGAAATGACGCGGTCAGATCGACTAACGGCTGAACGAGAGCCGCGATATCAACGTTGAACCGGAAGTGTCCGGATCCCGGATGTTTTTTTCGTTTTTACCTATCGAACTGCAAAATAACCGCCGGATGTACTGGCTGCCTCCGGTAGTTGTCGTATGGAAACGATTCGAATGATATAATACCAGTACACGCGAGATATCGCTTTGCCTATATCGATATTTCGAGTATTTTCATGTTCGAGTGTGCGATTATTGCCTATAGATTCTATATGATTAATTGAATACGAGCTCTATATGTTGAGTGCGTTATTTACAAACTTATTGTGCATCGCTTTTCAGCGAACATAGCACAATTACGAAACTCGAGTTTTATCTGATGAAGACTGAAGTTTTTACCTTAATCAGACTTTGAGATATTCGAAGTCAACATTGTCCCTGAGAGAATAAATTTCTGCTTTATCCGTCTGCCTTAGAATTTCAAATTTTGAACATTATACCGTGCAGCTTTATATATATTTCGATGAAATGAACTTTTTCGGTATTGAAATAATTTTGATGTATGGAACAGTAACTGGGGAATATGATAAAAGCATGAAGTTGAACTTTGTGATAATGTGATGATTAAATTTTAAACGTAATGAAATTGCTACCTACGGAGATTCTACCAAAAATTTGTTGATTTTCGAGTTTTCGCTTCAAATATCTCCAGTTACAGTCTGACTGTTTCCAAATAACAAACATCCGTGAATTTCGAGTTCTGTGTACAAACACTGCGGGCGAAGCAGCGACGGGTGATATTATACGGGATGCGAATACGCATTCGGTACGTCGCGAAGAGTGAAGTAAATTGTAAAACAGTAAAAACAACGAAATAGTGAAGATGTAATACAGTGGAATAGAAGTATAGTTGCATTTAATAAATCTAATAAAACACTCGAAGAATAAAATGATAGAATAGTAAAATACTAAAACAATGTTCAAATGATAAATGATCCTATTAAAAGATCACTAAAGACTACAATAAAAGTCCAATAATTAATAATAATGATAAGATTGAAATAACCGATGAACATACACGTTAATAGCAGTAAGTGTCAAAGATGTAATATCCATTAATGAATTTCATTAATTTACGACTTCGAAAGGAAACGCGTTCGATGGAAATCAGAATTCGAATTCGTTCGTTGAAGTTTAATCGAAGCACCTAAATCGAATTAATTCGATCTGAGACTCGGTTCCTGGAATAATTGCCAATCAAGTTATCCTCTCGATTGTTTTTCACCCCACGGTACCACGGTTACGTGTATATGTGTATACGTTAAAGTTACATGGATCAGGGTTCGAGATAATTCGATTCGCCCCGAGGCCTCGTATCGAAGGCGTGCAAGATAATAGCCAAGCTTAATGGCAACAGAAACCCTTTCGTTAAATTGATTTCGAGAGGCCTTATGGAGACGCAGCGTGTACTACAAGCTTTCGTACTCGTCTACCACCGGGAAATAAAATTAACGTTGGTTTCCTATGTGTTCCATCGATCCACATATTCTCTCCTTATAGAAAATGTGTACTGTAGTTCACCCGCCACAAAATGAGCCCTGGTAGAATACGTAAACAATTTTACTGTGATTGATCAAAGTAACAAACGTATTCCTCGTTTCACATATGCTTTGATTGCAAGATAACAATTGATTACAGCGTTCGCACACGAGGCAAGATCCCTCTACAAGTTCCTGGAACTCACCCTTTGGCGCACGGTATCTATACATACTCTTCTTCAAAAGTCATAAGACCTTCACTGAAGTTTCATAAAGGCTTCAAGAAGGTACAGCAGACTGCATCCACGGATGGAACTGTACCGGTGGAAAATTTTTGAGGTTGGTAACATATCGAAAATTTATAAAATAGAAAATATGAGGATTGAAGAATTTAGGAAGTTTAATGATTTGATTTGGTTACGCTGCAACTATTTACAACGGTATCGTGTTCTGCGAATGTGATATCGATCATTCGCTAGACAAATCGTTCAGTATATTTATTTTGAAAATATTCGATTTTCCGAAGTTTTTAAAATCGAGGGTCCGTCTCTATCGAAGTTAGCCTACTGTATCGGCCATCACTAATCAAAAGGTTGCAGAGGAAGGGGGTAGAGGCGAAGAGATGGCTTGCTGCGTGTGTATCGATTGGGGACGCGGTTCGCCCACGAGACTAGCCTACATTCTCTATCCCCTTCTTCGTTCGTCTTCTCAGTCGGCTTGTTTTCCCTTGCCCCAACACCCCTCACCAACACCCTACGTTTCACCCTCCAACCTCGAGTCCTCATTCAACATTCCCTCCTCTCAGCATTCTGCTTCCCCAACATCCCCTTCTTGCTGCCGTTCAATTGTCACTCGAACACAGATGAACGAAAAAGAGGGGTAAAAAGGCCGACGATCGTGGAGAGGGGTTGAAGGGGTCGATAAGGTGGGGTACAGGATAAAATCAAAGGATCAGATGAGCTCCGAGATATGTACGAACAGAATATCTGAAAGAAGCATAAGCTTCTTTCACCGTCTGTCTGAATGGACTGGCTGAGAAGCGAATTTACTCGAAGATGGTGCAAAGTAGGTCGATGATGCTAGGTCATCACGATAAACGATGCGTTTTTTGGTGTCCGTCTTGGACGTTATCCCAAGGAAATTCTGTTTGATGAATACAGAATATGCAGTAGTTCCCTAAATTTGGGAATTTGGATATTTGTAAATTTCAGAATGTGAGACTCACAAAATTAAATAAACAAAATTAAAATTAACTAAAAATTTCTAAATGTCCAAGACGAGTTACCTCGCTAAAATCTCAAAACTGATTAACTCTGTTCAACCATCAACCCAGTGAACCATGTTTATCCCATTACCGAACGTACCTCAAAAGTTATGGCAACACTCAAGTCCGTAGTATACTAAAGAGATAAATAAAGTCAGGAAAGTGCATTACTTATGGGATGACCTAATACACGCTAATCGATCTGGTGCTACGAAAACTCACGTAACCGAGGCGACCGGATCGAAGTGCATTTAGTATAATGCACCGTTAAAAAAGTGGTTGGTTTTCGAGCAACGAAAGCTACGCGAAGCAAGGCAAGAAGGTATCTCCGACGAAAAGTTGGTTGGGACAGGGGTTCGAAAGAGCCGGTTGAATTTATGCATGAAAAATTGCACGCTCGAGGTGCGGCGGATCAAAGCTAAAAGAATGATGTACGAGGCAAAAGGGAAGTTGGCAAGCCGCGTGTTCGTTGAAAAATTAGGGAAACGTGAATAGCGTGTTTTCGAGCTTCCCTTAGAAACTACAACTATAAATATCGAACGAGACCAGAGAATAGTAAGGATTCATATATACTCATTGAGAATTTAGGAACTTTTGTTTTGGAAATTTCAGAATTTAAACATTTGGAAATTTAGGAATTTGCAGCATATAAAAATTTAGGATTTTGGGAAACTAAAAATTTGGGAGTTAGGGAATTTGAAAACTTGGGACTTTTGAGATTTGGAAATTTGAAAAGTTGAATAATTGGAAATTAGAGAATTTTTGAATTTCACTCAGAGATTTTCCTCATCTTCTTTTACTATATCAGCATCTTCCCGAGAAAAGTCTACCATCAGAAATCTACTTAACGTTACGGTAATTGGTTCACCCTAGGCGAAAATCCTAGTTACGCCAACGCATCCTAGTCTTCAGAACTCCTCAACGCGTAGCTGTTATTTCAAAGCATCCGTCCCTTCGGTGTCAAGGATTTATTTTAAAAGTGACCCACGTCGATCGATCTACCCTCGCCTTTCCACTCACTGATTCGTTGAACAACTCGAAAACCGAATTACCCTAACAACCGTTAAATAGGTCAACGCGTACAACCTGAACTCATCAATTTCAACCATCCCTGAACTTATCTCGATCCTAAAATAATGTAGCGTAAACTTAGAGGAGTTGAGGGTGCGCGGCAATCGCTCACGGTTCGGATGATGCCAAAAAGTACACATAATTAAGGTGTTTCACGTTCCCTGTACAACATACTATGGCCTTAACAATCCAACGTGACATCAACTTCACTTGTGATCAATTAACTCATTAAATTATATGATTTTATTTATTATATTATGTGCATAGCATATATTATCGCACTTTGTGCTACTTAGTTATTATATTAGGACATACAGTATATTGAATGTTCAAACTCAATTTCCTCCACGAGGCCGTAGAAAAAAAATCGCTATCGCAGATTTTTCAATAAAAAATAAACAAGAATAGATAAATTCAATATATTCCGGATGTATATTTGATGTTATACGTTAAATCGAATGAAATGTTTAAAAAGCTGGAACTCGAATATCGAAAAACTGCTGCGAACTAAAGAGAAAAAAAGAGGGATACATTTAATACGCTTGCTGATTCTCATTTTTTTGTATGCCGCTATATTAAAGAGTCACAGTGTAACAGAATGCACAAGTAACAATTCTTTAGTATTGGTATTTATTTTATTAAGTCTGGTCATGTTCGTCTGTAGTATCGGTAGCAAAACAGTACAAAGTCGGTGGTAAGGGTCGTAAGTATGATCAGAGAGGTAGAAGGGTGCACTTGCAAGAATTCTTTAAAATTTTCATTTTCGTGATACAAAGTCTAGCCATATTTGTTTGTAGTATCGATCCTGGAACAGTCTGTAAAAATCGTTGATAAGTGATGCAGATAGTGCAATCACAGGGGTAGTGAAGTGCATCGGTGAGTTTTTCAAACTTTTCATTTTATTCATATGAAATCTAGCCACGTCGGTTCATAGCATTGATAGCGAAACAATCTGAAAAAATTGACGGTAAGGGATGCAGGCAGTGCGAT
The DNA here is from genome assembly GCA_036983795.1 of Megachile lagopoda. Lineage (NCBI taxonomy): Eukaryota > Metazoa > Arthropoda > Insecta > Hymenoptera > Megachilidae > Megachile > Megachile lagopoda. Next base: position 11,088,128 of record CM072800.1, read on the forward strand.
CAGAGAGGTAGAGAAATGCATCGGTGAGTTTTTTAAACTTTTATTTTATTCATGAAAATTCTGGCCATATCCGTTCGTGATATCGGTAGCGAAACAGCCTGTAAAAATCGGCGATAAGGGACGCGGGTAGTGCGGTCATAGGGGCAGAGAAGTGCATCGATGAGTTTTTTAAACTTTCTATTTTATTCATAAGAAATCTGGGTATGTTCGTTCGCAGTATCGAAACAGCCTGTAAAAATCGACGTTAAGGGATGCAGGTAGCGCGATCAGGGCAGTAGAGGGGTGCACTCGCGAGAGAAGAAAGAGCGACACCATCGATAGCCGCAGCAGGCTGCAGTTGAACGGGGTGTTCAGGGGGTTGAAGCGGGGACAGTGTACGGTGAAACGAGGGGAAGGTGGGTCGTCTCGTATCCGTGTCACGAATGCGCGCGTCTGCACTCCACCTTGCCACCCTCCACGGCCACCGAAAGAGGTGAATGCAGTTGGCCGTCATTTTGCAACCCGTTCAGACGCCATTCAGATGCGTCGGATGCAAGTTGACCGGCGTCGCGCGATTTATCTGCTCTTCGTTCACGACGCGTCCAACTTACCCTCGTCCAATTCCGATCGCGACGACGTTGATCCGTGAAGCGTGACCGAGATCCTGTTCCGCGAAAACATCCACCGGAAAAGGAGGATCCAGGCAGAAGGAACCGCCGATGGGACGGTACCGATTAGGTGGTTGTTCACGCGGGAAACACGCGCGGCCGATGGACACTGTCAATCGTTCTTTCGCTAAGCTGCAAGAGGGTGAATCTATGCTTCCGAGATCCGCTTCCGCTGTCGTTGAATGAACCGGTCGGTTGTTCGTTCCCGTTCAAACGTGGTAGACGTAAAACGATGAATTTTTCAAGGGTCGCGTTCAGTGAAAAGAGCCGAAGAATGGGTAACACGAGGTTCGCCGAGAATGAAACCGACCAGTGTTTTACGTGTTCGTAAAGGTGAGGCGACGGTACCACGGCTTGATTCGAAGCGGTGAGCAAGGTAGGTGGTATAGTCCCCGCCACGATATAGCGAGGTCGTAAATCAACCCTTTAATGCGAACAGAGGAAACTGTGGTAATCGGTCAAATTTTGATACCAGTTCTACTTTCTTTGGATGTTTTTGACTCAAATGATCGAAACGGCGGAAAATGCATAATATGCATGTAATTTCCTGTATGTGTGTAATTAATCCTGAATATGGAGCATTTATGTTAATAATTGATATTATGCTAATTAGCATTTATGTCGGTGACAGAGTTGAATATGTTAAATAGTCTTGTGACCCAAATTTTGAATAAAACGAAGATATTTACGAGGCAGGAATGAATTATTTATTAGCGTCAGTTTTTATAGCGAATAAAATCCTTTCGAATAATTAAAATAATCAACAATTTAGAGTTCTAGTAATTATCCGATAATAATGCATGAAATTTAATTTTAGTCGAAATTTTATCACCTTCGAAATTAAAGATCGTATACATGATGCATTTATACTATTAAATTTTTTAATGTTTCTGTACAGATAGAGTCGTTTATAAGTGACGAAACTTTCACAAACTTGTTGATCCTTTTTTAACGTTGCTACGAAATACATTGAATGCACGTTGTGTCTCTGTGTACATATCCTATAAATGAAGTATCGATGAGAGGCAAATATACTGCCTTTCATTCACAAATAAATATTATTGGTTTTATAATCAATTCAAATTCATAAACAAATGTTTACATTTATTTATAAGTAAGGTACACATAAAACATTTATATATAAGCTATTTCATATATTGTACATATTTTATAGATATTTTGTAATAAAGTTTACTTTCTATCGGTTAATAAATTATGAGAGTACGAAATAGATTTTTTCTTATTATCCCGTGGATTTTTGACGGATAATAATAATTTTTACATATCTTATTCATTTTTAGAGAACCATACATTTAAGGGTTTAAATCATTGAAAATCAATTAAAGTTTCAAAATTAAAAAATCTCGAAGCCCCAAAATGTCAAAGTCGTAAAGTTTCAGAGTTCCAAAAATGATAAATTATCATTACATTAAAATTGCAATATTATAAATTTCCACGGTTTCAAAATCATAAAGTTCTAATGTTCCAAAGTTCCAAATTTCCTAAATTTTTAAAGTTCTAAAATCCCAGGGTCCTAAATTAAAAAAAATTCCGAAACCTCAAAGTTCCAAATTCTCAAATTTTCCGAATTTCAACGACTTCGAAAGTTCGAAAACCAGAAAGTCTCAAATTCCTCTGGGCGCGGCTACATAGGTGTCTCTACTTGGCGCTCCGATTTACGACCACGCTATATCCCCGAACCCGAATGTACGAAAATATTGTAACGAGTCACATTTGCGTGCAGCGAAAAGCAACGTATTAATTAAACGAATCAAGCATACGGTCACGTAGATTTCCTATGAGTCACTCTGTGCCATGAGACAACCTAGAGCCGGGAAATCGATTCGGCATAGTCTAATCTACTTTAGCAGAGACGAGCCATATCATCTTTCATTAAAAATGCAATCACGCGATACCTACTCGTGAAATATGAATGTTCCGCGCGATTTCGCTGATTCACGCTGTTTAGCCCCTAAATAAATCACCGTATATCTTCGCCATGCTTTCTAAACGTTGCTAAGTCTTTCACAAGTGCACATATAGTATCTACTACGATTGTTCGCTGCTAGTTTGTCCTCGGTGCATGTTGATTTTCATAACATTCCAGGTGCAAAGCGGAAGGAAACGGAATTAACTCGAGAAGCTTACACGGCAAGAAAATTACTGTAAAATTGTCCACTTTTCTTGTTGCTTTTCAACGTGCCAACGCAGCTATTTCTCTGGACGAAGAGTCTACCTTTGGTTCTCTCTGCGCTCCAGTTGCTTTGAGGTAATATATCATATTTTTACTGCAAGTCCAACTTTTATTTTTATTCTTTGTCTTCTCCGTTTTATCTGTGACTCCTTTCGTAACACGACAATGATTAGAGACAAAAATTGTTATTTTTCGCATTAAAGAGATACCCCAAAAATTTTGTTGATTTTTTGTCCTTGTAAGCTTATTTTTTACGACAGAAAATAAGAGCGTCAGGTGCAGTTACCTTAACTGCTTGTTTTCGCTAACATAATTCGGATTACAAAAGATTGAAAGAGGTATATCAAGACACATTTGCTCGGAGTAGTTACGCTTATTGCCCTTAGAAATTGTCTCCGTGTAACGCAATTTTCCACCCACGCGTTCGCGAATATCTCTCGCAAACTTTTGCAATTTTCTCCGTTTTTTCTACCCGTTGAATCGTTAAATCTTGTCCGGTATTTCGTTAGATCCCGCCAGGAGTTCGCGAAGGGCAAGCATAGCTGTCTTTGCTTTCGACGAGCGAAATATCGCGTTATAAAATATGGAACGTACGGATAAAACGTCAAATGCTTTTTTTCGGGGCAATCGTAGAAGTTTGAGCGCGGTGTAAAACGAACCGGTGTGGAACGAGCTGTGCAGAACGAACAATGGATTCGTCGACGAACGATTTTCAAAAGCGCTTTATCAGCGTTTGTGCCGCGAGGAACGTTCGCGGCCAATGTAGTATGCAATGAATAACGATGGCTTTCTAGTAAACGAGTTTTCATTGAGCACTCGGTGAACTCTGTGGATGCGCCTATCCAGTCATATGAACCGACAAAATCGTTTGACTAACAGCTTATCACACCTTGTTAACGGGAAATTAATTATAAAGCCGCTTTTGATAAATACAGGTACAAGAGTACGGTTCAAATAAATCTTTACGTTCGTTTCAATTATTCATAAAGAACGATTCTTTTACAGAATCAATTTGTATGAATAACTTAATGGAATCAGAAATGAGATATCCCAATTTTCTAACTGGACAAAAAATATTTGTTCTTTTCATACATGCACCGAATCTATAAACAGCCTTATTCCGAACAAACTCAATGTAATTATAGAATAGTCAGAAAGTTTCACCTTGTAAACTTTAGTTCTATTCATCGAAAATTTTGGTCCTATTATTTAGGTTCATATTGTTGGACAAATATAGGAGATGATATTAATATTTGGTTCGCATTCTCCCAAACGGAAATTACGTTTCATTGTGTCAGTAATCCTCAAAAGGTGGATCGCTGTGACAACGATAGTTTAAATTTAATTTTATACCTCATGCTTTTGTTTCCTGAATTATACAGTATTTCATTAAATATTACTTTCGAATATATGGAATTGAAGGTGATTGCACGATTGAAAGAATACATAATTGAAATACTAATTACCAATTTGTTACACTTCAAATAGCATTTCAATTGATATGTAAAGATACGTATAATTTCTGAATCCTATAAATTCGAAATAAGCGTATAATTTACATTTATACGAACAAAGTATGAATTCGAAAGAACGGTACGAAATTGGTCAACTTTCGATGGCCCCGTAAGTTTCAGCTTCGAAGAAAAGTTTCACCTTCGTTTATTCGCATCTCTCGAGCTAGAATTTTCACGAGAACGCTTCGAAAGACGTTCCGATAGCCGCCCACGCGTCTCCCGCTCGAATCGACGGCGAGTAATTTTACGCAAGTGCTTGTCTGGCTGCGTGCGCCCTACGAAAGCTCACAAGCTCGCACCGAAGGGTGAATGGGGACTCTAATTTAGTCGGTGGCAAGACCGCCCTACGATTCGTTCAAACCCACGCTCGCGTACCCTGCCGTGAAACTTCGTCTCGAGTGAGCTGTACTCCTCTTCGTGATCGAACTCGTGTTTTGTCTGTGACAGGGTGATCGATTATGTCGAGTGTTTTTTAAAAAAAGATCGGTATCGAACCTTTTCGAAAATTTCGACGATTTAACGTCTCGTCCAAACGATGACGTCAACGGATGTTACGGGTTGTATTGTTAAGAGCCGAATCGTTTTTGGGATCAGATCGCGATCGAGTCGAGCAACGTGCGAATCGAATATACTCGATAGCCGTTGAAAATATGTGTTTTTTGTATTTGCCATTGTACGATAGCGACAACAGTATCTCGTGATAACGGGAGATTTGGTTGTCAACCGTGACCATGGCTCGATTCAGTCGTGATTCACGAACTTACGGAGGAGAGACACACATGGAGGGTTCGAAGATTCGGTTCTGCCATGCTGGTTATTGATTTTTCAGCTGCTGCTACAACAATGATAGCCGGTTAGCAATTGTCGTGTGACAGGCATCGGTAGGCTACGAGCTGCTTCAGAGAAACGAGAGTTCATTGAACGTTAGCTACGAGAAATACGGTAGATGCGTGTATTGCATTAGATTGATGCAGAAATAATTGCAATTTTTATGTATTAATTTTCTGTTGTAGTTAATCGATATATTTTCTTGAATAATTGTTTACTGATAAATATTGGTGAATCAATTTCTTGGCTACTTATTCTAGTTTCAAAAGACGGTTACTTTGTTATTTTATTATTTTACTATTTTGCTGTTCTGCATGACTAGTTTCTTAGAAAGTGAATGTATAGATATAAAATAAAATTCGCAATTATTTTTGCATCAATCTAATTCAACAATCGGTACATCGATCCTGTGAGTTCTGGCTGGTCAAGTTATACGAAGAGTTCAGTTCGTTGTAGAGATATCGTTAACAATCGATATCGTTATAAAAAGATGCGAAAATATATTATTTCACGAGATCAAGAGCGTGAATGAAACACAAATCGGAACGAGAAAAACGATTCGACAACGCGAATATTGGATGTCAGGCATATGGCTTGGATGAATGGGCAACATCCGGTTTTCTGAATCACCGAGATATTCTTGAGAAATGCGTAAGACGCACGGCTAGATACATGCCTGATCTAATACAATTTCGATTCATCAACGGTGGATATAAAAGAAGTAATGGAATTATGCTTTTTATTACTTCATGCGGCCAACGTCTCACAAATTACCATGTTTTGCATCATGCATCAGTTGCGAGATAAACGAGGATTATTTCAACACCGTTTTCTGCTGTGTTGACCGAGCGGAATCGCGAGAAGTCTGAAAAAGCGAAGAGAAACTGCGATCATTTTACATTTCGCGGATGGAAAAGTACGCAAGATTCGATACTTGCGTAAACATGGGGCAGTGTTTCGACGGCATTTTAGTACACGGTAATTCAGACTTAGCCAACGCATCATGCTAACGACTCCTTTCTTCTGCAATTCTTTCTTCTTTTTTCTTCCTCCCCATAAGGAACCTTTGATATCATACCGCGCAACTAAAAGATGATTCACCCTCGAGATGCGTCAGCGCAATATAAAATTGTTTCTTTTAACGTTAACCACCGTGACGGTTATCCGTGACCTATAAAGGTTTTGCATATCGCCAGATACGCGCACATGTATTTTTCTTGCAACGACTTATTTATAAATCGTGCTACGTGAACGTAAAGCAGAAATCGCATTTGCCGTTACCAATGTCTCATTTCTTATTTAATGTCAGATTTTAGTTCTCCGCGAGGTAATGCCGGTCTCGATGTAACGACGGTAGGTACGTTGCGTTATATTACCGCATTTTGTAAAGCCTCGCGTTATATCATCACACATTGTACAATCTTACGTTATATCACCATGTATTGTATAACCTCCCGTTATATCGGTACAGATCGTAGTCTTATCCCATATTGTCACGTGTTGTACAATCTCGCGTTATACTAGCACGCATTGTATAGTATCGTATTATAAATATGCAATGTAGGGTTAGACCAGTGTTGTTCAAATAAGGGGGATGATTTTTTAAAATTTGCGCAAACTTGGATCATGTACACCCAGCAGATGTGTTAGAACATTTTATTACTTGACGTGTCATGGTAGTAGTTGAAAACTCATAGTACCGGAAGTAGATGTCCGCGTGAGAACGCTCACCGGAGGTAAACGATTCAAAACGACGTACTTACGTATATTTATCGGGCCGGACGGAACCAACGTTCCCGCTTCTACTCAATGGGCAAACGTAAAACTTGATTCCGAATGCACTTTACTATCATTAGTTGCACGTGCTTCGCTTTCATTCACCTTGAGTCCCTCCCGCCAAATTCCCGGTACTGGTCGTAAACTATCCACGCGATTGGTTGATCTTTGCGTGCGACTCGACGGTGATTGGTCGGTATTTCCTCCCGTAAGTAACCGAGTGCAAGGCCGAAGCGAACCGAAGCCCAGGTCAGGGTATACGAACAGCGTCTTCGACAGTTCGAATCAGAGGCTTGCGCAGTCGAGACCGTCTGATCTTTGCTCGAGAATCTCAAACATGGTTGTTTACGCGTCCACGCAGCCGCTACTTTCAAATCACAAGTTACAAGTCAGTTTGAATCGCACGATGTTGATGTTTCTGGCGAACGCGCTTTTGACGAAAGGTATCGATCAAGATCATTCGTTGAAATATATTTCTTTTCTTTCTGTTCTTCGAATCACGCGACTTCACGTGTGTACATGCATCGTTGGCACGTACGTACACACATGTCCGGAAAACAGGATGTGGTTTATGCGTGTGCCTTCTTTTCGCGTTTGTGTGCAAATGGGAAGTGTGCATACACACGTTGCGCCGTGCACTTGTGCCTGTGACTGGAACGACGTCTATTCATCCACTTGTCACATGCAGTTCTCTCATTGGTGTATACTCCATCTGCTCGTTACTCTGTCACCCTTCCCCACTTCAGAATTTCCTTGGTGCTCCGTTCATAAAATAAGCACGATGTTTACTTCCTGTGTAACGGCACGGAAGCCGTTCCTTCCGACTTTGATGGATCTTTTTTCCAAACTCAAAATCGCAATTGGAATCAGTATCGAATGCGATGAATTATTACCCGATGGACTTTACGAAACAACCGAAAAATGTTTGGTTTTGCGTTGAAAAAAGAACAAAAGACAGTGGCGTTTTTTTTATAACAATCAATCAAACGTTTGCTTCTACATGTAATGTGCAAATAAATGCAGTAGGATGCGTTAAAGACGTTAATACGTAACTTTCAACGTAAATAATATATAATTACTAGTGAGTGTTTTGTCGTGTGTAAAAAAGTGGATGACGTTATGTTACAGTATTTAAAGTTGAAATTCGATTATTTTTAGCAATCATTATGACCTGAACTTTTAAGAATTTTAAACATTAAAGAAAACTTTAATTTATGTATTTCATTTTTGTTATAGGAGGTACGAGCACTCCTTTAACTAATCATTATGTAAATGATGCAAACTATTACGATATCTCCGGCAATAATGATAATTCGGATCCCCTGGAGAAATTTTACTTAATTACCGAACAAAGGTGGCACACAGATTCTGTGCTGCCTATTCCTTTATTGCCATCTACAGAGGGAATGTCTGCTCGATCTCATCACAGGTATTATACAAAATTTTATATTTGATATGTTAGATTTATAGATACAGAATAAAAGTTTGAAAATATGTAACTTTTCTTTTAACAATTAGAAATTTCTTGTTTTATATAATCTATAACAGATGATTGATTTCAAGAAAACAATATTTCATGTGCATTTGATAGTTAATTTAATGCAAGTCACTTCTTATCATTATTATTGTTATTATTATTATTAAAAAAAACATTAGACATTAACTTTTTGTACATAGGATCCCACAGTCCATAACGGGACTGGATGATGCTGTTATGGATTTGCAAGCAGCTCAACTTAGTACCCGTACAGGACAGGAGGTACATTCCACTGCGACTTTATCATGGCTAGACTGGCAATTGCCCCTGTTCGTAGCACTTTGCGCCATCGCTGGCGCTATTCTCTTTACATTTCTGGTAAGATTTATATAAATTTTCAATTCCATAGAATTTTACATATAACTCAAACAGAGGTTGTAAATTAACTTTTAATTGATAGGTTTTGTTATGGCTGAGGAAACAAATGTCGCGTGAAAAGGATACAGAAGATGGTGATAGGAGAGGTTTGGTAGAGGAAGGTGCTGTATGTCCTCCTGAAAAGCCTACTAAAACTACAAAAGGATCAATTGAATGGGTTCATCAACCAACAGCAAAGCCATCTATTCAATCTGTCAAATCAGTTACTCAAGCTACTGGTTTACCAGAGGTATTGTTATCAAAGATTTGATATAAAACACTATTACAACAGAGCTTTAATATTAATGGTCTTTTTTTAACTGCAGGTAATGTCGGTAGTAACACCAGAACATAGACCTGAACCAATACGTATAAAACCTAAAGGATTATTGGAACGGCGTGGTTCAAGTGCAAGCTTAACTATAGAACTAGCACCTCCTCCTGAAAGTCCACCACATATAGTTACACCTACTCGTGAATGTACTGCAGAGGAATTTTTGTTGAGTGCTGGAAATGTTCTTTCAAGAGCACAGCTTAAAAAAGCTGTTAGTGATCCAGCATCACTGCACAAAGAATTTTGGGAAGTTCCACTCAATTTACCAGAAGAACTAGATATTTGTGGATCTAAAGTGAAGAATAGATACTGTTCTGTGTTACCAAATCCGCAATCAAGAGTGGTTTTACCGGGTTCTTCTGATGATCCCCTTTCTGGTTATATTAATGCCAACTATATTCGAGTACGTTCAAAACGGAATTGAATTTATAGAAATCAAAAGTTTATTAAACCTTTATGTAATTATATAATATAATCGTGTTTTATTTCATAGGGATACGACGGAGAAGATGCTCGTTATATTGCAACGCAGGGACCATTGGCTCACACAGTGGCTGACTTTTGGAAAATGGTGTGGGCAGACAAAGTCTCTGTAGTTGTTATGATGACAAAGTTACATGAAGCAGCCAAAACAAAATGCGAAGCATACTTTCCACTGGACAAAAACAGTCGTATACAAGCGGAAAATTTTACTATTATTGCAAATTCTATTGATTCAAGGGATGGTTACATAGTCAGAGATTTAGAGATTAGATACGAAGGAGAAAGAAGACATGTACAGCATTACTGGTAATTAACATTGGATTATCGATCTTACGAAGACAATGTTAATCGCAGCACATAAATGTATTTTTAATTAATAAATTACAGGTATGATTCATGGCCGGACCATGCAGTACCTCAAGCTGCAGATACTCTTGTAAGCTTAGCTGCAGAAGTAAATTCCCTGCCAGGGCCAGTCGTTGTTCATTGTAGTGCAGGAATTGGACGAACTGGGTGTTTCATAGCTTTAGCTACGGGTATGACACAGTTATTACGAGATGGAAACGTAGACGTACTGGGTATACTATGTCAAATGAGGTATGACATTTTTAAAAAACTGAATCAAATTTCATTACTAGAAAAAATTCCTAAAGCCATTTTCTTTCATTTGAGACAAGCAAATCAATTAAAAGAACTTTTCTTTGCAAGTTAGTTGTAATGTAAAGATTACAATAACTTCTTTTTAAATGTAAAAATCATTTTTTTTTTAGATACGATAGAGGAGGCATGGTACAAACAGCAGAGCAATACGAATTTGTTCATCGTGCACTTTGTTTGTATGAACAAACGCTTGATGGTGGTAAATCGTCGACTTCGGGAGAATGAAGTAACCGAGATAACTGAATTGAATGAAATTTACTGAAAGAAAAATTCTTCTGAGAATTACTGCAAAGAGGTTTCTGAAACGATTGCTGGATATTGTCTGCAACATATTGCTACATCCAGATCTAAATATTTCTGTGGTGAAGGAAATTCTGTGAGGAGGAATCTTAGTTCCAATTCGAGACCGGTGGATATCTCAACTGTTTTCACCTATTCAAGATGAGTTCTATCTCATTGAAAAAGCTGCCATTTCTATACTGCCATGACGAATTGTTGACAATTAATATCAAGTCAGAAAGCTCAAGACAAAGGCAAATGGTTTATTGACTCATGCTCTAAGAAACACATTCTTGAACGGAATTAAAACTGTTTGACAAATGAATAAGAATATTTCAATTTAACTCATGAAATAACAGATTGCGGTTTGTTACCGTCGATTCAGGTTTTTACGTATTCACTGTGTGTTTCGTGTTAATCCGTTATAAAAAATTGCGGTTATTCTTAGTCTTGAACTTTCTATGGTACGAGCAGTTTCTTCCTAGCTTTCCAGTGCAGCAAATTGTTGTACAATTAAATTCAGCTGCCCAATATACACAATTACTGATAACAATGTTAATGGAAATATTCTATTGAAACCATCAAATCATAATTACAGAAAGGCAGATTTTATTTGTTACTAAATTGGGACCCAGATCAATTAAACATTTTTATCCTATTTGTAGTTCCTAGTTAATTTTACAGTTCGACGTATACAATGATTTCCATGACTTTTATTTAATTTATCAACAAAGACTGAATGCAGGTAGTACAATACGTTTATTATATAAGTTATAAATCTAACTAGACATAATATGCCTCTGTAACAAATTGAAATTTATGACGCGCATAATGTTCATAAGAAACGTAGTTTCACTTAAAAAATTGTAATTCAGAGTAGTAAATTGTAGGTTGGGTTTGTTAATCTAAACTTTGATGAAAATTTTAGTAATCATTGGAGTAGTGAACCAAATATTACATATAAAATTAATTATTTATTCTATTCGCTATTTCCAGCATTAAATAATCTATAAAAGAAACTGATACAATCACACAAATAAAAATGAAATGAGCTGCAGCTTTTTTACAAATGATTGTTTTGTTCATTTGTTCATTTACACACATATTAGTGTATAGCTGACAATAAACATGATACAAGCTTTTGGATAAATTGAAAACGGATTTGTTGACAAGAATGACAAAGTAAGAATTGATCAATATCCCATAGTATAAAATTTCATGACTCGAACAAATGAATTTTACTCAATTATAGATTTCAACATTGTAAAATACCAAAGCTGTTATTAGTGTTTCCTGAATATTGCATACCAAGCCAAGATATATTACAAAGTTTGTAAAATTTATGATCCTCTAACTCTGATTTAGTTTTTGCAATTGGTTTTTGTTAATTTCAATTTGATCTATTGTTTTATCAGATTGTGTGATTTAATTTAATAACTATTGTAAACAGGCTTAAGAATTGTTTGTATGGGTGTGTTATAGTGAAGCCTGTAATTGTTTCAGACGTAATTAGTCTATTCACCTTGTCAATCGTGTTACAACACCTTTCGTCAGATTATTGACATAATGCCTCAGAATTTTTCTGTCTTGTATGTGAATGTAAGAATGTGAATTTCGAGTGAAAGTTTGTGATATGTATACATATACACTTGTACATATGTTGTACAGAGAGCAAATTATATTTAAGAAATTATGTATTTGTGTAAGAAAGTCAAGAGTAAATTATTTATGAATATATAAAGCGACTTTAATGTAAACGTATTAACGTAAGAATAACAACAATAATAATAATTTAGAAGCCCTTTGGTGTTCAATTGTACTTATGTGACGTAATAAATGTTTATAGTATCCATGCAAGATTTATGTGTATTTGCTTAGCAAAATACTACATTTACAAATATAGTGCAAATGACAGCATAACACAGATTTGTTTTTTGTTCACTATTTGAATGCCTTGTGAAATGTTTTCAATTTATTTTCATAAATCAACTGACATGTATCAGATATATAGAATATATCAAATTCTAACTATTACTTCAATTTGTATTTTGCTGTTTTCATTAAAAATTTCAATTATGAATTTTACTGGAAAGTGTCACTGGACATTTATATAATGTATGATGATTAAAATTAAGTTTATAGTTTCAATTATAAGATATTGTATTATATTCTCTTCTTACCATTTATTTAATATTTTTTAGATTTTAAGATACAAAATGTAACTTATTATATATCTGTTCAATGCCTAGTGTTTCAAGCAAGGATACTGAATATTTATTAAGAATAAAAATTTATTTTTATATTTAGCAAGATTTTTCCCCCCATTTTTATTACAAGTAATGTGATTTTTTGAAATTCATTATTTCAAAAGCAGCAATTCTCTAATTGTAAGTATATACTACATACAAGAATAGTAAGGTACACCCATATAGGCATCTTCGTATGCATGAAAATGTTTATATAAATAATAAAAGATATTAATTTTTGTACAGTTATGAAGACTTTCAAAATTCTAACTTCTTAAATTTATGATTAATATACATTGCCAATGTCAAATTGTCAGTATTTCAGTGTTGTTAATAAATATTAATAACTGTACACTATTGGTAATATATGTTAATCATTTAAAGCCTCTATTATCGAAGAAAAAAGCTTTTTGTTCATCAATTTATTAATTTCTATTTACCGCGTGAGTTGCAGGTTGGTGCCGCCATCTTGTGTTGTGGAACACTCCTATGATGAAGTTTCGATCTTCTCGTTACACTTTGATATTATCGCACAAATTGTCACAAAGTTTTCATCACAGTTTATAAATAACACTCGAATTTAAATCTTCTTCATTGTCCCATGTAAAATAATCGAAGACATAAACGTTTACCACGTAAATCAATAATATTTTCACGAGCGATCGCGGAAGCGCGCCACTTTCAAACTCCGCACGGAACAGGCAAACGTGTCACGTGACCAACTTGTTCTCAGCGCGACATACACGGGGCGCGTTTGCATGTATTACGTATTGTGCGCGTGTGGTGTCGGCACGGAACTGAAGTTTAGTCCGCGCCTCGGGATTCGACACGGCTGCTGGGTGTACGAGTCAACGGCAGAGAATAAACACGGAGAAATCGTTTCCACGAACGGGAACAGAAACAGAATCGGTGCACAAGTTCGTCGAGTGTACAAGTTTCATTTCGCGTTGGACCAAATTTTCGATTTCCTCGCGATGCTCGCGTCTACCGTGCCGATTCTCGACGTCGATCGTTCGTAGATCGTGTCGCTGCACTCGAAGGTACACGAGTGAGCACACTGAAAGAGCCGTGACGTTTAGTGAATTTGAAGAGAAACTAAACGGAGAATCAAAGTACGTGGAATACGTGATACATTACGGAGAAAGAGAGACTTGTTCGAGAGAAAGAGAAGTGAGAGAGGCAGAGAAAGAAAAAAACGGAAGAGAGTTACATTAAACGTTGCGTACTATGTGGGACGTCACGTCGAGTGACATCGTAGCCTGGAGACAAAATGGGGCCCGTTGAAGGGGCCCGGAAGATCTCAGGGGTCCGATTATCAACGGAGGTATGGATGTCATCGGGGACGGGGACGAGCAAACCCTCCAGGCGATTCTCGGTGAGTAAAACACATCGTTACACTGTTTTTTTTGTACTTTGCTCAGCGACACGCGATCGAACGGTCGTCGTTCGGCAACCTGATTGACAAGCGTGACAGCTACGGTATCCATCGCGTTCGCCATGTACCTTACGGTGCGCCGTAGAAACGCGTTCATGCGAACGTTCGGTTCTCGTGCATTGACCTTAAACACGCACCGGACACAACTGATCGTATATACGTTTTCGTGATTCAGTCTGCTTGCTCTTGAACAGATGACGAGATAAACAGAGTCCTCCTGTTCAATTTGACCTTCCCGTTTTGCTCGTTCATCCTTTTCCGTCGGAATATTCTCGACCGTGTAACCAAGCGTGTTACCATCAAGGGATACCACGCTGGGAAACGAATCTGATTTCACCTGCGGAAAATTGAAAAAATCCGATACACGAACTTGAACGTTTGCCATATGATTGAAGTGAATTTGGAGATTTGGAAATGTAGGAATTTGGGATTTTGAAAATATGGAAATTTGAAACTTTCAAAATTTAGGAATTTTGCATTTTGAAAAGTTAGAAATTTGAAAATTTGAAAAAATATCACATTTTTATGTATCGAATATAAATAATAGTAACAGATATTATTTATGACTTGCATTCTTAACTTGTTCTTGGTGTCTTATGTAATAATATCACTAATTTGATAAGTAATCGAATTTCGTAAACTCTCAACATGGCTCATGTCTGATTCATTCATTGGTACTTATCGTCAGGATGTGTTTTTAAAAGTTAACACGATAGTTACGAAGGTGAAACTGCTAAGTAGTGCAGACATTTGTGACCATATTAACAGTACTAATTTATATGTAGTAATCTAGAATCGCGTTCGGGAAATGTTTGCAAAATTCTTATGCTCGCTCTGATTGATCTCCAAAGGAGAGTCGTGTGCCTACGTGGATACATGTACCCTACTTTTGCCTTGACTGTGCTTCTCTCCCCGCCATTCTCACGGAAAAACCGCCTTCGCATACCTGTTACACGTTTAGTTCAATGTATCGCGCTGCATCATTTCTTACTATTATTCGGTTAGGTAAACAAACGACGTACTATCAGTAGTACATACTTCGTAGTGAAACTTTTCGATTACGAAAATATAAACACCAGATTTGCTCCTTCATAGAAATACAATAATAAACCACTGAATGAAATGAGATTATATACACACGATGCAAGAAAGAAATGTTTTTATGACATGGTACAAAGAATTTTTATACGATATATCATGTTTATGTTTTGGTATTGTTTTAATAGATAAATGATTTATAAAAAATAATAGTAATTATACAGAACAGAATAAATCTCGTTAATTTCAATGATTTTTATATAATACATTATGATACTCAATTGCCCTAACAATGTTGTCCATATGTAATAACTGCTGTTTAGCGGCATTGGTTACTAAATGCGTGGCAGCGTGACTACACTATCCGTGGCAATATAATGCGTAAAAATATACTGCGGGTGATGGTATAACACGAATGTACAGCGTGTGGCGATATAAAGCGTGAATATGCAATGCGTAATGATACATTACGTGTGACTGTATTATGCAAGGCTGTAGTGTGGCTATACTACGCATGACTGTACTACGCGTGGCGATATACCGCGAGTAATTATATTATATTTAGCAATACCATGCGTGGTGATATAACAAGTATGACAATATCACGCGTGGTGGTATAATACGTGATAATATAATGCATATATTATGCATGGCGATATAATGCGTGGATAATAATACAGTGACGACATAATCAACGGATATACAACGCATGGCGATACTATTTGCAAACATTTTTCCACGTTAAACAATTACTGTTATATGTATTATTGACTTCTGACAGAAAAAAGACTAATGACAGTGTTCATAATTATACGCGAGTCTAATTACATATCTATCATGGAATATATATTCAAATTTCAATTTCATTTCCATAATTCTACTTGCAAGATCTTTTTCATTCTCAGAGGCAGTAGTTAAACTATGAGGAGTAGTTAAATTACGAAAGCTGTGCCATCTGTTTTCCTGTCCCGCTGTATAATTACCGAATACTTGTACAGCTCACCGTACACGAGTAACTACATACATACAACGGACGTTCTAAATAAAATCAAGCAAGTTTCACGTAAAGTTGTTCTCTGTACGTGGCAGAAACGTAAACGGAGATCGAACAGATTTTACACGAAGAGCAGTTATTCTTAGACAGCCGGAATTTAAATTGAGATTTAGTGGATGGAGAACGAGCAGGTCTTGCAGTACCTACACAACGATTTCCAAGGTGTTTCCAGAAGCAATAGCGATAAGAAACAGAACCATTATTATGCTACGTTGTTTCACACGTGTACCAGATATTCAACACAAAACTGCTTTTATTTTAGGAAATTTCATGACTTTGTAAAATATGAATAAACATTGATTTCATTGCCTTGCGCGCGCATATTATCTTAAGGCTTAGAGTCATCTTGATCGAAAGTTTCGTTTACAATTTGACTGTAGGTAGGATAGTATTGTTTACTATGATTATCTATTATTATAAGTCATAATAAACCACTACCCATTTATGATGATCGGTGAAGTAAAGAAATTTGAAATTTCGTTTAATTGTTATCCGTGTGTAATGCTTTTCGGAGTGTTTACACGTTTTTCCGAATAATCGCGTGAAAAGGTTTTAGTCCGTTGGTGCCGGGTGCATTCACCTGCAACGAGTGCACCGTAGCATTCTTTATCTGGGTCGGAGGTTGCAATGTAACGCCAGGTTCTCTCCGTTTAACTTGATCTTTCCGAGCACGCTCGTGAGGAATATACTTACACGTATATAAAACCCGTTTCATCCGATCAGTTGGAGCCGTTCCTTTGTAGACGAATAGGATTAAACGCGAATGGCGTACGATGAATAATTTCAATCGTTTACGTTATATCAGGTCATTCATCGTTTTCACACGTAATTTTAATGCAATTATTGGCCGATTAAT
Organism: Megachile lagopoda; assembly: GCA_036983795.1. Classification (NCBI taxonomy): domain Eukaryota; kingdom Metazoa; phylum Arthropoda; class Insecta; order Hymenoptera; family Megachilidae; genus Megachile; species Megachile lagopoda. The sequence goes on from CM072800.1 coordinate 11,105,366, forward strand.
CTCGGTGATAAATATTACGTTGCTTCAAAGATAATACTTTCTGTCATTAGGTGATAGTTTCGACAAGTCTCTAATTGATGTAATTACTTTTGCAATAAAGGACAACATTATTAGAGTATTCAGGATATGAGAACTTTTGCTGAGGACGTTGCAAAATCTAACGGTGGTTCTAAAAATACCAAAGAAAGCAACTGATATTTTGGCGCAATGTTGGATAGTGTTTTGTTGAAAATAGTTTGAGAGTTTCGTATTTTGTGAATAACCTGAATTGGTATCAAAGAATTTTCGAATGATTTTCAATAGGACAAAATGGATGTTCGAATGCTAAGTTATAGAAATAGACACATAACCCACTAATTGCAACTGTGCATAAATCTTCTATCGAGCGTTTATATTATGCAATTACTGCAACTATTGAAATGATGGTTGGAATAATCGCTTAATAATTGTGCTTCTTCTCTTCAGAGCGCCATCGTGCACCTAGGGAATTTCCTGAAATCAGGGAAATACGTTACTCAAGATAATTACATAATTATCTGTCTATACGACTTTATCGTTTCATCGTGTTAGAGAAGGTAAAATCATTCAACGGAAACAATTCCTATTTCCAGATTTTTTCATCTATATCTTTTGTTCTTCATTAGATCATACATATGCAAGTCCGTGTGAATATGATAATATAGTGAGAGTCTACTTTATATTTAATTTTCTAATGAGATAATCATTGCAGTTGAACAATGCGTGGTCATTTAACTCGCAAAGATATTTTTCATTATTACACAACACATGTGACGTGTAGTAATGTACGTTTCTCGATGATATATGACCAGTGGCGATAACTGGCGCGTGGCTATATATGATGCATGATATATAGTACGTGGTGATATATAACGAGTAGCAATAGATGGCGCGTGGTGATATATGAAGTATGGCGATATATGGCGCGTGGCGGTATATGGCATGTAGCGACATGTGACGGGTAGCGATAGATAGGTAGCGTGTGGCGATATATAGTACACGGTGATATATGGCGAGTAGCGATGCATGACGCAACGATACAACATATAGCGATATATGGTGCACAGCGATATTTAACATAGTCACTAGTGTATCTAAAGATGATAATGTAACAAGAGTACACCTACAACGATATGGCAATATAACGAGAGTTTACAGTACACCTTCCCGAATTCTTCTAATCGGTCCACGTTCTAAGCCATCGCTAATCGAGATTTACTTTGAGTTATATATTGCGGTAATTGGCGGACCTCTGCCAACAATTCCAGTATTCTCTGTTTGCCGTGGCAGGTCGACAGTGAAAGTCGTGCGGTGAACGTGCTTTTCCGTTTATTTGAAATTAACGGCTCGATACCTCGCAGTAACCCACGAGCTGTACACACCGTGAACATTTTACCTTCACTTCTGATTATCATCCGTCATTAGCGTTTCAGTTTGATCACCTAAGGACCCGTATTTAGCTTTTCTCGCTCGGCGAGTACCGTTTTTGCTCGGCTTCCCAGAATTTCCATTACTAAAATGGAAACAAAGTGATTTCGCGGAAAGTCCCACGATTTTCCACGAATTAATATGGTCGTATATCAAGCATTAACCTACGTACTCGCTGAAGACAGAACAAGAAACATTGTTTCCGGTTGTTGCTACATGTTTCGAAAGATTCGACATATATCAACTTGTAGCAACATATTGTTCACACTGAAGCAACATATTTGATTTTGTTCAAGTTGTAATTCATGATATCGTTTGCTATGTAAAGATGCAATCGTGAAATGCATCCTCGTGCGTCTTAGTTCATCTGCATCTGGTTCATCGCGCAGAGTCAAAAGTGACTTTCCTGATTTGGACACTGCTTATGCGTCCGTGCAGAACGGTGCAACGACGCAAAATGAGCGTTAATGACATCGTGCTCGTACTCGTGTGCACATGTACTTACTATACTTGAACGCATGGATGTACGCATCTAATGTAGCGATTGCAAAGCGTGCCTGCGTCATTGAAAAAAAGATACGAGGATGGATCGCGACTCCTTTCGCGTGATACGGTATGCCCGATTTTAATTTAAATGTATTATTGATTATTTAGCTACTAGGTTAGTTACTTCTTGAATTGCCTATTCATCAGAAAACTTTGTTCCAATGTGAACGAATATTCCTTGATTTCTGGATTTTCCAACCTTTTAATTTTTAAACTTCTAAATTTTCGAATTATCACACTTAAATTTCCAAAATCTCAAATTCCGTTGTTTCCAAAGGTCATCGTATACAAATAATCTCTTAAACGGATCAGAATGTAAGAAAGATGTAGATAAAGTATGGAATATAAATTAAGCTGGAACGCTGCCATTTTTTCATACTTGTACCCGTTCTTTGCAACTTTCCCATTGTTCCTCGAGAACAACGTGGTTTTGAATGTCCTCGAACAATTGTCCGTTCGCCGGAATGTCCAAAAATGGCAACTTTTCAACATCCTCCTGTCTGTCGGGAAAATATCCTCGTTCAACCGCGATTTATCGTATCATGGTCGATTTGGCAAAAAGTTCGACTGACTTTCAAGCCACCGAATTTTTCCTTCGCATACCGTGTTGCACCGGTTTTTGCCGTGAAAAAAGGAACGAAAGAAACAGCAAGGCTAACTGGAGACTTCTCGTACTTACATACGTCGTATAGAAAACGTTTTACCACGAGACATAACTGTAAACCGGCTGCTAAACGCGAGAATAAATACCGGTCTCTTCCGATTTCGTGTAACGCTCTTCACGGATGCTAAATCGTCCAAGTTGTTTGCTTCGTTTCGAACGGGAATCCTTGAGAACATCGCGAGAAGAAGAAAGGGACTTCGATCAGAACGCTAACACCCGCGAACGTGGACAAACTTTTGTTTGACGCGGAAACACGTAGCGAATAGCTCTAAAGAATATTTATTTTCTTCCATTTCATTTGAACTATTACTTGTTATACGATCTTTGAACATGCAAAGTATGTCATTTATTAAATTAGAATGCATTATAGCAACCGTCCTGTTTTTTGACAAGATTTCATAATAATAAACGGCATTTTATAGACAGCATTTTATAGTATAAATACTTGCAGATCATTTATTATAAGTTCATACATGCTGTAGGATAACATAGCGAAATAATTAACATAACTATCTGGAGTTTAATTAAAAAGATATCATATGTGAACCTGCAAGATTGTTAAAATGATAAAGTTTTATTATCGCAGATTTAGGGAAAGAATGTACAATAATATATATATAATTCTTGATGTTGTGTGACAGTACAAAATTTCAATAAATATTTGATATAATAAGTATTTAATAGCAGTTCAGATTTTAAACTTCAAAGCTGAACGCAGTTTAATTTCTTACGAACGGTGGTGCATGTGAAAATGTGAAAAATATGAAATATCGATATATCATCGATGATTATCGGCAATCAGATACCAATTTTTGAGTAAGAGCCTCGAAAGTGCTGTCGCGTTCGCAGAGACGCAAGGGCGCGAGTATACAAGTAGTAAATTGCCTCTCGTGACGACACCGTTTGTTGCAATTTATGGCCGCCATTACTATATGGAGTATAATAAACTAGTGCTGCCGGTACAGCTTACCTACCATTCGTTCCTATTTATAGATAAATTCGACGAAGGTGAAACTAGAGCGACAGATGCGCTCGTCCGCGGAATAACGGAAATGTAGGAGGATATTCGACTAATCGATAAATAGCTCCCAGTTATTGTCGTTCACGTGTTTCACGCGTTCATTTTGCGGTACAGCATCCAACAAATCGTGTATGTACATATGCATAACGTATTCAAGAAACTGAAGAAACTGCCGTTATGGAATACAATTATGTTGGGAGAACCCGTACTCGTAGGATGTAAGACTTCTTTTCAGAGAATCTAGGGACAATTCGGAACAAGTCTAAGGAGAGAATCTTCAGAAGAGGATCTTGAGGAAGAACCTAAGGGAAGCTTAAATTCTTAGATTCTGAGATCTGTAGATTCTAGAATTTGTAGAATCTATGGTGCCTGGATTCCAAGGGTTGTAAAGTCTGGGATTCCAAACTTCAGAAATCCCAAATTCCTACATCCACAAATTGTCAAAACCCTTAATTTTCAAATCTCCATATCTCGGAATTCTGCTACTCTCACAACCTCCATTTGGTAATTTTTCAATTCTTACCACTCCAAATTCTGTAATGACCAAATCCCTAAATTTCCAAGTTCCAAATCCTCAAATTTTCAAATTTTTAAACTTTCAAAATTCAAATCTCCAAATTCCGAAATCTTCAAATTTTACAATCAAATTTTCAAATTTTACAAACTTTCAAATCCTGAAACCTCTAAGTTCTCGAATCCCTATACCTACCCGCGAATTTCTGTCCATAATAAACGCAGTAGTTTCACTTGTAATACTCTTGTCCAATTTTTTTTCTACGCGAGTATAATGGCCGAGAAAGTAAAATGTCCATCGTACGTTCGTGTCCCATCGTTATTTATATTCGTCGTTGTTGTTGTTCGTGTTTCTGGTTCTCGTGGTAGCATGGCAGAAAAGTAGTTTGAAACGAGGCAAAATAGGAGAAAAAGCGGAAAGGAAAGGGACATTAATGAGGTAGCCAATAGTCGTCGGTGGTCGACAGTGTTTGGAAACGGCGCATGCCTAAGCTTTTCATCGAAAGGCGGAACCATGAAGCTTTTCATCGACCAATGTGCTTTCGTGGGTGGTACAGGATAAATGTGAAGCTTGCGCGGTGCTTTCGCGAACGGCCATGTCGCGCTAACAAACCCCATAACTCATCCTTAAAGTCCGGCGATCGCCGATAAGCGGCCGCGATCGAAACGTTTATTGTCGCTGGCGTGCGTCCCTTGTCGAAAATAAACTTTATGGAACGATCGATAGAATTTTACGGGGAAAATAAAGTTGCCAGCGTAACGGTGGATCGACACGGAATCTCTGGTTCAGTTTCAAACCCTCTTCAAAGCTGATTTCTTTTTATGACTTCGTCTAAAACTGTTGCTGTCTCGGGAAAACAAAGGCAGACTGGAAATATGAAAGGCTGTACATGACTTTTTATTAAAACATTGCTTTTTGTTAATAAAAAGCGTTTAAATATTTGATGTTGCACTTCAAAAAATGATTTATTTAGAAACATAGAGGGACCAGCCAGATATGTTATGCAAAAATTGATGAATGTTAATAAAAAGCAATTGTTTACGAACAATGACATTCTTGTATGTTCGAGGATAAGATCATTTACCTTGTTTGTTTAAAGTTGCGTCAACGTTCGGATGATCGTTAGCAATTGAAACGGTCTCGGATAAACTTGCTGTTACCTCACCTTTCTACGACTGTAACCAACCTAAACAAAAATCTATTACGTGAAACTCTATTTCGTGTCTTCAGCCGTGATTGCCGTGAAAATCTCAGTTATTTGTCCGTGGCGGAAGTCGATGTAGAACAACGTCGTTGATGACATCCTCGTTTTTGTATCTTTCGCAATACCCGTTTGCGTGTGCAGTTTATTCGCGTACGTATGCAAATGAAGGAACGGGAAACACGATGAGCATCGCGATGACAACCATACAATTACGGAGATTTTGACACCTGATCTTTGTTTACGCACCTAGGGTCGTTGAACACGCGCATGCAACAAACAGTCAGGGAAAGACAAAAGAGAAAGAGTTGTATTAGAGGGGTCATTACGCTATAATCTTTGTGAAATAACAAACAGAAAGTTGGAATATTCGTACGGTTTTTAATTTTGATGTGCGTTATATCGTCTCGCATTATATAGCCACGCGTTATTCTACCACCTGTCGTATTGTCACGGGTTTTATTATCACGCGTTGTATTTCCACGCGTCATATTGCCATGTGTTATATTACCACTTGTCGATTGTCTCGTGTTGTATCGCCACGCGTTATATTACTACGCGTTATATCGTCACACGTTACATCGCTACGTGTTATGTTACCACACGTTGTACTGTTTACGCGTTACATTGCCACGCACTATATCACCGACAGTAGAGTGTTAATCGAATAACGAGTAATAAATAGAAATAGTAAAATATACCCGTGCATATTGAAAATACATTACATAACTTATGTTTTCGATAGTTATAGAATGGATACTCTTGGAGAGGAAATATTTTATAAGAATGTTCATTTGTTTACGGAAGCATCCACTGTCTACGCATGGTTGTTTATAGTCCTGAATAATAAGCTACATATTTCATCTTCTTCAAGTCAGTGTTGTGTTCAACGAATAGTTCTCTAGCAGAAGGCTAATTACAATAACACTTTCACTTGTGGAAATAAATATTATTAGAGCCAAAGGAAACGCGTACTATTTATTGAACACGATGAATACTTATGCAAATGATCCTCCATCTTATTCACTATCGTGTCGATTATACCTAGTGTCCAAGGAATAATATGATATTAACAATATAAAAATTTTGAATTCATGATTTTGAAACTTTGTAAATTTCCAAATTTAAGAACTGTGAAAGGACTGAAAATTTCTCAACTTGAAAATTTGGAAGTGTAAGAAGTGCCCGAAGCAAATGTCCCATTTATCCCACGCTAAAGGAACTGCTGATTATAAATAACAGAACATGTAGTTCCTTTTTGAAGTGCTGAACCTTGCCACACAGATACGTTCCTACGTATGTGAGCACCTGTGGGTGAACCTGTTCGCCCTGGGTCTCGTGAAGCCTGTTTACAGGCACAAAGATCCCTAAAGCCGCTTCGTTGAACGACGGTGTGCGTGATGAGAAAGGTGGGGCACCTTGTCCAGGTGTAAATAGATCCACGTGCAAGGAGTTGTTCGTGCGAGTCCTTTTCTAGACGGAATAAAGGGTACGAACCGCTATGGGGGATGGTTTGTTTAATCGATGCCACGACTCTTTGATCCTGTTCTGTCCACAACGTTCTGTTCGCCTTCACAAATCACCCACAACGCGGTCTTTGTTCCCATTTGCATACCACTGATTCGTGAAAGTAAACACGTGCTCCTATTCTTGCAGTGGATCGTTGAAAAATCTGCTTTCCTGGTTATATTCTGCGAAGCCCGTTAATTTTCCCTAGGGGCAATGCCGATGTAGCGAAAAGAGCATACATGTTAGCAAAAATCGAGAATGCTGTGGCATACGGATTTAGGAATTCGAGGGGAGTTAGGGAATTCGGGATATTAGGGATTTTGGGGATTTTTGGTATTTTGGAAATTTTTAGGTTTCGGAGAATTTGAAGATTTTGGGGTTATGAGGATTTGGAATGTTAGGGATTTTGGGAATTTTGGGGTTATGGGGATTTGGAACTTTAGAGATTTTAGGGATTTTGAGCATCTGGAATTTTATGGATTTGGGATTTTGGAGTGATGGGGATATAGGATTTTAGGGATTCTGGGAATTTGGAATTTTGAGGATCTTCGGGTTTTGGTGATTTTACTTATGGAATTTTTGTCATTTTAAGAATTTCTGAGACTTCAGTGATTTTAGGGATTCGTCAATTTGGGACATTTCAAAAATTTTTGGAATCTGGGGAATTTTTATGATTTTGAGAATTTGAGAAGAACAGTTAATCCATTAACTCAAAGAGCTAATCCAGTCAAGAATTAAAATGCAAAAGGAAATATAGTCTTTCTACAACCCTAGTTCGACACTGTGTATATCTGTTTTGTAACCGATATTGTTGTGAGTAAATGTTCCACAAAATCGTTGTATTACCTCGCCCGTATCAAATAATTTGTCGTTGCACAACTTTGAGGCAGCACGAGCAAGTAACAACGAGACACGAAAATCGTCGCTATCCATTATGATGGATAATGTTCTCGTTGCTTCATACGTCAATTGGTCTAATAGTTCTGGAAATACTGTTTAACGAACCTATTTGCGAAAGATTTTCTCGTTTTAGGCTGGAATCATCGTTCGCAATTCCCTCTATCTATTTCTTCGTAGTTAAATTTTGTTACGTATAAACCGTCGTAAGTTCCAAGATACTTGAAATATCGGATTGCGGCTTTCCGGATTATGGTCATAATAGTTACTTAACATGTCTGTTGAATTAAGGAAAATGATAGAACGAATATGAATTCAAAGCGATACCGATAATCAAGGGAAACACAGAGTGTTATTGCAAGAAAAGAAACGGTGTAGAAATTTAATAATCCTTTTAATTAGCTGATCGCTGGCCTACTTCTTTCACCATGGGCACGCGATCAAACTACAAAGTTGCAGAATAGTAAACGAATAATTATATTTTACATTAAAAAATTTGTTATTTATTATAATTTTGTCTAGTATTGGTGACTATGTTACATGTGGACAATAGAACGTATGGGGATACAACGCACAGCGGTATTAATACGTGGTGATACTAGTGTGTGGCGATATAACATATGACGACATTAACTTACAGCGATACTAACGCGTAGTGATATTAATACATGATAGTACATTTGGTTAATGCAACACGTGATAATCAAACGTGTAACCATATAAAATGCAGCGACACAATACATGGCGATACATGAACTTTACACAAATACAATTTAATAAATGTCTTACACAAAAAATTACCTTCAAGAGAAAAAGTAAGATTGTTATTAAGAACTAATAATTTTATGACAAAAATTATTAGAAACTTTCGAAGATAATTTACAAGATTACAAAATTACAAGAACTGTTCAATTTGAAAATATGCCACCGTGAAAGTGTTTTATCGAGTGTGAAATTATACGAGGTGCTGATAAAAAGCAATCGAGCTCACCCCATCGACAATCGTCTTGAATTAATCGGTTATTCGCGAGGAAAACTTTTCAGTTACTTGGGTGAGCTATCGCATTCTAATGGATCGTTTTATTGTATTATCGAACAATCTCGCGATTCGTTTGTTCCAACCTGATTTGTCTATTAGATTTCATCGTGTTTTTTCGTTTAACTTGTTGGAGGACTACTCCGTGGCCGATCAGGACTGTGTTACGCCTACGCGCAACGTTTAATTTGGAATTACGTCAAACAGGGCGGTACGTGGCACTTCCGGGTAGGATATCAAAGTCATTCGACGCGAACGTTTGTTTCTGATGAACAAACGAGCGAATCCGCGAATTGAACAATCCTTTGAAGTCGCTGAATCTTTGGCTTTTGAAAATTTGTCGCGGATCAAGTTAAAAAATTAGAATATTGGCGAATATAAAGTAAATATTGCGATTCTAATTCGCATATTTTCTTATTTTCAAATTTTTATATTTTATAATTTTCTGGTTCTCTAATTTTCACGTATTGAAATTTCTAAATTTTCTTGTTGCTGAATTTTTAACTTCTCAAGTTCCAAAATTCTCAAATTCCTAAATTTCCAAATTCTCAGTTCCAGACAATCAGTACAATAAATTCGATTTCAACATATCAGATTAAAATCCTTACTATCCTATTGATTCGCATTCCAAGAATAACGCAAACTAGCCCAGCTTGACCAAGACACTTCTGTGAAATAAAAACCGAGGCAAGACGATAATATTACAAAGAGTACCGCAATTGTGAAATGTATTTCGAGTATATATGTACAACTAAACAAATATTATACCGTGAATTATTCATTGAACGAGTTCATAAAGGTAAAAGTTGTAAACAAGATTCACAACGAACACACGCTAAACTTTCGCTCTGGCGTGATTTCTCAAGTTAAGAGGTTAATCGACTGGGAATGCTTTTTGAGGAAACAGCGGAATATTTCGCAAGTGTCGCAGCCAGTTGTTGGCTTAATGACGATTCGCATCATTCACGATGATCCTGCGTGTACGTAACTACTCATGAGCCTCGGTATCAAGTATTCGCACCACGGTAAAACGTTCATTTACGTTTTCTCCTTTTCATCCGTCTTCCTTTGCTATTATCCGTCACATGTTGAAATTACAGCTGTATAAATTCGAATCTGGTTCATAGTACTAGGTACATTTTTATTAAAATAAATTTTACAATATAGGAATTTTTCGAATCCGGTGATTGTTGGATCTTGGGATTTCTGGACTCTGAAAATATTTCTGAAATCAGAGAATTGTTGAGTCTGAGGATCTCGGTTGATATAGAGATTTCTAAATCCAGGGATTTTGGAACCAAAGATTGTTTAAGGTCTAGGAAATTTGGTGGTCCAAAAATTTCGCGGTACATGGATTGATGATACAGATTTGTAGGACCCAGAAATATTAGGAGTTTAGGAATCCAGGGATTTGAACGATCGCCTCAGACTCGAATTGAACATTCCAAGAAATTGAAAAGATGTTGGCTTGAAACAAACTGTGATTTCATATCGTGATAATAACACATACAATACACACGCACTATGTTGTATAATGTAGAAAATAACCACATAAAATAAAAACTACTCTGACACGATCAATTTCTTTTCATCCTATAGTACTCTTTTAGAATGCATCAGTGCTACTTCAAAATGCATCGAATGCGCTTTGAAATAGCATTTCAAATATTATTTCAGTTGTGTCCAGGTTTGAAATCAGTTACGTTATCTTGTACGATTAAGACGTAGTATCTTTAATCGTTGACAGTGACTATGCACCGCACATATGCACGTGAACGTAACGTTTGTCACACGCGTCCGGAACGTTCGGTGTCTGTAAATATGAACGTACCTTAATCCGGCTCGCGATGGTGGCTGGCAAACGTGCCACGGCGGGTTTACTATACGCTGCTCGTTCTAGATTTTCATGGGAGATTGTTTATAATGCAAGAGAGAGGATGTGTGGACTACTTTGCGAGCCGCGAGTCGTGCCGCGATCGTAGAACGCTCGGACGTTCCACATGTCGGAGAATGGGAAGCTCGTAAAAGCCAAACGAACGAACGAGAACCTCTGCGAACCAGACGATCGTTCTATTCCCTGGTTTCTTGCTGTACGCACCACTTTGCTTCGCCATCTTACGCTCGGTTTCCCGTAAACATTCGAGCCAACCGAACGATTCGAGACAGACAAATTGTTTGGATCTCCCCGGTCACTTAAGAGTGAAATAAAGTAGGTTAGGAATGCCGTAAAAGGTCGAAGCGTTAGCGCAACGAGTAAGCTGTGATTAAAATTTATCGTGACGAGCGATACTTTGCAGCGATCACTGCCCTTCGATTTGCAGAAAAACAACCTACGGTTTTTGAAAACGAATTATGTACTTTGTACCGACGGTATTTTCAGCTGATTGCATGGAGAGATAAGAATGGAGCGCGTGAATCACGTGTGCTGGCTCATAAGTGAATGTAAGAGTGAAACAATCAAAGAGAGATTTCTGGGTTTGGGTTTTAGAAATCTGAAGATTTGGGGACCTTGAGGTGGGGATTTGATCGTTGGGAAATTTAGAAATTTAGAAATATGGGACTTGGACTAGTAGAAATTTGGGAGTCGGGGATTTGAGAATTGCAAGATTTAGATTTGGAGATTTTGGAGTTTGGAAATTGTAGGATGTGGAGATCTAAGGACTTAAAAATTTATAAAATTGAACATTTGGGCTATTAGAAATTTGGGGAGGTAGGAATTTGGGAACTTGTGAATTTGGGGATTTGGGAATTTAGAAACTGTATAAATTGAAAATTTGGGCTATTAGAAATTTCGTAAAATTTATGATTTAATTATTTAAAAACATGAAAATTTAGAAATCACATTTGAAAATTTAACTACCGACCAGCATCTCTGAATGCATACCGCAGATACATTTTCCTCGACTATTATATCACCAAGCTCCACTGTTATATTGCGACTCGACATATCGCCACACGGTGGTATCGACTTTTGCATCGGTTAAGACAGTATCCTTAACATCAGTTTAAGAATCGAAATAAAATGAAAAACAAACCATGCCCTTTCAAACATATTTCTAGTTTAAATGAGTTCGCAACAACAACTAGGTACTAAAATATTAACAGCATAATTGCTTCGATGTCTCGATTAGAATCGGAAACGCGGTATGGCTTGGGAACTCGAGCTCGAGCTGATTCTCGTAGACTTTATACATGGGGTGTCCTATTTTAACTTATCCGCGTGATTATTTCCTGAACCATTGATTTTTTAACAAAAATATTTTAAATTGAAATAGCATTCGTATCCTGTTTCGAAGAATATACCTGGATGTTTTATGAATAAACTTTTCACTTCCACAAAGTTACACAATTTTAATTCTTTCTTAAGGTCACTTTTTATCAGATTTCAAGATCGTCTAGTTACAAGGAAGTATATCTTTTCTTTACTTTGATTATACTTGAAACAGAGGAAGTTACTTGAAACAGAATAAGTTTCGTTCAGAATATAAAAACAAAAATGTTTCAGTGTGATTGTTGCACTATTTACGTTTTGTACATCTTTAACATTGATTCACCAATTATTCGAGAACTCGCTTATCAAATGTCTTCTGTGTTCATTTTAGTAATTCCGATGAATTAATTATACAAAATATTCTCTTTAATTCGAGACGAACGATTCGCAAGAAAGGATCGTTTCAAGCATAACGATTTAAAGACTGGAAAATACTGAATAACGGGAGAATGATGGCGTTGTTCCATTATCTTCGTGGAAATGCACGAGCCACGTTAATCATTCTCTTTGCTGACGGTCTTAAGCAACACCTTCATCGATCACTATCAACGAGGATGCACCAACACCATCGCTGTTCTTCGTTATCTTGACGACAATTAAATTCTACAACATCCTGCGCACTAGTCAATATTTGTTCACCGAAACGTGCTCAATGATTTCGAACGAAATTATGTAATTGCGTGTGCTATTGAACGAACGGAAGTTCGACAAAGACCTCGGACAAATTATTCCACTTGCTAGATTATCTCCGGGTTCTTGTAAATTTAAATTTGCTGATCCTTTCCAAATTTCAGTATTTTCATATTTTCCAACCTCTGAACTCTCACATCTAAGATTTCAATTTCTTAGAATTCTTTGTGTGATTTCTAAATTTTTTAAATTTCCTGGTCTCGAAATTTCTGAATTTCCAGATCTTAAAATTTCAAATTTTAAAATTTTTAGAATTATTAAATTTTACAAGTATTGCAAATTTCTAAATTTAGGAATCTCAACATTTTCATATCCCTAGATCCTAAAATTCTAATGTTCTCTAATTCCTAAATACCTAAATTTCAAAATTCCCAGAAATCCAAATTCCTAAGTGTGCTAAATTAAACTCGCAAATTCCCGAAATTACGTTTCCCAAATTTTAAATCTCCACATTCTGAAAAATAAAGATTTCTCGATCTACGTACACTATGAACCTTGCGTATATCTCCAATGATTCGCATATCATTAAAAGCTTCGTTCGTAATCGTAAATCTTGTATCTCATTAATCGTCGATACCCCGTGGCAGTTTTTGTGGGTTGTAATCAAACGGTATCCCATGCTCACGACAATCAATTCTATCGATCGTTTTGGTTCTTGTTCACACACGTTTGCTCACGTGTCGCGTTGGTATTTCACGTGGGCGAAACGTTCTTGTTTGTGAGACACGTTTCGCGATCGTTCCTTACTACGCGATCCATTGTTATCCGTCTTCCCTTATACGGGGTGTTTTTCGTAACTATTACACAGAATGTTTTACGATCCCTACTTCGACACTTTCGTTATTTTTATCTATACGAAAAATGTGTCAGACAAACATTCTACGAACTTTCCAAACGACAAATATTGTTGTTTATGATTTTCTCCTGCTATGTCATCTTTTAAAGTTACCAATTTCACATATGCATGATGTGTTAATTTGTAGAAAGCGATCAGTCAAAAATATTTTTGAATTAAATTGAACTTTGAATTGAATTTTGTATCGTAGTGAAAATTAAATCAAATTGAGTTGAAAATAAAATTTAACTGTGGACGTTACATTAAATAATCGAAGATGTCTCTATAAGGCCCTAGATGTTATAATTTTAATAAATTTTATTACTTCTGTACGTACTATATCTAGTATATGTTTATAATCTGTGTGTATAAAATGATTAGAAATATTTAAGGAAAATTTAAAAGAATGGTTAGGAGAAACACCCTGTATGGGTAGATGTGAGCGTACGCGTGTGTTCGGGCGTAACGAGAAGCCTTGAGCAGCAGCGATGGCAAGAGAAAAAGATCTGCGACTAGAAGAGGCGTGGGTTGTTCGAAGAGATTCGAGAAACCACTCTAAACGATAAATTCGATGCAGTTTTCTTACGCGTGCCCGTTTGTTCTGGCATTAGCGTTGCTCGCCAACTCGCCGGCCGTATTTGTATCATCGTAAAAGTGACGCAACCGGTGAAAGCCGATGGATTCCGTGAGGTAAAGTTCAGCGAGCGTATCAGTGTGGGAATCAGGCGACTTTTCTACGCTTCAACTATGAGAGGAACGCGTCGATCACTATCATTGCCATCGGCTATAATATCCTGGATATTTACTTTGCCACCATTGTGGACATTGATTCAAAACACTGCTGACCATGTATTTTCAAGAGTGATGATGTTATCATGTAAATAAGGAAAAAGTTTTAATAATGAATCATATTGGGAATTTAATGACACAGTGACTGGAACTAAATTTAACGCATTGGATGAACGTCAAGCTTTTTTCTTCCTTTTTTAATATAATGGTAAATATTGAATTGAATAATAGGCAGTACATTTTATAAAGTTGACGATTAACATCTGAATGTCTAAATTTTTAAATATGCGAAATTAAATGTACAAGTGATTCATTTCCCCTAGAATACTGATGGTCCTCCCATTATCGAAACCAAATCCTTAAATCTTATCACGATCTGGCGCCATCGTAACAAAAAAATATTATCTTTATCATTTTCGTCACGCAGGCACACTATTAATCTTAATTAAATGTATTACCTGGTAAACGATCGTTATCTACAACATTGACGTTGAAAAATAGCAACTAGTGTCGTTCTTTGGTATTTGTTACGTGATCAGATTTTTACATAATCGTACGGGGCTCATTTTAAAAAAACCCGAATCAACCGTATCACGATAGAAAAGAGACTGTGTTCAAAACACACATAGTCATGACGCGTTTGATCGTACGCGTATTATATTACGCATGCACGCCCACATTAAACGTATTACCATATTTATTGCTTCGCCGGTAACATTTATGTTCGTAGATAGGTACGTCACGAATAAATGATGCGTGGATGAGGTCAGGCATTTTGGGAGGATAGTTTCCGTCACTATACGGTGAATTCTAAAGACTTAGCAAAACCGTAAAAATTGGTAAAAATCGATATGTAAATTACGTGTATTCTATCAAATAAACTGTATCGAATAAACTGTTCTAAACGAATGCATTTCGTTATAGTTCATCGTATCGAAACTGTTTGTCGACTAATCGCGTTAATGAAATTTTATCAGAAGTCCAATTAATTTATCTCTTTTTTCGTATCATGAACGCACGACTGTCTCGAATCGCAGTTAATTCGTCATATGGTCGTGATATGGGAAAAAGTAAGCATCCGTTGATATTTACATGTATACGCTTGTAACCGATTGTCACGTGGCTATAAAATTCTTTGTCGAATACAGCGCCATTTTGATACGTGAGTCTGCATATGTTTAAGCGTTGTATGACCGTGCATTATATAGCCACGTGTTGTATACTCACGTGTATAGAACTACGTCACCATATGTATCTACATGTTTCATTACCACGCGTTGTTTGACCACGTATTACATACCCACGCGGTACAAAGGCATGCGTTGTATTATCCTCGCGTTATATAGCCACGCGTGGAATTATATACGTGTTGCATTATTCTCGTGCTGTAATTTCCTCGCGTTATACAGCCGCTCATCGGATTGTCTACGCATTGTATTGTCTTCGCTTTACATAGTCACACCTGTAATTGTATTTGTGTTGTATAATATACGCGGTATAATTTCCTCGCGTTATATAGCCGCTCGTCGTAATGAACGACTTTGCGTTATATAACTACGCATGGAATTGTATACGTGTTGTATAATTCACGCGTTGTAATATCCTCGCGTTATATCGCCATGCGTTACATTACCAGGTGTTACATGATCCAATGTTACACTGCTACATTGGGCTAGAACAATTGAACGTTGCATAGAAGCTCCATTTATACTGCCAATTTGGAAAAATCTTCCATTTCTATGCCTGTGGCAATATAACGAAAGTTTATTGTACTTCTTCGGCTTCCATTATAGTACAGATTGTGAGAAACTATTGTCGCGTTATTTCGCATGACTCGTGGTTCGCGGTTGCCTGCAGCTAGTCGCAAGTGTATATAAATGATTATGCGGCTTGAACAAATCGATGTATTTCAGTATTCAAATGATCGTAGATTACATTATAAATAGATTATAAGAAAGAATAATAATCTCGTATTTCTCCTATCTTCCCGTGTTTCTTCGTATCCACGTTGCAAAAATTCCGCAAAGTACCGTTCATTAGATGATTATTTACGGTTCTATGTGATCATAGATTCGATCGTGTGGATACGATTTCATTCGATCGCACAGGTGACCCGGTGAAAGGTGTACAGGTGTGGTTAACGTAATCGCGCACGGTGTACGATCATGATACGCGTTAAATAATTCACGTTCTTAGAGGTCCAATTACGGAGATTCGACTCTTCTGATACTTAACGCGTGTCGTGCTTCGTGGGCCCATGATAGCACCACGACGTTTATCAAATGCATACATGTCTTATTGAACTGAAAAAGATTTATTTTGTTGACGGGGAAAATTTTCTTTCTTTCTGAAGGGATCACTTATTTTCTTTTTGCAACCTTGCTTACGGTTAACCTAGAACTCATTGCTATTGAACTTCGAATCGTTGAATTATTCGGATAAATTTGTCTAATTTCAACTAACATTAAGCAATATGAAAACTTTCATTTTTCATTCATTTCTTGAATGTTCGTGTAATTCCAATGAATGCGTTTTACTGAATCGAAGACGAAACGTTGCATTATAAAATATGCAAGCCACTATATTCTGAGTTCAGCATGAATTTAATCGTACATCATATGCGCACGGTGAAAGTCCTAAATAAAATAACGAGCCTCTATCGGCTGTAAATTTCGAGAGGTCTGGTCTCGCGGCGATTTCAAACGGGTATCGCAAAGTAGCGTGCGCTATCAACGATACTCAAATTAATAACATTGTTATGAATATAACGTGCAATTCAACGCGTTAACCTCTCGTTCAGAGAATTTACACGGCAGTCATTCCCACGTTGTTTGCGAAATCGTGATAAATTTACAGCGATTAACAACGTTCTTAGCATCATGCTGAACCAGCTTAAGAAACGCGTTGGGTGTAGCTTGCGCTTGTAACATTAACGCGTACGTAATTATTGGAATACCGCGTTACCGTTAAGCCATTTGCGACATCTTATGCTTGTAAATTCACACCAGTACCCTTTTTTTGCAAGAAACGCTCCTTTCTTCCGCAAGGAAAGATTTGTAGACTTATTTTGGAAATTCATGTTGCAACAGTATTATCGCTAATTATGGCAACATGATATGTGGGAATACTACGCGTAATTGCACAATTCATGACGATACAGTATGTATAAATTCCTTAATTCTTTTTACGTCGTTGACAGATACTAATTATCGGTAATGTTGACGTTGGCCGAAAGTACAATAATCGAAACAAATTTATGATTATTGATATAGGTTGTACTTGTTCTTGTAATTAGCTATTGCGACCAGAAGTAACACTCGAGTGTACACGTATGGTATAGTCAGTGGCGATATTATTGTTCTCCGATTCTTTGTTTTTCATTTATTCGATACGAGAATTTATTCGCGGATGCACAATTTGTACAAAGTATTATTCCACGCGTCAGACAACGGCTAGCGTGTGGCATGACAGTATGGAACATGCGATCGGAGATTTTTCTTCTTTTTTGTTACGAGACAAGCATGAATTCCCTGAGGTACACCGATAACCACATTATCGTGCTCGAACGTTTCACGTCCACGTGCATGTGTCTATCATCGTTTCGTGTCTGAAACAAACTCTGCGATCAACGATTGCAGCTTGACGAAACAAGCTACGAGGAATCCTCGTTTTCATACGTAAAACGAAATTTATAGAAAATAAAAAGGAATACATCGATGATGTTTGAACGGACGTAAATTTATTCCAGATCAGTGAAATTACTAAGGATATCAAACATGGTAATATAAATCAAATTTAAAACTTGAAAGTTGCATTTTAGGATTTAGGAAACATGAGTGTATCAAATTTGAAAATTTCCAAATTCACGGTGTTTCCAATTTTCAAATCTGGAGAGTTGAAAATTAAAAAATTTAGAAATATAGAAATTCTAAGCTTTCAGATAATCAAATCTAAATATTTGTCGTACAACAAATACAGGGTGAGGTCAGTTCAACAAAAAGGTGTCAATTGTTTTAGAAGGATATAACGAAAGTCAAACAAGTTGGCGCAGAGATAATGCTATTGCAAATAATGAAAATACG
This sequence comes from Megachile lagopoda, assembly GCA_036983795.1. Classification (NCBI taxonomy): domain Eukaryota; kingdom Metazoa; phylum Arthropoda; class Insecta; order Hymenoptera; family Megachilidae; genus Megachile; species Megachile lagopoda. The sequence continues at coordinate 11,123,867 of CM072800.1, forward strand.
TTTCTCACAGAATTCATTGTTTCCAAAGCGCCTCACTAAACTTCAACGCGACTTCGTTACGAAAAAAAGCAACATTAAAGTTCGCGAATAATTGGATTCACAGTGTTCAAAAGAAAAATAATCTGTAGGAACGTTCTTATGAATCGGACGGAATACAATGTTTAAAATTTTAAATATTGATTGTAATGAGATCTAATTACGTCGGTGAATTTAATAGAAACGTCGTTAAAAGTAATAATCGTGGGTCTGAGATAATCGGACAATGGAGCAATCAATTAAGAGATGATCGCAAAATAATTTCGCACAAAACACGTAATGATACCATTCTTGTTTCAGTTCAATAATTACAGTCTTCATAATTAATCGTCAGGCTCTCGAGCTTATAGAATTCTGTTATCTGATTTAATTCGGTGAAGTTGAAAGGAATAGTTTTAATTGGTGAAGTGTAGATGATTTCATAATTTCAAGATTTTTAAATTTCCGCACTTTTAAATTTATGAGTTTGAAAGTTAAAAAACTTGGAAATTAACAAATTTGCAAGTGTGTGTAAATTACAAGATTTTTATATTACCAAATTTTTCAATTCTTCGATCAGCAGATTCTAATATTTTCGAAATGTTTTAAAATTCAGACTTCTAGAAGTTAACATTTCCCAAATTTCAAATTTTATAGTTCCGTGCCAAATTCCACAAATTTCAAATCTTAGATTCTTCAAATTTCCCAGATTCTGAATTCTCCAGATCCCAAAATTCCCCAGACCTCAAATTCTCAAACTCTAATTCCCCCGATCCCAAATTCTCCAGATTTCAATTCGTCAAATCACAAATTCCCCAAATGCAAAATTCCCTAGATCACAAATTTCTCAAATTCCAAATTCCCCAGATCACAAATTCCAAATTCTCTAGATTCCAAATTCCCCAAATCCAAAATTCCCCAAATCTCAAATTCCCCAAATCCAAAATTCCCCAAATCCCAAATTCCCCAAATCCTAAATTCCTCAAATTCGAAATTGCCAAAATCCCAAATTCCCCAAATTTAAAATTCCCCAAATCCAAAATTCCCCAAGTCCTAAATTCCCCAAGTCCTAAATTCCCCAAGTCCTAAATTCCCCAAATCCCAAATTCCCCAAATCCAAAATTCCTCAAATCCCCAATTCCCCAAATCCCAAATTCCCCAAGTCCCAAATTCTCCAAACCCAAAATTCCCCAAATCCCAAATTCTCCAAATTCGAAATTGCCAAAATCTCAAATACCCAAAATTTCAAAATTGATCAATTCCAAATTTTCCTCAAGTCTCAAATTGTCTCAATGTCTTAAACAAATTGCAACTCAAGTAAATGGCAAAAAGTTGGTTGGCTACAAATAGATAGAAATGATATTTAAGAATGTTTAAACACCTACGCAGTTTGTGTGAAACGCGATAAATAATTGACGTCATTGTTATTGATGTTAATTTTATCGTGATCACCGTTCGCATCTGCATCATATACGCACTGTTGGCCAATAATTCTTGAAGAACTGCACCATTCGCATACTTGTTCTCTTTGTGGCGATTCCTGGAAAACTTTGAAAAAGTCGTAAAGACGCGCGCATAACTGCTGCCGCGAACATATCAGTCGACGTTTTTACGCAGGAAAGAAAGTATTTTCGAGTTTTTTCTACCACGCGGAAAATCCTTATCGTGTCGTCAATGTTACGTCAAGAAATCAGTTAGGTAATGATTTCTTGTTGTTTGTCTGTCAAAAAATTCAAAGTATTCCGGAGAAAAGAACGTACTAGTTATTCAACATCGTCTCCTTTTAATTCTTACTAGACTGCGGATGTTTATGCATTTATGATTCTTCGTAGTTTATAAAATTTACATAGATCATGTAATCTATGAGATTTATAACCTATAGATCAAATGGTTCATATTTATTTTGTAGAGTATTAATGTCATGAATACATACATATCTGCAGCTTGATTATTACTTGTGTATTACGTTCGGGTGAAATTTAAATATTTTCCCGCCGTAAATATTCAACACGAGAAAGTATCTGGAACTTCTTTTTATAGTACAAAAAATGAGGAAACAAGTAGCATTGAGATTTTTAATGGGTTTAAATAATTCTGTTCATGTGAATGCTAAAGATATTCCAGCATGAATCTTACAAAACAATATTAATATGAAATCATCGGTGAGTTTTCATCGAATGAAAGGTGAAACATCACAATGTCTTGCAGACATATGCTATTAAAAAGGGTTATAATTTACGACGTATGTAGAAGACGCTTCAAAAATGAATTCATCGAAGATGAACCACAATTTTCACATAATCCCGAGACGGTCCTGTTTCACCTATTATTTCATTCATACGTTTAGCACCGAAATATGATCTTGATAAGATAATTCGTGCAGTACTCTAATCAAATTATTCATAAATAAACTCAAACCAAAACATCGATCACTTCTTTATGTACTGTAAAATAAAAAATGTTACATTTTTCAGTATATGTTTAAGAAAAGGTGAATGTCCATTTGTGGAAGAAAGAATAAAAAATAGAGAAGGATAGGAGGAGAAGCAGAGAAAGATAATATTGTGATTTTATTAATGGAATAAGAGGTGAAACGAACGGTACCCAGGGAAAGAAACATCACGACAACGTGTCAGTTCGGATAACTGCATTTCATTTGAGAATTTAATTTTCGCGTACGCGGCTTTCGCATTAACTCGAACGATCGTGTAGGATGATTGCTTAACGACCGTGATAATTTTCTCGTTGCCACACTAATTCCAGTTAGTTAAGGTCACGGCTTGGAAGCTCTCAAAGCGTCGCAGTCTGCGGTCAGAGTGCAATGTTTTCCGCATCTTTTTTTTTTCTCATTCACTCTCAGTTTTGACTATGATTCCTTATTTTTTAATGTACAATATTAATTGATATTATGAGACATTTTGTCCTAGCCTTATGCACTATTGTACACATGTTCAGTACATTTTATGTTTCGTATAACAAATTATTTCAGACCAAAGCCTATTCACCACAATACATATATAAGAAATATATAAATTTAATATTAGACAAAAGTTGATTATCGGTAATACTTTTACGAATCACTCCAAAGTAATAAAGATTGAAATTATTGATGAAACTTTCTTGTTTTGGAAGCTGAACGAATAAATGTCTATTAATAAGTCTTGCATGGTTATTCGGAAATTTTAATATTCATTTTTAGCAAAAAATTATTTTATAGTTGAGACAGAAATATTAAGGTGTCAGCTCGAAGACGTCGCATTCGTTGCGCGATTTCAAAGAAACGCGAAGCTTGACGTTCGATCCGCAGAAAGATAAGAAACGTTGTGCTATAATCGATGATAAAACAACGGGTGCCCCTGAATTTTAAGCGTGGAAAAGATTTTAACATAACGAATCAAACAACGCGCGAAATCAGCGTCGAGGTTCGTTTCTAATCCTGATAAGGAGCCGATAAAAGCTCAAACAATGAGATCATCGTGCCAGAGGAAGTTGGAAAAACCGAAAACACCTGCACGCTAATTGCTGACGGTATCTCGGATTATGATCGTGACGAAACGGATTAATTATCGCCAACTACATTTCCTCTCCCATTTGTTCAGGTGAAACAATACGAAACAAAGGAAAAAAAATACAGTTTAGATTAATTTCGGTTCTTTCGTAATCGAAGGAAGATCGCACCTTGCTTCTGCGATCGTGATAAGTCTGCAAAAGTTTAACATTGTACGCAGTTTATACGAAGTATGAAAATTATTGTTACAGAAAGTGTTTCTGCTTTGGTCAGGATACTGATTTGTATTATTTTTTTATTTTCTTAATATGTGTATTATTATTGTCACGTGTACTACGTGGAATGCATGAAACTGTAATGTTTGAAAATTTGATCTTGAAAGTTTGAAATTTCTAAATTTTCAGATCAATTTCGTACATTTTCGAATGTACAAACTTGCAAATCCCCTAATTCATAAATTTCCAAATTCTCAAGTTCTCAAATCTCTAAATTCCCGAATTTTCAAAAGTCCAAACTTCTAGAATCCCAAATTTCTAAATTTCCAACCCTGCAAATTTCGAAACACCTAAATTCCAAAGTTACAAATTTCCAAATCCGCAAAATAAATTTAAAAGACCTTCACCAGCCTCCAACTTACTGTATGTACACAAAATACTTAGTCTGTCTTAAATTGACTTAATGAAGGTTAATAGAAATCAGGCTAGAAGATTATCGATTATGCTTGTTTCTTCTTTTTCCGTTATATTACAGATGATTGATCATCAACAGGAATGCTGTGCGATGAACCACCGCTCTTTTTCCGCTTTCTTTCTCTGCATATCAGTGATTCTAACGTCAATGCGTAATGCAAGACCAATCAACTGTTACTCACTGTTTATTATCATAATATGCGAGCACGTGAACGTGAATTAGTATGCTGTTGGCTCGCATATCGATTCTGTATTCGGAAAAAATGCTGCATTCCTCGAGAACGATTAAAACGTTTTTGCACTCGTTGATTAACGCGAACGTTACTCTGTTTTCTTGGACATTTAACCTGAGTTTACAGACTTCAAGACGATGATATTTCATATTATTATTAGAAATTTTCAAATAATGTGTCTCTACTGTTTATCTAGGTCTGTTGATTTACATACTAATTTTTTCTTGGTACTCGTAATTCTTGCTAAAAATATTATGGAGGTTTCAAACGATCAATTAATATGTACTGTTAATATTTATTTTTATTCCTATTGATACTGTTGAAACATTGACAGTACTGTCAATATTTATTGACAAACTGGATTTGTCTCAAATGTTCTTGTACTTATTAATAATAAGTATCATGTATAAAAATAAACAATTATAACACCTGAGGTTTTAAAAAAATAGTTCTTAACTGGATTGGAACCAGGAGTGAAAGATTTGAAGTATTAAATGTTCACCATTAGTTAAGTGACTTTTTTCAAACTTGAAATGTATTTTTCTCATAATTAGTTGCTCACCTCCGATCAAAATTACAAATTTCCTACATAAACTAAATGTTTACTTCTCAAAGAGACTCGTCGCATTGAATTTCATTAAAATCCGTGAGAACAAGGTCGAAAGGTTCCCCGGTAAGTGGCAGGAAAACGAAGAAATCTGATGCAGGTACGATCGCGCAAACAAACGGTAGATCACGTAATTAGAGGGGTGGCCATTTAACCGGGAGCAAACATTTACATATTATCGAGCTGTCTGACGGGGAAAGAGTTTCGAAATGGGCCTGGGAATGATCGCTGAATCCCTGATAACTCGACTGGAACGGTAATAGAAGCGGAGGGGTTGATGGAACACACGCGGCCACTTAATGCGTGCGATTACACGCACCCGTGGGCTCACGCACGCGACCCACGGGGCACAGCAGGTGGTCACCTGAAGAATTTCGCGGGAATTGTTTAGCGGTGGACACCTTTGCTTACCTCGACACGTCACCTTATTTTCTTTATGTCGTCCATCACAGTTATGCTACAATCACTGTTAAAACAATTCAATTTATTAATATTTTATAGGCAATAAAAATATTTTTAATTCAATCGGTCTAGGTCCTTGAGATTTGGGATCAGAGTCATGTGTCTTGTACTAGTATTCCATTTCAATTTAATTTCATTAATTTTACTATGAAACTATATTTTACTACATTAGTATACTATTTTGCTATTCTACCATTCTATGTTTTATTACTCTTCTGTGCTACTAGTCCATTAATTCTACAGGCTACAGCAAATAAAGTGTTACAAGCTGTTTTCTCCTGAACCACAGCAGATATCGATTTCGTTTTTCTGATTTTTCTGAATAACTGGCACAAAGGGGACTACGTGGCGTGTGACAAATGATTATGAATAATGATTATTTTCGGACAAGGATGGTCAAAGAGAGCCTCCCTTATCTTTTTTAACTTCCTCATTTTTGTAAAGAGGAAGTTAAAATTAGTAAATAGACCTGCCTACATACTTCCTTTCGCATAATCGATGTTTGATATAAATCTGTGGAGAATTCTATTTAAAGGAGTGTTAAAGTATAAAATTAACAAGGTCAGTTTGTGAGATGTTTTAAATTAAAAAGCAAGTTTATTCGAGAATTTTAAACATCTCAAGAATTGTTGATCTTTTATAAATTGATTTTTTGCGCCTATCAAATAATACCCAAGAGAAAAACGATGTTATTCGACTTGTTCCTTGTACTTTCTTTCTTCAATGAACATTGCAGCAACAGGAAACCGCAAATGATCTACCTTTCGTTGTGGAGCGACGAAATCGCTTCAAAAATCTTTGACGAAATTCGATTGGATTTCTAACGATCGATAACAAAAAACTCGTTCCGCTTCTCTTTCTAAAGCAATCTTCTCCAACGATCCTTTCTATTCTCTCCGCGCACAATTAACACTTTTATTAGCAGTAAAATTGTGAACCTTGAAAAAAAGGGTGAAATATCGTCCCTTTTTCCTTGAGCTGCTGTTCTTTTTCTGTGAAATTATTTCACTTAGGCAACGTGAATAATTGTTCTTGATTTTTTAGACTCTTCTACGGGACAGTTTATTTAAGTGGTGTCAATTTGAACGAACGAAATTCATAGGGGGTTAAATAATTTAGTGTTTTAACTTCAAATAAACTTGTTATGTCATAGCTTTTCAAGCAACATCACTTGTGGAACTTTACCATAATCATAATAATTACGAGATTTTTGAATGTTATAAATATGGACATTTTTCGCTTTTTGTATTTATCATGAACATGACAATTTTATAATTTTTGTATATGTTATAAATATGATAATTATCAAATTTGTGTATATGTCATAAACATGATAATTGTGAAATTATTGTATTTGTCATAAACATGACAATTATCGAATCTACGTCATGTCGTAAACATGACGTATAAAGTTTAAATGAATATTTCATACATAATTAATTTCAGTGAAAATGCAATAGATTTGTCAAGAATTATCGCTGAAGCGATACATGTGTCCCATGATCGCACTTGTGAGTTTGTAACTCGACAAACGAATCGATTGGATACGAATTTATTTACGGATTTCGTGTCGTCAAGCTGTTTCCGTTCGTGCACTGCGGATAGCTCTAAATGCTGGCCATTAGCGACCATAATTGGTAATCGATGTCGCTGGTCTCGTTTTGAATTTCAGTCCTATCAAGGAAGCTTGTCTGTCGATAACGAAACGCGAATAAAGAACCGTTGCGTCGTCAGCAACTTCACAAACCAAATCCCGTAATTACTTTTTACGTTTAACATTCTTTATCGCTAGAATAATTATTGCTAACGAGATACATCGATTAACACACGCCAATTTCAATGTAATTTTAATTGCGATTTCTAACAGTTCATTCTTTTGATTTTTTAAATTGTTAGAATTTTCAATTTTGGGCGATGGAGATTTGAAAATTTTGGGATTTGTAGAAATTTAGTATTTTGGGAATTTAGGATTTGAGGAATTTGAGATTTAGGTAATTTGGAAATTGGGGGATTTGTGATCTGGGGAATTTGGGATTTGAGAAATTTGGTTTCTGGAGAATTTGAGATTTGAGGGATTTGGGGGATTTGTGATCTGGGGAATTTGGGATTTGGGAAATTTGGTTTCTGGAGAATTTGAGATTTGGGATTTGAGGGATTTGTGATCTGGGGAATTTCGGATTTGGGTAATTTGGGATTTGAGGAATTTTGGGATGTAAGGGATTTCGAGAATTTGGGAAATTTGGAATTGGGGGATTTGAAACTTGGAGATTGAGAAATTAAGATTTTGCAAATTTATATTTGGAGAATTAAAAAATTTGCAAATTTTTAAACTTCGTAAATTTGAATATTTTGCAATTCAGAAATTTAATAATTTTAGAATCAGATTATTTGATACTGTATTATTTGACATACTATACCAATAACATGTATACTAGTACCGTGACTATAAACGCATGGTGATCTAATGTATCATCAAAGTCGCAGAGTACGTATCACAAAATACGCTTCGATAAAACAGACACGTACTAATACATATTCGTGCGATAACGTTGAAACAACACTAGCAATATTGCAACCATGATTTACTCAAGATCATCATTTACTTTATCTTTTGCATTTCTCCAGCAAATTTCTTTCCCGCTTCTTGCACCGTTCGTGCGTCTTCTATCGATGCAACGTGTAATTGATAAATTATAAAACTCGATGTAATCCAGTCCATTCGAGACACTACTCAGAGATGTACAGCTGTGATTACTCGGAGTTATTTTTGAACGATCAAAGCAGAATCACGCTTTTATAACAGTAATTTGTGATGCTCTATTACACTCCGGTGTTATTCATTGCCTTCCTCTTGAGTTTCTCTTCTTACCTATCATTTATATCCTGTTTATTGATTTCGAATTGTCTTCTTTTGGTGTTCAAGTTTTCACATTGTCATCATTCTATTTAATCAGAGATTATTGGGTATTTGGAAATTTGATGCCAGTTTAACAATTTAGGGATCTAGAGATTTTCGGATTTGGGGACTTTGTTATTCGAGGATCTAAGGAATTTGAGAATTTGGAGATCTTGTGATCTGGGGACGTAGACATTTGGGGGTTTCTGGATTCAGTGACTTAATTTAGCAATTCAGAGATTTGAGGACTTTGGGATTTGGGAGTCTAGGGATTTAGAGCTTGTACGATTTGAGGCTCTAGGAATTGGAGGATTTAGGGATCTAAGGATTGGAAGACTTTAAGCTTTATGAATCGAAAGATTTTGGGTGATCTAGGGATTTAGAAATCTAGGAATTTGAGAATATCCAGATTCAAAAAATTTGGAAATTTGGAGGAACACTCGAAATAACAATTTTATAAAACAGAAAATTAAAAGATCTGCGACTTTGAAGGCGTAAAAATTTGAAAATTGGAAATCTTCAAATTTTAAATTTAAAAAATTGTCGAGTTTACATAAGTGTTATCGAAAAGAAGTGTATGTTACTCTCTGCATATAACTCCGTCGTTCTACGGTAGGGTTAGGTTATATAGGAAGAGGACTGCGGGAAGTTGCCCTCTCTTTGGCTCCAAGATCCTCGCAAGCACCGCCCTTCGAGTTAGGGGTAGAACTCTCCCCCTTCGAATACAAGCATGGTGGACGAACGACGCAATAAAGAAGTCAATGAAAACGACACTCTTGAAAACTGTGTACCGTTTCGAATGTTGCGCATAACTCAATGTAAATAATACCAATGATGCCGTTAATTTATTCCGAGTGCTAATACTCCCCTGATTTTCCTGCGTACAGTTCTCGAGAATGTTTACGATGTAATTTTTTAATGAATATTCGTTCTTGAATTATTTATATATACTTCGATCGAGGCTGCGTATTTTTATTTATAGACTGTCCGGTATGCGTGCTAAATCAATTCACTCTTTTAACTTGTCAAATTTCCGAATTCCTACATTTTTTAATTTTAGGAGAGAGTCTCAAAAGTTCTAAATTTCTTAGTAATTAAATTCTTGTCCTCAAATTTTCGATTATCTAAATTTTTGAATTCCCAAATTCTCTAATTTTTAAATATTTAAATTCCTGAAATCTCAAATTTTCAAACTTCCAAATATCTAGATATTTAAATTCCTAAATTTCCAAATTCCCAAATTTCTAAATTCCTAAATTCTCAAATTCTTCAGAAACCAAATTTCGCAAATCTCAAATACCTCAATTCCAAATTTTCCAAACCTCAAATTCCCCAAATCCCAAATTCCCCAAATTCCAAATTCCCCAATTCCACATTCCGAAAAGTGCAAATTTTAATTTCCCAAATGCCAAATTTCTCAGTCCTAAATTTCCAAACTCCAAAGTTCCTAAATTCCAAATCTCGTAATTTATATTTCCAATTCCCCAAATTTCTAGCTCAACCTTTTCAAATTCCAAACTTCCAACTCTCTGAATCTCTGAATTTCTAAATTTTCAAATTGACAAACTTATAGAATGACTTGTCTCCATAATTGTCCATTTGCCATACGACACTTGAAACGTGTATAATTCCCAACTATAGAAAAGGGGTTCGGAGCACTTCGATACGGCACTGCGAGCAAGGGGGTTGCTCGCAGCTACCCCTCTCGTACCAAATACTCCAGGTAGGCGCCGCCCTCTGCTCACCTGGGCAAACCCCCACTATACTCAGAATATGGTGGTGGCACTAGCGACCCCCGTCGATACAAGTAGGGTCACTATAATGTCGCTTCGTTTCCTCGCGAGAAAACAAGGGCCACCAACGACCCACGTCCTTTACTTTTTTGAACAATTCCTCGATCAGTTTCAATCCTTATCGATAACGTCATCGATCTAACAAACCCATTCTTCCAAAAACGCAATCGTAATCAAACCGGTATTAAAACAATCCGAATCCTAATTACATCTGAAATCGACCTTGTCTCAAATTGTATCGTTTTATATCGTGAAGGGTAAAGGGTGTTAACATGGTACTATCCGACTTTCCCGATTAGTGTACTTCGCAACGAGCAATCGACTCTCGACTCAGAATTATGTAGTGATACAGTGTTGTCGTGATATTTCGTAAGACATTCTCCATCGAGAGTGATCGAGTTTCCTTCGATATGGAATTCCCGTGGACTCTGCAGCACCAGGACACGGACCCTATACAAAATGGACGCGGTCATCACCCGACCGATCATCACGAGGACTCCGGGATCGGTCAAGTCTCCGCGCGTCGATTATTAGCCGTTGCAGGTAATATCGCGAAATGTCCGTTCGGGGTGACTGACGATGCATACAGCAATCGGGAACCGGTTGCTTAAATTTCGGAAAAATTTGCCGATTGATTTGGATCGCGAAACAGGCACACTTTGCGAGACCGGTTATTAAATATCAACGGGGATTGCGGTTACGAAAATTCTCTTTCTGATAGTGAAATGCACCTATTTCCTTCATACATACATCGTATACCAAAAGTTTGGGACGATTATGCGTTTTTAATTGTTTGTCGTGTTCTGCAACAATATGCTACATGAAGTAACATATGTAAGCAAAAGTAACACGCATAATAAGCAGTAATATGAATCAGCAAAATGCGTCACATAAAGTGATATATTACGAAATTCTTGCGTGTGACATGTAGATGAATAGCAGATTTCGTAATTAACTAAATTATTGAGACATTTATGTGCGTATGTTCGTTGTGTACTTGTCTTCGAAGCACACTCGACAGCAAATCTTTGGTGATTTCAGATTTTAAGGATTTGATATTTTATACTTTAAGGATTTGGTATTTTAAGGACTTTGAAAAGGATGTTTGGGAATTTTTAAGTATAGAGATTTTTACGCGTTCTCAAAAAAAGCCCACATTGCACCTCAGTTACTAATCACATAAATTAACTGTTTGATCATTTCAGTGTTTGTTGATGTTTGTTTCTCCATCTTGTAACAGCATCAAGATACATTCAAAAATTCTGCAAACTTCGAAAGAATTATGTTCTTTACATCCATACACAATTGTCATAATCATAGAGCTATAGAGTTCAGAATTATGTATTTACGATACCTGCCATCGCCACGTGACGTTCTTTCGACACCCCACAAACGTGTCGCGTGTTTATCGCAGAAAATCCTGTCAACTGTAATGTCCCGACAATTTAACACCTGTCTGTGTCCAGTCCGTCCCTTCGTGACCACTGTAATTGCCGTGAAAAAGAAAAAATGTTCAGTCGGAGCTCAAATTCCCTAATCATTTAGGCGGTAACCGTGAATTCGACAGCTGTGCTCACCCCAACGATTAAGGGGTGAAATCGTCGAATCGACTCGATTAACTTCCTACGTTTAAGCGTTCTTCCGGTGTCCGTGCGCGCGGGAACATCGTCAGAAAGAACGTTTCATGGGTCAGCTGGTTGAAAAGCGATCCCGTGGAAAATTAATTCCAACGACAGGTGAGCATTTCGATTTCGCTACCTGAACGGTGGGGTTGTTTATCGCGGTTCTGTACTATCTCTCCGAAATTTTTTTGAAATTACTAAATCTTCACATTCTGAAGTTTCTCTATATCAAAATCTATAAATTCACTTGTATATAAATTTCGAAATTATTAAATTTCTACACGTCCAACTTGAACTCTTAAATTTTGTAAATTTTGTAATAATTTTAACTATCAAAATACTTTCCATATTTTTATACTTTCAAATTTCTAAATTTAAGATTTCTCCAGATTCGTCAGATTCTGAGATTTAAGATCCTCAGACTCCAGTTCCTAAATTTCTAAATTCTCAAATATTCAAATGTACAAATGTCTATATCTTCAAATTTTTCATATCCCAAATACCTAAATCCTCGAATATCCAGGTCCCAAATGTACAAAATCCCCAGATTCCCAATTTCTGAAATCTCAACTTTCCAAATTCCCAAGTTTACCTATTTCTAAGTACACCTATCTCTATATTTCCAAATCTCTCAAAGTTCTAATGTCGAAATTCTCAAATTCAAATATTTACTTATTCTCAAATCCCCAAATTCCAGTCTCTTAATTCTCAAATTTCTAATTTTCTATTTTCTCAAGTGTGCAACCTACATCTAAATTTCACTGCAAGAATTTAGCTGAAAATTAGTAATACAATATTATCCCTAATGTATCTAATTTCTGTTGAACAACCAATTATTACAATCTTAGCCCCAAGTACCCAATTAGTTTTAATATAATCACGATAATTATTAACAATCAATTCATTTGTTACAATCTCAGCACCAAGTATACAATTAAATTTCATATTGATGATATCGACAAAAATAATAATTATCGTTGTTCCATTTACCCGAAAATGAACAGTATACTGGCGCCATAATTTGAATCGAACATTTGGCGACTACTGGTAATAGTCGGTCCGATATCCAACGGAGCATTGGCGAACGAGGCTTTTTACGACGCTGAACGAAAGCGAGCTAATTTTCATAGAGGCGACACGGCTCGAACCACTATTTACGGTGCATTTCTATTTGCTTTGTCGGAGAAAGTCGCCAAGAGAGCACCTATACACAAGTTGTTTTGCATCGTTCGGGGCTGCTCGATCAACTGAACCGAACAAAAGTATTCTTGTATTTTTACGTTCACCGACTCGCAATTAAAATTGTCTTGAAAACTGCCGTTTCTACTTCGTTCAGGAAGTTGCTCGATCGACGTGTAAAAGCTTTTTTTTCCCCACCTTGTCAATGTGTTTGGTTGCAAATGAAGAAAGTCGAATGCATTCATGCATGCTTCCTACGTCTATATTTAGCAACGTTTAAACTCTAATCCGTGGGAAACGAATCATTCATGCAACTGCAATTTTTAACAATTTATTCGACACGTAACTGCGTAACGAGTAACAAAATAATACACGGTAATGTAATGGGACTACTGTTTATTTTTAGTTCATACTCAAATTTTTCCATAGCTAGATTTCCAAATCGCTCGACTTCTAAGTTTCTAAGTTGGAGAACGTCCAATTCTCCAGATTTCCAAATTCCAGTTCAATTGATGAATCTGTAAATTTTCAACTCTTCAAATTTCTAAATGCTACTGAAACCTTTTTTTGTGATCCAAATCCTTAAATTTTCAATTTTCTAAATTCTGTACTTGTAAATTTCTTTATTCTCCAAATTTCCGAATCCGAAATCGTCCAACTTCTAAACCTTAAAATTTTCCAAATTGCCAAGTTTCCAAGTCCCAAAATCTTCAAATTCCCAAATCTCCGTTTCCTAAATTCTTGAATATCGGTCAAAGAGTAATAAATTTTCCCAACAAATCTCACGTGTATGTACAATGCTGGCACATGTGGAATGAATATGTGCAACAAGCTAGTTACGTCGTCGTGCAGCACACGTGTCATCTTTTATAATATATATCGACAAATCCCACACGTACTCTACCACGTGTCGACTGCAGGCAAATTTTACTGCTTTTAGCCGGTATGATAAATTTTCAGCGAGATCGAGTTTGATTTTCATCGTGACCTTCTGTATAATCGTAGGTAACGACGAATAGGGGATTAACCAGAAACATCATCGTCCAATAATATTCTTACTGGAAGTGTCATGAATTTTTTAACAAATTTTATTGGTTTAAGATATTAAATTTTGAGCAATACGTCCACAATCTAATTACGTGATCAAGTAACAATCTATGATCAAGGAACAATTATCTGAACATTTGTCACCATTGTAAACCATTAATATTTAAGTTTATTTTACAAGCACTTTTAACGTATATTTTAATATTTCAACTTCAAAGTACGCACCTTTACTCCTCATTTAAAAATCAACATTTTCACATTTATTTAAAATACATATTTTGTAGCGTTACTTTTGCTCGGCTTATCTGACTCTACACCACAAAACAAACAGTGAAACGTTACATCTTGAAAACATATCACAAGCTTGACATGTCCTGAAAATACAAGCAATGGTTCATATTTAGACCATTTCCTCTATGTCTATATCTGTTTTCGTGTCAAAGTTACAAGTAGTTTTATAAAGTTTGAAAAACATGACTTAATGGTCTTAATATACTCTGAGTTTGGTCATAGTTCAGTTATCGCAATAAAAATGATTAAACGTCACTGCATAGAAACCTTGAAACAAAACGAAACGTCGAGGGAATCACCAGTAGCATGTTTGCCTTCTTACAAGGTGAAAAAGAGATAAAGAAAAGAAAGGAATCATCGAAAGGTACAAGGATGCGGAGAGCGAGGAAGAATAAGAAGAAGAGCACACGTTCACCCGTAAAAACAATTTTATTGTCCGTCGTGCAAAATCGTACGTGACAGGATGAATAACTTTCTAAGATACAAAGATTGTCTTTTTTCATGGTATACCGTGTGTAAGCTACCATCGACGACCCGGAGTTTCACCGAGTTTCTGCCTTTTGCGTAATAATTACATTGTTATTAGGAACAAAGCAAAAGGAAGTCGTTAGCGACCCGACGAATCGCGATCGTGACGGTCGTACATTAAATCGGGCAGCTTTTAAGCGGTAAAAAATCGTGAAATTATAAAGGATTGTTCTGCGGATTCGTGCACGCTCCGGTTGTCCATGATATTATCCTTTTTTTGGATTAAGGATCATTCTGTGGGACAGTGGAATTTTTTAGTCGTGCAAGTATGGTACTTTGAAATTTCGGGATATTTTTATTTGAGGACCTTGCAATTTGGGAATTTGGAAGTTTTTCAACTTTTCTTGGAGTATTTCAGTTTTGGGAATTTGGAACTTTAGAATTTTTCAGCTTTGGGTTTTTGAATTTTTTGGTCTTTGCAATTTGAGAGTTTTTGAACTTTAAAACCTTGAAATATTTGAATTTTAGAATTTTTTAACTTCTAATCTTTTCAATTTTGTGGTTTTTTAATTTTTGATGATTGGAACTTTGGAACATTGGAATTTGGGAATTTTTAATTTTATAACATAGGGTCTTTGGAATCTCCAAATTTTTGGAATTGCAAAATTTTTGAACATTGAAGGCTTGAAGTCCACAACCAGATTTTACTGCTACGTTTTTTCAAATATTCATATTGATTACAAATTTTTAAAATATAACAAATATAGAATATTTATATTCTTAAACAGCACAGGAATTAAAATGACACACGAGAAAATTATTGTTAAATTTGATTTTAGCAATTTTAACTATTTTTTAACATTTAATTTACACTTAAATTAAACTGTTAATAATAGATCGTATATTTTGAATAATATATTAATGTTACAAGTTTGAATCAAAATTTTTTGTACTTACACTACGGAGTTATACATGAAAAATTGATTATAATTTTTTTATAACAAATCTCTATTTTTGTACCAACAATGAATTTACCGTGAACATAAATACCCGTCGTACCATCGCTTTTATAAACCATTGTTTTTTGAACCGTTCACGCTCCGAATATTCTTAACATTATCCCTTTTTCTATCAAACAATAAGAAAAGGGAGAAATCACTTTACGATTCAGGGCCGAATGAAACTTTGAAACAGAACGAAAGTTACCTCAGCCAGTGTTATCGTTCTCATTATTCAAACTTGAGACTATTTAATCGATAAAAAGTATCGAAATTATAAACGATCGTTTTTTGAACCGTTCACGCTCTGAGTATTCTCAGTATTATCCCTTTTTGAAGAAAAATTCTATATATGATTCAAGGTCGTGATCAAACTTTGGAACAAAATGGAAGACATGTACAGTGAGGTGAAAAAATGTTCAATAATCGACATTATATTTCTTTGCTAAACTTAAAATTTAGATAAAAATACCTAACTGAATAGATAAAAGAAACTGCTTTTTGAAATATGTGAAAATTCTATTTCTTTACTACAAGTACAAATACTTTTTACATTAACTTTACACTATTTTACACTAATATAATGTAAAATGTCAGTATTGCAATTAGAGTAGAACAGTCCCTCACCAATATGGCGTCATCAAATTTCCAAGTACCTTTTGTCGCTTCATTGATGAATAATTATAATTTATTCTTCAAGATTTGAAGAACCCTAGTTCCATTCATGTTAGAATATCCCTAATATTCGATAATTAACAGAATTATACTTAAATAAACACGTTAGAAGTTTTATTTATGTATCTCTTCATTTTGTGTACTAAAAAAAAAGTTTCAAAGACTTTTTCATATCAATGTACTTCTGCAGGTGCTATCGTTCTGACCATCGAAACTCCAGTGAGTAATCAAAATTAGATCTTGTTTCGGGCAATTACCAATTGTTCAATGATGCCACATCGTTGACGTAATTTCGTGCACGAACATAAGTTCGTATCGTGCTTTGATGGACCAAATGTGAGTAACCTTGACTAAACGATTTCGTGGATCACTCTGAATCATCTGGATCGTACATCGATCTTTTTGAAGCAAGAAGTTGTTTAATAGGTCAAGGATTTCGTGTCAATACATCTTGTGTGTACATTTAGCCGGAGATTTAGAAAATGAGTAGCTAAATGCTTGAACAGATTTTTGCTGGATTCATTTCTGAGCGGTATTTTGAATCGGTTTGACCTAATATGTAGGATGTGTCGTATAAGAGAGTTAATTAACAAATTTTCAAAGTAACAAATCTCTTCGAATTTCTAAATGTTCTAATTATCAAACTTGTAAATTTTCAAATCTTCAAATTCCTATGTCTCAGAATATCTAGTATCTTATATGTTCATATCCTTAAATTCCTTAAATTGTCTTTCTTGAATCTGCAAGTATGTTCAAATTCTTGTGATCCTGTATTTCCACATCTCTAAATCGTTACATCCTCAAATTTGCAAATTCCCAAATTTCCATATTCCTATGTCTCCATATTCGTGAATCTATAAATCATCAAATCTACGGATCCCCAAATTCATAAATTCCTATATCACCACGTCCCTAACTCTCTAAATACTCAAATCTGCAAATCCT
This sequence comes from Megachile lagopoda, assembly GCA_036983795.1. NCBI lineage: Eukaryota > Metazoa > Arthropoda > Insecta > Hymenoptera > Megachilidae > Megachile > Megachile lagopoda. The sequence goes on from CM072800.1 coordinate 11,141,295, forward strand.
CAAATTCCCATATTCCCATATCTCCACATCCCTAAATCTCTAACTCTACAAATCTACAAATCCCCAAATTCCCACATTCCTATATCTCCACACCCCTAAATCTCTAAATCCTCCAATGTACAACTCCCCAAATTTCCACATTCCTATATCTCCACACCCCTAAATCTCTAAATCCTCCAATGTACAACTCCCCAAATCTCTAAATCCTCAAATTCGTAAATTCCTAAAAATCCAAATCTTCAGATCCCCAAATTCCTAATATTCTAAATCCCCAAATCTCCATACCTCCAAATTCCCCAATTTTCAGGAATTCAGATAGAAGAAAAATAATCTTACGTTTTCTTGAACTTGACGATAACAAGAAGATTATAATTGTATATATTACGTTATAGTTATTTATCCGTGTTTACGTAAGATTTAGCCGTCGTAATATCCAGATTTCTGAGTCCATCTTGTTGCAACCAGGGGTGGTGTTTGGTCGATACCTCGAAGAGGGATTGGTTGGCAACGGTCCAACCACCGCTGTAATTCACCCCTCGTGAATTTCTGTCACGTACTATCTTGCTCTTCCTTGTATGAATATATTTCACTAGGGTTGCCCTGATAGCCATTTTAAAATGGCGAATACTCGTATCGTTATTACGTATGCCTCTTAATAATATAACTTACCATTCTTTTCTTTATGGGAAACAGGATTTAAGATTATATCACGTAGCATTAAAATAACATGGCAAACTCTGCTTGTTTAGAGTAGTTGTGTAACAAACTTCTTGCTTACAATTAGATTTCAGATTACCGGCATCGTAACAAAATTATTACTTCATGTCACTTCTCAATTAAATTGTCTCAGTTTCAGATACTTTTTCGTTATTACCATTACTTGTGCACATTTACCACTTTTTGAAATATGAAAGTTTATTAGTTTTCTTATAATATTGAGTTCTTAAATGTAACAGATACATACTAGACTCCGAAAATACTACTTTTCCACGATCTCAATCTATCTTTTATGCTGAATCAGGTAGTTAAATAAAAAGTTGTTGTCCAAGGAAGGAAAAATTTCTACGAAATAAAAGTATTAAATCACAGATCGACCATTTCGTATCTCGGTTACATCTTTTCCTCGACCAAATACCATTATCGGCGAATGCATCGGATCTAAAATGCATTGAGAGAAGATTCACGCGAAAACTGTTACGTGGTTGTCTGAAAACAGGTTCGGATAAAACGTAAACTTGTTTGAATGTCCGTTTCAACGCAGGTTCTTTTTCTACCTCTTTACTTATGGACATCGCGAGTGACGGTCTCTTGTTCGACGTGTTTTATACGCAGAATAAAAGAATGGCCACGTGATTGAATTCGATATTACCTGTATCTAAATTTGATATAAAAAATGACACACTCAACACGCGAAGTGATCAAATACCTCAGAGACAGTCGTCGCTAGAATTTACAGTGTCCGTGATAAAAATCTTTATGATTCAAAATATTTCTAAACTAATTTTCGCGAGGGTATACTCAAGACCAAATTAAGTTTTATTGTGGATCGGAGATCGAAAAGGAGACATCTTGAATAACTTAATACAAACTAACTCTGAGGTTGGGATTTCCCTAAATAAGAGAGCTTAGGGAAAAAATTTAAGTGGTTTCCAAGGTTGAATCAACATCTGGTGGAGTCTAGAGTTTCATAGGAGCGGGAATACCTTGTTGATGGAAACTTTATCTTGAAATCGGGATGACCCTGAATAATAAAACCTATGGTAATTTACAGACGTTCCAGGCAGGGTAAAATTAAGATTGGGTCACAAACCTTCACCGAAGTGGGGACATTCCGAATAACTTGTTGATGGAAACTTTATCTTGGAATTGACACACCCCTAAATAATAGAATCCCAGGAAAAATTTAAGTGGGTTCCAAGGTTGAAATAAAATTTGTTGAGATTCAGAACTTTACTAAAGTGGGGACATCCCGAATAACTTGTTGGTGGAAACTTTATCTTGAAATCGACACACCCCTAAATAGAACCCCCAGAAAAATTTAAGTGGGTTCCAAGGTCAAATTAAAATTTATTGGACTCCAGAACCTTACCAAAGTGGGTGCATCCCGAATAACTTCTTAATGGAATCTTAATTTTGAAATCAGGACGTCCCTAAACAATACAACCCCGTAGAAAAATAGACTTGGGCCTCAAACAAGGACAATTTAAGGTTGCTGATCCTGGACCTACATCATGCACCACTGTTTAAAAAATACGCACGCAAAGGTTGTTACATTTTTATATGGTTTACATCTTGCCATAGTCTTCCCAGAAAATTTTCCAAACGAGAGTTGTAATCGAAAGTAAAGATAGCCACGTTTGATGAAGGAACAATGATCCGGTTCGTCGATCTTGACGTTCATTGATGACGGACTCGTACGATGTCTTAAAGGCGCCCTTACACTTGCTGGCAGCGTGAATGGCTGACCGGAAACAACGAGTTATGACACTTGACATGGAGTCTTAAACGCTTAAATGTGACCAAGCTACGTGATCGTATTGTGTTCACCATACGATGCAAACGTTTACGCTCGCGTCCGAGAAGCACGACCTGATTCTCCGTTGCACATTTTATGGGTTTTCTTCGAATTCGGACGGGAAAATTACTGTGGTCAGAAACGAAGCGAGAACGAACGTCTGGAAGGATTGTATAATTTCACTCGCGTGATATGGACGTTTTAAATCTTCAACTTGAACCGTGATTGAGATATATGATCGTGCTATGCTCTTTGGGAAAGAAGAATACTTATTATTTTTAGAAATATTTCGTCGTTTTAAGGACTTTTGGTCTTTTCATTATCTGACGGTTTTAATTCATCGAGGAAAAGTTAGAAACTCTATTACAAATCTGTACAGCTTGTAGGACTAACTTTTAGGTCTTGAATTAGCTAATTCAAATAACTTGGAGATACCACAGAGATGTGCAAATTTTCAAATTTCTTTAAATATTCTCTTAGAAATTTAGAACTCACAATTTTCTGGTTACTCATCATTGATTTTCTGTAGAATGAAAAATGCACATTCCAAATCATTAACTATTCGATCAACCTCTTATAAGTATATTAATAGTCAAGGGATATAATTGTTTAAAAATACTCCTTGATTCGTTAATAATCTAAAATGTTTCAAATTAATTAAGATATGCAGGAATCTAACTTATGATGCTATTTCGGTAAAACTCGATTCACAGGTAAATTTACGAGTTCCCAGGAAGTCCAAACTGAATCACCATCAATTCTAGTTTGCCGAGAATGCTGTTTGGCATAAATACTGTTCTGTTCGTCCGGATAAATGTCGTAGTTTTCCAGTGAAACGAGAAGCGAGCAAGATTTCTCTCGATACCGATCGAATTTTTCTTCACCGACTGGAAACTCGTAAATCAGAAACAAGCAGTCGAGACGTTCATCGAACGATCGGAGAATTTATTGCCTTGAAAGAGATTCCGATCATCCACGACAATCGGTACCTACCCGTGTACATTGACACTTTGTTCGTTCAACTGTGTCGTCTTCCAACACCAACTGTCCGTGAAATTTCCTTCCTTGCTATTCGACAAATTCGCACTTTCTCTTAGACTCGACTTATTACAGTACATTATCGAAATTGCTCTAATTAAAATCCTTCTAAACTATGCTTGTATTATCTTTGCCAAAGACAATCGCACTATTTACTGTGGTTTTTGAAACTTGGTAAAATTGAATTGTAGGTTTTGGAATTAGGTAAATTTGAATTGTATGTTTCGGAATTTGGTAAATTTGAACTGTAGGTTTTGCAATTTGGTAAATTTGAACTGAAGGTTTTGGGATTTGGTGAATTTTATGTTTGTAAATTTTGTATTACTAATTTTGGAAAATATTTGGAATATTGACAACTTGAGAATTCGGAAATTTAGGAATTTAGGGCGCTTGGGAATTCTAAAATTTGCAAACTTGGAAATTTAGCAATTTAGGAACTTTGGAGATTTAGAGATTTCAGAATGTGGGAATTTCGGAATTGGTAAATTTCGAGATTCTGCAATTTAGAAATCTAGAAATTTAGAAATTTAGAAATCTAGAAGTATAGAAATTTGAAAATGGAGAAATTTAGACCTTAAAAGATTTGGAAATTTAAAAATCTAAAAAAATTTAGAAATTTGGAAGTTTAGAAGTATAAAAATCTGAAACTTCAGAAACCTAAATTGAAAACTTGAATGTTTGAGGAATTAAAATGTAATTATTACCTGATACATTCAGTTATAGCCCTAAATGAACCGTGTTTGTCGAGATTTGCTAGCAAAAACTGCAAAGACAAAGCATGTATCCGATATGCAGTAATAAACACGTTAAAAGTAAAAGCATGCGAGATTTCAAGGAGAGGCACGGTTTCAGCTGCTGTACATCCGTGCTCGAAGGATTTCGAAACGAATCCCTTACGTGTGTTGTTCAATCGGAGGACCTTTCCGAAGACCTCGACGCGAAATATATTCATTCTTTTACATTGATTCTTCTCACCTGCAGCGTCACGTTACTCCCACGCAAATGTCTCTCTCTATTTACTGTAGAATACCTAAAGTCAGAGCTGTCGCTAGAAATTACGGGGCCCTGAAACAAAATTAAATTTCAAACTTACATCTAAATTTAAAATTCTATAAATTTTTGATAATGTTTCGATTAAAAATATTTAAATTCGAAAATTTTTATTGTTGCATATTTGATCATTACAGTAGGTAGAGTTAGATTATTTGATAAAGAAATTGGCAGTTACAAAATTAGACTATTTGATGAAACAATTTGCAGTTGTACAGTTGGATTATTTGATAAAGAAGCATATGTACTGGTAAATTCACTCATTCTGTGTCAAGGCTAAGAGATGGCAGTTGATTGATCTATTTGAATCATTTTTGTTCAAGAAAAAAGAAGTTAACAATTCTAGAAATGACCAATTCTGATTTTGAATTTGTTTTTCATCGTTGCATATTCAAAAGTTTGATGTATATCATTCTACGTCATCAAGAAAAAATTTAATCAATGACCAGTGATTTATTAAATGCATCACGAAATCTTCATACTTTAACTACGTATGAATTATATTTAGCAATTGCGTTTATCGTGATATCTTAAGATCGTTATCAGATAAGGATTTAAAGCAAAGTGGATCGACTAAAATTTATATCTTTCTTTTATTCAGGTCGGGACGATTTCGACGGAGGGCTGGACTTCTCGCAATTGGAAGATTTTATTAACAGCGACAGCGAACAACCGGCTACGTGAGTATCTTTGTCTTCAAATATTATTTGGCTCTTTCGTTATGGTGATGGTCAATCAAAATATGTGCTCGGATTATACAGATATATACTCGGTTGCAACGTAGGCTTTTCTTAATTAAGAGGAAGTGCACAAGTGTTTGAGACCTACACTCTAGATTAAGCGCTTCCTAGGTTCTTCTTGGAATTTATGTATCTTTTTATGTTTCCAATTTGCCAATATTCGAATTCTCGAATTCTTGACTTTTTGAACTTTAAATTCCCAAACTTCCAGATTTTTACATTTCTGAACTTCTGAATTTCTGAATTTCTAAATTCTAACATTTCCAAATTTCGGAATATCCGAGATTCCAAATTTCTAAATTACCAAATATAGAAATTTCCAAATATACGAATTCCCACATATCCAAATTCCCAAATATCCAAATCCCCACATATCCGAATTCCCAAATATCCAACTTCTCAAATCCCTAAATCCCTAAATTTCAAAATTTTCGAATCCCAAACTCACAAATCTCCATCATACAATAATCTTCATAAGACAAGTTATTTTTCGAAAATTCGGAAACGATAGTTGATAGAAACAATTAACATTTCGAAACATCCGACGGCAACTTTATTAAATTCATTTTCAAGTATTAAACGCAATTACTAAACATCAGATCGTCTGCGTTAATTATCGATGCAGAATATTCTTTACAAAAATTAAGGTATCTAACAAGGAAAACAAATTTTTGCATTTTCGCACGTTTACGCGAGTAAACAAAATTCTCCCTCCTTTTAATTATTCACCGACCTTCGTAATTCCTATATATATCAAGACGTAAATTAACACAGAATTCTGAAACAATGACTCTTTAAAATGTTTAATAATGTTTCATAAATTAGAATGTACTTATATTCTTTAAAATTCATTGTTGCCCGTTAAAGCATTTTAAAGATCTTTTTAACTGACGATGGTGTTTCGCTTTACCGGGAAGCCATCGTTGACGCCTACATCGTCAATGTATGCGACCGCAGCAAACACGATCCTGATTTTACATTTGATTAATCCATCGAGGCACAGCTCTTTTCTACATCCCAAATCATTCTATAGTGTGATCGATTAAAAGCTGATGAAAATATTTTATCTGCTGCAGGTCGATAGGTCTATATTTCTGCAGAATTTTGCCCGCTCAAATAGTCTTAACCTACATTTCACTCTTAATAACACTTCTTTTAATAGATAGAATAAACTCTCGTTATTTAACATAATTTTACATCGACTTTCACGAACATTAGTAGCGTTCTTCAAGCATTATACGCATAATGTCAGCCGGTTTATCTCTACCAGTTATATCTGTACCTAACACCATGACCGGTGGTATCAGTAACGCGTGTATTACTAATTAACGTGTTGTATCACTAATTTGCGGTACCACTAACGCATTGTATCACTAACATCTTGCATAGTTAATATATTATTACCAACTTTTGGCATCACTAGCTCGTGACATTACTAACTCGTCACGTCGGTAATACGTAGTATCACTAAAGCGTATTATCACTAACGAGTTGTATTACTAACGTGATATATCACTTACTTGAAGTATCGCTGACTTGTATCACTAACACGATATGTCACTTACTTGAAGTATCACTAACTTATATCAATAATGTATCACTAATTCGTGATATCTCTAACGTGTATTTATAACGTGTAGTATCACCACATATTGCATTGCCAGCATTGAGTTATTCCCATGTTGCATTGCTCACGCGTTACATCGCCTACCGTGTAATCACGCGTTAAATATACTCCATAGGTATATTCCCAGATAAAGATAACAGAAATGTAGCCGTTCAACAACTAATACAAATTATTGCATAATCAGCAAAAGTTACAACTGTTCTTATGGACGGCAATGTATTACGAGACCCCTGTATGTTCATTGCAGCGAACGGGTTAATAACCGGCCGATTTTGTGAGCGTATTATACTGTTTTCATGGACTATACTTCGTGGAAAGCGTGCGTTGGAATAGCAGACAGAGATCATGTGGTAGCGACCGCAGAGGTGTAATGATATAATGACAGAGACAGGCTGGACGGAATTGATGGAATCAGTGCTTGCCGCGTTAGGCTTGGTAATCCAACCTAACGCACTCGTCCCATTAAAGACCCCGCCACGTTGCGACGCATTGCATCGCGCCGCATTGATCTCAGAAACAGATTTCATTCGCGGATCAAACGAACGAGAGCTCTTCACCCTTGATCCTCCATTAGGTCGTAGGGTTACCACGATACTAACTATACGTTGATTATCCCACTTTGTAGCACATAAATTTCTATCACAAATTACCACATGAAGAACGTTGCGAGTATTTTTTATGTCATTTTTTTAGCTTATGCAGCAATATTTCATCCATTTTGGATCATCCTTTTGCGTATTATTTTCTGATAAAATTTATTATCTTCGTGTTCGAGATGAGTTGATTCAAGTGTATTGGAAGATATTGGAGTATTAATAAGCACCATATACATGATTATTTTAATATCATGATTGGATGATTAAATGTAATTGCAGATATTTCGCGGACACCCTTGCTCACAATGAAAACGGGGGTGGAACGACCAGTCATGGTGGTCGCGTCGAAGCGACAACCACTCAACAACCACTCTCTCGATTACCCTCGCCGATTGCTCAAAGTCATCCGGTCTCGAGTACCTGCACATCCGGTACCACGACCGTTCAAAATGGCGCCGCTTACAAGGATCCACAATCGTACGTTCACCCGTAAGTCGAGTTAACTTGCTTTCAAGATCCTTCATTTATTGCTACTATTAAACGTATCTCATAATCCGTATCGAACGGTCGATTATTCAACGTCGATGTTACCTATTCTGAAACACATAAAATGAACACATTAAAGAAATTATAACTGTGTTGCGATAAAATAATGACTCTGTTTGATTTCAAAACAGCAGGAACAATCAAATTATAATTTTTAGACACGCGTTACCAGAAAGTCCACCAGACAGCGGTAGCGAGCCGCCATATTCGCCACCGGGTCACAACGATACTCAACACGTGCACTCACCACGTAAGTTTGCTAAACATTCCGTGTAAGATCGATCACTTCGTCGAAACTTTTAGTCATAGTTATGACTGAAACCCCCAAGGTAATCACGATCAAATTTCAACCGTATACCAGCTTGTATGTTACCGTTTCAGATCAAAAGGTAGCTCTTCAGGAAATGCTCCTCCATCATCAGGGCAATCAGGCAAATTACGCTCCAAACCTGTTACCATCCCCGCCAAGAACTTTAACATCGTCCACGGATCCGATGCTATTAACGCATTCGGTTCTAACGTCGCACCTTGGAGCAACGACTCCGAATATTCAACCGCAACAACAGATAAGTCAGAATCTCGTGCCTTTGCCACACGAACACAGTCCTGGCAACATCAACACCTTGTACTCGTCCTTACAATCGGCGCCTAAGAAGAGAAAATTGAGCCAGGATGGACTTGTCCATGTAAAGCAGGTGCAACGAGTAAAATTCTTTGCTACCATCATTGATTAACTGTTTCTCAGAATGAAATAGACTTATCGATTAACTCTCTGATTGCGGACGGCTGGAATATAAAATATACCTTAAAAGTAAAATGTTAGATGTTGCATCGCGTTACATGTGGAAATTTCACATGGGTTGTAAGTTTGGAAATATGGAAATTTGTAAATTGAGGATTTTAAAATATTGCCTGGAATTGAATTAAAATTTTCTTTCTCATCGATCCGTCATTCGAGAGTTAGCGAAACAATTGCAATTGTATTCTAATTGTTATTTACGTTGAGTAATTTATGCGTTTAGGAACCTGAATTGGGTACGGTGGAACACAGTTGTAGCAGTAGCAGCGCGGTCCTCGATGGCGACGAAGTTGCAGAAAACGGTTACATCGATGCTAGTTACCAGTGCATTCGGTTTCATCCGTTTCAGCAGACATCTTGGCACGTTCTTTGCGACCACAATTTGAAAGAACTTCCAGTACCTCATTACCGGGTAGACGCAGACAAGGGATTCAATTTTAGTAATTCAGATGATGCGTTTGTCTGCCAGAAGAAAAATCATTTCCAGGTAATCTTTAACTCACAGTTAATAATAAAAAGTAACGATAAACTAATTTTTGTCCAATATTTGGAAATAACGAAAGAATTATCTGCTGAATTTTTCTCTAAATTATCTTAATCCAAATAGTTGTAGCTTACTTGTCAACTCTCATTAGTTTCAAACCTTGTCTGTGTATCTGTTCCACTAATTGCAAGTATGTTTTCAACAAGAAAATGAATCTATCTGCAAGAGTAAGTAACTATGTGTGTCAGAAAGAATGTTGAGATAAAAAGATCAACAGGCTGAGTTGTTTAACATTCTTCACGCCGGTAATTGCCCTAGTTCAGAATCTATTCTGGTAGAAGTTATCAAACGTAGCGTGTACATATTACCGAGGTCCATAAAAGAACAGAATACTGTAATTGTACGAAACGCGGTGTTCCAGATTACCTGCCATGCTCAGCTCCAAGGAGAAGCTATATTCGTCAGAACTGGCGAAGGTCTAAAGAAAATAAGCAGCTTTCAGTTACACTTTTATGGCGTTAAAGTCGAGTCCCCGACCCAAACTATCAGAGTTGAACAGAGTCAAAGCGACAGAAGCAAAAAACCGTTCCATCCGGTGACGTAAGTATACGAATGAAGATGAATGACAATAATATGGGCAGTATATCGTTCTTTTTTTTCGTTTCCCATTTTATGCGAATACACGAAAATGATATGCAAACCTTTCGGAACTTTTGGTGCGAAATTCTTTCATGCTCGACGAATGTACAGAAATCCTTGCTTCACGCTGAAACAGAGCTGCTTTCAGGGTGGAATTAGGCGGTGAACGTGTCACGAAGGTGACAGTTGGCCGTCTTCACTTCAGCGAAACGACCAGCAATAACATGCGGAAGAAAGGGAAACCGAATCCGGATCAAAGATATTTTCATTTGGTTGTTGGATTGCATGCTCACACCGCGGACCAAGCTAGCTATCAAGTAGTGGCTCATGCATCGGAGAGGATAATCGTCAGGGTAATTACTGTTGAGTATAAAATCCTATGGATTAGAAACTCTAAACACGTATTTAACACGCATAGAATTACATGTGTAATGACACTTCATACACTACGTAACATGTACAGGGTGAACCACGCTATCTATCCTAGTACTCCCATAATTATACAAAAATATGCGTCATGAAAATGTGCATTTTATTGTAGGCAAGTAATCCAGGACAATTCGAGTCAGAAGGCAGTGGTGTTGGCGCAGAAGGTGGTTGGCAAAGAGGATCAGCTCCGGATAGCGTTTATCATGCTGGTCGAGTTGGAATCAACACAGATAGGCCTGACGAAGCTCTCGTAGTTCACGGCAATATGAAGGTGTTCATCTGTCTTACCTGTGTGTTATTTTAACACTTTAACTGTCATATACAAGAAATTTAGCTCCAGATAATTTTATTAAAATTTTACCTTATAAAACGAACTTGTCTAAAATACGTGTATGACAGGTGACGGGTCATATCGTTCAACCCAGCGATGCACGAGCGAAGCAAAACGTACAAGAAATAGATACGCGTGAACAATTGCGGAACGTGCAGCAGCTGAGGGTTGTTCGCTACAGATACGCTCCAGAATTTGCTCAGCATTCAGGTTTAAGCATTAAACAGCAAGAGGACACGGGTGTGATTGCACAGGAGGTCCAACAAATACTACCAGAAGCTGTACTGCCAGCCGGTGATATAGTTCTTCCAAGTGGTCAGAGGATCGAGAATTTTTTGGTAGTGAACAAGGAGAGGATATTCATGGAAAACGTTGGTGCTGTGAAAGAAATATGTAAAGTAAGATAATCATATTTTTATTAGAATTATTGAATACCCTTTTTATTTAGCAGTTTCTAACAGTGGTTGAATATTTGTAGGTGATGGATAGCTTGGAAACTCGTATAGACCAGTTGGAACGAATAAACAAACGGTTAGCGAAGTTGAAGAGAGACGATAGTTTGAAAAGTTCAATCAGTACGATATCTAGTAAGACCACTGTACAGGGAAAGGGAAAGAAGAACGAACGGGAGGACGAGTTTCTTTGTAGTAACAAGTTCATTCAGATTGTCATCGTTATACTTATCCTTATCATGGCCTTTTGGTAATTACATTTCTCATGAGATGATCTGATCTCTTCAACCTGACGCTTGTCCGTTTCAACTAAGCTCGCTAAGGTGTCACAACAATTATTTATAATTGTCAAAATTGTCAAATAGTGTAGTAGTCAAAATTGTTGTGTCGGGTCGAAAAGGTTAAATCTACTTTCTCCTTCCGTGAAAAGTAGAATATTTAATCGAGTGATTTAATTTTCAGCCTAGTTGCAATGGCGACGTTTTATTTCTTAGAGTATCAGAAACGTAGCAACTTCGAGTGGCCAGCAGTAAGTAGTAATGGAATGTTGGCCATAAGACCAGCCCATCCGTTGACAATATCGAGTACACCTAATTACGATCCGAGATACAATTCCTTATTGGATAGCACGTTGTCCTCCTTGTACACTAAACATGGATCGCACAGCAGAGGTTTAGATAGCAGTTTGTCGGTGAAAAGCAACGCGTTTTCCACGTCAACGCCACATACAAAGCAACAGCTTTACTCTCATGAAATAACTTGGTACCCTACCAGTCACTCGGGGCCACAACCGAAACTTGACAAGAACAGGTTGGTAATAAGTTAATTACTGGTTCTTCTCAGATAGCATGAGGGATGTAAGACGTATGGTACCTCATATTCTAATTTAACAAATTCTCAAATCGTCAAATCCCCAAATCTAATATTTAAGACACAACAGTTTGTTTTTACATATGTCATTAACTATATTGCAGTGAATTTCCTGGCAACTGGTTGAGCAGAAATGGCGCAGGCGTTATTCCTAGTAACGTAGATGAGAATGATCAGGGACCAGACGTAGAATCTTCATCTCTGAACAAAGGTCCGATTCCTTTAGGTAGACCAGTAGATTGTCCTAGACACTTTAGCGAATTTGGAAACCCTTGTAAGGTAAGTTGTTTCCTTTGCACCCTTCTGATCTTTTTTCTTACTTCTACGTTAAATCAAAATATCACCTTCCAGGTGCATTGTTGTACTACCAAGATGCATCAGTTTGAGGAGCTTCAACCTGATCATCCTCCAGAGAAGAAATCAATTTGTAAGCTTCAATTCTATTGTTTTAAATTTATGTGATATACACTGTTGTTCATGATAAAAGAAAATGTAATTACGCTTTTTAGCAGACCATATAGAACAGCCTTTGAACGTACACGAAGAGAAACGGAAAATAACCAAAGGTTTTCAGAATGGTATCAACCCTTCTGATCCAAGCACACAGACGCTTGTAAAAGAGGTGAAGTATCAAATATATTTCTCCTTAAATGCGATGTCGTATAATATTAAATCTTATATTCCATTTTGCAGAATAATTACAAATACTCTTACAAGAGGACGAGAAGGGAGACTAGTGGTGGAGATTGGGCGGAAGTTGCCAGTAACGCCGCAGGATCGTTGCCACCAGAACCTAAACCACAATTGTGGATAGTGGCGGAGAATTTTAACACTTCGCTGGATCAAAAGTATTGTTCTGCATCTTCGCAGGATACGCCCAATAATATTACTTGCGTCATTCCTTTGTCCAAGTATATGCCAGACGTTCGTCTCACATTGCATTTTGTGTACGTGTCGTGACTGTACTATTAATAATTTACTGTGAATCTACAGTGAATTAAAATTTGTTTTCATTTTTTTTGTACTTTTAGTGGAATGCCATGGTACGGACAGGTAGTACAACAATGCACTTCATCAACCAACCCTGGCATTGACGAATCGATGATATGCAGTCCAAAATACGCAATACAGCCACAAAGCGAGTTGAAAATCGATATTGAAAGTAACAATCAACGGGGAGATCAATCATTTCCTCTTGATGTTGCTCATTATCTTAGGAAAACATTGAGGTTTCGTGTACCAACTGTACAGCCACAAGAGGTAACCGATAATTTTTTAAATATCATATTTTTCGACAGGTATTTCATCTGCCCGTTATTGATCTTGAACACAGATAACGTTAAATATTAACAGCGATGATTTCTTATTTCTTTTGCAGAATATTTGTAAGAATATACACGGCGTCGATTTTTCGGAATATACATTGCACTTTTATCGCGATTGTGACGAATGATTGATTTCTATTTCGACATGACATAACCCAAGGAGTTTAATGTTTTTATTCCGGAAAGGAAGATCGTTGAATAAAAGTACTGCAGGACCTTCTTGTGCCTTCGTAACGTACGCCTTCTCTATTTTGTCCAACTATGAAATTATACACCATATATTTGGTAATATAAGTATCGTCGAATAAATCTCAAACTATTTTATATGTTATTATAATACATTATGTAGCGTGACGATTTTAATGATCAGTAGAAACGGATAGATCGTAGAGACTCAAAGATAATAGATTGTAATTTAATAGAATCTAGACTTTTACATTTCGTTAAAAATCATACGTGCTGTTGCGCGTTTGATGAAAGATACGAAGAATTCGATAATAATTGGTAATCAGTGATTATATTATCAATCTTCGTAATATTTACTTTCTTCTCTTTGCTGAAAATGCGAAAGTAATATTTTAAACGATAACAACATGTAAATATGTCCCTTTTAAAAATCTGACCGCAACGCAATCAGCAATTAAATTATGTATATCGTTTCAGTGATTTTTATGTTATCTATAAATACGTACAGAATGTTAGTATCATTATCAAACACGTTGCTGAATGCTGATCAATGTTATACATACACCGACGAACAAGGTAGACTCCTCTAGGGAAAATGGTGATGTAGATGCGAAGACCATTTCAGCACGCTAACAAGCATAGTAGCACTCTTTAGAGGAAATATTAAAAGTTTAGTCATTTGAAAAATTGAAAATTTGGCTGTTTGCTAATTTGGTAATTTAGTGATTTGAAGATTTGAAAATTTGTGGTATTAAGGCTTTAAAAATTTGTGAATTTGAGGATTTGGTGAGTTGGGAATTTGAAAATTTGAGGAATTGGTGATTTGTAGCGGCGAACTACTGATCTATAAGCTTCTATAACCAAATATATCACACATTTTGCATCATTTTCCTTAGGTAAACCTACCGTATCCGGACTGTACATGATCACATATTATTAGAGGGATAACAATCTTCATGTATACATTCACACGTGTATACAGAAAAAGTGATTATAAAGATTTGTCTAAAGACGAGATGATGTATGTACAAAGTAATATTAAATATTCATCATATATATGTTACGTATATCGAATATATATTGGTGTCGATTTCGGTTTAAGAGTTCACTCTTCGTTTTACGCGTCATTAAAATTCGTGCATTTTTTCTAATTATTTTCATTCGAACGAAAGATAGGTGTTTGTAAAACACTATCATGGAGTTTCAAGTTCCTAAAAGGTATTGTATAATAATTGTCTATTTCGTACGGTAGAATTAGTCAAAAAATTTCGTTTGCATATTTTCTATCGCACTAGCGACTACGTTATCACGTCGATTGCTACGGAACACTATCACTGAAAGAATAGATTTTATAATTCAAAGCCCTAGCTCATGCTTTCTAATTAGTAGTACAATTTTAGTCTTCTGATTCTCCGCTTTTATTACCTTTCTTAAATTAAAAAATTTTGTTTATGTATTCAGTTTAATTAGATAGGTAGAATTAAATCATATATGACCCCGTGGCAATCAACGAGTTAATCACATATGAGTATATCATTGTTGTTATCATCGTTATTATTGTTGCTATTATCGTTGCTCCAAAATATAACAGGGCTGCTATTAGCTATATCAGTGATAGACAGATTAAGGCGCATTCCTCCGATGAGCTCACGGGTACAGACGTGCATAGAGATCTACGAAGTATTTGAAAATTTAGAAATTTGATAATATGTAAATACAAAAAATTTCAAATTTTTTAATTTCTAAATTTTCAGATCGAGAAATTGACTAACTATTAGTGCCTTTAAGTGTCGCCGCTGCACGTTGTCCATCACTGATCTGTACGAATCCGAATTATGATTTACGTTTATGAGATTTGTTTTTTTTTCATCGTTTGAATTTATATGATTTATGCGCGAATATATATACGATCAGCACGCCACTTCTGCCGTCCATACGTTTTCCATTACGCGAAGACATTTACGATAAGTTTTAAGCGAACGTTGATCCAATCATGGATATATATATTTTTACAGAAAGTGCTCGCGACTAGCACGTATCATTTTCATACGCGTGAATCGTGTAAAAAAAGAAGACAACGATATTGTACAGTAAGATGTAATTGAAAGGCGAGTATAAGGCAACTATATTGCACTATAAATCGTTATTGATACGTGAAACGATTAACACGTTGATTACGCTGCTCTCTTTGCTATTAATTTACATGTCTTTCACATCTTTGAAGATATTTTGAAATATTTTAAGCTGGATATATTTTTTACTTTTTAATTGATATTGGAATGTATTAATCTGATGTGTAAAGATTTAGAAAGGGATTAATTTAATTTAATATGAGATCACTGATAACTGACGCCATAAAGTTATCAAATAAATAAAAAGGAAAAAAATTAAAGGCAACTAAAAAGTAATTGTAAATGATATAATTGTTTCGCGTTACATACGGATGTTTTTACCTTAGTAGTTAACGTGTTAACACATTTCACATTTAATGCTTTTATTCGTAACTCCATACCTTTTCCCTGCTGGAATACATAAGCACAAATACACGAACAAATTCTTTTAACAATGACACAAAGTCACGCTGATAATTTTTACAGCATCACCATGTATTAATGTTATTGTAATGCAATTATAAATTATTGCTATACACTATATATACATATACATATACATATATTTAATACAAATACGCACGTGTACATGATATTACAGCAACATTAACGTTGAACGTATCGTTACTTCTTCTTTCCTATACAGAATCCATTCATTGTTAAAAAGGGATTCTGTATAATAAAAAATGATATTTGTATGATATAGTATATTTAACTTAGACATGGTATTCTTTTTTCAGAAAATTTCTATATTATAACACCGACATCTGTATATTTTTCATTTATCATTCACATAATTCAGATTGTAATGCTTCATTGTGTTTTCTACGTTCATTATAGTTTAATCTCTTGCCTTACACCTTAAACACTATTTACTGTAGTGAAGTCTTGATTACCGGATATAGGCCTGTTCGTGGTGATATACCGAGACTCCATTACGTTTCTGAAATAGTAAAATTTTAATGTTAGTTTCAAATTGAATCGATAAACAATTATTAAAATAACAAATGTAATAGATGAATATATCAATTTTATTTCTACATGAAACTTTAGGCAGGAGGTTCATGTATCAACAGATGTTTATTGTTTTTATATTTTAATGTAGATATCATGGCGACTCGTATCGAGAAAAAAAAAGATTTATCATTTGCATACTTTGATTCATCTTTCACGATGAATTTGATACGCGTTAGCGTAAAAGAGATTGCGGACGATCGATATTTGTGTGTTGTCAATATTATTAAATATGTGAGAAAAAATATTGACACGTTATCAATGTTTAAGTATCTATTGAGATAAGTTGATAAAAATTAAAATACTTTTTTCCTTTTGAATAAATTGAGTGCTATTTCAGAGCTATAAGTGTTAATAAATATTGAATGTGTAAGATAAATGCAGTTTGTCGATAAATATTAACAGTATTGGCAATGTAGATTGATCGTCTGAAGTCCCTATAAGAAATGAACGTAGAAACTGAAAAGAACAGGAATGGAAGGAGCAGGAGTGTCATAACGTTGAAAAAGAAACGAGGAATTCGTTTTATTTTTCCAGACATTCAGCTTTGAGACGAAAAACAAGCTGTTTAACATAAATAGCATAATATTTTTAATTTGAAGCAATCGCGGTACAATTTGTACATAAAACTTCGAGCGTAACAGTGGTACGTGTACTACTTTCTTTTCGGTGAAACGTTGTTAGCTTTTAAGCAATTAGCAATCATGTAATTATAAAGACGTCGTTGTATTAATACCAACGAGAGAGATTACTCGTAAAGACATTACTTTTAACAAGTGGTATTCTATGTATTATATTGCCCGATCAATGGTCATTCCAGTTAGTATTAAATGAACGTTTAGAACGATGATAAAGAAGTGTCTAAATATCTGAATATTTTGCGAGAAAGGTGTATGTAGAAAAATTGCTGCTCGATCGAGATAATATTATTAAAGCTTTCTTTCATCTATATACTATCGATCATAACGATTTTTTTTTAAATAAAATAGAAACTTTTTGCCAGAGGTTGAATATTTTCGTGACCTCATGAAACATTTTGGAATATTCAACGATTAATTCTGATACAGTGCAGTTGGTGAAAATTTGTAAAATTGCTCGCTTCGACGAAGAATTTTAAAGAAATTTGAGCAATGATAAAAAAACGAGGTACTTGATAAGCAAGCAAATGTAAATTGAAGGATCGATTCTCCTAGTCCCATTGTACTCCGTTTTAACAACATATTTTTCTTTCCTACTAACACTAAACGCGATTTAATGCGACGATTTGTCTTTATTCACCTTGTCGAGCATCGAATAGTACTATTTATGTATATTTGAACAAAAAACGCATGTAAATGTTATATTCACGTATTTATGAATGTATCGTTAAAATAATAAAAATATATATATATACACAATGAATCTGTATTCGTAGAAAAAAAATAAAGATGCTACTGCAGAAGATACATGATATTCCATAACAGAATGTCTTTTTTTCTTTAACGTTATGATCAAGTACACAAGGTGAATGAATAGTATGCCCAAATAAATAATTATTAATTTCTTTAGTATTTCGTAATTGCAGACGAAATATAGAATAGATTTATTATTCTATGTAAACTTCTACTTCACGGACAGGTATCCCTTTTACCATTTCCGTATCACATGCGACATTATTGGTTCAGACTAGAACCGAATTTACTAGAACTCGTTATGGTTTGACGTAAAAAAACACTTTAATGAATGAGTTGCACTAAATGCTTTATTTTTATACACATTATGCAGTCTTTTTTTATTAAGCGATAGTATAATTAACATAAATAATAGTATAAAAAATTATAAATAGTTAATAATCTTCTTCATCGTAGCCATATCCAAAGTCATTCTCGTCTTCTGATGCGTTTCTTCCAAGCATTTGTCCAACAGTCATTTCCGTAGGGTCGGCATCGACTTCTTCGTCAATATAATCATCGGTTTCATCTATTTTGGGAAAAAGTATTCATTATAGATTCGTTGATTAACGAGAAGAAGATAGAAATAGAATATAGAATAGTTTAGTGCAACAGGACGTGATACACAAATTAATTTTGAATATATTAGACGGAAATTTACCCATATCACAGGCGTTTACTCTTGGTTCTACTGCGTCAGTTTCTACTTCAACAGGTTTCTCAACATTCTCTTCTTTCGTTTCTTTTATGTTCGGTTTAACCTTAACCGAATGGGATTTCCTTGCTGTTGTCGGCGGCTTGTCTTGTGATTTTGATGTATTAGAAACATTAGATCTACAAATATATACAATAAAATGTTTAAATCATATTTATGTTATGAAACATTAATTCATTGCTACTGTTATACTAACATTTTGCTGGAACCTGCAGCATTATCTACATGCGCTTTGACGGGTTGAATTGGAAGCTCTTCTACTTTTTGTTGCTCCTTATTTGAAGCAGTTAAATTAACATTTAAACTTTTTAATACTTCATAATTAATCTTAGATGAAATCTTCTTCTCTTGTAACATTTTCTCAATAGCTTCTCCTAATGAAACAGATTAGGAAACAAATACATATATAATATCGTACAAAACGCTAATTAGTATTTCAATAAATTGTGACACTAAAGGTAGTATTATTACCTGCGCTATTTGCTGGTGTTTGAGTTTTATTTCGTTTAGTAGTACGTCGCCTCTTTTTCTCAGGTTTACCCTCTTCTTTCTCTTTTTGTCGTTTCTCTTCCTTTTCCTTTTGCTGGTTCAAATATTCAGCATTTACCTTATTCCATAAGTTGTGCTTGAACTGTGCCTCCTTTTCCGACATGATATAACTATCTAATTCTTCGTCGTCGAGGTCAGCGATATCAATCTCTCCCGACTTCTAAAGGAAGAAATGATTATAAATACATTACGCACCATACAAATAATGCAAGGACGAAATAAACTTTCGAAACTAATTTTACTTGCATTTTCAAAAGTTGCATTCATTTGTCCGTTCGTCTCATTTTCTCGATCATTTGTCGATATTAGTCCCATGGAAGCAATGTTTGGGCCTTGAAATAGTTACACATTTCACAAATTATGCAATGCAACAATTAAAATATAATAAAATTGTTTTAACAATTACCCAGTCCAGTAATCAACCGATTGCTAGTGTCATTAGAATCTTGAAGGTCACTATCAGGATCATCCACATCATTTTCAACGTAACTTTTTATTACATCTAAATTACTTTCCCTCACGAATCTTTCAGTATCCTCCCTTTCTAAGAAAGCAGCTAAAAATTAAGTATGTGTACATATAATAAATCTCAAATGTCTCTTTTTTTAATTTCTAAATAATTATAATTACCATCTTTTCGTTTTCTTGTTTTTCCTATAGTTTGCTCATCCAGCTGTTTATCAATCTCAGCCTGTAGCTCATTTATTTCTGTATCTATATTTTCCAACTGTAAAAAGGAATATCAAATTTATTATTTGATAATAACTAAAGTTACAATAACTAAAAGTTATTATCAAATAGATGTTAATGTTCATGGACTTATAGCATATTATAAAGAAGACAAACAAAAATTTATACCTTCTGCAATCGTTCTCTGTCCTTTTTTCGCGCAGCTTTAAATGCCGGAGGATCCTGTTCCTCTTCCAAATCTACCGTCATAAATTCTTCGAGAGTCAACGCGCTCGAGGGTGTATCTCCAAACTCTATAAGCCTACGAGTTTCCATAAATATAATTCCTTATAAATGTAGACTTCCCTGGAAAAGAAATTTGTCCAAAAATGTTTTACCTTTTACGTAACGTTGATTCATGTACTTTTACAATTTTTATAATATCGGCGGGCGATCTGTTGAATTCATGTAATCGAGCAGCCATCAACAAGGCTAATGTGAAAAAAAAAGGAAAGAATGTTGTTTTTTACTCAGTACCAACATACCTTCTTCATAAAATTTTATTTAATAATAATAATAAGTTCTTAATCGAATTTCATTTAGTAAATAACGAAACTAAATATTTACAAATTAATCTGTAAAATAAGGATTAGGTAATTAAAAATATAAAAATAAATGCAATTAATTATATAAACTTTTTTATACCAGCTCCACATAATCCCGACGGCCTGCGTCCGCTATGAATACTGTCTCTTTTCATCCTTTGAACTACTCGTAGGGCTGTCATCGACACTTCGTGAGTTTTTTCACCGAATTCCAATTTATTCGCAAACCTCATAATGTATAAGCATGGATCTGTAATAAACATTATGAGCGTACAATACTTGAAGTGCATTGTGTACTCTGTTGTAGACAGGATTTTTATCTGTGGGGAGGTAGTCATTGATTGTCACACGTTGTATCAGTGCGTGTTAGAAATAATTCAGCGCGTGAATTATTAAATGTTCAAATCTTTAAACTTTTACATTTCTAAATTTTTGAATTCTCAAATTTCCAAATTCTTAAAGTCCCAAATTATCAATTCCCAATTTTCAAAGCTTTGGGCTCTCTCCCGATATTACCCGAATTTTTCCGAAGTCAAACCGAAGTATAGGTACCCGATATATCGCGCATGTAGCACGCACTGCGCAGACCGAAAACTGACTTTTCGAGAGACACCCGATATATGGACGCGCGTGCCCTAAGTTGTCTATCGACCGACGTGCAAATCTAACCAGCGCCCGTCTGACATGGCGCCCATGTAACTGAAATCCAAAATCATTTTGTGTTGCAACTTTAGAAAAGACGAGCGTTGAATTAAAAAAGTGATAATGGCAATGTCGAATCTTTATTCCAAAATATCAACCAAGCCGATGAAGCGCTTTCAAGACAACGTCACAGTCAAGCAGACTAATCCGTGGCTAAACGGTGAGATAAACTATCGTAGATATAAATAAATATAATATATGTATATTCTTAATACATAATACGATTCATGAATCTTTTAGGCTAAATCATAGAAATAGAGAAAAACGAAAGTTCGATTTATTTTCCATTTTCTAATATTTCGAGTAACTTCATACAATTATAAATTTTAATTTGTCATTTTTATTCTTTTCGCATTTAATTTGAAAATATATACCTTGTATATATTGTTTTGATTAATGTTGTTAGCAATCGTACATAAATAAACACATGTTATATTGTATTTAGTTTCAGTTTGATAATTTACGCCGGCTTTATGTTACAAAATATTATGTTCGTATAAATTTATATTGTTGAAAGTATAAAATTTATGTATAGCTAACTCAACTTCACGTTATATTATAAATAAACAAATGTTTAAGTGAAAATTGATGATCAATGTTTAATTCAAATACAAATTTGGAAATCGTGAAAAAAAACATGTAATTTATGTATATCATGTGTATATATATGTATATATGTGTGTGTGTGTGTGCGTGCGCACGAGAGTATATATGCACATTTATTTGGTATATGTATCACGTGTATACGAAACGCCTACGAAACCACACGAATGAAAGCGAAATAAACCGAACTTTGTATCACTCCAGGATTTGCCATAGTTGAATTTTGCCTAAGATGTTACATTACACATGTATTATATGGATATGTTTGTGTTCGCGATACTTAAAAATGAACAATTTTTGAAATTGCGGTGACAGAAATTATTTACTATGTCGTAATAACAAAACTATTTAGTTAAAGATATTTTCACAACTGTGGAATAATGTATTCTAACGGTAAAATTGGTAATTTACATGCATTTATTTTGACTAAACTGTCACTAAAAAAGGTGATAATTTATACAATGCCTTAAAATGGCGATAAATAAAACAGAAAATACACAGAAGAAAAATGTGGAGATCTACGAAACAATGAAACAAGCTTATTTATAAACCTTGAATCATTAAATGTTATTTTCGAGTATAACCTGTTCAGTGAAAGTTTTGTTAATGAAACAGTTCATTTGATTTTGATAAAATCAATTTCACGCACATTAGTAATGATTCAAAGTTATTTAGTACAGAGCAATATTTTTTATCACCTTATTATTTTTTTCTGGTATATTTAATGTTTGTTATAATCATTTCATTTTAAAGAAATAAAAATAGAATATGAATGATTAGATATTTGCACTACTTTCTTTAACATCAGTTTTTGAGAAATAACATTAAATGCTGTAATAAAGAAAATAATGTAAATATTGCTTTTCATTTTCATTATGTTCTTATTCGATTTTTTATATTTTGAACTATTGTACTCTATTAAACTATAAATTTTTAATATTATGTATGTTTTAGCGGAATCACCAATTACTGTATCAGATTCACCACCTACAGTAAGCCCACTTTTTACTTCTTCCATTGTGTTACAACGCGAGGGAACCATAAATCAGCCTCTTAGTGCACCTGCATCACCTTTGTCTTCCTTATCATCTCCTATAACTCAATTAAATTTGTCATCACCCGAAGATTGTACACAAGATCCTAATTGGCAAGCGACAAAACCCACAGTTCGCGAACGAAATGCTGCCATGTTTAACAATCATTTAATGGCCGATATTATATTCATTGTTGGTAGTCCAGGTAATTAAAAAAAATTATTTATATATACTAAAAACAATTTATTATGTAAAATTTATGAAGCTCAATAACATTATATACTGATATTTAATGCAGGTCATACACAAACTATACCAGCACATAAGTATGTTTTAGCTACTGGTAGTTCTGTATTTTATGCCATGTTTTATGGTGGATTAGCTGAGAACAAAAGAGACATAGAAGTACCCGATGTAGAGCCAGCTGCTTTTCTTGCCTTACTAAGGTAAACATTTTCATTACTGTATAATTGTCAATGTAAATTATACAATATTAATTAATTATTTCTTTCTAGGTATATGTATTGTGATGAAGTACAGTTAGAAGCTGATACAGTTTTGGCAACGCTGTATGTTGCTAAAAAATATATAGTCCCTCATTTAGCAAGGGCATGTGTTAATTATTTAGAAACAAGTTTAACAGCAAAGAATGCATGTTTATTATTAAGTCAATCGCGTTTGTTTGAGGAACCAGATCTCATGCAACGTTGCTGGGAAGTTATAGATGCTCAAGTAAGTTTAAATAAGAAAATGTTAAAATCATTCACATTAAATGATAATTTAGACATAACGCTAAACACTAAATCACATTTATTCATTGATGCAATTGAACATACTATGAGTTATCATTCTTGTGGAGATATTTGTTTAAACCATAAAGTAAAAGATTCACGTCAACATCAGCTTACTCGTACAACTACAAAAACTAATGATAAAAGTTATGTAAATGTCAAAAATAGACTGTCAGTAATGTCACATTGTTTTAGCTTATCAGAAAACAATTGTTGCACTAAATTTAATAATAAACGATTATCACTTTCATTGTTTCGAACTCGAAGCGAACCGTATTTTGCAGATAATAAGTTAGACATTGAAGTAACACAGAATGTAACTTACGAAGATAATTTTGCAGAAGAATATGAATACAGTAAAAATGATTACAGTAATTTTCCTAAATAGCATCTAGCAATAATATGATTTATTTTGAACATTAAAATGTTTTTAGAACGAAATTGCTTATTTGTTTTTAGATTTATTTGATTTAAATTTTGAAAAATTAATACTTTTTATTTCAAATATATTTTTATTTTCAAAAATAATTAAATATATTACATCGTAAA
Organism: Megachile lagopoda; assembly: GCA_036983795.1. Classification (NCBI taxonomy): domain Eukaryota; kingdom Metazoa; phylum Arthropoda; class Insecta; order Hymenoptera; family Megachilidae; genus Megachile; species Megachile lagopoda. The sequence continues at coordinate 11,165,694 of CM072800.1, forward strand.
AAACTAATAAGCAATTTTATAAAAAGAAGTAAGAACAAGATAGTTTAATGCAACTTGTGTATAAAATTATATTTATTCAATTTAATTTATATATGTGTATGTATATTATACACTGATATCTATAAAACATTTCATTGTAATAAGTATTATTAAATTGAATACATTTTTAAAAACACAAACCAGTTTTTATATAATAAAAGCAATAGTACTTTTTATGTAAATATATTAAACATGTTTCTCTAAGTACTGCTACCTTCAATTTATTATATAAGCATTTTTTATATAATAACTGTTATTAATAAGAATTCTAATCAAATTATTTGAAATAATTTTGATTCTACATATTTTCCTAATCATACTTTGATATCAATTATATTTAAAAAATGGAGTTCTTTTATAATATTGTATACAAGTTTTTTTTTATTGAAAAATAAGTTAGTTAAATTAGCTGATTAACAGTATTTAAAGAAATTTAATATATAATATAAAGAGTAAGAAATCATTAAATAGAAGAAAGTATTTAGTCCTAAATAAAATATCTATAATTCTATATACTTCAATTTCTTGGAGTTAATATATTGTCTAAATTTTAAAGGATATTGCTAGAGATAAACTAATAAAGCATAATTGTAGCTCAATATGTGCTTAAAATACTTTTGTTAAACACACTAATTATATTGGTACGTATACAAAATTTAATGTAACACAGGCAGAAATGGCATTAAGATCAGATGGTTTTGTGGATATCGATATTCATACTCTTGAATCAGTTCTTTCTCGTGAAACATTAAACTGTAAAGAAATTCACATATGGGATGCTGCATTAAGATGGGCTACTGCAGAATGCATTAGACAAGAACTCGAACCGTCAGCAACAAATCAAAGACGATTATTAGGTAAATGCTAGTAATATATTTTTAAATATGTAGCTAATATTTTTAACACTCATTTTATTCTAGGTTCTGCTTTATATTTAATTAGACTTCCTGCTATGAATTTGGAAGAATTTGCCAACAGTGCTGCTCAGACTGGGATCTTAACACAACAAGAAACAATTGACGTTTTCTTGCATTTTACTGCTAGTAATAAGCCTCAACTTTGTTTCCCTACTAAACCTCGACAGGGCTTAAAAACACAGGTAAATACTGTTAGTAACAACACTTATTCGGCGTCGATATGAAAGAAAGTACTTATAGTAATTACCAATGCAAATTTTCAAGTTTATCATAAACTAAAATTAAAGTTTTTAATATCTTTTTTTTGCAGGTGTGTCATAGGTTTCAATCCTGTGCATATAGATCAAACCAATGGCGTTACAGAGGCAGATGTGATTCGATTCAATTTAGTGTTGACAAAAGGATTTTTGTTGTTGGTTTTGGGCTCTACGGAAGTTCATCTGGTGCTGCGGATTACAATGTTAGAATCGAACTTAAAAGACTAGGATGCGTTTTGTCTGAGAATAGTACTAAATTTTTCTCGGATGGTTCAAGCAGTACATTTCACGTGTATTTTGAAAATCCAATTCAAATAGAACCAGAATACTTTTATACAGCTAGCGTAATATTAGACGGAGGCGAGTTAAGTTACTTTGGACAAGAAGGCATGTCAGAGATCACAGTTGGTAACGTGAATTTTCAGTTTCAATGCAGTTCAGAAAGTACGAATGGTACTGGTGTGCAAGGTGGGCAAATACCTGAATTAATATTTTATGGGCCGCCAGTAGATGACTGACGGAAATTTATGACAGAGATAATGGTTTAAAATGGTGGTGTCCAAAAATATGTACCTTGAAATTATTCAAGGTTTTGTGTGATTATTGTTTTAAGTACTATTTTTAAATGAATGACTAAAGTTGTGTAACAGGTGCACTCTTAAATTTCAACATGCATTTTAAGTTTTGTATATTATATTTTAATGGATACATTGTGAACACAAGATATTACAAATAACTTCGTTTAATTTGCTTTTTTAAATCGTAATTTTAATTGTTAAATTATTAGAACGGATATAACATGATTATTACATTGCTTAATTATTACTCTAGTCCAAAGGTTAATACCAAATTTTCAGCGTTCCGAGAATTTCAACACAAATAATTTCGTAAGAATATATTTTCTTAAAATAAAAATATATAAATGTGTAAATGCAAAAATTAATATTTGTTTTTATACTACCGTATTTTAAAAATACAATCTTATAAAACATTGTACTATTATGAGAACAAGAAAATATAAATTCTACTTAACATAAAACTGAAATTTAAATAAATATAATAATACTTCTCTAGAAGAGTGCATCTTTTATCTTCTAAAAACTATTCAAATTTCGTTTGAAAAAAGTTTACTTTTTTTTTCACGCAACTTGAATACATGAAAAGTCATTTGTAAATATACAAGTAAAATTATATAAAAATATTTGTTAGTACATCTTATGAAAATGAAAATGTAAAAATAATCTTTAAAATAATAGAAAACGAGAAAGTTATAAGTGCTATTTGAAAGAATTACTATCTTTGAATATACTGTTGAATAATTATATTTTAAAAAAGTAAATGGAGATCATTAATTTAAACAACATTATTATAATTAACTAGGTCTTCAATTAAAAAACACATGTATGATTGTTACATTACAATCTTGTTTCGGATATAAGTAATTTAAACTCGAATCAATAATTCTTCAACTTATATCTTTAAAAAGCTTTGTCGTTTTGTGAAGCAGAATATACTATTTCTGCTCCAAGTAATACTAATTTTAAAGCATTCAACAGTTTTTAAGCATTGTAAGCAAGTTTGCAATGTATTATAATTGAAACTGCCTATTTAATACAATGCACATTTTATATCTCAATATTATCATTTATTGTTTTATATTGTACCAGTGAGAAATGAGGTACATTTTGCTCATTTTTTAAAATTTATTGCTTTTTTAATGTAAATGTTAAAAAATCACATGTAATCATGAATTACATAAATGGTACTAAATTATTTAAAAAATCTACTGTTAAATTGATAAGAGTAAATTCATAAGGCAAAAAACATTTTTGTACATATTATAAATATCATAATGATATTTCATACATATATTCTCTAACATTTAAATCATGTTTATATAAATTTATAATTTACTAAATTCCTGTAAAAGATAAAATATATATGCTAGTATAATTTCAAAGATAAATAGGCATACACTAAATAAATGTAATTATTATATTTTCTTTTTTGTAATGCATATTATTATATTTAGAAAAGATATAGAATCTGGCGCCAAAGTTTACATTATGAAATAGTCAATACTGGTTAAAAAAGTACAACGGATTATATCAATATAATAATAAAATGTACAAAATAATGCCTTCCTATTATTAGTATGTTCATCTGGTGCCAAAAAAGGACAAATAAATTTTAAATGCATGTTCATCGTGAAATTTAGATTGGTATTAAAAATAAACTGAACATTAACCCGATAAATGGAATAGTCGGGTTAGTCAAGTAAAATATAAAATGTTCATATACACTAGAATCTCAACAGAACTTTAAGAGCAAACAAATTTTAAAATGGACTATGTAAGCGAAACTTCTTCCATACAGCACTTGATTGTCAAAGCCCTGCCAACAATGTTATAATTTGCGAATTCTAAATTTATAAATTTTGAAATTCGATATAAGTCATATAACAATATTTAAAGAAATAGAGCCAACACAAGACCAGCTCAGAGGCTCATGTCGTTATTTTGGCGGTCCACTGTCCCAGGATTAATTACGACATTCAAGAACACATCTACATACATATACAATGAACAATTCTTGACTTGAACTTTTATGTTAAACTACAATTTAAAAATTATAGTAGAATATTTTCAACGATGTAGTGTAAAATACAATAAGTATAACTGAAAATTTCCATATATAGAAGCAATAAGTGAACATGAATGTAAAAATTTTATTCAGAATATTAGTATTTTTATGTATTAAGCTTGAGTTCTTTAAATACCATAATTATTAATGTCATATTAAAATAGAATAATTAGAACCTCAAACAGTATCTAGTATGATTGTTAATAAACTGGAAGCACAAATGCTGTATTTAATATTTAAAAGATTTTAATTAGAAAAAGGTACACTCAACAAACTTTTTCATTTTACGTTTTCCAATTTATCGATTAATATAAGGATACGATTAATTAACATAAACATTTTTATATGTAATTTCACCAAAAAATGAATGTAGTGATAGTTCTTTGTAACGAAAATAATTTGTTGTATAGAGAAGTTTATGTATAAAGAATAAAGCAAATTAGTATGGTAATTTTTAAATTAATTTCCTTATTCCTGATTTTCATACATTATAATAATAATAATTTATTGTATATTAAATTATGTATCCATTACAAGGTTTTGATGGTAATTGTACTATTATTTCATTTCAATGTTACTTACAGAAGAATTAAATTCTTTCTTCTGTATTGTACACTAAAAATATAAACTATAATGTAATATATATAATAAAGTAATGTAAGAAATATCTAGAAGATTAAGAAAACTAAATGCTGCGTATGTTATGTAATCAGCAATTACACTCAGTGCAATTGGCTTAATTTTTGAAATCCTATACACCACTGCCTAAATTACACTGGATTAGTATTATTTAACAAAATATCAGTATTACCAATGTATTAATAATACTTAATATAATTTCCCATTCTTATTGATTGTTTTAGATAAACCAAAAATATGAAATATTTTTTATATCATGCAAATTTTGAACATGCAAACTGCTTACCTACTGAAGGTATGTTGATGCAAAGAGCTTGTGTAAACCGTAAATACGTACGTCCCAATTCATGAACACAAATTTGAAGAACATCACTGATGTCAATAAGCATATCTAATTAATTAGTTAAGTATATATTTGTACTTTTTAAAGTTTTAAATTAAATGAAATAAAGGTAATTTTCTAAAACAATAAAGTATATCTTTCTATTTTGTGTAAATGTAAAGGATACGTGCAGTGCCTTCTGTACGACAAGTAATATAAACACAAGCTGCATGATTATGTGCTTGTTTTCGTCCACGAGTCAAGTGTCGATTTAAGGCCATTTTATAAAAATTCATGGATGTATCAATACAGTGTTGATTCAAACTGGCAACAAAAACATAAACATCTTATTAATTATGATATAAAAAATAAATAATTTATCAAACATACATCACAAAGAAAAATTACATACTGTAACTGCATGCATAAATGAGTTATTCCTTTTCTTGCATTTTGTAATGTTATTCCTCTTGATTCTTTCCCATTGATGTGATATGCTATAAACAATGAAAATATAATTTTATATAAAATGTACTTCATCAGTAAAAGATACTTGTTTATATCCTTTGAAATTACATACTTGCACCAAATTCTGTAGCTCCTCCGGTACTGTCATTAGCAACAAACTGACCAAGTACCATCATATTTCCAGATGGTGTCTCTTTAAATGCTGTTTCGCTAACAATAAGTTGATCTTCCAAAACAAAGCCACATTCTGTACAAACTGCATCTCCTCGAGCAGGATCTGTTTCGATCTCCGTGGATCCACAGTTTCGACACTTACTTCCAGACATCTATTAAAAATTAATACATTTTTATACATGATAAGACAGCTTATGTGTAACCTACATTTATAATCATTACTGTACATAAAATATAGTAGCAGAAAATAATTAATATTTAACAAATAATCAATCACTTAATTTTTATATAAACATAATGTCAATACATTTATACTAAATATACACACCAAACACATCATTTTATAAGAATTATTCAAATTATTAAATTAATAATAATATGGACTAACTATCGTGCAGTAATGATTTATGTTTTAATGTTTTCAAGTTACCTTTGTAATATTTTTTATGTTTACTGCCAAATATATCACTGAAATAATTATTATGACACAGTGACTCACTATTTAAATTACTGTATTAAATAAATATGACATACAAACTAAGTAATGTTTTATTACACTGTGTTTTATATAAAAATACGCAAAAACACTGTAACTAAAAGTTCGACCTTTTGCTATACAACAAAATAATTTTGGTAGGTTATGATAAAAACATACATCCCGACAAACATGATGTATAATGGTTAAGTCATAGATAAAAAAGAAATATGAGTGTTCATGTTCAAAAATTAGTACTTCCTGTCCACGTGCTGCACCAAGTGGCTAATTTTAGAATCATTATAGAATCATTCCTATCTATGTTATAATTGGTTCTCGTTCATACAAAATGAGTTGTTATCAACGCATTTTATTGGATCTTATCTACATTTATATACTATAAGAGTATGCAACTACTTGTACAAATGTTATTATTCAAAATATTGTAATTTATACATATAAATATGTCTCAATAAATGTTAAGTAAAAGAAACAAATTGCTTATTTATTTAACAACCTATCCCTGCATGAAGCAATTCCAAAAAATTCACAGAAATTTATGAAGAATGGTCAAAATTTGGCGTCACAAAAAAAATAGAAATATTGTCCCATTCAAGATATAATGTCAAAATACAAAGTATCCAAGAAACTTACCTAAGAAACCTCAGGGGAAGATAAGTTATGAGCAAGTGAAAGCGTTCCCACAATTTCCGAATTTGAAATTTTGTATCAGGACAACATGAGTCGCGAGAAGGTGGCACGAAATTTTCAAATTCCCGGTTTACGATTTCGGTACCAGGAGAACATGAGTCGCAAGGAGGTGGCACATAATTTTTCGAATTCCTGGATTTCAATTTCAGTACCAGGGCAACATCAGTTGCGAGGAGGTGGCACAAAATTATTCGAATTCCTGGATTTGACTTTTGGTATCAGGATAACATGAGTCACTAGGAGGTGGCACAAAAATTTTCGAATACCCGGATTTGACTTTTGGTATCAGGAGAACATGAGTTGCGAGGAGGTGGCACAAAATTTTTCGAATTACCGAATTTCAATATCGGTACCAGGAGAACATGAGTTGCGAGGAGGTGGCACAAAAATTGTTGAATTCCCGGCTTTGAATTTTGGTATCAGGAGAACATGAGTTGCGAGGAGGTGGCACAAAAATTTTCGAATTCCTGTATTTCAATTGCGGTACCAGGAGAACATGAGTCGTTAGGAGGTGGCACAAAATTTTTCGAATTCCTGTATTTCAATTGCGGTACCAGGAGAACATGAGTCGTTAGGAGGTGGCACAAAATTATTCGAATTCCTGGATTTGACTTTTGGTATCAGGAGAACATGAGTCGTTAGGAGGTGGCACAAAATTTTTCGAATTACCGAATTTCAATATCGGTACCAGGAGAACATGAGTTGCGAGGAGGTGGCACAAAAATTGTTGAATTCCCGGCTTTGAATTTTGGTATCGGGAGAACATGAGTTGCGAGGAGGTGGCACAAAAATTTTCGAATTCCTGTATTTCAATTGCGGTACCAGGAGAACATGAGTTGCGAGGAGGTGGCACAAAAATTGTTTAATTCCCGGCTTTGAATTTTGGTATCAGGAGAACATGAGTTGCGAGGAGGTGGCACAAAAATTTTCGAATTCCCGGATTTGACTTTTGATATCAGGAGAACATGAGTCGCAAGGAGGTGGCACAAAAATTGTTGAATTCCCGGCTTTGAATTTTGGTATCAGGAGAACATGAGTTGCGAGGAGGTGGCACAAAATTTTTCGAATTACCGAATTTCAATATCGGTACCAGGAGAACATGAGTTGCGAGGAGGTGGCACAAAAATTGTTGAATTCCCGGCTTTGAATTTTGGTATCGGGAGAACATGAGTTGCGAGGAGGTGGCACAAAAATTTTCGAATTCCTGTATTTCAATTGCGGTACCAGGAGAACATGAGTTGCGAGGAGGTGGCACAAAAATTGTTTAATTCCCGGCTTTGAATTTTGGTATCAGGAGAACATGAGTTGCGAGGAGGTGGCACAAAAATTTTCGAATTCCCGGATTTGACTTTTGATATCAGGAGAACATGAGTCGCAAGGAGGTGGCACAAAAATTGTTGAATTCCCGGCTTTGAATTTTGGTATCAGGAGAACATGAGTTGCGAGGAGGTGGCACAAAATTTTTCGAATTACCGAATTTCAATATCGGTACCAGGAGAACATGAGTTGCGAGGAGGTGGCACAAAAATTGTTGAATTCCCGGCTTTGAATTTTGGTATCGGGAGAACATGAGTTGCGAGGAGGTGGCACAAAAATTTTCGAATTCCTGTATTTCAATTGCGGTACCAGGAGAACATGAGTTGCGAGGAGGTGGCACAAAAATTGTTTAATTCCCGGCTTTGAATTTTGGTATCAGGAGAACATGAGTTGCGAGGAGGTGGCACAAAAATTTTCGAATTCCCGGATTTGACTTTTGATATCAGGAGAACATGAGTCGCAAGGAGGTGGCACAAAAATTGTTGAATTCCCGGCTTTGAATTTTGGTATCAGGAGAACATGAGTTGCGAGGAGGTGGCACAAAATTTTTCGAATTACCGAATTTCAATATCGGTACCAGGAGAACATGAGTTGCGAGGAGGTGGCACAAAAATTGTTGAATTCCCGGCTTTGAATTTTGGTATCGGGAGAACATGAGTTGCGAGGAGGTGGCACAAAAATTTTCGAATTCCTGTATTTCAATTGCGGTACCAGGAGAACATGAGTTGCGAGGAGGTGGCACAAAAATTGTTTAATTCCCGGCTTTGAATTTTGGTATCAGGAGAACATGAGTTGCGAGGAGGTGGCACAAAAATTTTCGAATTCCCGGATTTGACTTTTGATATCAGGAGAACATGAGTCGCAAGGAGGTGGCACAAAAATTGTTGAATTCCCGGCTTTGAATTTTGGTATCAGGAGAACATGAGTTGCGAGGAGGTGGCACAAAATTTTTCGAATTACCGAATTTCAATATCGGTACCAGGAGAACATGAGTTGCGAGGAGGTGGCACAAAAATTGTTGAATTCCCGGCTTTGAATTTTGGTATCGGGAGAACATGAGTTGCGAGGAGGTGGCACAAAAATTTTCGAATTCCTGTATTTCAATTGCGGTACCAGGAGAACATGAGTTGCGAGGAGGTGGCACAAAAATTGTTTAATTCCCGGCTTTGAATTTTGGTATCAGGAGAACATGAGTTGCGAGGAGGTGGCACAAAAATTTTCGAATTCCCGGATTTGACTTTTGATATCAGGAGAACATGAGTCGCAAGGAGGTGGCACAAAAATTGTTGAATTCCCGGCTTTGAATTTTGGTATCAGGAGAACATGAGTTGCGAGGAGGTGGCACAAAATTTTTCGAATTACCGAATTTCAATATCGGTACCAGGAGAACATGAGTTGCGAGGAGGTGGCACAAAAATTGTTTAATTCCCTGCTTTGAATTTTGGTATCAGGAGAACATGAGTTGCGAGGAGGTGGCACAAAAATTTTCGAATTCCCGGATTTGACTTTTGATATCAGGAGAACATGAGTCGCAAGGAGGTGGCACAAAAATTGTTGAATTCCCGGCTTTGAATTTTGGTACCAGGAGAACATGAGTTGCGAGGAGGTGGCACAAAAATTGTTGAATTCCCGGCTTTGAATTTTGGTATCAGGAGAACATGAGTTGCGAGGAGGTGGCACAAAAATTTTCGAATTCCTGTATTTCAATTGCGGTACCAGGAGAACATGAGTCGTTAGGAGGTGGCACATAATTTTTCGAATTCCCGGTTTTCGATTTCGGTGCCAGGAGAACATGAGTCGTTAGGAGGTGGCACAAAAATTGTTGAGTTCCCGGATTTGACTTTTGGTATGAGGAGAACATGAGTTGCGAGGAGGTGGCACAAAAATTTTCGAATTCCCGGATTTGACTTTTGGTATCAGGAGAACATGAGTTGCGAGGAGGTGGCACAAAAATTTTCGAATTCCCGGATTTGACTTTTGATATCAGGAGAACATGAGTCGCAAGGAGGTTGCACAAAAATTTTTGAATTCCCGGATTTCGATTTCGGTACCAGGAGAGCATGAGTCGCAAGAAGGTGGCACAAAAATTGTCGAATTCCCGGATTTCGATTTCGGTACCAGGAGAATATGAGTTGCGAGGAGATGGCACAAAATTTTTCGAATTACCGAATTTCAATATCGGTTCCAGGAGAACATGAGTCGTTAGGAGGTGGCACAAAAGTTTTCGAAATCTCGCATTTGGCTTTTGGTATCAGGTGAAAACGAGTTGCAAGGGTGCGTCGGTACGTCTTTTTTTTTTTTATTTGTAGTGCAATTGTAAGGATAAATGTAGGAGAATGGTTTTTAAATAAATAGACAGTATATTGATTCCACTTTGCGTTTATTAATTCTTTTTAATACATATAAGTTATTATTAGAAATACATGTTTCGACTTATACTAATTATTCTAATGTCCAATGATAATATCCAACGATATCCAAGTCTACTCAGTCAGTAATACTGTAGCGCTGTTAAAGCGTTGAAAGTTGCTGGTTTTGTGACAGCGTCAAGAATGGTCGGTAAGTTGTTTATTAGCGCCACCTGAACAGAAAAATAGGAATATTATAAATGTGGACATTCAAGCAAAAATCATCGCAAGGTAAGTGAAATGTGAAGTCGGTAACATATTGGCAGGTCAATATGTTATCGATATTTTGTTGAATTTCCTGTATTTTTTCCTCTGTTCATAGATGAATGTATTATTGTCGGCTCCATCAATCGGTTAAAATTTAAAAACCGAAAAAGGTACATATATGCCATTGTGGATGTAGTTCAAAAAATAGAAGAGTACTAAGTATATATTCGTAGTATCACGGAAGTTGTAAATGCACATGCACGTTGCTTTTGGTTATAAAGAGTGCTCAACCAATCAATGCTGTATTTATGACATGAAGGTTAACCACGAGGTAAAGATACATATATATTTTTTGTATAAGATAGTTTTCAAATGATCTTTATATATAAATTTTAACAGCAATCTTAAAACTTTCAATGAAATGGAGAGGCAATTTAAAAAAGTAGCCAATCAAACTTTGAAGTGGTACGAAGAATATCCCAAAACCGAAGAGCCATGTAAACACTCTAAGTCTGAAGCAGAAATATCAGAATTAAAAGCTACAGCTAAAAGATATTTAGATGGTGAAACTTCTATTTTTCAATTAAAAGAATCAAAATCTTCTGATTCAGAAACAACATGGCTAAAAACAGCATTATCACAAGGAACAACATCAGACAAAATAGCAGCTGCTATTGTATTAGTGCAGGACAACCCAAAATATAATTTAAGTAGACTTACTATGCTTATAAATCAAGTACGAATAGCAAAACATAATCAGTGCAATATGATAATAACATCTTTAAGAGATTTGTTTTTATCAGATTTGCTTCATCCTCAATTTAAATTGCTTAAATTTGAAGAACAAGATTTAAATAAATTAACTGAGTCCAACTCTGAAGATACAATAATCAAAACAGATGCATTGAAAAAAAAATTAATGGCTCACTGGTATTTTGAAGACCAATTACGTGAACATTATGAACGCTTCGTTGTATCTTTGGGTACCATTGCATCAGATACGGTTGATGCAAACCGTGAGATAGCAATATCAGTAATGACGGATTTATTAATAGGAAATGCTGAACAAGAGCATAAACTATTGGAGTTAATTGTTAATAAAATAGGAGATCCTAGCAGTAAAGTAGGGTCCAAAGTTATATTCTGTTTAAACAAGTTATTACATGAACATCCAAACATGAAACCTGTTGTATTAGTTGAAGTTGAAAAAATATTGTTTCGAAAAAATGTGGCACAACGTGCACAGTACTATGCAATTTGTTTATTGACACAATTTATTTTAAGTAAAGATGATGAAAAAATTGCTTCCACTCTCATCGAAGTTTATTTTGCATTTTTTAAAGCTTGTTTGAAAAAAGGAGAACCAGATACTAGAATGATGGCAGCAATTTTAACAGGTGTAAACAGAACATTTCCATTTGCAAAAATGAATTCAAACATATTACATAATCACATAGATTCTGTGTACAAAGTTGTACATATTGGAACTTTTAATGTTTCTTTAAATGCTCTTAACTTACTATATCAGGTGAGTATTTGAATAGTATAATATGTTTTTGATCAAATATTTTTAAATTAATTATATTTTTATATTATTTGTGTAGATTACAGGAAAAGATGAAACCCAATCAAGTAGATTTTATTCAACTTTTTATAGAAAATTACTAGATCCACAAATAGGAGTAGCAAATAAACGTGCACTATTTCTTAACTTATTTTATAGAGTTCTTCAAAATGATCATAATATACAACGTTTGTATGCATTTATTAAAAGAAGTTTACAAATCGCATTATATTTTCCTGCAAATATGTTATGCGCGATTTTGTATATAATATCTAAAGTTTTACATGGAAAAAAGGAATTGAAAAGTTTGTTGTTAAATCCACAAATGTATATTAAAACTGAAATTGAAGATAATGTATCGAGTTCAGAAAATAACATTGTATCTGATAATTCTAATGTTGAAATATTAGAAGAATCTATTCTATTAACAAATGTTACAACCGGAGTTGATACAAATGGAAGTACTAAATCTGAAAATAAAATGGAAAGTGACGTAAAAATCGAATTTGATAAACAAAAAGAATATGATCCATTTTGCCGTAATCCTCTTTATGCTGGAATAGCTAAAGGTTTGAACACTGAACTAATAGCATTATCTAAACATTATCATCCAAGCGTGGTTTTATTTGCAAATACTATTATAGAAGGTATTGTGTTTATATTTTATAAATATTTCGAATATTATTTTATTAGATGTTTTATTTAAAATGTTGAATGTATTATTTGTAGGAAAACCAATTGATTATACAGGCGATCCATTAGAAGATTTATCATTAATGCGTTTTCTGGATCGTTATGTTTTTAAAAATCCAAAGAAATTGGATAGCAAAAAGGTACAAAAAAAGAATGATCCATTAGCACAGCGTGCAGGATATACACCTAAAGGTATTAGGTGTATCCCAATTGATAGTGTTTCATATCTTAATGAAAGGGAAGAACGTATTCCAGTCGATGAATTGTACTTATATCGATATTTAAGGAAACGAAAAGAATTTAAGCGAACATCTAAAGAAATAGACGATGACCTAGAAAGTGTTAATAGCGAAGAATTTAATGATATGTTAGATACACTAACAGATGGTAAAGATGTCGAAAACTTAGATATTATAGGTGACATTCAAACTAAAAAAATAAAAAATAAAGGTATGCTAATATATATTTCTTTTTACCATGGATATTATTTCAATAATCTTTATTATCGTCATGCTTACGTATAGATATTGGAGATGAAGAAGATTCGGAAAATGATAGTGTTAGAAGCGAGGCAAGTAATAATTCTGACGACATAAATTTTGACGAGGAAGAATTAGATCAAGATGATGACACAAATTACGAATTACAACATGCAAGTGACACTGATTTAGATATAGATGATGAGGACATAAGTGATCTTGACTTTGGTGATGATGACGACGATGACATGTTAAGTGACAATACTCAGCTAAGCATGAAGAAACAAACAAACAAAAAATACCAGGGAAAAAATAAGATTAAAAATTCCAAAGGAGTTGATAGTAATATATTTGTATCAGCGGAGAAATTCGCGGAAATGCTTGAAGAACACAGCAAAAACAATAAAAAACATGGTGGTACAGATGTATTTAATACTGCGGATGGTGCTAGCACTAAACAGATAGAATGGGAAACGAAACGGCACCATAAACTTAAAGGCTTATACGATCGGAAGAAACGAAAAGGTTCGAAAATGATTAAGAAAAATGTAAAAAGAAGTAAAAAATAATTATGAAATATAATTATTTGAACATACAAAAATTTGATTGTATATAAATCAATAAAAGAGTTTCGTACATTATAAAAAAGAAATAGTCCTTTAATTGATACTTCATACAAAGTAATGAATATGAATTATACACTTAGCTGAAAATTCTTAGACACTAAAATAATTGATTTTATGTAGTCAATTTAACTGTTATCTGAAAGATTAATCTATGATATAAACAATTATTATACCGATATTATTTGCTGCAAGAGAAAAGAATTTCAGTCGCTGTTAGACTACTTAATACTTCTACAATTTGTCAACTTGTCAATTTTGATACAAATTTAATTTCAAATGAAAACAAATATTCTTAAAGTTATTATCAAAAACATTTTCATAGATTTAAAATTAGTTAATGTTTTTTTTCACTCATTCTTGTACGTAGTATACACATTGTCATAACTTTAACAAAATTTACAATATTTTTAGCAACTGAAACAAAGCATAGTCAAAGTCAAATACTGAAAGAAGAGTTGTAAATTTAATTAAGTAATTGATATAATAAAGTAAATAAAATTATATTAAGAAATAAGTTACATCTACAATACAAACTGTATGTTATATGCTGAAGTGACACGTCAAGATTCAGCTTTTAAATTTATATTGTATATTAAATTTAATAGAAACATTCTTTTACTAATTCTTATGTCAGAAGTAACAACTGTAAAAGAACATGTGAGTATAAGTTTCACAAAAGTACATCATAAGTAGCTCTTTTTTACTTAATAGTCACAGAAGTATATAATAAATTTTGCATATTTGTTCAAATGTAGTGTGCCATGGGGTTGTAAAAAAACATTAACTCTATGCTATTACCATTGTGCAATAACCAATAAACTTTTAAATCTTGCATTCTGTACACGCTACTCTTTTGTTATATGCGACAAATTCTAAAGCGTGCTGTGTAAGTATATTGGAAGGCTGGACGCTACTCTGCATCAGCTTTTGTTGAACCTTCCTCATCATGGGTAGGACTATGCCATGTTAATCGTTCTTCATAAAACTTTATTACAATCTGTGGACACTTTTCATTGGCAATTCGAGCAGGTACTAAATCTGCATCGTCTGTTCCTTTCCACTTCATTAAAAACATCAATTCTCCGCTTGAGTCTGTTGCACCAATAATTCGTTCAGGTTCCAAATTTCTGTCAAAGCCTATATAAAATAAAATATATTAATTAAAGAAATACTAAATATAATTGTATATAGTTAAAATCAAAATAATAAAAATTACCTTCTAGTTTTTCTTCTGCTGCTTTCTTCTTAGCCTGGGTAGGAGTAGGTGTACTCGAACTTTTTCGTTTCTTTTGTTCTTTATCTTCATGTCGTTTAGCTGCAGCTGCTTCTTTCTTTTTACGCTGTTCTTCAAACTGTGCAATTAAATCTGGACAATCTAGATTTTCTTCTGGCTCCCATGTATTTTCATTATTAGAATAACCTTTCCATTTCAAAAAATACTCAACCTGAATAACACAACATTTATTAATATCGACAGATATCAGTAAATAATTATAGTAATGCATATATTAACAAAAATTGTTTAAATTACATACTTTTCCTTTAACCACCCTTCTGTCTAAAACTTTTTCAACACTGAATTCTTCTGCTTCAGTTTCAGCAGGGGATGATTCCTTTCCTTTGCTCATTTTGTTTCAAGTAATACTATAAATATATTCTGTCATACAATGGAGAAAAGTTAAGATGAGAATTATAGCATAAACAAAAAAAGAAATTCATTATAAGTAAAAATTTATTCGCTTATTAACATGGTGATTGATCAAATTTTAGTAACACACTTAATAAACAGAAGATTTACAAAGTAAAATTGTTATAGTATAAAATAACTATAAATATAATAGTTAAAATAAATATAAAACTTTAAAGATATTGAGAGAAATGAACATGATGCAAAATGGCGGTATTCCAGCCGGAAAAAGCTTAGACTTCATTTATTGAACTTAAATCAATATTTTGCAGGAAATAATATCAATTGATATTTATATTTGTTATAATTCTATTTGTAAATGCCTGGTGGTAATTATACTTACGGTTATACGTTTACTTAGGAGATAACTTTGAGTTACACGAGATGCACATAAGAACGACGCGGCGGGCTTTCTGACGATTTGGCGTCTTGTTATAGCATTACCGCGAAAAGTAGCAGTGTGACCAACATTTAGTTTGAAATAAATTCTATACACAGGTTTATTATTTTCTAATATCAACAAATTTCTGGTTCTAAAAATAAGTAAAATTACTCATATATTTGTAAAAATACTACTTAATTATTGTTTATATATTCCCATCACTACAATTGGTGTTTGAAGACAATATATTCTTATTATGAATATCATTTTTTTTTTTCTTAACATCATGACCTATCAATTCAAAATGTTTGTGTACGTTACATTCTTTTTTAAAAATCATGACTTGTTTATCATTATTTTATCAGTTAATTATTTAAAAAATGTAAATATATTGATATATGAAATTTCAATAGCGAATATATAAAACAAGCGTTCTTAAGGATCATTTATTTTATAAACAATAAATGTTTTGATATAATATAATTTCTCATAATGCACTGAAAATTACAGCATTAAAAGTCATACAGAAATATGACATAAAAAATTATATTTAATATATAATAATATTTAATTGTTAAGATTATAAAAAGAAATTTATATAAAATCACTGTTGTTTTAACGGAAAATCATTCTCGATTCGCGCAACATGACTAACTTCAGTAGACTCCCCACCAACTAATGGTATCACGTTTTCCACCTGTCGGTTATATATAAGATGGACAAAATATTCGAATAGAGAGAAGAGGTATGGACATGAAAGAAAATGTATGAGTTGTAAGCAAGAAGTAAGTATTCTATTTTTTGGTGTAAGTTTAGATTATAAGAAAGAAGAGCAAAGTTACTGTAGAAAACGTCCATAGTAGTTGATACCGATTTATTTTTCGATACCGATTTAATTAAATTTATAAAAAAGTCTTAAATTTTTATTATATATCCTTATATATTTAATATCTATCCATATATTCCTACATCCCGTAAGAAGAGATAACATAAGAAGTTTACAAAACAAAAAATCACCGGATATATGCGTTTGATAACAACAATCTCATAAGAACGCATGTGTGTTGCTCTTGGTTACGAATCGTATTCGAACCAATCATAACTGATATGCGCAGGACATATAAAAAGTCGTCAGGCGATGCGTACGATCTTTCGTTGGACGAATAATATGTCATAATTTAAAATAGTATTATTATAGGTGGCGTTATTGTTTAAAATTCTAACGTTGATTTTCCATCCTATAAAGATCATAGTTTAAACGGCGCTGAAAATTCGGAGTTGCCAAGGACTTTCAAGGTATTGTTAAAATAGAATTTATAAAACAGAAGTATGTACGAAAATTTATACGTTAATTTATCCATACTAAATGATGTAATAATAGAATTTAACTATACTTAATGTATAATTTTGTAGAATAATATTCGAAATGGCTGCCCGATCAGTTGTTAAATATTTACGTGCAAAACCTGTTATATCGCAAATTCATAGATGTGCATCGTTATCTGCGTTTGAAATACAACATAAAACTCCAACTATCAAAAAAGTAATGCCTATACCAAAAGCTCATTACGGTGGACGACATACAGTTACTTTGTTACCTGGTGCTGGAATTGGTCCAGAATTAATGAACTATGTAAAAGAGGTATAAAGATAAATAATAAAAAAAATGACCTTCATGTATGTTATTGGTCAACCTTTAAACTGTCACATTTAAACAACTTACATAATATTTTATATGTTTATTATAGGTTTTTAGTTATGCAGGTGTACCAGTTGATTTTGAAGATGTAGATATTGATCCTAACGCAGATGACAATGTTGATTTGGATTATGCTATCACATCGATACGTAGAAATGGTGTAGCATTAAAAGGGAACATAGAAACTCGTAGCACAGAAGCTGGTGTGCTTTCTAGGAATGTTGCACTTAGAAATCAGTTGGATCTTTATGTAAATGTCTTACATTGTGTATCATATCCAGGAGTAAATTCACGTCACAAGAATATTGATATTGTTATTGTAAGACAAAATACAGAAGGAGAATATGCTATGTTAGAACATGAAAGTGTAAAAGGTGTTGTAGAAAGCATGAAAGTTATTACAAGTGCAAATTCTGAACGACTTGCAAGATATGCATTTGAATATGCTAAAAGGAATGGACGAAAAAAGATTACTACAGTCCATAAAGCCAATATAATGAAACTATCTGATGGATTATTTTTAGAAACATCAAAGAAAGTTGCAAAGGATTATCCAGAAATTGAACACAATAACATGATTATTGATAATACCTGTATGCAATTGGTTTCGAATCCACATCAGTTTGACATTGTTTTAACAACTAATTTGTATGGAGCAATTGTGTCGAATGTAGTATGTGGTTTGTTAGGTGGTGCTGGATTATTAGCAGGTAAAAACTTTGGTGATCATTATACAATATTTGAACCAGGTACTCGTAATACTGGTACAGCTATTGCTGGAAAAAATATTGCCAATCCTATTGCAATGTTAAATGCTGCTGTTGACATGTTACGTCATCTTGGACACAAAGATCATGCTGTTTTAATTCAAAATGCAATTAATAAAACTATCAATCAAGGTGTACACACTCGTGATCTTGGTGGACAAGCTACAAGCAGGGAAGTTGTTGATGCTATCATGAAACACATTAAAATGGCATCAAATTAAGACTGATGAAATATATTTTGTTGTGGTAATTTCTGTAGAAACATCTACATACTCATGCACATATGTATATTATAGAACTTTACTTTCTAGAAAAAATATTTAGTTGTTTATTAAAGTATTACATCATTATAATTTATAATCGTAATTATATTTTTCAGTTTAAAGAAATTCTCTAAACTTGAATGAACCGCACAAAATTGTATTAAATAGTTTTGAACTAAAATGACAGATTTGATTTCTGTAATTTGTTAACATTTTATTCAGTAGAACGACATTGTATATTGGGTTATCAAAATTTAATTTCCATAAAATATGCATTGTAAGCATCAAACTTAATGTAGATAACTGATGAAGTATTATAACTACCTTATGGGACGAATTCCAGATGTGAAGTACTATTTAACTTACATCTCGTTAAAAACATTTTCTTGTATTATATACATATTTATATTTAAACATATTTATTAAAACTCTGTAACTATAGGAATTCATCAAACTTGATGACAAATTTGATTATGCTAAAATTTAGTAATGAACTTAATGTATTTTATTATTAAATCCTCTAATTTTGGACATGAAACAGCTGATATACACGAAGAATTTAGGTAATCAATGTTAAATATTATTAACAACATTGTATAGTATATAAAAAAAGGATTAAAATTTTATTCTGTAACAAGTGATTCAGTTTTGTAAAAGTTGTAATGCTAATTCCTCATCAGTTTTTAAATTTGTGTTTTCTATTTCAAGAGATATTTTTTGTTTCTTCTTCTTTTTGTGTTCCTTCTGTGTCATAAGTTTCCTTTTAGGAGGCCTGTAAACGATAAGTATGTGATTACCAAAGATAAAAATGATATTCAAAATAAAACAAGTATATTTTTTTTAGACGTGACGCGTTTAATATTTATCATTACAATACATACCTATGTATCTTAGTTTCCTTTTCACTTTCCTCTGAATCTGTAATATCAGAATTTGTTTCCTCGTCTTGATGTTTACCATAAATTTTGTCTGGGTCTGGTAACCATAATAAATCTGGCGCACTATATTCGCTGTCACTACCGTCATCATCATTTGCACTTTCCTGCACTTCATCGTCCTCGTCGCTATTTTTATTTTCTATTTTCTTTTTGCTGGCTTTTAACTTCCGTTTCTCTTCTCTATGCTTTTCTTTCACTTTCTCTTTAAAACGTTGCTTATCGAATCGGTCTTCTTCACGCAATATTTGTTTAGCTAATTCTATGTTGATGCCGGAATCTACTTCATTTTCATACTGCTTAGCTAATTCTGAAATCTTAACTTTAGTAGGATCTAATAGCTCCTGAAAGATAAAGTAGTATAATTATGTTTTAGTGTTGTGTTATATAACATATTATGTCGAATTTCTACGTATATAATATAAACAAACCTCTCCTTCATCATCAAAAGTAGTTTTCTTATTAGGTATTATTTTCTTCCTTAGGATTTTTTTAGCAACTGCTGCTTTTGTAACCACTTTCTTTTTATTCGAATATTCATCTTCATTATCCTTATCAGTAATTACTATATCATCAATGTCTATATTCTTTCTTTTTATAGTAAGTATGTCATCATTGTCACTGTCATCTATGTACAAAAATAATATATTAGAAATGTAATTACACACTAGAAGTACATATTTTTATATTTGTTAACATATATCTTCATACCAAACGTAAATTTATTTGCATTCCGTTCTGATGTGACTACCTTTTTCTCTTTGTAATCATCATCATCACTATAATTTGAATTTACTTGTTTTTTAGTATTATCTGATTCATTATTTTCAACACTCTGATCGCTTATAATATTTTTGGCAGACGATTGTTGTTTCCGTTCCATTCTTTGCAGAAATCGAATTCTTGGAGGTATAGCTAAACCTAAAGATCTAAGCATATACCAATCGAAAAAATGTCTTATTATCATTAGTATCTACATACATGCATATGTATATGTTATATATGCCCTACCTTGCAAACGAGTCAGTATTTAATGCACGAACATTAAAAATTTCTTTATCCTTCATTAGAAACACTGATTTTACATAAGCTATAAATGCTCTTTGTGCACTTTCTTTTAATGACACATCTCGTGCTAACAATGCTTCTATTTTACGTTGTGGCGATTGCAATTTATTTGGATTAATCCTAAATCAATGTATTTATTAAATAGATTATTAAACAAATTATATTACATAAAAAATATTGCTTCTTACTTTATCATGGATATTGGAATTTTACGTTCTTTCAGTTTTTCAACCATATTTATTTCAGACGAAAGTAACACTAGTAGCGATTCACCACCGCTTTGAAATCTAGCTGTTCTACCAGCACGATGTATATATGCATTTACATCTTCGGGACAATCCATTTGTACAACCCAATTTACAGCAGGAAAATCTAAAATTCATTTTTATTAATTACAAAGCACAAGCTATTTCGATTGTTATAGTAACAGTCACTATTTTCCTACCTAATCCTCGAGCAGCAATATCTGTAGCAAATAAAACTGCGGACTGTTTTTTACAAAAGGTTTCGTATATTTCCATTCTTCTAAGTTGATGTAAAGTACCATAAAGAGCCAATAAACTTATACCGGGTCTTAGTCGACAAAACACTTCATACATATATTTTACCTAAGAAAAACACGGAACATCGTCACTTTTCTTAGCAAATCAAAATTAATTATGTTAGAAACTACTGTACCTGTTTACAACTGGAGAAGAATACGATGATTTTTTGTTTCAAATGATTTCGAATGAATGACCATAACATTGATAACTTATTTTCTAAAGGGCAAATAATATAACTTTGTTGAAGAGCTTCAGGAGTGGTGTGTGTGGCATGTTCATGTACAGATACATACATGGGATCTTTCAAACTCAATCTAGCCAAGTCTTTCACAGATCTAAAGAACGAAACAACAAAATTTGAAGTCCTACAATTTTATTCCAACAGTTTTTAACAATACATACCTTGTTTGTGTTGCAGAAAATAAAAGAGTTTGTCTCTTTGAAGGTAAATTTTCAATGATAGAATTCATGGTTTGTTGAAAACCCATATCTAAACATCGGTCAGCCTCATCTAATACTAATACCTATAATTTCAAAAGCAAATAAATATATTGTTACTTTTTTGGCAATGTAAATAATTTATACACATATTGTATATTTATGTACCTGCATATTTACACAATCAAATAATGGATTTTCATCCATATGTTGTAATAAACGACCAGGAGTACAAATTATGATATTGCATTGATCCATACGTTTCTTTTCGAATTTCAAATCTTTCCCACCAATAATAAGACCAGCAGAAAAATCATGAAATTGGCCAACTTTTCGTAATGTTTCATATATTTGATATGCAAGTTCTCTAGTTGGTGTGATAATGAGTGCACCAAGCCCATCTAATCTTGTCCATTGTTTACAATATAAAATTTCTATAACCTTAAATAAATATAAAATGATATTACTATAATAAAATATCTACATATAATATTAAATATATTTAGTAATGTTCTTTACTGGAATAAGAAATGCTAAAGTTTTTCCACTGCCAGTTTTGGCAGCTCCTAGAATATCATTGCCACGTAATGCAAGTCCGATGCTTTGCCTCTGAATATCTGTCATATCAACATAATTATTTTTTGCCAAACCTTTTAGAGTCTTCTGTGATAATGGAAGATCCGTAAATTTTGTTATTTTAGTTTCATCAATCTGTAAATATATAATTCACATGAGGAAGAATTAAACCAAAACATTTATGAAAGGAAAATAAAGAAACCGTACACTGTCATATTTCAACTGTAATTCTGCAATTACTTTTGCTTCAGGTAGCTGTTTCTTCTTTGCCCTGTACACTTTTACCTTCCTTTTCATAGACATTGTGTATTATTTTCACTTTAAACACGTTGAGTTGAAAATATTTTTGAGGTTATGTTGACAACTGCTGGATCTTTACTATCTTTTGAGGTTATGTTGAAGCTCGCTCTTGCTTAGTAAATCGTTTTAGATAATTAGTGCAAAATGCGTGTCGTTTTTACTTTGGCACGTGCACGATACAAGTTCTTTAAAAATATTATTACTAGAAGAGTAAAACTCGTTTATCGTTGACCACATCTCGGTAAACGAGCGAACTGTAATGGCGGACGGTTGGTGATCGAGTAAATCTCTGACGTACCCACATCTACGTGGCGCGAACTGGTAATGAATATAAAATGTTTTCTGAACATTTTTCAAAAGATGATCTCTACAAATCTACATAAATGCTACAATTCTCGTTTAAGTTATAATTTCATTTTCAACATTTTCTTTTATAGTAATGTCCTTTTTACTCGGTCGGTAATTCAGTATATATTTTTAAGGGTAAGATTTCAAATTTACTTCCCTTAATTCCCGCTTATTACCCCTAAATGGCTGCAGTATTTTGCGGTCTATGAAATGCAATTTTTTTTCATTGCATTTCATTTTTGGCAGATTATAATAATATTATTTTAATTCTATCGAAATTGTAATATTTTTCATTCATTCAAGAAAAGTGTGCAAGTCACATGAAAAATGCAAAATTTGAATTTTATTAATACCACTATTTATCACAAAACGTTTATAGAGGTACTATTTTAAATAGAGCATGTGAAAATGTGGATTCTAAAGAAAATAAAATTTGGGTTTTAAAAGTACTTTCAATTTTGTACACAATATATTTAAAAATCATCGAAATCGGAAAGGTCCTCTTTTTAAATAATCGATTTCGCTCATTAATTTCATATAAAATATTACTTTTTAACATAGAAAAAGTAATAAAGAAAAAAATACACAAAGAATGTTTCGAATTTTTGACATGGACAGAATACATTTAATCGTTACATGGATGTTAAGTTGCATTCATAGCGAACAGAGAACTGCGAAATAAATTAAGTCGGGAAGTAATTAATCAAAAGTATCGAGGAAGTGGTTAATTAAAACCTGCACAGTTAAATGATGATGATATTTACTCGAGGGACAATGCAAAATAATAATCCAGAATCAAGTTGTTTTATTCTTTAAGACTTAAGATTTAGGGATTTCGGGATTTTGAAATTTTGGAACTTAGAAATTTGAGGATTTAAATATTTTGGAACTTCGGGATTTTAGAATGTCAAAGTTTTGATACGTTACATCTTGAAACTTGAGAATTTTGGTACTTGGTGAGAGAAATTTTATCGATATTTCGGCCAAAATTCTGCATTGTCGCAAAAATGCATCTGGCTCGAAGATCTCAACCCTGTTCGTGAATCGAGCGAGGCGCCACGTGTTATCCGAATCAGTGTCAATAGAGGAGACACGGGATTGTCATTAAAAGGACACATGTGTGGAATGCGTGTACGATGTTGCATCGGCGTTTACAAGGAAAGAAAGATGGGGAGACATGACATTAGAAAGGAGGGATTGAAGCAGAAAAGGAGGAAACGCGTGGGGATGGTGACTGCATCTAAACGACTATTACATTCGGATAAGTTTCGCAGCGTTCTTCGGGGCTTCTTCATTCACATCGGTTCTCTGCGAGTTCATTGTCAGTGCGTCTTCCTTCTTTTTCTATGGTGAACATAATTTAAAGAAGTTCGCTGGAAAAATCATGATTTGACGAGGACAGAGTAGCATGCGGCGGGACCACGTGAAGCAACAATGGAGAAGAATTACAATCGGCTCCGTTTCTTGGGTGCTCTACTCTCTCCTGGCACTGGGGTTGTATCCGGTATTGGCCGATATCACTCTCAAAGATATGGGTAATTTTATTGCGATTTAAATTAACATATTATCTATTAATGTATTTCCTCGAAGGAATCTGGGCAGCACTGACTAAATTTATATAAATAATATCTATTTCATTTAAATGGAATACAAATACGTTTACACATATCGTGTCCCATATAATCGACCTGTTTAAATATCTTCGAAAATAATAATGTAAAAAATGTTTCATAAAAATCTCTTAAATTAATGATTTCTTGCCATAAATGGTTTAATACTTTTATGCAGAGAATAACAAGTTGCATAGACTGTATATTAGAAAATACAATTCCAATCAGAAAAACCAACTTCTCATATCTCCTCTATGTAGAAGAAAATTACTTCCACATGATAATTTATCTTTACAAATCATGTCTTTGCCTAAAACAGTTTTGCATTATCAATATTTTCAAAGATGTCTGATGGGTCTATATAAGAGGAACACACTGTATATGCAAGCAAGTATAAAAGGACTCTTCCATGAGTAAATATAAAAAATGATATATCATGGTATTATTGTACGTATACGTACAAATATAATAGACGATGTCTACAAAATATGTTTCTATACAAGAGGCAAATATAAAGGATTTAACCGGGTGCAAATTAATTCTGTATTAATGTCTAGTCCAATATTTCTTCAACAGTTGTACATGCACTTAATATTAAAATTGATAATGTTTGCGGGACTCTAATATCAGAGTTATGCCCAATTTTACTCTAGCCTCCTCTGCAAGTACACTCGTTGAAATCATACTTATGGACTATGTAATAAAAGTCCATTTACTATTGGATGTCTTTTTAAGTGATCCCTATTACATTAATTGAGCCGCTGCCCGTAGCATGCAAAACCGCGTGTTCTACTCTGGAAAAGAGGACTTGTTAATAGAACTGTTTTAACCGTTCGCCGTAACACAATGAGTTATGTCAGTCGGGTTCAGGGGTTATTAGGTTTCCAGTTGTTCATCTTGCCGTCACCGTGGTTATTTAATTACACGTTTCTCGCGTTTCTTGCAAAATCACGAACTTTCATCATCGTCATTTTCTGATCAATTGCAGAAAAGAATATCGTGGACCTGATAGAAGGTACAGGGATGCGACAGGAGCCTGTTGGAGTAACGATAGTCCAAAATCGTTGCCACAGAAATGACAGTGTCGCTTATGACATCGCTGAAAGTGCTCTATTGACGATCAATACGAATACTTTATTTCCTACCGGCATATCGCGAGATTTCTCCATTTTAGTCGTTGCCAGGCCAAGATACGGTCAGTTTGAATTTTTAATCTTTGAGATATTAAGACGCTTCGAAACACGATATTTATTGTGTCATCGAAATTAGGATATCCGGTTGCCACGGTGTTTGCAATCTATAGTGATAGCGGTGAGGAACAGTTGGTGCTATCATTGGGCAATGATGTAACTCTTTACTATAGTACTACACCAGACGACGACGATCAGTCTATTTCATTCGGGGTTGACATCTCCGATGGAAAATGGCATCGTTTAGGTGTCAGTATTAAGGGAGATACTGTCACGCTTATCGTCGATTGCACCAGACATATCTCTAAAGAGCTACGCAGGAATCTCGACGAAACCATCAGCGTCGATGGTATTATAATAATTGGTCAACAGCTTGTCGATGGGAATATGTATTTGGTTAGTAGAAAATGGTGGAACAGTAGTCTCGATATATGGCGATGGACGGGACTGTAGGAGCGAGAAAAATTGTGAGATTGGCCACATACATGGACTTATTTTTATGTGGCACTGTATGTCAGGATTAATACAAGCAAATTATTAAATTTATTTGAAGGCTATTAATTAATACACAAATTCCTGAGTTTTCAAATTTAGAAAATGTTCAAGTTTCAACCTTTTAAAGTCTCAAATTCTTACATCTTTATATCTCCAAAATTCTAGATCTCCTCCCTTAACTGGTCCTAGACATGGTAGCCATATACCAAGATTCCACCATATGTATTTATTATTTTTAAACATGTTTTAGATTAACGTTGAAATATTTGTAGGGAAGCTTAGAAATGTTGAAGATAGCTCCAATTCCAGACGCAGCTTATGAGATGTGCACGATCTTCGCTCCAGATTGTAGAAATCAATCGAGGTACAGGTCACGGTTGAGCGGTTATCCAAATCAGCTGCGACATTACAGCCCTGTAACGCGTACAACCTCGTCCACATATTACGACACATCAACAATTGGTGTTACTCAACCGTACCAACACTCCAGATTTTCTGGTGCAGAAGCCTCGTTGAATAGATCGTTTTATCAGACAAGTTATAATAACATAAATTACTCTAGAAACTACGATAGAATATCTTCTAGAGTACCTGGATTCACTGTGCCTTATACCGAGCAAACAAATGACTTGAGGAGAGTAACGGAAGATTACGAAGAGGAAAGTGAAGAAGAGAACGTGGACACATCAGTGGAAGATAATGAACGATACAATTTAACTTATGGATTCGTGAATGCGACATCCAGACCAATTCTACAAGTCGCCACCAACATTTATACCGTAGAGTATCAAACAACGACGCCAGAAACACCTGACAGTTCCGAAAACTTAATTGGAGGAGCTCAAGAAACTTTTAAACCCACGGGTTCTCCCGAAGAGTCCTATTATAACTCTATGTATTATAGTATTCGAGGTCCACCAGGACCACGAGGATTTCCGGGGCCTCCAGGTGTACCTGGACCACCGGGGAAGAAGGGAGAACCAGGAAGAGATGGACTGGGAGGATTGCAAGGTATACCTGGTCCACCGGGTAACGTTTTCGTGATACCAACGTTGAATCAACAAGGGAACGAGAAAGGACCAGATTCTCAGGTGGAAGCTTTGAGGCAAATGCTTTCGCAGCACATGATGGCCATGAGGGGTGCCGAAGGTCCTATGGGTATGACAGGTATTTCAGGACCCGAAGGACCACCTGGACCTCAAGGTCAGAAAGGAGAACCTGGAGAAGTGGGTGAACCTGGACCTCGTGGCGAAAGAGGTACCGTTACTTCACTCCAATGTTAATGTGTATGCATTGTGTTTATGGTGATATATCGATAAAAATAATTTTATAACTTTTTGCTGCAGGAATTCCTGGTAACACAGGTAGGGAAGGTCGACGAGGACGACCTGGAAGAGATGGTGAACGAGGTTCAAGCGGACCACCTGGAATGAAAGGTGAACAAGGCGTACCTGGATTACCTGGGCTACCAGGTGATAAAGGTGAAAGAGGACCTCCAGGTGCAACCGGTGAACCAGGTTTACCGGGTCACGAGGGGATGCAGGGTGACGATGGTCCTCCAGGTCTGCCTGGTTTACCTGGTGAAATGGTAATATAAATAGTACTGAAAGAACACTATTTACCTATGAAAGGTCATTGTTAAAATGAATCGTATTTTGAACAGAATGAGGTTTCATTTTGAGATTATTTTAGGGACCTAGAGGATTCATAGGACCTCGAGGTTTTCCTGGATTACCAGGAAATCCTGGTATTCCTGGGAGCGAAGGTCCACCGGGAGCGAAAGGTAATACTGGTCCTCCAGGTTCGTCGGGTTCACCAGGTCCACCAGGTCCGGCGGGGCCTGCAGGTCCACCTGGACCCCAAGGAGTTCTGGGACCAACAGGTTTAGTCGTAAGTTTTCAAACTTTGCAATGTTTCTCCGAACAAAAGTCATTCGCAGGGATAATTTTTAGGGACCTCAAGGAAAACCTGGTATTCCTGGTCTCCCAGGAGCAGACGGACCACCTGGTCATCCGGGGAATCCTGGTGCTCCTGGAATGAAAGGAGAACAAGGACTGCAGGGCCCACAAGGGCCAATAGGCTTTCCAGGAGTTCGCGGCGTGAAAGGCGATGAAGGAAAACGTGGATCGCCTGGTGAACGGGGCGATAAGGGCGAGAGAGGTGCAGAAGGAGAAAAGGGCGACACGGGGACCAAGGGTGAACCTGGTTCACCGGGTCCGCAAGGAATTCCTGGACTAGAAGGTTTAGAAGGACCGAAGGGTTTCGAAGGACCGCGAGGTGAACGTGGCGCGACTGGTCCACCTGGTGAGAAAGGTAAAACTGGTCCTCCAGGTTTCGTTGGATATCCTGGAAATATTGGCGAGAAAGGTGACAAGGGTCAACCAGGAAGAGAAGGTTTTGCTGGAGACAAAGGAGAACGAGTAAGAAGTTCAATATTAAAATTAAATATGAAATTTAATACCATCGCAATTTATTATTTTTTTATTTTAGGGAAACAACGGTGCACCAGGGGAACGTGGTGAGCCAGGACCTAGAGTACGTAAGGAAATATATCAAATAATTAAAATAATTAGAAATACTGGGCTGGTCAAAAAGTTAAGCAGACATTATCTATGTGAAAATGTCGTGACGCAAAGGCACTGGTTTGTTTAATAACTAAAATGTATGTTGTAAAACCATTTACGCACTTGTTGAAGAAGAAACTGTTGACACATAAATTGAATAAATGTCATTCAATAAATAACATAACTTTTTGGTCAACTCAATACTATTATAAATTATATAATTAAATTTGTTGAAAAGGGTTTCAGAGGAGCTCGTGGAAGACGAGGTGCCGAAGGATTGCCCGGACCCAAAGGAGATACAGGACAACCGGGTCCTCCGGGATCGCAAGGAGAACCTGGTCCGCCAGGAGTCGAAGGTCCACGTGGATTCGTAGGACCTCCAGGTCAAGCCGGTCTCGATGGAAAAGATGGAATTGCTGGTCCACCCGGAGAACGCGGACCAGCGGGTGATTCAGGACCACCAGGACCACCGGGTGCTCCTGGTGTTATTGGACCACAAGGTCCAGCTGGCGAACCCGGTCAACCAGGAGAACCTGGAAACCCAGGAAACCCAGGTATTCCTGGAGAAACAGGTCCTCCCGGTGAACAGGGAAAAGAAGGCCCACCAGGACCGCTTGGTCTACCAGGGAAGGACGGTCCACCTGGTCCGAGTGGCTTGCCAGGATTTCCTGGTGAACGAGGATTGAGTGGTTTACCGGTTTGTTCTATCCCTAACAATTACGTTGATTCATGAAATTGAACATTTATAAATCTGAGTCTCTTTTGCGATAAAGGGGATGCCAGGTTCGAAAGGAGAAATTGGATTAACTGGTGCTCCTGGTCCACCCGGCGATAAAGGTGCGCAGGGAGAACCTGGAAAGGATGGTGAGACAGGACCTCAGGGAAGTCAAGGACCGAAAGGACCACCAGGACCACTTGGTTTGAAAGGCGATAGGGTAACAACAGTTCGCAAATCATTTCGTTAATGTGAACAAATGAACAAATGTTTTTAATTGTTAGGGTGAATCCGGTCTGGCAGGTCCTACTGGACGAGATGGTTTACCAGGAC
Organism: Megachile lagopoda; assembly: GCA_036983795.1. Classification (NCBI taxonomy): domain Eukaryota; kingdom Metazoa; phylum Arthropoda; class Insecta; order Hymenoptera; family Megachilidae; genus Megachile; species Megachile lagopoda. Next base: position 11,195,548 of record CM072800.1, read on the forward strand.
AACGCGGATTACCAGGTCCTCCTGGCCCTGTAGGAGTTCCAGGAGAAGATGGCGATAAAGGAGATATTGGTCCACCTGGTGAGAAAGGATTTAAAGGATCCCAAGGAGAAATGGTAAAGATAATTTAAATCGACTGAACTATATTTTGCGTGCTTTTATACTATTCCATTTTTCCCAGGGTCCATCAGGTCCGCCTGGATTACAAGGAATCCGAGGTGAACCTGGCGCTATCGGATTACCCGGTGAAAAAGGACCGCCCGGAGAAATCGGAAGACAAGGATCAAAAGGAGAAGATGGTCCTGTTGGTGCATCGGGACCCCCCGGTCCTATAGGGCCGCAAGGACTGCCAGGACCAGCTGGATTAAAAGGAGAAGTCGGAGATACCGGTACAGTTGGTCCTATGGGTCCAGCAGGATCTCCAGGCGAGCAAGGACCGAGAGGGCCTAAGGGATCCGAAGGTTTACAAGGCCCTCCAGGACCGGAGGGACGTCAAGGAAAAAAAGGAGATGCTGGGACACCGGGACTTCCTGGTCCAGGTGGTCCCGAAGGAAAATCGGTAAAATAGTTTTCTACTTACCGACAAAACAATGTTAAAGACTTCACGTTAAAATGCATATTATAGGGTGAAAGAGGTCCTCCAGGTCCGAAAGGTGAGGAAGGAAAGAGTGGACCACCTGGCCCACCCGGTAGCCGCGGAATAATCGGTCCTGAAGGACCCAAAGGTAACGCAGGACCTCCCGGTTTTCCTGGACCTCCCGGAGAACCTGGCTTACCTGGTTTAAAAGGAGACCCCGGTAAAGATGGCGAAGATGGTAAACCTGGAGATCCTGGCCCACCAGGAGAAATTGGTCCTCCAGGAAAGGAAGGACTTCCTGGTCCACCTGGAAAACAGGTATAGAGTTAATACAGTTACTTCAATAAACACTCTCGTGTCTTCCAAAAGAACGTGTAAAGTCGTGAACTAATGGTAGGAATTAATATGTCGTTTAGGGAACCGAGGGTCCAGCAGGGTTGCAGGGGAGTCCTGGAATGCCCGGAGAAAAGGGAGATACAGGTTTGCCAGGAGCACCGGGGCCACAAGGTCGCATAGGAGACCAAGGTTTGCCAGGACCAGCAGGTTTACCAGGTCTAAGAGGACTTCCGGGACTCGCAGGAGAAAATGGCCCGCCTGGAATGACAGGAGCTGTGGGCGTTCCTGGAAAAGCAGGACCCGTCGGACCCAAAGGTCAAAAAGGAGATAGGGGTAAAAGAGGTATCAAAGGACATCGGGGCGAATTGGGCCACATAGGACTTAAAGGAGAACAAGGCGAAAAAGGAGAGCAAGGACCACGAGGTGCTACAGGACCCGAAGGACCCAAGGGTAATCAAGGACCGGTAGGTTTAACGGGGATGAAAGGAAACGAGGGTCCTCCGGGTCTTCCTGGAATGGAGGGACCACCAGGAGCTAAAGGTAATGCTGGGAATGATGGACCGAAAGGAGAAGCGGGTCTTCCTGGACCTCCAGGACCTCCTGGACCACCGGCAGAACAACCGATGATTCCTCCAGAATTGTTGTTCACGAGAGAACAGATTTTAAGGAAGAAACGAGATGTATCAGAAAAAACGTAAGAAAATGTGCGAATATTGTACATGTAAATGATCGACGTGATCGTGATGGTGAACACATTTCAGAACCGAGAAAGAGGAGGAAGCTGAAAGTTCAGACAAAAACGATCAGAGCGAACAAGAACTTGGACCTAAATTTTTAGACATGTACAGTTCGATCTATGCCATGAGACAAGAACTGGATCGAATACGTAAACCGATTGGAAGTAGAGAAAATCCTGTAAGAACTTGTAAAGATCTGTTTTACGGGCATCCACATTTTACCGATGGTTAGTACACTTCTTCGTTTGAGAAATTTTTTATTGGCCTAATGGAAAAATTTACAACTTATATGATAAATAGGCTGGTATTGGATCGATCCAAATTTGGGAATGGCCGATGATGCTATATATGTTTACTGCAACATGACGAATGCGGGTGAAACCTGCGTACATCCCGATATCCACACGAGTCAGATGCCAAATATACCATGGAAAAAGGAAAATAATAAGACGGACTGGTATTCGAACCTGCGTGGCGGATTTAAAGTGAGTTTAAATTATAGGTATCACAGAAATGTTGTTCCTAGATTTATTTCTACTGCAGATTTTGTCTTGAATTATCCAACGTCTCGAACTTCAAAAACTTTCAACTTCCAAAATTGTAAAAATTGTAGAGTTCCAGAGTCTTTAAACTTATGATATCTAAAAGTCTCATCATTCCAAAATTTTAAAGTTTCAAAGTTTAGAAACTGTGAAGTCCCTAAGTCCCATTGCTCCGAAATTCTACAGTCCCTAAATTCCATTGTGCAAAAATTGCAAAGTCCCGTTCCGAGAAATAAAATTGCATTTTATTATGTTTTGAATTAGTTATGGGTTTATCCAAATCGTTTAATTTTGCAGATTACATACGAAACGATTGGAGTGGTGCAATTAAATTTCCTGCGTCTATTGAGTCAAGAAGCTTATCAAAACTTTACGTACACCTGCATGAACAGCATTGGCTGGTACAATACTTTAAATTCCGACTACAATTTTTCTTTGCGATTGCTCGGTGCGAACGAGGACGAATTTTCGTACACCGGTATCCATCCACAAATTATGGTGGATAACTGCAAATCGCGTAAAAGCAAAGGAGAAACAGTGTTTTTGATCGAAAGTAAAAAATTACAACAGTTACCGTTGGTGGACTTCTATCCGGTCGATTATGGACTACCACAACAGGCATTTGGTTTTACGGTTGGACCAATTTGTTTTAAATAACTTCGATTATGAAATTTCTATTGGCAAGACTGAAACGCAATTATGTATCACTGTCTTCCGTCATTTCTTCCATTTTTTCTGCAGAAGCGACAATACAGATAATTAACGCTAATTTATTAATTGATTAAATTTATTTGTATGTATTAAGATACACAATAGTCATAATGTGAAATTCCGTCATGTACTTATGCCTAACATTGATATATCCTTTTTTTATTTGAGTTTACACGTTCGGAGAAATGAACAAGTGCCACTCGAAACTTAATAGAATGTAAGAAGTGCAATGTAACGTAAATATTCCTATTTATACAAAACATGAATATTAGTATTATAATAATTTCACTGCCATTAGCATACGATGTATTCTATACGGTACAAGCTGATTTGTTCATATGTTTATAATTAAAGTGCAATAATATACATGATTTCTATTAATTCCTAGCCCTATCTTAATTTTTAAGCAGATATTGTTAAGGAGATAACATCATAATTCTTATCTTTGTAAGATTATATTATATTATATAATAGTGTTATTTTGGATTTACTTTATCTTCACTGTGCGTTGCGTGAAGTTGTGTATTACAGGCATATTACAAGTAGATAATAGAAAGAATTTTATTTATAATTAAGAATCAACGTTATGTGTCGTGTTAAAGTAACTTTACATTATATTGAATTCATTCTTGTATAATTAATGTAGTCTAATATGAGTTGCACTTATATATTATAGAAAGAAGAGTGAAGACATGTGGTTCCGTGGTGTAGCGGTTATCACGTCTGCTTTACACGCAGAAGGTCGCCAGTTCGATCCCGGCCGGAACCATTATTTTTTTTCTTTCAGAATTACTTCTTGCAGACTTATTTTATTCCAAAGTAATTTCAATCATTTTTAATAAATCACTATTTCTACTTTGACTAGTTATTCTTTAGAGGAATAGAGATATTAGTATTTTAGATAATTGCAGATTGAAACTGTGGATATCTTTTGGGGTCTTGGAATTTTAGAATTTTTGAACTTTAAGATCTTAGAAGGTTAGAACTTCAGAATTCTGACACTTTGGGATTTTGAGATTTCTGATTTTTACAATTTCAGGGGTTTGGATGAGATTCTATGACTTTGGAATGTTTGGAATAATTTTGGATAAAAGATAATATAAAAGTATTGTGCTACTATTAAAACCGACTGCTCCTATGTTCAAAATGGTACGCTACAATTGCCGAAGTTAGACTTTCAAGGACCCTAAGTACTTAAAATATTTTCGAGCCCCTTACAGAATATTCGTCCCATTTATTTTAAGAGACAGAACGTTTTTTTAATTTTATAGCATTGTAATGAGTTTAATCAAGAGTTTAACAATGTACCCCAAGGTCAAATATCTAAAAACCTTTAAAATTAAACAAAATTTCTGCAATACTCCTCGACACCCTAATCTCACGTATTTTGCTTATTGGTTAATTGAGCACTGCTAAAGTTATATCGGGATTCTATACATACCTCGTTCCTCTGAAACAGAGTGAATTAACTTGTCAGTCGAAGCTTACCACGAACAAAACTCCGGAGAGCTGTCGGGTAGGTAGGTGAGCCACATCGATTCGCATCTTAGAAGGGCTGAAAGTGAGAAGTGATTGAGAGCGGGAGGGATCGAAGGAATTTCGCGAGAATGGCAGTATATGCGTGGGTGAACCATGAGAAAAGGCAGATGGTATCTTGTCGTAGTGGTCGACGGTTCACACTTCCAGCTCGTTCTCTTCTGGTGACAAGAAAACCAAAGTGACGGTTCAGGGCTGCTTTTATCAGGAGCATCTTCGCAATCGTTCCATTTGCCACGCGATACAAATAGAGATCAACGCTCTTTAAAACACTTTTTCATTGGTATATTCGATAACAAACACTTCCACGTCGGTATTTATATAGTTAAACACTTCAATTAGCTTCTGTGTGTGATTGTGTAACAATGGTTATCTTTCATTGTTAATATCTTTATATTATCTTTCATAGTCGTAAAAAAATTGATAGAACTTGGGCACCATAAAATACACCTTTATGCAAACTTTATATTATACATATGATTACACATGCAGTACACATATGATTTATATAAGTACAACTTGATAAATTTTTATTTTTTCGTAGCTTCTTATTTTCAAATTCCTAACTTCTCCAAAATCTAAAATTCCCAAATACCTACGTGCCCAAATACCTAGATTCCTATACTTGTAAATCCCCTAATCTCAAAGTCCCCAAATCCCAAATTCCAAGATTGTCAAATCCAAAAGTCCTCAAATCCACCCCCAAATTTACAAATCGTTAAAAATCGCTAAGAGCAATTAGTGAACGATGTTTCTCGACTTGGTTACATTTCCCTAGGCAGCTTTGGCGTTGACTGTACGTATACAGGAACCGATGAGAGCGAACACAAGCAGAGTTCTTTTGAAACGGAGCCATCCCTGTCCCCGAGCGTTCGGCCGAGAAAATGGTATGGGGGATAAAAGGTTTCCTTGTTTAACAAAATATCGTCTCTGAGCCATTAGCCCGACCGTTGCTACTTCAACGCGATTTTCTGCTCCTGCCACGTCGAGAAGGTGCTTCAGAATCCACGGATCCTTCGACCTATCATGTGCAGACCGCTTGCTTTTCCCCGACAGAATCGTACCGATGCGGTTGAAATTAAGTTTTCCCACCTACTTTCATTCCTTCTGCGATACTAGATTCTCATTTTTTACCGTATATCGTGCACAGTGGATTTACATGTTCGCGAAAATATTTTACTTTCAATGATCCAAGAAAGTATGTGTCACAAAATATAAGTTCTCCAGTAACAAAAATTTGGGAAATAATGTGACGTTGGAGAAATTATGCACTCTGGCAAAATATCTGATCTTACATTAGTTTAAATTGATGTGATGTAATTAGTATTTTATTTATAAGGAAAAGATATTTGTTTTATGTAATATTTGTATAATAGGTGATATTAGAATGTGGATGAGAAATATTTTCTAAAGTGTCATTGTTACAACACAATTTTGTAACAAAAGTTAATAACTGGTATATTATTACGTGGGAATTGTTTTTTGATTCCTGTTGATTCAGCAATTTTTATGAATTTTTTATTGCGCTACGTGTTCAGAAACTCGGGAGACAATGAAATGGTCTAATTATGCAAACTAGGGATCAGTGGACATACAACACGTGGCCGAAAGATGACAGTCATCGATTTTCAGGCAATAATAAATAAAATATTCATCGACGGGTGCCGTTTATTACGACCATCTCTCGCGATCGTGATACTGTAGTCCATATCGTGTGAAAGTTACAGGTGTCGTTCACTAACGTTTCATGGCTGTCGCCTTTCTAAAAACTGTACCGATTATTCGATAACTCGAGATTTGTAGCAAACTTCGAATTACAAATTGATATACACGAAGTGTGAATTTATGCTGCTGTTATGTCATTAAGCTGGATTAGATTTATGGTTCGAAATTGTTAATTGTTTAGTGTATGTGTTTAGTAAATTTATATACTCTTGAATTCCTAAACCTTCAAGTCTCCAACGTCATGATTTCTAAAATTACAATTAAAAGATCTTTTACCTGCATTTTCTAAGTCTTCCTAATCAACATACTCCGTGTTGTAATTATTTTTCCTCATGGTATCAATACAGTATTCAACACATTAATCATATCACGAAATTCTCCTGTTGGTACTTCATGATCGTACTACCATTTGTACACAGTATCATAAAATTGTTTCCCGCTTTGGTATTTCATGATTGTCAGTCCTTTGCACTGTCGGGAGCTGAGAAGATGGCAGCCGGAGAAGACAAGCATCCACATATCATTCTCCTTCTCGAGCGAACCTCAAAAGTGTCTACACCAGTATAACCAAATAGTAGAAATTCGTTTACGTGTCCGTTACAAAGGTTTATATTGCAAAAAACCAGAGCGAACTGCCATCTCCTCAGCTACGAACAGTACACATTAGCGGTGTCATAAAATCGTCGAACAAGCGACAAGGTGTCTGATGGCGGATCTCTTTCTCGAGCACTGTTCGATTAGAGGGGAAACCCCGCGAGTTGACTTTCGCGCTTTCGACGGCAGAGTTTCCTCCGAGGGGTTGCTCTCATACCACCCTCTGCAACCATCATAAGCTCCGAGGAAGTTGCTCCGCCTGTCGGCCAATCATCTGCGGACTTCAGCCACCCCGTTGTGCGCGATTTCGCGATTGGGCGTGCTCGCAGAGGGCGATCAACGGCGACGCACCCTGACCACCCCTGCAGCCGCGAACAGAGACCAAGAATTACGAGCCATAGATCACGCGTACACCCTGTGCACCCTGTGCTCTACGTAGTCCTCGCGATAAAGGACCTCCGGTTCGATTTCACGCGACGAACTTCTTTTTTTAAACGCTTCACCGGAAATTTCACCGGAAAGAGGCTCGAGTGATCTCCCGTGATTTTAGAGAAGATTTAACTATTTGAGGTACATTTAACTCTCCTGTTGTAGCGCTAATTCATTGACAATGTGTCAAGGAAAACGTTCATTGTATAACAATTTTGATTCGGTAGTTTATTAACAAGTTTTTCGATGTGTGACATTTCAATGGATTTCGATGATCTTTTATTCAATTTGCTGTGCGTAGGGAGACCATTAAAATACTGCTTAAATTATTGTTGGCCCGCGATGTCTTTATAAATATTTTAAAAGGTTTTCTTAAAGATTTCCATTGGAAAGACTCTTTTTAATTATTTTAGGACAGTGAAATAATAAATAGCTTTGTCGATTCGACGGCTGCTTCATGAATACTATAGTTAAGTGCATCAGTTTCTATTTAGATGTATGTTTTAATACATTTAATATATTGTGAACAAAATTTTAAACCACGAAACACGATGTATATCTTAATTTTTACGAATTCATCGATGTAAGACACTTCTCAGTGCAGGAATAAATGAAAATTGATTACTAGCTGTCATTTTATACAATTTAGATTTGACTTCGTACTTAGCATAATATTTATTCAAAAAACGTTACAAGTAACTTGAACAAATTGATATACTTTCTGAACAGATAGTCAAATTGTAAATATCGTTGGATATGTCAGATGAACTCGATCACAATAGGAGAGTTAAATGGTGGTTTCCAGATATTGGTATTTAGTGACTGACATTTTGACCAAAGTGTTGTGATTTCTTTCAAACGGTGATTCATATAAAAAATTTTTGAGTCCCGTTTTGAGTCCATGAAGATATTTTATTTATTACAGAACACTAAAGTTTTAGTTAAAACAATGTTAAGAAAACCTAAAAATGTTTAATTAAACCGAACGAACGATAAAAGCGAGTAACAGCCAAAATGTCTCGTTTTCTCTTGAACGAACCAAGATGGCTGCCGCATCTGAATTGGGACTTTTAAAAGCAATGGAAGAGATACTGAAACTTCACCCGTGAAAATCTACAGAATATTCAAGGATAACTTATCCAACTATCGAATATATTTATCGCAAAGAACTTTCACGATCCATCTTACAGTCGACATTGACAACTGAAGGAATTAATTTACAGGTAAGACCTTTTCTTACATTCACTGTCTGTACAAACTAGAATATGGAATTTGTGAAAAATAGAAAACTGAAAGAATTTTAGAAAATTTGACAACTGAAGAATTTTAAAATTCGAGGATTTACAAAAATTTGAAATTTACATTTACATCTGAAAATTTACAAAATTACATATTTGTCCTACTCTTATTAAACTCGAAATGTCTTCATGGAGTGAAATTATGAACAAAAACTATGTTAACGCGAAATAAACTTAAAATACCATTCTCACATCGGAGAAAAATGATAGTAACGCCAATAATCGATACAAGTACCTAAAATATCTTGGGGTAAAAGAAGAACTTGAAAACGGTCGATAGTCAATGATTGTGCAGCAGTTGTTCGTAGTATTACGAAAGGCAGGAAAGTATCTGTTACGTGAAATCACGGGTGTTTTGGGGTTTTCACGTGCATGGTGAGTGTCGTGCACGACAACCTCGCCCGAACCATGCAATCACTGCCAATCGTGTGAATGGTGCACGTGCGCGACCGAAGCTAATCACACACGCTGACTGTGCAATTAAAATCAGCTTGGAAATCAAGATTGACTTCTGTTACTTTTAATTCGACATTTGTTGAAGGAGTGAAATCGGTCTGACACGATGCGACAGATACGTAAATATCTATATGCACAGTGCACACTAATTAAACGAACGTCATTATTATAAACATAAAATTAATTTTTATGGCGCTATTTGAGGACTCCTAAAATTATATGAAAAGACATTTCATACAGACTTATACTCTTGAGTGAAACGTAGGTATCCTCAGATCTATCGATACATTCCTAAATTCTTGCATATATGCATTCTATATCCATATATTTTTACGTTTCAGTATTTCTAAATATCTTTACAGATTCTTAGATTCCTAAGTTCTTAGCTCTACTGCTATAAAATACTACATGCCTAGATTTTAATATCTACACTCGATATTGCTGCTTCGACGTCCCTACGTTCACATATGTCTACGACCACATATCCTTACGTCCGATATCTCTACATTCTGATATTGATACGTTCCGATACACCTATGTCCTTACGCTCCGATATTTCTACGTTTCAGTATCTCCATGTCCTGATACCTTTATGTACCGATACCACTACGTTCAGATATGTCTACCACCACATATCCTTACGTCTGATATCCCTACATTCTGATATTCATACGTTCCGATATACCTACGTCCTTACACTCCGATATTTCTACGTTTCGGTATGTCCTCTACGTAGTGATACCTCTACATCCTGATACCTGTACGCCCCAATATCTCTACGTCCCCATATTCTCACATCCTAATATCTCTATGTTCCGATACCTCCACGTCTCGATACCCATACGTTCCGATGTCCCTACGTTCCTATATCTCTAAGTTCCGATATTCCTACGCCTCGATATCCCTGTGTCCCTATATCCCTACGTCCCGATATCTGTACCTCCTGATATCCCTATGTCCCGATATCTGTACGTCCCGATATTCTTACATCCCGATATCTGTACGTCCTGATATCCCTATGTCTCGATATCCTTACGTCCCGATATCCCTATGTTCCGATATCCCTACGTCCCGATATCTGTATCTCCTGATATCCCTATGTTCCGATATCCCTATGTCTCGATATCCTTACGTCCCGATATCTGTACGTTCCGATATCCCTATATTCCCATATACCTACGTCCCGATATCTCTACGTTCCGATATTCCTACATCCCAATATGCCTACGTCCCAATATCCCCAGGTCACTGTTTATAGAAACAAAGCAAGTAAAAGCAGCTAGACACACAGATAAACGGATGTTACGTAGACGTGGTTCTTACGAGCGTAGCACAACGTTATTTATTATTGAAGAGTTTCTAATTGCAGTCGACCCTCCTCGATGGCAAAAGTCACGTCAGGGGTAGCATAAGCTAACGACCATGTTTACCTGGAACTATTTAAAAATTTATGAAAAACCGCGATAGAGGAAGGGAGACTCGTTAGACCGAATCCTCTTCTTGTTCATTTGTAATTAAATGTCTGTTTCGGGGTAACGACAAGGTCACGAAATTAATTGTTATTAATTAAAAATCACGAGTCACGAGTTGTTCAATGCAATTTTTGTAGGAGTAAGGGAGAACGGGGAAATCACATTTGTACCCTGGTAAATCGATGATTTAACATCGGAACGGAAAAGATCCAGGTGAATATTACTCAGCAAGGTGTGACATGCCTGGTAGCAGCTTGAAAAGGATGTTTATTGCCACGTGCCTTTTTTCTCAATGAACCCCCTTGCGAAGCTTCCATTGTGCTCGAACAATGAACGACACCGACATGATTAAATTAGAGAAAAGAACGTGGACGAAAAACACGGGATGATCCTCGAATACACAAGTAGCTTTTGATCGATGATCGACAAAAAGTAAAACCTCTTTTAGGCACATTATTGAGTTCATCAGAATAATTCGAGACTTCTGTTGATTACTGAATATTGCAAATATTCTAACATTATTGTTACTCTATTTTTTCAAATCTCGATGAGTAATATTTGATAATATTTAATTACTCATCAATGAAGCATCAAAAAGTACTCGAAAATGATTTCCTTCTATCATAGAAAACTACGCCATTTTGGTGAGAACAGTTCTGTTCTAACTGCAATCATGCTGGAATTTTACATTGTATTAATGTAAAACATTTTTTTGTAAAAATTTTTACATTGTAAAAATATTTACAATTGTAGTACAAATGAAGTACAAGAGCTAGAGGAAAGAATACGAACATTAATATTGAAAGTCAAAACATTGCGACGTATTGCAAATATATTAACACCAACAAGGTCTATGATTTAAATGCATTTGCATTTGTAAAAACATTTCAAGACTTCATTGAAGATAAACTACAACTGTCACATAATCCTCTGTTTCTACATCTAACATTGTTTTGCTAAAATACTGCCTTGTATAGCAAATTAAAAAGTTACATTTATTAAAATGGCCATCTAAGCCTGTCCATCTTCAGTGTTTATGACTTTTTAAGCTTCTTACGAAGAAAGAAGTATCAAATAATGACGTTATATTGCCTTGAACGATCCATCAACGTTTTTTATGCGAAACAACGCACATGACGTGACGAGGAAAAAAATTTACATAGGACCCGTTCGAATTTTCAATCGAGATTCACTCGTGGACCACAACGAACTTTCGTCGCGTTGCATCAAGTTGAACTATCGAAAAGTCATCGGACCGACATTAAGCGAAGCTGCAGATGTGACGAACTTGTATCAAAGTATGATCGATGGGTTTGCATCAAATTACTCCAAAAATAATATCCTTTCTCTCTTCGATTTATATCTAAATATTCAGTCTTTGCATTTTATTTGAGTTTCTCCGTTGCGTTTCAAAAAATGCTCCTTTTCTTATTTTGTGAAATTGTTCGGTTTTAAAATTTTTATTTAATTTTTAACCATTGAATATTTTAATGTGTGAGTTTTTAATTCTAGAGATTTAGGAATTTGGATATTTTTAAGTTTCGTTTTGTATTGTAATTCTAGTTGGTATTGTAATAAATACATTCTACATCTTGACAGGAAAAACAGGGTAGAATGTGACTTCATACGGCTCGTGTTCGTATAATTCGCGACATATGTTACGTGCGTGCGTAAACGGAGTGGGTGTTCGTGCAAACAGGTTTAAATAATCCGCCCCATCTGTAACTGCACATCGAAAAGACCCAACCAGCCGTTCGACTTCTTGCGAATCATAAATATTTAATTACTCTCGACATCACTGTGTAGGATATTTTTATAACTTTACAAGTTATACACTTTGATTTATGCCCGAACAACACCGTTGCTGCACTCAACTTCTTGAGGGTGCATTTGCCCTTTCCACCAAAAAATTAACATTTCTTCTTCGTTCTTTATTACTCGAATTTTATCGAAAGCAGAGAAACGAGTATCTGTTCAATTTTGTAAAACACATTCGTTTTGTGTAAATCTTAACGAAAACAAGATGGAGTCATATATGAGACAACTTAACCTTAATTTTAGTTGCACACACAAGGGAGTTATACAACGTTTATGAACACTGACACCAATAAAACGGATGAATCAAGAATAAAATCAAACCTCCATATGAAGGAGTGAATAATAAATAGACCGTAAGAGAGGGATGCATTCTGCTTTCATCTGTGGTGTACCCCACGAAGACAATCGTCATAATAAAAATATTATGGCAGGTTAACCCTCGCACGCAAAGAACACCGCTTTTCTCTATGGCTTTGTGACAGTATATTCTTATCAAGCAGTCAGCCACTGCTGGGTTAAGGATCTTTAGAGACCCTAGGCACTTCAAATTATTTTGAGGTCCATTTATAGGAAGTTATGAATTCTTAAATTCTTAAATTTGAAAATTTGTACGTTAGAAAGCTTGTAAATTTGGAAACTTGAAAATTTGAAAGCTTGTAAATTTGGAAATTTGTAAGCTTGGAAAGAGAATTTCGGTATTGGGATATTGAGGAATTTGGGAAATATAAAAATTGGGGAATGTAGGGATTTGGGAGTTTGAAAATGTGGACATTTGGTAACTTGGGAATTTAGAGACTTGAAGGTTTGATAATTTGGGAATTTGAAGTTTCGACAGTCGGAAAAGGGGGATTTTAAAAATTTGAGGACTTGTAAATTTGGAAGGTCAAAAAGTTGAAAATTTAGGATTTGGAAATGTAGGCATTTAGGAATTTAGAAACTTGAGAATTCTGGATCTGCAAATTTGCATACTTGACAATTCAGAAATACGGGTATTTATAGATTTGCAAAGTTGAGAATTCCAAAGTTCCAAAATTCTAAAATTCTAAAATTTCAAAATTCAAAATTCAGAATTTCCAAAATACCAAAGTTCCAAACTTCCATATTGCCAAAATTCTAAAATACCAAACTTCTAAATGGCCGAAATTCCAAACTTCCAAACTTCCAAAATCCTCAAATACAAAAATTTTCCAAATTCCCTAAATTCCCCAAATTTCAAATTCCCAATTCCCTAAATTCCAAATGCCCCAAATTCCAAACTTCTCAAATTCCAAATTCCCCAAATTCTCAATTGCCAAAATTTCAAACGCCCCAAATTCCCCGAATTCCCCAAATTCCAAATTCCCCAAATTCCAAATTCCCCAAATTCCTAATTCCCCAAATTTCAAATTCCCCAAATTCCAAATTCCCCAAATTCCAAATTTCCCAAATTCCAATTTCCCCAAATTCTTAATTCCCCAAATTCCTAATTTCCCAAATTCCAATTTCCCCAAATTCCTACTTCCCCAAATTCCCAATTGCCAAAATTCCTAATTACCCAAATTTCAAATTGCCAAAATTTCTAATTCCCCAAATTCCCAATTGCTAAAATTCCTAATTCCCCAAATTCCTAATTCCCCAAATTCCCAATTCCCCAAATGCCAAATTCCCCAAATTGCCAATTCCCCAAATTCCAAATTTCCCAAATTCCAATTTCCCCAAATTCCTAATTCCCCAAACTTCAAATTCCCCAAATTCCCAATTGCCAAAATTCCTAATTCCCCAAATTCCTAATTCCCCAAATTCCTAATTCCCCAAATTTCAAATTGCCAAAATTCCTAATTCCCCAAATTCCCAATTCCCCAAATTCCCAATTCCCCAAATTCCAATTTCCCCAAATTCCCAATTCCCCAAATTCCCAATTCCCCAAATTCTCAATTCCCCAAATTCCCAATTCCCCAAATTCCCAATTCCCCAAATTCCCAATTCCCCAAATTCCCAATTCCCCAAATTCCCAATTCCCCAAATTCCCAATTCCCCAAATTCCCAATACCCCAAATTCCCAATTCCCCAAATTCCCAATTCCCCAAATTCCCAATTCCCCAAATTCCCAATTCCCTAAATTCTAAATTGCCCAAATTCTCAATTCCCCAAATTCCAATATCCCAAAATTCCAATGTCCCAAAATTCCAATATCCCTAGATTCCCAATTCCTCAAATTCCAATATCCCAAAATTCGAAAATTCACAAATCTCAGATTAGCAAAATGGGTAATTTTGGGATTTGCGAACCGAGGAATTTAGAAACTTAAAAGATTTTAAAGATCAGAAATCTTCTGCGATGTCTTCGTTTCCCTGATGCCCCAAGAAATCGCATATTTCGCTGCTTGGTAAATCCAGCACTGGAGTCAGTCGTCCAGCCAAGATCTCTTGGTCGTTGTCAGTGGTAATGACAGCGTCGGTGAAACTGGTCTCGGGACGAAGGGTGCGGTGAAGCGTGGCATCATCCACCAGGACTCTCGGTGGTTTACCACCGATGCATTATTGAGCCTGGGAACTTTACAGGTGACTCGACGTCCTCCTATTAGACCGTGGAAGACCGTGGCGGAGTCGCCCCAAGGGCCTCGTCAAAGAGGGAGCTTTCACGGGGAGAAAAGACACGGAGAACCGAGAGGTGGAGAACCGTGAATTGTATCGGCAAGGGTTCGCAAAAGTCAACGGAAGTGTGCTAGAGGGTGTTTTTTAGCTTGACCTCCGGCACCATGGTGTACTGGAAAATTCTGGGATGGGGGTTCTCTTATTGAAAAACAATATGTTCGATAAACAACGAGTAATTGTGCTGCGATGTAAAAGTTACTAGAGACCCTTTAATCAGAGTCACGGTATCGATCTCGATTGGTGACGCCATTTTTCAGCGGAATCCACGTCGGGAAATTTATTTGTACTTAATGCTGTATTTTAAGTGTGTGAAGTTACGTAACTAATAAATTCGAATAATGCATTACTTTATGTCAATATAATTTTATAAATGGGACACATGTTCCAATAACGTGGAGATACCGTCTACAAATAATTCACACGTGCATATTGAAACACGATTAGGAAAACTTTTCACTCTCTGTATATGTTTATTAACTACTTATCATAATTTCAAAGATTTGCAGCTTTTAAATGTGAGATTGTACGTAAAGAAAGATTTAGAGGAAGCAAAATGTACGATCGTATTAATATTTATACTTGTATTCTAGTTCAATATTTTAAACTTTTAGTTAAAGCATACAAATCTTTGCAAATTAAATTTCGCGCGATTTCAATGAAAAATGGCGTGATTGACCTAACCTTGATTTTTACTATTACCGCTGTTATACATCATAATATCTATAACGAATATTTCTTATTACATAAATACGATATTGAAAGAGATTGAAGTGTGATTTTCATACCGTCGCCATTATGGTGACCAAATAAACTTTCATGTTATAAGACTACCATCATCAAAGAAGTTTATGCACGATCCTAACTTCCGGTTACTTCGTTTCTCTGACATCTATTCTGTCATTTTGTGATAAGAGAACTAGTATACAAAAACTTTGAATAATATAAGCAAGAGTTCGCAAAAGTCATCGGAAATGTACAAGAGGGTGCTTTAACCTAACCGTCGGTTACCTCGACGTGCAGACTTCCGTTCTCCTATCTTGCGTTATTTCTTTTCTTCACGAACGAAGAGATAAATGTTCCTTTGATCTTTTTCTTGAACGTGCTCGTTCTATTCATTGACGGTCCGTGAGAACGTGCACGTAACCGATAAATAATTTCTGGACGGAAACATGCGATCTCGAAGCATGCTCAGCGGAAGCTTTGATACACTTACGGTCACCGATTTACGAACTTAATCGGTAAATTAAATATAAGAAACTAAACAAGTACCGTCATTTCACATTTTTAGTACGGATCTTTTAACTTTTCCATGAGGAATAACTGGGACGGTGATAATTTAATATTGTCCTACTTTTGAGCAAATTTCTGAATGAATTCTGAATCTCTGAATGTCTAATTTCAATCAAAGAATGACTATATATAAGTGCACACATATAGGTGAAGTGGTTTAAATACAGACTAGAGTTTTTGGGCTGATTGATGTATAAGGTTATGTTAGGGAGTCAACCCTAATAAAAATGAGATAAGTGGATAAACCCATACATTTATAATTGTTAATATCTTGTAGAATATGCAAACTACTTCATCAGTTTAGAGAATTTGACTGATGTATCTATTTAATTTCGTTAACAAAATTTGAGACATTAGAGCGTTCACACGTACAAATAAATATAATAACCCTTATTCAAGGATTAATCTATGCATTAAATGTAATCCAAAGAATCTATTGAAATATTAAACTTCACAATAGATACTTACGTTCTTTAATGGCATCCAGATTGCTCTAGCATACGAACGAGAAGTCAGTAAGTCGTAAGCATCGAGAAAATCGAGCCATGATGTCGGTGAACGATGTTTAACAATCATCGAACTTCTCATTATGTGTTGCAATATGCAAAGACCCGTTGTTCGGTGACTATAAGTTCCTCCACTGACTGCACGTTAGTCACGAGAACCGTGTCTGCTGCATCGCTGAAACAGACACATAATTCATGTTGTAGTAACGTGTTCCGAGGAAAAGCGAAACTGTTATTGTCGTTTTACAGCAGTCAGCGAATGATTATTATGTAGAGTGAAACAAATTGCTATTCGGAGATAAACAAAGTTCGATCGTGATAAAAATTATATGCGCGACGACGAACAGATGGTTCAAATGTATGAATGGTGGAATCTAAACTTTATTCTAGTGTTGTTGAAACTCTATTGTGGAGTTCTAAAATTCTAAATTTGAAACTGCAAATTTAAAATCTCTAACATTTCTAAACGCTTGAAAATCTAGATTTCAAAGTCGCAACTATTAGTAAATTCAAAATAGCGGTTTCAAAGTACTAAGGTTTCGAGAATGATGAAAAGTTACAGTTCTGAAAATTTAAAATTATGGTGTCACAATATTCCAAATTCTCCAAATTTTTATATTCTGAAATATCAAAATTCCTAATTCCCAAATCCCCAACATTTCCAATTCCTATAATTTTCAATTTCCACTTTCCCAAATTCTCAATTTCCCAAATTCCAAACTCCTCAAATTTCAAATTCCCCAAATTCCAAACGCCTCAAATTCCAAACTTCTCAAATTCCAAATTCCCCAAATTCCAAACGCCTCAAATTCCTATTTCCCCAAATTTCCAATTCCCCAAATTCCAAACTCCCCAAATTCCAAGCGCCCCAAATTCCCATTTCCCCAAATTCCCAATTCCCCAAATTCCTATTTCCCCAAATTTCCAATTCCCCAAATTCCAAACGCCCCAAATTCCAAATTTCCAATTCCCCGAATTCCCCAAATTCCAAATTCCCCAAATTCTCAATTCCTCAAATTCCAAACGCCCCAAATTCCAAACTCCCCAAATTCCAAGCGCCCCAAATTCCAAATTCCCCAAATTCCTATTTCCCCAAATTTACAATTCTCCAAATTCCCATTTCCGCAAATTACAAACGCCCCAAATTCCACAAATTTCCAATTCCCCGAATTCCCCAAATTCCTATTTCCCCCAATTCCAAACGCCCCAAATTCAAAATTTCCCAAATTCCCAATTCCCCAAATTCCCCAAATTTCCAATTCCCCGAATTCCCCAAATTCCTATTTTCCCAAATTCCAAACGCCCCATATTCCAAACTCCTCAAATTCTCAATTCCCCAAATTCCAAATTCCCCAAATTCCTATTTCCCCAAATTCCAAACTCCCCAAATTCTCAATTCCCCAAATACTCAATTTCCCAAATGTCCAATTCCCAAAATTCCAAATTCCCAAAGCTCCAACATCCACAGACACATCTTAATTCGCTCGTGACTTGTCGCCATTTTGAACAAGTTATAAATTGCTATTTAAACGCAAGTTTCACTGCTTCAATTCAACAACCTAAAACCACATTCTCTGATTTTTGTAATCGCAGTTTGATGAGTAGCCACGAGGAGAAAATGGAAGACAGCAGTCGGGGTGAAAGTTTATGCAAAGTTTGCGGCGATAAAGCATCGGGAAAGCATTATGGAGTCCCAAGCTGCGATGGATGTCGCGGCTTCTTCAAGCGGTCGATCCGCAGGTATGCAAGGTAACTATTTTTACGTAATTTGCGAAATAAAGACTGTCACATCACTGTGACAAATTGCATTTCAGTTAGAATATATTAATTATTACATTGAACTTAGATTTAATCGCTCAACATCGTATAACTTTAAATAACGCATTTTTATCATTCATGTTCTGTTTATCTTTGCATATAGCCAGATGACTAGTTTGTAGCTTCTAATACTATTCAATACTGAATGTTATAATTTGAAAATATGTGAAATAAATATTAGTTTGAACACTTTGTTCAGGAATCTAGACTACGTTTGCAAGGAAAATGGCCGTTGCATCGTGGACGTTTCACGTCGCAATCAGTGCCAGGCATGTCGTTTTACCAAGTGCCTTCAGGTCAACATGAAACGAGATGGTACGCTTCGTTTTAACGGTGATTAAGCTTCTTTTTATTAACAATAGTACATCGTATCAAAAATTTAGGGGGGGTTTAAGTCATCATTTTGTCGGTTCCAAATTTGATAAGGAATAACAAGCATTCAAAGTCTGCAATTTTTGCCCATTTTTGCGAAAATAGGTTTCACTTACGAATTTCTTTCTCAGAAACTACTCAACCGATTTAGCTAAATTTTGTTTACCTTATTCATGAAGCATTGGGCTATTTTGAAATATTTTTTTTAACTTTGTCAATTTGTTATGAAATGTCGGAAAATTTAAACAAATTTTTCTCAATGAGGGGCGTAAAGGGTTAAAATTTGAAAAAAATACGGTCATATTCTTTGAAGCTTCCCCTTTTGAGCGGCAGTGTAGATGCATCGTTACACCAACAAATTTTATAATTTAAAATAAGAAATCTAAGATCCGTATTTGTTTCGTAAATTCAGTGTTAAACTTGTCTAGAAGTTTGAAGGTTCAACGACATCCCATCTGTCAGGAGTGTTGCGAATGACAGGAACCGATAGCTCTCTCGTTTTTCGGCTGGCAAACACGCGTCGAGTTCGGAGTGTAAGCAACCCTGAGGATATTACAATGCACGTAGTCGTTTCGTTGGTGGAGGAAAAAAAAAGCAGAGAAACGGTTCGAAGGGATGGCGAACGATAAAAAAGGGGTGGTTGCGCCCACATGAAATTCTATATTCGTGCTTGCTCACGCCAGAATCCGGAAAGTTAGCCTTGCCACGAGTGGGACAGCGGTGTCACGAGCAGCCTGACGTTCACAGCTTTTGTAAACACTTCTAGCCAGGCCCGATAATCCAAACACTTGATTGCGCGGGGATATCAATTAGCGAGGGACGGAACGAAAGGTGCTATTATAGGTCCGAGCACTTCTATGGCTACCATTGTACTTGGAGCCGTCCACGTAACTAGGATTTTCTGTGTACTTTAGGACTTTCACTAGGATGTTCTCTAGATTCGTGGACAGTGTTAATTTTATGTATCAGGCGTGAACAGGTGGATTTTGGAAATTTTGGTAAAGAGAATTCACCGATTTGGAGACTTGGAAATGTAGACAGTTGGAAATTTGTGAAATTTGAAATTTGGATTTTTAGGAATTCGGACATTTCGAAATTTGTGAATCTGAGAATTTGGAATTTTAGAAATTTGGATATTTGAGAATTTGGGAATTTAGGAATTTGGGAATATAGGAATTCGGGAATTTGAGAATTTGGGAATATAGGAATTCGGGAATTTGAGAATTTGGGAATATAGGAATTCGGGAATTGGGTATTTGGGAATCTGAGAATTTGGAATTTTAGAAATTCGGAAATTTCGAAATTTGGGAACTTGAGAATTTGGAATTTTAGAAATTTGGGAA
Source organism: Megachile lagopoda (assembly GCA_036983795.1). Classification (NCBI taxonomy): domain Eukaryota; kingdom Metazoa; phylum Arthropoda; class Insecta; order Hymenoptera; family Megachilidae; genus Megachile; species Megachile lagopoda. The sequence goes on from CM072800.1 coordinate 11,215,738, forward strand.
TTTGAGAATTTGGGAATTGGGGAATTTGGGAATATAGAAATTCAGGAATTTGAGAATTTGGGGATACACGAATTCGGGAATTGAGGATTTGGGAATCTAAGAATTTGGAATTTTTGGAAATTCAAAAATTCCGAAATTGGGGACTGAGAAATTCGCAAATTTGGAGATCTGGAAATTAGAAATCTTCAGAATACAAAAGTACATTTAGGAATTTAGAAAATGAAAAATTTTAATCGATTTGGAAATCTAGAAATTCATATGCATACATGTAGGTTACTGAAAATATATAACATTATAATATTAAATTTTGAGTTATTAATATTTTATAATACAGCGGTTCAACACGAAAGAGCTCCACGGAACACGTCATCTTTGGTCACGGCAGCAAGGAGAGGTCCTTCAGGACTATATCCAGGAATCCCACACGTTTATCATGCCGCGAGCAACCCTTATCATCCCTTGTTATATCCTGCGTTGTTCCCTTTTAAGCCGACAGTGTCAGCCTTCACACCATCAGTCGGTAAGTACGATATTAAAATTTAACAAATATTTTTTACTGTAGTATTTTCCAAATTTTTATATACTGACATCCACTTATAAAATTAATATTCTTTTATGAACCATTTATTAATAATATAATCGATAATATAATATTTTATCAAATCTGTAAGTTCTCAGTGGCTCCATGTTTCAAAATTTCAAATTCCCAAAGTTTCAAGACTAAAATTTCAAAACTTCAAAATTAAAAAATTCTAATATTTTGAAATTTCGAAAAAATTATGATAAAGGTGTTTATACATAATTCTAACTAGATTACGATATTTCAGCACACTTTCTGCCACGATCGCCAACAGAATCGTTAACAGTGACAACTGCAAAAGAAGACGAAGTGACGAGTTCCGAAGAAGCTGGTACGATCGACACAAGAACTGAACCAAAAGGTAATGAAACAGAAACTTGTTCAATATCTCCACAGTATTATAGATATTGTCTAATGATTTTATATTCATGACTTTATAGAGGAATTAACGAGTAGCCGGTTAGCACCACCAATCATCAACTCTGCGTCCTCAGAATATATGACCAATTTTTCCATCCTACCTACGGAGAATATTTACGAATTTGCCGCAAAATTACTGTTCTTTGCTGTCAGATGGGCGAGAAGTATTCACTCATTCTTACAAGTAAGTTGCAATTTTGTTACTTCAAGCTGTATGTTTCTGGGTTACATGTATAGACAAGAATACAAGGTCATACGTAAGCTTGACAAGTTTTTAATTCTCAAATTCTCTTATTTACAAATTTATAAATTTTCTAATCTTTCAAGTTATTTAAATTTTCTACAATTTTGAAATTACTGAATTCGTAGATTTCTAAATGATAAAGCTATCAAATTTAACCATTCTCGAGTTTCTGCATCTTCAAATTCTAAGATCTGAAAATTTCTAGATCTAAAAATTTCTGGACCACCAAATCTCTAGATCCTCAAATTTCTAGACCACCAAATTCCAAGATCTGCAAATTTCTAGATCCTCAAATTTCTAGACCACCAAATTCCAAGATCCTCAAATTTCTAGACCACCAAATTCCAAGATCCTCAAATGACCCCAAATCTCTAGAACGCCATATCCTTACATCCTCAAACACCTACGTCCTCATATTCCTAGATCCACAAATTTCTAAGTGACCAAATTCTCAAGTCCCCAAATTCCTATATTGCTAAATCCATAGATTCCTATACCTATAGATTCCCAAATCTATCTTTAAATACCTGTGTTCTCAAGTTCCTAGGTCCCCAAATTCCTATATCTCCAAACACCTATATCTTCAAATTTCCAAATCTACAAATTCCTACATTTCCAAATCCTTAAATTCCCTAATTCCAACGTCCTCAAATCCTAAGCTCCCCAAATTCTATCATTTCCTAACCTTAACGTTCCCAAATTCTTGACTCATTCGAAATACTTCGAATCTCCAAAAATCCCTAAAAAACAAGTACGATGTCTCCACTCATTTGCCACATTTTCCCTAGGGAAGCCGAATTTGCTCTTTACTCTACGTTCTTTTTAGTTGCCCTACAGAGACCAAACTATCCTCCTGGAGGAATCTTGGAGCGAACTCTTCGTGCTGACAGCCGCTCAATGGAACTTCCCAGTCGAAGAGACAACTCTAGTACCTAACGATTTGTTATCAGAAAGGAAAGAAGTGCTAGTCGACGAAGTGAGGAGGCTGCGGGAACTGTTAGGGAAATGTGCGCTACTCAGAGTTGATCATTCGGAGTACGCTTGTTTGAAAGCCATTGTTCTTTTTAAAGGAGGTACGGTTATTTAAGAACAAGATTTTACAAGAATATAACAGCATTTAAAATAGCCGATCAATCTATCAAAATGACTAATTGCTAATCTTTATTATTACAAGTTCAGTTTTCAAATAAACTGTTTGATAGTTTTCTGAATAAATATTCAACTTGGATGCTCAACTTCTTATTTTAAATTGCGATACATTTTGTTGAAATGTACTTTGTATCAAGATAAAATATTAGTGGGTACATTAAACATTTACAAGCTACAGGACATTTCTGTATCATCAAAAATTTCTTTTAAATTGCGATACATTTTCTTGAAATGTATTTTGATTTCTCTCAAGATAAAATATTAGTGGGTACATTAGACATTTGCAAGGTACAGGACATTTCTGTATCATCAAAAACTTCTTTTAAATTGCGATACATTTTCTTGAAATGTATTTTGATTTCTCTCAAGATAAAATATTAGTGGGTACATTAGACATTTGCAAGGTACAGGACATTTCTGTATCATCAAAAACTTCTTTTAAATTGCGATACATTTTCTTGAAATGTATTTTGATTTCTCTCAAGATAAAATATTAGTGGGTACATTAGACATTTGCAAGCTACAGGACATTTCTGTATCATCAAAAACTTCTTTTAAATTGCGATACATTTTCTTGAAATGTATTTTGATTTCTCTCAAGATAAAATATTAGTGGGTACATTAGACATTTGCAAGCTACAGGACATTTCTGTATCATCAAAAACTTCTTTTAAATTGCGATACATTTTCTGGAAATGTATTTTGATTTCTTTCAAGATAAAATATTAGTGGGTACATTAGACATTTGCAAGGTACAGGACATTTCTGTATCATCAAAAACTTCTTTTAAATTGCGATACATTTTCTTGAAATGTATTTTGATTTCTCTCAAGATAAAATATTAGTGGGTACATTAGACATTTGCAAGGTACAGGACATTTCTGTATCATCAAAAACTTCTTTTAAATTGCGATACATTTTCTTGAAATGTACTTTGATTTCTCTCAAGATAAAATATTAGTGGGTACATTAGACATTTGCAAGGTACAAGTCAGACATGTCTATAGAAGTTAGAAATATTTCTTCAAGTTAATAATATTTCTGTTTTCTAATAGAGTTAATGAAATATGTGTCTACATCAGCCAAAATAAAAATATTTTTCATTCAGAAGCACGAGGACTCTGCGAACCAGGAAGAGTAACAGCGTTGCAAGAACAAACGGTAGCTGTGTTCTGCGAAAGGGATGCACGAAGGGTTGGAAGACTTTTATTGCTGTTACCCCCGGCTCGCGCGCTCTGTCGATCAACCCTGCAAGAACTGTTATTCAAACCAACAGTAGGGGATGTTAGCGTGGAACGGTTACTAGGAGACATGGTTAGCGCTCTCAGACCGACATAACGCGAAATCCTACTCGGTCGATATCGCATTTCCAAATAAGGCAAACTGTTACAGCACAGACGAGGTATAGGATACACCTGTCATCTGATGTATTTTTCTGTACCCAATTTTTGGGATAGACTCATTTTTTGACTTATTCTAGACTCTCGAATTTACAACTCTACAATCTCGAATACAGAATTTGTTCAACGAGAAAGGTAGATCACAAATTTTCGTTTATTACACGTTCCATAATCAAAAATTACAGTCGCACGTAATGTTAAAATAGCTCGAAGTTTTATACCTAGTGAACGGACATTTGAACTAAAGGTTAAATTGATTTGTTCAGATTGTTCACTGGGTCATAGACTCTTCTGAGTCTATTGTGGGCTAAGGCCACGATTTTTGATTGCATTCAAAAATACGCACTCTGGAGGGTAGATTTTATATTCTATCTTATAGATAGAACTATTTTTTCATTGCATGTTCATGTATATTATTCTATAAGTATTCTACAACTATTCTATTCTAAATAAAGTTAGAGAGACATTGATTGGATGTTGCGAATTAATGTTTTTCTCGTTGAACAAATTATGGAGTTCCATTTCAATTTTTGTGATACTAACAACCAAATCCAAATGTTCTAAATACTGTCTGTGGTTGAAGAACAAAATAATAACATACTAACTATTTATTAGCCGAGAATGTTCAAATCGATCTTAAGGTCGGTATGGCCGCACACGGGATACAAAAATTCATACGATGAAATGTCCAAGGTGAAAAGTTTCGTATACATCGTCTGTGATTACAGTTTAATCGCCGATAATTCAAAATCGGTTTTAAACGAATAATTCTATATAGTTATCGCGGATCATCGTTATCCCGCATTCGTTTTATAAAGTTGCATATATCGATTACTTTAGTGTCGGTAAAGAAGATTCCTTGTAAAGGTCGAACGTCGACGCAAATGTCCAAGTATTAACCCGTTCAATATCAGTGTTTTATCACAAATGATCCTCAGGCAATATTTCTTCTTTCTAGTCATATCTTTTTGTTAGCGTGAATTATTTTGATTCCCTGATTTTATCTGGTGTCAATTGTTTGAGGTGAAATTTTTGTGGTTGCGATTTTAAAATTTCCAAATTCGTAAATTCACGAATCCCAAAATTTATTACTCTGTACAAATAATTTAATTTCAATACGAACCAAATCGAAACTGGTCTCGTTTTATCCGAAGAAACATCAATGTATTAAAATTCATGTTACAAAGGTGAAATTAAAATTACTGATCGTTAATTACTCGTGTACTAATGCATTCCATTAGTGATAATAAAATCATACATTATAATAAAAAGATTCACATTTATTTCTACCAAGTACCGAAAATATAAAATTCCTTTGTACTGTGGTTTATAGCTTTTGTAAATACGATGACTACAATTAATTATAAATAAAAAATCGAACCATTGGTAATGATAATTTTAATTTTGATAATTAAAACGTAATGATTCATGAATTTATATAATTTTATAACTGAATGAAGTTTCACATATAATTATTTATTTCAGGATATTTATTAAATCCAACTGGGTCACTTCTTAACTTATTAACAAATAATTATAAAGTTATAAATATTATTTGGTGTTACGTAAAAATTACAAAAAAAATTTAAGTGCATGTACTGAAATAAATAATCATAAAAATGTTGAAATTATACAGGGAAAATGATTAGTTAATTATTTAATTACCTGCCAATTGTGATCTACATGTTGAACACCGCCATTGTGATGTAACTGTATCTTTCCTTGTTACATGGTGTTCTCTTTGTCGCACAGGTGCAGCATACCTCTTGCAGTTTCATGTTCTCTAGCTACCAGGAGCAATCGCAGTACACCAAACGCTAGATGGCATTGATCGAATTTTCATTCATCCACAGAATATAACTGTGAACCTCTTGCAAGTAATTTATGACACATGTAAACTTGACAATTTTCAAATTTCAAAACTTCCAATTTTCTACATTCCCAAATTTCTACGCTACTAAACTAGTTTATATATATTTCCTGATTCTCAAATTCCTAAATTTCTTAATTTACCAATATATAAATTTCTAGAGAAATTCCAGAATTCTCTTACTAAACCGGCCATTTTGTCACGGAACAAATTTTGCCAGTAACTCGATAAAATAATGTACTTTTAAGCAAAAAAAAGAAATGAAAATCGAATAATATTAAAGACTACAGGCATCACATTTTCACGATTTATTTTAGCAAGACTCTTTCAATTTCTGAAACGTTTATTTCACATCACAACAATAGAATTCGTGTACACAATGCAATGGCGTCTGCGGAGGTCGAACGAACCTCGTCTGTGTTGGATATCAGGGAATTGGCATTATAGAAGAAATAAAGAAAAAAAAAGTAGAAACAGTAACGCACACAATTTTTTTTTTTTTTATTAACTAGAATAATTTATTTTTTTCATGGTAGAAAAAGGAGAATGTATCTTAACTCATGGACTGCATTGTACTCATACAATACATACAATCCTCAATTGAATGTTACACAAAATTTATTATAAATTGATTTCTTAATTATTTCCTTGTCCTCGTGTAGTCTGCTTGTGTGTGAAATATGAATGTTCAATTCGAAAGAGACAACTGTTAATTCATTTCTCTTGCTTTCACTGTTCCGAACATATAAAACCTGTTACGCGATCTTTACCAAGGGGGAAAAAATAGCTCTGAGTGCGAATTTTCCGTTTACATTTCGTTTCTCGATTTTTATTCTCCACGAGGTCTGTTTTCCGTGGACCAAGAGAAAGACAGGGAGCGGGGTGGAAAAGCTCAAGGGAAAATCAGGGGATATACAGAAACTGAAGACGGAAAGGGATTACATGATTTAATTAGAGAGTGATGATCGTTTCAGGATGTAGAAATAGAAAGTGATGGGAACGTGTAAATATTTTCGTTCACTCCCTTTTAACCCTTATTCGGATTATGCGGATCTGGGAAATTTTTAACCTGCTCGTGTTGCAATGCTAACGTATTTGAAAGCCTATATACATGTAGAAATACAGGAACTTCTAAATTTAAAAATATAGAAACAGAATTAGAAATATGGTAACTGGAAATTTAGAAATATAGAAAATTATGTGAGACAAAAACCTTCAAATTGAGTTACTTGGAAATTCATAAATTTGGTGAACTGAAGATTTAGAGACATTTGATGAACTGAAAATTGAAGAACATTTAGTGAATTAAAAATGTAGAAATATAGAAATTTGATACGATGAAAAGGTAATTTGGGAATGGAAGAATTTGATGATACAGATACGTGGAAGTACAGGAACTTGAAATTTCCAATTTGAGGAATACAAAAATTGGAAGAGTCGGAAACACAGAAACTCGATAATATGAAAATTTAAAAATTAAGAAATTTTATTCATTCAAAAGTGTAATAATATAACTGAATTTATCCAAATAAGGGTTAAATATAGACGTATTCTCGGACCATAGGAACCGTTTCAGGAGCAAAAACGTGAAAATCCAAAATGTTAGTTTCTGTCTTTTCCTCAAGCAATTCTGTATCCGAACGGTCGATTCCGCCAATTTAGGTATTGAAAACAGCGAAATTACACCGGCTACTCTTCGCTCTTTTTTTCCGTCCCCTTAACTACGTATGACCTTCTTAAAAAAAAAAGAAACCATATTAAATTTGCTTTCCTTGCACTCGAGGAACATATTTCTGCGTATTTCCTACTCCTTCTTCTCTCGTCCATTATATTTAACATCTAAACGCGTACAAGTATACCTTTACGAACGAAATTACAAAAAAAAAGAAAAAAGAAAGAAAAAAACGAATGAAGAAAAGATCTTGTTCTGTCTCCTTGTAATCTACTCGCGAAATGTGTGTAAATCGCTCTTTGTGTTCAGCGCACTCGTTTTTTGTTTTTGTTTTTTTTTCTCTCTAAATATAATAGTAATATATTCTTATACCGTTCTCCTTAATAGTTTGTTTGTTTTTTTTTCTTGTTTAACGCGCTTACATTCAAATAGACTTTTATTTAGAAGTTATACAGTTAATAAAATTTGCGATTAATTAATCGGTCTCGCTGCTGCGTTTATCGTTCGCTTGTTTCCTCCCTTTCTCTCTCTCTCTCTCTCGTACAAACATTCGCGCACGCAAACATAAATTCTCTCTCTCTCTCGCATTCTCGCTATCTCATTTATAATTATTACTTTACTTTTTTTAGCCTTTATTTATTTAAATTTACGCTTTTCTTTTCTTTTATTTTATTTTGTGAGGAATTGTTCTCGTCGAGCGTGTTGCCGCTCGCTGATGATCGCTCGCGCGCTCGCTTTCGCATCGCTTTCTCGAAACACTTCGTTCCCCGTTTAATTAGCAACACGTTAAGAATAATAAATGATTAATAATTAATAATGATAGCGATAATAATAATAATAGTAATATAATCAAAAAGCAATTGAATTTTATCGAGGGACGAAGGGAAGAAAATTTCGGTTTTTCCTCATCCGGAGAAGTGCAAGAACGTAAGCGATTTTTCACGCGTCAAACCGGTGGCTGTGTTTTTTTTTTTTTTTCTTTTCCGCGTTCTCCTCTTCGTTTCGAGTGCAAGAACAAAAGGAACGCTTGATCGCGCGTTCAACTGGAAAGAAAAGAAAAATACAAAAATGGAAAGCGATGCTGGGCTGACGCGTGAGCGTTACAAAATGAAAAGGACGCTCGGTGCGTCGGCGTCTCGCCCGATTTTTCCTGTATCTTTCCAACAGAGTTCGTTAATCGAATCGTTATCATTCTTAACAATAATGTTTCCTTTCGTTTAATTCTTCCTTTTGTTTTTTTTTCCTTTTTTTTCTCTTCGTTATATCTGGCGTTATAATCCGTGAATGGAATTCGTTACGTTCGAACATTTTCTTCATCGTTTGAATACAAAAAGAAAAAGAAAAAGAAAAGAAAAGAGACAAAAAAACAACACAACGGCATTTCTACTATTCCCATTCTATTTTAACGCTAATATGTAGGACAAAAAACTAACAGATTTCGGCATAATAACAAATCGTCGTTCGTCGAGCCACCCGAAACGAGCACCGAGGATCGTTCATGTTTTTTACTCGTTTCATTTTTGCAACACTTTTTTTGGCAGTTTTTCGGGATTCGTTAACGATTTTTTTAAATCGGTACACCGATCGATCTCGATACACTTTCGGACGATTCGACGCGACGAAATATAACAGGTTGTCGGCTCTGACGACTATCGTTCCTCGTTTCTCGCCGATCTCCTTCGTTCCATAAAGGACTTAACAAAGAAAGAAAAAAAGAACAACTCGAAGGGTGTTCGTTCGAGTTTTCGACCTCGTTGTTCGCTCGTCGTTCGCTGTAAACAATTCTGTTAGAACTTTTCACCGTCTTTTACAAATTTCCATGCATTTAACGCGCTGACTGACACATCGATGACGCTTCAATTTCTATTACATGGCACTTTCAACACATACTATTTTCACATGTTTTTTATCCGGAATTTCGAATACCTAATATGAATATATTAGCAAGTTTAGTGATAAATTTGTAAATTTGGTGGTTTGGAAATTTTTAAATATGCAAATAGTTAATTTGGAAATATTTAAGTCCGATAACTTATTGATTCAAAAATTCATACATTCTACAATTTAAGAATTTAGAAAAACAATTAAATTTAGGGATTTAGAAATATCGCAATTTGAAAATGTATAAATTCGGTGATTTAAAGACTTGAAAATTTAGAGATCTGGTAATGAAAAGTTGACAATTTAGAAATCTGATAACACGAAAAGTTAAAAATTTCAGATCATCCGAAAACTTAAAAATGAAAAAAAATTTAAATATAATAATTAAAAAACTTGCACTTCCCTGTAATGCTGCATAAAACGAAACCACCTACAAAAAGACAACAAACATAGGTATTTTTTGACGCACGAATAAAAATCCGAGTACAAAGTACGTATAAACCAAGGTACTAATATATTCCTAATTAGATAAATATAAAGAATCTTTTACAAGGCTTACTACGGACATTCAAACATCATCCACGTGGCAATCAACGCATTAACTCTTATACAAATACAAAATTTCGTTTATTTAATCGAGATAACCCGGAGCATCCTTCAATTACCGCTATAAAAATTTCATAATTGATCCGTTCGAAAAACAACAGATTTCGATGTTGCACGCATCTACAAAATCGATACTGTTCAACCTGTCCGATCGCAAGAGACACGATTACAGAATCTCTGTAACAGTATATCAATCTGAACGCAAATGTTTACAATGTTGATAAAAATGATATACAATCGCTCGCAACAATAGGCTTCCCTCGATTAAGGGAAAACATAAAAAGACTTAACCATTACGCTTATTTCTTTACGTACGAGGTGGTCAATTTCGGCAAAGTCAAATGGCAGAACCATTTTGTGGAGCTGTCCATCGGATGGCGAGGAGAATTCTGAATCTCCCTCGGCTGAAGGTAGCCTAAGTCGCAGTGAAGTATACAAACGATATGACGAGTTTGCAACGAGATTCGTAGACTCGGAAAACAAAGTGAAAAAGATCGTCGAGAAATTCGGAATTCCAGCTACTTCATACTATATACATCCAGAAGTGAGGGCATCCGGTGAAGAGCAACGATCGAGATTCGCGAAAAATAAAAAATGGAGCTCGTTCGTTTACTACGACCCGGACGCCCTCGCCTCGACAGAGCTCGCGAACACAATAATTCTATTTCATAATTGTTTTATCATCACTATTTCACGTTTAACTATTTCCTATTGTATGAAAGGGGGGGAAACGAGGGATGTATGCGTGGATCGGGGGAGGGGGCTGGTAGGAGGGACTCTGCTTGGATTTACTGTCTGCGATGTGTTCCTCTCACGCGATTTACATTTTATTTTTTAAATTCTTTCATTCATCAACTGTACCATCGTGTTTAATCCAACGCTTTCGAACTTGTCCACGTCTCGTCCGAAACGGATGAAAGAAAGGAAACGGACCGAACAAAAATCGTAGAACAGTGATCCATCGATCGACCGACACGAGATCGACGAGGACACGATGTTTATCGTTTAGGGTATTTTAACATGACAGAATTTTCTCTTTCCGAACGTCCTCGTCGATTTCGATCGAGCAAAAATTCCGTGCGCGTATCCAAACGTCAACGACACGATGCGAGAAAAAGTTGTCGAGATCTCGTCGTGTTGAACAGTGACGGGCAAATCTGCCGGCCGTCGGACAACTCGCGGGCAATCGCGTGCACGGAGCGGGATATCGAATCTTGCTTCTTGTTCCTGATATTTCAAATTTTTATTTTCGGCGAATGCACAAATTTTAAATTCGCAAATTTCTAATATTTAACATTACATTGTCTGGGAGTTGTCCAGGTTTCGTCAGTTGCCCACCACCTAGATTCTGATTTCAGAAGAAAGAAGATTCTTAGCTCGTAACTCGTGTGTCTTGCAACAAACAAAAAACAGCTTCGATAACCCCGAAAAAAGAATAAAAATAAAAAAAAAAAAACAAGAATGAAATATTTCGGCAACAGAAACGTGGCTCTCTAAATTCATTTCCATCTGTTCAAATCTCTTCATCGCTCAGTTATTTCACTATTAATTAATTAGCAATATTATTATTATTTTTTCTTTCTGTAAATTTATTTCTCTTGTCGCTGGTTAGATTCTCTGCGCTCTATCGTATAATATGCGTGTAAGATAATCGAGGTACGGTATATATCTGCATGTAGCTCTGAAAAATTTGCGAGGTAGTCTTGTGTTGGGGCGCGTCGCGACGTCTTTTCCTGAACGGTCGTCGGACGTCGAGTTTCAGCGTCGTTCGATAAACGCTGATAAGGCTCGTGTACGATCCTCGCGTCGTTCCAAGCAATTTGGAACAGTGGAAAGAACAAAATATGCGAAACACTTGTCGTCGAAACGATCGTGTTTCGACGCGGGACCAAGATGGCGTACGAGACGCCCGATCGGTGTGTTTTCTCGACGTCGACGACCTCGGAGCCGATCGTCGCGGCCGACGCCTTTAAAAAATCCCATGTCTCGTGTCTATTGTAACAACTATTGCACTTATGATTTGTATCAATGTCACGCTTCGTCGACGCGGCACACGTGTCGAATGTACGAACGAGTAGTTGTGTTAAATTCATTCAACAGCGGCGTTGTTCTTTTAAAGCACACAAAAAAAAGAAAAGAAAATATTCGAAATCAAGGAGAAAAAGATCGGAGAAAGACTCTTGGTTGCTTGGAAACTCCTCTTACGTTGATCGTTTAAAAATCTTACTATCGTATCTATATATATATATTTATATATATATATTATTAATAGGTACCATTAAATGCCATCCGGTTTCTGTAATTACTATTAGCTATTTTCCTCTTGTTTCTCTCTTAATCTATCTACTCCGTTATCGTGTATTTCACTCGTTAGCCGCGATCTGCCTCTCTTTTTCTCGCTTAATTCTATTTATCTCTCCCTTTCTTATTCTCTTCTGTGTGATACTCTAGGAAATAAAAAAAAAGAACGAAGAAACAAAAAAAAAATTGACAAAATATATATGACGTATTATGGTGTAGATATATATAATAATCTATATATATCGATATATGTGTGTGTATATATATAATATAGCTTTTTTTTTCTATGGTAAATCTGGTTCGTTAATAAACTCTTGAACACTTATTACATGCGGAGAGAATCGGTCTCTTTCTTTGCTTTCTTCTTACGTCGTTTCCTTGTCTATCCCGTTTTCCGTTCGTAATTGTTTCCTGCGTATGTTTACGTATCCGGGGCATATATGTATATTTAATAATAACTGTACATCCTCTGGGTCACGAGTGTGTGTACGTATATATATCTATCTATATATCGTATAAAACATATGCAAGTGTGTAATGGTGGTGCTGACGGATTTTTTTCGTTTGGAAAAAAGAACAATGTATGATGAAGTTACGCGTCGTTTTTTTACTTCCTCGTGTAATCGCGATGTGAATGCTAGCGATAAAATTGTATCGTTTATAGTAACGTATCACTTGTTATATATGTAACGTTAATTCCGTTTACACGCACGGGTTCTTTCCAATTTTCACCGCTCTCGCAATCATTGTTTCTCCCTTTCCCGTTAGTCATTTCCCTTCTCCTCCATCTTTTCATTCGTTCTCGGTTCGTCCCGATCGAATTTGCTTCCGGTCTGCTCGTCTTCGAGTTCTCAATGATACAGGGCAATTCCTCACGTTCACCTACTAATTTTAAAACCAAACACGCTAGCGGGTACTCTCCCTCCAGAAGAGAAACGAGAAACGCAGCTTCTTCGTGATTATTTCTTCCATTTCCTTTTTTTCTTTCTTTTTTCTTTTTAGAGTCTCCCCAAGCGGACTTCTACATAGATCGAGAAACTTGATTCCTTTTCTTCCATTTCGCTGTGGAAAATTCGATTGTTCCGTAAAAAAAGCGTCGATCTCCAAGAAGAATCCACACACACGCAAAATTTCATCGGCCCTCATTGTCCGAGGGTCATTTCTGGCCGAAAATCAGAAAATTTAGCATCTGGAGGGAAGCGGCCCGCTGTATAAATATATATATATATTTTTTTCCTGCCTTACATGTCTATGTATTTTATCTCTATGCTTCGTGTACTTAATGATTATCCATATAGTATGTAGTAGTTAAACTTTAAATATTATCCACTAAAAACACCATAGATTTTTTTGTTTTTAATCCTTCGAAAGGTCGAAAAGTCTTTTTTATACGCTCCGTATGCGTGTGATCGTGTCCGTGTACGTATATGTATGTGTGTGTATGCATGTAGGCGTGTACGTGTGTATATGTGTGTTCGTGTGAGGGTGAGTCCGAAAGAATTCGCGATTTCCAACAAATTACAAAAAAACCATAAAAAGAGAAAAACAGAATTTATCGATTTCTACGAAAGACCATAATAAGTAAAAGAAATCAAAGAAATTCGGGAAAAAAGAAGCTTAAAAAAAAAGTAGAGGATAATAAGATAATGATGAGGATGAAGATGACGATAATAATAATGATAATAATAACGGTAACAGTAACAACAATAATAATAATAATAAAACATCGAACAATTATGAAAGATATCAAGGAAAAAGTATTGAAATGCTGTTGATGTTTGAATGTATGGTAACCCGTTGTGGAAAATCTGATCGGATATTTCAATTATAAATTGAATTAATAATTTCTTTATCGGAACGCGAGCTCACGATTGTGCCACCGTTGTGTCGTTTTGGTATGTTTATATTTACCGCGTACGATTAGAATTAGCGTTATTATTACTATTATTATTATTCACGATTATTATTATTAATGTTATTATTATTATACGCCATATCTTAATCCGTTCCCTCGTTGTTTCTCCTCTTGTTCTCTCGTCCGTAGCCAAACCAATTTCTACCAATGATCGTTCAACTTTCCATCAGATTTAACGCGTACGCTTTGTAATTTTCGAATTAAAAAAAGGAAAAAAAAATTACACGCTGAGCATCGACCGTATCGTGTAACGAAAAGGGAGGAAAAAAATAAAACAAAAAGTATGAAATCATTCTCTGGTAGGCATCGCCGGAACGAGTTCCTCGGACCAAGAAAAAAAGGTCGAGTTTTCTCTCTTCGTCTTTACGGAATTTTATACGGAATTCACCGAAATAGCAAAAAAAAATCATCAAAACACCGAAGACACAAAAATATATAGGCGGTAGTAGTAGATAGTAGTAATAGTAGTAGTGTAGTAATAATAGTAGTAGTAGTAATAGTAGTAAAGTATTCGATAGTGGTAAGTGATTATATAGTAGAATTGTTTTTTTTTTTTAATAGTAGAATAGTAGCAATTAAAGTAAACTAAAGTAGACAAAAATGAATTAATTACGGTGAAATTATCGTAATCACGGGGTCCGCCGTCGTCACTTCTAATCGATCGATTTCTACGCGTCAATTTCACAAAATCGATCTCCTTCCCTCCATTTTTGTTTGCTCTCTCTTTTTTCCACGTTTCTCGATTCGTCCGAACAGCGGGTTTGGAAACACGAAATCGAAAGGGTCGAAGTGACGACGTTGAGGCAAACCCCTCGGTAGCGCAAAAATTAAAACAAAAAAAAAAAAAAAAATTGATTATCATCATACCGTATAGCAAAATGCAAGCGCGGAGGTTGTCTCCGTCGGCAATGCGCAACCTCTATATTATTTGATTTGTAATCCATCAAGAAAAATTAAGGGTTTTCTTTTTTTTTTTTTTTCAAGCACGTGTTAACTTCCAAGTAACAACTTTCTTTTCGCTTGTTTCTCGTTAGTATCCATACATATCTCATAAATAGTTTCATTCCATTTTAAAATCATCGTTTTCTCTCGATCTTTTTTAGCGTATGCTATCGTTCCTTTTGATCGTGATCCGTTGATTCTTTTTTTTTTAAATCGAGAAAAACGGCCTCGTGCCGTTCTATTTCCATTTATTACGAGAGTTACGATCAAGCAGTAGTTCTTTTATGCATGGCAATCGTCGTTCGAAAAATACGTGGATGTCTTGATTTATTTTCATCTTTTTTTTTCCTTAAATGACACTTTTCACTTTCACTCGTACCATTCGCGCTTTATCCTCGATCAATCCCACGTACCATCCTCGGCGTGCGTATAATAATGTACATATTATTGCATATATTTATACACATATATATATAATGTACGTATATGTATACAGTATGCGTGTGTGTGTTGCGGTATGCGTAGTAGATACGTCTGTTTCCGTATTTTGGCTTCCGTTGTATTTCGGTGATGAAGTAGCACATGGTTTGTCCACATGGGTCGCCCTAGCGTCGTGCTAAGGGTCGTACCGACTTATTTTCTTCTCCCTCGTATCGTTTCGTTATATATATTTTTTTTTAATTTTACTACAGTCCACATTTTCCCTATGATCTACATATAGAATATATATATATATAATGATACACGTATAAAACGAAAGCTGTCCCCTTTCTTTGCCGTCGAACTGATGATGATGATTCGTTTTGTTTTCGACTCTGTGTTTTATCTTTTTTCCAGCCCGTTTTCAATGTCATTAATTTTTCTTTTTAGACCCGTCGTGAACCGTCAACCAATCGCCAGCGATCAAGGTCGTTGGCCATTATTAGGTTCGAGGAGACTCGCGAACTCGTGAGCTGGCGTCCATTTTGTTCGATAGTCCTACAACCGGCGAATATGGTTTCTGGTCTCCCCAATTGCCGGCGATTGATCGACCATCACTGACCTTATTTCCAAACAATCAGGGAAACTACGATAGACTGTCACGCGTTCGTCTAATTTTTTACGTGGTCCACCGGCTACGAATTCGGCCTGTTCTGCATCGAAATGAATGTTTCGTGATCCGTTTTCTCGTCGTGAGAATATACAGTAAAGACTCGACAAAAATAATTTAGTTCGCTTCACTGCTAGATAGCTATTCATGATCAGCATAGTCGTGAAAAATAGGAGACGAATTTTTCAAAGTTTTAGTTTTTCACACTTGAAGCTCGATGAAGGGTGTTGATCCAAATTTTAGTACCAATAATTCAACAATCGAACTGTTTTATTTCTAATTTATAATGAAACTTTTACCAACATATTTGTGATATTTTTCTGATTAATATAAGACCACACATGATATACTTCAGATTATATCTACTTATTTAATAGATAGAAAGCTACTATTAAGTAAATATGTCTGAAATTATATCACGTTCGGTCTCGTTTCAATCAGAAAAATTTCACAATTACGTTGGTAAAAGTTTCGTTCAGCAAAAATTGCAAATAAAGTTTTCCAAAAACAATTATGGAGTCTTTACTGTATTTTGAAATTTGTCGTTTTTGTAACCAATTCCCGTCTGTTACGATCGTTGCTCGTTTTTGATATCTTGTTTCTATCGATCGATGATCCTCGCTTGTCGTCACTGTGTGAACTTTTCTTTCGTTTTTCGACCAGACACACTGTGTAACCCTTCCCGAAAAGATGCGTACACCCGTGTTCGCGTCTATTGTTTCTTTCTTTTCCAATTTCCTTAACGATGCGGGCTGTTTCTAGTTGTTCTACCAGTTCGATGACGCGGTGGTCTCGATTTCACTATATCCTTTCGTTTACGACGAACGATCGGTTGTCCGTTGTTGTTTCACTTTCTACCAATTAACATCTATCGTTCTCGAAACGAGAACGCTTCGAACCAAAAGAGTTTCTTCTTCAACGATCGTTTCAAATTTTTCGCGTTCCAGGCAGTCTAGTTCTTGTGTCATTTTTCAAACGATCTCCGGCGCGTGCTAACAATATCGCTAAGTATCTACGCAAAGAATGATAGTCCTTTCGCGACTTGATTAAGTGGTCCCGTGGTCGTCTGACTTTGTGCAACGTTGATTCGTTTGAACATGTAGCATCGACGCCGGAAGCAATATTCCGAAAAAAAAAAAAAAACCACGAAAATTCATTCGTCGTCCTGTAAACCGGAAAACTCTTTTGGCTCGTGCATCCAACACGTATTTTATACACAAAGTATTACTATATGCATAGAACTGTATATGTACAACGTGCGTATCGAGCATTTGCTGCGAATGTTGGCCTGACCCCAAAGGAAAAAAAAAATATTGAAAAGCGTCCGTTGCTGTTTTTTTTTCCCGTGGAAATAATGAATCGTTAATCGATTCGTTTTAATCGTTCACGACCTCACTATAACTCATCGATTCTGTTCCGCGTCTATTGCAATTTCTCTCTCGATACAAGTCGAGAGATCTAGAGTGTGTTCGTGTACGTGTGTGTATGTGTGCGTGTATGTACGTGTACGTATGTATATAACAGAGAATAATTAATCTGAAACTGTATAATAAGTTCATAAACTGTATCGGCGTAGGGTTAACAGAACGACATATTCGCGAACATGGCAATCGTGCGAAACAAACGTGTAAACCGAACAGGAAAACGAAGAACGTGCATAAACATTTGTATAATGAAACGGAAATATATAAAATGGATCGCGCCAACAAAGAGGGGGGAAAAAAAGAAACTGAACTTTTCCTCGCAGGATTCGCGAACAATGCTTCGTGTCCTTTAACGGGCAGTGTTATTGTTAAACTCGATATAAATGTTCAATTCTCAAACGATCTCCAGCCGATAAAATAATTCGATGATTAAAGGAAAACGCGTATAACTATATGTATATACATATATACGAAACATATGTTTCCGTGGCGCCTCGAGGGTCACCATTTCTCTCCATCTTCTGTTTTTCTATTTCTCCGCTCGCTATAATAATTAAGAAACACGGTAATATAACTCATATGAGGTAGCGAATGAACGAAAAAACAAAACTCCCATCTCGACGTTATTATTTCGTATTTTCTTTTTCTCTTTCTCGGTGAAAACGTGCCTTCTTTCTCTGCGTCTCGTGTCGATCTCCATCGATCAGCCAAATCCACGAAAATGGCTATTTTGGGTTTTAGTATTACTCATCTCGTACACGATTCGTGACGATCGATCGTTCGTCATCCTTCCAGGTGTGCTGTTTCCTCGATCGTCGTGCGATTTCGCATGAGAAACAGCGCTAAACATCAACAACGGCACACGGATATATTATTATAATCACGGTAGTTCGCTATTTCTCGTTAACGTGGCGCGTGGATATCTTCAAAAATAATTGAAAATATTGCTGGTGTGTCGCTATCTCGTTTCGCTGGCAGTGTGAATACAGTCCTCGAGCGATAAAACGTTATCTACGTATGTCGTTATTTACTGCTGATCACAGAACCAGCATTTTAAACGAGGAACAGACAATATTCGTCGATCAATTCGTACGCGTTAACATTCTTGATTCGGTTGTCACGACTCCGATGTTATCGTACAACGATCGAACGTATTGCAATGTTTCCGTGACTATCGTATAAAATTCCTTGTATAGGCTGACTTCCCTCGTGAGATATATTGTCTCTGGACAGTTTAAAGATATTATATGGCGAAGTACGAGACGAGAGCGACGATGGTGGTTGAATGGTTCACATTCGTGCGTTATCCACACGCGGCACGATCAACTTGATTCTCGGTCGATTATCGAAGAACCGTGGATGTCTTCGTGTAACAACGCTCATCTTGAGGAAAAAATTGAAAAGAAAAACAAGCTTCATTCGCTCTTATCACGCATACGCGACAAACGGTTCAAACGGATTGCGTAGTCCTTCTATCCGGTACGAGTCGATTAAATCTGTCTCGTTAATAAGTTTTAAGCTTTACATATAATATATATCTATGTACAACAAGTGTATAGCGTATATACGTGTGTTTTACTATATGCATAATACAAGGGTCATCTCGGGGGTAGGGGGCTTTCAGGGAATTCGGGGAGTGTAAATGCAGCGTAGAGAATAAGTTACATACCCGCGCGGTTTTCTCATAATGCCCATTATTGGCAACAATAGGATAATAATAGATAATATATTAAGACCTCTTGAAGAAAAAGATAAAAAAAAAAGTAGAAAGAAATGGAAAAAAAAAATTGTGTCTTCTCTCTGCCTCTCTCTCTGTCAACACTATTTAGCTTCCTAAAAAGAACTCTTGATTAGATCACTCTACGATTAGATTATGTATCATCTCTGTTTTTACCTCTTATCATCCTATCTCTCAGCCGCTCTCTCACTCATCCTTACCGATTTTCAATTACGTACCACGCCTAAAGCTTACCCGATATATATTATCTGTTTAGCGATATCACTTGAATCTGTCATATTAACAACAATGCCCAACTGTATAGAATAAGGCCCTCGTTTACCGCCGCGTATTCGTTACAGAACCGTTCTTTTTTTCCTCTCGATACGGAATCTAATTATCAAGTATGTGCAGGCGATCGAACTTTTCGGACAAACGCTTCGTGGGTCAATTTTTGTCGTCTTCCTTCCAGAACTTAACAAGGTAAAAACTGCAATGGAGATCTTAGATGTACATTATCGATATTTCAGGGTTCTCGATGATATTCATCGACAATACTGAAATACTGACAATATTGTGTTAATGCATACTGATTGTAAGAATCTTGAAATATCAATGTCCATAATGACATTTCAGTCAAATCTAGATTAATAATCAGATCTGGAATTTAATGCGATGTTCAATATCGTCGACTAACGTCAACTTTCCCCCGGGGCCTTTAAATTTTAGCGACTGATGTCGGAAAAACTCGGTTAAATTCAGAGTCGAAAATGTCGAGACCCGCACATCCCTGCTAATTATGGATTTGCTGATTCGATTTAGCCGGAAATACGTGGTACGTCGTATCGTTCACCGAGCAAACGATAAAAAGAAAACGATTGATATCGATCGATGCCAGTCGATCGATCGGAAAGAGGAAGGAATTTTGCTCGAGAACGAAACGTCGTCGACGTATCCCGAACTGAATCGAGTACATTTAATTTCTCCGTCAATCTTGGCGGTCTTAAAAATTCACACGATCCAACTGCCACTTATTAAAAGTTCGTCTATCCCGAAACACTAATACTAAAGCCCAAAATAATTTGATCAATTTTTCGTTAATTGGTTTGTTTTTCTGTTCTTTTTCTTTCTCGGTTGGTTCTATTATCATATACGCGCACGATCTTTCGTCTTCATCGCGAACGACAGTAATAATAATCGTGGATTAATATTGATGTCGTTTCCGATAATTCGATATCCCTTATCACTATATTACTATTCATTTATCACTATTATTATTATTATATTATTACTATTATTATTATATTAATATTATTATTAAAGAAATATGAAGTGCTGTTAACCTGACGAGTGTTCCGCGACGAAGGGGTCGAAGAATCGTACGTTTCTCATCTTCTTCCCTCAATGTCGCTTTTCGTATTGTAATCCATCCCGTTCATTTATTGTAAAACCCTGCGCGGAATTGTCCACGTATCAAATAATAAATATCTATATGTATATTTATAGATATATGCTTATAGTATTGTGGGATCGTATAAGATCGATAACGAAATCGCGCTTGACGAGGCGCGATCGTTGCGTATCGTTTTCGGTTACGCGTGATAGCTGACATCGGTGTGAATCATCCTGATGATATTTCATAGTATTCGTCGTGTAAATGACGTATAGCGTGTGCAACGAAGACAGTCGAGCAGCGTCCGCTAAGAGAATGATATATTCTTGCTGCTGTTTGTAATAGATCGTTCCTCGAGTTTGCGAGTAATTAGAGTACGGCGGTGCTGGTGCGATGATTGATCATTGTTGCGTAGACATCGACGAAAAGTAAAACTGGAAGGATTGTACCGAGATTTTCTTTTCTTTTAGAAATCATCCAATTTTTCGGAACATTCGTTCTTCAACAGAGAGTGTTTTTCTTCTCCGAGATTTATTCACGTTGGCGTGAATCGTAGGTAAAGCCAGTGGTTCCCAAATTTTATGTCACAACGCTTTAGGACGCCACAAAATATTTTCATGAAGATTTAACAGGTAATTATATAGGCGAAACTTGAAAGGTGATAATTCAAAAAATTGTTTCATTTCTAAATTTTTAAATTGAAACTTGGAAAAGTAATTTTGAGTTCAGAACCGACAACATTTGGGAACCACCGGTAAAACTATCGATGAAAGGTAAAACTGGAAAGATGTGACTTTTCGAAGATCGACCGAAGATCACAAGATATGATCGAATTTCAGAATAATTCAGTGGACTTCTTCCTTCGTTAGAAAATTTCTCGTCGTGCTTTTCGAGAGTATATGCGCGAGTGTTTTTAATCCTTTGTTCGCGTCGAGCGGATATGCTGATACCTTGAATTATGGTAGATCGAACTGTAAGAGAGATGTTTATATCGAATGCTCTACCTAAAACGTGTACTGAAAATGGAAGATTCTGCTTGGTCTTTGTCGCCTCGTCTCGAGACGGCGAATTTCATCCTCTTTTCGTAGCCATTTTTTTTTTTTTATTCTCTAGTCGTTTTTATCGAAAATTTGTTCGCGAATCGCGTAGCTGTTACGCGTTAGACGCATTATCCTTTCTGTGTTCGCTGGTTTATCGTTTTCCGTCTAGTACGATGTAACGTTTGATAGTGTTTTACGTCCTTCGTCCATCGTTCATCGTTTCTCCTGTGAATTTTTTGTGCAAAAATTACAAAAGTTTGTTTCGTTGTGTGTTAGCAGTCGATAGGAAGGTGATAAAAGATAGATCGAGCTTGATAAAAGTCATCAGAGACATATCGACGACACATTGGACGTACCGTACAAAAAGAAAGCTTCATTTTTTGTATGTTCCTTTTCCTTTTTTTTTTTTTCTTTTTGTTTCTTTATATATAATCGTTGAATTTACGCACGTTTCACGCTTCGATCAAAAAACAGAGGTTTTTTTTCGTTAATTTCTTTATCGACGGATGTTGATTTGAATCCAAATGCCTTGATACGATCTTTCGTATTGAATATTTCCGTTTCCGCCATTTTATTCCTTGTCCCGCTGGATAATATGGAAAATCTTAACTTAAGCGACGAGCTTACTTTTAAATTTCCTCAATTCTAAAAATCGATAACCACGATTCTTCTCACGGTAAAATATTCTAGAATACTAACATTTAGATTTAGCGATAAATCGATTTTGTACATTTGTTTGTTGGTATCCCTTACCAGTAGATTAAGTTACTCCTCGCCTCTTAATTCGCGCGCATAATAATTTATAACGTTAAAAATCTTCATTTCTCTTCATTTCTTTAAGTTATCATTATATTAATAATTTCTATTCAATCTTCATTTTCATTTCTTA
This sequence comes from Megachile lagopoda, assembly GCA_036983795.1. Taxonomy (NCBI): domain Eukaryota; kingdom Metazoa; phylum Arthropoda; class Insecta; order Hymenoptera; family Megachilidae; genus Megachile; species Megachile lagopoda. The sequence goes on from CM072800.1 coordinate 11,238,271, forward strand.
CGTTTTTTTTTCCTTTTTTCCTTTTTTTTTTTCTTTAATTCTTTCTTTGTTACTTTGTTTGATTTGTACATTCTCCCGAGCGTGCGAGCGGGCTTTTGTCTCTCTCTCTCTCTCCCCAAAAATCTCTTGTTATCTTTTCTTCTTCTTCTCTCACTTCATCTTCTCCATCTTCTTCCTTCGTGGCGTTCGAAGTGCTGTGGAATCGGCCGAAATAAGTAACGTTCACCTTCTTCCTGTCGCGATACAGCTTCCTGAGTTTCTTTACCGCGCATTCGGTCTGATCAAATTGTTGACGATTGTTGGCTCTTCCGTTGTTGCGTGCATTCATTTTGTTCCCGTGTTGAATTTCTCGTTGTTCCTTGATCCTTTTTGTTCGCGATGGAGTTACAAGAACTATGGAGCGAGCTACGAAGTCAAAGGGGTGTCTTCCGAGCATCTTTTATCTTTGTATGTGTATCTTCTTCCTACGCTACTGAGTCTTCGAATATCTCATTAGTCTTGTCTTCTTCGTCTTTCTCTTGGAAATTTCGTCCCAGAAAGTTTGCGTAACGAAAAAATGAATCAAAGATCGATGAACGAGCGAAAGGTGTAAAAGTTCACGTGCGGGGCAGAACTTTTTTTTTGTCCTTTTTTTTTTCTTTTCTTTTATTACAAAAAAGAGATATTCCAAAAAGGGGGGGCGATGATTTTCGTCGTTGGTTCAGGTAGTCGTTCTTTCTTTGTTTGGTTTTCCAACAACAACGAAATTCTGTGAAAAGAGCGATCGTATCTCTGTATATACTCGCGTCGTGCTTTCTCTCTGCGTTTTGTACTTCTTCTATTCTCTCTACGGTGTTTCCCTGTGCGTTGAATTTTGATTGATATTGGCCGAAAAATTGTCGAAGAAATTGATCCTGATGCATCTGGCGTGCATCTCGTTTCAGGAGAAAGGAGCATCAGGTGATTCTCGAGGTAGCGTAAATGATCTTCTGGATTATCAAAGTGAATTACTTGTTTTTGCTATGAGAATAAACGAGATATGCATGTTCCTTGCTTGTATCGTATTCATTTTACACTCTATGGTTTCTGGATGATTCGTCTTCTATGAAACGGTGTCTTCAGCGTATGCGTGTGTGTTGTCCTGTTTCTTTATTTCTTTCTATATAATTTGTTCCTTGGCACTTTCATCGTTTTTCTTTGCTTCCTTTTATTTATTTTTCTTTCTTCCTTTTTTATCTTTTCTTACAAAATGTTATTCACTTTTTTGTTTCATTAAATATTTACGCTTGATAAATAAGCACGGGAGCGAAGGGCTGGGCGGGCGAGGAAGGCTTTCCAGGAAGCGACAACCACGTGAACAAAAATCGCGTCGCATAAAACTGCGAGCCCGATCGCGTTTGTCGCTCGCCGTCGAAGTGACACGATGCCCTCGCCGAAATTGACCCTGGCGCTACCGTTTTTCTCCAAATATATTAAATATATTATACAATTTATCCGACTAAAAAAATCTCCTTTATTTTCCCCCCTGACGAGCGACAGACGCGCACAGCGCAAAAAGCTGCGCGCCGCGCTCTTTTTTTTTCTCTTAAATCTCTCATCATCCTCTTTCTCTCTCTCTCTCTCTCTTTCATTACTTTTATTTTACTTCCTCTATCGCGCGCGCGCTTCTTTTTTTTTTTTTAATTTTTTCATTTTATTTTAAGTTAATTAATCTCTCACGAAAAACACTTCGCCTCGCTTCTTCCCTTCTCATCCACCTTTCTCTTAATATCTCTTATATCTCTATTTAAAAAATGTCCGCGCCTCGCTTCTCTTTTTTTTCCTCTTTATTTTAATATCGTTAAAATTCATTAAGTTATTAAAAACATCTAACAAAAAAATTGAAAAAGAAAGATTCACTTAGATCTCCCCAACAATGTATCAAAAATAAACTTATTACTCTTAGATTCATTTTCTCTCTTTCGTCTTTTCATTGTTCTCTCCTTCGCGTAATTCCTTTTCGTTTCCGTTTTTTTCCTTCTCTTTTCCTTCCTGTCTTCGGTCAATTTCGCGTACCGAACGCGAAACTCTCATCTTTGCTTTCCCTTTTTTTTCGTTCTCGTCTTTCCGGCACTCTTCCTCGAGATGCAGCGAAAAAAAAGAGGAAAACGGAACACAGTCGCATTGACGGCTTCCGTTTGTCTCTTTGCTCTCCACTGCATACCTTCACCGCCGATTCTTTTCCATAACCCACAACGGATGATGATATTCGTGCGCACACTCCAGCAGCTCTTCTCGTTACACGTATTTTTTTTCCTTTTTTTCTTTTTCGCTCTTCATCCCGACAAACAAAAATCCTAACACGCCATATATCTCTGCCGCCTGGTTCTACTACGCGTTTCCACTCGCAAAACTGGATCATGCTTTCCTACCCACATTAAACTCGTGTATTTTTGTACTAAACGCATACCGAATGCCGTGAGGTGAATTTCGACGGGTCGACGAACCGCCGGTCCGATTAAGTCCGTGCTACCGGAAACGATCGTCGACGTCGTCGTTAAAACGCGAACCCTGATATCAGGATTCAACGTTATTAGTACTACAGTTGAGCATCGATAACGTGCCACGATAATTCTTCAGGAACTTTAACTCGATAATTCGTGGATATTGATTGAACGGTCTAACAATATACCGGAAGTTCGTTAGATATTAATTACTTGAAATCGAGATGAATGGTTCGATCGATTTTGCAAAGTTATCTCGTGGCACGTGATCGTGCATCTCGTCAGTCCGTTAATTTTTCATTGTTTCTTTTTTGGTCACAATTAAATAGATTATCGAACAAAGCATTACTTCGTTCGATCAAGTATGTTTCAACTTCAAGTCCTATACGATAAATCGTGCGTATAAACCTTCCACCACTTTTGTCCCAAAAGTTTTTCCACTTTCCCTCATCTTCACTCTCTCCTCTTTTTTTTTTCTTTAAGAAAAAAAAAACAAAATTTCTCTTACGCGATCGATCTTTCAAAAAACGCTTCCCGCCCGTACGAACTATCGTATCCCTCGCACGAAATCGATCACGAATAATTCTGTCGAGGTAAACGTATTCTTACGATTACGTTCACGTTTTTTGTTTCGAAGCCAAACGAACGCGGTACCTTTCGAAGGACCATGTCGAATCGAAACATTTTCAATGGCATTCGAAAAAAGTCAATGCCCAATTTTTCTTTTTTTTGTATCATGCAGACCGAAAGAATCATAGACAGAAACATCGTGATCGATGGTACGCGCCTTTGTGCCGAAGCCGTGATATCGCTGCGAGTTTCTACGAACGAATTCGAAACGCTTCCTAACATTTACTACCCTAACGTTTTAACGCTACATCCTACGATTAAAAACGAAGAGGCGAGGGGAAAAGCAAAATTACAAAATTTACAAAGATCGTCGATAGACGTCGATGATAGAAAAAAAAAAGGAGAAACAAAAAGAAAACGGATCAGCGTTCAATCGTCGTCCCGAGGAACTCGCTGGCGATACTCACGCTCGCATCACGAGGCGAAGAACGACGAAGGCATCGTAAAAACAATTACGATGCCTTCGCGTATTAATATTCGCTTTCTTCTTCCAGCACTTAACCGTAGAATCTCTCGCGTTTTTTCCCTCGATAAGCCTAAACTTCTACCATGTCTGGCGTTTTTTCTTATTTTTGCTTTCCTTGCCGTTAATAATATGCCTAATCGGTAATTAATTACTTATCAATTAATAGTATTATTCAACACACGCACACTCACACACTTATTACATCCATGGTAAAGTAAAAATCCCTGAAAAAGTTTTGTGGCTTTTGCTTTCTTCTTATCTGCTCGTTTTAGCTTTTCCTTTCTCCCATATCATTTTTTTTTTCTCTTTAAATTCTTCTCTCCTTTCATCTTCTGCCGTCACCACTTCTTTTCATTTTTTGCCAGCGATCTCTCTCGCTGGCATCCCCGTACATGTACCAACGGTCGCTTTTTCATTCTCTCTGGAAACATCCTTCTCGTAGCACGAAACAGCGTCCGTTTCCCGTTGCGTATCTGCACTCTTTTCTCTCTAAAAACGTCTTTTTTTCCTTTTAATTTATAAATCGATCACTTTCAGCTAAAGTGATCCTCTACACGATGATGTTTCTGTCGGTTTCCTTCCATCTCCTGTTGTTCCTTGACGTCGATAACACCACTCGTCGATACCCCGCGGAAAACCGCGTATACATGTGACCGCGATGTCCCTTGACCCCTCTCACTCTTCTTGGCTCTTTGCAAGGAACTTGAGGCGAGTAGAGCGTACACGACATGTGTGTGTCACGCATTTCACTTCACACTAATACGAAAAAACTCATGATCGCTTCTTTGGTATTACACGGTGCGAGAGGGGTCGGCGGGGGCGGGTGGGAGTATGAGGAACGTCTTGGCTGCAAAACCATTTTTGCCTGCTCTTGCGTCCACCGCAGAACGTGTCACGTTTCGTTCGCGTTTTCAATAATTAAGTCTCGTTAATTAATGTCTCTCTGCGTTGTGATATACATATAAAAAGAGAAAAACTGTACCGAGAGTAGTTTTCTTTTCGTTTAAAAAAAAAAAGAAACAAAACCGCCTTCCTGTATAGGGTACTTAGCAGAAGTAAATAGTTAATAGCAGTAGTCGTAATAGTAGTAATAGTAGTAGTAATAGTAGTAGTAGTAATAACATGTATAACGTAATTGTGTAATCGTTACTTAACTTCTCTGTATATTATTATAACTTTAATATTAGGTAGACTTCTTTTTTTTTTAGATTAGTTGGTTTTACCTTTTTCTCATTTCACTTTCCTTTATCATATTAAATCTTTAACCGTAATGAATGAGGTAATAAGGTTGTGTATGCTTATTTGTTTCTTAATCATCGTATCCTATTTCATCGACGAGGTGGTTTCCGTTAACGATTCGTTCGAGTGTCACCCGTCGCTTCGACCTGGAGAAAAATTCACGAGCGACCTCGCAACGAAACGACGCGCGCAGAGGAGGTGAGAGATCGATGTGTATCGTTTCGAAGAAGAATCGAATTCTGATTTGACCCGTTCCGAAACGGTCGAGAACCCTTTCTTGTCTCACCTCATCTCGCGTGACGTGTTTTCGTTAAGTAACGTGCACTTCCATCTATTTTCGCGTGGTACCGCGTTATACGTTTCATGCAATTCCTTTCGCCTGTTTATCCTGGATATTTCAAATCGCGAGCAGAGTCACGATCGATGGCGTTCAATCGACAATGATAATTTTTCAAACATTTCGCTACAAAAACCTATCTAAAAAAAAAAAAAATAAAAGAAAAAACCGCTACATTTTCCAAATTCTCGAAAACCCATGAAAAATACTTTGAACTACGTACACGAATTAAAAAAAAAAAGAAAACAAGAGAGAAGAAACGAAGCAAAAAACACGTGCCATCGACCATACTCCTCTCTTAACGATTTCAGTTTGAACGGAACAAAAATGATTTCTGAAGAATGTCGTTACTGTTGATTCATGTATCACGTAGAATATTTGATCGATAGAAAGCTTTCGTGTATATCCTTCGTCTCGAAGGATACATGTTCCGCGAGAAGGAGGTTGCACGTAGCTTCTTAGCGAGAGAATGTCAAAGCGACGAGGCCCACCCCGGCGAATAAAACGGATTCTTTGAGGTGTTGGTCGGCGTCAGGTAAGTTTCAGTGACGTTACTGATTTTGCGGTTGTTGCTGGCTTGATGGCGAAGTGCTCGATTGTTGAGAAGAGTGTTGCGTTGTTGTGCCGCCCTGTTGAGACGCGGTACTGCCGTCTCTTCGGCTACGAGAACCACCTTCTTGGCTGCTACCACGACCAGCGCGAGAACCAGCACCACCTGCTCCAGGTGCACCAGACTGCAGTACCATAGAGCGAATTCTTCTCTGTGCCGACTGTACAACAAATGAAACAACGATCAAAATCAACACTGCATATCATATTCCAGGACCTGGTTGTTTTCGATAATGTTCTTTTAATATACATACGGAGTACAACTATAATTCCCATTATTCAAAATACTTGTCCTGTTAAATTTCAACTCCTAACTAATTTCAGATATATGCTCTGACTACACCTAACAAGTATAAATTGCAGTTCTTGTTATACAAAATGCTTGTTTCAGTAAATGTCATCAACCCGCTTTTAATAATTTCGATACAATTAAGAATTACAAGTATAATACTTGTTATTAAAAATATTGGTCTTAAGTGAATAGAAAGTGTACTTGTAAAGGTAGAATACCTGTACAGAAAAGAAGGGACCAATTATATGGACGGTGGCCTCTTCGTCGGCGGAAGGAGATGTTGATTGTTGTTCCGATAGCTTTATGATACTCCCAGTAACACGCTGCAATTCTCTAACATTTTGTCCGCCTTTGCCGATGATTCGGCCAACTTGAGCACTCGGTACAAGAATCTCGATTGTCAATCGTACATCGTCGGTACCAGCAACAAAACCTTCTTCGCGCATTTTCTCAAAGATCAAGTACTGTGCCTAGAAACAAGAAAATAATCAATTTGTAGTGTAACTATCAATATATGAATAATTTGTTGATGTGTATTACATCGAATACCACGTATCACCCATATATAGTTTGAATATCAATAACTATTTATAATTTATGTAATACATAATACATTCTTGCATTTAATTATTCAGAAATCGTTGGCGTAACTAGGGGCAGGATGGTGATATAACACGTAGTGACATAACGCGTGGCGGTTTATTGCGAAGAAATTTAACGCGTAGTTCTATTCTGGCAATATAAAATGATGTTATACAACGCGATCTAGACGTAGCTATATAATTTGTGGCAATGTAACGCAGAACAATCTAAGACCCCTTATGTAACAATCCTAGTCATTCTCAGCTTAATTAATATTTTGCATAATAAAAAAAAAAAAAACGAAGCGTTGAGAAAGTGGTAGTTGAAGTTTGTTAATTAATAGAATTTTTAACGATTGTAATGCAGATATTGATGGCGATAAAACAAATTTTTGTAGAAGGTAGTAACGGGACCAACTTGTACACGCAAATGGTGACGTGTCATTGGTACGGGTAAACCCTTCGTGTTAATTTTCCTGCTCTTTCAAGACGATGCTTGTGAAAAACGGCATCATCCCAAACTCGAAACAGGCTATCGAAGCATATCACATTGGTGTACAAATAGATCGATAAAAACGCTAAGTAACATTCATCAAGATGGAAGGAGATTTGAACGCTGGACCTTGCCGTTTGAAAGTCGGCGTTCAAGTTACTTAGCCACGAGGTGGCTCACGCTTTCCAATCATTATACAACGCCACGTTCAACTTGTGCTTCACGTTACCAACAGTTTATCCATATGGAATCTAGTTGCTTGCGAGAGGAACATTCTGACTTACCCCGTAACAAATAATTGTATTAAATTCTCGATCGTATATATGGTAAAAAATAAATAGATATCGTAACAACAATCGATCAGATTTGTTAAAAATAAGACTAATTTTTTAACACTTTCTTTAAGATGAATTTAATGCTCAAAAATACTAAAGGATGCTTCCTTTAAAATATTCAATTTTCTCATGATTCAAAAAGGCTTGATTCTACACATTCTTTAAATAATAAAAATCACTATTTGTATCTCGAGCAGTGATACAGTTAATTCTGGAGCATGTTGATCGTTGAAAAACTCGTTAAGCAACGAGGTTTACCTTGATGCATATGAAACTTACCTTCCATTGAGATTCTGGCGATCCGACGATAGTCACTTTCCTTTCAGTTTGCTGTTCCGCTGGTTTGTCTTGTTCGATTGGCGCGATCTTAACACTCGCGCCGGAGAATCTGATGATGTTTCTGATGTGAGAACCCTTGGTTCCGATAATGGCACCCACGCTGCTGTTAGGAATGTAAAGGAAGGCAGTCTCTTGAGTATCGGTTGCAGGGACACCCTGTTGTGGCGGCAGACTTGCTTGATAGGGATACGGTGCCGGTCCTGACCCGTACAAACCAGGACCACGTGAACTGTATCCCATACCAGCGGTGGACATCATAGCCATTGGGTGCAAGCCAGGGAACATCATACTTTGTGGCTGGAAGTCAAAAGTTTACGATTTTAAACTTACTGTATCAATCAAGTTTTTTGAGGATTTAGCTTACTCAATTTAATTGTTTACTTTCTAAATAATGAAATGTCTACATTTCTAGTTTTCTATATCCTTAAATTTCTTAAATTTCTAAGTTACTTTTTCTAAACTTCTATACTACTGACTTTCTAAATCTCTATATTTTCACATTACCAGATTCCCAACTTCTAAATCTCTAAATTTCTGAATGTGACAATTGAAAAATATGGAATCACTTCGGATACATGGCCTATGCATGCAATTTGTACGAAGTCAGTTCTAATTAGTAAGTTAGTTTATGGTCATAGCCAGTTACTCACAGCCATCGCCTGCAAATCATTCTCGTAGCTTTGGCGTAATTTGCTGGAGATCATGGATTCAGCTTTGCTCATGTTCTCGATGGTGCCCTTGACTGTGATGATGCGTTCGAGATTAAAGCTATTGATATCGTTGATACTGCTCACAGTGATCTTCGTATCTGTGTCCTGCATGATTCTCTTGATCGTGGTACCACCTTTTCCGATTATTCGCCCAATCAAGTTGTTGTGCGCGAGGATCTTCAGTGTGATCTCGCTGTTAACGTACAGAACATGTATCAACCATAACCAAATACGTACTTACAAAGATAATTGATTATAGAATCTAGAATATACACTAACCAAAAGTTTCGAATTACTTGCTGAACAGTTAATAGGCAACATTCCTTTCAGTACATTTTGTATTATATAAAGAGATTACATAGAGCGTACCATGTGTATGAATTATTGTGAATATCATTCCTAGATCATTATTATTTCGTTATTTATATTTTATAATTTTGATCAACAGTCCAGCTAACAGAACTGGAGAAGTGGTCTCTGATAGATAGATTCATCTTAGACTATAAACAAAAACTGAGAAACTTCCTTGGAGATCAAAAATAGTCTTTTTGTCTTTTCGTTCATGATGACATGATTCTCAATGTGAAAAATTCATATTTTGACTTAAATAATGTTGAATCCATATTTAGCATAAGCCAACATCAAATTCATATTTAGTGAAAATAATTGAAGTATATTCGTGTTGTTATTTGATAAATTAACGGACTGGTACAGCATCCAACAGAAAATTGGATTTGAACAAAAATCAGCACAGGATTCAAAACTTTCGGCTAGTATCATATGATTTTGTTCCTTACCCCTTGTTTATACTGTTAGCCTCCTGCTGCATGACCTCCAGGATCTTCTTACAGGCGTTCGTACAATTCTCTGGGTTACCGTAAATGGTGATAGCTTTTTCCAAGGAACCAACATTGTCCTTTCGATGAACGTCCACCCGCGCCCGCGTCATTTGAGTGATTTGACGTATGGTGGATCCCTGACGGCCGATTATGGCTCCGACCATGTCTGATTGTACAAGAATACGAAGCGGGAAATCTGTTTGACGACCGGAACCCGAGACTCCGGAATAAGTAACGCCGCTGCGTTGGCTGCGGCCTCTTCGTCGGCTCTCCGCCGTAGACATTTCCACTTTTAGCGGGTTACCCTCGTATTCGTGGCCATTAAACTGGTTCACAGCCCTACGAATTACCAAACGAATCGTTAATTAATAAAATAAAATGTATGGGATAACGAACTCAATTAGCACTTCTTTTTGTAGAAAGGTACACTATCGTGAAGATACCTGACTTTTATTATATTTACAGAAACTATGTAGACATGGATATATCGCATTTCAATGACTTTGAAGTATGTTGCAGATATTCATAACGAACTTCAAATAAATTTACATTCAATTAGTTTATTCTGTTACTGTATATACGTTATATCGGTTTGTTTTTTATTAAATGATGTCTCTGATATAATACACCTGAGTACACTATACTTCTACTGAGTACACACTATACTGTGATATGTTCTACTATCACATATCCTATAGGTGACATTGTCGGATGAAAACTGGAATATGTTCAAATATAGTAGATGATATAGGGAATGTGTAGTAATAAGGTAGAGTAGTAAAGCGAAGCTATAAATTCAGTAGAAATATGCGTAGAAATTTAATGTGTAGTTATACTATGCGTGGTATTATCACATATGGAAGTGCAACGTATGGTTTTCTAACGCGTAGCTGTACAGTATGCGGAGATATAATGCGAGGTGATATAACGCGTAGCTACACAATGCGTGGAGAACTTGAGAATTTGAAAAAACTCAACAGCTAAGCCTGTAATATATAATTATATACATGACACTAGTTGTTAAATGCAAATGCATGTGCCACGAACACCCAATTACATTTTCCTATGAAATAAGATATTAGTTCTAATTATAACTATAACTTACAATAATATATCTAGCAACGACAACTAAACCGAGTAAAAAATCAACAGTTTGTTGCGCAATATCAGTCTATGTTAATAACACTGGTAATTAAATACGAAGACAGTATTGTGCGATAAAACAGCCACTTGAATAATAATCGTAAATTACAAATGCAAGTTACCCGAACATAATTTACAATATTCTATGTTCGACATTCGAGCAACGAGCATAGTTAATTCTGACTACTAAAGAAATTGTAAGGCAGGAGGTTAAAGAACGCATGAACTACTTCCTGCGGAGTAACGTACTCAAAATACTTCGTACACTTCACCTCGATGCCGAAAATATTCCTTCAATCTGTGATATTTAGTTCACACGCCGCATAGTGATTTCTGTCTGGTAATCTACTGCGGCGGTTCTCAATATGCGGTGCGCAAGGAGCACCTGAGTGATACACTTAGGGTGCAATTTTGGCTTTATATAAACTAGTACAAATTTCTAAATTTTTATATTATCAAGTCATCAAATTTCCAAGTTCTCAAATTCTCAAATTTCCAGATCCTTAAAGCTATAAATTTTCATTTCTTCAAATTCCTAAACTTTCGTAATTGTTAAATTTCTCAATTTTTTCATACCTAGATGTCTAAATTTCTATATTTCCAACTTTTCAAGTTTGTAAATTAGAAAATTTTAAATATCCGCGATTCTCAAGTCGTGAAATCCCTAAATTCTTGAATTTCCAAAATTTGTCAAGTTTCTAAATCTACAAATCTCAATTCGTAAATATTCAAATCTCTGTACATAAAAATTTACAAATCTGTAAATTAAAAAATCCCTTATCTGTTCATATTAAAGCTCTAAAGTTAGAAAATCTAGGAACTAAGAAATGTTAACATTTAGCAATATGCAGGACATTATTTATAGTATATCTTTATGAAGAAAACTTCGTGTTTACTTACTGCTGTGCTTGTTCTTGCGTCTCATAGCTAACGAGGACGGTTTGTGTGTTAGGATCGCGTGAGGACAATTTCTCAACGGTGAGCACCTGACCGCAACTCGAGAATAATATTTCGATATCCTCTAATCTGGCGTGAGCTGGGAAATTGCTTACGAGGACCTTTGATCCAGCACCGCTGTAACAAAAAATACATATTCTCAATTGGACGTACGAACGCACTATATTACAAATAAATATCAATTATTATCATATAGTAGATGTTCGGAATACAATAAATAGTTGGCGGGCAAATTCAATAGCCACGCAAGAATTCTTGGGCAACGGTGTGTACGGGAGCAAAAGTTTTAAATTTTCAAGTAAAATTAAAAAATATAGAAGTTTAGAAATTTGGAGATCCTAAATTTTCTCATCCTTAAATCATCAAATTTTCAAACGTAGTAATTTTGTAGTTTGGATATTTGAAAAAAATTAAATACCTTAGCAAGACTTGTCTTAAATATTCGATGGTACGATTCAGACGCTAAAAACAAGCATTCTAAACGGTGTTTTTGACCCTCCGAACGGGTCGAGTAGAGTAATAAAATAACAAATAGTACCGTTTTGCCGACTCAACGGCTGTTTCACGAATAGCTCGAACCAAATACCGTGGTCTGACCTCCGATTTTGTCTACTTTTCCCATTAAATATACCTCGTAACAGATTTAAAAGAATCATTAAAATTCATGAGAGCATCGATAGGCTCACCGTCATAGGTTTCCTCAAAATCAGAATAAAAAATACGAGACGTACTTAAAACATCGTACGGTTCAATTGAAGAAAATAAATAGCAATTATCTCGGTTCGAATATTAACGCGAGCAGCCATTATACACCCGACTCTCGATAATGTTTTCGCTCGAACAACATAAGGAAAGCGATCCCACATGTGCGGATGCCCTTGTTGACATTTTCTGTTTCTTTCTTTCTTTCGTACAACATCTCGCAGTCGAATTTATCCTCTCTGTTCGTGGAGGGGACAACTCGACATGAAAGGCATTCGCGGATCAAAAACAAACTCCACCGTTCCCTTCCTCCATCTAAATACCAAATGTGCCGGCAATCTGCTTCTCCTTTTTTTCCCTCTAAATACAATTCACCATAAAATCACCGTATGTATCTCGTAGACGGGCCACGAACAAAGACCGACAAAGAATACGTAATTCCGTGAACGTCGAGGATATTTTTCGATTGATCGTTGAAACGCGCGACTGCTAGTTGGCGCTCGTAACATCGCGAAATCAAACGAACCCACGACCCTGCACGACGCAACATGAATGAAACCAAATGGCAAGTAAGAAGAGGACGCGGAACGCAAAGAAGAAAAAGGAGGGTGAAGAGCGGCTGAGACTCTCACTTTCGTACGTATCGATTTTTCAGCTCACCGACCCACTCAGCGTCGGGGCTTTCGACTAACCTTGAAGAAAACGTACTCGACCGACCTAGTTTGTGCTCGACCAATTATTACAGGTCGTTTGAAGACGCCGATACAGTTGACTCTCGTTATATCGCCGCGGAGCGACTTACTAGAATCGAACATTTTTACGATTCGCGAGTGCTCTGCATCGATATTGTGCTGACTTTGTGGATTTTCATGATTTGATTTGGTGGAACAGCATTTTTATAATGTACGGCGATATAACGTGTGACGGTACTACTATATTATGCGGCGATAGGATGAGTGGCAATGCAGCTCATGGTAATAGAGCGTACAGAAGGTATGATATAACGGGTGGCGATATAACGTGTAACAACACAAAGCGTAGAAATCTAGCGCAAGATAACACCACGTGTGGAGATACAGTGCGTGATAATATACCGCATAGAAATATGTGTGGAGATACGACGCGTAATAATGCAATGCGTGGTGATACAATAATTAACAAAAATGTGTTGATTTAACACTAGACAACGATAGATGTCTCCACCTAACACTTAAATTTACAACCGCACTGTATCTTCGATGTTATTCTTTTCTCTCATGTAATACATCATGTATCAATTTGTAAATATCATTTTAATTGTACAATTATATAATTACAAACTTCTTGCGCGTAATGTTATTTCAACTCGATCTGTGTTTATTTACGATTTATTATCGCTATCGGAAGATAATGTTAATCGCAAAAATTCAATCGAATCAATTAGGAATCGATGATCATACAGTGGTTCTCAATCTTTATATGTTTTGAAGGTATACAGTTTTGGTTACTAGCAACCCTATGAGTGTCATATGTATTCACCTCTATGAGCGAATGGAGTATAAGCAAGTTTTGAAACAAGTTTCAAGTTTGGGACTTTCGAGCTTGCAGCAAAATGAAAGATAAACGGTGGGTGGTCTTAACAGGTTCTTATCCAAAGGCAGTTCACGTTGCACCGGAGCCGTCCATATCTCGCGATACACGAGTCTACCAAAACAAATAATCCCCAAATCGTTCGTACTACGTCGATCGAATCTGAATCCCCGTGCAAGGTCGCACACAGGAGCCGGTGTAAAATCTTGCACGACGTACACATCGTTTCAGGCGGGTGCATCGAACAAAAGGCGAGGAGGAGACACGTGACGGAACTAATTCCAACCCCGGTGCCGAATAAACCTTAGTCAAACAATTACCATGGAGCAACAACGAACGCGTTCCTGCGGTGGCAGTTTTCTCTATCGAGCTTACATACGAGGCTCTCTTCGACGTGCATACTCGCGCCTACACACACGGCATACGTGCAACCGAGAAAAGTCGATGTTACGTCTCTGTTCGTACACACGGTGTGGTTGGTGTGCACGCGTGTATCGGGTACAGTTTTGCTGGTATTCGGCTTCCAGCGAGAGAAGGTGGTAGGAGAAGGGCGAAGGGTGAAACAGAGAGGGAGGCCTTTGTTTCGTGTGCTTTTGGGGATTTTCGGCGGCACCCGGTGGTGTGAGGTGTGCGCAGGAGTGCGCAAGGGAACGTTGGATATTGCCGGTTTCGTCTGGCTAGCGATCCGTCTCCTCCACCGGCACACAAATCCCCACCTCGTTGCTCCTCGTCCAACGAACGAACCAACCCACCACCGGCACACCACCACCATCACCACCCTCTCAACCCTTTTTGCGCCTCTTTCCCTCTGTACACCCTTCCTGACCACCGGCCTGCCCTGTCTCTTCTGCACACCCCCGTCCTGCACACCCGCCGACGCATCACCCTCGTCGGATCTTGCACGCACGTGTAACTCGCGATTTCGTCCGTTCACCTTTAACGAAAGGCGGTATTTTCGTACGACCACGAGACCGACGAGGAAAGCCAGACACGACGAGGAGAAACACGGGTCTTTTCCGAGTTCTGAGGCCACATACCGACAGGGATGGACGCGCGACCACCGCAGACCACGGGTCACCCCCGTGGAAGTGCTTTTGATCTCGCCTAAGACACCTTTTTTTCTCCCCCCTGGACTCTCTTTTTCTCCTACCTTGCTTCTTTCTTTCCGTTCTCTCGTATGTCGTGGATTTTTTTTTTTCGAGGTTTAACGAGCCAATGGACCTGGACAGCCACTTCTGGAAGTTGATGATCGTTACAGGAGTAGGGTAGCGGGGAAAGGGCAGTTGACGAAAAGTTCGAGGGTCGTAATGCGGTGCAGTTAATTGTGAAGGGAATTGGGACTCGTTACGCGCCGCTGCTCGCGTAAAAATGGAACACATTTGCGCGCTGGATAATTAGTGCGGCGCGTGTACCGATTTTTTTCTGCTTTTTTTTTGGCGATGCACCGGGAATTACGCCCGCGTGATCATCCCTGGCGAATTTTATAGTCCCATTACGTGTATTTACGTTTTTCTTTTTTTTTCAGTTTTATTTATTGGTTACACACGGTACTGTTCACAGGTTCGCTCGTACAACGCCAAGGTTTGATTATGGACCGTGCTAATCTGGTAAGTTGGCAGCTGCACCAATAGGATCCGTGCTGTTTCTGATCAACTTAGCGGAACGAATTCAAGTTTCTCCGGATTAGGTAAGAAGCAGAAGCTGTTACGATTTTAGGAGAGTCCAAAAGGAAATTAGATCTTGTGAAAAGATAGGGAGAAGGTGGAATTTCAAGATCTCTTTATGCTCAGATCATCTCTAAGTCACCATGGTCTAAATCCGAATATTTCCAAATCTCCAAACTTCTATATTTCCATATGTCCAAATCTCCAAATCCCTATATCCTCAAATATATATCCCCAGACCTCTATTCATCTCTGCATTCCTCCAGCTTATATCCCTATATCCCTAGATTCGTACATTCTTAATTAAACGAAATGAACCGGAGAGCTTTAAAGCTGTTACGCAAGCATTCTCATATTTTCCTGATACCGCTTCAACAGATTTTCACGTGGAATATTTAGGTCATACAAAACTTTTTAACACTCTCGTTGCTACGAACACATGCGTTATATTTCATGGATTGTTCTGATAATATCGGTCGTTAAAAATTAACGAGTGATTATATCAGTTCACTGTCACTACGACAGAATACATTTCTTTCTTTTTGTTTTTGAGGGCACAATATAATAACAATAAATTCTGGATAGTAGTAAAAAGAGAACAGAAATTATATTTACATATAATGCAACGTATGCGTCAATAGCAGCAAAAACGTCAAATAGTTAAACATTCATGAACGTGGAACTAGTTCATCAGGTTATTGCTATCTTTGATAGGAAAGATAAATAATTTTTATGAGTGGTATTTATTGACTGTAGAAAAAGGTGTAACTATTGCGTGCATATAGGAGTTTAAAAAAAGAGTACTGAAAATCAGATCTTTATTACTCAAGACATCATTGCATTCGTATAATATTAATATAAAATTGAAATATATTCCAACAGTTTACTGGAACAAAAAAAATTTCTTACTACGAAAGATATGGAACTCGAATGTATCGCCTCAATAATGTAACTGGGTGGCTTCAGAAATTTTCAAATCTCCAAGTTCTAATATTTTTTAAATTCCAACATTCTTAAATTTCAGGATTCCGTCTCAAGACTCCGAAGATTCCTAAAATTTCTAAATTCCTGAATTTCGAATTTCCAAGTTTATAATGTCGAACTCCCAAAAGCTGGAACTGCTCTAATCCGGAAGCTTCGCTGTAAGGTGGGAGAGTCGGGTTATCAGTAAGAAAAATCGCAGTTACGCCAATGCACGGCCCTGGACGAAGTAGCGTCGACGTCGTTGACTGTGCCGGCGGCGGCGGGGCGCACGGCGCCAAAATCGATTTTGAAAAGGGAAAGTGGCATGTACGTGCCAGCAGCGTGGCTTTACATATATAGTATGCGCACGATTTGCGACAAAAACGCGTAGGAGGTAAAACTGCGGCCACGCCGAATAAAGGTTGCAGCGCCGCGTATGCACACAGACGCGATCCCAGACGCGTGCAACGCGACACGCGCGTGCACGTACACGCGTTACTGGCGTTCGCGTACACGCACAGGGTCTGGGTTGATGCCTCTTTTTCCTGGCCACGAGTACCTCTGTTCCATTCATATGTGAGCGTTAGGAGGGAACTTCGTCTCGATTCGGTGAAACGAGTTCGGTGCGTGTACCTGGTGCACGGCTGCGTGCCACGTGTAACCCCCTCCCGCCCCTTCGTGCGTGTGTATAACGTGCACGTGTGTGGCCCATCTTTGACTCCGTGAATGGCGCCAGATGATGACGATTTCGCGGAATTTTTCGCGGTGCTTAGTACGTTCTTACTGTCGCACCTGATAATATAGAAACACCTTGAATATTGTGGACGGTGGGATACGAGTTCAATTTTATTGAATGATTTTGAAAATACTTGTACTATGTAGTTGAGTAGGAATCGATGTTTGATATTTTTTATGAAACTTTGTGGTCGTCGCAGTTCCCGCATATCTTGAAAGATGTGAATGTTATGAAAACATTTGTCTGACATAGATACTAAAGAATAATTCCGTCGTTTCGTATTCTACCTTGAAATTCCTATTTTGTATGTATTTAATTGATGATACATTAATTTTTTAAAAAGCTACTCTCTTATTACCCTACAATTGTTTTATACTGCGATGACCCTCGTGTCCTCACATGCTTGGTATTAGATATTATCAACGAAAACGTAATTTCTGTATTTCTACACTTCTTATTAAACTTGTAAATTTGTAATCACTAAATTTGAAATAAAAATGAAAAAGCCTGTGTTTGAAAATTTTTAATTTCATCAAAAGCAAAATTCGGTACCGCTTTATCTATCCTACAACTCATCGTTGCAGCGGCACGTAACACGTAAACGCAGGCATGAAAAATTGCGTGTCATACGATGACATCGATCGTCGCGTCAAAAGAAAATTCCGTGAAACAGAATTTTCCTTCATAAAGTATACAAAAACGTGTAAGCGATATATCTTGAAATTCGTTGAAAATCCACATCGAACGCGGTAAAAGTTTCAAGAGAAAAATATCGTCCAATCGACAAAGGGTTAAATACGATAATAACGCTACCCTCGTTTAATATCGGTACAATCTGTAATATTGTTGGTCGGTTGGTACGAACTCGAGCATCGATTTCACGACATACATGCGAATGTAGCACGCAACGATCGCATTCTACATCGATAGAAAAATTCGTATTCAATCATAGATATCCGAGGAAGTCGTTGCGATAGCGATTTTCAATTGTATTTTTAAATTGCTGCAATTAGTTCAGGGAGCAATGTACTCGAACGATATTACAAGTTCTGTCTATCGTCAATGGACGCCACGATGCAATTCGTATTTATGTCCCGACGTATGCAACCAAGTCGTATGCAAAGCGAGCATATATTAAATACTTGAGGCTCGCTTCTTTGCCTCTTATCGAAGCGATTTTCTCGTTGCTTCGTCCGATGAATGAATGAAGTGATCACTTAAAAGCACGCCAAACTTTCCACGATTTTTCACGTAAATTCATTGTTTCACTGACAATTACCGAGGATTTCAATATTTTTTAATTTTCTAAGTTTTGAAATTTGGAAATTTAGAGATTCGAATTTAGAAGATTGAAAATTTCGGAATTGCCATTCTGAAGGTTGAAAATATTTCATTGCTTACAGTGCTAAAAATTGCTTATAGTAGTCCAGTATTTTATTCACAAAACGAACATAAAGTATTAATGCAATGAAAAGTAATCCTTCAGGAAATAAAAAAGGGATGCACTGAACAACAACAGTTACATCATGGATGACTAGTATGAAAGATTAATTAATAGCGAAACAAAGCTTTTGCGAAGAAAAATAGTTCGAAGCGATATGCGTTTGTAAACACATTCGTGGCATTAATTAATTCGATGAATGTCGGATAAACAATAATATGTACGTCTATCGATGGAATGAAACATTGAATCGGAATTTGAACTCGACTTTTGCAACACGACTGCACTATCAATGAAACTATCCAGATCGTAAACAGACTCTTTTTTTCCCTCCGGTTTCCAATATTCGAAAATAGCTTTCGTCCATCAGGAAAAATTGAACGATGACGCGAGCATTTCGATAATAGCTATCATCGTCTAGTTGTTCACGTTTATAGGAAAACATTCTGCGATAAGAAACATTTTTTTCGATCCGACTAATACAGATGGAAAAAAGAAATCATGAAAATTGATACACTACTATTTGTACGCCAACATGTAATCTAATCTAATCGTGTACGATATTGTGACTGATCAGTACGGTCAAATGTTTTTTCTCCCTCTGCGTTTTCTAAAGGGATTACCTATACGACGAAATCTTGTTTCCTGTACTTATCTATTTATTTCGTTATCATTGTCGAAACTTGTTTCTACTCAAAATCACGTCCTATGTTTATTTACTGAGATCTCTCAAGATTAGGAGTTTAAATATTTTTCAATTTTTTAGTTTGGAAATTTAGATATCTCAAAGTTAGATACAAGGAATTGTCAAATTTTTTCATTCGGAAATTTTCAAAATTAGGGCTTGGAAAATTTTCAAATTTTGAAATTGGGAAATTTTCAAATTTTGGGATTGGGAAATTTTCAAATTTTGGGATTGGGAAATTTTCAAATTTAGGATTAGGAAATTTTCAAATATAGAAATTTTGATTTTCAAATTTGGAGATTTACAAATTGTTAAATTCAGAAATTTTCAATTGTCAACCTTAGAGATTTAAAAATGTTTAATTTCCAATCTTAGAGATTTAAAAATTGTCAAATTTAGAAATTTTTAATTGTCAACCTTAAAAATTTAAAAATTGCCAAATTTAGAAATTTGAGATGAATAAATTATTCCACAGGGATTTTCCATTGCAAGAATATATTAAAATATTTGTTAATAATTTTCTGACATTTCGTTTCACTCTATTACACCATCAAGTACCGTGAGAACGTAACGATTCGCTCTAACGTTTCAACCCAGTAAGATATATACCACCGATATCTAACTCACTACCCATTTTTAACGGTAACTATATATTTCTGACTACCATAAACCATTTCCCGTTATCTATCCTTCCATTTTGTCTAGTCACGCGGCGACTATCGCTTGAATGTAACAATCCCTTATCAAGACGGAAATTACGTACCAATAAATGTATTCTTTGATATATCGATATGTCACTTCAATTTTACTCCGTTCGGTTACACCATTGAATATTAATTAAACGCGGCAGGCGTCTGTATTAACCGGATGAGCTCTTTCGTCACTCGTTTCATACGTTCGTGCACTAAAACGCCTTAACCTAGTGGTTCTTAATTTTATATTCAAGTTTAAAGCTTACACTTCAATTTGCCAGTCGTTTCTTCCTCTTTCGCAATAATTCCTTCAGAAATTATAATTTTTCAATTATAATAATAATATTACTTTGTGTAAAAATGTATTTTATCTTGAATTATTTGTAACCAGTGTATTTATTAATATAGGTACTATGTATAGTACATGAGCAGGGTATGAACAGGTGGATTTAGGAAATTTTCGAATCAGAGAATTTAGAAGTATAAGTTAGTATAGCAGTATGAGGAGAAATTTCAAAATAATTGTTTAAATTTCAAGAGCTTAAAAATTTGTGAATTTAGAAGTTTAAGAAAGTTAGAAATTTTAGAAGTCGATTTAAAATTGTTTTGAAAGTTAAGAGTTTGGGAACTGAAAAATATGATCATTAGGAAATTCAGAAACTTTGCAATTGAAAAAATAAAAAATTTACAAATTGAAAAGTTTAAAGAGTTGCTTTGAATTTCGAAAATTTGTGAATGAAGAATGTAAAAATTGCAGAAACTAACAAATCCAGAATAAAATACAATGACAATGGAGTACAACGTGGAACTCCAGAACAAAAATAAATAAAATGAAAACACTGACAGATGAGTAAAGAACGATGTTTACGAATGATGAAAATAATGAAAGTGTTGTTAGAACGAACTGTGCTGAACACATATGTGAAACCTGTTACATAAATGCACGACTAAATATAAGTAGATAAACAATTTTCAGCGAATACTACGAGCATAGTGCGATTACCTATTGCTAAGAGTCGCAACGGGATGCGTCAATGACGTCCAAAGTGCATGGTGAACCGGCTGCAAATTGCAAGCTGCAACGACGACGCCGCACCGCGTGCAATTGTGTGAGCTAACTAGCCGAGAAAGCGGCGTCGTGTCGCGTCGCACCGTTCTGGCGCCTCCAGATACCAATGAACCAGTAATATCGTTACGAATCACTTGGACATTACCTATTTTTCTGTCTCAAGTCCTTCGGACCTTTCGAAATATTCACATTTCCGGTAAACTTTCAATCTTACCTCTTTTTCAATCCTTCAATACTTATAATCGTGGTACCAGCATTTTTTTTTATTTTTATAATTTCATTATATGAATTTTTAAAAATTTGTTATGCGTTTCAGTGTTACACGTTAGATTATGACGCTTCGTTTCGCCACGCGTTAAATAGCAGATGTTCTATTATCACGCGGAAAATTATTATGCGTTAAGTCACCACGCGTTATATTGCCACGCGCTGAATTTCCACGTGTTATATCGCCACGCGCTGAATTTCCACGCGTTATATCGCCACGTGCTGAATTTGCACGCGCTAGATTTCCCCGAGTTATATCGCCACGCGCTGAATTTCCACGAGTTATATCGCCACGCGCTGAATTTCCACGCGTTATATCGTCACGCGCTGAATTTGCACGCGCTAGATTTCCACGCGTTATATTGCCACGCGCTAGATTTCCACGAGTTATATCGCCACGCGCTGAATTTGCACGCGCTAGATTTCCACGAGTTATATCGCCACACGCTGAATTTCCACGAGTTATATCGCCACTCGTTATATTGCCACGCATTAAATAGCAAGACGTTCCATTGTCACGCGTGATCACACGTTAAATCGCCCTGCGTTGTATTGCTCCACCACATTTTCCGTACGTTGTAATGCCACACACTATATCGCCATACATTCCATTGCGACAAGTTAGAGCATACGTGAATTGGATATATCATAATCAAGAAAGTTACCAAAAATATTTCCTGTTATAAATAATAACAATCTTTCACTATATTTTATTAGTACAGACTTTCGATATTATGTAACTCGTTTTAGATAAATTTTGAAAATCGATAACATGTATCATTCATCGCATTCAAAAATGTATATTTTCATTTCAGCATTGAGACTCAACGTGGTTATGAAATATTTCCATCGGTTTCAAGTCTAAATAAGGCGTATCTAAATTGTACAGTTAATTATTTGACGATCTGTGAAACAATCGACACTTCTGTTGGATAACTATATAAAAAATACCGAATGCTTATCGGTATCACCAGATTGATGGTTAGTGAACGGCTACCGTAACCGTGATTATCGAAGCAACAAAAATACGTGGAAAAAGAGCATGGTTACGCGAGGAACGATAACACCTTAACGATGGGAAAGCTGTTTGATAAAAACTAGTCGACTTATCAACCGGAAACGGTAATCGTGCAACGGCATATTTCTGAATTTAAGCACGTTACACCCGCAGCCGGACTCTTATCGGCTCGTCCATACTCTTGCTTTGCTTTGCTTCACCGTGAAATACAGGGTGTCGTATTATCACTCGTTCAAGAAAGCAATGATCATACACTCGACAATAAATCTCATTCGAACGCTTCGAATATTTACCTTCATCCTTAGGACTCGACATCGTTTCATAACTTAAACGAATGATCTTTATGATTATTACATTTTCCTAAGAAAACTATCTGGAAATTTGACGAAATAAAGAAAGGTGATTATCATGACTGCAAACCCTTTGCTCATCTGATTGAACACAACAATTTGAAATAAATATTTTTTAACTAAATCTATACTGTTGAGTATATGGTGACAGAGACAACGATAATAGACCAATTAATAATATGAAAATAATAATGTCAAAAGAGTTCATGAAACATTGCAATCAGAATGAGTTACCCAACAAATATACTCTCGAGTGTAAAGTGTTAATAAACATGGATTGAAATAACAAAGAGAAAGTATTCAACTTTCCCAATAAAATCATGAGGTTTCCGCAAACGAAAGGTATTGGCAGTCGGCATAACTAAAAAGTTACACGCGATACCCCGTCTATCCAGAGCAAAGGGTGGCCGTTCATCGTGAGAGTCCAACAGCTGTCACGCTTACGAATGTTTAACCAACAACGTGGTGCACACAAGTTTGCAGAAAACTATCGGTAAAAATAAAAGGAGAGGAATCCCGCGGTGTCGCTGAACAAATGTAATTCGAAATGCAGCATGGTCGACGTATGGTGGGCGTATTGGAAATTATGAGTCAGCTCTCTCAGGTTATTAACTAGCCGAGAGTCGCACGAGTACTTTACGTTCATTGAGAACGACACGAACAAGTCGATACACCTCCATAATTCGCCTAACTATACCTTGCGCCGCGACAGTCTTTTTCTATGCTTCGCGATCTAACTTCGGCTTAAACCGGCTCGCTAATCTCTAGCATTTAGCCGCTACAAAATGATACGATAAAGGAGATTGCGAGAAACATTGTAGGCACACGGTACGCGGTCTAGTTTTCCAAGTAGAACGTGGTAACGTTGCCTCTGCTCGTGATTCGTAAGAATACACCGCGTAGTCTATAAACACGTTCGTCGTTACCTAATCAAACGTTACGTTTTCCTTTTTCCATTTCTGAAACGTAAGCTGCCGGTCATATCAAGCTGACGTGCGGATCCGTGCTGATTCCCTAGGGATAGGGATGTAGGGGAACGGGAATCTAAAAACCACCTGTTGATTTTTTGATACTTGGGCTGCCTTCAATATTGCCAGTTTTGGAATTGGCGAATTCGCAGATTTAGGGAGTTGGGAATTTTAATATCTTGGCATTTGGACATTTAGGGATTTGGGGAATTGGAAATTTAGGGATTTAGGGATATAGGGATTTGAGAGTGTAGAAAGGGTTTAGGGTTTGGAAATTTAGGGATTTGGAGATTTGTGGATGTGGACATTTAGAAATTTGGGAATCTGTGGATGTGGAAATTTAGGGATTTGTGGCTGAGGAAATTTAGGGATTTGGGGATTTGTGGATGTGGAGATATAGGGATTTGGGGATTTGAGAATGTGGAGATATAGGGATTTGAGGATTTGAGGATGTGGAGATTTGAGAATATGGAAATTTAGAAATATAGAGACAGGAATTTTGAAATTTGGAGATTTAGACATTTGAGGATTTGAAATTTTAGAGATATTGAGATTTGAAGACGTGGAAATTTAGGGATTTTAAGGATTCAGAAATTGGGGGATTTTGGAATTTCAGAATGTGAAAATTTAGGGGTACAGGAATTTTGAAGTTTAAAGATTTCAAAATTTGAGTATTAGGAGTTGTAAATTTATGAGTTAGGAGGTTCCGGAATTTTGAAATTTAAGGATTTGAACATTTGAAAATTCAGAAGTTTATGGATCAGAAAACTTGTAAACTTAAAAATTCCAAAATTTTAAAACGTTGTAAAAATTAAAAAATTAGGAAGTTTGAACTTTTAAAAATTTAGTAACTTATGACTAATATAATTATAGGATGTAAAATTTGAAAATCCATCAATATGAAACTTAAAAAATTTCAAATTTTACTCTAGTTTCCCATAAGTGTACACATGTCTGACTAGTCAGTAATGTACAATGAGTCCTACTGTCTAAGTATTAAGGAAAACTCATAAGATAACGAATGAAATAAAGTTGATTCGCGGAGAAAAAATTTCTCTGGCAGAAATCTGCCTTGACGTTGCATAACTGACACAGAAATCTCGAGCACGCGCGAGAGAGTGGAACGATTGAAACGGTACAGAAATTAAACAAAAACGAATCGACCGTTCCAGTATTATGCAGCAGAATTTCAATTGACTTTGTCCCGGTTAATGCCGGAATCCCTATTCCGGCACACGACGTTGCTATTATACCGGCCAACCACCATCTACAAACTACTAAACGATCATTTTATTTCTAACGTTACATTCAAGTTGACTAACCAACGAGAAACAAAAGTAGGCGTTTATTTGAATTCGGTAACGTCGAGTTTTCGTCCGCGTGGAACGCGGACCGAAATAATGCGGTATTGTTTTCGTTGGTCGTAGAATCTCTTTTGATTCGAGTTTTCCATTTTTTAACCTTTCGAACCTATTAATCCCCGAACGCCGGATCGTCGAGTCACTGATAATTTCACTTTAATTCTATACCTCGTTTTATTTCATTTTTTAACATTATTCGATCTTCTTTTAACACCTCTAATGTGTATTATGTGCTGGAGATTGTGGGGCTAGTAGAAATTTTTTTCTCATTGTACCTTTTATGTATTCTTTATTGTACACAAATTTTCCAATTTTCTAGTTCTTCCTTGGGGCTGTGAATTTGGGAAATTAAGAAAATCACAAATTGAGAATCTGGGGATTGAAAAATTTTCTTAGATTTTCTAATTGGAACTAAAAGTTGGGGAATTAGAAATTAGGAAACAGAATTTGAAAATCTAATTACATTTACTGATTGGGACAGTGAATGTAGAAAATTTCATCCGGGAAACCTGACTCAAAGTACAAAAAGGGGAATGTAGTTCTTATCGTGAAACTGTTTTAATAAAATATGAATCGTTCCAAGAAACATAGCCAACTATATCTATAATACATAAACCGCAATACGTAAAAATGTAACGATAAATTTACCACGAGTAATGCACTTCTGCGTTGAGTCATATGAAGTGCAGTGACTAGTATCTTAAACAATACAGTCGATACTTAAGTATCGATAGAATTACAGTAACAGATATTTAACGGTCATTTTATTAAAAAAAAAAAAAAGAATATACGGTAACGGTAATTATCAGTGTCCGTGAAAGTATCGCGATCCGCGAGCATCAATTACAATCGTATACAATTACGTCGGTTATTTTCACCGAGCGAACGTGTCACACGTGGCGTTTTCAACGGCGTCGACAACCGCGCGACAACGATTTCCGGTCGATTCGTGGAAGCGGAGGAACAAGAAGAAGAGGACAATAATAAAAAAAAAAGAACGTGAAAGAACTGCCGTGGAAAAGAAAGTAAAGCCAGAAGGAAAAAAAGAGACGAGGAGAAGAGGAAAGTCGAGATGAGTCAACGCGCGAGAACGGCGTCGAATCATCGTCAATTTCACCATGGAGCTATGCAGACTGGCGACCAGTGACGTAATCACATCACGAAGACACCATTGGCCCTTTTATCGTTACGTTGCCACCAGGACGAATAATCTGCTTTTCTGCATTGCAAAAGAACAGGGAGGAATAACGATTCTTAGGGGGATTTCCCACATATGCAACGAGTCGCTGCCATTTCCAGGTAGCCAATGATAATTTCCTCTTTGCATATCCGCCGACGTTCACTGTATATGTCAATGTCTTCGTTTTCTTGGAAGAAACACGGTAGACTCGCCTACGCGATCGAGATTATCGATTACTCGCGATGGCGAACATTATTCATTTACTTATTCGTAGACGCGGGGCGGAAGGTTAGTATTCGAGATACAAGTCTCCCATTAGACGGGAATGCAGCAGAACATTATAGTCACTCGGCCGATCAACATACTTTTCATGGGTCACCTTGTCAATTCACCTCTGAGGGTAACATATTTCTATTAAATATTACCGGCTATTAAATTTTGTGAGCTAAAGAATTCACTTTTCTTGTGTCATGTTACCCTTGCACTATGTCGAGTTGCACTCGATATTTCTTTTGGGTCTTATAAATAAATCAGATAAGTAGATCAGTTGAATATTTTCATTTATTTGCTACTTATAATAAATAAATATATTTGTCACATAGTCTGTTGCAATACATTTTGAGAACACCTTGACCTATTTTGTATTGAGGTAGGCAAAAGAAATGGAGAACAAAAGATTAAAAGACTATGTGACAGAATATTGCTATAAAAAATAAATTTGTGAGACAAATTTTTAATGACCACATTTACAGAAACCTACAGATTTAATGTGATATAACATGTCATTAAGCTAACAAAGTTTTTAAAAATAAAATTTAAAAAAATGTGCCAAAAATTCTTGAAGTGTACTTATCCGAAGCTAACGTCGCACCCTAAGTGTATATTTGCCCGAACGAACGGAAAGTCGACGAAAAAATGTGTCGCAGTCAGCGTTGAAAAAACGAAAAGCGCAGGCAACGTTCGTCGTCGGGGCAGTGTTTTTCTCGTAGGGACACCAGGGTGGCGTCGCGTTTATTCTAGGACTACAAAATTCACAATAACGATCCGAGAGGAGTCGTGGCCCCGCGGTCGCAGACGGGCTCAAGATATTTCTGCGCGACGAATTAGCAAGTTGGTCCGCGACTTACATGTAGCAGCCGTCGGGAGAGCGCGAGAAACGGCCAAGTTCGATGTGCGAGCGTGAAAATGCGAAACGAACGAGCGATGCTTGAACGAGAGGAGGAAAGAAAGACACAGACGGCAGAGACGTTAAATGGCGGCGGCGTGAAGCAACGAGAAAACAAGAGAGAAACGAGAAAGTTAGAAGGAAAATGGACGGACGTCGAACCGTATGGAGCTTACAGATTCGAGCGATAAGGAGTCGAAGAATGATTCTGTTGGTTACGCTGAATTCGTATTCGCAGAAAATTCACTCGCGAACCTAACATAACCACCTAGATCACGCGAATGACGCACGGACCGCCGATTTCTCTTGGGGATTAATGCTGAATCACTTGAGAGACGACAAACGAACGCTAAGGGTCCCTTCTTTTGCAGATTAGATACACTATCATGTAAATAGTGTATATCTCACAGGAAAACGTATACAGTTCCTAGTAAAGGTGTACACTGATCTGATTAGTCTATGTACTCGCAGATAACACTGTTGGGAATCTAGAAATTTAGAACTTGGCGATTTAAGAGTTTGGCAAATTTAGAGATTTAATCATATTGGAATTTGGGACTTGGAATTTGGGGATTTGAGAATTTGGAAATCTTGAAATCTATAAATTTGGAAATTTTTAAATCTAGGAATGTAGGCGATTTTAGAAATTTGAAAATGTGTACAAATTGGCGAATTTGTAGTTTTGAAAATTTTCCTACATACATTTTTTACTGACAAAAAATTAACGAGCCCCAGCTTGTTTCATTATATTAAAATTTTTCCTCCTTAGTATACCGTGCAAAAATGTTGTAAAAGCAGTTACGGTACGCGATCAAACTAATTTCCCTTGCGTTATAAACATCACGACCGAAATATCTTAGAATTCAAATTACTTTTCATACCAGCTCAATTTCTTTATGCATAATATAAATCTTGAGTGTACGAAAATACCAGAACACCGTTTCGATAAAAGATTAAGCATAGACAACAAAGAACTGTCTACCTTTTCGCGAGAATTCTTTGTACAAAAACACGATGAATAGTTTCATCGTGGCCACACGAATTCGTCAGTATGTCGTCTCCTTTTTTCCATTGACAATTGATTTTAAGGGACACTTGTTGCTGGACGAAGGGCGCGTTTACAAAAGGTAACTACACCCAGAGAGTCCCGGTGGTTCTGCACGTACGTGCCGATGCATAAATATTTTGTAACATCCAGGAGAAATTACTTGATGCGTTCCTTAGCTTCGTGGCGAGTGATTCATTGTCCGGTTCGATCGAATTATTCACGATTACGTTACGAGTCAACGTAACTCGACAAACGACCGAGACAATTTCTTACGTCTCATGGATAACATTTTAACACCAGCTCATCCAACTTTTACGTTCATCAAGAAACTGATTCTGAAATTAGCCTAACCTGATCTAACTCAATTCTAAGCTCGACGCTAATTCAATTTAACTTAGTGCTAATCAAACTAAATCTCAACTTAACGCAAATCTAACCTAACCCTAAATTAATGCCAATTTAAGCTAATCCTGACATAATGTTAACTCAACCTAACTCTTAATGTAATGGTAATTTAATCTCGGCCTAACATCATTTAACATGATCTAACCTCATCGACAATTAATACCTCACATACCTGATGTCGACCTAACGCAATTGCAACCTAACTGACCGAACTTTGCGCCGATCTAGCATAACCTACATATACGCCAATCGGCCTAGCCTCACACATATGTTTCGTTTTTATATCATATTGTATAAATCCAAAAACATGTTTGCTGTAACTGAATAGTGAAATAATAAGATAGTAAAATAGCAGTATAGTAGAAAGTAAAATAGTAAAAGCATGATTAATCTTGAAGGAAACAAAGAGCACTTAAAACATTAGTGCTGCATGAAATTAACCCTTTCGTTACGGGAGAGTTCAACGCGCAAGACGCTGACTTGCACGCAGTAAATTTGTAATAATGACATACATTTTATGAAAAACAATACGATAATTGATCATCACAAAAACTCTATCACTGTGTTTCCAGTCATACACCGATTTTTTGCACAAAAAATTTTAGCGTCAGTGCTTATTTGAAAAGGGTCCAGAATAAACAAAATAACATCCATAGATCATAGTGTATTGAGAAGTATTTCCAATAAGTATGTCAGTGATTTTAAATTCTTTACCAAAGTAAAATGTTAATATGTATAACCACATCACATGTTGGTGTTATACTGTTTATATGACCATAAATTGCATGTTAATGTTATAATGTACCGTGATAGGTCACCACGCGTTATATGGCTATATATCGTCACATATTGTATGGTTACGTTATAATGCATGATATGACTTGTAACGAAAATAGATGTAAACAAGTTAATCACTTACGCGATCAACGACGTTGTGAATTTGCAGATATGGCGAGTTGGTTCGTCGCTGACTTATTGATAGTCAGCCAATAGCATTGTCCCCGTTCGTTAGCGACGCAACAACGGCGGCACCCGTTGGCACTAACATACCAAAAAACAACTACACCGAGTCTTCCTCCTTTGTTTTCCAGTAGCTCGTTCCGTCAACATTTAACCTTACTCCGCTCACAAAGTCGTCAACGTACACGGTTCACATAAAAACACACAACACGGCACCATGGACAAGGTTAAGTCCCGATGGGACCACGGTGGAGAACGTTCGAACGAGTCCCGCGTAACGAATAACACGCCGGGAATTCGACGCGACGCACGGGATAAATCGAAGCACTTTGCGTATAACAACAACGAAAACGCTATCGGAGTTCCCGCCGCGAAATTGTTCGAATTGTATCAACAAAGTTTCGTCGAACGACGGAGAACCGCGACGGCCACGCGAGCAACTCTTGTCCAGACGAAAGAATTTCGACGAGAAACTGCGTGTTTGTGCTGGTATCGCGTTGCTGTCGCGAAAATTATCAACTTCACGAACGATACCAAAAGAATCGTTCAGATGTTGATATTAATTGACGGACATTCCTCAGAACGAGGATCATTCGTCGACGAAGTGTTATGTGCTAACTGATCCTTGTATGACGTAGAAAAAATATTTGGCGTTACGCGCACTTCCTGGTAGTTACACACACATATATACACACACGCACACACGTGGAAGCGAACACGCGTGGAAAAATTTGTATCGTTGATTGGCACGATCGACCACGTAAAAAATAGTTGGTTTTGCACGTACAGTTGGAAAACAGGTAAACTCAAGTCCAACTCACCCCTTGTATTAAATCTATACGTGATTTTAGCGGTACCACGTGCCCGGGATATGACGAAGATATTTCTAAGCTCTGGAATTGCTTGGCGAGACCGAACCCCGCGTTAAATATTCTTGACGCGTTGTCGCGCGTGGAACAAAGATGCCGTTGACGCGGTACCACGCCGAGAAGCCAAAGAAACGCTAAGATGACAAAAATCACAAAACGTTGCTTATCCGCGACCGACACACCGAACAAAAATAATTCTTCCACCACAGACTGGCTCACGTCCCGCCGCGAACTGCGAACGCGAGGAGAGCCGGCCGACTCTAGCGCCACGCTCGATCAGCGCGAAAACGATTTTGCACGAAGACTCGCGGAAATGCACGAATCGCGTTAACACGAAAAATTACGATACACGCGAATTCGTGGCGCGTGGAAATTCTGCTGAATTTCGTTCATTCTTCTCGACTATCGCTTCCATAAAAATGATCTTTCGATACTTTTGAAATATCCACGACAGTTTAGTATAACTGCAGCCTTGGATGCACAGAAATGACAGGATATTTAGGACCTGTTTTGGATCATAAATCCATTCTTCTGTGCATTGCACAGATTGTAAATGTACCAGTTGCGAAGAGAAAATATATACACAGGGGTAAAAAATTCAGTGGTAGAGGATATCTGGTGGATATCTGAGAAAAATATGTAACATATTTTTAATTATTAAAATCTGTATTTATGGAAAAACTTAGAACATGTGATATATGATACGGTATTTGGATATAACCTTACGTAACAAGCAATAAATGAAAGTTTGATAAAACATAAATGAATATGATTTGAAATAAGCTCTGTGAATATTAATGCTGTTCATCACTATCATTTTTATGTTTGATATTGATATTCGAAGTATGTATTTTGATCGAGACACCCAGTACATAAACGGTCGAAATAAAACGTAAACCCTCATGGACACTCGAGAATTCCTCTTTTTTACCTTCGTTCTACAAGAATCTTGATGTGCTTCAAGTAGTTCCGTGGAAGCGGAATTTGAGCACATAATGATGGTGATTTTTTTTAGCGGAACGTTTAAATCGCGCAGTAGACGAACGAAGAACATCTCCGCGTCGATTTGTATCGATAATTCGTTGTTATTGAAACTTGAAGAGGACCAGCGGCGTAATCGCCAATTTGAAAGTAAAATCACGACAGGGAGTCAGTCGAGCGGCAGCCTGTGAAAACGTGCCACTGGGAACAACAGAATGCACGAGCGAATGGAAAACGCGTCGTTAACGGAAGAATAATTGCACCATTTACACAGGTCCCGGTCGGATATAATGAAAAACTATTTTTAAAAAATTATTTTAACTAAAGTTGCCAGAAAATTCACGACCAACCTTCGCGATTCGATCGTTGTATCCATTTTGTTCTCGACGTTGCTCGCGCGATAAAATATTCGACCGATACAGTGGAGTCCCGCTATATGGCCCTGAATGCGTACGAACGAACAACGTTCTGGAAAAGCTATGTAAATGGAAGTTTTTCCATTCAGTGTTCAACTGCGAAAACTTTGTTGTTGGAAGTTTTACATTTCCAGTTTTCAAGTTTTCTAATTCTCTAGTATTCTAGTATTTTCTAGTTTTCTAAAGTTGTAGTTCATTAGATTTCTAAATTTAAAAATTTGAAATTTTGTAAGATCTAAAATTTAATACTTGAACATTCAAAAAATTGTAAATTTGAAAGTTTGAAAATTTTTAATCGTGAAAACTTCAAAGATGTAATTTCTATGCATTCCTCTATGAGAAAGTGCCACTAGCATGCATAGAAGTTCATGTAAAGAACTCGTACAACAGGCTATTTAAAAGACAGCCATATAGCAAGATTGCTGTATTTTACGAACGTTTTGGGAATGTATTTTCATGCATGACGATTGATAAGACCATTACGTTCAAGTAGACCCAAAAATATCGAAACGTGCAAGGACGGGTCGAGATAGATTCGTTTCATTCTGTTCTGCACGTAAATATTCGATGAATTCGACGAAAAACCAGTCGCATTTGAATACGCCCTATCCACCTATGTATTTTTTTCTCTCGGTTTCTTTGATTTCACAAGTTGCCACACCATTCAACATGAATTTTTTTTTAATTAATTAATATCCCGGACCCGTGCTGGATCGATCATGCGTACTGCTCCCCGGCGAAGAAAGGAGAAAAACGTGGACAGAAAATAAAAAAAGCACCCCGCCGAATGAACAATTTTGTTTGTACCTAAAAACGAACGCCCGTGGCTTTTATAGACTTGTGGGGAGATGTTCTTGTGCAATTGATTTTACCATTGTATCAAATTTTTTACGATACACACGTATAAAGACAGGAAGTGAACATAATAGAGCTATAGAATTGCGAATAACTGAACTACGTAACTGAATATTCAACAGGCCTCAGCTTTTTATTATTACGAATAGTTTGGATTGTTTCGAATATTATACTAAATATTATAAATTTGGAAATTTGGAAATTTCTAAAGATATTTCAGATTTCCAAAACTTCAAACTTTCAAAAATCTAAATCCTAGAAATTTGGTAGTTTGTCATTTGGAATTCAGCTATTTATAAAGAAGCTTGGAAACTTTCAAATCGAATGTACGTCGTTTACGGATGCCAGTTGCTCACTGTTCTAATCCGACAAACAGAAATTAATTAGACGCGACGTTTCGCAGAAAGAAATTGAACCGTTCTTTTATTTTCAAAGTTTCTCGTTAGATCTCGGTGCGCGAGCCTTTCGTAGCTGTCAATCGGCGCAAGAACTGTGAATGAAGATGAACAGGAGATAATTTAGTACGGAAGGCTGGGTGCTTCTGGCAACGTGTTCCTTTTTGTGGCGGGGCCGAGCGTGCACGCGAGCACCGCCGCGTTCCGCGCGTGATATCGCGACATTAAAAATCAGCACCAAGAAGAGAGCAAAAAAAAAAAAACAGGAGAGGAGAGAGAAAGCAAAAAGGAGAAAGCAAGGAAAAAAAAACTGGCGCACCTTCTGATGCATCAGGGTGGTAACAGCTGTTGAAGCAGCTGCCACGTGGCCAGCAGACACCTATGATTGTCGGGATCGTTTCGAAATTTTTTCCCGTCCTGTTTACAATCGATACGGACTTCATATGTATTATCGACCATTTTACCGGTGAAACGGAACCGAAAGCGCAGCCTGCTCTTGTGCATCGTTAAATTCATGATACCTATACGACATAATTAGATTTCAATGCTCCTTGCGGAACAGCCATGTAATTCATCCTCCTGTTACGTTTGTCTTTCGCGGAGCAATCATTGCCGCGTCGTTAGATGCCACGTTAATTAATGGTAATTCGCTTATTTCGAAAACGAAGAGAAAAAGGTAGAACGTTCCAGGCATGTCGGAAGCGAGCGAAACGGGTATCAAGATTAGTCTACGCCGGGACACATACACGTCCTGTACGATAATACGATAAGGAACAAACTGTTCGTGAGTATGCCCATCGCGCTATCCAACCGGCAGGTGATTCGAAGGAATCGGTTGGCGAAACCATGCGATTATTTTTTGCTTTCTTTACCTGTCACAACGGCCCGCTTCCATTGGGCTTGCAACGCGTTCCACGGTAACGCTTAGGAAAATAACGAAACCGCATCGATTCGCGATACCATGGAACTTTTCGAGACTGAATCATCTTCGTATTTAAACGACTTAAACGATAAATGTCCCGTCAATTTTAACATCTAGTGAGACATAGATCTGTTTAAAACTTCGTTCTTATCGGTGCATTATTGGCGGGGGATTTACTTTGTGACAATATTTGGTTCGTTGGGACCATCGGAGGACAGGGAGGTCTTTTCGAAATTGATAGGATTGGGGATTTAGGAATTTGAGAATTTGGAAATTTAGAAATCAGTAAATTTGAAGATTTAAACATGTGGCATATCTAAATTTACAACTTTCCAAATCCATAAATCTTCAAATCGATAAAATTCGTATTTGAAAGTTCGAAATGTTCATATTGTTAAAGTCGAAAATTCTACACGTGTCCGGTACCCTACCGCACACACCGTGCACCCTTCAGCCCGTGAGCATTTCGGGCGGATCGTCTGCCAATCAATTTATACCGCTTCATTAGCGAGTTCCACAATATCGCTGAATCGTGCACACTCGAAGGATTAAATGTATCCTTTCAGAAATTTCTTCGAGTGTCATAATTCAGTCCATCCTTCTTACACTCTTTCTGATTGGTACTGGGGAGAGAAAGAAAGTCGGAAGACAAGGAGGAAAAGAGTCCCAGGAGCAGATTTGAAAAGGCATCATGCGTCGATCCTGTTAAATTTTCAGAGACGAGAAAACAATGGGGGTAAATGCTGTTTCTACAAGGGAGAAGAGAATCAGGGTGCGTTAATCTCTCTCTGGTAAGCAGCACCCCTGCCTCCTTCGTCCAGACTTTTTCTTTCTTGCTCTTTCCCTACGGTTGCTGGAAGAGGGAGGAGGCAAAGGGTCTGACATCGACAATAGGCATCGAGGAAGTCGAAGTCCCGGGATCTATGCGGTGAACGAAAGAGGACGGCGATGCCAGAAGAGCAGAAGACGAAGAAGAAAAGTCGATTCGCGGCAAACGGGAAAGAGAAAGAGAAAAGAGCGTGCTGTGGAAAGGCAGCATCGGTCCTAAGCCCAATTAGCAATTTAAGGCAATAAGCGGGCGCACTCCCTTGCTTACGTTCCTACGCTCGGTATATTCGACATTATTTCAGAAGGGAGACACGATTCTTCCACCCCATGCTTCTCTTCCTTCTGTACCTTTGCATCGGTGAATCGCATAAATATCGTGGAGGCATCAAGCGTGGGTAGACAAATGCCAAGTGCATATATTCGGAGGGGGGTTAGACTGGAACGGGGACTGTCCGTTGCTTTTTCGGAAGTTCTCATACCACGATCCTCCAGAATCCCTTGAAACGTGCTACTAACCCTCCGTTCCCCAAATTTCTGACTACTTCTCCCAGAAATTGATACCGTAATATCGTGGAAGATATTACACCGTACACTCCGCTGCAACGGAGCTTTCAGATAAGCACAGTGCCGCGAAAAAGTTATCGCAACATGTTTTATTTTCCGATAAATACAAATAAATTATCAATGTGGCGAGATATTACTTCCGAATACTTTTCGATATTTCGTTGATAGGTACTTATAATTTATGGAATATCTTCGAGATTCGGAAAATACCAGTCATGTAAATACTTTTTCACACTGGTCTAACCTTGATAATTATTAAATTACCTCATTTTTTATATTTGCATTTTTATATTTTAAAGTTATTAAACTCATAAATTTCTGGATTTCAGTCAGTGTAATCATGTGCACTGTATCAAACCACAATAAGATATAGAATACAATACAATATATTTGTTGAGGTACAGAAAGGTTTTCAAATTTTTTTAATTTGAAAAGTTTTTTCATTTGAAAACTAAGGTACTGTGCAAACGTGACCCTCATTAAGGACCCTTTTCCAATTTCTGTTTCCACCCCACTTAGGGCCATATAGCGGGGAGCATATTGTAGCACACATCCAGATATCTCGAATACCTGAATCAGCGATATAGCGAGAAACAAGGCAGGCAAGGATGTTGTCTCGTCAGAAAACGATCACTCGAACGTTTGCATCGGGCTATACCGAGCGTAGTCGGCTGGTTTTGTCGTAGCATAATAATCGCTCGCGGTAAATCCAAGGCAGTCGTGGAAAAGAATACTATTGTGCCGGTTTCGTAAATTTGTCTTGTTCCGTGACGTTAGGGATTCGTCGCCGCAATTCTGTCTTCCTTCCGGTATCATGTCAATTTGAATGCATTCACTTCGGCATGACGCATAATTCGCGAATGCCGGGGAAGGAAGAAGTCTCGGCGTAGGGTAGGATCGCCATAAACTCTCATTCTCTCTTATTTATCACCCTCTGTGTGTACCATTCCTTCGCTCATCCGCTCGGCAAACCTACCATTGTGGAAAGAGAGGCGGGAGAGGAGGAGGGGGATAAGTTAAGAATGCATTTCGCGTTCGTCTGCCCATCCTTCTCCTCCTCGTGTATATACAGCGATTAAATGCGAAGCCAATGGAAAGTTATTAAAAGAGCAACGCCATCTTTTCACGACGCTTTTTCTCCTACGGTGAAATTCGATTAAACGCGTGACAAAGTTAACCCTTGCCGTTTCAGCATGTTATTGTAACATGTTCTCAACCAACTTTGTATGGTATAAAGTATTTATATATCATGTTAACGCAATACGATAGCTGTTCATGTGTTATGAGTATAAACACTCAAATAAATGTAATCATTTTGTAATTTTGAGCAATTATCCTCCTGCTTAACGGTAGAAAAAATACATCAATAAATTATATCCCTCTAAATAATACAAATAATTGTCTCCTTTTAAAGGTATATATGATATACATAATGAATAAATCCATTCGTTATTCATAATAATTCATTATACAGAATAAATAAATAAAAATGATATTCGCACATAAATATACATTATTTAACTTCATTTGAATATAACATTTCGTTCGAATAAAAAAAATCGGGTATGAAGGAGTATGCGAAGAAACTCGGACATTAATGACGAAGAGGTCGCTAACTGGTACACCTATGTCGTAATCTCGTTCGAAATTGCGAACAGGTAAGTATCGAATGGCGGAGAATGAAAGAAAATGCAATTTTTTACGAGACTGTACACACCGCTGCCAGAATTCAGTTTATTGTGCAGTTACGGAACAGAGGTGGCGGCGATACGATTTTCAGGGTAACGGCGTTTTATGGTTTCCGTCAAGAAATTTTATCCCGCTTGTAGCCTTATCAGACATTACTCCGTTGTTGTTGGGATGTCTGCCAACCTGACTCGAAATACATTTCCCGTCTGTACAAATATTGTGACAACGATTCGGCTAGTCGTCGAGTAATCGAGCGCTGTGTAAAATTAATTTGATAAAGTGTTCGATTAAAATCGCTCATCGCAAGGAACTAGCAAAATTTCAGTATCGTCAAATTTACCTTCTAAAACCGGTGAAACTGAAACTGTTACAAAGTTTCAACTTCTTACATTTATAAGAAATGAAAAATATATAGCAGTCAACATATGTAATTAAACGGGGTAGAATGTAGGAATTAATCAAGTGCTCCAGATTGGATATTTAAACAAAAAAGGGTAGTATAGTCATCTGAATTACTCATGGATTGCCCCGGATAAAAGTTACGACACGATCGTCCATCAAGTTACAGAGCGTATTTCGCGATCAATAGCAGTATCATCCTTTTTGTAACTTTTTTATCCAATGTATAAGAAGAAATTCTACGAACAAGTAGTTATAAGCTTGAAACTGGGGAATATTCTTACATTCCTAAATGGGGAGATAAGAATTTAGAAGTATAGAAAATTGAAGATGTAGGAATCTAGGGGTGTACAATTTGGAAATGTAGAGATCTTGTGATACGGAAATGTGACAGGGATCTAAGGATACAAGGATCTGAGAACTTTCAGAGGATATAGGAATCGAATATAAGAATCTAGAAATGTAGGGATCTAGAGATATAGGGATCGGGTGATATGAGAATCTAGAAATATAGAAATCTAGAAATGTATCTAGAGATACAGTAACCATAAGAATCTGGAAGTATAGAAATTTGGAAAAAAATCTGTGGGCACAGTGTAGGTATGGGAATATGATGATATAGTATCTAGAGATATAGGAATCAAGAAGACTATTATAGCAATCCAGAAGATTGAGGTCCTAGAAATCCAAGGTTCCAGGAATATAGAGATTTAGAAATCCAAGAAGGTACGTCTCAATATAATACACATATTTCGCTCTGATAGTTATGAATAAAATTATGATAAAAATTTATCGATAACATTATCGATATCAACAATACGTGAAGGTGACAGTGGTATAATTTCAATTTAAGCGTGAGAGGCGTAGCCCTGATTGGCTGATGAAAGGCGGCGAAAGTATCGGGTCTGTGCACAAGGATCGATAAAAAGAGTTGCAGCCGAGGTAAGCCCGGGGTAAACGCCCAGGGCCAGTGGGAGTACATTCAGGATCACGAGTGGTCTTCCATCAGATTAATGAATCGCAAAGTTCATTCACGCACGTCATGTGCATTTGTTGATAAAAGTCAGCCGGACACGGTGCACGCAAATTTAATAATCCCGGCCATCCTAACGAGACTCCGCTCTCGTCGTCGGGGGAAAGCTTACGTGAAAAACATGAAGAGAGTTTTCAGAAACCACACACTTCTTGGCATCACAGAATTGGGGACCGTAGACGGAGAGTCGTATTTTATTCTATCTATGCTATTTGTAACTTGCTATTTGTTACAATAATTTTGTGACGCACATGTAATTAAGGAGTCTCACTTAAGTCGTTCATTTGAGTTTCAATTTCTTTATTTTTTTTTAGATTAA
Source organism: Megachile lagopoda (assembly GCA_036983795.1). Taxonomy (NCBI): domain Eukaryota; kingdom Metazoa; phylum Arthropoda; class Insecta; order Hymenoptera; family Megachilidae; genus Megachile; species Megachile lagopoda. The sequence continues at coordinate 11,277,216 of CM072800.1, forward strand.
ATTGGAGTATAAATGGCAAGATTTAGGGATGACAGTGATTTAGGGATTAAACGATAAAGTATCTTTTATGTAAAGATTTTCTTTGTGTCGAATTCGAATGTAAATAGCAAGAAGTCGATGTTAAAGTATCCATGAACAGTATTTGCTCGCGGAAATATAGTTATTGGTAATTACTTCCACCGGTATCAATTTCCCAGATTCGTGAAAGGGTGTAAGAGCCGTTTCGAGAGAAGCGTCGGTGGCGACAGAATCGAAGAATGAACGGTGACCGGGCAATTGTACGTAAAGGGATAACCTTGACCCCGGTACAACAGAGCAGAGAAGAAGGAAAGTTTCGATGGAGCAAGAAACCCGCGAAAACAATCACAGAAGAGTTTCCCAAAGGCGCCAGAGAGAAAAAGCAAAATAAGGATCGATGGTGGCTGCAACCGCGATGCTGAGGGTAAATGGCACGGTGCCGGCAGTCGCGAGGGTGAGGTCCGCGAGGAGGGTAACCTTGACCCGGGGATGAACGACCCTCTCCCGTAGAGCACGTGGCGCCCCTTTCGTCGCTCCACCATCCCTATTCTGGACTTTCACGACTTCCATTCCAACCCTCTTACTCGTCCAACGCCGCTACCACCCTCTCCATCTCCTCCTTCTTCTCCTCCGCCACCACCACCATCACCCACTACCACCACCACCACCATCGACGCCGACGACGACGACGACGATTTCGTCGGAGCCGACGTCGCGTTGATTCTCCCTCTTCTCCCGCCCACACCCCCGCCAACCTCTATCCTCTGTATACACCAGCTCCCTTTCGCCTCTTCTTCACCCTTCGACCGTACCCTCCAAACCTTTCTCTTTCCCTTTCCGAGCGAAATCATTCCTGCTTTCTCTTTCTACGCACTCTCGCTCTCTGTGCAAACTTATCGCGAGCAGGGTCGCGCCGTTTGCTGGGCATTGCCATCCAGACCTACCCTCTCCCTCGATAACTCCCTCGCACCCCTACCTACCCCCCTATCTCGTCTCTCGCTTCTACCTTCTTATTCTTTTTCTTCTTCTAACTTTTCTTTCCTTCTTTTTCTCTTTATTTTTTTGCTTTTATATTTCCACCTCCATCCTCGCGTATTTTCCACGAAGCGCGACGAGGGGCGAGCCAGGGGAAACCGAGAGGGAAATTTCAAGGGCAGAGTACAAGCCCGGGAAAGCAACACTCCGTGGCTCAGGGGCGGCGGAGCAAATTTTTCTCCTGGATGGAGCGCAGGAATTTGAGCATATGAAAATTTGCTTATTTAGGTATTTTAAACTTTCAAATTTGGGGATTTGATAATTCGATAGCCTGGAGAGTTGGGAGAACGAGAATTTTGGGATTTGATAACTTGAGTACTTAAGGAGGTAAACATTCGAAAACCTGGAAATCATTTAATAATTTGGCAAAGTAGTAATTTGCAGATTTTGTAACTCGATACCTCAAATATTTGAGAGTATAAGAATTAGAAGGTTTAGTAACCTGCAAACATGAAAATTTGAAAAGTTCAGAATGTAGAAGTTTGAGGATCTGGAAATTTGCGAATTCTGAAATAGAAAGTAGGTACATATTTTCCAAATGTTAAAATATGAAATTTGATCCAACGCAAAATCTGAAGAACGTAGCCCACACACTGCAGAAAATTGGCGCCGGCCCTGCTTCAGCTTGTTTGCTATCGATAGCGATTGTACCGGATACGAACAGGGCTTGTTCCCGCTGTTCAACCGGTGAAATCTTGCTGGATATTGAGATGCCTTTCGAGCTTGCGCGACTCAATCGATAAGTACGGCGTTCGATGATTATCGGAGCCTTTTCACGAAGAAGAATGACGAATACGTGCAATCATGATGAAGAGACTTGATAAGATTTATGCTTGTTATACAATATACAAAGAATATGAGAATCTAGGAATTACACGATTTAAGGATATGGAAGTTTGGCAACTTAGGGATGCAGGGATTTGTGGATTTATTATATGTGGAATTGTGGACTTAGTAAACCTGGGAATTTTGGGATGTAGAGATTTGGACATTTAGAGATTTTGGGGTGTAGAAATGTTGAGAAAATTTTAGGATCTTAGGGGGTCTTAAGATATGAGAATGGAAAATTTGGCAATCTATGGATTTGGAGATCTACGAGTATTCGAGAATTTGGATATTTAGAAATCTAAAAATTGGGGGTTTGAGAATATGAAAATTAGTTCAGTAATGTATAAATTCCAGAATTTGAGGTATCGGATGCTGGAAATTTTGGACCGTGGAAATGTCGAAATTTGGAATTCCAAAATTGTAAACTCCCAAAAATTTGGGAATCTGTAAATTTATAAATCTCAGGTACTAAAACATGATAAACTTAGGGATTGGAAAAGTTGAAGATTTCAAAATTCGGGAATACAAATAGAAAAGTCGTATGCTTGATCGAAGGAAGCTTACGTTGCAGTTGAGTGTACCAGTAAGGTATTTCCGAAAATCAACCAGCAGAAGTTTTCGCGGGAACTTTTTCCCGGGGCTGTACTTAAATACTCGAAAAAACTGAATCGAACGAGGAGGGCTCGGTGGATGGCTACATTTAATCTCAAAGGGAGATGATAGCGAAGAGGCCACGATTGAAAGAATTTGTTTGCTCTGCCATAATAAAAGAGGACTTCATTTTGAAAGACACGCCTGATGCTTCTTCCCCATACCTCTCTCGCCGCCGTTTTATCCTGTCACAGTCACGCAAATACCGGTTGTGCATCCGTGCCTGTTAACTCGTCAAATGGCCACGTAGATGTATGGTGATAATGTATCGAAATAACAAGATGATCGCTCTGTAATCGAGCCATGACATCTATGTTGATTACCTGTGATTAATGTTTCGTCCGTTCGCGATATCACAGAGATCAGAAACTTTAATTTTTATTAAATAATTCATTATGGAAACTTTACACCAGTCTTTCTTTACCTACTAATTCTATAGTTACTTTAAGACTAGGATGAGCTGGTCATTTTCAAAGTTATAATTATACTTGATCATTAAGACTGAAATGTTTCATAGAAAAATACAAACATTAATGTCAGTTTCAAATTTGATCATCCAAATTGATGTTTTGAAAATTATGCACTATAAAATACAAATTGTTTTCTAAATTATGCATTATAAATGGCGATTAGGCATTTCGTATTTGGCATACTAATAAAATGTTTGAGCATTTTCACTGAACTATCAGACTTAGATTGATATACTTAGGTGACATACTAACAAAATTTTATTGACACACGATAAAATCTATAAACTTAGGGGTCTGAGGTCTGGCTAATTCAAGAAATTTTAAAATATAAAATTAGGAAAGTTTGAAGACTTTAAAATTTTGTGGAATTTGTTACGAGAGCGTAAGTGAAAATTTGCCAAATTTACGTATCGTCATTGAAAGCAGACCGATGCTGAATGTTAACTCGTTGGAACGAAGCTAAATTCGATTGTGTAGGACTAGAAACGTGCGAGCGTACGAAAATTGCAAAGGTTGTAGGTAAGACAAGGCTCAAGAAACTATTCGAAATAGTGCGACAGATGGGAAGCGGGGCCAGGGTCAGTTTTGGAGAAACTTTGTCTGGTCTAAAATGTACCCCGTGTCTCAGTGGATCGATTAATAAATTCGCGAGCCGTTTCTCTTTTCCTATTCCCGGAATAATCCCGTTACAGCTGGCAATCTTACCTACGATCGACTATTAATGTCGGCTCGTGTGTTGTTTCGAGCGAATGAAGGGTATAAAAGATATGGTGGACGCGAGGTCATCACTCACCGCTGTATCCCCCGAAATTGTTGCTTAGAAATTAAGGTGTATCGGCGCCGTATAGCCTCGCTTTTTGCCACGAGTCGTTTAACCCACCGACAAATTCAATTTTCACCGTTCCTTCGGCCTTATAATCTGTCGACGGTATGGAATTATCGTACAACTTTCCTCCACGGTGAAACTCGAAAATTTGCAGATAATTCGTGAGAATCTGTCAATGGGTTAATCGAACCGAGTCACGCGATATGTTTATCCCGGAGAATTCAGCAAGGATCAAAAATATCCTCGATGCTTACCTGAAACAGACAAAGAACCAGATCGTTAGCACGATTCGCTTTGAAAAACAAAATTATAGTATAACGATTACTGCGCACATACGTCTATTAGTCGCTCGTTAAAATGTATCATAGTTTTAAATATTTATTATAGGTTGATCTTGAAACTGATGGACTCATGTCAGGGACACGAGCTGATTTGTGTTGATTTCTTAGCAAATTGATGATAAATTAAATTCAAGTCAAATCTTGCGATCAAATCTTCCAGAACTAATTGATCAAGTGTTAAAGCACAAAATGGTGGACAAAATTTGAAGCAGTCTGAAAATATTCTTATTGCTGTAGTTTCTTGAAGGTCCACATAACAGATTTCAACTATTTGTTGTAGAAATGACTGATCTCCAAGCAGAAAATGGTGGAAGATGAAGTACAGTTTTTGACAGAAACTTGAATTTATCCACTCAACACAAAACACGTTCCAAGAATGATCAAATGTATAAGATACAAAGTGGTAATCAGAATATTTTAGCTGCTCAGCATAGCTTCTAGAGGAATGTTAAGTTGAACAGATTTATCAGAGTGGTACAGAAAATGATCCACGATGAGTCTGAAAATATTTCTACAGTTTCTGCCAGAAAATTGTCCATTCAACTTAAATGTTCGAAGAATCATGTGCGATAGATCAAAAGTTAAGATGGAAAGTGATAGTCCAAACGTGAAACCGTATCGAAATCCGTGGTTTTTGGAGGAAAACGGAGTTGAATAGATTTGAAATATTTATCGAAGAAATAAGTGATAGAGTATTAAGATAGAAAATGGTGGAAGGAAGGCGAGGTGTATCAAGCCGGATTACCGGTGGCCGTTCGTTGAAACCGACCGAACGCGGATCGATTCGGCGAGACTACGAAAGTTAGTACTACCTAAAGTGATTACACGGCTGCCCGATTCGCGCCTACGAAAATTGACGGCGTGTATACTGATAACGAAGATGGGCCTGTCATTTCGTGCCAGTCCGCGCGTTTGTCTGCCTTTCGTTTCTTCCTTTCTCTCGGTGAAAATATTTTCTCTAGCCTTTCGATTCGAACCTTCCCTACTCCTGATCGATAATAAAAGACCGACTCGCAATTTTCTCGATCGACCACGTGAATGCCATGTGAATGCATCCAAATATTTGTTCCCTTCAACGGTAAATGTCATTACGTATCTTGATTACGGCAAACCAAAGCCCTTTCTTCGGATCGTAATTTCTTCGTATCGCTGTGTTATTTAACCACTTGTTATTAGATGAAATTACGGTTGTTTTTGATAAGAGTATTATGTATAACGATGGAATTTGTTGAAACACGTTATCGATCTTCGAAATTGATCTTCAAGTTTCACATTTCCAGATTTCATAACTTTTCAGTTCTTACATTTCAAATCTTGAAATCTGTACGTTTTTAAATTTGCTAAATGTTTAGATTATTTCGTACACTTTAAAATTCTCAAATTTACAAATACCTGAAGTTCTAAACTTTCAAATGCTCGAATTCCTAGATTTCCCAAATTTCTGAACCCCTAAACTATTTTAACTTCTTGACCTCCCAAAACCTCAAATAATAAAATACTCGAATTACCATCTTCCTACACTCCCAAATATTCCAAATACCTAAAATTTTAAACTGTCAAATGTCCAAATTTCTAGATTCCTCAAATTCTCAAATCCCTAAACTATCTTACCAACTGCCTAACCTTCCAAAACCTCAAGTTACCACCTTCCTACAGTCTGAGATACTCAAATTTCCAAATACCTAAAATTTGGAACTTTCAAATGACCAAATTTCTAAATTCCCCAAATTCCCAAATCTCTAAGTTTCTATCTTATGAACGTTCTAACCCACCAAATATTAAAATACTCCAATTATCATCCTCCTACCCCCCAATTTCCAAATAGCTAAAATGAAAAATTTCTAAATTTGCAAATTACCAACTCTCTAAATTGCAAGTTTCCCATAATCAAAGGTATCAGATTTCAGCTGCAACTTAAACTTTAATGACACGGCAAGTGTAAAGGGTAAACATCATGCAAGAATTAGAAAGACTCATCAAGCCAGTTGCTTATTAGAGTGTCAAGATTTTCAAGTGAATATTAACGATGAAATATCTAAACAGATTCGCTGGTAAATCGTCCGTAGAAATGTAGGTCAAAAGTGAACGTCAATCGACGTGTCCCATTAGCAAAGGCTGTTGCCAAAGTGTAAGAGATAGCTAAACATATCTCGGTGAAACTGGGTCCAATGATTTTTAACGTTCGTAATTTTGTCTTTACCAAATCTGACGCTTGTACATAATGGAGAACGTCTCGTGACATAGATACGGAATCGATTAGGATCAGATTTAACCGTGTCCGATTTATCAGTCGTGTTTCTTAAATAAGATTCGCTTTAAAATTACCGCTAATCGAAGCGTTGAAACGGGATCGTAATTACATAGTAGCTCTTTTTCTTAATTCATTAGCGAACTTTAAGTCATCTACTCTCAGATTTGCGTTCGTTACGAATGTTTATAATTTACTTTTCGAAATTTGAGTTCGGAAAGATGCAAATCTTGAAATTTGGAAATTTTTATTTTTAATTTGGACATTTTCAGATTTGGGGATTTGATATTGCTGATGTTTAATAATTTGGATACTTTATATCTTTGAAATTTGAAAAACTTTTCACATTTTCAATTTTTTCTAATTTTCAAGTTTTCAAATTCTCAAATATACAAGTATCGAAATTCTTAAATTTCTGACTTCTAGATCTATACATTTTGTATATCCCTAGATCCACAAATTCCTAGGTTGCGAAATTTCTGTCTCCAAATCCATATAGATTTCTAAATTCCTAGACACTCAAATCTCTATGTCAAAATTCCAAATTCCCAAATTCCCAGATCCTAAAGTTACCATGTCCCCAAATTTCTAAACTCCCAAATTCTCAAATCCTAAAATTATCATGTCCCTAAATTCTTAAACTCCCAAATTCTCAAGTCCCTAAATTTCCACTTTCTTAAAGTCCCCAAATCTCAGTCCTGCAATACCTACATTACCAAATCTCTAAACTACCAAATTTCTAAATCCCCAAATTCCTAAACTTCCAAAAACCGTATATCCCCAAACCATCAGGTCCCAAAATTCTACACCCAATCGCACGTTTTCAAATGTTCAAAAGTCCGCCGAAAAATTATTGGGTATAAGATCTATTGGTACTCGGTTGGCATATTTCCCCTAGGGAAGATTCGGTATTGACTATACGATACATGTCAAGTTATGCGGTCGAGACGAAGCGTCGGCGTCTGGGAAGAGCAAGGAAGGCCTGGTTCCAGGAAAGCCTCGGGTCTGCGGTCAAATTATTTATGGCGATGCGAAATTAAAGAGTTTCGCCCCGTTTGAAAAGGAGCGCCGATCCGGCCCCGACGACGCCGCCGATTTACGTCCTTGGATTCGGTCGGTCGGTCGGTAGGTCGATCGATTCTTCTTACATCCTGCTCGAATCGTTCGAACCGCGAGCTAAAAGTTCCGTCAGCTATCATAGACTAGCCTCCAGTACAATGGAACACCTGCCTGTCTTTTTATTCGATCATCTTAAGGGATAAAATACTTGGTCACGTCAGAATATAGGTTGCAAATGTCAGATTGTTACGAAACCATTGATTTGGTAAACATTTGCGTAAATAGAACTTTCTTAGGAATTTGAAGATGTGGGAATTTGGGGAAGTGGAAATTTTGGCGCATAGGAATTTGGAGAAGTTGAAATTTTGGGGCATAGAAATTTGGAGAAGTCGAAATTTTGGGGACATAAGAATTTGGTGAAATAAAAATTTTGGGGCATAGGAATTTGGTGAAGTCGAAATTTCGAGGCGCAGAAATTTGGACAAGTCGAAGTTTCGGGACATAGGAAATTGGAGACGTTGAAGTTTTGGCGCATAGGAATTTGGAGAAGTTGAAATTTCGGGGCATAGGAATTTGGGGAAGTCGAAATTTCGGGGCATAGGAATTTGGAGAAGTTGAAATTTTGAGGACATAAGAATTTGGTGAAATTAAAATTTTAGGACATAGGAATTTGAAGAAGTCGGTATTTGGGGACGTAGGAATTTGGAGAAGTCGAAATTTCGGGACACAGAAATTCGGGGATGAAGTATTCGACGATACAGAGATACAGTAATCTATGGATTTGGGATAGAAAAATTTTAAGACAATTCAGAGATATGACAATTTCAAGATTTTAGGTCTAGAAATTATGGTGCAGAGATGTGGTCACTTAAGGATTTGAGGTCCACAAGGTATAGAAATTCCAGATCTAGGACTTAACGACTCACAAATTGTGGACATAGGATTCTGAGGACATAAGAATTTGGAGACCTTGGAAATTTATAGTGTATCGATAATTTGGAAATTTGTAGATATGGAAATCAAAGAATTTGAAGGTTCATAAAATATTGGGGAGCTATGAATTTCAAGATCTATAGATTTGAAGATGAAGAAATTAGATTCGGTTGGTACGTTGATCGATTATGTTATGGGATAAACCTTAACATCAGAATGTAGAGGTTTATATAACAAGATTAGGTTTATATAACAAATATTAGGTTATGTAACAAATATTAGGTTGTCACTTCGGTAAATTTTGCGTAAGAACTTTCATTAAAAGAATATTTGTCTTGTTTTTGGTATCATTTGGTTTTAGTACTTTAGTATTTCAGATTAAAGGCAAATGTAACTTATGTTGATCTTTGAGATTGATGGACTATTTTATTGAATACTAATCTACTATTTTTCCATTTCACTGTTTTACTATTTCATTCTTTTAATAAACTATAATATACTACTAAATGCTAACCTTGATCCAGCATTCAAACCCATTCGGCTATGTTGAACTACCTTACCAGCATCCAAAAATTCTTGATTAACCCTCTAAATTATTATATATTATTTTGCAGTGGGTCAACCCATTTTTCCTATCAAGAGAAGATAATCGATTAACCCTAACTCTCACATAGTTCAAAGCCCAGATTAAGTCGATTGTAAATTTTTTCCTTTTTTATCCAAAGATCAATTGTAACATCTGTATATTATTCTCCATTTTATTAAATGTTAAATATTCTCTTTTCATTTTCCCTATTTTATTAATAATTTCTTATATTTAAAAGAATCTCTCATTCCGAGCGAACGGATGGATTTATCGGAGAGATAAATTTTTCCATAAAACAATTCCCAAATCAGCCAACAGTGAAAAGTCAATAATGTGCTCGATCCGTCGAAGCACGTCCTTCAAGCGTCGGTATCGTTAACGCGGTAATTTTTAATGCGGTAATTTTTCACCATCGTTGAATGCGATTAATTATTCAAGCTGTGTCAATTAATTCGTATAAAAAGTACGTATCGCATGGCACCGCGATTATCCACGCCAGTTTCATTCGACGTCAAATCCGTGTCAGAGTATTTTTCGAACTGAAAAAAGCAATTCATCCACAAAGGTACACTTTGATGTAAAATTTCAAATAATATCCCAGATTCAAAAATTCCTGAACTCTTAAAGCAAGTTCCAAAATTCTAGTCTCGAGATTTCAAGGTTCGTTCAAAACTTGGAATATGTTGAGAATTTGAAATTTTCAAATTGTGAAATCGAAAAATTGCAAATATCTATAGATACAGGATTTACCTCGGATATGGTGATCCGAGGGTTTGAAATGTTGAGAGTAGGCTTCAGCAGAGGTTTCTAGATAATTTATAGGGTGCCAGGTGATCGGTGCACACGAGTAGCCATCATCGAGCACACGATCTGCCCGTTACCGTTCTGGAGCAGCGCGCGCTGCCCCGAGGCTCGGCAGAGCGTTCGGGGCATCTCGTGAACGGCCCTGTAGATGGTCGTGGATGGGTAGGTGGCTTCTGGCGAACTGAAAGGATGGTCGAAGGCGGGAGCGAGAAGATGCGTATAAATCGTTCGCGGAAAGGAGAGGGTGGTGTCCAGAAGGAGGAACAAAGACGAGTCAGGGAAAAGGTAGAGCAGAACGAGCACGAGAGAATGAGCGAGAATGTATGAGCGAGTAAACGAGCGTGCATAGGTGTGTGCGATAGAAGGACGAAGAGAGAAGAACGGGTAGATAGAGAGAGATAGAGATAGAACCCCTTCTACTCTGATTCTACTCCCTCCTCCGAGCTTCTCCATCTCCTCTACCGCTTCCTCTTCCTTTTCCTCCCTGTCGCCCCTCGTTCCCGTCCCATCCTTCTCACGGGCAGAAAGTAATCAATACTTTGGGAAGGTGCGTGGGCGAAGCACACGCCTGTAGGTCGCGGCATCATCCAACTTTCGCAGAAATTTTACGCGAAACTACCGCCAAGTACCAGGAACCAACAGGCAAGGACCAATGGACGAGTGTTTCCCATAAGCGGACAAACCCCGAGGAAAGTCATCCGACACAATGGCTGAACTTCGACCAAATTCTTACACCCCGATCACCATTGCTGACAATTATACCCTGGCTACGCGATACGCCCGATGGGTTCTACCATTCAGCAAAATAATTCCTGATACTTAATCGACCAATTTTTGCTCGTCCTACGTGGCTGTTTCGTCTCTTGAAATGAGGGCCAAGATGATTGGTAATTGATCGGAATGAATTGTTCGTGGGGAAAGGTGGTCTCCGGTTAATTAAGATCTCTCGTAAATGTAGAAAATGTCACGAACACGTGGTTACGAGAAACTCTCCAACGTAGATCTGTTTAACTTTGCAGTGGTAGCGAATGTGGCATGAGTGGTGAACTATGAATGTTACACGTTTTAACATAGAAAATGCATCGTATGTGGATATTTGGTTGAAAGTTAAATTAAGTGCAAGGGAATTATCGTATAAAAGATTAATGTGATTCTTGGGCTTGGACGACTATTTATATTCGCGTGATATTTGAACTATAAAAGCATGTGTTATATCGAGACGTATATTAAAGATTTCTAGATTCCTTTTTATATCCTTTTTATATCTAGATTGCTAAATCATTATGTCACATTTCTGCACTTCATATCTATAAAATCGAAGATCTGTAGATATTTCTACATCACTACTTCTGAATACCTAGATCCCTATATCATTAAATTCCTATAACTCCAGATATCTATATGTATTTCTATATTTCTACATTCTCAAATTGGACCCCTATATACCTAGATTTTTGGACTCCGATAATTTTAGATTCTTAGACCTCTATATCCGTACATTCTTAGATCCCTGTATTCTTAGATTTTTAGACTACTATATCCCGAGATTGTTAGACCCTTATATTTTTTGACTGTTAGATCTTTAGATCCATGTATCTGTACATTCTTAAATCTATCCGATCACTACAAATTTAAAAATTTGGAGAAAAAGAATCTTCAAATTATGGAACATAGAAGTTTCAGTCTTAGTTTTATCCAAAGATTCAAAAATGGAAAACTTGCAAATTATCACGTCGATAGAAAAATTGTGAAATTATTAAACCAAGAAACACACCATTAACCATCGCATAAGTGGGAACATAAAGAGAACCAAAATAATGATCGAAGCGAACCGAAAACAACGAAACAATGCAAGTTTACGCAAACTTTCGATCGCAATGAAAAGAGTTATAAGTTAAATCGAACTCGATTAACGCATAACGCATTAATTTCCCGAAAACGCGACTGTCCGGTAAAATCGCGAGAAATCCATTAAAAGCGTAAAATTCAGCTCCGGTAAAAAAAGAAGCACGAGAGAGATCGACAGTGGGAAAAAAGGACGAACATTTGGCACGGTATAAACATTGAAAAAGTGTAGGATAAATGGGAACTGTTTCCTGTTCCAGGATCTCCACGCTCAATCTCCTTTCTCGTTTCGATCTCTCTGTCCCTCTCTCTCTTTTTTTTATCCCGCGTTATTACACTGATTATAGTTTTAATCGAATTTAGGGAACGCGGCTATTTAGGGGTGGTAGGGGAAGCATCTCGACGCCGGTGGCAGCCATGAATTAATTAAACGTACCCCATCGGTATACACGTTCATTTCGTAACGAAACGGGAAAGAGACGAGTGCAATCATCACACGGCATATTCTCTGCGAGAAGGACGACGACGACGAGTCTGGTTCGCGCGACAAAAGCTTAAGTCCCTGTCGCGGTACAATGCGCGGGACAGCGCCGTCTCGAGATTATGAAATTTAATTAAAATTTCGTACAGGACCGTGACTCGAACTGACCGTCCCGGCTCGTTGGCTTCCTACGCGTCTTCGTCCCATCCCTCTCGCACCCGTCAACCCTTATTTCATCGGGTGTCAGTTCGATTTGTTTTTGCGATTTCATCTCGTCATTTCCTCTCGCGAACCTTTCGCTCCAACAGATAAATATTTGCCGATGAAACGAGAAACATACGAGCACACCTTGACCGATCATTCATCCGATTTTTCCGATAGCCGGCTGATTTTTGTTATTGTAACAGGCTATTTCATTTTTAAAGTAAATCCGCTTGATAATTCATTTTGTTTTATCGGGAATGATAGGTGGTCAGTACCTTAATCGCAGTTGTAAGTATTTTATGTTGAAGGTTGTTTTAGACGAGGAGAATCATACACAAAGGGTTGAAGATAATTTTAGGTTTCAGTTGGATGTTATTTTATGTGGATAAATAAAGGACTAGTGGACGTAGGTGATACATGTAGGCTATCAATATTTCAGGGTTTTTTATGTTTATTCTCAATTTTAGATAGTGACAATATAAAATAATTCAGAAGTGTAGTCTGAGCGTTTGAGGATTTGAGAACGCGAACACATGGAAATAAGCGAATTTAAGGATTCAAGGATTTAGGTATTTGGGTGTCCTGGGATTTGGAAATTTAGGTATTTGAATATTCTAGTGTCTAGAAATGTAGGTACTTGGGAAGGTAGGTATTGGATATTCTAGTGTTTGGAAAAGAAATGAAAAAAATTAAATACTTGAACAGACATCTTTAAGACTTAGCAAATTATAAATTTGTAAAACTAGAGATCTTAGAAATTTAGGAATTTGAACATTTAATAACTTGTAACTTCTCAAATGTCCTAAAATAGCTAAAAATTTGGATATTCAGAAATTAAAAGATAAAGCTTGAAGATTTATGAACACAAGAATTTGAAGAGTTCAAGGAATTAACTAGACGTTAACGCCCTAACAATTGTTACCATGTATTCTTGATTTTCGTGGTCGAAGTTAAAGAACAGGCTATCGACGAACAATCCAATTACGTTGGACAGACGAGCATTAATTTTGAATCAGCAAGGGAAACGCAACGAGCTTAACCGAACACGAACTCGTACGTTTTTCTTGTCGTTTGCATTCTCTTCTCTCTCTTGCTTCTTTCTTCGTATCGTCTCGAAACGTAGCACGTAAACGAATGGATAGCTCGATGTTGGAATGGACATGTTGAATAAGTGATGCTCTCGCGAGTGAAATGCCCGGTTCTTTACGTAAGATCGCGTGACCTTCGTTCATGGTCAAGAAAACGAGAAAAGAGAAAGACGAGACCAATCAAAATGTGGAAAACCCGTTGGTTCACCGACATCGAGGCTTGCGTGCTGTCGCAGAGTGGAAAAAACTGTGCTTTGAGGAGTACGCCACAAATTATACTTGGTACACATGGGTTACGCTTTCAAATGTTTACTCGTTATGTCTCGTTATACAATATACCTTTTAATTTTTGGAACAATTAGGGGATGTTTCATGAGACATTGTGAGACACTGTTGATGAGATATTGTGAGACAATTTTGATGACATTGTCTTGGGGCAAGTTGGAATAAACAGTGTTTTGATGCATTAGGTATCAAATTTTAAGCATCAAAAAATAATTTTACCGTATGGGTTGTAAATTTCAGTTTCAAATATTTTTATGAGTTAGAAAATATTGAAACAAAAAATAATTTTTAAAACTAGAATATAAAAACACATTATACACATTTAATACAATCCTATGGCAAGGGATGAAAAAAATATATGTACTCAAACCCATAGTCTGTAAGTACATCATTGATGATAAAGCATACTTTATTTCGACTATAAGATGATATAGAATATTATAAAATTTAACATCAAATGTATGATATTGTAATGTTAGATCAGATTAGAAAGTGACGTTCGTAAAAGAAAAAAACTAAGTATATGTCTACATTTGTAAATGACTTTGCATCCCTTCAGAAATGAATGTAATAATTTCTGAACGATGAACCAATGAAAGTATTTAAAATATTGTTTTATCCCTTCTATCCGTAGAGTTATATTAAATTTGTAACACCTGTCAGCAGCCACCCCAGGGAAATCAACTTATTGAACCTACTTCACAGAATATTAAAAAAGTTCAAAGAAACTTGTCTCAAAATCCCAAGAAACTGAACTTTACATAATTTGAACCGTGAAAGTTTATGATTCGTTAAATAATCATTTTAAGAAACGTCTAATGAAAATCGTGTTAAAGAGATCGATAGTAAAATGATTTAAATACAATCAGAAATTTAGTAAAATATGATATTCTGATATCAATTTTAACGAAATAAAATTTCGATATAATTATTCAACAAGTTTTAGTTTAAATATCCACGCAATATTTTTTACAACTGGAAAATCCAAAACATCTTAAAATTATTTTAACCAAACATTTTAATATCATCGAATTTGAAAATGTAGGAATTTGGAAATGAAAAAATTTAGGAATTTAAAAATTTGAAAAGTTCAAGATTTGGAAATATAGAAATTTTCAAAGTAAAAAATTTGAAAATTTGGGAAATTTAGAAGTTCTAAAATTTAGAAATTAAAAAATCTAACACTTGAAAGTTTGGGAATTCGGAAATTAAAAAATTTGGGGAATTGGAAGTCTGAGAAGTTCAGAATTTGGAAATTGAGAAATTTTTTGACGAAAACGTTGAAAACGTATAAAACTTGCAAATTTAGTGATGTGAAAGTTCGAAAAATTCAAAAGTTGAAAATTGAGAAATTTCTAAAGTAAAAAACTCAAAACATCTAAAACTGGACAACGTGGGAGCATAGAAATGAAAAAATGTAACGAAAGTTTGAAAAGTTGAGAATTTGGAAATTGAAGAAAGTAGGAATATAAAAATGACGAAGTTTCCATAGGAATCCTTATCCGAAGGAAGCCTACGTCGAACGTCTAAGCCTGTATTATCTCGAAGCGTGCAAGATATAACGACTCGTGTGTTCTTCATCTGCTGACCGCAAATCGGAGTAACGCGAGTTAGCTCCGTGATAATTATGGAATTCTCCCGGGTCAGCTTGTTCTTCGGGTTCTTTGCACTTTGCTCGTTCTCGTCGGGGGCACGTCCTGAGCATACACCTCGTGGAACGGTGGAAAAAAATCAAACGAGAGACGAAGGATAATCGGTAGCTCGCCTCTTCGGCTAGTCTTTCGTCTTTCGTCATCGCGTTCGTTCTCAGAAAAGCAAACGAATCCGCAAAGATGCTCTTCAGCGCTGTAGTCAGCGGTTTCTTCCGGTGCGGTGTTAATGATCCCCGTATCTTCGTTTCGCGAGAATAAATGACGAAAGTTGCGCATTATTTTCCATCCCCTTCAAAATTATTTCAAATTCATTCATATTTTCGATCGGTTCGCTATTTTTACTCGTACAAACGACTAATAATCTCTAAACTTCCTTTGAACAAGAACTAACATGTGAACCTGACAATTTCTTAATGTTCCAGTCTTCGAGTTTTCGAACTTCCATTTTTTCATTCTTAAATTTCTAAGTCTTCAAATTTTCAAGCTCTCCTAGTTTCCGTATCTGTATGAATTCTCAAGTTTTCAAATTTTCATACAGTTACAATTTTATTGAACCCGCAAGATTTGTCTAATGAATAATGTAAAAACTATACATTACTTTGTTAAGAAAGCAATTATTAATTTGTACAATTTAACCGCAGACGGTAAACTATAAAAACATCGTAAAGCAAAGTACAATTATTAAGAACTTTAACAATTCAACCGCAAGGGGTAATAGAATATAAAGTACAATATCGTAAAAGCAGGATGGTTATTAAAAGAAGATGTAGACGTCTTTTATGATAACGTTGAAGATTTTGGTAACGGATCGGATCGACGTTAAAATTAATGTTAAAATGTGTTGATGGGTAAAATAAACGTTACTGCACGTCGTGAAAGATGTCATAATATTACGGTAGTTCGACTGGTATCAACTTGTATGCTAATGAACGCGTGTACCGGTGAAGGCTGGTTTGCAAATGGCGGCCATCCACCCTACAGCAAGCGACAGCCATTTCTACGCTGCGATTTCTTGCTCTCTATACCCTTCCACCAACCATAGTGCCGCGATAATTTTCCCAGTAATATTAACGCGTTATCTGTTATACTAAAAATTGTATTTTAATGTTAACAAATTTTATCTAACGTTTTTATAATAATTTTCCATATCAATTATCCGTAAAATGAAATATTACATATTTTTAATATACAATAATATATGTTATTAATTAAGATACGGAAATACAAAATATTACAATTTTTGAATTTAGAATTTTAGTTTGGTTATTTACAAGTTTGGGGACATTAAATTTTCGAAGTTTTTAATTTGGATTTTTTATTTGCAAATTTTGGACATATTGAATTTTCAAGGTTTTTGTTTCAGAAATCAGAAATGTGTCAACAATATTAAATATTAAAGATTATCGACTCTATTCTATTAACAATGAATTACTATTAATTATACTGTTAATGTATACATACCACGTTGAAATGAATATTTTTATAGTTTCAGTAAACAGTTACATGTATAATATACAAGCCCAAACCTTGCAAAAGATAGTTTTTACTTTCAAGTATTGTTTTAATACTACTAAATAGAATTATACGAATACAATTAAGTCCCATGTTGCACTAATCTAAATAGATATTCACATATTCCTCTCAAACCTAAGCCTGCAATATTTAAAATAAAACCAGGTTTGTATTGTTCACTTAAATCGAGCTAAGTTAATGACCTAAACTCCTTGATCTAATCCTTTTTTCAGTGACTATCTACACCGATTGGAAAATGACTAAAAGTACTGTGAAATTACCGATCAATAACAAGTACAAATTACGCAATAAGCTCCATAAAGTGTGTGTACTTGGTGATTCTAAATACCTACGTATCAGAAAGGAGCGCATTCTTGGAATAAGTCGGAGAACAGCGTTGCTCACAGGATAATCGATGTTGCAACGTTTCAAATCGAAGGATGAAATACACCGAGTCGTGGATCGTATTCAAGGTAACTTGAAACTCAGGTAGATGAAAGTATTAAGAAACTAATTCCAGCCTTCCTAGAAAAAGGTCCAGGTCTTTTGAAATACAATCGAACCGACGCAGATGTATCCCTCACAATGCGGACAAGATATACCTGAAAACCTTTTGTTCGTAATTTCCCGAACTGAAATTTCTGACGTGGACAAATGAAAACTTTTGACGAAATCGACGGACAGCCGACCTAAACCATTTCCCTGGTCCGCCATCGTTACCTGACGAAACGTGCGAAAATCGACAATTACTCCTTTGTCAATCTTGACAATAGATACTTTGGGAGCAAGAGAAGTCTCAAATTTTATACGGTATATACTTTGGCGTTATTGTAAAATTCCGAATGAATATATTTTATGTACTGGCTGGAGACGAGTGACTTAGGGTTTAGGGTCAACTCCAAAAATTCGAGGCAACTGTTTGTGTCAGTGATTTACAATCACTAAAGTCGTTTCGAAAATGTTCGAGAAAATAGTTTTTGCAGATAATGTGAGTTTGTGAAATTTACTGAGAGCCAAAGAACGCTAGACGTTGTCTGACTTCAAATTATTGTTTTTGGAGTTAATGTTGTCTGACGAACTTTATGTCTATGAAATTAGATAATATTTTAGTGGGATAGTCAGCAGTTTGAGCGACAAAAAAATAGTACAACGGAGACAAATACTTCAATTGTACTTTGTGATATATCTATGCTATAAAAACAAAACATGGAGAAATATTTCTGAATTCCAAATACTTCTACATCCCTATATTCTTAGAGCTATTCCTTATGTATCATTATGTGAATCTGTTTCTATGTATTCCTTAGATCTTCATATTCTTGTATCCCTAAATCTCTATAATACTATACATCCCAGAGATCTCTATGTCTCAATATTCCTACATCCCCCATATTCGTACATTTTTTATACATATATCTCTAAATTGTTACATGGGCAGAACAATATATCTCCAAATCGATATATCACTAGATCTCTTAATATTCGCCCCTAAATCTGTAAATGTCTATTTGTCTATCTGTAGATCTTCAAATTTCCAAATCACTAAATCTCCAAATCCTTAAACCGCAAAATAAATCCGTAGATCTCTCGATTTCTACAAATCTAGATCTCTCAAATCTCCATATCCCTAAATCTCCAAATCCTTAAACCCCAAAATAAATCTGCAGATCTCTCGATTTCTACAAATCTAGATCCCTAAATCTTCACATAACTAAATCTCTAAATCTCCATATTCCTATCGAAACTAAAGCAAAAGCGCACAATGAACCTTGAAGCACACTCCGAAATTATTTGTGCCTAATATTTATTCTAACAAATCCGAAATTATTGAGAATTCATTTTGTTTATCAAAAGTAAGTTACACTGTATCATGTTTATGGAATACAAGAAAATGTTAAAAAGAAATGTTGTGTTCGATTCGAAGCGATTCAAATTTTCCGCTCAAATGCGGCGCATACAGACACCTACCTTACCGATGCGGGAAAAACTTGATACGCGTTTTCACCAAAAGATAGAGCCACGCACAACGGTCGCGCGTGTTTCATGCGGATATGCATTACACATTGCGCTCCACTGTCTTTTCGATCCGTTCTATCGCAATATTGTTTTTTTTAAAACGTAAATATTTATTGCATTCGTACAATACAATAATCGTTTGTCGATAATTTTTTTAACGTCTCGCAAAAGTTTTGCGGAAATTTTTGTTTCGTAACGTGGCGTGGTCTAGTACGTCATTCGGCGCAAATGGGTGACTAAAAATCTTATCCTATTTGCGTTAACAATATAAACATCCGATTTATGTTCAACCTTCTTTTTGTGTACATATACTTTAATCGTTCGACAGTGCAATTACATTCTACGTATTTTCGATACAAAATGTAAGGACAGAACTTTGACTGCATACTTAAAATGAAATAAAAACAAAAAATAATTAAAACAAAATGTAAAATTTTATTACGTTTAAGACAAGTATGAGAAAATGAGTAAATTCAATGTAATATGGTTTTATGTTTAATGCAATAATGGTTTTATGTAATATGGAATGTTCGTGTGGTTTTAGCTCCGTATAAGAAAGATTAATTATAGCTTGAAGTATAGTTTAGTACACGAAAAATATATTAACAGAGTAATGACACAAATGTAACAAAAATTTGAACGAGTTTCTCAACAGGAGGGTCTACTCCTATTTAAATGCTCTCGATTTTGGTGAAAGCTAGAAAACACCCGACACAGATTCTTTTTATATCGAAAAGAACTGTGATTAAGTCCTCTGTATCCTTCCTTGATCGAGGGAAATAATATATTAATAATACATTCCCTTTGTGTGTATGTTACACGATTGTGTTAGATCGGTCAAAATTGTACTAAATTATTACAAGTCTATTAAAAGTATTTTTACGAATATGTTGCAGAAAAGATATAGATGGTCAACGATTAAATATCTTAATTCTTATAATAAAATATGTATAATAAAATGTTACTAACGTAAAATTTGTAATGGAATTTTGTCCAACCCAATATTTGCACGGAGCATCAATGCAAGCACCTCGACGGTAACAGAGATGAATCGAGCAGCCAACAAGAGTATTTTGCCGAGATAACACGGAAATAAATAAAAGCGGTCGTTTACCTGAATTCTTGAGGCGTTTATTGACACACTGTATCCTCGATGAATGAATAATGTGCCTCCTCGTTTTCGAAATTTTCATCGAACACGAAACTGCCTGAATATTTTCGAATCAACGGCGAATCGGATGATCTTTATTGGCGAATTTATTCGTACACGCAGCTGATGACTGTCATTCTACGATGATATTATAAAGTGGCGGAAGCGTGGAGGTGGAGAAAACGCACGCACCTCCCTCTCTCTATGTGTGTGGAAAGTTTTAGGTAATCTCAGATCCGATAGCCGGATTCCATGTGTCTTTTGAGATCTCGCATACGGCGATAGGTATGGTGGTCTTAAGGTGATTACGTCGCGAAAAATTCCAGTTTGCTCAACTAGCTCTGAGATTCGGTTGGATTCTTACTTTTTATCGGATGATTATATTTTTCAACAATGCTTCACTATTTTGAGAAATTTTTATTTAATTATGTGGTTTTAGCTTGACTCGACATGTTACTGATATAATACAAGATGGTTGGACCATTCAGATGGAGATTCAAAATTTCTTAATTTAGGATATTGAAAATGTTCTCATTCTTAAATTCTTACATTCTCAAATTTCTAGACTTAGGTACTCCTAATTTCTCAAGTACCTTAGCAACTTCTTAGATCACCATCAAATACCTAATTCACTGACTTCCTAGATCGCTAGAAATCTATGTCTCCAAATTTCTAGGTTTCCACATTTCCAAGTTTAGATACCCTTAATCTCTCAAATATTAAAGTAACTCCATAGATCACCAAATACCTATGTCTCTGAATTCCTAGGTTTCCACATTTGTAGATCTACTTCTAGACTCTCAAATACCTAAGTGAACAACTCCCTAGATCACCAAATACTTATATCTCTAAATTCCTAGATCCCCAAATTTGTGGACTGCAAAATCCTAGTTTTCTACTCCTACATCCCCAAATCCCAAAGTCTCCAAATTAAGCCCCTAAATCCAGATCCCCTATCCTTAGATCCCAAAATCTCAAAGCTTCCAAATCCACAAGTTCCTAAATTCCTATTACCAAATTTTTAGCACATTTCCACTTTTTCAAGTACTCAAATATCTCTAAAAATTAAAGAGAAAAATCTCTTCCACCTTGATCGACATTATTTTCCTAGAGATCGGAGATCTGCAAATGTACTTAACTCCTTGCCCTATGATTTGTCAGGTGCGTCAGTCAGAACTAATCACAATAAAACAAAGAAAGTTGAAATGTTATGTCACTTTGGTATTGACTATGTAAATAATTGGACTTGAACTTCAAATTAAAGCGTATTCATTTAAAATTGATTATGAAGTGCGTCATGAGACTAGTAAAAATAGTACAAGTTGGAGACAGAAATCGAAATTAATTCTAATTACTATTTTTAAATACCAGTACAGTGAACATTGGATAATCCTTTCCCTGATGCTTTTAATCATTGTCCACATATTTTATATTTCTAATGTAGCCATTCGAATCTTCCAGCAAAGTGTACTTTAGAATGTGTCGCAGGATTTCTGTTTAACTGCGCATAGTTTCTCGGATCTCCCTCAAAACATTTTTCTATTGCTTAATTTCGTTTTATCCGAACGAATCACGATTACACGGTTGCACAGCCCACTTTTACTAGCATATCAGGTATTATATCATTCGCATTGGACGTGCATGCACGCATAACGAGGCGCCCCTAACGCGCTCGTAGTATTATGGTCACGGAAACGGAACCAAAGGAAACTTTTATCCGTAGAAGAGCTCTATCCTCCATTCGTCCTATTTATGGCTTAACGGTAAAAGCTATAATTGTCCATAACAGTGCGTTTTCTACAATAGCGTGTTACACATGGTACGCTTTCTATTGCTATATTTTGCTACACTGGAAGTGAGTTGGCCAAAAAGTTCTGTCGTTTTCCAAAGATACATTAAATACAGTTCGACTGTATTTCTTTAAAAATCAAGTTTAAATCTTAAGTATGAAAGTAAAATTTTATTATATGACGTAGGGATTATTTTTATAGTGTATAAGGAAAAATGTTCGAGACGTTTAATCGTCTGACCATATCTACGTTTACTCTTCTTTAATATTCTTCTAAGAATATTTGCAACAGGAAAATTCATAAAACGAAATCGACACAAACATTTATAACCGTACCGTATATTATACCTGTCTCCCTCGAGACTAAACGTTTTTACCTTTATGAAAACAATGTCAATTACATGTCTGTAATATAATATTGCAGACATCAATACCTATTTCTATTTATCAGGTGAAAAACTTTGTCTGCTGTTTGTTAAGATACTACGATGTAAGCTACAAGGTCATTGAGGGCAAAATGTGTTGACGATCAAATTAATGTCATCTACTGGCAAAAAAGACATTATTCCTGTTTAATAAAATCAATAACATGGATAAGTAGGTGCTCTACAGGGACATGTTAGATCATCTTTCACCGTGTCACCTTCGAGTAAATTGCTATTATAGAGGATAGAATTCCTTTTATACAATCAATTAAGCTACCATAGGTGTAGTTGAAACATTAAGAAAATTATGAAATGTATAACAATTAAAAATGTAGAGAAATATACACATTGCTCGATATTAAAAAGAGCATGCTGCTTTCAGATCATTCAATTGTTTCAAGTTCCGTTCTAATTTTCCATACAGCTGTTAATACTCAAAAAATAATTTAAAAGAAAAAAAATACTTTGTTCGATGAGTCAGAAAACTGTTTAGAGCTATTGGATCATAATATCTTCAAATTTCGTTGAATTACATATTCAGTCAGTATAAAGCTATAGAAATTAAGGAAAATGATTTAAAGTGTAAAAAAAGACTATTTGCGTTTCAATATGGCAGAAAACAATTTAGAACTGTTAGATCCTCCACATAATTCCTCAAAATTTCGTCGAATTACATATCCAGCCAGTATAAAGCTAGAAATTAATGAAAATGATTTAAAACGTAGAAAAAGACTTGGTTCATATTTCAATATAACAGAAAACAGTGTAGAGCCCTTATATTATAAAATCCTCCATATAGTTGCTGCAAATTTGATTAAAATACCCGGTCAGTGCAAAGTAATTATAGTCGAAGAAGACAATAAAAAATGTAGAAAAAATCTCGTATGATAGAAAGCAGTTTACTCGTAGCCGAGTATGTTTCGAGGCTGCGATAAATCGAATCGTTATTACGGCACGACAAATGTTTCGCCATACAGCGGGGCCACGTGTATTACACACAGGCAACTGAATTAATTATCATCGACACCGAAACAACACTTTCCGGCCAAGTTAAATATGCGTTAACGTTGAATTTTCATTTCCCGCCTTGTTGACACCGATATAGCTGAATTTCAGGGACGATCGCAAAGCTGCGCCACGTGCGATAATCAAGGCCACGTCCGGCTTAGCGAAGAAAAACACAAAGCATAATAATTCGACGGGACTAGGTTGTCTAACGAGAAAAGAGTATGTAACGTTGCCATGTTTGTGTTACGACGCGACTGGAATCGACCATTTTGAAAATTTTGTCAACACGATTTTTGTTAACACTATTTTTGTTTGCTGAAAAGTTTGCGTTCGGGAAAGAAATGTGGTACATCGATTTCGATAATTTTTTATTCTTTTGGTGACCTTGTATATTGCACGAGTATTTAGGTTATTATTGTCGAATCTTTCAATTTAAATTTACCACTTGAAATTTTGCAAAATTTAGAATTTTCGATTTCTGAAAATTAAAATAGATTACAATAGATATTTATTATACTAATGGGATCATAAACATAACAGATTTTGCTGTACTTGCAAAAGATTGCAATTAGTAATATACCTACTTGTTTAATCAGTCTTCCTCTTTCATTTCACAATAACAATTCCAAATTAAAATTTTTGCAAAAAATACTAGATGTTAAAAACCTTGTTTACTTGTCTTTTAACAAGAAAATCTTATGAAGCGTTCATTCCGTTAAAAATATCTTAACACACATAGCAGTTTAAAACTTCGACCTGTAGTGTAAAAAATGATGAAAAATATATATTTGATGACAAATGTACAGATCGTTGAAAACGACGATGTATACTATATACCGTACAAGCACTAAAAAATTCAAATTTTTCTGTGAAAATAAAATAGATAACATATATATTTATCGTTCGAGGTTGCGTCGTAAAAAAAAAAAACAAGTAAACTGGTCTCTTCTAACGGTATGGACGACTTTACTACATATTCAGAGATTTCACCAAGTGAATCAGCTATTACGAAAGCTCGAACTTTGATAAGAGAATTAATACGAAACACAGTCACAAATTTCCCTTTTAAAACAGTAGTTTCTTCAACGGAGACTGACAGATTACAGACAATTTAAATTGACCAAAAATAGAAATCCGATACTTAATCATTGTTTCATGGAACAGTTTGTATGAAATTGACGGAAGATATTAAAATGTAGAAATTTTCAAATTATTAAATTTGTTAACTGGTAAACTTGCAAATGTACATATTTCAATTTGAGGTTTATGGATTTGGCAAATTCTTCAATTTAAAAATTTATGAATTTGGCAAATTCCAAAATTTAGAAATATTTCAATTTGCATATATGATCTCCCAAAATCAAAAACACCATTTTCTTTATATTTATTTTTCTCCCCAAAAAAGAACATTGCCTGAAAGTGCCTACATGGATTGATAGAAGCATAATAAAAGTCTGAACCGTTGACGAGGGGTTAAAATGAAATTACGGAAGAGATAACTAACGTGTAATCGTTTCATACCTGTCACGCACGCGCGCAAAAGTATACCGGAAGTCAATGTCCTAAGTTCAGTTAGTCGGTTGGATTACGATGCACAGAATACTATGAGAGACTTCTTAACACCGACTGCTTAGATTATATTTTTTAGATCTTATTTGGACTCGAATCACACGGATGCGAAAAAGTCCACGGTTACGTAATTTAATTGGCGAACCATTAAACACACGATTCTAAAATCTTATGTAACGACGAGAGGGAACCGAATAGACGAAAATTAACTCGCGCCAGACAATAATTCGCCTCGAGCCACGTTACCGATATGAAACCGTTAATATTTCGTCGTATTTCAAAAGTCACTTTCGTCTATTCGTGTGTGTATGTGTGTACACGTCATTGTACGTGTTCTATTGACACCAAGGACCGTTAGACAATGTCTAATATTCGTTCATGTTTGTTATTATCAATCTGTTCGAGCAAACGGGTTTGTAAGAAGCGTTGTGAGTTTCGAGTATTCAGGAATATCAACATGTACCTATGGGCAGACGAGTGCCCGTCAAAAACCTTACGCTGTGCACGGCGCGTGTCTTGAGCAAACTTACAATTTTCAAATTCAGAATTTTCGCATGTTCAAAATTTGGAATTTTACAGACTTTGGGGCTTGAAAATTTTTCTAGAGACCTTTGGAAATTTTAGATCTAAGAATGTAGAAATTTATATATTTAAGAATTTGGACATTAGAAAGTATGAATACAAATTTTTTAATTTGTAAATTTGACAGGTTATTTTATATCTTTAATTGTAGTTCCAAATTTTTGTGACAGTAGGAAATTTTGTTGCCACAGAATGGTGACTGTTGAAAAGAATTTCTGAAGAATATTATGTTACCTGTGAAATATTATTCTATTCCATTTATATATTTATATATGGGTCTCATAACAAGTAATTTGTTAAAAAATTATTAAACGCTAAATTTTCATTTCAATATGAATGTTAAAATCGGTAACTGCGTTTATACGCTTCAAAATAAACCCAAAATTATCAATTTCAGATGCACGTGATCAGTAAGCGGAAAACAACGAAACTTTTTTAAGAATTTAATATCGTCACGGAAATTTTCTAGTATATGTACTTTTATTTTAAATGCCTCAAGATGTTCGAAAAATTTTGTCATGTAATGCAAAAAATAATGTAACGTATAGACGACGCATAAAACACGTTAAACGACAACCAATCTTAAAGATATATATTCCACGTAATGTTATTAGAATGGTTAATAAGTATCATACTACATAGAGACAACTATTCACTTACGTGGAACAACGTAAGTTCATTTTATTTTCACAAGTTCGTCTATAATAATTGACACCATATCCGAAAGAAATAAAATACTTTTCGGCAAAATAAACGAATCGTGAGAAGCAAGAGACACGGTAGAAATGAAAAAACGTAGCAATGTTCGATTGACAAGAAAAGGCGCGAAAACCGTCGAGGCGCGCGTGATCGGCGAGCGGTGTACGCGAATTTCTAACCTCAAAACCGGAAACGCGATTACAAATGGAGAATCGACGAATAGAAAATGGCCTAATTTACCTCGCAGCATCGCCGTTTTTCTCCTCGATGTCTAGCCGCTCCATTTCCTTCGATAACATGCCACCTTCCGCAAACTTATCCAGGGACATGATGATGTTTTGTTTTTTCTTCGTTCGTTGAAAATTTCACACAAAAAAAGAACCGATGGACTATTTACAACAATACTCGACGTCGTTCCAGCACTGTTCAATATAATATATATTATACTATATATATAATATATTCTTCTTATTATTTATTTTTTCTTCTAAATATCTTTAAACGCAGCTTTATTCACCGTTAGCTGCCGCTAATCGACTGAGGTAGACAAACACTGGCACTAAACACTGGCTGATTTCTTGTTCGCGCGACCGAACGAACACGAATGAAAGAGAGGAGAGTAAGAAAAAGATGAAAATAGGACACAACGACGTCGTATACGCGATGAAGACACGAACACGAACGACGTACCAGACGAAAACTCTTTCGGGCTGTCCGTACAGTAGCGTCCTCTCTCGTTTCCTTAATTTCGTACTCCTTCGCGCGTGTTCCTCCTCCTCCGTTTCGCTCTCGTGTAAATCGCACGCGCTTCGTCACTTTCGTCGTACACGCTCGTTAACTCGGCCCTCTCGTTTCGATTCTCTTTTGCACGATGACACACGGTATCACGCGTGACACACCGGGTTAAGCGAACAGATCACACCGGCACCGTTTCTCCAACTTCCTACGGGATAGAGTCTCGTTCTCTCGACGAGCGTCGAAGGGAAGCTCGCGCGGGTGGAGCAGTTTCGTGCTTTCCTCCTTGCCTCTGCTCCTCGGCTTTCTACTACCGTGCCTTCCCTTACCCGTGTCCCTCCGATTTCTCCTTCTTTCTCGCACGGCTGCCTTCTATCGCTCTTTCTCTTCTAGCCGACCAAGAAATCCCTCCACGTATCGAAGACGCGCGAGCACTTTTACCGACTAAACGGAGGAGACAGCCGAGAGCTCGTACGTGATTGGTTGCACGGGACGATTCTGGGACCGTGCGTTATCCGGTTCCCGCTACCGCTCTCTCACTCTTCTATTTCTCTCTCTGTCGCTCTCGAGGAACGATGACGAACACCGTTTCGCGCGATGACACAACGGGTTAGAAAAGCCGGTACGGAAAAAAGAGGAAAGATACGTTCCACGGGAATTACGTTGGTCCTCTGGTTGTTCGCGCGTGAGATGCTTTCACGTTTCGGCTAGCCACGTGGATTAAATTCGACGCGAGATATTGGTGCGCGTGGTATCGCTTGGCCGAATAACGAAGTGACACGACACCCGGCTTCCGTTCCGCGTTTATACTACGCTCGTAAATGACACTGGCCTTTCTTCGGACGTATACGTGGGTGCGCCCTCTCTCTGTTCTCCGCTACTATTTTTTTCTTCCTCTCTCGCTCCGATCGCCTCTTCCTCTTTCTCTCTCTCTCTCTCTTTCCCTCTTGTTCTCCCTCTGTCTCTTCCGTCTTCGTTCTTTTTTTTCCTCGTGCCGTACCCCTTTCACCGTCTCAGGCCGGGCCGCCTTCGATCACCGCTGCTTGCGATCACGACGAACGCGCGACGATCAATGGGGAATAAACGCTCCGAGACGAGGGAGATTCTCCGTCCAAGTTTCACGCACACCTACTTAGTCGGAAGTGCGTACGCGCACGGATGTCGATTACGGAAGAGAAAGAAAAAACACACACGGCTAGAGGAGCAGCGTGCTACACTGACGCCGGTTATATTGGCCGGGATATCTAACGAGAAGCGCGCTGGGAACACTGATATTATTTTTATAACAACGCGGTGCGCGGCCGTCCTAGGCCGCGCCCAATATACCCCCACCTTCTGCTACCTTTACTCCCCTCCACAAACTGTCACTCCCTCTCCTACTCATAAGGGGAAGCCTTTACCGTTCGTCCCCACCAAACACGTAGCGTGTAACGCTCGGGGAGAAGGGTGAATAGGAAAAGGTTCTCCGCTATCCTGCGTGGGTATATCAAAGCCGGAATGATATTTTCTTCCCGTGAATGCCGCCTTGCTGCCAGAACGTTTTCTTCTTTTTTATTCCTCCTCGATTATCGTATCGGAAGCGTTCAAACGTCGAGTAAATCACCCGATATTTCCTCGTACGGATTCCTCTTCAATCGCTCAAGAATCACGCGCATCTCTCGTTGTACGCCGTGATCGGTGCACACGTTGGTCGCGTAAGGAGGCGCCATCTGATGGACGCCGGCAAATACTAAAACTTGTTTTTCCATTTTCCGACATCCGTTTCTGGGATTCGTTCAACTTGAGCTTCTACAGAAAGGCAGATCGTGAGATTTATATGCGAGAATTGGACCGTAACGGATAAAGAATTGTCTTTGGCACATTATTCATAATTAATCCTTAAATGTAGGACTTTTTTTAAATTAACTGAAGCAGGGGTCTTGAAGGACCCATAGGACTTAAACAATGTACTTCAGGAACATATTATTACATCGTCTTCTCTTCAGTTTCCGTAAATTAATAAGCGATGAAAACTTACAGGTACAACTCGAAAAGTTGATTTATTAGTCGAGACGCAGGAGAAACAAAGTTAAAATCATTTCTTTCGAGACTAAAGATCAATAAAACGAAATTCACAGAATCTTTCTGTGTTCATAAATCATTTAGAATGTTTTAAAAAATAAAGAACAACAAATTCATTGAAATTTGTATAAAAACAATCGTACGCAAAAAACAGAAGTAGATGAACAAATTTACAGATTTCGTTGAAAAACCATTATTACCATAGAGAATGATACCATAGATATTTTTTGAAAAATTATAGTTTTCAGTGGTTGTAATTACTAGGATCGACTTGTCGACGAGCTAAGAAATGTAACGCTCCAGTCCCAGGCTCGTCGACATCAAGAGCACTTCTCTGATCAACTTGTAACCCAAAAGGGGAGAATGAAAGTACTTAGCTACCAGAACTTTTCTAAAAGGACACCGCTGCACGTTATTCCGCGTGTATTTCGCTCACGATTCATTACCACCCAAGTTATAAAGCAAGGGTTGATTGTTACTTTTCATATGTAGGGCAGATTCGTATATCACTACAATTTGAAACAACTGTGATAATTTAAAGTAAATCTACACTCGTAGTTACCCTTACTGAGAAGTCATGTACCAAGAAAATTTATATCCCTACATTTCTGTATTTCTAGATCCTTGCGATGACTTAAATATTTGTGAAAGATCAATTTTATTTACATTTTTGTTGTTAATATTTTTATGTGCAAAATTGTCTGAATTGAATGTATGAAAGTACCTCAGTCAAAAAGTAAATTTTATTCGTTAATTGATTTCCTATTTTATTTGTATGCTTGCAGCTGTAAATGAATACAATGTTGATATAGAGTAGCATACAAGTAACCATAAGGGTTAATGAGATAATTTGCAATAGTTCCAATGTACAGCGTTAGGTGTTCAAATTTGTGTAGAGGGTTTTGGTAAAAATTTGGAAGCATAAAAAAAGAAGGAGCAAAATCACTGAACAACGAAATACGGATTCCCTGGTGTCCGTGGAGGCGCAGGATTGATTCCGTTACGGAGCTCTCTTTGTTCGGCCAGGTAGAAAGGAAGGATTCGCCTTTCTTTTGTGCATGCCTGCAGGTATATGGGTGCAGGTCGGCCACGGGTATTCGTGGCTTTTCTGCGCTCACGTTTCATCGTCATTATCTTTGGCAATGACGAGGGTGTTATCCTTGAACTAGATTTATCATTCACAGAATCGTGGTCGTATAGCACTTGAATTTCTGATCCGTCCAAACGCCTGCTGTAATTGTGTTCCGTTAAGCTGTCCGAAAATCGAAAGCAACCTTCTTTCGTCAGATACAAGCCCTTTCTCGTTGACCGAACCCTCGTAAATTGTATATTTTGTTTGTTGACAAATGCAGAATTTGCGTTGCCACTTTCAAATCCACGGTATGCCCTTAACAAGTTAATTATCATTTTGGAATTATGAGCTCTAATTAAGTATAAAATACTTTAATTTCTTTATAATGAATAAATTAATAATATTAATTTAAGTATAGAAGGAAAGGAGGTAGACAAATGTTTAACAAAAACAAGTCTTTTTGTTCAGTTCTATGATTTAATTAAATACCTATAATATGTTTTGACTGCAATTAATTGTTCTTTTATCAAAGACTAGAACAAATTAATCAACTATGCAAGATTGAAAATGATACATTATTACCTAAAAATATTGAAAAATTTGTACAAAACGGAAATAGTAATTTATAATAAATAACTGTAGACAAATTGTTGGTCCAGCACGTACAGAGATATGATTACCTTTAAAAATATAAAGATGTCGAACGATGATCCGTGAGAGCGTAATATTAAAGACGAGTTCTACTTCGACTGAATGGTACACCTGTGCAACTTGTGCTATGATCTCCCGGAAGAAAACAAATGATGATTACAAATCACCGAATTACGCAAAGGGGGTTAGAGGATAAAAAAAGTATGGAACCCCGCGAGGGGAGTGGTCACATAACCGAAGAGACGTTGATCCACTATAAACAAGTGGACAGCCAGTTATAATACCAGGTCGAACTTGAATGTTGAATGCGTTTGGTCGCGTGGATGCACCATGAATTTTTATTATACCGAACGACTTAACAAGTGATAGAAACAACTTTCTTCGCCGCAAAACAAATAAAGTAAACTCCGGTAACAGAGTTAATTGATCAATCATACAGTATTCGGGTTTTTCTCATATCCATTATTGTATACAGATTGGTTCGACTAACTTTAGGAATCCAATGTTCAGAACAAACAGTATCAATTTCGGCATTTGTATGAAAACAAGAGTACAGAATTTACTGCGAACCTCATGGAGGACTTTTGTTCCTCTTGATAATCGTTGGGATAGGTTGGGGCCAGTGTTTAAAGATAATTAACAGTTACACGGCTCGTAAATATCGGTATCAATGAAGCGTGGCCAGAGTATGGCGTGGGATCGGTAAATGGTTTCCGGACGCGCAAAAATAAATGTTTCTGCTGTTTCAACTTCGTGGAAACTACTCCTGTTTTGCGAAACCTGGTCAGGGCTCTGATCAGATTGTCTATAAAAAATACCGAAGAATCTTGTATCGTTGCTCATAAAAATATCTCTCTTAGATAGTAAGTGAATTTTGTCGCAAACCATAGATTTTGAAATTAGAAAATTACAACTTCTAACATTGCTTAATTATTTGTTTTTGCAGAAATTTGAAGATCTGAAGTGTGAGAAAAGGAAATTTAGAGATACGGAATTGAAAATTTAGGAATAAAGGAGCTGTCAAGTTCACACATGTCTCGTTATGTAAAGGAAGCCTAGGTTTCGCAGAGTACATCCGCTTTACGAGCGTTTACGGTGTTCCGTTTAAAACGCTTCCACATAGCAGGGGTATACCTGAACGCAATTACCTGGTCAGTGTTGTCAACGCAATTTCCAATGGCAATGTCATCCACGTGATTCCATAAAATCGTAAGAGTGGGTAGTTTAATAACTGGGACGGCTATGGAAACGAACGATCCGAAACGGAGGGAACGAACGAGAGCGGCTTTTACCCCTCCAGGGTGGATCAGCCGGTGGAAGGAAAGCAAGGAGGAGCGACGTAATTCGGGACAGGAGGAAAGGGTCCTCCACAGGGAGTATAGAAGACGACGGGTGTACAGGGGTAGAGGGAGAATTTAGATGGGGACAGGAATGGTAACGGCGGACAAGAGAGAAAGGGAGACAGAGAGAGAAAGAGAGAGGGAAAGAGAAATGCGAGGGCGCGTAAGGGTGGCAGAGACCTGGAATCAATAGTGGCCACGCACCCTTGAAGAATTTTCGCACCAGCAGCCCGGATGTCTCAGGACGAGCTGGGAAAGCTTTCTCTGCCGCTATCGGATCCTGGTTCGCTGTCACGAAAATCAAATCGGAACAATAGTAGTTTCTTCGAGAAAGTCGACCAAGTGATATCGTTTAACTTCGGCAAGGAACATTACGTTTTGACGGCCAACGGAAAACTATGAAACTGTAAGATATGTTACGTATTTTCCGTAGGGTTATGTGGAGGGAGGGGGATAGTTGATCAGAAACTGTTAATATTAATATCACGATTTATATCTGTTGTCAAAGGTTCGCAATATGGCAACGCGCAAGTTGAAGCTGTTCATTTTGCGCATACTGCGAGAAACGTTAACTGTACAATGATTGGAATCTTGAAGCTAAAATATTTCACTTTAAATTGAAGTACAAATTGTTTTAATTAGGGATACTTAATTTCGACATTACGAGAATAACAAAAAAGGTAGCAAAATTGGAATGGTGATCGAAACTGCGTGTATCAGTAATTATAATTTGCATTCATTTGGAGAAGCATGGAATCTTCAAAAAATATGAGAAACATCCATTGCATTAGTTAATTGAGAAAAGTTAAACACCTAAATTTTCACTGTATTTAGAAATTGGTTGAGTACCATCAGTTGACATTTTTAATTTCTATCTTCCTGCTAGCGAAAATTTATTAAATGTTCACTGTTTTAAAATAACGTGGAAAATTATGTATACCTATGCAAAAATTAATTAAGTGCGTGTGTAAATTTGCGTTAAGGTAAGTTCATTTAGAAAAAATAAAGAATTTGTTTTACGAAAAAAGCAAAATTATGATCAACTGTTCCATCTTTCTCCTATTAGATGTAGTAATAAGCAATTTACTACTTCTCTGAATAAGATAAAAAATGTAATTACATTCGAAAACATTCGCTACAGTTTGTAGCTGTATTTAAAACACAGTTGATTAACTTAAACGCAAAAGCGTCATACTAGACACATTTTTACGCGGGGTTTGCATCTTTAATGAAAATTCGCGCGGATATTTATTGAACGTGCACTATATTAGTATAAAACTTAACCTTTACGCAGTCAAAATGAGTTTACTGTACTCACTAGCCTAATTTATATAATTAAAGCGTTTCAATCATAAATGAAATTTTTACATAAATGAACTATCCGAATGAGGATTAAACTGAAGTTCTATTCGCACAAACACGACTTGAAAAAAACGTTAAGAAAAATAAACTTGAAGTTATGGATTCCAAAGATGTATAATTCTCAATGATATAATTTGTTAATTCAGAATCTTCCTAAATTTCTGCATAAATTTTCGACTTCGAAATCTCCATGGATCTTCGTCATCGCGTACACAGTTGCAAGTGCCCGTCAGCTTTTCAACGGGCACTTGATCTGCCCAGTGCTGCTATAAATCAGCGAGCAAAGTAGAAAGGATAGGAAAAATGGCTCACCTCCAGCCACCGCCAACTTGGCCAAGGGATGATTCTGGTAGGGCGTCGCCGCTACCCCTGAAACAAGGAAACGGGAAGTTGTAGGACATAAAAGGATACAGGAATATGGACAGTAAATATAAGGTATTCAGGATCGGTATAATTTTACTCGTTTCCGATACACGTTGCGAAACGAAGAAAAAGAAAAGACAAAAGTTGACGGATACAAAAAGAATTTTCTCGTCGCATAATCTTATATTATACGGTGTTGAAACGGTTTCGAGATTTTCTGTACGCGAAAGAAATCTGCCTTTTCCCCCCGTTAATCTGTTCGAGCACCGAGACTGTTGCAAAAAAGATCCCCTGTGTTCGATCGCGTATTATTTTTGGCCTGAACAGAGGAGAATTACAAAGTTCGAAAGTCCGGGACATTCACGGGGAGAAAAAAGTTTCGTACCGCAGATAATTGGAGGCCGCCGCGACATGCATATTAATTGTGGTCTATCTGACAGAGGATGAAAAAAGAATTAATAATAACCGCGTCACCGTGATACCGATCTGGCCGGTCGGTTGGCCAGGTGCAGCGTCTTCCGTGATCCGTGCATATTCTTGGGGGTTTCTTTTTCACGGTGTCGTTCTTTTGCCTCGGTCACGCCAATTAAGAGGCATCGCCGTTAAAATCACCTTTACGCTACTTTCGTTACCAGCTACCGTGCCTTTAATTTGTCGACGGAGAAAGTTTTGATTTTTCCATTTTTTTCAAAAGCTTCACTTTCACCGTCCCCCATAGAAACATCCGCGATATCGTGTTACCTCGACGTTTATTGTATGGAACTCGAATTTTTAATACCGATTTTTGCTTCTTGTTCTTTGGTTTCTTTTTGGATACTTTCTGTCGAAACGCGTTTATTATTCATCGAGAAACACGTTGAACAAGATTTCTTTTTTAAGGAAGTTATTTGTTTACAAAGTAATTGAGAATGATAGAAAATTCAACTTGTTTATAGATGGTCAGGGCACTGGGTTAGTTTGTTGATTGGAATATTTAAAGATTTGAAAATTGAAGTTGTATTCTCTGTATTTCTAAATTTTTATATTTTCAAATTATTGAATTTTTAGACTTTCAGAAATTTAAAAAATTCCAAATAACTAAATTTGGACAGCAAAGAACTCCTCGAGTTCAGTAACTAGTGTTTGACAGTAAGAGATTGAAAATAACAGAAATCGATTTCCGTTTGGAAGTGCGCTGGTAGAGCGCTTCGAGGAAATAATTCAAAAATTAAGGCATCTGGGGCGATCTGAATGGATCGCGACAGCAGTTATGTTCAAAAGTCGCATTTTCCGCAACATCAAAGGTTCAACATCTGACAATCGCCTATTCTTGTATCGTCTTAAAGCGGAACCATTGATGCACCATCGCTACGACGAGGCGAGTGCATTCAGAGCAGGGGAACGTTGAAAGGGAAAAAAAGGAAGAGGGTAACACGCGAAAGAGGAGGGTATATAACAATTATTGCACGTCAGCGTACCTCAATTTCGAGATAATTAAGCGAGGCCCTTTACACCTGCGGATTGTGCCAAGTCTGTACACGCGCATACCCGTGTAATTCTCTTTTTCACCATGACGATCTCTGCTCATCTGTGGATGTATACGCGTGATAAGGAATCGCGCGTTGAAAGAGAGAAAAAAAAACAACGGAGCCAGACGGAAGAAAAATTAAACAGAAACAACCCTAACCGCCTCCACTTTTTGCTAGAAAAAAAAGGCCAGCTATAGTCACGGAGAAACATTTTGCGCATCTTGACTTAATGTTCTTACGTGCCCTTTTCTTCAAGGATGATTAATAGCCATTAACAAGGGAAGCGGTCCGGCATAAAAACCACGGAAAGATTTCGCGTCTCAAAAAAAAAGGGAAACATAATTTACTTGTAGGCAAGCTGTTTTAATCGCAACATTATGATTCTTGCGTCGCCCGTTCGCGAATATTAATCACACACATGAGCGGCTGTTTTATTACGCGAATAAATTGACTGTAACGTATCTTGATGCAAATTGCATAGTCGAGAACAAATCTGACTTTCCTAGGGAAAATGTGGGAATCAAAGAAAAACATTCTTGATGTTCTTTAGGAATTTTTGAGCATTTGAAAAGTGGGACGAATTTGAAGGCGGAGGAATTTGGAGACATTGGGATTTCAGAATTTACCAATATGGAAATCTAGCGATTTGATGGTCTAGGAATTTGGGGATTTAAGGATACTAGAAGATTTCAGATTTTGGAGTCTAGAAATTTGAGGATCTAGGTATATGGCGATCTAGGAATTTGGGGATGTAGACCATTTGAGAAACTTGAGATTTGGGAACTTTGCAATTTAGAGGACGAGGGGTGTAGCAATCTAAGAATTTAAGAATCCACAAATTTGGTGATCTAGGGAGTCCAGTATAGAAAAAGGGAATTTAGATATTTAGAAATCTAAAAAATTTGAGACTTCGATAATTTAAGTAAGTTTAGAAATTTACAAGCTAATGTAATTTGTAATTTATGAATTCTGAAAAATGAAAATTCGAAAAATCGGAAACTTGAGAAAATTTAGGAATTTGAGGAACGAGAAATTTGAAAATTGCAAAACTTGAAAATTATAATATCTGAGCGTTATCTTTACGAGAATACTACTTTAAGATGATAGAACGACTCGAAGGAAAATTAATCGACGATCGTCTCGATGTCATTAGATTCGAGAAACTGGTTCGTTAACGGATCTCTCGAGAAGCGTTTGGATGATAATCGCATTGTCGTTGCAGTACAAATTACTTAATTCGACAACGTGTACCACCTGATCGGTATTTCGATCGAAACTCCTTGGTACTAATTGAAAGGTTCCTTCGCGTCAGTCACTTTCGCTTACGTGCCTCGAAAGAGTTGTATGATCGAGCGTATCATGCCTGCAGTTTATAAATTAAATACCGTAGACATTTATGGCTAATGATTTAATACTTCTCGAGCTGAGGAAATTCGGGAATTTTAATATTTCGAAATTTAAGGACTTGAGAAAATTTAAGAATGCGAGAAATTCGGAAATTTGAACAATTTGGAAGAAAATTTTGAAACATAGAAAATTAGTAATACAGAAATTCAAAAAGTATAAATTGAAAATTTACATATTTAGAAATTTGAGAATTTAAGAAACTTGCGAAGTATCGAGAACCTGAGAATTTAGGAAACTTGGAAATTTGAAAATCTAGAAATTTATAAATATGGGGATTTGGAAATTTAAAAAAATTAAGAAACTTGGGTATATTGGGAACTAGACACACAGGTCATCCCTACGTGAAATATCCACTTAACATTATCATTACACTATTCATCATCGCTATTACAATTACATCACCATATTAATATTGTTAATATTCCCCATCCTTACAAACCTATTAACGCGTTTAAAGAGAACAGTGTTCCCGACAAGGGTGAACTTGTCCCTCGATATCGGCCGAGAAGCAAACAGCTTAGAATATGAATTACACGTGGACACATAGTAACTAGTTTCAAGATAATAGTGAAAAAGTACAATCACTTTGTCGGCCGTGTTTGAATAGCGACGTGGATGAAAACCAAGCGTTCGAGAAACGATAACCGGCCAGATCAATGGAATTTTCAGAAACGTAACCCCATGAAAGGCCAAGCAAGTTGGTTATGTGAACGCAGCTGCACGCGAGGACGAGTATCGAGACTCCTGTTCATCAGGATATCGTCCCTCGAGGCTCTTCGTAGGAAGATACTTTGAGCAAACATCGGAAGAAGTGATCCTATCGGACGGGTCCCAGTCTGTCGCTTTTTGTTTTCGCTCTTCCGTAGCCACCGTTGCTGCTTCTTCTAGAAAAAAGATCAGGTCGGGAAGAAAAGCAGAGGCGCGAACGAAAAGCAACAACTAACCATCCAGTTTTATGTTTACCTAGCCACTCTTTGGACGCGTCAATTCTCTAAGAATCGTTACATAAAGGATTACCCGATAATCCTCGTACAAAGTCACACGCGTAAAGCGAGTGTTGAGACGTGAAATGATGTTGGGATTTGGGAGGCGAAACGGGAATACTTTTTACAGCTATAAATATTCTATATTTATATTCTCTAAATGTCCTATACAAATATTCTTCGATGTTTCTTTCTATTTAAATATCTTTGACCTGCAAAAATAATTTCACAATTTTCTTCTTTTTACTTCTCTTTTCTTTCTTTCAATCGATCATGACCACATCATTTTTTATACAATTAATACAACTTTAGACGATACTTGTATCGTTCATGAATAATATTTGTATCGTCATTTTTTAGAATGTACGATGAAGTTTTATCAATTTTAAAACGTGTAAAGGAAAAATTATTTGATACGCAAAATGGAAGATGTTACAAATGGGAGAATAGCGACGACATGTTTTTACGTTATTATTTTTCCCTGTATTTTTACCCACTTCATAAGCGAAGTTTTGAAAATTGTTACAAATAAATGATTTTGTGATCTAAGTTATGTGAAACTGTCAAATATAATTTTGTCGGAGTATAAAATAGCGAAAGTCATAAATTTGATAAAATGTATAACCGTCGGAGATGTATGAAATTAAAGTCAACGGCATTCAACATCTTACTTAACGATTGCAGATGAAACGGATATACACTCGAATTATGGGCGAGGGTAAGTAAAAATCGAAAGTAATTTATATTATCGTAGCTCTCGATCGGGAAGGTGTTAATGTCTGTGGGTTTTGATTGCGAAGATAAAGATCCCTAAAGTTTGTCTGGACAAAGTGCGCTTGCGTGATGCGACATTTGCATTCAATGTGGATGCAACAAGTGCAGAGTGAACATCATCGGCCCCTTCGTAAACTTGCGACTCCATAAAGAATTACGCTGCAGCCGTGAAATGCAATTCGGGAAAAAACATACCTATGTTCTATAAAAAACAATACGTAAGAAAATGAATAAAAAAGTTTAAAAAAGAAAAGCAAGCTGCAGTTACTGATTAATTTAATAATTGGGTCATTTTGTGCACTACAAGGAAGAAACAAGGTGTATGAAATTTATCTTTTCTGAAACATGACATTAATCCGATGTAAAGATTAATGAAGGATACATAAAGATAATAAAGTTAAGAAAAAATGTGATACATGTTTTAAATACGTGTATCGATATGTAAATAAATTTTTACATTTTTTATCAATTTTTTTGTAATTACATAATTAACTTTTTCCTTAAAAATGATTTTATTCGTATATTTCTCTTCGAAATTCGATGCAATTAAAGAGAAGCTTTCATCAAGATTAAATATTTCACATCTGCTGATTTTACGATCTTTACGGAATTACTTACTAAGATTCCATAAATCACAAAATTTACCCAAGCGAGTTAATTTCTCGCTGATACATATTTACGTTAAATTTTAAATACCACCGAAAGAATTTCAGGGGTTTTAAACCAAAATATCCGGAAAGGTCGCGAATTTAATTAGCAGACTAGTAACAACTCGAAACCGCATGAAAATGCTTTCTAAATCTTCCCTAAAAATCGTTGCGGTCTGAAGGGTTGTCAACTTAACGAGAAGAAAAACCGTTCGCGCGAGCAGGCATGACGGAGGCTCCGTAATTTGATAAACGTGTTATTTCGCCGGCCGATGTTTCCCCACTCGTTAATCGGCAAAAATTGTCCCCCGTAATAATCCCATCGCGCTTGAAATGCATCGCGCACGCACCGTCCCTTCGAACGATTAAAAAAAAAACGCAGAAACGTCGGGTAAAAAAAAGGGAGAAAGAAAGAAGGAAAAAAACCGTATCAACACAATATCCAGAAATTCGAGTTGCGCCTGCGTGCCGAAGCAGCCGGCTGTGCATTGACGCAACAAGTGCATGCAGGATGCACCACGAGCTACGAGGGAGAAGGGTAAACGGGGTTGGGTGGGGTGGTATGAGAAAAGTGGGGAGTCGAAAGGGGTAGAGGACGAGCAGAGGCAGAATTAAATGCAAGGCGAGGGAGGGGGCACACCACCAGACCAGGGCACGAGGTTGGCACGCGCCGAGTGCAACGATTCACTTCAAGAAAAGAGAGAGAGAAAGGAAAGACGAGAAGAGGCAGGCGGAACGCGACATAAAGGAAGAGAAGAAAGAGAAAGTGCATTGCAACGAAACGAAGAGATTTCGGTGATGGGATATCAACCGTTTCGAACTTCAATTGCACAGCTCGATCCGAGAACCTCAGCGTCAAAAGACACTTCCCAAGGTGGTCCATGAGTTAGCGCCTCTTTCGCTGATCGAAATTAAACCTTCCAACTTCCAAAATGTACCTGTACCATACCGACAATTTAGCGGTACTCATTTTCTTCGTCTTGTTAAATGACATTAACATTATTTTACAACTGATATAATGATTATTCATTTCTGTTTATGAACAGAATCTCGGTCTACTTCTGACAAAGAATGTACTAATACAAACATTTTCAAAAGTGCTGATATTATTACCTGTATGGATTCCATAGAACATGTCTTTTAAAACAAATGGAACACGATGTGTCGTACAAAACATGACACATGATGTGTCACAAAACATGATACATGTGTTACGCAAAACATGACACATGTATCATGTACAGAGATATACATACTTATGATTGAATGAGATAGCAAACTCTGTCGTTGCAACGTCGATTAAGAATCAAATAAAATTTGAACCAATTAAAGATGAGCTTGGCAGAAAACTTGAAAGAGAAAGTTTCGAATATCCGTCACCAGACGAGATTACGAATGTTTTCCTCGTATGGAGCATTTGTTTACGATTTATGAATTCGAGGGGACAAGTGATACAGAAAAACGACTGGTCCCTGAAGTGCAGGAAATGCAAACAAAATGCAGTGAGCCACCGGCTGCAGGGGTCTAACCTACCCCCATGTACACCCTTCCTATCGTGCAACCTGACTGACCTGATACGCGCCACGAGGTGCAGCGGTCTTGTTATGCAAATGAGAAAAGTGCACTCTCCG
Organism: Megachile lagopoda; assembly: GCA_036983795.1. Lineage (NCBI taxonomy): Eukaryota > Metazoa > Arthropoda > Insecta > Hymenoptera > Megachilidae > Megachile > Megachile lagopoda. The sequence continues at coordinate 11,317,854 of CM072800.1, forward strand.
TAAGTGCAAGTGGAAAGAGGCACACGATATTCACGTGTGCAATTCACGAGATAATGCACTTGCCACGGTTACTATTATTGTCCGGTCTTGTCCGGTGGTTACTCGGGTGCAACGCGAGCCTCCTTTCGATAAGGATACATATGTAAATTTGAAAATTTGTCAAGTGCCACAAATTTATAGATGCAATTCTTATATTTCCATTCTAGATCGCTAAATATTTTTCCTAGGAAACCTAGATCTGCGCTTGGTTTTACTCTGATTAGAATCGTTCACTGCAAGTTACAAAATATTGATCTAAATAGTGTGGTGGTAAATAAGTAATAACAAAAAACGTTTTGTTTATCACATCCAATATGTGTATCATAGCGTATAGTAAACAATTGCTATGCAATCCTCGTATGAAATTTCATGCACCATCGTAGAACAAGACCTATGAAAATTAATAAGGTATAAACTTTTCGAATAGTTCCATGTACTAATAATTTTAAGAATTTCAAATATATAAAATATAGTAGCTCCGTGTTTCATGATGAAATTCGAGACTTTAAATTGCAGAGCAGCAGATGCCCTCAGGAAACTTTATTATTTTAAATGCTTAACCTTGGTTTACAAAAATACTGTAATTATACGGTAAGAAACAGTGGAAAGGAAGATGTTAATTGCACCAATTCAATTGCACGAAGCTGGTTTACCGCAACAGAAGCGTATACACTGGAACAGAATAATGTACAATGCACGTGCCTGCATTGTGTGGATGCACCGCAAAGTGGACTTCCTTTCATCGGCTCCAAAGCAGCGTTTGCGGTCATCGTATTAACCATGTGCATGACTTTCAATGTTTCCAGAAAGAAACCACGTAACGAAAGATGTATTCGAGTCATGAATGATTCAATGACAATGAATCTATAAAACTGCAAATAAAGCAGCATCGAATGTGGATATCAGGTTTTGTTTGGTCAAAGATAGACAAAAGTCAAGAGACACGTGAATACGTATACGACGAGAATTTTTATTAAAATGTTGCGAATAAATAAATGTTATTGATCAGAGATAAATGTTACATTGTAGTAGATTTTAAATGGCGTCTGTTAATTGTGCTTTTTAAATGTTCGACCGAATTATCTGGCATGACAGGGCAACAATTTAATTCCGGTCATCGACGGAAATGCTCAATTGCAACTTCTCAATCTGCTTCCACTATCCCGGAGCAAATTACTTCGAAGTAAATTGCAATGAGTCATCATCGTACCCCATATTTACATTTATGGTGGTAAGCGTATACGGGAATTTTCTTGGCTCTAATTCCCTACTCTTTATCGCGTAAACGATCACCGAGCAACATACAAGAAATACACTGTAACGCAGATTTCATTTTAAACGCACCTAATTAAACGATAAATCAGGGAATATATGAACGTACAATTCGAAATTAAATTACCGAGGGGCGGATGAAATAAACGTTTATTATTTCAAAGATATTATTTCAGGTACGATCAAACCAAATTACGCTGTAATGTTTATGTACGCGGAATAGTGATGAAAATGAAAAAATTTGAACATTTGAAGATTTGATATTTAGAAACTTCTACATTTCTACATTTTTCAATTTCAAATAGAGTTTTTATTTTCAAATTCAAGTTGGAAGCTTAAAAATATGCCAATCTCAAATTTGAAAATTTGGAAATACAGAGATACAAAATTTACTTCCTCGAATTTGGTAAAATGTAAGTTTGAAACTGTGAAAGTTGGGGTTATAGAAAATTTAACAATCGAGAAAGAAAATATACAAGTTTAGGAATTTATTAATCGGAGATGTTAGGAAATTACAAAATTTGATCTGCTGGTGCTTCGTAACATGACTTGTAATTTTTAAGAATCCAGAAATTTAGAAATCCGAAAATAGTTCACATATTTTATTCCCGAAAAAGGAGGGGGTTCGAAGAGAGCCTATGCAACCGAACGTAAAGACCACGTGAATTTCTGAATCACGTGGACAAGTATTAATTCGTCAGTAAACGTGTGCACTTTACGCGTACAGAATGAAGTCCAACAAGTCCATAGATGTGATAATAAATATCGTTAAAATGACATCAATAGAACCGCGCACGATATAATTGTCACCATTCGTTACGAATTTTCTGTTCGGTTCTCACAGTCACGAGGCTACGAGTAACGTCACACATTGGCGGGCTTAATACAAAGAGGCCGATAGAGCCAGTTAAAGGAAATAGAATCAAAAACGCGGCGGATCCCATGGAATCATTGTAAGGATTTTTGAGGGGTGAGACCCTCGGACTTTAAACTAGTTTCCGCTGGTACCAGTTTGTTTCTCGGTGGTCTTCCTTTTTCTTCCATCTCCACCTATTCTCGCCCTTTCTACTTCACGTCACTGTAGCCATCTTACAAGAGGCGCTTTACATTTGAAACATATCGGCTTATATGGAAATGAATGTTTAGCCATGCATCGGTCCTTAAACATCAAAAAACGGCAGAGCGATGTCTCGCTGTTGGAAGCTGATACGCGAGTTCCACGAGCGGTGCAGAAAGACAACTCGGAAGTGATGCTCTGTCCCTCTGAATCGACAATCCGTCTATTGTCGGACAACGATGCCTTCGCTCAATCTTCTTGCCGGCAATCATGAAAGAAATTTCATTATGACAACGGTTATATTCGTCACCCTAATTGAATGGCCACACGAGTCTAGCAGGTTTTCACCAAATGATATTCACTTCGGTTGTAAGCGTTAATAATTGTTGGAGAGCCTGTGTCTAGGAAACTCTGCAGAACCTCTGTTCAGCATGTGATCCTAGTCAATTTTAACGAAATTCCACGGAGTCGTAGGTCCACGTTTATAATACACACTGGTGAAAGGGGAGAATTGTATAAGTGATCGTTTATGCAAGTATTGTAGCCATTTCTAAATTTCAAATCAGCAAGCGTATTAATTATTAATACTGAGATATAAATATTTCAGGAATCTAATTTGCAAGTTTAGAAATTCCGATAGCTCAATACGTAGAAACTTGAAATTAACTCAACCTTCTCTGTCGATGTTACTTGAGATTTGGTATCAAACTTACTTGACTTGACTGTTTACTTGCCTATTTACTTGACACCTACCTTTACTTGATATCTACTGCGACATGGTGGCTGGTGTCAGACTTAGAATCCCGAAGGGTAATATTAAAAATGTGGAAGTTCAGAAATTTAAGAAAGTAACAAAATTTAGAAATCTCAAATTGACTGCTAATGTTGTTCAAACCTAATAGAATGTTTACCAAAACCGGTTAGCAAAAAACATTCTGTTCCCATCGACAGTTTAATACTGAAAGTAATATTTGGCGGCGGCGTGTAATTTTTTTATCTGTTTTGAACGGTGCCAGTTCAAAAGCAACTGAATTAAAAAGTGGCGGCCAGTATAGCTCGTTATACTGTCCACTTTCCGTGTGCTGCATTTAATTGCTCTTATCTGTTGTCGAGTATCGTTACGAGCGGCAGCAAATCCTCAGTTTATACGATTGCCACGTTCGTACGGTCGATAAGGTTTCTTGTGGCAAAGAGGAGTCGGTGGTGTGAGTATAAACGAGAAGAGAAACAGAGAAAGGAGCGAGGTTGGGGGATGGTGAAATAACAGATTGCAGTTGTGGCACGAGCGAGCAGCCTGGGCACAGCTCGGAGCTCGTAAGGAGAAGGCAGGTGCCACATTTTTTTTTTCTCGAACGCCTGCTTCACCACCGAGAAGGAGGCTGCCTCGGTGTGCAGAGGCTCCCAAACGCTTCTGTAATCGTGCTCGAAAAGAGAAAAGTTCTCTGGAGGGAGAGAGAGGAACGTATGCTGACCGAAACGTACGGTAATTAATATCCGACAGAAAGTTTTATTCACCGCGATCAAATAAATCTAACTCTCTTATCGTTCGTCGGGGAGCGAAGTAATGTATTGTAACGAAAAGAATGTCTAAACATTTGTTGATTGGATTATGGTAACGCACAAAGCTAACAAATTAATATTTTTATTTTATTCTTTGAAGCATAAAGTTTCATCAAAATTACTGTATGCTATTCGTTGATTTTCTTAATACAAGACTGGGTGACAGTTGTAATTGTCAATTTTGTAACATCGAGTCTGACATGGTTCGATGACATTAAGGGATGATAACACTCATATGTAAGTTTAAAGCGTGAAGTTTAACGGGGATGACAATACAAACTTATCAATATTCTAAATGGAAAAGCAGTGATCAGTTACTTATGTTACTGTGCATCAAACGTAGTGATACAATGATTCTTTAACAACTAACAGTTTGCTATTAGAAACATTTACATGTATGATAATTTTCAGCAAATTTTCTCAAATTGATATAGCAGAAGTTTTTACTACACATCTGTCATCAATCAATATAAAAATTTCACGAAATACATAAGATGCCAGATGTAGATCTAAACATATTCGTATCTTCATAATTTATGGGTTTGAAGGGTGCAGTTAATTTTCACGATTTTTATATAAATGCAACAATACGTACCAGCGATCCGTGTATGCGAGATGTATGTGGCAGCATGCGAAAAAACAGTGCAAATGTAATTTGTATTCTACAAACGTGCATAAATGCGGAAGTGGAAAAACGGTACTAGTTTACCATTGCAAAGAAAAGAGCGCATCGTAAATTATTCAAGAAACATCTCGAATCTCGCGAACTTCGAGCGAAGTATATATGTACATATCTAACGAGAGCTGTGAAGATTCGAACATTCAAATAATTTGGCTAACTTCGAATACGAATTTCAAATTCGGATGCTGAATTAATACAAAAGGTAGAATTAAAGGAAGTTCTGAGACTCCATAAATACGTGTCGGAGAATTATATTTGCAGATCCAAATATTGGAATTATGTGAATCTTGCGAATTAGGATCATAGGTAGCTAGAGGTCTAAAGATGTATAAGGATTTAGGAGATGTAGGGATTTGAGGATGTAGGGATGTAGGAAACTACGGATGTAGGGATCTGGAGACAGAAATTTGCAAAATATGAAATAGACAAATTTTACAGATTTGAAGAAATAGAGATTTAAGGATTTAAGAATATATAGCTGACGATGTATGACTCTAACCGAGAATGTAGGGAGTTGTGGGTATAGGGATGTGGATATAGAGATCTATGGATCTAGAAATAATAATATACTACTGTAGGCACTCTGAGACATAGAAATCTGGGAATTTAAGGATATGGGGACTTAGGAAGACACATTTTAATCTAACACACACTCACGTATTTAACTTTCTACAGTATAAATCCTTCGAATTTTAAATTTGAATTTCAGCAAATCATCCGAGTTTCAAATCCGAATTCCACCGGTATTCGAGCCATAAGTCGTTAAGCTTCGTGTCGATGATATCAAATGTCTAAAATTCGGGGGAGCGAATGAGTTCCACTGAAGATAATCTTGGGGGATTTTTGCTTGGACACGTTCGGCACGAGTTCGAAACTCTCGCGTACTCGGTCGCGCGGCGCATTTACTCGCGTGCGGCCAATTATGCACCTCGTTATGCCGGTATTACGCGTGATCTCTCTTTCGATCGAGAAATTGCTTCCAGGGTTAATAACCCTTCGTGAAGTTTGTGTAAGCGATTACACGAAATTTTTTTCGAAGACAAATGGACTATTAGCACGTAAGGACAGGCTCGTTTCGGTGCTTTCCGCGGCCGGTAACTGGAACGTAATGAGCCGAATACCTTTTGAAAATGTTTAATTTGTAATGCACGCGTAACGCGCGCGTGATACGCACGGACGTTTCCTGCACGATCGCGAGATTTACGATCGTTTCAAGAACGACGGTTAACAATTTTCGTCGAACAAGCATTTAATTATGACCGCAACAAGGCAGTTTGCGATTAATTTATTTAACGACCGTTTTTATTTGCATACAAGGTAGTTCGCGGTGCGATGTATGCGTAAAGCAAAGTTCCTTATCGCAAAGGTGTTCGACCGGGAACGATCAATGGAGCGACGAAACGTCTTGCCGAGCTGTAATTACGTTTGATTTGCGACAGCTTTATCACACGAGATCCAGAAAACGTACGAGGAAGCGTTAAATACTCACCGTTTCTTCGGTCCGGTGGCCACCGATGGCTCTACCACGAGCGTAGATTCGAGATAGGTGTATCCTGGAACAAAAATGAGAAAACTATTTTTAACGGACAGTCGTAGATCCATTATTATTGCACGATGTATAGGGGAGAATATGGTGTTTCACGACCCAGAGGTTCTTAACCTTCCCAACGTTTGATTATAACAAACAGGAAGGAAACAATATAACTACTCACTACGGTAACAAAATTAGTAACAGAAGTATAAACATGCCTTAATTAAAACTTATACATTCCCGAGTATATAAGATTAATTTACAAAAATATATTTGCAAGGCCCCAAAGTCTTTCATCAAAATAAAACTTGAAATTCTCTACCCATTTGTGTGAACATATCTCGAAACGAAATTCAACCGTTGAATGTACCACTTGCTTAGAAAGAGAGAAAGTATTTTTTCATAACAAAAAGAAGTAAATCAAAAGGATTGATACAATCGAGTCGATTGTATTGCTAGAATATTCTCATAGTATCGGGACAGTAAAAAAGATTAGTTCACTGGGTCAGCACGGACAACCTGTTTGATGCCGCGGTTTATCTGAACTTTGACCCTGATCCGACCAACCGATGGGATATTTTCCCATGGAAAAATACGCGGACACCGGTTTCAACCTGAGACGAACCTGACAGTTGCTTCCGGGTTTCGGTTTGCGATGTTTAACGGCGCAAAAATCGATGCACTAATCTAGAACTATCGCACACCCAACTCATATTCTAATCAGGATCAAGAGGTTATGTGAACGTATTCGTAGTCATAGTCCTGTTGGCTGACGAATTTTTCGACATGGTTCGAGGGTCAGAACACGTATGTACTTATATGTATAGGTGTACGTGTACGCTTCTACACAAGCATTTCCTTTCCTAGGCGCCAGGTGTCTTCTGCCAGTTAGACCCATCTAATTTTCCCTAACCAGTTCCTCTATAAGCATCCTGTAAAAAAAATCTACGAAACCATCCTTTGTCGGGCCAACGAAATGACCGTTTTACGTTCACGATCATGAAAATATCGTAAGAGATCGTACCTCTTTTGATCCATTCAAATTATATTTTGTTACAGGATAGTATGGCAAGATGCACGCATTTTCGAATCAATTAATTGTGACGAGATACGTTTTTGTAAGTTATATTGACGGTGGGAGAGATATACTTCAATTCGCGACACAAGCATGAGAACGTAAACAGTTCACATGGTTACTGTGAAATACACATGGTTACTGTGAAATACGCATGGTTATTGATTTTATTTAAATGGAATAACCATATACATTAATCGAGTGTTAAATAGTTCTCTAGTTTCGTAAAACATTAAGTTCAACAAGTTTAAGGGAATTGCTATATCGAAATCCCTTTACAAGAATATTGGTTGCAACTGATTGAGACAAGGCTATCTAGAAGTTTCACGGTAGAGAAGTTATGTAAGGATGTAATAAAGCTACTTATAAATATAAATGTGAAAAGAATCTTTTAAGATAAAATCGGATATTGTTATATTTCTATAGTAACTTCTGACAGACCCACTATTTAAGAATCCATTTTATAACGTGTTAGCAATGTTTATCTGTTCGACAAATTTTCAACTAAAAATTTCAAATAAAAGATATTCGAGATTAATAATTTTTTATTCGAATGTAAATATATTGTTAGTAACATAAACCGACAGTTATCGTAGAATTAAGCGTGTTTAGAAGTCGTTCGAAAGAGCGGCTCTCGTTCACATGAATTAGTTACAGTCGGTTTGCGATTGAAGTACACCGAGCAGGCATTTCGATGATCCACGAGGAACACATTGATAATGATCTCGGCGCTTCGCGTTTTCGTACACGTAGAGTGGTACTTTTTTTTTTCTCTGAACGAGCGGAGCCTGGTTCAGAAAAACCGGGTAGATCTCTCTTGCGAGGTACATACAATGGCGTGTGGCGAGTGGCGGAATTGTTCGCGAGGAGTCTATTAAATGCAGCAGAGAATGCTCGGTACAATGAGGGTATATAATATAACCTACCTGGCGGACTAGCTTGGGAATTCGAATGAATTAAAAATGCGTGTATTAAACGCAAAACTTGCGAGAGTAAGACGACAGGCGTTCATGGTTATCTCCCGTGTTGGCCACTTGAAAGTGAAACAGCCGAAGAAAAGAAAAGAGAAGATGGTCGAGGGAAATAAAAAAGGAGGAAGTGGCGCGTAAATGGCTACTTAGTATGGTCCCGTGTCGAGTCTCCCCTCCGATCTAACCCTGTATATAAGCAATAATATTCGTAAGTGTTTCTATGCACGAGTACTCGAGCTACACAAGTACCAACAGGTTTCATGCGAAAGCCAATTCGCGACGAGGTGAGAAAGAGAGAGAGAAGGGGATACTGAGCTTGACGAGCTTTTAATTTGATTCTAATGCCGCGTCAAATTCGACGTGTACCTTTATGCTCGATTTCACGTGTTTGCCGTTTAAGAGGCCATTAAAATCAGACGCACAGTATACAGGTTCGGTTGTAATAATAGTTAATACATTTTATAGCGACGAGGATAAAGTAACGCTTCTGGGTACATTAATATATTAGGGACATGCAAACATTGTATTCTTCAGTTTCTATCTTATTTTCGTATTGTCGGAAAAGAGGGGTGTAAAAATTCTTCGTGGCTTGAAATTTTCTGTGATAAATTTTGATCATTTTCTTACTAAAACATATATGTTTCATAGATTTCGATACAAATCAGAGAACTCTTTTACAGAAAAATACAAGTTTAAACCAGGAACGTTGTATAATCTATTATTGATTAAGATACATGAGAGAGTTCTCGTACGGTTTACAGCATGTAGAGACAAAAATAAGCGGTTCGTGGTGTATCCGGTAGTATAGATACGGCGGGTTATCGATAAGTTAAACGTTGGCTATCGATATCGCGTTATCGTTGGAGGGTTAACGCAAGAAATCCGCGGCTACATGTTCGGTAAAAACGGGACACCCGTTACACGGCTAAAATATACTGGCATCTCGCATGGGGCGCGCTGCTAAGAAATGCAGAAACAGCAGTTGCTATGCTAGGTGGTACTCCCTACAAACACACGCACACGTTACACGCTCGAGCCTCTTCTCCTTCTTTCTAAGCACCGGTGAAATTCATGCATACAACAGAGACGGACACACTCGACAACCACTGGTGTACGTACACGCGAGAGGGTACGCGCGTTTTTACCCAGTCACACACAGATTTTTGGGGGTTCGTTGTCTATGTGTTGCGCGTGCTGTGCCATCGTGTTGGTGCAACGTGCGCACGAGGGAGTAGGTCTAAGGGAAAGAGAGAGAAAGCAGCAACTAGAAGAAAAAAAAGGGGGGATAGAGTGAATGAGAGGAAGTGAAATAGCGGTAGTACGAGGGGTGTGGCAGTGGTGGTATTAGAAGGGAGCAGAAAAGAAGGGAGTGGAAATGAGACAGCGTACGAGGGACGACAAAGAGAAAGAGCGAACGAGATGGAAAAGGGAAACCGAGAGAGATAAAAAGGGAACGTAGAAAAGTGACAGAAACGAGCGTGACAAGGAAAGAAAGATGTTTGAGCTAAGCATAGCCAGCAGGGTCTAGAGAAGAAGCGGGTTTGCGGATCGAGTCGGTGTATGTGGGCAAGAGAGTAGGTTAGCAGGCTCTCCCGAGGGAGAAGGTAATAGTAGATTGTCCTGTTGAACGAGCAGGATAGCAAGTGCCTTTATAGTGGGTCAGTACTAGCCGGCACCCGGCTAGCAAGCCTTCAAGGTCTCCTTAGTGCTCCTACCTCCTCCCTCCCTCCTCCCTTTACGTCCCACCATCTACCCTCCTGTTACCTACAACGAAAACTGCCAGGTAGGTGAGCCTCGACGAGCGAGAGAGCGAGCTTAGGAGAGCTATCCGGAGGTCGTCGCAGCAACCCACCTAATATATATTCATTCTCTTTCTCTCTCTTCCTCCAACTCTCGTATACCTTCCCTTTTCATTCCGCTACGTCTCTTTGTCCCTCTTTCTTGATACGTTTTACCGGTTCCTAACTCAAAATCTCGTCAATTTTTGCTTGACGGTGAAACGGTCGAACGGTTTTCGACACGGTTAGATCGTTCTTAGATCGCGGAATTTTCACAACATCTGCTTCACCGTTGATCAAATGAATTAATTTTATTTAGGGGTGTACAAAATTATCGACTTTTTTAGTTACGATCTAAATTCGATGAGAAACATTCAGAAATACAAGTCTTCATGTCAGGAATTCACAGATCGTGATATTTAGGGTTGAATAATTATCCGTGCGTAAAACGTTTTTCGCGAAGTTTCGAGGTTAGTTTGACGCCATATTGACTTTTTTCTCCAATCTGATTGGTCCGTACAGATATCAAAATACTTAATTATCGCTTAAAAGATGAAAGAATTAAACCAAAAATTTGGGAAATGAACACTCCAAAGTTCAGCCATGTAGATAAATTATAGTAACAAATATACTAAACCATTGGTCCACTGCATAATTTTAAATTAAACTCTTACTATCGTAAGAGGTCTAAATACAAACTAAAGTTTAAAGATGGACTAATTGAAGTACATAATCATGTTATAGGTTTCTGTCTAGTTGAAGTAGTATGAAACTATGATTCATATTTTACGTGTATTCTACCAAATTTTTTTGCAATATTAAAATATAGAAAATATGATATAGAAGAAGAAGGTAAATTTTTATAATCAACATTGTTAAGCACACCGGTTTCGTAATCACCGGCCCAATTTCGGATTATAAGAATAATCTTGAACGAGTCTACCGGTTATCAACGTTTATTTATAACGTTACGCGTTATTAATAAAAGACCCACTACTTCGATATCCGATAGCTTCACCGACCAAGGTAACGTAAACTTTACATCCCAGTCGCTGGTGCAGCGTTTTTCGTTATCTCGCTACTTGATACGTGCTCCGAAACGGTTCTTCGATGCACTAGCCAACGTAGTGCATGTACTACCGACCAGAAGTGCCAGAACAATTGCACTTTTAGGATTATGTAACCACTTAACCCTCTTGTCTACCTCTCTAAACCCAGACGAAACCTAGATGAAAATTACCTTTTCGTAATTACTTTTTTAAATATTCCTTAACTTTTTACCCGAACTGTTGTTCAAACGATCATTTCTTTACGTATGTAAATTATGACTTCTTTTGGAATGGCTAATATTGGAATAAATGTACTTGTCTCACTTTTCATTGTAATTGTTATCATTATATTTTCCTATGAGAAAATCACCTTAAATGTCCTGAGATATTAATCAGCTCTTGCAAGTCGATGTAACAAATTTCACTACATGCAAATAAAAAAGTTTTTCTATATAATGATTCATAAAATGTTTCAATCTAAATATTTGTTTAATTTAAAAAATTTTATAAATCAATTTTTTTCCCTCCATTCTTTGAATACATCAAATATACTATGAAATTTCTGTACTTTATCAGACATAAATGAATAAGTGACCAACGAAATTATTAACAAAATTTCTTGTCCTCCGATGTCGTACAATGTTGTAGAATATAAATGTTGCAATTCCGTAGTATCATATCGACACATAATATAAACATTGTAACTATATTCATATAGTTACATCGAAGTAACAATACATCAGACGTCGATATGTTCCTCCGCATAAATTGTTCATTAAAAAATATCGTTACTTTCTTATATCGCTGGAGTTCATAAAAGTATTTTCCAAATAAAAAAAAATTATGCAACGAAAGATTAAAGCAAGCAAAAACGTAGGAAAATCGAGCGTGCTCCGTATAGAATGAAAGTTTCAAATTCTTTTACGACCGCCCCGATAGCTGGTATACGGCACTGTACTTTATTTTATATCGCAACGGCTGGAAAGTTCGTCAGAAACGAAATCGCGTGGATCGTGGGGACGAGGATTTTCGTACGAGTTTTCGAGAGCTGGACAAATGTAACTGTAATGTTAAGAAATATTGTTACAACGATAAGGCGAGCCTTACAGGATGACATAACAGCGAAGAGTTTCTTGCGCTTGTGAAACAGGAAGGGAGAGAGGGCAGAAGAGGGAAGATAGGTAGAGATAAAGAGGGGTAGAGCGAAGGAGAGAAAGAGAAGGAGAGAGCACCGGCTCCACGGGGAAGTAATAAAATATTTGGGTAGCGCTGAGCGGGAATGGGAATGGGAATGAGAACAGGTTCCTGTTGCGCATTCCAGGCCAATGCTGAATACCGATGCCTTGGACACGGCGGTTGCCACGACTAGGTACATAAATTACTATTGAGTTACAACTCGCTAGTTCAGTCCCACGGAAATCGTTTTGAATCGTGTGTCACGGGTCAAAATCGCACGTATCCACGGGACAAACTTCCATGCTCGATCGATCTCCAATTAGGATCGTCAGTAACGTTTACTTCTCGATTCGATCGATCTACCTTGCTTGATTAGGTTATCGACGATACTGTACCTATTTTATCCATTTCCAAATTATGGAGTTGTAATACAATTTTTTTCTAGTTCTATCCTTATATTCGGCGATATTCGAATAAACCTGTACTTAAATCTCTTCCATTTCAAAATTAAACTGTTGAGATAAAATATTTGACTACTTTTATCCTTATCATGTGCCGCCATTACTAATCGATGTTACTCGAATAAACCTATACCAAACTTTAATCTTTCATTCCAAAATTAAGTGGTTGCAGTAAAATTTGTTTCTATCTTATCCTTGTCACGTAACGTATAAAGATATAATTCATAATAACAGAAAAGAGAAAAAGAGAGAGGTATGATTCATAAAAACATTTGAACGTTTTAAATACGTTTAATGCCACTTTTCTCTACATTAGCGAGCAAAATTTGTATCTTTACGAGTTGATCGTACTTACATAAATGCGAATACAAATGCGATTAATTTATGCGATAATGAATTAATACAAATTATTCATTTGTTCACATTCATTCAACGTCTGAATTTGTACGAATATGATCGGTTCTTTGATTGCAATCCACAAATAAAAACAATTATAACGAAAGGACAATTAAAATTATAAATAGACAAATACATAGTGCTATATAAAAATAAAAAATGTTTTTTGCAACGAAAAAAATATTTTCGAATAAGTGCATTCATCAATTTTTCATTTGACTCAAGTGAACATTTTGTTCGAAATATTTTCTTATAATATTAAAAGCAAAAATATCGAAGCAAGTAATTGACATACTTTGTATACTTTATTTTACTTAGATCTTATTGTTTGAATACGTGATATTTTAAAATAAGTCAAAATGTAAAAAGAAGTTAAAACAAATAAGATAAATTGTGTTTAAAAATGTGAAAATCACAGGGAGGTCCTAACTTTGCTTAGCACGTTCATCGTGAATCAAAGAACGTGGCCATTTGCTTGGAGAATTAACCTTTGGGCAGGTTTACATCGGTAGAATAGCTAACCCTAGTACCCAATTGCGAGAAAGATAGTCTTCTTGCTATCTTGTTTGCTCCTGAGTAACTAGCGTTGGCGACTCCAACGATCACATCGTAAACCTGACCTTATTCGGAAAGATGGCTTCCTGGAACCATTACTTCCTTTCAATATCATTCAACAAATTTGTAAATTTATAAATTTGTGAATCTGACAATTCTAATATTGAGAATATTATATTTAAAAAATTTGGAAATGTAAAAGCTTCTGCAATTTGCAACTCGAGAATGTTTAAAAATTTGCAAGTTTAAAAATCTCCAAGTATAAAAATTGGAAAATTTCCAGATTTCTAAGTTTCTAAATTTGAGATTGCTTCGTTTGCCCGACACCAACGTCAGCGTTGTTAATAATAATTAAAATCGGAACAACTCGAATCTGCGTAGTATATTTCTAAGATCATCAATTCGACTCCTCGACGAATTCGATTCGATTCCCGTGGAGCTGCGCGTATTTGAAAATATTCTAAGAAACGCTAAGAAAAATGATAGGCCACATTAACTAAAAAGTAATACTTTCGTGCGAACGAAAAAAGAAAGAAGGTTCTGTCGTCGTTGATGAAGACGTAGATAGATGTTAGATAATCTGCCATACGTGACTGGTTACCCTTTCTAATGGAGTATAATTAAGCGTACGATGCACGATGGCCTCGTATTAATCTCAATTTCGTATCGGTATAAGAAAGCGGAAGCCTGAAAGCCGTACGATGAAACGGTCCGAGTCAGAGGTATTTCTTCCGAAGAAACGAGCGACAATTCGTACCTCGTGTGTCCATTAATAGCACGTCGGATATTTCCTCGTTACTAAACCAAGAGAAACATCGGTTGAAGACACGATATCTTACCGTGTCTCGTTTTCGCGATAAATAAAAAAGGCTGAAAAATATATTAGAAGCGAAAAAAAAAAAAACAGAGAAAGACAACATACTCGTGTGCGTGTGTGGAAATTGTCGCACGTGGCGAGGAAATACGGTGGAGATATCGGCAGAGCTTAACGCGACGCGGTAAATAAAATTGGAGCAGTTAGTCGGTCGGAGCTACGCTCGTTTTCGGCCTGGCAAAAGAGTAAAACAAAAATTGCTTCAGACTCGGTTGGCCTTGTGGCATATTTCTTTCTCTTTCTCTCTCTCGTTCGTCCTCGGTTCCACCCTCTTTCTTCATCCTGTTCGCCTCCTCGGTCGCTCTTTTTCCCGCCAAACTCTCTCGTTTCTCGTCTCCTTGTCGCACACCCTTGTGCCGCGCTCTCAGCGTGAGACCGGCCACACAAAGAGAGCACCAGAAGCACAATGGATTACTTAGACGGGTAGGTTAGTTTGCCGAATGAAGCGAATGGGCCCACGCACGTTAAGATAGGTCCTGACTCGAGAATCCGTAGAAAGCGCGGCAAACCCAAAATCTCGGCCTTAAACGGTTATTTTACTCTACGCTGTAGACATTCGTATACTATTTCGGGACGTGTATTCCATTTCGAAATTCTTAGGCTACTCGATCATCCCTGTGTCTTTAAACTCCTGTATCGCTAAAACTCTGTGTCTCCGCGTTTCGAAATTCTTATCGAACAATCCTAAATTTCTATACTTTGAAATTTTTATATTCCGCCATTATTACGTTGGTAGATCCATTTATACCTAGATCTTTATACCCTCCGGTCTCTGTACTTATACATCCCCATTTTTGCAATTTCTATCCTACATCCTTATATCTTCAGATTGTTATACTTTCAAATCACAATTCATCGATCATGTACTTCAAGATCTCTTATTTCTAGATTTCTATATAATATAAACCTCAATACTTTTTCCTACACTACCAGATTCTTATATCTCCCAGATCTCTATCCTAGAACCCTATATCCCCGATACCTACACTTTTAAACCCCTATACCTGTATATCTTTATATGCACTATACAGTGTTCTAAATCTATGCACTGTGTTCCCCAGATTTCTATATTCACCGATCTTTATACCACTAAATCCCTATATCTTTAGATCTCCATATTTCTATATCTCTGTATTTCCATACCGCTATACCTTTAAATCTCTATATCCCTATACCGCTATACTTGTAACTCTCTATATTCTTATGTCACATCATTATGTCTCTAGATTCCTAGATCTTTATCTCCCTACACCCTTAAATATCTGGATTAGAGTATTATAGCCTCTGGTTTTTATATCCTAAAATCATTTACTGCTCAGAAAGAAGTAAACTCTTAAAATTGGGGGTAGCCACAACGAAACAGCCGAGTACTGTAGTACGCACTCCCCGTCGACGCCATATCTTATCGAAATGTAAAATATTACGTTCGTCCGTACGACCGGGTTCAACTTACAATTTTTAGCGATCAATGAAGCGACGATTGCATCACATAGTAGATCGTAAGAGACCGATAGCACTGTACGTTTATCAACGTGTTCGGTAAAGAAAATTAAACGTCCTTACGTTTTATCCGAGGTGTATCTCGTATAATTAATTCGATTATTAATTACATTGTTTTCAATATTCTCGTGTTTACAAGCTGGTGTAAAACATTGCGACCAGCGTATCTCCTGTAATTTATACGATTATTATTCCGGCTATTAAATTGTTTCCAATACTCTTGTATTTACAAGTAAACGTAAAACGACCAGTGAAATATGTCTTGCGTAATTTATACGATTATTAATTGGATTGTTGTCGATACGTGCATTTACAAGGTAGTGTGTAATGATCAGTGTATTGTATCGCGTGTAATTTATACGATTATTAATTGGTTTGTTTTCGATAGTCTTGTATTTACAAGCTAACACATATAAGCCACCGCGACTCGTAGACGTCGCCCGGTTATTTGTAGTGTAGATTAATAAAATTACACGTCGGAGCACGCCATTCACGATAACAACTTTTATCTATTAGCGAGCAAAGTTCAGAGTTTCGAGTTTGTATAACGTTCCAGCGAGCTGTTTCACGAATTCCCGTGCTAATAAGATGAAAACACGTACACACGCCGGTATCATCGGACGACTCTATCTTAACATAGTAAATCGAGTTTTCGAGGACGCGTATGTTGCTTCGCGTGTTATCCGTTTCATCGACAACGTTACAAGTGCGTCGCGTTTAATACACACGAATTTCCGTTATCTGAACGCGACGCTCATTAATTAATAGAATACGCGATAAAACAGCATGATATTCAATTCTACGTTCTGCTGAAATTCCCTAATTCTCAAAATTCCAATCACAAATTTCAAAATTACAAGTTCTCGCAGTTCATTAATTTCAAAATTCAAAAGTATCAAAATACAAAAATATAAATCTCGAAGTTCCAAAGTCCGAATCCTGAAAAATGTATAAATCGAGAGCTACAAAACTTCGAGCGCCTGTCATCCTTCAAACGTGTCCAAACACCATTCTCAAAAAGTAAATCCATCAAATATTTTTGTAACTTCCACATCGCATGTGCACAAAATTAGTATACATCGCTTGTCCCGTGTTCCTCATTAGAAAAACTTAAATCGTTGGGTCCAACGTATCCCAGAGAGTCATGCATTCTCCTCGCCGGAGCAAAAATGAAGGATCGATCGATCGATCTCGTGGAAAATGATGGAAGGCAGATACGCGGTTGCATTATTAAAGTTGCAAAGAGAAACATCGAACGGAGAATTAGAGGGAAGCACGGGTTAACATATCGTAGAAAAATTGCATCGGCATGGCGCCATTAATCTCCGAACGAGCGGATATTATTTTAATTCTCAAGTCTCGGAGCGAGTCTCGTTCCGAGAAACGCCGCCCTTTGTCCCGGTCGGCTCCTCGAAAGAAAAGTGACCGAGTGATTTAATCTACGAACGAACGGAGAGACCCTGGTGGATTCCTTCTGTTACTTCGCTCTTCCCTTATGCTTCTTCTCCTCGTTTCCATTGGCGCGTTTCTTTTTTGCCTATCGAAACTGTAAGCGTATTCGACCGGTCGCCATTGCTCCAGGAAAATCTCTTCTTTCTATCCTCAACTCTGCACATTGTTATTAACCTCTCGATTTATTCAAAATTTCGATTTATTTCGAAGAACAGAAAATTCATTTAAGTTCTCAGAATCCTCTGAACACGTAACGTTCATAATTGATCTCAGTGAAATCATGATGAACTTGACTAATTTTAGATACATGACAGGTAAACAGATAAATTGACGGAAAAAGTTTGACTGCAATTTTACCTGTGGATGGGTAAAAAATTTGACTATGCCTACAATCTGATTATGTTCATATTTTACATATGTTTATGTTCTATGTCTATATTCTGACCGTGTCTATTTATATTTTGGCAATGTTTATATCCTGACCATGTCCACATTCTATGTCTATCTATCACATATTTCGACTATGTCTATATTCTGACTATGCCCACATTCTATGTCCACATTCTGACTATGTCCACATAATGAACTATGTCTATCTATATTTTGACTATGTCTATATTCTGGCAATGTCCACATTTTGACTACGTCTATCTGTATTTTGACTGTCTATATTCTGACTATGTCCACATTCTATGTCTATGTATATTCTGACTATGTCTATATTCTAACTAGGTCCACATTCTGTCTATGTCCACATTCTTCACGAAAGTATCAGAAAAATAATGGTGCTGCTGCTCCATTGCGATAATCTTCGTTACGAACGTATCAACCGCAAAGATTTTCGAAGACTACAGCCCAGTTCGCGGAAGAAAATCAGTTTTGCAAAGTAGCGTTGACGAAATGCGAAATCACCGTGAGCTCCGTTTAGTATATGATAGAGGCAGGTGCGAACGAGGTGTCCGTGCTTCTCCTCTATTTATCTCTCTCTATTCATCGATCTTCCTTTCCTTCTGTCTTTCTCGGTTATCCTTCGATGGATACGTCGTTGTCCGGTTCATTGACACCTGTCGAAAGATTCGGGTTTCTTTCTTCGTACCTGACAATTACGCGCACGTGGGGCCAAGCAGATTCGTTGCCGCCGCAACTGGCGGACGTTGCTCGTCTCTTTCTCTTTTTCCACCGTACTGTCATAAAGATCTCCGCTCTGGTATAATAAGGAGGGAAGGGAAAGTACAGAAATCGTTTCACCGGTTATTTATCGGACGCAAGATGCGTTTTTTCGAGCCTTCACAACCAGATTTACTGCACATCTTCGAGTGACTGATTCCTTCTGGCGTGTAGTTATCCTTGTGTAACATCGGTTATTTTGTGTAACTACGGTTATACAATATGTATGGTGGTCCCAACACCTGTGGAGGACCAACCATACTATGGTTTAATATTGTATGTACATTAAACTGATTCTTACATGTTTATAATATGTTTTCATCACCAGAAGATTCATACTTAGGTGTCTAAATGGCACTATCTCGACAAAAAGAAGCATCCCCTCCTACTTTTGATGAAAGTCTAATATGTATGCAAGTCTAATATGTATGCAAGTTTAATATGCAAGTCTAATATGTAGTATATGTATACTATAGTTAAATGTTGTATTTAATATTATTTTTAAATGTTAATTCGATCAGTCAATGTCGATAGATGACCAAAAGTCTCTCATACGTAGTAAATCGTGGAAGGCGTTAGTTGTCTAAATGGCATTGTTGCGTGAACAGAAAGTAACGATAAATGAATCATTTTCTCTTATTTCTGTTAATTTCTCGGAAATAGGAATCTTTCGTTGCGGATATACGGTTGGTTGATACGAAGCAATACGCCCGCGCGACACAGCCACACTGGGCTATCCGTTAAAAATAGGAATTACGTAAGAGAGGATCAGGGAGACACTATCTCATAGAAAAACGGTGTTGATAACGATAGGATACGATAAAGAAGAGCGCAGATACTTTTCCATTAGAAAAATACGAGACGAGTGAAAAGCGTTTCGTTCATTCGACAATTTCGAAGTGATCGACTTCGATATATTTTTTAATATATTATTGCAATATATTTTATACAGTTGTAGTATAATTTATACAGTTACAGTATATTTTAATATACATTATAGTTAAAGTATATTTTTAATATGTATGTATTACAGATAAAGTACGTGATTATTTAAACATAGTTATTTTTCACGAACATATAACATTTTTTGCATAAAATTCTGATCATCAAGTGTTGTTTTTACGTAAATCAGTTTACAAGAATAATATTGAATATTCGCAAATTTTGTGTCCATAATATTTTAAAAATCACAACTTCTATTAGTACGTCAAAGTTTTTCACGTCTTTTTATCAATTGCTTCGTTAGAAATTACAAACTGTGGGGTATCGAGGTGATTAATATGAACATTTCTGACATCGTATGTTATAACGAGCTCAATGAAAGTTATATCGCGTGCTAAGCAACTGGAAACATGTGTACCATTCACGAAGAAGATTCCATTGCTGAGACAACTCCTAGAAAATGTTTTACACGCTCCAAGAACGACACTTTTTGTTTTCCAACAATTTCTGGTATTCTTGAAATGTGGGACTTCGAAATTGTGGGATTTGGTGATTTTTGAATGTTGAAAATTTAAAACGTTAGGGTCTCAGATTTTTCACATTTTCGAATTGAAGATTCTAAAATTTAATTTTGGGACTTTGGAGTTCTTGCAATTCTGGAAGTTTGGATTTTTTGATTTGTCAATTTGGGAACTTCGAAATTTAACTTTGGGACTTTTGGATTTTTCACTCTTGAACCTTCGAAATTTATGAAACTCAGGACCTTAGATTTTTGACATTACTTAATATTTTTGGTAGTTCAAAAATTTGGAGCTTTGAGTAATTTTTGAAGTACGAAAATTACAAGATTCTCGCACCTTATATTTACTTTCGTTTAAAATATCAGAAGTACGCCTTAATTACATGCTCCACGTACGAAGCAAAGAAAGCAACGTATGAGATCTCTAAATCAGTTTGTTACCGCACATAACAATTTACACCTCCAAAATAATTAACCAGTGTAATAAAGATAGCGATCACTGACTAAAAAAAAAACAGCAAGCACGATGTAAAAAATGCGAAAACGTCTATCGCGATTTTATGGAAGACCCAGAAACGTGTAGATATTTCTACGTATGTAGCAATTTGTAGATCTGTAGAAATATATAGATATTTCGAAGAGAGGTTAGTTAAAAGAATCGGCTCGTAGAGGCAGGAAAGATTTCCGCTCCGAAACTGTAGCGTCGAGGATATAGAAGTAGCCGAGCGGTATATAACACGGTTACTTGGCCTGGGAAGTCAACGGCCGTGTATCTAAAACAAACACGTGTCTTCAAAGGTTCCTCGACTTGAACAGAGGCCACGAAAGACGAAGACAATGTAAATTAGAAAGAGAGAGAGAAAAAAAAGGTCGCCGCGTGGGAGAGCAGAGGAAATAGTGAATTGCTGACGAAGCCAATATAGAAACACTCGAAATAGAAGCTGCTCTTTCGAATCATTTCACGCGGTTACATATCGCGACGTTATCACTTCTCTTAACCGATTCGATTCCGTTCGATTTCCATCTTCCACTAATTTCTATCGCTTTTGTGCGGAATGACGTGACTCTCACACCAGCGATTGCGATCTTGCTCTAAAAATGAATTACACGCCTTCTGCTCGTGATTCGATTTCATCTTCTTTTTAACTTTGATAACCGTTATGCACACACATTTTCTAAGACATACATGGAATACGTGGTAGAACGGGAATAATTCTTCATCTAGAAGTTCCTTTTTAATCTTGTTTTGCAAAATTTGATGGCTTTCAAAAAATGAATCATTTTTAATTTAGCGATGGGTACTAAATGTATTTAAGTTTGTAAGTTTCAGAAAATTAAGTTAATCTGAAGATTTTTAAGTAAAAGAATATGTAAATTCCTAGATATAAAAATGTTCAGAGTTGAAATTAGTAAACACCAAAACGAAAATATTTGTAATGTACAAATTATTTACATGAAAAAGTTCCAAATTTTGAAAATTAAGAAATGTCTATATTTGAAGGTTTCTAAATTTGAAAATGAACGAATCTTCGAAAAAAGAAAATTTCTAAATTCCTGTGCATACTTGGTTAAAAAGTTCGGTTACATAATTTCGGTCGATACGACATTATCATGTGGGTCGCGAGCCACCGTGGTTAATCCGAGTATTCCAGTTAATTCGTTGGAATTGATCCGTTTAGAAATGTCTTGAAACACGGGAACAAGTGTTCGTTTGGCGATTAAAAAGCGAAAGAAAGGAAAAGAACTAACAGCGTACCAGTGTCATCGTAACAAGAGGATTTTATCGTTGACCGAGACGCAATTAAAATGTCCGGAGATTCGATTGAGTAACACGAGCACGAGAAACTACGTTTCATTCATTTCGTAGTAACGACTACGTTGGTGTCTCACAATGGATTTCTCGCTCCTGGTCCGAAAGACTCGTTCAGTTAATGAAAGCGAACGGCTAGAGAAAAAAGAAAACGAGAAGAGACATCGCACACCCTCTTTTCGTCGCTCTAAAGATAGCACCACCTCTTTGCAGCCGCGCAAGCAGTCTTACAAGAGGAGCAGACATCGAAAAGAAGGAGGTTACTCAATTCGATCGGTATATTTATTTCTCTTTTTATGTCTGTCGATTACTCGGCAACCGATGGACCTTTTGCATCTTGCAGAAAATTCGCTTGGTCCAATTTGAACAAACTTTTTACTGTCAATTTTAGTGAGACCGTTAACACTGGAGCTAACTGTATCTAATTTTAGAGATCTATTCCTAGATCCCTAGATTTCCTTCTTCCTAAAGTCCCAAACTGTATTTTTAGGTCCATGAATCTTTACATTTTTAATTCCCTATAATATCGTGTTTTCGAGCAACAGGTTCTACTCGAATCGATCAAATTTTGGATATCGGCAGAACTAGATAACGATATAGCTGGCACCAAGTTTTATCTTTTAGTTTCCCTCGCGCTGAATGGGTGGCCATGAAAACTTGAGTAAACACCATTCGCGAGTCTGAAATTGATGAACTTTTTCGAATGCGGAGATGTAGAGGAAGATTATGGATATTCAGATTTAGTAATCTAGAGATTCCAAATGTCGATAAGAAATTTGCAGACTGCAAATGTTCGAGTATAGTAAGTTTCACCAGCTGCAAAACGGAAACGCATGGATCGTGGGTGATGTGGCACGCGTTAGGGAACGTGTAAAGGTTATCCGAACGAACGATTTTCATTTACACGAAGTACCCGCGTGATGTAATTAACTGGAATCGTTTTTGTTACACGCGCGTACCCTGTACGCATCCGCGGCGCTTCCTCGATGTAGATCGATAAGACCAGATGAGATTTCGAAGCGGATAGCAGTAGTAATAACGTTTCACACGATCTAGAGAAACGTTCGTTATCGTAATGAGATCGAACGAGATGGATAACTTTTTCTTCGATTTAGATCGATATTGTTGTTGACCAGCGGAGAGTGTTCCGTTGCGGTTAAAGCGAAACCGAATCGTAAAATTCCACGAGTGTCGGTTACCGGTGCACTGTTAACAGGTAACTTTTTTTGTGGAGGGCAGGTGGTGGTCTCGTAGCAGGCACGCGACAAATCAAGCAGACCGAGCCATGGACAACTGCGAAATCGCGATTAAAAATACCAGGCTGATTCGAACAGTTCCTGGAATGCCTGCCTTCGAACCAATTAAGGACCAATGATGCGTTAATGGAACATTTTATTCGCCATTTCTCTTTTTCGATTCGGGTGGTTGTGTCACGTATGCGCCTTATCATCAAACTTATTTATCATTTAACTTCACCCTAGCAACGTTTCGAAGGCATCTACTGAAACGCACATGACAATTATTATGTTTAATACCTATATCCAAAGTTCTGGGTCCATGAATTCTTATCTTTCTCAAGTTCTCAAATTTCTAAGTTACTGTCAAACTTTTGAGCTTACAAATTTTCAAATTCGGGAATTATCAAATTTCTAAATCTTGGAATCTCTTTTCAAATTTTTAAGTTGAACCCTCGAGATATTTCTACGGCCTCAGAACTCTAAACCCCAATTCTATGAATACTCTCATTCTACAAATCTCAATATTTCCAAACACCTAAACTTTTCGATCCCCAAATTTCTGAGTCCCCAATTCTCAAAATTCACAAATTCCCA
Source organism: Megachile lagopoda (assembly GCA_036983795.1). Classification (NCBI taxonomy): domain Eukaryota; kingdom Metazoa; phylum Arthropoda; class Insecta; order Hymenoptera; family Megachilidae; genus Megachile; species Megachile lagopoda. Next base: position 11,341,553 of record CM072800.1, read on the forward strand.
AATTTCTAAACTCTCAATTGTGTAAATTTCCAGATACCCAAATTCCTAAGTCCCCAATTTGCTAATTTGCCAAGTATCAAAATCAAACTTCCTACATTTCAAAATTTTCAAAAATTCATATCTAACCAAAAATTAGCTAATATCAATTTCTTCCGTCCTACATGTAATTTCCCCTAAAAAACCGCATAGTATCTGCCAATATACAACATAGAAAACAGTACGTACTATAAATACGTTTATAATGATAAACCCTAAAGTTTGAAATTTTCTTAGCGACAGATACCTGAAGAGGCAAGATTTTTGCGGGCAAACTTAAATCGTCGGTGAATTAATGTCGGAGCTTGTAGTTGGATGTAGTTTAACCGCGACTAGCCTTAGTTTAGTTGGTCTAAAACGTAACACAACCCACCAAACTAGTTCTGTACTTGACGGTAACGTTCTCCGCACACGGCATTGTATCCAAGGTTCAGCCCCATATACATATGTACCAGTGCTGCAGGAGCAACGACTGAGCCTTCTGTATTGCTAACGAAATAGAGGGAGAGGACTATTCCCTATGAATCGTTCCAATGTTCCTACCGTTCCTCTTTCTTGCAACCCGGCTTCTAAGCAAGCCGACGCGACCGTTCTCTTTGCCCATTCTTTTGCTACATTTTGCGTGCCTGTCCACATTTTTTAACTGCTCGCATACCATACCTCCCGATTCTTCTGTGCAAAGTTATTGCTTAATTTGCCAATATGCATTTCGGAATTTAGGGACATTATATTTAGGGACTTGTATATTTCAAATTTTTCATTTTCTAGCTTTCTAATTTAGGATGTTACTTATTCAGAAGTTCGCGAGTTCAGACATTTTTCATTTTTAAATCGGGGAGAGTGTAGGAATAGCATGTCTTTAAATCTTGAAAAGTAGAAGAGGACTTAGTAGTGTTGAATTTTCGAATTTTACAGATTCAGGAAGTGAATTGATCATCAATTACTAGTCGATTGGCATCTGACAGGTTGAGGGATCGTCACGAACGTGACAGTCTGCGGTCTTTCCACACGAAACGAATACTTCTGCAATTACATGCATTAAGTAGTCTTGTTAGCTGCTGTCAGCTAGATGGTTCGAGGCTCTTTGGAGAGAAAAATGAATACTATTTTTTTTCCCTCTTGTGTTATTGATCTTTCTACCACATAATTTCTCGTGAGAATGAATATGGTCTGTACCAAACAAAAATAAATTTTGTAGAAAGTACTTGTTGAAAGTACCACTTCTAATACGATTTTCAATAGGATCTTATTATCTGTATATTCGTAATGTATTCGATTATTTTATTTTAATTGGTTCACTTTAAATAATCTCATTCTGAATTTATTATTCAGTCACATAAACGTTAATGGTTGTTCGTAATTATATGTAATACAATTTCTAATTGTATTTTGAATCACGTATTTTAGTGTTCTGGCTAATGAAACGATTGTGCTATTTGAAGGACTGTAACTCAAATGTATCGATTGATATGCCTATAATACAGTCTCGCTATATGGCTTCCTCTTGTTCATGATCGTGTTCCCCTTCGTACTTTCGTGGAAGTGTACTGGAAGTGTACCTACATCACCGAAGTATTTCCAAATTTAGAGATTTAGAAATTGTCAAATTTACAAATTTGAATATTTGAAACTTTGACTTTAGAAATTTAGACTTGCTAAATTTACGAATTTGGAAATTTAGAGATATAAAAATTGTGAACTTTACGAATTGTGAATTGTCAAAATTGTGAATTTGGAAATTTCAAATTGTCAAACGTCTGGTGACAGTGTGTTAATCAATCACCGTATAGAACCCTCTTCAGAATTGTTTCCGTGCGTACATCCAAACGGCCATATAGCGAGACTTCACTTGTAGTTGAGGTTGATATGCATCAGCAGTTATCAAAGTCATCAAAGAAATTTGTGTTCTGAATTTACTCGATTTAATATGGCCGTGTCGCGTATGACGAGTGTGACTAACCGATTTCGACGGCCAAGCCGAGACGAAGTCGACGGTATTTCACGATGTAAATTTTAACCTCGACATGGAGCCAGTGGGAAACCATACGTCACGCGTACAGACGCGACCTTGACCACGTTTTTTAGGCGGGAGAATCGCCAACATGCTGGCATGGGTCGTCTCTGGCCGAGGTATCGATCTAACATCTCTGGGCGAGGATGAAATTCAGTACGTAGGGTCAGGATTTACCCAGCGTAATAACGTTTTACGTAAAAAATTAACTTCATAATGAACGAATTCAAATATTAGAATTTCAGTAAGTATCCTTGACCGATACCGAGTATAACTTCTGTTCCATCAACTTGTTCAATAGTGAGGAATATGAATAATCCAAATTTCGATTTTTGATATCTAATATTTAAAGAGTTAAGGTGTCATCTCGCAAATTACTTGGAGCAATGGGTTACAAATTTTCAACTGTGACTTTTATGTACATTTTATTTTTGTAATTAACGAATAATCGTATCCAATTAAACTTTGCAAGGGAATTTAATAAAAATGAAATTACTATAGTTTTCATTGAATAATTAAGAATTGTATTAATTTCTCCCAAGTTAATTTTAATTCAAATACCTTCCTATTAGACTCTTAAGAATTTGTATACGTTATTTAGATATTTAACATTATTATGTACCAGTGAATGTTGGGACCTCCCTATATCGCCATTTTTCTTTGGGAAGCGGTATCGGATATGTACTACTCTACCATTTTTGAATACCATTGAAGGTTATAATGAAACTTTAGAATATTATTTTTAACAGCTATATCACTGCAAAGGAGAAGAAAATTTGATTGATTATAAAATGAGTTTCTGAAACGTTTAAAAACGATTTTGGTTACTTATTTGTGCGCATGTTAATTCGTTGTACGGTGTTGCTAATTAGCTATAAAATGTAAAATAGGAAACGAAATCATCACAGTGAAACGATAGGTATATGTACATTTTGATTTTCGAGTAAATAAGAAAAATTATATAACGTATATACATGAGTTAAAAGTAAGCAAAGTGTAAAGTAAACAGAAAATAAATATGTTTCCTGTCAATCATTGGATACAAGTTGACAAGTTTGTATAGGTGATAGGTTGAAACATTTATTTAACTCTTATGTATGAGTGATCACTTTATTATTTATGTAATCAGATCGTATATTTCCAGTGATTTATATTTTGTAATTAGAATACACGTGTAAAACTTTATTATTTGTAACTCAAGAATAAAATTTGAACATCTGATAACCATTCTATTCTAATTTCTAAATCTCAATTTTCCAAGTTTTCTAAATACTCTAAATTTCAGAGGTAAGAACGCTAAAGCTCCAAGGTCTCTAAACTCTGTTATTTAAATATAGAAGGATTTCTAAATTTCTGAACGTAGCGTTATTTGTCTCAATCACTATTCCCTACGAAAGAAGTTTAACACTACAGATACATCGTTATTATTAGACAACGATAATTCGTCAAAGCGTTTACGTATGCACATATTTACATGGTCGTCGGAAAACACGAGGATCAAAGGAACCGCAAGTCCGTAAATCGATTTAAACTCTATATTTCAATTCAGGACTGCATATTCTAGTACACGTTATCGATACGAAATGTCGACAGTCTTCGCCGTAATCGAATTCCAAACAATTCGATTAACAACGCGGTTATCGGTAGAACGATGATATCGCAATTCCTATTTATTCGTTCTCTCTTTTCAATACGAAAAATGACTATTATTACGAACGAGCACTGGAGTAATCGTATCGATCGACGACAGTTCGTTGGAAGCGACGCGGGCGATTATCAGAAACTTATCTCAAAGACGAAACCCACACGCGTGACCTTGCCGGTATAACCGGCTCCGCCATCTTGCTGATGCGTGCGCCTCTCCACCACGTGGATAAGTTTTCCACACGACACGAGTATAGTCTCTCCCGCCGTTATTAAGAGGAATTTCTGAAACAACCTTTCTTTTTTTTTTCTTCCTTCTCGTACGAATACTTTGCACAATTACGGATTAACGAGGTTATCTATCGAATCGAACCGTACGAAAATACTGCAATATTTAAAACGTTGTCAACAATCGAAGGGTACATTCTTTCCGCGCAAGTCATTCGATGAAAATGAAAAGATGAATCTTTTTCGGCGGAAGCATTTTCAAGGTCGCGACCAGGGACTCTCAAACCGATAGACAACGACCAGTGGTTGTTCGTTTCAAGGCGTTTCATTCACAAACGTTCCTTTGTTCCCGTTATATACATACATATTTATACACGATAGTTCCAATGAACCGATAGGTCACTTTTTTTTATTCTCATGACATCTTTTCAGGTTACGTTACATGAAAATTGGACGATCAACGATAGAACGCGATTGTTCTTGCGTCGCGGAATATAAGTGACGATCGATTCATTGAATAACAACGTGAAGTTACCTCTTACTGTACAAATATAGGTTATCGAGGAAATACGTAGAATCGAAGTTTATATATCTGAACCCTGAGACCAGAGTATAAGTCCGGTGTTGTAAGAGAAATAATGACATTTTCGATATTTCCGGTAACAAATTCTTTCCGATGGTAGAAGTTACTCCGAATAGATCGTTCAACTTTTAATACAATACCCTGAGAACGATAAGAAGGTCGCGTCTAAAGTTCAAAAGTGTGATTTAATAACATACTTTAGCTTCGGGGTGCAGATATATATACAGAAAATCGATCTTTCGATCGAGGTACAGGAAGAGAGAAACGTAAGGCAGCAAATGGTGTAAAGCGTATATACAAGCGTGCCAAACTTTATATTTCTACTTGCAATATCTTACAAACTAATGAAAAAAAAAGCGTATGTATATATGTACAAGCGTTTACAATCGGCACGTACGATTCTCGACTCGTTCTTTCAATTGGTATTGCAACCGTGATAATTTTGGTACGTGCCGATTGCAACGAATGATTGCAGCCAAATGTACAATATTGCATAAAGCGGTAAAAGCGTAGCGTTTCGATAAGCCGTTAGCTAAACGATCAAGCGTCCGTTAGGTCCATTGCGTGTCCCATCGCGAAGATTCTCCTCCTTCGTTCGTTGATGGAACGCTGACAGCAGGCCTTGTGGCGTAATAGTAGCGGCAGCGGCGGGCACACATTATCAGCATTAGTAAAAAGCATCTTTGTACAAGGTATATCGGCGTAGCAACAGCCGATACGGGCTAAATGTGACACAGAAGCTTAGCGAAGCGATCTATCCAAGCGGTTATCTGATCGATCGTTGATTCATGAACTCACCGTTAAGCTTGTCGATCGCACGATCGGCTACGGATTGATCGGTGCAGTCGACGAAAGCGTAGCCGCCTCGTTTGACCAGGATCGTGGTGCACGACAAATTATGCTCCTGAAACAGTTGTCTGAGGGCACTCTCGTTACAGTCCGACGGCAGATTGCCCACGTAGAGCTTCGACATGGTGGTTGGCTCGGTCTTGGATGCAATGGTGGCAGTTTTCCTCGAGATAACGGTCTCGGTCACGTGGCTCGGAAAACTCGTAGCTCTCGATGGCGCGAGACTCGTAACGAAACGGAATGGTCGCTGGCGATGATTTCCACCAACTGGGACGATCACGAGCACGCGAAAAACCGAGCGATATTTCGCACCAGGAGATCACGAGACGAAAGGGAGACCTCACCGACTGAGATCGCGAACGAACTCGATGACGCGGACGACACGAGCACCGCACGTTTACTCCTGGTTTCTCGACGACGAATCACGCGGATAACCACGACCACGACCACGGTCACGACGTTGGACGACTCCTGTTTGTCACGCAGATGGGAAGGAACACGAGAGCGCGCTTTTGTCAGGATCTTTCCTTCTACGGCCGATTTACTCGATCCCCGAATATCCTGGCGAACACGATCGTCTTTCTCGCTCGATACTCGGCGTGATTTTCGCGCTGGCACACCCAAACAGAAAAAAAAACAAAAACGAACGGGACACAAGAGGCTTTTCTCGTAAATATCTCGAACGGATCTTCCAAGCGTTCCTGCCTGTATACGAGTATCTTTTGTTTTCTCCTTTCTTCGTTTCCTCTGCGTGAACGGCTGCCTATTTCCCGCTCGCTCCGAGATTGTACAACGACTCTCTGTCACGTCGACTCGGCACCGGTAGTACACAAACCTGGCGTGCGTTTCCGGTTGTAGTGGATGTCCCTGGAGCCAAGCTCGATCTTTGCAGACCGACGAGGATGACTCTGTTGTGCGACGACCGATCAGGCGGACTACGAACTCCACGACTACGTTGGCCTCTTCTTCAGGAACGACTCTTGAGATTTTTTTAAGGTTAAGGGACGCGAAGTTGACCGTTCTCTCGACGATTCACCGTGTGCCCAGCGACTCCTCCTCTCTTTCTTTCTCTCCTCTTCTCTCCTCTGTTTGCGACCACGACGCACCTTCCTACCGGGCTCTTGTCTCTTTGGCTAGACCACGACACAACGTCTGAGGGGCACTCTCATTCGGCCTTTTCTTTCTCTTTCTCCTTCTCGTCGCGTTTCGTCGTTACCCCGTTTGCTCCTTCGTCGCTCTCTCGTTCCCTCTTTCGCGTGTCCTGGGGGGCAACGCGATGCAAACTCGTCGCCTCTTCTCCCTTTTTTTCCACCCTGACTTCCCTCTTGCTCGCTCCTTTTTAAGTAGGCATACGACCGTCCCGTACCTCCTTGCTAGGCGCTTGTTGCACTTTCTCCCTCTTTTTTTCCCTCTAACTGTCCATCTTGCTCTAGCAGACTAGAAGTCCTGAGCGCCGAGCGGGAAACCGACTCGAAATTCGCGACCGCCTCGCCCCTGATTCGTCCGGGATACACCACGTGGCTCACCCCACCGACTCACGCCTCTATTCCCGATTGGACGATTTTTGCACGCCGGTTTTCGCAGCCGGCAACGTGCTTGTCTGCGTGTACGCGTTCGTTCGCTCGCTCGCTCGTTTTCGCGTGCACACAGCGTGCTCGCGCGAGGACGCACACGAGCATGCGTGTACGTCGCCAAGAAACGTGCACGCGTGTGCGTACACTCGTGCGTGTGCATCGCGTAAGCGCGAGTGTGCACTCTCTTTCTCCCACCGTTTCGTCGCCGCACCGTTTTCCTCGCTCTTTCTTGCGCCGTTGCGCGTTCGGTTCCTGCAGGAATCTACCGGGTGTTTTCGACGTATCGTAGCACCGTTAACGAGTTCCTTGCTCCTCTGCGTTACACCGTCGTTCACATGCATATTGAGAATCTTGCGACAATCTATCGGTCCTTCTTTCTTGTTTCTTTCAACCAGCCTCGATGGGAATGATGCTGCGCGTAGATTCGTATCTTCCTCTTTTGCATTCGTACGCTCACAAACAATCGACGTTGAATTATTCTACGATTTCGGGCGTTACGAATGATTTCGTGTTAGCCTTGAACGACGATGAACACCTACGAGAATGCAACGATGCATCGGCTGGGATTAAACGGTCATAGGTTCGAGCGAGAAACTTGCACATTAGTCATGGTTATACCTGCAGTCGAGAAATATACAACTGGAAAAATGAGTATCAAAGTGATTTCATAAATAAATTTAGCTTCTGAATGGTACGGTATTCTTAAATAAATTTAAATTTACACGCGTATACTCTCGTTTTTAAATTTTACGATATTCGTTCAAATATTTTTTATGACATAAGAACCGTTTGCAATGAAAGTACCCTCCATCTTGTAAGAAAATTTAACTTTCTCTATTTATAGTCGTACGAAACGCAAAATCTTAAACAATATAGAAAATCAAGCTTTCTAAAGTCCTCTCCCTTTCGTTATGGACTCGTACGAAACCTCTACGTTCAAAAATTTCTCCAACTTTATACGTTTCATAGGTTCCGATTGACTGCATTCAATAGTTACAAAAATTCCTTTGCATTTTTTCATTGCATTCCTCTTTGCATTCATCTTTGCATTCCTTTGCATGTTTCCTAATTAAAAAATAATACCTGTACCAATTTCCCGTTATAGAATTTAATGAATTTGATGTATCGACAAAAAAGATGAGATGAATTTTTGATAGTTTGAAGGTACTGCAAACCGTGCAGGGATAGACAAATCCATTCTTACGTTAGAGCAGTGCTATGCCTACAAAAGGGGTGGAGTGAGACAGCTGCCAATGTGGCCAGGGTCAGGGTGCTCAAGGTAAGAGGTTGGAAAAAGAAGAAATTGCGTCCATGTTGCTTCTATTCACCTGCCCAGCTTTAGCGGCATCGTTGGATACAACTTATAAATAACGATCAATTACTTAGAAATACATTACATAACTTATAATTGGCAATCAGTCGAAGAGATCAACCGTAGGTTCATTAATAGAATAATGGCTTTATTATGTTTAATTACGCTGTTGGTCGAAGCTACCATCTTGTTCCGAATGGTATTTTACGTCACAACTTGCACGAGATAATTACAATGGATACATTATTTGCTACCTGTGAAATCAAAGACATACTTTTACCGATTCTTCTGTTATTATAACCGAATATAAACAATTTATATTCCCAGTTTATTTATTTGAGGTATTAAAACATTTTGAGTTTAATCTGAAATGCGTTTTATAACGTACATGATTTATATTTACTATTTTATTCTTTAGCGTTTGTATTTACTATCTCTACTGTCTTGTATAAATAGTTGCTATAAATTATCTTGATTACAGTTAGAAAGCTACGATCAAAGCAATTATTCATCGTATTTATTTATACAAATAATTTTCGTAGAATCCGTAGAAGACAGAAAGAAATTTTCGAACACTTTAAGTTCTGACAAATACTTAAACAATTTCTGTTCACTCTTTAATATTGTTGATAAGGAATTTTGTTTCATAGCGTATATTATTAAACATTCCGTCTAAGAAGTATTAAACATATTGTTGCGATCAAATTGTCCACGCACCTTGCAAATATTAAATTTGTTACTGTGCTCCAGGAATTTAACGAGGAGGGTAGTGATATTACGATCGAAATAAAAATCATGTTCAGAAATGGAGAATTGGATATTCAGAATGTAGTCGACTACATTTCAACGTGCCATCCGGTTTTCGTGTTCCCCTATGTACCCCTCCCAATTTTAGAACGCCTATTCTGACCCTCCGGTAGCTTAGAACTATTCGATTACCCCTGTCCACCGTTTAATGGGGGCGTCCTTAGAGACGTATGGAAAGGAAACTTAGCCACAGGATATTACGAAGGCTCTTCTAGCCTGTGCAAAAGCAGTCGAATCTACAGGAAATGCTTGCTGGATCTTAAAACTTATTGCTTCCGTTTATTACTTGACGATAACGATGAAATTCGATAAGCTGTGCCAATTTTTCCACTTTTCTGATCACCGACACGACTGAGTTACTTGTCAAATATTATTTTTTTAATATATATTTATTTTTCCATGAGATATAATATATATATTTTTTTAAATAATTACACATATTACAAATTCTAGCGTTCGGTTAATTCTTTTCAATTTAAATTGTTACAAATTCTGTGGATCATGTTGTTCGATATTTGCTGATTTCATATTTACTTTGTTTATTAAATTAGTATTATTGTGTACTATTTATTGAAGCATTTTAATTTCCGTATCAAATCCGCATTACAATTTTTCTTCCTGTTATTTTAGAATCAACTGTTTATAAACTAATTTACATAATTAATGAAAAATGTAAATTCACCAAATATTTCTGATTCGTTGAAATATTGTCTTAACTTGTAAATAAGTATCGATAGAATATGATACAACTATGTATCTCTACAAAATGGTCATTTAATATGTAACTAACACGATTAATATAATTAATTATTTAATCCTGTAAGAAACTCTGTGAATCAAAAATTTGTTGCAAATTCAGTTTCAACGGTATTTCAACTGAAGTTACACGTATAATATGAATTTTTTTACTTTAAGTTTTAGTTGGTTTTTTAAATTAAAAAAAAATAACGTAAAACTTATCGAGTATTGGATTTTTATTCCGGATGAAGCTGGCTCAAACTGTGAACGAGGATTAATTATGCTTTTGTTTCCTGAGTATTGATTTATCGTTTTAGTCACTGCTGCCTACATTTTCCGCCAATAGATCTTCCTGCAGTTTGTTCCCTGTCCCGATCCCTTGTGAATAGGGCAAAGGGACCAGGGAAAATCCAACGGAAAATGAATTGGAAAGCTACTATACAGTCCGTTAGATTCGCAGCTGCTACGATTTTGTACACATTATGGGATTTCACTCTGGTCGTACCAGAAGTGCAATATGCAACCGCGATTCATCGTCGTTTGCACGATACCACGAAAATAAAATATTTCTGCGTGAAAATGCAATGGCTGTTGTGTCTAATCCATATGTGGGCAACCGAGTACTCTTTTTTAGCAATTTTTTCTATTTTCGTAACAAAAAGTACTCCAAATGTTCATTTTATGAATGTGTCGATCTATTTTTGTAAATTAAAATTTAAAATGGTAAAGCGTGAATGGACGTTTTAAATATTATAGCAATATAAAGCAATAAGCAAGGTATCTATTTTTATATCTTTTCTTATCAATTTTTGTTTTCCTTAAAAAATTGTGAAACTATATCGTCAAGTTTTTAGTTGAATTTCACTTTGAATCGAACTCATATTTAATATTAATATTTTTTCTTTTATTTATCGTTTCATTTAATTATAAATCAGTTCTTATTCTCAACTAACAAATTTTATACTACAAATTTTATACAACAAGTATTTAATCTGCAAATTTGAGTGCAATTTTGATTCTATTGATATACTATTGCACACGTTTTCTTCGGCCGTTCACAATTGATCGGTCTACCCCCGTTAATTAATTAACATTCGTATAAAATCGAGATACCGATCGGTAACGTGGTCTAACTTAATTATTAAGAAACTTAGAACTATTTAAATCTAAACAAAAAACGAATTCTCATTGCATTTAATATTATTTTAAATCATTTTTCTCGTGTCGAGGATAAATCATAGAATGTTTACAAAATAACATAAGAGTGGAATAAATATTTATAAAAGTGTGTACTTCCGAACGATTTCTGTTCAAGAAAGTTTCAAGTAAACGAGCGTATCGTTCGTAAGATCGATTGATCGAGGTATTTTGCATTTGCATTATAAATAGGATGTTTCGTACGAGTTAGAATAAATTACCAACGTGTGATGGCAGTCGATAAGTTAGGGTTTAGGAGATTTCTTACTTGCCAGCACAGCAGCTGCGTTTTCTGTTTACCAGCTTCCAAAGTACGAAATTCGGCATCGCATCTGTCGCTAGAGGCTTTTTTGGCACCATCACCAATTTGCATACTTTTAGTTTCTTTACGGTTACAACACTTTTTATTCGAATGCAATTATAATCATTTTTTCGTTTAATTCTATCTTACTCTCCATTACATTTGCATTGCCAATGTTGAAAAATTATTAACAAATCTTGTTCGACATATTTAACGATTTCATACAACCAAATATTTTTTTTCTATTTGTTTTATTAATAAATAATTTATTATATTTGAAGGAGATAACGAAACGGCCTACTATTAAGAATTTTCTGCCGAACTGAAATGTATTGATCGGTACTCCTGGACGCTCATTTTGTTTCCTCGATTGTCCGAAATAAATTTTCGAATATATGGATTTATTTCCAAAAGAGGATAATGTTGGTGCTTCTAATTCATTTCTGTTTACAACTTATGATTGTGCAAATGCTAAATCTAAGTTTATGTCAATTTTTAGACATTCTTAGGTAATGCAAACGTACTCACTAATAATATATTAATTTTTGTTATCGACAACTTCATATAAGTAATTTTTTGACGACATTATGTTGTGTATAATAAATATTCTCAAAATTGCAAGTATTCAAAGAATATATATCATTCTACTCAGTGTGTTATATAAAAATACATTTGAAATTTGGAAAGTTGCAATTAAATCTCCAGAAATACTTATCTCATTATTCCTTCGAGATAAATCACTTAAAATAAAATTAGTATTAAAGAAACAAACTTTATGAATTTTGCTACAACTGCACATAATTCAGAATTTGGTATTCTTTCTTATAGTAAGTTCCTAAACGTGTTCAGGAACGTTAAATGTTCTAAAAACTGATTTATCGATCATTCTTCCGTTGAAAAAAAATGTCAAACATACTTTATTGAATTCAGAATTCTTTACACTGGACTAGATTTTTCCTCTCATTATATTAATTACTATATTACCTCAATTTAATATTTGATAGCTCTCTCTGATAGAGATTCTAAAATTTTTCTTTAGAACGCAGTATGATAGCTTTTCCTTTTCATTTTTCATTTGTTCACCCTTGTAAATCCATTCACCATGCTCAGATCTGTCATGCTTTTTAACTAAAAAGTTTTAAGGTTAACCCATTCACTGTCAGTCAAAAGAGCGTTTCGCGTTGCATTTTTAAGAAAACCAATAAATCTTCGCAAAATATATTTAGTTACAGATATAGTACTAAAATAGATTTATACTAACAAAAAGATAAACAGTACGAGTTATTTCATAGTTGGCAGTGACTGGGTTAATATCTGACAATACCTTCTAGTGCTAAGGGTTGAAAACAGACAGAAATTTCCAGTGCATAACGCTAAAACTACCAAAACGGTCAAATCTCCAAATTTCCAAGAAACACCACAAGTTTCGAATAGTTACACAATTTGTTAAGATGGTTTGTCTGAAATCTACATTGATTTTCAAGATGAAGTGCATGATTTTATCATATAATTTTATGTATGTATGGTTTAGTCGTCTATTCAATTTCATTTTTAATTTTAAAGTGCACATTATACCTCGGTAGGTTTAGTGTCAAGAGTAGAAACGTAGGAATTGAATCGTCGGAGGTCTCCAAGAAGCATCGAGAACTCTGGTGGCTGGCAAGATCTAATCTTTCGTCGTTCGTTACACCCTCGCATTCGGTCGTGATCGTAGACAATTTGGAACAGCCTGTACCAACAGTCTAATGAACAGTTGGTTCCTATTGGTAGAAGGCGCCTGTGCGTTTAGGTTTCGTTATGTTACGGTAGCGCAGCTGGCATTGCCCGCGGATGCCCTCTTCCCCTCCTCCCTCCTCCACGTCTTTTTCGCCCCCCTCTTTTTCGAAACCTCCAGCCCATTCCCCTATTTCTCTAGCCTAGCACGTTGGCCTAGAAAAACGATTCCACGAGCAATAAATCCTTGGCCCTTCGCGTACGAATAATCGGTCGAGGCTTTCGACGATTATACGCGTCTCTCGTCGAGAAAATTCGAATCCGAGACGCGTCGTTTCGCTTTTCTTCTCGCTACACGGGAGCAGCTTTATGCCCGCGGGAACTTGGAATTACGTTTCTGACTGGCGAGAAACGAGCGTTCCGCGGAATAAGATTTATACGAAGGTCGCCAGATTGGGGAAAGGACCGACCCGGTATAATTCCTACCGAATGATTAGTCGCGGGGCCAACGATCGTGCCTATTTTCGAGGACATCTTGGATGGCTATGAAAAATTTCACTATGAGTCAGCAACCTCGCAAAATACTCGGGTGCAATACAGGCTTCTTCTGAACGAGGACAAGTATCGTTTTCAGTTGATTCGAAGCTTCAACATTTTTGCGCTATCAAGTTTCTAAATTTCCGAGTTTAAAAATCTCATGTTCTTTTCAATTTCTGAGTATTCGAATTTTCATACCCTAAACTAAATCTTCACATTCATTTTCCAAATTGGAAAATTTATATATTTTTAAATTTTTAACATGCAACACGCAAGTACACATGTATATTAAGAAATGTATATTATTACATGTATATTAAGAAAGTAGTTTAAGAACCTTGTTTTATTCGGTGGAGTTTAGCCTCAGTTAAAAATTATTTATTTCAACCACATGTTTCTTCAAGATACATTGATACTTGTTTGAAACCGACAAAATATACACATTAGTATTTAATAAACTTTCGCATTTTTCGTTCATTTACGCTATTTCTAGATCACAATGTGCACTTGAATTATTCAATTTCATGAACTAAAGTAAAATTTAACGAGAGAGTTTAATTACAATAAAATTTCTCGAACGATTTTGAACTTTTCCATTTTTCATCAAAAGAAAGGCAAAACATTACTTACATATCAACATTAATTTACAATTTATGACGTATGTACAAAACAGTTGAAAATTTAAAAAAACGAGTTCGTCAAAGATAAACTACAATCTCCACATAATCCAGGACAGCAATCTATTTTCTGTACACGTTTTGCAAAAAAACATAACCTCAATAAGAAGATGCAGTACTCGTTACTTACTAATGAACAATTTACAAAAATATTTCATTTATTTCGTTATTTATTGTAAAATATAAAATCCTGTATCTGCTTCAGGTTTTTTCCGTAACCTTCCAAAGTTTGACTGACAGTCGAGAAAAATTTGTTAATTCAAATGATACGAAGAATCTATAATATTTCCGCTTTTCAGACCACGTTCTTTCGATCTCTGTTTTCTTAGCGATTTCCCTGGCCTTGGAAGTGGGCTAGGTTCTAGTCGGCTGCTAGGTAGGCTGGTTTATCACCGTTTCCAGTATGGCAGCTGCAACCGTTTCGAATACCGTGTTAACGAGCGCATCCAAAGCATCGGGGAATCCATTATCCCAGCGTGAAATCGCGACAAGAAAGATGGAATAAAAACTGCGATGACAATATCCTAAGATTTCCCCGAATTCTACGTTTCTAATCTTTTGAAATTTTTGTTACTTTACATTACAGTTTTACTTTACAGTTTTGTTCTTTCCTTGCAGATTTTCCATCTTTACGGTTGCTGTTTTACAAAATGAGCGGTTTAACCCTTTGCCCTACAATGTCGTGTCACACATGTGACTCACACTACAGATCATACGTGATAAACCAGACTTATATTTTCATCGCAATTGAATTTTCGTTTCACTTATTATAATCTTCACACTCAATCGTTGAAAACAAAACATGCCCAATTTATTAAATTTCTTTATTTGACTTCACGTTGTAGCAATAATTAGTTATTTGTGTATGACACAACTGCCTGGAAAATTGTAGGTTAAGGTGAATGTGGGATAAAGTAGCGGTGCTTGACAAGACATAAAAAAATGAAATGACATCAAGAAATGTTATGTCAGTATAAAGTAAAGGCGTATATCTTGCAAATAACAATACCGTTTTGTGAAAATCAAGATTCACGAGTGAAACAGTAGAATAGTGAAGTAAAATCGTGGAAGAATACAATAGTAGGAAAAAGTAAATTAGTAAAGTGAGAAACAAGCAGAACAAAACTATAGAATTCTCATACAAAATCAACTTCACTCCTTTCAAATTTAAATTAGAATTTGGTCATTTGTGAATTTTGAAATGTTCTTAAAATTTATAAAGCTAATTCAGTACATTTAGCTTTTGAAATAGAATTTTGGAACTTCGACATTTCAGAACCTTCTGAACTTTGGAACTACGAAATTTTCGAACCTCAACATTTTGCGACTTTGGAATTTCAGAACCTTTGCTGAGTCTTATAATGTGGAAATTTGGGAATTATAATATTTTAAGACTTTGGAGTGTCAGAATTTTAGAATTGTGGGACTTTATGATTATCACACTACAACTTTAGGATTTTTGGAAATTTTTTAGAATTTTTCGGATTCTTTAGAATTTTTATCTCTGCAACCTTGGACGAGAGAAGCTTGTAGCTTGTTTGCTAATTTCTACAAATTGTCTTTGAAATCTGCAAAACGTGCGAATTTAGAATTTTATAAACTGTGGTCCGCCATTGGTCCTCGAGACCCGACAACTTCTTTCACTCACTACTCAAGCACATAAACTAATTACTTTCCAACAAATACTAAATACCTTTCAAGATAGTCCATTGTCAAAACTCTTTCCTCTTCTAATTCTTGATTCCAATCCTATTAAAACCCCCTTTACAAACATTTTTTATACACTAACAAGGTACCATTGTCTCTCGCTATAAACCGCAGGTAAAGAAATTTTTGTGCCGAAACCGATTAACTTTTTTCCTATTCTTTTCACCGTTACTTTACAGCCGGGGAAAGTGTTTATTACCGTAATATAACTCATTTACCAAGCTTATTGCGGCCGGTATCGTTTCTAACGGTTGCCTCCTTAGATTAGCATGCGAGCAGATGGAGAATAGGATAGAAACGATGTCTCTTGCGGTTACGCCGCGTTAAAATAGGACAATCGTTTGATGGGTCGAAATTAGGACTGTAACGGTCACAGAAAAGATGTTACTCCTTTCCCAGGACGTTTTTACCGCGATATAACGAGCGAGAAGAAAGGTGCAACACGTTCGAGGTCGCATCTATAATTTTCTACAATTTGCTGCGCCAACGTTTGGAGACGCAAACCGACGATATAGAATTTGTGGATATCGCTTATAGAACCTTTTGACGTCCTTTACAGTGATCGTAAAGACGGTATTTGAAAACAAAAGCCATATTGTAGGAGATATACATAGAATTCGTTTTGTAGGTTATACTTGAATGTGACATTGCTCGACCCGACGAATTAGTAGGGGATCACATATTAATAGTTTATTTCGAAGAACGTATTATCACATTGCAAGAGTTAAGGAAAATTATCTTTTCATTCATTGAATACGTTGATATGTTGGATTAAGCAGACAATGGTAGATTATTTGACTTTCGCTTAGTTTATTGCGATTCAGTTGTACATAAAACGGTAGTGAGTTTTTGGGGTAACCGTGACCTTACCAAAGACTTTTCACTAAAAATACATATTTTTTTTGTAGAAAAAGACTTGTGAAGTTGAAAAGTATTAGCGTGCAACATTCTGATGTTTCTTCCTGAAGAAAATTGTTCATTTTTCAAATCTATCTGAAGATTTACTGAAATAATATGTATCCTGACATGGAATGATGATAATTTAGTGAAAAATTATTTTAAACGTTCAAATTATTTATGGACAGAAATGTAATACATCGTGTTTGCTGACATATGTTAAAGATTGCGTACTTCTTTTGTCAAATGTAAGATAATTTTTTCGTTCTAAATTCGACTGTTTTGTATCCAAAAATTAGGTCCGACGAAGTGATTTTATATTAGAAATGGACCGCAAAAGATTGAAAATGGCGTGTTTCACGAACACAAGGAATCGTGTAGCTGATTTACACGCGTACCTATTGTAGGTACACGTACGTGCACATATGGTGGCTGAAGGGGCAGGTTCGAGCACCAATCTTCGCAAAAGGGCCCAGCGTATAAATGGCGGCTGAAAATTCGCAAACTCGCCAACCTCGTACAGACATAAGTTGAAACGTTTTAACTAATAATTACGTATATAATTACCATTCATTTTTCGATGGAATATCGAAGAAATACTTTTGCAATTTTCAAAATTTATTTTAGTTAGCTTCTTTTATTAATGAAGACTAATATTTTGTTTGTGATGCAGTAAATAGGGAATACGTACAGAAAATCTAGTATGATTTTGAGAACATAAAAATATTACAAGATGATACAATCATTTGTAGCTTCAAGTTTAAATTAGTGTTTAAAGAATTTGATAATCATTTTAATATAGGATAGCTGATTTACGTGTAAACTGGTGAAATGTATAATGTCAAAATGTATAATCAAGATTTATGTACGTAGCAAGAATCATTATAAGATCCACTTATAAGGATACGCATAATTTCGAGATTTAGAAAAGATTGTACAATACAAAATATATAGTAGGTAAATGTTGTGTATTGTACAAAGTGTGCAATAGGTTAATGTATTGTATAAAATGTGCAATAACTTATTCTGAACGAAGATGAAACTAAATATCATTTGTATAAATTAAACTTAGAAAAGTATGGAAACTCTTATCTTTAAAAATAACAACTGTTAATTACTAAAAATAAGAAGATTGTAATTTATAGTTCATAAAAAATGGTCATTTATTATCGACAACGTTGATAATATTGAAATAAAAACTATGGTATTAGTGTTACATATTATTAGACATTACTATTATTTATTATTAATTATTATATTAATTAGAATTGATTAAAAGTTCATTAATATCACTATTAACTAAAAGGTCATTTGCTTATTAAAATACATTCAACTAACATTCGAAACGAGACTTTGGGATTATATGACAAGACTTTCGTGCAACCAATTTTCATGTTGCAGTTTCTGAAGTGCAAATATTAACTGTGGAATTGAAAGGAACAATATCAGGTAGTTTTAGCTATCGTCAGATGGACAGAAACCCCAAATTTCGTTAGGATTTAAGAAATTCGGTTTACTAACGGGACCATACCAGAAATCTGACCTGAGATCGTCCCTTCAACAAGAAACTTCGGTTTTCCCAATGGTTAGTGGCGATGTAATTGAAAATATAGTTTAACCTTGCCATAGAGATGGGAAAATCTTAAGTTTGTTTTATCTCTTAGGCGGCAAGTAAATTTTATTTTATACTTTACTTCAGGGCTTGTCGAACTTTTATGGCCTTAGACCGACCTTCGAAAATGGTGATTTTTAGCGAACCATTTGCAATACATTCTTTCCAAAGCACGAAAGTTGTCAAATTGCAAAACTGCAAATTCAAAGATTTCAAGGTACTTTCAAACATCTAAAAATTCAAAGATTTGTAAATAACAAAGTCTCAGAGCTCTAAAATTAAATGATTTCAAGGTTCTAAAGTACCAAACTTCCAAGGTCTCAAAGTCGCAAACCTTCACAATTCCAAAATTGTTTCGAAATTTCAGAGTTCCAAAATTCCCATATTTTGTAGCCTTGGAGTCTCAAACTCCTCGAATTAAAAAATTTCAAAATTGTATACTTCAAAAGTCTCACAGCTAGGAAATACAAAAGTTCCACTAGTCTCGACTAAGAAGTTTCAAAATTCCGAAGTCCTAACGTATTAAAGTTCTAAAATTCCAAAATCTGGTAGTCTCAAAATTAAAAAGTTCCATATTCGCAAGTCCCCAAGTAACAAAGTTCCAAAATTCCAACGTTCCCACGTCTCGAAGCTCAAAAATTTCAACATTCAAAAATTCTATCGTCCCCAAGTACCAAAGTTCCAAGATTCCAACATCCTCAAGTATCAAAGTTCTAAAATTCCAACGTCATCAAGTCCCAAAGTCCCAAAATTCCAACGTCCTGACTCTTAAAGTTCCAAAATTTCATCGTCCCCAAGTACCAAAGTTTCAAGATTCCAACATCCTCAAGTCCCCAAAATTTCAACGTCCCCAAGTCCCAAAGTTCTAAAATTCTATCATCCCCCAAAGACCAAAATTCAAAAATTCCAGCGTCCCCAAGTCCCAAAGTTCTAAAATTCTATCGTCCCAAAGTTTCCAACCCCTCGAATTAAAAAATGTCAACATTCTATAATTCCGAAGTCCCAAAGTTGGGAAATTCCAAAGTTCCACTAATCTCCATTAGAAAATTTCAAAATTTCGAGATCCTAAAGTTTCAAAACCTCACGGTCCTAAAATTCAAAGATTCCAAATATCCCCAAATCACAAAATTTCAAAATTCCAACGTCCCTAAGTCCCAAAGTTGCAAAATTCTGCCAAAATTGCTGAGGTCTCAAACCTTTCGATTTCAAAAATTTCCAAATCCCTCCTTCAAAAGTGCCAAAGTTCGACAACCCCAAAATCCCAAAGACCAGAAATTCCCTCCAACCTCGAACTTACCTGACAAATACAAAACACTGCACGTACCAAACTCAAAATTATCATGAAAAATGAAATGGCAAAAGTCAGCTTAAAAGCGAGTAGTTCGACAATCGGTATCCGTCCAACATCTACGTCTCCCTCCATCTTCCGAACTTTCATTCGAAAGTGGTTGCACAAAGAGGGGGAAAATGGCTTGCAGTTGCACCATCCCTTCTCTTTCTTTACCTGGAATCGGCGGTGTGCATCGTTGAGTCGATGCATTGTATGCAACTCGCCGTGACGAGGGGAGCCAACAAGAATATTCCCTGTTTGGAGGGGGTACACCAGGTGGAGGGGTGATGCACTTAGGTGGGGGGTAATGCACTTTGCACACTATAGAACTGCAGCTCTCGCGTCGACATTCGTACGGTATTTTTGTTCACCAGCCACAACCTTCAGAGACCTTTTCCGTAGACCTTCGAGTCAATTTTAGGGAAAATATATTTGTTTTTTGTTAGGTCGAATGTTTTACCATTAACATTTATAATTACAACACGGTAATTATACATCAAGTTTCGGTAACTTCTCGTTTTTGTTCTTCTTCATGTAATAACCCTTTGCATTCGGATTCTTGCTGATGGTAGGCAACTTTAAAACCTTTCAGTTTGATGTTATTATTTCTCTGTGATTAATTACAATTGTTTTTTTCACTATGTTCATACGTGTATATCATTATCAATTCTTTCAGTTTCAGTAATTCAATTTTAAATACTGATTTAGATTGTTATATTAAACGGAGTGGTGATTGTGAGTCATCTTACGAGTCCAAAGGGTTAAGCTAAAATTATCAACCAGTCACAATGACTATTTTTAGACTCCACATTTTGTACTGCTGAATTATATTGCTTTTGTCTGTCATGTTTGATCATCTATTTATTTATTCTTCCAGTTTATTTTTAATTAAAATGTAAGTTTCAAGCTGGTAGTTAATGGAAGTTACAGAAAGAGTATATTCTAATCATGAGTTTTATGGAAGGTTGCAGCTTTGAAGAGCTCGAGATTATTAGTAATCACATTTCACGATATTTGAGAAGATAGCTTCAATTTCCGTGTATAATACATCAATAAGATCGATGTTACAGAAGAAGTGGTCTAAATATAAGCTAGGGTCTAAATATAGATTAATTGATGTGTACGGTCATTATGCCAGTGGAAATAACATGATACTATGATTCAGGAAGAAATGATGTCGAGGGAAGTAGTTGCTCATATTTATTGTTGTTAACGTTTTATTTTCCAGAATATAAAATTTTACTGATTTTAATGTCTTCAAAAATTTTAACTGTTTATTTCATTTTATTTTTTTAAGGATGATCTGCTGAACCAAGAAATAATTTATAAAGACCGTGCTAATATTGAAAGTTGTATCATAATTCCATAGCATAATAATGATTGTCACTGTCTTTATAATTAGCTAAATAGAATCTATAAATATATGTATATTAACATGAAATAGAATAATATTTTATTGAATATTTTTTATTATTATTATAAATCTATTTGTGCGGTTGTTGCGGAAAACATAATCTGCAACTATTGTAAATCAACACTTAAATTTATTTCACCAGCATTTTAATCGCATTCTTAAACATTTCACCCTGAAAATATTTATTTTTACTTTTTATTTGATAGTATTGAGACCACTAACTTATCAATGATAACTGCTATAAGTAGCCTATAAAAATAGTATACAATATAATTTATAATGTACATTACAATTTATATTATAAATAAATTGTTTGAGAAGCAAAATATTATATAATTTAAAAATGTATTTACAGTATTATAATATTTTGCTTTTCAAAAAATTTCACCTCGTTACACATACATCTCACCTAGTACCCTATAAATATTCCATAAGCATCCCCCGTTTAATCACGAAGCGGAGAATCGTAATTTCCTTACAGCGTTTCGATATTTTTCCGTTCCGTATCGAAGATTAAATTTCAATCTCGCGTCTAAACAATTGGCATTCGATTCCCGCGGAATTTATTTAACAGTACGAGCACATATTTCAGTTCGCCGATAAAAGGAACGTGCTTTTGATCGCGGACTTCATTACGGATCCGTAGCACACGTCCATTGGTGGATCCGTTGGATGGTGGGGCAATGGCAATGCACATTTACGCATGCCGCACGCCAAGTCTTGCATCGTGCAACACATATTTGACGGCGTGTGGGAGAGAAACTGCACGATGGTGGGATACGCCGTCTTCACCGACAGAGGGGTAATGCACTTTGCCAACCGATGCAGAAGTGCAACGGACATTGGTACGCGATGTATTTCCGGATATTATACGTCGCTTTTCCTGCCCGCTCTCGATTCCTTTTCTTTCTTTTTACCTCTTTCTGATATTTCCTAACACCTTCACGATCGTTGCTGCACTTTGCGACAGCGGTTCTCAATCTCTTCCCAAATGCGTACCAACGTAAATCACATTTATTTCACTTGTTACACTGTATTTTGTTTTAACATTACGTTTACATTACTTTACATTATTTTACATTATTTTTCATTACTTTACATTATTTTACATTATTTTTCATTACTTTACATTATTTTACATTATTTTTCATTACTTTACATTACGTTTTATACATAGTTTTTAGATAGAACTTATGTTTCGAATTATGTTGTCCTTATTGTCAAAGTGATTGATACTAACCGGTTGAGTTCATAACTTGGGTTCATATACACTAAATTTTATTCCTGTTATTTCATTACGAAATTTTATTTCTGTATGCTTGACGTTAACGAATTGTTAATATTTTATCGAATAAAAAATTCCTCATTTTATTTTACTTTTTACGTAAGATTCATAATAGGAATATTTGTTTTGTGTTCGACGTGTGGACTCGTCAAATCTAATTTTATCTCGCTGCGATTGACGTTAACGACTTAATAATTTTCCATCGAATAGAAATCTAATTCTTCCTCATTTTGTTTGACTCTTCTCCTAAAATTTATTACAGTTACATTTCTTCTATATTCAACGTATACTACTGGTCAATCTTACACTTCATTTAAAGAATTATTAATTTTTCATGGAATAAAAATCCTTGCATATTTTCCTTGATCTTCTTCGTAAAATTTATAATATTTATTCTGCGTTCGACGCGTACACTCGTCATTGCTAATTTTAGAATTAATTCAAGCAATTTCATTTCATTGCTCATTGATTTAACGATTTTAACTGCACATTCCATAAGAAATTTTTAGAACTTTTCGTCAGTTAACTGGTTAAATAGTATTATGAGTATAAAATTGTCCTTGGAGACTGGTTACACGTGTTTCTACGTATCTAACCATTCCCACATTTTAATTATGAATCTACCACTACCATATGCAAAGATGTTTACATAGTATGTATTTATGTACTATACAGTGATAAGTACGTTAAACTTCACCAAGAAAAATTGTAATACAGTACTTGTCACTCTTTGGTTATTGGTTGAAATATTGTGCGATTAACAAACTTATCAATTTAGAAATTCACGTTCATTCACATTTATTCATTCATCTAAACTTGTTAGGAATTCAATTAACAAATGTGTAGACGTAAAATCTT
This sequence comes from Megachile lagopoda, assembly GCA_036983795.1. Lineage (NCBI taxonomy): Eukaryota > Metazoa > Arthropoda > Insecta > Hymenoptera > Megachilidae > Megachile > Megachile lagopoda. The sequence goes on from CM072800.1 coordinate 11,364,863, forward strand.
TGGAATTTGAGAATTTGAAAATTTAAGAATTCAGAACTTCGGCACTGAATGATTTTCATTTCGATAGATTAAAAGATCAGTCAACTACAGCAGATGAAAATAGTAGTAAGTCTTTTAAAAGTATGAAGAGAAAAATATGAAAATAACATTTTATATGAAGAACGTTTATACGAAGTCCAACGTCAGTAAATACGGATGGAAGTGACATAATCATTAATATTTTGTACAAGAAAACTGTTTTAATATCTAAATTCAATTGCTTCTTAATATCGAAGGACTTCAGTATCTTGTCAATAAAGAAAAGATGGTTCCCTCGTAATATCGTTTAGGCACCTCAGACATTTCCACAGTTCGACCATTCCTGTAGCACGCTCAAATCCTAACATCTCAGCAATATAGCAAAACTGAAGCCCAAACTTTCGCTAATGCTTTTACGAACTTATCTTTAACGGCAACCTAAGAAGTCAGGTAAACCTATAGATCGAAATTTGGCGAAACAAAGAATCGGAAGAGCGAGATGTCCCATTGTTCGTCGTTTGTGTCCCGAACAATCGTCGTGTCAAGGCATTGTCGGCTCGGTATACGTAAAACGTTGTGTCGGCCGAGGTGCTCGTCGTTGTCCTCGTGCTGCTCGTAAATTCGGCAAAAGGAAAGTTGTTCCGGGTATCTGGCTGGTAGGTCTGGTTGCGAGCGATCAGGTCCGTTGCTCGTCGATGTTTCGCCGCGGGGAGGGATGCCGGCATCGTGAAACTTTCAGAGGGGTGAACTTGGAAAGCGTCGAAGAGGAGAGTTGCCGGGCGTAAAAATAGAAAGGGATGAAGATAGAGGCGGAAACGGCTGAAGAGAAAGAGAGAGAGAGGGAGAGACGGTTGCAAACGGAGAAGGACAGTGAGCAAGGGGAGGACAGAGGGATGGCGACGAAGGGTGAAAGGCACGGGGAGAAAGTACGTGACGGAAAGGGAAAGCAGCGAGCCGGGGAGGGTGAGGAAGAAAAACCGTGCACGAATCGACGAGAGAGGGAAGATCGAATCGCAGGGAAAGGAAAAGGGAGAAACAGGATGGGAAGGGAGGGGAAGTTAAGGGAGAAGGTTAGTGGTCGGAAGGTATAGGCTTTGCAGCAGGCAAGGGTGAGTCACCCTGTATTAACGAGCGGCTACGCCCATTCGAAAGATGGCTGTTTCACGATTGACCAATTAGATTTCGCGACGAGTCCCGTGGCGAAAAAGCGCGGCAAACCTGACCCTTTTGACCACCCTGTCGCGAGAGCTACGCTGGAGGGATGCTTTTATTTATATCTCCTTTTTCCCTTTCCCTTCCTTTCTCGTTTCTCCTCTCCTCGCCGCTCCTCTACACCTCGTGCTACGTCACGAAAAAAAATTTTCCCCTCCGCGGCGATCCCTCTGCGCCCTTACAATTTCTCTCCCTTTCTTTTTACGCTACGAATATTCAAGGCGGAAAATGATGATTCGCTTCTCGCAGCGCGCATCTAACGAGCCTCGAGAACTTTCGCGGACACCTTTCGCGCCAATATTGCTCTGCAGCTTTTCTAATTTTTAATCGAGCTGACGTATTCAATTATTGATACTTTAAGCAAGTTCTTACTGTCTAATGCACTGTCCTCAAGATTATATTACGGTTTCTGTGAAACTGCACGTGTACTAAATTTAAATTTCTTTTCTTTAGGAGCATTCGAGAACCATTTTGAAATTATTTTCTGACAAATATGGCGGGAATTATAAATTGAATATTGCCTTTCGAAATTCGAGAAATTAGAGCACCAATTATATTTGAGATTAATTTAATGGATCATATAATGTCATTTTCTAACCTTTTGTAATATTTTGTAAAAGACATAACTTTCCTTAGATTCCCAAATTTATATATCCTCATGTTTTCCAATCTTCACATTTTTAAATCACTAAATTTGTAAGTTTTCAATTTTTCTTCTTTAAATTTCTAATTTTCCTCCTCGCGTTTCCGAATATTTAAATCCCCAGAATTCTGTGATAACTAAATAAATGTGCATCTGTGTTGTTAAACGTCACGGAAACGACCTGTTTTCAAAATGATGGATTTAACCCGTCTATAATGAATAGTTCACGAAGAGATACAGGAAGGAAGTGAATGTCACGTTTCATGATATACGGAATAAATTGTTGATATATCAAGAAAATATTTACAAGGGACAGTAAGCTTTAGTACCTTTGTTCTGCGTTTGTAGGTTTTGATTTCCTTTTAAATATGATTTTAACGTTGTCAAGAACACGCACATCCTGTGCAACGTAATTAGCACAGTTAATTAGGTCGTTGTCATTCTTAGAAGAATGTGAAAACAAGCTTAGTCGTTGAAATTGTAATAATGAATATTCATATTTGAAACGAAGCAGATCCATGCTAGTATTAGCTATAGTATATACAGTATGTATTAGTATTATAATATTTATAATATTAGTATTATAGTATTGTAGTATGTATGTATATTATAGTATTATCTACAGAGAAATTACAAGTTTAGTTTATTATTCCTTATTAAATTAGGGTTCAAGATAGAAAACATTTAGTTATTATTTTCTTAATATTATTATTTGTCCAAGTTTCGAAATCAGATTAATTTTTGTAGATGATTATTATGGATTGATTATTATTAAGTCAGTTATAAGTTAATATTTAGTTATTGTTAAGTTAAGTTGTAATGTATAATTATTAATAACGAGTGATTATTATTAAATAGTTCAGTTATTGAATTTTCAGTAATAGCGTGAAAAATATATTTGTCAGAATGCTGAAGCCTCGGAAATCTGCGTATTCAGAAACTTTGGAATTTCGACAATGTAGAAGTTTGCAAATTTGGACATTTAGGAATCTGGTAATTTTGAGAACCAGTCACATCAGTATTATAATGTGATCATGCATTGCATTTTTGATAACGAGATCGTTCGCTTTCGAACGCAACTTGTTTAATCGAACAAGTTTCGATCGCCAATAGTTTCTCATAGAATATGTATTTGAGTTGAACTATCCGAGCTGATCCTACGCCTATGGGTTCCTAGAAGCCGGCATGTTCAGGGCTCATTGGGCGTGTATAGACGCTGCTGCGTATCTGACCTAACAGCACTCTAGGGTGGTGTCGTAGATATACGTTGGCCTGGCATAGAATTTTTAAACCTCTTGCAGCCCAACCAGGAATTTTCTAACTAAAGTTTACTTTGCGCCAGGAAATTCTTAAGTCTGACATTCCGTGTATACCTGCAAGGGTCTGCTGCCTTACCGAGGAAAACTGCAACCGTCTAAACACTGACCATTTTTTCTCCTTTCGGTTCTATGGTTCTTTCTATTCGAAACCATACATAACGTTAATATTATGTATACTCGTATGAGTTGAAACTTCATTTTCAATCATCGTTTCGGGATTTCATTTGACGATCTAAGAATTTTAAAATTTCAGTTTGGTCAAGCGAAGTTTTGGTAATTTAGAAATTAAATTGCAGAATTTGCAATTTTAGATATTTCGGGATTTGGAAATTTGGCCACTTAGAAATTTGAGAATTAAAATTTAGAAATCTGACATATTTTTAAATTTAGAAGTTTGGGGATTTGAAAATTTAAAAATTCAGAAACTACCATTTGAAAACGTGGGAACGAATTTTTAAATCTACATGTATATTTGGATATTTGAACATTAGCTTTGAGAATTTACAAATTCAGGAATTTGAGGAATCGTACAGTTTCTGAATCATAAAATTTGAAAATTTATGGATTTGCAATTTCAGACTCGAGAATGTAAGGATTTGCAAGTTCGAAAACTTGAAAACTTCGCAAATCGGAAATTTGGAAATGAACTATTATACACGTGCAGAAACGTCCAAGTGTTATTTACCGCCAAAAGGCTTCAACAAGTTAGTTTCCACCCGGAAGCAGTGTTCGTAGTCGAAGAATTTCTTTCTTGTGGTATTGGTAAGGGGGTTGAATGGACGTGTGAGGCCCAGCTGAATGGCTAACGAGATCTTCTCTCGTTTCATAGGCATTAGGTATTTCCTTGCATGTGTACGCCATCGTTGTTGCGATAGAAACACTCTAATACACGGCTCCTACTGCTCCATCCAGGAGCGTATCAACGTTTCCTTTCAAAATTCGCTTTCCCTTTTGCTTTTCAAAACATTTTCACACTTTGAACACACGTATCAAATTCCTACCCTTTATCGTGATCTTACATTTACCCCAAATTATTGCGTTTATTATTCTGAGCTGACGTTCGCATCACAAAATTTATAGATACCTTTTAAATTTTGCTATTCTGCAATTTTGAAGACTATTAATTTAAAAAATTTGCAAGTTTGCGTGTTTGAAGTTTGAGACTCTGGATTTGGAAATATTAGGACTCTGAAATTTTGGAGATCGTGGGTTTTAGGGCTTTGGAATTGAGAAAATTTGAGGCTACAGTCTTCGAAGTTTTGGAGGTTCGTAATCTTGGAACTTTGGACTTTAGAAAATTTGGCGTGTAGAGATCTACAAATTTTGCGATTTTTGAATTGTGGAGTTTTAGAATTTTTCAAATGCGAAGATTTGGGACTTTATGATTCTGGAAATTGGGGTTTGAGAATTTTACAAATTTGGGACTCTGGAATTTTAGAACTGTCGAATGATGAAAATTAGAAAGTGTGAACAACAAGTTTTCGAAGTCTTCGTACTGTGCAATTTCGCGCACTCTTAAAATTCCAATTTGAAATTATTCCGGAGCTTCAGAACTTCCCAACTATGGAATTGAGAAATCTACGAATTTCTAAAAAATGTACAAATCTAGTTTGATGATCAAAAAATTTGAAACAGTAAATTCAGAAGTCGAATTCAAGAATTTCAATTGCGTCAATTAAAAATTGGAAAATTTGAATTGTTGTCGTAAAAGAAGCTACCCAGCGTTATCGAGCGGAAAACGTAGAGGAGTAGAATTCGTAGAGTTTAACAAGGTAAGCGTTAACTGGAGTGTCAACTATGAAAACACGTAGCAGGCTGCGGATCGTGCACGTGCATAGGATTCGTGGAAAGGAGAAAAGGGTGCTGGAGTCCCTTTGTATAATTAGCGTACGGCCCTGGATACACACTTACTTAGACACACGTATCGCAGGTAAAGAGCACGCCGAAACATGGAACGCAGAAGGTTGCACGTGTTTCGTTCACCGGGAGTGGTTGGTACCCAGCTTCGCAAGGACAACGGCCCGGTTTCTATCGGGTCTCGTAGACGCACAGAAAGAGTCGAGATTCAAAGAACCGTCGCCATTTGCAATCGAAAACAAAAAATGAAGAGAGAAAGAGAGAGAGTTTAGGGGGGATAGATGGAACGGCGAACAAACGGATTCGACCAAGGGGTGATTCCCTGTGCTCTCGGGGTCGTTACCCCCTTTCGGATTTGGGTCACCACACGAAGGGCGCTTTGATTCGGCATCGATGAGAAAATTCATTTGACTAGACCAATAGAAGCTACTCGCTCGGCTTTCGTGGAACTTCTGGTGGATACCATGCCGTGAGAAAAAGAGTATTGAAAAGCGGTGATGGTCGACCGATACCGCGCTCTCGTGAGAACATCATTGTGAATTATTTACGGCATATGAATTATTTACGACATCGATGTCACTTTCTTCGTCTTCTTCTTCCTTTCCTTTCTCGTTACAATTCGCTCGTAGGATTTTCAACTTCCCCCTTCGGCTTTCGCGGGTATTCATTGATTACTCTGTCAGGGATGTGATCACTGGTCGCTTCATTGATCATAAACTCATCTTCTTCTACGTTTGTTAATGAATTTGTGCGGGTATATTGGATTGTATGGGTAAATGTCTGTCTGATATGGGAATAGTACAGGTTCGGTGAGGGTGATTTTGTATGCATGCAGAGTTACGGTAACAGGATGGGATGATAAGAATTAATATAAAATGTGTAACTACAACTTGAAATTTTTGAATCATGAAACTTTCAAGAATCTTGATAACTTGAGAGATATCTGAAAATTTGTGATGGTAGCAATTTGACAATCCGAAATTTGAAAATTGTGGAAGTTTCAAACAAGTTGTACTTCAAGAATTTGCAAATCTGACCCACGAAATAAGATCGCGAATTGCAACATATTTAAAACGAATTAATTTCTGCTGACAACTGTACATTTTACCAACATATGTTGCAAAATTAATTATTCACCTAATATAAAATTGTACAATTAATTTCTATTACCATTTCTTTTTTCCCTACGCGAAATTTGTATTTAATACAAGATTTTTCTCTATTTTGAAAGTACAGTTTGATCCGTTCTCGTTGAATTTTAGTTTAATTCTTCAATGGTATCGACGTTCTCGATTTCCATGGCGTCGTGCCTCCATGGAAAACTCATGGAACACATTAGGGCTTTTCGGGGGTCGTTCCCCTCTTTTCTCGTTCCTCGTGTTCTCAATATCGACCTCGCTTATATTTTCTCGACCCAATGCGAGGGGTCGTTGGCCCCCCCCCCTCTTTTCGCTCCCGGAAATCGTGGCTCATGTCTCTCAAAAGCGGCCTCGAACAATGGATTTTATTTCCATTGCAGTTTGCGACCTCTTTTTCTTTTCCCTCCTTTTTTTCTATCTCCTTTCGCAGCAAACTTTGCTACGTTTACGTTGCCGATTCGTGTCTTCTGCATCTCAAATACGGTGCACGAGACTTTGAAAACAATGACAGTTCTTTGCTCTTCTGTGAAAAAACACGCGGGGACATTTTGTTGTAACCGCACGGCAGCCACGTGGAGCTACCACAGTCCCAAAGGGATGCGAAACTTGTTAGAATTTGTTACAATTAGGGCAGGTGTTGTTCAGATGAATAATAAATTATTTCAAGCTTTTTCAATAGTACTGATCACGTTTCGCAAAAATTGTACAATCGTAATTTTATAATCTTGCTTTCTTAGAAATCATGGAACGTTCACGATTCTCTTTACCTCCAAAATTAAAAACATTGCAAAATTCATTACGAATATTAATTTTTATGAAAATCTTATGAGTAAAGATACATTACGATTATTTTTGTACAATCATCGAAAATGTCGTCATTATTTTGAAAATACGACTCTCCTTGTGTTACATTAATTTAATAAAAGATCGCTGAAGTGAGAAACGAAGAACATGGCCGCTCAGCAGGACATCGTTTCTGTCGCGTTTCAATAGCATGATTTCTTCTAATAAGCTCGTCGAAGGATAACTGGTACGATCGGGAAAAATTCCTCCAAAGTTTCGTCGAAAAGGGATCAAGAAGGTCTTCTACAATTTTATCGGTTGCCAGTGGCAACGCCTCGTGTTGCCTCTGTAGCTTCGGACCAACTCCTGCGCGTTTGCTTCTTCAAAGCGTTAAAGAAAGAAGAACGGATTGAGAATAAAAGGATGAAAATGTGGACGTTGCGGGACGAAGTTAAAGAGAAAGAACAACCCTCCTGTCGATAAGAGCGAATTTTCACCCGGGGAAGAATCTTCCCTGCTGCGAAGTCTGAAAAGGATGCAGATCGTACTCGTTGTTTCTTTATTTATATATTTATTTATTTATTCACGTGGACAAAATAACCTTCTGCGTTGATACATCGGTTAATACTATTATACCAGATTAATTTGCTGTACGTATTTTTCACATTTGGAAAAGTACATGAAAATTAGATGTAGGGGAATTTTATAAAATGTGAGTTTTCTAACGTTTAAATGTGTCTTTACTAACAACACTCACATTAATTTTAACTTTAATTTGTACTTTACTAACATTAATCACTTACGCTTGACAAGCTATAAGTGGATCATTTTTTGTCAATCGGTACTTTTATATTTTTACAAATCAACAGTTGTTAGCATTAAAATTAAGGACAATTTCTCTCCTTTCCTTAAGCTTCAATTTTACAAATCACTGTTTAGTTTAATTTTTATCGAGACTAGTCTGTTGTACATTCTATACAGCATAATTTTTGTTTGAATTAATTATGCTATCTTTATAAATGGATTTTTAATCATCCTTGTTACATAAAATTTTAATATGGTAGTAAAATTGTCGACGAGCTTCTCTCTGTTAAAAGAGTTATCAAAAGGTATAAACGCTAATTCTGTTTCATATTTCACCTAGCGAATTTTGATTTTTTTCAAAGAATATTTAAATGATCGGGAAAGTTTCAACACAGTTTCAACAGCACGTTGCTTGAACCAGTCTTAATAATTGAAGGCTGCGAGCTCTTAATTAACCTTCATTGTCGATGGAATCATGTTATTTCTTCGAATAGGAGTGTGAGATCTTTCTTGGAACTTCCTCCAAAGTTGAAGAAAGACTTTGAATAATTTTTTCACATTGAATATCACGTTGTGTTTTATAAATGAATATTTCATCGTGGAATTGTACGAGCAAGCGTAAGTTCAATTCCTGGAAGCCATTTTGATTTATTCATTTTTACCTCGAAAAGCATCTGATTTATTGTTTCATTTCTTTATATTAGTCATAAATTAACTTTGTAGAACATTTTGCAGTTTTTTACATTTGTCAGTGTAATAAACTGTAATATCTTTTTTATCTGTCATTTATCAGTACGTTTTATTTATTATAAATTATATAATAAAGTTTGCATTTGTTGTTGCTTACAAACAGAATTATTTCACTTTTATCTTTCAAAGTATTTCGTAAGTTTACGCAATAGTTCTGTAGTTCAAACTTCATTTGTTTTCATTTACTGCGATTAATTTTGTTTTCCATCTCTGGTGCATCGTGTTATAATTAAAATTCTACAAAATAAACTTAATCAAGTACTTTCGTAATATTTTCGATATAATTATTTTTTAAATTCAAACAATTATTTACGCACAAAATTTTCTTCGTCTTTTAATGCACTAATAAATTATTTTTATTTGCAAATTTTTCTTTTCACAGCTATGAAAATAGAAATTTTATTAATAATTCTTTCGAAAATTGGGCGGAATTTTCTTCGAAGGAATAGCAAAACAACGTTTATACATAAAAATTCTCAATTTATTACGTTTTAAGTTATCGCAAAATAAATTCTGAAAATAAAAATGTAAATTACATTATTTATTATAAAAATTTTAGACAGTTTACGTGTAATTTGCGTGCGAAAATACACGAAGAAGATGAATCAAGTTGCGAAATAAAATGGCGGTAACGAAACCACGAATCGCATACTTGCGAACTGTAGATGGCGCCACCTGGTGGGTCGAGAAAACATTAAAAAAATACGATTTACAATCAAATTTCTTCAACAATTATTAACAATTGCATTAAAATAAACCGTACTTGTATATTTTCATTAATTTTATTTCATCTATGAAGCTCTAACATTGAGAAACACTAAATTTTCATGATACTGCACAAGCAGAAGTTTGGAACTATAAATTAGTCATTTATTTATTAAACATGTTCAAGTTTGTCTTTTTTATTAAATATTTATTCGGTGCATTTTGTGTAATTTTTTTAATTGCATGCGGTTGATTGTTGTGCAATGAATTCGTACGAAAGAAAAGTTCCTCGAAAAACTGACTCGATAAATTCAGATATTAATTTAATTTCAGATAAAGCGAGATTGTAACGTTAACGATAAGGAAGTACATTGGCGTAATTATCTGGGGACCAGGGTCTGGTTTACTAAAATTTATATAGGAACCTTTTACACAGAAACTTTCAGTTACTTTTGAACTTGCGAGTCACGTAATTTTTTAATTTCAGAAGTTCAAATCTTCAAGTCCCCAAAACACCAAATCTTTAAATCTTCAAATCCACAATTCTTCAAATCTGAAAATTCAAAAACCCCAAATTTTCAACTTCCTAAATGTTCGAATTCTTAAATTTTCAAATTTGCAAATTTCCGAATTTCTAAATTATCAAGTGCTCAAATTCCCAAACTCCTAAGTTACCAAACCCTCAAATGCCCAAGTCTCCAATTTTTCAACGTCCCAAATTTTAGGATTTCTATATCCCCAATTACTCAAATTTACAAAATCCCACACATCCAATTCCCAAATTGCTAAATTTTCAAATTTCCAATTTCAAAAATCCCCAAATTCATGACGTAATTCCAGTATCGTAATTTCTAGAATTCTCAAACTCTAAAATTTCCAAATCCTTAATTCTGAGAAGGCACTTGATCATGCCTGCTGCACTCTTACTGTTTTCCAGGGAATCTGGTCCTCTTCAGAAAAAAATCCTACTTACGCCAATGAGGAAGTACCATAAAATGGGCGATAATAGTGAAACGAAGCGCCGTATTATATAAGCGATCAGCTTCGAAAAATATTCGTATTGAAGAATAGTTAGATAAGAGTGTGTGCAGATAGGAAGATAAACATTTCGTCACAAACCGACATCGCATATTTCGTGCTTTCTGAACGATATTATTTTCCTTCTGCAACGATACTCGTTTCTGTAATACATATTTTCCTTCCAAGAATACGAAGACATAAATGACAATTACTATTCCAATCACAAATTTTCAGGATCCTTCAAAAACACTGATCTACTTTCAGTCTTTCGGTGATATTCGAATCAGAGTGAAAAATAGATCGTATTTATCTTGATTGGAAGTTTCTGTTTATAAAATTATAATAAATAGTTGCGCAGAAAAGAACTGCAAGGGTCGGAAATTTAATTTTTAATTTAATTATCAAATGAAATCCGAAATAAACGTAATTGCTCTGCAACTTCCTTAACTTCACTGACAAGCGAATCCATCAAAATTTAGTCTTAATTACAAGGATAATTACTTTTATTGAAATGTAGGTTGATTTGCATCGAGGTAAAGAACAGTTATGTATACTAATTTATTTTTCAACCTTAATTAATTTCCAATTGAAAAAGAAGGAACATACAACACCCATAACGTTCAATTTCTAACGTCAAAGACTTGTTATTTGAGAGGAAATTAAAAATACATGTTCAAAGACAAGCAACTATTCATAGAATATTATAATGAAATAAATTTGTTTAAAAAAACGACTGTAAACGTTTTATTTTGTCATCGGTAAAGTGTACCGAGGCAGTTATGAAAATTTGTCAAGGAATCTGTAGAAAATAAATTAATTTTGCCGAAAACGATGAAAATAGTGGAGAATTTTCCTGGTGTTTCTTTGGTCTCTCGATTTACAAAATGGCGCGACTTGGTCTGGGCGGCATTATGGTTTCCCCCATGCTGTAGGGTGAAACTCCATTCTGCGAAGGCACCCTTCACGTAGGGTGAACCCTCGATCCCTCGCACGCTGAATTCGAAAGCAATGGAGGGGTGGTGGTAGCAAATGAAGTAAAGCCCTTTGAACAGACCTCCCGGGAAATTCTTGGAAAATTGTATCGCCGCCTTCGATTCGTTGCTGGCGTCATCTAACAACCGTGCGCTGTAGAGCTTCCACGAAAACCGACATCGTGCGTTGGTAACGCAGTTCCTTTAATCATTTAATGGTAATCTTACCTTCTTCATGTTTTTCAGAACTCTTTAATTGCTACATTGTCTTTTCTTATTAACTTTTCTCATTTCTCTAAATTTCTTCCTGTATATTTCGTACAAATATGCTTTTTCATATATCAAACAGCTGGTTTGATTACATGAAATAATTTGAAAATATTTTTCAAACTTCTTAAAAATTTTTACTGTTTAACAATATTTTCTATAGGAAATTGTTAGTTTCATTTTAATATAAATTTACAATTTTTTTAATTGACTCGTTGGCAAATTGATAAATTGAGAAGCTGACACGTATTTATTTTACCACTTTTCGAGCAACAAATTCAGATTTTTTCAAACTTGTACTACATTGAAGGACCTCTCGCTATATTGTCATTATCGGTGTCCATTAATTATTCCTTGTGGTAAATGCATAATTTTCGCGCAGTGTGTCCAAAATCGTATTAACAACAAACGAAAAGAGAATTTGTATCATAAACAATTAGAAACAGTATTTATTTCTCTACAAACTCGAGTACAATTATTTAAAAAATTAATCATTTTTGTCCTCGTCGAGCTGGATTACTTTGCCCATGAAGGCAGCCGTGTAATTGCCTCTTCCTGGGTCGTCGAAAACGACTTTATCGTCGATGATCCACTGACTATAACGTATTTCCGAGAGAAGTTCAAAGCCCACTTCCTCTGCTTGCGATTGACTCTTGCCGCAAGTGAAAATTCCTCCGATCGCTGGCATCTTTAACGTGATCGCTTCTTGCACACAAGCTTTCAGAAGCGCGACTTCGACTCCTTTCCCTTGATAAGATGGATGCACGTATAAAATATAGACAGTGACGTACTCGTTGTGACCAAACTTCTCGTGAGCTTTCGTTTGCAGAGTCAAACTGTTCCTCAGGTGCATGATCTTCTTCAGAGTTTCGCCCTCGACGATCTGGAAAATAAGCTTTTCATATAGCTCTTCATAAGCTGAAGTACGTACTGCTTCAGACTCGTCAAAATAGTGCAACGGGTTAAACTTAAACTGTCATTTGACCACTCTGATTCAAGTTAAATAAAATAAATTCATGGATGTAATTTCTCTCGTTTTAAATCTTTCCCAATAATTTCCGAAAGTGAAAAAATGTGTACGGTTGATTGATTTTTGGTCAGATCGTTTGGTCTCGAAACATGGCGAATACGCGTTAATCGAGGCAAGCCGTTCGTTTAGCAAATTTCATAGAAAGAAAATTGTTAGATGCTAAATCAACTTTAGTCCCATTGAAACATTCAGTTAATCTTCGTGACAATATATTAACCCCTTGCCCTATGATTTGATATTAATACAAAGAAAGTTGAAATGTTATTTTAATTTGGTATCAGTCGTTGACTATGCAAATAATTGGACTTGAACTCCAAATTGAAGCATATTAATTCGAGTAAAATCACAGCTGATGTACGAGTGTGTCACGAGTCATAATAGTGCAAGGGGTTCTAGTGCAATAGTTCGCATTGAAATACAGAGTTAATAGGCAGATAACTAAAACAAGTATTTAGAAAAGTATTAAACGATCGTATTTAGCTGCAATTCTCGTTTGACCTTTGAAAGTCGATCGAGATCAATACCTGCACGCGATTATAGGTGTCCGTTTTTTCATCCTCGTTGTCGATCCTCAGGATCGCGACACCGACCACGCGACCGGATCTCAGACTGGTAGCGATCAGGCTCGTTGTGTCCTTTATCCAGGTGGTTATAAGCTCCAAGTATTCGCTCACGGATGGCTGGTCCTGCAGGAACGAGGTCGCCTTACACATTGGTTCCTCGCGGAAGAAATGACGCTGAGAACAATATCGATCGGCTCGAATTACAATCTCCTTTGTCGAGTTGTGCAAGCATCGAGATCATAGAGCTACTGATAACATGCGGCTGCTGTGCACAGGTATGTTGCGTGGCTAAACTTTGATCAAACGCAAAACTTCGTTGTACAGTGGCTCCCTTAGATCGATTATCTTGCAATTTACATCCGATGAGTCCCATTCGAGAGGCGCCCACATTCGAGCTTCCCATTCTAGCGCGTCCTCGTCGTCCTTGTTCGCATCCATTTTTGTATTTCACTGTCGATATTTACGTATTTATGATGCTTCAATATTTGGTAGCATACACACGCTGTTATATGGAAACAAAATTACAAATTTGGTAATAATTTCGATAAATTACCTTAAGTGTGGTAGCGATATTAAATGAGATCTGAAGACTCAAGAAAAGAGAATGTGCATATCTAATAACGTTAGAAGAAACCTATAAAGTTGAAAATAGTAAAATTTACATTAGCAAAAGATCAGTGCAAAAATATAAAAATGTATATTCTGAATGTGTCTTTCTTTTTGTCGCATTTCGATCAAAAGTAACTTCACTCGGTTCTCAAATTCGACGGGGAAATCGATGACTCCGTTCAAAATTATTAGTTATTTATAACCGATTAATTATTAATTAATGAGAAATCAGTAAATTGATAGTGAAATATCTGTTCGAAACGCGTTAAACGATACGTGAAAATGAAGAGTGCGAATAGCGGTAGGATGCTCCGCAAAATAAGTTCCGTTAAAGAAAATGACGTATTCCTTTTAAGTCAACGTATATTGGAGATCAGGAGACACCGATACTATCAGAATTTGAAAAGTGCGGATGCGACCATTGTGTGGGAACGGATATCCAGTGGTTATCGAATCGTCGACCTTCAGCTGGACAAATTTATACAAGCGTTACGATTTGTTCTAGTACATCGTTGACCGAAGTACAGTTTATTAGCGCATAAAAGACACTTGGCCTCACCTCAACATTTTAACTCTTTGATTGGCAATGTCACATCAATATTTTAGGCAGCTCTTGACACTAATTTATAATATTTTACTATTGTACTTTATTTTATATTAACTTTGGTATTATCACATTACTTTATGTAATAATTTCATCTCAAAGGAATTCGAGAATTTTGGGATTTAGAGATTTGAAGGGTAAGTTTGAGAGTTTAGGTGTTTCGGAATTTGAGAATTTGTCTCTTTGGAAAGAATTTAGAATTTAGAAATTAGGAAGTTGATAATTTCAGAATTTCGGAATACGAAAGTTAGGGAACTTCGAAAAGTAAAAGTTTCGAAATTAAGAAAGGGACTTTTGTTCTTTTGAAACTTGAAGCATAATAAATTATGAAATTTGAGAATTTGGATACCATTACAATAAAATAAAAAGTCATAATAGTACAATAATAAAAACCATGTTTTCCTAAGAATGTTAAAAAAAATAGCTGTATAAACCATCCCCTAATTTCCCAGTTAAAATAACCAGAAACAGAGATAAGTACTATAATTTACAGCCTACTGATAAATAAAAGTAATAGTTTTAAATCTCTACCGAGATTTTGATTAACTGCATGCTTATGCATACATTACATAAAGCGATTGTCACTCGGTATTTAATTACTGGACTTAAAAGTATATTCCGTTCCATGAAGCCGATAGTGTATCTGTCGCTTATGTAAGACGACTTGATCGTAGCTCACCAAGCAGAAACATAATTTTACAGGAAGTATTTAACCGTCACCATGAACATTTCAGGCCAACTTCACTCAAACAGAGCCACTGTCGAAAGCTGTGGGTCTCTGCGATGATGCTGTATCTATGAGATCGCTTCTCAACAAGCTTTTCGATAAAATGAACGAGAACTTGAGTTTCTGCGCTCTTCAAGATGGCACCAGCGAACTCGTAGGCGTTCTCATTGCTTCGATATTCGATAAACTTCAATGGGAACTCGTGTTGAAGGTACGATCTGTTAAAATATTAAATTAAACGATGTATGTACTGGCAGTCGATATTTGAACCACTTCCTCTGATTATAGTACATCATTTCTGGATTTACAGCGTCCTGGGGAGGGACTGCGGCAAATAATGATGATGCGAAATTATGCGATGGCGAAGGCACTGTTTTATGAAGATCTGGACGCAAAGAACCTGGTGCATATCGACGTTCTCTGCGTGAGGTTAGATCATCAGAAAAAGGGCATTGGTACCGCGTTGCTACGCTCCTGTCTCGTTCGAGCGAGTGTTTTCGCGTCTACTTTTGTCGGAGAATTCACTTCCGGTGCTTCTCAAACCATCGGTACGTTTGCATTAATTCTTTATTAAAATTTAAAGAACTGTATGGTATGAAAAAGTCTTGAAATATGAAGTATCTGTACTGTAGACTTCTGTTATATCGCCATTTTACATCTATTTATATTTATGATTTGTTCAACACATTATTAGGGCAAACTTTTTGACCAACCTAATTTATTTCCAATGTTAACGATTTTATTTTACAACTTCATTGCAATATAACGAGTTTACTATAATAATTCCTTATATTTCTACTTTAAATTTTCAAAATACTTTGCCATTATTTTTACTCAAATCAATCCCTGTTTTTTCATTTCTTTTAATTGTGCGTTACCCTGTAAATCGGTTTTAATTTCATTGGACGATTAAAATTACATCTTACGTTTGATTTGTTTTCTATATTTTAATATTTATTAACCTCTAATGGAAATATTTCAAATGTTTTATGTTCGCAGCCAGGAGATTAAAGTTTGATACGCTCTGCGAATTACCATATGAAAATATTGGGTCTGAAATGCACAGGTTCCAAATTTTCGAAGACTGTTATCCTGAGAATTATTCGATCGCGTGTATGGCGCTGCAAATACCGCCACCTCTGCAATATCATCCGTCGATAATGTCCGCCTCTGTGCGCAAACTACAATCGAAGACGAAGATCAAAAAGACCAAGAAGAAAAAATAACGCCGGTATTTTTATTTATTTTCGTCCAACACATTCTATCTACACCGTACTCGGTTGACAATTTTCCATCAAATTCACCGTTTTTTTTCTCAAAATTCAAATGTCACATTTGTTTTTGTTCAATAATATCTTCAATAGCGATACCTTCAACAATAATATTATAGAGCTTTTGAATTAACGTTCTTCAAAAAGGTACATAACTCCAAAAGAAATGAAATAATATACAAATGTTTCCCATACGAATGTTAACAGAATGTTTATGTAGTTATTGTCCTCGAGCCTTGATTTAACACTAAATCTACCGGCGTGCACTTTAAAAATGAAGTAGAAAAATAAACAACAAAACATAAATGAATACACATTAATTCTTCGTCTTCATAAAGATCAGAGAAATCACCATAAAAAATTTTGTAAATTAAAATGAAACAAGGTCATTTGACCAATTTGGTAGTTTTAGTGTTAAATGAATAAACCGTAACGGAGAACGAAGATAAGATTTATGTTGTTTTACGCTGGCTGCGCGTTCAGTTTTACGATTCTCGACAACGCTGTATCTTGTCGTAAACACGGTTTTTAAATACTTTTTACAGTTCGATTTTTTGCTGTTTTTTATACTTCATGTTTGGCTGCGTTGTGCTGTACTTCACGTTCGGACGTGCAAGCAAATGTTTCCAGAAACTCATTCTCTTTGAAAAAAGGAATTGCTTTTCTTCCACAGACATTTCAATGTTATCATTCCCTATGTAAAGGTGCTCGAGACTCTTTGTTCTAACAGGCTTCCATTTTACGGGTACTTCCTTCGTCACTTTTGGAGTGGGATTGCTAGAAAATAATAAGTGCATAATTACTATTTAATAAATAAGCAAGACATTTCCAGTCTTCAAATTGGTGAGATTAGAACGAAAATAGATACTATAAATAGTTTCGATTATGAACAAAATCTCACAAAAACTGAGTCACTCATAATGTTTCCATTTTTTAAAAGTAATTGGTGAGGTTAGAATAGGATATGAAAGATATGTTAGGATATGGAATGACTTTGTACACAATCTTCCCTTTTTAAATAAATATTTGATCCTCTCACAAGAATGTCAGAAGTATTGATTTGAAATTACTCACCCAGAACTAGCGAAGTTATACCAGACAGTCGTTATAAGATCAACAATTTTGTAGTCCTCTTCGGTCAGTGTTGTATGGAACATCGGTTCTCCGACAGGGAACAAATACAGAAGGTCATCGGCATGCGATACTCCATAATCATTGTAAGGATCACCGAATATTGTACTGTACGAGGTACTTCCTCGATAATTCAAGTAGTAATAAAACACGGGAGAAGATTGCTTCTCCAGGTATTCGAGCACCGATGTTCGGATTCCGTAAGTAAACCAAGCGTCGCCGTACATCTGCAACAATGTGAACAAAAACTCGTTTAAATAACATGTTCAGTGACAGTCATACGTGATAATGTGCTGTAATACATTCAAGCCGTTACGTGACCAACAATCTTCAAAATTAATATTGTATTCAGATACTTGTAAACTTGATATATTTTTAGTAATACTACAGGTTATTATTTTATCTTTTGTAATTATGTATAATTTTTGCTTATGTTCCTAAATACTTATGAATTCAAAAATGTAGGAGTGTGTTTAGTTTCAAAAACAAGATATCAGTTTCTAGTATCATATCGTGACAAATCTTTGAAACGATGCATGTTTAAAAACGTAACTTTCGTCACGCGATCTTGTCGAGTTCAGTACGAGTCATTGATCCGACCAGTGCACCGATAAAGTGTTTATGTTATCAGAAATAAACAATACTCACGTCGACGACTTGGTATTTTGTGGAATTACCGATCGGTTCGTCGCCAAAGTAGAATTTTCGTATTTCGGACGTCATGCTTCTCAGTTTGCTTTCAGGGCACGTGTCTTCATATAGCAACGTTATAGGCGCGATATTTAAGAAATCATCGTTTAACCTCTTTATTAAATTTCCGTTCTCTCGCCCGAATAAACCTAAGAGCAGAAATAATAATTGAGCCATTAATTTTAATATAGAAGAGTGATTACAATCGAGCTATATAAACGGTTATATCTCGAATTTGATGAGAGATTGGGAAAAACTGTTCGAGGAAAAGTTGAATGCTACATCTATCTTTCCACGACCTCACTTTTTTTGTAAATGAATTCATATCTTCTTGAAACACTTCATGTACAAATATATTGTTCAGAATTACGTTATGTATTTATATTGTTCAGGAAGCCAGTATTTCCTGTGATATGTGATGTTTTTCTTAAATCGTGTACCGATCTCAACCCACAAGTTGGCGCGTGAAGAGGCTGAACAGGTGTTTAGAAGAGCTTCAGTTGGTCAGAATAGAAAAATAGACGCTTATCACACTTTTCTGTAACCGTGCTAAAATAGCAAAATCGTAAAATAGTAAAATAGTAAAGAAGTCTTTCCTTAACGAATAAATCCTTAATGAAGACTTTTATTGAATTCATATTAGTTTTATTAAAATCAAATTCGTGATACAACCTGTCGCAAATTGAGTGATTCTTTTATGATAATTACTCTTACAGTATTAATTACGTGCTAGAGTATAAATACCTGGAGCTTTGAGGGCTCCTTCCTGGGCCGTGATTCCTGTCATCCATGGAATATCATCCAGACGACCATTTTGCGACGAGATTACAGGATCCTCCGTCAAGAAAGCACCAGGATGATCAGGTTCGATTACCGGTTTGAAGGGTATCATTGGGGAGTAGCTGAACACCTAATCGTGAAACAAAAATTGCGGCGTTAATATTACCTTGAGATGCATTTTCAATCATTTTACAGACAGTGTATAAAGTATAATTGCAAAATTTCAGATCATAATCTCCAACGTGTTAAATCGTATTTTTATTGAATTTTATTAACATTCCGTTAATGACATTAATATAACAGTTTTCATAGATGGAAGAGTGAGGGGACACCTATTAATAAATAAAAATTGCAACTTTTTTGTAGGATCCTTACAGGAATTTGTAGTCTCTATATGGTCGTTAGAAAAACTTTCATAACATTTAACTTTAATAATTGATGTTTTATTGAAAAATAAGAACACAGCAGAAATGTGAATTTAATCACAAATCGATTTATAAAAGTTTCTTTTAGCTTCAGCAAATATTTCAGCAGTTTGTGCGTTACCAATTCACTATTTAAATATAAGTATCCTATGCTATCGTAATCTGACTTCTTCACGCTGACATAAAAGAGAAGGGTAAGATTTTAAAATGCGTTCCCATAGAGAGTGAGGTCTCGTATTGCGTCTAATGCAGGAAATCTAAAAAAAGTGTAGTCAATTTTTCGCAAGTGAACTTTCATTTTCGTGTTCGAAAGTACGGCTGCAGGCGTGCAATATCTCGATTATCGAGAAGATCGAAATGTTTCGTTCGAATTTTTCAATAAATCACCGTGCACGCTATACAAACGTCACGTTTCGAAGTTGGTAGAAACTTCATGGTGGACAAACGCAGCCGATTAACCGCCTCGTTTTATATACGCTTTCACTTCCAGCCGGAATAACATACTTCCTTGTCGTGAGATCGTTGTACGCATTCCGGTATTTTCCTCATGACCTTGTTTGTGTCAAAAAATACCACACATGTGCGTCGATTGAGAGGAAATCTGATTTTTCTAGGGAAAATATGGGGAATAATGGCGAAGAGGTTTTCTACTTGTAGGTTTTTAGGGATTTAAGATTTGAACATTTGGGGATGGGTTAAGAATTTGAGGAGTTTGGGATTTGAGGTTTAGGGATATGGGGACTTAGAAATTTTGTCATACAGGAATATAGAGATCTAGGGATTTTGTCATGTAGGTATATGGGGATCTAGGGATTTGGAGGCTTAGAAATTTGGGAACGTTTGTAGTTTGAGATTTGAGGTTTAGGATTTGAGATTTGGGGATATGGGAAATTAGAAATTTTGTCATATAGGAATATGGGGATCTAGGGATTTTGTCATGTAGATATATGGGGATGTAGGGATTTTGCCATGTAGGCATATGGGGATCCAGGGATTTGGGGGCTTAGAAATTTGGGAACTTTTGAAATTTGAGATTTAGGGATATGGGGACTTGGAGATTTTGTCATACAGGAATATGGGGATCTAGGGATTTTGTCATGTAGGAATATAGAGATCTAGCGATTTAGGGGCTTAGTTTGGGAACGTTTGAAGTTTCTGGATTATGAATTTGGGAATATATGAATGTGGAAATCTAGTGATTTGACGAATTTGGAATCTGGTAATTTGGAAATTTATGGATCTTGGAATTTGGGGATCTAGAAATATGAAAATTTAAGGACTTAGTGATATAAGTACGTGGAAATCCAGGAAACTGGGAACCTATGGACTTGGTGACTTTAGAAGGACTTGAGATTCGATATTCTGGAAATTTGGAAGTTTTGGAAGTACAGTGATCTACAAATTTTGAGATTTGGTTTACCAATTACAAATTGGTGTAATAAAGATTTAATAATTTGGAAAATTCAGAAATGTATATATTTATTTATACGGCCAAATCGAAATTTGTAAATTTCCATATTTAAAGATTTAGAAAATGAACAAACTCTAAAGTTTCAAAATTCAGAAATGCGAAGAACAGTATGAGAATTTACAAATTTTCAAGTTTAGTACTTATTCGAAGGAAGCCTCCGTCGCATCCGAGTGTACATTCGCGAAACTGGTTTTCCGAGATCTTGGAACCGCCATGTATTTATTAGTCACAGCTACGAGGAATTTCACGAGGTAACAAGATATCTGTAATTTATTCGACGGGAAAATTCATTCCACGAAATATCCTGGTAATCCAATGAAAATTCGATCGATCCGTGTCGGAAAAACAATTTCGTAACCGGTTGCACTCGGTCGATTAAACCGATAATTCTGATTGGAAAGTTGCTTAACCCCTTAATATCTACATCCCAAGCTTTTATTACCTTTTTTACTCTCATGCCAACATGTTCAATACCAGTGTACATGCATGTTACGGGGAAGTCCTATACTGTAACGTGTGACGTGCACGTACACGTCAGGTAGCTGGGAAGAACCGTTTTCCACGCAACAGGTTTTTCCTTTTGCGAAAGATTTTGTGGAATCGTTTTGAATTTCAAATGTTTTTCATAATTTCATAACTATTTTTCCCTTTGCGTACTCGAAATATATTCGTCACGAATGTGATTCATTTTGTGGAATCGTTTTGAATTACGTTTTTCATAATTTCACAACTGTTTTTCCTTTTGCGTACACCAAATTAAATATTCGCCACGAATGTGATTCATTTTGTGGAATTGTTTTCAATTACGTTTTTCATAATTTCATAACTGTTTTTCCTTTTGCGTACTCGAAATATATTCATCACGAATGTGATTCATTTTGTGGAATCGTTTTGAATTTCAAATGTTTTTAACAATTTCACAACTGTGATTCCTTTTCCTTACACCAAATTAAATATTCTACATGTGTCTACTAGTTTATGCAATCGTTTTGAATTTCAAATCTGTTTCACCACTTCACGATTGTATCTTGTACAGCAAAATCTTATAAATATTCGTTTCAGTATCTCTTGATGGTCTTCTCAGTTCTTTCTGTCGAGATATTAGCGAATATTCGTAAGCAAATACCAAGTGATGTGAACATTAAATCACGTATTCGTTGCGAACGTACTTTGTTTAAAACATACGTTGTTTAAATCCTTTGAAACCATAATAGAAAGAATAATAGAGTAACAGAAAAAATGACTGAATAATAGAAAGAATAATAGAGTAACAGAAAAAATGACTGATTAATAGAAAGAATAATAGAAAGAATAAAAAAGAGAGACTAATTGTATTATGGACTGCAGCTTCACTTAACATCTCAACCTACGATTTTTTCGTAAGTTGCTTCAACCAGAAACAATTAATCATTATCTGAATAATAAAATAACTAACAAACCTTGAAATGTTAGACATACTTTGAATTTAGCGATCTTTAATTACACAAACTGTAACTGGTATTGAACACAAAACTCAGTTGCAAGACAAATACGATTTATTTTTATTATATTTGAACTGTGGTGTGCGTCACGAGTGTGACTCGATGTCATACTTTAACTGATTAAAAGTTGAATGACTGACTTTTCAATTGTAACTAGTACAAATAAAAGGTGAAGGATTGATGATGTACGGAAGAATAGATACTACCATAATAGATGTATGGAAGAGTAGACATGATATGAAATGTAAAAATGTTAAATGTTCATTAATTGATGTACGTTATCGAAGTGGAAGTTATGGAAAAAATTCATTCAGTATTCGAAAGGTTAATTACTGCGATAATTAAGATAAACGTTATAAGTGCGTTCGCAATATGTATTAAAATGTGAAGCATGCGAGTCGTGCATTCATTTCTAGCTGGGAACACAGGACTGTATCACGGCGTGGTTTAATAGCGTAATTATAAGTTATGAAATCGTATAGTACTATTATTCTCACATCATTCCTTGTATCAACGTGCTTATATAACGAGAATCAACTTACTAACGCGACTGTCTTTCATTCGAAGCGATTTCAATGCCAAGGTATGCGTATTGTATAATTATCGAGGTGTACTTTATATTTTCTTGTTGATCGAGTTTCCCTCGCGGTATATGCGCTACTTTAAATTGGTAGGTATGCGGTTTAAGGAGAAATCGAACGAATGTTTGGTAACGCGTTTGTGTCATTAATTTGCAAGATTTACAGGTTGTTTATTGTGGAAAATTTGAAAATTTAGAAGCATTCAACATTTTTAATTCGGAATTTGGAAATTTGGTTATTTGACGATTTAGTGATTTCATGATTTGAGGACTTGATAATTTCGTACTTTGGTAGAGTGGGAATTTGGGGAATTGGAAATTTGAATATTTGCAAATTTAGAAATTTTGGAATTTGCAAAATTGGGGGAATGGTCTTATGGGAATTTGCATTTTGAGAATTAGGATTTTGGGAAATTGAAATTTTAGCATATTGATACTTTGGAAATTGGGATTTTGAGATATTGGGACTTTGGCAAATTGGGACTTTAGGAAAGTGGAATTTTGGAAAATTAGGATTTTGGAAAGTTAGAATTCTTTAGTATTGGAATTTTGGCAAATTGGGATTTTAGGAAATTGGAATTTTGGGAAATTAGAATTTTGGAAAGTTAGAATTCTTTAGTATTGGGATTTTGGCAAATTGTAATTTTAGAAAATTAGGATTTTGAAAAGTTAAAACTTTTGGATATTGAAATTGTGGAAAATTGATTAAGAAAATTTGGGCTTAAGTAAATTCAGCCTTTGAGAGATTTCGGGAAATTATCTCTTTCGAAAATTGGAATTCTGGGAAATTCAGATTTCAGGAAACTGGAATTTTTGAAAGTTCACATCGGAAGTCAAAATTTGTTGATATTCCGATACAAAATTTCACATTTTGCAACGTAGAATTTTGATAATTTGAAATTTTTATAAAAAAATTAAAAGTTCTAAAAATTTAAAACTAAATTTCCAAACCTGAATGTATGAAAATATTGCTCGGCTTGAAATACAGGTTATCTGTCCCTAATTGTAAGTTTCGACAACGCCGCCCAATAATTTCATAACTGATCAGTTCAAGTTTTCTCGCGAAACGTGTACAAATATGCAAATATACTGCAATTTTGTTTATTCCAACTACTCGTAACTATTCGTGCGTATAAATTGACATTCATATTAATAAATCTTTGGTATATTTCACGCACGAACATTTAACAGTCCAAGGGCAGTGTGGTTTTAGAAATTGTTTTATTTCCGAATCGTACGCGATATGTTTATCTAAGCATGAAATGATAAAACCTTGGTAAATCAGAATAGCGTGTAATCAAGCAGCTTGCATGCCAGTAAATGCACAGATTTCTAACTAATCTCATCTAAGCCAGCGAATAAATATCGTACCTGAATCGTAGAACAACAATTAAACTGATTATTCAATCATCTCAAAGACAAGGTGGTTGGTCGTCAGATTAATTCGAATAATAATAAATCAATCACATTGTTTGCTACATCGTTTATGACACCGACAAATATTCGCAATAAATTACATTGTCTTCTGATAGAAATTTCAATTTAAATTTCAAACTTTATGACAATTAAATCTGACTTTGAAATTGTAAACGTGACTTTTCTGAAATGATCTTGGGCTGACAAAAACCTGTTTGCCTTCGAACTTGTGAGAAACTTACGAAGGTTTTCTTTCTTCTTAAATAAGATTTTTTTTCAACTAAACAAGAAGAAACAGGTAAAATGAAATATGTTGTTTGAAGGATACTTTTTACGGAAGTCAGATATTTTTGAAGATATCAGGGAGGTTTGTATCTTTGTGATCATATTCTTTCATTTTTATCTAATTTATTATTCCTAAATTCTTATCATTACTCTTTCATTTTTGTCAAATTTATCGTTCTTTCATTTTTGTCAGATTTATTACTCTTGCAGTTTTATCAAATTTATTGTGCCTCAATTTTTATCAAATTTATTGTTCCTTAATGTTCATCTAATTAATTGTACCTTATTTTTTATCAAATCTATTGTACTTCAATTTTTTATCAAATCTATTGTTCTTTAATTTTGATCAAATCTATTGCACTTCAATTTTAGATCAAATCTGTTGTTCCTTAAATTTGATCACACCTACTGTTTCTTAAATTTTTACCAAATTTATTGTACCTTAATTTTGATCAAATCTATTGCACTTCAATTTTAGATCAAATCTGTTGTTCCTTAATTTTTATCAATTAGGAAAAAATTTCTGCATAAGAAGGAATTCGAAAAGACAAAAACTCTACAATAATGCTTGATCTCTGGAAATTTGTTTTACCGAACTCAGTTGTATCTTAAAGTCTAACAAACAATTGAAACTTACTTGGAAAGCACGATCGGTACCGGTGATATCTGCAGCATCTTTGGTGCGTAAACACTCGATCAGTTGTTTCGAATCCGCCGAAGGACAACCCAAAAGTTCAGCCAACTTTACGGCTTTCTTTTGTGCTGAACCCGGTTTCGCCAAAGTCCATGAACAGTGACTGGTGCCACTTTGTGAGATTCCACGGTGGAAAAGCCCTGTATTCAACAATACGAACAGAATTTATAGCAAAAAACTATAAAATGTAAATGTTAGAAATGTTGGAGAGTGACAGGACTAAATAAAAAAACCGTGTGTGACTGTCGATTATGCACCATATGTACACGTACTTATGTTCAATTATTTATTATATGTATGTATTTATGTTCAATTTTTAACGTAACAAAGCTATTCTCTTCATTTAGGTTCAATTAGTGTCACATAGCTGTTCTGTTGATTTATGTTCAATTTTTAGTGTCAAAGCTATTTTATCGATTTAGGTTCAACTTTGCAGCAATTCAAATAAAACAATTTTAATAACGCAATATCTAAATAATAAATGAAGTTTTACATACATGATAGAATATATAATATAGTTTATAAAGTAAGAATGTCTGAAAATTGGAAAGCCTATAAATATATGCATATAAACATACATTTATTCATATCACAGCAATTAGGCATAGAATAATTAACGATCGAAATTTACACAATCCATTAGTGGAGAACAATCCACATAATAAGTTATAACTAACTTTGTTAGGCATTGAATTTCATAAAAGTTTATTGGATTTACTGAAAATTGAATTACTAACCAAAAGGATTTTCCATTCCACATGCAAATATTCTCAAAGTATTAATTAACTGTCGGTATTTTCCGGTTGATGATTCAAGTTTCATCGCTTCTTTTCTATCTGAATCAATTCTAATTATCACTAACCTTTCGTTAAATTACTCGTCATGTGGTAATGTACGCTGGCTCCTCCCGCGCTTTCTCCGAAAAGAGTCACACGGTTAGGGTCACCTCCGAAAGCAGCAATGTTTTCATGCACCCATCGAATGGATTGCACTTGGTCCTTCAACCCATTGTTCCCTGGACACACCAAGTCCTCGGTGCTCAAAAATCCCAGTGGTCCCAACCTGAAAAATTGTTTCACAATTAAAATAAATTTCTTGTGATCAACCTCAAAATCGCACGCTATATACCCTGTGATTACTCAATCAATTTACAATTAATTTCCAAAAATTAGTATTCTTCTCAACTTTATTCGAGTGATCACATCGTAAAAATTTTTCAAGATTTTTGTTCAAGATTACAAGAACAGAAGATGAAGGTCTTAATTTTTGCAAATCTCGGAATTTCTCACCTGTAGTTCATGGCGACGAGTACCACATCGTGGTCTAGTAGGAATTTCGGATGATAGAAATCTGTAGTACCTGCACCGCAGACCCAACCGCAACCGTGGATCCAAACCATCACAGGGTATCCTGCTTTCGGGTGATCCTCGTCATTGGGCAATTTTGGCGTGTAAACGTTCAGATAAAGACAATCTTCGTCGCCTGCGATCTCATCGTCATAAGTGTAGATGTTTCTTTGGATGCATCTATTAGCATCTTCCTTGGCTGATCGTACGCCATTCCATGCCGATGCTGGTTTTGGTGGCTGCAATTACAGATGCAATCTTATAAATTACGGTGTTGGAAGTTGTACTAATAAGACACCTAATCACCTAATCGCGAATGCTGGGTCAATCGAGATGTATACATTGCAGGCAAACTGTACAGTATGATAATAATTTTGCTGAAGGTATAATGTTGTCTATTTGTGATTAGTACCACAAGTGTATGAAGTTTCAGTTTCTAGTAAAGTATGGGTTGGTTGAAAGTGAAATAGAATGGTATAGGTTTGGTATAATTAAGGAATAATATTAATGTAATGTAGTAATGTAGTACTGTATGTATATAAAAAATACCTTAATGTAATATAGTAATGTAAGTAAAATAATAATACATTTATTAATAATGTACTCAATACACTTACTAACAGTAACATATTTAAAGCAAATATCATCTAACCTTCAACCAAACCCAAACTGATTTGAATCGCACCCTTTATAAAGAAGCTAAAAGCTTCGAAATAATATTGCTAAAGTGACCTGCGAGTTTTGAAAATGTAATAGTGGATCTATAAAATGTGTCCTCAATCTATACATAGCGTGTTTATTACAATTAAAATTTGTTGGAAAAAATTTTCAGACAAAAGTCGACACGTGTAATCCGTTAAGTTCATGCAAGCGAACTTCATTCTAATCATCGAATGATAAGATAAAAAACAACTTTTTGCGAGGATTTGGATATGTACAGGTAGCCGGAGTTGTTTAATATATTCGCATAACTGTCGTAACAGAGTGTAAAATTACGTCATGGGATAGGTTAACGAAAACAAGTTATACATTTAACGACGAAAGCAACTATCTATTCGACAGGTCTATGAAACGAAAAAATCTAGAGATTTTTCTGTGATAATGTAAGGTAATAACAGTCTTACAGCAGTGTGAACAATTACATAATAATGTACTAGATTACATGGTAATCTACTGTATTATGGTAATTATTTCTCACATATTTATATCCAAATTTTCGATTCAGTATTTCTATTTGTGTGAAATTAGTGTAATATTGGCATTGCAACTATAGTTATTTCGAATGAGATCACTTTCCATAAGATCAGAATCCAGGGATAAGTTAGAAGGAATCTGAGGATAGGGAACACAGTTACTAAATTAATACAATACTACAGATATTGTTAACAATTAACATTGTTACGGATAAAGTTACGGAAGCACCAGATTCTTGAAACTGAATAGGAAGTTCTTATAATGTAGAGCTTGATTATCGGAAAATAGCGCTACTTGAAAGTCTGCATGAAGTGAAACTTGCTAACTCGGAAGTGTATGGAGTGGCAATATAATTAGAGTCTATTGTATAGATTATCAATATTTTCTGCTTCTTAAATGCTATAATATTATCAGTTAATATTTATTTATTTAAAAATTATTGTTTTCATTTTTATTTGTGATGAATGTAATACGTTAAAGATATCTGGATCGCAATTATGCATTCATGTTATTAGCAACAGTATTATGTTAATAATAATATGTATCATTAACAGTCACATCAATAATGTGTGTCAGTAACATATTAATAATAACACGTGTCAGTAACAGTATAATATTAATAATAACATGTATCATCAGTAATAATTCAAAAATCGATAATAAAACCATATTAATGATATCAGCAACAAACATTCAATGTATAGCACTTGAATTGAAATGCAACTGATCAAAAAGTTAAAATTACTTTGGCAAGTGTCTCAATTCATCGCTTGACCGGAAAGGATTAATTCATAGCAATTGTTCTAACGATAGTAATTATTTTACACGAAGAATAATAAAGATATGTCGATAAATGATGTACGATAAATGTGGGAATAAATTGCAATGTTACCTGGAATCTAAGTTCTCCAAGAGGTGGCAAAGCATAAGGAATCCCCCGAAACGCCGCAAATTCTCTACCGTTTCTGCTTTTCATGATCGAGCCTGACAACGTTCCATTTTTTATTTTTACTATAAGTTCATGGTCCTCGCTCGCAACGAGCCCGAACAGGCAGACACAACTCAGCAACAGCCATAACAGATGATGACCCATCGTTTCCCAAATTAAAACTTTCAAAAGTTTTCCTGTTGACATATTGATAAAATTTACAAATAATTTTATTGTCATGTGATAAACTACCTTTTTCAATTATTGAAACTTTTGATCCATAACATTTGTGTATAAATCGGTTAAACATTTTCTGTAATAACAAAAGTGACGAAGAATAGTAAAAAGTATATTATGTCACTGTTTCTTAACAGAATCGAAATTAATTCTGCAATCACATTCATCATGCAATTATGCTTATATAGTGGCTATTCAAATGTAAAAGAGTACTAATGTAACGTAATATTAATTATAAACGAGCAAATATTTATTCCGCAGAAAAAAGTATACATGTAACTTTTTATTTTAAATGTTTCAGTAACTAATTTTATGTAACCGTGTTTCACAAAAGTCTTCGTTTTTCCGTAAACCAGGATTAAAGATCGCAAAATGACGAACAAGCGTGCAAAGTGTTCGACACGTTAATCGATCCAATTACAAAGCGAATGAATTATTCAGTCATCGTTAGTTAATAATCTATGGAATTTTTATTGACCATTCGCTTCAAGATTTATTTTTATTGCGACGATAATAGGTTTAGAGTCAGAAAAAACTCCAACAAAACTATTCGTGTCAGATTTACGATCACAAAAGTCGTCAAATGAAAAATAGTTAAAAATAAGTCGCACGTTAAAAATAAACAGTTTAAAAGATAATTTGACTTTGTGCAATTTACCAAGAGTCAAAGAACGTTAATTAGATAGTGTTGTTTGATTTGAACTTATGGTTCTTGGAGATAACGTGACTCTGAACCCTAATATGCGTGTACGTACTGATTTGCGGCTTGATAGTTAGTCTCTTAATCGGCGAAAAACGAAGAAACTTTCTGTGCAGATAGCACGCGACAAAAGCGCGTCCGCTAACTGCGAAGGTAAAACCACAACTGCACCTGGTGAGAGTCGATGGATCGCTCGATGATGCTAAGACGCTTGATTCTTCGATACTCGTTCGAGCATCTCGGTATACAGGATGTTTCTCTAATTCCGTTACGCGATATTCTCGGCATCTTGCAAATGCACTTGATTTTGCATATTCAATGCAATATTACGTATTCAATTATATATAATTTGCTCTGAAATTTACATTTGCTATAAATTTAAATTTGCTTTTAAATAAGTGCTGTCACCTGAAGAGTCATGGACTCAGTTTTTTCTTAACAAAGTATCATATCGAAATGTTAGCAGTTTCGTTGTTCCAATAAATTAGACTCGCATTTCTTTTGGCTACTGAGATTTGTAACGAGAAAAAAGTTTCAAGTATTTTTGAAGCTTCTTATATGTATTTCAAAATTTATATTCTTGCGCGGGTAGTCTGGAAACTGTAGCTAATTTGTAAGTAATGTCAATGCCTGTTTTACATCTGTAGACAAAGTCAGATTGCAATTAATTTTATAACTTCGTATCAGAATTCTTTTGTTGTTAAATATGGGATTCTGACGAAAGTTCGGAAAATCGTTATGCTCCGATATCGACCAAATTTTGCAAATAAGCTCCTTTTTGCAAAAGAAGATATCTGTGAGGATGGTTTCGATTCGAAAGAAAATTTGTAGCCTTTCTTATGTCATTCCCTATATCATCGACGAGATACAGTACAGTGTGCAAACTGTTCTGAACACATAATCCGTATGTTCGGACCCACGGAATATGTTACAAACAGCATAAAATCAATATTAATAAATATATAATAGATATTAAATATATAATAGAATATTAATTGAATTTAAAAAAAAATGGAACAAGTGGCGCCATCTCTCCTGCGAACGAGGTGAACTACACATTTTTGAAACTGTAGTTTAATTAGTTCTCATCGTCTACCGTCAGATGGCGACACATAAGAGAAATGTAGCGTACCCAGACGGTTTGGTGAAGCGGAAAGGATTTGGAAATTTATAGAACTTCCTTTTTCTTGCGACTGTGCTCCACGCGTAGTCTTTTTATTCTGATTGTACCTTACAGATCCCGGGGAACGCGCCTTGTTAAGAAAACAATTGACAACGATCTTACCAACTCCTATATACAAACTATACTTTCACTAACTACAACTAGCTGGCGCGTCGATACAATTCGGTTGGCGATACTGGTCGCTACAGAAACCCATAGCTAGTTAGGATTAGCCGTAGAATGGTTCAAAATTTATAATAGTTTGGTAAAGTCAAAACAATTCGTAGTTAATTGCACTCCGACGTAATTCAATTCATATTCTAGTTAATTAAGCTAATAAAATCAACTATATTAATTGAATTCAAGCGAAACGTCACACGTTGCGCCATCTAGCGGCGGTATGTGGGAATTAATTAAACTACTGTTTCAACAGTGTGTAGTTCACTCTGTTCGCCGGAGAGATGGCGTCACTTGCTGCATTTTCGTAAAAATTTAATTACTATTCATTTTATTAGCATAATTAACTTTAAATATTTTAAAAATCTATAAAGATTCGATTTATTATATTTCTCATTAAATCTACTAACAAATTATAGAACAAGGAACGAAACAGCATTTGAAAGAAACAATTAACTAGTGCAAAATAAGAATAATTTATAGTTTCATATTTTTACCTCATATTAATATTACCTTAAAATTGTTATCACCCTATTTATAATTTCACAATTTAATTTAGTTATGATTATTTAAATTCACAATTTCCCGTAGTACTTGTGTCACATGGTGTCGTCTTAATTTTCCTTAAAATTCTCCTTTCGACACGTAACAGAAGAAATCTATTTCACAACGTCCTCAATGACCTTCCAACACAGGTAATCAGTAAATCAATAGTTTCGATAGTTTTTCGATTGCTAGAATCGACGACGGGTACTGTCCCCGTGCGGTGCAAGTTAGTCGAAAGTTGCGAACACCGTTCGCAAGATTAATACACGGCGCGAAAAGAAGAACGGAAATGTGTCCCCGCGATTTATCAAGATCTGGAGAATGTCAGTGCCGAAAGCGAGAATCTGCGACTTTCGAGGGTCTGTCATTTGTTGCAGCCGTTTGTCGTGATTTGGCCCGTTAGTCGATACTCTCGTAGACGATGCAGTGTCTTCGACAGCCGGTCGTTCTGTCGCGAGAGGACTTCGATCTTCTCGCGATTCGAGATCAGTTGTCGTGTCATGTCTGCCACAGGATCGTCCTTGGGCATTAATATCGCCTCTCTTCGAAGTCCTTTAGAATTATCACTGTCCATCCTTCCGTCATTCGTTTCGATCGAACTCGTCGATCGCAGCGATGCAATTTCTTGACGCAATCTTTCCACCTCCTCTCTGTGTTTCTCCTTCAACTGAACCAAATAACACAAAATGTACTGGGTCATTTGAAATATTTCGCAATTAAAAATGTTCACACTATTTAAAATCACAAGGGATTTATCGAGTAACATAAAACAATAAAAAAATAAGGTGTATCCTAATTCTCTCGAAGATTCATTTCAAAATCGTTAATACTTATTATAATATAAAGTACGGATCCTTTCTTGAGTTCGACTCGCCACTTGTTAGCTAAAAGTTTAAACGACGTATACTATAGAAAAGGAATATCCCGATTTATTGCATTGGAAAATCACGATGAACAATTTCCGAGAAGTTAATCGTAAACTTTATAGACACTCAATTGTTGAAAGGCGTCTAAGCTATACGATCGAGCTTTTGTCAACGTGGCAATAAACTTTCGAACTTCCAAAGCCACAGGGTAAATAAGGAAGTTTCGAAGGGTAAGCAAGCTACTGTGTTGAAATTGCAGCTAACATCGAGATAAGTCGATTTATGTTATTCCAGTTTGTACAGCTATAAAAGTCCTCGTAATTAAACGGCTGTATTTAAGCCTTCAAATTCTCTGACGATCGAAACACTCCGATAATAAAAGTGGCGAACGACTTGAATCTCAATCTTCTTTTCAGCGGTACAAACTTTGTTAAAGAGATTAAAACGTTGTAAAATTAGATCCAATTTGTAAACGATACAATCTTCCGGAAACATTTTGTATTTAACACTCTTATTTAATTATACGAAGTTACAAAGTCGATAATTCTCTCTTTGCAACGATTTATCGAAATGATTAATTGACGAACGCGATAAATAAAGCTTCATTAAATATTTTAAGCATAAAGCGATTAAAATTCGATGCAGAATTACCGTCTTGCAGTGGAACGTTGAGCCGGCCCGAACAAACCCAGAAATTTCAGGTATGAAACGGACGCACATATTCGCAAACGAAATATTCCATTAAGTACGTTCGCCATTATCAGAATTATGTACAGACTTAAACACGCCATCGAAACAGAACGGAATTATTTGAGTCGGTATGCGAAATACATTAAACATCCTTTCATATAACGTACACTGATAAAAATCAATTGAAACGGAGGAAAGTTATTCGCGCAATTTCGTTCGGTTCAACGACACGCGTTTCGATACTCTAAAGTGATTGCGAAGGTAACTTCCGGTGCACGAAACTTAATTTGTTCCGAGGTCCATCGAAGCATTAGTTTCGCCTATTTGCACCAGCTGTTCGTTGATTAATTAACGGTATTAACTGGCTGTTCTGCACGGCGCGTTAACGGTACAAGAGACGATAGAAATTAGCTACTGTTTAAGCTACTATCAGCTCTTCGTGTAGGTGATTGCGTATCTGTGAATTAACTGGCTACTCGATTAAATTAATTTACGCCAGCACTGTGGAGTTTACGAGCGACGTCGCTCCAATGATTTAAACGGAAAAACACCAATAGTTTCGTTAGAAAATAGTCGAACTATCAGTCGGTTAAATATTTATACTGTTATGAATCGGAATTTTTGTGTAAATTATCGTTCAAATACGCGGATAGTATTTATTCATTGTTTGTTTGTCACAGGAAGTTCTGTAGATACGTAATGGAAATTAAATCAATACATGAATAGTGGTCTAAACTGTGACGTTCTGTTTGTCCAAAAAGTGTTACTTCATAAATTGTTCTAACGTAAAAAGTTATTTGTTAGTTATTGGTAAATCTTCAAATATTTGTATCTTCGGATTTGAATTTATGTAGGGATGTGGAAATGTTGGAATTGAAATGTGGAGGAATTTAGAAAACATCAAATTTCCAAACTCAGCTATTCCAACATTCAGACTTTCAAATTTTACAAATTTTGCAAAAATTTTCTAGTACAAGTTTATTTTGTAAATCTGCAAATTTAAAAATTTTGTAACTTAAATATACACAAAGCGAGGAACTCAGAAATTTGCAAACACAAAAATATATTTCTGACTTCCAAATTTCCAAATTCAATTGGAAACGCAATTGTCTTCCCAATTGTCCTCTACTACTAAATTCAGGTTTCAAGACCATAATAAAGGTATACCGAATCAGGATTTAATTACGGGTCAAAGATGAATCGCTCACTTTGTTAGAATTAAACAATTTACCTGACACAAGGAGAAATCGTAATCGAATCGCAAAACGAACTCACCGAGTCGTTTTCCTTTCTCGATTCGTCCAAAAGCGCCTGGGAACGTCGTTCTGTCTCGAAGCACGCATCGCGAGTGTCGATGACTTCCTTTCTCAGTCTGATCACGGTTTTCTCCAACTCCAATTTGCTCTGTGACAACGTAGCCACCTGACTTTGCAAAATGTTGTTTCCACCGGCTGCAATGAACGTTCGAAAATAAGAGCACTTCTGGTGAGACCTTTCCGAGTATGTTCGCATCGTTCAGTGAGGGTCCCTTGTCAAATTTTCGTCGTTCAATAACGACCCTTTGTCAAACTTCAGAAATCTTGTGACTCGAAAAATATTCGTGTCCTAATTACAGAAACCTATCTTTGAACATGTCCGACCTTTTGTGAAATATGACGATTTTGTTCTGAATACTCAAGTTTTCATTTTTATTGCCAAATACGTTTCTTTAGGGTTCTTCGTATGTGTACTTTGCAACGATAATTTGAATACCAAACCTTCGCAATTGGAACAGTGATTGCTACATCTACTCTATCTCTCTCAGTTTCAATTTATAAGAAACAGTTCTACGTATTGTCTCGCGTTTCGCCAGTATCTTTTTACTTACTCAAGTTCGATATCTGTCTTCGCGAATCTTCCAGCGTTTTCTTCAGTGTCTCGTTCTCGCTTTTCACAGTTATGTTACTCCGTTTCGTCGACTCGACTTCTTCTTTCACTGCGAACCAATATTTCGTAATTCGTGAATAGCGTTAGGGATTTTTGTTAGTGTCAGTGACAAGAGAGAATGGAGCGATGTAGATACGATGGAAGATGTGATATACTGAGAGAGATAAAATAATGTACCAAAAAATGTGTGTGCGAGCGATGATGAATCTAACGATATTATTTGCGGAATAGATTATTGCAAATGTAAAGTAAATATTCTTAAAAATTGTTTCAGAAAGTAACAACATTCCAATGTTAAGTAGACAGGTATAAGAGACTGCATTAATTTTCACACGAATTTTTTACAAAATTAGTTGATGAACCCCTATATTTACTTGGAAAATATGAAAGAAATATTGTACCACCTATTAAAAATATTACTTCTTACTTATTACTAAACTAATAAATATTACTTATTACTGAAAAAATAATTTTAATACTTCACATTACTTTTCCCGGACTAGCCTAATAATTCTGAGTTCCACTACTTTGTTAATATTCACGATTTAATTTGATCTTCTATCTAAACGACAGGGAAATTTCTCAGCCAAAAAAGAAAATACAAAAGTGGATTGAACGAGAAAAGTAGAACAGAGAAGAAAGAAGTCAAGAAGACGAAGGATAATCGAAATGCTGTCGTCCAAGTGATGGACAATTCGTGAAAGGAATACCTAGCCGAGAAACCTGCCATTTTCTAACGCGTCCTCCAGTTCGTGGTTTTTAGCCTGCAAAATGTCCATCCGTTTCTCCTGTGTCGTTAAATTCGTCTGTAACTCTCGAATCGACTTTTCGTGATCTCGCTCGATGGCCTTTATTTTCAAATCATTGTCCGCCATTTTCTTCAGCGCCGTTTCGATATCTTCGCCGATGGCGTTGGTGAGCTTCTTCATCACGGACCACTGCGTCCTCTGGTAAATGTTGTCTTTGCACTCGTTTCTGAAATAATCGTAATTTAAGCGAACAGCAACATCTGTTCGCGAAATCTTTTTTCCCATCCTTGCGGAAAAGGCGGATGGTTGAGTGAGATTTTATGGCGTCGAGGGAGACGTAACATCTTGGAAATTGATTTTTTATGGTTGCTGAGAAATTTTAAAGGTCTTCTATGTTCGCTCAACGGTGAATCTTATGTTTATTTGACGTTAACGCGAGAATGGACGCTATTGATGGAACTTCGTAACGTCGGAGGTGCAGAATTTATGAATACTTATATTGTATCACTGATCAAACATTCAGTTTTGAGATCGTAAATGCAATTCTCCGTACACTCGGATGCAATGTATTCATTCAGGTTTTGTTAGAAAGGACAGACTCCCACATTTTTTATTCTTTTTGAGAGCAATGTGAACTTGAGAATTTTTTAACATTTACAGAGTTGATCTTTCTCTGTTTTTCCCGATTCCCATTTCTTAAGAAAATTAAATAAACATGTATAGTTTTAAGACGTCAATCCTCATATTCCTATTTACTTACAAAATAGAAGATATAAATATTGAAGTCATTGATATGAAGATGTATACTTTACATAAATTATAATACTATTTATATTTGTATATTACCGACATGACACGGGAACTGCTAAAATATTTCGAACTCTTAGCTTGTCAAACGTTTAAATTATTTGTAATAAAATGGTAGACGCAACAGATAGCTGGTGAAAATATTGTCAGGTTATACGATGTTGATTACCGTGTCGTGACAGATATTGCCAATACCTTTGTGCAACGGCGACAGAAATTAATTTGTTCGTGACGAAGACGTGCTCGATCGTGTTTATCGCTTGAAGAACAGCTTCGCCTGCTATCCCGCAACTTTCGCAATAGTTCATGCTACCGCCAGCTTGACAACTTCGAGAGACTTTGGGTGTAAAGCACTCTTGCTCCTCGTTCTTGCTATTTTTCACCTGTTGACGCGCTGATATTTTTCGTGAGCATCCTCCGATCGGATGAGGAAAAAAAAGAAATGATCGATCTCAGTATCATGAAATTTTTACGAAACGTGCACACGTACGATGAGTAGGCAGTTGAATGAAATGTGGACATTTATTCACATATTAATTTAACTGATATTTATAGTACCCGTGTAGAAATTATCACTATCTTATATTTTTGAGTTGTAATTTACAGGATGTTAAAAATTTGTAAATGATTAATATTCTCAGTAATGACGAATAAATTGTAAATTATTGTTGATGATGGTTGCCTGATTTCTTTGGGGTATAATGATGAACGTTTTGTAAAAATATTGTATTTACAGCAAGGACTAAAATCGATCATTTTGACGATTACTATACTAATTTGAAAATTGGATATCTCTGTTCTTGAGTCTTTTTCTAGTTCCTTGTTGTTTTTTCATCTTATTCTTTACTTTCCCATTCCCTAAGTGTTTTTCTTTCATCCGTACTTTACTATTACCCTCCTCTCTCACTTTGAAAATATACATGGTGAAAATGTTAATTTCTTTTTCAAAATTATATCTTTGAACATAGGTATCCGTTGCGATAAATGTGCAATTAATTTGATATTTTATAATTGATCGATTATTTGAACAAATAAAATTTAGGCAAAATGTGGCTTAAAGATCTGTAGCTTGTAATTAATATATTATTCTACTATTTGATAGTTTGTTTCTGATGTGCACGTTGAATGATTGACTTGTTAGTTTAGAAATTGAGAAAGTAAAAAATTCCTATATTTATAAATTTTTTGCTTTCTAAATTCACAAATTTCTAAATTCTTATATCTCTTTTCTAGCAATGTTTACATTTTTATTTGATTCATTTTACTCACCATCTGACGAGATATCGATTCAGGTATCGTCTTCAATCGATCCCAGGCAAGTCGTATCAGACTGGCCATCGAGATATGATTTGGTCGATTAATGTATGTTGCTTCTTTGAAAAAATCGTCCACGAATGGATACTTGTCCATGAATTCTACGATCAAACGCAGAACGAATTGTATTCTGCAACGAAATTTCCTTGTTACTAGAAATCTCCTTTTTACCATCATTCTACGACCTTAACTGATCAAGTATAATATCGAGAAATTTATATCTTATTTTTGCAATTTTAAATTATATAACGAACGTGTGAAAAGGTACATGAAAGTACATTAAACAGCGTTATCAAAATAGGAACAATTGAGACACCTATTTCAATTAACTTCGAAAAGAGCAGCTGTTAATTAAAAATAAGCAATGAATTTGTAAATTAGTCTCTCAGCCAAGTCCACTGACATGTTTTCAAATAGAAAGACCTCTTTTCCTTTGGACAATGGTTCACAAAATGAAACATTAACACTGTATGTGACAATTTAACACTAACGAAACACTCGAGGGAGGTTGATAATTCTGAAATTAAGGAGTGCAAAGGGTTAATCGATTTGAGATTACTCAAAGGTGGTAGAAACACGAGCGTCGCAACGTTGGACGTTTCACACGGCAAGACGGGGACGTTTTTGTTTCGCGAATTTTCAGCGAATTTATGCAAATGTACAACGACGTCGAAAAAGGACTCTAAGCAACCTGTCGTAAGCCAGCTCCAGAAGAAGAATATAGAATTCCCCTGCGGTTCCCTCGTGCTCCTTCACAATTTCCATGGCATTTATGTCCCTCGCGATCTTCGTAGGGAATTTCCATGACAGATGTTCGATACCACCGACCCAAGAATATATCTCGTTCGCGACACATACACATTCCCTGATATCCGCGATGATTGACGTTACCAGAAGCTTATTCAGTTTCGGCATGATTACGTGCGCTGCCGGTTATTGAAACTCGTTCTGCGACAATGCAGGTTAAGATCGTGGATCACCCTGAATGCCGTTCAAACTTACGAAACCGTGACCGACTCGACATCTCGATAGTCGACAGATTAATCGTTGCTGACCTTATGGGGTTTTCGTTGCTTGCTTGTCATCGATGTAACTGCCATTCTTGTATGCGGTGGACAAACTCTCTTGAATTTAACCCCTTGTCATGCAATATCGTGTCAAACACGTGACGCACGCTACAGATCATATGCGACGTACCTGACTCGTGTTTTCATCGTTATTGAATTTTGGGATCGATTCCAATTACTGTTCTTATAAGCAAGGATCGTGTATACAAAATGTCATTAACTTTTAACTTTCTTTACTGATATTGTAGGAATAATTTGGTATTTGTGCATGACGGTTAAGGGGTGTTAACCCCTTGCACTATGACCTATTTGTGAGGTGCGTCAGTCAGAACTATCTACACACAGCTACAATATTGAAACAGACAAAGAATGTTGAAATGTTATGACAACATGGTATTATGCAATCGTTGACTATGCAAATTATAATTGGACTTGAACTTCAAATTGAAGCATATTCAAAATTCGAGTAAAATTGATCCCAACTGAAGTACCAGTGCGTCACGAGTCAGACTCGTCAAATTAGTGCAAGGGGTTAATGCTCGTCAAACATTAACTGACTTGGGAAAAGGGGAAATGAACATTTTGGTATCTTCGAACTGCAGAATTCTTTTATGTAAATTTTGGAATTTTCATTTGTTGGAATTGGAGATTTGGGAACTTCGAAGTTTGATTTCTTGGAATTGAACGTTTAGAAACTTGAATTTGTTGAAAACTGGAAATTCTTAGATTTATAAATTTCCGAAATTGTAAATTTCCAAATTCTAAATATTCGAATCGCTAAATTCTTAGATCTCCGACTCCAAAACCTCAGATTTCCTAAATCTCTAAGTCTTCAAACTTCCTAATCCTTAAAGTTCAAAATGTCGAAATTCAGAAATCTTCAAATGACCAAAGTCTGAAATCCCCAAAATTCCAAGTACCCAAGTCCCTAAATCCCTAAAACCAGATATTCTAGAAACCCCAAATCCCTTAAATCCCCAAATTCTTGACTCCCCGACTCCTTGAATTCCCTAACTTCCTACAGTTTCAAACTCCTAAAAAGCCTAAACTGAAATCCGCAAATCCTAAAGTTCACAACTCTTGAAATCCCCAAATCTTCCTAACCCCAGTACTTAATACCTAAACCCCCAAAACTCCAAACTCAGAAGTATTAAATCTTGAAACCCCCAAACTCAGAAGATCCAAATCTTGAAATCACCAATTCTCCAAATCCCAAAATCCTAAAATTTCTAAATCACCAATGACGTCAAAGGGCAGCGTATTTCAAATAAATTACATCGTAAAGAATCCAGCAAATTTATCTTGATCCAAGCCGATCCGTAAAAAGCAAAATGCATTCGTTTCTTTGATTAGAATCGCAAATCGGTTTGCATTGGTAATTTCGTTCGGAAACGTGCAAGTGTAATTGTTCCTCCGAGATGGAACAGTAGCAGATCATTTAACCGAGAAAACTTTGCAGGGCTGGATAATCCGCGAACTTCTCGGAACTGTTTCCAGTTCTTTGATGGAGTCGTGAGTACGTTAATCTATCTACGATTTTCTAGATTTAATCTTTATCGGTCTCGACAGGAGCATGGAAATTGCCGAGTGTCGACTTACCCGGCTATCAATATTCCTGCTGGTATTAGATCGCACGACGATGAAACTGTCGAACGAATTAGTTCGTTCCTGTTTTAAAACTTTGATTGAGTTTTCACGGGTTGAAACTGTCGGCAGCAAGAACTGGACTTCGCGTAACGATAGACAATTTGCACCGTTAAGCAAGCACTGAACTTCGCTCGAATTTCTCTCTACTTTTCCGAGTGTAGCGGTAATTTATATTACTTCAATTGCATATTATTAATTATTTTGGAAATTTGAAAAACTTTACGGTAATCTTGGGTATTACCGTAGTTTTTATGTTACTAATTTCTTTTGAGACTTAACAAATTTTGTAGTGTTATTGGGGTTGGATTTTTCAATATCACATGTGGCATAACATGTAGGGATACATCGAGTGGTGATATTGTGCGTGACAATGTAACGCGTCGCAATTCAAGGTTGGCAATATAACATGCTGGTACTACGCGTGGGGAAATAACGCATACATATAGTAACAACGCCTGGTGATAATATGCGTGGCAATATAACGCATGCTAATTTCATGCGCGGTAATATAACGCGTAGCAATAACGCGTGGCGACATAACGCATGGTAATTTTATGCGTGGCAATATAACACGTGGTAATTCCATGCGTGGCAATATAACGCGTAGTAATGTTACGCGCCACAATACAACGCGTGGTAATTCCATGCGTGGCAATATGGTGCGTAGTAATGTTACGCGCCACAATACAACGCGTGGCAATATGGTGCGTAGTAATGTTACGCGCCACAATACAACGCGTGGCAATATGGTGCGTAGTAATGTTACGCGCCACAATACAACGCGTAGCAATATGACGCGTGGTAATTCCATGCGTGGCAATATAGCGCGTAGTAATGTTACACGCCACAATACAACGTGTGGCAATATAACGCGTGGTAATTCCATGCGTGGCAATATAACGCGTGGTAATTCCATGCGTGGCAATATGACGCCTGGTAATTTCATGCGTGGCAATATAACGCGTAGTAATGTTAAGCGCTTCAATACAACGCGTAGTAATGTTACGCGCCACAATACAACGCGTCGCAATATAACGCGTGGCAATATAATGCGTAGTGATTTTATGCGTGGCAATACAACGCGTGGTAATTTCATGCGTGCCAATATAACGTGAGGTGACATAACGCATTCGCATCATCGTTCATGGTAAACTTTGAAATGAGCAGTTTACAGGAGTTTATGGTGCCATTTTGCAAGTATCAGTCGCTGTACCGCTGACAATTTACAACTTTAGTATAGCATTACCTCTATTATTCGACGTCATTGCAGTGTGAATAGGAAACTCTTCGCATTCTGCAGTGGGATCTAATTAAGAGAGATATTTTGTATGAGCTAACATATTCTATGCGATTTAAGTTTGTTTCCTGAAACGAGTGTAACGAGATACGCACTACTGATATTGCCTCCGTCTTGCGGCAGAACGTATTTCGTTAAATAGCAGATTGTCTTAAATTACCCCAAGTTTGCTGCGTAATAGTGCACGGTTAGTTGGTTTGTTATTGTTCGAGTTCCAACAATTCGGTAGATAATATAAATTGGCTCATATAAATGGATTCCTAGTCGCTGGAAATTTCGGATTAAACGTCAAACATTCGTGTTTGAGTACCTTGCATGTTATTGTTTTATATTATGAAATATATTGTAAACAGGATAATACTAATTTCATAGGATTCAAAAGTTGAAAATTTGGAAATCTGGAAATTTCAAAGCTTGATCTTCCTATAATTCTACATTTCTTAATTCGCAAATCTGCAAATTCCCAACATTACAAATAACAAAATTTTTAACTTTCCAAATTATGGAACTTAAAAATTTAAAAACTTGTAACATAGTATTCTTTTTGTACAGCTTACAAATCACTTCACGATTCAGTTTCACTTCTTTACTGTCTCGTCGCAGAGAGAGGTAACAGAATTAATACCGAATAGACGTTTAAGTCAATGCCGTTGTACTGTTACACAACCAAAGAAGTATATTACCCAATGTTGTATAATGGTTGCATAAGTAACAGTGTCTCGTGTAACGATCCGTGTAACAAATAATGTAAACATGACACGGTACGTTGAACATCTTTGACAAAGAAAATGTTGTAAATTTGTGACCGTAGTATCTAACATATTTTCTTATAATAGTATAGTAGTTTTACTTCATTTCCAAGATAACTTAAGTCCGTTTATTTCTACATCAAAATGTTGAACGTTGTGAAAACTTTTATAACTGACATTGCAGACGAAGTATAATCGAATAATAAAGAAAAAAGATGGAACATTACCATTTTAATAGCTCTATCTAGAAAGCCAGTATTGATTGCCAAGATGAAGAAATCACAGAATCGTCTACACTGTACGTAATTTAATTGACAATCTTTCGAAGAAAATCGATAGTGCGCGTGACTCGTAATTAAAGACGAAAGTCGAGGAAACGTTGAGTTTCTTAATTGTAACGCGACGCCAGTTGGTGCAAATGAAACTTTCTTAATTCATACGCAGGCGGTATATAGAAGCATTTCGAGTGGGCCTGTTGGTGCTCTTTGATATTACAGATTCAGAATTTAATTTGCACGAGTGTGGTTAGCGATAAGGAGCGCAATTATCTTCGAGATTCTATGCGTTGCATCGTGTGTTTCGGAATCTTATGGTACCGTAATTTATAATTATTACGGCTGATTAAAATTGTGCAGACGATAAGATTGGAAAGAACCAAGAAACTGAATGTGGAATCACCATAGGTTATATTGCACGTGTGGTATCACCATGCATTGTTATCTCATGCGTTATTTCGCCGAGGGTGACATCGCCATGCGTTATATTGCCACGCATTATATTGCCACGAGTGGAACCACCACGAGTTATATTGCCACGTGTGAAAGTATAACGCGTTATATTGCCACGAGTGGAATCACCACGCATTATATTGCCACGAGTGGAGTTACTACATGTTATATTGCCATCTGTGGAAGTACTACGCCTTATATTGCCACGAGTTGAATCACCACGCATTATACTGCCACGCGTGGAATTACTACGTGATATATTGCCACGCGAGGAAGTACCACGCGTTATATCGCCGCGCGTGGAAGTATCACGTGTTATATTACCACGCGAGGAATTACTACGCGTTATATTGCCACACGTGGAATTACTACGTGATATATTTCCACGCATGGAAGTGCCACGCGTTATATCGCCGCGCGTGGATGTACCACGTGTTATATTACCACGCGTGGAATTACTACGCGTTATATTGCCACACGTGGAATTACAAAGCGTTATATCGCCACGCGTGGAATTACTACGTGTTATATTGCCACGCGTGGAAGTACCACGCGTTATATTGCCGCGCGTGGAAGTACCACGTGTTATATTATGACGCGTGGAATTACTACGTGTTATATTGCCACACGTGGAATTACTACGTGATATATTTCCACGCATGGAAGTGCCACGCGTTATATCGCCGCGCGTGGATGTACCACGTGTTATATTACCACGCGTGGAATTACTACGTGTTATATTGCCACACGTGGAATTACCACCCGTTATATAGCCACGAGTGGAATTACTACGCTTTATCTTGCCATATGTGGAATCACCTCGCGTTATATAGCCATACTCAATATTATCATACGTTATATTGTCACATGTGCAATCATCACTTGTTATATTGTCACGTGTGGAATTACCACGTATTATATAGCGTAGCACTATCACGCGTTGCACTATATTGTTACACGCGAGGTTACCGCGCGGTATATTGCATACTATCACAAACCGAATTCAAGCAGCTCGAGTACGTTAATTAATAGGGAATAGTTGCTCGGTACTCGAAGGTATTCGAACAGATGAACTATTCGAAATTGTGCAGGTCTATTGTGAACCCTAGAGATCGGTATCCGCATGCGATGCCGTACACAGCCTAATGTACATTAGTGGAAAACCACGGAAGATGTACGAGTGCACAGCGAATATTGGGATACGAATGAATTATGCACCGTTCGGGAATGGGGACTACGAGTAACGTTGGTTCATAATGGAACCGCGCCCGATATAATTTACTGGTATTTAGGTTCTCCTATAATACGTTTGCTCGTTAAGCTAATCATACCCTTCGCTGTTGCACTTTGTTACATTGAACCCAACAACGGTTGGTGTTGAAGGCTTGCACGATATAGAATATAAAAGCTTCTATTTAGCAGGCGCGTCTGTGATGCCTGGAAATTCGGAGAGATACTTCATCCTCGAAACGGTAATCCTCTTGGAAACTGCTGGTGTCGAATGAAAATTTCATTTTAACACGATGTGCGCAAATATTATTGTATCAAATAAGGACGCGATGAACGACCATCGACCGCTCAAATTTATAACGCACTGTTGTATCGATGGCTTTCAACA
This sequence comes from Megachile lagopoda, assembly GCA_036983795.1. NCBI lineage: Eukaryota > Metazoa > Arthropoda > Insecta > Hymenoptera > Megachilidae > Megachile > Megachile lagopoda. The sequence goes on from CM072800.1 coordinate 11,409,856, forward strand.
AGTTCGTAATACTACATGTCGGTTTCGCTCAACTTCTGTTAACGTGATCACGGTATAGAAACTCTACTATTTACAATAAACGAATCATAACTCCGAATTTCTGAATAAAATTAGTTGGCAAGGATTTATACGAATAATTGGAATGATATCATTGTTAAACTACGTTATTTTGTGTATTTTTATTTGTTTGCGGAGAACGTTATTACTGTTAACAAGTTCGTTGTTAAAGTTATCAATAAAATGAACAATATGTACCTACCTGTTTCATTTATTTATTTGTACATCTTCTCACTTGCCTATTATCTTCCTTGTTAATCTAGCAGTGATAGAAGACTAACTACAGGATATTTGATATGTGTTTAAATAATTGTTACCGAATAAATTATGAACTGTATTTAATCTTGTTTATTTATTCATGTACACGTCTCCATTAATTTATTCATTGTGAACAAGTAAAATAAAATTATAATCAGGAGAATAATACTGACACCTCAGTGACTACTTTAATTATTAATAACTCGACAAATAAGGGTCTTAGCTAAAATTGTAAGAGAAACTTTTTGTTTTAAAGACCATCTCACTTCCTGAAACAGTTACTTTACCTGTATAATTTACCGATTAGTCGCATAATTCTATAAAACTAATATTTAACTGATTTTGGATGGAAAATTCGAAGATCCAGCAGAGATAAAAACGAATAGAAGAAAATAAATTAGGTATAAAACGCAGCAGGGAAAGCGGAGGAATAAATCCATCAGAAATTCGTGAAATTCGTTTTTTATGAAACAATAATGTACAGATATCTATAGTAAATTCCATCTGTAATAATTCGTGTTCACATTATTTACAGAAATATATTTATTTTTTTACATATATATCGGTGAGCTCGTGTTCCTATTTCGCATTTTGGTCTCACGGATTAATCGCGTTTACAATCGACTCCTGACGTTAATTATATCTTAATATTAAGTTCAGTTCCGTCGGGAACGGAAGCTAGGCTCGTAACTTTACACACGCGTGTACACACACTCACATACACATACACGTGCACACATGCATTTGCGCCGGGTGAACACGACGTATATAATATACACGATTTCGAGAAACGTGATCAACATCTAAAGCCGTTACTTTTCGTCTTCTTTACCTAACAAAAGTACGAACATCGTGCCAAATGGTACGAGAAATCTCGCGTCGTTGTCATCGAGAAGTAATTTCTCGTTATTTTACCAGGGAAATAACGTGTTATTCCATAGTTTCGGTGATTACCCTAATTTATTCGATACGGTTAAAGTGTAAAGTACGATGCTAACGAAGGAAGTAAGAATGTACATTCTCCTCTCGCATATTTTTGGGGATCTAAAACTATGTGTAAGAAACACGGAACAACACTTTCCCCTGATCTCGCTTATGCAGAGCCTTGTCACGCTAACACAAACGTGCTCGTTTTTATTATAATTCTATACGATGCTTTGGGATGTACGATTTTTTACCGACAAATTAAAACGCGTGTTTTATGCTAAGTATTGAGTACAGTTGCATGTTTCAAAGCGGTAGACTGCGGATATTCGTGCGGATAATTTGTGAAATATTTAAAAGAAGAGAATTAAAACATTATTTTGTATATTAACGTTTTATTTTAATATTGAGACTGGTAACTCTTATTTTACACTCGACATCCGCAGTCTCGTATATCACATATCTTTGTGTTCGTTAAATGGACCTCAGAATGCATGAGAATGACGGAGATAATTAAAATACGCATGAAAATTGTGCTTAAACTATGCAATTTATCTCCTATTTCGTTCGTTTGGGACTAGAAAATTAGGAGAGCTAAGGAAAAAGAAAAATTCCTAGCTGTATACTAGACCTGTAACTTCGTTGTACAGTGTAATTTACGGTGTAGAAATCTTCGTTATGACTTTCATCGCTTTACAATACTTTTCAAAGAATTTTCGAAATTTTCTGAAAACACGCAATCTTTGGGTAAGGAATTCAATTTTTGTTATGTTCAATTCAATTTTTGGCCAAGTAAATTCTTGTCATAAACTGAATTATTTGCAACAAAAAATAGAACGACGTTACTTAAACATAAGAGAATTTGATCTCGTATTATTGTTTGCTTTTATCGAACATGAGATTTTAATCAACAGCCAATTTGTTTTCGCGAAGACAATTTTGCCCCACTTTCAGAATAAACGGCTCTATTCATAACCTCCTCTGTTTTCCACGTTTTCGCTGTACTTCATTGTAACTTATACGATACAAGTAAAATATAGAGTAACGGAGTAAGTGTTCACGTTGTAATTCGGAAATTAAAGATTATATGTATATGTAACATTGTTTAGAGAAAGTTAATTTATTTTTAGTAGTAGTTTATATGTATAGGGGCTTTGTACACTTCTGATGTTTAATGTAAGCGATAAATCATAGATCGCAGATGGTATGTAAATGTGAGAACATCGAGTTACTTTGAATTGCACGTGGAACTCGATCATCTAGAGCAAACATTTGAACAGTTTCAATAATGTTTCAATATTATTCAATCATGGCTTCCATTTATCAGTCTCGCACACTCAGAAGCAGTTCGGAGCAGTTGATTTTGGGGAGGGAAATTCAAATCTATAAATTTTTTAATTTTCAAATGTTTAAATACTCAAATTTGTAAATTTTCAAATGTTCAAATTGTCAAATTTTCTAATTTTCTAATTTTCGAATGTTTAAATTCACTAATTATCAAATGTTCAAATACTGAAATTTACAAATTTTTAAAGATGTAAATAGTCAAATAGTCAATTTACAAATTTACAAATTTTAGAAATCTTAATTTTGCAGATTTTCGAACTTATAAAATTTAAAATTTACAAATCTCCGATTTCTTAAATATATAAATCTCTAACTATAAACATTCTCAAATCTCCACACTTCCAAGCTTTCAAATTCCCAAATTTACAAATCCTCATATTTTCATATTCTCAAACCCCAAATTCTCAAATTCCCAAATCCTCATATTTTCAAATTCTTAAACCCCAAATTTTCATATTTTTAAATTCTCAAGCCCCAAATTCTCAAATTCCCAAATCCTCATATTTTCAAACTCTCAAACCCCAAATTCTCAAATTCCCAAATCCTCAAATTTTCAAATTCTCAAGCCCCAAATTCTCAAATTCCCAAATTTACAAATCCTCATATTTTCATATTCTCAAACCCCAAATTCTCAAATTCCCAAATCCTCATATTTTCAAATTCTTAAACCCCAAATTTTCATATTTTCAAGTTCTCAAGCCCCAAATTCTCAAATTTCCAAATCCTCATATTTTCAAATTCTCAAGCCCCAAATTCTCAAATTCCCAAATCCTCATATTTTCAAACTCTCAAACCCCAAATTCTCAAATTCCCAAATCCTCAAATTTTCAAATTCTCAAGCCCCAAATTCTCAAATTCCCAAATTTCCAACTTGTCAAGTCTCCAAATCTCCAAATATCCAAGTCCCCGAATTTCCGGGTCTCCAAATTCCCAAATTCCCAAATATCTAAATACACAAATTCCCAAATTTCCAAATATCTACCCAAACTCTCAACTCACCGCGTTTCTAATCGACCAAAGTTTCAAACTCCAAAATTTCCAAATCCCTAAATCCTCGTCTCTCCAACTCCCCTTCCAAATATTCCAGTTTCCCTCGGTTCTATTCGGAATAATTGAAAACTCCCAATTTAATCATCTGCCAGATCTTAACGCGGGGATTTAACAACCTAAATTTTCGCGTGAAATATTCGAACGATAATAACTCGAGATCCATCTGTCTGCGATCTATATTATTTGCAACATATTTACGACGTTTTCACCGACAACCAGATGCATGACGCTTTTATTACGTTTTTATTAGCATTCAGAAACATTTCCTATTCGATCAATGACCAGTCCGTAAGAACACGCGACTATAAAACGGGTCGTAACAAAGAAACAAGGCAATCCTTGCTGCGTATTTGCATTCCTACCGAGTGTTGCATGTTCGAATGATCGCGAGAAATGCAGAAGATATTCCTTGTCCTTTCAAATCGGATAGTTGCATCTATTCACAGGCGATGCATCTTGTGCAAGGGTCGCTTTTATTGCCACCTATGCGACAAACACATCGGGTCAGGAATAAAAACAGAATTCCTTTTTTATTATTCATCGTTTCATATAATGCTTGCCTTTTAACAAAAACGAAATTTGACCGAATCATTTTTTGAACTACTGCAATCTACCCAAGCATGTATCGTTCAGTTAAATGCATTTCACAACCTTTTTTCATGTAAATAAAAATGTATTTCTTTTAACTGTCAATCACACGTTTATTATTAATCCCAACTAATTATTGTGTACGTTCGTTTTTTTCTTTTGTGACATATTTTTCGTTTATACGCGTTTTTCATGATCTTTCATTATTGTACGAATTATTGCTTCATTCTTGAGTTCCTGTTATTTAACTGTTTTCATTTTACTGTTAATTGGAACAACTTATTATTTCATATTGTTAGCTTCATATTATCTTTTTTTTTTACAAAATTGACCTGTGAAATGCTTATGTGCATTTATGTGCAAAATGCAACTTTCAAGTTCGTCACATGTGGTATATCAGTAAAGAAGAAATGGTAAAAGATAAAAAAGACAAAATGCCAATAGAAAGATTAGCAAACGAAGCGTGTCCAGCAGTGTCAATGAAAAAAGTACACAGAGTTGCGCTTGCAGTTTTCCGGTCTGTTGTCCAGACATTTCGAGCTATGTTCAAGTCGAAAATTGAAGCCAAATTCAAGTTTACCATTCTTCCTTTTGTTACGGTAAATAGAGAATCACCGTCAGGATATTCGGTCGCTCGAAAGGTTCATTTTCGTCAACGATCCATGGCTGACCGTAAGAAATCTAATACGTTGATGCAACGTAAGACTTTTCTCTGTCCTGGAAATGCCGTCCTTTACTTGGATAACGAACGATACCAAAGGTCGATAGGAAAAAGGACCTCGCCTGTAATTCCCTTGGTACCACGCGGAAACAGATGAGTTTCATCAGTGGATTCAACTCCGACATCGAACGGAGAGCTTATACATAGGTCAACGAAATACTGGGCGTTTCAAAAGTTGCGTTCCAACGATAAAATAACTACGTCAATATTATTTAATCATATTGCTATGAGATAAGGTTCTTCTAGGATTTTGCTGTGTTAAGTTTCATTAGGGAGATATGGTAATCGTTTAATTAAAACGAGGTCATATTTCAAAATTATTAAATTTTCAGAAACTTCAGATTCCTCTTCAAGATAATTAGATCGTCAAGTCTTCTTGTCTCTAAAATTCCAAATTCTTAAAATACCAAACTCTCAAGTCCACAAATGTTCAAATCCATAGATGTTCAAATTCACAAATTTCCAAACCCCTTTCCTACGTTCCCAAATTCCTATGTTCCAAAATTTCTACGCCTCCAAATTCCTACATCCCCAAATTTTTACATCCTCAAATTTCTACGTCCCCAAATTTCTACATCCTCAAACCTTCAAATCTCTAAATGTTGCAACCCCTAAATTCTGACGTCGCCAAATTCCTACCTGTCCAAATTCCTATATCCCCAAATTCTTACGCCTCCAAATTCCTACATCCCCAAATTTTTACATCCTCAAATTTCTACGTCCCCAAATTTCTACATCCTCAAACCTTCAAATCTCTAAATGTTGCAACCCCTAAATTCTGACGTCGCCAAATTCCTACCTGTCCAAATTCCTATATCCCCAAATTCTTACGCCTCCAAATTCCTACATCCCCAAATTTTTACATCCCCAAATTTCTACGTCCCCAAATTCTTACCTCCCCACATGTTCAAATCCTCAAATTTCTATGTCTCCAAATTCCTACTTCCCCAAATTTCTACTTTCCCAAATTCCTACTTCTCCAAATTTCTACATCCCCAAATTTCCAACTGCCCAAGTTACGATGTCCGCAAATTTCTACTTCCCCAAATTCCAACATCCCCAAATTTTGTCATCCCCAAAATTCCTGCATCCCCAAATTTCTACGTCCCCAAATTTCCAAATGCCCAAATTCCGATGTCCCCAAATTTCTACCTCTTCAAATTCCTACATCCCCAAAATTTTCATCCTCAAATTTCTACATCCCTAAATTCCTACGTCCCCAAATTCTACATCCCCAAATTTCTACATCCCCAAATTCCTACTTCCCCAAATTCTTACCTCCCCAAATGTTCAAATCCCCAAATTTCTACGTCCCCAAATTCCTATATCCCCAAATTCCTGCTTCCCCAAATTCTTACCTCCCCAAATGTTCAAATCCCCAAATTTCTACGTCCCCAAATTCCTACTTCCCCAAATTCCAACATTCCCAAATTTCCAAATGCCCAAATTACCAAATGCCTAAATTCTGATGTCCCCAAATTCCTACCTCTCCAAATTCCTACATCCCCAAATTCCGATGTCCCCAAATTTCTACCTCTTCAAATTCCTACATCCCCAAAATTTTCATCCCCAAATTTCTACATCCCTAAATTCCTACGTCCCCAAATTCTACATCCCCAAATTCCTACGTCCCCAAATTCTTCCTCCCCAAATTTCTACATCCCGAAATTCCTACCTCTCCAAAATCCTAAATGATTAAAACCGTAAATTCCCAAATTTCTACATTTCTAAATCCCCTAATTTCCAATTTCCCAAGTCACCGAACACGAAACGCGTAAATGAATATTTCTGGCGGTGGAAATAGTTCAGTACAGCGTGTATTCGGTTGCTGCTGTCAGCAATTTATGTGGATTATACGAATGCATTCTTGTTCATTGTCTGAGGAGGTTGATCGAGTACTGCTCGTGCTGTCAGATAGTTGAAAGTTCGTTAAGGCTGTTTAAGATGGCTCGTGAACGCATGTTTGATGAATACGACGGAGTGGATGAGTTTGAAACGAAAGTTTGCGAAGATAAGGCAGATAGTCGAAAATATTCTACCATCTCTTTGAAACGAAACATCGTAACTTCAAAAGTCATTCTTCTAGTTCTTTTTTCTATCGTACTTTAAACATTGAAATCAATGCAAAATATATATTACATATTATTCTTAAAAAATTGTCAATGTCGGATAATTAATAATGAACATTTTTTCAAAATTGAAGTTATCAAATATTTTTCGGAATTCCATATTCCTCTGCCGTAACCCTAATGTTCCTTTCTTTTTATCATATAAATTGATCATGTAAATGTGAGCGCACCAAGATGCAAATTTTGCAGAAGAAAAAAAGGGAATATTCAGAGAACTACACCGAAGTTCGAGCTCATTTCGTTGCACGGGAGATTCTCCATTACCTTTCTACTTTTTACTCGAACATTCTTAGTTCTGAAATCTTCAGTTGTCACGGTACGTCTTGGTTGGCGGCAGAAATACTATAGACACGTCCACGTTTATTAAAAATAATACAAACTTGCAAAGATATATTCAAATTCATGTGATATATGTGTGCGATAATTTCGTGTCATTTACGTCAGACTTATTAAGCTCTTAAATCCGCCATTTGTTACGAATCCATTTTGTAATCAAAATGTCGGTCAGATGTTGTAGACATTTTTAATAAACTTCGATAATTAAGTGTCGATGCTCAAGAGACCCCAAATCTTTGAAGCACATTTTAAAAGAGGAGATATTTATAAAAGACGTACTTACTCATTGAAGTAAATAAGAGTGATATAATGTAAACTTTCGAGTAATTTTCATTTTGTAAGCTGCTATGAAAAATATCTCATTTAGGTAAAAAAGTAGGACACTTTTAAGTCGACCATGCTGCAAAGAGTTAAAGAAGTTAGACCCGAAGATAAATTGCAGTTAAGAAACTGTTCCTAAAACCTCAAGATGAACGAAAATATTATGGTGAGCACCGATTTATAACAAATGAAACGCTGATTTAGTTAAAAAATTTCCAAACATAAATTTGCCAAAGTTTCGCTGCATATGAACACGAGACATAACCTAAAACAAGAACCATTATTGATATAAGACATTAGGGTGTACTGTAGGCTTCCTTTGAACAAGTATGAACTTTATAAATTCATTTTTATATCCAAACTTTCGGATTTTAAAATTGTTTCATTTTCAAGTTTAAGAAATTTGGATAAATTTCCAAATTGCAGACTTTTTGAATTCTCAAATTGTCAAATCTCTCATCTACCAACTTTTTAGCTTTTTAGATTTTCTAATTTTGACATCTTTCAATTTCTGAAAGTTGCAATATTTCAATTTTTACGTTTCTAGAAATTTATTTTTGTAGATTTGTAAATTTCTCGACCACAAAATCCCTAGATTACCCAAAGTTAGAATACATAAATTGTGAAGTTCCCAAATACGTAGATATCCAATTTTGTAGATTTCAATTTCCCAAAATTTACATCACCCTTCTAGGTTTCTCAAATTTTAAATTCCAATATCCCTAGACCCCCAAATAACAAGGTTTCAAAATTCCTAGATCATCCAAACTTAGAGAACTAAATTGTGAGATTCCCAAATACCTAGATATCCAATTTTGTAGATTTCAATTTCCCAGAATTTACATCACCTTTCTAGATTTCCTAAACTTTAAATTCCAATATCCCTAGATCTCCAAATAACAAAATCTCCTAATCCATAAATTCCCAAATTCCAAAGTCCTCACTCCTGTAAATTCAGAAAATTCCTATATCTTCGAATTTCCAGCACTCCAAATTTCTACATTCCCAAATTCTGAAATTTACAAACACATCTTCAAATTTCTAGACAAATATCCCTAGACGAACAAATTCCATTATTAGCCCATCACCTGGCACTAAATTCTTCAATAATATTAAAAGACATCGTGAATGTTTACTTTTGATACATCGATAAAGTTTTTATCGTAAACAAAGTGGTACAAAGCTAAGATTCAAAAGGTAATACAAACAAAATCGATATGCAGGAACAGAAGAGTTCGAGCGTTTCTCGTTAAAGTTTCGCAACTAGTCGAAGTAAACGTATTTTCGAAAGTTCACGGTTAACCCCGTTAAAGATGGTTCTTTTTTCTTCCGAAGTTTCGTTCACAGATTCGTGAAATCCTTCCACGAAAGTTCGCGGCTAAGTAAGTTTGTTTGGTCTTGAATGTCTGCGTATTGTTTTACGGTTCTCATTTTCTTCATTAAAAGCGGTACATAAATTCTGTCATCGGACTTTTTCAGACTGTTTACCTCTTTTTCGGAAAATGTGACGGCACGGACAAAATGGTAATTCAATAAAACGTTAATGAATGCTAATAAATTTTGAATTGTAATTAGAAACTTCAGAGAATTATTATAATGTCAATTTGTGTAAGGAGAAACTATGGAATTTGGAATATGGAATTTGTTAGGATTGTAGGAAGAATTTCTACATTTTTGAAATTTTCAAAGTTTTCAGTTATTGAGTTTCTAAATTTTTAGATTTTGAAATTCTCAAATTTCTACATTTTTTAATTTTTTACTTTTTAAGCTTCTAAAGTAAATTATCAAATTGTCAATATTCCAAATTTCCAAATTTTTAAAGTCCCGAATCTCAAAATTTCCAAATTGTCAAAGGTCCAAATTTCTAAATTTCCAATGTTTCGAGTTTCCAAAATTTCTAAATTCTCAAAGTCCCGAATCTCAAAATTTCCAAATTGTCAAAGGCCCAAATTTCTAAATTTCCAAAATTTCAAAGCTCCGAACTTCCAAATTTCCAAATTTTCAAAATCTTGAATTTCAAAATTTGCAAAATTTCAAAGCTTCGATTTTCCAAATTTCCAAATTCCCAAATTCCCAAATTCTAAAATCCCCAAATTCCAAAATCCCCGAATTCCAAAATTCCCAACTTCCCAATTTCCTAATTTCCTAAATTCTTCAAATCCCCAACATCCCAAATTTCCCACCACCCTAAATTCCAACCCCAAAAGATTCCCAACTTCCCCAATTCCAAAACCTCCAAATTCCCAAATCCCCAAATTGCTTTTCTCAATTTCAACAGTTCTGAATTTTTGAAACAATTCCCCAGAGGAAGTCAGATTTGCTGCCGAGTGCACGTACGGCAGAGAGATGTTCACTCGAGTTTCTATCGTGATTCCCTGGTTGCTAACCGAAAATGAAAGGGCTCCCTCTGCAATTCTCGATCCTGTTCTCTATGCAACGCGAATAAGCGAAAACATCGCAGATACGATTAACATCGTTCATACAGCTACACTCCAACAAGACCATTTCGAGATTATATCGATCAATCTTATGAATCTTGATTGCAACATTCGCAGTCTACTAGCAGAATTTTCATTATTATTTTAATTCTCCCACTGAACGTTGCTGAAACGAATGAGATCGTCTCGAACGCGATTCAATTTAACAACTAAGAAGCTGTCTAAGTAAATTGAAAAATTTAACTGCAAAATGTAAATTGAACAATCTAACACCGAAATGTAAATTCAAAAATTGAACACCAAAATGTAAATTCAAAAATTGAACAGCAAAATCTACATTGAAAAATTTCACGACAAAATGTAAATTACAAAATTGAACAGCAAAATGTAAGTTGAAAAATTGAACAGCAAAATCTGCATTGAAAAATTTCACGACAAAATGTAAATTACAAAATTGAACAGCAAAATGTAAGTTGAAAAATTGAACAGCAAAATCTACATTGAAAAATTTCACGACAAAATGTAAATAAAAAAATTGAACAGCAAAATGTAAGTTGAAAAATTGAACAGCAAAATCTACATTGAAAAATTTCACGACAAAATGTAAATTAAAAAATTGAACAGCAAAATGTAAGTTGAAAAATTGAACAGCAAAATCTACATTGAAAAATTTCACGACAAAATGTAAATTAAAAAATTGAACAGCAAAATGTAAGTTGAAAAATTGAACAGCAAAATCTGCATTGAAAAATTTCACGACAAAATGTAAATTACAAAATTGAACAGCAAAATGTAAGTTGAAAAATTGAACAGCAAAATCTACATTGAAAAATTTCACGACAAAATATAAATAAAAAAATTGAACAACAAAATGTAAGTTGAAAAATTGAACAGCAAAATGTAAATTGAAAAATTGAACAGCAAGATGTAAATTGAAAAATGAAACGACAAGATGTAAAAATTGAATGGTGGTCGAAAATATTTGTAGGATTATATGTCGTGTAATGTGTATACAAGATTGTGAAGTATAGAAAACAATGAATTATTCTATTGAACGCGATTCAATTCGTCACAATTCGACTATGCGGTATTCAAGTCGACGTGGCCCAATTAGATAAAACTCAATTGGCAGTTTATCTCACGGACGCAATTATACGTCGCTGTTCGATATTTGACAAGGCAATTTCCACCGCGGCAGTCAATGTGTTGACTAATTAACAATTAGAGTTTCAACATGTCTTATTACACGTGTCCGTTTTCACTGCAAACTTGTTGAACAATTCTGTTCACAGTCTATAACTCCGAAACGATAAGCTTCAAAATTGTTCGGAGTAGTTTCAGTAATTGAAGGGTGGAACGATTTGAAGTTGGAAACTGAAATACCTGCAATTAAATATTTTTCTATTTAACTGGATCTACGTTGAAAGTTTGTTTCTTCTACGAAGAAGTTTATTCCTTTACGAACAAAACTCGAAAATGTATTCCTTTACAAACCTCCGAAGTTTGTTGTTTTTACGAATGAAGTTTGCATATTACATTGATATGTTGCAGAACACTGATTCGCGAAAGGAGAGATTACAAATTTTGAATAAATTCATAGTTGATGAAACCACGTAGAGTATCAAAGAGCAAACGAGAGAAGAAAGCGACAGAATAATAAATTTTACAACAAACTTTATGATTGAATATAGTCTCGTTTATTTTTGTCTTCGACTCTGAAGAAAAACCGTACGAGCCACACCGTATCAATTTGAATATTCGCTTTAATTACGTTACTTTGAAGTTTCTCGTACCAACACTTCATCATCGAACAAGAAATTCCTTTTATGTCGAATTAAGCGAAAGGAGTTTCATTTCCATGAAATTTCGTGCTTTCCGCGGAAATGAATTTTACCGGCACTTACGTTCTCCTTGCAACGATGCAACGAACACTTTGGGCTTGCATCTAATGCAAAAGCAAACTAATATCCGACAACGATGATGACTGCAGTAGAAATTCTCGTGTGAAATTTCGCGGAAGATATGGAAGCAAATAATTGCGTTTTCGACCATTTTGTAACAAATAAATCCTTCATTATATTCACAAACATGTGTATATCGCTTGAAAAGGGTTTCCGCGAAACTTGGAAAAGGATATTATTTGTCAAGATATTGGCTGTTAATTTATGTCAAAGCATATGATGATCAAATAATTTAAAAATGACAAAAGTTTACTGAATCTATTTGAAACTCTATCTGAAACTTTAGAAGACGTGATGTATCAAAGAATAATGTAGAGACAATACTCCTGATTACAATCAAGTCTTCGTGAATTATTTATACACAAATCGATTAAAAAGTTAAGAAATTTTGATAAAATTAAATTATAAATTATATTATAAATTATGATAATAATATAATAATATAAAAGGAAGCAATCTTATTTCACGATACAGATTGATTTTTAAACAATTGCTAATAAATTTCGTTTCCTGCTTTTAATTTCGCAAGAATCTACAGAATGTCAGATACCTAAATAATTAAAATTTGGTGACCGGATGTAGTTTCCTTACGTGACACAGTTAAATTCGATTAGAACCGACTTGGAAACTGTAATTGTCTCAAAGGACGTTCTATCTGAAATCAAGGTACCTTTCAGTCTCTAAAAAATGCTCTTTTCAATTCAGATAGTAATCCAGGGTTAAGGTGAATCTGATTTCACGGTGCGAGAGGTCGATTCTTATCGTTTGCGTCACTTCCGATGGGTTTCGAATCGTTTTGCCTTTAATCCTGCCCATTTTCTGCGCTCTCACCCTGAACACCTTCGATCTAATCGCTGCTCTGATCGACCCCAAAACCGTGCGTTTTCTTTAACATTCCACACAGCCGGGATCGCTGTTGAATTCGACTTCGCAAAATGGAATTATCATAAATTTGAATTAAACGCGGTTTTCTTTCTACCCCGACGGACCCATAGCGGGTCGTTTTCCAACCTCGATATTACCCTTCGAATGTAGAGTAGACAATTACAATAATTCCAATATTACTTGCATTTGATCCTGTTTAGAAAACCGAATTTTTTTACGGTAGTTCATTCGAAGAATATTTCAAGTGGTCGGTGTATAACATTCAGTAGTTTCTTACAAAAATTTTTTAACGCAAGTTCAAAATTTTTTACAAATCAAGATTTGTAAAATTGACAATTAGAGACGATTAGAGTTCAACGCATAATTTACGCTCCAAACCAGACGAATACAGCGCCTATGAGCAACTATAGTAGACTTCCGTTGTATCAGCAGAGATTTCCAAGTTTTGCAAGTTTTTAAACTTAGAAATTTTATAAATTACTTCAAACTTTAAATTTGATAAATTACTCGAATTTCAAATTTTCGAAACAAAACATTAAGAAATTTCAAGTTTCACAACAATTTTAAATTTATGGATTTGAAAATATAATCGTTGGCAATATAACGAGAGTCTACTGTACAATCGTTGCAGTCCATCGCTACCATTTATTCTATAAATAAAACTTCGTACTTGAGCTTACAAGAAACCGATAAAAAAGGAATCGATTTACGCAATGTAAATTTATTCGATGAGTTGGTGCTTTTCCATAAGATAATAGACCGCACTTTGCAAAAGTATTTATAAGTTTGAGTGTTTCAAGAATTAAATTCACTTCAGTTTTAAAATCGAAGAAACCGATCGTGATATGACACTTCTTTCGGTGACTAGCTTCGTTGGATTTTGTTTCACGAATCTCGAAGAAATTCTTCGACACTTTGTTTCGACGATCACCTAATGTCTGACCCGTCGCATTCAGCAGCCCCTTTAATCGAACCGAATCTACTTTATCGGAACTTCTTTTCACGGTTCGATTGAAGTATCCTCGTCACGTAGCACTTGTAAACCCCATTTAGATCCTACGAGCAGTTTGAAAGTTGTCAAAGTTCATTGAGCAACCTCGAGATAGTCATTACCGTCGTAGATTGTCTCTTTAGCCGCTTCGAATTTCCATTCTTCACTTTGTGACTTTAAACTCTTCGAAAACTTATCCGGATATCCATTGACTCGTTTCTGAAACGAGCAAAATGTCAAATCGGTGTCAAACTCTATAAATCATCGCGTCACTCGATCGAGTCTATACACTTCTACGCGAAATGTTCGACGCATGGACTTACATAGACAGAACATCTTTAGTGTTAGAGCTCTTAAGATTGAATTGAGAATCGGCAGTAGTGGTAAATCGGTTAACTTCGGATACATTCGATTTGCGTCGGTTAAATACCTCAGGGACGTCAGTGACATCGCGTCCATTTTCGAAATCGAGTTAAACCATGAGTGTTTACATCGTAAAAAGTACAAGAACTATGAGCAGTTATCATAGAAGTATTTTTATCGTAGAAGTCTATCCACTGTCGGGCACATCGCGTGATTACGCGAATGGCACCGAATAGAAACGAAGTTATCCGATTTATCACTAGTCGACCGTTCCTCGAGATCTTGCTATCACTTCACACTCCGTCTGCATACGTCCATAGTCCAACACTTTCGCGCCACTTTAAAATTCAATTAAACTAATTGTTGCACAAATCGATTCGAATTGTTCCAAATCGTCTCTGACACCAGGAATCGTCCATTGACCCCGGACACTGATTAACTGGTAGCTCCGTCGACACGAGTACGTAACACGAGTCCGTTTCCCCGAAGAAGTTAGATGTAACCGGAATTAATCCTGGCTGCCTTCGAGGTGACGTAGCGTCGTTACAGGATAGAGGACAGTCTCTACGTCACGCAGGTTAATCGTGTCCAACCTGTATCCTCGAATCCGCCAAGCTCTCGAGCGTTCATCCAGCTCGAGGTACGACACGTACATTCATCTACAGTCCCCTGTAAGGAAATTCGACTCGCGAATCCTCTCGAAGAGCCACTTATTTCCTGGTGAGACTCGATTTCCGTCGATACCTCCGTCCGTTCTATCGAACAGAATTAATAGAGTTCCCATTTGCCCGTATCCGATCTGGGCCAATCACGAAAGTTGGATTCACATTTCCGGAGATACGCGTTTAATCCCTGGCGATCGTTAGGATCACCTGTTGTCCCGACAGGACAGGTCAGGGCAAGGCAGGGCAGAGCAGATTAGAGGGAACAGCTTCTTCGGGACGTTTCACTTCGAACGTGTAACGGAGAAGCATTCACCGGAAGAGGCTCTAACGGGCATTAACTCCTTCCGTCTAGGTGGCAGGGCAGGATGGCGAGGATAAGGGGCAGCAAGAGAACACTGGTCAGCGAATGGCAGCCGGTCGTTTCGAGGGACGCGGCGGATTTCGTGGGTGGATTTCTAGCCTGGTCATTCATCACGTCGCTGGATATCGCGGCGCTGTTCGGCTCCGCCGAGGGACAGCTTATCGGAACGCTCATTGTGTCGTTGGTGGATGTGGAATCTCGGGAGCAACGGCTCGCATGGTGACCCAGACAGGAGGCGTACGAGATGGCGTGCGGTATATAGCTTTGGTCGATGCTGCCGGAGAACAAGACACTCGCCAGAGGACCGATCGCGAACACAGGCACATCCTCGCCGCCGTGTGTCGCCCACACTCGTGGCACTCCTGCTTTCTGTGAACACAGAATGGATATTTGATTGTCGGTTATAGAAACTTAACTGAACTCCTAACATTTCCGCATCTAACAAGGACAACTCCCAAATCGCTCACTTTGACACCTTACAACATCTGAACGTTCGTGTACCCCCTCCTGAGGGCAGACGGGTGATTATTTAAAGAATATTAAACATTACTATTACAGTTTAAATTCTAAATTGCAACACACTAACATATACAAAGTCTATGATTTATATACCATTGATATATTTTTTTTTAATTTAAATATATGATTATACTACAATTTATTTTCTGCTTACATCATAATGTTCCCAGGAACAATTTTGTCTTCCGACAATTAAAGTAGGCTTTCCACAACAAACTTTGCACGGTCATCAAATTTGCATTTTCAAAGTTGAAAGTTTCTATTTCTATCAGAATTGAATGTCTGAGAATCTAAAGACACCGATAAGATCATGAAATTCAGATACAGATTTTGTAATCTCTATCGAATTTTGCAAGTCCGAATAAAAATTTGTCGAATAATAGCACAACTGAAAGATTTTCAAACAGTCGTGATTTACGAATCAGTTTCTCCACGCTTCGCTAGCGGAACTATTCCTTTATCAAACAGTTTGGTGAACGGTTTCGTAATTCGTGTCGAAAGGATAATAATCGCGGAACAGCGGCGATATATCATGCCATAAATTTCCAACCGGTTACCACGATTTCCCGGCGTGAACGAAATTCCAGCCGACGGCCTCGTTACCGAGACCAAGCTTCGCAAGCCTGCAATTTCGACCTTGTAATTATGATGCACGAGCAGCTCTAGCGTTCTGGTGTAACCAGCTTGTCACTTTGTTGGGAAAGCAATGTTTTCGACGTTGCTTCTTTGATTCGTTCCGCTCGTTTCCGTTCTCGTTTTCCAGTTCTGCCGCGAGGGAAGAACGCGAGAGAAGAAAAAGGAAAAAGAAAGGTGCTTCACAAGGGTACTTTTGTCGTCCGTCACGATTCAAGCTCAACGAACCCCTTTGGCACGTTCAACCCTGCGATCAGATGAAAGGGTACATCCCGAAGTGCAGGAGGGTTGTGCCCGACGTATGCTGGAAATCGTTGTTTGCAGGAAACTGACAATGACGTTAGCGTACCAACGCGTTTTTATCGAGTACACCTTAGAAATACGCGTGAAACTTTTATCGAGTTTAGATATACTCGACGTTCGATTGCGTTCAAATTAACACGTTGCGAACACCTACGTTCAACCCATCATCTGAAGATCAACGATATACTCGTCACTCGTGATATGGAAATCAATTTAACTAAAAATCCTGAAGGCTTTCATTCCACATGTTGGTTTCATATGTGAAACTATTGCCTTCAGAGTTGGTCTGTAAAAAATTCTCAAATTTAAAAAAGTACAATTTCTCATATTTGTACATCTAAAACTTTAGGAATTTAGAAATCTACGAATGACTTGAGGAATTTAGAATTTTTTAAATTTGTGACTGCAGGAATTTAGAAATTTCCATATTGACGACTTTCAAAATTTTCATTGTTGATATTTAGATGATCGTAATATCTTATACGTTATAATAATACAATATCTAGAAAAATTTTACTACAATTTGTGACACTTCGTAAATTATTGATCGAAGTCATGTTATAAAAACAACGGGAGTTACGTTTTAAAAAACCGTGTCGTACAAGGTCGTTGTGCTAAATTGGTAGCAGCAGTTTCCTGCAACTATTCAAGTGGTCCTGGACCTCTTTTTTCTTGCAGGTTCTCTCGTGAAAAGTTCACATAATTTATGACACGACGCCCAGAGGGCCAGTGTTACACGTGCAACTCACAGGACGCTCGTATCGTAAGATTTTTCCGAAGCTTCTGGTTTGTCTCATGTCCCGTAAATGATAGGACCATGGAAACTAGTTATTTCTCTCGCCATTTCGTTTTTTACGTCGTTCAAAAAAATCTGTATAATTCACCGATTTCTACAAGTTACCGTAATAAAAAATATGCTCGGTTGTTCTCGGTTCGTGTACTTACAAAAACTGTAATTAAATTCCATAGATGAGTTTCTGAAAAAAATGAATTTAATATGACCGCTGGAAGGATGAAACGTACGAAATTAAAAACGAACTTCTGGGAAATTTACGATCCGGTTTTTTCCTGATATTTAACCGGGAAACTACGTAATGTCTGATATATTAATTTTAACGAAATCTCGTCGGTACATTAAAAGTTTCAAAATATTCTACGTTTCATTAATTGTTAATTCAAGAATTAAGTTACTTGAAATAATTGAAAAACAGAACACGAGCTTGCATTTTTATGTCATCTTTTCAAGCGAGGCATTCATTTTTTATAATATTTTTAATTAAATATGAATATTTTTTTTAGTAGGAAGAATATTAAATAACTGTAAATTATATTTGATCTATAATAATGAGACGTGTATCATTTTATTGAATTTTGTTTCTGCAATTTTATCAGGGTATACTCCTGAAACTACATTTAATTCGAGTATCTTTAATTATTTTATAATTTGCAAATAAAAATATTCTTCCGAAGAAAAATATAGTATTCAACAGAGGAAGTTATGGAAATAATTTATGACAAGGTCGTATCTTTCGAAATTTTACAGTGATCTCTTCTTTAATGGAACCATATATATTTTTTAAATAGATAAATTCTTTGTAAAATTGTATAAAGTGTGTCATAAATAAAGTCAGTGTAATATTGCGAAAATAAATACATACGTAGTTGGTAAGATTCTTTAAATTCAAAAGTGAAGTATCCAATTATTTACTATTATACTCCCCTATGATTTTATATGAAATATTAAAAAGAATCTACGAAAAAGGGTGAGTAAAAAAATCTCAGAAAATATAAGAAATGATGAAATTTCCATTCAAGTTATTTGAAGAAAATAATTGAAGCTAGGATACCGCATATTATCTTGGGTGAAGAGTGCAGAGCGAAGATTTTTGACGGTAAAATCATTTTTACCGAATTCGAGGCGCATCAAAAGAAAGAGTTAAAGAGGCATCGTAAAATGTCGAATGAGAGAGAAGAAATGGTAATCCCAAGAGAGGTAGCTCTCTTACGATCGTTCCACAATTGTCCCCGAAATCTATGGCCTGGATAGTAGGATATTCCGAGGAATTATTGTCCGTCCGAGAGTGAACGTTAAATATCTCCGAGCGGTGCTGTTGTCATCCATCATCCAGCCATTCGTGTTCAACCTTCCTTCGGAACTGCTTCCCATAGAACCGTTTAGCTATGTCGATACAACGTGTACGGAAATGATATTCCCCTATTCGCAATGTAAACAGAGTTATCCATTCGTGCAACAGCTCGACAAAATTGATCAATCAAACAGCGATTGTGAAAGTAATTTGGAGAATTCACGTTGAATTACTCCGTCGATTTCTCGTTTTATCGCTGTATTTCGTTTCCGATCGAATCACGAGAAATAAAATTTCCTATCTTAGTTAGCTGCCTCGGAGAATCGTAAAAATGGACGATAAACTATTAAGAGATTTACGCGAAAACTACGCAACTTTCTTTTATTGCTATCACGAAATCATTCCAATTCGCTTGTTTTTTTGGGATGATGTTTTTGTGGACAAACAACACGAACGTAAAATGAAGTGACTGCTGGTGAAGGTTTTCCATCGGAAAGTAGCTGGAGATAAGGTTCTCTTTTCCAGAATGGTCAATATGCGTTTCTAGTATTTACTGTGCAAGCAGAAAGAACTTTATCTGCAAAATTCGAGAATGTAGAAATTTTTGAATTCTTGAATTTTCGAACTTTTAAACTCTCTAATTTACAAATTACTTTACTGTTATACAAATTGACAAATTACGAATTTACTGTTACACAAATTTACAAATTCTCAAATTTACCGCCATGAAAATTTACAAATTGACAACTTAAACATCACAAATCTTCTAATTCCCTACTCATCAATTTATTTTACAGGTTGACAAATTTTCAAATTCTAGATATAAGTAAAAAATCTAAAGTTATATCAGTTGACAGTAGTGATTATTGCTTATCGTAGTCGATCGCAATTCTCCCCAAAAAAGTAAAAGCAATCGTACCAAAAAAAGTAATAATAACGTAGAATTTTTGGCAAAGTACAATCCCGACGAACGGTTCAAAGCCACAATGTTAATTACAGAATTTTTTGAAGCGTGTCAACGACGCGTCTGATGGTATAATTAAAAGAAAATAATAGTAACAGTGAAAATGTGCGTGAGTATTTGATATTCACGCGCTCAAAGCGTTCTGTGCGAAACAATCAGATGCATTACGAAGGGGACGATCACTTTAATAAACGTGAAACTCTCATTGTTTCACGAGTATTCTTCCCTTTTCATTCCAATTTTTTCCTTTTCTCCAATCCTTTGGCACGTGGATTCAACATACGCCTCATTTTTTTTCGGAAACTGGGTTACCAGATGATTTTATCGGCACTGAATCGCGTTCCTCTTTCAACGCGTTGGCTTCAAACTGGCAAAGGGAACCGTGGCCATTGAAAGACCGAACATTTACACATTAATTAACGCATAATTGCTTGACCCGAGGCAAAATTTCTTTCCGTGAAACGTTTGATCGGTTGATCGCAACACGAGAGTGCTTCATGACGACCGAAATCAACTACAGCCAAATATTAACACGATCAAAATTTTATTACGAGTGTAAAGTACAAAATTTATTTCTGTTTACGTAATTTCTTTTTTAGTTATTACAGTTCTTAATTACTTATTTCGTATTTCAATTTTAATTTCAAATTATAAATATTTATTTTTTCCACTGCAGCACGCTTTTTGTATATTCCCTCAAATGGTAGTAACAATTTCATGAAATTAACAAAAATACGGAGCACAAAGTATTTTCTGATTTCAATGTTTTCACCGGCAATTGTATTTTGTACTAGTTCATAGTATTTGTCATTTTTTCCAACATTTTTCGAGCCTAATTTCGGCGAAGTTTATACGCGAGGCATCCGAGTCAGAAATTGAATCAATCAGAAGCAATCTCGACACTGCGTTTAATACGACGAAACGAAGGAAACTGATTCTGAAGAAATATAGAAAGAGAGGGGGAGATGATAAAACGTGATTGAGAATTTGATCGAATCGAATCAGCTTTTATCGACCCAGAAATATCAGGTGAACTTTAAACCTCGTTCTTCTTATATCTAACATGAGTCACTCACAAATTCAGAAACTTAGAAATCACGATCAAAATTACTTGCCTGACGTTCGAGCGAAATCGAAGAAGCATTTTCGAAAAGTTATATCGGAAATATTTTTAATCTCGCTTCTTCAAAAGGCGGGTACTCTTAAATATTATCTGTACACGTCGACGGAAAGTTTCGATAATAAAAAAGATTGAAGCTACACGTTTCATAGACAATGAAACAATCGATGCTTTGTGGATAAGTCGGTGGTTATCAGGTCGGAAGATGAACCGATTGTCGTGGTCGTACGATCTTGAAACGGGCGAAAGCGAGTAAATGAAAGGTAGGAAGAGGGTGAACGAGGACAAGAGGGTTGAATATATGAAGTTCGGAGAGTTCCATCGAATATTTCGCGAATGAATCGTCGACAGTGCGTGATGGATTTTTAAACGTGCCCCCGATATTTCCGATCGGACATTTTCCGATCCAATAAACAGATAGGCATCATGGTGGTCGAGAAAATGAGCCTTCTTCTTTACCTGAATAGAATCCTTCGCGGACTTTCGTGAAATGTTCCTCGGCTGCGTGTACCCAGGCCCGTTGCTATACAACAACGTTGTATACAGTTGTCCATCAACATCCGACACCTGGCTGTCAGAACCTGGAGCACAAAAAAGGCACGCGATTAGCTCATCAATCAGAGAGATATCATTGATAAGAGGGTTGTAAATAGAGGGCGGATTAAAGTGGTTTCAGAGCATCGTTCAAACGGTTGTTACGCGAGGGGTATCTGTTGAAACATATGGGGGATGAAGGCCATAAAATATCATTGTGATCGTCTCATAAATTTGCGCCCCTCGATGTTCAGAAAATATTGAATCTACCCTTGAATATGATGGAGCCTCTTCTACATCTATTTTCCCAGTGGAATATGAGCATTTGGTTTGTTCTGTAACGTCTTGAAATTGATTTAGCATGAGATGAGGATGAATTTTTACTTTACAGTTGTACTTTTCTAAATCATAATTCTTATAAAATTTTGGAATGATGATAAATATGTTTTGCTCATAGTATTATCTATACACTTCGTCATTTTGAACGTGCAAGGATTTGTTTGTATTTGATAGTTATAATAGCACATAAAGTACTGTGGGTATAAATCACTCTTTAGAGTGTAAAATTATATTTATAATTATTGATATTTATTTATGGTGCAAAATTAATAGAAAATATTTTACATTATAATAATATAACAATGTATTACATTACAATAATATATTATAATATAATATTTTACATAAAATGATAGTAAAAATATTAGATGACTTTGATGTTGATAATTTGTGATTTAAGAAGAGCGAACATAACCTTACCAACATGGCGAACATTTACGATTTAAGAGTAGCCAACATAACTTCATGATCACTTCACACAACTATGTTCATACTATTTATTGGAATATACATCAAGTTTTGTGTGCACAGTATGTATAACAATATAATAATAAAGAGAATTAAATAATAACGAACATAAGAAATATAATAATAAAGCATGTATACATCTCATCGTCACACGAACTTGTGCACTAAACGAGCTATATATCATAAAAATTAACTGACCACGAAAAGTATTTTTAATTAAATTTTAACTAAAACACAGGATTTCTCACGAATATAAGATGGCATTCAGGGTGATAAATCAAAATGAAAAATGTCACGAATATACCACCCCAATAAATCTGTTTTTTGTCTCAACAAAAGCATAAACATCCAAAAAGCGGTGCACAAAATGTTCCATGATTTACCAAACTAGATGAACGGAAGAAAGCTCGAGACCCGAGCTAAGAAAACGAAGGAACGTGAGCTCCGTTCGTGATTGTAAAGCATTCCGGAAGTTTTCGAGACTGAATTCTCTCAAGCACGCTCAATTCAAGCGTCAAAATGCTTTGATAAATTTCTTCTCGAATCGCTATGTACCACGGGATAGAATACCTTCACGAATCGCGCGATCACGATTAGAAATAAATTAAGCGGTGTTTAAATTGTCGGGTACAACGAAACATTTAATTGTTGAAGAAGGCAGAGACCAGTGTTCCACGAATAACCGGTTGTTCAGCTTCGAGGCAAAAAGAGCTGAGGGAAGAAAAAGCGGAACGTCGAGAGAAGAAGACGTAGAGAACCGGAAGAATAGACTCCAGGGCATGCCCGCCGGTGAATATGTTTTATTCAAGAGCGTCCTCTTCCTTTAGAGCAGAAACCTTCAAAAATAGACCGACGAACGTTTCGCGCTGACTGTCGTTTAACAATGTATAATTTAACCGTTTATTTGCAGCGCGGATGTTTAATGCGAGCGTTTAGTTCTGTTTCTCGACGATTTTACGCTCTCTCGCTGACGTGACGATTGTGTGCAGCCGAGAAACATAAAAAATCGTTTGATGAAACGCTGGAAATGAGACAAGAAATTTTAATAAATGCATGCAGATTCGCCATTTCAGCGTTTCGTACTTTTTGAATTTCAAATTTTTCCACGAATGTTGTCGGGAAC
This sequence comes from Megachile lagopoda, assembly GCA_036983795.1. Lineage (NCBI taxonomy): Eukaryota > Metazoa > Arthropoda > Insecta > Hymenoptera > Megachilidae > Megachile > Megachile lagopoda. The sequence goes on from CM072800.1 coordinate 11,433,341, forward strand.
GAAGGTCTATGGGGACTCTAAATATTTGAACAATTTTGGTGTTTCTATATATGGCGGTAAAATAACAGTGTAACGCACGTATATTGATACTTGTGTTCTGAAAGTTTGAGATGCACTTGACCTTGCACTTGAATCGTATATCCGAAGACTTTTGTGTTGGTACATTTCTATATTTTTAGATCTCCGTTGTTAGGTTCTTGCATTTCAAGGTTACGTATCTACAGATTCCTACATCCCCAAATTTTTATATTTTCAGATTCCTACAATCCTCTTTCTATATTATCAGATGTCTCCTTTTTTGGATTTCTAAATTTTTACATTCCTAAATCTATATTCTAGATCTCTACACTTCCACATTTCTATATGCCTATGTCTCTATATCCCCGAATTTCTATATTATTAAATTTCTACATTCCCAAATTTCTATATTTCCAAATACCTACATCCTCAAATTTCCATATTCCTATATCCTTACACCCCCAAATTTCTATATTCCTAAATCTCTACATCTTCAAATTCTATATTCTTAGATCTCTACACCCCCAAATTTCTATATTCTTAGATCTCTATATTCCTGAATTTCTATATTATTAAATTTCTATATTTCCAAATACCTACATCCTCAAATTTCCATATTCCTATATCCTTACACCCCCAAATTTCTATATTCCTAAATCTCTACATCTTCAAATTCTATATTCTTAGATCTCTACACCCCCAAATTTCTATATTCTTAGATCTCTATATTCCTGAATTTCTATATTATTAAATTTCTATATTTCCAAATACCTACATCCTCAAATTTCCATATTCCTATATCCTTACACCCCCAAATTTCTATATTTCTAAATCTCTACATCTTCAAATTCTATATTCTTAGATCTCTACACCCCCAAATTTCTATATTATTAAATCTCTACATCCCTAAATCGATTAGATAGATTATTCTGGATTATTAGATAGATCGATAGATTATTAAATCTCTATATCCCTGGATCCTCACATTTCTAGATTTCAACAGTCCTAAACTACTATATTTCTGAATCTCTACATGTCTAGTGCACATTAAACAATTGGCGAGATGTTTCGAATTCAACTATGAAATATTTTCATGTAAAGGTCTGAAATGTTCGGTAAATTGTCCATTTCATGGACATTGTACCTTAATATTTTTGTACCCAGAATGTGAGAGAATCGATCCGTGTAAAAACACATACAATTCCTGGCCGTTTCGTGTAACTCGGATTTTTCCAGTATGGCACGGAAAATATTTCATCTCGCATATTTTGGTATTAAAAAAAAAAGTGGGACACTTTTAAGTTCACCATGTTGCAAAGAGTTAACGCACGACGAAACAGAATATTCGTGCGCGATAAATTTTATTACTTTAAAAATTGTTGAGAATGTTTTGCATTCTATAGAATACATAATTCTCCTCTCTATATTCAATTTTTTATTTTGCTCTATTTTATAAAACGTTCAAACCATCGTTTATTTTAGTTGCAGAATACTTTTCATTTTATCAGAACAACCAATTAATTTAATGGTTATGTTATATTAGGTTAGGTTTGTTGTATTAGCATTATTAATTGTTTTTATTGTATATAATTATTTATCGAGGGATAGAAATTAGATCTAGGGATATTGGAATCAATTTGGGGATGTAGGCATTTGGGGATGCACGAATTTTGAGATATTGGTGTTTAGGTACTTTGAAATTGGGGAATTTTGGTATTTGAAGATTTAGTGATTTGAAGGTCTACGAACATAGAAATCTTCGTTGTGGCAAACGAAACATTTTGGAACCTAGACATTTAAAAATCTAGGGATTTTGGAGATAGGAATTGAAAGGCACATATTATAAAAACTTTGAGGTTTGGGATTTGTAGATCTAGAAACAGGAAAGTCGAGAATTTCGCAGTCCAGAAATTTGGACAACCAAGTACCTGAAAAGCTAGGGAATTTTTGAATCTATGGATTTGGGAGGTGTTCAACTTGCGTCGTACAAGAATATACACAAGATAAACAATGTCGACAATACATTGTTCCTAATCGAAAAAGAACAAAGTAATCTGCAGAAGTTACAATGCAGGATTTATCGTTGCACGTGGTCGAAAGGGTTGGTCATTTTCAAAGTAGAGGACAATGGAGTTAATGGAACACGCGTCACCTCACGTCTATTTGTCTTTCGGTGACTGTTATTAATCGTCCTTTTAAATAACGCTCTCTCCCCGGCCAATTGTTTCCATGGAACGCAGTTTGATATAAAGTATAGATCGTAGCAATTCACTGGAATCGACTGTTCGCAAAATTCTTCTTTACTCCGACCGAATCGTTCGCGGTTAGTTCAAACTGGTCGTTATTTAATTACGTTCAATTATTCAGCTTGGCCACGTGCTATTCAACGGGAATAAAATCGAATTTTTAACGTAGGAGCTACTTTTGAACGTTATATTCTTCTGTACGGTTCGCTAAATCGGCCGTTTGTGCATTATTGAAAAACAATTACTCCACTTAACGTGGCGGTGTACCGCTCCATTCATGTACGCTATATCTGCACATATTTATATCCTCATATTTCTATATCCGCAAGCCTCCGATATTCCTACACATGAATTCTAATATTCCTGTAGCAAAATAATTAAAAATTAATGGTTATTCAATGTTTTATTCTAGTCAAGTACCAAACTGAAAGGATAATTTTTGACTTGCAACACAATTTAACATGTTCTGAATTCACACATATTCATCACATATTCTTATACAGTATTCTGTATTTCTACATTCCTGCATCCTCATATCTCGATATCACGAGATACATCTAGTCTGATGTATTGATATACCTAGATAACGATAATTCTGTATCCTGATATCTCTAGATATCGACATCTCTATATCCCATGTTTCTATATTCACAAACCTCTAATATACATATGTATTCTAATGTTCGTGTTATAATATTCTATATGTGTACATTCCCACATCCTCATATTTCATTATCATGAGACATCGATGCACCTATATCCCGATATCCTGATATAGTTAAATACTGATATCTCTATGTCTAGATACCGATATCTTTGAATACCGGTAACCTTATATGTATATCGGTATCCTTTGATACTGATACCGCTACATTTCGATGTACCTACGTCCCGATGTCCTGGTATCTCTACGTTACGATATTCCAATGTTCCGATAATTCCTTCGTTACGATATACCTACGTTCCCATATCCCTACGTCCCGATATTACCTATGTCTCTACATCCCTATGTCCCAATATTCCAAGGTTCCGATGTTCTTACATCATGATATCTCTACGTCCCGACGTACCAACGTCCCTATATCCCTATGTCGTGATATCGGTCCCAACATTCTACATCCAGATGTTCCTACATCACGATATACCTACGTGCCGATATCCCTACGTCCCAATGTCCACACATCCCAATGTCACCACGTCCCGATAAACCTACGTTGCGATATTCCTACGTCCTGATATCTTTTCGTTCCGATGTACCAACGTTCCTATATCTCTATGTCCTGATATCGGTACGTCCCAATATCTCTACATCCAGATGTTCCTACAACGCGATATACCTACGTGCCGATGTCGCTACGTCCCAATGTCCACACATCCCAATGTCACCACGTCCCGATAAACCTACGTTCCGATATTCCTACGTCCTGATATCTTTTCGTCCCGATGTACCAACGTCCCTATATCCCTATGTTCTGATATCGGTACGTCCCAATATCCTTACATCACGATATACCTACGTGTCGATGTCGCTACGATCCAATGTCCACACATCCCAATGTCACCACGTCCCGATAAACCTACGTTCCGATATCCCTACGTCCTGATATCTTTTCGTCCCGATATACCTACATTCCAATATCCCCATGTTGCGATATCGCTATGTCCCGAAGTACTTACGTGCTGATATACCTACGTCGCGATGTCCTTATGTTCAGATATCCCTATGTCCCGATATCCTTATGTCTAGATATTCGTATGTCCAGATATCCTTATGTCCAGATATCCCTATGTCCCGATATCCTTATGTCCAGATATCCCTACACCCCAATATTCCATTATCCCTGTACTCCGATATCCTGATACCCTTAAATCTCTGTATATCTATATTCTGATACCCCTATATTCCTATATCCCCATATTCCTGCACCCTCATACCCCCTATCACTAATCCTTATACACCCGTACGATTATTGCAAGTACGATTATTCACACACGTATCAAAATACATTTTACACTACACTATCTTCCGAAAATAAATAAAATAATGAGAGCAGTGTTTGTAGTTAAACAAGATAGGAATTTAGCAAGTAATTTATCGATCATGACGTCCGAGTTTCGCAGTGCGTTTTTCACGCGTTTAACAGAAAACGTCTGAATAAGGTAAAAACGTTTATAGCTCGTAATCTACTGCGAATAGCTAGCTACATCGTATCTCCTTTATCGATCAAATTAAACGACGAAGATTCGTCGACGAAGCTAAGAGCTTTTGTGCCCATTCTCGATGCCTCCTCGACGCGAGAGCGTACCGAAGTATCTTCTTCCATAATGTCGACGTCTTGTAAATTGAAGAGCCTATTCTAGATGATTGGACTCGTTTCTCCTTCTATAGATGAATGAAAATACAACTTGCTGGCAAATATTGTCGAACTCTGCATCGTTTTGCTTATTGTTAGATCGAAACGAAGGAAATCGTTTTACGTCCTGCAAATTTTTACTTCGATACTTGATTGTATTTCGAATTTGGTTATAGATAAAAGGAACTTGATAAACGATTATTTTATGGTTTCGATCTGCTTCACAAGTGCAACGTTGCACTAAAAATAGGAAGACAATTCGAAATATTTAAAAACGCACTGAAAAATTTCGCAGTGAGAATGCTTCAAACTTCTGTGCTTTTAAATATTTCTAATTTCCAAATCTTTACATTTTTAAACCTGAAAGTAAGACATTTCTATGTTTCTAAATTTATTTTTTTAATTTCCAAATTACCAAAGTTCCACGTTTCTAACATTCCAAATTTCCATCTTTCTAATTTTTCCAAACTTATAAATTTGCAAACTATTGTTTTATGTTGCAGTATAACATCATTATTTCATGTTACTTAAAATTTATTTAATTTTTGTCTAATTTTATTCAATCTAATCTTACTAAAAATTGGCGGTGAAACAGTAAGCGAGCAAAGTGGCATTAATTTTAAAATTGTCATTCAGCGTTTACCGATTCATCGTGACTATTAAGAATACATATTAATTGTTTCCGTGGCAAACCAAGGTAGTAATTCTCCTTAAAGGCGATGCAGCGATTTGAATTTTAATTGAAAAGTTTACGAATAGTTTCGTGTTCTGCTTTATAATTGCACCCTTAGGGCTGGATGAAACTTTAGAGATAAAGATCTCCTCCAGGCTCTGTCTCATCTAAACACATCAGTGCTTAAAAGCAATTTCTGTCTGATCCTTTCTGACTCCAATCCTGTGGAAATAAAATTAAGGTCTTCGTCGCAGAAAGTTACTTTTCCTTAATTTGTCATGCGATTTTCGTATATCCACTTGTACAATTTTTGTAATTATTAAATATCATTTAAAACAAAACACATATTCAAATATTACCAGCAACCACGAGTTGTTCACGACTCACATTCTTCAAAACAAAACCATTGATAAGAGGTACCTCTTGTACAAAAGTAAAATAAAGAAAAAGAAAATGGTTACTATATTTATGATCAATTTATTTTGTCTACTAGATGGTCATAAAATGAAATTTATTTGAAATAAATCAACCACACGACTCATAATTATATTTTATAGTCCAGTCTAGCTACCAAAGGTGCAATTTTCTGCCCCCTAAGTAGCTGTCGAATCTCGTAAAAATGTCGATGGCAAGAGAATTAATCGCTAAAGCTTCTTAGCTGATGTCGATACAACGTGGTATTCTCGTTGAATATGCTTTTTCCGCGTTAAAGAAACGTCTGGTATCGTTTTCGTTAGGCGAACGAGCAGCAGTTTGAACAGGAAGAGCGTAGACTACCCCTTGACCGACACCATAATGCTTTATGTAACATAGTTGAGCCGATTACGCGGCTGCATTCTGCCATTAAATATTAATTACCACGTTGAAACATCGTGCATTAGATGTGGGGTCAGCAGGAGCTTGGGAGTAATATGCGAAGTTAAACATACGAGCACGCGTACAGTCGGGGACAAATTGACAAAGTAGACGAGGAATATAATTTGTTCATTTCTGGGAATTTTTGCAGAGTTGAAAATTTGGGGATGAATTTTAGATAGGTAGAAGAGGAATCAATGTTTTTAGGGATTTTTTGAGAAATGAAAACATGGAGATGAGTCGAGAATTTAGATAGCAAGCAAGATAGAAGAGAAATACTACTACATTTCTAGGATTTTTGGAGAATTGAGAATTTGAGAATTTTGAATTTTGAGAATTTTGAAATTTGAGAATTTTGAATTTAGAGAATGTTGAATCTTGAGAATTTTGGATCTTGAGAGTTTTGAATCTTGGGAGTTTTGAATCTTGGGAGTTTGAATCTTGAGAGTTTTGAAACTTGAGAATTTTGAATCTTGGAAGTTTTGAACCTTGAGAATTTTGAATCTTGGGAGTTTTGAATCTTGGGAGTTTTGAATCTTGAGAGTTTTGAATCTTGGGAGTTTTGAATCTTGGGAGTTTTGAATCTTCAGAGTTTTGAATTTTGAGAATTTTGAATCTTGGGAGTTTTGAATCTTGAGAATTTTGGATCTTGAGAGTTTTGAATCTTGGGAGTTTTGAATCTTGGGAGTTTTGAATCTTGAGAGTTTTGAATCTTGAGAATTTTGAATCTTGGAAGTTTTGAACCTTGAGAATTTTGAATCTTGGGAGTTTTGAATCTTGAGAATTTTGAATCTTGAGAGTTTTGAATCTTGAGAGTTTTAAATCTTGAGAATTTTGAACCTTGAGAATTTTGAACCTTGAGAATTTTGAATCTTGAGAGTTTTGAATCTTGAGAGTTTTAAATCTTGAGAATTTTGAATCTTGAGAATTTTGAATCTTGAGAGTTTTGAATCTTGAGAATTTTGAATCTTGGGAGTTTTAAATCTTGAGAATTTTGAACCTTGAGAATTTTGAATCTTGGGAGTTTTAAATCTTGAGAATTTTGAATCTTGGGAGTTTTAAATCTTGAGAATTTTGAATCTTGCGAGTTTTGAATCTTGAGAATTTTGAACCTTGCGAGTTTTGAATCTTGAGAGTTTTAAATCTTGAGAATTTTGAATCTTGCGAGTTTTGAATCTTGGAAGTTCTCAACCTTGAGAATTTTGAATCTTGGGAGTTTTGAACCTTGAGAATTTTGAATCTTGAGAATTTTGAATTTTGAAAATTTCAAATTTCAAATTTTGGGAACATGGAAATTTGAAACTTTACAAACTACAAAATTTGGAAATACAAAATGAATCTAGAAATTGAAGGATTTGGATAATTTAGAAATTTGGAGACATGGAAATTTGCGGATAAAAAATCCTTGAAAGTGTAAAAATTACGAAATTTGAGAACGTAGGAATTTGGAAATTGACAAGGTTGGAAATTTGAAAGGAAGTCTAGATTGTACCCGAGTGTACAAAGATATACAGTGCGGATGAAGTGAAATACAGGTCGATAATAGAAGCGCAGCTGCCGTGCACTCAACAAAGGAAGTCGTTTCGTCTCTCCTATGTCGTAGGAATTGCATGATTCTGTAAACGAATCAGGAAAGAAAGTTCAGAAAATCAGTGGAACTCAAAATTGGTCACTTTTTAATTGACATCTGGACAATTGTTATAAAATAGAATATGTTAAGTTGTTAAATTCTGGTGACTCGATCGTTGTGGTTTAAATTACGATTAAACACTTCTTATTTCTAATCAAAATAAAGAAACAGAAGGTATATAAATAATAGTTGCAAATAATTACAAACAATTGCTAACAACAACACAATGAATAATTTTATTTAAAAGTAAGATGTTTAAAAATTCAATAATAGATTCAACACTTGATTATTTGAATAAAAGGTCATTTTTATAGAACGTGCAAAGATCGATTTCTTTATATAATTGGCAAATATTGTTCCAACGAATATAATATAACCTCAAGCACCAGATTAATTTTCCTTAAAATTTCTGGCATACTCTTCGATCGTTTTAGAAATACCTCCTTCAGTTTCAAGCTCCTTTTTCATGCTTAGCCTGGAACGGTATATTATGTACAATTGGACGGCAAAAAGCGTCTCCCAAACACTTTTACTGAAAAATGAGGCCAAGTGATCAGAAAGTTCAAGATGAACAGCGAAATATCAAGGGTCGACCTTGGACGGATTAGGTTGACGCTTAATAAGCAATATTACATAAATCTGTGTACAAGCTATGAACTTATCCTCACAATTTTGTAGTTAATTTTTTTTCTGTAGATTAAATAAAACAAAAATATAAACAAAAGTATATATTCATTTCGATTTTTCTTTTTGCAAAGATACAGAAGCTTCTTTTATATTAGCGGATTTATTTAATAGGAATGAACTTTAGCATGAGATTTGTTTTTTATAAACAAAATTGATGTAGTGACTATATAGAGATTGCAAAAATAGTTTTTTGGAGGAAGGACGTGTATATGTTCATATATTATACACATAGAATGCAGTTCGTGATTGAATGCATGTCTGACTATATACTGACTTATACTACTTGTTCGAGGAAATATCATTTATACACACAACACATTAGAATATATTAATTCTGCAAGATTTTAGTAATATCAATGGAGAATAATAAGATTCGTTATTCTCAAACTTCCAAATACAGAAACCCATAAATTTCCAAATTCACAAATTCTCAAAATCTGAACGTTTCAAATCCTCAAATTCAGAAATCGAAAATTTGGGTATTTGTGAATTTGTGAATTTTAGAATTGAGCTATTTGTGAATTTGGGGATTTGGAAATTTGGGATTGCAAGATTCCTACATTTCCAAATTCCCATATTCCCCAATTCCTAAATTTCAAATTTTCAAATTCCCCAATTTTCAAATTCTCAAATTCCTAAATTCCCAAATTCACAAATTTCCGAATTCACAAATACCTAAATTTCCAAATTCCCCAATTCCCCAATTCCCCAATTCCCCAATTCCCCAATTCCCCAATTCCCCAATTCCCCAATTCCCCAATTCCCCAATTCCCCAATTCCCCAATTCCCCAATTCCCCAATTCCCCAAATTCCCCAATTCTCCAATTCTCCAATTCTCCAATTCCTCAATTCCCCATCTCCCAAATTCCCAAATTTCCAATTTTCCAATTCCCTATCTCCCAAATTCCCAAATTCCACATTCTCCAATTCCCCAATTCCATATATCCCAAATTCCCAAATTCCCCATTCTCCAATTCCCCAGTTCCCTATATCCCAAATTCCCAAATTCCCCATTCTCCAATTCCCCAATTCCCTATATCCCAAATTCCAAAATTCCTCATTCTCCAATTCCCCAATTCCCTATATCCCAAATTCCAAAATTCCCCATTCTCCAATTCCCCAATTCCCTATCTTCCTAATTCCCAAATTCCTCATTCCCCAATTCCCCAATTCCCCTCTCCCTAATTCCAAAATCTCCAAATCTCCAAATTCCCAAATGCTCAAACCCCTATTCAAAAACCTCAAATCAAAAAATTCCCAAATCCCAAGAAGTTCAAATCCCCAAATCCCAACTCCACAACCAATATCCTCATACAATCTCAAAAACTTCTGATCAATATGTAAAAGCTCGAAATTCTGACAACCCAATTGCGCGTCAATTACCGCGCAGCGTACGTTAAGGAATCCAGCCGACTTCCGTACCTGTTCCCCCGTGGTTACGAGCTCGAAGCGATAAATAAATACCACGGCAGTAGACGTATCGCGACGGTTTAAGAGCGTTTATCGGAAGAAGGGACAATCTATCAGCGTTAATCTTCCAGTAGAATTGCTGTCGGACGTAGCGAGGTAGCGAGCAATAAGCTTCTCGCGGGTCTGGTGTTCGTGTGGCCAAGCGGAATGCGATGCCTCGGAAGTTCATTGGGCAAGCCAGAAGTTCTCGGAATGCGGCTAGCTAGTTCTGGGCAACCTTCGTAGCTCCCGTGGTCTGGGATCGTTTATAAATCAGCTCTCTCGGATGCGTCCCTCTATCACGTGCCGTTCGAACAGGGTTCAGCCTCGTCCTGGTTGCATGCACGTTCCAGTCAGGCCCATTAACTGCCGGCTATATAAGATCACGAAAGCGCATCCCCTCCGACCTGAAAGTTATGCGATGGCAGCGACTCACGAAAGTGGATCTGTTCCCCTTCTTACAACTTAAATTAGAGAATGCGACCGCCGAACCGGATGGTGGGGGATCCGCTTTTATGCCGGGACACGGATTCTTTCGCATCGTTCCAGTTTTCTTCCTTATTTTCGTAACAGTTGCCGAGCGGTAAGCGTTCCAGTAATTGAATCGTTGGGAATCCATCCACCGCCACCTTTCGTCTTGCCCCGTACTCCGCTCGGCAACACAAAAGGACGTTAACGTTGCTTCTTTATGGGATCTTGTTACTTTCGTCAGAATTCGTTGCGGACGTAAAATGGATCGCTTGATGAATGTTTTCGAAAGAGCCGGTAACGCCATTATGGTCGATCGCTGTTCCCGTCGAGATGCGATGGGACTTTACGACGTTAAGGAGGTTATTAACTGTAAGGATATAAGGCAAACTTTAGGGATATACTTTGGGGATGTAGGTATTTCGGGTAGGTGCGATTTGGGGACTTGTACTTGGGGTTCTATATAGGAATAGAAGATTTTGACGAACTAGGACTTTCAGGAGCTAGATATTTAGAAATTAGAGATTTGAGGATGTACAAATTTCCAGATCTAGGTATTTAGCATTGAAATTTGGAGATTTAGATATCTGGAGGACATTTGTGGATCCAGGAATTTGGGTACATAGGTTTTGGAAAATTAGGAAAACGAGAAATGCAGGAATTGATGATTTAGGAAATTGCAAATATAAAAAGTTTAAAAACGTCAAGAGCAGGAAATTAAAATTAATATTTAAAGTAATTAAATAAAACTTTCGGAATTTAAGATGTATTCAAAAATTTGAAAACGCAAATATTTAGAAACTGTCAAGTTTGCAGATACACCGTATTCAAAGAGCTACATTTCAGCCGAGTATGCATTAACACGTCCACCGTCAAGCGTGACACACATGTGACATTACAACGACTACCCACAGCGTCATACGTCCTTGACACATATCAAGGAAAATAACGAAAACTCCCCAGTGAGAAAATGTAAATCAATTCGTCAAAACGAATAGCTAATGATTAAGCCGGGTACGTCGGCCATAAGCTCGCGATTTGTATCGATTCAGAGCAAACAAAGTCGCTTCTCGTTGCAAACAGCACCTGACCAAGCGCACTCTTCAAAATCACCAACGTCAACGAGACAGGACACTCGGTGATTCGTTCCAATTGTAGGTGGGCATCAAAGCCGACGAAACGACGATGCATCGTGCCAGTTCTGACCCGGCCATCGATTCGATTCGGTTCAGTTCGAACGAAACGGCCCTCACTTTCATCCGCATGTAGCCGGATGTCAAACAACCGAATCCCTTCGATTTGTTCCCGCGGGACACTTGGCACGAACAGGAATCAACGATTCCGCTGGTGGATTTTGCTGAAACTTTAATCGGCCTATCGCGGCACACGTAGGGTGTTGTTTGACACTGTCAACCGCGGGAAGTCGCGCGGACACAAAGAAAGAGCGATGTTTCCTGCTATCATAAACCTGCCACGTCAGAGTGGCATGTTTATTACCCTGGCGGATACCGGCCAGACGAACGGCCGCCATTCACGAACTTTCCGATGCAATGATAGAATAACCACGGAGGGTGAGAGTTTCAAGAAACAAGGAGTCGATTCCAGGGGGATGATTTTATACTCCAGACCGGTTTCTCTCCTTAACCTTGCAAAGATAGCAGCAATTTTGTCGCGATATCTTGATGCGAATATCTGGCACATGTGATGCTTTCTTATGTAGGTTTTCTTTTGCCGAAGTGTCGTGTATGTGGAAGTTTGTGTACTCGGGTGAACATTTGATCATTTTTTAGGACCCAACTTAAATGCCCAACTCTTAAACTTCCATACCTCAAAATTTCAATATCTGCAAATTTTTAAATTTTCAAAATGTATGCAACTCTATCCTTGTAGAATATGATATCCTTTAAATTAATTCCACATAAATATCCTTTGTGCTTAATTTGTATATACGAATTAAAAACGCTACAAACAGGAGTTCAATCACAAAGATGTCTACATTCATCCAAAAAACATACAAAATGTAACCAATCTCTTCAATTTTTCACAAATTTGTCGAATAATTTTCGACAAAGCGAAACAAAGTCAGAGATGTTTAAATCGACCATTTATCTACCTGTCAAAATACCGTAAAAATACTGTCACATCGAATTCATCAGAATGTTTTCTCCGATTGTTAATTTTCATTTCACTTGAACGAACGTGTATCTCAATTCGTTTGACAGCTGTCGCTCAAAAATTGTTTGCAATTCATTTGTTCCGGCGCGTCGCCAATTTGCCTAGCGTTGTAGCAAAAAATATTGGCAAGCTTTGGTCGACAACAAACCGAAACAAACAGCGATGCGAATTATTGGAACGCGAAGTAAATGACGGATGTTCTGGCGATGGGAGGTGAAACGCAAACGTTTGCGATTCGTTCTTTCGATACAGTTGCGATGTAAATAGTTGCATCACATCGGTGATGTAGTTATTAGCCACAAAATTGGTGTACTTTTAAAATAGAATTGCTATAACAGTCGAGTTGCTATAACAACTATGTGGTAGCCGTATTTCGACATATGTTTCAGGTTGAGCTTTTCGATAACAGAGAGGTTGCGAAGGATCGAGAGCATATCTGACTTCTCTAGGGAGAAGGTAGTGGTCGAGAGAGAACAGGTCTTCGCTTCGTCAATTTATAGGGACTTTTGGGGATAGGTTGAGGATTTGCGGAAATACTTGGGACTTTGGGGTTTGGAGACCTAACACCTGTGAATGTGGAATTGGAGAATGTGGAGATTTCGTGATTTAGGAATATGGGATGTAGGAATTTGGGGATTTAGGGACTTGAGGATATAGGAGTTTGGGGACGTAGGTGTTTGGCAAGTTTGGAATTTGGAAATCTAGGGATTTGGGGATTTAGGAATATGGGGATGCGGGTATTTGGGAGCTTGGGACTTCGAGACGTACGAATGTGGAGATCTAAGAATTTCGTGATTTAGGAATATGGGGACATGGGAATTGGGGGATCTAGGGATTTGAGGATATAGGAGTTTGAGGACGTAGGTGTTTGGCAAGTTTGGAATTTGGCAGTCTAGGGATTTAGGGGTATAGGAATTTGGGAACATAATTGTTTGGAAACTTAGAAATGTTGAGTTTAGAAATTCGGAAACGTAGACGTTTGGAAACTTCAGAATTTGAGAATCTAGAGATATACAAATTTAGGAACTTGGGAATCTAGGGATATTTAGTTTAGGAATTGAAAATCTGGGAATTCGAAAAATTTCAGAAATTGAAAATTTGTTGTTTGACAATTTGTAAATTTTGAAACTTGAATTTGGAGGTTTTAATTTTGAGAATCTATAAAATTGAAGAAATTGAAAATTTATAAATTTTAAATTATGTGGTAACTTAGTAACTAAGAATGTAGTGCGTGTAAATAACCAGAGAAATGCTACACTTCACGCGAGTGTAGATAGAATGCAACGAATTTTCGTCAATAAACGTTTAATCGGCAGAAATTTAATCGTACGTGCAGGCGACACACGACGTTCAAATAATGAGGTATTTCAATAATAGAATGTCCGAACAATGAGGCCGCGGTTAATCAAGGTAATACGTCCGCTTTGATATAATTTTACGTTAAATGTAGTAATCAAATTACATCGTCGCACAGTGACCACTGATTTATAACTTCACAGCTCGCTGTAATTACATTGTAAAATGCTAAACTTTCCTTTACGTCGCGTTCCTGAAACTTGCGGAAATTCGCTCATGCAAATGCTGCTTTCAGTTTCTGCATCGCGTTGAAAGCTGCATTACGTGAAAGATCTTTTTATCCTCGAACTAACATACTACCGAAATAAACGGGATACTGCTGTGAAATGAACTTTGTTACAATTTTTTACAACGGTCCATTCAGGCTCGCACTATAGATCGTTTAATGAAAATGAGCAAAAATCCCGTTCTATCGACACAAAGGGGGATGTTAAAAACTGAACTTTCGTTGGAGCAAAAACTTCTAGAAAGACATTTAAAAATCGAGGAACGAAATAAATGTTATTAGCATTCATCCAAAATGAGATGTGAAAGTCAGAACTAATCACAGCTACAATATTAAAATAGAAGGTTGAAATGTTATGTCAATTTGATATCGATCGTTGACTATGCAAATAATGACTTGAACAAATGGAAGCATATTAAAAATTTCAGTAAAATCGCAGCTGAAGTACGTCATGAGACTCGTCAAAATAATACAAGGGGTTAATGTGTATATTCGATTATAATCTTTTATTTATTTTTCTGCATTATTATTAATTTTAAATTGTATGTATTAAACGCAGGTTTAGTGTAGCTTGATCTTTCCTCGTTACGTGTAAATCCACTACTAACGCGTTAATATCATGGTCTGTTTCGATCTGGAGAACGATCTTCGTCAAACGCAGTTTCAGCAACGCTTTCAAAGGGTTTTATGCAAAAGCCGAAATAGAAAGCATCTCGTATCCCGAGTAAACCCTGTCAGCAATAAAGGAACAAGTCGCTTGGTATGCAAGTAACATAATCAAATCTAGTTCTTGCCTTCGTTATCGTTGTTACACGCTTTCTCTCGATCTTGACACGTCGAGTGCAGTGGCAGATAGGGTTTATATGAAAATTAATTAAAACTTCGTGTTGCTAGGCTTATGGTGAGAAAACTGAAGTAGATACTTATGACGATGTTGTAAAGTAGATTACTCCTTAAGCTCAGTTTGCATGTATCTTGCTTCTTGTTCACTATGAAATATTGAACCGATAAATTATTAATTGGTCGCTGCATCTGGGAAACAGTCTTGGCTTGTAGGTAATAATGAATAGCCTATTCTTTCATTGCTAAGCTTATATCCTTTAAATTATTCAGTTACTAAATTTCTCAAACTGTTAATAATTTACTGAATTTCTATATTGTCAAATTTCAAATTGTTAAGTTTCTATATTATCAGATTTCTACACTGTTAAATTCTTATATTATCAAATTTCTAAATTGTTAAATTTTGGAATTGTCAAATTTTTGCGTCAGCAAATTCCTATATTATCCAATTTCTAAATTGTTCAATTTTTATATAATCAAACTTCTAAATTATTCAATTTTCAAACTGACAGTTTTCTATATTACCAAATTTCGAAATTTCCAAATGTCCAAACTTGTACCTTTCAACATGACCAAATGTTATAGTACAGTAGAACACGAGTTTGGTGATTTTGCAATTACCAGTGGGATTAAATGTTGAAACTCTAAAGGCTTTGGAATACTAATGATCTAATACATTCACAAGTTTCGACGTTAATTTCTAAGCGACGACTATGTGGAAGTTGACATTGATCACATTGTTGTAGGACATAATTCTAACAGCTCTGACATTATTAGTCTCAATGAACTAGTAGATCAAACCGGAGACTAAATGAGCCCACGATCATGTTTAGGATATTAATCCTCTAATACCAGATGAATACTGGCAGAATTCTGTGAATTTCTCGCTTTACGGACATAATATACATATTCAAACCTTTAGGGCTTGTGAAACCATCGTGTTGTTTCACATATCATTGACTCTTCTCCTTGCTTTTCGATTTGAATCAACATTTAACCGTGAAGTTAATAATTATTCTAACAGATCGCGATTAATCTCATTACAAAATGTCTCAAATGTCTTATTTTTCTATCAGAAAAAATAGTCAAAGACTAGTCAAGAAAGAGTCAAAACCGATTTTGTTCGATGTCATGTTCGAACTCGAGAAATCTTCATAACTTTCAAATTTACAAATACTATATATTAAATCTTATAATTTGCTCACATAATTTTGTACAAACTTATGATCTTTTATATTTTGGCTACATTTGGTCCCATTGATCATGTACGCTACTCACGTACGAAATTTACGATGTACACACACGTGGAAACGTTTGGGTATTCGGATAGGAACTAAACGCATTCCTTGCCTTTCGGATCGACGATGCGTGATTAAATTTCGTTTCCATGGGAATAGTATCTGTTCGAAAGGTCGACGATTGCCACGTTCCCAGAAAATTTTCCGTTCCTTGCAGATACTCTAAAGAGAAGTAAGCTTAGAGACTAAAATGCTGCATCGATACGACACTGATGACATCCTCTGCAGTTTTGCGATTGCTATTACCCGAATTCTCTACTTTTTCTACTTTTTTCTAGCACTAATTGTGAAACGATCTAAAAAGGTACCTTCTAATAAATAAAATTGTAGCAACAAATGTATTTAACATATTGATTGTCATGCTGATGCAGAAGAAAAGTTCTATTAGATAGTATTTTTCTTTCTAACAAACCTTACCAAATATTCTTGTTATATTTATTATTCATAGTTTCAAATAGTCAATACGAATATTTCCAGTTAGGTTAATCAACAAATTCTTAATAATACAGATGATAAATTTGTATGGAAGTTAAAGCGTCATATGTGGGTTATGTGGCAAAGTACTAAATCTTAAAAATTACAGAAAAAGTACTTGTTTATCAATATTTAAACGTTGAAAATTGATAAAAAAATACTCGTTCCGATACATTTATTTTTTTATAAATACATTGCATTTATTTTTTTATATTAATTATAATTTCAGCAATTTTCCGCTGTCAATTGCCACAAAATAAATGTACATACATACAAAACATGCATGCAATTTCATAACGACGGATTATTGCTTCTGAAGAATTGTGTTTACTGCAAAAGATATTTGACCGAGACATACGAGAAAAAAGAGGTTCATCTCGTGTTGTTAAAGTTATTTCGTTGCCTGCTTTCTGGATATTTTCCTTTGTGGATTTAGTTCTTTTTTATTGTGTCTATGCAAGTAGATGATATTTTCTATCGCACGGTTATTATAGGATGCGAGGAAAGAGCGCTTGCGTAGCACTGAATCGTGTATTCTTTGTCGTACACGACTTTCTTTGTTTTTCTTGAAATATTTTTCCTACGTGAATCGACTTTCTGCGTCAGCTGGCTCTCAATACCGAGGAATAACAATTTTCTTCCAGCTTAAGAAACTGGAGAAACTCTGAATATCGTAGCAAATTCTGACGAGTGGCATGTGTTCCTTTCGATCTCAGCTTACATGATTAATCGTATGGAAACACCTCAAATAACATTTCGAATCGTTTGAAAAATTTTATACCGAGTAATATTATTTTTCATATTATTTTTATTGAAAGATTTTCATTAATAAAATATCAAGTACAATTAAATTAATCTTTAACATTTTTTTACTATATTTATATTAAGAACATTAATATTTTGATTTAATTGAGGGTGAATCAGAATTAATTCCTGAATTGAATATTTTGAAAGAAATTTAATTGGAGTAATAGAAAGAGTAATAATAAATTGTCGGTTCATATTTTGAATATTATTCGTCAACAATTACATTTAATGAAACAAATTTTGTTTACGCTTATTTATACAATGGCGTGCCTAACCTATATCTGAAATATTTGCAGTAATTTTTAATATTTTAATAGAAACTTGACACTTAATATACATCAATTTAATATCACGATTTCACATTATAAATTGTGTGAAACATATTATGTGAAAATAATTTTCAAGAGTAACAAAAACTAATATAATAAAGTTGTATCATAATTAAGAAGATACAGAAACATATTCTATCCGTTCGTCGGTTGAAGAGGGTCGACACGTTTTTCGAAGAAAAAAGATGGCTGAAAACTTTCCTCTGGCAGATTTATTCACGAACTTTCCACGAAATAAGTTCGTGTTTGACACTTATTGCCCCGTATGCTCCCCCACAGACGGACTCTTTCGTATACGACATCTTTGACACCCGTGTGATATATTTTTCGCGCTGTCAGCCATTCTCAAGGATTTTTCTGTACACATGAAGCTATTCTGCGTTGAAATTCTGATTTCTGATGAAAATTTTCGACGCGATTTATCTACACAATATATAAACAACCTACGTCATTTCTTTGCATTTTATGTAGTTAAAAATTAGTTGTTCCATTTAAATTATTTATTTATTAAGAGCTATTTACGTTAAATTTATTTTAGGAGCTATTCTATTTATTAAATTCTTTAATTGTATTTATTACTTATTATAAAATTATTTCCTTTCATAACGTGCTAAACGATTAATAATTCAATGAAAGGTTTTCGTGTTCAAATAAGTTAATATACGATTATTGTAAATATTTTTGTCGAAATAATTTTCAAGTGTATTATTTGAAGAACGGTCAAGACTGTACATAACTCTGATGATATTTAAATACAAATAAAAAGCATTCTCTTTTCTGTGGATATTGTGCTATAATCCATATCTCCTCCAGTCGATTCATTGCATCAATTTATATATTTCGTTCTATCACGGTTCAGTTACACCTGTCAGAATTCTTATAGAGCATCGTTTCGTCAAATTCACGATCGATCGGCAACGAATTTACGAATACATAGTCGACGAGTGATACAGCAGAAAAAAAATACGAGCAATATAAATTCTCTCAAATGTAACGCAGGTTGCTTGAAAAATACACGCGAGGATTCCGAATCGTGACACAGATGCCATATCTTATTCCTAATCCCCGTATCTGTCGTATCGATTCCTTTTTTTCTCGTATTATTCGGCTAATTCGGATGTAAAGAGCATTATTCCCTTTTGAAATTAAGCCGAGTGCGAGTCGCGTGACAGAACAAGTACGAAAAGAAATTCAAAGGCATGGAAATGAACTTGTTATATATAACGCACAGTGAATCGGATCGGATCAGAGGGGATCCGATCAGATCTACGAACGAATGTTAGTTTCATTGAAATTCGTGACCACTTTCAAAACAGACGAAAAATCGATTCGATTCGTGGAACGCAAAGGATGCTTTTGAACGGTGAAATACCAGCTCGTGAGTTTGTTGCAAAAGGGTATTAAAGACCCCAACGTACCGCTAATTGGAATTCTTTTTTCTCTCCACTTCTTCGGCTATCTTTTTCCCTCTTGTACTTTTATCAACGTTCAATTTTCCCATAGTATAATTTACGGTTTACTTCATTACTTAACGTGGTTGGAAAACATACTTTATCATGAAAGTTCTTTGAAATTTAATTGCATGCAAATGAAATAATGAACACGTGCTAATGAAGTACGCACGTAACACATGTGTGCATACATTACGTACGTGTGCATGTTTGCAAAAACATACATTATTTGCAGATGTATTGTATACTGACACATATATTACACATGTTGTGTATATATCCATACATTGGACACATATGTATGTACGTACGTAATGTGTATTACCCACATATGTACATATCTACATATTCTTCACATACAAATATAAATTAGGTACGTACATATGTACATACATGTATGCATACATACATACATAGATTAGACACGTATGTACATACACATGTACATATGTTATCCACATATCTACATGTCTACACATACAAACATGAATTACTTACATATGTACACACATGTATGCATACATACATATACATGCATGCATGCATACATATATGACATACATACATATACATACATGCATGCATACATACATGATATACACATACATGCATGCATACATACATGACACACATACAAGCTTCATACCTCCATATTCAAGCGGCAATAAAAAGAACATAGAACCACGTTTTCTTAATCTGATCGTAATTTATTCACTGCACAGTTATAGCATATAAAATAGCAAAAATTATCTGAATTTATGGGCATAGTTTTGCACAATAACGCTCACAGTATACGTCTCTATAAAAAGAATTAAATGTTGGACATGCACGGGACATTTGATATGCAATGGCGGTAATTAGCGCTGTTTTATTCAGGAATAATAATGGCGCGTGAATAGCAAGGATTATGTCCTGGAAAATTTTCAAGCTACCACTATTTCATTCTTCTTCGGTATGTGTCAGGCCCTTTCCACGGCAACGATGAATAGTTACTCAGGGAATTTAGCTTAGGTAACGATTCGGAGCTTAGCCTTAATCCGATGGCTCTGCTCGCTGGCTAGCTTAGAGTCGAGTTAGGGTTAAGAAGGCTATATAAACCCATCATAAATCCACTGTTAGACCATTTAGAGTGTTTTCGTTGGCAGAAGCAGGATCTTTTTTTGATACTATCTTTTGATAGTGTCAGTGCTTAGATAACAAAGAAGTAAAAATTGCTGGGAAAAATGAAATATTTTTCTGCTATAGGAAAGAGCAATATCTGCTCTATTCTACGTTGAGTAATAGTTGTATGGGAATTTATTAATGTACCGTATTACGCTGATCGATACTCGTTAACGCTCCGTGTTTAATGAAATAATCATAGCACATGAAATGTCAAACGATTATCATTAACGAGTTTCTAATAACGAAAAATAATTGCAAAATTATGATACCTATATTACTGCGATAATGTTATAAATTTCCAAATTTCTAAATCCAATCTCAAACTTTTAGATCTTTAGATTTCTGAAGACACCAATGTGCATGTCTGCTAACAAAATTATTATAGGTCTGGATTTACGCGGACATTCTATATGCGATTAAAATCCACCTCAAAAGTAGAGTATAAATATCGAGTACGTCATAAAAATTTCGACGGCAAAGAATATAGATAATTAATCGACTGTTAAAAAATGCGGCGAACCGTGTCGCGAGATTAAGTTCGTCTGTTAATTCGCAGCCGCCAGCGCAGATGGCTAAATGACGCGGGTGGAGTTCAATCGAGCGATTAAATATGCTTTAATCTAGGTGGTATCGATGGCGAGGAATCAGTGTGCCGTAAATTGCAATTAAATTCCTTAAATGAAGTCCAAGGGTTCGCAGCAGGCACCGACTTTCATTTCCCGTCGCGGCCATCTTTTATTCGTCCCCCGTAGCGCTCCCATGTCCACGTAACGACACCCGTAATTTAACGTAATTTGCGGCAAATAAATTATATCTCGTACACGGTCAGTTTAATTGCTACGTCCAACACATCCGCGCGGTGTAAAATAATCCGATTTAATGAACGGTCGCCGAGTAAAAACATTTCGACTACGGGCTTTGTCCTTGGAAACTCGCCCTTTTTCTCTCCAACCCTTTTCGTCGATAGCCTCTCGATTTCGTTATTCCGGTCTCGTGAACGCGGATCCTTTTTTCCCTCGCGTTCTTCTCTCGCTGGCATTCGCCCGGAAAGAGCCAGCGAATCGACGATGCAATTATAACGAACGAGAAAGACGTCGTTAAGACGTTTCGTCGGAGCTTTTGCAACGAACCCGATGAAACTTCCCCGGTGTTCAGAAGTTTATTAAGGTTACCGAGCTGCTTCTACGCTCGCAACCCAGTCATTGCACGACGAAACAATATTATGCAACTGCAAGGTGTCTCCGGACGTAGCAACACGATATTCATGCAAAATCTTTGAATCTTCTGAGATAAGACTGGAACGCCATACTGTTCCCCATTTCTTTGAAT
The DNA here is from genome assembly GCA_036983795.1 of Megachile lagopoda. Classification (NCBI taxonomy): domain Eukaryota; kingdom Metazoa; phylum Arthropoda; class Insecta; order Hymenoptera; family Megachilidae; genus Megachile; species Megachile lagopoda. Next base: position 11,455,173 of record CM072800.1, read on the forward strand.
ACGTTCCACTTTGACTCCGTGTGAGGATTTTTATATTAGATATCGCTTTAACATTGTTATGGTCGACTGTGTATGCAAGCGATGTTGCAGATTTCTGCAAAAATGTGCACATTTTTAGATCTGCAACTTCGATAGATGTAGAAGTTTCATTTTCTATTTATTTGTCAAATTTCTGATTTTGCAAATGACAACGTTTCAAATTAATTTATTAAAAATTGTAAATTCTTAACTTTGGAGCTGTTTGAAATAATAAAGATGTTCGACAAAAAATCTGAAGAAAGTGAATGTGTGAAGCAAGCGTCAAGCACCGAGATCTAACGTTTATCGGTATAAATGCGATTCAAGGAGTCCGTTAAATTTCCACGAATCACGGATTACCAGCAGTTGTAATTTCTCCAAGGGAGTCACGACGTCAGTTGCTGGAACATCGTCAATTTATAGTGCTGTCAAGGGAGATCAATTACGTAGAATCCCTGCTGACGAGCTGCATACCCTTGGGGCTATAAGGGTAGCGCCAGACATCTAATCCTTTTACGGAGTTTCACGTGGACTCCAGGGAAGCCTTCGAATCTTATAAAGAATGGATAACGGTTTTTACGCGGGTCCTAGTGATAAAAAGTTCCTTCTCCTTGCAAGAAATTCGATCACAACACACGTAACTATTTTACGATTATTTCGAACATCGAGCTCGAAGACTGCTTAATTTCAATCGATTTCGCTGTTTCTTGTTCACGATGCAAAAAGCAACGCTAACATTGCTATTCTCGCTGTTGGAAATAATTCTTCCTTTTTCTTTTTAAACACGTGAACAGAGATTGTGGAACCGTTGATTCGAAAACGTGCCGCGAGCATAAATAGTTTTGGCGGAACAAGCAGAACTTGGACTGTTAGTAGATCAAATGATTGGCGGAAAGAGCTGGTTGAAAGTTGGGAAAAGAAATTTCACGGTACGGGCTTTCACATTCCACGCACGTTGTAACGATTGTTTTCGACGCGGCGGAAAGTAATCGAATAAAGAACGAAACACTGACACGAAGAATCGACAATTAAATTACCGTTTCGTTTCTCCGGTAACCGACGCGTTTTCAATCGTATGCAAAAGTGCGTGCGGATGTACTCTTTTAATGATACATTACACAATTTTCATGAGAGATTTCAAACTGGAATGCTGGCTTTAAAGTTTCATTGAAATTCAAGTATAACTTTAATTTTTTAATTTCTCGATTTCTTAATTTCTTAATTTCAAATTCTTAGATTACTAAATTTCTGAATTTTCTCATTTTCAATTTTTCAATTTTTCAGTTTTTTAATTTTGTAAATTTGTAAATTTGTATATTTGCAAATTATCTAATTACAAAAAATTACTAAATTACCAACTTACTAAATTTCAAAGTTTATCAAATATTCCAGTTCTCAATTCTTGAAATTCCTAAGTTGTCAGATTTCTCATTTTCAAATTACCAAGTTACCACATTGCTATATTACGAAATTACTAAATTGTAAACTTACCGAATTTTCAAGTTCCTAATTTTTGGAATTCCTAAGCTATCAAATTACCAAACTTCTCAGTAATGAAATGTTCAAATTACTAAATTTCCCAATTACAAAACAACCGAGTTACCAAATTCAACAAGTTTCTATATTTGCAAATTTCCAAATAACTAGATTTTCAAGTTTCCAAATTACAAAATTCCCCAAATAACAAATTGTCGCTTTCTTAAATTCCAAATCAGCAAACGTCCGTCACATCAAATTTCCTAGTGGCCAAATTAATACTAGATTTACGGAACCCGTCAAAATGACGGGTCATACGTCTTTTAATTTAAATGACAAAACTTATTAAGAAATTTTTGTAAAAATGTACGTCAACTTTCATCAAGCTAAAGAATCAATCTCTTAGGCAGTTCACATATTATTTGTTTTTCTATTTTCAGTTCAAATTTAAATATAAATGACCATAAACGTCCGTAAACCTAGTGTTAACCATGCACTAAAAAGACGTCATTTAACATGTGACCTAAAGTATTTACAACTCGGTACAATGAACACAGTAATACTATTTTAACAAATCAGCGTAACGCGTTACAGCTAGCGAAATAGCATTTCAGGTCGATAATGTTTCACACGGGATTCGCTGGGATTATCAGCTTGCGTCATAACGCAAACAATTCTAACATTTTGGTGCAGGTCTGGTTAACCGAACCCCCTTATGTATCTGTCGTATCGCCTTTCTACTATTGAATTTCAAGGGGTCGAAGCACGCTTGGCTCGTCGCCCGGGGCCCTGGGGTTAAATTCCAATAAACGAGCTCGTACGTGTTGTTATCACGTTGGTAGTAACGAGAAGCCCACCTAATTCCTGCTGGACCGCCATCTCTTTTCACGATTTCCTATCGAGTGGTTATGATACCCGGGTATATCTCTTTTTTTTCCTTTCGTACTCACATTATTATTAACGCGTTAACTGCCTCATTTTTCATACGGAAAACAAGGTCATTTCCTCCTGGAACGCGTGACGAATCGGGAACTAGTTAATTTGTCTTCTACTTCGCTTGCTACGACACTGAAACTTACCAAATTTTTTATATAAACTTGCAAAACTTGATAATTTGTTCAATCTTTGTAGGGTCAAAATTTTCTGTCTTAACTTAGTTTTAATAACTAATTTTAATTTAGCTAATTTTACCGACGAGTAACAAAATATTGATTGTTATTAAGAAAAAGGGTTGGACATACCCTATTTTCAGTTGTAGCAATAGAATTATTGTGTGAATTGGTCTGTTACATTTGTTGCAATAATTAATAATAAATGAACGGAATAACACATGTCCGAATGATTACACGAGTTTATTAAAAAGGACTTGCAACAAAATATTAAAATTGCTTTTTCTACATTTTATATATAATTCCTCATTTGTCATATGTCCAAATGTTAATATCAATGTGAAACTGTGATAGCCTGTCATCGAGATGTCATAATTGAAAAGAAATTTATATATTTTCAATCTACAACAAATGATGCATTTCGTAAACTAAGAAGTACGAATCATTCTTTCATTATACAATAAGAAATATAGAAGTGTTGCAGTGCTCGAATGCTAATGTGAGCGAACGATTCGGTCCGCAGTGTTAATTACCCAGAAGTAGAACCGCGAAAGGACTGCTTGCATTGAAACTTGAGTCCGCTCGAATTTCATAAAACGTTACGACATTTCATTATACGGGAACCTCGTTGACTCCGTAAATAATTTCTCTCGAGTGTTCAATCAATCGTCAGTTGTTCCCGTGGCAGTTCTATTATTATCGTCGACGGTATCGGTTTTATGGTTCGCCATAATTTCCGTGCCGGCCACGGAAGCCGGCTGAAGCTCGTTCAAAACTCATTCGTTTTGTCCCGGTGAACCGGTCGATTTTTATTTTTCCCCTCTGTTTCGTATTTCCTGACGTCGCGACGAACGTTAACGAGATTCCGCCACGCGTATCCCTTTTAACGTCATTTTCCGTCGTTATCCCGTGCAAACAGCGGGACTCCATATTCATACAATCGCGCCTATACAACTCAGATAGACGGAAAACGGACAGAACGAGAGAAAATATTGCCCCGATTTATCTGATCCTACGTGTCCCGTTGAAAAACCCAACTGCATATATCCATTATCGTTATTATGAACGGGCATCGCGTGACACCGTTTCCCTCCCTTTCTTCCGGTCGTTGTGAAACTCCGTAAAAACACCGCGCAATAGTCAATGAAAATCCACCATTTTTCGTAACCGGTCCACCATTTTTTTTTTTTTTTTATATAGTTGACACGTCGTAATCGAGTACGTGACACGTTAAGTGCGTGTAATATTTTATGAGGAAACGAGTTTGGTAAAAGGGGTGAATTCTTGTTGGAAAGATATATTTTATTTTGATGTTTATTTCGACATTTATTGTCATTTCTTTCGGCTGTAAAATACGGGGGAAATAAATCGTGGGTGTGTACAGTGATGGGTAAGTGCCCGTTGGAGGACTAGAGGGAAGTGGAGTGTGGGACGATGAGGGTGGAGATTCGCGAATTGGGTGTTTTGTTATTTGGGAATTTCGGATTTTAAAGATTTGGGGATTTCGGAATTTAAGAAATTGTGAAACAGTTAGGGAATTTGGAAATTGTAGAATTTTGGTATTTGAAGATTTTGGAATTTAGGAATTTGGGGATCTGGAAATTTAAGGATTGAGGCTTTGCACATTTAGAAATTTAGAAATTGTAAAATTAGGAGATTTAGGAACCCGGAAAATGTAGGATTTGGGAATTTGAGGATTTGGGAATTTAGGAATTTAGGAGCCTAGAAATTTCAAAATTTGAGAATTCCGGAATTTAGGAATTTGGGGTCCTAGAAATTTCAAAATTAGAATTTCGGAATTTAGAAATTTGGGGGCCTAGAAATTTCAAAATTTGAGAATTTCGGAATTTGGGAATTCGTGGGCCTAGAAATTTTAAAATTAGAATTTCGGAATTTAGAAATTTGGGGGCCTAGAAATTTCAAAATTAGAATTTCGGAATTTAGAAATTTGGGGGCCTAGAAATTTCAAAATTTGAGAATTCCGGAAGTTAGGAATTTGGGGTCCTAGAAATTTCAAAATTAGAATTTCGGAATTTAGAAATTTGGGGGTGTAGAAATTTGAGAATTTCAGAAATTAAGGATTTGAGTATTCGAAAATTAAGAAATTTGGAAATCGTGAAACGAGGGAATTTCACATTCGAAAATTGTGAAATTTCCAAAGTTGAGTGTTGAGATTTCTAAATCTGGAAATTTAGAAACATACAAAAGAATCACAATGATTATGTTAATTATATCCATTTAAGGATTCAATCTTGCTTTTCAAAAAGTACATAAACTGATATAATAAATCTCCACTAATAAAGTCCTCTAAATTTTCTTTCCTACAATCTGAAGATCTACACCGTTTCACCAGTGAAATACAGCCTTTTTTTATTGCACATCGATTCGAGCATTCTCGCAGAAACGGAACAACACTGCAAAAAATGCAACGAACGTTTGATGCATTTCCGGGATAAAGTACCGGCGTAATGGATTCAGTGTTGCGAAACGGCGAATTTAGATGTAAATGGATCTTCAGGTTTTTTAATAAAGTCTCTGTGACATGACAAACGACGAAGCGATCTTGATAGCGATATTTAAATGTCTTTTCTGTTTGATTTCACTGATGAACGCGGCATGCAGGCTGCCTAATGAATTCTCGGGAAAATCTACCAGATATCGCCAAAGTTTCTGTGAATATTTTTTAATAGAACGTGATGAAAGTGGATTACATTTTTACTTTTTTTTATTTTGGTAACATAGCTTTTGATTTACGGTGGTACGCGTATATGGCAGGAGTATCGGAATAAAATTATTTCCGAGAACGCATGAAACAGATTTGCCGAATCTAACGAATGAATAAATTGGTTGTTATTCCCTGATCACCAATTAATTGAATTTATTCGTTGTTTGAAATGTTTAAATAAAAGTTCGTTTCTGTCGAGCGCTGTGATTAAATTCGATTCACCGAATTAGTGTACTTGTGTAATGAAATAAACTGTTATCCGAGTTTTGCGGGATGGAACGAAAATAATTTGTGTATTGGTGGTCGGTAGCATAAGGATACATATGTATTAATCGAGAGGGCGCGAGACACGTTAAAACAAATGATGAACAAAGTATCAGTTCCAATAAAGACCTAATGCCCAGACGTGTTTCCCTTAGAACCCTTAGATTCCTTAGAAACCTTCGATCTTTAGTGCAGGTACTACATTCAATAAATATTCTTTTCAAATGACGAATTAATGGATGCTAATATGTATATTACGTACCGATGTCAACCCAGCTGGCGCGTGAAGAGGCTGACGTGTTCAGAAGAGCTACGGCACAATTGGTCAGAATCTCTACATTCCTGAATCTCTACACTTCCGAATTTCTACATTTCCACATCTCTACATCCCTAAATTCTTCCCTTTCCAAATTCGTTCATCCCAAATCGCTATATCCCCAAATTCCTACATCCACAAATCGGTATATCCCCAAATCTTTACAACCCCAAAATCCTTCATATCCAAATTCGTACATACCCGAATCGCTATATCCCCAAATTCCTATACCCCCAAATCGGTATATCTCCAAATTCCTATACCCCCAAATCGGTATATCCCCAAATCGCTATGTCCCCAAATTCCTACGTCCCCAAATCTCTACATCCCCAAATTCCTACATCCCCAAATTCCTACGTCCCCAAATTCCTACGTCTCCAAATCTCTACGTTCCCAAATTCCTACATCCCCAAATCGGTATATCCCCAAATTCCTACACCCCCAAATCGGTATATCCCCAAATCGCTATGTCCCCAAATTCTTACGTCCCTAAATCTCTACATCCCCAAATCGGTATATCCCCAAATCGCTACGTTCTCAAATCGCTATATCCCGAAATTCCTACACCCCCAATACGGTATATCCCCAACTCGCTATGTCCCCAAATTCTTACGTCCCCAAATCTCTACATCCCCAAATCCCTCCATTCCCAAATTTCTACATCCCTAAATCAGTATATCTCCAAATCTCTACATCCCCAAATCCCTCCATTCCCAAATTCTTACATACCCAAATCGCTATATCCCAAAATTCCTACACCCCCAAATAAGAGCGAGAATGAGTAAAGAGCGTGAATCACCATAGTGGAAAGGTTAAAACATTACTAATTCAAAATGATGATCAACATAAATAGCCGTTATTAACGTCTAATAGACGTAGCCAATGCAAAACCACTGTTTCGTTTACGCTCCCATCCAATCCAATTCTCGATGAACCGAAACACGCTCAGGGCACGTCAAAGTCATTACACGACCAATCGATAAAAGCGTACGATGAATATTAACGGTACCTCGAATTTATCAAAAAATAATGCGCGGATCAACTCTGCAGGTAATACGTTGACTCGGGTAGACGAAGTTTAAAATTCTCGCCAAGTTTGAATGGTATCGTGGTGAAAATTTGTTATGCATTAGGTGGATACTCGATAACCGCGATACGATGGTTCACGAAATTTCGTAGAACACGTTCAATCAGCGGAATTGCGCGTAAGTCGAAAGGTGTTTGTCTTTGATAAAATATTGATTTTGCGGTTCATCTGATGCAGGAAATTATGATACTGCTGCAGTGTGCTTGATATTTATCAGTACGTATCTTGTCTGTTTAAGTTTGAACGTTCCTGGTTAGGTTAGGTTTCTGGTTAAGTTTGATAAAATTTCTGAAGATATTGTTAACACGATATGAAGATAAATATACGGTGTTCGAAAATTCTGAAATGGAACAAGTTTTAAATTCATTTTCTGAGATTTCAAATTTGCAAGTTCCAAAACTTTTGAGTTTTGGAATTCAGAACTATGAATTTCTAGAACTAAAACGTTAGATTACTGAAATTACTCAAATTATTCAAATTATTAATAATAAATACTCAAATTTTTTGGAGGATTTGGAAATTTAACAAATTGAGAACTTCAGGAATGTGGACAATATGAAACTTTGGAAACATGAAAAGCTGATTAGTTAAAAATTTTAAGTGTCTAGGAATTTAAAGATTCAAGAATACAAAGATCTGAAAATTTAGAAACATAGTTACAACATTTTGTTATGTTTTCGTATTTAGGGATATATTGGCTAATTTTCGTTTTAGAAGTCTGCACTCCTTCCACGAAATTTGACGTTTCAAAATTTAATTTGAAAATTTGTAGAAGTTCGGAATTCGAGATATACGCGAGCACAGCAATAATAAAGGTGAAAACTCGGTATGCAACCAATTTGAAAAGTGCTCCGTCGCTACATCTGCCTGCAAACAGCTGCGTGGTAGCCGACTTCTATAGTCCACTGTACTCCCCTGTGTATTTCGTACATTCTAATAACTCACCCGCAATGAAACATGCAAGAATTGTAACAAGTTATTTTCATACTGCCGCGTTTAATTGCCAGTTAGTTAAATAGCTCTCTTTCTGCAGCAGAGATCACGCCAATCCCGCGTTCTTAACAAAGCGTCCTATTAATTATTAATGTCACGTACCTCGGTAGTTTGAACATCGTCGACAACGAGGATAAATCAAAACTCCGGAGAACGTATATCCGACTTAATGTAAAAATCAATGGAAATTCAGGCGGTCTAGGGTGCACGGAACGTGCAAGGAATGCGCGATAAACGTTCGCCAAGCCTGTGCCACGATTTTCCATTTAACAGTCACGGAAAGTGCCAGCACGCGGTTAAATAAAAGAAATGGGACTCGTCGCGTGTAAATTCGTGTAAACATTTGCCAGGATGGTTCCATATTTTAGTCGGCCGTCTCGAGCGGCTCTTATCAGCTGCTTCGAATCGTAATCGTACGCGACGATTTTGTGGGAAACGCGTAAAATTGCGGAGGAAACTACGCTCGCCGCCGGGAGACATTGAAATTTCAGCAATTTCCTGCTTTCTCAGATATAGCGGGGAACATCTCTGTTATAATTACTGTCGGTAGTTTGCGAACTACGGTAACAATAAAGTGGAAAGGTGCTATTTTAGCGCAGATTTATGAGTGACGGCTTTTAGGTAACGCATGTATGGCGTTTGAAACGAAAATTTGGGTGACGGTTCTTTTGGGCAAATTTGGAAATTTTTAGCTTGGGGTGATTTCGAAATTTGAGGATTTTGAGGTGTGGGGAATTTTGGGGATAATTGGGAAATTTGGGGATTTGGGGATTTGAGAATTTGAGAATTTGAAAAATTCCTAAATTCCTAAAATTTTAATTTCCTACATTCCTAAATTCCAAAATTCCTAAATTCCTGAATTCCTAATTTCCTATATTCCAAAATTCCTAAATTCCTAAATATTTAATTTTCTAAATTCCTAAATTCTTAATTTCCTATATTCCTGAGTTCCTAAATTCCTAAATTCCTAAATTCCTAAATTACCAAATTCCCAAATCCTCACTTCCCTCACCCCCAAAACCTAAATTCCTAAATTGCCACATTCTCAATTTCTCAAATCCCCGCATTTTCGCACCTGCAAACCCCCAAATCCGTAAATCCCCAAATTCGCAAACAGGCAGTTGAAAATAGTAATGAGAAATTGCACGTGTAATGTGTCGCGATAAATGGGGTTATTTTCACTGGCACTCAACGTGCGAAGAAAACAAACGCGTATCCGTAACAAGTGTTTCAATTATTCTAAGCCCTGCATGCGACGTAGACGGCCTAATATGTCCTCTGTATGTGCTTGGAAAAGCTCCAGAATGTCTGGACCGTTTCCAGTGGCCTTGATTCATTTGTCAATTACATCCAGTACTGAAGGCGAATTAACTGCCCTAATGATTGCGCATTTCGTTGTTCAGGTAATACTAACTATTTATTCTGCGTCGAACGTGACTTCGAACGGCTAGCGATTCAATTTATTGAATGCACTGTAAAATTAATATCAACCGAAGCAGAGTACGATTCATTGGGTGGAATAATTATAATTATTAATGAATCGTAATTGCGTTATTATGAAATAATTCTAACGCAACAGTGATCATGTAATATAATCATAAATAGCAATATATGGTACTTTTACGTACAACTTGCTTTTTATACTTTCCTGGTGTGGGACTATTAAAAACTATTAAAAATGACGTAGTTGTACGATGTTAACTAATGCATTGAGAAATAAATTATTTAACCCCTTGCACTCGAAGATATTTTTGTTATGGACAGACAGCAACCTAAAATCTAGTTGAAAACTGTCTTTATTATTTTTCTGTTATTAATTACCATTATTATTTGCTTCGCTATGTTCATCATATGTATAACTGTATAGATTTAACTAAAAAGTATTTATTTCAAATTATTGTATTAATCAGGAGGGTGAGTATCGCCTTTCAAGTTGAAAGGGTTAAGCGCGTCATAAATCCACACGAAACAGAGATTCCCATATCTATTTATCGAAGGTAGAAGAAAAAGAAGGTCGAACCGTTTTATTATTTAGAACAACAGCAGCCCCTCGTGCATTGAATTATTTCGATGACAATAGAGGGGTCGAGCGATATCAGGAAAGAAAATAAATGAAACCGAGGGGCTCGAAACGGGCCAAACGGTTTCACGCACAGCCCACAAAAAAGAACTATCCTTTGCATTTCTCTTTGTCGCGATTCGATTTAACCTTGGACAAACGTTCGATTCAGGAGCATGGACTTGTCCGAGAAGATTGGATCTCATTGAATCCGAGACCTTGGAATCGAAGGGACTACCTCCGTTCTTCCGGCCAAGATGAAGAACTGACTGTAGGGTATATAAAACGGTGTACCGAATCACTTACCTGGTATTGGATTGCCATCCAGCTTTTTCTAGTCAGTTCGATGAAGCAAACATGATCGGCAGACCGATAAATTATCGACCGAACGTGTTTCTTTACCATTTCAATAGTTTGTGTGCCAAACGGACTCGAGTTCGTTTGAACGGCCAGCTGCGACCGGTTAACTGTTCTCCCTTTTTTTTCTGTTTTGCGGATAGAGTTCCCCGTGGAACGTTGTAAATCTGCACAGAGTTTATTATGCATTCACGGGGGGACATTGACGAACGATAGTTTCTGCAGTTTCGTGAGTTTCGGTCGGTTCGCATGCCTGGTACTCTCAAACGATCAACAGCGAAAAGCTTGATCGCGATAGTTCTCGTTGATCGACGAGAATTTTTTCATCGACAACTCCGTTGTCGTTTTGTTCGAAATCGTCGTCCCAGAAATATCGAGCGAATCGCTTTCGAATTGCTGGATTTTGCAGTCGAAGGGATTATACCTGTAATATCGTCTTCGAATTTGTATAGATTCAAAAAGGACACTGATGGACGACGCCGCTTGTTTCACACGTTGTAGCGGAGCTCCCGAACGGACTATAGCCTGGAATTCTGGTACAAAGCCCAATCGAGGGTCGTATCGCTGATGGACGAGATTGTTCCCTTTTTCTTTTTTATCTGCATGCTCGTTTCTGCTTCTGCATTGATATTCCAACGTTGTACATTCAAACGAATCGGCTCGACGGTATTAATATCGCGTTTAAAAATCTTAATTAATAATCTCTGACCGTGTATCTACTTCTATAATTACATTGTTGTGTAGATACATTTTCTCTAAGATTTTCAGTTTTTCAAATAAATTTAAAAGATCGACCAATTTTCTGTATTAGCTTGATAGTGATTTAATTGTATGTAAATATTTATAACTTAATAACAATGTACATCATTTTTTTTATAAAATTCACAGAATAATTTGATGTTAACAGAAACTCAATAGCTACTGTTAAACAACAAAACATCTCCAAGTTTTTTTTACATACTTTGTATGATATGTTACCAACGCGTTGTAATTGCACGTGGTGTAATTTCACGCACTCTAACTCCACGTTCTGTAATTGCACGCATCATAATTTCATACGTTACATATGTATGTAGTGAAATTCCACGCATCGTAATTTGGCGCGTCGTATCTTCACATGAGAACGTTCTACGCGTAGTAACTCCACTCGCTCTAATGCCATGCTCCGTAACTCCACGCGCAGTAACTCCACGCATCCTACATCCACGCGCTGTTACTCCACGCATCGTAAATCCACGCGTGGTAACTCTACGCGTTGTTAATCTACGCGTCGCAACTCCATACATTGAAATTCTACGCATCGTAGTTCCACGCGTCGTAATTCTACGCGTCGTAATTCTACGCGTCGTAGTTCTACACACCGTAGTTCCACGCGCCATAGTTCCACGCGCCGTAGTTCCACGCGTCGTAATTCTACGCGTCGTAATTCCCAGCGCCGTAGTTCTACGCGCCATAGTTCCACGCGCCGTAGTTCCACGCGTCGTAATTCTACGCGTCGTAATTCCAAGCGCCGTAGTTCTACGCGCCATAGTTCCACGCGCCGTAGTTCCACGCGTCGGAATTCTACGCGTCGTAATTCTACGCGTCGTAGTTCTACACACCGTAGTTCCACGCGTCATAGTTCCACGCGCCGTAGTTCCACGCGTCGTAATTCTACGCGTCGTAATTCCCAGCGCCGTAGTTCTACGCGCCATAGTTCCACGCGCCGTAGTTCCACGCGTCGTAATTCTACGCGTCGTAATTCCAAGCGCCGTATTTCTACGCGCCGTAGTTCCACGCGTCGTAGTTCCACGCGCCGTATTTCTACGCGTCGTAATTCCACGCGCAGTAATTCCACGCACCGTAATTTTACGCGCTGAAGTTCCACGCGCCGTAATTCCACGCGCAGTAATTCCACGCGTCGTAATTCTACGCACCGTAATTTTACGCGCTGAAGTTCCACGTGCCGTAATTCCACGCGCAGTAATTCCATGCGCCGTAATTCTACGAGCTGTAGTTCCACGCACCGTAATTCCACGCGCCATAGTACCACGCGCCGTTGTTCCACGCGTTGTAATTCTACGTGCTGTAATTCTACGCGCCGTAGTTCCACGCGCCGTAACTCAATATCTTAGTCACCCCATTTATTCGATCTAAATCCTCTTAATATTTTCTATAGGGTTATTTAAAAGATAAGATTTGATCCAAAAAGCAAGTAATACCACTTAGGATACCGGCATTGAAAGGTGTACCAATCGAAAACACGAAATGTAACCTAACAATCTTCAGCGCGAGTTGTCTGCCCAAGATCCGATTTGAATTTATCATCGACCTAGGAAGCGAACTTTTTCCGTTACCTAATACAATCGAGTGTAAAAAATTCCGGATCAGAAAAGACAGGGTTGGTAACGTACGATCTCAAGGGATATAAGTAACAAATTCAACGTCGGGAACGATCGCATCGCGGACGAACATTTTCTGGATGAACTACCTCGACTCGGATTCGAATCTCGGAACCAAAAGATTTTCCGCGGTGAACGGTAGGTGCAATTTAATCATGGCTGAACGAACGAGTCGGGATTACGAAAGCAACCAGGAGAGATTGCATGTTATTGAAGAAGCTCTGTGGCACGGATGCGACAACGGAAAGACCGGAAGCTATAAAACAACGTATGGAATCATTTTCCACTATTGAATTACTGGCTAGCCCCGCTGTTTCGGGAAAGCGGGGAAACGTATACAAGGAGGAGCAATTCTATCGGAACATATAAATAACTCAGTTATAAATGGACGAGTGCAATTGGATGAAACAATGACTTTTCATTTCTTTGAAACATTTCAAGGCCGCTGATTTACTTAACGGACACGCGAATTTATGTTTTTTCCTCCTGACTTTCAATTCGAGATACGTAGATTTACGGTTTTACTCAAATTTTTATTAAGCTAATTTCTCATTTTTATATGCATTGGGTATCTCTCTTGTTACCATTGGTTGTAGTATCTGCATGTTGAACCTACTGTTTTGCTATTTATAACGTTAACAAAATTATCTATTTGTGATACATTTCAAATTTTGTGCCAAATATTTTATTTTTAAATTTGAAGGATTTCCACTGCAATTTTTGGATTGCGGAAAACGCATGTTTTGGGTTGCACGCGGAATCCTCTTTTAACCCTTGACTGGTACAGTAAAAATCTTAGTTACATCAATACTTACGATTCTTACGAACAATTAATTTTTTTGACACTGAGCTTCAACATTCTTTTGCACAAAACGTTTCAAAGACCTATATAAAAGTGAACGCATGCAAGAAAGGGAAAGGACCTTGAAATCGTGTAAGAGAATTGTATCCTTTACAATGGTTTTATACCATGATTAACAACAGCGATTTTCAGCCGTTCCATTTTAAATACAGTCCACATAAAATCACGCGAAAAGAGAGAAAGACAGCAACAAGCGGTCGAAGTGAAAGAAACTGGGTCGCAGGATGCGAATTAAATGAAAAAAAAAGGAGAATTAACTCGTCAGCAGAATGATCGATATTAGCTTCTTTTCCTATTTCAATTACGAGCCGTAAGTCAATACGTGAATGGAAACGATCAGTCGAGCAAGAGATTCAACCGGAAGAATGTGCTTCGAGTTCTCTCGCGATTTAATTTCATCACGAGCCAGCGATCCACATTCTTTTTCGATGAAATTTAATTTTATTCGACTCGTCATTCGTGCTAACCGACGATCAACAGCTTTTATATGCAAAACTGATAATATCAGGGACAATTTATGACCTGTTATCGTTTTTCAGACGTTTGAAATTATCTAGAAAAATTTTGATGACAAATAGGTGAACGAAGATTGATTGTCCACGCATGATAGACCATAAATAACATACCATAAATTAATTATTGGATTAGCTATAAATTAACTTACTTTTTAATTGCGATATTATCGCGATATTATTATAGATTGAATTATTACGAAACTCGAAGGTACTTCGAATTTTATCTATCGTTCGATCAAATCATGGCCACGGATACATGATTTAATGTTCGTAATTAATTGACATTGATTACACATTGTGACGCTGTTTACGCTGTAATGAAATGCTGATCGAAACTAATTTGATACATATTTTACGAAATTGCGACACAGTACGTAAACAATAGTGTATGCACCATATAAAATATGCGAAATGAGATACTTAAACAAACAAACAAATTTTCGTTCAGAATCGATCGTTTCATATTATAATATATATTTGCACATTCGAAATAATAATGATTTTCCGAGTAAAAAATATAAGAATATAGTTGATAAAATAAATCATGTTAAAAATGAAGATAATTTGTCTAAGCTAATAATATTCATTGAATTTTCATCGAGTATTCACGTTAATAAGCAGATCACTAGTCAACAAATTTTGCATGGGATTTATCTGGATAACTGGAAAAAAAGGCTCGGAGAAATCCGTCCAATTAAGTGGACTGTCAATTTGAGTAACGAACTGTTGTGAAATATTATCGGGCAATTTTTAATATAACCAGATGACTTTTTAGCACTGAGGATTATCGCGAATAATGTCCGGGAAATTTTATCGGCGAACGTAAAATACCGATTGGCGAATTTAATATCGTCAAGAGGAATTTTTATTGTCTGTTTTTCGTCGATAACGCTAAACAACATCGGCTAATATGGGAAAAATGTCATTTACATTGACAACTTCGCACTTTCGGTATAGCGATGTTTGTTTTTATTATTCCGTCCGAAATTCATTCGGTAAAGTGAAATCAGTGAAATAAAGCACGCACGGCCTGCTTCTGATAGGCACGAATAATTTAAATTCGACAGGCTCGGTTTCTGTACATATAATTATCGTGCTGTTATTCAGAAATAATGGATGCAATCATTTGCGGTTCTGTTATATTGAGATAATTTAGATAATTGAGATTGACATTATGCTAAACAGTAATCAGAATTAAATTGAGGGATGCAAGAATTGTTTTACATAATGTATGTTTCGCCGACTGAATTCGAGAATAGAAACATAAATTCGTTCATTATTTAAGTATAAATTTGCAGCTGAAACAATCGAAAATTGAAAATGTGCAACTTGTTACATAAGCTCATTATCTCCAGTAATTACAGTTCTCAACAGTTTCTCGACAGCGAAATTAGTTGAATTTTAATTCTACATTTTAATTTTAAAGTTAAATTTTCACTTCCTCGAGTAAAATATATTCTACAGACATTTTTCCAACCCTTTTCGCTTTTGCATTTTAATTTTCTAGTTTCTACGTTTTTAAACCCTCTTTCAAGCTACATTTACTCTTTACCATACCACACTCTTCTCTGAACCAAAAGTATACATCCTCCCATCAATCTTGGCTCTTCAACAAATTCTCTAGAGGAAAGTTTTTTTCTTCTTATGTCATTAATTCGGTTCTATACTTCTAACTCGATCCTTATTATTTCTCATTATACAGTTATAATACTGATTTTCGTTCCACTTTCATGATACACTTCTGAAGCTATTTGCACAGCACTACAGTGGATTTAACTGATATTAATTTTCTTTCTCTTCCATTCAAAATTCGAGGTTGTCTTTTGTTTTCTAAATTCAATGCGACCTTCTTCCTTACATCTTTTGATGATGCCTATCGTTAACGATGCCTCTTCTTCATTACTGTGCTATTTCTCAATAAGTCCTCTTCCTCTAAAATGAATTACAAGCTCTTACCAAAACTTCTTTCCTTCTCGTTGTATGTTGAATTTCAGTTGTTTACGCTTTGGAATACAATCTTATACCAAAGTAGAATATATTTCAGATGTTTGTGAAGCTTCGCAGTTCGAGTTTCAAGCTTTCATTGCTTGTAGAAAGTACACCAGTATCCGAATGTTAATAAGACACGAAAATATTTTGCTTAAAACGATTTGTTCAACTGAATATTACAGTAAAAAGAAATTGTTGATGTACTTTCAATCTGCGAGGAATTCTTTCTGTGGGTACATAGATCTTTCTATGAAATAAGTAATATAATCTCTAGACTAAAATATGATATATAATATCTAAATATAAGTAATATAATATTTTTTTGGAACAAACCATTCCTGCACCAACTGCTATCTTTATCAACCCTTAGCCACTTATAAACCAGAACACTTTTCCCTTTGCGTCCAAGTTGCAGATATTCCAGTATTTATGTATCCGGACCCTGTTTTTAGGCAATCTGGTATAATCAGGTCCGTATGCGGTACCTCTGATCCTATTTTCCAGACATTTATGAATCTAGTGCACTTCCTTAATCGCAACTCTAAAATTCCATTGCCAGTTACCCCCATTTTCGCAGTCCAAACCACCGTATAAAACTAGGGATTCTCCGAGGTCCAGTAATTTACAGTCTCTGCCGGTGTTATACTTGTCCTCGATAATTATACTGAAGTGACTGTATTCGAAACTTGTAAGTGTAAGGAAACAAGAGAAATCCCGGAACTACGAATGACGGAAACCATAACCATAAGTGGTCATCTTTTGTCAATGGTTAACTTTGTAGAAATGACTTGAACGAGTTAATTCGTTGAGAATAGCAGTAAAGAACAAACCAAACTAAAGCCACGTTGTTATTTACCCCATACGTGAGGGACCGTCTACATTAATGGCCGTCTGCACTATGCCAGAAACCGATGCCAGTAGGTAGCCAAATTTTTCCGTTTCTAGATTGTCTATACCAGATCTCCATTAGAAGAAGGCAAGAAAGTCTTTCCAACGACAGGCCTGATACAAAGTAAGAAATGCAAAGATTCGACTACCTGACAATGCTACTAGCACCGGGCACAGAGTGTAGACGATCCGTTTCCTTAATTTTCCATTAGTTTTGCGTTATATTAGTCGAATCTTATATAAGCTTGATTAATGAAAATATTTAAAATCAACTCTTGGGTGATTCGACAACAGCAGGGACAGTACCGTGTCCTAACATCAATGTGATTAACTATATCTATGGTATTCGAGCGTATCAAGTTCGATCGTTCATTTTAATCGCTCTATGATGAAACGTAGTTCAGATAGTGACTTATAGATCCACTTACCGAATATAGGATTTCCACGACGTGTTCCAAGACCACCAAGCGTAAGTACATGCGAATGATCTGCTGTCACTACTAAGAGCGTTTCTGATAAGTCGACTTCCTTTATCACGGCCCTTACTGCTTCCTCCAGAGATAACGTCTCGTCCAGTGCTCGATACGCGTTGTTATGATGATGTGCATGATCGATTCTGCCACCTGGATACACATAAATAATGCATCGGACTGTGTACAATCAACATTATCACCGGAGTGTGTATCAATTATAAACTTACAGAATAAATCATGTCACTTCTGACATCTAGTACGTTGGTCGCATGATTCATGTTTGCAAACACTGATTTAAATACGCAAACACCCGATGTCTGATTGTGACACGGTAACATAAATTGTATATGGGACTTTGTGAATTAATTCAAAATAGAATAGAGTCATGATGTTCGACACCCTTGCACTATGATTTATTTGTCAGGTGCGTCAGTCAGAACTAATCACAGCTATTGAAACGGACAAAGAAGGTTGAAATGTTATGTCAATTTGGTATCAATCGACTATGCAAATAATTGGACTTGAACTCCAAAGCATACTAAAAGTTCCAGTAAAATCACAGCTGATACGTCGCAAGTCAGACTCGTCAAAATATAAGGGTTTAAAAACGCAAAACACTGAGAATTTATTCGAACTTCAAAATAATCACGACATTGGAATACAGAACCTTTCGCATGTAATTAGTAGAAATTGTGAAAGGTATTCTAATGCAACGTTGCATTAAAACGTAACTTGCTATTGTCAATTTTTAACGTCATCTCAGTGGTAATATAATTACGGAAAGTGCATCGTTGTGCATTTTTGAACAAAAGCACCGTACTAAAACATACAAAATTTTACGTGTAGTTTGAAAATGGAGAGGAGATTCAGTAGCTGTGCTTTTAGTACGACACAGAATTTTCTTTCCACCCTCATTTTTTTTATGAAAATATGTATTACTGATTTGTATATAAATTTGTATAATCTGTATATAATTGTCTTGCACATAATTGTATATAATTGTACACAGTTAATTTGCACATAACTGTATATAATTAATTTTTATGTAACTGTATATAATTTCTGTATAATTGTATATAATTAATTTGAATATAATTGATTGCAAACTGTATACAATTTGTATAAAATTGTATATAATTAATATGTAAATGATTTACCCCTAATTGCACACAATTTTCACACAACGTAGAAGATATATCGCCATAGTTTATTGTCCGAATCTGCATAAGCTGCTAAGAAGTTGGATTAATTTTGAAGAAGTTAAAATTCGTCTGTACCGTATACAGCATAGAGTCATCAAGAAAGCAAGAAGTCGCAGCAACCGCTTCAGAATTACAAATACGAAACACGTGAACGAGCGTCATCAGCATTACCATTGAACTCGCGTTTAGGAAAGCACCGTGGCCATCACAGTTAGCGCTAATTATTCGGAACGACCCACAAGAATCCCGAATTCAATTATCGAGCCAGCAAATGCCAGTTCCAATGGATTATCGGAGACCCTAACTTGAAAGTTCCAAGTTATTTACGGACGATCAGCGTGGTCTAGCGTCGGGCAAATCAAGTGGCCACCGAAGAATTTCTCGGGCACCGACGTGCAAACTGCGAGCAGCGGTTGTGAAACAAACAGAACTGTCGAATAGTTTTCTATCACAGAGATATTCTTTATCCTCTTATAAGAATTTACGATTTGATAATTAAAAAATATGGGAGTATGGACTTTTTTAATGAACAGGTTTGCCAATTTGGACAGTCAGAAAATTGGAGAATTTGGAAATCGAGAAATTGTGAAAATGTAAAATTGGAAAATTGGAAGCTTGAAATTTGAATGCACATATTTCAAGCTTTTGAATCTACGAATTTTCCCATTCACAAATGTTCAAATTTTCAAACTTTAGAACATGAAAATTTAGAACATGAGAAATTAAAAAATTTGGGAATGGTGAAATTTTTTAATTCGAATAGAACCTCTATATTTTCAAACTTTCAAGCTTTCCAATTTACAAATATACAAATTGAAGGGTTTCGAAATTTTTAACTTAGAAACTTAGAAATACACCGGTTGAAAAAAATTTGGAAAGATTACGGAACATATACAAACGGTCTAAAGTGATATAACCAAAAGAGGTTAAATGCAGTAAGTCAAATAAGATTAAATAAAAAGCGGAAAATCGTGGGTAAAAAATGATAAAGCTTGATAACCTCGTGATTCAATAGGTGCTTACGTTATAAATAAACATCATACGATCTATCATAAATACGTGTGAAAATGTGCGTGGTGTGGGTGATACGAACGATAGGTATGGTATGTGTACTATGTGATACGATGGTCTTTTGTTTGAAATGTGAGAATGCTTCGATTCAATAAATCTTACGCGTATATTGCTGTTGTATGGGTATTTCATTCGAAAAGGGTTTTGTACTGTAGAGTGCAATGCAGAGGTTTAAGTTGCGAAAAAAATTAATAGAAGTAATATATCATGTAAAAGAATTCGATTACCTATATGAATATAAAGTAGAGCATTTGGGGATTTGAAAATTTAAGAGTTTGAGAAGTTGAGAAGTTGAGAATTTTAGGATTTGAAAATTTTAGAACTTTAGAACATTAAAATTTGAGAATTTAGAAATTTTAGAATTTTAGAATTTCAGAATTTTACAACTTCACAACATTACAATTTTGCAACTTTTCAATTTTACAATTTTACAATTTAAGAATTTAAGAATTTAAGAATTTACAATTTGAAAATTCAAGAGCTAGATAATTTACAAATCCAAAGCCCCGAAAATTTGTGCATTTGAAGATAAAAATACACAAGTAAATTAAAGCGCAACTGGTCAGCAATATAGTCAAAAGCAGACGAAATCATTCTTTTCAATCGTTCCCCTTTAATTCTCGAGTTCTGGCTTTTTATCTAGCAGCTTTTTTTCTCTCCTGGTGCTTCTAAACATGATGGCGGAAGTGGCCTCTCGACATGGCACAAGAGATGATAAGACGTTGCAAAATCAACGACGAAGGAAGAAGCATCCTGGGCCAGCTTTTTTTAAGCATCGCGACAGATGCCACGATTTTGTTAAAAATACTTGTTCTTATTTCGCGTAAAAATACACTAACTTCCAGACGAGCAAAAATATAACTTTTTCATCGTATCGACAAACTATTTGAAACTTTTTTAACTGCTCATGTTCGTTAGACAAAATGTTGTTACCGGAAAAATAATTAAAACCGATGAAGAAATTGGAAACGTTTTTATTGTGAATATTTTTTTTATGGTAAAATATCGACGGATGGGAATGTTTTGAACGTTTTTGGATCTGGATTACAATTATATATAATTTACACACTTGTAAATTATAGGTTAGGTTCGTGTTTCTTGCATGTGCTTAAAAATGTTTGTCTACTGTGCAAATTTTGTAAAATTGAATTATTGCATTTAAAAAAGCGTAAAAAATTTAAAAATGCTTGACGTTTGGAAGTTCCCACATTTCTAAATTGAAAAACTTGAAAATAATTTTAAAAACGTGATACTTCTATTTCCAAATTTGTCATTCTTAGTTTACTTGTTCGCAATTAAAATTGCTAGTAAATAACAGGAAACTTGCAGGAAAGCATTCAACGGTTTCGAGACGATTGATCATCGGAAGGTAGGGTTAGAAGACGGAACTCCGTGAAACATGATTAAAGTTGTGCAAGTGAAGTACTACAACAACGAAACCGGCGGTTGTTGGAATCTTGGTGTACGCACGACAATGGGATGAAAGGGCGACGGGTTCTCGATGGGTTCGATGGGTTCGATCGGCACTGAGAGCGGCATATTGTGCCAAAATTTGTCAAAGAGGGTGTGTGTTTCCCAGCTGCCAACCGAGAGCAACAGTTGTCGCGCTTCGGGAACTTTACTCGACGGATCTAGATTTCAACGTCTATTATAAACTACGAGATGAGAATCGACAGCGAAACAAGCACGACTCTTCAGGGCAGAAGTTCAAAGCATAGTCGATTAATCGATGTCATGCTTGTCTCTGAGAATGAAACGCTGCGTCGGAAGTAATTATCAAGAATGCGTCTCGTTGTTTAGCAAGAAGAGACTCCTTCGGTATCTAATTTGAATGATGTCATTTATTAGTTCTTGTTTAAAGGAGAAATTTAAAATCAAATAGAGAGCACATTTTAAAACATGCAGACATTGATATACGGGGTTGTGTGTACACAATTTTTTATTATACCTGGTGATCACATATTTTTATTTTCTTATTAGTTATTTTTAATTGGTTGTTTGTTATTTGCCTTACTAGTTATTTCAGTCTATTTTTATTTTAGTAAAAAATATTTTTACTTTAGCAAAAGATGTTTTTACTCCAGTTTTAATATTGTACTATATTGAAAATATTACTTAAGGTACAGCACGCAAATGAGACGTAGCTAATTTTAAATTCATGTTTCAAAAAACAGTTTAGTGCTATAAATGATGACTTGAATAATAAATAGTGTATATTAATGAACCACTTCGTTTTGATTAACAACGTCTGTTCATATAATAGTTGCAGAAATAGAAATGAGTGCGTAAAAGGAAAACAATAAAAGAAGTCAGCGCTAGTGCGACAAAAGCGCGGTAAATTTAAATGATTGGATCGGTCAAATGCATCATACAAAAAATAACTTAATTTAAAAAATGAATTTTATAGAAGATTAAGTAATTTATATAATTTCCAACCACCACATTTTCTTCTTCAAATTTTATTACGATTCTGTAAAATCTTCTCTACAATTCGTAAATGAAAATTTATGACGCTTCAAAATAATTAAAACCTAAATGTGTCACTGAAAGTATTTTTGGTACCAAAAATTTCAGCGAAGAAATGTAAAATTTAATTATATTGCACGTGTCAAAGATTAATTGCCTTTGACAGAATATAAATCACAAGGCATATCGTATACTAATTGAAGAACAACCAAACGAATTCCGGACACAATTTGCAAAGTGAAATCGATTAGTTTCGCGCTAGGAAATTAATCAGAAGTTCGGTAGCACAAAGGTTGACTGATTTATGAGAGACAAAAGTTACTACGCGTTTGCGCAGTCGGAATTAGATCGGGTGAACAAGTTGAAATACGGACAGATTTTCATTTTCAGCGGTTTATTACACGAACTTCATTTCTTTTACAGTTATCAGCGACACGTGAACGCTTCGTAGAATCTATTCTACGATAAATTTCGATTATCACACGGATCGATCGAAGCGATTACGAACTACATGCTCTTTGTCATCTCTTTGCATTCACTTTACATTATTTTTTCCATTTCGTTCGCGTGAAAGAAAATCTGTGGATTTTTCAAATCCTGTGCATCATATTGGCTCCCTTATATCTCAACTGTAAATATATTAATATTGTGCTTCAATACTTTTTTAATATTGTTTCACGAAATTGATGTATGTAGAAAATATATGTCACCTTTAAAAAGCATAGATGATGTTAAAATGTTATAACAAAAATTTTATTCGTCCTTACACAGAAAGGAGATACAACCATTACCATTTCAGGCATTTTTGATATTATTGACTTCAGAGAAAAATTTGTTAAATGACAATTTTAACGTTTACAATTTTTACAATTTTTTGAGGTCCACAGTTTCTACTATTTTTGTAGGTTTACAATTTTTACAATATTTTTAGGTTTACAATTTCTACCATTTTTTTTAGATTTATGATTTTTACAATATTTTTAGGTTTACAATTTCTACCATTTTTTTTAGATTTATGATTTTTACAATATTTTTAGGTTTACAATTTCTACAATCTTTTTTTACGTTACCAAAATCATTTCAGTTTTTTTTGAACGTGAACATATATTTCTTGTTTATGTACATCGACGTTTCAGAAAAATTATTTAAAAAACTCTCACATGAATAATATCGAAAATATTCGTAGTGTAATAATATATAACTTTATCTAGACAAGTTTCTCCACACAATGACAAATAAGGTAGATATGTAGATAATCCTACATGTCGTACTAATCGCGTAAAACGACTATCTTCATCAGAAACTAGGTTAATACCAATATATGGATGAAATTCGAACGAGTAATCAGTTACCCGAAACTAGTGAATTGAACGAGACAATTATTATTCTGTCTCCAGTCAATGACCTATCCATGATGTCAAAAGGATCCCCGAATCAGCGTTTTTCCGATAGAAACAAGAAAAATATGTTCGCGCCAAAGAAGGAACCGCCTCTACTGACAATGTAAGAACGTGAGATGTACACACCAGTTATCAAGGGGCGGAAAGCTATAAACTCGATAAAGTATGGAACGCTGACTCAATCTTCCCGTAGGAAATTCGTGTTTCCCTATTCACAGAAGGAACACTCTCCAGAGCATTAGCTCAATCTTATTCCAGTCAAAAGATCTGAATTCCGTGCCTACGCGAGGCATTCGTGATTATAGATCTTTTCGTGAGCGTGCGAGGAAGATGAATAAATCAGGGAAAATGTCAGTGTGCCGCCATCTTGAATTTCGATAGTTGCTTTCGTACATGAACATCTTGGTATTTATACAATTTACAGTTTATTATTGTGGAATCAAGTTTTTAATCTCGACAGATGTGTAGAAAGATGAATAAATCAGGGAAAATGTCAGTGTGCCGCCATCTTGAATTTCGATAGTTGCTTTCGTACATGAACTATTTGGTATTTTATACAGTTTACAGTTTATTATTGTGGAATCAAGTTTTTAATCTCGTCAGATGTGTAGAAAGATGAATAAATCAGGGAAAATGTCAGTGTGCCGCCATCTTGAATTTCAATAGTTGCTTTCGTACATGAACAACTTGGTATTTTATACAGTTTACAGTTTATTATTGTGGAAACAAGTTTTTAATCTCGTCAGATGTGTAGAAAGATGAATAAATCAGGGAAAATGTCAGTGTGCCGCCATCTTGAATTTCAACAGTTGTTTTCGTACATAAAAAACATATTATTCTATATAATTCATTATTAAACCTTAATGAACTATTAGTGATTAACCTCACTAACTCAATCCTAATTTACTATTAACTCTATTAACCCTCTAATTTCCAAATCCCAAAATTTCCGATTCTCCAACATACTAATTCTTCAAGTTTCTAAATCTCCAAATTCTCAGATCTTCAAATTCTCAAACCCCCAATTCGAAAATTTCAAAATTTTTAAACTTCCAAACACCCCAATCTCCAAATCCCTAAATTCTCCAACATCCTATCTGCCCAAATTCCCATACTTTCAAATTCTGAAACCCCCAAATCGTAAATTCCGAAATTTTTAAATTTCCCCACACCCCAATCTCTAAATCCCTAATTTTCCCAACACCCCAACTCCCAAATTCCCATATCCTCAAATTTTCAAAACCCCAATTCCCAAATTCTAAAATTCTCAATTTTCTAAACCTCCAAACTCTTAAATCTTCGAATCTCCCAAAAGCCGGATAAACAAACACAGTTTCACTTCACCCGACGTTAAAGTAAATCGCGAGTGTCGCAAAAAGTGATTTCCAATAAAAAGAAATTGGTTACAATCCGTCAGTTTCGAACCGTTCAAATCCGATAGATATTTCAAGAGCAGTTTTGTGCTCTCAAAGGAAATTTTTCGCCCTTAACGGCTCGATGGAACATCGAAAAGACGAATTATCGTGAGAATACATCTCCGCGTTTACTTACATATGCAGTTTCGCGAGGACCAAGTCCGTTTGTTCGTCTTTACGTACCTTCTACGAAGAGGAAATATCCCTCGGGATTCTTCGCCAGTACACGAAGCGCTTTTATCGTCATTTCGGCCAGAGAAGGGTCGCCACTTCCGTTCGTGTTTCGATCGACGTTGAAGTCCATGTGGTTATAGGAAAACAGACCTGAAATCATCGAATGCCATGGGATGGCGAATCAGGAAACTTTCAACAAACTAACTTTTATCGATTCGTTTCTATTCGTGATAGAATTCTGTTTTCTTTCCTGAGATTGCACTGAGCGGAATATTTCGCGATAAGGAAGAATACTGATTTATACGATTTCGAGAAAATATTCAGTACACTTTGACCTTATGAGATGGTACACAAGTTGGGGTGCAAAAATAATTATGCTAAAGGAGAAATTTAATTATTTGACAATTTGGGATTTTACGAATTTAGGGATGGGAAATTTGGAAATTTGGGTATTTACAAATTTAGGGATTTGGAGTTACGGAGATTTCGGAGTTTACGAATTGAGCGTGATTGGATATTTGGAAATTTGGGAGTTTTCAAATTTAGGGATCAAGGAATTCAAAAATTTAGAAATTTACGAATTCAAAGATTTGGGAATTCGAAAAATTAGGAGTTTGCCAACTTAGGGTTTTGGGAACTCAGAAATTTGGGAATTTACAAGTTTAAGAATTTGGGAATTTGAAAATTTGAGAGTATACGAATTTAGGGCTTTGGAAATCCGGCAATTTGAGAAGTCAGAGTGCCTGAAGTTTGTAAACTTGGAAATTTAGGAATTCAGAAATTCGAGAATTTGCTTAAAAACTCAAACATAAAGATTTCAGAATTTGAATACATGAAAAGTTTTAGAAAAATGTAGAAAAGTGTATATGACACTTGGAAATTCTACTTGAGATATAAAAAATAAAAGTGAATAAATGTACATAACATGTATTGTTTTTGAATTTTCCACACGCACACGAAATAAATTCTATAACAACTTTTATCCGAGTAAAAACGAATCGATGCGAGAGTTTATATCCGCCATTAGTGAACACGAAACAAAGGTTATTGAAATGAACTGATAACCAATAGCGTTCCTTAATATCAACTCTCGCTGAGAATCAACAGCTTTGGTCGATGTAGCGGCATAATCTCAAATTCAAACGTTATGCTTACCATAATTAGGGCGAACTATCTAACAGCCACCCATATTAAAGGATTAATGCAATCATGCACGATCAATAACTATTCAACGTTATATAGCTCATAATCTGTAATCGTTTAAGCCGTGTTATTCCTTTCGAATTCACGTCATTTCGCATCGTATAAACTAGCGAATAAAATCTGCGTAATGGAGAACCGAATTAGACGTCGGCAACTATTTGCATAGAACACGCGAGTCTGTTTATGACAATTTCTTGGAATGATTCGATGAATAACTTTGTAAGCGGGAATTTAATATCATCGTACTTGGAATTTGGGTGTCTGCTAGAGAATCTCGGGAATATTTAAGGAAATAGTAATATAGCGAAATTAAGCAGGATATTCTCCTAACTATATGAAATGGATTATACGTTTTAATCATGCTTGATTCACTCAAAAATCAAATAAAAGAAATTGACCTTTGAGTAAAAAAAAGGTATACGTTAAGGATACATAAAGAGTTATAACGAAGTGTTATATGTAATTTATTTATTTATGAATACTGAAAAGTTTCTTTATAGCTGTAAAAATGTACTGAATCGATTTGAGCTCTTTTGACAAGTTTTTATATATTTTTAAAAATATTTATGTCTTTAGAGTTCCATGTTTTCAGACTTGTATACAAAATTCATATTTCCAAATTACTGTAATTTTCTATATTTTTAAATATCTATGGCACAAATTTCACTCTAATTTTGAAGTATCCATGTTCCTCCATTTTT
Source organism: Megachile lagopoda (assembly GCA_036983795.1). Taxonomy (NCBI): domain Eukaryota; kingdom Metazoa; phylum Arthropoda; class Insecta; order Hymenoptera; family Megachilidae; genus Megachile; species Megachile lagopoda. Next base: position 11,482,317 of record CM072800.1, read on the forward strand.
ATGTTACTATCTGTATCCCCAAACCGCTACATCTCCTTTCTATATTTTCAAACTACTAAATTCCCAAATCTCTACATTCGCAAATCACTTCACTTCTAAATCCCTACACCATAAATCTATACACGCTAAATCCCCACATAAACCTGCATATTTCCCACTTCCTATATTCATAAATATCCGCAGCCCCAAAATTCGCAAACCTCCATTCCCAAATAACTACATTCCCAAATGACCATATACCCAAGTTATATCCAAAATGCATTCCCCGAATCTCTCTATTCTCAAGTGTCCTCCAATTCCTATAAACATTCCATTTTCTATAATCCCTAACCTCTCGTGCTTAAAAATATTTACGAGCCGAAGTTTCTAAAATATCTCCATTCGCCAACTTCTGATCACCGGGTATAAAATTTGAATATTAATCCTACGAACTTTACGAGAGTTATAGAGGGTTTCAGTTCGCTCTAGTCAGCGTTGCAGTAACGAACTGCAAGCGATATCGATCGTCACGATAAGAAAATCATATCAGTCCGTTACCTAGCAGATGGTTCACTTTCCGTGGATCCACGTTCTCGAATTGTTCCTTGTTGGCGACATATTCCGCGGTCACATTACGTAGCCGGTGATTCCTTAACCATTCTTCGATCAAATTTCTTCCGTCCAATCGTCTGCCATCTTTATCCGGCTCCTCCGGATCCGGGGTCACCTTCGGCACGAAATGGCGGCGGCCCCCTCCGAGCACCACCTATGAGAAATCGTGTTTTTATTGCCGAGTATTTTATCGAAAGACGGATCAAACCGGATTCCGAGTAATAAACTCGGAACATTTTATCGAGCATTCGAAGCGAGACAGGTTCATGGAAATCAATCTCCCAATCTTTTCGAGGGCGAATGTAAAAGATCAAGTCGGATCGATGAAACGACTTTCATTTGTCGCTGATTTTTATTGCTCACGCAAATTCGATTCAATTTTTTCAATCGGGAAATATTGCTCTTACAGCAGAAATGTTATAGAAATTATTGATTTGTTTGGTAAGTTACAAATATTGACAGCTGATTAAAAATAAAATACTTTCCTGTACGATTTAAATTAAAACTTGCTATTTGTATGATTATAATATTACGTTATTACGTTAGTATTACGTTAAATTAACTGTTTCTTGTATCATAGATAGTGGTCTTATTACAATTGTTTAAATTGTAACACGATAAATTGATTGCATTTCATTCGACTCAATGATCTTCGAGTTTTTAAAATGGAGGTAAATCTCAACATTCAATTTCAGGAAAGCTTATAATTAATTCCCACACATGTAAACTTACCGGACATATTTTAATTATATAATTGTGAGAAAATTCAGTTTTTAATTATTTCTTGTGTTCGTTACCAAAATACTCTTCGACGAAATTATATACGGGCCAAGATAAAAGAGGTCCGTCATACTGTATGTGATATTTGAATTGAGCGCTCAAGAGGAATCACGTGACATCCAGAGCCATTTTGGCCATTCGTGTTGAAATGAAAGTATTTAAACTTGAAACACGAGAATGAAAAAATTATTGTGTTTCAAGCTAAAATATTTTTATTTCGGCAGTATAATTTAGTGATTAAAGTAATCATTACTGTTCCTTTCAGGTTATGAAACCCAACGAGATAGTTCCCTCGTTAACGAGATAATTATCGATAATTACTACCGTTGTTCGGTACGCACAGGATCGTAAAATTGGATTTAACTTGATCCAACCACTCTGGCCGCTTTTCATTTTCGTTCCTGATATTTTCGAACGTTCTTCTGACATATGTGTTTGCGTTCCATCAGAAAACACGATCCCCGAAGCAATTTTGCAGAATTTCAAAGTCAGCCGAAGAGAAATGTTCTTTTCGTTGAATGTGAGATTTTCCATTTCGGTGATTGCAGCTTTTGTTTTTTTCGATGCCTGAAATAGAAGTTGCACGGAAACACGATCGTGAGCGCATAACCTACATTACATGCTTTTATATTTTCACGTGGCCAGGGGAAAACACGTGCGGACTACTTGATAATAGCTTTCAGAATATTGTATAGAATAAAACTGAATTCGTTCATTCGTTATCACCGTGTTCGTTATTACATTTTTGATGCTTCAATGATTTACCCCAATTTTGAAATAATTAATATAAAAATTTCAATCTCTCTTTTCACAGTATTCGGCCATTTATTTTTAACTCGAAATTAAATGTTACGAAATATTATTCCAAAATTTAATTTTCTACAAAATTTCAATATAAATGTTCCATGGCTTAATTAAAAAGAAGACTGAAATTTACATACTATTAAGTAATTAATGCAACTAAAGCAACGTTCTAAGAAATGTTAAGATTACGTTTAGTTTGTGTTTGAAAGAAGAATGGAAGTTAAGGCGGAACAAAAATCTTGTTATCGTTTTCTCGGCAATCAGGATGTAACTTCCTTAATGTACTAATTTATCAGAATTTGTTCCGGTAATACGAAATTTTCTACGAAAGAAAAGCCCGAGGAATGAAATATCTTCGCTGTAGTTTCACTCAAAACTATGTACTGATTCTATAAAACAAATTTCAAATGTGTCAAAATTATAAATTTGTTAAAATTTTCCTTACAATATATTTTTAAAGCAAGATATTTTGCAATTTCAAGGAACTGAAGGGTATAAGTCGAGATCATCAGCATCCCGTTCTCTTAAGCGAGCAATTAAGAAACATGTATGCTGATAAAGTTACGAAGCACAAACTTGTGAAACACTTTCGACGTTGATGTAATGAAACATGAAATTTTCTGAAGTTAACGAATTTACGTAAAAAACGCTTCATATAACGAACAGAAACTTCATCTCATTTAAATTATTATATGAATGTTGTGTTTATAATATCGTATTCAGAGGTTCCTCCGGTTATAGTCAACATTTACCTCAATTCATATTTCACTAATTAATTTCATTAATTCGTGTTTGTTTCAATATTTGCATTTGAACACATAGAAATTAAACAATTATTTCACTTCATATGGACATAACACAATAATGTAGAGGAACATCATTTTCATGTCAAAATAAGCTGATGCATAATTATTTCAAATAATATCTGACAAAATAAACTGTTATTGGAATAATTGTTATTTAAGTATATTATTTGAATTATATCGAGAAAACATTAAACAGAAGGTAGGTTTATGTTAAAGATTTAAATATTCAAGTAATGGATAAATTATTGAATGAAAAATTATGATCTTTAAATTTGAAAAATATTGATATTAAGATTGGAACTACTGTCATTTTCAATTAAAAGTCCCTAAATTCAAAAATTTATACATTTCAAAACTAACAAAATTCGAAATCTAGAAATACACGAACTAAAAATCATTGCAGCTGCAAATCACCAAATTTTCAAGTCTAAAGACGAATATATTCGATAACTTGAATAGTTGGGAATTTATAAATTTGAAAAATTAGAAAATTTTTAGAAACCGTACGCGTTGTTTGACTACTCTCTTGTATTCCCCAAAAGTAATAATTTCCTTTTATTCTTTTTCAATCTTTTAATTCTTTTTTTATCTAAAAGTAAGCTTTTCGGCGTAGAATCTACACGGTGAATTTCGATTAACTTTAACAATCAAAAACTTTTGCATAGTAGTTTCCCAGAAAAAGTCAGCCAGTTTCGTCGAACGATCACTTTTTTCCTCGAGTTATGTCCGTGGAGAAATGTCATCGTAATTCCCCGTGGATCAATTGACCCTCCGAAAAATCGAACCTCCATTGATTGAACCCACGCGATTGGTTCACGGGTATACCGCGAGAAGACTCGTTCCGACTTTGCATTATTGTCACAAAGTCCTCCCGATACAATTGAGGGATTCCATTACACAGAGAAACGGGAGGAAGCTTATCTTAGTTCGTTCTTGGATTTAACGAGGTACCGGAAGTTTCGAAGTGGTCGACGCGAGGGTCACTACCGAAAGTCTGAAAGGGGATACCGGATTCAAAGCAATCGCGGAACGGAAGTCATTGATCTGGATAAAGTTTCAAGTTGAGAAAGTATACCGAGTTCAAGTATTTCCGGAAAATACCGAGAAAATTTGAAGATTCAATTGTAATTCACGTCTTCTTAGCGTTCATAACAATAAAGTGTAAGTAATCAAAATTTATTAATAAAAAACTTTTTTACTTTTGTTTTTTATTTTTTAACTTTTTGTTGTTCCAATTATTCTTTTACCGGTCTTCATCTGATATTTACACTATAATAGCTAAGACTATGTTAATGAAAATTCATAATTTACAAAATACTTCATTGTACAGAAATTTTTCTATTCTGGCTGTTTATCAGTTTGATTTTATTTCTTTCGTTTTTATGCTCGCGATGATAAACGATATCGAATTGGATTGCCGAATGGCTCGGATCATTTTGCCTCCGGAAACATTCTGATTTTGCTTTACATTTAAAACTTCAGTGTTCCTTTTTCATCTTCGATCAATACTAGTATGCATACTGTCAAATTAATGTAGAAGATTAATACTTGGTATACTTTTGATCGCAACTATGGAATAGCTGTTATTAAAAGTTATTCATTCTTTCGAATCGACTTTCATATATCCAATGGAAACGAACGTGCAGCTGCTATTTAATTTGAATAAAATCTTCGTTTCGATGGGGAAATATTTATTAACGAGACAGATCTTTTTTTATTTGCTTTGATATTTGCAAGAATTGCACATTTCCAAGTTTGAAAATTATTTGAATTTTTACATTTTTATATTCACTATTTCCTGAAGTCCTCAAGTTTTAATTCTTTAGTTTTGCAATCTGTAATTGTCAAATTGTTACATTGTCAAATTGTCGAATTGTCACATTGTCGAATTGCCGAATTGTCACATTGTCAACTTGTCAACTTGTCACATTGTCACATTGTCACATTGTCAAATTGTCAAATTGTCACATTGTCGAATTGCCGAATTGTCACATTGTCGAATTGTCACATTGTCAACTTGTCACATTGTCACATTGTCACATTGTCACATTGTCACATTGTCAAATTGTCAAATTGTCATATTGTCAAATTTTGAACTTCTTAAAATTCTAACCTCTACAAATTCTTAAATTTCTGGACCTCTTTAATTTCCAAGATTACATACTTCAAAAATTCCCAAATTCGCCAAAACGTTAAAATCCGCGTAAACGCTGAAATGCAATAGATACGTATCTCCAAAAAGTACGCAGTAACCCGTTCGTAAGAAGCATTTTCACGATAGGAATAATACCATCCCGTCAGGATGATCCCATCAAAGCACACAACGCCCCGGTAAGCAGACATTCAAGCCAACGAAATCAAACTTTTACATCCCGGAGGATCATCGAATCGCGTCGAATCAAGATAGCGGAGCAGAAACCCGAAAGAGACAGCCCGATCATTCAGAGGACTCAAGAACCGAGTCCGGGAAGGGGCGTAAAGGGAGCAGAGAATCTGCGACACGGTCAGTTAAGCTGAAATATAATCCCGTACGTTGATGTTACGGCCGGGATCGTCCTCCAGCAGCTGACGTGCGATATCCTTGCAAAAGGTCCTTGCAATATGTGGCATTTTGCCGTCGTCCTCCCAGTAACGGTTGGCTGCGTGGGCGTAAAGAGCCGCTGGTGTCGCGTGTGTCACCCTCGTGGTCGTGACCAAGCCCGTTGATTTACCTGCGAACAGAAAAGTCGGATTATCGACACCGCGGTAAATCTACCGACTACCAGCTTCCGGCGCACGTGTTTCGTAAATCACCCGGGTACCATCCCCACGTTACGTTTCTATCCACTACACTTCGTTCGACTGCATCCACTGCTGAATTAACTAATAAACAAAATTGATCCGCAACGTGGAGATGAACCACGGAATTATTTTTACTCTCTTGTGATATTATATTAGGTTAATTAGGGTAGTTTCACTCTCTTCTGATATTATATTACATTGTGATATTATATTATACTAGTTCCCGCTTTTTGTTTTCGATTTAAAAATTCCGCATGTTGTTAAATGTTTGAAATCATTCGAAAGAGGTTTTGTTCTACCGGAACCTATGTTTTGTTTTGTTCGAGTTATGTTAATTTTCAGATCATCAAAATTCAAGCTGAGAAAAATGAGAAAAACACCTTCTTTTTATTTTTAATCAAGGTTCTACGGATTTCTATTTTTATTTTAACCCTTTGCAGTGACTGTCAGTCATCGCTTGATCTAACTGCAACTGACGGAGTGTTTTGTATCTGAAATCGGACCATGATGGCGTATCGAACTCTTCGGTGGTAGTCCAAACTTGACAATCGCGGCAGTAGGAATATTACTTTTAAAGTTTCTGTTCAACTATCTGTAGTCTTGAAACGTTACCGTACCGGCAAAGTCGATCCATTATCACCGACATTTGCCGCGAGTATTGTGCGGTTATCGTTCTTTGTTGCCACCTCTGCAGACGCTTGCTTCGCCGCGGAGGAAAGTAACACCGATAGAAACGAATGTTCTATCTTGATTGCTTGCAACGTTTCAAAGATGCTTGGGAATTTTTCGAGATAGAAAACTTTTGATCTTTGATGGTTTTGGACTATCGAAGGTCCAAAAGTTCTTATGTACGTTTATTTTATCGCCGGTGTTGAGGACTTAACTTTAGAGGTGATGCTCAGTCACCATTTTTGAATTAAGCTTACAACAAACATTACATACGTATTTAAATTATTTTGGATTGCCCGAAGAGTATTAAAAATTGTGAATTATATTGGAATCATCTGTATAAAGGGATCTCGAAATATTTGAAGTCTACAAGGTCGCTGGAGATCTTAATCCAGCACTGATTGCATCCAATGCATTTGCATCCCATGCACAGCAACAGACGGAGGCTCATCACTGTCCGATCGATTAAGTTACCACGATTGATTTTGATTGTATTTGATGGTTACCGTTATCGATGGATATACAATCAAGATCAATAGCGTGAACAGTGTCGGATTAAGAGCTTTAAGACCCCTGTTCATTTCAAACATCTTAAGGTATCTGTCTTCAAAATTAGGACAACTTCACGATTCAAAATAAACGAAGTCCTCCTATGAGTACTAGATCGACTGTTAAATGTCTCAACATAAAAATAAATAAAAATTATAGTATCACTGTTCTAGAAATCCTGCAAAAGTAACTCTTGTAGAAAACATAATTTCTTGCATTTTGCAGAGTGGATGTGCAAAATTATTTCTGGTAACAATTGTGCAGTTTAAATGAAATCGATGTTCTGTGAGTTCCAATTGGTCTATCAAGATCTTACAACACAAAACTAAAAAAAACTAATATCACCGTTTTAGAAATCCTGCGAATCTCGTGAAATTTAAAAAAAATAGCAGTGCACTTTGTAGTCTTCGTATTTTACCTAGAATATCAGAGTGAGAACGTCACGGGGCAAAGTAGAAGGTCTAAAGAAGCCCTCAAACGTTGAAAATTATTCGAATACAGAAAATTCGGCGAGAAGAAAATTCCTCTCCGATCCGGAATTTCACGGAGCAAGCTCCTCTGACATCTCCAATTAAACGCATTTTCCATCCGGAGGAAGATAAATGAAAGGAAGCAGTATGTGGAGGGGGGACGAATCGAAAACGTCGTACGAACAACTTTTTCATCGTCGACGATCCCGAGAAATGCAGTTGCAAATGAATTCTGGCGACGTCGTTGGAATAGCATCCAACCCGCGAACCGCTTGACATCGTATTTTAATTAAGCGAATGTTCGCGTGATCCTTCTTAGCGGCATTCGATGAAAGTCCCTATCGTTGCTGATGAGTTAACGTATTAAGTTGGCACGCGGAGATCTGGCCTCTATGTTCCCGTAGGATTAGTAATTACGTTAAGTGGGCCGACGTTAGGGCGGCAGGGATGCTAATCGAGCCGAGTGCGTCGATACACGGCCCTTCATCAAAGTCTCTCTTGACCCTTTGATCCTGGCATCTGGGTCTTCAATTATGATTTAGCATAACGAAGGGACACCGCAACGATTCTGTGTCATGGCTACCGCTTCGATTAACATATACTACTTGGGGACCATAAATTTCAAATCGAGAAGGTGCAGATTGCGTCGGGGGGAATTGAATTTCGTATAAGGAACTTCTTAGATGAGCTTGATGTATTGGCAACTTCAAACGCTTTGGCGAGTTGAATAAATATTCCAGACGGACGGTTGAGTCCGCCATTGAGATTTAGCAGAATCACGTGAGAGGATTCTAATAAGGTTATTAACATGAGAGGAAATCACTGTAACTTCGTTTCTTGTACAAGACAGTATCTTGACGTACTCTGCATTTCTTTAGTAAGATGATGTTGAATGTGATTAAATATATGGTCCATCATTACAACAGTAATAAAATGATAAACTAGCAGCGCTTTTGATTGTATACAACCAGTTATTTTATACAAAATTGTATTATAAATTACAGCTATGTATTGAACTTCACCACAGATAAAAATATACGTGTACTCAGGTACAACGCAGCATCCTTTAAATATGGAGTATAAAGTTGAACATTTTGTTCATACATCCCTAAACTTCAAATCCGAAATTCTCTTCTCGAAATCCTAAATTTCTGGATTATTCAATTTTGTAATTTGTTTTCGAAGGTATCCAATTAGAGGATAAACGCAATAATTTAAGAAGAGTTAAATTTTTTGTTCGAATAGAAGGAAAGTTCGATCGAGCAATGGATATTAACGTTGGAGATTGCTTCAGACCAGTGACTGTCAGCAATTTAATTTGTCCAAGAAGGAAGAAGCTTACATTTTTCATCTTTTTTCGATTTGAACGTTACCTTTCCGTTTCTCTCGCCTAAGCAATTTCCAGTACCCTTTTTCTTTCAGTTACTGCAAAACCTACGTGGAACAAGTTGCTGGGAGAATGAGGAAAGAGTAAATGAAATAAAAGTCTTGAAACTTTCTTTGTAAACTTAACCTCCATCGCTTTAACAATTAACGCTGTCATCACAATTATACAACAATGTTTCACGCTTCGAAAGTAGAGTTATATGCCATTTATCATTTTTATTTCATTTAGCGTATAATACTATTTATGATTTATGATAGCAGATTTCAGAAAGAATACTGTAATTTTAATAAAGAAGTTTGTATGGTATAATGAATGCAATAGTTGTTAATAAATTTTTATATTGTCTATTTTAATTCGAATATAGAAAATTTAAAGAGATACTTTGAGGAGGAAAGAAAAATACCGAGATAGCGATGCTAGTGTCATTTCCTTTTTATGAAGCAGTGCTTCGATAAAAGAAAATAACAATTGTGCTTTAGAGAGAGAATGAAAAAAGCATGAGAGTTAGAGGACACAACCGGAAGGTTTTCAATATTTAATTTTAGAAGTTTAGTAATTTGAAGATTTGTAAATTTGCAAGTTTGTAAATTTATGGACTTGTAAATTAAAAAATTTGCAATTACGGAAATACGAAAATTATAACAAATTAAAAAATCTAAAAATGTAAAATAAAAATTCAAAAAGTTGACGATAAAATTTCTTCGTATTAGAATTTGCTAACATTCGTGTTTCGCGTTGCTAACCAAAAATATCTTCGTGTTATACAGAATTTAGTGAATCTCAGAAGAGAAACAATTTCACGGTGCAGACACAGTTTCGGATTCGAGATAATACGTATTTCGAAGATTCGTGAGGCGGCTACTACGGAACAGAAGAGGAGTACACAAGAGAGACGGCGCTTTTATCTAACATACTTCGACTTCCGGAAATGAACTTCTTTCCGTGTTTTATTTTGGATACACCTAGGTGTACCGCCTGTTAAATTAAAGGAAATAATGGAACGGATACGAACCCTGGGTGACACTGACAATAAAAGAAAAACACCGAATATTACTGTAAAAGGAGAAAAGAAGAAATATACAAATGTAATAACACTAAATTACTACAGTATATTATATTGGTACTAAGTTATAAAGTTATATTGTTACATTATATTATATTGTTATATTATTATTGAATTAATATGTATATTGTTACTAACAATAAGTTATTACAATTACGTTACGTATGATAGATAGGTACATTGCATAGTGACGACTTCAAGTAAACAACATATGAGCTTGCAGGACAAATAAATCACATGTGACACCACTTCTCTATCAATTTTTTCAGTATTACTATTCGTACCAGTTTTAATACTACAACTGTTCACATTTAACAATGATACATATACACATACAGAGACTACATATATACACATATACATATACATATACATATACATATACATATACATATACATATACATATACATATACATGTTTTTATAACTTCTCATTATTATTAATTATTAAAGGATCATGTTATGCCACAAAGGACACCCCTATTGATATTATTTTAAAATTATCATTCAATTTTAGTTTAACATATATTGTTAAGAATATATGTACTTAATTATATACATTGCTACAATACTCAAATATAATTGAATAAATAATTCATTGAATGTAAGTTAATAAAGATTTGTTCTTAATGTTTTGTTATAAATTTAGTTGGTGGGAACGAAGACATGATATAATTTGTCAAATGTCCGCCATTATGATTTTTACTAGGTCGTCGGTTGCAAAATATTACAGCGATAAAGCACAAGTGTTGACTATCCTTTCGAGATTCGTACCATAATCTCATTTAGAATCACATGATGTATCTAGGTTTTCCATTAAGGCTACTTACGTCGATGTTTTTGCCGCCTCACGTACTCCTTTCGAAAGCTTTTCTTTCACGCAGCTTCATAAAGATCAATTTCGCAGATGGAGTACACCCTTTTCGCGGAAGATAACGTCGCAAGATACTCGTCGAAAGATGAAAAGCTTCCAGGAAGGGAAGAAAAAGGATAAGACGGAACGAAATCTCTCATGAAATCCGAGACGTACTGCGGACGGTTGAGAAATTAGAAAAGAAATATTGAAGATGCTTAAGTTTGTAGGTGAGCTTGAATCTCGATGAAATTCCCAGTGATTTTTAGCGAAATTCAAATGCTCTCGTGGGTTCGTGCAGATCGTCGACGTGACTGCGATGATACGAATGAATTATTGATCAGACGAAACCGTAGGAGTTAGTTGTCATTGGATAAAGTTCATTCGACGACTGTTCTCCCCGCTGTCACCGGAAACTCGACGGATGAATTTGCAAATTTCACATCGTCTGAACGTAAGAACGTTAAATCCGTTCGAACGTTGGCAAACTTTTGCTTGAAAATTCGCTCGTTATCTGTCCGCGTCATGAACGAAAATCCGACCAGAATCGATATTCAATTTAATGAATGCATAATTGATTCAATTAATTTCGTACTAATTATTTGCCGGGACACCGTCGCTCTTCGACATCGATAAAATTCTGCGATCAAAGTTTTCCAATTTTCCTAGAACCAACAATATGATATTTAAATTTAGATTAATTAATGAAATATCGGCGCAGTGTGAAGTCAACATTTTTCGAATGATAAAAAAGGTCTCACCGATCAACATTTAAACGGGTAAATTTGCTTTGTTAAAATTGTTACGTTTTGGTAGGTTGTGTGGGACAATGATCAGATAGAATGGTTAAGGACAGAATAGAGTAAAAAAAGAAAATGGGAGAAGAATGAGGAATTTGTTTATTTTCAAGTTCAAAAATTTAGTAATATGAACATCTATGAATATCTATAAATCTATTTCGGAAACCGAATTTGGATATCTATAAGTCGATAAATCAATAAATCTAAAAATCTAAAAATCTGTAAACCTACAATGTACAAATAAACCTAAAAATCCAGAAATCTATGAATCCAAAAATTCCCAAAATTGAAACTAACATAAAAACTAACAAATTAAAAAATGTGAACATACAAAAATTTCCAACCCTTAAATCTGAAATATTAAAACTGTTAAACCGCAAAATTCCACCATTTACTTCAATGCCCATCACCAACGAAGAAAGCCAACCACCCATAAAAAAACCATATCGATCCCAAAATAACCAAATCACCATCCTCCTCCGAAGCCTCCAATCTACTTTTAATTACACGTACACGTGACACGCGATTGCACACGTGGCCAATAATTGTAAATTGACAAATTGCGCTGTTAAATGGACATAGAAAGCGAGATCGCGGTAGCTCGCGATGCGAAGCGCGTCAACGGCAAACGGCGTGTGATTAATCAAGCAGGCAATTCATCTTAATGATCAGGTTAAGGCAGCTTGCGCTTTCATGCAAGTAACGTAGACACATACACGCGTACTCGGCTATGTGCTACTGTGTTTATTACTAGTCTCGATGTACATGGCTATACAATGTTGTTACATAGCGTGTATATTGCTTCAGGCACTACTTTCACGGTGGCTGATTTAGCAGCGAAGAAGCTCCTTCGAGTGACTCGTTTGCGTGTTCGTTTTATGAGAAATGTTACGCGAGCGATACGCGACTTTCATGTCTTCTTTCCGTGATACTCGAACAAATATTTCTGGCCAATTTAAATCAGTCCATACATTATTAGTCACATATGATATTACAATATTTTTAGCGGACTGATAATTTGACAAAAATTTTTAACTCATCGAATAATTGACGTTCATTCAAGTGAAGATGCAGAAGAAACCTTGAAAATTTTGTTTAAAAGTAAGATGATTGACGTTTTTAGATAGCATACTTTTCTTTATGTTGAAATATGTTCTGTTGCATTAACAGTAGATTTATGGAATGTGTTCAAATCTTTCTCACTTTGAAGGAAAAATATTATTAATGTATATAACTTCTTCAGACGATAAATATTAGTCGGTAGTATAATCTAAATAATGGTTAGGTTAAATAAGTAAATTTATAAATAACCTACATAACCTAAATAACCTACTCTTATAAGTTAGGTTACGTTTCATCCCTCGTTTATTTATTTCTATACTACATTCTTTATTTGAAGTGATTGCTCATCGTTCGTAGTTCCACTATTAAATATCCTTCTAAAGAATAAATAGCTTTCAGAAATAGTAACGTGAAGTTTTCAATCTGAAACCTGTGATTTGGAGCAATATGACGTCACATTTTCGCCCTTTAATATTCGTAGCAATGAAACCGCGTCAATTGCTCGATATAGTGTTAATGAAACCGGTATATAACCGAATAGGAGTGATAGGTTTCGCTGATACTCGATGATATCGAAATTGGAAACATCGGTAACGAGCTCTGCAAATTGGTAGAATTTTCCTGGGAGCATTAGAATTCTCATGGAATGTAGCGAAACGCTTCAATTTTCACGCTACCGAAAATTAGAATAATCTCGATTGTAATTTAAAAAAAAAAGACTCAGCAGATAGTACGGAAATATACCCGTAGGAAAATCAGCCGGTATTTTCTGCCTGAAAATTTCGTGACATAAAAATGTTTCCATTTTCATGTTTTCGTTTTGTTTGCTTTTCATTGTTGATTTTGTAAATGCGTTTCGGTTATTTCGTCGAACATGCCTGGTACTTTATTGGTGATTACAAATTCGTACAATAGACTGTAAAAGATTGTATCTTTGTAATTAAAGGTATTATAGAAGCAACGCGTTGAATGGACAATGTAGAGATTTTACTGGTGCAAATATATGATCATTTGTAATATTTAACAATTATGTTCGTTAAAAGATTGTTTAAAATTGATATCAGTTACTTATTTTTATTTTCTATCGTTAATATCGATATTTAGACGAAGCTATTTATGTTATCTCTCTTCAACTACTTTTACCAAATAACAATTTCAGCCGAATAATACATTTCGCACTCTAACCTCCAAAATTAACTCCTTCCTTCAACATTTCAACTTTTAAAAAATTACCGATAAAACGCGGTTTACGAAGAAAACAGTCTGCGAAAACCGAGATAATTTCAATTTTGCTACAGCTTATTTTCATCCGACATTTTTCACGAATACCAATTTCGTGTCAGGTTAAAATAACATCCACTTCGGTGAAATTAAATTCATACCGATCCTTTTTACATGATTACTATTGAAATTTTTAAAATACTCCCAAAATATCTTTATTAAACGAGCCTTTATAACTGCAAATATGCACAGCGTTGTAAGGAACAAGCAATTTTCTACAAAATTATCGGAGAAAATATGTATCCCCTTGAAATTTCACGGCGTAGGAAAGCAATTTGCATCGCACACACTTCATCTTCGAGTGCCGTTAAAAAAAGACGATAGCAACGAAAGACTACCCCAATTTAGAAAACAGAAGCGCTCTGTTTCTTCGAGCAGCTTCGGCGAAGTTTATAATCTCAGTTTAAAATTAATTGCTTTAATTTGTAGCGCGTAAACGTAAACTTCTTAGGTTATGTACACGGCAGCCACTTTATATTCTCTGAACGCTCGATTATTTTCTCTTTTCGCGATTCAATTAACGATCACTCGAACAGCCATTGGAATTAGCGTGGGATATCGTAAAACGTTTCGTGATTTAGCAGAGAATCGCCAATCACCCCGGTTCATGTTATTGTCCTGTTGTGTTACGTGTTGTGCAACCCAGCCATAATTCGTTTTACAGACAGTTGTTGCTCTGCAATAACGTTATCCGTTGACAGCGTCTGTTTAACTTTACGACTGTTGCTTTATCGATGTAATGGAACGACTATCCCTCGTTTATGTAAACGTACAGGTTTAATTACGAACAGGGTGCATCTCACGACGTATCTTTTCGTCTTCTGATTCGCTGCACGTTTTCAAGGACCTCAGGTTATGATCCTTCGCGTGCTTTTATATTGTAATATTACACACTTGTAACATAACATTAAACTCTTAAGCATTTTATTATACCTTCTCAAATAAAATATTTTAACGTTTCTGTACGGTATATGATCGGAAGTAATAATTTCTCTCTATTTGATAAATCGGATAACTCTGAAATGTTCGCTCTAACTTAAAATAAACTCCTATTAATGTATTCAATGTAATATGTGAATGTGTCAAATATGATCTATACCTGTGCTAAATTAAGTGCATTAAAAACGGTGTATAATAAAACGATTTCGTGTGGATAAAATATTTGAACGAAAAACCGGGTTTTAAACGTATGCAAATATAAAACTTTTTCATATCACTGTAGCAAAAGAATACAGCGATTAATTTTAGTTACAGATCATTTTGGTTTTGTTATTTTAATAGACATTTAATGATTAAAAAGAACAGTCAACACACTTCAATTTTTAGGGAGTAAAATATTTAAATTTGCAATGCTGTGTCAAAGTCTATACGTTTAAAAATTAGTTTGCTGTAATTCAAATAACCGTTTTTTAAACGGACATACGGTGCTATTGCGTCATACTTTTGTCATCAAATCGTGTCGGACCGTACACTTTTCAAAATCAATGCATTGTTCGTTCTAATTGACTCCCAATCGTTTATATTTAGACTATTGATAAAGCGTTTCGATAAATGTTTTTATCGTACTCCAATTTTAAATTGATATGAATTCTGCGATACTTTTATCAATCTTCACACGTTTCAAAAGCTATTTCATATTTAGAATATTCAAACTTCATATGCAATAATTGTTAGTCTAAGCGCAAAACTGATATGCCGTAAGTACTATTTCGCATGACTTAACTGTTTCGCGATAAAGTGTTCGATAGGAGCCACGTGGTACCACGCTGGCAATCAACGCGTGCAAGTATCGGCTATTTATGGAAACGTTTAAAAATCCGGCAAAAATTACACGAAAGGATATAGAGAAGTAATGAGAAGAATTAATTAACATTTGAACGGCGTTAATTTAAGTTTCTATTTATCGTAGCGGAGTTAAATCGATTGCAGATAATCCTGTCGCATTAATTGTTGACGCTCGCGAACGTCGCGTATTTACTTACCCTGCTCCTGCGCCCAATTGATAAGGGACGGTACACGGGCATCAAAAGAGGAACTACAGTTCTCGAAACGTGCAGACGAGTCCAGGCCAACAGTCTCGTAATTGGCTTTAACTCCGCAGAGTAACGCCGTGGCACATGCCGAAGACTCTCCAACTTGGGCGTCCATGTTGTAAGTCTGGAAACGAACGAAAGAGAACGAACCAGTTTAATCAGTTTGCCACATCAGCAATTCCCTGCAGATACACTCGCTATCTTTCTAATGAGAGAAAACATTCATTTCACTGATTTTTAATCACGTGTTTAAACATTTTCATTGCACATTCTCTCTGCTTTTCTTTTTTTTTACGTACAAGACACTTACCAATTTTGGTAACGTTAAACCCTTTTACCTTGTAACTGATTCGAGTTCAGTTATAATTTGTACGATTAAAGATTGCTAAATTCAAAGTATCTAACATTTCAAGTTTTGCTATTTATTCTAATATTACAGCAGTCATTAATTATTTCTGACTGACGTAACTGCCGAAAAAATCATAAGGGGTTAAAAACAGAGGGTGTTTCTTAAGTGTGGGATGTTTTCAGAAGAATTTGCTTTATTAGAATAGTAATTGTAAAATCATTTTAAAATACCAATATTCAAAGTCGCAAAGTTACACAATTCAAAAGTCAGAGTCAAATCAAAAAGTCAATCATTTTGAATTGTCATTCAAAAAGTCAGAGTCAGATCAAAAAGTCAATCATTTTGAATTGTCATTCAAAAAGTCAGAGTCAGATAAAAAATTCAATCATTTTGAATTGTCATTCAAAAAGTCAGAGTCAGATCAAAAAGTCAATCATTTTGAATTGTCATTCAAAAAGTCAGAGTCAGATCAAAAAGTCAATCATTTTGAATTGTCATTCAAAAAGTCAGAGTCAGATCAAAAAGTCAATCATTTTGAATTGTCATTCAAAAAGTCAGAGTCAGATCAAAAATTCAATCATTTTGAATTGTCATTCAAAAAGTCAGAGTCAGATCAAAAAGTCAATCATTTTGAATTGTCATTCAAAAAGTCAGAGTCAGATCAAAAAGTCAGTCATTTTGAATTGTCATTCAAAAGGTCAATTTTGAACGGTCTCAAAATATCCAAAATATCTGTATCAAAAAATTCAAAGATTTCAATATTTGAAACATCGAAAGTCTCAAAATATAAAAATCGATGTTCAATGATTGAAAACAGTAAAAATTTCGATATGTAAAAATTCCCAAAGCTTGATCGTAAGATCCCGAAGAGGTCCCAGAGTTGCATTATGATCCTAAAGTTTAAAAATCCCAAAGCCTGGGAGGCATTCGTGAATGTCAGCCACGTATGGTTTCCTATGGACATTATCCGCGTAGTTTCCCCCCACCGACGTGATAAATCGAGCCAGGGTTCTTATCGGTGACGAGCAAATATTTCGAAAGCGACGCAATCTTTCGCTCGAGGGAATTTTCATAAATTACTCGGTACGTTGTCGCGGATGCATTGTGTATTATGATAATCGGTCTTACTTCGGTTGTCGCGTCCAGGGAATGGAATATTGCGGTGGAATGGGACGGAATGGAGAGACCGGAAGCCTGGTGTACATAAATCTTGCCGGCATTATCCGTTGGAGGCTGACCTGCGTAAAATACTGCTGACTTCCGACGGTCTTCTTATTATTCAAAAACCGTGCGCACCACTCGAGCACCGAGTGATCCGAATAATAACGCGACGTCATTTCAATCCAGTTGTTGGGGAATGCTCACGTTTCCGGGGCCGAGAATGCAGCAAGAAACCGCATAAACTGTACCTTGCATCATTATCATATAGTGACCACGGTATTCTCTTATCATAGTCGATTAAATGCCGGGGAAATGTTTTGCAACGGACCGTTTCTCTTCTGACGTTATTATTCCGAAGAAACGTGCGATAAATTTGCAAGAAACGAAGGAACGCTTCAAACGTAATTGTCATCCGTTTCCTCGAAACGCAATTATCTAGTGGCACGAGCTTTTTTCTGATTTATTTCAAATCGTTGAATGAATTTTTGAATTCCGTAGAAATGTATTTTTCGATTCTCGGAAACTATGATACGGGAATAATAAATGCTAATTTATTTGAAGAAATATTGTAAGAAAGACTGAAGTAGTTTATGTTTTAATTTTTATAATTTCAAGATCGAAAAATCGATAATATTCTATAAGTATGATTACTGTTATGTTAACAATCTGTGTAAACAATCTTGATGATTATCCATCTAAAATTTTACGTATAAACTCTACATTATTTCTGTATTACTATATTATTTACGTATATCATCTCTGACATAAAGTGTTCGCAATACAGGTTAGGTCAGAAGTAACGCAATAGTCTATTACTTGTATACATTTCACTGTAATTCCGTCAATTGTTGACTTTTATACTGAATATTTATGAACTGCTAAAATCGAGAGTAATTTGCCATTTGTCGTTGTCCTCCAACTAAATGAAGTTATAATATCATAAAGAATGGTGAAAGAATATAGATAATAACAATGTGTAATGAATCATTTCATTTTGTTTTTTTACACATTCTATGATTCACGTATCTTCTTGCAAAATTCTATGAATAAATTGCAACCATATTGTCGACACCGTTTCTCGTTTTGCAACTCGAATGGCGACTATTTAATTCATCAAGCTACTGTATGCATTTCGGTAAATATTCACATTGTTATCGATCAATAAAATCCAATTATTCTACGAGAATCAATGACTGCCTTACGTGAATAGACGTGTGATTCGCTGTATTTATCATCACTAGCCTTGTACATTGAATCCTACGTTAGATACCTGATAAGCGAATCGATAATCCATAACAGTATCATTAGGAAGCCGAATATAATTCCATGATCGCTAATTTATAGCTTCATGGTTTACTGAGAGTATTGCACTTCAAAATCACTCTTGGAATTAATATTGTTAATTAATAGTTCTGATAGAAATCAACATTGATGTAGACTGAATATTGAGGCAGTAGATTACAGCTATACTATAGTTATCGTCGACATTTATATTATTGACCATCATTTTAAAAATTTGAAATTCTTCTACGAAAATTAAAGAAGTGAACTTTATAAAATCTATACATTTAAAAAAATTAAAAATTAATTTGTACGAATAAGAAATGAAGAAATTGAATTAGGAATTTTTAATTTTTGAAACGATCGTGGCCAAGATTTGGAAATTTAGGTATGTGACATTTGGAAATTCTAAAATTTGTGAATTAGAGACCCCTGAAATTTTGAGATGAATTGAACAATTTGAAAATTTTTAAATTTCAAAAATCGAGGTACTTGAAAATTTGTAATTTCAAGACCTTGGAAATTACGAAATTAACAATTCAAAAATGTGAGCTAGTTAAAATTTCAGGCATTTGCATATTTATAAATGTAAGAATTCCAAAATTGAAACGTTTGAATATTTCAGAAAGTACAAATTCAGAAACTTGTACATTCAAAAATCTGAAAAATTATAAACTTAAAAATCCGAGGTGTCTCAAGTAACTCGAAATAAAAATTCACAATTTAGACTTTGAATTACTTATCACAGTCATCACCAGATATAAAATGAGAGTTTACAATTTCATACAGAAAATCTGTGTCATCGCACAGGAATGTGTATCATCGATAGACACAGAAGCTAAGCTCGAACTTATCCACTTTAAAGGAGATCGTTACTAAAATATCGATTACTGAGTCATTTTGCTTTGTTTCGAATCTGCACAAATAGTCTCACATATTGCGAGTGCTTCCTATCCAACAAAGACATCGACACATTATCGACACTTGCACCCTCTATCAAATTTCGATAAGATAACATCGTATAAAACGTACCGTTATCTCTGCATGTACGTAGATATACGTTAACACTCGTCCTATATACGTTTGAAAGCGCGAACGAAGATGAAGAAAACGGCGTTGAAAGCGGAAAAGCAATCGTCGTGCGACGAGAAAGAAGAAAATCAGTCCGCGACGACTAAAGCAGAGAATAGTAAAACTGTGGTGAACAAAACTGAGAATAATAAGCCCGTGGTGAACAAAATTGTGAACAAGCCTGCAGTGAATAAGACCGACGCGATGAAGAAGCTGAAGCAACCTGAACAAATTGGGAAACAGACAGCGAAGAAAACGTTGCCCGCAACGTGTGTAAAAAGCCCTGTGAAGAAGAAAATTCTGCCTACGGTGAAGAACTTATCCTTGCAGAAAGAGAAGGTTGTTGAAACGGGAAAACAGTGTTTGCAAAAGAGAACGGCCACGGTAGTGAAACCGCTCCCGAAAAAGGAAAAGCCGTTGGTACAGAAGGAAAAGCTGCAACAGTGTTGTGCAACTTGCTCAGCGAAGATGGCTTTCGCGGACAACGTGGATGCGAAGTCGTACAAGCAACCGAAGTGAGTAATGTTTTGTTATACCGTTACAAAATCGACTAACCAATCGGGATTCCATGTCGATAACGCTGAATGGAGAATAGAGATAACCAACTGTTGGAGGAAACGGGGTTTCTTCTGTTTACTCACGGAAAAAGCGATCCAATACGATGCAAGGTCGGGAGTAACGATTAGATATCGGGTTTTAGGTGATTTCGTTAAGGGACGTCCACGACATAATAAATGGACAAACATTAATCGCAATCTTAGCTTATTGATATTTGCTTACGTTACTGGATGATCGAGATTTGGAATTTTTCAAATTTAGGAATTCGGGAATTTAGGGATCAGAGGATTTGGGAATTTGGAGAAGTTAAGGAGTCTGAATTTGGGGGTTTAGAGGTATAAGAATACTTCAAAAAATTTGAGGAATTTGAGAAATTTGGAGAATTCGGGGAATTTGTGGAATTTGAGAAATTTGGGGAATTTAGGGTATTTAGAGAATTTGAGGATTTTGGAAAATGTAGAGAATTTGGGGAATTTGGGACATCTGGAGAATTTGGGGAATTTAGAGAATTTAGAGAATTCGAAGATTTTGGAAAATTTAGAGAAATTAGGGAATTTGGAGAATTTGGGGAATTTTTACAATTTGAGCATTCAGCGATCAGAAAGTTTGATGGGTTCAGAGAACTTGATGACTGTGAAAATTTGGGACTTTGAGAATTCGACAATCTGAGGATTTGAAGATTTTGAGAATTCTTAAATTTGCGAATTAAAATATTTTGAATATAATAATTTAAAAGAAGAATTTAATAATTTACAATTTCATATAAAGAATACTTTTACTACAAATTATTTAACGCCTATAATGATCGTATAATAAGTACATCGAATATGTCTATTGCCAAAAATCAATCAACCAATCAAATTCTCTAATGCATCGAAAATATTGACGAATGAAATTTTCAATAGCATGCGGTAACCCACGTGTCGTATCAAATAACGTTCACGAGCAATCCGACCAAAAATTAAAGAGAAATATAAAACATTTTATGCGTCGATGACTGCGGTTAAATCAAAATTCCCTAAACAATTTCCTGGTTAAAAAGCGTGCAGTACAGAAACGTTTGAATGGACAAAATACAAAAAGCTTCTGTTCCCATTTGCGGTGCAATTTTTCGCAAGGATCCACTTTTACCGTCGCAATCGGGCTTTATCGTTATAATCTTCATCCAGGGATTTATTTGTGACGTAGTGTCTCGACGCAACTGCATGATTGCAAAATATTTTCAACTTCAAAGGAAGCGCGTCAGAATCTGGTAACTTACTTCTCCACCAATGAACATTTGTCCGGTAATGGGTGGCAGGTTCGTGCATTTATGACCAGTTTGTAAGCGACCCTTTGTTAACTGACTCGTGTTTCGTATGTAGGAATTTCTGCGACTTGTTTCTCGCTGGCGTGTTTGCATTCAGTGGAAAAGTCTTTCAACCCTGAGAGTCGAGTATCTTTAGTCGTTTAAAAAGCTGCGATCCACTGTCTCCTGGCGTTTTATGTTTCTCCTCTGTTCATTCTCTGAGGTTTCCCCTTTACTGTCTGCTTCTTTGTACTAGGCGTTTTACTTGTGATATGTCCATGATATGAATAAAACGGACAATTTAATCGGAATAATATCGGTATTAATTTTAACGAAAACAGCAGTCGATTCATCTTCTCTTAAATAAATATGTACATTCTTCTTTAGAAGTTTGAGTACACTTAATGTACAGATATCATTTATTATAGATTAACTAGAATATCTATGAAAATATTGGTGACACAAGAAAATACTTTACACAAAAATATTACTTAATTGTACTCAAAATATACTCAATTTTATAGAATAACAATCTGTATCCAATGTTAAGGGATCTTGACCTTCATATCTTTCCTATACGTCTACATAAAAAAAGAATACCTTTATCATATAATTTATCCCCTCAAATCAAGTAACTTTTATCTGAAACAATACTTCGTATCATCAATATTTTGCAAGGTATTAAATCAGTACAATTTGAAACATCCTGTATATAAAATATAATAGAATATAATAAAATAAACAGACGATACAGAGCGTTAATGCATTACAGCCACAGAGCAATTTATTTGAAAAATATTAGCACGAGGTACCAGTTCTCTCAATTCAGTATGCACATTTGCTTCGCTGGTGTATCTTAGAACTCCCATACAGTTTCACCGTAAGAAGATTCGCGTACGTACACACGATGCAACAGCATGTATTTCTCGATGTTCACTGCAACTCCGAGAATCCTAACTTCGAAACACAACAACCACACTTCACTCTTAGAGAACTCTCGGTGTTCTAACATGAACGTGTATCATCGTTAAATGCGACGGTAGTTGCCCCTTGTTCAGGAACGTTTCATTGAATACGAAGCACCTGATCACGAAACGTATGAGAGAGTTAGACGAACTATCAAACTTCACTTTTGCCTCATAAAAATTCATTAGAAATTTTCTGCAAAGAGTTTTATCGTGAAACGTGTTCGATTTAGAGGTCAGTGAGCTTTGATACGTTCAAAACTCGAAGAGTTTTTATGGAAGGATTCGGTTATAAATTAAGGATTTAGATTTCTAAAAATGGAGGATATTGGTAAGCTAGTTTAAGCATTCGGATTTCTGGAAAAGGACAGGGAGAGAGATATGGGAGTTTAAGGATGTGATCTGGAAATTGAGAATTTTGGCATTTGAAGACCTAGAGATGTGGGAGTAAGGATTTGGACATCATTTTGTCATTTGAAAAGCTTGAAATATTGGGGTCTCAGGATACCTAGAAATTGAGGACCCTGCCAGTTGGTGACCTAGAGATGTCTAGAGATCTCTAGAGATGGTCTAAGGATTCGACTTTTTACATACTGAGGATATGGCATTTGGTGACTTGGAGATTTGTGAATCTAAGGATTCAGATTTCTAAAAAATGAGGATCTTGGTATTTGGTGAACTAGAGATATAGAAAAGAAGGACTCGGATATCTAGAAATTGAGGACCTTGCCAGTTGGTGACCTAGAGATGTCTAGAGATCTCTAGAGATGGTCTAAGGATTCGACTTTTTACATACTGAGGATATGGTATTTGGTGACTTGGAGATTTGTGAATCTAAGGATTCAGATTTCTAAAAAATGAGGATCTTGGTATTTGGTGAACTAGAGATATAGAAATGTAAGGACTCGGATATCTAGAAATTGAGGACCTTGCCAGTTGGTGACCTAGAGATGTCTAGAGATCTCTAGAGATGGTCTAAGGATTCGACTTTTTACATACTGAGGATATGGTATTTGGTGACTTGGAGATTTGTGAATCTAAGGATTCAGATTTCTAAAAAATGAGGATCTTGGTATTTGGTGAACTAGAGATATAGAAAAGAAGGACTCGGATATCTAGAAATTGAGGACCTTGCCAGTTGGTGACCTAGAGATGGAGGTCTAAGGATTCGACTTTCTACATACTGAGACTATGGCATTTGGTGACTTGGAGTCTAAGGATTCAGATTTCTAAAAAATGAGGATCTTGGTATTTAGAAGTTGAGGACCTTGCCAGTTGGTGATCTACAAATATAAAAATCTAAGGATTCGAATATTTAGAGATTAAGGATCCTGAAATTTAAGACTTAGGAACATCAGATTCTGATACAAATATGCAGAAACTGAGAATCCTGGTATTTGTTGACCTACAAATATGAAAATCCAAGTACTCGAATATTTAGGAATTGAGCATTCTAACATTTGATGACCTACAGATACGGGATTCAGAGTCATACCGAAATTGAAGATCTTGTTATTTGACCAAGAGATACGTAAATCTAAGTACTCGACAATCCAGAAATCTGGAGACCGTACAAAAGCTTTTAATCGACGTCGTAACGAATTCATCCAGCACATTTTGCAGAACGCAATCACGGGTCAACTATTCGGTTGAAGAAAGTAGCAAGGCATTTTGTTTGGTTTTCATCGCGTGAAAACGGTGGTAATCGTGCTCAGCGCCATTTCGGCGTGCTCGATCGTGGTACGTACGCGTTTACAGCAGAAGTACGAGGCCAACGTGCTTCTCGAGACGATAAAACGAGCGAGCCGTTACGAGAAGTTCTTTAGAGCCGGATTGCGATCTAACTTAAAATTAAATTGACCGCCGGATGATTCGGTGGACGGTGTTCACGTGCGCGTTGAGAACCCATAGACTTCCTTTCCCTGTCCGCCTTCGACGAACACTTTTCGTGTGGAACACGTACGTGAGCAGAAAGTACGAAACAGCTTAATGCACTTT
Organism: Megachile lagopoda; assembly: GCA_036983795.1. Taxonomy (NCBI): domain Eukaryota; kingdom Metazoa; phylum Arthropoda; class Insecta; order Hymenoptera; family Megachilidae; genus Megachile; species Megachile lagopoda. The sequence goes on from CM072800.1 coordinate 11,506,917, forward strand.
GAAGAGCGAGGGCGAAACCTTCGCAACGGATTATAGGTTGTCACTCTCTTTTAAGAAGGCGTACGTGCAGGGGTTGAAACGCGAGTCTGCCGCGGGGCTAAAAAATTAACGCCTCAAACGGAATTTCGTTTAGCCTATAATAGCCTATTATAGACCTTTGTGACTGAGATTGAAGACTCGAGAACTTCTTCGGAACTGTAGCGCGAAGAAAGGGAATCTTGAAGAGCTTTCAATTGGAAATTTATGGATTTTGATGCGAGTGAAAAATTACTTCTTAATCTCCCTCGTTATTTTAAAGTTCTTTGCCCGAACTTTCTGCGGTTTATGGTCGTTACAACTTTTCGTTCCGTTGAACGTTCAGTTACAGTTTTACACGGTAACGAAATAAAAGATATGATTAAAATGGAAGCTTTTAGTGAGGACGATCGAATAAATAAATTGCTACGAGAGTTGTTACGCAGCATGCAACATTCATTCGTCGGAAAATGCACCATGTAACCGCAGTATGAATAACCGTGGGTGTCCGTATTATACGGAATATGGGAACAAAATTGTGGTGAAGTTTCTGAAATGGTGAAGGATCTTGCCATATTTTTTTAAGATGAAGCAGAGTTACTCGTGGCAGTTTTCCTTGCGGAAATTATGGCAACGAACAAGGAAAGAGACATCCGACTTGTTCGCTTTTGGGGACTTTTGAGGATGTACAAATTTGAGGATTGAATTCAGAATTTGTGGTCATAGAGAAGATTTGGGATTTTGGAAAGAAGGAGTTTGGAAATTTAGAGATTTGAGAACATGGATTTGGGAATTTAAGGACATAGGAATAGAGATACTAGAATCTGGGGATATTGTGAGCTATGGATATTGGGACCTAGGGATATTGTGAACTATGGATACTGAGACCTAGGGATATTCTGATCTAGAGATATTGAAATCTAGAAGCATTGGGATCTGAAAATCCTTGGACCTAGATTTATTTGAATGCAGGGATATTGGAACTATAAAGATATTACTAGTTATGTTAGAATTTAGACATACGTGAATTAAAAAATTGAGAAAATTTAGAAAACTGAGAATCTCGAAACCTTAGGATCCAGAAATTTAGAAATATAAAAATTTGAGAATGTCGAAATTAAAAAATCTGATGATTTGAAAACGTGGGAGTACAGAAACCTGTAAGCTTGAAAATTTCAAAATTCAGGATTTCAAATCGAAGAGCATGAAAATTTAACAATTCGAAAATCTAAACATTCCATCTAAAAACATTCACAAACTTAGAAACACGAATATTATGAAATTAAAGAATTGAATAGACACGCGTGCACTCGTGGAAAGAAGGCATGCGTTGCAACTTGCACAGTGATTATTAAAACGCAAGCACGATCGGTATTAATAGTTTGACGGTCTACGATCGAATTTTCCTCGAATATAGTCTTTAATTTTCGTATCGTGGAGGTTATTTGTCGGGTATCCGCATCGTGTGGCGTTGTTCCAGGCAACGCGCGGCACTTTTGCGATTCAAAATTTTACGATCGACATAAAAGCCGTCAGCGTGCCGCATCGACACCGAACGACGGTGGCTACACGTATCGTTTTTTCTCGTCCGGTTTCATATCGATCGACTGCGTTCGGGAAGCGGCGAAATTTGGCGACAGGCAAAAATATACGGGAACAAGTTATTGCGAAGCCACGCTTCTGCCGTAACCGTAAAACAACGAAAAAGAGCGTTCACGTAGAGCTGTGTAATTTGCCGTGTAACAAGTTCAATATTAGACGAGCTGAATGCAGTTGAAAGAACAAACTGTGCTACCGAATACACATATGCCGTGTATATGAATCTCCGGTGTAAACATTCGGTACTGCCGTGTTTAGTTAGGGTACATTGTTTTTGGTCACGAGAGAATTTCTGCGACAGAGAATTTCTTGAACGCGGGGGATAACGTTGGAACTTTTATCATTTGTGAATTTGCGGTACCATTTTGGCGAAAATGGGGAGATATCTTAGATTCCCTAAGCAAATTCACTTGTTGATTCTTCGGTGGCGAAATTTTCTAATATGAAGTTTAGTAATTTGGCACTTGGGGATTTGGGGATTTAAGGACTTTGGGATTTGGGAATTTGGAGACTTGGAGATTTGCAGATTTGGGGACGTGAGGATTTGGAGATTTGGGGGTTTGAGGACTCAAGGATTTGGAAATTTGGAGATTTTGAGATTTTGGGAATTCGAGAATTTGAGGATTTGGAGATTTGGAGATTTGGGTATTTGGGGATTTGAGGATTTGGAGATTTTGGGATTTGAGCATTTAAGAATATGGGAATTTGTAGATTTGGAGGTTTGGAGATTTGTAGATTTGGGAATTTGAACATTTGGAGACTTCGAGACTGAAAATTTGGGAATTTCGGTATTTAAAGATTTGAGGATTTGGGGATTTGAAGATTTGCGGACTTGGGGATTTGAGGATTTGGTAATTTGATAATTTAGGTATTTCGAAGCTTAAGCATTTGAAGATTTGAAGATTTGAGGATTTGGTAATTTAATAATTTAGGAGTTAAGGTATTTCAACGCTTAAACATTTAAGGATTTAAAGCCTTGAGCATTCCGAGATTCAATGACTTTAAAATTTAGGTATTTGATGACGACAAATTTAGAAACCTAGAATGTTATTTAAAATTTTGTAAAATATATATTGATGAACGTTAATAATTATTTCAGAGTTCAATAAAATAATTGTGAACATTTTTAATCTGTAATAGGACTCCAGAAGTGGTCAAGAAAGAAATATTCGTTCATAGTAACGTGGATGCATATTCTGAAGAGTACTACATGAATCATAAACGAAGAGGTGTTGCGATAATCTTGAGTCATAGAAAATTCAAATCAATGAAAAATAGAGCTGGCGCGGAAAAGGATACAATGGATCTCGCCACTACGTTGGACAAACTCCATTTTGACGTTCGAATCTTCAATGATCCAACCTTGAAGAAGATTATGGATATACTGGAAAAGAGTAAGTAAATATTCAATTCTATGATGCCTTTTAAACTTCTAATAGCGTGAAATAAAAATTTCAATGATAATTTAAAATAATTCAATGGTATAATTGAAATCTTTTGTATTATCTAAAAATATTGTGAGAAAATATTTAACACGTTTTGCATTTAACACGTTGACTATTTTAATGGTTATCTACGAAGGATTTAGGGACATGAGAATTGATTTGAATATTCAATAATTTGGAAATCTAGAAATTTAAGAGATTCGAAAAATTAAAAATTCAATAAGTTAAAAGTTCAATTGAAAAATTTGGAATTTGCAAAAATTCGAAAGTTCAACATTTTACAAATTTTGCACTAATTGAATAGAAATAGAAATTCACAAATTTTATACTAATTCAATAGAAAACTAACTTAAAATTGTTTATTTAAGATCTCCAAGATAATCAACGTGTTAAATAACTGTAAAGGTTATTCGATAGGACTCGAAACATACGTGACGTAACATTAAACACAAAAACTGACAAAAAGTGCATATTACAAACAAGAGTGTTCAAATGGCACTTTCTGTCAACGTGGCCAAAATTTCAAATTCGCTTCGTGGTTGCACAATTAATTATCTCTGAACTGATGAATAGCTTTGCGAGCGTTAATCATTCGTCAAATCAACGCAACCATTTGAACGGAATTCATGAAAGAACCATATATGTAAAGTATCGTCGAGAATTACAGGAGCACCATTATCCTAATTAAAATAAATTTTATTGGATCTACCAGGAAATTCTGATTCGAAACAGTTTATGCGAAATACGAGTGTGACTGGATAACGCGATTTGGGACATGGAACACGTTTCATACGTAGTCGGGGACAGATTTTAATCATTTTTCTGTGCTGCTCGTTAAACAACGCGCAATTCGTAAAAACCGACGGAAATGAAAATACACGAAATAATTCATTTCGGTCGCCTTCCCATAACGAGTCGCATTTCCATTATTTCACTAACACCGTTTCACTTTAGTTCGCCGCGTTATGTTTTCGCCTTAACATCAATGGATAGAAGTTTACGCAGATGCATCAATTATCTCGAATTTTTATAACGATTTTAACCCTTTGTTCTCGAGAGGTACCATTCGGTTTAATCCTGTGATTACAGGTACTTTTTGTACTTTTTTTAAAAATAAATTTTAATTTAATTTTAATTTTATTTATTTCTATTTTAAAAGATTTTCTTTGTATTTATTTTATTTTTTATAATATTTGTAGTATTTTATTTCCTGTGATTTATTCTTATTTATTATTTCATTCTTTTCTTCGCTATCTGATTTCCTTCATTCAGAGAACAAGTACCGTAAAATATTCCAATTAGTCCTGTAATTTGTCCTTGTTTATTAATACATTGCTTTCTTCACTATCTAATTTCTTTCATTCAGAGAATAAATACGGTTAAAAATTTCTGCTAGTCTTATAATTTATTCTCATTTATTCACTCTCTTCTTCACTTACTTCTTCCATTCAGGAAACAAATCCAGTGAAATATTTTTATTAGTCCTGTGATTCATTCTCATTTATTAATTTTCTTCTTCATTTACCAACTTCATTCATTAATTCCTCTGCATTCGTTCATTCTTCCCTTCATTATTTTTGAAATTGTCCATATACTCATAAAATTGTTTCAGCCATTAACAGCATTGAGGGAAGCACTAACCACGATATTCGACTATAATTAACTACCCCAATAATACATAATAAACGCAGAATACATGACACAGGGTGCAATTCGTCAGAAAGATAAACCCTTTCCACTGAGTACATTCGGGACATATTCGTTGGTAGGTCGGTGAATAGTGTTCCCTAAATTCCCTCGGGCTGCGGAGACTCGTAAAACGCTCGTAAAATTCACGTGGCAGGGTCCTCGGAACCTTAGAGCTCGACAAATCGTGAGTAAACCGTTCGAGAAAGGGGACAGAAACGAAAACCGTGGTCGTTCGCGAAAAGTCGACAGATTCGTCGTACCGTTTGATTTTCCTCTTTGCTTACTGTTCATCTATTCAAATATTGACACAATAGGCGTCGCCCGTCACCGCGACTGTGTCCGACATACATTTATCAAACCCTTTGTTATCGTCGGACAAAGATGTTCTTACGTTGTCGTGGAAGCGTGAAGCTCGTAAATCGTGCGACAGTTATCTATGTAGATGGTAACAGTCGTATCTGGAAGGTTTCGTTTAAAAAGCTCTCTTTGTATCTGCTATCGGAATGATGAATTTCAATGAACGCGTTCTGGTTGCGTCACTTCATCTCCGCGTCACCGCGATACCTCTTTTAATTCCTTTCGTGCATCAACGGCGATAAACAACGAGTTTATTCGTCTGGAATATTTTGGTCGATTTGAGAGATACGAGTAACGCTTTAGAGACAAGCAAAGTTTGTGACAGGTGCTGTGGATGGTTGTTGCATTCATTAACTGGGTGGAGGTCACGACAAATTTGAATCCCCTAGAATGCAGATTAGATTCACACGAAGTTAGGAGTACGACTCTGTAGAATTAGAAATTTTTAATTTGCCGATGAGAGAATCTGTAAACTTACAAATTTTTCTCGAAGTTGTTGGAAAATTAGGAACATTTAAGATATAGCTATATCGAATTTTTAGATTATTGTAAATATCTAAACATTCGAATTTTTAAATTGCACAATTCTTATATCTCGAAGTTCACATATACTCACACTATATCTTTACATTCATATACACGTATACCCCACGTTTCTATATCTACAAATATTCCACATATCTACATTTCTTCCACCCCAAACTCATATCGCTTTTCTACATTTTTAAATTCCAATACACTTTATTTTCTGCATCCCCAAATTTCTATTTCAAACTCACATCACCAAAATTCTGTACTTCCAAATTCCTATATTCGCAAATACTCATATCATCGATATATTTCCAAATTCCTATATCCCCAAATTCTCATATCTAAATTCTCAGGTTACTAAATTCCTACATCCCCAAATTCTCGCATCTTCAACCTGCAGTATTTCTCATATAATCAAATTCCAGTGTCTCTAAATTCCCTAGTCTCGAAATTTCGATACCCTCAAATACCCATCTCTGTAAACTCTTATATTATTAAATTCATATATTAGTTCTATATCTAAGTTTCCATAGTCCTAAATTCCTACGTTCCCAAATTACCACATCACATTCCTATATTAGCAAATATTCTCAAATTCCCATTTTTTAATACATAAATTAAAAAACTCGATAATTTGAATATTCAGAAACCGTCAAATTATGAAATGAATTTTAATATAGTACGAATAATTAATTAATGCCGACTGACTAATTGAGTCTGACTAATAATAGAATCAAAAGGTAACAATTTGTCGTTATTAATTTTTGTCATGTTATATTATTCAGGATTTCAAATAAACTTCTATGTACTATAATTAAATTCTATGCATGGAGGTTTTTCTTTTACTAAAACATCAAAGAGATTTTTTCAATGAAATTGCCGTTACTGAAATTTGTATACTAATTCAGAATATATTGCAATAATTTGCGTTATGGGAAATTGTTAATGAAGAGAGCAATATTGTTAATAATACCGGTAACGATACTTTAATGTAGAACGATCGATTCAATTTTCCTCCATGTTGGCCGCGTTCGAATATATCGCAAACAATATCACGAAACGCAATAATGTGCAACTCAATATTGACGTAATTAAGTATTTCCATTTGCAATGAGTATTAATAATACTTAACCAAAATGTAGCTGTAAAATATTGTATACTTCTGTTTCGTTCGAAATAGTTGTTTGTCTCAAACGCGAATCGAAAATGATAATAAATTTGATCGCGATTTTAGAAGGGAAAAGAGGTACGAACGATAATTTAAAAATTCACAATATGAAATTTTTCTCGGAGATATTTTACTCGTCGCAAATCGTTTTAAAAGATCGTGTTGGAGGATTGAATCGTTCGAAAATCTTACTCCTTGAATTCCAGTCGATCTCTACAAAAGTTCCGTCTGTTACCAATTTTCTTCTCCACTCGAACGCGTTGAATTTTCCCTCTCTAAATCATCCGCTTCAACACCTACCTATTTATTATTCCATTTTTATTTCAAACTATCGATAAAAATACGCGTTTAGTACCACTCTACAGATGCAGCCAGGTAAAATAAATGATTGATAATAATAAGAATAAACAATTTGGAAATTGTTATGATTTTTCATTCTGTTTATAATATTAGTGTAAAACCATACCGAACTTCATGATATTAGTATAAAAGCATAATGAACTTTATAATATTAGTATAAATTAATATAAAACATAAATGATATAAATAATGTTTATACGTAAATTGATACAGAAATGTACGTACATAAATCCATACAGATAATATTATATCTATACAGTATAATATAAACGATCTTTGATAATACAGATAATCTTTGATTATTTTTCACAATATAAATCTCTGATCATCTTTCGTAATATAAATAATCTTTCATTACCTTCGATAATATAGACAATATTTATACAGCAATAAATTTCAAGCTTTTATTTGAACTCTTCTTCGTCGACACAAAATTTCGTTTAAAATCGAACAATCAGTTACAGCATATTTTTATTAAAAATGTCACATCACGCGTCATGAAATTGGCTATTTAAGTGAATAATATGTCGTTTGATATTGTGGCGGTGTTCGTAAATCGCTGCGATATAAAATGGTAGCGATATAAAGTGTACTGCAATGAAAAATTCAAGAAATTTCCGCTCATACGGTTTTCTTTGCTTACGTGCAATATAACAGATCGGGTTAGTATCGGTGACATTTATATACCCTGTTGTTCGATAAAATTTCGCATAAAAACATGGATGTTGTTCGATGCTCGTCAATAACCTCTAGAGTACTCTTTATTGAAAGCTTCGCGAAGAAGAAAGGGTAGTGACTATATCTTGAGCACGATTGTCCCGACATGGATAATGATACTGTCGATGAATAAGCATCAGGAGAAGTTGCACAAACATTTTACAATGAAACGAGCTCATTAACCGTCCTGTTACCTTGGATGGTAACTGGTTTTCAGCAAGATATAGCCTAGCAGAGACAATCACGCGAAACAGGAACGTGAGGGCGTGGTAGAGCAGAAAGTCGGATGATCACAGAACTTTATAATAAGCGAGAAAACTTTTCATATTCCGTTGGCCGGGAATACGTCAAGATATATCGCGTCCAGTTTATAACTATTTCCTCCTCTTCCATCCCTTTTCCTTTTTCATCCGTGTCGGAGTTCTTCCTGTCTCGTCTGTTTCCTTTTTTATTTACGCGCCTCTTCTGCAGTCGATTCGATTTCAACGGATGAACAATTAAATTCCGTTCGAGTCACTTTGCTATCGCGAACGCTCCGCCATAGTATTTGATATAATTGGAGCTGATAGCGAGAAAAAGTCGACTAACAAAGAATTCCGATTTTAATCAATCAAATCGCGTTTAATTGAGACTATTTACTTGGAACTTATCGGGTCTTTGGAGAGCGATGACCGAACCTTAATCGAAAGAAAATTTTACGGACTTTTAATACTTATTTCATTGAAATTAGTTTGACAAATTAAATGCTCAATAATAATAGACATGCTACGTATCACTGATTTATTGAATTATTAAATATTATCACAATGAATTACTATATTGAATTGTTAAATAAACTAAATTAAATTTTTTACGTGTGTATTAACCTCGTTCTGATATATTAAACTTCTTTCTGCAGAATTCTGTTATACGTTCACATTTTCCTACGGTATCTTTTATTATTTTTCGTTGAATAATTTAATTTTCTACCAAAGTTCTCTGTTTTCCTTTTACGTATGTTTCGCACCAACATCAGCTAACGTAACAGGATAACATTATTCTACATACATTCATTTGCATTGAATAATTTAATAATTAAATTCTTCAATTCTGGATTTTACTGCTCGAAATCTTAATCCATTCACGATTGTACGTCAAGATATTAATAATTTTTATAATTCTGTACTATGTTATACCTAGAACAGATTAATAAAAAATTACATATGGGAGCATTCATAAATGACTAAAATGGAATGCATAATATAAATGTAAATATACTGAATGAAATTACGTAAAAAATTGCATAACAAATTTATGCACTCGTCAGATGTTAAATATTCATTTTTAATTAATCCAACGATAATCGAATGTGTCAATACGTCCACCGTTCAGCGTCAATTATTTTATAACCTCCAGTTTTCTTTTCTCTTCACGGATAGGTTGTTTCATTAATAAACCTTATGGAACAGCAATAAAATATTAAAATCTGCCGCACGTGTATGGAACAACTTTCACGCGGCAAGTAATTGAACTTTAATCGAATTTTAATTACTCAAAGATTCATTAGGCGTCACATCGCGACTCGGTTGTGCGCTTCAATTAAATTCGATTCAATGTTTAATTGACCATTTACTCGGAGCTTTTGTTATTAGAAGAAACAGCGTCGAAAGGAACTAGGATTATTGACATTTTCTAGCTGGGAAGAAATCAACGTTATAATCCCTTGCTTTCAAAAATCAAACATTCTGTTACCTCATTGTTTCACGGAACAAAAGCGTATCTTTCGTCGTGCCTTTTCTGCGCAATTTTTCTCTGACGTAAAGTCGTTTCAAGTCGCTTAACAGAAGAAGCTTACACGATTTCGCGATTTCAGAGCAAAGAATTTAGTTTGTTCTCATGAAATATATTTTCTATCATACGTTTCCTACACGATACTGCACCACTCCTTAAATTCTCTAAATTTCGCGCGGTAGTTTTCTGCTGACATTTTTTGGCGTAAATATTGTTTTTAAAAACGCACTGTACAAGTTTCAAAATATTGAAATTCTGTTATTTAGAAATTGCAAGATAGAAAATGTTACTAAATCGTCGGATCTTTCAAGTGCTGAATGTACAAATTCTTTATTTCACACATTTAGAATGATAGAAATATAAAAAACACATAAATTCGGTAGCTTGAAAATTTACAAATATACAAGTATCAATTTTTCAAATCTGCAAAAACACAGATTTCGATATATAGGAATCGATACTTCCATCGCCAAATGTAAAAACTTCCACAGGTCCAAACGATCAGATTTCTAAATTTTTCATTGTAAACATTTTAAAAACCAACCTCCATATTTCCGAATGTACAGGAAAATTTCGAAAACAAGAAACTCAGCAATTTACGAATATAAAATGTCCAAATTTGAAATAAAACCGATACTCGAGTGGCTGCAGCGGAGATTAACGAGATATCCGGTTGTAAAAAGGTGCTTGGACGCGCAAAAAGTTGTTCGGAAAGTTATTTCAAACACGTAACCGTGGAAATTGCTTAACTTGACAATAGTTGAGTAAAAAAGTTCGCCACTATTTTTAATGCTACGATATCCAATGGCTGGCACCGCTCCACGTTCGATTCTGAATCTTGCGACAAGTTTTTTTCACCCGATCGAGCACTTTATTTTTCGTTTTAATCATCGCGAGAATACGAGTTCATTATCGTCGCGATATTTCCGGGTTGATGATCCACGGCAGCAGCTTTTGCTTCTTTTGATCTATCTGCCATCCCCGTTCGTCCGAATAAACACCATTATTCCCCTATTTCTTCTTTTTTTTTTCGCGTTTCCCGTCGGTGTAGAAAGCAACGTATCGTCGCCACTGGATCCGATATCGGCAAGCAAAAAAACAAGCGAATACGCGACGTTTATTTGCAGAGCAAACAGTGTTCTGGTCGGTTCTCATCGAACAATGCCGACTGAAACGGGTGAAAACAGGGAGCGACTGGTAAACAGTTAAATATTCCCGTTGGAACGGTGCAATTTGTCCGGCAGGTTTTTAATTTACAGAAAAAATACGGCTGAGGTGTAATTAAAAGTAGGTGGGCAACTAACGAGAACTAAGCAGCGTTTTCAACGACGTAACGAGTGGCCGCCGCTGTATTCATGCAACAGTCAAGGATAAATACACGGTGCGGGAAACGGGGTGAAAACGTTCGAGCCAATTATCCGTGGTTCGAATAACAATACGCGACACGATTTAATAATTCGGTTCACGGCCGGATAGTTGGTTGTTTCATGATTCGCCACGTGTTAAGACTTGTTCACGCTGGCTTGTTGCCAAAGGGATATGTTGCAGACTCGACATACAGAGATCAAACGATACCGATTTCATTTTGATATGATTCGTGTTAGCTGTTGGATATCGCTTTAAGCCGGTGACTGATCTTTTTGAGGATCAAATTTTATACATTATTTTTTTAACCCTTTGCACTCCTCAATTTTCTTTACCCACCAACTCTTTGATTTGCGAAATAGATCACGACAGGGGTTCTCATAAGAAAAAGGATGGAGATCAAAATGCAAAAGTGCAGAGTATGTGAGAAATATTTTTTTCATTTATTATAAGTATTAAATAAATGAAAATATATGTTATCTTAATCTGATAGGTATATGTATGTTATCTTAATCTGATAAATGTGTGTGTGTTATCTATACCTGAATTATTTAAGAGGTCCAAGAAAAATGTGACGAACCACTCGACATAGGAGTGCAAAGGGTTAATACTAGCCCGTGTCTCACTAAGTTAATAGTATAATAGTCACATTTCAGTATGTTCAAACGATGTTTTAATCAAATGGATATCTTTACCCCAGTTTAGTTAAGAAGTTAAGAGTTTCAGGCGAAATTTAATTATACCAAGTAATGGAGCAGATCTTGAGAGAGTCATCAAAGGAAGTCATAAAATGAACTTAGTTTTTAATTGTCTCGAAACATGATATATTGCCAGTGATCACTGTTTGATTCGAGGAACTTGGAAGTTGTCATATAAAAATCTTCAACTTTCTAAATTTCCAAGTTCCTGAATTTATAAATTTCTTAACTTTTTAATTTCTGAATTTCCGAAATGATGTGAACCACGTTGAAATACTTCATACATATGTATTTGATCAAGTTGTTCATTTTGTATATTTCAAACAATTTAAATGAACCAAGAAACATTCATGAGGAAATAATCGATTGGCCATTGTATGGAGACTTCATTATGTGCAATGCAAACATCGACAACACAGTTTGAGCAACGTTTATCGAAATAGTTCGGAATTCTACGAACTCAGCCGATCTTGTCAAGCTTCAAGTTAATAATTCAAACATTATTGATCTCATCGGTAAGACCAAATTGGAAGGACATTTCTAGCATAGATTAAATAAAAATGTTCTGGTCTATTTTTCAGAAGTATTATGAAAACAGAGGATTTGAATTCGTACTCGTTCGTTTGCTCTGAAAACTGTATCGAATGCCGGAAGCACGGAGCAAATATAGCTTTAGCAGTTTTGCTTCCTCCTCGTTCATAATTTCTGCCTTTTGGAGTGCAATTTTCGCGATCCGCGTTTCGGGTAATTTCATTTTACAATTGCGCATAAAAGTACCAAGTAACTCTGGAGAGAAAGCTTTTTGAAGTTTCGGTCAACATGAATGATATAACGATTTCTGTTGTCATTATTTTAAGCACAAATGTGTTATGGATAAAGGTGTCGAACAGTTTTCGTTTATTTAATTACATTTCAACACTTTAATTACTACGATATTTACAGAGTGCAGCGTTTACGTAATTTCGTTGTTATTCCATAAATATGATTGCTGGTAGATGTACAGGTAATTCTGGAATCGAGATGCACGGCAAATATTAATAGCAGATGTAAAGTAACACCATATATAACTGTAAATATTAATACGATGTGTACACACTGTACGATGCATTGCGGTACTGATCCATCACGATGAGATACGAAATTAAATTACCTTTCAAAAATATGATTTTCTGCTATTGTGTTTTCTGATACATTTAATCAATATTGAACATATCTGTTAACTTAATAAAGGGGTTTTTCATACTTTTGAAACATAATTCAATTTTATGTATCGTCACCGTGGACTAGTGCTGCAATTCACCGCGTCGTGTGCACAAATCGTATTAGTGTATAACGTCAGTGACGATTTATGCGACGTCAGTGGCGATTTATGTGACTGTTTGTTTCTATATACGTCTAATATTTACTAGAACATAACAGTACCTACTACAATTATACATGTATCCACAAATATATTTTTAACCCCTTGCACATGATTAATTTGTCAGGTGCCTCAGTCAGAAATAATCACAGCTATAATATTGAAACAGGCAAATAAAGTTGAAATGTTGTATCAATATTATACAATCATTGACAAATTATAGTTGGACTTGAACTTAAAGTTGAAGCATATTAAAAATTCGAGTAAAGTCACAGCTGAGGTACGAGTGCCTCATGTGTTACACATACGCCTGTTTCCACATATGTCAATATAAATTTGATTCTATAAAAAGAAATTGAAAATGTACACTAGAATTGTTTTATACGCAATCTCATTTTAAAAACTGAATGGAAGAAATGAGAGAAGACTGCATTTTGGGAGAATATAGGAAAATCTTGAGGTACATGTATACAGTGCCTGGTAATATAATGCGAGACCAGATAGGAGGACGTTGAGAGATTTAATCGTTTATCGGTGTCAGGAGTCTTAAATCTAACGTGACCCGCCTGTCGATTTCGGGCGAATTTTGCGCTCACGACGTGCCATCTCTTTGTTTTTCACGAATTCAATCGAGTCGGTTCGAACGAGTTTTCCCACGCGTTGAGCGGCTTTCCGAACGACTGCAAATGAAAAATCCAATGCATCCGACGGATTTTCGTTTGATGATCCGAAAAAGCATGCCACCGAGAACTTTCAACGAGTAGATTTTTCATTTTCGAACGTTCCGACATTCTGTACGATTCATTTTTTTCTACCCCTTCAAACCCACGCGTTCGCAAAAATTGAATAATTCATGCACAGTTTTGTGAGCAAAAATTTTCTGTTCCAGTGGAAAACTTTGCAACTTCGTGTAAATATAAAACGAGGTACCGATATGTTTTTTTATTTCTGCGCTATGAGAACGGCAATATTGTGAAGCTGAAGTTCATTCGATGTTTGATATTGTATGAAAACTGTCGCGAATTTCATTCTACGCTGTAATGTGCTTTTGTTCTCATTTCGCTCGTTTAATACCGAATTTTCTTCTCAGTCTGTTTACGTACGTGTGTTAATTTCGTTTCGCGTTCCGCGAATTTTCATCGTGTTTCGGTTCTTGGTATTCTTTTCAGCTTTCTATTTAGGTTTATAATTTTATTTTTGGGACGTCAAAACATAGTCGGAACGGTACAAAAGAATTTCTTCGTTGCCACTTTCAGAGCTTGACAATCAGTATAATTACCATCTAATGTTATTTTATTTTAAAAACGAGGAAGGGTATTGATACACTTTTTAAGACAGAACTCTTAGAATTTGAAAGAACGATTTCAATTTCTTTGAGAAGCTAGAATTCATACATTTCGAGATCCTCAATATTAATTAGCAATATTGTATTATTAACATCCATACTAAAAGGTCTGTAAAAGGTTAATGGTCAAGAAAAGGAAAGCAATATTTCTCTTCAAATTCGAGAAATTTATAAATCCTTTTGACAGAAATCCAACAAATTTTATGAAAATAAAAATCAACGTACTCAGCAATTTTTCAATATTGCACAACGTATGCATACGAAAGGAGAGGAATTATAGAAAATCGGTTTTGAACGATTTTCCTCTTCCGCGGATATAATTAGAAGAAAAAAAACTCGAATAGAAATGGACGTAATCGTGTCACGTATAAACGCTTATCGACTCGAACATCGGCAAATTACGGAAACTGTTCACGCAGAAAAACGTGACCGGGACACACGGCTTAATTATTTGCATTTCTTTCCGATAATTCACGGTCCTCTTCCCTCTTCCATGTTCCTGACATGCTATATTTTCTTCTCTGAGTGTTCGACCTTTCGTGCATCTCGGGTCACTGAGTGGTGCACAGAGAGACTCCTCGTACACCCTCACCAAAAGCTGCATTTCAGCCTTTGCTTTTAACGTCGAACCTACGAACCTTTCATGACCGTATACCATGTACAGGATCTTTCGTAATACGCGGATAGAAATTTACGGGTGAATTTATGAAAACCTAGCGGATTCGCTCACCCGTTTCCTGGACGTATAATCGCCGGATCTAAAACGTTTACGGAATTAATTCACAGTAACACATTAATTTGTTAACATTCTTTTCTTGTAGCAGTTACATTGTTTTGTAACAATTCATTTTTATAATGGGACTTTTGGGACTTTTCGAACAGTTATCAATAATACAACGCTCCTTCTGTTGACACTACTTTATATTTCTACATACGTTATTCTAAAATTTCTGTTCATTAACCTTCAGAGTGTAGAGTCGGAACAGAGACATAACTGATCAAATAGAAATAATTATCGAACGGTAAACACTTATTTTTGTACAGTGATATTTCAAAGAAAGGTGTAAAGAATACAACCTACAAACGTTTATTCTACTGTTTATGAATCACATATCTTTGCTATTAAAAATTACTGTTTTTAAGTAAACAGTAATAAACTTTTAACATAGATCAGATTAAATAATTTACATTTGTGAACCGTAACTTGTAACGACTTCATAGTTTTTTTTACAAGCAGTGCTTAAGTGGCCGCCATTACGTGTTTTCCCTAATCCCACCTAACCTCAAATGTACGTTTCAACGAAATACTCTTGCTAAGAATGTAACAATAGCTGCCGTGTTATTAATTATAGGGGACAGTTTAGCATTTAACTATGTTGCAAATTACCCACGAGGTACATACTCTGTACGTTTAAGTATCCTTTGTCTACTCGAAACCATTTCGCTCGGTTCACTGTAGTAGTTCTTTGTCGCGTTTCTGTTTCGCAATTAATTACACCAGAGCTGATTTGTTTGAATTAACTACTCCATTGAAGCAAACAACACGGCGCGTTGTCACGGGTAATGTTTCGTTAAAACAGACACAAATCGACGGAGTCGAGTTCTTCGGATGCTTTGCCGACTTTGCGCAGGTTGGTCCTTCTGTAATTTCACCTAACAAATCTACATATCGAAGAGTAACGTTTGAATTTCGCAGTGAAGTAATGTAGATATCAATTTAGATTTGAAAGTTTTAAGTTAAGAGGTCAGAACTGAACACTTGCCGCCTTTTAAACGTTCGAAGTTTCTTCTTTATGGCGTCGCGAGGTTTTTCTTTCGAGATTCGTGCTTCGAGATAAGGAATTTCGAAACTTGAATGAAGAACACGGGCGAAGTTGACAACGTTATTGTAGATAATTAAAATTAACTTTTTTGCATAATATCAGGTTAACAATTCCAACATTTAATTGTACGAAATGAAGTTGTACTGAATACATTTACGATTCAAGTCGTTTGCAGATATTTCATTGTTTATCCATAATTATTTACTGCAATTTATAAATAGTTGATATTACGATATTTTCTCCAAAACGTTAAATTTCATGCAGGAAACAGACATGCATTAATCACATCCTGAACTGTTCTTCCAACAGAACAGTCACACGAAGCAATTTCAAAGTTCTATAAAACCTTTCCCATTTTCTCGCAGTCTGCGCGTAACAAAAACATATCAAGGGTATCCACATATTGTTTTATACTCGTGTACAAAGTATAAATGAATTATCATGCACGAAGCAGACAATGGAAATGAACGGTTCAAGAGATGAAACGCAAAATGAATGAAAATTCCACAATTACTTCTCACACGAGAATAAACCGCTGAAAAGATAATTAAATTCAGGTTTAATGACGTGCAAAATTTCTACATGGATCTACTTTTAACTTCATATAAAGAGGAAACTTGTACACGTGATAATTTATTTAAAGTGTTCTTTACTTTTCTCTATAATTTCATTTCATACGATTTCAAGTTCATGCCAGATTTTCTCTCTCGAAAATTCGAATTTTTTAACAAGATTAATCGTTGGGTCAAGTAAAGGAAAAAGAAATTTTATTTAATTAACAGGTTGATTAAAGTAAGAAGTGGTATTGGAAATAAATGTACAGTACGGAGCTGAAAAATGAAAAAATATTCTAACTTCATAAAAATGATCATTTCTTCCTCTTTTATTTCACAAAAACGAATGACTTTTGATGATTTTAAATATCGCAACGATCAATCAAAATTAAATTTCCAAACGATTTAGAAATCTAAAAGACTGCAACAAAGGGTAACAAAGATTGTCAACTCAGATTAATCTCGTTCGCAGTGAAAACGGAATACGCGTGTTGCGAGCAATTAAAACTATTTCGTTGAAAATTGTCGCATTAAACTCGTACGAAGACAGAAACTCAACAGAAGGAATGGGTTTATAGATCCGAAACAGCGCACAGGCTTGCTGTACCAGATTTAATGAAAGGATTAATTAATTCAGTGTGGTCGACAATAGTGGTGACCGAGCTGTTTACCGTGATGGGTCATACGCAAGCAAATCAAGAGGTTAACTACGGCACGTATTGTTCGTTTAACCCCTCACCCTTTCCAATTTCGCTGTTGTGTTACCGCAGTAAACACTGTCGGACTTGAAAATCACTTTTGCAAACAATTCGATCGCTTTCATTAAATGATACTACAAACGAATTCTAGCAAATCCTTCGAATCGGACGTTCGTGTCGTAGTAATTGCAAGTATAACAATTTTACAGTCCTTGACGGTGTAACTGTTTGGTGGTAGTTTAGGACGTTGGGATCTTGGAATTTTAGTGACTCGTGATTTTAGGATTTTGGGACTGTCGAACTTCAGAACTTTGGAAATTTGGAGCTTTAGGTAGAATTTTGGGTTTTGGAATTTTGAAATTTTTGAATTTTTGAATTTTGAAATTTTGAGTTTTGGAATTTTGGAATTTTGAGTTTTGGAATTTTGGAATTTTAGAATTTTGAAATTTTGAAATTTTAGAATTATGGAATTTTGAAACTTTGGAATTATGGAATTATGGAATTTTGGAATTTCGGCATTTTGGAATTTTGGGTTTTGGAATTTTGGAATTTTGGGTTTTGGAATTTTGGAATTTTGGGTCTTGGAATTTTGGAATTTTTAAATTTTGGAATTCTGGAATTTTGGAATTTTGAAATTTTTTAATTCTGGAATTTTTGAATCTTGAAATTTTGGAGTTTTGCAATTTCAGAATTTTGAAATTTTAGAATTATGGAATTATGGAATTATGGAATTTTTGAATTTTGAAACTTTGGAATTATGGAATTATGGAATTTTGGAATTTAGGCATTTTGAAATGTTGGATTTTGGAATTTTTGAATTTTGAAAGTTTGCAATGTTGAATTTTGGAACTTTCCAACTTTATAACTGGAATAATAAAGTTTTAGAAATGAACTATCAGAATAAAGTCCACTTCTTATATGAACATATTCAGATCGTGATGTTTTACTAGCAGTAAACACTGTTTTTCTTCATCGTCTCTGGCAACTAATCCTTAATAAATCCTAGATTTCTTGAGAATTTAATGTATGATCTCATCACTGAAACTATTAATAAGTACACATAAAATATAATAAATTAATATTAGTTAATATAATGAAATGTAGATGAATTATAATTCGCGCGTGGGCATAATGCGTTGATAGTTATAAGGCCCGCCGTTGTCGCTCTCGTCGATTGCTTCGCATCATCGTTCGTTGAACGTAGACCATGTATGTTTTTCGTTTAATACTACTCTAGTTTCCTTTTTAATACGTGAAAATGATATATAGTAAAACATTTCTCAGTGTAGAGAAAAAACGAAGATATTAATTATTTAAAAACTTGAATATCAAACAGCAGCCAACGAAGGTAAGTTCACCATCTAAAACAGAATTGACCATTTCCAACGTCACGTATGAAACTCGAGCACCTGTAGTGTCATATTTCTCTGTTCATCCCTGCGACGTTAATCGTAATTGAAGTTGATATATCAAAATGTACCACGCGACGGTATAACCTAAACACGTAGGAACAGATATCCTTGCGGTTAGCACGTGATTCTCAGGGACGGACATCGAAATGGCGCGGTGAACTTAGCTTTCCCAATATTGTTCCCCGGATCAGCTACTTTGGCAAACAGTCGGTAGCCGTTATCACGGGGCCAGCATCGAATTAATTAATGCTTTCATTAAAGCCGCTGCGGAAGACCACACGGATGCCGACTGTCTGGTTGTAGTCGCCATGACACATGGTGAAACGCATACGCTACATTCGTACGAAAATCAGTATTCGGTCGATATGCTGTGGAACTATTTCATCGGCGAACAATGCCCCACCTTGATCGGAAAACCGAAGCTCTTCTTCATCCAGGTGAGCATTACGTTTTATTGTTATCGAATTAACAGCTTACCGAACGGAAGCCTATTATAACACCTTGGCGACCGTGTTCGGCGATAAAACCTAATACGAACTATAAAACGGGACTGCGATTGGTTTTTAACGCGTTAAATGCTCCGGCTAAGACCGATGCGAAAACGCGACACGATTATATTATATTGGAAACGAAATTTACGGCTTTTTCAATTACTTTGTTCTAAATCTTCAGTTTTAGAGAAAAGATTAGTGAAAGTATGATAGAATATTGTTATTTGGTATGGTGCTTAGATTAATTTATTTGTGATTAACATTTTTATCGATAAATTTTATAGTAGAATTAAATGAAGATCGGAAATTTGTAAGATATTAGTTATTGGGATATGGCAGTATATGAGTGTACGATTTTTTCAAAATTAAGTACTTAAATTTTAGTACCAAAAATTGACTCACATTTTCAAATCTCCAAATTTTCCAATTCTTAAATTTCAAAATCTTAATTACATTTTAATTAATTTGACACCTTAGTCATATATTACGAAAATATTTATTATAATCATAAAATCATTCATTTAAAAGTGTAAAATCATTTCGTATAAAAGAAAGTTTAACTCTCTATAATAAATGTTGTGGACATATGTATGTAAACGACAGATATTTAAAACCATAACGGGTCATTATAAAATGCAAATGATATTAACCGTTTGATTAAATAATCAAAACGTTAGCTTTCCGTTCTTCATCAATTAATGTGCAATTCATACGCTGCTAATGAATTTGCTTTGCGCAACATTTTAGCCTGTAGCGTTCATCTATCGGAGACAGAATTCGTTTATCGATAATTATTCATCGATGCTCGTATATACGTGCACAATTATCATAGGCATCGTTCTGTTTCCGGTTAATGGAGATAAATAATGTCTCCATAAGCAACAAGCAATTTCAGTGTAGCTATTTCTGAAACAATGAAATCGGTATCATCTTCTTTTACTCGACATAACAGACACTTGTTATACCGTAGATTGCTAAACGAATTAATAAATAAACACGGTCCGTTGAAATACAAATTTCGATATAATGTGCGTTATAACACGACGTGTGGCGATACAGCACGCGTAGCAATACGACGCGTGGTAATATAACGCGTGGCGATATAACACGTGGTGATATAGCTCGTGTATTAATTCGGCGCGTGGCGATACAGCACGTGTAGTGATACGATGCATGGTGATATGGTGCGCTTGGTAATACGACGCGTGGCAATATAATGCGTGGCGATATAACACGTGGTGATATATCTCCTGTAGTAATTCGACGCGTGGCGATACAGCACGTGTAGTAATACGATGCTTGGTGATATAGTGCGCGTGGTAATACGACGCGTGGCAATATAACACGTGGTGATATAGCTCGTGTAGTAATTCGGCGCGTGGCGATACAGCACGTGTAGTGATACGATGCGTGGTGATATAGCGCGCGTGGTAATACGACGCGTTGCAATATAACGCGTGGCGATATAACACGTGGTGATATAGCTCGTGTAGTAATTCGGCGCGTGGCGATACAGCACGTGTAGTGATACGATGCGTGGTGATATAGCGTGCGTGGTAATACGACGCGTGGCAATATAACGCGTGGCGATATAACACGTGGTGATACAGCGCGCGTAGTAGTTCGACGCGTGGCGATATAACGCATGGCGATACAGCACGCGTAGTAATACGACGCGTGGCGATATAACACGAGGCGATATAGCACGCGTAGATATACGACGCGTGACGATATAGCGCGTGTGGTAATTTAACGCGTGGCGATACAGCACGCGTATTAATACGACACGTGGCGATATAACACGAGGCGATATAGCGCGCGTAGTAATACGACACGTGGCGATATAACACGTGGTAATACAGTGCGTGTAGTAATACGATGCGTGGCAGTACACCATGTATCACGTGGCCATAAAACGAATGGTACTATAACGCGTAGCAATCAAGAAATCGGCATCGACCTTTGATAGTACATAACTCTTCATAAATCCACCTACACTACGATACAACGTTGCCATTATTATACGTACAAATCTCTATAAAAGTATTAATTTAACAAAGGACCATTTTATATAAAAATGATTAAAATCAGCGGTTGTGATTTTTATTTATGTAATTACCAGAAAGTTTACGCTAAGCGTAGTAAAAAACGTATGTGGCAGATCAAAATAGCTGCAGCCAGCGTACGAAGAGTCAGTAATTGGTATCTTTGACTTATTTATGCGATTATACCCAAATCACGAGTGTTTCGGTTTTTCAAGCCTTACGGTGCTTTCTATACCGTGGTTTTTCTCCTGCCGGAGCTGTGACATTAATTTCGCTCGCGGTCCAAGGGAATGCACGGTTAAAAGCACAGGTGGAGGAAGCTTTATTAATAGAAAGAGAGTACAGTAGCCACGAACCGTGCATGTACATCTCCAAGGTCCCTGTTGGTCAATTTTCTGTCACGAGCACAGCCTTTGGATTTACGGGACACTGTGCGATGCTAAAAATTTTACCGATATCATATTGCTCTGAGACTTTTATCGGATTGCACGAGTCGTTTCGTTCTCCGCGCGAATTACGCGAGATTTTGTAATCTCACCTACGGTTCATACGTTTGCACCAATTCTTTTACAATCATTGCTGGAATCGCAGAGATACGCAAAAGAAATTCGCCAATGGTTTGTTCTGTTTTCCAACGAAAACGAATTTCACTCGTTGTTCATGATTGAAGGTAAATTTTGTTATTTCATTTACTTCGTAGTTATCAGTTGTGAAGGAAACTTACTGGTTTATGAAACCACTTTTTCTTGTAATACAAGTTAACATAGTTTAACCGGATACCTTCGTCTCGAAACCTTTCATTTTGATGAAACAACTCGAAGTTGAAGATGAAATAATACGGACCATGAAATTGAAGCTTGAATTGTATTATGAATAAATTTACGGTTACCCGAGATGCCTTGCTTACATTTAAACTTAACTGTTCTTATTATAAAATGGGTTAAAATTCAAATAAGCGAAAAAATTAATAAGAGAGCTTTTTCTGCGACTGGCTTAGTCGATTTGATTTAGCTTAATGAGCATTGTACAATAACGAGACAGCAAGTTAATACAAATATGTTGTACGATGATAACGTAAATCTTGATTTTCTTTACGGTGTAATCCTGGGCGGCTCTTTTTCCATTTATCAACTTCAGGATGATCTCTCAAGGATTTGCGACGCGAAGCGCATTATCGCAGCAGCGTTGTGTTTTTAGTTCCACAGACCGTGAAACGTGCATATATCCTGCAGAATAATGGAACTGTTCGCGGGAAAATCGCGTAGTAATTAAGATTACCTTGGTCTGGGTACAAAACGATAATTGTGAAAAAATATAACAAACACGAAAAACATGTACCTCTATATACATTCATTTTAATTAATTACTAATTGCGTTTTCATGGAGGAAGTGGTCTAATTATAGGTTACGATCTGAGTGTACGGTATATGATTATGCCATGAACTTTAGTAGAATTAATATGAGACCATGATTCAGAAGAAAATGGTGTCATTTAAGTAATTTTATTTACATCTTGCTTGTTGACATTAGAAGTTGTATCATAAGTTAGTAAGTAATAGTAATTGTCATTGCTATACATCTACTTCTATGATTTAAGCCACCTTTTACAATATTTTAGGATGTCAAAAACTACCCTAAAGTATATTCAAAAACATAAAAAGAAATGGTTACGAAGATGATTGAATCAATGTCGAAAGCTTTGAAATAATATCTAGGCACATACTTCTGCAGATGTTGAAAAGAATATTTATGATTATTAACCATCAATATTTAAGTTTATTTTGTCAGCATCTCAAACATCTTTAAACATTCCACCCTGAAAATGTGCACCCTTCCATATCACTTTGAGAGTGTCTTTTAAAAACAACCATTTTTATTCGCGTTTTAGATACACGACTTGTAGCGAACGATACTTTTATTCAGCTTATTTCAACACAAACACAACTAATTATTTTTCATTCAAAAGCAACCGTTTCGATTTTAGAAAATTACTTGTGATTACACGTTTTTCGCGATTGGCATTCATTCAACTGGCACGCTTGACCAAACACGAAAAAAAGTTTTATTGATCAAGTTTGCAAACTAATTTACCGGCATGCTTTTCGTTCTCTGTACATTCTGGTCGATTATGGGCGCGACACATGGAAAAACTCTGCTTGTATTGACCGTTGAAAATAGGAAACAGTTTTCCTATCAACTCGCCGTCAGCGATGGAGCGTTTATACAAACACGCGAACTAACAAATTTTTGGCGAAATTAAAATCGCAAAACAAATTGAGCGAGCTGGCTGTCGAGCAGATCTCTAAATATTGTTCATTCAAGTTGCGCGATGGAAACGAAACACAGAGAAGAAAGGGAGAAATATGTTTGCAACGAATAGGATTAATTTCCACCATAATGAGCAGAGCGAAACTATGAAACGAATGTCATAATGCGCAAAATTTATGGTCGACGGGAAAAATATGTTACCGTTAAGTGATGTGTATGTCTGCGCGAACATAAATACAGCTCTATGGAGATTATTTTCGAATAAATACACTTTTTTTCAACGTTTCTCCGTGGCAATATATTGATATGGTTGTTGTATTTGATGAAACTGTGCAAAAAATATACTCCAATTGTTGCGAAAATGTTGTTCATAAATATTTGTTAAAAACGTTTAAAAATACAGTATTGATCTACACCGACCAGCTACAAATATATCGTATTTTTGCCATATTTTCTATCAAACAAATGAAATACGACGAACTACGTGAAAATATCAAGGAAACATTTATTATGTCCAGTATGAAAAATTAAATGGAGAGAATCTGTGTTCAGGAATAAATTTTCACGTTTATGCATTTACAAATTTATGAATATACCACTTTTGGCAGTTTCAAATTTACAGATATTCAAGTTAACAATTTTTCAATTTTCTAGAATTAAAAATTTGTTTATCTTCAAATTTAGAAATTTTC
This sequence comes from Megachile lagopoda, assembly GCA_036983795.1. Lineage (NCBI taxonomy): Eukaryota > Metazoa > Arthropoda > Insecta > Hymenoptera > Megachilidae > Megachile > Megachile lagopoda. The sequence continues at coordinate 11,531,319 of CM072800.1, forward strand.
GTTTTTTAACTTCTGAATTTCCCAAGGTATAAACTTTCAAATTTGTAAATTTAGACAGATACAAACTTTAAATTAAAATCTGCTTTACTTTAAATTATTAAATTTAGGACTTCATAAATTTTCAAATGATGTACACAAATTTTCAAAATTAAAAGGTATCACATTTACAAGATATTAAGTAGAAATAATATTAGAGCCATATAGCGAGACTCCATTGTATCGATCTCTTCCGATTTCTTCCGACTTTTACCGATCTCTCCCGACTTCTACCGATCTCGCCCGAGCTCTCCCCACTCTGTCCCGAAGCTTAAATTGTTCTAATCCCAAGACGATTCGCACCTTTCGTGCTTATACAACGCGTGGCGATATATCATGCAATAACACAACATACAGCGATATATCATACGATGACGCAACGCATAGCGATATAACACATGGCGTTACACTTGCCACAGTGTCAATAACAATGAATTCAGAAGAATAGAATAATTAACTTCTTTTCTCGAAGAAATTTGCGCAATTCGAGAAAATTAGTCCTCACCCATACAAAGCGAAGAATTCAACGATAAAGTACAAGTGATAATGGTGGGAACAAGCTCATTCTCGCGAGTTGAAAGAGCCACTAACGCGTTGGTTTTCCGGTTCTTCGCGAAAAGTGGAGAAGCGGAGCGCTAACGGAAGTGGAAAAGACGACATAGTTAATTATCCGTGCAGCGTTTCAAAGGGACATGAAAGAGTTTTATAGTTGACGAGGTTACTTCTCAACTCGTTTAACAAGCTCTTGAGTACGTGCTATGTTGGAGACGTACCGCGCATGACGTTAAGTAGCGAAATGTTTCTTGCGAATGTGATAAAGTATGTAGAACATACATGTACTGCTGGTTGAAGTGGTATGTGACACGGTAGAAAGCCGATGCAGATCGTAAAAACCAGATCACTTGAATTTTTGATCGGACATTGAACCGATGATTGAAATGATTTCATACATTTGGCGATGAAAAATTATATTCGGAGAAATTAACTGACTTCTCAAATTTTTAAACTTTTTTCTCAAATGTTCATATTCGTGAGTAGTAATATCTTCAGATTTTAACGTTCGTTAATTTTTCAAGTTCTTCAGTTTCCAATTTTCATATTCGCAAATTACTGAGTTTTCAAGTTCCCCAATTTCCAATTTTCAAATCCATAAACTGAGTTTTCATAAATTTCAAGATTTCAAAATATCCAAATTTTCAATTCTCGAATGTTATCTTCTCAAATTTCTTGAATTCCCACTTTCCCATTGTCTAATTTCTGGAATCCCTAAATTTTCATTTTCTTGCGTGTCCATAATTCCAAAAATTTGCAAATTCTCATCTCCGTAATTCCTATCTTTCCGAATCACTAAATTATCGAAATCGAAGGTGTCTAAATATCAGAATTCCCCAAATTCCCAAATATTCAATCTTGGACTCGTGTCTAAACAAAGACACACTGATACATATCTCTTCTATCTGCTATAAAATCACACAATAATTACTTACTCGCGGTATTACAGCGTCTTTGCGAATGAAGAGCAATTTTTTTCCAGATGAAATTATCGAAAATTCGGCGGAAAAGAACCGGATACATAAAAGCGATATTGCAACGAGAAAATTTGAGTGCTTCTTCCTCTCTAACCTTTTCTCCCTTTTTTACAGGCATGTCGCGGAACGAAACTGGACAATCCAATGAAAATTTTTCATGAGACAGACAGCGTAAGTGCCTACACAATTCCTTCCCATGCAGACATTATGATCGCGTATTCCACCTATGATGGTAAGTAGATGCATGCATCCGCACTTTTACGCTTCTCTATCGCCCGCATGTGCACACACGTCATCGTATACGCATTGCATGAATGTTTCTGCTTTCTGGTGCACGAGAAAACTTCTTATTTTACGATTAGAAGTGTACAACTATGCTGGAGCTACACGATGCTTGGCTGAAAAACTCGCGTAAAACACACCGCGGAATAAAATTCACTGCATTCTTTTTGCAAAAAATTATTCACTATGCACTTGTTCACATGAATTCGTTTGTGGACAATTTTGTCAGCGTTCGGACGCAGGATATAATTAATTTTGCAATTGTTATGATGCAAGATGTAATTAATTTTAAAATTGTTACGATGCAAGATGTAATCAATTTTAGAATTGTTATTATACAAGATATAATTAATTTTAGGACTGTTGTAATGCAAGATATAATTAATTTTTGAATTGTTACAATGCAAGATATAATTAATATGTGTTAATGGAAAATCTTCATTATCCTCAGTTCATTCATCACGATATTTCGCTTTTATCATTTGCATCACATTTGCTTTTCATCATTGCACGTAATTGAGAATGAAATGTAACTGACAGTTCATAATCACATATGAAACGTAATTGAGGACACATGATCACCTATAAAATGAAACGATTTGTAAAAATTATACTTCGAACGTTACTTTTCCGGAATAAAACGCACGTGCCAGAAGAATTATCCCCGAAGTTATTTTCGAAAAACGTCATTAAAATCGTACTTAAATAGTGACATTTGACGCATACTAATCTAACATATGATGAAGCGTGCAAAATTTTGTCGCGTTTAGACGTATCCAGATGTTACAAAATATCTTCCCCGGCAGTTTGTGCAGAAACAGCTTGCAGGAACTTATGTGGGTCACCTTGTATAACCATGATGTGTGCACAGATGCAACGTGTAAATACTGGTCTTTGCATGGGGTAAAGTAAACTGCATCCCTTAACTGACATGTTTGAGAATAATACGTACAGTTTGGTAACTCGAAGAAATTTCAAATGGAACGATATCGAACGTATTAGAAGATCAATAGAAATCGATGGTAGGGTGTTTTCGATGCAAAAAATAGTCAATGGAGGTTTGTAATTTATTAGGAAAAGGGGTGGACGTCTAATCGAGGCTGGCCTATGTGCTACGAACATAATTTAATTAAGCCAGGAAATTTGTATCGTGGAAATTAATTGAAGGCTCGACGTTCGACAATGTCGACTAATTATCGTCGCAGGGGCGTGTAATTGAAAAGCTGGCCCTGTTAAAACTGTACAAAACTCGTGAATTTACTTTAATTTTAAACGATATTTTAGTATAATAAATAGTAGAGAATAAGAATGAAAATAAGCAAAATTAAATATTGAATGTTCAAGAATTTTTAAGTAAAATGAAATTATGGGCCAGGGATATCGAAAGGTACAGTTGAACATTGAGGTGGGAATTTGGTGATCTAGGGATTACGGTTTAGAAATGTGGGAATTGAGGTATTTGGGAATCTGAGGATTTCGAGATGGGAAGATTTGAAAATTTTGGGATTTGGGAATTTGGGGATTTGGGAATTTGGGAACTTGAGAACTTGAGAATTTGGGAATTTCAGAATTTGGGAATTTGGGAAATTGGGAAATTGGGAATTGAGGGATTTGGGGATTTGGGAAATTGAGAATTTGAACATTTGAGCATTTGGGAATTGGACAATCAGAATTTGAGAGAATTTGAGAAATTGAGAATTTGAGAATTTGAGAATTTGAAAATTTGAGTATTTGAAAAATTGAAAATTAAAATATTCAGAAACTTGATAACTTATAAAGTAAAAGTTTAGAAAATCGAAATCATGAAAATGTAGAAATGACCCAACTCCTTACTCAAATGAAGTCTACGTCGCATGACTGTTAAACTGGCTTATCACAACGAAGCCTTATAAAGTGATACCTAATTCGCCATGATTTGTACATAAATCCAATCATGATTGAGACTTAATTATACGCGAAACATTATCCGTGATTTGATAGCACGCTGAATAAGATAGCTCAGCAGTAATTTCACGCACAGTTATGAAATTATAGGTCTTCACTAATACCCGGTATTATTCAGTAACGGTAGCAATATCAATCATTGCATTAACGTCGCGATCATCACACACTTTAGCTGATTACCTGTTGGCATTAATGATCTGAATTGTTCCGTAAACAACTGGCAATATAAAACGCGTTTTATCCCACTAAAAAATAAGTAACGTAATAACCATAGATCTGTTTAAAAATAAAAAAAATTATCGTAAACTTTGATTACGTGTTGATTCAAGTTATTTCACAAAGAGCCTCGAAACAAGTTTTCCAGAGACCATTTCGAAAATAAAAACAAATATCTATAGTAACTAAACATGATTTTAGCGAATCTACCGTTAAGAATAAATGATCGAATTAACGCAATGAGAAGAGTTTGGCGGTAATTTTAAAACGATACTTAAAAACCGTGCCTCCTAATCTTGTTAAATATTCACGATGTTATACGACACGGAGTTTGAAAATGATAGTGCGATCATGCTCGTGCAACGCACGTCGAATGGCAATGGTTCTTTGTCACGGCAAATCCTGGGGATGTTATTAAATAATTTCGTTAACAGTTCGATTGGCTATTATCTTGTTTGCGAGCTGAAAACACATCTGCTGCATCGGATCCCGGTATAAACGAAACTACGCGTACTGATCAAACATTGAAGATATTTGTTCCCCTCCCTTCGTCTCTCTATTTTCTCGTTCTCTCTGTTTAAATGCCGCTGATTTCCCTTCGAATAACGCCACTCATTTTCACAAAAGCATTTCCGAACGATACGTGCACCCGTTTGGATTATTGTTTCAATTTTCATGCATGGAAAACCCCGTTATAACTTTGTCAGCTAATGAAGTTTGTTACGAATCAATGAAATTCCTTGAAATTTCTTCCATTGTTTTATCGAAGCTTAAACGGCCACGAAATCTCTGAAACCACTCTGTTTTCCATTTCGCGAAAATATTTTGCTACGGTTGTTTTTGGGAGAAGATATACTGGGTGGTCTATTTAAACGTTACAATAATATTTCGTGATGAAAATTTGGTATTTAATTTGGATCACGAAGCTGTTTTTTATTTTCAAGTTTTCAAAATCATCCACTTTTACGAATAAGCTGCAGTGAGACACGAACTTCATATTTAATTTTAATTGTAGATGTCACAGGGTATATGTACATTTTTCAATGTGGAATACATGGACAGAGGTTATGTTGTACATTTTTAAATGTAAAATACATAGTCAGAGGTTATGTTGTATATTTTTAAATGTAGAATCCATGGACAGACGTTATGTTGTACATTTTGAACGTAGAACACATATACAGAGGTTATGTTGTACACTTCTTAAATGTACAATACAAATGATAGAGGTTATGTTATACATTTTTTAATGTACTTCACAAAGGACAGTATTTATAACTTACATTTTTGAATGTACAATAAAAATGACAATATTTATATCCTACATTTTTGAGCGTACAACACAAGCAACAGAACATATTGTACATGTCTGAATGAGATAATTTAAGAACAAGTAGTGCAAATTTTCTTATATAACAAAACAGTTAAAAGTAGTATGTGACACAATTAGGCGAGTATATCAGCAGTCATCGTATGCATCGTTCTAAAAGTTTTTCCGTGGCGTGTAACACAGATTGAGGAGGATTGCAGGAATCCTCTGGGCGTGCAGAGAGATTGAAGCGACAAGCCTAATCGTGTCTCTTTGCCACTCAGCCGGCGGGAAGAAAACCATTCCCTAAAAGCCGCAGTTTCGCTAGCGACTTTTTTCCGTCCGTCGACGATATTCGCGGCACTTTTCGCGCGGGTTTCCCGCCTCACCGAGAGGCACTTTATTCCTCGTTATCGATCACAATAGACGAGGACGGAAGCACCGGCTTCTCTTAACGCGGCTGTCGGAGATGTATACCTCTGCTTGCTAGAAACGCCGTGAGGGGTGACGGGAAAAAACGTACATCCAACCGGTGGAAAGTCACAGACAATCGTGGAAATGATACAGAAAAAGACCACCATTTTGTACTGTATCTCGTTCCACGTTGCTGGCGATATACAATTTTTTCTCTAATTCATGTTGTATGGGATCAACAACATTTTTGATGGATTACTCGTTTAACACTGGAACCGACGGTTATTTTTAAATTGAAAATAAAGGGGAAATATAAATAACTGACATCAACTGACGTGTACTACTGTGTTTTATCCGAACAAAATATATTTTTTTGGTAAAAATTTGAAATACAAAGTGTGAAATCTGACGTTAGAGGACTGGTTGATAGTTCTAGTTTAAATAAGCCGGATAAATATGTATACATATAGACTCATAGACAAAGTGTAAAGGGATAATAAGATAATAAGAGATCGACTAGTGATACATCGGATAACTTCGTATCTCTTCGGTCTTGTTCGGATGAACGTGTTCTGTCTGACTGACAAATGTTATTATGAAGAGAACATATGTAAAAACGTATGTAAAACAAATCGTTTCTTTTATGTAATACAAATACAATTCCAATTTATATAATGCAGATACGGTTACAATTTATATAATCGTACGCTTACAATTTTGTTAATGGCACCGATACAATTACAATTTGTGCAATCATACGTATTTAGATGTACTTCAGAATGCTTTATTCCTCATGCAATAGTAAGAATCTCCGGTTTATACCGTTTCTTGCGGTGACGGTCGTGTTCTAAAAATGCAGCACCATCAACCAGACATCCAAAGATACGAATGGCTTCATGAAAAACCGTTTGTCACAGAGCAACTGTGACAATTGTGTCCAAGTTCTGGAAAGTGACAGTGCTATGTATTCGTCTTCTTCGCGATACATTAGCGTTCTGATAGCAGCGTGTTCCTTTTCTTTGTCTCAATCTCCGCCTATTGTTCGAGCACAATTATTTCCGTGGGTTGGTTCGAGTGTCTTGGAAAATATATTTCCATCCGAGTTCCGATCCATCATAAGTTTCTGGTCGACGCGTTCGCATACTTTTTATAATCTTTTCAATCTTCGTTTCTCGAAATTGATGCTTTTTATTTTGTAGAGGAACATGTTTTTGCAAATGTAAAATATTTGTTACTGATATTTTGTGGACATTTTTGATACATGATGATGTAGATGGAAATAGGGATACCTACATAACGATAGAAGTATAAATCAGAATAATGATATAAATATAAATCAGATAAATATAAATGATAAGTTGAATTTTAATGATGTAATGTAACATTCAAATGATATATTATCTAAAATTTTAACGACATATTTGCATTAATTATACCCTTTCCAGGTCGTAACTTGTCTATGACATAAAATAAGAGAAATGGATAAATATCTCTTCATACTTTTATACAGACATGACCTGATTCCCAGATAATATATGCAACACAATGAAAACGTGGCATTTAAAATTATACATTAAAGCAATATTATTTAAAATACACCGCATTTAAAATTATACAAAACAAATTATACATTAAAGCAATATTGCTTAAAACACTCCGCAGAAAATTGGAAAAATATATAAAATTATTTCCATAATATTTAATCACAGCATGGAACAAAGCAAGTTTGCAAATAAATTCAACCTACAAAGTCGAAACCAGATAATTCTACTTAAACCGATTGTCTATGTTGAAATCGAGCATTATCGAAACGCATTCAACCCGCCATCAAAGATCGATTATCGAACGTGCAAGAAATAATTCACGCAAACAGCAGAGCAAACGATTCACGGTGAAAATAATTTTCCAAGTACGATTAATCACGTCAGGGTAGAATTTTTTTTTCTAAACCGACATATTGTCGAAGAATGTACGATTGTGTGTATAGTTTTACGATCCAAGCAACGTTCGAGTTATTTCTGCAAACCTGCCCAGCCAGTCATTAAGGCTGATCTTTAGCTACCGGTTACGTGCACGTGGTTCATGAAAGCAACTAATGACCTCATCAAGGACCGTCCATCACGCGAGAATACGGCGTCTTTATAAACACAATCAAGGCACCGCAAACGTCAGGAACGGTGCTGGTGTTCGTATAAACTCATTTAGAGCTGTTTAATCTTGCCATCTTCGTTTGAGGTTTTCGTTGATTTCTTGCGGGTCAATTTATACTACAGGGTGTGAAGTCACCGTAACGCAAATGTAGATGTAACTGCTTCCTTTCAGTGTTCATTTACGCTGCGTATACAATTGAGAAGGTTCTAGATTTATTGTAGACAAAATGGCGATATGAGGATCCTGAGAAGAGGTCTCAATAATTTTGCTAATGGGATGTTAGAATTTTGAAATTTTTTGTTTCTAAATTATTCAATTTCTGGATTTGGAAATTTTATATTCTTCAATTTTAGTGTATTCGGATTCTCGAACTAATTTATGCAACGTTAGAATATGCAAATCTCCAAATTTAGAAATTCTCAAACTCCAGAATTATCAAATCTCTAAATTCGATATTTTGAGATATGATAATTTCTACGTTTCTACATTTCAGAAATTTGCAAGTTTCTTTCAAGATTGCAAGGTTCCAAGAATTCCAAATCCCCAAATCCCTATATTTCCAAATTCCCAAAATACACAAATCTCTCAAAATCCCTAGACTTCCAAATCTCCCAAAGTCCCAAATTTTCTAATTTCCAAATCCCCAAATTCCCAAATCTCTAAAAATCCCTAGACCTTCAAATTCCCAAAATCCCCAAATTCCGTAATTCTAAAATCCCCAAATCCCTATACTTCCAAATTCCCAAATCTCTCAAAATCCCTAGACTTCCATATCTCCCAAATTCCCAAATCTCTAAAAATCCCTAGACCTTCAAATTCCCAAAATCCCCAAATTTCCTAATTTCAAAACTCCAAACTTCCCAAATTCTCAAATTTCCCAAATCCCTATACTTCCTAATTCCCCAATTCCTAAATTCCCAAAATTCCCAAATTCCATAATTCCAAAATTTCCAAATCCCCAAATTCCCAAATCTCTATAAATCACTAGACTTCCAAATCTCCCAAAGTCCCTATAGGCTGGGAATATTACAAATTCCCAAATTCCCTAATTCCAAAGTTCTCAAATTCCCAAATTCCCAAATTCCAAATCTCCAAAATCTCCCAATCTCTAAATCCTCAAATTTCCAATCTCAAAATGATTAAATTAAAAAAATTCCCCAATACGCAAAACAAAATTTGCAATTCCAATTTTTACGATAACGATAAAAATCATAGTGACGTGCACCGATGCCACGCTGGTGAACGGGTCAATAAAACGAGACAGCAACTCAGCCATCATATTTGAACCCTCCAGTGTTATGTTTCATCGCTGAAAGTGAATATCACAATGGCACGAATTTTTCATCGCTACACATTCATCATAACCAGTAAAATATCTCGTACGTCGCAACTATTATTTCAGAAAAATTCTACGCATTATAGACACTAGTACAAAAACTACAGGTACTTCGAAGAAATAAAAAAAAGGAAATTATTCAAATACTTCAAGAATCCTTATTGGAAATTAGGTTACAAATAAACTAAACTAACTTTGTCCTGATTTTAAAAGCTGTTTTTTTATTGCATCTCGAAAAGTCGATTCAAGAGACAAGAGGGGAAGAGAAAATTCTGTAAAAAGAGAGTCCACTTAACGAAACGAAAATTAACGTCTCTGCTGTATATATGACTGTATCACAACAAAAAGAGTTAAAAGCCCTTCGTATCAATTTCATACGATCGGTTTTACTTTTCACTCATTGAAAGAGCAGTGCTTCTCAACGCAACAAAGTACATGATTTTCAGTCCATGATTTTAAAGCAATACTCCACCAACATTCATATATCTGTAAATCGACTCTGACATCCGCACACAAACGGTGGCTGGTTTAAATCGAAAATCCCATTCACGCAAAAATTGTCACAGCTTTCCCCATCACTTGCTTTAACGAGTTCATCGCATTCGCTGTTCAAACGTAGAAACGGTTCGCTTGCGTAGCGAAACAAAAAGTCGCTTCTGATGCTCGAACAAACCGATAGCCACAGGGCATTACGATCGAAAAACAGTATTCAATGTGTCTTTCCAGGCTTCTTGTCATGGCGAAATCCCGACACCGGTTCCTGGTTCATACAGGCTCTCTGCCACGAGCTGAATGAGAAGTGGCGCAGCCATGATCTGCTGAGGATAATGACGTGCGTGGTCCGTCGTGTCGCTATCGGCTATCAGTCGTTTGTACCCGTACCCGGGAAAGAGTACATGGATGGGAAAAAGCAAATCCCTTCTATTGTCTCTATGCTGACGCGGTTAGTGTACTTCAGTGACAAATCGTGTTAGCAAGGTCGACCGGCCAGGGAGTGAAAATGGAGGACAAACGAGAACCTGAGCGACCGATGAAAAAATATTCATCCACGTAATAAGAGTATCAAAAGAACTTTCGCTGATAGGTCGGTACGAAGGATCGAAATTGTTGGACTTTGCGTTTTAACCTAACGAAATGCAATTATGGCGCGTTGACCATCGGTGATTTTCGATCGAACGTTTAATTAATGGACACGGATCGATTCTTTCGGTGCTGGTATTTCGTGTGATTCTTGGGATAAGATTGATCTAGTCGATTATAGTCGAGAACATTACTGCCGATGAATAGATCCAGAATTTATTATATTATGTTTCATACATTTATGTTTAGTGTGTTTATACTGTTAAATATGGTCGAATTTTGATAACTCAAATTCAAGGAAAGAGATACAATTTTCGATTATCTTATAAAGGTTTCCACTTATTGTAAGTCTTTAATAAGAAAGATTTAACAGAAAGTTGTTACACAGAAACATTGAATAATTTTAATCGTTTACGGAAAGGAAAACTCAATTTTTAATCAATTAAAAGAAGATATTGAACGTTGGTTAACATGTTGTGATATAGGGTGGTCAGTAATTGGAGTAGAGGGTGATTCTGCATTAAAAATTGTCATCATTCTTATGCGAAATAAATTACAAATCTTTTTCTCTTACAAATATTTTGAATTTTCGAATGAAATTTTCTCGAATATGATTATACTTATACATTAATATATTCAACTATTCATTCATTAGTGAATTCGATTAGACTTGTCTTTTATTCCGATTCAAGTGAACAGCTGTATGAATTATATATTAACATATAATATTCTGAAATAGTTTATTAACATATAATAAATTAAAAAAAGAGTGCTAACAAAAAATTATACGTTAAAGCTACGAATGTGTGACACCATACTATTAACCCTCGGTCAGCAGAGTCAAAGCTGCTGATTCAACCCACCTAAAATTTAAATTTAAATTCGTTTTCATCCTCATTTTTACAAATCTTTCGGTATTACTTGCTGAATTTACTAAAAAACTGTAGAATTTGCCATCACCTTTGCTGTAAACAAATTTTCTTATAAATACTTCGACGAATTTTCTTCTAAAATGTTCAGTTTATTTTTTCGTGTTAAATCAGTCTCTTCTCGGTTGAGCTACCCTGTATAGCTACAGTTCTAGTTGCAGAAGTAGAAGCAGTAGAAGTGCGACTTCAACTTATAGAAATCTGACTAACCTAAATTCGAGTTGCAGAGATAAAATAATGCATTCAGACACGTGGAAAATAATATGACTTGCAGTAAGTTTTATCTCGAGCTAGAAATGAAATGAAGTCTTACAAAATTTTCGAGTTATCGAGGTTCGATTGTACATTTAACAGTAAAATTACCAGACCGGTAAAATGATCGTTGTGTTTTTATTTTAAATTTCAGAATTTATTTTCCGAAATGTACGTTGATTTATAATTAATTAGATACTTCAAATAAATAATGAATGTACGTAGTTTATGTTTTGTTCTTCATTTATTTATTTTTCTACTTCATTTCAATTTAAAATTAAGCGTGCATCACATTTCGTAGTCTCAGTATTAGTATAACTTAATTCAAAATTTATAACATTGATCACGGTAGAAATAGTTACATCTAGTTATTACGGATATTGAAAATTCATTTTTTACTGTGATGCTTTTTAGCTTTAATTATTTATAGTATCATTGTTATGAATAATTAACAACGCGACAGCGATTGTGTTAACATGTGATGTTAAGTTAACGTTTTTATTGTTATTGGTACCACGTTATGACGTCCAATTAATTTTAATAATCGTTTCAAATTTTCGACAAAAATACCTTAGTATTATGTACGAATATTGCAAGATAATTATGTTTCATTAATCATAAAAATCTAATTGATTATAATTTCTTCAGTAGAGAACAGTCATCTTCTTTCTGATTAATGTGACATATCAAAAATTATTTTGTACAAAATAATACATAATTACACAAAAAGCTCAAATTTCTTTAGCGACATTTCGTGTTGCCATGGCAATGTGATAATTAGTAAATGAATTTTGTTATGTTTATAAATTTTAACGCGAATAAATCATTATTAAATTGAGTTAATTTATTGAAATTATTATTTTACACGATCCTGACGTCCCATAATAATGCTTCAACAACATCCTAAACATATTTCCCAATATTTAATCGAAAGTTAATTCATCGTTTACGGTAATAACATTTTTCCCCGCGTATTTCTCAAAGATTTTCTTTATCTATACAGTTCGATGCTAATCGGATTAAAGTTTTCACAGCAGGCGCTTCGAAATTTCCGGGAAAGATCGGCTGTAATCGCGAACTTTGCGAACTAAAGCAGTAAACCGTGGAAAAATGTAGATTCAATCCTGCTAGCGAATCCATTGTGAGCTTTTAGTTAGCACTGCCATAGACTTTAGTTGCGCAGTTTAAAAAAAACTTTATTCGTATATAAGAAGCGAACGAGGTAAGAACATTACTTTATTTACTACTTTAATCAGTATAACTCGATTCGAAGTTGATACTTCTCGAACAAATCGAATATTTTATTCGCGAGCGCAACGTTTACGAACCACGGTAAAAAATTTACATTTTCAATAAAAAGTCGAGGATATGTCGATTTCTTTTTACGACGCTATATATTTTGGAAATCGATATGGTTGTATCCGATTTCAACGATCATAACAACAAAGTTCATTTTGTAAATTAAGGTGCATGCTGCCGCTGAAGTTTGATACTCATTAAGAGTAATGGCGCGGCGGAGAATATTTTCTAACCTCTTAAAGAGAGATTCACGTGCAACCAGAGATAATTCCTTTCGCGAAATGTTAGCAACGATACCGGCGATATTTTTTACCTCGTGGTGACTAATTAATTTGGAACATTAAAATGCACGATCGTTTTTATCATTTAGGGAGAATGCGGCAGGGAATACAGCTTCTCCGAATGCTGTTAGTTCCATGAAACGCGTAATTGGCCCGCTCAGCCATAATGGGCCAAGTCCAGTTAACTTAATTCTCTGAGAACCGACTTTAAAGCATAATTACCGTTATCAACTTAGCAATTTATATCACACATATTATACATGAATGTTCTTGCTCGAATATCTCGTTCCTCCGAAACAAAAATCTCCTTCGTACGTGAAATATAGACAACTTTTGCTAATAAGTTTCATGCATTTAAACGGAATCGTTGAGTGGCCGCAGTTTTTGGTGGGATATCAAAATGTAACAGGGGAATGTGACATAATGGCTCTGTTTTATTCCGTAGATGGCAAGTAATGAAATGTAAGCGCAGATGGTGCCAAAGAAATTTTGCAGTACGATTAAAATATTTTGAGTGCATAAAAATATTACTTGGATTAGAATATCGCTTGGATATATTTTTGATTAAATGTTTTCTCAATTAAAAAATTATGAAGTGCCATGATATATCCCAAAATTACTAGTTTATTAATATTTTGAGAAATTGTTTATTTCATGAAACCTCTAACGTCTGAACTTGAATTCTAACAAGTTACTTTCGATTTTCATATATATTTCATTTTCTACGTTACATGTTCTTGTAAGAGGACACATTTAGAATGAATGTCTACGCTCATGAACCTCATCCTTCATGTACCTCACTTTACAAAATTGCAGTTTACTCATCCATGTAACAAGCACTTCAAGTATATCGTCATCAGACATAGTATCTTCCGAAACCCTTGTTGACAACTGTATACTCTGTATACTTACTATTATTTACTGTATATTAATTGTATGTTATAAATATTTTATAAACCTTCAATTTTGTCAACATTCTAATACATGCTTGTAGAGAATGTTCCAAAAAACATGAGCGAGCTTGAAGTGTTATTAACCTCAACAAGGTCGTACACATATGTGACCACAGTCATATGTGTATGGTTGTGCAAATTAGGTTAAATGAATTATTTATAGAAAAAGCAAAAGAGAGGAACTTTTAAGAATTGTTAATGTTGAGACAATGATGTACACTAATAGATTAAAAGATGAAATTGAAAGATTAAGTATCCTTGTTCTGATGTCATATGTGACATATGTGACTAGTGCTGCAAATTCAGTTAAATGAATTATTTACAGAAAAAGCGAAGGAGAGGAACTTTTGATAATTCTTAATGTCTAATAGCTTAGAAGATGAAATAGAAGGATGAAGTACATCTGTTCTGATGTCATATGTGACATATGTGACTAGTGCTGCAAATTCAGTTAAATGAATTATTTACAGAAAAAGCGAAGGAGAGGAACTTTTGATAATTCTTAATGTCTAATAGCTTAGAAGATGAAATAGAAGGATGAAGTACATTTGTTCTGATGTCATATGTGACATATGTGACTAGTGCTGCAAATTCAGTCAAATTGATTATTTACAAGAAAACGAACAGTAATTTTGAGAAGTCTTAATGTTGAAACAGTTATATTATACAGTAATAGATTAAAAGATGAAATAGAAAGATTAAGTACCCTATTCTAACATCATATGTAACATACGTGACCAAATTAATCTGTAATATATTGTGTCTGACAAGAAATGTAAATTTTCACTATGCTGTGTCAAACGAGTCTCGAAGAAAAAACATAGAAAATAGAGAAGAACGAATTAACAAAACCGACGAACTAATGCGAAGTAATTGAAACGAAAGGGCTGGCGTTAACCGTGCATAAATATTTGTCCACTGTTCGAGAAATAGTTGAAGAGAATGAAAGATCAGAGGGGTCACTGAAAGTCTGACTTATTCGGTTCTTGAACTACTTTCGCATCAAAGGGAAACGGAGTCGTTCAGAGTGGAGATGCAAACGTCTGTTTGACCGTGCAATGACAATTCGATTCCATTCACTTCATCCCCGTCTTCTCTTAGGTTAAGTGGATCCTCCAGGCAAACGGAGCATAGTAGAGCTACGGCTCGCTCCAGACACGGTTAAAGGGTTTCGTTATGCGGGTTACAACCCTTGCTGCAACACAACGATCGAATATCCACAGAATTTTGTTTTATGGAAATTTACGCAAGAGTGTTAATCCCTAAATTACCAAATTTCTAAATTCCGCAATTTTTAAATTCTCAAATTTATAAATTTCATAAATTCCACATATCCTAAAATTCTATAAATTTCCAAATCCCAAACCTACAAATCCCCAAATCGACAAATTCCTAAATTATATAAATTCTATAAATTCACAAGTTCCACACATTCCACAAATTTCAAAATCCCAAATCTCCAAATTCCCAAATTTCTAAATTGCATAAATTCTAGAAATCCCCAAATTCTCCAAATTTCAAAATCTCCAAATCCCCAAATCGTCGAATTCCTAAATTTCATAAATTCCACAAATCCCCAAATTACACAATTTCGAAATCCCAGATCTCCAAATCCTCAAATCGCCAAATTTCTAAATTTCTAAATTTCATAAATTCCACAAATCTCCAAATACCCAAGTCCCGAAGTCCCTAAATTTCCAAATCCCACAAATTACAGATTTACAAATTTCCAAATCCTCAAATTTCTTAACTTCGACTCTCCTGAATTCCCAAATTCCTAAATTTCTAAATTTCCAAATTAACACATCCCTAAATTTCCAACTTTCCATATCCATAAATTTCGAAATTTCCAAATCCCTAAATTTCAACCTCTCAAAATCCTAAAATTCCATATTCCCAACACCTTTTTATATTAAATCGCACAAAAGCATATCAAAAGGCAGATTATTTCATATAATTCGAGCGCGAATTGTAACAGCCAGTACAATTTAATAGATCATTAAATTTAACATAGTTACGTATTTTTAGTACGTAAAAATACGTACAATACTTCAAAGAAATTGGATTTGAACGGTTTTCACTGATAAAGATCCATTTTTATAAAATTTCGTTTATGTTCGGCTTTTATTTTACACAAAACCCAGCCTGCTATTATTCCATCGTGCGGAATGTAATTTCCCTGAAAAACACCTGAACTTCCATTGATTTTACCGAATATCGGAACCAAAATTTCGGCCCCTGTCTGTTTGCATCCCGTTGTCATAGCAACGACGGTGAATCGTCTCTTTTATCGAATAATAAAATTCATTATATTGAAACGTTATTATTAATCGTTCGGAAAATTTTCTCTAATTTTCAACGTTATGGCAAATCCAGTTTTATTTGACGTTTTTATTGCAAGTTATGCGGTCCTTCATTGTACACCTTTTACTTTACTGCAATCGCGGATGGAACAATACCGGGTGGATTTCACAACTTCCGCTCCATGTACGCGGATAACGATTACCGAACACGATCACCTAATTGCGATATTTGCCGGAAGACGGGCGTAATTATCACCAATAATGTTTCAATTTCCTAAATTTCCGGTTATTAAGGTTGATAATGTCTGTAGCTTCAAATTACTATATCAAATTCAAAAATTCATTTTGTAGATCTTTGGATTGGAAGACTTGTTTACTGTTATTTACAAATTTGAAAATTTATAAATTTAGATTTCCTGGTTCTTAAATTTCTCAATTTAAAAATTTTCAAGTTTTCGATTTTTGAATTTCTAAATTTCTGAATTTCTGAATTTATAAATTTTTAATTTTCTGAATCCTAAATTCTAAATTCCGAACACTCCAAATGCAAATACCCCAATTCCAAATACCCCAATTCCAACTACCCCAATTCCAAATACCCCAATTCCAAATACCTCAATTCCAAATTTCCCAATTCTAAATACCTCAATTCCAAATTTCCCAATTCTAAATACCCCAATTCTAAATACCCCAACTCCAAATTTCCCAATTCCAAATACCCCAATTCCAAATATTTCAATTCCAAATACCCCAATTCCAACTACCCCAATTCCAAATATTCCAATTCCACATACCCCAATTCCAAATACCCCAATTCTAAATTTCCCAATTCCAAATATCTCAACTCCCACAATTCCAATTCCAAATTTCCCAATGCCAAATACCCCGACTCCAAATACGCCAATTCCAAATTTCCCAATTCCAAATACCCCAATTCCAAATATCTCAACTCCCACAATTCCAATTCCAAATTTCCCAATTCCAAATACCCCAACTCCAAATACGCCAATTCCAAATTTCCCAATTCCAAATACCCCAATTCCAAATACCCCAATTCCAAATATCCCAATTCCAACTACCCCAATTCCAAATATTTCAATTCCAAATACCCCAATTCCAACTACCCCAATTCCAAATATTCCAATTGCAAGTACCTCAATTCCAAATATCCCAATTTATAAATTTCTAAATTTTCATATCCCGAATGTCGCAGGTTACCAACTCCCCGAAGATCGATATTCTTATACAAGTATTTCGAAATCGTCAAGTTCCCATATTCAAAGATGAAATTACATTAAGACGCGTAATGAACTGTAACGTTCAATTTAATAATTCAGTATGAATCGAGTACTTCCAATCGATTTGGGCATATAACAAGTGCTCTATCGAAGTTCGAACTACTCAGGACTAAGCGGATGAGTGGTTCGCTTCGTCAAAGGATCCCTCGGGACCAGGTGCTTCTGTCTCTTTATCGAGGATCGTTTCATCAAACGAAGATGAGGCAGAGGACACTTGTTTTCGTGGAAATCGTGCATTTAGACGTTGCTGTCTCGAGAACCGTTTCTAATGTAACAGACGTCATTGGTTCCATCGATAAGTATATTAAATCAAACATAATTACTTGATACTGTTATATGTTACATACTTTTCGATTACAAGATTAAGTTTTATTAAATTATGTACGAGCTGTAGTAAGTTACATACTACCTGTAGTTACTGTAGTAAGTTACATACTTACTACTGTTGTAAATTTCATTCTAAACTGTAAAACTTCCAAATATTCAAATGTTCAAATGCCCGAATTTCTCACAGCTAAAATTTGAAAAATCACAAATATTCAGATTGTCAAATGATAAAGTCTTTAAATTTCTCAAACCCTCCAAATTTATAAAACCCATAGCTTCAATGTCTCAAGCTTTCAAATCTCCAAATTTTCAAATCCCAAACTTCTCAACTTCCCAAATCCCTAATTTTCTATATTTCCCGAATGTTCAGATTATCAAATGATCAAACCTCCAAATTTCTCAAACTCCCCAAATCTACAGATTCCCAAAGCTTCAAAGTCTCAAGCCTTCAAACGTTCAACTTCTCCTTCAAATCTCAAATTTCCCAAATCCCCAAATCCATAACTTTCTACATATCCTAAATCTCCAAGCCAAATAAAATTTCCCGCCGAACGAACCCAACGCATATCGTCCAGAAACGTCGCCCGATAAAAAGCAAAGCTAAAAATTTAACAGAGAATCAAACAACGAAACGTTTTGACCCTTCGAACAAACTAACGCATATTTCAGCCTGTTTTCCGACTGAACAATTTACCATTCGTAAATAATCATTTATAAGTAGTGTTACTTAACGCACGGTCTTTGTTGTAGTCGGCTGTAAATATTCGCACTTCCCCTTTCTTTCTTTTGTCCCGACTTCTTGTTCCTCTTTTATAGACACCAGGCTTTCATAGTGGTTGCGTAAACAAAAGAAATGCTCGCCAATCTAAATGTGCAATGTTTTTCTATATGGACAAACCTCCTCACTAGTGTGAACAATCTCTATTTGCATACGGATGTTTACATATTGCGCACGGTGTACGCCATTACGGATGTACATTCGTGTTTACAAATGGAACGTATGAAAAAGATACCAGCCGCAAACCTGTGAACGCGGTCTTTGTTTGAAAAATATCTGTGGCCTGGTTCGTTTACCTTCTTTCCACATGCTTTTCTTTTCCTGTTTTCACTGCAAGGAGGAAGAGCAACGGGTCGACTACTTTCCGTGGTCGTTGGACGAATATTATTTATATTCCAGCGTCAAATGAATACCGTTCCTTCGCTGCGTATTGTCGTCTTTTCGCCGGATCTGTCGCGGATAATTTATGCCGACTGCGAAATACCCCTGGCGATTCTACTCTACTCCGAAGAATTAATTTTTCTTATTTTTCGCTGCGGTTGACAAGTACAGTTAGCATTAATATTTAGACAGTACTTCCGTATTGCATACAGCTGGAATGATATACATATTTTACAAAAATGCAAATTTATTGTAGGTTGAAAATTTATTAACAATTTTTCAGCTTTGACGTGTAATGCATTTTTAGCAACGAGCTATTTTCATGTCATTAATGTCAACAAACCCCATTTTTGCAAAGGGGAATTCAGAATCAGCTACCCCCATTTCAGGGACCTACACTAGTTGTGAGGCACCCTGTATATGTACAAATGTCCCATATGATAATTCCATATACATCTTTCATATAAAATCTTTCGTAAAGACAACATTAATTGTTGAGTTTATGTTTCAAGTCCAAAAAGTCATGCTTACAATAAGGTTGTGCTGAATGATTGCAAGTGTCAGTTCGCGAAAGTGATATCAAAATATGAATAACGAACCATGTTCAAGATAAGCAAGCATAGAAAAGTGTTCTGCCGTGTAAATAAATTCTTTCGCAAATTAAAGAAATTCTCAGATTCAGTTTCCTCAAAAGCATCACATATGAAACTGTTATTCTGTACTTCCATCATATTTTTCTACGTACAAACCGCTTTTTGTATCAACATCTGTATAATACAGCACATCAAATTCTGCTGTACATTGACTTTACATGAGAAAGAGTAATAGTGTATACCGGTTTTATTTTTTACCAAATTATTTGAAGTGAACAAATAATGCCAATTGTGTGATAGATTATCTAATAAATATCTACCTTCTACATATAGCGGATTAATGAAAACTTCAATATATTTCTGAAAATTTATAGAAAGAAAATATACGGTAAATAACAAAATTTAATTATCCAGCAATATTCTCGGTAGATTAGAATTGCTGTAATGGCGGAACGCTGAAGGAAGCTTTTGTTCTCGTCGGCAAAGTTTATTCCATTAATTTCAGGACAATCGGCAAAATTACAGCAGTCTCTGCTGTCACAATGAATAGAGCGATATACCATTTCTGTCTTCGAAGTTTCTGTCAACCAGACACGCATCTTTGATGGCAACTTGCCAAAGTGTGCGTAATAAATGCGCGCCAGAGGACGAATTAGATACCCGTGTTCATCGGTGCAGCAATTTACCGGTCTTGATCCAAGGACAACTGTGTCTGTGAGCAAATCGTGTCTACGTATCTTAAAGTCACGAACTCGAAGTTTGAATACCGTGTACAGAAGTCGGGTATCGCGTTTCCGTTACTGGCAAACTGACTTCAAATAACGTACTTCGATCTGTGCCGCACGGAAACTGTGTGAACAGCAAATCTGTTTATTTGGGGAAAATATGGTGATTGAGACGAAAGACTTGAACTCGCTGATTTTAGGGGGTTTTTGGAGGATTTTTGTGAGTTTTTGGTATGTAAAAATTTGGGGATGGATGTTTGGAGAATTTGAGAGTTTGGATATTTAGAAATTTGGGAATTTGGAAATTTGGAAGCTTGGATGTTTACAACCGAGAGGGTTGAGAATTTGAGGATTTGAGAATTTGACAATTTAGAAGAATAGAAAGTTGAGGTATTTGGAAATTAGGGAATCTGAGAAGATAGAAATATAGGAATTTGATAATTTGGAAATATACCTGAGGATTACACCGAACTCTCAATTTAAAAAATTCAGAAATACAGAAATTGCAACCTTCAGTCTCAAATTCAAAAATTTAACATTTGCAAATTTGCAAACTATAAAAATTCCAAAACTTAAATTCTGAAGTATGAAAATTCCAACAAATGTCCCACAACTCCAAAATCCTAAATTAAAAAAATTTCACAATCCTGAAATGCAACTTCGAAAAAAAGAATCATCAACATTTAATATTGCATCAGCGATCTTTTTCTTAAAAACTCTTGAATATTTCGCTAAAGTTTTTTCAACAAATACTTGAAAGTCAATTTCGGAACTGAAATCAATATTCCAGAGTCCACCGAAATGGACTCTCGACAAAAAGAACCTAATAACAAACTTTCCTGCCAAATAGCGAAAGAAATACCGAATGGCATGGTAAAGGCGAGAGCTTATGTCGTCATAAAATATTTATGCATTCAGTGCGGTGTGCTCGTAAAACACTCGAGTATTATAAAAAGAATATAGCCGTGTACATACGAGGTACAAGAAAAATAATTAAGAAACGCTAACATTCTGCATTTTTGCTCGTAACTGTTCTCCATATTTTTAACCACCTTTAGGGTGTATAATTTCCTTCAAAAATAACTATCGCTGTCATCTATCAAACCGACTATCAACGTCATTAAATTAAATGGAATATGTTAACATCGTTAAATAGATATTACTGCAAAGTTGATTATACGAAATGAGACGTATTAAAAGCACGAGAAAAACTTTGCAATTCTTTTTACTTCGTGGTTAAATGTTTTATTGCAATTGTGGCAGCTGCGGTTGACTGGTAAAAACAAAATGGCGTAGCTCCCACATGAAAGCCACAACATTATTTTTAGCAGCTATTGTGTTATTATTTCTTTACAATTTTATTAAAATTAGTAAATAGAAGGTTGATGTACTAACAAGAATTAGTTAGTAGAAGATTTTTCAATGCTAGAATATAGTATTGATATTTCATATCCAGGGAGTTCTACGATCAAATAAGTGTCTGACATAACTGAGTCAATTTTTCTGTCGTTGTAGTGACCTTAACAAATTTAAAATATTTGACTCCTTTTACGAAATATAGAATGTAAAATATGAATCTAGGAACATTTCTGTCTTGTCTTGGTCTCTAACCTATCAGTGTTTATATTATAACTACTGAAGTATTATACTTATAACTGATGCGTATACCTTTTGTGTAATTTTCAAAATCAATATCTAATCATAAGTTCATCTCGGATATACTCGAGACTGTGGTTTATGCAACAAGCAAACTGAATTTGGAATTCGTGTAGAAGTGCAGTTTATGGTACGAAGCTGACAAAAATGTGAATTTCGTGAAATTATATTCTTCTGACGGTGATACTCGAGTTGGACCGAAAGGTAAGAGTCTTGCAGCAACGAAGTCCGATTCGTTCTCCATCGATAACACGAAAATATGGAATAGATTTACGCCGAGAGTGCTCTCGGTGATGCGAATTTTAATGGAATGCCAGATGGTCTAATATTGATATCGAACGGAGAAGTGTCCGTGCAATATCGCCGATGAGGATCGCGTGAATAATAAAATAAAGATAGGAGAGAGCTGCGGCCTCTCGTTTCGCTTCGAAATCTTACATCGTTCGAAACGAGTTCGACCATAACGCGTTAATCGCGAAGATCATCAGAGACTTGCGTTAAAATTTTAAATTGAGCACCGATTTAACTTCGTTTCAACTTTTAATTTGCATTAAACCTTAAACTCCGCTCGTTTCACTATTTTTCATTGTAAAATTCGACGTTTAAACTTAAGAAATTGTAGTTTAACCATCGTTATTTTCCCGTTTTTAGAAAATGAGAATATGTGACAAGTTGGTTACGAAGTCTTCTTACATTTTGTTTAAAAAGTTGAGGTTCAGTTTTGCTTAAGTTTAAATTGCTTTTCATGATTGAGAAACCGACGTTGAGAGAAAACAGAAAGAAATGTGATTATTATGATGAGAATGATTGAAGTAGAAACTAATTAAACGTGACCCAAAACTTAATTTCACTATTCAGTTTATTTCTGCAAACTTCAAACTTCAACCTGAACTAATTTAATCTAATCTGATACGCAATTTTGCTATTCAAATTTATTTGCTTGTATTTAAACTTCAAAGCAAATTTGACTTAACCTAATTCAACTTCAACTGATAGAGATTTATCTATCCTCGTTCAAACATCAAGTAAACTGAACTTTGAACAAGAGTAATTAAATTCAAATATTAAGATTACGTATTAGATATTTGATTAGGCTAAGTGCAAAGTTTATATCAAAATAGCTTTGAAGGAGAAAGTTACATGTTACATTCTACTCCACTTTGATTTGCTGCAATTTGAAGATATCGAAGTTTTAGAAATAATGATATTATTCAAGTATAAAATTACAGATAGCAGCGTTTTTATTATAATTCACTTGTACTGCGTCATTCAAATATTGCAATAACTATAGAAAGCTCAAAAGGCAATAATTTTGCAACATCATACTGTTTCGAAATACGAAAGAAATTTATATTCAAAGTTTTCTTAATGTTCGTTTCGCTATTTGAATTGTAAATGTGGGCTCCGCCATATCCTGATGGAAATATATATAGCTATGCTAAATCGAGCGTTTATGGGTTTGTACGTATATGAAGGCTGGCGTTTTACCATTAGCTTATGGTTGTGGAAATCGGTTCAATAATTTCAAATATTGAAACACATCTTGTTGCTTTTACAAGAAAATATTTTACACAGAATTTTAACGATATCCGATAATATTTTGAACTGCATTAAATTAAAATTTCATTCCCACGGGACTATACTTGTAAATAATAAACATGAGGGTAGAAAATTTTAATTGGAGGAAATAAATTTCAAATTTATTTCATGCATTACAGTTTATCATAGTAATTATGTTTACAGAGAAAAAGGTTTATTATTCCTACATAATCTGCATAATAACAGCACCATATATCGCTATCTACAGACATCTACGGATATTTAAATAATTATATATTCAAGTTACGTAATTAACATAATCGTTTAATCCCATCATCCATATATTTAGATTCGCGTATTTACATGCACCTTTTTGTGCATAATTATACAGAATTTTATAGATCTTGTTTATTCAAATTGTATATTATGAATTTGATACAACGTGTAACAAACATGTACTGTGTAAGGTCAAAGTTTACATTCCATTTATGTAATTTCAAAGTTTCAGTGCAATTATTTACTCGATAAATTTATAGAACAAAATTCCAACCTTAATGAGACAGTCTACATAAAATACAACTTGATCGCTGTACTTCGTAACTGCTGAAAAAATCAAAGCCATGAGTACAACTTATAGAAGCTGCTTTTTTGACGATGGTTTCTAATCCGCCATAATAATGATGGAGGTTCGTCAACGGATCAGATTTAACGGATCGACTGTATTAATTAAAAATTACAATAAGAAATGACCATTTGTATACGTTTAATATTTAATCTCAGAATTAAACCGAGCTGCAAATTAAACCGCTTTCACGAAATTGTAAGGTATCAATTGACCAAATTTCTAAATGGGGGATGCAATGTATTTATTAAAAATTATGATGAGAAATGGGCATTCTTATACGTTTAATATTTAATCTCAATAGTTAACCGAGCTGCAAGTTGAATAGCTTCCACAAAATGGCAAATTGTAAGCCATCAATTGATCTTTCTAAATGGGGGATGAAATGTGTTAATTAAAAATTATGATGAGAAAGGATCATTCGTATACGTTTAACATTTAATCTCAACAGTTAACCGAGCTGTAAGTTGAATAGCTTCCACAAAATGGCAAATTGTAAGGTATCAATTGAGCAAATTTCTAAATGGGGGATGAAACGTATTAATTAAAAATCATGATGAGAAAGGGTCATTCGCATACGTTTAACATTTAATCTGAACAGTGAACCAAGCTGCAAGTTAAATAGGTTTCACGAAATGAGGAACGGCAAATCATCAATTGATCAAATTTCTAAATGGTGGTATTATAAGAAAATTGTGACGAGGAATAGTCATTCTCATACGTTTAACATTTAATCTGAACAGTGAACCTAGCTGCAAGTTAAACAGGTTTCACGAAATGGGGGATGGTAAATCATCAATTGATCAAATTTCTAAATGGTGGTATTATAAAAAAATTGTGACGAGGAATAGTCATTCTCATACGTTTAACATTTAATCTGAACAACGTGAACTAGCTGCAAGTTAAATAGGTTTCAAGAAATGAGGAACGGTAAAGCATAGTCGTGAAAGCAAACGATGTCACCGAAACCTCGACGATAATACGCGAAACGTTCGCAAACGAGATATCGCAGTCAGATATATCGCAGAAAGAAGCCTAACACGTACATCGGAATGTTCGTCGATAAAGTTTCATCAAGTATCAACGATTGCGTGAGCTCGTTGAAGGAAGAAAGATTTCAACGCGTCGTCCGCGATCGCAGCCTCGTTCGAGAAAAGAACATATCGGAACGGCTTGGTCGTTGTCGGATCAATAAAACTTCACTTCCACCCTACTTAACTTTGTATACTCGTAAAATTCTATTAAACCGTGCTCGCAGAGCAACCACACGGAACACCGGGGAAAAAAGAGAAAGAGAAGCAAAGGGCGAAAATAAGGATGTAGCCCCGCTTTGAACCCTGAATTTCGAACGAATTAGCAGACGAACTGCGAGACACAAAGAAATACGATTATACTCTTTGTACATGTTCGTCGATTGCCGGTAATAACGGCGAATTACGAGCGGTCGCGTACGTATCTGCATAATCCAATACCCTCCAATGAAATGTGATCCGATAGGACAGACGATCGTTTGTTCGTATTAGACCACCCGTGGATACAGGAATTTAGAATTTGCTGATTCTTCCTCATCCTCGAGGTTCTCGCGAATTGCGGGTCTCGATATATAACCGCCCTTTTTACGGTCGATGGACATGGATTATTTTGAATGTTAATGGTAATCACGTGTCATAATTTGAAAGTTCTCACGTTTTTGAATTGAACATTTCTGTACTTTTCAATGGACATGGATTTTTTCGGATATTGATGGTAACCACGTGTCATGAAAGATGTGAAAATTTTCACGTTTACGAATTAGATATTTCTGTACTTTTCAATGGACATGGATTTTTTCGGATATTGATGGTAACCACGTGTCATGAAAGATGTGAAAATTTTCACGTTTACGAATTAGATATTTCTGTACTTTTCAATGGACATGGACTTTTTCGGATATTGATGGTAACCACGTGTCATGAAAAATTTCAATAGACATGAATTTTTGTTAATACACAATATTGTAAGATATCAATAACGTACTTCTTAAAATTGTACACATTTCATAACCAGCAAAATTTACGATTACCTCCATCAGAAATTAAACGCTCGTTAAGAGGAAAGAACTATTAGGTAAGAAATACAGAACAAAGGACAATATAACAATAGCTCCTTTTTGCCGGTAATTTCGCGTGTATTGTTTTCTCGCCGCGATATTGAAACTGACGTGGAACGTTTCCGCGGAATGCCTTCAAGATTCCGCGGTATTTCTAGCTCGATATCCTACGAGTCTCCCGATGAAATATAACGACGGGTTGAACGATGATCGAGAACCGTTTCCCTCGGGTAGCAACTTTTTCAAAACGCACCACGCATCGCTTTCGACGGGGCGTGCAATTCGTTAGGGAAGTTAGATTGAACGCTTCCGGAAGTTTACCAGGGTGTTTTCGCTGCTGGAGCATTATGCTTCCGATGCTTTGAACCGGAATGTGTTAACTAATTACCGCGCCCCGATACGATCAATCGGTGATTTATAAACGCTGGGAATTCTGTAAAATTAACTCGTGAAGAGCATCAAATTTTACGTGAATTAATCGACTCACGACCAGTTACGTTGAACATGATTACAATTTACGAATAACGAAGTCACCAAATTTTCTGATTGCGCGTTTAATAAAATTAGCGAACTCAGTAGTAAAACTAGGTAAAATCGGTCATGTTCGAATTAGAAAATTTATTATGATACTTTTTTGGGGAGATGGGGATAAAGAATTAGTTTGAACATTTATGTTTTAATCTATGTGTTTTCGATTTTAACGTAAACACCCATCGTACGTTCGTAAGACTGTTTCGAAATCAGCTCGGATTTTCGTTTGACCTTCTACCAGTTCAGAAGATACTTCATGAAGTGTCATGAAGTTATGATTAATTAAGTTAATCATGATTAACCTCTTAGGCACGATGCGCCACTATAGTGGCTTTCGCAGATCTCGTTGTACGAAGGTTCACTATAGTGGCTCGCTCTACTGACTTGCACTACTGACTCGTTTCAATTGAATGATTCTTTTCATATGTTTTGATTCGCACTTTTTTCACCACGTTTTATAAGAGTATTAACAAACCCCACAAAAGTACATTACACGTAAATAAAAGGTACTAAGTAGTTTAAGCACCATATCTTTGGGAAAAGTTTAATCATCAAAAACTTGATTCCAATGTACTCGCTAGAACAGCATTGTAGTGCTGTTTACGCATAATTCGAACTCTGCCGTACAGAGAAGCGAAGTTCAGCCTAAGAGATTGAGTAATAGAATAGAAAGCAAGAGCATTTTGATCGCGAACATTCGGGCGAATCGACCGATCGAAACGTACGCAAATTGCTCATGCGACGCACACAGGTAAAATTTATTCCGGCATCAAAAACTGCAGAGATGCGCCGTCGTCGGGAGCCAACGAATTCAGATTTCATTGCACGTTTACGGCACTGTCGCCCTGACAAATCGTATTTTTGCCGTTCCAGAACTTGGGAACGTATGTAACCGTTCGTTCCGTGCGAGGGAGACGAACAAACACGCGGACAAACGACGAAAGAAAGAGAAAGAGTCGTGAGAGGAAGGAGAACATAGGTATCGAGTATAGATGTCAGCTGCAGTTGCAGTTTACTTCAATGCAACATTTTCTCGTGTCATAAACTATCAAGGAATCCTGATGACATCTCCGACACTTTGCGAATATATTTCTCCCAGAAAAATCTGCTCTCGCTTGGTTTAACTTTCGGCAATGCGATGAGTTACTCATAATCTTAAACCAAAAAATATATAAGTTACTGTTCTGATGATGTACATATAGGGTGACGTTTCAATTTTTATTTATAAATGCAATTATCTATTTTAAGCTGTATATTTATCTACAAATGCAATTGTCTGTTTTAACCTATAAGTACAGTTATGTCTTTTTGTCCACAAATGCAGTTACCTCCTTTAATCTACAGATTTTAAACTATAAATGCAATTTTCTCTTTTAACTTATAAGTACAATTATGTCTTTCAGTCTACAAATGCAGTTACCTCTTTTAATCTGCAAATTTTAATCCATAAATGCAATTGTCTTTTTTAACCTGTAAGTGCAACTATGCCTTTTAGTCTACAAATGCAGTTACCTCCTTTAATCTACAGATTTTAAACTATAAATGCAATTATCTCTTTTAATCTATAAGTGCAACTATGCCTTTTAGTCTACAAATGCAGTTACCTCCTTTAATCTACAGATTTTAAACTATAAATGCAATTATCTCTTTTAATCTATAAGTACAGTTATGTCTTTTAGTCTACAAATGCAGTTACCTATTTTAATCTATACATTTAATTATGTATTTGAATATTTGATACCCAAAAGTCGTTTACCTTTATATTATCATATTAATTATACTAAATTATTTTCTTCTCAAAACAGAATGAGCTTCATTTCGGCTATTTATTCAAACAACAAATATTTTGCGAGATAATTGCATTTATAAATTAAAATAGGCCAGCTCGTGAATACCGACGTCGGAAATAAACATGATGAAACGCTGCCAAATAAAGCGAATTAATATTTGTTGTATTCACTGTGCATAAACAAATATTTTTTTATCTCGTTTCCCCCTTTTTGTATCATAGAAATTATTGAACAAACTCTAGTACTAGTAAAAAATTATTAATAATATTTAGTAAGGTAAATATTTAGAGTTTTATTAATAAGAAATTGTGAAGAATATTCAGTACATCTCGATGTAAAACGAATGTCCTTGATGTACGTCATTAAAAAGATTAAATCAATACCGTCGATATAAGAAGGGATGAAATAAAGTCCATCATGAAATTAATCGGACACCTCACAGATTAAATTGCTGTTTAATAAAATCGAGTATTTACGAGAAAGTATTCGAAATGTTGTAAGCAAACTATAAAATAATTTGAAGAAAATTTGCTTTATTTGAGTTATTGCAACAAGAAGGCAGCGTTTCTCGCGAAACTACAGTCAAGCAAATACTACAACTAACCAAGCAGACTACGCCTAAACTTCTATGTGTGTTTATTTGCGGGAAACTTTGTCTCGATTAACACCTCGAGCTAACTTGATTCAAGCAATTTATGCGCTCGAACGCATCCAAGTAAATTAAATACCCACGTGGAACAATTATTAGCGATTGATTGCCGTGAATCTAATTAGGAGATTATGCTGACAGAAACAAATCCTTCAAAATGATGTCGAATCTAAAGTTCGAATAACAACTACTAAAATATACGGGGACAAACATTGGGTAAATTATTATAACTAAGTGATTGAATATCAAATATAATAAAAAACAGAAAATAATAATTAAATAGAAAATATATAATTAAATAGAAAGAGACAGATGTTCAAGTGATTATAGTAAATAGGAGACAGACTTTCAAATTGAATTCAAACAGAAGATAATACATATTTATCGTTAGATTATATTGAAGATCTGTTTGTATTGTCTGTCTGTATTGAAGAAAACTGTTACGTGAAAATTCCAGGAAAATTTCTAAATCCGTCACTTGTACATGCTGTCAGAATACATTCTCGAAAAGTGACACGAAATTTTGAGCCAGTCCAATGATTCGCATCACGAAGAGAACACAATCTTGAATCGGGAAGTAACAATCGATGACACGCGGACATGAATTTTAAACGTGTTCCAAACTTTGCATACAAACCTGAAATTTCGAAGAAAACTCGGTTACACAAAAGTATACGAATAGATAAGTAAGCATGGTTTGTAATGATTGGACTCACGATTTTCCTCAAAAATTGAGGGATTCGAGGCATCTGCGATCACTGATCTCATAGATCGATTGAATAATTGAAAATTGATCAAGGTGGCAAGTTAAGAAATTATAATGTGAATGACAACGTGAGGACAACGTTAATGATTGGAATCAGGAGTTTCTCAAAAAATTGAGGGTTTCCAAACTTCTGCGATCACTGATTTTATAGATTGATTGAATAATTGAAAATTGATCAAGGTGGAAAATTAAGAAATTTTAATGTGAATGACAATGTGAGAACAACGTTAATGATTGGAATCAGGAGTTTCTCCAAAAATTGAGGGTTTCCAAACTTCTGCGATCACTGATTTTATAGATTGATTGAATAATTGAAAATTGATCAAGGTGGAAAGTTAAGAAATTATAATGTGAATGACAACATGAGGACAACGTTAATGATTGGAATCAGGAGTTTCTCCAAAAATTGAGGGTTTCCAAACTTCTGCGATCACTGATCTCAGATCAATTGAAAAATCGAAAACTGACTAAGATGAAATTTCGATGAAAATGACAATATGACAACATTTGAAATTGACGGAATTTAGATACAGCGAGGATTTATTTGATATGTGCTTATACGAGAACGCCATAACCGAGAGGGTTGAAAGAATGGAATTACAGAAATGAAGAAACTTCAAAATGTTGGTACACAGTTGCAAGTATAATATGCAGGCTGCAGTCACCGACGGTAACGAAGGGGTTACATTCCACAAAAGGAAAAAAACTGACAAGTTAGCGTGTTACCCAGTGTTTGCCAGCATCTTTCCAAGTTGTCTCGTCCGAGTGGAAGCGAAGGATGAATCGCAGGGCATCGAGCAACCCATGGAGAGGAAAAGATATTCCTTTCGAGCGTAGAAACAGGTCGTAACTCTCGCATGACCGCTCGACCTGATATTCTGTTTCGCTTTGAGAGCTTTAAAAAAATATGACGTGAAATATGGAACGCGTTCACAACCTGTTTCCTTAACTTCCGCGGTTCAATTTTCTTTCTCTCGTTAAGTAATTGAACTCTTCTCCTCCCTTTTTTTTTAATCGTTCCTAATCCCGGCGGACAGACGAAGGAGATGGCAGGACCATGGGCAAAAACTTTATAACGAAGATATTTAACTAGCAGATAGACCGGTTTGACTTAAGCGACAGTTTTCAACGTTCTTGTTGGATTTAATGCAATTAAACCTTGTTAACTTATCCGCGAACTAAAATTTTTCCACCTTTTCGCTTGAACGATTTTATTCGCGTATTTACTCTCTAACTGGGAGCTTTACTTGGGCGACAGAGTTGTGAATATTTCTTGTACAAAAAGAACATCCTGGGATGTACAATTAGGCTCTGTGTTATAAATCACATAACATGATGGTGTATCTATTATATCATTATTAAACATATCAATATATTCATTTAATGAATGAAGTATCACTTTAACCGATAATATGTTTAATATAATAATATAAATAATTTAAATGAACACATTACAACAAATCCAGAAAGTTCAATAAATTTAATAAATTCAGCAAATTCAACAAATTCAATAAATTCAACAAATTCAACAAATTCAAAATATTCAACAAGTCTAATAAACTCAACATATTCAACAAATTCAACAAGTCTAATAAACTCAACATATTCAACAAATTCATCAAATTCAACAAATTCAACAAATTCATCAAATTCAACAATTTTAACAAATCCAACAAGTCTAACACATCTAACAAATTCAACAAATCTAACAAATCTAACAAATCCAGCAAATCTAGCAAATCCAACAAATGCAACAAATTTAACGAATCCAATAAATTCAACAAATCCACCAAATCTAACAAGTCTCCCAAATCTAACAAATCTTCCAAATCTGCCGAATCTAAAAGCTATAAAAATTCTAAAAAAATCCGAAAACGCTATAAACTCTAAAAGCTCGAAAAACTAAAAAATGAAGATCACCGATCAAATTCGTGGACATTTTTAAAACCGACGAAAGCAATTAAAACGATCGAAGTTATCCGGCAGTCTAGTGTCTCGGAGCGTTGAAATTTTGATGGAATGAAACATTATATGTTTATCCTAGCAATGAAATTTTGGAAGTTTTTTTATTGTAGATTTCGATAGCGCAGAGTTTAGTTGTTCCCGCGCAGCGTATTTCACGAGAACGGAAAGCATTTTGTCAACGGAACCGGACGTCCGCCGGGAAAATATTTGAATCGGCTTCCCACCAGCATCCCTGTCGCATCGAGCTACACGTTGACGGTGCAAATTTCATCGAACGGCTCGAATGCGTCTCTTCCACCTTTCCATTCTCGGATATAATCCGTTTTGATCCTCGAATATCCTTCGGTACATTGCGATGACGCGGATCAGCTAGTCGACATATAAAAAGTTTCGACTGGTTCGAAGCCACGGCCGCGATTCTCTGCGAGCTTGAAAAAAACGATCAGCACTTTTTTTTTCATCACATCAGAATAATCGCCGGGCTAATAGTTCGATGCATATTTCCGCTTCCGTTCTTTCGCCTCATTTGTATACCGGTTCGATAGCTGGAAGCTATGCTGTGTTTAACCATGGGTTACTACATGCTATGACAGACTACCACTGGTAAATTCTGCGAAGTCGAGATGTTAGTATAGCGTTCATACTACTTTACTCACAGTTATTTTATAAGCGAGACATCTGAAGGGGACAAGTACGATGATGAACAGTGAGATGGGTTTTTGGAGTAATTGAACATTTTTGCGAAGGTGACTGTGGTACGAGGAGTACAAGATTTTTATATGGATCGTGATACCTGTGTAAGTGAAAGAATTTGAACATTTTTGAATTTGGAAATTTAATAATTTGGCAATTTCGGAATCTGAGAATTTGGGATTTTGAAAATTAGGGAATTTAGGAATTGGGGAATTTAGAAATTGGGGAATTTTGAAATTGGGGAATTGAAGAATTAGGGAATTTAGGAATTGGGGAATTTAGGAATTGGGGAATTTAGGAACTGGGGAATTTGGGAATTGGGGAATTTAGGAATTGGGGAATTTAGGAATTGGGGAATTTAGGAATTGAGAAATTTAGGAATTGGGAAATTTGGGGATTGGTAAATTTAGGAATTGGGAAATTTGCGAATTAGGAAATTTAGGAATTCAGAATCCTAGGAATTTAGGGGATTTTTCCTAGAGAATTTTTCCTAGGATTTGAGGATTTGAAAATTTGGGGATTTTGGGATTTGGGAATTTGGGTATTTTGGGATTTGAGGATTAGATAATTTCGGGATTTGGGGACTTGGGAATTTGGGAATTTGGAATTAGGGAATTAGGGAATTAGGGAATTAAGGAATTTAGGAATTCAGGATCCTAGGAATTGAGGAATTTAAGGATTTGAGTTTTTGGGGATTTGTAAAATTTGTGGAATTTATGGAATTTGTGGAATTTGAAAAATCTAGAAATTTGGGAAATTAGAAATTGAATAATTTGTGAATTTAGAAATTTGGGAATTTGCAGATTCGAATTTATGGAATTTCTGAAATCTAGGAATTTGGGAACTCAGTAATTTTTGAATTTAAGAGTTTGGAAATAAAGAAATTTGAAGATATAAAATTCTGAGGAATTAGGCACTTGAAAATAATGATATTAGGAATTCGAAAATTTAGAAGTGTAGAATTAAAATCTAGAAAAATAAAAATTCAGGAATTGAGAAATTTTGAAACTATAAAAACACAGAAAATCTGAAATTTAAAAATCGAACAAAATAAAATGCAAGATCTACTACATTTTTCACAAACTGACAGTGCATCGGAAATATCCGTACATCCGTGTAACGTGTGAATGATTTTCTATAAAAACACAAATAGTGACATTTTCGTTCGTTCTTTTGCATGCAGATACATTTTTCTCTGTTTGCTTTTTCCAGAATTGTGTTGCTAGAATTTCAAAAATATCGATTGTATTCATATACAAATCTTTTGTCATGCGAAAAACGCGAGAAACAAAAGCGCTGTAACGAGTAAAATTGGCGACAATATTCGTTGACTAACAGATTTGATTCTTCCGTTTTGCATGACGTGCATTTATAAAATTTCATGTATTCAACGTGGAAAGCACTTATCGTGTTACTAGTGCAATTTGTACGTAAACCGCTGTTACTATATTCTGCAGCTTTCATCGTTGTTTTCAATATTTTATTTGAATACTGCGTTAACTTCAAACGGAATATATTTTACTAGTTTATTTTTGTTCTCGTATTATTTTCAATCTCAAAGGATTTGTTTACAACAAAAACGAATGACAAATAACCAGTTCTATAATAGTTTCATAATAAAAGAATCATACTTTGCGTTTATAAAAATTGAACACTGAATTGAGTCGCTTCTGTATGAAAGTTTTCAAAAAATTGACAACAAATCCCTTCACAAATTATTGCTGTCCATAGACTTTATATATAAATATATACGTAAAATATTTATTTTGCTCGTTTAAAATTTTCTAGTCTCATGTTCGTCATTAGAATGTAGAATATTAGTGTAAGAGATTAATACTACTCGAAAATGGGCAAAATTTTCAGGAGTAAAAGTTCAGTTACCTTGTCACAATTCTAAATATTGCCGTATTTTATTAAAATTTAATCAGAAGAAAAAAAATTATCATCACTTCGTGGTTCATATTTTGTATCCGTTACTAGATGTATTTCCTTTTAACAATTTATGTGAAAATATAGCAAATCTATTCTAAATATCGATTTACTACGAACTCATATGAATTTGGTTTCAAGATAGAAATTAATGCAATAAATATTAGATGTTCCTAAATCCCAAATTTTAAATATTCCACATGTTTAGTTGCTCACGCAAGGGTTAACGCAATTTCAACACGATTTAGTAAAATTGTACAAATTCCATCGATCAGTTGCACGTCACATACGGCAATATATTGTTCGTTTAATTCGATATATACATTATACCAAAAAACGATGCTAGTCGATGCTCGATATCTCCCTGGATAGCGATATTCCACAATCGACTATTTCGCCGGCACGTTCTCGTCCCGTTGAAACAAGATTTTAATTTGATTGTCGTGTATCGCCGTCATAAAATATACAATCGAATCAGTTCGAGTTGTTCGCGTAAAGAATAACGAGTGAAGCAATGCGAACGAGGCTCGAGCCTCGGAATACTGAACGGTTAAATTACAATTCCCTCGTGTAACGTGTTTTATTATTTGACAATATACTTTTAACGAAATTTGCTGTGCTTACATAAGCGATACAATGCGCGCGGTGTTGTATCGTTCTTGCTATTGCAACCACGTTTAAATTGTTGATTTCAGTCGTTTTGTTTATATCAGCGCCACATTTTATGTCGATACAGAATTGAAAAAGCAGCAACGTCCTTTCAAAATATATTTAAATACTTCTATTCTATTTTGTATACAATATCGTACACTATATTGAAGTTGTGTACGTAATTGATTAAATATCTCGAACTAGTTCAACTTTTTGAGGTTAGGTCACTGTCCACCATTTGCTTTTTGTGCATGGTGGAACTTCAACCCACCTCGAGAAGTTCACGTTGCTTTTATGTTAAACAATTCAACTAAACGTTTATATTAAACAAAAATTCTGTATACCTTGGGTTTTTATCTTCTTTAAAAACGTGTACCTCGAAGAGATAAGTAATGTAAGCTAAATATCTCTTTAAGTTTAATGTAAAAAACATTCTTTATTTTATTTACGTGTATGATATGAAAGGATCAATGTGTTGCAAGCATATGTTTTTTTTTGAAGTATTGAACGATATTGACTTACAAAATAAATAATGAAGAGAGATTTTGTCCATTGTACTAATAAAGGTTTATATTTTACATGATGTAAACGTAAATTATAAACAAATTATAGTAAGTAATAATACTTGTTTTCAACATAAATTCATCCTAACGAATTCGAGGTACAATTTCACTTCATGTACAATTTCATTTCAAGCAATTTTAGATTATACCTTTGAGACTTTGAACAACTCAGAAGATCGGTTATTTCAAAATTCGAGAAAGTGTGTGAATTTCTCGAGAACCTCAACGTCATCGTATAACGATAGAATAAAATTCCGTGTCCGTTAGAAATTGGTTCTAGAAAACGCAATATCGCGTTCGCGAACGAAAGCAGGCCGAATTCTTCGTTAGCCCGAATGTAGGTTACAAGGTGCGGCTTTTCTAATCCCGCAGAAAATAAGGAAGAAAGCAAACGAGAAAAAAAGAAAGGAAGAAGAGAATAGTATTCGATCCGCCCCTTCCCACTCGATATTCATTCATGCTCGATGCACATTAGCAAACAAACATCGCGTGTCTCGATATCATCGGTCGACTAGTTCACACTGACGTTGGCTTTTATCGAAATTAAACGAAAGATTAAATATCCCTCGGGGAACGGACGTGATGCACTGTCGGTAGAGGTTTCTCATTACCTTGCACACCCTTAAATTGTTCGCCAATGAACCGTTGACCCGAGTGCCGTTAATTTCGATGAAATCGGCATCTTTGCCGCAATCTACAAATTCACCCGGGGATTAAAACATACGAGAGAAGCATATTCGAGGGAGACGCACTCGCGTGAATAAGGAAACTTTTATACTGACAGAAAGCAAGATTTTTAATCCTGTTTTGTGGATAAAATGGGAGTTTTTAATGCACCGCTGCAGCATTAATGCGTGGATGATGCAAGTTTCGACTCAAATAATTAAATAGACCTATTTACTTATTAACACTTTAATGGCCGCTCACACATGTGTGACGGTTGATGAACACAACTTTAATAATTATCACACAAAATGTTAAATGTGTTGTTTTTATTTGTTTTATGTGTATGCTTGCACACGTTGAATTATTTCGTGAATTTACATAAAATTTTTTTAAATTAATTCCTTCATAATATTTCCAAGCCCTGTGATGTTTGACTGCATAGGCTATTAAAGTGTTAATAATCAAAAATGAATATTTGAATGAATATCTAGTGACCTATTTATAAAACGAGAAAACAGTTATCATTTACGTATGTAATAAAGTAAGAAAAGTTATCTAAATTATGACAGGTGAAACACGTTGGTAAGTAAGTTGTTCAAAGTGAAAACAGTATGCGGGATTAAAAATAAATTGTAATGTTCATTGCGATTGGACTAGATCCAAGAACCGTAGCCGCATAGTAGCGACACAATATTTGCACAGCGATGGTATCTCTTTAAAAATTTACCATGCCAACGGTGCAATAATATACATCCACTTCCCGATGCGAGCCAAATAAAATATTCCGGCGACTGCAAACAATTCATCGATTATTTCGGGGATAGATGCAAGTTTCATGAGCATTACCCAGAATTTGGTAATATTAAAGTTTCAGGCCATTGGATTTTGAATTTATTCGAGTTCACGGTGTTTCCAATTGACTGTAATACCGCAAATGTATAATTTGCCATCCGCATGTGCTTAATGCACTTTGATCATCAAACTTGTTGCGAAAATTAATAATTTAATGGGAATTACCGGAACGTACACTTCGTTTCTCAAATTACGCTTGAAAAAGAGATCATTCGGTTCTTCGAATTAAAGGAGTACTCAATTAAACCGATAAAATGTTTCTTCGATATTATTTGAAAAAATATAAAGTATAACGAAATGATATTTTATCATTTTTTCTGGGGACAAATATGTCGCTTATACAAACGAGGCATAATGAAAATACGAAATAAAGTAGGACAATAAAATATGCGCAAAGTGCGGTAAATGTAGGTCAAATAAATAATGAAACAGAGGATAACAACCGTATATTCTATCAGGTTTCCTCTGGAGACCAAATCGAGTTTGTCATTGATACGTACCACTGAAAATGCAATGAAGATATAAAACAGAATAGGATCACGAGATATGCATACGTTATAACAAATGTAGATGAAGTAAATAATAGGACACCAAACCGAATGGTTTACGCGTACTACTGAAAATGCAACGAAATTGTAAAATAGAATAGAATGACAAAATATGTATGAGACATAGAAAATTTAGACAAAATAAATAATAAAACGCAGCACAATATGCTCTATGAAATTTCTGGAGACTGAATGGATGATACTGAAATTGCAGTATCATATATGCAAACATAATCAAATAAAATATGTACAAACGTGGGTAAAATAAGTAATAATGATGTGGATTGTAATTACTGTACAGCAACATTTTTGCTGAAGAATTTAAGGTTATTATATAAAATAAACACTATGTACATTCATTATTATAGTTAATTTTTATTATGTTCCTCGAACAATTTGCACTAAAAAAGAAGTAACAGTTATAATTTCTCGCTTTAAAATAACAATGACAAAGAGTATCAAATGAGTAACACACGTAGGTAAAATAAA
Organism: Megachile lagopoda; assembly: GCA_036983795.1. Classification (NCBI taxonomy): domain Eukaryota; kingdom Metazoa; phylum Arthropoda; class Insecta; order Hymenoptera; family Megachilidae; genus Megachile; species Megachile lagopoda. Next base: position 11,569,733 of record CM072800.1, read on the forward strand.
TAACGGTAAAAAGAAACGCAATGAGTATATCTACAACATTTTGTTCGGAGGCTAAGTCGAATTTATCGCCGATACAAACTACTGAAAAGTAGAGCAGATTACAGCAAACAGATAAACAGCACGAGTAAACACGGCGAGAAAATTATGACTGAAAATATATCGAAGAAACTGATTGGAAAAATAGAGGACCATAACGAAACACACCAAGAAATAGCTCGATCGAATCAACACTTTTAAACGATAATATCGACGCTAAACGATCGATCTTACAAAATATTCGATAAACATCTAGCAATTTGTAAAGATGATTCTTCTGAAACCTACTACCCGAGAATAAAACCTTTAGGTAAACACTGCAAGATTAAAAAAAAAAAAAAATCGCGGGTAAACTCTGGAGAAAATATTCAAAGAAATTCTTTGGCTTTTTAAACGGTGCTACATTATTTCGAGTGGACACAATACGGCGGCGCACAATGGCGGAGAAATTCTCCGGCGAAGGAAAATGACTCGACGTTTACTTTCCCATTAATCCGTATATAAAAATCTCAAATAAACTTTTGACGATCATTCAAAGAAATTCTCCCGAAGATTCCTCTAAACGCCGCTATTTTATTTCAAGTGGACACAATACGCCAGCACTCAATAGCAAAGCTGAACTTCTTTTCTTTCGCCGTAGGAGAGAGAAAAAAAAGAAGAAAGCTGCCTGGACGTTTCGCGTTCGCATTCATCCCGAAGGAAGATGAATGAGACCGTAGCCCGAAGGCAACGATGGAGAGTCGCTTTCTTTTCCGGAGTCGTTCTTTCGTTTTTTTCTTTTTTTTTTGTTAATAATATAGCACTATTAACGTGACTAAGAAAGGGGTGCGAAGTTAGAAGAGCTCGTGAGACTGGAACGATGGACAACAACGAGCCTTCATCCAGTTCCCGTATCGTTGAGCCGTCATCTTTGTTTACCTGGTATCACAATACAAGAGGGAGGAGCACCCTCGAGATTCTAATTTGAGTGCAAACGGGCAAGGGTGTCTGGCATCCTTCAGACCGGTCTGAAGGAAGGATTGCACAGATGGGAGACTCGTAACGCTTCGCGAAAACTGTCAAGCTGAAGAGCACCATCAGACGAGGGTGAAGAGAACAGGGTCTTATTCGACCGCGGGTTCGTTTGACGAAAAAATTTCTCTGTCGGTTGAAACCCGGACGATCAATTTGACACACGCGAACCAGAAGAAGGAGCGAAAGAACACACGGAAGATGAGAGGTAATAGGAAACTTTGCCAATATGCTGGATTTAATAAATCTCGGATGATGTCTAAGCCTTCTTGCTGACTTCGCGTGCTTTCATATTACTTGGAACTTATTTTCTTCTGTTTTACTTATTATCACGAGCTGTCTGTACGATATTGCCGATGGGATTATGTTAGGGATTTATTTGATGTAGGGGTATGGGTTGTGGATGTTGGAAATTTGGAAATTGGGCAATTGGAAATTTTGACATTTTTCAATTTGACGATTTGGGAATTCGAGGATTAGGGAAGTGTGAAATATGGGAAATGATGGATTTGGAGATTTAGAAATTCGGAAATTAGGATAATGGTCGCAAATTAGAATACTGGACTTGGGGATTTCAGAATTTGGGATTTGAGTTTGATTGGGGAACTTTTTAATTTAAAAATATGGGGATTTGGAGAATTGTTAATTTGGTAATCTAGGTTCGAGGACTTACAAATTTGGGAATACGAAATTTTGGAAATTAGAAAACTTGAAAATTTGGAATTTTCAATGTGAGATCTTAGAGTGTTCAGAAGTTGGAAATATGAAATTTGAACATCTGAACATCTGAACATCTGAACATCTGAATAGTTTTTAATCTAAAAACTTAAAAATTTGAAAATTCCAACATCAGAAACATGAAAGTTTGAGAAATGGTCTCGAAAGGGTTAAAAACCGAGTGTCCTCAACCTTATCGATAGGAATGTCGATTCCTGAAATTCTCGAAATTATGAACGTTCGATCTGGTGTAAAATATGCAGAATGTCGGATCCACGAGATTCGGGAAGAAAGGGTATATCAAGAACGCTGTGACAAAAATGAAGAAAAAGAGAACTACCCCACGGTATTAGAACACGTCGACTATATTACAGTTCTTTTGTATCCTCGTAACTGGTGTTATTTGTACCGTTATTTCGCTCGTAGTGCTCTTGTCATAGAAAAGAAGGATTGAAGAAGCTTTGACATCGTTTGCTGTTTTAACGATGTCCTTTGAATCATTTTCTGAAACCTTTGAGGCGAGTTTTCAATTTTCCAACATCGTTCTCCTCTTCGCCACGTCCAGTTTATTATGGAGGGAAAATTTTCGTTCGATTTCTGCGCGAGAGTGCTTGTGAATTGATAAACTATTTGCCCAACAAGAAAGCATTTCTGTGAGATTGAAAACGAAAGATTGTCGCGTGCGAATATCCAGGAGGATTGGGAAAAATCAGAAATATATCAAGCAGCAAAGAATCGAAATTTTGCGTACGCGTACAATTTTCTGTCAGTCGATAAACGATTTCGTGTTGCAATTTATTTTTCAAATTAAATTTCGTTTAATTAATACGCAATTTGTCGTTAGGAGATAATATGTATTCCATTCTGTACGATTATAATGGAATCACTTCCGATGAAATTGAAATGCTGCAGGGGTATTAAAATGAGAGTTCTATGAATTTAATCATAACCGAAGTCTAAGCGTGATTAATGATTATTAAATTAATTATGTGCCTGGACTACGATAACATCAATTATTTCCTGCAATCATTATTCATTAATCAGTGCTATTGTAGGGTAGTTCCAAAAATTCGAATATTCTATGTTTAATTTTGTTTTTAAGTATTTGTACTTAAAATATGAAAATGGGATAATTCGTAAATACGAAGATTTATAAAACGAGGGTTTTCAGATTACACTTAAAAATTTGTAATCTTTCCTACTTTGAAATTCAGAGATTTAAAGATTAGAAAGGTTGTAAAGTTCTAAATTTAGAAATTCATAAATATGCAAGCCTATGAATGCATTTTAACATTAGACCGTAGTGAGTTATTCGACACGATCAACAATTAAATAGTCATTTGTAAATGAAATTATCATAAATTTGTATCGTATTAACTCAGGACATAGATTGCTTCATTTCAAAGAAGTACACGTAATAATATCGTAAAGTTAATTCTTTCCAGTTCTGTCGTAACCGTGCTAATGTGCTAGCTCGTTATATCGAAATACGCGATTCACTGATCGTTTCGATTCGATCCTGCAATCATGTGTTTTCTAAAATCATGGAAATTCAGCTTTACCTCGAATTCAATCTATCTCTTTCGGTTGAACTGGTGCCGCCCTGCAAATTAGACTTCGTAGAAAGGGTAATAAATACGCTTGCACGTTTCGTACAGTCAACATCAAATCTTTTTTCCCCTTGAAAACCAAACTGAACTAATCTCTCACTCGTTTATTATCATCGACTTTTGAGAATTAGAAAATTTGCAAACGGATTAAGAATTTGATATGTCCATATGTTGATTGGGGGATATGTGGATTTAATAATATATGGACTTGGAATATGTGCATTTGGGATATGTGGATTGGGGGATATGTGTATTTGGGGATGTGTGGATTTAGGGATATGTGGATTTGGGCATATGTGGATTTGGGGTTATGTGATTTTGAGAATATATGGATTGGGGGATATGTGTATTTGGGCATGTGTGTATTTAGGGATATGTGGATTTGGGCCTATGTGGATTTGCGGTTATGTGAATTTGAGGATATGTGGATTGGGGGATATGTATATTTGGGAATGTGTGGATTCAGGGATATGTGGATTTGTGGATATTTGGATTTGGGATATGTGGATTGGGGGATATGTGTATTTGGGGATGTGTGGATTTGGGCATATGTGGATTTGGGGATATGTGAATTTGAGGATATGTGTATTTGGGGATGTGTGAATTTGGGCACATGTGGATTTGGGGTATGTAGATTGGGGGACATGTAGATTTGAGGATTTGTGGGTTTGCGGATATGGGGTTTTGAGGATACTGAAATTTCAGAATATGAGGGTTTGGGGATATATGTATTTGTGGATAGAGGGATGTGGAGATATGGGGATTTGGGGATGTGAAGATTTAAGAATATTGCGGTTGTGGAATATGAGGGTTTGGTGATATATGTATGTATAAAGATGTGGGTATACATCTTGATAGGTATAGGGATTATAGTTATAGTTATAGGGTATTGGGATTTGAGAGTACAAGGATTTGAAGATATAAAAGTATAATAATCTAGGAATTCAAAGATCTAGAAATAGCTGAATCTTAGGATTCTGTACATCTAGGTCTTTAGTTCCAGGAGTTTCAAAATTTATGAATTTACTAATTAACAAGCTTGACAATTTAAAAATCTGCAAATCTGAATTTTCCAACTTGAACATTTACAAATATAAAAATTGAACCCGCGCAGTCATAAATTTGGAAATATAAAAATTCGAAGAAGAATGGAAATAGTTGAAGGCATGCGTTGCATACGAGTGTACTTGTTTCCGCGACAGATTTACATTCGTTACCGACGAACGTTTCGCAGCGCAGTTAACGTAGGACACCGAGTACTCGTTCTGACTACCCTCAAGCCATTTGCTTGATCTTTACCGTAGTCAGATTTTTCTTCGCGACTTCTCGCTCGTTTACCTCCCTTTACCATTTGTCTTACCTACCACCCTCGTCTTGCTTCAGCTCGATTCGACTCGCCAAACTTATTACTTCTTCGTGTTTGACTCCTACATTAGTCAATCGAATTACTCTCCTCATTCGATCCTTAAGGCGACCTATTACTTATCTACACCTTTTTTCTGTCGCTTTCTTCTTTCCCCGCTATCCATTTTCGACATACCTTTTCTCTCCGCAATCGTTTCTCCTACCATTCCCGACATTTTTCTTTCATACACTTTCTGTGCTTCCATCGCGCGTGTTTTCCTTCCTCGGCTGCCAACTTCGTACACAAGAACCAAAGTTTCTGCAGTTTCGTTACGGCGATGAAACAATAGGATTCTTTTCAACCAGCTTTCGATCAAATCGTACAGTCGATACAGTCGAATCTCCTTTGGTTCCCGGTTTTGCTTCGAGTGTTTCGTTGTAAACAACGGTAACTTTTAACGATGAAATTCTTTCGTTTCGAGAATAAAATGGCCGATCGAGTAGTGACCGGGGTTAATTGAATTTTATGAAACTATTCGATATCGTTGCGATCGAATATCCATCTCATCATTCAGAAACGTTTTAAATTTCAGATTTTAATCGACGCTCGAAATTCGAAACTGTTATACGGTTGCGGAATGCACCATCGAGTAGAGAAATTTAATTGCATTGTTTGACCATCGTTGTTATTTTATTTCAACGTTGTAACTGATTTTTGACTAACAAGCAAACGTTTTTCTACGGAGTCGAACAACGAAAACGTCTTTTTAATTCATTTCTGTTTCGGATCTCGTTATGTGCATATACTGGTACAAAATAATAAAAGTCATTAAACAATGATGTGGTTACTCGCTACATTTCAGTCCACGTGGAGTCGTAATATTTGGTTACACGCGTGCAAATAACCATGAATACAGAAAACCGATATGGCAAAGAAGATTAAAAATAACATAGAGAGCAAAGTTTACAGAGCAATGAATGGTATTCGTAGGAACAAGTGAAACAGGTACGCGAATTCGGGGAAAAAATATTGGAGCTAAATTGACCGGTTGAAACAAAACTTACAATTTCTGAGTAGAAATGATTGAACGCGAAAATTTGTTTATTCAATTTCGACGGCAATTTTGATTCTGAATTAGAACGATCCCGATTGAAACGAACAGTACATGAAATGCGAATCTGCGGCTTGGCAAGAAGCGAAAGTCGATAAGAGCTTGAGTTCGCGATGTCGAATGCTACTCGATGCGGAGTATATTTGAAATGGAAAAAATTTAATTTCTTTACGTTCCCTTTGATATCCTGTGCCAAGAAATTACTTGTCAATAAGATCGATTCAATCACATTATTCCTTGCACGGAGATTATTGATTGAAGTTGTTTTGAAATTACAGAGCTACGAGGTTACTGCAGGGACTCCATTTTCTAATTGGAAGTATATTTTAATAGGTTTTATTATGGTTAATTAGATTAAGCATTTAGAGACGTAAAATTGGAAATCTTCTAGGTTCAAGTATTATCATATTTCTAAATTTTCACATTTGTAAATTCCTAAATTTCCAGATCCACTTTGAGAAATTTTTTAGAGAAATTGTTCTAATTGGCAAAATTTGTATATTTCGAAATTCCTGTCACCGAATTCTTAAGTATTAAATTTTCAAAATTCTAAATTCTAATATTCCTAAATTCTTCAAATTTCCAAAATTCAGAATTTTATAAATTTTTCGGTTTCGAGTCTTTAAATTTTCAAATTCCTACATCTCCAAATTTCCAAATTTCTAATTCTTTAAATCTTCAAATTTTTTATTCGTAAATTCAACGATTTCAAATATCCAAATACCTACATCTGCAAATTTACATATTTCCACTTTTCTATATTTTCCAATTTTTTATTCGTAAATTCCCAAATTCCACGTTTTCAAATTCGCAAATTCTGACATATTCAAATTCCAAAATTTCTAATTCTCTAAATCTTCCAATTTTTTATTCGTAAATTCCCAAATTCCACGTCTTCAAATTTCCAAATTCTTACATTCTCAAATTTCCAAATTTCTAATTCTCTAAATCTTCAAAATTTCAAAATCTCAGTATCCGTAAATTCTCAGGTTCCAAATTTTTAATTTCCCAAATTCTTAAATCTCCAAATCCCCAAATTACCCAGTCTATAATTTTTCAAATCTCCAAACACCCAGATCCTAAAATTACTAAATTCAGAACCGCGATTATCCATCAATCCTTCATCTAAATTTACCTCACATTGATTCAATCAAATAGTAATTGATCCCCCATTTATCGCACTAAAAAAATTATAAATTAAAATGGATCCAATATTTCCTCTCACACTGTATTAACCCTGAAACCATCGATCCGGTCGATGACCGCTCCACGTTTTCTTGAAATCTGCATTAATTTTCGTCGAGATAAATTAGCGAACTTAATTCGTTTACTCATTTTACATTTTAAATGAAATGCACATAACACCGGTAGGTTTAGCGTTAAAATATTAAATGTTTCTAGTATGTCCATGCAAAGAAGTAAGTCGGAATGTAAGGACGACTCGGGGTATTTTTAATTTAAAATATAACGTACTTATCCCCGTTTCATCCGAACGCAGATTACACGTTCTTTGTGTTGACAAAGTGACGAAAGGGAAGCATGTTTTCCATCTTCAGAGAGAAAACACGACGAGTGTCTCATTTAATGAAATAACAATTTCAAGGAAAGCCTGTTCGCGCTGTGAAAGGACGAACGTTTTCAAAGACGCATCCGTTTCATTACTTGACGCTGAAAAACTTTCCTCGGTTCTTTCGTTCTTGCACTTTTCATGTACGTTGGCCTTTGTTCTAGCCGGAAAATTCCACTTTGTGAGTACTGCACTTTGTCGGATACTCCTCCGAAATCCATTCCTCCGTGCACTATTAATCCCTTTAACAGAACTGACTTCAAACGACCCCTATAGGTATCGATCCTTTTCGGAAAACCATGAATTAACCCATTAATCTGAACTCGTGACCCAAAACTGTGCGATTGGAAATTCAGTTGGCTGGGACAACATTCGGATCGTTCCTACTTTGATCGTTACACCGAATCATTTCGACGTTGACATTACACGGAAATCGTGTTACCTAACCTTTCAATACCATGGTGGAAAAACTTAATTGAAATTCAGGGAAGTTCCGTTACTTTGCGAACGAAACGTGTCATGAAAACGCCTTATTATCGAACGGTTGATTGTGAACCCTGTATTCCACTCTTCGTTCAAGCTTTTTAATCCTTCCAATTTCAGGATACTTTCTTTTTAAATTCGGTAGAATTTATATTGCTTTTCTAGCAAAATTTGATGAAATTGTTTATATTGTCTATATTGATTTATTAGCGAAATTCGATTAAATTGTACGTATTGTTTACTTGCAAAATTCGATAAAATTGTACATATTGATTTACTAGCGAAATTCGATAAAATTGTATATATTGATTTACTAACAAAATTTGATGAAATTGTACATATTGGTTTACTAGAAAAATTTGATGAAATTATTCAGGTCGATTTACTAGAAAAATTTTATAAAATTGTACATATCGATTTACTAACAAAATTTGATGAAATTGTACATATTGATTTAGTAGAAAAATTTTATAAAATTGTACATATCGATTTACTAGCAAAATTCGATAAAATTGTTCGTATTAGTTTTCCAATAAAATTTGATAAAATTGCACATATGGATTTACTAGTATTTGATTAAATTGCCCATATAAATTTCGTAACAAAACTGGATGAAATTGTTCATATTAGCTTATGAGCACAATTCGGTAAAATTGTTCATATTATTTTACCAATAAAATTTGTTGAAATTGTACATATTGGTTTACTAGAAAAATTTGATGAAATTATTCAGGTCGATTTACTAGAAAAATTTTATAAAATTGTACATATCGATTTACTAACAAAATTTGATGAAATTGTACATATTGATTTAGTAGAAAAATTTTATAAAATTGTACATATCGATTTACTAGCAAAATTCGATAAAATTGTTCGTATTAGTTTTCCAATAAAATTTGATAAAATTGCACATATGGATTTACTAGTATTTGATTAAATTGCCCATATAAATTTCGTAACAAAACTGGATGAAATTGTTCATATTAGCTTATGAGCACAATTCGGTAAAATTGTTCATATTATTTTACCAATAAAATTTGTTAAAATTATACCTATTGATTTACTAGTAAAATTTTATCAAATTGTCCATATTAATTTAGCAGCAAAATTTGACGAAATTCTTCACATTGGTCTACTAACAAAATTCAATGAAATTGTACATATTGATGTACTAATAAAATTTGCTAAAATTGTACATATTGCTTTACTAATAAAATATAGTAATAGAATAGTCTGGAGATCACAACGACAATCCATGTTAAACTATAAATCACAACTTTGCTATAGATTGAAAGACAACTCAACGAAAGATCTAACTATCCTTATCAGTATTTCTATAACGACGAAAATGAAAATCCACATTTAACTAGAAGGCAGAAATGCGATGGATCGATCACTGTCATTGTGTGGAGTATTCATAGAGTATTTTCATCGAACTGTAGTAGTCTGTACTTTGATAAATAACCGGAAACTATCGCTTGCAGCGACAGTTCAAATGTCATTTTCCCCCAACGAAACGCGTCGCACGTGTCTCGACTAAGGTCGACGAGTGCTCGATCACCTTTGCTCGTGCTTCGAGCTATCGGAACATGGGGTCGTGAGTGTTTAGCCCCCGTCACGCAGCTTCTCGATTAGATCCCTTTTTTTTCCCCGTCGTAAAAACATCGAGTGTCAGGGAAACGCAATTTTCCATGACGAACCATTTCCATGGGTGGCTGGATAAAAAAGGCTCCTCGCGCAGTTTCGCGCGGCTAAAAGCCGAGTAATTCGCGTGAACGATAACAGGTTGCCGCGACAAAATGGTCAAAAGTGCCATCTCGTCGAAATGGCGGCACCGTGATAGCTGCGATAGCCGCATAAAATACGCGAAGATAAACGTGTAATTAACGGAATGATTTGGAAACGAATGCATTCGTCCATCCATGATAACATGCTACCAGGAGATAACATCTTTGCCGGTTTGTGTGCGTGGTATGAACCTGTGGACACGGTTGAATTCGCGACCGATAATTTCGACCTGATACCGGTGCTAGATTTAAGCCATTTAGAACCGTTATTAGAAACGGTGACGAAACCGTGCGTTCATTTAACTAAAATGTAAACGTTTCGCAGGCTGTTGTATAAATCGTACAAATGGCCAGTTTGCGCGTAAAAATTAATTGACCAGAAAGGATAACGCTTTTTTTATGTTTGCTGTCTTCGAGGAAATTGAATTTGACAACTTTTAAAGGTACTTATGGAAGAGTTTATTTGAAGCAATGAAGATTGTTCAATGAAGATAAATGAATAAAATTATTGTTATTAGTAAGTGTTTTTCCAGATATTGTTACCTACAACTAAATTATTTTGAAGATTAGTGGCTAAACATTTCAATGGTTTTAATATTTACATTTATTAATCTATAATATCAATTAATTATTAAAGTGGTGAACTATTAAAGTAGCGATGTAAATTGTACTAAACGAATTTTCTTGCGAATATATTTAAAAACTTCCAAATTGAAATCTTTTAAAAATGACACCGACGTTCTAACTTCTAGTGATTCGCGAATGGAGAAACTTGAAGACGTAGAAACTTGCGTATCTAGGGATACAAATAACCTTTGTAGTTCTACCTATACTGAGATACTTGGTAGCTTTTGAGCGAACAAAATTCCAGTTCTTCAAGTTAACAATTCTGTTTTGTGAAAAGTAGAAATGGATCAAAGTACAGAAAAAAGGATCAAATACATCATGTTCCGAAAATGCTGAGAATGTAGCGTGTTTTCAGCGTCAAGGAAATGGCTATTCTTCACAATCTAGTCAATTTTCAAAGAACTTTTTATAAAAGCGCATAAGCCCTCTATCTCGCCATTGACGTAACTTTGTAGCTACCGACAAAGTTTTTCTCATGTAGCTGAAAGGACATATGTAGGGCAGAGGGTATTTTATAAATTACATTTTATACTAGGAAACTAAAAATACATAGGTACTAATTTTCAAATTTCTAAATTTCTAATTTTTTAAATTCCTACATCCCTAGATACCTAGATACCTAGATTTATAGATCCCTAGATCCCTAAATCCCTAAATTCCTATATACCTAGATTACTAGATCCCTCGATCTAGATTCCTAGATCCCTAAATTCCTAAATTCCTAAATTCCTAAATTTCTAGATTCCTAGATCCCTAGATCTAGATTCCTAGATCCCTAGATTTCTAGATTTCTGGATTCCTAGATTCCTAGATTCCTAGATTCCTAGATTCCTAGATTCCTGGATCTCTAGATTAGTAGATCTCTAGATACCTAGATACCTAGATTTCTAAATCCCAAAATCCCTAGATACCTAGATTACTAGATTACTAGATCCCTAGATCTAGATTCCTAGATTCCTAGATCCCTAGATCCCTAAATTTCTAGATTCCTAGATCCCTAGATTTCTAGATTTCTAGATTCCTAGATCCCTAGATCCCTAGATTCCTAGATTCCTAGATTCCTAGATTCCGAAATCCCTAGATTGCTAGATCCCTAGATTCCTAGATTACTAGATCCCTAGTGTCCTAGATCTCAAAATTGCTAGATTCCTAGATTTCTAAATTGCTATGTTCCTAAATTCTGAAATATCCAAATTTCAATATCCTTAAATCCGCAAATCCTCAAATTCGTAAATTTCCCAATTTCTCAATTCTCAAATCCCGAAATCATTTTCAAACTCTGAAGTCCCAAAATAACGAAATACCGAAATCGCGACGACAGAAGATAACTACGAGAATCCGGAGTTAAGAACTATTTGGTGAACTACCCTTAGAAGATTCTTCCAAAGCTAAGCAGGTCGAGTGTCGAGGGCGAAGGTTCGATTTCCGGCGCAAGCAACCCCGTGCCTTTCACGAATTCCTCGTACACTATTTTCAACGGAAGTAAATATTTCCTTCCGTATTTTCACATAACACATTCGCCGGACCAACGAGTGCCACGGGTAAATCAATATCGGTGCGTCGTCTTTCGATGGCGGACTACAATCATCTGGAAGGCTGCAGACGATAAAGATATTCCGAGGCCTCTCACCGTGTTCGCAGAGTGTAACTGCTCGTGTGCACGTTACCCGAATACGTTCGAGTCGGCTAGCACGAAACAGGAAAAATTGATCGCATCGCGAACAGTTAACACGCTGTTTCGTGCAAGTTCGCAGCGGTAACTTACTGATAACGTCGTGGCTAGATTGCACGGTGAAAGTTTGCACCGGTTTAAAGGGTTTCGAATGGACGTACGGAGGTGGCCGATGAACGCTGTGATTTTACGAGAAACACGCCACTCCTAAGATCTATCTTCGAATGTTTAGAGAAATGTCCGTCAAGCTAAAGACTTCGAACTAACTTGACACGCGTTAAAATGAACGCATTTTTTACACGCATTTATCGTTAAATAGCTTTTAAATCTCGGCAATTTATCTCGTTTACATTTATCACAAGAGTTATTAAGTGGTCGAATGCACGTTCATTTCAACACTGAAGTAATTACTGATTAGTTCCTTTAAAATTTCCACTGAGATAATACATTACCCATGCAAAAGAAACGTGCACTCGAGTGTATGTCAGCGACTTGGTGCGTGATCGACTCAACGTAAAAGAAGTTACGCCTAGCTCTACCGGGAACACTTCCAAATTTCATTTCGACGAATAAGAATAGTAACGACAATAAACTGCTGAACGCTAGTAGCACTATCTCACTCTCAAGAGAGACGTAGTCGACTGTCATTATTTTTCGCCTAATTCGACACCACTCGAGCCAATATACCGCCGAAAATACTTGTGAGTTGTCCATTTTTGTATTCTGAGAATTGGTCAGGTCCAATTGGAGTCGTAGCGATTTGGGAACGTAGTGAATTAGGGACGTAGCGATTTGGGGATATAGCGATTTGGGTATGTAAGAATTTGGGAATGGAGGGATTTCAGGATGTAGAAATTTCGGGATATAGCGATTTGGGTATGGAAGAATTTGGGAATGGAGGGATTTGGGGACATAGCAATTTGGGGATGTAGAGATTTGGGGACGTAGGGATTTGGTGATGTACCAATTTGTGGATATACCGATTTTGGGGTGTAGGAATTTGGGGATATAGCGATTTGGGTATGTAAGAATTTGGGAATGGAGGGATTTGAGGATGTAGAGATTTGGGGACGTAGCAATTTTATTACCTAGCGATTTGGGGATATAGCGATTTGGGTATGTAAGAATTTGGGAATGGAGGGATTTGGGGATGAAGAAATTTGAAAATGTAGGTATTCGAGATTGTAGAAATTCCGGAATGTAAAGATTCGGAAATACAGGAATTCGGAAGTGTAGAAATTCAGGAATGTAGGGATTCAGACCAATTGTGCCATAGCTCTTCTAAGCACCTAGGTTAACCTTTTCACGCGCCAACTTGTGGGTTGACATCGGTACATGGTCAATTATTGGTACCTTTACCACACTAAAATTTGAGCCACACAATGGCGGTTGCACCGATATATGAATATGCGTCCATTTTTCTGTTCCGACCAATTGAAGCCGTACGTCGTCTAACCACCTGGGTCAGTCTCTTCGTGGGTTGACATCAGTTCAAATCACGGAACAATTTACCAGTGATTTTCGGAACGATCATATTCAATTCATAACGTTTCGGCTAATTAACAGACACAAATCCGCGTTCATTTCTCGGATATTCATCCGGCAGTTAGGCCATCGGGATGATCGAACGGGGACCAGAGCCGAAACGCGACACAATTTCCGCGATCGAGTTGCGAAACGCGTTTAAAAGTGGCCCTCAGGGTGTCGTGCGGAAATAAAAATTCCCAACGGCGGTAAATTACCGGGTGAAAACGGTCGAAAAGTCGCAAATTGCCGAGTACTTTTTGACGCGTCGCTCGAGTCCGTTTTCCGCGGGCAAATTACCGACTATAATTTCGCCGGAAACGCGTGCACGCGTAACTGGCATTGTACTTCTGGGATAGGACGCGTGATTAACAGTTTAGAATGGGACACGTGTGAAAATGTTCAACAATTCGGTCACTAGGTGAACGCGCGATTAACAATCTTGTATCGAGCGGATAAACCGAAGGGATTCAATTTATTCGATTCGATACGATACGAACCGTGAATAATTTTCCCGGACAATAGTAGTCGAATTCCCTCGATAAATAATTCGGTAGTCGATACTCGATTGTCGATTATTTTCACAGAAATATTTTACCGAGATTTCCGGATTTTCGTGCGCCAATAATTCACGATAATCGTATTTAACCACTTATAAATAACTTTTCAATATCTTTTAAAAATTATATTTAATGGATGATAAGTAACTCTCAATCACGTTTCAAAATCATATTTTATGGTATTATTATAAATAACTTTTTAACCACTTTCCGATATCGTGTTTAATAACTCTTAAATAACTTTGAAATCACTTTTTAAAAAATCATATTTAATGGTATTATTATAAATTACTTTTAAAGCACTTTTAAAAATCGTATTTAATGATATTATATAAATAACTTTTGAATCGTTTTTAAAAATCATGTTTGATAAGTTTTTAAATATCTTTTGAATCACTTTTAAAAATTATATTTGATGACGTTTAAACAGCTTCTGAATCACTTATGAAAATCATATTTGACGACTGATAAATAACTCTTGAATCGCTTCTGAAAATCATATTTTATATACATAATTTTTTAATGGTACTAGAAATGAAACATTTAGTAATAATTGCTGTATCAATTTAACAACCGCTAACAACAATAGAAGGTAGATAATACCGGAACGGAACATCAAAATAAAATTTCCCTCCAGTAATATTAAATAGCACTTCCTTCTTCATCGACTCTGTACTCTTTCTTTATTCACCATTAATCACAATTTCCTCCGACTTTTTTAATCAGATTTATCGTGGCAACGTCTAACCAGCATTCCATAATAACCTTTGACGCGTGTTTCCGTATTCGTTAAAGTCTCTGCGTTAATCAGTTTTCATTTTCCTAACTTCGTACCCTTTCCTCGGTATTTCACGTGGAAAATTCAGCCCTCTCGTCTTTCTGCGACTGAAAAGTTTGCGTGCCTTTCAACGTTCATCCTTCAGCATGCGTCGATAGAAGACTTCAAACCTCTCTGGTAACGCTTGAGGACACGCGTAAAGAAATACAGTGAAACGTTTAACCCTTTTCAGTATTACACGATAAAGTTCTAATTACATAGGTTAAAGTATATTAATACAAAATGTAAAATAAGTGCATTGAATATGTTGACACTGTTTACACGATAGAATTGTTAACGTCGAAATTGTCAAACATGAAACAGGAATACAGGGCATTGAACTATTATTATTAATGATATTTATTAATACAAACAAATAGAAGTAAATACATCGTATATATTCATAGTGTTTACACGAGAGAATATTGTCGACGAAATTGTCAAGCATAAAATAAGGTTGGGTATACTGAACATTGAACTATTGGAAATTATAACCAGTGAAGGTCTCTTCAACGACGATTTTAATTACCAAGATGAAGTTAGCGTTTCGAAAGGTGAGGAGCAAAAGAAATTTTCAGTGCATTTTTTAAGAAAAATTTTACCCACTATAATTATGCGTCAGTTCATACAAAATGATCAAATTTTGATAATTAGCAGTGTCATTGATACGATATCTTGTTATCAACTGCTTGCTGAACAAAACAGGAAAAGAGGAACATTAGATAACTTCTTCAGAAAACAACAAAAAATATCAACTGAAGAAAAATGCGAACATAACCTCTCCTCATCGCAATCACACTCTTAACTCAAACTTTTTCATTTCAACGAATGTTTTTCGAATAAAAATTATTATTAGCAATAAGTCTATAATTAATGCAAGAAAAGTATGTAACGATAAATGTTACAGAATACAGCAAAGAAAACGGACAAATTGCACCCTGTTTCACTTATCCCCATTATTATCGTGTCAAGATGACCTCGTTTAACGCTGTTTCGGTTAGCGCCGGAACTTATTGGATCGTATCCCCTGCTGTTAAGCTGGGTCTTACTATACATTTCGTAAGCGCATTAACGTTATACGTCACGTATCCCTCGGTTATTTTCAACACTGCTAGAAATGCCTGCGCAAAAGTGGGTTAATTTGTAACTTCATTCTCTGATGTGTACACAGAACATTTCTCTTTTAGCGGTTCACGCGATAAACTTATTATTTTATAATTAGATACACTCTATTGCTCGGCGCTGTTGCCGCTTTAATCAGCTTCGTGCATTCCATTCGCACACTACCTGAATTCGTTTCTAAAATCGTTGAATATTAGTTGCTGCTGAATTTTAGATTTTCGGTTACTTGGAAACGATGTTTAGTCTGGCAAATCGGGATTTAGACGGTCGAAAATTTGGAAGTTTGCGAATTCGGGAATTCGAGCAGTTGGAGGGACTGGAAATTCAGAAGTGACAAGTTTAGAAGAAATTTGAGAATTTGGCTGGGTGAAAATTTGGGGGAACCTTGAGAATTTAGGTATTTAACATTAAACCTACTGGTGTGCAATACTCTGAAATTAAAAATGAAGTTGAAAAATAAATAAGCAAATTATAAAACATAGTAATTTGCCTTCATGAAGATTAGCAGAGATTCTAAAGAAATTGTCTTAATAAATTTTATAATTTAAAATGAAAAATTTGTAAAAGGGTCATTTGACCTTTTTGGTAGTTTTAGTGTTAAGATATGAAAAATAAAACAAAACAAACTTGATAAATAAAAATTTTGAAAATGTAGAAATTGGATTTTGTAAGAACTTGAAAAATGTGAGATTGGAAACGTGGAAATAGATCTTAGAAATTTGAAAACGTAGAAATTGGTCCCTCCAGAAACTTGAAAAGCGCAAAATTCAAGAAGGTAGAAAGTGGTCCTTTTAGAAACTTGAAAATTGCAAAATTAGAAAACGTAGAAATTGGTCCTCCCGGAAATTTGAAAAGTGCAAAATTCGACATTGTAGAAAGTGGTTCCTTTAGAAGCTTGAAAAATAAAGAATTTGAAAACGTAGAAATTGATCTGCCCAGAAATTTGAAAAATGCAAAATTCGAAAATGTAGAAAGTGGTCCTTCCAGGAACTTAAAAAATGCAAAATTGAAAAACGTAGAAAGTGGCCCTTCCAGAAACTTGAAAAGTGTAAAATTTGAAAACGTGAAACTTGTAAGCTCCCAAAAACTGGAAAAATCCAAAAATTAGAAATATCGAAATAAGAATTTCCATAAATTTGAAAACATAAGCGCTTAAAAACTATCAAACCTGCATGCATAATCCGTCGATACAAAAAGCAAGTTTTGTCAGACGTGTTAGCCGAAGAGCGTCAACATTGTGGTTGTACATAGCGTTGTTTGTGGTTCTACGTATCGTTGTTAGTGGTTGTGCAAAGCGTTGTTTGCGGGTGTACGTAACACAGTTTGTCAACAAGAAGAAAGTATCGTGAATATTCCAAGATTAATGAACGAAGCGAGGCAATTTCTGCGTCATCGCAGCGGACCATCAAATAATCGAGGTTTTGCAGGTCGAAGCCGAGCACAGTGAACTTTCGCTCGCACACTTATTTCCAGTTCTAGTTTTCTCGGTTGCCAAGCGCACGTTCACCGAATTTCACATGCTACCCGACCACGATGCTCCTGGCACGGAATCCTTCCACTATCGTTTACAATGCATCCTATACATATATCGAAAGTTCTCCACGGCATGTGCGCCGAGATCCGGCGACACAGTTTCTCTCGAAACCATTTTGCCCTGCATACCTCATATCCAAAGTTCACCAACTTTGGATTCACTTCCGCAGCTTCGAGTACGTCACAGGAAGGAATAAGTGATCTCTACGAAACAGCTCGTTCGATCGCGTTACGAATCTTTCTGCAAGATTAATTCGTCGCGTTATGTTTCTAACCAGTCTGTAACTTCTAATTAGTTCGCGTTGTCTGATTGAAATTCATAACTACTGAAATGTACTTTCGAATTCTCGACGATTTCGTGTAAAGAAATTTCAGTTTGATGTTAAATTTTCATGGAACGATGATTCAAATCGCTATAGCCCCAAATTCCTACAATCCAAGTCGGTGTATTCCCAAATCGCTACGTCCAGAAATCTCTACATCCTCAAATCACTCCAATTCTAAATTCAACCATACCCCAATCGCGATATCTCCAAATTCCTACACCCCCAAATCGGTATATTCACAAATCGCTACGTCCCCAAATCTCTACATCCTCAAATCCCACCATTTCCAAATTCTTACATACCCAAATCGCTATATCCCCAAATTCCTACACCCCCAAATAGGTACATCCACAAATCGCTACGTCCCCAAATTGCTACGTCCCCAAATCTCTACATCCTCAAACCTCACCATTTCCAAATTCTTATGTACCCAAATCGCTATATCCCAAAATTCCTACACCCCCAAATAGGTATATCCCCAAATTGCCACGTCCCCAAATCTCTACATCCTCAAATCCCACCATGTCCAAATTCCTACATACCCAAATCGCTACGTCCCCAAATTGCTACGTCCCCAAATCTCTACATCCTCAAACCCCACCATTTCCAAATACTTACGTACCCAAATCGCTATATCCCCAAATTCCTACACCCCCAAATAGGTATATCCCCAAATTGCTACGTCCACAAATCTCTACATCCTCAAATCCCACCATGTCCAAGTTCCTACATACCCAAATCGCTACGTCCCCAAATCTCTACATCCTCAAATCCCACCATTTCCAAGTTCCTACATACCCAAATCGCTACGTCCCCAAATTGCTACGTCCCCAAATCTCTACATCCTCAAATCCCACCATTTCCAAATTCTTACATCCCCAAATCCCTTCATTCCTAAATTCTTACATACTCAAATCGCTACGTCTTCAAATCGCTATGTCCCCAAATTGCTACGTCCACCAAAAAAATGGACGGAAGAGTTCATGGTGGGAATAGGCGTGTCTTTTATTTAGGATCGACTTCACACGCCAACTGGTGGGTTGACATCTGTACTTTTCCATAAGACGTGCGATGTCTCAACTCATTGTAGATTTATTAAGATTAATTTCATTTATACCGTGTATTTTATGTCAGATGACAAATTTAAGACTTACATCCCTACTTGACTTCACTTTCATTGATTTCAGAGTATTATAAATCTGTGGAATTCCGTGAAGGATAGAGAACGTCCATATCTCGAAAATCTCTATAAGACTAAAATTTTATTCATTCCTTTCCTCTTCGAAGCACACAAGCGATATTTTCCGTGCGATTTTGCTACGGTCATGTTTTTCTTTGTTTTCTTAGTCAAATGCAACGAAGACAAACATGATCGCAGCACGGAAAAAATGGCGCATGTGCATAGGATCTAAGCGGAGATAAAAACTAGTTTTGTAAGTCAAGATTATCTGCGAAGTCGAATTATTTGCGGCGTGTTCAAACGTATTACTTTATCTCCGTAACTCGAATTTGGGTTAATCAGATCATTACCAGTCGAGGTTAACCTCTGAGAGTTGGACTTTCATCTCTCTCATTGTTACACGAACTCTGTAGCTATGAGGGTGGTATAACTAGAGGGTGATTCTGCATGAAAAATTCCTGCGAAAATATGAAATAAAATGTCTTCATACAAGACTTCGTTTTTGGGAAAATCGAAGTGGAAAATTCGTCAAAATGTTTTTAAGATCATTTATTCTTGTGGACGACAATTACTTGGTTAATTCAGCAATTTAAATACTTCCACGTATTGGAAAAACAATAACGTGGAAAAAATAGTACCGTAGAAAAAGAATGAGAACGAATTTAAAATTAAATTTAAATTTTAAATCGTGGCTTGAATCAGCAATCTTGGATCTGCTGTTCTAGGATTAATAGTTTGACGGTGTTACACATTCGTAACTTTGTGTATAATTTTTTATTGGCACTCATCATATTACATCTCAATTATATGTTGATGTATAATTCATATAACACTTGTTTGAATCGCAATGAAAGATTACAAGTCCAATCAGATTCAATAAAATTGCAAACTTGATTACGAAACGTAACTATGATTTGTCAGGTGCGTCAGAATTAATCACAGCTGCAATATTAAGACAAAGAAAGTTGAAATGTTATGTCAATCTGGTATTATGCAATCGTTGACTATGTAAATTATAATTAAACTCCAAATTGAAGCGTATTCGAATAAAATTGATCACGAAGTACGAGTGCGAAGTAAAAATAGTGCAAGGGGTTAATTAAAGAGTTGCGAAAAACAGAAACCACACTGGTATTGCTACAGCATAAGTATATTACTATTCGTCATTGTGAATGATTTAAAGGAATGCAGACATTTTCATGAATTTCACGAGCGTTCTCTGTTTGGGATTTGGTCGAGTTCCAAGTGTAAAAAGCATTCAGCAGAAGGCGGTTCAGAAAATGGCTAACCGAGTGTTCCCCTTTAAATTCGGCGTGGCGAAATGCTTTTTAACAGAGGTATTCATTATTCAAAAGGAATCGATCGCGGCAGAAGTATGAACGTGCAACTTGCAAGCTCTCGCTTATCACTCATTCAACGAATTCTCACGAGAGTTTTGGCCAGGTATCTTTACTCTGAGCGCGAAAACAGGAAGCAGAAATAAAGAACAATTGTATCGATAAAGATATGAACGTCTTTTGTCACCTGGTCAAAAGCTTCAAGCCTAATTTACGAGATAGTGACAAGCATTTTTCTGAATAAACCGATCACTTTTCTGTTTTACATTTTAAATACACGATCAGATTTTTTTACATCTACCATTCTGTGGATCTTTCACGAAACCTCTATGGTTCTATAGATCCTCTAGAAGTTGTATAGACGCTGTCAATCTAGTTTTGCACATGTTAATTAGTCAGAATGTATTCATTTGTCAAAATATTTTAAATTATCCGAGTCGAGAGTGCAATTTTATTTCAATAATAATTCTGTCATCTAGAATAAATGTATTATTTATAGCATATAATACCCTTACTCAAATTTAGAATTCACATTTCCAACCATATGTATATAATTTATCTTTAATTTATCTTTCAAAATTGACAAGTATACTTACGTCTATTTTTGTATTGTACCCCGACATTACAATATTCTTTCAATTTAATTTTCAAATATATACTTCTGTATATGGACTTTTTAAAAAGTGTGTCATCGGTTCTCAATTTACCGTTCAAGTTCATTTTGCTCCCCATTCTTGTTCGTCCAGCAAGTTAAGATGGAATCCGGGTTTACGGCGTAAAGAATAAGGAGAAACGAGATTTCTGCAAATAGTTTTCAAAGTTGGTACCATGTCTTTGCACCGATGTCTTTATTGGGCGCGCGTAGTGGTAAACGGCACCAAAAGAATATTATAAAGGCGAGATTCGACAGAATGGTTTGGGTAGTGTGAAAACGGCAAGGCGTTCTTTCGCGTTTCACTTTTGACACTCAACCACGCTATTTCGCTTGTCTGCCTCGACCCGTTCCACGCTACCGTCTCGTTTCAAAGAGTACGACATTTTCCATGGCTTTGAGAAAAGACCGCTGCTCTGCCTGCTTTCCAATATCATCAGTCCTTCTATTAACTTTGGATCTCCGACCGTGCGTATAAACACGACACGGGGATAGTGGTATTGACATCCCATAATTATCCGCAATTTTTACATCCGCTTTGTTACCGATTATAATTAATTCGTGATTAATACGTTCCTGAAGATTAAATACTCCGTAATTAATTTCGAACAAAGTTGATGTTTCGAGACAGACTTTGTTAACATTATTGAGATCAGGGTAGAAATATGACCTTGAAAATATTGACTCGTGGATATTGAAATGATCTATGGATATTTAATTCAGAATCTCATTTAATTATTTCATTTTGAATTTAGAAACTTGGGAAGGTCTCTGGATGGAACTTTGAGATTCTGGGAAGAGTTTTGAGATTTAGAAATTTAGTTTGACGATTTTAGGAATTTTTGAACTCTGGGATTTCAGGATTTTGTGAGCTTCGGGGCTTTAGGATATTGAAATCTCAGAATTTTTGTACTTCGCGAATTCGCGACTCTGACACTTTGTGATTTCAGAATTTTGGGAATTTTGGAATTTGGAATTTTGAAGTTTTCAAACTGTGAATTGTCAGAATTTTGAAGTCTTACAATTTCGGGACATCTCTTTGTAGCTTTGAGACTTTGGAATTTCGAAATATAAAATGTTTGAAACAGTGAAATTTCGAAATTTTAGAACTCAAAACTTTGAAATTCCAAAAATTAAAAAATTTGATGTTTTGAAACAGTAACCCATCATTACTGTAGAACCTTGAGGTATCAGAAGCTTGAGACCTTGAAACTCTCAATATTCAGAAACTTGAAATTTTTATATTTTTAAACTCTGACTAACACTACAAAACCTTCAAATTTCAAAAACTTATCACCTTGAAACTTCGGAATTTTAGAAATTTGAACGTTTGGAACTTCTTTAAATTTGCTTTAAATTTCTTGAAATTTCGGAGCTGGATGAGTTAAAATGGTGCATTCATCGTTTCGCCACGTAAGCGTTTCATAATTCACAAATTTTACAGTTTCTTTTTAACGTAACTTTACAATTCCACAAAGTTGCAAGAATCCAAACAGACGAGCTTGGCTACAAGAACAAAGGACGATGCTGACATTTTAATGCGTCCAGGACGTGATGAAATGTATGCGAACCGTTAGCGAACTGGACACGGTGTCTTAAATGCTTAAAATGACGACACGAATGTTGTGCTATACGTGAAAGGGTTGACTCACTGACATGTCAGGATTACATTAATTAAACCGACAGTTCACCAAGTTAAAATATTTTGTTAGTTAAGAGTATAAAGAAATTTTAATAATAATTAGTAATGTCTATATGTCTAATAATTTTCAAACGAATTTGACTATTCCTAATATTGTACCGCGAAATGAACTTTCCTTTAGCAAGAACTTCAAAAAACGTGTATACTATTTTTCCTTTCCCTAGCAAAGTTATTCTCGTGTAACCCATTCCCTCGCGCGAAGTCTTGCATATTTCTCCGCGAACTTGCGTAAACGAAACAACTTTTTTGAAAGAACGTTCTGAACACCTTTAATAAACCGCGTTACGCGTATACTAAATGAAATTTTTGATGGAATCGGTGTAACAACTCTTCGCTGAATGAAACCGGTTAAACGTACAGAATATATTTTGTGAAAAATAAAATTTTCAAAGTGATTTCCTCGAAAATTCTGGTTTTACCACTGCAATCTTTTAAATTGAATTGAAATCTCCGTGAAACGTAATGAAATTCGTGCCGTTGAAAAACAATGTTTGCGATCATAAATTGAAAACAATTTCGAATAATTTTATCGAAGCGGATTATGGAGTATAATGTCAAAAGTTCCATTTAGGGGTTGTACCCTAGTTGTCAGATAGAAATGAAATTTTTCATCGTGGCATGTACAGGGTCCTTTTGGTAGATATACTTTAATAAAAATCATATCCTGACACTGCTAGTATTAATACATTCTCAAAGAACCCTTTATAACGAAGTTAAAGCATCTCGCACAAAGAACGTTATGTAATATTATAAAAATCGATATCGTCTCTGTGCTTATATTTCTTTTGTTTAGTACAGTAATCAAGAATATTTATTTTCAAACGGAAAATAAAAGAATAAATATAAGGTTATTATATAACTCGACATTATTATTGACTTTGTTTGTAACCCGAAACAAGTCTTTTAACATAAAAAAGTTTTAAATCGGTTACTTTGAAAAGTTCAGCTTAAATCATTAATTAGAACACCTATTATTTTTATTTCCACGCAGCTGAATTTCACAAAGAGGTGTTTTTCAAAAAGGTACCCATCCTTATCGAGGTCATATCATTATTTTATAAAATAGCAATTCAAACTCGATATACAGTGTGCAAATTTTTAATTGCAAAAGACCCGGCAAGAATGAAATATATTGTTTAAAAGTGTAAAGGTTCGCGCAACGAAACGCGATGTAACTGCCATTGGTTAAAATCAATACTTAGAACAAAAGCTTTCGCAGCTCGAGCAACCGCATTCGTTTATAGCTTTTTATTTCAATAAAATCGTTTTTTCAGTTTCCCGTATTGTTTTACGGTTGCTTTATTCCGCCGATGTACAATGAATTTTGTCAAATAGATTAATGCGCTAATATACTTGTTGGTCAGAAAGCAATAAAAACGACCGGTTAATATTGTTGATTGGCACTTTGATAAATTCTGGAAATATATGATAAACGAAAAATATGGGACATATTCGATCACTGAAATATAGGAAGGTATTTCTATTTATACAAAATGGCAATATTGTCGCTCATTTCATAGCATATGTATTTTTAATCGACTTGTGATGGTGTTTAAACATGTGTTAAACATAAGCAATATTTAGTAAACAATTAGGGTTCTTTTAAGTGTTATTACAAACGAATCCCACTAAATGAACATTTAGTAAAAACGAACATTCTTGTAATTTTATACTTCTTCATTTTCGCACTTCTACAAAACGTGGTCCTTGTATACCACTGGTTGCATTATAAATATACAAAGAAGACATAAATGTGTAATTGAAACTGTCACTAATTTATATTTCACTCAACATTGAATTTATCGATGTGACTTCTTTCTATGAAATTTTTATTATAATTTTCTTTATTTCTGCCATTATGGGGTATATCATAAATTAGGTTCATCAACATACTGGAAAAGACACTCCATTGCAACTGATTCTAGTTTAACGTACATTGAAACATGAACATATACAATTTACTTTAGTACATGTTCTACTTAACATGTTCAATTTAATTTAGTAGATGTACTACTTAACATGTACTATTTAATACGTGTACCATTTAACATGTACATATTAAATATGACATCAATTGAAATAACGAGTTAAGCTCGTCATCTGGCACTTAGGCAAAACAAGAGTCATGAAATGTCATGTTTTGTGTTTCACATAGATACTTAAATATCGATGTCGTTTGTCGACTCTTCAATACATGTAAAGATCATTGACATCAAAAGTCCATTAGTCCAATCACCAATTTTCCTTGAGAATCATGTTTATTACCTTCGTCTTCTATGTGTTTATCTATTATCCTCTTTGATTCGACTTCTGAAAACGAAGAAAGATCGCTCCTCCGTAAAGAATCTCCGTACTTCCGTTGCATCCATCAATTTCACAGGGAATTTCCTCTTAGACAGTCTGGCAGTTGCACGACCGAGTGCATAACTTGTATAAATTTCCATTGGCCAAGTTAATTTCTCGTCTGGTTTCCGAGTACGGGCCAACGGCGACGCCTGGCTTTGTGTTTGGTCTCGACTGGTCGAGGTTGAGCCGCCGGAAACGAGCTGGAGAGCTCGAAAACCGGTGACGTTTACTCGCCACTGCCTGGAAACGGCAGTTCCCCGTTTCCGACGCTTGTCACGTGCTTCATCCCACAGGTTTGCCAACGACATGCCACTTTACCTTAGACTCGCGTTTCCCTGCGATTTTCAGTCGCCTTCTTAACGCTTCGACAACTCGCACCTACGCCATCTTTGCGTTCGTTAACGGCCGCCATCTTAGACGCCGCGCGATATGAGCCTTCGTGATCTGTACTACTTCGATTCGTGTAATAATGGACTTCTTTAACAATTTATAGCATTGAGTAACAAGAGTAACACCACATTGTGTGAAACAAGTGAAAATTCAAGAACTGTGTAGTGCGATGCTTGGAAGGAATGTTTATTTTGCTTGATTTTGAATTGCAAAATTTCAGTATCTTTCAAGGTTTATATTCTTCAAAATATAGTTGACTTTGTGAATCATTACTGTATTATAAATATGTCGTTGCTAATAAACATAGATATATAACAATCTCATATTCGATGGAAATAAAAAATCAGAAATATTCTGCTCCACGACGTATGTGTTTGTGAATTTTACCAGAATTTTTAACAGTAAAATTAAGTTTTTCTAAAAGTTTCTACAAATTCTAAAAGTTTAGAAATATCTTTTAGAGATATTTGAATATTTTAAAAGTTTAAAAAATATTTTTGAACTGTTAGTTTAACACGTTCAACCCGGGGCACTTTTTCGAAGTCTATTCATCTGGCGGCACTTGCTCGGCTCACTGCCTGTTTTCGTTATTAGTGGCTTGCGTTTAGTTTACCACAGAAAGTTTGTTTATCCTTCTGGCAGCACTTCTTTGAATCACTGCTAATAACAATGAAAATCAGATGCGGACCAGCGGTGGTTCACGCCACCAGATGAATGCAGTGCCTGTGAACCACTGATGGTCTACGCTGGGTTGAACGGGTTAAACTACTTACTAGTTTATGATCGAGCAATGTATGCGGCGCATGCCGGAAAGGATACAATCTGTCACCAAAGGGTGTAAATACAAGACATTAACATGTGTTACTAATGTTATGTACAGTAGTAGTATGTTAGTAGCTAACAAATTATATCATTATAAATTGAACAGGTCTTTTTTTACGGAAAAGTGCTGAAAATTCCAAATCCCAAATTTTCAAATTTCCATGTTCCACAGCTTCGAAATTCCCAAATTGCTAACTTTCTAAATTCTCGTCCCTAAATTCCCTAATTTCCAATTTCCTAAATGTCAAAATCCCCTAATTTCCGAACTCTCAAGCTCTCAAGCTTCCAAGTTCCCATATTCCCAAATTCCAAAATTTCAAATTTCCGAAATCCCTACATTCCCAGATCCCAAAATTCCACAAAAATCCCAAAATTCCTCAAAAATCCCAAAATTCCACAAAAAATCCCAATATTCCCAAATTCCAAAATTCCCAAATCCTAAAATTCCCAAATTTCTAAATTCCAAATCCCAAATTTTCAAATTTCCATGTTCCACAGCTTCGAAATTCCCAAATTTCTAACTTTCTAAATTCTCGTCCCTAAATTCCCTAATTTCCAGTTTCCTAAATGTCAAAATCCCCTAATTTTCGAACTCCCAAGCTCTCAAGCTTCCAAGTTCCCAAATTCCCAAATTCCAAAATGTCGAAATTCAAAAATTTCAAATTTCCGAAATCCCTAAATTCCCAAATCCCAAAATTCCACAAAAATCCCAAAATTCCTCAAAAATCCCAAAATTCCCAAATTCCAAAATTCCCAAATCCTAAAATTCCCAAATTTCTAAATTCCCAACCCCAAAATTCCCAAATTTCAAAATTCCTCAAATTTCCAAATCCCAAAATCCCCAAATCCTTAAGTCTCCACATTTCCAAATTTCCCAACTCCCAAACTCCTCAATTTAAAAATTCTCAAATCCCCAAATCCCAAAATTCCACAAAAAATCCCATAATTCCCAAATCCCAAAATTCCACAAAAAATCCCAAAATTGCGAAATTCTGAAATTTATAGTGGTTCCAATTCGATGGCTACGTAAACGTGTGTCGATGACCCAAACATTTAAATTGTAGAGAAAGCGGAAGATCCGAGTGGAGCAATTCATTCGAATATTTTCAGACGCACATAAATTTGACGAGGGCTCCCCTCAATTAAAACAGCAATCATGATTTTTCGAAGTAAAGAATGTAAGCACCTCTCGACGAATCAGTAGCGCGAACGCGCAGCCAGACTCGAAAGTTTCGATCGTTTAAGCGACACGGCAAACCGGAAACGGCGGGGTAGCGCATTTCTCAAGCGCGAAGAAAATTAATGCCGAGGAACCACGGTGTCCTTATGATCCGATATGGCGGCGGGTGCTCGAGCAGCGAGCAAATGGCAGGAAACAAGACGCGAACAACTGAAACGTCGAGGATTTAAAAGTTCGTCGAGAGGCGTTCCGTTTCTCGGTGGAAGAACCGCTTTACGGCAAAACAACGGAAATGTACCGTTCCGTTCCCTTTCTTCGTTCTCCTTCCGTTCCACCTTGTTTCCTGTTCCTTTTCGTGCTCGTAGGAAAACTCGGAAACGAATCGCAAACAGTTCGATTCTCGACCACACCAGGACCGGACAAAAGGAAACTTCGCGACCCGCTGTTGACAAAAACAACGGAAAAGAGAAATCTATACACAACGATATTGACAAACATTTCAACTCATCGGCTTTGTTGGACGATAGATTTTCACCGGAAGCGAAATCGAGTAGCTCGATCGTACGAGATCGTCGCGCGAAATACAAACACTTTCTTGCTCTTCTTGCCGTTCATTACAATTTACAGAACGGAAAATTTTAGCCAGGAGGATGAATCATTTCGACAGCTTTAATAAAAATATGCAGCTTATTTATGCACGACGAAGCGCAAGAATTACGCGTATTTTATTTTACAACTGCGATAACAGCGTTGAACAACGAATAGACTGAAGTAATCAAAAATCCTTCGTTACAATTTAAATCGATTTATTATCTCGCATGTTACATCGTGAACGGTAATCAAATATGGAGTACCATTTTCTGCCTCGCAGAATGAATTACTACAAATGAAAGATCGCTGCATGTATTTGAACCGAAAACCGTAAATCTTTGTTTGCGTTCAATTTGAGAGTAGTTTTATATTTATACAGTTGCGAACAATTTTCGGATACGGTAAAATAGAAGGAAATCGTCGCTGACGTTTGTTCAACTGATGAATTGGAACGTGATGTCAAAATGAATTGGTCAAATAATCAAACACCTAACAGCACAGGGAAATGCAACCGTAAAATAGAAGGTCTGTGTTAACTTTCGCTAATTGAGATTATGGTGGAAAATAAAGAGACGGCTTTAAAGAGATGTTATAAAAAGGCGGAGATTCGTTAACGTGACCCTGCGATCAGCAAATAGTTGAATATCCTCCATGCGATGAACACTTTACTCGAGAATGAAGGAAAAAAAGGAGGTTAATCAGTTCGCAGTAACACGATTATTTCAGAAGAGCCAGTAAAGAGAGTCAGTTAATGCTTGGTGGATGATGTAACCCGAGAAGTAATTAATAAATTTCTGTAACGGATCGTTGGGAGAAATTTTAATAAAAGTGCATGGATAGACGAGATTTTCGAACGGTAGAAAATTTAATGAAACCACAGGATTACTCTTTGTTGAGGAATTTTTATTAGATGGACTTCGTTGAGTTGTCAGCGTTTGAGCGTTCTTTTTATTCTTGTCTGCCAACCTCAAAAATCGTCGCTACAAATCCGTGTGCCAAAAGAAGGCGACTTATGTGCATTTCTCGGATTTCATTTTGTGTTCTGTGAAAGTTCAACGAATATGATGTGGATGCGAGGAGTATGACGGATGGTCAGTTCCGCTGTTTCAAAATTAGTATACAGTTCGGATTTAATTGAGATTCTTAATGTAATTACTATGGTTATTAAGTTATATATTTCGACATTTAAGAATTTGATAATGTGGGATGCTGGAAATTGTGAATTGGGAAAGTTGGAAATGAAGAATTTGAGAATTTGGGAGATTGAGAAATTTGGATTAGAAAATTTGGAAATTAGGACTTTAGGAGCTGGACAATTTGGATATTAAGAAATATGAAAGTTTAAAAATTTAGAAATTTGACAATTGATATATATATATAACTTCTAACTTTTTAGTTCTGTAAATGGAGTTTTCCATATTTCGGAATTCCTACATTTTTAAATATGTAAATTCTCAAATTCACAAATTCTCAAATTCTCAAATTACTAAATTCCTAAATTCCTAAATTCCCAAATTCCCAAGTTCTAAAGCTTCCAAATTCCTAAATTTCCGAATTCCCAAATTTCTAACTTTCTAAATTCTCAAATTCTCAAGTCCCCAAATTCCCTAATTTCCAGTTTCCTGAATTCCCAAATTCCCTAATTCCCTAATTCCCTAATTTCCAAACTCCCAAGTTCTCAAGTTTCCAAGTTCCAAAAATCGCAAATCTCAAAACGTAAAAATTCCATAATTCCAAAATTTCCAAATCCCAAAATTCCCAGATGCCAAAATTCCCAAATCCCAAACTGTCGAAATACCAAAATCCCAAAATTCTCAAATGCCAAAATTCCCAAATCTCAAAATTCCCAAATCACAAATTTCCCAAATCCCAAAATTCTCAAATCCTAAAATTCTCAAATTCCGAAATTCCAGAAATCTTCAAATCCTTAAATCCCCAAATTTGCAAATTCTCAAATCCCTAAATTCCCAAATTCCGAATTCCCGAAATTCCCAAGTTACCAATTCCTGAATCGCTAAATTACCCCGTTTCTAAATTTCCATATTTTAAAATACGAAATTTTCCATTTTTCAAACTTCCGAACTTCAACTATTGAAAAATGTATGAATATGAAAACTTGAAAGTGCAGCATAACTTCTAAATTTTCAACGTCCACTTGTCCGAATTTTCAAGCTTCCACTAATCTACGTCTCTAAACTTCTAAACTTCTAAACATAAAAATTCAACAATTTCGTATATACTTTAAATTTCTAAATTTCGCGATGAACGTTCTTGAAGTCATACCTCATTATCATTCTGAACATTTTGTGCCAAAAGCCACTGTCCAGATATACTACAAGTTTCCACGTCGTTTTCGAGCGACTTCGGTGTCCGTTTAAACAACGAGCTTAAATTATCCGTGGACTTGTAAGTAATTAGCCAGCGGCAACGAGGAAAACTAGTGACAAAGTAACAGCAATTCCGATTGCATACATTAAACTCGACGGAGAGTGAGGCAGCGACTCAACCGTGGAAACTCTTGTTCTCGAAATTCACGACTATGCTTCATTGAAAATCTGGAAATCGCGTCTGTTTAAACTGGCGCTGTTCTACTTTCGTTCGGACCGGACGCCATGAATCGTCAAAAACTAACGCTGTCGTTTCCAACCATATTTGCATATTGCGTGACTAGCAAATAGAGCTGGCTTCCCTTAACTTGATAAGTTTATTAAGAATGAATGGCGAAATCAATCAGAATACTTACATTTTAACGAATTTTCATTTTTCATTTACTTTTACGCGGTTTAATCGATTGCATTTATATTTGGTTTCATTTATTTGGGTCGATTTTAATTGTTCATACACGTTTATATTTACAGTTTAATTATTTTTCAATAATTTTAGTTATTTGTTTATCTTTGTGTTAACAGTTCAATTCATTTTAACTCATTTTTATCGTTTATATACATTTATATTTATAATTTGATCCATTTCAATTCGTTTTAATCATTCATTTACATTTACTTTGATTAACATAATTTTCCTATAATTTTAATACCGATTTAGAAATAAAAAAGCTTAATACGACATACCTGCATTTTAATATATTTTGATTGTTCATGTATATGTGTATTTACATGTGTGTTCAATTAATTTTAACCCGTTGTAATCGTTCACTTATATTTGCTTAGATAAATACAATTGTTCTATAATTTCAAGTCTAATTTAGAAATAAAAATCAGAGAACGTAATGTGACATATTGTCGCATTTAATAATGCATATTAGGACACATATTGTCTCATGTGAGGAAGATTTACCGAAACACATGTCTTATTGGAGTGCAAAGAATTAACAATAAAATATTTGTTGTACTCTCTTCTAGACTTTCTAAACATCGTTATTCCCTCGATATTTCGCATAGAACGAGTCCACTTTACCTGGACGTCGAACAAATCAATTTTCACCTGCGGTGAATCGAATATTTATCGATAAACGGAAGTCCTCGATGCGGAGGATGAAAATCTCGGTGAAACTGTTTACGCAGAAACACAACGAAAAGGAAAAAATAAAGGAACGTCCGACTACGCTCGAACGGGTAAGATAACCCGTCGAGATATCGATTCCTCGATAAAACACGGAACACACGGTTTACACCCACATAACGATAAAACTGTTCGTCGGATTCCATGACGGAACCGTTGTTGGAAACGTGGCGGCGTGCGTGATCATGCTTTAACCGCACGTTACGTCACTGCATCCGGTGGCTTTAAGAACTTCCGTTCTGCCAAAGATACCAGGAGTTTCGATGTTTTTATGTCGAAGCTGTAAAACCATGCGTTTCACGTGATTCGCTTCTTGCTATTTTTCAACGTCACAGGAATCGTTAGAAAGCTCATCGTAATACCGATTACGTTCCTTCCCATGACCACA
Source organism: Megachile lagopoda (assembly GCA_036983795.1). Taxonomy (NCBI): domain Eukaryota; kingdom Metazoa; phylum Arthropoda; class Insecta; order Hymenoptera; family Megachilidae; genus Megachile; species Megachile lagopoda. The sequence continues at coordinate 11,601,691 of CM072800.1, forward strand.
TCTTCACGTATTTAGCTGAAATTACTTTCAGTTGGCGGAAGAGTAATATTAAGCTTATACAGATACGTGAAAGGGATTTTGTTAAAACTGTTTTAGAGTTGGACTTAAAATATAAAATCATATTTGACCGTTTCTGTTAATTCTCTGTACTTCCAGAGATATTTTACATTTAATTCTGTGAGTTCAAAAAATAAATTGGCAAAGGTTCCAGGATAATTCTAGTGGTTCTAAACGAGTTCGAATTTCAGTATATTTTTTTGCTGTTTTTATACATTCTTTTCTACTTTCATGTGTCTAACGCGGTCGCCGCCATGTTGGTCACGTGTGACCAGCGGTGCACTTTCAGTTAAATTAATTATTTATAGTGAAAGCAAACGAAAGGAACTTTTAAGTGCTCTTAATGTTGAGACAATGATGATATTAACAGATTAAAATATTTTGTTATGTAAATATTATATTTTGCATCATGGTATATCTTATTAGAAACGTCAGTTTTCACTGCAACGTGCTAAATTCTTATGCTGTTATCCTAATTTTCTGAAGGCAGTTTACTTTTTATCTTCTTGTTCGATCACATGTATCTGATGTACTTATTTGAGCACATAAAACACTGTTTTTAAAGGTACAAAATTTTCTGAAGGTAGATCATTCTTTTCTTGTTCAACCACACAGTGTAATTTACCTATTTGAGTACATGAAATTTTCTGAAGATATATTATTCTTCGTCCACTCGTTCAACTACACAGCGCAATTTATTTATTTAAGTACACGCGATACCGTCTTTATTCGAAGACACAGTGAGTGAACACTAAATTAAACATTCCTTTTGAAGTAGCAAGGTTCGCCAAATGGTTCTCTGTAGATTTTAATGAAATATTCTGTGAAGAGAATAGGTTGGCAAACATCGTTTCGGTTTTCTCCATGAAAGAGAACAATTAGCGACCTGCAGTCTCGTAAAAGTGATCAGTCCATTTAAATATCGCGTCGATTAAGCGTACTTGTAACCGAAGAGCAGCCGGGCCTTTAGCCAACTTCGATGAAGTGCACTCATCGCTAAAACGAATAGTCGACGAAACCGGAGATGTAAAACGCTCGAGGATAATTGTTGCCGGAAGGAAGCTTGCTGGTAACAATGTAGAATTGAATCCCGATACTGGGCTGCGTACTGATTCTTTACACCGCTAAACTCTGACGGAACTATACAGGGTGTTAACTCTAACGAGACGCACCACTTTTCATCCGTTTGGTATTTGATGAAAAGAATCAGATACTGTAAATTCTTTGCACTCGAAAGGTGACCCACATTCACCATTGAGTTTAATACAATTTAGAATAAAAATTTGTTGACTAATATAGTATCATATGTATAGATGAACATAGAGGAACAGACAATAGTGGCAATTAATATTAGAATCATAGTAATCTTAAAAGAATTCAGCAAATTTTTGAAGTAAAAGGTTTTGAGGTTGATATCTGGCAACAGCAAAGGTAAATAATAATAACATTAATCAACGTGTTAATATACAATCAGCGTATTATTACAGAGGTATAGGAAGATTGTACACTTATAATGAGTAATAATAATAATATTATAAATTTCCAAAATATGTCAGTTCTGAAAAGAGAAACTAAAAAAAAAAAAAAAAATGAAAATAAAAAAGTATCAATTTCCCAAAACGTGAACTTTTAATTTAATCTCCATTTTGTACGAGGACAAAATGCATTTTCATGAAAACATAAAAATGGCAGATATAAAATTTTCCAATATGCACAATGTATGTGCAAGTTTATGAATTTTTAAATCACTAAATGGATTGTTCGATTGACAATGCGTAGAAAAAAAAGGATATTCAGGTTATGTTCGCAATACGTTCAATTGACTGGATGTAAAAGCTTCCTGATAAAGCAGCCTGTCAAAGGGTATGCCCTTTTTCGAACTTCAATAAAAACCGGATGCGATTTTATTAGCAAATATGAATAGTACGTCATCAATAGTCTGTATACGAATAATCCTTTGTAGTATTGTTTGAACATTGTAAGCACGTTTTACATCAGACAAAAAGCATTATTTACAACGTTCATCCTTTCTGGAACTGTCAATTTAAATGAATAAAAGGTCAAAATGTCTCAAGTTGTAAAATTCAGAGCAAATTTTCAATGTGTGAGTTTCGAACACAATAGTGAATCGTGTTAAATATTAAAATATAAAATTTGTAGAAATAACAGGGAAATATATTTTATTCGATTTAATGTATGCGTTATAAACTTTTTTTGGAGACGCGAGAAATTGGGAATAGGAAAATTTGGGAATTTCAGAACTTGGAAATTTTTTAGATTTTTGGAAATTTGGGATTTGGGAATTTTGGGATTTGGGAAATTTGAGAAATTTGGGATTTGGGAAATTTGGAATTTGGGAAATTTCGGATTTGGGATTTGGGATTTGGGAAATTTGGGAACTGGGAAATTTGGGATTTGGGAAATTTGGGATTTGGGAAATTTGGGATTTGGGAAATTTGGGATTTGGGAAATTTGGGATTTGGGAAATTTGGGATTTGGGAAATTTGGGATTTGGGAAATTTGGGATTTGGGATTTGGGGATTTGGGAAATTTGGGATTTGGGAAATTTGGGATTTGGGAAATTTGGAATTTGAGAAATTTGGGATTTGGGGATTTGGGAAATTTGGGAAATTTGGGATTTGGGAAATTTGGGATTTGGGAAATTTGGGATTTGGGAAATTTGGGATTTGGGAAATTTGGGATTTGAGAAATTTGGAATTTGAGAAAATTGGGATTTGGGGATTTGGGGATTTGGGAAATTTGGGATTTGGGAAATTTGGGAAATTTGGGATTTGGAAATTTGGGATTTGGGAAATTTGGAATTTGAGAAATTTGGGATTTGGGGATTTGGGGATTTGGGAAATTTGGGATTTGGGATTTGGGATTTGGGAAATTTGGGAACTGGGAAATTTGGGATTTGGGAAATTTGGGATTTGGGAAATTTGGGATTTGGGAAATTTGGAATTTGAGAAATTTGGGATTTGGGGATTTGGGAAATTTGGGAAATTTGGGATTTGGGAAATTTGGGATTTGGGAAATTTGGGATTTGGGAAATTTGGGATTTGGGAAATTTGGGATTTGGGAAATTTGGGATTTGAGAAATTTGGAATTTGAGAAAATTGGGATTTGGGGATTTGGGGATTTGGGAAATTTGGGATTTGGGAAATTTGGGAAATTTGGGATTTGGAAATTTGGGATTTGGGAAATTTGGAATTTGAGAAATTTGGGATTTGGGGATTTGGGAAATTTGGGATTTGGGAAATTTGGGATTTAGGAAATTTGGGATTTGGGAAATTTGGGATTTGGGAAATTTGGGATTTGGGAAATTTGGGATTTGGAAATTTGGGATTTGAGAAATTTGGAATTTGAGAAAATTGGGATTTGGGGATTTGGGGATTTGGGAAATTTGGGATTTGGGAAATTTGGGATTTGGGAAATTTGGGATTTGGGAAATTTGGGAAATTTGGGATTTGGAAATTTGGGATTTGGGAAATTTGGAATTTGAGAAATTTGGGATTTGGGGATTTGGGGATTTGGGGATTTGGGAAATTTGGGATTTGGGAATTTTGGGATTTGGGAAATTCGGGAACTGGGAAATTTGGGATTTGCGAAATTTGGGATTTGAGAAATTTGGGATTTGGGAAATTTGGGATTTGGGGATTTGGGGATTTGGGGAATTGGGGATGTAGGTATTTTGGGGTTTGGCAATTTTGAGATTTGGGAATTTGGAAATTGGGGAGTTTGGAAATTTGGAAATTTGGGAACTTAAGGATTTGAAGATTTGGAAAGTGGAACATGTGGAATTTTTGTATTTACAAATATCTGTATTTTAGGGAACTCTAAAATTTGAAAATTTAGAAATGTATAACATTGAAAATTTAAAAATTTGAGAACTTAGTTTACGAACCGATGACAGCGAAAAATGACGATAATACTACGAAGTACTGAATTCGCGCCGCTTTTAAACACCGAATAATCCTATTCAAAAGTTTACCAGCGAATTGCTGGTCGGCTTTCACAAATTTGCCAACTTTTGTGAATGGGGGGAAATACGTTTGGTGAATCCGGCTCCGAGGATCAGAGAAAGGATTGTTCGACGATTTAATAGAGATTATCTGGAATAAAAATTGAAACCTGAAGACTTTAAAGTTTAAGAAAAGATCTTTGAAATTTTATATCTTGAATAAGTCAATGTGCGTCAGTGTACCGTCAGAAGCAAACTGAATTTCCTAGATGAAATATGGCAGACAAAATGAAGCCGATTGATTTTTAAGATTTTTTGGAGAGCTGACAATTTTTAAATTGCAATACATATTCGCTGTTTGAGGTGTCCCTTAAGCAAATATTGAAGTCCCAACAAATAAATATGAAAATAATTGCAAACTGTACGCGACTAACTGTATTTTCGTCAGAAATCGATGTATATTCAATATTCGCTGTTACATATTGTTTACAGCTGCATTGTTATTCCCAATGGTGACAATTTCATTCACGAATTTCGTTCTTGTTCAACGTGCTATAATGTTACGCGTCATATGCCGGTATTTTCCATAAACGCGTTCGCGGATGGGAAAATGATTTCAATCTTGTAAACACTGTTCTGGATAAAATACGTCCACTGTCTGAATTTACATGTATAATATAAATAAATTTTATATGTATCATATAATATAATAACATTTTATATCACATAATATAAATAAATTTTGATACGTGAATAAACGAGGAAATCAAGGCGATGCTATTGCAACTCACTGTTTCAAACATTTATATTAGAGAAAGCTTCGCGTTTACGTTTGTCAAATTATGATACGTAAATGAATATCGTTACAACGTATCCCTAGGGAATATGCTGAAACTCACACTAGCGTGAGATGAGATACGGTATAAATCGATGTGACGTAATTATACAATATTTAATACAAACATTGCAATTACAGGTATCCATTAATTAACGGTTTGCATATAACGAAAACCCTGCGTGTCGTAAATAGGGTTGCCCGATGAAAATCGCAGCGCATTTCCATATTTCTATCTTTTAGTCATCAGGGCGATAATTCGAAGATAAACACTTTAGCAGAATTAATTGCTGTGATCGTCAAAGTCGATAACGTCGTAATAAATGTGTACGCTTGTACATGGCTTTGTAATTCTATCATCGAACGGATGGGATGATTAATTTTCAAATTAAAAGATATACAAATTGTGCAATGGTATTCTTAAGTATTCCAATTTATTTGTTCTCATTTCGTTCATATATTTATATTATTTATAAACGAAAAATTAAATTCTTATTTTTAAATTATATACAGATATATTTATAAATCATAAACATTGATATATTTTATAGATTGACATTTTTTCATGGTGGTTCGAAAACCATCCATGAAAATCGATACGTGACGAGTTATGCTACAAACCATATAACCTATAAGTTATATGGTTTATAATATATAAGAATGTGACCTAACCACATAACCTATAAACAAAATGTGAAATCATCTATTTAAATAATTTACAACTTAAAGTATATCAATTTCAATTATAATTTCACTATAGATTTATCGATTTATATAAATCTATAAATTTATCAATTTCTCTAATTTGTAAATTTATCAATTTCAATTATAATTTAGTTAAAGATACGTAACGAATTATGCTGCAGACCTAACCTATAAGCAAAATGTGAAATCTACTATCTAAATAATTTACAACTTAAAGTATATCAATTTCAATTATAATTTCACTATAGATTTATCGATTTATATAAATTTGTAAATTTATCAATTTCTCTAATTTGTAAATTTATCAATTTCAATTATAATTTAGTTAAAGATACGTAACGAATTATGCTGCAGACCTAACCTATAAGCAAAATGTGAAATCTACTATCTAAATAATTTACAACTTAAAGTATATCAATTTCAATTATAATTTCACTATAGATTTATCGATTTATATAAATTTGTAAATTTATCAATTTCTCTAATTTGTAAATTTATCAATTTCAATTATAATTTAGTTAAAGATACGTAACGAATTATGCTGCACCTAACCTATAAATAAAGCATGAAATCATCTATCTAAACATCTTTTACCAATTTGACTTATAATTTGCTATAAATGTCACTTAAAAATGCTTTACATAATACATACAAGTTTCTTTTGAAAAATTCGCAAAAACCGAAAGAGATAGATAAAAAATAACCAGTTCGTTAACATCGATATCTGCGCGCCATTATCATTGTAATTGGCACAGTTCTATCGTTACACCTGCTGATATTTCCAATTAAGCAGTTTGCCAGGGTGTACTAATAACGCGCGTGCACGTAAGTTATTAACATTTACGATTGCAACGTAATGGCGTCGAATGTCGAAAAGCCGTGCCCGGTGTTTCTAACTCGAGTTCGCGAATTGCTGGAAAACGAGATATTCGGCTTGAAACCAGACCGGCCTTCGAGCACACAATTGATTCTGCTCACGAGATTACGGTGAATTCGTGAAATGACGCCAGATACGATTAATTCATGCATCGTTACAGAATGTCAAGTCCGTCAATATTTTTATCGCACGAAAAGTCGTACAAAATGCTGTTCGTGCAGAACGAAATGAAATTAAAATTAAATTTGATTTAAATTTAAATCACATTTGATTCGAATCTAAATTAAACTTGATTTAATTATAATAACATTGGTTTCGTTTGACGCATAATTTATTTTCAACAGCACAATTTTTAAATACATAAAAAAATAGAATACATAGGCATAATAGTAAATAAACAATAAGCACACAATAGCACACGAGTATATTCTTTTTAATTAAATCGAATTAATCTTCAGGTATACATATCGGTATATTTTTATCGCAAAAGTTCTATCGATTTATACATGTGTATTTCAAGATTTTATAGAATCGGAACAAATGAAACCCGATTACTATTCACAGTCCTCCAGATCGAAAAATAACAGTTCAAAAGATTTGCATTCTGTTTCGGAAAATTTGCAACGAAAATACCGATACTTTTATCAATCACAGTTTACCGGACTTTCCGCCGTTCCCGTTTTTCGAATATACTGCAAATAAACCGCAACAAATCCGTCGCTTTGTATTCACGAAATGCGTTCGAAATATGAGCTACGAAGCACGTACACGCGCACACAGTGCCATTTTAGAGTCGCGGAGCTGTTGGTAATAATCGTTCGATTCGATGTCTTATCGGGACAATGGTAAACGAAAGCAAGCACGGTTTGCTAGGTAGGACTGTTGTAAGGACTAATTGTAAGTACGTCTCGTAGGATTTGCTTGCGGGAGAGAGACGACGCGAGCGCAGATCGAGCAGACGAGGGCAGAATTTGATCGGGACGGAATTAACGCGTGTTCGATAACGGCTGGATAATTTCAACGGATCTACGGGTGCACAGATGCGTCGTTCATTAAAGCGAACGAACGGGATATTAAAATTTCTCGCCGACAACGGAGAAAAAGGTCTAGCAAGCAGATTACGGAAAAGTATTCGCGACCGCAGCCGAGATAGCGCACTCCAATAAAACCAGCGTTGTATAATATGAAACAGGTAACGCTGTTTCCTGAACGGAAACAACGACATCGCGCGACAACGGCAAATATTATCCCGCTTCTGTGACAAACTACGACACGCCGGAAAATAAACGACCGAATTGTGTGTTCTTTGATCCCGTATGTCGAGAATAATGATTTTTAACGCGTTCACCGGCGACCGCGAAAATGCCTTATGTAACGTGTGAATAGTAATACGGCATACTTTTGAGGGATTACTCCTCAGGCGAGAGGGAAGTGTTTCATTTGCAAATTTTTTACGCGAATTTTTTATGGCCCGAGGGCGACGGCGCTGGGACGCGCATGCAAATTCTCAAATTTTTAGCATTTTTTGCTGCCAAGATTATACTGCAAGTTTTGGAACCTCCGAATTTTTGAGGTTAGAAATGTAATAGGATTCAAGTTCTTGAAATTGGGAATTGGTACTATTCAAAGTCTCAAATTTTTAAATTAGGTTTGTGAAATTTGAAATTTTCAGATTCGTATATTCTATAAGCAGATATCTGAATTTTCGTATTCTTAAATCTTCAAATCGTCACAGTTTTCAGGATATGACAGACTTGTGTGTTCATTAAATTTTACATATCTTAATTTTTAGATTTTCAAACTTCTCAATTTCTAAATTATCGAATTTCTTGATTTCAACATTCCTTAATTTTCAAGACTTCGAGCTTAATTGTCAAGTTTTTACACTCACCTATTGCTGCATACTTGAATTTTAACCCTTTGCACTATTTTGACGAGTCTGACTCGTGACGCACTCGCACTTCAATTGTGACAAATCTTACTCGAATTTTGAATACACTTGAATCTGGTGTCCAAGTCCAGTTATAATTTGCATAGTCAAGAATGGCTGAATACAGGACTGACATAACATTTCAACTTTCGTTGCCTGTTTTAATATTGTAGCTGCGATTGGTTAGTTCTGACTGAAGCACCTTACAAATAAATCATAGTGCAAGGGGTTAAAATTGTCAGTTCCCAAATTCCTAAATTCCCAAATTTCCAAATCCTAGAGTCCTCAAATTCCCCTAAATCCTTGAACTGCCATATTTGCAAATCCTAAAGTCTCAAAATCCTAAATATCCAAAATCCTAAATTCCCAAATCCTAAAATTCATAAATTTCCAAACCTCCCTTAATTTCCAAATCCCCAAATTCCCAACAACCCAAATCGCAGCTTCCCCAATTTCCTAAACCCCGAGATCCACAAATTCCAAACAGAAAATTTCCAAATGGCGGCATAAATTTCCCCGTGCAACAGTTTCTGTGGATAATTCGTTGCCACGATTGTTCAGGTCAGCCTCAAAGCTATTATCAAGACAGACGCTTGTTTCAGGAAGCTTGTTTAGAATGCGGCAAGACTGTATGGGGTTAATAAAAGTTGTACAGCTGATTCATGGCGCTCCTCGTTGCAAAGGTCTCATTTACTTCAAGTGTTATGTGCTGTAGAAGGAAAACACTGCGGTCACTCTAACGAGAAACGAAAGTATAGAAATGGCGAAAAAGAAAGCGAATCGGGAAACGTGGTGAGCGAACGGGTTATTTGATGGCGGAGAAGAGATCGACGGATATAAAAAGTGCATTAACAAGAGACACAAGAAGAAGGAACAACAACGATATCATTAACGTCAAAGTTCCGCAAAATTCATCCGTTAGAAACTGCAAATAAAAAGTTGAGTGTAGTACGGTCGCTAGAGTTTCTGACACCTGAATCGATAATTGCTCTTTTTCAAATTGCTGCAGTGGACGTTCATTATATCACCTCGTATATACCAAGTCTATTAATAATTCTCAATCTCCTTTTTTAAGAAATAATTCAAAGGGAACTAGGGAAAAATGCTTTATTCGAAGTGCCATCACTAGCTATATATTTTACTATCTGGCCTTCAAATGCCCTCCCCAACAAATTGTTCACATTTTGAGAGAAATCATTTTTCGACATTGTTGTATTCCTGGAAATTTTGATGAAAACAAGTGTTACGAAAGGGCCTGGTATGGTGAGTGAAGCAAGAGTACCAAGTGCAGAAATTATGCCTTTAATCGTTTTCGCTGTGTGTGATGCGGTTGTGTTGCAAAATCACTTTGTCTTCTATCCCAATCTGGGCTTTTCGATCAATACATGATTCAAACTGATTATTCGTTGATGGTAGCGATCGGTAACTGTTTTCACGTGGTTTTAGCTTATGATAACACCTGATCCCACCAAATAGCATTGGTGGCGCATCCTTGCGATCGATGTTGATGGTTGTATCAACCCATGACTTTTTGCGTTTTGGGTATCAAAGTGGAACCAAACATGTGTATTGCGTTAAGACATCGTTTGCACAAGACGACGGCTAGCACTCGCGTTTTTCTTTTCATCTAACACGAAAAGAACGCGTTGCAACTGATATTTGATTTGAAACTGGACACGTTTACCAAAGAAATAAAATGAGGCTAACTCGAAATGGTCTGAACATCGCCTTGAAAGTTGTCATAGGAAGAAAATATAAGAATTTAGATTGTGAATACACTTTTGCGTCTATCGTAATCCAGCGTAGAAATTATGAATTATTAACCGGTACAACTGGTATATCACCTCGTATTTACCTGTATATCTCCTGTATATCTGTAGGCATTGTATAGATACTTATATCGCCATACGTGGTGTAGCCACGTGTATCATCGCCAGGTGCTACATAATCATGTGTAGTGTCATCAGGTGTGATACACGGTCTATTATCACGCGTAATACCACTACAAAATCAAATGCCCAGATTATCATGCTCCGTTTAATTAATTTTGAGGAACTTGGAGAATTTCGAAATGATCACACTCGATATTTCATTAAAAATTTTAATATCGAAGTTGTATAATTCTAAGCTCTTCTTTGACATTTACGTTCTATAATCTCTCAAAAGCTGAGATATTAAAAAATATTTTACGATACCTTTACCGAGATTATTCTATCCACTTTTAATCTCCTGTCCGCCCTCTGCCGGCTGCCACGTGAAAGGAATTATCCAAATATTGGTAACGAAATTCATCTTTTCTTCGAAACTGCAGTTTTGGGGAATTTGGAAGAATTTCATAAATTTCAAAGGATTTAATTGCAGAGAGATCGAAAAACTGCGATAAATCCGATAAAGGATTAGGTGGTGTGCTTAAAAATTCTTCACATTATTTTTCGTCGAATTTCAACGAAATACACAGCGTTAATACGATATTTTTGTACGATTGCGGAAAAATTCCGAGAATCGTAAATTGAATTTTTAATCCAATAAAGCAGTCACTTTGTTAGCAAGCGATAGAACGTTAACGTAATTACGATAGGTATTTTAATGGAAGAGGCAGCGCGAACGGAATACAAAGTATTGTTCGTTTAATGAAAATTTAATTATACACATGCCTAGCAATGACAATGCGTGCTCGCAGAAATCAACAATGCCAGGATTGGATAGGTTGGATTGTAACAAGGGCTGCACAAAACGGCGCGTCAGCTACCAACCATTGTTACCATAGAAGCCGGCTATAAACCCGCAGAATGGAGCACAAATTTCACTACAATTCAACGTCCTGGAGGACGATTTGCCAGATCGGATCGGTTTATACTGTATACAGATAATTCACATTGATGAGATAGTAGCTGGACAATTAGCACGATGACGTGGATTTTGTACAGGTTGTTCAACTGTTGTAATAAATAATAAAAATTACTGATAATATATTTAATATATTATAAATAATTTGGAGATGTATTCATATGACACGCTACAGGTCCTCTTAATCATTTATCACTTCAGTCAAATACTCTTTGTTTATACTCTTAATAAGTTTCATGCTTCTGATCTTAAACCTCGTTCACAATTGAAATCATTTATACGATTCATATTCTGAGTGAAGAAGTATTAGTTAACTGGTTAATTTTAGATAGAAAGAATAACAGTTTCTGAAATATAAACTTGTATGTTAACATTATGAATCATATTTCGACCTGTGATGGTCTACTTATGAATTATATTGATTAAGTATTCACCAATAGATTTGGAGTATTAGAGTTACTTCAACTTGATTGTTCCTATAATTTGTCAAATTCCGAAGAATAATCTGCAATCAATATTATCCATCAATTGACTAGCTTTAATAATTAGGATTACAAGAATTATTCGTTCGTTTATTAATGTTTGACGTTATTATTAAGCTTATGTTTAACGAGAATCAGCTTATACGAGGAAAATTATAATGTTCCAGTACAAGTTTGCGTGTTCGAAAAAAATAAACAATCTTCTCACGTTCACACATCGTGAACTAAGATAACAAACGATTCGAAAAGATTACAATCTATTCTTGTATAACACGTACACAGTATAGGAAACTGTGGCAACATGGATACGGTAGGCTGCTGAAAGCTAAAAAAATAGTGAAATGGGATAAACAGAAGATATGAATTATCGATTCGACAGAGGTAAACCTTCGATAGCGTGCGATCGCCTTGCTTATCCGATAGGCGAATCCATCAATACGGATTATCCGTTTTCGATGGAAACTGTCCTGGCGTTTAAGAAATGAATTGTGGACCGGACTGTGTCAAAGTGATTTACACGTTGCAAAATATTTGCACGCATCGACTCGTCACGCTGTCATGATTTACCTATCGAACCAGTATCAGAGTAGTATAACAGTCACCCATCAGCTCAGAGTTCTGTAAAATACTCCACTTCTTTCCAATATATTTTTGATGTCTTTCAATTTTTTTCATTTATACATTTTCTAATATTCAAGTCTTCAAACTTTCAGATCTTCAGCTGTTCAATTTACATTCTTTATTTACATTAAATTCTTCAATTTAAAAAAATTTGAAGGTTTTTAGATTTTCAAATTAGTCAATTTTCCAAATTGAGAAACTACTAAAACTATAAATTCTTAAATACTTTATTTTTGACATTTTCAAGTCCCAAATCCTTATGCTCACATTTTCAAGTCTGTAAGTTCAAAGTTTCAACTTTCAAATTTTTGAGTTCCCAAACCCCAAGTTCTTAAATCTTCAATTTCCTAGATTTTCTAAATTCTGAACTTCCTAAATTTCCGAATTTCTATATTATTTAATTCTGAGAGCTTTCAGATGTCCATGTCTTCAAATTCTCAGACGTCCAAATTCTAATTTCTTCAAATCCCCACATTTTCTATTTCCTAAACTTCCGAATTCGTATGTCACTAAATTCTGGATCTTCCAAATTTCTATGTGCCCAAGTTCTCAAACGTCGAAATTCTAATTTCTCCAAATACCCAAATTTTCAAATTCTTAATCATCCGAATTCCTATATCACTAAATTCTGGATCTTCCAAATTTCCATATCCCCAAGTTCTCAAACGCCCAAATTCTAATTTGTCCAAATCCCTAACTACTCCACTTCTTAAATTTCCGAATACCTATTTTACTAAATTCTGGGTCTTCCAAATTTCTGTGTCCCCAAGTTCTCAAACGCCCAAATTCTAATTTGTCCAAATCCCGAACTACTCCACTTCTTAAATTTCCGAATACCTATGTTTCTAAATTCTGGATCTTCCAAATTTCTGTGTCCCCAAATTCTCAAACGCCCAAATTCTAATTTGTCCAAATCCCTAACTTTTCCTCTTCCCAAATTTCCGAATACCTATATTACTAAATTCTGGGTCTTCCAAATTCCTGTGTCCCCAAGTTCTCAAACGTCCAAATTCTAGTTTATCCCAGCCCCTAACTTCACTTCCAAAATTTCTATTCCTACATTACTAAATTTTCATATTCCCAAATTTCTAAATAGTTTCTCAACCGTCCAAATCCTGATTTCTCAAAATTGCTAACTTATCTTCCTAAACCAAACTCCTACATTACTAAATTGTCATACTTCCATATTTCCAAATGCAAGTTCCCAAATATCAAAATTCTGATTTCTCCAAATCCCTAAATTCTCAAATTGCTAAATTTCCCAACACCAAGATCTCCAAACCCATTTCCCCCGGTCTGAATAGTAACGAAGGATCTGTGCGAATCAAGCGGTACAAGAATTCGTTAAAGTTTCTTCGAAGTTAGTCGAAGCGGCGTGAAACGTCGTTAAAAGAGATTCCAGAAGAAGCCGGCGAATAACACTCTTTTATTTCCATGGCGCTCGTGGCAACTCGATTTCGTCGACGAAGAAGAAGAGACCGACAGCAAGAATAAATTTACGATACACTGAAAAGAAATCTCTCCGGGCTGTTTAAATCTCGCTAAGAATTAGAGGAGCATGGCACGATGTCGAGAACAAAAATGCCCAAGGTTATCAAATGTAGGCTACGTTTACACGTGAATTATAAATTTTATTGCCACTGTTACTCCCTGAGCCTCTAGCAGGACTTATGGTGTGCTCAAGTTCCGCTATAAAAAGCCCCTTAACTGTATTTCACCAGGGGGTTGCTATTTTAACCCTTATATTCTTCAACCCTTTGCACTCTTTAATCTCTTTTACCTACCGACTGCTTGATTTGCAAAATAGATCAAGAAAGAGGTTCTAAAGACGGAAAGGGAGAAGATTAACACTAGGTTTACGGACGTTTGTTTATATTTAAATTTGAACTAAAGTATTGTAGAAAAATAAATAAATTAAGAATGATATGTGACCTACATGATTCTTTAGCTTGACGAAACGTGACATACATTTTTACAAAAATTTCTTAATGTTTTGTCATTTAAAATAAGAGATCTATGGTCCGTCATTTTTACGGGGTCCGTAAATCCAGTGTTAAATTGCAACGGTGTGAAGTATGTGACTAATATATTTTTCAGTTATTATAAGTAGTAAATAAATGAAAAGGGTAAGGCCACACTGAAATATAGTTAAAACCACCTGAATAACTGAAAAACTGCGAATTTATGTTCATAACACACTATTTACCTATAAAAAACAATATTTGTTAATAAAATTGATGAAAACGTATTGTACACAAAAAGTACGAATAACTGTAACCGAATTTGCACGAATGTTTATTGTCATTTGTTTTCGTGCAAACATTTCTTTTCCAAACAAAGTGCAGGTTTTTAAAAAACGACACGTTTTATTACGTTTCACCATCTAATTTTAATATTGTATTTTTATGTACATAACAAATGTAACGAAAAAGATTTATAAAAAGATCAAGTAATAATCAAGTACCAATGAAACTCATTACAATCAATATGTTCTAGCAAGTTTCCTCTGTAGTTTCTAAGAATTAAGGATAAAAATAATTTACTTTCAGCAGGTGGAATTGAAGGTGGAATGGTTCGAATTGGATAATGAGTTCAGCAACATAGCTGCAGTATCATGAATCATTATAATATAAGCGTATTGTTGTATCAGGAAACGGTGAAATTGCATGCGCTTGTTTCGCGAAAATTACGACGCAACTCCGAGAACATTTTCATCCCTGGAAAGTAATTAAAAATTTTTTCATAAACGTTTACCAAAACTTTTTACAGTGAGTTGAACCTTCGGCACGATCAAACTATGTTTAACTCCGAACGCGTCTAAGTTCCTCGATGAATTAAACGAGCAAAATGAAAATTGCAATTTTCATTTATGATAGAAATGTTTGCTTGTTCCGATTTTTTGTTTAATTTTATTGCGAAACAGAAATTTTGGTGTTTAAATTTTAAAAAATTTAACAGTTGTGAAATGTTAGTATCGATTATTTAAATATTTTTAATGAAACACGATGTTATATTAAAATATTGGTTTATACATAATTGGTTTCAAATATTTTCGGAACTCGAATGTTGGTGCATAGCGAAAAACTAAATTGGATATAAATATTTTAAAGTTAATGGGGAAAATGAAATATGTGAAAAACCGATGATGATTGAGTATTTTTTATCTTGTTCTTTTGGAGGTTGGACTTGATTTGAGGATTTAGGAATTTAAAAAATTGCGAATTTGGGGGTGTAGGGATTTTGGGATGTAGGAATTTGGGGGGTTAGGTATTTGGGGATGTAGGAAATTGGGGGGGTTAGGTATTCGAGAATATAGGGATTTGGGGGTGTAGGGATTTGGGGATGTAGAGATTTGAGAATGTAGGGATTTGGGGATGTAGAGATTTGGGTATGTAGGGACTTGAGTAGATAGGAATTTGGAGATCTAGGGATTTGGGGATGTCGGAATTTGGGGGGTTAGGTATTTGGGATGTAGGCATAAAGGGATGTAGGGATTCGGATATGTAGTAATTTGGAGATGTAGGGATTTGGGAATGTAGGGATTCGGGGATGCAGGTATTTGGGGATGTAGGGATTTGGGAAATTAGAGCACTAAAAATTTGGAAATTTAAGATTTTTAAGACTTTGCAATTTTAAAAATTTGAGAATTTAGAAATTTAAAGATCCAAATATTTAGAAATCTGGAAATTTCAACCTACTGTGTAAGTAGAAAAATATCGAAAGCCTCAGAACAGAAGTTCGAAACTTCGATATTTAAAAACATGTTCATAGAAAGAATGAAAAATTAAGAATTTGTAAGTTTAGAAATTCGACAGAAAAATTGAAAAATTAGAAAATAAATAGACCTCCATTACGTAACCCTGTAACTCCGTAAAAATGTCAAACTGTAACAAAACCCTGACTATCTAGTCTTATCGAGTCATATACTGACTATCAAGTCTTATCGAGATCCAAAACGTGCTAGTTTAAGGTTGATCGTAAATTGAAGCTGCTTTCCGCGCAAATATCGTAAACAGTGAATCGTCGACTACTCGTGAAGCTTGTTGCCGACGTGACCGAAACAAGCCCGATGAAAAATTAACAGGATCGTTAGTTGTCCACTAGTGTGACCCGAACATTAACAACGTCCATGCATCTCCGTTTATCTGGATACTACACGAAAGACAATAACGTTGCCGGCAATTTGTGAAACGTAGGAATTCCATCCGTTATGGTGGTACTAGATTTAATTTAGTGAGCATTAAATCGTTGAAGGGATAGTAACAGGAGTTACAGGGAGGAGCATACCGCCGTATCCCGTAGATTGCCAACCCTCCCTACAATTTTCGATGATGCATTTTGCATTCGCGAAACTTATTAAGTCGTACGGAAATGATACGCATCATAAAATTCAACAACTCCCGAAAGAAACTCATAAAATTTGACAAATTCGATTCTGCAATTGAAAGTTTGCAACGAACGGTCGTTAATCGTAGATTATTGTTCCTTTTATTAGTTCTGTGCTTTGAACGATCATATTTTTTCTTTTTAATCCTTTCGTTATGGTCGACTTTATCGAAAAATTTCGTATGTAGATATATGTCGAGATTGGTTTAACGTGTTTTTATATTATACTTTATGTAGCTATCTTCTAGATGTGCATGAGATGATAAAAATAGGGGGAAATTTGGATATTTGGATACTTGCATATTTGGGAGGTTTGAGATCTGGAAAATTGCAGTGTCAGAGATTTGGAGATTTGAAAGTTGGAAAATTTGGAGACTTGGAAGTTGGAAGATTTGGATATTTGGACTTTTTAGAATCTGGGAGTTTGAGATGTGGACAATTGCAGTATCAGAGATTTGAAGATTTGGAGATTTGAGAATTGGAAGATTTGGAGATTTGAGAATTGGAAGATTTGGATATTTGGACATTTTAGAATCCGGGAGTTTGAGATGTGGAGAATCGCAGTATCGGAGATTTAGGGCTTTGGAAATTTGAAAGTTTCGAAGCTTGAAAATTTGGATATTTGGACATTTTAGAATTTAGAAGTTTTGAGATGTGGAATATTACACTATCGAAGATTTCTTGGTTTGAACATTTAAAAATTTGAAAGTTCGAAGATTCGAAAATAAGTGACTTATGGCAAATTTGTATTAAAAAATATATAATTCCACTTAAAAAGCGAACTTCACCTCTTCATATAGAACAAAACTCCCCACATAATTCCTGTGAAATACTAAACCTTTAAAAAATTTGTCTAACTTATTAAATATTAATATACTCGGTATAAATACTTGAACAATCCACCTAAACTATTTTCACAAATACTTACGATGCTAAATTACCTCCTTAGAAGGTGACATCTTGATTCCAACAGTTGCTCAGATTGTTGTACACGGCGATACGTTTCAAGATCATAAGAATCGCCCTCAGGTGAATAATTATCGAATTATCCAGCAGTGGTGTAAATTGCTCTGTACATAAGATGCGTTGCACGAATGCGATAGTCTCTTCAGACGGATTTCTGTGGTAGCCCTATTTACAGGGCATTCAGGTGAACATAGTAAACGTACATAGCATCAGATAACAAGACAGGATACCGTTTGTGTACACGAGAACATGCTGGATTAACTTCTCTAACAGGTAAGACACCCTTGCTCGTATCGGTTTGGATATTTACTGCTCAGAACGAGACTCTATAAAACGAGCCTGGCTACGTCGTCGAAGGTCAGAGTTAATCGAAGTTTCCACACCATTTAATACCGTCTAACTATTTTCAGATGGCTCTTCTGAATACCGGTCTTCTCGCTATCAGCCCAAGTTATACTCCACTAACGACCAAACGATCATTGAGTTACGTCACTGCTTTTACGTGCAATCAGATATTCATTCGCTACATGATCAGATGCTTGCATCGAGGTCAATTATGATTGTGATCATTTTAGGGTTTACTCGATTATGAAGGCATTAACTTAAATTTTCTAAATTACACAAATTCTCCAAATTCTACACATTCGACAGATTCCTTAGATTCTTCAAATTTCTCAAATTCTTCAAATTACACAAATTTCTCAAATTCTTCAAGTTACTCAAATTTCTCAAGTTTTTCACATTCATCAAATTTCTAAACTTCTTCAAATTCATCAAATTTCTCAAGTTCTTCAAATTCATCAAATTTCTAAACTTCTTCAAATTCATCAAATTTCTCAAGTTCTTCAAATTCATCAAATTTCTAAACTTCTTCAAATTCATCAAATTTCTAAACTTCTTCAAATTCATCAAATTTCTCAAGTTCTTCAAATTCGTCAAATTTCTCAAGTTATTCAAATTCATCAAATTTCTCAAGTTCTTCAAATTCATCAAATTTCTAAACTTCTTCAAATTCATCAAATTTCTAAACTTCTTCAAATTCGTCAAATTTCTAAACTTCTTCAAATTCATCAAATTTCTAAACTTCTTCAAATTCATCAAATTTCTAAACTTCTTCAAATTCATCAAATTTCTCAAGTTCTTCAAATTCGTCAAATTTCTCAAGTTATTCAAATTCATCAAATTTCTCAAGTTCTTCAAATTCATCAAATTTCTAAACTTCTTCAAATTCATCAAATTTCTAAACTTCTTCAAATTCGTCAAATTTCTAAACTTCTTCAAATTCATCAAATTTCTAAACTTCTTCAAATTCATCAAATTTCTAAACTTCTTCAAATTCATCAAATTTCTCAAGTTCTTCAAATTCCTCAAATTTCTCAAGTTCTTCAAATTCATCAAATTTCTAAACTTCTTCAAATTCATCAAATTTCTAAACTTCTTCAAATTCATCAAATTTCTAAACTTCTTCAAATTCGTCAAATTTCTCAAGTTTTTCAAATTCATCAAATTTCTCAAGTTCTTCAAATTCATCAAATTTCTAAACTTCTTCAAATTCATCAAATTTCTCAAGTCCTTCAAATTCCTAAAATTTCTCAAGTTCTTCAAATTCCACAAATTCTACAAACTCCTGAAATTGTTGAAGATTTCACAAATTCCCAAATCCCAAAACCTGAAGTACGCAAATCATATTTGTACAATATATTTCCCCAAATTCGCAACTTCCTAACCCGCGACGTCTCTCAATTTTCAAATCCTCAAATTGTGTCTCGAAATTTGCAAATTGACCAATTAGAAACAAACATTCCCCATAATTCATTTTTCCCAAGAAACGTAAAGTTCGTAACGTATGCCACTAATAAGTTAAAAATATTCGAGTTCTTTAACGAACAGCATATTTTTGTAATTAAATGAGTTGCCGAGTTGTTGGCACGATGAAAGATGAGTTACTCGTTATTCTCCCGGCCGAGAAGGATGTCTAATTTCAGCGTTCTTACAAAATTGTAAACAAAACAGCAGCGTAATTTCGCGGAGTTATTGCGCGGGTCTAGAAATGCGATTCCGCCGAGTACCGAGCGTCAGAGATGAAAATATGATGAGAAGAGAGGCATGCAAGGTGATTCGTTGCTTTATGGCTATATTCACGCCTCATAAGATGGAAAGTTTTCTAACCGTGGAAACAACGCGTGCGTCTGGTAACCAGGCCACGCGGGGTCGAATATAAAATTTTGTGAAAATGCAAAACGTACCAGCGCGAAAACATGCTCGTCCCATACATCGTCGAGGCCGAAACTCCATTTTGAGTTCTTAGGACAGGTCAGTCGAGAGAGGAACTTCTCTTCATTTTATTTTATTCCATCCGGTCAGCGTAAAAATTTCTCTCGTTCTTCCTCTGGTCTATCCGCCGTCATTTCCGTTGAAAAAATTCTGATTTATAGAAAAATTGTCGGAAACTCGGAAAATTGTATGTAAATATTCTTTGACCCCTAACATTATTTTCGTTATACTTTGAAGAGGAAATGCATAGACTTTTTACCGTTATTTTCACATTTGCTAGGTACATTCTTTATAAATGTTAGAAAGGTAAGTCAAGGAAAATTAATTGGTACATTACGGAAAAATAATGTGAGAATAATTAGAATTCGAGGTGGCAGTGATTTAAGAAAACAGAGAAGTGAAGAAAAAATGAGATTTAATGAAATGAAATAATGGTTGTAGTAAGTACATATTAAACTCCTATAACTCGAAATCTCGATATTCTTCAGTCTTTACATCTTCAAATGTTTATGTAATTACTATATCCTCAAATTCCTATATTCTCAAACTTTTATATCATCAAATGTCTATTTTCCCTAAAGTCTATGTCCCCACACCTTTACATTCTTTATCAACTTTCTATGTCTTCAAACTTCTATATCCTAATCTCTATGTCCTTCAATCTATGTCTCAAAATCCTTATATTCTGAAACTTCTATGTACACAAATCCATATATTCTCAAACTCCTATGTCACTAAATTCCTATATCCTTAAATTTCTACCTTCTTCAAATCCCTATATCCTCCACACTCCACATATGTCCACAAATCTCTACATCCACACATTCCCAGATACCCTATGAAACTCCAAGATCTCCACATTAATGTCATCATAAATTGTTATACTAAGATCTCCACATTCTTCTAATCATATAATGTATATATACATATATATTATGAGACCCCAAGACCTCCACATTTTTATAATTATATATGTGTGTTAATGCAATGAGATCCCAAGACCTCCATATTCCTATAATCATGAATTGTTATATTATGAAACTCCAAGATCTCCAAATTTGTATAATTGTGTACGTTTAGAATATGAAACCTCCAGATCTCCACATTCGTATAATAAAAAATGTATCCTGAAAGTTGCAATGAAACGCAAAAATTCGCAAACTTCCGAGAGGGAAAAATACAGAATCTGTAAAGCGTCCTCGGAGGAAGGTCGATTTGACGTGGAGCGTGGATAGAAATCGAAGGCTGGAGCACAAAAGCTCGGTGATTCGCAGGGGTTCGAAGGATCGCGATAATGAAGAGAGCCGATGGGGCTCGAAGAATCAGCTTCCTGTTCTCCGGCGTCGCATTCAGTTATTTTCCAAACACGAGGCTCGGAGCCTGCTTGTGTTCGCTTTTCGAGTGCGTCTCATCAACTCGCGGCGGAGTATTTAACAACACGCGCGGAATAAAGCGGAGAAAGAGAAGGCCGGAATCGTCGACTTATCCTTTATTCCGCGACGAAAATCATCGGGTCTCCATATAATGAAACTGTGTCAACGCGATTCGCGACGGAAAAAGATTCAAAATCGAGGGACGAAAAGAGAGAAAGAGAAAAGGGAGCAGAAAAGTCGAACGTTGAATTTCATCGAGTAAGAATACCGACGGTCACGAAAGAGGCCGCAAATCTGTGCCACGGCGAACAGGCGAAACAATAAATTCCACGCGCTACTCGATATTTCACCGACCGATATGCAAAAGCCGTGAATAATGGCCGACGTCCGTGGGAGTATTTTTCAGCCTACGGGAAAAGACGAAGCGACGATCGTGGCAGCCGGTGAACCTATCGGGCCGAAATAATTTACACCCGGAACGCCGTGCATCCGGGAAACACCGTGTAAGACGATGCATCTGATTCAGCGCCGATAGAATGCAATGGCTGATAGCGAGACAACGTGCGATTTCACGGAAAAGGGCCACAATTTTTAGCCGTCGCCATCGTGACGGGGCCACAGCGATTTATGGTCTCGGACGTGAACGGATGTTGTAGGCGTCGGACTTCGGGGGACGTTGCTATTCCGATTGCTTATGCGGCCAACTACTAAAACTATGGACCTATTTAACCACTACGTCCCCAAAGATTTAGGTGCTCTCGGAAACAACGCAACTTTCCTTGGATGTGTACTTCAACTTTTGTACTTCGAGTTTTTTTATTACTCGAAGTTGGATATTCTCTAGTTTCGAAATTCTTGCTTTTTCACCCAACCTCACAATTTGTTGAACTTCCCTATTTCCAAATATTCATATTTTACAATATTCTAATTATTAGTTTTATAAATCAAATTATCACATACTTGAATTCTACGAGCTTTTAATCAATAAATTCTTAACTGCACAAATTTTCGAATTTTTAATACTGCAAATTCTAGACTTGTATACCTAAATTCTTCACTTCACAAATTTTCAAATCTTCAAATTCCTACGTTTTTGATTGCATAAGTTCCCATATTTTCAGATCTCTAAATTCTTAGTTCTACGAATTTCTAAATTCCTAATCCTCCAAATTTCCAAATCTCCAAATATCTAAATTTGTAATTCCCAAAATTTACAAATTTACAAACCTCTAAATTCTCAATCTCCCAAATTCCCAAACTACTATGTCCCTATATTCTTATTCCCCCAAATCCTCAAATCCAAAATTCTTGATCCCCCAAATCTCAAAATTCTTAGTCCCTCAAATCCCTAAATTCCTAATACCCAAAATCACAAATGTCCAAATTCCTAAATTCTTAGTTCCCTAAATCCCTAATTTCCTAATTCTCCAAATTTCCAAACCTCTAAATTCTCAATCTCCCAAATCCCTAAATTCCTAATACCCCAAAATCACAAATGTCCAAATTCCTAAATTCTTAGTTCCCTAAATCCCTAATTTCCTAATTCTCCAAATTTCCAAACCTCTAAATTCTCAATCTCCCAAATCCCTAAATTCCTAATACCCCAAAATCACAAATGTCCAAATTCCTAAATTCTTAGTTCCCTAAATCCCTAATTTCCTAATTCTCCAAATTTCCAAACCTCTAAATTCTCAATCTCCCAAATCCCTAAATTCCTAATACCCCAAAATCACAAATGTCCAAATTCCTAAATTCTTAGTCCCCTAAATCCTTAATTTCCTAATTCTCCAAATTTCCAAACCTCTAAATTCTCAATCTCCCAAATCTCTAAATTCTTAATCCCCTAAATCCCTAAATTCCTAATTTCCCAAATTCCTAAATTGCCAATTCCCAATTCCGCAAATTTCCCGTGTGTACATCGCCAGATTCCAAAATTGTAACATCATAAATTATTGGATTATTATAAATCATAAAACAAAGAGCTGATAAAACCGGCAGAAACAGCCAGCAGGATGGAAATCCATCGTGACCGGTCGTAACGGAAATAGCAGTGTTCCGGTCTGCATCGACATGCATTATGGAAATCTGGGTTAGCCGGTCTTAAGTGGACCAAGCAAGAAAGTCCCTCGTCTTGTAAAGTGCGCGCTATCGTTGTCGGAAATCGTTTCTGAGACTGAAAGAGGTGATTCTTAGCGGAACACGAAGCAAGAGGAAACGACGTCACTGCTACTAATTGCCCACGATGGAGCCTGGAATAGATAAATAGCAGAGTTGGAAGTTAATTGTACTTTTAACCGAATTGAACGTAATCTGATTCCCTAGCGAATTTTACTCGGTTACGGTACAAGGACTTCAGCCATCGTACGACAAAAATGATAATTGAATTCTTCAAATCTTGTGATCTATCCGACTTCCGTTCCTTTTATCGCCGACAGATCGATAGCGATCTTGATCGCATCAGACTTGAATTGAATTAACGGTGTATTACCCTCTTTCGTAATTATTTTATTTTTAACATTTGTGTTAGGTCTCAGAATGCATATTACAGCGAGAGGATTACAGTACAAGTTTTTAGCGGTACAATAGTTTCACGGTTTTTCCTTGTAGTTTCAAATTGTAGTTACCAACATTTGTAGTTTCAAATCAGTTTACCCGTAGCAGCAATAAGACCCAAGTAGTCATTACATTCCAGCATGTATTTTTTTATTTATTGTTAGTCACGGTTGTCAGTACTCTTAACCTTGGCAGTAGTCTTTTCTTTGCAGTTCTCTAGCAAGATTATTATTGAAACAAACAAAAGAGTACAAATAAATTTCAACAGAATGCATCAAAACTGCAGGACACGAAAAGGTGATAGCTACGAAAGGAGTTTGTGAATCTACCAGACTCATCCTCGCGATATTTATTATGACCTGCAAATCCTGGGACCCTATGAGTTATCTACGACCATGCGTGGTGAAATACAGCAACACGTGTCTTAGCTTGCCAAGTTAAACCCACGAGAATTGTGACGAACGGTTTCTCGTCTATGTCGTTCGTATCTAGTCGATGTTATATAATTTCCACTAAGAATGGTATCCTCTGGTGAAACAGGAAATAGACGCTTTAACTTTGTATTCAGGATGAAACGCTGAATCTGAAGATAACTCTATCCCTTTTGAAAGCGATTTAAACGTTTTGCCCGCATTGCAGCTATCTTCCTCAAGAAATTTGAGGTCTGAACGTGTGGTAGCTTGCTTTTGGGTTTCTCAGGAAAATTGTGGCAGATGTATCGTTGTGTCAGAGTCGTCCTTTGTATAAGTTTGAAAACATTTGTTGTGTGAGACAGGCAGTTGCAAGACTATTTGTGGCATCTGGGTTTAGAAATTTGGGATTTGGGTATGTGGGATTTGGGTATTTGGGATTTGGGTATTTGGGATTTGGGTATTTGGGATTTGGGTATTTGGGATTTGGGTATTTGGGATTTGGGTATTTGGGGTCTTGGGATTTGGGGATATGGGATTTGGGGATTTGGGATTTGGGGATTTGGGATTTGGGTAATAGGGATTTAGGTAATAGGGATTTGGGTATTTGGGATTTGGATAATAGGGGTTTGAGTGATTGGGAGTTGGGTGATTGGGAGTTGGGTATTTGGGACTTAGGTAATAGGGATTTGGGTAATAGGGATTTGAGTGATTAGGAGTTGGGTGATTGGGAGTTGGGTATTTGGGATTTGGATATTTGGGATTTGGGTATTTGGGTATTTGGGATTTGGGTGATTGGGAGTTAGGTATTTGGGATTTGGCTATTTGGGAAGTTGGTTATTTAGGATTAGGCTATTTGGGATTTGGTTAATTGGGACTTGGTTGTTTAGAATTTGACTATTGGGAACTTGGCTATTTGGGATTCGGCTAATTGGGATTTGGCCAATTGGGACTTGACTATTTGGAACTTCATTATTTAGAATTTGGCTATTTGGGATTTGGTTGTTTAGAAACTTGGTTATTTAAGATTAGGCCATTTGGGAATTTGGTTATTTGGGACTTGGCTCTTTGGGACTTGACTAATTGAAATTTGGCTATTTAGGACTCGGCTATTTGGAACTTGAGTAATTGGAATTTGGCTAGGCCTTGGCTATTTGGGATTTGGGATGTGATGAATTTGGAAACTTGAGGATTTGTGAATTTCCCAATTAAAAGATTTAGGTACCTGAGGATCTAGAGATTTCGTAATTTGAGAATTAGGTATTCATGAACTTGCAGATTTGTGAATTTGAGATTTCGTGAAATTAAAAAATTTGAAAATTTTATCATTTATATCCACAGTCCCAGTATTATAGAAATTAGAAATTCACATTCAAAAATCCCAGAATTCAGTTGCTTGAAAATTTGTAAATCTGTAAATTAAAGAATTTTAAATTTTGAAACTCTAAGTTACCCTATTAAACTTTGAAAATTTGTAAGTTCCTGATTACTCGTAAATTACCGAATTAGCTTCATCGCCCAATAAACTTATTAAATTCACCTAATTTTGACTGCAAAGAGAGCTCTTTAGACTCTTCTAACGGAGAAGAAGATAGATGATCCAGATAATATTCCTTTCGAGCGTCGTGTTTGATAGAAAACTAATTAATTGTGTTTGTAAGGGACTTGAACATAGTTATGATCCTTTATACATATTGTTCAACGGTATTTAATACAGCACGTGTAATTTCGTCAGCAAACAGCTAGGGTTGAACTGCTTAAATCAGTTTGATTACCTCTCTGATACAGTACATCACTGTAATGGGATTCTAAGGTGTTGATAGCGTTGTGTCCTTATGCTTCTGCAAACATAATCAGCGTTCAGACCGCAGACACGCTCTAATATATTGCACATTAAAGTTTATCGATCAATGTACGCGATGTAACGCGATAAAATCTGTCGATAAACCGATTGTTGTCGGCGAATTGGAAACAGGCTATTAATGAAATTTATTGATTGCAAACTGAATGGTATAAAATATGAATTTTCTCATTTTTATGAAACTTAGAATTTGAATTTGGAAACTTAGAAGTTGGATAAAGTTTGAAATTTACATGTTTTCGAATTTAGAAATTTTAGAATTTTGTAATTTGGTAAATTAATGATAATGCAAATATATTATGGTTATAGGAAGTTTATAAATTTTGATAATTGCAAATCGGGAAGTTTAGAAATCTCAACTCTTCAATTTAAAAAATTGAAAAGTTCAAAGATTCTCAAAATTTTTAATTGTAGAATTGTAGCAATTGTGATTGTAATTAATATAACTAATAAATAGTATAATTAAATCAGCAATAATTGTCAACAGTACAACTACTATTCATATAATAATACAGCTACTATTATTATATCTGCTAACAAAATAATTATCTATGACTTAGTTTTGTTAAAAATTAATTAGTTAAAAGCTAAATTATTATTAAGTATCAAACTTCAATTTCGTGACAAATTAAACTAGAGAATTAAACTCCCAAATCTTCCAATTAAATTCGCAACCTCGATTATTTAAAATAACAATTCATTTTTTAATTTTTTAATTTAATTTTCTGATTCGTTGGCTTTTAATTGCACTGTCCAACACGTGTTGCGTTTCCCCAACATAAAGTAACTATTCCTTAAAAAGTTTTGTGCCTTGAATATGGAACTGTAATCCGTTTCTTTCCAGCAGCCTCAATTTTTTAGAAACTTAATTAAAAACTGTTATTAGCATAATGTTTGTCGTGCGCAGAATTATTTTTATCTCTCTTTTTTAATTAATTATTTGACCACGTAAAATCTGTTAGTCAGATTGTGTCGAATACAATAGTATACCCCTAGAAAATTTGTAAGGGGTGTTATTCGTATAGACAAATCGTAGAAAGTTGATATATTTTGTAGTTTTTCATTTTTATAATTTTTGTTTGAATTAGTTATTTAATGAAAAGTATGGTAAAATATAATTTGGATTTTTGTTTATGTATGATGTAACGAAGAATTTGATAAAATTCACTCAAAATAAATTTGAGGATGTTTCTTGAAATCGAAATGTATCGATCTATCACAAGGGTGAGAAAGTTCTGAAACTTCAAAACTCTCAAATTTTCAAATTCTCAAATTTCCAAACCCTCAAGTTTGAAAACACTCAAATCCCCCATTCTCAAATCTCCAAATTCTCAACTACCAAGTTCTGAACCCTCTCAAATTCTTGAATCCTAAATTTGTCAAACTTCCAAGTTTTTACACACCTAAATTCTCAAATCCCTAAATCCTCAAATGTCCAAATTCTCATCCCTTAAATTTTGCACCCTCCAACATTCTTGAATCCCAAATTTGTCAAACTTCCAAGTTCTTACACACCCAAATTTCCAAAATCTTTCAAGTCTTAAATCCTGAAATCTTCAAATCTCCAAATTCTCATCCCCCAAATTTTGCACCCTCCAAAATTCTTGAATCCCAAATTTGTCAAACTTCCAAGTTCTTACACACCCAAATTCTCAAATGTCTCAAGTCTTAAATCCTCAATTCTTCAAATCTCCAAATTCTCATCGCTCAAATTTTGCCCCCTCCAAAATTCTTGAATCCCAAATTTGTCAAACTTCCAAGTTTTTACACACCCAAATTCTCAAATGTCTCAAGTCTTAAATCCTCAATTCTTCAAATCTCCAAATTATCATCCCTCAAATTGTGAACCCTCCAAAATTCTTGAATCAACAAATTTGTCAATCTTCCAAGTTCTTACACACCCAAATTCTCAAATCCCCAAATTCTCAGATCCTCAAATCCTCAAATCTCCAAATTCTCAACCCCCAAATTTTTAACCCTCTCAAATTCACACACCTAAATTCTCAAACCCCCAGATTTCCAAATCTCCAAATTATCAAGCCCCCAAGTTCTCAAATCCCCAAATTGTCAGGCCCCCAAGTTCCCCAATCTTCAAATCCTCAAATATCCAAATTCTCATAACCTTGAATTCTCAAATCCCCAAATTTTCCAGTCTCCAAATTCCCAAATCCCAAATTCTCAAGTCTTCAAATTCCCAAATTCCCAAATTCACAAGACTCCAAATTCCCAAATCCCCAAATTCTCAAGAATCCAAATTCCCAAATCCTCAAATTCTCAAGTCTTCAAATTTTCAAGTCTCCGAATTCCCAAATCCCCGAATTCTCAAGTTTTCAAATTCCCAAATCCCCAAATTCACAAGACTCCAA
The DNA here is from genome assembly GCA_036983795.1 of Megachile lagopoda. Taxonomy (NCBI): domain Eukaryota; kingdom Metazoa; phylum Arthropoda; class Insecta; order Hymenoptera; family Megachilidae; genus Megachile; species Megachile lagopoda. The sequence goes on from CM072800.1 coordinate 11,630,198, forward strand.
ATTCCCAAATCCCCAAATTCTCAAGAATCCAAATTCCCAAATCCTCAAATTCTCAAGTCTTCAAATTTTCAAGTCCCCAAATTCTTAAATCCCCAAATTCTCACATTCCCAAATTCTCAAGTCCCCAAATTCCCAAATCCCCAAATTCTCACATTCAAAAATTTTCAAATCCCCAAATTCCCAAATCCTCAAATTCTCACATTCCCAAATTTTCAAATCCCCACATTCCCAAATCCCCAAATTCTCAAGTCCCCAAATTCCCAAATCCCCAAATTCTCACATTCCCAAATTTTCAAATCCCCAAATTCCCAAATCCCCAAATTCACAAGACTCCAAATGCCCAAATCCCCAAATTCTCAAGAATCCAAATTCCCAAATCCTCAAATTCTCAAGTCTTCAAATTTTCAAGTCCCCAAATTCTTAAATCCCCAAATTCTCACATTCCCAAATTCTCAAGTCCCCAAATTCCCAAATCCCCAAATTCTCACATTCCCAAATTTTCAAATCCCCAAATTCCCAAATCCTCAAATTCTCACATTCCCAAATTTTCAAATCCCCACATTCCCAAATCCCCAAATTCTCAAGTCCCCAAATTCCCAAATCCCCAAATTCTCACATTCCCAAATTTTCAAATCCCCAAATTCCCAAATCCCCAAATTCACAAGACTCCAAATGCCCAAATCCCCAAATTCTCAAGAATCCAAATTCCCAAATCCTCAAATTCTCAAGTCTTCAAATTTTCAAGTCCCCAAATTCTTAAATCCCCAAATTCTCACATTCCCAAATTCTCAAGTCCCCAAATTCCCAAATCCCCAAATTCTCACATTCCCAAATTTTCAAATCCCCAAATTCCCAAATCCTCAAATTCTCACATTCCCAAATTTTCAAATCCCCACATTCCCAAATCCCCAAATTCTCAAGTCCCCAAATTCCCAAATCCCCAAATTCTCACATTCCCAAATTTTCAAATCCCCAAATTCCCAAATCCCCAAATTCTCACATTCCGAAATTTTCAAATCCCCAAATTCCCAAATCCTCAAATTCTCACATTCCCAAATTTTCAAATTCCCAAATCCCCAAATTCTCAAACCCCCAATTCTGTAACCACCAAAATCACAAATCCCCAAATTCTCAACCCTGCAAAATTTCCAAATTTCACGAATTCCCAAATGTTCGAATATCCAGCCCTCCAAAACTTCTATATTTCTAAATTTGGGAATCTATCAACTAAAATTTTGCGAATGACAACTCCTCTCCACCCTCAACCGTCATATTTTCATTAAAGAATGCAGACTCTCTGTTCCCCGTACGTGGCTGCGTGACATTTGGACATTGATATGCGCAGGCTTGAATAACTACCATGCGACGACGATTTTATCGTAATATATGCATTAACGGTTTTATCGTGAAAATTACAATCCCACCTGGCTGCTTTATTTAACCCTTAATCCGAGTTCCGTGTCACGATTTCGTCGTGTCGTAAAATGTTCGGCGATCAGGAAACAAACCGGCACGAATTTATTTCTAACCGAGTTACATGGCTATAAACCGTCTTTTCAAGGAAGTGTAATTAAAGGCGGACATTTGCTCGATAATAAAACAAAGCGTTTCAACGTTCAGAACACCAACACACGCAACAGGATTTATTATATTGCGTAGATGTTCGGTCAGGTCAAGGAGTTTGGCAAAACTATGGTAGAATTTAATTATATTCACTGCAAATCGTAAATCACGTTCAAGTTGTAGAAGGAGCATTAACAAAATTGTGGTTTATGAAAGGAGGAAGAAGGAATTTGGTACAACTATTCACGAAATATTTAAAATTTTGTGTACGAGTACTAAAAGTTAGAAAATATTTTGTTTCTAAATGTACGAATGCTTAAAGTCCTTAAATTTTCAAATTTGTAAATTCTTCAAATACCTAAAATTTATAACATTTTTTATCTCCAAATTCTTGCATTTTTAAAGCCTTCATTTTTCAAATCCCAAACTTTCAAATTTCAAAATTTCTGAAAGCACAAATCTTCAGAATCTCAAATTTTCGAATTCTCAGACTTTCAAATCATCAAATCTCCAAATTCCTAAATTTTCAAATCCCAAAATTCCTAAATTCCAAAATTCCCCAATCCCAAAACTCTCAAGTACCAAAATTCCCAAATCCCAAATTTCTCAGATTCCAAATTTCCCAAATCCCCAAATCCCCAAATCCCAAATTTCTCAAATTCCAAATTTCCAAATCCCAAAATTCCCAAATTCCCAAATTCCCAAGTTACCAACTTCTGAATCCCTAAATTACCCCGTTTCTAAATTTCCCTATTTTAAAATTTGAAATTTTCCATATTTCCCAAATCCCCAAATCTCCTAATTTCCGAATTTTCAAATCCCTCACTTCTCAAATCCCTAACTTCCAAATTCCCAAAAGCACAAACTTCCAGAATATCAAATTTTCAAATAAATTTGCAATGAATATCATTTACTATCAGACTGCATTGAACTTGAATGACGAATAAACAGTTTCACGTGAAGTATTTCTCGTAAGCAGACAATCATTCGTATTACAATTCAACAGAAGCTGTAATTAATGATTTCACTGAATTTCATTGATGATCAATGTAGTGTCCTATTGGAATTTAATAATTTCAATGGAGATTATATTACGTCAATTATTACCGGTTGCAACGTAATTAGACATTAGTTGCAACGTGATTATATTACGGCATGCGTGAAACGTTAATAATTAATTAAACGCCAGCTTCGAATCACATATTGTTATACTTTACGGGGCAATATTAGTACTTTCGATGTTTCATTCATTCGATTCAGAAGATATTTCCGATGTAGTGTAATCAAATTTTCATGCACATGCGAGGCATTTTATTTTAAAAATATGGGACAATGAATATATTAATAACATATGGACTTACAGTATATGCAAGAAAATGTGAAAATTTCAAATATACAAAATATATATATTATTCGTTGAAAAATATTTATACAAATTACAAAACAATGAATGTATTAATAACATATAGACACACTGTATACACATATAGGAAAATGTGAACATTTCGTATATACAAAATATCACATAACTTTCTTGAAAAATATTCATGAACATTACGAAACAATGAATACATATATCAATGACATGTAGACTTACAGTATACACACGCAAAAAAAATGTAAAAAATTCGTATACACAAAATATCACCTAATTTTCGTGAAAAATATTCATGAAAATTACGAAACAATGAATACATACATGACATATAGACTTACAGTATAATATATGTAAGAAAATGTGTGGAAATTTCATGTACAAAATATCACATATGTTATTTCAAGAAAATGTAAGATTAAGTACCTATATATTTAAAATCTTGCGATTTCCAAACCTCAAATTTGAAAATTCGAGGCGTCCAAATATCTTAATTTAAAAATATGAAATTAGCAGGTTAATTTAGAACACTTCAAATTTACAAATACCTATATTCGTAGATTTGTAATTCCCCAATCTCAAGTTTCAAGGTTTGAAATGTCCAAATACCTAGATTTGAAACTGTGAAATCCGCAAATTCCTAAACTACAAACGTGGAAAGTTTGTAAACTCCTTAATTTATAAATCTGCAAGTTGCAAACACAATTTCTAAACATTGAAATAATCTGTAAATTTGAAACCCCACAAATTTTGACATTTCCACATGAGAAGACATAAATATATCCGCAGTAAATGTAAAATTTCAAAAGCAAGTATGAACAGAAATATGTGACTCCATTTTACATGTCGTACAACCACATAAGACGGAGTGAAACATAACCTAGCAAATTAAGTTGTCGTTCCCGCAAGAAATGAGTGCAGTAAAGTTTTAATAAAAGTTGCATGGCAAACAAATATTTTTGTGTCTAAAGATCAACGTTGTTTAAGTGGAAGACAGCAGAGAAAATAAACCGACGAGGTTTGACGATAAATTTCGTATTACGAACCCCCGCAAACACACTGAATCCGGATACGTAAACAAGAATAACGAAACTTCAGGTGCCACGGTATTTCGTCTTGCTGTGACACGGGTTTGTTGCGAATGCAAACAAATGAAGATCCAAGTAGTCGCTTTACGAGCACGAGAAGCAAATTATTATCCTTTACAACGATAACCCCGCGTTCATGTTTCAAATCTCGCAGAAACAAACGCGAAGTTGAGTACGCTCGCGATTTTCGTTACTAATTAATATTTTTAATATTTTACATCCTATAACATTCTGCCTTTCTCAGAGAAATGTTTAATATTACGCGAACACAGGCTGCGCCCTGTTATAACTTCGGTTTGAAATTAAAATAAAAATGGTATGATATTACGGAAGATGTATATGTGGTCCGTTTTTAATGAAATTTTTGGTCCGATGAATGAATTCTCCTTTGTGAATTATAAGTTTGTCTGTCATTGTTCTTCGCCTAACTGGAGACTGTTCGAGCCAATAGTACCGAAAATACGTGTGACGTGTCCATTTTTCTATTCTGACCAATTGAAGTCGTAGCGATTTGGGGACGTAGTGATTTGAGGACGTAGCGATTTGGGGACGTAGCGATTTGGGGATATACCGATTTAGGGATGTAGGAATTTGGGGATATACCGATTTGGGTATGTAAAAATTTGGGAATGGAGGGATTTGGGGATGTACCGATTTGGGGATGTAGCGATTTGGGGGTGTAGAGATTTGGGGATATACCGATTTAGGGATGTAGGAATTTGGAGATATAGAGATTTGGGTATGTAAGAATTTGGGAATGGAGGGATTTGGGGATGTACCGATTTGGGGATGTAGCGATTTGGGGGTGTAGAGATTTGGGGATATACCGATTTAGGGATGTAGGAATTCGGGGATATAGCGATTTGGGTATGTAAGAATTTGGAAATGGAGGGATTTGGGGATGTACCGATTTGGGGATGTTGCGATGGGGGGTGTAGGAATTTGGGGATACAGCGATTTGGGTATGTAAGAATTTGGGAATGGAGGGATTTGGAAATATAGATATTCGAAATTGTAGGAATTGGGGAATATAGAGATTCAGAAGTGTAAAGATTCGGGAATGCAGGAATTCGGAAGTGTAGAGGTTCGGAAATGTAGAAATTCGGGAATGTAGGAATTCGGAAGTGTAGAGATTCAGGAATGTAGAGATTCTATTCTGACCAATTGTACCGTAGCTCTTCTGAACACATCAGCCTCTTCTCGCGCCAACTCGTGGGTTGACATCGATATCTTACTTTAATTTCTCCTAATGAAAGTCTGCATAAAATATGTCGTGAATAATTTTTCACAGTCCATCAACTTAATCAATACTAATAACAAAGAGGAACAACCGTTCTCTCATTACTGAAAAAGGTTCATACTTTCTCTAATTAAAATATGCGAAAATCGTGGAAATGTGGAAGCACATGTGAAATGAATTAAAACGAAAGAATATCCTGATCAAGGTGGAACATTTTTAATTACATTAAGAACAATCCGAAGAAACATTTTTGTAATAAACATTTGTTTTTTGTTTGTTTGCGAATCGTTACAAATTTCTTGTTAATATGAGAGGTAGGATTTAATTAATCGGTACGAATTACCTATCTCTGCGTAAGAATTAATGGAAGGTTCCGTTTTCGAAAGCTGCGGATCATTGACTAATTGAGATTAAGCGTAGCAATAACAGGAGTATTAATCTACGTTGCATTTCCTCGATACTCCTATCTTATAGCAATTACGTGATCCGCTTTCTGAGCATCGAAAACCTAACCGGTAGCTCTTGAATCAATATAACGAAAGCACAACCTCGGAAATAGCGATAAAGCGAAGGGAAAGGAATATCTTCCATTTTCCGAGTTTACTTTCCATTGAAGAATCAATTTTACAAACGCGATCGCGTCCGTGAAATGAATTCGAAAGTGTATGTTAACAGTATTTAGTCGGTTAAACGGAATATAGAAATTGAAGGAAAAACGTGTTAAATGCTAACATATTTCATGATATACGTAAGAAGTATTAAAAGTACATTTTAGCACGTATTAATAGTATTAAAAAGTTGGAACGAATAATGTATGATGTTGTCAACGGTACGTTTACCTTTTACTGGAAAGTTTACATTTTCAATTTTATACATTTTTCAAATAACTTGAATTCCTGAATTTTTAAATCTCTAAATTTCCTGAATTTTCAAATCCCAAGTCTGCAAATTTACAAATTTTTGAAAGCACAAATCTTTGGGTTTGGGAATTTTAGGATTTGGCAATTTTGGGACTTAAGAGTTCTGGGATTTCGGAATTTTGGGATTTTGGAATTTTAGGATTTGGCAATTTTGGGACTTGGAAGTTTTGGAATTTGGCAATTTTGGAATTTGGGAATTTTGGGACTTGGGAGTTTTGGAATTTAGGAATTTTGGGATTTCGGAATTTTGGGGTTTGGGAATTTTAGGATTTGGCAATTTTGGGACTTGGAAGTTTTGGAATTTGGCAATTTTGGGATCTGGCAATTTTGGGATTTGGCAATTTTGAGACTTGGGAGATTTGGAATTTGAAAATTTAGGAATTTGGAGATTTGAGGATTTGGAAATCTGAGAATTCGAAACATCGAGATTTTGAAGATTTTCAATTCCTCAAATCTCCAAATTCCTAAATTTTCAAATCCCAAATCTCCCAAGTCTCAAAATTGCCAAATCCTAAAATTGCCAGATCCCAAGACTCCCAAGTCCCAAAATTGCCAAATCCTTAATTTCCCAAATCCCAAAATTCCCAAGTTCCAAAACTCCCAAGTCCCAAAATTGCCAAATTCCAAAACTCCCAAGTCCCTAAATTGCCAAATCCTAAAATTCCCAAACCCCAAAATTCCGAAATCCCAAAATTCCTAAATTCCAAAACTCCCAAGTCCCAAAATTCCCAAATTCCAAAATTGCCAAATCCCAAAACTCGCAAGTCCCAAAATTGCTAAATCCCAAAATTCCCACGTCCCAAAATTGCCAAATTCCAAAACTCCCAAGTCCCAAAATTCCCAAATCCCAAAACATGTTAAATACTAGCATATTTAATGAGCGACATAAGAAGTATTAAAAGTACATTTTAGCACGTATTAATAGCATTAAAAAGTTGGAACGAATAATGTATGATGTTGTCAACGGTACGTTTACATTTTACTGGAAAGTTTAAATACGTGTCATAAATGTTTCAAGTCCATATTATCGAAATATTCTTGAATCGTTCACGGAACGTACGCAAACAAGTGTGCGCACGTAAACGATTGACCTAATTTTGTTACCCAAGCGCTCTTTAATACCTGATATCGTATAATAAATATCTGTTTCGCATATTTTCGTATCGAATGAATTATCATCTAACCTGTTTACTTTCCCGTTCGAATACGCGATTGCTGACATTTTTACAATCGCGACCGATTTATAACGAGATAATTTAATCGTGTACGAAAGAAACGATATTGCAGCTCGTGTTTATTATAATTCATTCCGCGCACAACAGTACATAAAAATCACGAAATTTACAGGAAATACAGCCGGATTTATTACAGTCCGAGTAACAAATAGCTGAACGAAACAGCAAACACACGTATCACGCGAGGAAGTGTCATAAATCAACCGATCTCGGTCTCGGTTACATTCCAAATTCGAATTATTACACACCTATACACTCCACATTTCATAAATCATATCGAGATCGTTAAAACGTCCAACCATCGACCACATTTTCCATCAAATGGTGCAGGAAAAGAGGAATTACCGTACAAAAGAGGATGTACGCTTCGGTTGTTCCTAGATTCTGGTGTTGAATGATTTCACCATCCTTACAAATCCTCAGGAACATTCGTAGCAGTTTATAATCACGTTTGATAATAGATCAAATATAATAATACAGTAAATTAAAATGTTTAACAATATGTTACAGAAATGTCTGCTGTAGAGAATGTTTACTATAAGCAGAATCTAGTAAATTCACATTTAACCTCTTAAAAGATACACATGTGTCGACGTTTAATTATAAATTCATTAATCACGGGTCACATATGTGGACCATTGCTTTTAATTTAAATTTAATTTAATTTAAAATGAGAAGCAATTTATATTATAAATTCTTTTATGATTTATTTATGTGACCGCTACCGATTTAAAACGGTTGCCGTATAATTACACCAAGAAAAATTAAATCTGAAGTTAAAAGAGTTATCTGTGGGATAACATTATTTTACATTTCACTTATGAACGGACTCACTGTAATTAATTTTTATGGTCACTTCAGATAAATTATATATTACACCCATTCTAAAGATACATAAAATAGTATTAAGTACTGAAACTCTAAATATTATCTCACTAAAATATTAATTCATTAAAATTCTACACTACTCAACTGTTTAAAACCAATAAAAACACATGACTTTCATTTGTCATTTAAATAGCCATTAACTATATGATTTAATATCTCGATATTCTCGTCGATAACAGAGATGTTCTTATTTGCAGAACCGAAGTCGACCTCCATTTCGCTATGAAAACAAACTGTTTTCAAATTGTTCGTTTATTGACATCTCCCTACACCCTCTTGTTCTAAATTTTTTTATCAGATAACAAGAGGATGAAAAATGGTACATGACGTTACAGAGTATACCTGTATACGTTCATGGTTGATGCTCCATGGGATTTTTCGCATGCAACGCAACGGAGAGGCTCGAACGCGAGTAAAGAACAAAATGGTCGACATTTGTTTCCGGAACATCGCGGTTCTGCACCATTTCGGCGCCTTCGATGGACGAGAAAAGATGTTAGTAAGCATTCGTACGTGTTTGCACTGCCACGGGACGTTTCTTTTCGGTCGAACAAGTTCTCGCTCGGGACCCTTGGAATGCCTTCAATCCTGTAAGCTCTCGCCGATACGTGTCTCGCAGTTTTTCTCGCGAATCCTCCGTGAACTTCGATGGGAAAGTAAACTTCCGGTTGTAGACGAGAGCAACGTGTGTCGTTGTTGCATTTGCAGCTTTGATCCCGCGTTCCATCTACGAACACTTCTTTTCCAATTTACATAGCACCCAAATCTTGGTCCGATAAACGTACTTGTCGGTTATTTTACAAAGATAAAATCCTTGGAGATTTAAAGAGGAGATTCGATGCAAAAGTTACGTTTTAGTACCACGTAAGATTTCTTTGAATAACCTTTATAATTACATAATTTTTAAATTTCTAAATTGTCACTTCTTTACAATTTTCGAGTCCTATAACTTTTCAAATTTTCAAGGTTTTCAGTTTTTGTAATACGAAATTTTTTAATTTCTAAATTTACGTTTTGAAATTTCTTGCATTTGAGAATGTTCGAATCTTTGAATTTCAAGATTCCCAAATTTTCAGATCCCAAAATTCCAATATTCTGAAGTCTTAAGGTTCCAAAATCCCTATAGCTTCGAATCCCTACATCCATAAATTGCTACATCCCCAAATCTCTACATCCCCAAAATACCTACATCCTCAAATTCCTACATCCCCAAGTCCCTACATCCCTAAATCCCTACATCCCCAAATATCTAATCCCCTAATTTCCTACATTCCCAAATTCCTAGATCTTCTAATCTCTGCATCCCCAAATCCCTATGTCCCCAAATCCCTATATCCCCAAATCTCTACATCCCCAAATATTTAATCCCCCAAATTCCTACATCTCCAAATCCCTATATCTCCTAATCTCTACATCCTCAAATCTCCATTTCTCCAAATTCGTATTCCCCCATATTCCAAAATTCCTATGTCCCCAACTTGTTCAATCAAATCCCAAAATCCTAACCCCCAAATTCCAATGTCTTCAATTTCACCATGAAAACCATGAATAAATTTGAAAGTACCATCGACGATGAGAAATAAAAGAAGTATATATGAGAAACAATTACCCTACTCGATATCAAATACAATTTTATGTTCTCTCTTTTCCATCGTAAGCAACTATTTTTTCGCGCACAAGCAACCGCGTGAAATTTCCTCCGCCTCGAGCTGATATTTCGTGGAATCTGCAATTGAAAACGGCAATTGAATCTTTAGCCTCGTATTCAACGTGCAGATTCGAAAAGTGACGGAATCTGCAAACGCGTACGAGCTTCGAGCGAAATGATTCTCAACGGTGGCGTAGCTCGAAAAGCATTTTTCTTTAGGAAATAATGGAACCATTTTCGTGGAACCTGGAAACCATTAACGGAACGTTTAAAAGGTTTGTGTCCCAATTCGTATCTATCGTTAGCTGGTCGGAGATGCACTAGTGATTTTCACCGAACAATTATTTCCCTTTTGTAACGGGTTGCAACTTCCTCGATCGAGTTCACTTTGCAGATAACTCAAACCAATTTCGAAACTCGAAACACGAGCGAGTCTAATTTCACGAATCAGAGGAATTAACAAATTCACGCTGCAATCGCTGTGGTGAAATGATCCTCTGTTAAAGGACAGAAAAATACTAATTATTCACTGCGTGGCTGCGACGAGTTCTATCAACGAATGAAACTACGCTTTTGGTATTTATTTATGTTATGATATATTGCGGTATATTATTTATAAAAATAATTACGGTATGTTAGTTTGTATTTTTGGTTAATTTGCAACAAGAATTTCGACAAAAATATGAACATGTTAAAACTTGATACTTATTTAGTTGGTTACATGAATATTCGCATGTTAATAAATTTCTTTAGAAAACATTGGATGTGTGTATACATGTTTGTAGTGAAAGGTTTAATAATACTTGAAGTTTGAATTTTAACTAAATTCTTTAAATTACGTTCATAGTTTGTATACTCTATCATTTTATATTTTTGGAAGACTTCGGAATTTCAAATATTCTTCTAAAGAACTTCAGAAAATTTAAATTTCTTTTAAATAATGATTACAATGCAAATTTTTATTAGCAAACACAATTATCACATATGCTTACCACATATTATCACATGTGCTTGCTAACTCTGTTACCAGAGTTGAAACAGAAAAGTAGAGTATAAAAATTAAAAGTGTTATTAGCGTTACGGTAACTGGAGATATTCAGAGCTGTATCGTTTCAAAAATGGTTAAAGTTAAATAAGAAATACGAACTCCATTGCTATATAAACGCGATACCCAATGCCACTCTTTTGAGCACACACGAATCTATGAATTCGTTCCGTTTACCCAGAAACGTAATTTCGTGTCATCGATTCGTTTTCGGGTCGTCGAAATGTTCCCCTCTATAAACACGAATAAGCTGGAAATATGATGAAGAGGGAAAGTTCGCCAATTATGACAGTAGAAATAACCGTGGTGAATATGACACATTTGTCAATTTTTCACGCTCATATGAGTAATCTACGTAATTTATCAAAATGTATCAACACACGTCCATTTGCTGTTATACTCCTCGCCACGTGACATTTTCGGTTTTACAAGAAAAAGTACATTTTTTAACTCTCTGATACTGATTTTAAACTGACACTGATTAAAAAATGACCACTATACTATCATTAGAACAAAACCATTTATAAGACCAGATTTTTAAATTTTAATCTTTTCTCTACAAAAAAGTGAAAACGCATAAACCTTTGTAACACTGTGGAAAGTTGTAACAATTCTGCAAAAAACACGCTGTGTAAATGTGATACACGAAATCTACATAATGTTTGAAGATAAAGCATACTGCTTAGAGTTTCGATAATAGTTAAATTATGCAGTTCGTTCACTTTTGACGAGATCTAATAGCATAGTGTATTATGTGCAACATGTTAAAACGGAGGGTTGCGTTGAAGTCAGTGTAGAGTCGCACTTGTTTGCTTACGGCCATTTTGTATACATTAGCATATCTTGCGTCTTCCAAAATTCGACTTAAACGGTATTGCTGTTCAAACATACCTAACTACTCTGTGGTGAAGTCTACTGGTGAGTGCTATACTCGTAAAAATTTCGTTCTAATCGAACCTCATGGTCGCAAAAAGGTGGTCGTAAACAAGACATAACTCTACGTCGTCAAGAATATTGTAACTGCCTGAAAATTTCTTTTCACCGAAATCTGAGTTATAGAAAATAGTTGACTACGTGTCTCCCAAAGTGAAAAATTCCTGATTCACGGTAGCTCATTCCGTTACCAGATAAAGCACCGTCCCGGTCAAATTGACGTACAATCAATAACAACGGGAGCAAACATAAAGCATTAGGTGGATTCATCGAAATCGCACGACCGCATAAAACAATAGCGTCTCTCTATTATTCCGCGGAATCCATACGTTTTTCGTTTCAAACACCGTGGCAATAACGTTTTGGCATCCGCGTAATAAACTGTGCAGTTGGGACTCGCGTGTGTGTTCGCGTACGTTACCAACATAGATCATCGCAGCCACTTACAGCATTATTTATGGCAATATTTCCGGGGCACACAATGCGCATCTGTGCAATAAATTATGGGAACCGAATAGATTCCGATTCTTTGCATCGGCATCGACTTACGAAATCGAACCGATACTCGAGGGAAGTTCGCGGCTGTACTCGCCGGCGTTTTTCGTTTATAACTTCCGGCGAGCCATAATTTTCCTGCGCCATCAGATTCGTTCCTCGACGGACCTCTTCATCCACTCATTTTTGCCCATTCTTTCAACAGCCAGTTTCGATGCGCCTCCGTTTCGTTCTAGACGATCTCACGCACGAAATTGCCTTCTTTTTTGCCCGTTGAATAATTCTGCCTTTCGCCGATGATGCGTTGCTGAAATTCGAGTTGGACAGCAGTTTGGACCTCTGCCAACTTCCCCGCCGAGAACAAACATTTCGTGTATCGTTTCAGTTATTCGCATTCCTGGGGCCACTCTATTAATTACAGTTTCAACGATGTCAGACTCGTGGAATGGAAACTGTCTTCGTCTAATGTCTGTTTTGCTATCACTCTATTCTTCAGGTTGTTATTCAGGCATGTTTATATTACACGTGATGTATACACACGGAGTCTATTAATAGGTGCAATAAAAATTGATTGACGGTGTAAACGTTTGATGATTATCGGATTAGTTAGAGGTCAGTTGCAATGATAGAGGTAAGTGGTTTAATAATAGTGAGATGTATACGCTAAAGATATTGTTAACGCTGTGCACTATGCGTGTGCATCTTAGTTTAGGAATTTGAGGGTTTGGAACTTTGGGCGTAGAGGAATTTGGTAATTTAGAAACTTGGAAGTGTTGGAACTTGGACATTTAGGAATTTAGGAAATTAGGATTTGGACATTTGGGAATTTGGGATTTGGAAATATGGAAATTTGGGGATTTGGGAATTTAGATATTTAGAAATTGGGAAATTTGGAAATATAGAAATTTGCGGATTTGGCAGTTTCGGAATTTGGGAATTTCGAAATTTGGGGATTTAGAGATTTGAGAATTTAGAAATTTAAAAATTGGGGAATTTGGTAATATAGGAATTTAAGGATTTGGGGATTTGGAAGGTTGGGAATTTGGGAATATGGAAATTTGGGGATTTGGGAATTTAGAAATTGGGGAACCTGGAAATATAAGAATTTGGGATTTTGGTATTTTGGGAATTTGGGGATTTGTGGAATTTGTGAAATCTAGGAATTTGGGAAATAGAAATTGGGGAATTTGGGAAATTAGAAATTGAAGAATTTGAGAAATTAGGGAAATTAGAAAAATTAGAAATTGACGAGTTTAGGAATTTGGGGATTTAAGAATTTGGGAATTTGAAGATTTGGGAATTTGTGAAATCTAGGAATTTGAGCATTTAGAAATTGAGAAATTTGTAAATTTGAAAATTTAGAAGTTTGGAAATTTGAAAATTCGAAAATTTACGAATTTATATATTTGAAAATTTAGGAAATTTTAAATATGGAAATTGGAGAATTAGGTATTTGGATATTTAGGACTGTGATAATTTAGGTATTCAGATATTTAGAATGAATGGCATTGCTTCTTAAAGTGTGTAGAACGTTACTAGTAGAAGTTCGAGAGGTACACATAACTAGTTATCCGCTGTACGATTATGCATACAGAATTTCCATCGAATCGTACATAGCTGGCAGTAACATAGTTTCAATTCGTTCGATGTCGATATTCCGACACATCAACAGGATTACGAACACATGGTTCGAACAATGCGAGAGAAATCCGAGCATAACTTGTCGAAAATTGAATATAGCATTGTCGTAGATTGAGATTAAACAAAGAACAAAAGGAAAGTAAAATGAACTTTTCTCTTAACTTTAACCCATGAGTATTTTCATGTTTCTTAATTTGGACGGTTCTTAATTTGGAAACTTGCAATTCTAGAAACTTTACGATTCTGAGATTTGGGAATAATATGAATATCATATTTTTGAACTCACACGTTTAAAAATGTAGGAATTTAATATTTTCAGATTTGAAAGTTACAAACTTTGGACATTTTGATATTTTCAAACTTACATTTTTAGAAATTTCAGATATTCGGGGTTTTTAATTTATTGAAATTACAAATTTAGAAATTTAGGGATTCAGATATTCTTATATTCAGACACTCAGATATTCAATTATTCAGTCATTCATTGTCAGTCATTTAGTCATTTAATCATATAGTCATTTACACATTCAGTCATTAAGACATTAAGACATTACGACACTCAGACATTCAAACATTCAGACATTCATTTAGATATTCGGCCAATCATACATTTGGACAGTCAGAGAATCAGAAAATCAGAAAGCTAGAAGTTCAGGAATTTGATAACTTAAAAACGAGAATGTAAGAATTAAAAAATTAAAAAATATAAAATAAACATTAAAATCTACTAGTGTACATATCCACAGAATCCGAAATTTAGATACATAGAGACATTAAATGTACAAACGTAGAGGTTTCAAAATGAAGTGATTCAGAAACAATCAAACACTAGAGATTACGTCTGACATGTTACGTAGCGAAGCTACTTGCGGTAGATTAAACAGAGATGAGCAAGGAGAACTGTCTGATCTATACAGTCTTACTCCACTGCAATTCAGCCAGTTTACTACCACATCTGACATACTAGCACTCTTAGCTGATACGAACATGTCAACCTTTACATCTACTGTTATTCACACACTATGTTCGCATTCGTGTACACATTAACGTTTATTTCGAAATGTCTCCGTCATATGCATACAATTTCTCGTTTGAATAGGGAGAGATAATGAAAATTTCGAAATTTTGGACCTTGGGAATTAGAAATTTATCAGTTCCTGGATTTGGGAACTTGAGAAATTAGAAAATTGGTTATGAGGAAATTTGGGAATTTAGATATTTAGAAATCTAGGACTTTAATTTTGGATCTTGGAAAGTTAGAAATTTATTAGTTCATGGATATAGGAACTTGAGAAATTAGGGAATTAGTAATTTAGAAATTTAATAATTTAGATATTAAAAAATCTACAAACTTCGAATCCCAGATTACTAAAAATTTGTAAACTTGAAAACATATGAAAACTTACAAATTTCAAGCCTAAATAAAAATTTGAAAACGTAAGAAACCTTGAAAATATGTGAACACAAAAATGTGTAAACTCACAAATTGAAAAATTAGAAATTGTGAAAGTTGCAAATTTTCCATATGTTACCTTATCGAAAAGAGCCGCACGATGTGCGCGGCGCATAAATTTGATCAAACAGCCGAAGTAACAGTTCGAAGACGATTCTTTTTTCGGTCGATTTAACGAGTGAAAATCGCAGAAACGGCACATTCTGGCGAAGCAAAGATGATTCGAGGATAGAGCAATGTCGAGCATACCGAAGCACTTATATAGATCCAAACGACCGCTGACAAAACGTGAATGCTCAAACAAAGCCTGGATGCCTCTGGAATCAGAAATTCGCTTCGTTCCACCGAGCCAGAGTCTACCTTCGTGTATCCGTTGGTGCACGTTTAAGTGGAACGCTCGATAAATAGTCGATAACTCATACATCCTGGAGCTGTGCTCATTGCGAATCGAAATGAACTGGAGCACGAAGTAGATGGCTCGAGAGTAATGTTTATCAGCGTTGCATTTACTTTCTCGGTGATTTGAATACAAAAACGATTTCAACTGTTATTGGCTGTTGCTTAGAACCAAATGGAATCGCGGTCAAAGATCGATTGCTCCTTACGGCCAATTATTTTCCTACTCTTTCTCCATCCACGGAACGATAAATACTGTCGTTCTTACTTTGTGGATGCAATTTTAACACATTTCGCAGCGTCAGCTCTCACGATTAAACGACGCGAAACATTTGGATTCCTAACAAGCGAATACAAATGTATCCAACAATTTGACTTCGGACTAGAGTTTATTTTGCTATGTACTTAATTCGAGAATCTCTTCGAAGGTGTTCTACAAAAGCTCGGGTACAATTTTTCCCAATAAGTGAATACAAATGTATCGAAGAATTTGACTTCGGACTAGAGTTTATTTTATGACTCGAGAGTTTCTTCGAAGATGTTCTACATTTTACAAAAGCTCGGAGTGGGTAAAATTTTTGACATTCGTGAAAACAGTTTATAATTTTCTATTGGTTTAGCTAAAATTCAATGGAGATGGAAATGCGAGTGAGGTATGAAGTGGGTTTTTTACCAAAAGTGACCGTAGCGAGTAATAAAACCAAGCAGTACCTCGACATGAATAGAAAACTGCATACAAAAGACTCTACTGCTAAGGTTGAGGGTTCATAACCAGACTAACAATAGAAAATACTCGCTAGAATGTAATGACCTTGAGTTATTGCTGCTAGAGGTAAAGAATTGATATAAAACTATAAATGAGAAGGAAACACCGTTGAACTATTGTATCGCTAAAAACTTGTACTATAATCCTCTAGCTATAATATGCATTCTAAGACCTAACAACTTTGTTGACCAGCCACAAGTTAACTCGTATTTCCACTGAAGTTAGTTAATTCAACTTTTTAGTAATATTCAAGTAATATACGATATCGCAAAAGCTTTCATCGTATTCGATCGCGTTCGTTTTATTATACATTACTTCTCTTGACATTTGGATTTTCATAACAGTTCTAGTATTACGAAAATGTCAACCATGACGTATCGTGACAGTGAAGAATTTCTGTACAATTACAGTTACTCACAGTAATATTTGAACACTGCTGTACTTCTGTATTAGTTGTATACAGGATGATAGTGCTCATTTTACAAAAATATGAATCGTTTATTATAAATGAAAAATATATAAACAAATTCTTTTCAACTATAACATCGACGTACAAATGCCAACTCTCCAAATCCTCAAATTCTCAAATTTTTTAATTTCTAAATTTCCAAATGCCAACTAAACAAAACGCAAACCAAATCCCTATATTCACAAATTTTCAAATTTCTAAATTTGCAAATGCCAACTCCCCAAATCCCTAAATCCTCAAATCACCAAATCCCTAATCCCTAAATTTTCAAATTTCTAAATTTGTAAATGCCAACTCCCCGAATCCAAAATTCCCAAATTTCTAAATTTACAAATGCCAACTCCCCAAATCCCCAAATTCCCAAATTTTCAATTTTCTAAATTTGCAAATACCAACTCCCCAAATTCCCTAATTCCCAAATTTTCAAATTTTGAAATTTGCTAATGCCAACTCCCCAAATCCCTAAACTCCCAAATCCCTAAACTCCCAAATCCCTAAACTCCCAAATCCCTAAATCCTCAAATCACCAAATCCCTAAATCCCTAAATTTTCAAATTTCTAAATTTGCAAATGCCAACTCCCCGAATCCAAAATTCCCAAATTTCTAAATTTACAAATGCCAACTCCCCAAATCCCCAAATTCCCAAATTTTCAATTTTCTAAATTTGCAAATACCAACTCCCCAAATTCCCTAATTCCCAAATTTTCAAATTTTGAAATTTGCTAATGCCAACTCCCCAAATCCCTAAACTCCCAAGTACCTAAATCCTCAAATCCCTACATCCACAAATCCCTAAATCCCTAAATCCCCAAATCCTCAAATTCCCCAAATTTCTCAAATTCCCAAATTCTCAAATTTTCAAATTTCTAAATTTGCTAATGCTAACTCCCTAAATCCCTAAATCCTGAAATCCCTAAACCCACAAATCCCTAAATCCTAAAATCTCTAAATCCTCAAATCCCTAAATCCCCAAATCCTTCAATCCCCGAAATTGCTCAAATTTCCAAATTTTTAAATTTGTAAATGCCAACTCCCTAAATCCCCAAATCCCTAAATTCCCAAATCCCAAAATTATCAAATTGTGCACTCCACCTTCATTTCAGCAGATTTTCTATTTTTAATCAAGTTCAACAAATAGTGAATAGTGGATGAATAAATTCCTATTTTATAACAACGTGACTTTCGTCAGCTTCTAGATCATCGTGAAAAATAATAATGCAATTTTGTTAGAAATTCCGAACGCTCGGTTAGTTTGCCAGATCATTAATCTCCATGCTTAAGCTGTCCGGATATTTCATAAAATTAATGATGTACGTAACGATTAATACTTATTTTGCGTTACCATTTTTGAAATTTATGGTACTAACTTTTTTCCGCGTAAATTTAAAGCGTCAAGTCACGCCAACATCGAGGTGTTCGTAATTATTTATGCACCAGCTACCCAGAAACTTTGAATTATATCGTGTTCATGGCAAGTAATTTTGTTTACCACCTACCGAAATTCAACGTTGTAAACGTTATTCTAATACCTTCGAAAATTCGACGTAACACGGTCGCAGTAGCGTTACAAAATTGAGACGATTAAATAAATCGCGGTGCTTGCGCCGTGTCATTAAGTTAATTTACATCGACGGTACACACGTACGCACCGAATGTATCAATCGATTATGTAAAACAGAAATTGTTTACGCGAGCATTGAAATCTATGTGCGCTATTTGTAGGCTAAAGGAATCGAGGTCAGAGATCGATTAGTCATTAGAGAGAATTCTTCGAGTCCGATTCTTGGTATCGATCTCTCGGTCTCAGTGGCGTCGTACTTCGTTCGCATCCCTAGGGGGCCATTCTCATCAGTCTCCTTGTCCCGGAGTACGGATTACACGGTCACTGAATTCGTAAGTGAAACTGTCTCCGCTTTTAACTCGACTCCAACTTCGATCGTTAAGGATGTATTTGTACCGTCAATTTCGAACGGCGCGTCCGCATCACATCGTTAAGTGTTATTTATTCAACGTTTCGTTCCTTTTTTCCTCGTTAACTGCTCACTAAGAACTACATCGGCTATTAGCGCAGACAGTCCGACCAACCCTTCTGACAGAAGCTTTATGAAATTTATTCAATTTTTATTTCAGATTGCATCCTCATTTTGGAAAATCATAAATGTTACGTTTGGTAAAATTATAAAGTAATGTAAGGATGCCTAAACTTCACACAGAATTGTTTTACAAATAAGTTTATCGTTCGATTTCTCTCTTCACGGTCTCCTACAAAATGCGTCGTTCTCAGGCTTTCCCGTAGGTTTTATGGGGAACGCATCCCCACTTTACATTTTGTGACAAACTCTTACTGTTACTAGAGGCCTGGAAAATATCAACCGAGTCTTGTTTAAACCTGGTCCCTAAACGCTCTGAGGGACTCCTTAATTTATGGTGCTCTAAACCTATTCGAACCATTGTCCGCTCGCTCTTACAGTAATATGGGGTGAACTCTGAATTTTCCTCGTTTTTGCATCGCTAACTGATTAACAACTCCATCAGCTAGTTAGTACAGACAGATCGGTACATCGAATGAACTATTTCTTCTGACAGAAACAGCTATCAGATTGCGTTCTAATGTTGAGAATAGTGTCATGTTACGTTTGGTGAAACTGTACAGTATATATGGGGTGAACTCCGACGTTTCGTTCGTTTTTGCATAGTTAACTGCTGATTGACAACTCCATCAGCTAGTTAGTACAGACAGATCGGTACATCGAATGAACGATTTCTTCTGACAGAAACAGCTATCAGATTGCGTTCTAATGTTGAGAATAGTGTCAGGTTACGTTTGGTGAAACTGTACAGTAAATATGGGGTGAACTCCGACGTTCCGTTCGTTTTTGCATAGTTAACTGCTGATTGACAACTCCATCAGCTAGTTAGTACAGACAGATCGGTACATCGAATGAACGATTTCTTCTGACAGAAACAGCTATCAGATTGCGTTCTAATGTTGGAAATAGTGTCATGTTACGTTTGGTGAAACTATACAGTAAATATGGGGTGAACTCCGACGTTCCGTTCGTTTTTGCATAGTTAACTGCTGATTGACAACTCCATCAGCTAGTTAGTACAGACAGATCGGTACATCGAATGAACGATTTCTTCTGACGGAAACAGCTATCAGATTGCGTTCTAATGTTGAGAATAGTGTCAGGTTACGTTTGGTGAAACTGTACAGTAAATATGGGGTGAACTCCGACGTTCCGTTCGTTTTTGCATAGTTAACTGCTGATTGACAACTCCATCAGCTAGTTAGTACAGACAGATCGGTACATCGAATGAACTATTTCTTCTGACAGAAACAGCTATCAGATTGCGTTCTAATGTTGGAAATAGTGTCAGGTTACGTTTGGTGAAACTGTACAGTAAATATGGGGTGAACTCCGACGTTCCGTTCGTTTTTGCATAGTTAACTGCTGATTGACAACTCCATCAGCTAGTTAGTACAGACAGATCGGTACATCGAATGAACTATTTCTTCTGACAGAAACAGCTATCAGATTGCGTTCTAATGTTGGAAATAGTGTCAGGTTACGTTTGGTGAAACTGTACAGTAAATATGGGGTGAACTCCGACGTTCCGTTCGTTTTTGCATAGTTAACTGCTGATTGACAACTCCATCAGCTAGTTAGTACAGACAGATCGGTACATCGAATGAACTATTTCTTCTGACAGAAACAGCTATCAGATTGCGTTCTAATGTTGGAAATAGTGTCAGGTTACGTTTGGTGAAACTGTACAGTAAATATGGGGTGAACTCCGACGTTTCGTTCGTTTTTGCATAGTTAACTGCTGATTGACAACTCCATCAGCTAGTTAGTACAGACAGATTGGTACATCGAATGAACGATTTCTTCTGACAGAAACAGCTATCAGATTGCGTTCTAATGTTGGAAATAGTGTCATGTTACGTTTGGTGAAACTATACAGTAAATATGGGGTAAACTCTGACGTTCCGTTCGTTTTTGCATAGTTAACTGCTTCCTGAGAATTCTATCTACTAGTTAGTATAGACAGATTGAATACAGATTTATTCATATCGTGTCATATATGAATATCGTGTATCATATTGTGTTTCATGAAATTGTAAACTGAATATACAGCGATCTCTGACGAATTATAACTGTATGTCGCGAATGAAAATTTTGTACCCATTTTTGTATTTCGTGTTCATATTTCTCACTTGGAGTGACAAAGAAATGCAATAATGTAAAGAATATAACGATCCGTGAAATTGTATCGGTAGAATCTTTGTAATAAATATGTTTATATTCGTGAAATGTGAAAATCAATATCGTTTGGAAACATTTGTACACAGCTGTGAGTAGGTAATTAACAGGAACTATTACGTGTGTTGTAATTACAAAGTAATTTAATTATATGCTATGAAATTACATTGGGGTTTCTAGCTCAGATTTCTCAATCAGTTAAATCATCACGTAATTCATAATTGCAACTAAAGTACTATTACAAAGTACACTGTAATTGGAGTAACATTACGAATTAAAAGATAACTAAATTTATTGTCAATGGAGGAGAATATTGAATAAAAATATTTAACATGTTAAAAGATATAAAGAAAATGATAAAATGATATCAAAAAATTATCAATGAAAAATATACAAAAATTTATAACATCTGAACAGAAATGAACGTAGTTTAATTACAGTGTTATCGAATAGCAATCAAATTAATTGCACAGATTGAATTATGTAACTAAATTACAACAAAATTGACAGTATTTTTTGACATACCTAGTTCAGATAATTTATATGACACATTTACATAAATCACCCTGTATGTGTACCTTCAAATTTTTTAACACTAACGTATTTTCTCGTCAAAATTACACTTACAAAATGCAATTAGTTTCCCTATAACGAGTGCACATTCCTCGAAGCTGTAACTCGAAGGAAACTAAATCAGAGATCCGCAGAATTTATTGATCATTCGATACGTTGACAAGAAGCAATTACACCGCGAACAGTGCAATCACCATACATCCCCAGAACACAAATTAAATGGTTAATAGAGTGCCTGTGTACCATTCAAGAAAACTCATAGAATTCAAGAAAAACAATAATTAAGAATGAAGAAATATATTTGGGATATCGAAATATAGAAATCTTGCAATCCAAGAATTTCAAAATTATATAATTTAAAAATTTTGTAAATAGTCTAAAATATTCCAAAGTTTTAATTTCACGTCAGCCATATTATGGGTCACACGTAAATTTCTATACTGATCTAACATGTGATCTAACTGATCTAACACGAGTCTAACATTACATAGATCTGTGGAAAATAAATGTAACAAGATATTGTGAAAATATTTGGTAAAATTGATTAAAAATTAAAATACTACTGGATGCAATGTTCAGTTGCTTCAGTATGGCAATCAATTGACAGAGTTACATGTTCATAGAAATAACAGTAGTTAACAAAATACAATGGTTAATATTAAGAGCAGTACAACCAACACTCAATAAACAAAAAGAATGCATATTTCAATATTGCAGTGAGAGATTCCAATACCAACATCAATGTGTTAATCTTTCTTATTAGATTGTCCAGAAGAAGCGTACCACTACACCCACATAATACATAGACGCCATTCGCAGGGATTTTTCGTAAGTTAATAAGTGATTTTGCTAAAGATGAGAGAGTAAGAGTGAGAAAAGGTAGCACGATGTCTGAGGTAATCCATGGTATTTAATTAGACGAGAGAGGGCGAGTCGAGCAGACAAGTTTAATGCTATGACCAGCCATAAGGTGCACTGGCAATCTTCCTTGATACGCGCTTAAACGGTTTCACCTACAACGATAAAAAAGCGAAGCTCATTAACCGAGGTGGTTTGTCGTATCTTGGGTCCGAAATAAAAGAGAAGCAAGCCACGTAACGGAGTTTTGTTTAATAAAAGAACGAGGAGAAGGGGTGTACATAACCGATGATGTAGAATCTAATTACGGCCTTGTTGGGGCAGTTATTCGTGTCTTAAGATAACCGTTCACCTCGAGCAGCAACGTGAAAGGCTATGAAAAGTAAATCTCCATTTCACGATTAACTCCTGGTACCTTAAGAAAACGTTCCTGAGAGTAAAGTCCACGTTCTATTTATTAAGTAAGCAGTTATCTGTGAGGGAGATGGGAAAAAGGTTGCTTATTTTACGGGGTATTCAAGTAATGGGACACTAAAAACCACATCTTTTTGGATGACTGCAAATGGTCTCTTTGTGACCATGACATAATTGTATGGACGGTTTGAAATTTGCTGGTATTTTATAGTAATATTAGGGGTACTCAATTCTGATTGGTTATGTTAATGGTAACTGGGAGATGGACCTTACTGATGTCGAATTTCATATTTTTATGTTTCGTAGTTATTATTAGATTTATGAATTTCTATGTTCACTTCCTACGTTTATTCGCAAACTAAAAAGTTCTAAAATTTCAGAAATTATAGTTTCAAATTTCTCTTTCTCACATTGAAAGAATCTTAAATTTCTGTACACCTAACAGTCCAAATCCCCAAATCCTCAACTCCCCATTCCAAAATTCAGAAATCCCCAAATCCCAAACTTCTTAATTCCCAACTCCACAAATCCCCAAATCCCTAATTTTCCAAATTTTCAAATTTCTGAATTTCTAAATTTGCAAATACCAACATTCCAAATCCCTATATCTCCAAATCCCCAAATTTTCAAATTTCTAAATTTGCAAATGCTAACTTTCCAAATCCCCAAATTTCTAAATTTACAAATGCCAACTCCCTAAATCCCCAAATTCCCAAATTTCTAAATTTGCAAGTGCCAAATCTCCAAATCCCCAAATTCCCAAATTTGCAAGTGCCAACTCTCCAAAGCCTCAAATTCCCAAATTTCTAAATTTACAAATGCCAACTCCTCAAATCCCTAAATCCCCAAATTTCTAAATTTGCAAGTGCCAACTCTCCAAAGCCTCAAATTCCCAAATTTCTAAATTTACAAATGCCAACTCCTCAAATCCCTAAATCCCCAAATTTCTAAATTTACAAATGCCAACTTCCTAAATCCCCAAATTCCCAAATTTCTAAATTTGCGAGTGCCAACTCCCCAAACCCCCAAATCCCCAAATTCCCAAATTTCTAAATTTCTAAATTTGCAAATACCAACATTCCAAATCCCCAAATTCCCAAATTTCTAAATTTGCAAGTGCCAAGTCCCCAAATCCCTAAATCCCCAAATCCCCAAATTTTCAAATTTCTAAATTTACAGTACAGAAATATACAGTATCGTGTCATTAATAATCTGAAATTTATTTATATACAATCATTCATAATCATGCCGTTAATTATGAAATTCATAGAGTCAAAGTTGTGCAAATCAGATACCAGCAGCATTTTCTGTCATAATTAAATATTTGAAGAAGACGAAGCGAAAGTCAAACTTCTGTTTCTCGAACAAGCTCACAAACGTTCTTCAAAGCAAGAAGTTCCAGCGATATTTGTTAATGATAATTAAACGTTTAAGTACATGTACTACTCAGAAGCTGTTTAATGTTGTTAATTATGAAGTTCGAACGGCAATGAAGATAAGTTCGTTCGTCGAATTAACAATTTCCGCGTTTGCCAGAAATGATCTCATTTTATGTGTTCATACAATTACACGCGAATGCAAACTAATAGGGGCAAATAATTTCATTTCGAAATGCAAAGGTTTCGAATAAGAATTGCAAGATAATTTCCTCGTTCAATTAACTCGTTACGAGGCAAACGAGTATTTATTCATTGATATATTATCGGCAACAAGTACCGATTTCCGATTTTATAATTAACTCGATGGACGTTGATTGCACCTCTTCCGAAATAACTCTGTTTCCATTAATTACGCAATCAGACATATTATACATATTCAAAAGGCACCGAATTCACTTTCGAAATGAAAAATCCAAAGCTTAATCTAACACGAATAAACAGATATTAAACGAAGTTATGTTATCTCGCTAATTATGCGATATTTAATATAGCGCGTCGATTTTTCTTTTTCTCTCCGATTGTACACAAAATTTTCAGTAATTGAAATTCCTTGGTAGGAATTTAATTACGGCTTAAATTCATTATCAAGAATTCAGTCGCGTTTTAAATTTCCATCGGTAATTTAATCGTTTCTACATTCCCTTTTAGAAATTTCAACAGAAAGTTTTAAATCCCTTATTAAAAATTTAATCACTTTGTACAGTACCTTGTTAAGCGCATAATTGCGTTGTAATTTCATCAGAAATTTAATTGTTTCGTTTTTGGTTGTTACTTAAATTTTGTACCGAGCATTTAATCATTTTCAAATTTCATACTGAATATTTAGTTGTTTCCAAATTTTGTACTGAAAATTTTGTTTTTACATATTATATCGTGAATTTAACATTTCAAAATTATTAAAAATTAAATTCTTTCTTAAATTTATTACTGCAAGCTGTACTGTGTTTTACATTCTTTTTTTTGGACTTTAATAATTTTCTGAATGACGTCAAGAATTTTATGATTCTTTAAATTCATTGTTAGACATTCAAGCGAGTGTTAAATTGTGTAATCGTATTTTAATTTCCTCGCAAAAGATTTAATCCGTATCTTAAACTTTTTCCTCATAATTTAATCGCGTTTAAAATTCCACCTAAGCAATTGAATCCCCTTTTAAATTCCTATTAAGAATTTACTCTGTTTATAAATCCTTTGCTAAAAATATACCTGTCTTTTTTCTATTACAAAATTAGTCACTTTCTAAATTCATCATGAATTTACCTACATTTAAAATTCTTTTGCCTAAAACCACTATTTTTTGTATTGCTACCAATGAATTTTATTAATAATTACATTTATTAATTTAAAATACCTATTATGTGTTGAATTAATTGAATAATTATTACAATTGTCATTTTCATTACCATAAACATTTCTAAGGATTTTCAAATTCGGGCTTAAATGTCAAAATGAAAACAAATATAAAAACTTATCTTTTATAGAATTAATTTTTGCATACTGAATCACCATTTGTATCACGATTTTTACATCACCCTATATATATACAAACTTCAAACAGAATCAGTTTTATCCAGTAATCCCCACAGTAATATTAATTAAATATGATTTATCTTACACAAATTCAATAATTTAATTCCATGAATCCCGAATGAACGCAATAATAAAACGTAACGAAAGGTAACAAATAATATCAAAGAAAATGGAATATAATACTACATATATTGTAGATACAAAAGAAATTTGTGCTTTTTAATGTTAACAAAATATTTCATTTCATGAAACCTTGCTTTCGTGCATTTATCAAGAATGGAATTACATATCCACGCAGATCGATACATCGATCGGTAATCGATATTATTTAAAAATTATATAACTGTAGTAAACACTTGTGTGTAAAGCATGATCAAAAGCAAGCAGTGAAATATATTCGTACAGGCGATGAAAAGTTCGTTTAATGAGGTCATGGCGCCAGCTAATTAAAACCCAGTTTTACAATCTGTTATTAAGCGGTTTCGAGATTAATTATCGGAAAGTGCACGTTTAAATAATCGATACGAATCAGGGATTAGCTGTGCGTGAGAAAGTTTGGCGGAAACCGTGAAACTGTTTGGATGCTGGTACAGTCAAGTGCAAATGTAACTACCTGAGAAAAAATACAGGAATGAAGAGGAAAGAGGAAACTCACTCGCTGATTTCAGGGTTTTTGGGGACTTGGTTTGGTGATGGATTACAAATTTGAAAATGTATGAATTTAGGGTCGTTGGAAGTAGTTGGAAGTAGTTAGGGACTTGGGTTTTGGGAATATTTAGGTTTCGGGATATAGAAGTATGAGGATTTGGAGATTTAGAAGTTTAGGATTTTAGGGAACTTGTGGACATTTGGAGATGTAGAAATATGGGGATATAGGAAGTTGGAGATGTAGGAATATGGGAGTATAGGAAGTTGGAGATGTAGGAATATGGGAGTATACGAAGTTGGAGATGTAGGAGTATGGGGATATACGAAGTTGAAGATGTAGGAGTATGGGGATATACGAAGTTGAAGATGTAGGAGTATGGGGATATACAAACTTGAAGATTTAGGAGTATGGGGATATACGAAGTTGGAGATGTAGGAGTATGGGGATATAGGAAGTTGGAGATGTAGGAGTATGGGGATATACGAAGTTGGAGATGTAGGAGTATGGGGATATACGAAGTTGGAGATGTAGGAGTATGGGGATATACGAAGTTGGAGATGTAAGAGTATGGGGATATACGAAGTTGGAGATGTAAGAGTATGGGGATATACGAAGTTGGAGATGTAGGAGTATGGGTATATACGAAGTTGGAGATGTAGAAATATGCAGATCTAGGAAGTTGGAGATTTAGGAATATAGAGATCTTGGAATTTGAAAATTTAGGAATATCGGGTACAGGAATTTGGAAATTTACGAACATGGGAGTCTAACAATTTAGAGACTTGGTAATTTGGATACATTTGAAGATCCTGAGAGTTGAGGATTTGGGGACTCAGAGATTTGAGAAAATGGGAACTCAGGGACTTGGTGATCAGAAATTTGGGGACATAGAAATTTGCAAATCTTAGACTTTTGGATCTTGGAATTTGAGTACTTAGGAACTTTTGGAGTACTCAGAAACTTGAAGATCCAGCAATTTGAAGATCTACAAATATGAAGACGTTTGAGGATATAAAAATGTGAATCTAAAAATTTAAAAGAGCAGAAATTCATTAACATCCCAATCTCCCAATTTGGTATATACTCTAAATCCACATAGCTGTAGTCACTCAAAGACTCTGCTGCTTAATTTCTGATGTCTCATATGTCACAATGACGATTTTTAATATTCCTCATTTACGGCAATTAGAAAACTCGAACATTTCTAAACACGAAAGCAGATTTTGAACTAAATCAATTAGAGAATTAAAAAACTTTCAAACATACGTAGCTACGTGTTCTCGTTGAAAAGAATCGTGGGTTGCGCCGGAGTGTACCTGGAAGTTCGAGCGAAGGAACCAGGTGGAAAGTTCGGTTTTCCGGTAAAGGATTTCGCGTAAAGGATTAGGCCGGTGGTTTAACGAGGCAACGGAGGAAAAAAGCTACAGCCGTATGAATAAGAAGAACTGATTAAAGAAACGGACTCGATGTCTTACGTCGGAACAGCAGAATTCAATTAAACTCCGGCGAGAAAAAGATCGTCGGATTTGTTAACGCAAATTGAAACGAGTGGGAAAAAAGGCCACTAAAACGGCTCATGAATAAAACATGAACGAATGGACGATATAAGATTTCCATTTCTCGTACAGATCATTTCAACCACAAAGAAATTATCCCGAGGACATTCTTACACTTCGGCTAAACTTCTCAGCGAATCAATTTTCAACTCCTAACTTTCTGCGAAACGACTACATTTTCACATCAAACGTGCCATCACGTGGAATTAATAATACTCCTCGATCTTTATTAGTGATATAGTGATACTATATCGTGATATAGAGATAACTAGATATAGAGGTGTTAAGATATAGGGATACCATGACGTAGAGAATTAAACTATAGGGGTATCGGGATCTAGGGATTTACCATTTAGGAATTTGGGGATCTAGGGACTTAGGGATGTGGGGATCTAGGGATCTAGGGAATTTGGGCATCTAGGGATTTGGGGATCTAGGGATTGGGGGATCTAGAGATTCGAAGATCTAGGGAATTTTGGGATCTAGGGAATTTGAGATCTAGGAATTTGGGAATCTAGGTATTTTGGAATCTAGGAATTTGGGTATCTTGGGATTTGGAGATCTAGGGAATTTGGGGATCTAGGGATTTTGGAACCTAGGAATTTTGGAATCTAGGGGTTTTGGAGATCTGGGGAATTTGGGGATCTAGGGATTTTGGAATCTAAGGATATCGGGATCTAGGGATTTGGGGATCGTAGAGATATCGGCATCTGGGGATACTGGCGTCGTAGGGATATTGGCTTCTGGGGATACCGGGATCGTAGGGATAACCATATCTAGAGATATCGGTGTCTAGGGACATCGAGATCTGGAGATGTATAGATATAGGAATATCGGTATATCGGGATATCGTTATTTAAATAAATCAGTATCTAAATAAATTGGTATCTAAGTAAATCAGTATCATAGATAGATCGGTATCTAGGTGAATATCGAATAGTATATCAGAACATATACTATAGGGACCTAGAAACGTAGAGAAGTAGGAATGTAATAATACTTCAATAAATTTCACAAAATTGCAAATTTCGAAGTTCCCAAATTTCTACCCTCCAACCTTTCTCATACATTCGTACTCGACAATTGAATTTCAAAAATCATCCAGTTCCTTTCTATCTCTTCGAACTCGCCCGGAACTTACAGATTGCAAGGAAAAGAAGATTCGTTCTCAGTGAAAATTTGTCAGTTACATCTGTCGCGTTGAGATTCCGAAGGATCGATAAACACGTGGCGATTAAATCGTAAGCGACTCGGAAGTGAAAAAGTATGAACGGGATCCAGTAGAGGAGCATTTTCGAACTAGGGAATTTGCCCGAAAAATTTATGTTGATTGCGGACATTGGAACGACGCGCAGGTTTTCGTGGATTTGCAAAGCTCACGAAAGGATTATAATAACGCCCGGTGCCGTTCCATTTTTTATTTCGGTTAGTCCTCGCTAAAACGGGCCAACGCTCGATTTTCTACCGGCTGTTGCTCGCAATGTGTTATCTTAATGCCCGGTCCCGAGCCCAGCCACGGCTATCGACAACTTTATCGGTATTTAACCATAATGTATCGTGTATAAAGTTATCGTAAACAAGCGGGAATTGTTGAACCACTTACGCAGAGCTTTGTAAAAAAAAAGAAGGCCTGGGTTTAGCTAATGGTTCGCCGATAAATTCTCGCGTTAAAATCCCGAATGAAATCTCGCTTGTAAACGAATTCGCCGGCTTCGCGATAAATAATTTACCTATGTTCTAAAAATAATTCTCGCGGAACGCTTTTAACCCTATGGACGTCTGACCATTTATATTCATATTGAAATTCAACAATACATAAAATAGCTTGTACAATGGTTCTCTATCTGGATGAAGGTTAACATACATTTTGACAGAAGCTTCTCAATTTCCGTAATTTAAAACGATAAATAAAATTATTAAAATAACCTTATTTAGTAAACATGAAATGTTCTGGTACCAGATTGGTGAAATATCTACAAAATAGTATCAAATGAGTATATAAATTTTATACTTGATATTTGATTTTGATTCTGCATTTGAACCCTCACAGGATATTAGTGAACACTTGTAACGAGTATATAAAATGATACATGAAATTATTAACATAACCTTCTAATTTAGGTATGAAATGTTCTAGCACCATATTAGTGAAATATCTACAGAATAAGAATATATGAATGTTAGATTTAATATTTAATTCTGCTTTTATATTTTAACCCTTACAGAAAGTCAGTGAACACATATAATAAATATATAAAGTACTAAATAAAATTATAAAAATAATCTTCAGTAAATATGAGATGTTCTAGCACCATATTGGTGAAATATCTGTAAAATGAAATCAACTCAGTAACGCGCGATAAGAGTTAATTATCATGTCTCCTCTGCAAGGGCTTTGGAAAAAGAAATTATATGCTATTTCAGGGTGAAAATATAAAATGGCTCTTTGATAGCCTGCTTTGTGCTACTATGAACTACCTAATACCATTTAATCACACCAAAGGATCCGATTTAGCTTTGAAACCCTGGTAAAAAATTAGTCGCTAATAGTTTTCCAGAAAATAGCTTATAAAACCTTACGTGCAATAATCTGCAAATTGCTTCAAACAAATTACCCGTGAACTTTTTAAAGTATTATGCACTGTAGCCGACAAATTATGTTCCCGTGGATAGAATTGCGATAAACACGTTACTTTCGGCCGCTTTTGTATCAAATTTTCAACCTCTTATTTATTCATGATTGCATAAACCGACTTAATTACATTTTGCGCTTAAATTACCGAAGTAATTCGACTTTCGATAAGCAAAATTAAACATTGAATTATGGATTAAACATTGCCTGGTACTGGTAGATTTTTCGTTGATGGATTTGCAAATTTGAAATTTCTGAATTATGGAAATTTTCGGGGTGTAAAAATTTCGAAGCGTGGAATTTGAAGATTTAGGAATTTAAGAACTGAAAGATTGAAAATTTGAGCAATGGTTAAATTTGTTAAATTATCAAAATTTTAGTAATTGCAAGATTTTGAGATTGAGCAATTTAAAAAATTCAGAAACTTCGTAATTTTAGTATTCGTAGTTATAAATTTAGAAATCTAGAGAACTTGAAAATTCCAAAATGTAGACGTCTAAAATGCATAAATACGTTTAAATGCAAATGGATACTCAAGAACCGTGAAAATACTTATTCACAGTGAATTGTTACGTTTATGGAGATCATTATTCTTATATTTCACATAGATGTCCAAAGATTTATAGGAGGATATTTTGCCAGTAACCACAGTGTGATGGATGCTCGCTGGTTGACCCTAATCCCTTGAGGGTCGCACTGCTGGTTTCGAGCGTAAGAGAAAGTTGTTGGCGTTTCTGTAGAACAGTCAAATGATGGTTAATAAAGTTGGAGCAAACATCACCTTGTAACGTTAACACAATTCTCGTTAACGTTCAGTGAGCTGAACATTTTCTTCGTTGTCTGCTCGGGTTGGAGATAACAATATTCAGCAGTTAGAATGTAGCACTTTAATTGCATCCAGAAGATTGCGAGCTGCTTTAAACACTGTTTAATAGTTTAAATTAATCTGCTAAATTGAGTCTACATTTACACTGTTCTCTTGAAGATTTGATTCATTCGGAGAGATAAATAATTCAGTATTTTGTACAATAACTTTTATAACTTTTGTAGAGAATTTTTATCATGGATTTGATGAAAAAATTGTGTGTTTCCGTGAAGGAAGGTTATTGAAATTTATGCGTCAGAGATTGGATTTAATTATTATAATTAATTGCGGAGATTTGTTCGTCAAGTATTCACTTTCAAGACGACGATTACGAAGCAGCGAGTATTTGTATTACATTATATTAATTACTCGCAGCCATAGAAATTTTAATTAATCCCAGCAGGGAACTGATGCGTTAACGGTTGATGGGAAGTATTGAAAGTTACATCCATTCGATTTTACAGGCTCACAATGCATAAGGATCGCTGGTGATTGAAGCGAAAGGCGCCTATTGCATAATAAATATTCCGATACGAGCTCTCACTCGATCTTATCGGAACCTCAAGAACTATCGGAAAATTTATAATGAATACTCGAGCAGAGGGTTAGCAAGATTGACCTGAACGAGTCACTGTAATAAAGCCTCTCACCTACTTTAAAATTCCCAACATCCCTTTTGTAATGCGATTTCTAGATAACAATGGACCCAGAACTTCCATTAGGAATTAACCAAAGGATTACATGGGTGCATAGAACCTATTACTTCGGTTAAATACACATTCGCCCCTCTTTCAACCAACGGACTTGTTACTTTAATCATTAGTGTAGGCCAGTGTAGCTTATTCTTCTAACGAGGGCTGCAGAATTAACTCCCTTATTGGAAAGATCTATTGCTTCATTTTCAGTTGTCATTTCCTTAAAGCTGTAATGTGCAATAGTATATAATTGGTATATATTATATTTGTATTTACATAGTTACAATTTTTATAATTTATATAAAAATATTTTACAAAAATTCTTGTTTCTCATATGTGTGATACAGTGTGGTCAATGATAATCATTGAAAATTTGTAGTTTTTATACTTTTATATTTTTATGTTAGTTCGTTGGTATATTTCTATGTATTTGTGATACACTGTGGTCAGTGATAATCACTGAAAATTTGTAGTTTCTATATTTCCACATCTGTATATTTCTAAATTTCCAAATCTCTAAATTTCCCAAAGAACAATTTCAGTACTACTTATACATGTCTATTATCCTCATACAAGTCAGCGTATTAACATCAATTTATGAAAAAAGTTAAAATTGATGAAAGAAGAATAAGAGTATTCCTAAAATAAAGCAATGTTACACGCGTGCAACACGAAACGTCGATATCCGATGCGTAAGAGTCTCGTATTTATCACCGAAGATTTATTAAACGCAAAATCGACTAGGTTCCAGGATAAATAACTTGACAACGTCATAATCATACATCATACCAGTATATCATAAATCAGAAGGCCTCAACTTTGCCTGTATTCGCAATTTGTATAGCTCCCGTGGCTTTTGAAACGCGTCATATTTCATAGAGTATTCTTATCGTTTTAAGACAGGAAAATCGCTGTATACATTTCTTGTATCATTAAAAGAAACGTGCATCACATCCTTACTTAATATTTTGCTATATTATACAATTCGTGTATATTCATATAGGGATATGCTACATCTTGGATATGGTATCGGTACATCTCGAAAATGTGATCATACATCTGACATATGCGACCTACGCATGTGAGGTATGTAATCTTCCCGACATTTACTTAATGTTGAATACTAATAATAAGTAATATGTATCGATATAATAACAAGTCACGTGGTTGAATACTTGTATGAATTATGTGCAAGGTATATTTGTATGATATGTTGAATATATTATATAAACTGCTGAATATTCATGTGTATATTCTTGTTTGAAGTTAGACTGGATTGTATATGAAGTTGAGGTAGAAATTAATAAATTTCCATAATAAAATTGTACATCAGATCAAATTTAAGTAAAAATAAATAAAAAATTTTGTATCAGGTTAACTTCAGGTAAAAACAGATTTTCATAATAAAATTGTGCATCAGGTCAAACTTAAGTAAAAATAGATTTGCATAATAAAATTGTGTGCCAGATTCAGTTAGAGTAAAAATAGACTTGCACAAAAAAATTGTCTCACATTAAGCTCGAATAAAAATAATCTGCATAATAAAATTCCGTAGTTACTCGAGTCGATCTCCGGGATATCGATAAATACCAATAGAAATATCGGATAACAGTACCTCCCGCGTCATCCACAAACGCAGTCAGTGAAGAAGTCCGTTCCACGAAGAAATAAAGGAACGGGCTATTATTTAACAATAGTTTCAACGCCGATCGCATTACATAATAAAGTCTGTTCTAGCTGTACGTCCTCACGTCACAACCAGACAGCAGTCGTAAAATTGAATGGGCCCGGCTGCTTTGTATTCATGAATTCGTCACCTTGTTGGAATATCTGGCATGGTCGAAGTTTCCCGGTTCCCGCGACAGACATTAAAGTGATAACGAGCCGGATAATATGGGAACGGGGAAATTTACGGTTAACCGTTTTCGTTTTCGTTTCGTCTAACGAACGGAGCTCAAAACGTTTACCGGTTGCCGCAACTTGACGTGTTCTAATTTCACGCTAAGTCATGTCATACGCTGTGAATGCGTCGAAACTGCGCTTGAAAATTGGTCGAATAATCGGGCTGTGTTAAATGTTGAGTTTGCACTATTATATTCGTATCAAATGCGATTATAATGTTCTATGTATACGTGGAAAGTTTCGATGTATTATCTAAAATCGATGGTGTATGTCGGAGAAGTTACACGAGTTTTGTCGTTATAAATATGGCTCTCAGAAAAATCGCATTTATTGTATATGGCGGTGTGCTCTTTTCCTATATCGCAAAGTTTAGGGGTCCATGAGGGTTTTTAGGAAATTCTATGCTTAAGGGTTTGTTATAATATTTATACCCACACTTCTGTATTTCGCTCTTTGTCTCCTTTCGACATTTTCTGATATTTGGATTTTCAGATTTCTACATTCTCTAATTTCTGTATTTGCAATTATCTATATCCTCCACTTTCTATATTTGCATTTACCTATATTTTCAGGTTTCCATATTTCCAGATCTCTAAATTCCCCAATCTCTATATTTACTCCATATCCTCAACTTTCTAAATCTCCACTATATCCCCAACTTCCTACATCTCTAGATCTCTATATTCCTCAATTTGTATATCTCTAATTATCTATGTCCTCAAGTTTCTAAATCTCCATTTATATCCCCAATTTCCTACATCTCCAGATTATATTCCCCAATCTCTATATTTACAATTATCCATATCCTCAACTTTCTAAATCTCCATTTATATCCCCAACTTTCAACATCTCCAGATCTCTATATTCCTCAATTTGTATTTCACCAATTATCTATGTATATTCCCTTTCCACATATATTT
This sequence comes from Megachile lagopoda, assembly GCA_036983795.1. Taxonomy (NCBI): domain Eukaryota; kingdom Metazoa; phylum Arthropoda; class Insecta; order Hymenoptera; family Megachilidae; genus Megachile; species Megachile lagopoda. Next base: position 11,665,655 of record CM072800.1, read on the forward strand.
CTAACCGTTCGTATTCACAAACTTCAGCTACCTATTTCAATACCTTCACTACGTACTCAAATCTCTATACTTGTTATATCTCCAACAATTTCTACAAAATTCGTCGAAATATGCAACTGCAAATATGAAACTGTATCTTTGACCATCTCCACATCCTTACAGCTTCAAATCTCCATATTTCCAAACTTGTGTATTCGCTGTACATTTCCAAGTCACGAATTGTCGAGAACGTGCGAATTGCACGTTTGAAGCAGCATAAAGGGGATGATATAAAGTAAGGGTTGGAGGTCGTACATCCAGCAAACATCACAGGTCAACGATGTCACGGACGGGTAGAGCAGGAAACGTGTTAATATCTTGTCGTCATGTAAATCAGCGACGGTTGGTCACGGATTGTGGATAACTCGTTCGTCGATATGATACTACGGTGTTAATGTCGTGGCAAGCGTTTCCCTCTCCGTTGCCACCAGATTAGGAAGAGGATTTCGATCGACGTTGTTTACCAGCGTGGCCGGCGTCGACTAGAAATGGCCTGGAACTGCCACGGATAGCCGAAGGTGCAGTTAACTTTATTTATTCGATCGTTACGCAGTCTACCTTGCCTTCCGCTATCGGAATCGTAGAAACGTTCCGCTTGCTTCTGTTTGCCGTTTTCGGATGCTACGCGATTCGCTTATTTACCCGATTCAACCGAGTCGAATCTTGTGTGCTTTGCATCGTTCCGCTTGTACAGAGGCCTGCCAGTAAAGAACCCGAAAGACAAAGAAGGCGGAGGAAGATGGAAAAATGAATCGGTGCTCGATTTGGGTAAGTTTCAGGTAAACTCGATATTCGACTCTGGTAAATACCCAACCAGATTAATTTGCTCCTTCGATTTTCCGAACGACGTACATTAATATTTGGTACTTCTGTGTTTCGTGGAAGGAATGATTTATAGGATTTTACAGAAACATGAAACATTTATTGTAGATTGGAAATATATAATTTCTTCTGAGCTATCTTTTGTCGTGTAATAAATTTTAAACGACAGGATACTGCATTTTCATGTCATATCATTATATGAAACATTTTTAATATTTTCTTGCAAATTTTTATTCGAAGTGACACTGAAGCTCGTCAAGACAATTTGTGCCTAATTTAACCTAACCTAATTTTTACCAAATTAAAATTGCAACTTTGAATCTTGACTTGGTAATAAAACGTGAAAAGCGAAAGATACGTGGGAATAGAAATTTAAAAGTATTTGAAAATTGTTCTCACGAGGAACAAATAATGAAACTGTAGCTCTTTTGCGTCATAAAGTAAGAATAATAAATTATTTGAAGTGGTTGAAAGTTCTAATATTAAAGTCGAAAGGAAAATCCGATACGAATATAAATTTTGATACAAGACCCAGGGATACTTTTACGCGAAGAAGGTTCTAACAAAAATTTGATCTTGTTTCGCGTCTCGGAGCACAATAGGATAATAATCTTAGCGATGTTTCCTTCTCGACAGCGTGCTTGTTATCACTGAATACGTCTTATTCTTGGGGGATAAGAAATGCTCGACTCAGAAGTGTGTTCTAGCTGCGAAAGCAACGATGGACGCCACTCTTTTCGGACGAAGATGTGTTCAGAAAATTTGCCAGATAAAGAAACGCGCAGCAAAGTTGCCTCTTTTTCTGGAACGGCAGCTCGTACGCAGAAGGATCGGATAATGAGCACAGACATTTTCTATAGCTTCTTTCGACTCTTCCCTCTCCACATTTATTCGATGCATAATACGTTTCGCCAGCCACGCGATGTATTTTAGCAATAAAGCGGGCCAATCTGAAGCGACGCACGAAAATTGGACGATTCCGACTTACACGGGAAATAGAGATAAACGAATAGGAGAATCGCAGATAATCAGGAGACAATTTTAGGGGATTGCGAATTTGGTTATTTTTGTGTTTGAGAATTTGAGGTGTGGAAAGTTCGGGATTTGGACATTTTGGGGGTTTGAAAAATGAAGAATTGAAAATTTGGGAATTTTGGAATTTGGAAATTTCGGAATTTTTGGAATTTTTGAGTTTTGGAATTAGGGAATTTGGGGATTTTGGGAATTTGAAGGTTTAGGCATATTTAGAGATTTGGGAATTTGGGGATTTGGAAAATAGAGAATTTGGGAATTTGGGAGATATGGAAGTCTAGGGATTTTTAGAGATTTGGGAATTTGGGGATTTGGAAAATAGAGAATTTAGGAATTTAGGAGATATGGAAGTCTAGGGATTTTGAGAGATTTGGGAATTTGGAAATTTGGAAGTATAGGGATTTGGGAATTTTGGAGTTTCGGAATTAGGGAATTTTGGATTTTTGGAATTTTGGAAATTTCGGAATTTTTGAGTTTTGGAATTAGGGAATTTGGGGATTTTGGGAATTTGAAAGTTTAGGGATATTTAGAGATTTGGGAATTTAGGGATTTGGAAAATAGAGAATTTGGGAATTTGGGAGATATGGAAGTCTAGGGATTTTTAGAGATTTGGGAATTTGGGGATTTGGAAAATAGAGAATTTAGGAATTTAGGAGATATGGAAGTCTAGGGATTTTTAGAGATTTGGGAATTTGGAAATTTGGAAGTATAGGGATTTTTGAATTTTTGAATTTTGGAGTTTTAAAATTAGGGAATTTGGGGATTTTGGGAATTTGGAAATTTTGGAATTTGGAAATTTTGGAATTTGGAAATTTCAGAATTTGAAAATTTCGGAATTTGGAAATTTTAACATTCGGAAGTTTGGAATTTGGAAATTTCAGAATTTGGAAATTTTAACATTCAGAAGTTTGGAATTTGGAAATTTTGGAATTTGGAATTTTGGAATTTGGAAATTTCAGAATTTGAAGATTTCAGAATTTGGAAATTTTAACATTCAGAAGTTTGAAATTTGAAAATTTTGGAATTTGTAAATTTTGGCATTCGGGAGTTTGGAATTTTGGAATTTGGAAATCTTGGAAGTTTGGAATTTGGAAATTTGATAATTTGTAAAGTTACGAATTTAGAAATTTGGAGATTTGGAAATTTGGAAATTGGTGTTTCGAAGATTTGTAAATCAATAAATTTTGAAGCTAAAAAGTGAAGGGACTAATAAATCAATAAATCCTGAAATTAAGAAGCGGAATTTATAAAAATGTAGAAATTGACCTCTTCATAGATAGTTCAAAAACAAAACTCAAAATATTACAGTATTTATAAACTCGCTTACACTCATATCACATTACCATCATTTCACTGTAATTCCCTCGAAGAAGTGATATTAACAAATATCAAAGATTTCCTGTGCAAGACTTGAAACCGAAATCGCGCGATATGTGAACGATATCTGATATCCGAAAGCAGTAATTAATATTCGAATCATTTTAATCGCAGTAAATTGCGTGGTTCTTGTCGGTGTGCCACAATCTACCAAATTTCATCCAACTCCTCGATTTCGCTGAACTTGAGGAAAATTCTGATAGGGCAACAGTGCTTGATATCAGTTTCGTCGAACAACCGACAACTCGATGAACGAAGGCGGCTTGAATATCCGATAAATTTTAATTGCATTCCTTTGGACCGATAGATCGTTTCTCGTCGTGAATATTACGGCCACTAATTGCACAATAACCACCCCCTATTTCAACAAGATTTCGGCCTTAGTTTCGCTATGGAATTTCCTCGTCGTTAATTATAAACAGTGGTCAGGTTAATGCGCGACACGCAACGGGACCCATGAAAGTTATTAAACTTTTAGATATTAAATCTATTTTTCGCTATTACAGAGTTTTACCACATAGTTATATTTTCGTGTCGAAGGTATGCAAGTTACAAGATGCAGGTCGCTTTAACGGCAGAGTTTATTAATTATCAAGCTTCGAACAGCGGATAATACGATAGCACGTACGATGCATACTGGGTCAAACATAATCGGATAACATTCTTTCGATATTTTTATTTTTTGATGGGTTGTTATTATTTCATAATAGGTTCAAATTTTAATATTTTCATATTTTGATATTTTAACTTTTTACATTATGCTAAAATAGAAACTTGAAATCTTTTTTGGGTAAGTTATAAAAAGTTGATGGAAAAGATAAATTGGTTGCAGAACTTGCATAGATTACGGTCTGAAAAATTGCCACGATAATTAAGGCAGTACACTCTGTACGTTATAAAGGTGTACATAAAATAAATACTGCTTCAGTATTGGGTATAATATTCTCACACAAAGGAATCAAAAGAATCTTATTTTACACATGGTTTTCTAATAAATAATTGCTGGTAAAATTTAGAAGAATGTATTTGAAAATCAGGTTACATATTTGTGAGACAGATTTTGTACAGTTAGAAATAATATACTTTTGTAGACAGTAAGTTATCTTACTTAATGAAAATTCGAGTGAGAGTTTATCGAACGGAGATTTATCTAGCGGAGGTTTATGTAGCGTTCTCTATAATATCTTGAAATTATGACTGTATAAGATATTTTGAAAATATAGTAACATGTGAGATACCTTAAAAACAATGATAATAATGTATAATGTATCTGTAAAATATGGTTGTGGACATCATTGTAATACGAGTTATCCTGGTTCGTAAGAGATTTAATTTCGACGATAAAAAAATTTCCATCGAAAGGCAAATCCGTTTAAAATACCCTTGTAGAATTCCGAGTGTTAGTCAATGAGGGCGTTAAATCTAGTAAAATGGCGACAAATCTACCAGGTGTTTAAGTGTTAAGAGACTGAACGGTTCTTAATTTGCATTCGTCGAGGGAAACGAGCAAATGTAATCGGGGATAATGCCGGTGGAAATAGAAAAGTAAAAGGTACGGAAAGAAAAATGGAAAAGAAACGAAATGAGCGATGATGGAAAAGATATATGTAAGTAAACCAAAGGGAAGAGAGAGAGCAGCTGGAAAATGGGAAAAACGGAGACGCAGGAAAGAAAAAGGAAACGGAAGAGAAACGGCAGCCAGAAAACGATATAAAAGAGTTGTTTCAGTAAAAGTTTCTTACCTTCGAGGAAAAAGTGTAATGTAGACTTAAATTTTTTATTAGATTGTTACCGGCTGAAGCTGCAATAGTTTTCTATCCGGAGTCACGTATTTTTTGTTCCGGAAATCGCTCGATAGAGTAAATAAACTACAGTTTTACCAAAATTATTCAGAATTTGGCCTAAATACTTCCCAAAACGAGAATGAAACAGGAATGAACATACTGAAGATACTTACGACATGCTCGATAGAGTAAATAAACTACAGTTTTACCAAAATTATTCAGAGTTTGGCCTAAATACTAAAAACGAGAATGAAACAGGAATGAACTCACTGAAGATACTTACGACTTATAAATCAATTATTTTTGCTTCTCCAGTAACTTTTATTGTACTGTCAGCGATTTGTTAGAATGGTGATATTTGACAGAAATTTTGAATAGTTATTCGTCAAAATTAGTCTTTGAAATGAGTCCTGTTGATATGAAACAAAAATTATGTGATAATCTTGACTGTAATCAATAGTTTTGAGTAAACGAAGGTGAAGTATTCTTCAAAGTAGCAAATTTTGGAATTTTAAATTTACAAATCTTGTTTTTGAACTATGAAATTTCTGAATATTAAAATTAACAAATATAGAAATTACCGAATTTTCATATCCCTTTTCTAGATCACTAGATCTTAAAATTTTTTGAATCACCACATGTCTAGATTCCCTTTCCAAATTCCTGAACACTTAACTCTGTAAATTTCCAGCTCTCCAAATCCTAAAAATTCTATATTTTCAAATCCTCAAACTTCCAAGTTTTCAAATCCGAACATTCCCAAATTTGCAAGACTCCAAATTTCGAACCCTCAAATTCCTAAATCCCTCAAATCTCTATGTTCCCAGCTCTTCAAACCCTGAAATTTTTTAATTTCTAAATCCTCAAATCCTCAAGTTCCCAACTCCCTAGATTCCCAAATTCCTAAATTCTTAGTCCTCAAATTCCTAAATTCTCAGCCCCCAAACCCTGAAATTTTTGAATTTCTAAATCCTGAAACTTCCGAATTTCTAAATTCTCAAATCTTCAAATTCACAACTTTTCAACTCCCCAAATCCCTAAAGTCCCAAATTCCGATTCCTCAAATTCCCAAATTTTCCAATCCCCAAATCTCTGAGTTCCCAAATTCCTAAATTCCCAGCTCTCCAAATCCTGAAATCTCCAAATCCCTGAAGTCCCAAATACCTAAAGTCCCAAATTCCAAATCCTCAAATTCCAAACTTCTCAACCCTTCAAATCCTAAAATCCCCAAACCCCAAAATATTCAAGTTCCCAAATTTCCAAAAGGCAAACTCCCAAACGACCGCACAAAAGCCAGAAACGTACATGCAGAGAAAAGGATACGGTGTTGAATTAAAGATTTTTTAAGAACAGAGACTATGCTAATACATCGTTAGCAGGTAACCCAGAATTTTAAGGATGAAACGCTTCAGCCGTAGCAACGGTGGCAAAAATTGAGAGGAAAAGCCAGGTAAGTAAGGATACGTTATGCTTTTTCACGAATGAACTACACGAACCTTCCAAATAATTAAGTGGCAGCTGCATAATCGAGAAAGCGAGAGAAAAAATACAGTTTGTTTGACTGTGTACCACGCGTTATGTGAAATAATATTAATCTTGTTAACGAGAGAGCAAGAATTAACTGAATTTATTGAATACACCAACGTGCATCTCGACGAGCGTGTAGCATAAATAATTAGATCGAGCCCGAGTAATTAACGTGAAGTATACCCTTATTTCTGAAAACGAAACGCGGTTTACCTCGAAACGATTTGCTCATTCCACGAGACTGGCGAAGAATGTAGAAACGTTGATGAAAGACCGAGGTTCAATGGCGTCATTCGCGTACAATTTAATTCATCGAGTAAGAAGGCTCATTCTTCTTCTTCTTACGTTCTTAACATCTAAGATGCTTGCCTTTGTAAAAGGAAATAATTATTTCACGAGAAACGCGAGCATGGTTGAGCGTACATAAGTAAGTTATAAATGTGTCCCGTATTCCGTCAACTGTTGACTTTTCAAATTTCATGTTTCTTTAGAAGAATTACTGTAAAATTTTTATCAGGCTGCTTATTTTGGTATTCATTTTTGTGCAACATTGTGTTAGTTTCAGTCACAACGGTGAATATTTTTCTTAAACTTGCTGGGTTTAATAATTATTAAAATTATAATAATTGTAATTGGACATAAATGTTCGAAGTAAAATATATTTAGGACTATATAAAAACAATCATTTATTCTGTTCAATTTAACTTTAAAATTTTTCTCTTAAAATCTAAATCTTCAAATGATTCTAAAATTTTAAAAGATGCTTAAAATTCCGAATATCCAAATGTATAAAATTCCAAATATCCAAAGTGTCGAACTCGCCAGATCCGTAAATTTGCAAATTCCAACTTCCCGACTTCCCAAAATCTGAAATTTTCAGTTAGCCGAATTTCCCAATTTTCCAGTAGCGAGCTTGCCAAACTTTCAAAGCCCAAAATCCTCGTCTGCGTAAACATAAAGATTGCTGCATACAAATGCCCGCGTGAGTGACTGCGTGTACCTTTTACGAAGATAGAAGCTTACACGGAGAATATTTACGTGGTAACATTATATTTTGACGTAAAAACGATGCAACGTGACGTGGACGGAAGCGAACTAATATCAGAATCCGTTTGATAAATTTTTCTCTAAAATCTGTTCGTCTTTGTTCCGTGAAGCATAAAAATAGTATCGAAGTGAACGGGGAAAGTTGGAGTAAAATAATGGAAGTCTAATCCTTCTTACAGAGAGGATCAGGTAGAACGAAGGAGAAATTTTTTGATAAAAAGCCAATTTTAAAGTTTAAATTGCCGAGAAGCAGAGGAATTAGATTGATTGTCAGCTGGTGAGTGACGTTTGAAAGCTCACGGGGCAAAAAGCTTCGATCCCTTTTCAATTTACACAATACCACTCGAATTGAGGATCGGGAAAAGGGTGTTTACCAAGCTTAATTAAATCTTCGATTAAAATAAAAGGATCACGTTAATTCTCTGATAAATCTGTACGTACGGAGATTTATCGCGACTTAAATCTCCGCGGGTCCTTTAAAATAATTGCGCAATCCAAATCTTCAGTTATATCCGTTTCTCTATCAATGCTTATTTCGAAGCTAAAACTTGATCACAGCTACAATATTAAGACAAAGAAAGTTGAAATGTCAATTTGGTATCAATCGTTGACTATGCAAATTATAATTAGACTTGAATCTCGATTTCAAGCCTAGCTAAACTTGAAATTGAAACATATTCGAGTAAAATTGATCACAATTGGAGTACGCGTCGCGTAGTCAAAATAGTGCAAGGCATTAGCCCTTTACAGTTTATTCACTGTGTTGAAACAAAGTCAACGCAAGAAATTTCAAACAATTACATAGCAAACTTTATAAAATAAAATACTAAAAAAGTAAGAATGAATAATGTATGTTAGGATTTTAATGGTCTCCGAAAGATTTGCATCTTAGAAAAGTCTCGAGCGTCTCTCCAGAAAACAAATTCTAGCCGTGAATAACGTAATTTCGTGATCAGTGTTCCAATTTCGAGTTGATTGCTCGAGTAATTACATAAGTGAATTTTTACTCGTTTTTCCGTCGTTATTTACGAGCTTTGAAGCGGCGTTCCGGATCTCGAGGTCGGCGGAAAGTCGCGGCACCGGAAACTGCATAAATCTATCTTAAGCGTCAGAAAACGAGCACGAAGATCCGCGAAACACTTGGCCATGATTCACGAGGCTGATACTGCTACGTTGTTTTTCCGCGTGTACCGGATACGTGCTTTCGCTGATATATATTTAAGAACATCTTGACACCTCTGGCGAGAACGCGTAAAACGTCTCGAGCAACTATCACACCTCCTCTTCCCAACGAACGAGTTACGAGCAACCAAACTGTCTTGTTTACTGTCCGCACTCGGCTACCGCGTATGATTTCGTTGAATAAGGACACATATGGTCACGCTCCTTTGTTTCCCGAATTTTCAACATTTCTAGCTTTCGAAATATTCGAGTTTTCGTATAAGTTTTACATGTTCTTCGGTGTGATACTTTTAAAATTTTTTAATTTTTGTAGTACCAAGTCTTTGAGTTATCAAATTTTAAAGGAATCAAATATTCAAATTTCTGGGTGTTTAAATTTCTATATCCCTATAATTCAGAATTCTCAAACTTGTAAATTTCTATCATTTCAAATCTATATAATTACAAATGTTCTGTAATTCTATAATTCAAATTTCCGAATCCCTATAATTCCAAATCCTAATAATCTCAAATTCTTATAATCTTTTAATTCTTATAATCTTTCAATTCTTATAATCGCAAACTTCTGTAACCTCAAATCCCTAAAATTCCAAATTCCTAAAATCCGAAATCCCTATAGTCCCAGCTTCGTACAATCCCAAATCTCTATAACCTCAAATCCCTAAAATTCCAAATTCCTAAAATCCGAAATCGCTATAGTCCCAGCTTCGTACAATCCCAAATCTCTATAACCCCCCATCCCTAAAATTCCAAATTCCTAAAATCCCAAATTCCTAAAATCTCAAAAGCCTAAAATCCCAAATTCCTATAGTCCCAGCTTCCTACAATCCCAAATTTCTATAACCCCAAATTCCTAAAATCCAAAATCCCTAAAATCCCAAATCTTTAAAATCCCAAATCTCTATAAATACAAATAAATTCCAATAATCCTAAATCCCGAAATTTACAAAGCAGTATAGTTCAACCTGTTCAAAATCCATAATCCGTGTAATTAATATAAACGTCATGGTTTCCTGCAAGGCAAGATTATTTGCCCCGCTTTCGCCCATTAATCATAAAATTATTAATCAACGAACGTAGCGTCAGCTACACGACAGCGATCGTTCATTCATTTCCGTTCGTTGTAATTCGTTATTAGCACCGCGATACCCCTTGTTTCGATGACTCGCGTTTATGTTACACGTACGTGACCGATTCCGTTGACTTTATTAATTCTGGAGCCCCTCTGATCCCTTTCTGCAGTATGCTACGTGTTAGACGTGTTCGAAAGACGTGCAATTTATTGCGACACCGTTTTCGAATCGAATCTCGGGCTTCCCGTAAAGTAGGCCACCTTAGAAATTAGACGTCATTCATTTTGCGAGCTTCTGGGCTCGTTCGCCATGAAATTAACAAATTTTGCTGAATTTGCTGTACAACGTAGCGGAAATGACTTTATCAATAAAGGATCCATTTCCGGCGGCAGCTCGACGATGTTGTGGAGGTACTTGTTTTCGATGTTAAGGGATGCTACACAGAAATTATGGTACTGCCTTTAATATGATACTGTTTCCGAAGAATTTAAAAGCGGCGCTAAAGGAATCGACTATTGACACTCGAATTTCGGTTGTTTAATCTACCTGGGAAATTTGACTCCTCGTTAGACACGAGCATTATAAGTATTATTTAATACATTTTGAGGTAAATGTCGAGCAAGAGATTGCTGAAATTTGAGCATAGGTGAAGATACATTGAGGATTCAAAAATTTTGAAGTTCGGAAGCTTCAAATTTCTGGTTCGTGGAATTTTGCATTTACACTTATATACAAGTTTCGATGGTCAGGTGTGTGGAGGTTTCGATGGTCAGATATTTCAAATTTTCAAATTTAAACGTTCAGATATTCCCCATTTTCACATTTGAATGTTGAGATATTTCAATTTTCACATTTCGACGTTCAAAAATATAAAAATTTCAAATTTAGAAGTTTACAAATGTTAAAATTTAGAGATTTTTAGATTTGAAAATTTTGTTATCACATACAAGAAACATTATATTACAAATTGTCAAATTTAAAATTCACATGATTGAAAAATTCTCAAATGCATTTGAAGTTGCAAATTTAGAAATTTAAATGTTTCCAAAGTTACGAAATTACGATTTTAAAAATCTGCAAATGCACGAATATTAAAAATCGCAAAACTGCAAATCCACGAATATTAAAATTGCAAAACTGTAAATTCTCGCATGAAAAATCAACTCGTCAGAGTTCATCGCTGATTTAACCCATCGTGCAATATCGTCCATAAATAATGTTGATTTTTTCTAATTTCCACCTTCTATTTTCGATCGTTGTCGACTATCGACACAAGACAGCCACGTCCGCGTAAAAGTGGGTCGTTTGTTACGATAATATTTTCGTTTCTCGCTGGAAGATCGAAGTGTTGCGTGAAAATGGAGCTTTCAGGATTGAAATATGTACGCGACGTGATACGCATGTGTCGTTCGTGACAAAGAAAAAGGAAAATAATACTTTCGCCACATGCAAAGCACGTTTCTTCTTGTAAATCTGTCAGTGGCTCTTGAATTTATTTTTATTTCCTACGAAATTAGTGCCGAATAAATAAAACACAGACTTCGTGGGCTTTTCGAAACTGTTAGAGGTACGTGCTAAATGTTCGTATTTTTATTCTTTCTCTCGATATTTCACAGGTTTATCGAAATACAGGAATCTGTCCATAAATTTCGCTCTATCTATTAAATCAGCAATTAAATTTAATTTTCCCGGCACGAAATTATTTATTAAAATTCGAACAAGGCTTTTTCATACGTAAACATTTTTCGATGTAACACTTTTCAAACATTACTCGAATTTACAGTGGTATGAGCAAATATTTTATAATAAATGTATGAAGATTAATGTATGTATAGGCATATCGAGTTATAGAGAAATCTATATTGTATAATATATAATATAACATATATAATTACATATAACATATGTATAATATAACATATATAATATATATATAACATATGTATAATATTACATGTATAATATAATACAAATTTATAGTATTATATAATCTATCATTTATATAATTATCAGTATATAAAAATAAGAGGATATATGAATTTAGGAATCTAGAGATCCAAATCTAGGAATGCACCAATGTATCTAGGGACCTAGTAATGTATCTAAAAACTTGCAATCCTTACTGCACACTTAGTACCCATAAAGAACTACGTTTACCCCATAAAGACCTACATAATTTCCCTAAAACCATACCTAAATGAAATGAATTACTACTAAATGTACTATGTGTTACTATGTTTATTTTTTACGTTGTCGAAAGTTTGAAGTATAATAACGCAAGTCTAATGATTTTAATTACTATAAAAGCTGAAGACCGTAGTTCCTATGAAAAATGATCGATCCGTTTCTTAATAAGAAACTTCAACTCCATACATCAATTATTAACCGGAGAATTTATGATAGGTATATCAATTACGACGTCCGTCGAGTATGCGATACATCAATTACTATCCCGGGAAGAAAATTCTCGACTGGAGTTTGAAGTTTCTCTCGAAAAGTATCGAAGCAAACGATGCGAGATATAAACGTATTACACACTCAAGTTCTATCATTGTTTTCGATAAAACTCTATCGATACGTCAATTAATTAACGTAGTTGCACGTCAGCTAACGAAACTGTAATTAATGTTCAAGTTTGACGGAGCAATTTGTCTTGCTGACAAAGACTTCCGGTAAATCAGATGCATCACGGGTTTATAATTTACCGGGAATATTAATGATTGTCCAGATTGATAAGCAGCCTGCTATTAATCCTTGATAGAATCACGCAAAGAAAAATCGTACAATTTCGTAGTTCAACGGGATTATAAATCATATTTGAGGACGCAATCAACCGGCAAACATTTCTCCGTTTCAAAACTGTACAACCTGTTCCACGTAACGTGAAATGTATTAAAAATAAAAGCCTGTATAAGAAGAATCAAATTACTCGCATATTTCATCTCGGCTTAATTCAATTTTCTCGAAGGGATGTCAGAGAGGCTGCAAAGAACCCGCGTAAAAATGTCCTCCGTCGAACGAATAAAATCAGAATTGCCGTCAGCTGGCTCGAACAGAGAGAAAGCACGAAATACTAAACTTATAAGAAAGAAAATCATTTGATCGCTCCAACAATATTATTAGGGATGTACCAAAGTTCCGTCGTTTACGTTCAAGTAAATATCTTTAGTACAATTTATTAATAATTCTGGTACACCAAGGTTGTTATTAGGGCGCATACTTTATGAAATGTTAAATTTATAAGAAAGAAAATTATTTGATCTCTCTGGCAATATTATTAGGAGTAAAACTTCCATCATAAGCATTCAACTAATAAGGATATTTTTAGTACAATTTTTAAATAAGTCGCACAAAATTTGTTACTAAGGTGCATACTTTATGAAATGTTAAATTTATAAGAAATAAAATTATTTGATCTCCCTATATTTCAATATCTGTGTATAGGTAACATTAAACAAATCTAACATTAAAAAGCAATCTATATGTACCAACTGAGTAGAATTGAAACAAGAATGCAATACCCGTGGAGAATCGGATGTAAAATTGATGCACACGCAGCGAGCGTACAAATCATTTCGATAAATCTAATTACAATCACGATCGGAACGAATGACGAGGAACCAAGAACACCATACGGTCGTATGATGTCATTTTAATGCCTGCCACCGGTCCATTATTCATTTGTTACCACCCTTCGATTAATTATTATCCTGATAAACGTCACGCGATTCGAGTTCCCTCGATAAATCGTTATTCCAACCAGGCCTGCGACCGATGAAACCTGCAATTGATCGACCGCACATCACCGTACCTAGTAATTAACCGACTTCGTTCGATTATTCTTCTTTACATTTTCATTTTTCGAAGATTTATGGTGATCGACTTGCGGTTAGCTGGCTTCATGAAATGGACACGATAGCACGTTCGTTTAATATTTAACGCTGTATCGTTCAATGCAAAACCACGCATTTTTATGGGTAAACCGAAGGATTTTATTTGGAGTTTGCGCAGCTGTCACCGACGAGCTTTATAGGATTAACGTTTTTCAGAGGCCTTTTCAACGAAATACGTCGAAGAGGAACAACGTCGAATTTTGGAAGGCAAAAGGAAGTGAAGGGGGAGACAGAATATTCCGAAATTAACATATGTTAATATATTGTTCTTTAATATTCATATGAAGCTATATGATCGTGTGTTATAATATATGACAGGGTTCTATTGTGACAATAAATGTGTTGTGATTGTTACGAAAGAAAGAAAATTAAGGTATAAAGGATTGGTTCTGGATTAATCAATTAGCAAATTATGTAATTGTTTAGGTAACGTAGAACTTTTTAAAATCATTCAAATTTAGAAATTTGTAAATTTTCGTTTTTTGAAGATATCAAATTTCAAACCACAATTCTTCAATTATTTAACTCTCAAATTTCTAAGTTTTCGATTCTCGAATTTCTAAATTCACGAATTTCTAAATTTTCAATTCTTATACAGCTGAATTTTTTAATTTTCAACGTCCATAAATTCTTCAATTGCTAAATTTTTAGATCCACATTTTCCAAATTATAGAATTCTGAATTTCCAAACTTTCACACCCCAATTTTCCAAATTCCCAATTTCCCAAATCCTCAAATGACCAAATCGCCAACTTCCCAACTCCTCAATTTCTCAAATTTCCAAATTTCTAAATTTTAAATCCCAAAATTTCCAAATCCCGAAATCCTCAAATCCTCAATTTCCCAACTCCATTTTTCAAATTTGCAAATTTTCAAATTCCTAAATTTTCAAAGCCCTATATCCCAAAATCCCTATATCCCCAAATCCCCAAATTTCCAAATCCCGAAATCCTCAAATCCCCAATTTCCCAAATCCCCAATTTCCCAGCTCCATTTTTCAAATTTCCAAATTTTCAAATTCCTAACTTTTCAAAGCCCTATATCCCCAAATCCCTATATCCCCAAATCCCTATATCCCCAAATCCCCAAATCTCCAATTCCCCAATTCCCCAAATCCCTATATCCCCATATGCCCGAATCCCCAATTCCCCAAATCCTCAACTTCTCAAATTCCCAAATTTTTAAATTTTCAAATCCCTAATTCCCAAATCCCTAATTCCCAAATCCCTAACTCCCCAAATCCGTAACTCCCCAAATTCCTAATTCCCCAAATCCCTAATTCCCCAAATCTTGAAATCCCCAATTTCCCAAATTTCCCAAATCCCTAAATCCTAAAATTCGCAAATTTCCAAATGTCCAACTCCCCCAAAACCCTACATTCCCAAACACCCAAATCTTCAAATTCCCAAATTTCCCCAACCCTAAATACGAAAATTGCAAATTTCGCTAAAAAAGCCAAACTAAAATGAAACCTCAAAAGTGCCCGGGGCTCTCAAGTTCTTAATCCGGCACTGTATCTGGATATAAACGCAATAAAACATCCAGCTTTTCGTTACATCTCTAATTTCTGAGCCTGAAATTGACGGGAATAACATCGTACGTTTAATCAAAGTTTCCATCCGAAATGTTTGATCGTTCAAAGACGGTGAGTAACTGTCGCAAAGACTTGATCCGTTTGAAATGAAGTTTCGAAACGAGTGTCCAAGTCATGCTGGAACGAGTAAAATGAAGGATCTTTTGTTAAGAGCGGCAGTAGAGCAGGTAACGCGATATTTTATCAGTTTTAGCGGAAATCAAGCGAAATCGTATAATACGGGCTGCCACTGACTCTCTCCACATTTAGGATTAACTATGACAGGCTTACATTAAACGCTTGCGCCTCTGATAAGAAGGATTTCGCGGGAATCCCTATCCTACTTTTTTCCCCCTTCCTTTGGGACATCTCTAACTCAGATGATCCCCAGATTAAAGAGTGGTTTAGTATGCCTTGTAGATTCGTGACTCAAAGGCAGTTCCTTGCTCAAGGTACTATCAAAACCATTTCAAACTATGTGTTACTTGTTCTCGGTGATAATGAATTATGATCGGATACGTTTGTAGTATCGTGTTACATTGTAGAGTTGATATCGCGTTACTGAATTTAATGTCGGCGGCCTAATCGATACTGTATTGCCTGAAAATTGTGGTAAATTTTCATCAAGTTTGCGGTTCCAGTGCATGCTACCAAATGAACTGTAAATTCAATTTTAATTTGCGTGTACCCAAAATTCACGGGTTTAATATTAATGAGAACGAAATAGTGTGAATTATGGCCAATAATTACCTGGAAAACAATGGAAAATTCTGTATATTGTTCTAAGAATTTCCATTTCGTTATTGTTGCTGAGAGGGTGTTTATCAAATCACAATTCGAAAGTACCTAAGAATACTTGAATGTAAATTCATGCCGTATTATAGAATTTCTATGTACTTCAGTTCTAGTTAGAAGAATTTAAATGTTATTAAATATTAAATTTTGCAAGCTCCTTTTTCGTTCAATAATTGCTATAAAACTATTTTATTACCATTTTCACGCGACTCACGAAATCATATAAATAACATGGTATAATTCATAAATCAGTACGATACAGTTTTATTTAATTGATTTTATGAAATTTTATCGAACGTTCTAAAATTCCGCTGTTTCCGCTGAACTTTTATCGTACAGATTCTAAAATATCCGTTCCATCCGAGGACTTTAAAGAAATTCCTGAGGACAATCTTTTCTGCCATAAAAATTCTACAGGAACGGGTTTCTTTATGAAAGATATAAGTCGGGGAAAAAGTTTGTAAAAAATGAACGGTAACTATTTCGATCCGTGATTGTGTCAAATACAAACAAAATGAAAACTGAAGGAAAAGATCCTAAAAGGGAATACGAAGATTCAGCAGAATCTGTTCGTTTCCTTCGATTTCCATGTGGTAAAAAGGGCTTACACATCCATACAATAATAAGACGGCTTTTGACCAGGTTCGGATAGTGCTCGAAGTCCCGAAGGATTGGCCGGAAAGTTTAGGCGGAACGGATCTGAGGGAAGAGTCTCGCAAAAGAAAAGTAGCTCTTTCAAAGAAATGAAAGGATAGGTAACATCCGCTAATAAGCGAAATCCAGTTGGCGGTTGAAACGGCTAAAACATCGTTAAACTGTTTCAGAATCTTCTTTCTTTTATCGCCACTCGTTCCGCGTACAAGAAGATATCCACGGCGCAAAAGACATTGAAAGGAAACGTGCTAAGTAGAAGACGAATGTTGAGTGCCGGGTAAAAGATGAAACAAGTATTTCCACGGTGGCACTCCAAGGAAAATACGCGTGAGAGAACTTTGCTCGATGTCTTCGACAGAAACGTGTGTTTCTATCTATTATACCGTTCCACCGATTTGTGAATTTTTCGATAAATCTTGCAAGCCTGAGACTGCAATAGATTTTATCCTTTTTGTTAACCACTTCAGCACGACGACCCACTATGGCTTTCGCGAATGTCGTAGATTGCATAGCGCCACTATAGTGACTCACTCTACTGACTCGTTTCAATTGAATGATCCTTTTCATATGTTTTGATTCGCACTTTTTTCACCACGTTTTATAAGGGTGTTAACAAACTCCACAAAAGTACATTACATGTAAATAAAAGGTCCGAGTAGTTTAGGCACCATGGGAGCGCCTCTTTGCACTAATACGATATTGGAAACATTTGTAAATTTTGTGAATTTTCGAAGAAAGTAAATTATCAAAGTTAAAGTACAGGTATCATATCTTTGAGAAAAATTTAATCATCGAAAACTTGATTCCAATGTACTCGCGTGCATTGTCACACATTGTAGTGCTGTGTAATTCGCGTTGAACTCGAACGCCGCGTAAAGTTCAGCCTAAAATGTTAAGCTGTGTTAGTTATTTGGTAGCCAAAACACACTGATAACCGACACAATCTCCAAAAATTCTCTAACATACTTTGTTATGTATATAATGTCCTTGAATCATTTTCTGTCACTAAATTTAATTATCGCAAAAACTCAATAATTCAAGTGTAGCTTGTAACTATCCTCTCGAGTTTAAATACAGGGCTGAACTTGGGGATGTTTATTCTTAGTAAACTATCGAACGGTATGTTACAAAATCGATTAAAACTTGTGTCCACCTTATTTTGCCGTATACTCTTCGCAAGTATTCTAATTTTTCGTCACAGATGTGTTGCAAGAAATAAGTTCCACCCCCCGAGACGCGGCGAAAGTTTCGGTTATTTTCGAAGAATAACAAGTGAGTCTGTAGGCAATATTGAAGTCCTAGATGTCCTGAAGGACTGTACCGAAAACTTTTCCCGATACTAGCCGTTTTCGAACTGCAACGACAAGGGAGAATGGATAAAGCTTTAAAAGAAAAAGGCACTCGAAGTGCACAATGAGATAAAGGAAAGGAACTTGCTGAATAGAGAAGTACTCGAAAGCGAAATATAGAACTGATAAAACGCGATAGCAACAAATGATTTCGACTCGGTATAAACGCGTTAATAAGGACGACGATAATAAACAGTTAACCTAATTGAAAATTTTTAACTGAACGCTGTACACTCTAATTACCCTCTAAAATTTCTGATATTTTGCGAGAAATTGAAAAAATTTTCATCAATTTTCACCATCTGGAGGTAATTAAAAAAAGACATTAACACAAGTTCATTTCGTAAACAAGGTCAGATGAAACATACGTCGAACTTTTATCACATACATGTGATCTCTCCAAATATTATAATAATAATTTATTGCTGATTTGTTACTTATTTACCGACATATAAACCTTGTGCAGTAGTTTCACGCTTTAATTAGTACAGAATAAATCTGTTTTCATGTACAGTATCATAAATTAGGTGATCGTAAATCTTTTCGTACAGGTACTTTTGATGTAGGTGTTCGTATAATCTGTAATAAAAAATTTGAATCAGAAATATCTCGGATCCTTTCGTCGGGCACATTAAATTCCCACGTTCGACTCGTATTTGCACGTTGCTGCATTTATTTCGCCTCGCCTAATCCAATTTGCATTTGCTTCCCTTTACGAGCAACTACTTTTCGCGTCTCGAAACGTAACACACGCCACGGATTCTGTCGTTGGAAATCGAGCCAGCTCGACGGAACTTCCCAACAAACTCTGTCGGGATTTCCAGGATCGTCCTTACACCGGTTACAGACTAGCTTATTATCCGAGGCGATGTAATCGAGCTTGCCACGCATGGGCAAACTCTTCGCCCACGAGTCGGAGAATTCCCTTTTCTGGCGCAGCCTGGCTTTAGAACATTTGCATAACGATACATTGCCGTACTTCCGATCTGCCCTGCGCTCTCTCGTTTCGTTTAATCCTGTTGAAAATCGACTTTTAATTATTGATACGGTAACTCGTGCAACCTAACCCCGTTTCGAGTATCACGTACATTCAGAACTTTGGCACGGTACAAACAGAGTTTGCGATCAAGAATTTCAACAATTTTCTACAACCACTAGGAAAACATACTTCAAATGCAGAACGATTTATCCACTTCGAAGAAGTTTAAAAAAAATGTTTGTAGAGCTAACTGTCCCACGAGAAACATAAGGAACTTTTGTATGCAATTTTCTGTTGGAACAATTGATATTCTGTCGTCCAATTTGAAACGAGTAAATTATTTATCAGGTTTTAAAGGTTGATTTATGATCGGAGAGTAAAAACAATTCCCAGAACCCAATCGAAGAGGAGAGCAAAAAGTTGCTCGAGCCACAGGGAAAATCGTGTGTCATCATAAAAACGGAGATATAAAAGTCTGCGTATAATATGTGATCGTTTTCTTGTCTCGAGTATATTCTTATTCTCTTGCGTTTTACGAGTGGAATTCTTCTTTTACTTATGCTCTTTTCTAGTCCTTGGAATCTTCAGCCATTCTCTCTGGATCAGCACTTCTCCGGCTTTTTCTCTGGAAAGGTCCCATTCCAATATGGCCGATATTCGAAGGTGACCTGATCAACTAAACGATCAATGTATTTCGTTTTGCTCCTGCAACATTCTCTTTGGTCAGTCGATTTCTTTGCTATGCAGATCCAAATTCGTTTTTCCTTCGAATGGTATCTCTAAAATGCTTCCATCTGAATTTGAAGACGGTTGAAGTTCTTAAGCTAACATTTTGACGAATTGCTCTAGATAGAAAGCTAATTCAGTTATTAAACTCTTTAAGCTGTGTTTGAAGTCTTGAATCAGGTTAGATTACGCTGTTTCGGCGAGATACACGGCATGAAAATTTAATTTGACGAAGGAATTAAGCTAGAGTCAAATGAAACTATCCTGGTATTTGTGATATCAAAAAGTTTCGCGTAATAATGTACAGAATAACCGCCTAGTTTCCAACAAGCGTTAAACAACTGACGCATTTTTGAAAGCAGCAAATATTACATGCATAGCGTCCAAGATGACGTTGACCCACTTATGAAATAAGTTTCTGCGAATAACGTGCAATACGGGATTGTTGGTGCAACAAATATTGCTAGCAGCAAATCTCAAAATTCTGAGATTTTTACGTATGCAGGATGCTAAATTTTTTTATTTGATACCTTCAGATGTGCAAGTTTTTGGACTCTGTAATTTTTCATCTACAAATCTCTATGTTCTCAAATTCTTATATCATTAAGGATATTGTCGAACTTCTATATATTCAAATTCCTATATTCTCAAACTCCGATGTACTCAATTGTCTGTATTTTCAAACTTCTGTACCCCAGATCTCGATATTGTCAGATTCCTATATATTCAAATTCCTATATTGTCAAACTCCTACATACTCAAATCCCGCTATCCTCAAACTTCTATATCCTCAAATACCTGTCTTTTCAACTTCCTACATCCTCAAATGCCTATATCCTCAAACTTCTATAACCTCAAGTTCCTAAATTCCCAAATTGCTAACCCCAAATTTCTATACTTGCAAATCCCTAGATTCTGATATTCACATATCTTGAAATCTCAAAATCTCTAGCGTCCCATGTGTCTAGACCCCAAATCCCTAGATTCCTATATCTCTACATCCCCAAATACTTCTATCCCCAAATCCCTAGACCTCCATTTCCCTATATCGTCAAATCGCTATAACCTCAAACCCCCAACTTCACAAATTCTGAACCCGATCTAAAATTTGTAAATCCCCCGAAATCCCTAAAAATTAATAAACAGATCTCTTCCTTCCTTTTCTAAAAAAGAGTGGAATTTATTATCGACTGTTCTACATATTTTTCAAGTCATAAATGCAGTCCCCTATATTCAAAAAGTTTGCATTTATTATTAATAAAATGAATCCGTATATCTCTATTTACCTTGTTACCGTACATCAGGAAAACGATTCGATTTCCATCGAAAACTCGTACGATGAATAGATAATAAATAAAGTAAATTTTGCGTGGAAGTTAGGAATATCGAATGATGACGAGTATAGTCAGAAATCGTAATTGACGAGGCCTCGGTGTTTCATAGAATTAGGTTTCAAGCGAAATGGGTCGTTATTCAATCGTTCGCGGAACTCTGCTCGCTTCCCTCGCGCACGTCGAACTTGTTAGTTAAACTTTTAACGATAGTCCTGTATCGTTTTCGCTAACCGTTCCTGCCGCAGTTCAAGACTTGTTTATTATCCCGTCGATGTAACCGAACATCCCCTGTTCAGCAAGGAAACATCGGAAACTTTTCGTATACAGCGACTTTCAACCATCGTATAATCAAGTTTTCCCTGTGTTTCGATGAATTCATTAGTATCGTTGTGCTCGATTATCATAAGCGTAATACAATTTCCTTATCCATTAAGTACTTGGGACGTACTCGTGTAACGCGCGTTAAAACGCGGTACCGTAACCTTTAGAGATAATCTGTTTAGTTAAATCGGATTTACTAGAGAAAATTGAAAAGCTAAGAGCTCGTACATTCGGTGCGAAATTAGATATTGTAGGCACCATCGTTAATAACGGACAAAATGGCCGCCCGCGATGGACGTCGTGTTTTGAAGGACTATGCGATTAGCGTTACACAATTTTCAAATTTAGAAATTTACAGATTATTCAGTTTATGAATTCTTATTATAGGCATATTAGTTTGGGGATTTTTTAACTTTTAAGGTTTAGAGATCTGATGTTTTTATATTTCTATATTGCTAGGTGATAGAATTACTGTTTCGAGAGATTCAGTTTTCTGAACTTCTGGATTTCCAACTTTGCAAATTCCTAGGTCATCATATTACTAAATTTCTAAATTACTATATTACTGAATTTCTCAATTTTCAAATTACAATATTACTAAATTTCTAAATTTCCGAATTCCCAAATTCCTAAATTACAATATTACTAATTCTCTAAATTTCCAAATTCCTATATTCCTAAATTACCATATTACTAAATTTCTAAATTTCTAAATTCCCAAATTCCAATATTACTAATTTTCCAAATGTCCAAATTTCTAAATTTCCAAATCTCCAATTACAATACTAAATTTCCCAATATCCCAAGTGGCCAAATTCCCATAAATGACCAGATCTAAAATTTCTGATATTCCAATTTCCCGACTAATCAAATGAAATTACTAAAGGTGTAAATTTAAAAATTTGCAATCTCCATGGATATCTGCCACTTCATATCCACGATAAAAATCAAGAGATACTGCTGGATTCTATTTATAAAGTGCAGTGTTACAGTCCAGAGAAATGTCATGCTTCGTGATATCAAACGAACGCGATGATGAAAAAACTGCAACTCTGTCGTTAAATAAACACGGATTAAACCTGCAACATCGTAGTAAAGCAAGAACAGCATGACGAATCGATAGAAAAGTTGCAACGACAGCAATTCGATTATTTCCGTTATAAAACATATACACGAGATAGAATCACGCGATGAGGACGATATACGAATGAATGACGAACATGAATGAAAATTTCGTAAAATTGTAATTTCCGTGCAAAACACGCAAAGCGGTTATGGAATCTTTAAAATACCTCTTTTACACGGTAGCACATTTTGTTCAACAATTTTGACTACACTGTTTCTGTGGAATTTAGAACAAAAACGAGTTGACTGATATTAGATCTCTTTTATTAACCCATTTGTTCACACAAGCATTTTTTTTTTAAAGGGGCAATGATGCTTGTACATATATTCAATACAACTTTATCGAGCAAATAAAACCTTTTGTTATAATAAAAATAATAATACATCTCTTCGTATCACAAACTTTAGTACTGTACTCATATGAGTACACTGGGAACACATGTGTACGTTTCATGTTTTATGACAGTCAATGAATGCAGAGTACTCAAATGAGTACACTGGGGCAAAATGGGATAATACCCATTATTTGAAAAGATATTTAATATTTAATTTGCAAATTCTTGTAAAGGTAAATATAGAAACAGAAATAAGAGAAAGCTTTAATTCAACCCAGCCTAACCTAACAGATCACTCGTTTTCGTTCAGTAATTTATTTCTTGAAGTCAAAGAATGAAATATCTCTACAAATGAGTATTGTCAAAGGCTGTCAAAAGTGTGTAGTCTCATTTTTGCACTCTGACAAAAGGATGTCTATGAAAATAATTCAACTTGTTACATGTCCCTTTCGAATATTATACGCTTCAGACTTTGTCCAGGCGATTCTCATTTCCGGGTCGTTTGAAATCGCATTTGAGTAATTATAAAGCGAAACGCGGCTGGATTACCTGTACACGAGTACTTTGTTACTTGTTCGTTGTAAGCCCGAGAACAATTTGAAACTGACCAACTCTCGAACCACCTAGCCAGCAAACATCCCCTCTGATCCCGATCAAGTATTCAAATATTTCCTCCGCTCTGTGCTTCTTGTAATTGACCTAGCTGTTTCGCGACGACCGTGGATAAATTCATTGTAATTGATCGGAGCGATACTGTAAGTTGTGGAATTTCATAATCTCTGTAGATCTGATGTGCTGAAATAATAGTTAGCATTTCAGATTCGATTTGGTGGCTATAACGATA
Source organism: Megachile lagopoda (assembly GCA_036983795.1). Classification (NCBI taxonomy): domain Eukaryota; kingdom Metazoa; phylum Arthropoda; class Insecta; order Hymenoptera; family Megachilidae; genus Megachile; species Megachile lagopoda. The sequence goes on from CM072800.1 coordinate 11,689,466, forward strand.
TTATTGGTAAGATTCCACGTTTGTACGCTGAATGGCTGGAAACTTTACTTCATTTTGTGAATCGTTAAAATTTTCTTTTATTTTCTGTTATGTTCTCATTTTGTGTTATTCCTGTTATTACACATAGCTGTGTTATGAATATTATACATTGTTAATGACTATTCTTCGTGATTATTTTATTTTACATTCTGCACTTTATGTTAACGTTTATACGACTCGTGTTCTAGTTGCAATTATTTCTTATATTTATGTATTGGTACCTGCACAATAAATAAATAAAATAAAATTACATTAGACGATTCCTGTACTTATATTTATGATAAGCACAAGTAGACAACCAGTTCGTATAAAAAAGTAATCTTACCACAATCTTATACGGTAAAATTTTGGTAGCTAAATACAAAACTTGCTATATGAAAATTAAAGCACCCAATAATATAAAATAAACAGAGAATAAATATTTTTCTTGCAAATAACTCTGACAATTTCACTAGTGCACATATACCATTATTCACATTCGATTGAGCTTCAAAGAAATTTACAATAAAATGTATTTATGACGTTATCACTTCAGACGTTCCTTTGGAAGTATCGCAATTACTTCGATTACATAATTGATCGATTGCAGAGCTCGCAACGATTTCAAGAAGTACGTTGTTGAGTATTTACCGTGAAAGTCAGTGTCCTCGTTGTCTGTTCGTAACGGAAGAACACGAATAAGAAACACCGCAGCGAGGAACAGTTAAAAGAAAAACGAACCGGTATAATGCAAGCAAGAAAGCGATTAAATGGTCACTTGATATCTCGTTTTAGTTGCAACGGGACGGTGGCAACAAATTAAACGCATCGTTTTTCCGGAAATTTCACGGAACCCCTCGCGGCTTAATTAGTTCTTTATGCCATACACCGAACAGGAACACTCGTGATTCGTGACGGTGAAAGAGGAATCGTCTGGCAACGGACAAAAAAGGGAAGGTTCCATAATTAACAGCGATAACGAGGGATCCCGCGAATCTTTCTGGGACAAGACCGTGAAAAATTACGCTTCTGATGTTGCACCCTCGAGACTCGTATGCACGCAGGGGCGCGACGATAGAATACGAAAGAGAGAATTCGAAAGGCGGTTAAAACCGTTTAATCGGATCTTTGATAATTTCAAGGATCTTTTTTTATGCCAATGAAAACGGATTATACGTTTCGGTACATTCCGAGTGGTGTCTTTTGTTCGCGGAAAGAAGAATCTTTTAGCAGCAAGAATTGGGTCAGTTCTCGTCTTACTTTGTCGTGTAAGTGGAGATGGCTGGAAAAATTAAGTATAGAGGTCATAGAGGGAGATTTTTGATTTTATATATGAAATAATAAAATACGTTAGCAATTAATTTCATTTAAAAATGAATCGTGATGCAAATCCAGGAAAAAAGAAAGACTTTAATCTACAAAAGAAGTCTTGTCGATAAACATTCCATTGAACAAATGAAGATATAGCTTTCAAAATTCAGGGCGACTTCATGAAACAAAAAATATAAAATGTCATTTTTTATAAAGGTGAACTTATTAATGCCTGTTGCCTTTGGCATACAGAAATATATTTCTGATCAATTCATTTCTTTAAAAAAACGCATATAAATACATATAAGAAATGAACCTGTACCTGTCAATTATTTTATAAGCTACTGTATCTATACTTGTTAGATTAACTAATGACTTGTACAGTTTATCACAGTCATCTGCCATCGATACAAAAAGAATGTACATATTCAATCTACAATTAATCCAACATACACGTCTTTCAATTATACAATTGTTTATGTCGGTCATTATGAAAGTAGTCTAAGTAAAAATTCTGAAAAAACCAGACCCACCGCTTTAATTTTACAATATTATGAAAAAATCTTTAAAAAAGTCCATAAACAAAATTCACAATGAAGTTCTTACATTGAACGAAACTATACCGATCACGTTCATTTTAATAACAGTGTAATCAATGAAAAGTTTAAAACTTCGACATAGATCTCCATAATCACCAGAGCATACGATCTCTAATTATTTAAACGACGGTGATAACTAAACATCACTGCAAGCATTACCCTTTACCCAGATATAAAGTAACAAGAGTCATCGATTCCGAATCCGGTTCAATGGATCGTGAAGCGATAGCAGATACCGAGAAATCAAATCGGTTACATAATAAGCGTATCTGAAATCAAGTAGGTAGATGTTCGTTGAAAATGCTCCCTTCGACGTAGCTAAGATCACCCTGGGGAGAAGGTATTCCTCGGCGTTGTGCATTTTCCGTGAAGCGGCAGATCCAGCGAAAAAAGGAGAGGAAGGGGAAAGATCGAGGAACATGAGGGCGAAAGAGACTCACCCTTGCCAGAGCAACGGCTGGAAAGCTGTCCCAGGCGAGTTGCGCTTCCTCGCCCGTGTTTCCATGACGTTGACCCGAGAGGATCCTCGCTGCTGTGAGAGTGCTCATCCCCATCCCGTCACCGACGAACAGAACGACGCCCCGCGCCACACCAACCGGCGGCGTCGTCCCGCTGACGCTCGAACTCGCCGCCGACGCGCGAATACGAGCTTCGATCGCGCGTGTCGCCGCCTCATACCAGATCTCCCTCTCTGTGAACAGAAATTTTTCTCGGCTGAGTGGCCGATACCCGGCTACCTATCTTAATTGAATCTATAGTCTCGAAGCGTTACCGTGCCGGCAAAGTCGATCCATTATTGCCGACATTTGCCGCGAGTATTGTTCGGTTATCGTTCTTTGTTGCCGCCTCTGCAGACGCTTGCTGCGACGCGGAGCAACACAGAGAGAAACGTTCTATCTTGATTGCTTGCAAAGATGCTTGGGAATTTTTCGAACTTTGCAACTTTGATGGTTTCGAAAGGTCCGAAAGTTCTTGTGTCCGTTTATTTTGTCGTTGGTGTTGAGGACTCTTTGCACTCGAAGGCAACTCGAAAGAGGACCCAGAGTTCGTTTCATCTCTCGAATTGGTCTATGATCGCGAACTCCAGCTCGAACTTGACACTCGTGGCAATAGGAAAATTACTTTTAAAGTTTTTGCAAAAGTTTTAACAGTATATAAAAACTTTCGTTGACCAATTGAGGAGATTTTCGCCAGACTCGGGATCGAACTTCTTACGGGGACCTCTAGTTTCGATGGAATTCGATCCAATGGGAAGCTACGTGTTATTCCAATGAGAGTTAGAGAGGAAGGTGTGCTCTCGACAAAAAATCTTGGGGAAAATATCGAACATATTACTCCGATATTTGCTTCGACAAGGATGCATCTTTTATGAGATACAAAGAAAAATGTAGAGCTTATTATTAAAGCAAACTTTCTTTTTCCTGGTACATAAAATAACTCTATATGTTAATTTGTATGCAAAGTCATTTCAATCGTAACAAATTTATCGAGTAACATAAACTAATAACAAACTAAAAATATACGATGTATGAATTTAATTAACGAAACAATAATAATTGACAAAGGGGAAATGCGAACTAGTTTATGTGCATTGTACTCTAATCTGTCTAACAGAACGATCTTCTTGCCCATTCTCTGACAATCGACTGATAATAGGTACTGATTTGTATCGATAACGCATATGTCAAAACGTCGGCTAATGAGGAAGAGATATGACATGACTTATCTGATGAGTTATCGGCTTCAAATGCGTTGATTATCCGTATCATCATGACGTACAAGATATGACCGTTCCTGCTGCAGCGATAAATGCATTAACACGATAACTGCTACGGTGAAAATAGCCACCTGTGGCAGCGCATTAAAATCCTAGTTTTTTAATCGAGAAGTTTTAACTCAGTTTTAAATCCTCAAATTGTAACTTTCAATTTGTCATCTTGCATTATTAACGCGTTGACAGACATGTGACCGACGCTGTAAATTCGGTTAAATTATTTACAGGAAGAGACGAATGGAACTTCTGAGGGCACTCAATGTTATCCTAACTGGTCAGGTAAAATACGTTTAACAAAGTTTCGTAAATGGTCGATGTAGTATTAATACCCGTTTAGACTTTGTTATAGATTGAAACTAGAGCAGATTAAAGCATAATGATGAAGGACATTTCGATAGAGAATTAACAATATGTCAACCTCGCTGAAATAATGTTATAGATCGACGTGTATACACATCGGACGCAGTTAACCGATTAAAAATTAATACATATAATAGTAATACTTCTTTCTTATCATATGTGACGTTCAACGTGATGGTCGTATTACCGTCACTAGTCAGCATACTATGTACTTACGAATAGCACTAAAATTTATAAACGTTCAAATCGTAATAGAAACGATGTTAATCTCAAAACGTTCCTTCTTTTCGAGAATCTCGATTTCGTTTGAATTGTCATGTGGCAGTTTAAAACCGCCATTTCTTGACTGCGACAACAACGTAGCCCGCTTGAATACTGCCGAAGAGAGTGGATATCTTAATTGAATCTGTTTGCGAACCGGGATGGATTCAACTGTTTCCGGTAAAGTCGAGTTCACCGTAGTTACACTCGACGAAGGAACACTGCGTCAGGTTACAAAGGGCATACCGTGACCCATAATAGTCGTACGAGAAACGTGGATTTTAATGCAAAGAAATTACGTTAACCGAGGCGAAATAACGGGAAATAGAGCTCTATTATAATAACAGCTAAATTCAAGCAGAATGGCTAGCTTATTGGACTCTTAAAGAGATTTCTATTCAAAGACCTCGTTGCACTTTTTTTTTGCGAGAACAAATTCTTTTCGTGAAATATGTACAAGGTATATTATGATAGAAGATTCAAGACAGAGGAGACAATATGGACATCGTATTTATCGATTCTGTTGCTAAAAAGTACTCTTCAATAAACCTTCTGAACGTGTAGTAACCCGTTGCCATGTAATATAGAGTGATATACCTAAATAGTATTTGCACAAGGACCAAGTACAATCTGTACAACCGAAGGTTGCTAAATACAAAACATACTTAACATTTAAACTCTTTTCATTTATCTAACATTCCAGTAATAATTAGTTAGCTATGACTGACGCAACTGCCAAGAAAGTCACGCGTTAAGGGGTTAATCCAAAAAACACTGTACAATTTAGGAAATATCCAAAACCACTTTCTGAACAATATACATTAAAACAATATACATTTACAGTATGTATTGTATATTAGATGCAATCCAAAAGAACCTTCTCAATAAGATATACGTATATGACATCCATGGAATTCGATAGATATCTATCCTGAAGAAGCAAATTGCAATGTTTGCAAAACGTCGGTGACACAATTCGAAGAGCGACGCAACGAAGACTTGGAAAGTTATAACGAGTAGGTATAGAGAAGTTTCAGCAATAAACACGAGGCTGAATCGACGAAACAAGTTTGATGGTTTTGTATCAGGGACGATTTCATCGAATGCCTGACGACGCAATTGCGACATCGCCGGAAGCGGGTTAGGATGAACGACTGTTTCCTCCAAACTGCAGTAGTCGAAGATGCTGTCGTTACGGTTCACCCAGGAACACCCTGACGACTAGTAACCGCTAATGGGTAAGTTTAAGCAGCTACCATACTCCACCAAACTACCATATCGTGTCGCAATATTGGCCGAACCCGCATTTCCATGAAACTGAGCTTCGATACGCGTCTCGCTGGCTTCGACTGAACCTCTATCTCTAGCTTCGATGAGATACATTCAGAAACTACGGTGGAGGAATATGTTGTATCAAAATTAACTTAATTGTTGCAAATCGAAAGATTTGGGATATAAGGATGGGGGATGGGATTTGGTACGCAAGGATTTGGGATATGAGGATTTAGTACATAGGGATTTGGAATTTAAAGATTCAACATATGGAGATTCGGGATATAGAGATTCGATGTGTAGGGATTCGGCATGTAGGGATCCGACATATGGAGATTCGGCATGTAGGGATCCGACATATGGAGATTCGGCATATAGGAACTCGGAATATAGGAATTTGGCATATAGGTATTCGGCATATAGAAATTCGGCATATAGGAATTCGGCATATAGGTATTCGGCATATGGAGATTCGGCATATAGGAACTTGGAATATAGGAATTTGGCATATAGGAATTCGGCATATAGGTATTCGGCATATGGAGATTCCGCATATAGGAACTCGGAATATAGAAATTCGGCATATAGGTATGTGGCATATATGTAGATATTCGGCATATAGGGATTCGATATATAGGCATTCGGCATACATGAACTCGGAATATAGAAATTTGGCATATAAGGATTCGGCATATAAGTATTTGGCATATAGGAATCCGGGATACAAGGATTTGTCATATAGGAATTTCGAATCTACAGACTCGGGACCTACGAACTTGAGATCTAGGTACTCGAAATCTAGGAACTCAAGATCTAGGGATTCGAGATCTATAGATTCGATATATAAAGATTCGAGATCTACGAATTCAAGATCTATAGGTTAAGAAGTTAAATTTCTAGCAATCTAGAATTACAGAATATGTAATGTGGAAATTTTAAATTTGAGATTGTTAAATCATGTGATCTCAAACGAAACTATTTTATATTTTCATAACAAACATTGTATAATTTAAAGTTTAATTAATGCAATTATTTATAAAGTTATAACAAATGCTAAAATCATGCAAACTGACAATACTCTCATATAGGAATATCTACATATTCCCCTGTCAAGTTTCGATATTATTTAATAACACTGTACATCTCCATTTTTCAAAAACAGTGAATCTCCTCTTTCTAAATCGAAAATCTATGCAAACAAGTTTTAAATATTAAAATATCAATCGGTACCGGATAGCCGATTACTTATGCAAGAATCGATTCGGCTCCGACTATTTCCTCGAATTTTCGACATAAATAACAAAGAACAGCGAAACAAATAGTTGCTGTTGTACTTCGCATAAATCGTAAACACGGACCATGTATCGACTCAACAAAAACGTTTTGGAAAACAAGGATTCAAAAATTAAACAATTAATCTGCAACACCGACGCGGCACAGCGTATCAATCGTGCGATTCTGACGTGCACATTCAAGCAACGTAGCTCCGTTAATTGACGTTCGATACAATGCCGGATTAAAATGGACGACGTTCTCCGCGATGAAGTTTAATTTCTATTTCGGTGCTCGAGGTCCGAACAGAATCTCCGGCATCGTTGAAGATATGAATTTTGCAAATCTGCGGAATCCGCGTGCAGCTGAAGCGGTTTTACCGGTGTAGTATGTCAACTCAACGGCGATTAATCCCGCGGAAAACAAGGCGACAAAATTTACGTTTCACGAATTCCGCGTGAATTTTACATTAACGCTTAACCAGACTCGAATTTCGTCGGATCAGCGATTTCGGCCGTGACACTCGAGCGTTTTGCATTACATGTTTTTCCACCGGTGTAATTTGCGTCAATTTCCGTTATTTCCGAGCTGGATATCGCGTCAAACTGTTACAATTTCTCGACGTTTCAACGTTGCAAGAATTTAATATCTCTTTCAATTTGCGACCTTTCACCCGTATATTTCCTGCTATCTATAACTGTTCGACTGTTTAATTTCAGATTGCGTGTCAGCCGTCTGTCTCAGATAAACTGTGATTAAAATATGCATCTAAAAATTGGCTTCTATGAAATAGACATTTGAAAATAAGCACGTAGAAATTAATATCTCTGATTGAAAATTTAATTGAAGGTGTAAGAAAGGAAGTGTCTAAAACTGAACATCTTGGATTGAGAATTTAACCTCTTAGGCGCCACTATAGTGGCTTTCGCCAATGTCGTATATTGCATAGCGCCACTATAGTGGCTCACTCTACTGACTCGTTTCAATTGAATGATCCTTTCCATATGTTTTGATTCGCACTTTTCACCACGTTTTATAAGAGTATTAACAAACCCCACAAAAGTACATTACATGTAAATAAAAGGTACCAAGTAGCACCATGGGAGCGCCTCTTTGCACTAATACGATATTGGAAACATTTGGAAATTACATATTTTGTGAATTTTCGAAAAAAGTAAATTGTCAAAGCTAAAGTATATGTATCATATCTTTGGGAAAAATTTAATCATAAACACTTGATTCTAATGTACTCGCTAGAACAGTATTGCTAGCGAATATTAAGCATAGTAATGCTGTTTATACATAATTCAAACTCTGCTGTACAGAGAAGCAGAGTAAAGTTTAGCCTTGTTTAAGAGGTTAAAAACAGATATAAGAAAAGAAGTACCTAAAACTGAGCATCTCTGAGAACATAAAAACAGATGTAAAAGAAGTACTTAAAAATAAATATCTAAGAATGAGTCTACAATTTTACGTTTTTCGAAAAAGTAAGAAAGGCAACAAAAATTATAGTATTATCTTTCCTTTCCGATATATTCTCTCTTAAGCATTCATTTAATTTTCCACGCTCGAGAAGAAATGTCTTCTCTTTGCCTTCAAAATACGCTGAAATTGCATACTTGACCTATTTGTAATCCGTAAATCAATTCCCCCACTACATTTTCTTTTGTATTAAAGAGAAAATAATAATGGAACGAAGCCAGGTCTTGGCTACGGGAATATTTCAACGTTCTTGGTCGAATATTTGAATACTCGAATGTTCGAGTCGTAGAATTATCCAAATTTCTAATCCGAGTTCCTCTGATTTTCGAACATCACATCCGAATTCTACCGGCATTCGAAAATACAAAGTATGCAAATTATTTAAACTAGTCGATTAATTAGTTAATTAATTTGGAATTTTTCAAGTTTTAACACTATACCAAAGTCAATTGACCATTTTAGAAGTTTATTTTAAGTTACAAAATCTGCTAAAGTTTTCTTGAAATCTATGTTGATTTTTATGAAGATAAAGAATTAATGTGTATAATAATTCACGTCTGATCGTTTGTTTCTTTATTTCTCAACTTCATTTCTAATTTCAAAATAAGTGTACATTATACGCTGGTAGGTTTAGTGTTAAATCGGAATTCCATCGAATTTTTCAATCGGGAATTATTTAATAAATTATTCAATCGAATTTTTGTATCTCTACTTTCAACAAATACCACTTTATTCTTGCACCAATATAAAACATACTGTGTATAAAATTGTCTAAAAATCAGTCCACACAAATTTCGTATAGCTTTCGAACATTAAAAATCTTACGACAAAATCAGTTTTCAGTCAACTACGATAAAAAAATGTCAGAGAATTATTTTCCATTAGAAACTAAGACTTGACATTCTTGAATCGTTCGTTTTGAAACTTTTTCGAACCGCGCTGTGTAGCTTTGCTCGCACGTCATAGGCGATTTGAAAGCAAATTCAACGACCTGTTGAACCGTTGTTTGGTTTGAAAACAATAAAGGCGTAGTCAAAATTAGAAACTGTCGGTATTGACTTTTAAAATTCGACCGTAGAAATTTTAATCTCGAAGAGGTACGCTCGAGGCATTTTCAATAAAAACCAATTATGTAGAGCACGGGAAACGAAAAAAAGAGGAAATGTCCACAAAGGAAAAAAGTACATTGATGTTTCAATCGATTTGCTCGCACATTTATCTCTCGATAAAATCTATCGAAAAACAATATGAAAACTTCAAAAAATGGGGTGATATTTTTGTCGTTGTAACGTATGTGTAACATGTGTATGAAAGAGAAACGAACAAGAAATTCTTAAAAAAAAAATGTACACCTTTTTGTCGATACATAATTATAAAATACTATACACATGTAGATTAATTAGCGAGATATTGTCAGAGGAAAAAAATCGATATTCGATATTTGTATCGTTGTAACGTATGTGTAACACATGTGTATAAAAGAGAAACGAACAAGAAATTCTTCCAAAAAAATGTACACCTTTTTGTCGATACATAATTATAAAATACTATACACATGTAGATTAATTAGCGAGATATTGTCAGAGGAAAAAAATCGATATTCGATATTTGTATCGTTGTAACGTATGTGTAACACATGTGTATAAAAGAGAAACGAACAAGAAATTCTTCAAAAAAAATGTACACCTTTTTGTCGATACATAATTATAAAATACTATACACATGTAGATTAATTAGCGAGATATTGTCAGAGGAAAAAAATCGATATTCGATATTTGTATCGTTGTAACGTATGTGTAACACATGTATGTGAAAGAGAAACGAACAAGAAATTCTTCAAAAAAAATGTACACCCATTTATCGATACATAATTATAAAATACTGTACACATGTAGATTAATTAGCAAGATATTGTCAGAGGAAAAAAATCGATATTCGATATTTGTATCGTTGTAACGTATGTGTAACACATGTGTATAAAAGAGAAACGAACAAGAAATTCTTCCAAAAAAATGTACACCTTTTTGTCGATACGTGATTATAAAATATTGTACATATGTAGATTAATTAGCAAGGTAGAGGAAAAAAATCGATATTCGATACGTTGATTAAGAAAAACCAAATGTTAGAAGCTGATTGGCAGCGGAGACGTCTGTGCATGAAATATTTGATTTGCAACCCTTCTCCCTTGTTGATTCGCGCCGAAGGTGGAAATTTGATGCTTTCGAAAGAAGTGCAGAGATTTATAACAGCTCGAAACACAGGAATCGCGTCGACATTTATTTTGCCACGAGATTCTGATAAATATTTGCGTGTTTGTAGATTAAAGTCTGCTCGATTTGTTTGAACTCGTTTTCACGATATTTGCAACGAATATGAAATTGAATATTTATAAATAAATACCTTCAACAATAGGACGTGAATGTATGAAAATTCGTTCGTGCGTAATTAAGATTGATTGAAATTTCGTTGTAAAGGGGCACGTATTTAAAGAAGTAACATGCAATGAGAACGTCACACAGAGCACGCATTTGTCACGTATTGTACCTGTGCAATATTAATTTTAAACAGGCTCCTATATCAATGAGAAAAATGATCGGATAAAATAAAATTTATCCTTTTTGTTTAATACAATGTTGTAATAATTTTCGTGACAATTAAGAAATTGCATAATTGTCTAAATTTCCCAATTTGAAAAATTCTTAATTTTCTGCCTTTTTATTTTCTGATTGACCCTTTCAATTTTCTAATACAGTAATAAAATAAATTTACACCTTTCAATTTATTTTGTATCAAACGAAAGAATTTATTTACAACGCAATTTTATAACTTAATTAGATCTTTTTATCTTGAAAACAGTAATAAAATAAAGGTTCACAGGTTTTTTGTAACATAAATTTTCAAGAAAAGAGTAATATGGATAACTATATATACAATTTTCAAAGAATGCAGTAGGTTTTAATGCATTTAACAATAAGACAAAGAGCATCGAGTAATTTAAGTGATACAGATATAAGGTGTTCAACTTTTAAATAGGTCATGGTAGATTTTATATTATCCCAGAATAAAAGAAGGGATTATAAAAAGAATTTCCGTCATTTTTAATTGTTGGCTGACTTCATTATCTTTGAAACAATAGGAAAATACTAGAGATGCTTTTTTTTGTTCGTTTTCGGGCGGGACTATTGAGATAAGGGTGACGTGGAATGCTGAAAGACGGATTTAATGTTCTATTAAAAGACTCAAAGGCCATCTAGGGACATGTTTAGGGAGATTGTAGAGACGTTTTAAGAAGAGTTTAGAATAGCCTAGGGAGAGTCAGAAGATAGCGAGACTCTGAAAGAAACAGAGTCTAAGGGGTTAAAAGTTTATAAATGTAGGAATGTAGAAATGTAGGAATGTAGACATGTAGAAATGTAGAAATGTAGAAATGTAGAAATGTAGAAATGTAGAAATGTAGAAATGTAGAAATGTAGAAATGTAGAAATGTAGAAATGTAGAAATGTAGAAATTTAGGAATGTAGAAATTTAGGAATTTAGAAATTTATAAATGTAGAAATTTAGTAATTTAGAAATTGAGAAATTGAGAAATTGAGAAATTGAGAAATTTTGAAGTTTATTGTAGAAATTTATTGTAGAAGTTTAGAAATGTAGAAATTTTGCAATTTTGAAACTTAGAAATTTAGAAATTTAGACATTTAAAAATTTAGAAATTTAGAAATTATCTACCCCCCTATAGGTGTAGGTCTACTACCACAAAATTTGTAAGTAGAAGTAAGGACCAATTTAAGTGATATAAGTCCATCATTAAACGAACACCTGCATCTTCTGCAGTCGACTGCTGTTGTTTCAAAACCTCCACAGCGATGTAACAATAAAATCAAAAGTATTACATGAAACTACCCTTAAAACGGAGAATACACGTATTCCTTAACACTGGATGATTTATTATTCAAGTTTCATGACAAAAGACAGTGTAAGACCGTAAGTATCCACGTGAAAGAGGTATTTCACTCGTAAAGAAGATATGAACCATAACTGCATAAGTATAATAGCGAACACCATGGGATATCAGTAATGCGACTTAATACTGATAAGAACCGTTGAAAAATGAGAGAAAGATGAAGGAAAGGAAATAGTCGAAAGACTCCTCCGGGAACTTCAGATAACTTTGCCAAAGTACAATACTTGTCTCAGGAGAGCTCCTAAGAAAGCAGATAAATGGTTTTAATAGAATGAACCCCCGGGATAACCTGGCCCTTTGGGATACAGGCCTAATATAAAGTTAAAACACACGATAGCTACGAAAAACTCTTTCCAATTTTTTAACAACCCTTCGTTAATTTCCTAATCTTTTTATCTTTTAGCCGGTCTTGAGAAATTGTTGATTATTCTCTATACCTCGGCAATACTTTTAAATCATATACCAAATAAATTCAGCATACTATATATTATTCAATTATATTTCAATGAGATACTAGTTGTGAATTTCGGAATTTGGAAAATTTAGTTTAGAAAATTGAGGCACTTGTGGATTATATCAATTGAAAAAGTTTAAGAATTTGGACATTTCAGAAATGCAAGAGATTGAGAAAGCTAAAAAATTTATAAATTCGGACATTGAGAACTTGTGGATGTAGGAAGACAATTTTAAGAATTTTCACATGTTAAAAATACAAGAGACTGAGAAATTTGACAAATCGGGGAGTTTGAAAGATTTAGGAACTTGAAAAATAACAAAATTTGTGGATTTAGAAATTTGACAAATTTTGGGATTTGAATATAGAAATGCAAGATTGAGAAATTTGAAAACTTGAGGAATTTGACAAAATTAGGAACTCGGACAATTGAGAAATTTCTATATTTAGAAATTTGACTTTAGGAAATCGGACATGTTAGAAGTGCAAAAGATCGTGAAATTTGAAAAATTACGAAATTTTGAAAATTTAGGAACTCGGAGAATTGAGAAATTTATGAATTTAAAAATGTGAAAAATTTAGAAATTCATAAAATGAAGGAATCTGAACCTAAAACTTGAACAAACAGAAACGCGAAGACGCATAGGCACGCGAAATAGCAAAATTTGTTCGTAGCCACGTTCAAAGAGAACGTACGTCGGTCCATGTGTACTCGTTAAATTTTGTAGAATTTCACGGGAATCGTGAAATGGCGTTAATTCGTGATCGAGGCTGGACAGCGACGAAACAAGCTGAAGCTCGTGCAGCAACGAGCTTACTATAGGTCCGCAAAAAGCTCGATAAAGCGCGACAATGTTATCGTCTGTCTCCCGGAAGCTTCGTTTCTAGCAAAAATGTCCGTGCAAACAATATTTGCCGGCCACGTATCTCGGCGATTTTCTCCTCTAGAAGTTTGCAGGGGAAATTAAGCGTCGATGAAATCCGCTTTGTGGTTGATTGCCGGGATCCCATCCACGCTCCTTGGCATAATTTACGCTTCAACTTATTATGTCGCTGTTGCTGCGCAAGCAAGTTGTGACAAGAGATCATGGTTCATGATCGCGATAGGTTGTTGCGAGTCCCACACTGGTATCGCGTACTTGTCGATGCTTGCCTGCAGCTGCAACCTACTTCCTTTGACAAGGAACGGAAACCGGATGCGAATATCGGGCCGCCAATGACGACCTTATTTTTTTAGTTTTTTCTTTTTCGCCAGCTTTTCTGAACCTACGGCTACCTCGCTGCCATTTTAATTACGTGACTAATCGGAGCTGGCTGCCTCTGGCTCGATAACCTTTGAGGATTGAATAGCCTGACGAGAAGGATCGATTCGGCCGGAAATGAGCGAAAGAAAGCGATCGATTGATATTAATTCGCATTTTATTCGGATTTACTTGAATTCCTTGCAAAACGAATCGCTGAATTACCGCGTCCGTGATCTATTTGAATGATCGTTCATTTTCGAAGTTGGCTGGTTAAATTCCTCGATGAAATTTTACAGAAAAATTGTTTTGTAATGGTAGAGTTATGACGAGTTATTTTGTGCGGATTTAAACAATTATTATTGAAAATTTTAACGAAATAAAATTACTTCAGGAATAACATCTTTTAGATGTTGAATTAGGGACAATTTTTAATGTACCTAATCACCTATCTTGGAGTCATACTTTTCACAAGATTTTTCATTTACGATTTTAATTTGAAGCAAAACATCGATGGTTTGTATTTCCCTTAATTAATTTACTTCTTCAAAGCATCGCATTGATCTAACTGACTCCACGGATGCAAACCTTTTGTGTTACAAGAATCTCATCAAGCATTGCATCTCCTGTGGCATAATTAGTATCAACAACGGCACAGAACAATTTCAGTGTTCAGTCGCACAATCATGAACACATGCTAATTAGTTAACCAGTTTGCTGGTCATAATTAATACGGTCCTAATGAATATTCGCCAACGTGATCGAGTTGCACCAACTTGGTACCAAGTTTGCCCTGACACGAACCTGCCTCAATCCTGAGGGATTCCTGTAAAACTTTGCGGCACCAGTTAAATGGAGCATACCAGGGAAAACGTGGATGGTTTCTTGGCCCATTCAGCCAAATGACGGTGGAATCAATAACAAACTATCTCGCTGAATGATTATAATCTTCGTTATAATCTCCATTATAATCTTAGTAATTTAACTTTTCTTTAAATTAAAACAAAAGTCTTTCGTTCAAATTTTGACTGACACTAATTATAACTAAAAGAATAGTTCATTTACAAAGTAACTATCCTATTATTTTTACTATTTTTTTAAACTATTTCAATCGTGACCAGATCTTTGAAGTGCACAGAAGTGGTCTAAATATCGATTACCACTTTTATTTCAGGGCATATTGCCAAGTCCGTTAAGTATTTTTTAAATCTAACGTTTTAACGTATGTGTAACATATGTTGATGTATAGCTAAAATTAGCTGAACTTATGTTTGCTATAAATCGTGTTTGTTAGACTTATATTATGTTTGAATTATTTAAAATAAAAGTGAGAAGAGTCTAAGTCTTGAATCTATAAAGAAAGTAAGAGTGCAAATTTTCAGGTTGAAATATTTAAAAGAATGTTCATAAAATAAACTTGAATACTGATTAATTTATAATAGTTATAAATGTATGTTTTTCATAACAATAGATTTAACATAGACACTTCGTCCCAAGCTTCATACCAACATTTTCTTGTATTTCGTTAAATATGCTTTGGAGTAGTTCTGGGTCTGAAATCTACCAAAGTGGTCTAAATACTAAATAATTCATGAAACTAAGTATCCCATATTTAGACCATTTGCTCAGGGACACTTAAAGCAGTGGCAGTCATAAATATACGATGGAATTCGTTACATAATGAAACTTTTAATGTTGGTAGTATAATGGTCTTAACAAATTAGCTCTCAATTTGTACATTGAAACATCGTTAAAAAATAAAACAAACACATCGATAAAGTATTTCAAGATAAAAAAAATAAAATCACATGTTCTACAAGATGTCACGTTAATAATACCAAACATAAGTGTCATAAGTTAGACTTTTTCCTCAACATCTCTTCCTGAATTGTAGTTTTAATTTCACTAGAAACCCCTAACATAATCCTATATTTTTACAAAGTCATATTGCATAAAAAATAAAATTCATAATCCCAATATAAATCACAAGGATACAATATGCAAAGATAACAAGTGTGATTTTGCTCCTTTTTTTATCGTATTATTTATATAAAATTCCAGCGATAAGAATCTACACTCTACATTCTAAATCTATTCTACCATCCGTGTTCCATTCGACGTACGAACTTTCCGAGAGAGTTGACAGGACAAAAATTTATTGATCGCGATAATATCTGAATTCGATAGCTACGAACGGATCATGGATTTTATTTATCGTTATCGTGTTATCGTGGCCAACTACATAAAGCAAAATCGAGAGGTGGTTGCTGGCAAAAGCTTTATTGTTCCACCAGCTTTATCGTACATCTACTTTTTCGAATTACCTGTTCGGCGTTCGTTTTTCGTGTCTCTCACGTTTTATTGATACTTTGAATCCATTTCCTACGTACACCGTTCTGACTGTCGAAGTTACAGTTGATGATGACGTTCTCATTTGTCTTCGACTTCAAATTTGAGCATCGAGGTGAAATTGGGACTTGTATGATGGATATCGCGTTGGAATGTTGGGACATAGGTAGTTAGGTTCTTTAGAGTTTAAAGACGTAGAAATTTGGGATCATAGGTGTTTAGCAACTTTCAGATTGGGGGATGCAGAAATTTAGGGACATAGATATTTGGGCACTTTAAAGTTTGAAGATGTAGAAATTTGGGATCATAGATATTAGGGGACATAGGTAGTTAGCGACTTTAGGGTTTGAGGATTTAGAAATTTGGAATCGTGGGAATTTGGGGACATAGGTATTTAGAAACTTTAGGGTTGGGGGGTGTAGAAATATAGGAACACAGCTACTTCAGTACTTTAGAGTTTGAAGATGAAGAAATTTGGGACCATAGGTATTTGAAGACATGAGTAGTTAACGACTTTAGGGTTTGAGGATTCACAAATTTGGGGATTTTAGAGTTTGAGGATGTAGAATCTTAGGAACGTAGATATTTAGGAACTTTAGAATTTGAGGACATAAAAATTTGGGGTCGTATGAATTCAGGAGTATAGGTATTTAGAGGCTTTAAGTATTGGTGATGTAGAAATTTGTGGTTGTATTTAGAGATTTTAGTATTTGAGGATGTAGAAATTTAGAGTCGTAGGAATTTATGAATAAAAATATTTAGATACTTTAAGAATTGAACGTACATTCGGGGTCGTAGGAGTTGAAAGACTTTTAAGAATTAACTTGTAAGAATTTAAGAACATAATTTGAGAAAATACTTGTGGACCTTGGAAAAACGTTTAGATTCTGAAATCTACAAATATGACACTCTCGTGGCAGTCCAGAAATTTGGGAATATAATTTGAAAATCTACAAATTCGTATATAACAGAATTTGAAATTGCAAATTTGCCAGACTCACCCCAAGCAAAAAAATGTATAAACTATCACAGTTTCGTTGCGAAAGCAGAATACCTGAATGAAATTCCAACACATTCCGGTGAATCGAATTCTATCGGCAAAATGTTATCTAGAACCCTGCGTTCTTCTGGAGCAAGGATTGTCACATCGTCAGATTTGAAATTCGAATTCCGCGTTAAAGATTCCTCGCACTGGAATTTCGTCGAACAACAAGATGGACGTAATTCTTAGCCGCGCCTACTTTTCGTCCGGTGAAAAATATATTCCCCGCGGATATTTAAGGCAATCGGTAAAATATCTCGACGGCATCCCACCGGGAATTTCAACCGCGAGACTTATGCGGTATACGGCATACGAATGTCGAAATATATCTGGGAATAAACCTAGCAGGGTATCGGCAGTCTACGATCTCACGTTCTGACTTCCAATATTTCGGTAAGGATACGAGTATCAGGCTTTTAAAGAGGAGCAAATATTGGCCGAGCCTCCTGCACGGAATCATCGAATTACCTTTTGTCGAACGTAAAAGAATACGGGCATCGAAATGTGCAATGGGATATTTCTCAGAGTTCTCGGTTAGAGAAAAAAAATTTCAATTTAGTACGTGTCTCGTTCGCAACGTGGATAGTTCCTTCAAGAGATGTAATACCACAGAATAAAATGGGATGAAATATGTACTGTAAACGAAGGGTTTATGGATTCAATACTCTACAAATCATTTACCAATGCTTGTGGTGGATCATTCGCTGGAAATGAGAAAAATAATGGTGTGGACATGGGCGTAATCAGACGGGGACCAACCTGGGTCTTTATAAAAATATCCAATTCTCTAGAGATTCTTTATGAAGGGGTCTACAAAATTCGTGTGGAAGAAGGAACGTAGGGGCTGGAAAAGTTAGAAAGTTTTGGACTTGCATATTTGCAAATTTTCAAGTTTTTGAATACACAATTCCAATTTCTCAAATTATCACATTTTCGCAATACTCAGTACCCACAAATTCCCTAATTTGCAACTTCTAAACACCCCAAATTTTTACATCCCCAAAATTCTCACTCCCCAAATTTCCATCTTCCCAAAATTCCAATTCTTGTATATTCCAACTCCTCAAATTTTCATACCCCCAAAATTCCAACTCCCCAAATTCCAATTCTTGTATATTCCAGCTCCCCAAATTTTCACACCCCCAAAATTCTCACTCCCTAAATTTCCACCTCCCCAAAATTCCAATTCTTGTATATTCCAACTCCCCAAATTTCCACACCCCCAAAATTCCAACACCCTAAATTTCCACACCCCAAAAATTCCCACTCCCCAAAATTTAGAAAGAATATAAAAACGTTGAACATGCCCATCTATCAAAATCGATAACCGCGATTTGTAAAGAAGTCAAACAAGAATTGATCTTTAAATGTGAAAACCCGTTGTGCATTGTCGATTAAGTAAAGTATTTTTGAACGATTTTCATTGTAAACATTTGCTACGAATTTGCAGTGAACCAATAAAATGTTCAACCCCTCTGTGTTTCGTTGCTTTTATTTTAATAACAACAGCGTCATCGGACATCGAGTTTAAAACTCTGTTTTCGGTTCACGCTTGTACACTCGGGATGCGGGTAAACCGCTTGCAATTGTGGAGATTAATTTCCACGCGTATTCACGAGGCTGGTAAAAACCAACGTACATTTCGAGATCATTTCCGTGATGCACTTCCATCATATTCAATTAAATGCCAATGAAGCGCTATCCATTTTCCCGATTCAAATTGTGACAGTTTACAGCTTCGAATCGGGTCGAAGCAAATCGTAAATTTGTTATTATTAAGAAGGAAACGGTTATTATTAAAACGGTTCCACTGCAATGTACTCGTTGATTGTAATGACTTTGGATGGAATTACATTTCTGGATCATTTTAGATTTCGAACTTCTGAGTATTGAAATTTTGAGTATGGTCTTTTTTCAAGGTAAATGTCGAATGAATTGGAGTTATGTTCTCGATATCATTTGTTTTAATAATGAATTTTGACTGACACCAATATAAAGAGTGTATACAAAGTAGGTATATATTTATGAAACGTCTAAAAATCGGTTTTATGTAATCCAAAAGCTTTCAGATTATATATACATATATATATGTTAATACGACAATTTTCTTTTACACAACTTATTGTTTACATAATCCCTTACCAAAAGCTGACATCATTGAAAATACGAGGATATATTTACGCAACACACGGTAGCAGTTAAGTATATTGCACTTGTCAACTCTCGGGATGCGGACAGTACTCAAAATGGCTGATCTTAAAATGGCCGATCTTAAAATGGCGAAAACGGTTTCCTTCAGAAATCTGTGAAACCCGACCTAAGGAAAAGTGACAATTTTTAATCGGACGATACCGTCGTGTTTAAGGTTCGTAAATAACAGAACGGTTCAACGTGTAAAGTCGGAATTACCATTTTCCACTTAAACGGTGCACAAGTTTTCCGCTATCTGTCGATACAGGCTCGAGCGATACGAGCATAGCTGCAACACGAACTGCCGGAATTCGGTGTATCTCAGCCATCGCACGCTCAATTTAACAGAGTGTCACGCGTCAATTTATCCACGATAAAATATCGCCGTGCGCCATTGTGGCCGTGTCACCTCGACGAAGTCGATTTGCGGTATTAATATGGATGCACGAAAAATCGTGAGTCGGTGATTTAATTAAATTGCGCCGATGGAGGGTGGTACTTTGCGCTGGATATTTTCAATTTCACTTTGATGAAGATATCTAATGGACGTTCCTCCGTTATCGTTCGACAACGATCTATCATCTTTCCTACTCCCCGTTTTGTATCTATAATTCAGTTACCCCAAGTGAAACATGATAATTCTTAACACGTTCGGGCATAAGGTAACAGGTGCAGCTCTGCCCGAGATAAGGGGAGGTCGTAAATTAACGGAGTTTTTCTTGTTTCTGTTTGCTTATCTAAAACTAGTATTATATGCAAAAACCGCGTGTTGCGATAAAAAAAGTGTACTTCTAGAACCACAGTGTAATCCTTAACCCTATGGCCTACAATATTGCGTCACACTCGTGACGCACATTACAGTTTATAACAAACCGACCTCGTATTTTCACTACAATTGAATTTTTCTTTCGATTCTAATTATGATCAAAACTGAATGCAAAATGTACCCAACTTTTTAATTTTCTTTATTTCTGTTTACGTTGCAGCAATTAGTCTTCACGCTGCCTAAGAATTTATAGTTTAAGGGGTTAAATACTTTCAATAGGTACGATTACATCGCTGTATCTCGAATAAAATTTTTATTCAAGAAAGGCGATATTTCTTCTGCGACCCCTTCACACCTTAAAACGACAGGGTATAACATATTAAAGTGTAGCTCGATCGAACATGTCTTTTAGGATAAAGAAAATAAAGATGGTTAAAAGCCTTTAACATTTTCGAGAAAAATTTGTTATTAATCCACGTTTTCGTCCGAAATATATCGAAAAAGTCAGACTATTATGACCAAAAAATCTACCAAAAAGTCTGAAAAATTGCCAATATCTACGTACAGTATAATCCCTCTTTTTCAGCATGAATATTTTCTGCACTCTATAACAGTCTTATATTTTGTCACCCTTAACGAGAAAATCTCAAAATTATACATACTTTGTCACTGTCAATTTTCAGAACACTTTCCACTAAATATAGAAAAATGGAGTTGAAAATGTGGTAACTCGCCGTTAAGATACAGGGTAGAATTTACACGATGTGGATTTTCGATAAGCTATATCAGAAAATCGGATGAAGCACAGTTTTCCTTATCCTGTTACATCCGTTATGCATAAACATCTCGAAGTGAATCCGAAATCATACTTTGACGAACATCTCGGTTATCGTTGACGCTCCAATTCAATTATCCCAACGCGACAAGCAGCTGTCACACGTTTCGCGAGTCTGAAGAAAACCGGAGCGACGCAATTTCTCCCAAGTATCCTGCGAATAACTCAGTGTCTCCCCGGAGATGTTCGCAAAACGATTTCGAGAAGAGGTATAATTGCAAAATATCGATTTGCGCCGACGATAATTGCCCCGGTGGTGTATCAAAGCGCGTCACCCCGAAAGTTAGACCTTCGTATCTAACTTTCACAGAGCAACGTAATATTCCGGAGAAAGATATATAGGTTAGAGACGTGTGTATTCGTTAGCCGAACACAGAGTCGCAAATTCGTGCACAGAGCTTCCCGTTGAGATATTAATTTACAAGGCCGGATTACAAGTAACATATGCTACTATTTCTGTGTTACCGTGGCTACGTGTCGCAACGGCTGTCCGCGAAATCTCTTTGCGAGAATAACGTTATTATCGCGTTACTTCAGACACAGGGGTCATTTGTATGCAAATCGATGCGCGA
Source organism: Megachile lagopoda (assembly GCA_036983795.1). Lineage (NCBI taxonomy): Eukaryota > Metazoa > Arthropoda > Insecta > Hymenoptera > Megachilidae > Megachile > Megachile lagopoda. The sequence continues at coordinate 11,711,228 of CM072800.1, forward strand.
GAAAATCCTCGCTCCGTTTAATGCGATAATTTCCTCAGCGCCCTTTCGAATCCCCTCGGTTTTAGTTCTTCGCGGGAAATTTCAACCGCGAAAACACCGTATTAGCCCGATTATGGGGGGATCAAGTAGTTGGCGAAGAGATCACGGGCTATGTCGTCACGTGCACGGTGGAAAACTATTGGAGATACACGGACATTTCGGGCTTAGAAATTTTGTAATTTGGGTATTTGGGAATTTGGACATTTGTGGATATGGAAGTTTTCAAACTTGCATATTTGCTGGTTTCAGTATTTGAGAATATTGGGAAATTGGGGATTTCGAAGCTTACAAATTTTACAAATTTGTGATTTGTTTACAAGTTCAGAACTTTTGGACATTTGATAATTCAGGTATTTAAGAATTTGTGAATTTGTAAGGTCAGAAACTGAGACATTTGGTAATTCATATATTTAAGAATTTATGAATTTGTAAGTTCAGAAACTGAGACATTTGATAATTCATTTAAGAATTTATGAATTTGTAAGTTCAGAAACTGAGACATTTGTTAATTCATTTAAGAATTTATGAATTTGTAAGTTCAGAAACTGAGACATTTGGTAATTCATATATTTAAGAATTTGTAAATTTATGAGTTCAGAAACTCGTACATGTCGGGTGTTCGAAAATTCTATAAATGACACACTTTGCAATTTACGTAACCCTTAGAAATTCGAAAATTTGTGGGTCTGGAAGTTTCAATAACACAAGAATAATCGCAAGAACATATTTTCTTGGAAGAAAACAAAAAGAAAATGGTATCGAATTGAACTAGTCCATGAATTTCAATGGCTGGCGTCTCTCCTACCGAAACCTACAAATCCTACAAACGGAAGAAAAGATAAGCGAGACTCGGCTTCTTTTAAGACTGAAGGATTAACGCAATGCCAATTTCAGTTATAGTAGCCACCAATAGAAGAACATAAACCGGTGGGCTGATAAGCGACGAAATGTCGATGAAACGAGCGGAAAACTCGAAAACGTGACCAGCTGAGGTTACACAACGGGGTTACAGCTGGTTTACACAACTTTCTTCATTTAACTTCACTTCGTACTTTGAACTCGAGGAAAAAACCTATATCGTAGTTAATCCGTCTATGGTACAGCCATAATGGTATTTGCGAGATTGTTTAAGTTTTAAACACTTTTGTTTCTTCTTTTTTAATTAATATCTCCGAAACAGTAACCTCTACAACATGTTAATTATTGCAACGTTATTAACAACGTTAAGGCAACGAAAGTTAAAATGTTACTTACATTTTGCCTTGTACAGATTCTTGATTATACAGATATAATTATAATTCTTGATTATACAGATTATAATTAGAACTGAAGCAAAAACTCAAATGCAGTGAAAATACGAGTATGATTTATCACACTCGAGTGCGCGTCACGAGTGACACGATATTGTAGGGCAAGGGGTTAATACACAACCTGTTCACGACAACTGATTAAATGACCATACATCAAATGATGTTAAGATTAATATTCATTTGCATTTTACACGAATAAATCCACCTGTTCAAAATTTCACATTAATTTTAAAACTCGTCTCAATGAAAATTTTCTTCAATTAGCTTCACAGTTCACGCGTTTATCAATTTAATAAATATTATTAATTTCTGTATATCTCCGCAGAAACATTCGTTACTTCGAAACGGAAATCCAAGCGAAGTTCATGGAATCAAATTATAATTGTGCTTTTTGATAAGCAGCTCGTTGTTTGTACGATTTATTACGATTTTGTAATTATAGTGATGTGCAGGATTTGTACAGGATAATTTAATCGGATTTCGACGTATGGACTTTCATAACATAATGGAACATTTTATTCATTTCCTTAATCGTTTCAATTTCTGTATACGCGTATCGATGAATATATTGAATTCATTCGATAATTGGATTTAATATATCTACGTATCACATGTTTCATGGCGTACAGATATTTATTTCATTTTTTAGCAACATTCAAAATGCATTACTCGTTCTATGCCTATACATCATTATTCCATTTGTTTTGCCACGTGAATTATTTAGTGGATTATAGGATGAAAATGGAGCTGTATACATAATGACACTGCAATAATAATTTATCGCATAATTTAAATGAACGATTCTATATCTTCATTCATTATAAACTTGACACAGATTTTCATATGAGATGTACAGGACGTTCAAAATTGACAGATTTAGAAGTTGACAAATTGTGTAAAGACCGCAGCTGAAACTGCAATTGATCTTGCACATTCAATTAACTTTTAAATTGATATCCTCTTTAAATTTAAATCCACTTTCAAAGAAGTGCTGTCACCTTCAGAGTAATGGGCTATTCTTCTCTAACAAGAAAGCTTAACGTGTCAATCATCAATTTTTATGCAACCCAGCTTCGTAGTTCTCATAAGTTAGACGTATTTTTAGTAGCTAATATTCACTTTGAAGGGTTATTAGATCTATAATTTGCTAAATAATATGCAAAACAGATGGAATATCGGAAGTAGGCATAGAACACGAATTTTATTTGAAATACGTATTTTTTGTAGCTGCTGATATCTTGAAGGGTTGAAATTATACTTATAATTCACCAAATAATATACATAGCAAAAGAAATAAAATATCGAACATAGAAGAGTAATTTTTAATGTAAATATGCGAGATCAATTGTACAATTACAGTGCAACTTTCAGCAGGGATAGCTTTGCAAATCTATCAATTTGTCACTTGCATGGAAATATTTAAAAATAATATCTGTATAATTATTTGTTCAGTTGAGTATTTATAACGAAAGAAAAATACGAAATCTTAACCCAATTCCGTTCAACCCCCTCCATAAACCTAAAAGATACTTTCGATAAAAGAATAAGAGTCTACATATTTCGACAAGTTTCCGGCAATAAGGAGAAACGTCTTCGATTAACTTCTTTAACTAGCAATAAAACGATATAGTGAAGTAGTAAGCTGAAGTGCCATAAATAGAATTGCACGCATGGCACTTAAGGTTCTCTCAATTGAAAACGGTTAATATCAGAAAACTGTTCTCTCCTATTACTACTATCAGTGCCGTTCAGTTGCTCGGACGGGGATAACAAAGTAATTGTAAGTTTTTATCGATCCTTTTTTAAGCTTTTACGAGCATATATCTACGGTTTTGTAGCACAAATGCGTGGATGGCGCTCCAGTTGAGTCTGACAGCGAAGGAAAATCAACGGTCTTAGAATGTCCAGTCGTAAATTGAGTACGTGACCATGTCTGCTGCTGTGAAAACACCATTCGCAAGATATTTACGAGTAGCAGCTATTAAATGGCTCGAGGTTAGCGTATGGAGTAAGTGTTTTCTTTTAAAACTATCACTTGTATCCATTCTTTATGGGACTCGAATGAAAACGGGAAGGGGATGAAGTATTATTAACTTTCATCAATTTATTTACGTTTTAATTTACATACATTTATGCACATTTATATACGTTCATTTAAAGCAGGGTAAATGTTCATTATATCTTAACCTTTCAACTATTTTGATGAGACTGACTCGTGACACACGTCGTGATCAATTTTACTCGAATTAATACGTTTCAATTTGGAGTTCAATTATTTGCATAGTCGACTGATACCAAATTGACATAACATTTCAACTGTCTTTGTTTCTTTTAATATTGTAGCTGTGATTAGTTCTGACTGACCTGACAAATCATAGTGTAAGAGGTTAATGTAGTTGAAAGTATAGGTTATTATTATTTTATACCTATATTTTATTCTTTTAATTGGTTATGTTTACAAAACCCAGGAAAAACTCAAGTTAAACATTATTATTATTGTTATGTGATATTGTACTTTTTATCGAAATTTAATTTAATATTTGCCATTTGTTGTACGCTACATACTGATTAAATTTTGACTATTTTTCTTTATTGCAAGATTGCAAATGGTTGAAAAGTTCTGCGTTGTATTATATGAAAAGCCACGTACAATGAAACTAACGTATCGTTTCAATTTTCTTTTTCATAACCTTTTCGTGACTTTTCACTGAAACGACAAGATTAGTTTGCATTTTGAAAATATCAATAACGTTTAGAAGCACAATACATAACTCGGTCTTGAAGATATAACGCTAAAAAAGTCCTGTAATATATCCCGCAATACAATCTCATCCGAGTGTGCCAACTCGATTACGAAAAACGCTGTCGCTTGGACGAATGAAGCAGCACTTTAATAACCATTTTCCTCGTTAAATTACAATTTCATGCATCGAGTAACAAGGGAGAAAAGGCGGAATGAAAAGGAAAACTTGCAGCAAGCGTACACTAACGCTCAAAAGTGTTTCGGTATATGTAAGGATAAAAGTAATCATTGTTTCTTCGTTTAAATAATTGATATGATAAGCTACAATATAAATTACAATAATAAATTGAGATACTGAATTGATGTAATAAATTGAGACAAAAAATTGCGATAATAAATTAATGCAATAAATTGAAATTATAAATTGATACAAAAAAATTGAAATGATAAATTAGTACAATACGTTGAAATAGTACATCGAAATAGACAAATTGTGATAATAAATTGATACAATAAATTGAAACAATAAATTAGTATAACAAATGGAAATCATAAATTCATATAAAAAAATCGCAACAATAAATTGACATAATGAATTGAGATACTATACTGACATAATAAACTGAAATCATAAATCGGAGTAATAGATTGAAATAATAAACTAGTATAACAATTTGAAATCATGAATTAATACTGAAAGTTGAAATATAAAAAATCGACACAAGAAGTTCATATAAAAAATTGATAATGTATGTTGAAATAGTACATTTAAATAAAAAATTGCGATAATAAATTGAAACAAAAAATCGAAGTTATACATGAAAATAATAAATTGAAATACTACGTGAAAATAATAAATTGCAATAATACGTGAAAATAATAAATTGAAATAACAAATTGATATCAATCATTTAACCAGTGAAGTGACACAAAGCTATCACACGCAAATAGCGTTACGAGGTAATTTGCGGCCTCGTGCATGCGATGTAAACGATCAGGTAGTTTTGAACAGTGGTGTTCGTAGGAAGAAGCAGCGACGAGGCTCGTTATTGCAACAGGTACAACTGTAATTTCCGTAACGGTCCAAAATAAATCTCAACTTTAATCCTAGTGGAGAAATTGTCGCGGTATTACGCCAGACGCGGTATCAACGTAGAAACGGTGAATTGTGTCAAGCCGAGGTTCAGCGCGAATTTCTCGTTTATGCGTTTGATACATGTGGACACACGTATCGGTGACATAAGCGTTTCCCGGACGGGATCCAAGTATAGTACTGTCTCCCACATTGTCCCTTAGGATCGAAATGGAACAATTCGGGACCAGATTTGAACCTTGCAGTTTGTCTTCGCGATTTGTTGAAGAAAGAAACGAACAGTGAAGGACTGAAAGAAAATCAAGGGATGTACCTGGCCATCGAATTAGGACCACGTAAATTTCACTTTTATGGTTATAACATTATGTCATATCAAATTGTCTTAGGTCGTGCAAAATTATTACTAAATACGTTGATAACGATATAGCAATTTGTTACAATCGTGATAATAAATTGTGTGATGAGCGATTAAGGGCCGTGCAAGCGTTTTCGTTAGGCTCGAATGCTATAGAAAATGTCTGCCTATTCAGAAGACTAGTTTACAACTCTCCAACCACATTATCCGAGTTGAAAAGAATTACAGATATTTGGGAAAATAATGACGATATAAAGCATGTGATGTATACAGAGCATGTCACAAACTGTGACTAAAGCAAAGGAAATACAAGATATTAACATGTGTTAATAATGTTATGTACAGTAGTAGTGTATCATGTTAGTAGGTAATAATGTCATTACAAGTTGAACAAGCCTTTTAATTTTACGGAAAAGGTGAAAATTTATAGTGAACATATGCGAAATAATGAATACATAAGCGTAGATATATGAATAACCACAGTGTGAGAGTCAGTAGCGACAATGCAGGAGAGATTACTTCAATATAGTCTGAAACAGAGTGTACGAAGGGAAACTCTTCGGGAGATGATAGCCATTCACGCGTCTCTGGACCTGGCGTCGAACTGCAGGCAACTGCGCCGCAAACCCTGATACACGCTAATTAACCCTCATGAATTTAAAATCGCGCTCGTTAAGTTGCCTGTGGCGCGTGTCAAATAATTTCGCCGCGCGATAATGATTATCCGTGTAGCACAGTGGGCCGAGCTCGAAATCGCTTTTCGCGTGACACGAGGAATTAAAAGCCGGCACCGGGTGTGGCGTGTCGAAAATATCCGCTGGGTAAGTTTGTTGCGGCACAGTCGACAAGAAGTTGTTACACCGAATAAATTCTTGCTCTATGCCACGCTCGTTTCTTTATTGTCTGGTAACGTGTCCTTTTTACCAGCGCAAAAAGCTGAGCGATCGCGTTAGTGTGCTGGTTTTACAGTGAGGAGCGTTGTAAGTTTCCCTAGAGGAAATGTGGATGTAGGGAAACGGATCCGTTACGGTACCGATTGATACATTTGTGAATTCGGTACTTTGGAAATTTGGGGATTTTGAGGGTTTAGGATATTTGCTGTTTTGGAAATCTGAGAAGTTGGGAATTTTGGGATTTTAAGATTTTGGGGTTTTGAGGTTTAGGGATTTGGGGATTTTAGGATTTGCGAGTTTACAGACTTAGGGGTTTAGGAATTTAGGAATGTAGGGAGTTAGCAATTTGAGAATTTAAAAATTTGGGGATTTAGGGACTTAGGGATTTGGACATATGAGAATTTAAAGATTTGAGGATTTGCGAATTCACGGATTTGGGGAGATAAGAATTTAGGGATTAGAGAATTTTGAAATTTAGAGATTTGGGGAGGCGAGAATATAGGGAGATGAGAATTTAGGGATTTGGGGAGATTCCAACGTGGAGTGATGAGAATTTAGGAATTTGAGGATTTGGAAACTCACAGATTTGGGGAGATGAGAATTAGGTATTAGAGAATTTTAGAATATAGGGATTTGGGGAAGTGAGAATTGTGGAAGATGAGAATTTATGGATTTGGGGATTTGAGGATTTGAAGATTTTGGAATTTAGGGATTTGGGGAGATTAGAACGTAGGGTGATGAGAATTCATGGATTTGGGGACTTGAGGATTTAGGAATTTGGAGAGATGAGAATGTAGATAATTGAAGATTTGAGGGATTCGGAATTAGAAAATTTAGAAAATTACCGAACTTGTGAATTTAGACAAATTAGGAAATTATGAGAGTTGAACTTTGAGAAATTTGATAATTTGGGATTTTGGAAATCTTGACATCTAGAGATCAACAGTTATGGTCCTTGGAAACTCGGGATTTAGAAATGAAATTTAAAAATGTGGTAATTTGGAAGTACTTTTCCCCATTTTATGTTAACTTTGCGTAATTTCATCCCCTATATTGTATTTATAGTTGCACTTTATTCTCTCATTTTATATTATTTTTCAGACAACTGTAAGTGTACTATTAAATACTTTTCCACATGTTACATTAAGCTTCCGTAATTTCATCCCCTATATTGTATTTATAGTTGCACTTTATTCTCTCATTTTATATTATTTTTCAGACATCTGTAAGTGTACTATTAAATACTTTTCCACATGTTACATTAAGCTTGCGTAATTTCATCCCCTATATTGTATTTATAGTTGCACTTTATTCTCTCATTTTATATTATTTTTCAGACATCTGTAAGTGTACTATTAAATACTTTTCCACATGTTACATTAAGCTTGCATAATTTCATCCCCTATATTGTATTTATAGTTGCACTTTATTCTGTCATTTTATATTATTTTTCAGACAACTGTAAATCTGCGATTAAATACTTTTCAACATATTACATTAAGTTTCCCTAATTTCGTCGCTGAATAATCTCTTCATTTATTCTGTCTTTCAATAGAAAAGCGATTATCAAAAGCGTAAGCAGACTGGCGATACATCGCACAGATTGAAGGGAACGGTATATAAACCATAGAAACGATGTAAATCGTCCTCGTGATGCACGATCCATTTGCGCGTACCATTCATCATCGTGGTTAGCATTTATTTGACGCTTCGATATCTGAATTTTTGCCCGTGTCTCAAACGGAAGCAAATATAGGTGTCCGATAGATCAAAGTGTTCTATCGTTTCGTGTACACGCATTACTTTTCTCGTTGCTTTTCGAACGATATATCACGTAATCGTGCATACAGCTTCGATTCAGCCGTGACAATCTTTAATTTATTATTTCGAGATATTCTATCTACGCTGCTTTAAGATTCCGCTTGGTTTATTGGCACCACTGGATTAATGAATAAACAATTGGAGAAAGAAGAATTATAGAACTTTTACAATTTTTTGGAACTGGCTTAAAATTTTTGACATTTTATAAGTTTACTAATTTTCGAATGCTCAATTTAAAAATTTCACAATTTTCAAATCCTTAATTTTCAGATTTTACGTTTCCAATTTTAAAATATTCAAGTATTCTAATTTAAAAATGTTCAATTATACAAATTTTCACTTGTTGAATTTTTTGATCTTCGAATTTCTATATTCCAAAACCATCGAATCCCCAAATTTCACAATTCCATAATCTTTAAATCCTGAAATCCCTGTATCCCAAAAAATTCTCAACTAAATTCCTAAACTTTTACACCAAAAATTCCAAAATTCCTCAATTTCTAAATCCCAAGTTCTCAACTTCCTTACTTTACTAAATCCTTAAATACAAAAATTCTCAACCCCCTAAATCCCTAAGCTCCCTCATTCCTAAATGTACTAATTAAATTATCAAATTTGCAAAACTTCGCAGTTCAGAAAATCATCTATTGAATTATACATATACTAAACAAAAAAATAATTAGGTGTGCAAGTCTTCTGAATTTTCTCTGCATCATTGCATCTGCGTCGTATCGTTACTGTACGACGAATTAAATTCAGAAAACAAAGAAAATTTCTCAGTATTTGCTTCCGATTCCTGTAAAAATAATAAAGGGTAAAAGGAAGCTGAGTGTAGTAGACAGTCGAGTTGAAAGCGGTACTTGGTTTGTACGTGACCGTCAGAAAATACGTGAATAAAAAAGTATGGAAGAGACAGCGTTAACGATAAAAACGCTTGAAAAAGTGGCACATTTCTGAAAGCTAGTAAGAAATGTCTCTGAAACGTTCGAGCAAACGTATAAGCACAAACTTTAATAGATTTTTAACGGAAAGCTTCTTAGGATGTGGAAAAAGGAAGAAAACAGCGTCCTCCTTATTATGAGAACAAAATAACGTTTAATAGGATAATGGAATTGAATATAAGTGAACAAGTTATTTCTTATGTGCTCTAGACATAAAAATTAATAACTATAAATGGAGTAAAGGAGTAGAACTCATTGTGCTATATTTTTGAAAATTTAGAGCTAGGAAAAGCTTGTACATTGTATCTTTTGGAAAAATTTCTTCGTGAACCTAGCGTTAGACCTCCCCAACAAATAAAAGAATAGTATTGTAAAATCAGTATCCAATAAGAAACAAAATATTATGTAATAAACTTAAATACGACAATAACTTAAATAACATTGAAAGGCAATAAAGAAATTGAATAAAATAGAAACAAATTTCGAATATTATTCTATGTCTTGAACTAAATTTTGTATCTATTAAATAATGAATATGAACATATTTCTAATCTAATCAGACCTGATTTTGTAACAGTATGAACTGTCGAAGTGAGACGTATATTCTTAGCTCTAAAATGAAAAATGTCGGAAACGTTTAAAGTGCAAATGCAACAGCACGCATGGGCGATTCACTTTTTTCTGGACACAAGCAGAGAATATTCGTGAGATCCACTCCAGATGACCCGAAACTCCCGAATCTTGGCACGTAGAATCCAACAAAATGTTTGAAACTTCCGAACGTAGAATGTAAAGTGATTCCGGATTCATGGGACTCGAATTCATAAGACCAGAGATCCTGGAAATCCAGGCAACATTTGGGTTGCTGATATCAAGCATCCCAAATCTAGGTGGATCTAAATTAACTTTCACGCGCTCAAAATACGTGTATCTGCTGTATCCGGTAAGAACGTGGAATCTGTGTCACGTGCTACATCCGCGGAAAGTTATCGAACACGTTATTAATAGTTCTTACAAATTTACCTGCATCGAAATTGATTTCCGCAAATATTATATTGAATGTTGCAGAGAAAATCTCTATTATTGTTATCTCGTGTTATTTTAGGTCGGCCTCGGGCCATTTTATTTTGCGTTATATCCAGCAACGTTCACAAATTTACGATGAGAGTTTGACCTCTCCTTGTAAGAGTAAAATTCGCAATTTCCATGCACATATGTTTGTACGAAGTTCGATATTCCTCTGAAGGATTTCCTCTCCGAGGAAATGTTCTTTCTCCTACTTGGAATTTATCTCTTGCATAGCATAATTCACGGGGCCAATTAATGCTAACTGACGTTCAATCACGGAATCTAGAGCACAACTTGCACAGAATAAGAAAACTAGAATCATCGTTACTAGAGCGATTCGCTTTCGCGATAGCGCAAATATTTGCAGACTAGAATTAGTTCGGTGAGTAATTACGTCACGCAAAGGGAACTCGAAGAAGCTTGTTGATCCTCGGCGAAATACCGAAGGTAATTAGGTACCGATCTCCAATACCTAACGCTTCGTAATTTATAATTTCCGTTCATTGAGTTCAGAGAGCTCCTTTTGTTAAGACGTTCGACACATTTCTTGCTTTTAAAAACAGGTGGTCGTTAATTGAGAGCGCTGGAACATTTATTTAAGTAAAAAATTAAACGCTTTGCTTTGGAAAGCTAGATCGTAAGATAAAAGAACAACTATAATTGTCATGGAATTGCACAATTAAACTGAATAAAATTACCTTTGTTTGCAACGATGAAAAACTTCGTTTGTAATTTAATTGAAGCGCCTTCCTGGTAAAGAATTATTGCGAGTAAATAATCTTCCTTAGGCGAAATAAAAATGTCTTTGGGTTATACGAAATAATGAATAACGGCAGCGTTAATAACACTTTTCTTGATGAATTTTACGTTAAAGCCGTGAGAAAAATGATTTTGTAACAAACCGTGTACAGAATACCAAGATAGTTCTAAAATCTGCTAAAAAATGTATTCCAAAGCAAGTTTAGTTCTTGATAAAAATAACGGAGAGAAATTGATAACAAAGAATATGTAAAATGTCGAAATATAAAAATATCAATAAACGCTTCGATTACGATTATGAAAAATTCTGAAGAAATCAGCAGGCGTAAATCGATTAAAAAATAGATTACTGGTATCCGATAAATCTTCAGGTTCCTCATTTTAATCGCATTCCTCGTTTCTTCTGTAAAACTGGAGAGCAACTACGGAATACGAATACTTTGCATACTAGGACGGAAAAATGGAAGAAGATCAAAGATTAATGAACATATTGATCGTCCGTTCGTTCGACTTCGGAATTATGAGGTGCAGAGAAAAAATTTCAGGAATTTATTTATGCAAAGATACCGCAAACGTACGCTAGAAAAGAAATAAAAAATACCGTTCGAAATTGACGGTTCGTTTTAAAATGCTAACGTCGGTGCCATACAGCTTGCACTCATTTTGAAATTCGTTTTGAATGTGAAATGTCGAACGTGAAATCAATTTTGTTTCATTTTTCAGCGATATGTAATTGCGCCGTGCGTTTCGACAGACAAAATGGCGGCGTGAAGCATGGGTCTCGCGCGTAAATGTTTACTCGCGTAATTCAGGAAAAAGATTAAAGAACATTGTATGCGACGTTCATGTCAATCGTAAAGTCATAATCTTCTTATTTCCTCTACAAAATTATGAGATTTAATTAACTTCTTTAAATCTGTGTCTGTATTAATTGTGATGAAACTTGTGTTTACTGTACCATGCTGGGGTGTATAAACAAAATTAAAATTAAAATGGTAGTTACACAGGTCACATGTAAAATATGTCAAAGTAATATTTCTTATAAAATCCTCGTTTCTTTTGAATTATAGTATTACATACGTCATTACATAAATAAATAATTACACGTGTATCTTACTCATATTAGCAATACTTCAAAAGTATGTATGTAGTTTGAAAACAATATAATTTTCAACTCTTCAGTAGTATAAATGAAAAATTTCTATGGAAATATTATATTAGCTGATGTTTCATTTTTTCCTGTTCTTAATTTCCGTACCGAGCTTGATATCGCCGCGCGGAAAGGAAGAAAAGTAATGTAGCATAAATTTCCCCTGGAAGAAAATTTTCTTTCTTGCATGGATCGCTTAGTCTTGTCAAGAAACGCGCGGGAAAGCATGATGAAGATCGGTAACATTGTTCCACTCGAACAAGTTCGAGAAAGGAAGAAGCATTACAATCGATGGTCAACTTCATAACACGTAACGGAGTTTCCGCGAAAGATTAAAGAAAAAGAAGCACGAACGATATTACCAGCAAGAATAAAACGGCGAAGTTTGAAAGGGTAGGACGATGTATCGTGAGAAAACTCGCGACACTCTCGATAGAGTTGTCATATCGCAACTTCAGAAGATCTTGAAAGGCATGAAAGATGCAAATCTTAAATCCGGTTTGATGTTACGTATAAATCGCGAGTTCGAGTTTTACCGATGAAGTTCGATAAAGGTTGAGGTTACGAATTAACGTTCACGATAAGTAGCCTCTTAATGAAGCAATTAATTGAGAATCATTTTCCGTTGAAAATGAAATTGAGACAAAAGTTAATGTAATAATAATGTAACTGTTATAACAAAATATTTACGTTTGTTTTCGTAATTTTAACACGGAAGTCTGATTGTGAATACAAGTGTTCCCGATATTAATCCAGTAAGCATAATATTAATAATCTTCACCGTTTATCTCTCGCGGAAATTGATTTTATAGGATCATCAGGTACGGTGGGAAATCGCGCATCAAGATAATACAGCTAGTTCACATCCGGATCAGTGAACAGGAATTAATATCTTCGGTATTACATTCCGTTCCAAATAATCGTGCAGTTTCAAACAGATTTGGTCATTATTCGAATAATCTCCGAACACAAATCTCGAATAAAATGAAGACATTCGACAAACAGTTATCTTTTCCCTTCGCATGCGACCATTTTGGGAGACTTTAAACAGCTTCGTGTAAAACAAAATTCTAATTTGAATCACTTTTTTATTCGAATGGTATTATATGTGTATATACAGAAATGTGAGCAGATATAAATAATGTAAGTATACATAAAAGGGTTAAACATCATTTTTCCTTGTGAGTAGTAATTTTTCTCTTGTATGTAGTAATTTTTGTCTTGAGTAGATATAAATAATGTGAGTACATATAGAAATGTTGAATATAATTTTTTCCTATTTATGGAAAGAAAAGTGTCCGATAGGGGAGCTAAAATTTGCAGCAACACGGTCCACTTAGACCCCCTTTAATCCGCCCCTACACACTTGAACCCAGTCATCGGGTATCGCAGACGGCTGTGCACTTTTTCTTCCCTTCGCTAATATAAAATCAAACGTCAAGACTCGAATTGGTTCGAGTAGCTTGGGCATAATTGCCTACGTAATTATCCCGAGCAAACGTCGCGTATTCGAAGGAGAATCCCGTGACTGCCAGTGACTTAGACAGTTGAATCGGGTTATATCAGAGCGTAGGAGGCAAAGGGGATAAAAGCTAAGCCTTAACCCATTATCCGTAACGACCTTTTTGCCTCGGTTACGACCACCTACATCCTCGAAACGAACGAAAGGAACGGGCTTAAAGTCTCGATGTAATATGTAAGAAAAAAGGAAAGTATAAATTGAAAATTATGCGTTGTATCCAATACGGCTCTTAACGAACTTGATCGTTACTGCTAATTTGAAGATCTAATGAAAATCAAAGAGAATGACCACCAATATCGAGAATATTATATACGAATGAATACGCAGCATTTACGAATATCGCAGGTAAATAATCATACGATTGCTGCACATCAAATACCGTGCTCGGATTGAAGCTAAACATTATCGACATAATGACAAACACCGAGTCGTTGAATTAATATTGCAGCATGCGGATTGCACGGATGAGAGCATTCCAGGATAGATTTTATTTTAATCCCTTATTCACGCGCTTTTTTCGTCCGTTTGAATAAATATTTTACGCGTGGAAAGGATTATCCTTGAAAAGGCTTAATAAATTTTTAACTCCGGTAATATCGGTATTTATTGAACAATCCCAATGTGTTTTATTCATGAACGTTCTAATTCCGTGCAAGCTTGTAAATTTACAGAATCCAGTAATAAACATTTAATTGTCAAAATCGAAAAGTTGTCGGATCTCCGGATCATCAAATTTGTCGAAGCCTGAATTTCCGAATCTCTAACAGTAAACATTAGCAAATGCAAGCGCATGTTACAATCTGTGAGATCGCATATGCGTACTCGGGACATTTAACTTTATGACCCAAGTTATTAAACAGCGTGCATAATTCTTGGGTTAACAGGATATTCGCATGATCCGCGAGCGAAATAAGTTCCTTGGCGTTCGCCTTTGATCCGACACGCGCGAAGGTGAGTGATCGTTATCCGTTTGAAAAATGACCTAGTTAACGGGTTAAAAATTGTACGTACACGTATTCATTATCCCGCATGAAACGATCAGATTGCAATCACGGATGCGATAGATTGTACCGGAGCTTCTAATTTCACCACCCTGGTCAGCCATTAAACGCTTCGTAGTGGAAGCTCATAATTATAGCCTGATTTTCATCTGCCGGCGTAATTAACGATTCTTACGGCACGGACGTGTGTTAAGTAGAAGCAACGGACGGTCTACGGAAAATTGCCGTAGATTACCAGCGGATTGCAGCAAACGACACACCATCTAGATTTCGTACGGCCGTATGGCCGTGTAATCACCGAAGGATCTAGCAAGATGGAGCGAACCCTGGATCCACCCCTTATCTCTGACACATGGCCAGATAACGGGAGCGTGCTTGATTGTGTACAATTACTAGGCTCGAGAAATGGTAACGTCATGAGAAGGCGCCTTTCTGTTCTGTTGGCCGGTCATCTTTCTCCATTAACCTACGAACCCCTCTTCTTGTTCGACGTGGATTTTCCGTCTAAAAATTTCCCTCGGCTTTAAGCCGGTATTATTGCTGCAAATTTAATTATCACTCCGAGTATCGGAAAGTACAAGTCCTCGTTTATACGAGGTCCCATTCGTGCAACGTGGATCATGGGTTTACGCGGGATAAAGTGAAATACAGAAGAGGGGTGGATAGTTTTTGCTACGCGAGCAAAAGATTTATTCGGTACACAAGTAACGCTAGGAACGGATGCGTTATTATATTCAGCCATTAAGCTTGAAATTTTATTGCGTTGTGACGAAATATACAGGGTATGTCTAAATTTTCTAAACTTCGTTTTATTACTTGTGAAGATTACATTTCACAGGTGCAACTTCGGAAATTTAGTCATACTTCGAAGGATGAATTAGGGTACGAAGGTTTTTGGAGTACTCCTTCAGATTTGTAACCTTCGGTTTTTTCAGATGACTGTATTTGAAATTTTTGAATATTGCAGTAGACTCTTCGCAATATTACTGAAGTACTGTGTACATTGCAAAAGTCGGTAGTTCACAAAATATTTTAGCAGTAGAATTCATCAAAATTACTTGCTCAAGTGTCTTATTTTAAATTACTGTTTTTAAGATGCATTCAGTGAAATACCAACTTCTCTGAACATGAATAATTGCATGTGCTATTTCATTATTTAGTCATTTTTGTACTTCCACTTCAATTTAAAAATAAATATTCGAACACTGGTAGTTCTGGTATTAAACTTAGTGGAATATTTTAGTATAAATTTGAAACACTTCACTAAGTATCGACTTTGTTTAAAAACAAACTTAACTATATTCGATGGTTTTCTTTCGGAAGCCCTAGTTCTTTGCATTTAAACATGATCTCAAAGGTATCCAGAACTTTTACGAAGTAATTTAATATGCTAAAGCACACTTGTTTTATTCAATATCTTTAACGAGCGATTGAAGACTGAGTGCTAGAGTATTTAAATGAATCTATACTTTATTCATGGAAAGTACCTATATGTTTTATGCTAACAGGCCCTATCGATGGCTTGTCGGAAGCAAAATTTAATATTTCAGTGAAATTTAGGAACTAATTATGTAGATATAAATGTATATATCATATGTAAATTGGTAATTACTTTTATTTAGAAACACTGGGGTGCGACGTGTGCTTCCTTGTAAACTTCTAGAATTCAACATTTTTCCAACACCTCAAATTCTTTTTCTAAATTTAAGTTTCCAAAATTGCCAGATTCCAAATTTTTAAACCTTCAATTTTCAAATTCTCAAATCGTCAAATTTTTTGGAAATCTAAGTTTCAAAATTTTGAAATTTCCAAAGTACTAAATTTTCAAATTAAAAAATTTGCAACTTTCCAAACATTAAAAGATCTAAATGGCAGGAGGACTAAATTTCCAAGTCCCAGGATTTACAAATTTACAAATTTACAAATTATCAAATCCTCGATTTCCAAATTACTAAATTTTCAAATTAAAAAATTTTCAATTTTCCACATACTAAAATTTCTAAATGCCAAAAGGACTAAATCCCCATGTTTCAGAATTTCCAAATTTCCAAATTTCCTAATTTCCTAATTTCCAAATCCCCAAATCCCCAAATTCCCAAGTTCCCAAATCCCAACATCCCCAAATTCTCAAATTCCCAAATTCCCAAATTCCCAAATTTCCAAATCCCCAAATCCCCAAATTCCCAAATTCTCAAATTCTCAAATTCCCAAATTCCCAAATTCCCAAATTTCCAAATTTTCAAATTTTCAAATTCCCAAATCCCAAAATCCCCAAATTCCCAAATTCTCAAATTCTCAAATTCTCAAATCCCCAAATTCCCAAATCCCCAAATTCCCAAATCCCCAAATTTCCAAATCCCCAATTTCTCAAGTTCCCAAATTCCCAAATTACCCAATTTCCAAATTCCCAAATCCCCAATTCCCAAATCCCCAAATGTAAAAATCTGAGTTTGCAAATTCACTTCAATCGTACACTGGTCCCATCCCCAACTTCACTTTCACGATCGAAAATTGACTCGTTACAAATTTCATATATTTCCAATATTGGCACATATTTGCATTAATTTGTTAAACTTCAGCACATCCATGGGTATCGAACCAGAAGCAAATTTATCAAAATTCCATTTGTTCCGAATTCGTTAGAACGGCTACAGAGAATTTCGCTGGAACAGTTCATGGAGAAAGTAAATTTGTTACCCCTGTATCGAGAGGAAAATTTCCGAAAGAGACGAAGCAGATTAGAAAAATAGGGGCAGACACTTGACAGATACTGTACAGCAATAAAGGCAGTACTTTCATTTCGCAGAGTGTGCAAGACTTCGGACGAACGTGATCCGAGTCCTAATACCCTGGCAAAATATTTAGTA
The DNA here is from genome assembly GCA_036983795.1 of Megachile lagopoda. Taxonomy (NCBI): domain Eukaryota; kingdom Metazoa; phylum Arthropoda; class Insecta; order Hymenoptera; family Megachilidae; genus Megachile; species Megachile lagopoda. The sequence goes on from CM072800.1 coordinate 11,728,790, forward strand.
TCGACACATTTTATACGGGGTCACTTTCTCAACTTGAACATAACGAAACCACGTGTTTTTTTCGTACGTGTCCAACTTTGTAACGAAATGCGATATTTCAGAAATTAACCGTGGTAATGTGTGTAAAATTAACCCCTTTTTATCTCGCTGAGAAAAAAAGAACTGAGATATCTAAACAGAAAGAGTGGTGACAAGTAAAAGTGAATCTACGAATTTAACTGAAAAGCTTTATTTCCCGTTTCTTGTATCATGTACCATTCCCAAACATTTAGCCTAAATTTCCGAACGCATCTTACCGTTAACCAATTCAATTACCTCGATGTTCTGTTTCGATTCCGATACAGTGGTCGGAAATGCATTCAGCGGTGTGGTTAAGAGTTCGGTGTCTAATTTCCAGCCTATACCTAGAATCCTAATGAGTCGTTTCCGCAATTGTATACACATCTGACGGAAATTCGTGGCGACGAATATTGAGGAACTTTGCAACTTATGTGCTACTGCAATTCGGTTGCGTGTCAAAGTTGCTTAAATACTTAAAATATGTGTTATTCTGATTTAATTATGGACCCCTGAAAACTTGTAGAAGCTGTAGCTACTAATTTTCTTCGCTTTAACGTTAAAAATTAACAGTATGAAAGTTCGTGTGAATTTATAAAACAACGTTCAAATGACGTCACCTTAAAATACGATTTTATGTAATAAAATAATCACCATTTATTTTTAATAATATCTCTCGTCTTTTTTCTCATATGAAGATTCTGCCACCATAAATCCTAAAATTTTCCCATGAAACTCGATATTCCACATCCGAGGTTTCTTACAAAACCCACACGTTTAAACCGTACAGAGGGTTGATATTTTATTAAACAGAGCGACAAACTCCGAGTATTTGACATCGATATTCGTAATCTTATGCTTGCGAGACGCAAAGCTCGTTTCTCGTAAGAGAAAGTTTGGAAAGTCTCGAGCGAAACATCTGCGTACCCGTGCACGAGAAAAAAGGCAAACCTGACAGATAATCAAATGTGTTCCGGGTAAAAGTTTCGGGCCCAAGTCTCCGGGAATAAAACTTCTTTCATTTGACGTAATGCAGCTCATACTTGTACTCTAGTGGGTCTTAATTTTCGATGATAGGATCATACTCGAGTTGGTCAAAAATCAGGTTAGCCCTTTTCTTTTCTTGGGCCTTGTACATGTCACTATTTCACACATGTAGGATTATTAAAAAAATTTTAGGTATATCATCAATTATAATAGGACCCTGTTTGCTTTAAAATTCATGTATCATAACATAATTTATCTTGAAAATTTTAAAATAATGATGACAATTTTCTTTTAATTTTAATGAAGATATCACACATGATGATTGATGAACGTAGGTGGTTAATAATTATCACACAAAGGAAAATATTAAGTTGTATTAAATGTGTCAATTGTTTTATGTGTATGTTCGCACACGTTGTTTCGTTTTACATCAAGTTTTTCCAAATTAATTCTTCAAAAATGTTGCCGACCCCTGGTGACGCTTGACTGCGTAGGCGGCCATTAAAATGTTAATAATTCTTACAAAAAATGTCTTTAAAGATATTAAGTGTCCTTAAGGTTACAAAAAGGTAGCGGGAGCCGCAGGACGAGTTAACCTCGCGTGCAGCCATAATCGGCTCGACTACGTCGGAATCGTCACGTGTCTCGTTCGATCGAAAAGCAAATGGTCGTTTGAAAGCGTTTTTTGGAGGAAACAATAGCTAGCGTCAGCTACACGATGAAGTTTCTATTATCCGCCTATCTACTACAAGCGTGAACAAATTGCGAGCATTCATGCTAGCCAACGGATAAACTCCAAGGTAAACTAAGCTGGCACATGGTGTTACAAGCGTGACAAGGTGAAGTTTATTAATCTACCGCTTGACTCGTGTAATGGAGTGAAATTAATTGGCCGCTAGCCACACGGAATAAAACCGTTGTTTTGTTCATCTTTTCGCCCGCAGCCGAAGTCTCGAATAACAGACGATTCGAGCACGGGCCGTTGGACATGGACAAAGATAACAATACTCTGATATTTCTATTTTTCAAGACTCTGTTTTAAAATACAAACGGACGTCTGTAATCTTCGAAAACTGAACCAAACGTTTTGACACCTAAAATGCAACGTGTTTGTTGTTCGAACCTGTAGGACTAGACACATCGGCGATATGGTGTCCTGACAGTTTCTTCACGGGTTCCGATAATCGTGCTAATCCTGGACATTTTCCTCTTATGATAAATTATCAACTTCATACTTCGTTCTTGAAATTACCTTGTGAACAAAAATTTGGAAAAATGATTACACTAAATTTTCTCCAAAACAGAGTGACATGTAGATATACATATATATCATATCTTTTTAACGCCCTGTTTATATATTAACACTACATTTATCAAAAATATTCAAATTTACAAATTTTCATGATGATAAAATCCCCTACTTAGAAATATTCAAATTAAGAAATTTTCAAAATAGAGAAACGTATAGTTAGTTGTCGAGAAATGTATTTTCTATTAAAGCAGTGGTTTTATAAAAAAATAATGCTCTTCGCTCATCGAATATTAGATTCAGAAGATCGAGCCTCGTCGAGAATTCCAATTTCCAGTTTTGGAATGCAACGGGAGACAATGACGAGAACAAACGTATTCGCAGATCAAACGTAATCCGGAGAGGAGAATCGAAACGAACGAATGATCAATATTATTTTTCCTGGCCAAGTGTCAAGCTGCGGTTCCACAATACCGTCCGATTGCACTGATAAGCGAACAAAACGATCACGAACGTATCGCGGAATCGATCGGACCGTGAAATTCCCCAGCTTAAAACGATTCCGCCCATTTAACTTGACCGTACAGACGCGAAAGAATCGCCACAAATCGTATTCGTTACGGCACATTGAGTTAGGGAACGTTCAAAGAAAAAAATCTGAACCGGAAAGAGTCTGGAAAAGTTCCGCTAAAATTCTGTGTGCAGAAAACGAAACTGCCGGTGCATACGGAACGTATCGAAACAAAATTCCAATCTATAAAACGACCTTTCAAATTCATTTAGATATTCGATAATTTACGGTTACGTTATTTATCTATTCTTCGAATGCGCGAGGGAAAGATATATTAAAAAATGTGGGTGACGTAATTCAAGAATTTTTTAATTTTTGGAAAGGATACTAAAATTAATATATTTGAGAAAATTATTCGTTGCAGTATTCATCGTTTTAGGTGGGAATATAGGGATTTGGGGATTTGAAAATATGAGACATTGGGGTCATAGGGATTTGAGGATGTAGAGATTTGAGGATACAGGAATTCGGGAGTATACCGATTTAGGGAAGTAAAAATTTACCGATATAGATATCTGGAGATATAGGAATTTTGGGATATAGAAATCTGGGAATATAGGAATTTGGGAGTAAAAGAATTGGGGGGTGTAGGGATTCAGGGAGGTAAAAATTAAAAAATATAGATATCTGGGAATATAGGAATTTTGGGATATAGAAATTTGGGTATATAAGGATTTGCGAGCGTAGGAATTCGAGAATAACAGATTTGGAGATATAAGAATTCAGACATGTACGGATTCAGAAGTGTGGGAATCTAAAAATATAGAAATCTGGAAATGTAGGAATTTGGACCTACAAAAATTTGAAAATCTAAAAATTTGTTAATTTAAAGGCTTTCAAGTTTCGTGTTCTCCAAAAAGAAGCCTAGTCTTGAAGCACTATGTAACTGCAATATCGGATGGACAGAAATTTTTAAATGAATCTTACTTAAAAAACACTCTGACGCATACACGAAGGAAGAATAAATGACACGCTCGTAATAAACTTAATGGATCGGAGCATCGATTTTAGCTTCGATGCGCACACGATGGTAATCAGTCATGTGGTCAAATAGAAGTACGTGTAACTTTGTTATGAAACTGTAAAGCCATTACCATTTGCATGACGTTATCCGAACGGGCACATGTACATACCTATGTACAACCAGGTACATATGCTATAGTTCGTGCGGTATGTCTGATAAAAACTGGCGGTACTTGTTAGAAATTGTAACTTCAAGCGTGAATAGAATTTGGAACTGGCGTTGTTGTTGAGTCACAGAATTCACCGAATTGATTACTGTGCAACAATTTAACACTTTGACGGCCATAGTGAAGTTGGACGAACATAGTGTGACATATAGCTAATAGACCACTGAGAATACCACTGATTTATTATCCACATTAACATATTTGCTATTTAGATATGATGTGAGTTATATGTTAGGTTTATAATATATATGATCATTTATAATATATCATTTTTACAAATTTCAAAGTTCATGAATTCGAGATTCCACAGTTTCGAGCTTGCGAGCAAGTACAGATATTTGTCAGAAAAGCATCGATAACTGTACTATGTAAATGCAATAAAAATATCTGAAACCTGAAACAGCGAGTAGGTACATCAGAAATATTGTTTCCGCGAAGAGTAATAACTGCTACGATTCCGTTTGTTGTTAAAGGTTTACATTTCCGTCGAAAAAAAGAGACGAATATAAAAGAAAACGGGAAATATGGTAAAAAGAATAAAAGTCGATCAACTAACCAATGCAAGAGCCGTCAACCAAGAATTTAATCTTGTCGGGAAATAAAATCGACCGCAGGAAAACGTAGCGGTAATAAAAACTGTTCTATGTAAGAATATAAAAGAAATGAATCAACGATACAATACTCGTCCATTGTGGCGAGGACGTAGGATCCGTGCACCGTATTTATGGTGTGAAAAAGAGCTTTCTGATAAATAGCATTCCTGACAGTATTAAATTGCATTAGACTCGATGTTTTACACGTGACCCACGATAACTATATAAACGAAATCTAGATTCTCGGACACAGGAAACCACTATTCACTGACAGAGCTCTGAAACTCTGTAGCTTGCGTTAGGTCACAACACGTTATATGACCTCGAATTAGATCACGGTGCGTTGTATGGCCATATGCGACATTACTACGCGTTAGATTCTTACTCATTACATTCATATGAATTAGATTTACACGCGTTATATAGCCACACGTGGAATCACTACGCGTTATATCACCTCGCGTTAAATGGCCGCGCGTGAAATCACCATACGTTGTGTAGCTGTGCGTTGTATACCCACACGTTATATAGCCACACGTGAAATCACTACGTGTTATATCACCTCGCGTTATATAGTCACACGTGAAATCACTACGCATTATATCACCTTGCGCTATATGGCCACGCGTGAAATCACCATGCGTCGTATAGCTACGCGTGAAATTACCACGCGTTATATAGCCACACGTGGAATTACTACGCGTTATATCACCTCACGTTATATAGCCACGCGTGAAATCACCATGCGTTGTATAGCTACGCGTGAAATTACCACGCGTTGTACACCCTCGCGTTATATAGCCACACGTGAAACCACTACACGCTATATAATCTCGCGTTATATAGCCACACATGAAATCCCCACGCGTTATATAGCTATATGTAAAACTACCACGCGTGAAGTCATTACGCGATATGTAGTCAAACGTGAAGACATCACGCGTTAGATTGTCACGCGACAAATAACTATGCGTTATATCACCACCTGTTAGATCACTCCACGTTCAATTACTCCGCGAGCACCATGCACAGTTAAAGTTTATCTTCTTAAATATGTACGCTTCAAAACCATTTAACTTTCATGTAAAATGATTTTCGATATCATTAACAGTTGTCTAAATATTTGAGTAAATAGAACATTCGACTTAAACAGAACGATTCCTATAAAAAGATTTAATCGATTCTAGTCGACTCGATTAAACGTTAAATCATGATACGCTTTGTGCCGGGCAATTAGATTGAAAATATGCTACGTATTCGTGGTTTAATTAATTCTTTGATAGCGTTTTATAGAGTTCTAACGTGACAATATTAATTATTTTGCGTCAATGAACGTGACGCGGATAAATCAAAAGCATTTGTACGATGAAGTGGTAATATAATAGAGAATCGTTTATGAATTTCCAAAATCATAATATCGAATGAGAATCAGATATTAACTGCGTATAATACAGGGATCGATTTATCCGAAATAAATGTTCGGTTCTCGATAGGGATTCAAAATTCATCATTATTTCATTAATAAGCTGAAACATCTTACAGAGAATCGAACGATCATTTCACATTCGTTTAAATGCGTTTTCACTCGTTCTCCTCGATTCAGATACGAAATTTATCGAAAATTCATTAACTGTATTTTGAAACTCGTTAAGGAAAACTCGTTATTTTATTCATGCATTCTTTAGTTACATATAAAATTTTAATATTTTCCCGTCCCTTTTAGTTTTAACAAGACACTGCAAATGGATCTCACAATTACATATGCACTGAGAGATACCGACAACATGAAAGTCTAACGCATGACGATATAATGAGAATCTACAAGTATATCGTAAAGAGAGCAACATACGTGAATTTAGTTGATGTTTAAGAGTTTGCATGTACTTGACATGTACCGATCAAATTTCGTTACTTCGAAATTTCCATTTTTCTCTTCGCAAATACAGAGCAGCATGTATTTTTCAGTGGAAAAAGTTCCACGCGGAAATTGTTTGATGAGTTACGATTGAAAATGCGCACCGGCGCACCGGTGTGTCTCATTTTGCCAAAAAATGAACACACGAGTCTCGCACGTGTTCAATTATTGACCAACGAACTAAAATAGGTATTTATGGGCCGACTGTTTTCACTCGACTAAACTTCTACTGTCCGTTCCCAATTGCTTTCCATGTCGAAGCTCACCCTACTTTTTACCACCACCTATATTGTAATTGTATGCGTGCACAATACTATCGACGGTTCGGTTCAAACAATTGTACGAACAACTTCAGACAAATTACGTTTCGACGAAAATAATACGAGGCTATGTTTCATTGAACCCGAAAGAATGCGTGAAACTTCTCTACCAGAAGAGAAAAAATATTACACTCTCGTTTCTTTTTTCGTTTGATCGATATGCACGTATTCTCGTGCACTACACATGTTTTACACGATGCAATTACCCGATAAAGAAACCATATAAATATAAATAAAACTTTTGAAACTAATCATAAACTGAAGTAATTCTAGTTTTAAAGATACACTTTACTGTCATCGACATAACCCGTCAATATCAATTAATTTACCGATATCATTAAGAACAGTAATCAAAAGTTACGTTAATGTGGTTCTTACGTCAGACAGGTATAACACGTAGCCCAACCGCGGGTAATTATAAAAATCGATTTTCTGACCGCTGAGCACAGGTAAGTTATTCAAAGAGCATCAATCGACGAACAAATAACCGAAGGCAGATCGGAATGGTGTTATATCAGAAATGAATTATTTAGAACAAAGATGGTTAGACATTTTTAACCGAAAATAAGATACATGAAATGTACGACCTCACTCGACAACTGGTGTATTTCTATAATTAACGAATATTGTAGCTATTAAAGTATAATGTTATTGACGGTGTTAGAGATATGATTTCTTGTACAACGTTACAAGTTGGAAGAAATATTTTTATGCGTGATTGCCTATTCAACGGTCGATGGTTTGACAGAGAAATACGACGAAAGAACTAACATTAGTTGAAGCAGGAGTGTTTGCCGTTACCAAAGATAAGATGTATGAATTATTATTACCTTGCTCACCGGCTCGCACGAGAACTATCTCATGAATCGTCAGCAGGACGACGGTAAGCCCGAGGATAGTGTACTGTAGATAGCGCCACATCTCCGAAGACGAGAAGGGCCAGTCCCTACGTGCTGTCTGGATGGCCCTTCATTCTCTCTTTCAACGGATATTCCGATACCAAGTGAACGTCGGCCGAAGAAGAAGCGGCTCGTTGATTACACAATGTTCCTCCGACTTCTAGTCGTATATTTGCACGTAAACGGCACTCGAACGGGCAAACGTAGGTATTTTCCAGCCCTCCAGTGTGCCGAAGCTAACCGATTTCACGACAGAATGATCCGTTTTTAATTCGCCCAGAAAACAGATTTTAAACACTGATTTAATTCCGGTCCACGACTTCGGAGCAAAGAACTAGTTGGACCCGGCGAGTTGAACATCTTGAGCACTGACCACCGAAGAATCTTTCCATCGATTCGATAAAAGATTTTCTCGATAAATTCGGTTTGTACGATTCGAATGTTCACTGGCAACACTATCGATCGATAACAATCACCGGAATGAACAGTCGTTTCTGAATCAATCTTACAGGCTGCCAATCACACGGTTATTCACTGGTAACCAGTTCTCGATCTTCGTACCACCAGTCACGAAACGAAACTCCATCGTGGGTTCATTTATCACTGCCGTTGGAAATTAATTTCGACGTAATCCGCGTAAAACAGGCATCGTAGTGGGGAAATTTTTCTGCGGCGTCAATGGCAACGTGTTTTCCAGCCAAAGGATCAAAAGAGTCCTTCCAGCCCGCAGGCGACAGCAATCAGAGCCCGTATTTACCTAAAATCCGAGCATCGACGGAAAGTCGCGTTTAATCAAACATCTGACACTCGTGAATGTACCTTTGCAGTTGACGCGTTCTCACCAGGTGTACGCGGCGGTGACCGGCTGAAAATTGCGGGAAACCTCACGGGATTGAACGGACCGTTAACAAACTGTCGCGCACGCGGTTGTATTTCTGTTTCGAACGTTCGCAGTGCATCGATCGAACTGACCGCACGAGAAACGATTTTTATCGAACCTTGACACGTGACACCCGAACAACGTACATCGTAAACCTTCGAACTAACACTGTAAACACTTCTCACTTTTTAGTTCTTTCAATGAAAACAATTGCAAGCGATCACAGAAGGGATCAGTGCGGATGAACGCGATCGCGAGACCGCGTGGCGAAAAGGGGATGAGATAAACAGCGGGGTGAGATTGGCACGCGCGTGACAACGGCGAGGAGTCGCGCGAACGAATGCAAGTGCATCGGAACGAGAATTTCGGTAAACTAGGGGGTCGTTTCTTGGAAACGCGGAGAGCCGAGCAGAGACGAGGGTAGCCGTGCGAACCCGAATGAACGGATCATGCGACTCACAGCTGCCGTTAGGCGCCTCTATCCACCCACCCTTCTATCCCGTCGCGAAAACGCCTGTCCGGTTGCGCCGTGGCACACTGATGACTGCCACACTCATACGCGACTACCGTCACACCATCTACCCACCTTACCACCTATCTATCGTGCGACAAACACCGGTTATCTTCTTTTCTCCTCCTGGGTTACAGCTGACATCAAAGGAACTTTTGCTCAACAATTAGTAATGCTTCGAAACAATTACTACCTCCCACATTGTCCCCGCCGATGTGTCTACGCTTATGTATTCATTACTGCTACGTCTGTGACCTCTTTATCGAGGTCAGCCAAGTGTCAGATGGACTACATGAAGAATGTTGCTCATGAAGAATGTATTTCTCTGAAATAAGAATAGAACCTTAGCTAATTTTAAACTTGCACCGTAACTAATTCTAAGCCCAACTTGTGCTAATCAAATCAAACCTACAGTATCTCAAATATAGTTTTACCATAAATTATCTGACCTGATCTAACTGTGACTATTCCTTGACCAAACCTGACCGAAATAAACCGTGACTAAATCTTGAGCAAACCGAACCCTATTCTGACCGAACCCTCATCAAACTCTGATCTAATTCGAATATAATATTGACAATCCCAACGTAACCCTAATGTAACCTTAATCTAAAGCTTAATTCCAGCCGTAGTTTAACCTTGTCCTGTCCTTAATCCACTCATAACGTTACGCTGAACGCTTCCTCAATCTTATTTAGGGTAATTAATTTCAAATGGGAGGATGAAAATGTGTCCCTCGAAAGAGATTAATCAATCATGCTTAGTATATGAATTATTCTGTTGCTCGTCGCTCGAAAAAGTTATATTTTTTGAATACACGGATAAAAGCTTCAAAAATATTTCGGCGTTTTGTAAATAAAAATTGAACGAATGGATGACGGTGTAAGTGAAATCCCATTAAAATTGGGATAGAAACAAGTTCTGTCAACAGGTATTCAGTTGAGCGGATCAACGCTAGAAACTTTTTACGATTTTCATGTTGAACCTGACAACGAGTATCGTAAATCAAAATAAATCTAAAACGCTGTTGGTATCGTTCTTCTTTCGTTTCAGGCTTGATTTGCGTTTCTGTTAAACTGAAGTGAACAAACCGTACCTGTAATTGCCACGCTTCATCGACCGCGTTCAATGAACCGGACACCTGATCATGAATACAAGTCGAAAGCTGTAATGCATTCTCTGTCCAAATGTTTTCTGATTTAATTTAACTGCTCTTTAACTCATCTGCTTTTGTATTATCTGCTCGTCACGTCACCATACGCATTCACGAGCGGTCGAATTGAACTTTGATCTAAAAACGGAAATATGTTTTGAAAAAGGAATATGTTTATCGATGAAACGGTCATCCTTGATCGACACTGAATGAATATAATTCGGTCAAACCTTCGAACAGCGGATCCGTGAATAAATTTTTAAATAAAAATTCGTCGATATTTTGTAACAAAAAATGGAAGTTGAAATAAGTGAATAAGAGTGGTATGATTTTTGGATGTTAAGGTTTGAATAAATTGGATGTCTCGCGATCACGTAAATGTAATAAAAAAGTGATAGTAATTAATTAAATTGCTACAATAACCTTACTCGTTTCATTGGTAGACGGTTCTCTTGAATCTGAAGAGCAGATCGTAAATTCGACATAAAATTTATGTGACAAAACTGCAGTCTGATACAGGACGTACAGTCTGATAGCTGGCGATATGATGCATGGTTGCTGCACAGAATTAATGCAATAAAATATCAACGGATATGGCATGCCGTCCATTACAATTGCACGCGTGTAAACATATCACAGTTGCACGGGTTATGTCCCTTTCTATCTTCCCCCTTTTGATTTTCATTGATTCCACAAAATTCATGAATTCGCGTTAAATTTTACAGGTCTGTTTCGCAAAACATTTTACAAATAGAACGTGTTACATATAACGTGAAACAATGTATATCGGCAATTATTAATGCTTGCATTTGACGATCAAGTATTTGTTAACTGATTTTTATTTATAACGTTTATCTTTTTGTAACGTACACTTTATCCTTCTCTCTTTTTTGCAATCTAGATTAACATTATTTATTATTTGACGTTTGATCAAATTTGACACTTGTTTATTTTATTTTACAAATAAGAAGGGGATTAATTTTATTTTTTATTTAACTGGAATATTTCAGTTATTCGGTTTGATCAAAAGTGACAGTAATAAACTAATAATATTCATCAAATTTTCGTCAAATTATTTCAGTCATAATACATTAACAATACAGAAATATTTATTACGAATATTATAAAAGCTTCATATATAATGTCATGTGAGTATGGATATTTATGAAATGTATTTATGTGATTGGCACTGCATAATTTTGAAACCCCGTCGAAAAAATTTTACCACAATCTCTGATAGCGTCGAACGTTATCTAAAATCCCTGTATACGATCGATCGAAAGAAAATAACTGTTCTATAGATGTTATAATGTGCATACATTATCTTTCGCGTAACTCGATCGATTAAACGAGAGCTTAATTCATTGAACTTCATAAACGCTCCGAGACAAAATTTAACATTTCAATCAGAGTCATTATTATTTTATGAATGAACTCGATTTCGTTGACAGATTCATATTTCGAGCAGCGAATGCTCGTGTCGAGTTATATATAAACAGAAAAAGGAATAATTTCGCTCACACACCGGATGCAATTTAGTCGGGTTAAATTTAGCATCAAATATTTCTTGCAGATTGACATGGTTCTATTTGATCACAAGTTCCTAACCTAATGGACTGGAATAGTTTTGAGAATTTACGAACTTGGGGATTTGGATATTTGGGGATGCAGCAATTGGGGAATGTAGGAGTTTGGATATTTAGGAATTTTGGGGTTTAGAAATTTGGGACTTTGAGAAGTTGGGAATTTAGAAATTTAGGGATTTGAGAAGTTGAATATTTAGAAATTTAGGGGTGCAGCAATTGGGGAAGCTAGAAATTTGGGGATTTAGGAATTTTGGGAATTTAGGAATTTTGGGGTTTAGAAATTTGGGACTTTGAGAATTTGGGAATTTAGGAATTTAGGGATTTCAGAAGTTGAAGATTTAGAAATTTAGAGGTGCAGCAATTGGAAATCTAGAAGTTTGGGGACATAGGAATTTTGGGAATTTAGGAATTTTGGCATTTAGTAATTTGGAACTTTGAGAAGTTGAAAATTCAGAAATTTGGGGACTTGAGAAGATGGGGATTTATTTATTTTCGTGATGTAGCAATTTGGGAATTTACAAGTTTGAAGATTTAGGAATTTAGGGATGTAGGAAATTTAGAAATTTCGGAATTCTGGAATTTAGTAATTTGGGACTTTAAGAAGTTGGGGATTTAGAAATTTGGGGATTTGAGAAGTTACAGATTTATACATTTGGAAATTGAGAAATTTTGGAACGTAGGAACTTTGGAGATTTAGAAATTTGAACATTAAGTTAAGTATTTAAGTATTTGGAGCTGCAGCAATTTGGGAATTTATAAATTTGAATCTTTCAAAAAATAAAAATTTGATAATTCGAAACTGTGAGAAGTTGTATATTTCTACATTTGGAATTTGGATAGTTCTTTAAATATTTTGAGCTTGTTTATAAACATATACTAAATGTACTCCAGCATGTATTCTACAATACACATATCACGTCTATTGTATACCACACATTATACAATATAATTATAATAATATAATGTATAACATAACGTAATTTCGTATTTAACAAGTACAATGGTTTCTCTCAATGAAGTATTAACTAACGTGTTTAGCACGAGTGTATTAATTATGTGTGAGAATTCGTAACAATACGCCATGTTTGTTAACCGTAAATAATAGTTTAAAACGAGCAACGTTCACTTGTAATACGTTATTCGTTTCAGCCACTTAACCAGTATTACGGCATTATCCGCCATCAAATTATAGCCTGCATTCGTAGGATTTATTACCTCGTTTGTTTCTCGACAAAAACTCGTGTCTAAGGGGCAAATCCACCCTGAGAGTACTATCCCTACCTTCTTAACAGAACATTACAGAGAGAATTTGTTTCTCCCCAAATATGTTTTTCACGATTTATACGCTTTCCAGCATATTCTTCTAATAAATTATAACCCCTCGTTTATTTTTAACCGTCTGTTGTTGAAGTTCTTATTATAAAATACCAAACTAATATTTACTGATACTATGACAATCACGTCAATAACTTAAAGTAAAAATTAATTGAACATATTACAAATACCCATTTAAATTTCACTTTGTATAAATGAAAATATACAGCGTATTTCACTTACACGAGACTAAAATTTTCACAGCTAAAAAAGATAAAAATTGCTTGAAAATAAAAATGGTAGGTTCTGAAGATATATCGAAAATAATGAAACTGAATCTGTTTGAAGGATATACATTCAAAGTGAAAATATACAGTGTATTTCACTGAAAGGTAACATTAAAATGTTCTCTGCTAAAAAAATAAAAATTGTAGGTTTTAAAGATAATGAAATGTGATCTGTTCGAAGGATTCACATTTAAAGTGAAAATATACAGCATATTTCACTTAAACCAAAGATTAAAATTTTCACAGCTGAAAAAGATAAAAATTGCTTGAAAATAAAAATGGTAGGTTCTAAAGATATATCGAAAATAATGAAACTGAATCTGTTTGAAGGATATACATTTAATATTACGTCGTCGTGGTAACTAAATATATTTTCGTGTTGGTGCTAAATGAGCAGCAGCATATTTCGAACATCATACGTATGCGTACCACGTATATTAATACCACAGAAGATTAAGAACCAAAATTAACTTGCAAACGCAAGTTAGTTTCATGCATGTTTCATGGCCGGAATAGAATTAAAATTCTTCATTCTACCGTTTCGCGTTCCTCGAAATTAGCCGAGTATCTTGCCATAAGGGGTTTGCCCGCCGTTGAGGCCTAAAATACGTGTACAACCCCTATTCTTTCGCTGAAATATTCAAATAAATGAATAACGCTTTTTGAAGGTTTTATACATATTCTTACACATATTTAATACATGTTTAAGGGTTTTGAGATACGTGAAAAAATTATTGTTTAATTATACGAAAACACAAATACAGTGGAAGCATGTGACCTTCACTGTTTGCAGTTAAATAAAATCTTTTATCAATTTATCAACATTTTTTAAATAAAATTTAAAAATTAGTTGAATAAAATTTGTTATTAATTTCTTCATTTTCATCTGTTTTTACCTTGTTCGGGGCAAATTGCGTGAATGGATTCTATGGTGAATTCGTAGGAACACTCGAAGCTCATTTATTCATAGACGACTACCTTCTTCAGAACCTATCGATATCTCGATGGAGGAATCACAAAAATTAACATGCATATTTGCTGTCGCTGTTATAAAAGTGGAGTGTGCTCGAACATCATTACACGCGATCGAGAGGTTTGATCTATGCTCAGAAACGAATGAGGACTCCTCTCGTTTCATGCCTTTTCACCAGAGGAACTTCAACTATCGAACAAAAGTTCGAGAACGACTAGCGTTTGGTAGATCGGCTTTAAATCAGATTACGAATATTGACGTTACTAACAAGCAGTGACCAGGCTTGGCCCCCTAAAATAGAGATTACATCTCCCTACCCTTCTACTTTTGCTTTAAGTAGCACCAGGGACATAGGACATGGAATACCTGCACATCGCGTTGGAAATTGACATTTTTCAATTATTTGTTTTAGTTATTTCAATATTTAGGAATTCATAGATTCAATACGAATTTTTACATTTTCGATTACTGAAGGGTAAATTTTTTACCGGTAAATATTTTCAAACCTCGGTTGGAAATTTATTAATTCACAAATTTTAATTTTTATATTTTCAAGTTTGCAAAGTCATCCATAAATTTCTAAATTTTCATATTTTTAAATTCCAAATTCGCAAATTCCCAAATTACCACATCATCAAATAAAAGTTCTAAATCCTCAGCTTCTCAAGTTTATAAAAAAGTCTCCCAAATTTCCGAAATTTCCAAATTCCTCAGTTCCCGTATTCCTGAAAGCTAATAACTCTTAAGTCCACAAAAAAAATTTGAAAAATTTATCACTATTACCATCAACCGAACGTCAATTGGCCAGTATCTCCAATAACACCTCAAATTGTCCATTTCAATAGGCCAATCAATATATGACTAGAATAACACGAAGCGAGTGTTCGATAAATAAAACTAAACGTAATTGAAGTTCGAAATCAATTGAAACAAATCAAGTTTTCTGTTACTGAAAGCAGTAATCCTCGAACGCGAAGGAAGAAGCGTAGTTTCTAGTTTAACAAGTATCTATCGGTGGAGATCGAGTTACGGTATTGATATATCGATACACCAGGGAGTCAGACTTCGAAATTAACTTGCGGATCGGTGAGTACGGTTTTAAACGTGCCAGCCAGAATCAGCTGTCACGGTGAGCTTTCGACAGGAATGGCTACACACCGAGAACAAAACGCGCATTCTAGCATCGAATATTCAAACAGGCCTTTAACAATATATCGATGTCGATAGCATCGGGCTTTGCTTGCAACCCTTACTTCGGACGTTCGACGGTCTTCCTGTCGACTAGCCGTCAAAATTTATAACGCGTCCATCGATACTAACGCGAACCGACCGATTCTAAACGTTCGATCGTGTCTCGTTCGAAACGCGTTTTAACTTTGCATGCTGCAATAGATTTTTACCGATAGTCGATCATAGGATATTACAGGATGTGATTAGCTTTATTTGTATGTTTGGATGAATTAGGATTGTTATTTTGATTAGCTCGGGTTTTCGATGGGGTGTTCGTCGATTTTTAATGTTTTGCTAAGGGTCATGACTGGGTCAATGTAATTGGGGTGTGTCGAGCTTGAGAAGTATTTGGACATTTTTGTGGTGGGCAATTTTGGGATTTGGGGATTTCGGGTATTTGGAATTTGGTCACTTGGACACTTGGAAGTTAGGGATTTGGTAATTAGGAATTTGGGAATTAGGGATTTGGTAGTTAGGAATTTGGGAATTATGAATTTGGTAATTTGGGAATTAGGAATTTGAGAATTTGGGAATTTGAGAATTTGAGAATTTGAGAATTTGGGAATTTGAGAATTTGAGAATTTGAGAATTTGAGAATTTGAGAATTTAAGAATTTGAGACTTTGAGACTTTGGGAACTTGGGAATTAGGAATTAGGGAATTTGAGAATTTGAGAATTTGGGACTTTGGAAACTTGAGAATTAGGAATTAGGGAATTTGAGAATTTGAGAATTTGGGACTTTGGAAACTTGAGAATTAGGAATTAGGGAATTTGAGAATTTGAGAATTTGGGACTTTGGAAACTTGAGAATTAGGAATTTGAGAATTTGAGAATTTGGAAATGTGGGGATTTGGAAATTTGGAAATTGGAATATTTGATAATTTAGAAACCATGGATTAAAGGATTTGAGAATTTGGGAATTCAACTGAAAATTTAGAAAATGAAGAATTAGAGTACTTGCAAATTAAAGAACTTCAATATCATTAAATTCTCGTCACTTATTAACTATCAATTAAAAGCCTTACCTCTACTGTGTTATAACTTTATTCCCCCAAAACTTTAATACTGAATTCTAATTTTTATCAACGCCTCGTTAGGTTAGGTTACAATACATATTTTAAACTAATAACAAATGATTTAAAATAGTAGTCTTAATCGACTCGTATCGAATTTCAATTTGTCATTACGCCAATACATTCCCCACCACAATCCAGAAGATACAATGCATCATGATGAAAGCATTTCTGCTTCAATCAAACCTAGATAAAGTGCGAGCCAGGACGTAATGCACCCATCTTGAAAGCTGCATTACAAAGATTTAAATGTTTCTTGAAAGTTTGTTTCGGACCATTATCCTTGGGCATCGCGACGACGAAATACATTCGTCGTGTAGTTAATTAATCAAACGGTATCACTGTCTGCCCCCATAGAGTCCAGTTTCTAATGTTTTTGTGGAACTGGAACGCAAATCTGTTCCTGACTTGCATTTGTCATTCTGACCCGTATACGTATTTGCACCAGCGCCATTGGAAACTTTCCTTGAACGACTTTTTGATTAATCATCGGACTTGAAACCAATGTGTTTGCTTGTAGCAATACTTATATTGTACGCTTTACTGAACCAATTCTTTCGTCTTAGAGTAACCATTGTGGGTGGGTACATTTATGTTGGTTAATTGGTTCAATTTTTATTTTTATGTGTGTCAAGTGTAAATTCCCAAATTCTTCAATTACCAAATTCCTAATTCTCAAATTCCCAAATTCCTACTTTCCAAAACTAGCAAATCCCCCGAATTTCTCAGTTTCCAAATCCCTAAATTCCCCCATACTTCTAATTTAAAAATTTCCAAAATCCCTGAATTTCTAAATTTCCAAACGCGCGTACCTTCAAATTCCAAATTTTCTGTTCTTTGAAACTTTCAAATCCCCCATATTTCTCAATTCTCAAATTCCTACTTTCCAAAACTAGTAAATCCCCCGAATTTCTCAGTTTCCAAATCCCTAAATTCCCCCATACTTCTAATTTAAAAATTTCCAAAATCCCTGAATTTCTAAATTTCCAAACGCGCGTACCTTCAAATTCCAAATTTCCTGCTCTCTGACACTTTCAAATCCCCGAAATTTCTCAATTCCCAAATTCCCACTGTCCAAAACTTGCAAACCCTCCAAACTCACTTTCCACATCCCCAAGTTCCCCCGTATCTCCCTAATTTTTCAAAATTTCTGAAAATGCTGCATCCCTAAATTTTCAAATCCGCAAAGTACCCCGTATCTCCCTAATTTTTCAAAATTTCTGAAAATGCTACATCCCTAAATTTCCGTATATGTGGTCTCCAAATTCTCAAGATTGCCTCCTAAAAATATATGAAACGTTGGTAGCCGCTAAATGTGTTAATAGGGTGGCGGTCCGAGGATTAACATAAATTTATCCCCGGGCGGGGTAAGTGACGTTCCCAATTCCGGCAAGCATCCCTGTTTCCGGTTGGAAAGTGGCGTTATCAAGGTGCACGGTTGCTTGGTTGCTCGGCGAATCCCAGAGAAACCGAGAGATTCGCGAATATTTTCTTTTTGGTGGCCGTTGACGAGCTGACAAGAAAAGAGGAGAGCGTGGAATCTCGACTAACGAGGAAAATCGGGGCCACAAAATACGGGCCGAGCACAAATAGAGAAGGCGAGGGGTTGCTCGGAACATTTCGAATGCTTCGGCATCTGGTTTGATCTGTCTCTCGGCATATCCGGTGTAACTCGTAAGAATGAAGTGCCACTGCTCGCCAGCCGGAAACGAATGCAGAATCCGCAAACTGCATGCTGCTCGAAATGATGAATGAAACTGTGGCAACGGGAAGAAAGGCCAACCAGCTATGGTTGTTCCAATCGCACAAGACGTTTCGTAATCATCTGATTGCTCTCGAGAGCATATCGAACGATTTCGAGCGAAAAATCAAACTTTGAATGAATTGCAAGGCATGAACGTCCATGTACGTTTATTTGACGAACGGAAACCAGGCTGGAAGTATCGGTGAGACGCGTTTACGGAGATAGGTAAATGTACTCTTTGGCGACAACGTCCTCATTAATTTTTATATGTAAGGATGCCTATCTTTCACACAGAACAGTTTTACAAATAACTTTGTCGTCCGTTTTTCTCTCTTCACGTTCGTTCTCTAAAAATCGCCAACATGTGTCGTCCTCCGGCTTTTCCGAAGATTTTTATGAGGAACGTAACACTTCGCATTTACAGGAAAAACGAACTTGCCGTTAGAACGGGCCTGGAAACCATCAACTCCGTCCCAATCCACGCTGATATATGATGGCCCTAAAACGACTGTGACCATGTCCGCCGCTCTTACAAATAGTACATTGTTTGGTAAAAACATACTGTGAACGCCATCTTGCAGTTAAACAAGGAAGTACCGCAATTAAAAATTGCGTTTTTTGTACAAGATTATTTTGTGTACACGACGAAACTAGAAAAATGTTTTTATGATGTTACAAGTATTACATTTGAAAATTTGTTAAATTGTACTGAATGCACGTAAAAATTAGCCATCTAGCGATGGAATATGGCGACTTATGGAACCATATTGGAAATACCTTCGGCCAAACATCGGAGAACCTTCATGCTCTGATTTTGAATAAACTTTGCAAGCGCTCTATTACAACAAGAAGCATCTACGAGAAAGGTTTTTGGTAACGCGAGAAAAATTTGGGAGAAATTTTGGAATACCGTCGTATTTCGATTCTGATTCTAAAGTCGGAACATTCCAAAGTTAGACTTGCTCTCCGATGTTATTTGATGCATATTGAAGTTAATTAATCAATAAAATCAATTTTAATTGAATTTTTACGAAAATGGTACTAGTGGCGCCATCACACACGTGTATCGTTTCGGTTCAATTCAATTAATATATTTGATTTTATTAGCTTAATTGACTATATTATGAATCGAATTACAACAATTAACTTCGAATTGTTTTTACTTTACCAAACTATTATAAATTTTTAACTATTCTGAGGCTATTCCTAATTACCCTAAGGGTTTCTGTCTTGTGTGACGCCATGTAGTGGTGGAAGAGAGGAACTAATTAAAGTATAGTTTCAAGAGTATGTAGTTCACCCTGTTCGCCGGAGAGATGGCGCCACTAGTTCTATTTTAGTAAAACTCCAATTAATATTAATTTTATTGGCTTAATTAACTTCAATATGCATTAAATTACATCAGAGAGCAAGAATAATTAATTTCGGAATGTTTTGACTTTACCAAACCATTATCAATTTTTGGCGAAACTTCGGTATTCGGTAACTTAGTTAACTATGACTAACAGTCGACAAAGGTTGCCGGCGCCTAATACGAACAGAAACCGTCAGTAAAGTAGGAAATTACATGAAAATAGTTAAACAGATGTTTCCTTTTACCAGAAAGAACTTATTTGCAAAATTTAGCCTGAATTTGTGCATAACTGTTTTTCACAGAACAGTTCAGTCATTTGATGATAAAAAGCAAGAACTATTGAAAGTAGATTTGTAATCTCACTTTAAGAACCATGTACCAAATTGTGTAAAAAGGATCAATAACCTTGTTATATTCTTTGCATTTAGAATTGTGAATTTGGGACTTATACATAAGTAGAATTAAACATAAACAATATATATTTGCTCAATCCACACGCGTTTAATGCAAGATTTTGACCCCCAAATGGTGCATTTGGCGAGTGCAAATATTCTTTTCCATGAAAAAACATTATTGTAGAAGAAAATGTTGAACAATAAATGAAACTATAAATCAAAAGAAAAACGTAGCTTTTAGCTCGATATCGTTTTCTAAAGATCATCTTCTAAAAAATGTTTAAAAAGCGATATCGATTACCGGGTCACACCACGTGGAGGTCGCTACGATCGTGACCCACCCTATCTCCGAGTCCCAACCACCCTCCAAATACAATTAGCTCGTTTATCAAGTTACTATTAACCAGATAGACAAGTTCTTACTCTATTTAGCCCGTAGGCTAGCTTAGATGTACATGTTCTTTACTATCACATAGCAAAGGTCGTGTATCGCACACTCTGCACAAATTTGAAACTAATTTTAAAACAAATTCTAAAGCTAATTTATAGCAGAGAGATATATCATACAACTTATGAAACTAACGAGTTTGCATTCTAAGATTGCATGAATAAGTCAAATGTTCATGTTTGCATATAAAATCAAACTTGAGTCAGCTCGACAAAAATATTGTACGAAAATAAAATAACAATATATTTGAAATATGTGCAGAAAATAAAAAATACAATCGTAATCGTATATTTTCGTCACGTATCCTGGCCACCCTTCTTCCCACAAGCTTAAAATTAACGTGTAACTAATGCACGTTCAATGATTACCTGTGTTATAACAGTCAAACACAATATGTAAAAGCAAACGGGCGATGCATAAATAGTAAAGATCAAATCGATGTTTATTTAATGATAGTTAATAATTAATATTTACACTCTTACGGTAACAACGCTGATTTACTTCGATTATAGCCCCTTCATACTTCGGACAAAGCCCTTGCAAAAGTCGCTTGTGAAATATTAAATAAACTGGATGTTTAACATTTTCGTACAAAATAAAATAAATCGGGTCAGCCCGAGTAAAATACGCGAACAGAAAAACAATTAATTGCAAACATAAAAAACATAAATCACAATAGTAATCGTACATTCAAAGGGAATATACGGAACAATATTTCATTTCAAATAAAACGATGAAAATAGAAAGTATGATCATTGTAGTAAATTCAGAAGCCAAGGATCAAATAACAAACATCGAGACAGAAAATATTTATACACGGAAATTTAGGAAAAAAGAATGAAATAATTTATTACAGCAATTTATTTTTAATAAAACTGTGAAAATAAAAGATGTAACTAAACTGAATGTATAAAATAAAATATCAACTGATTTAAAATGAATCTTTTAAAAGAGGAAATGTAATTAAAATGGCAGATTCGGAGAGAATAAACAAAAAGTAACTTAAAATAAAAGAGATTGTGTTAATTGCTTTTGCAATAACAATAGAAATCGTGTTTAACGTTTTAATTTCTTAAAAGAATGTAATTGACATCAAAAATCAATGAATTAATAAAATAATAAAGAGAAAAGTATAAAGTTGTGGTATTTCAAAAGTCGAAACAATAACACGTTGAAATACAACAATTTCAAAACTCAATACAACAGGAGTTTTGGTCAAAAATCTGAAAACTTGATATAAAGCCGCGGATCAGAAATCGCGAACTCGTAAAAATTCGAGCTTTAATAATTTTTTAAATGAGAGGGTCACCTGAATTCTATAGTTTTAAATTCGGTATATCAATTCGTAAGAAAATTGAAACGCAACATGTATACAAGAGAACCCTATCTTGATCTAATAAATACAACAATTTGTACTATTATTGCACGATATATTCATGGTTGCTATGCTCATTTGAAATTATAAAAATACAGTTCCCGTGTCGTTTCGGACCATTAGTCCAACGACATGAGAACTGGAGGGACAAAAACCGACTCACCGATCATTGACTCGTACTACTGGATTCATCTTACAGTCAAGGCACCTTGGAGGCAGCGCATCAGATTGATCCACGATCGATTGGCTGCTTTCATACGATCAGAATCAGGCAGTTGTTCATCAGGTTGGCAAAGAAATAGCCTTCTGTAAACACAAAAGGATCACAACTGTTAATAAACGCTTTTTGTCGAATCGAGTTTCGAGCAACATACATTTTTGTTGACTTACTCCAATTTATTCGTGCAAACATGCAATAAGCGAGTTTTTGTTATTGTGCAGTATACAAACATATACAAAAACGTGCATCGAGAACTACGTGTAATAACTACGTTACAAAACCCGGAAATAAGTTTGCAAACGCGAAACATGATACAAAATTTGGAAAAATATGTTCAAATACGTGGGTAACTCTGTGGAACATATTAAATCATTTGCAATAGTATGCCAAAACTCGAAGGTAAGTACACGGTAGAACACTATAAAACACTTGCAAAAATATGTCAAAACTCATGGGTAACTACATCATAAAATATTATAAAACACTTGCAAAAATATATCAAAACATATATGTTTTGAGTAACCACACCATAAACACACCAATACATCCATATATAATGACATGTAATATACATATATATATACAATGACATGTAATAACACATAATTAAACACTGTGACACACGAAGAACCACGTCATGAAATAGGTTAATACACCCCCGTACGTATGCGCGAACACTTGATAAAACATACTACACACATGCACTAATACACTAGACAACACAGAGATGAACACACAGTCCGTTAATTGAATCCTTGACTCGTACCAGTATGTGGTGAAGGGGTAGATCCAATCTCCTTGGCAGTCGCGATAAAACTGATTACATATGACCTCTTTCAAGTGCAAACCGTTAACAAGGATAGATAATCCTTAGTGCTCAGTCAACCATCATGTTACGCGTTGATACAGAACGCAGGTACCTCGATTCGACCTTATATTTTCAGTATTTAATTTTATTACTTTCTGCAACTTTTTATTATGTGATCGGTTATAAAGTATTTGTTAATTATTATTTTAAATTATTTTCCTTACTATTTTTAATTTGAGAATTATTTTTTAAGTTATTACTACAACTACTAAAATTACTATTTTTATTCATTTTTACCTGTGGGTATATTGTCAATTTTGTTTAATGACTATGCTTTGTTATATTTTTTGATTTTGAAATTAATTCTAATTTTATAGGTGTGTCTTAATTAAATGGTTATTGTACCTCTGTTAAATTTATATTTCTCTAATATTTTTCTCGTTTTGGCATATTACAAATGTTTTTTCAATTATTATATGTTTCTCAAATTAACATGTTTGTATGTATATATAAATGTATTTTACGTAACAAAACTCTAAAATTATTTAATAGATAATTTATTAAGAAAATATTTTTAATTGCAGTGTTTCTAATTTTAATTTCGACCACTAAGGGCGTTGTGATGTAAGACCAACCCCAATTGATACGGAAGTGCAAGACCACCCTACGCTAAAGTTGGTTCTTGTCTATGCTAAAATGGGTTTCTGTCAATGCTAAGGTTCTTGTCCATACTATCGTATACCTACATGCATCCTACTGCAAATAAATCTGCAATCGTAAACTTTATATTACGTACTAATGATCAAAACATGCAGAATTTATTTCCAATCATAAACAGCGCATAATTCTTTTTCCAATAAAATCGAATTATTCGTACACGTATTTTAAAGCAAGGTTTCATATAAAAATCGATGTTCCAATCTTTCAAGAGAAGGTTTTTATTCCCTCTTATCTTCCTTTCATCTGTATCCTTTTTTTAGTAGTACATATTTTCTGTGAGATTCCTTTTTGACAGAATTTGAAATAGTATGTCGTAAACGTGTAGTAACTTGTTCGTGGATGTAATAAAATGGATGTACAGGAAAAAGTCAGGGCTCGCAATGTTGTAATATAAAGGAAACAACCCTTCACACGACGTAGTTAATTTACTCATCACCGTGCTACAAAATAATAAAAACTTTGTTTCTGTTATTATACTGAAGATATAACTTAATGTATAACTCACATTTTGCTGAAAGAGATTCAGTTGAATTAATTATTTAAAAGAAAATACAGGAAATAGTAACTTTTGAGTGGTCACAGTACCGAGTCAATGACAGATACTAATAAATTAAAAAGACTGATAAATTCATTAGCTGTGTTCTTAATAATTTGTATTATAAATATGTTTGACCATATACTTCACTTTTCTACTGCGACAATTGTGTTTCCTCTATGATGTTTCCGTCTCATTAAATTTCAATTGTATCACTTTATTCCAACATTTCTTTATACAGAAATATGCTTTCCTTCGTCTCATACAATTTTGCAATTCAATCCCGAATATTTACCCTACTTATAACAGTTCAAAGAAGTACTTATTAAATTGAAATACTATTTAATAAAGAACCAGTTCCATTAATTATTTTCCAATATCCATCTTGAAGCTCAATATGCCTCGCGATAATGTCGTACAAAACAAACGGAACGCGATTTCTACATACGCCGCGGTTCGAGGGTTGAAAGCGGGCAGCGTTCGATCCGTCGGTAGCAGAGCGTTTAATTTCATGGGGGACGGTAAATCCTGTAAGAAACTTAGCACATGAGATTCCTTCGGCAGCTGGTGTGCTTTAGCAAGAAAGTAACAGCTATCCAATAGGAATCAAACGCATTAGTTAATCCCGTTTCCGCTTTCCTTCCTAATTGCTTAAACTGCCGGAAAAGTTTAAGCGTAGCTGCAGCCGCGCTTGCGCCCCGCGTCACGCACGCGCGCGATACGACACACGCTGCGCCACTATCACATCGTGGGGTAAGGTTAGATCAGACACCACATCGTTTTCCAACCCTCTCCTCATGTTCAGTGCACCCCAAGCTATCGCAGCGGTCGGTAGGTTTTGCGTGTATTCTCTTCGCCGACGAACGCACGCGTATACATATCACACACGCGCACACATCACCGCATTTGTTTATACCATCCTCTCATTCGTGTCTCGATCATACCGATTCGTCGTACCGGTACGATGATTTGTTCGGTCGATCTATCGAATCGATGTTCGATAAGTCGGTAAAACGCGTGACAGTCGCCTTTTGAAACGTACCACGAACGATTGGAAATTCTCGCTAAGAATTATTCGATTCTCGTTAACAAATCGAAGAACATGGACACGGAAATTCGGTACCATTAAAGAAACTCGGAGAGTGCTGTCGCGGTGGTGTTGTGGTGGCCGGGAAGATTGTTACTACGAAACAGCCTCGGTGGGATCCAGCTACATAGGGTGAGCACAGTAATTTACTTAATGAACTAGCGGAAACAACACGTGCAGGTTTAATTAAGATAGGGAAATGGTACTTCGAAGTAATCATTTTATTCGTGCATATTTTTCACACGTTTATATCGAAACCATACAATACATCGTCTTTAATGTCACTCGCGTACGCGTCGTGCATGCTCGAAGACCGTCGATATCGATATCGATGGTATCCAAAAATTATCCACACTACTATTTCCTCGTTCAAATTATTCCTCTCTGAAACTTGAATTGAAATTTAAATAAAAATCTCGTGCATATCGATGATATATCATGTCACGAAGATATATCATCGACGTATCTTCAAGTACATCGATAGCGTATAACTAATCGGAAGGTAGCACCAGTGAAATAACGATTACAATCTGAAACTCGTGTTAATTAAGTTTCAATCGTGTCAACTCGACACGACGAGTTTAAACGGAAGAAAGAAAAGTTTCGCGAATATAACACGAGCTGGTGTAAAGCACCCCAACGTGGTTTTTACATTAACAAAATCGCGGTGCGAACAGACGCGCAAATGAGGCCACGAGCGTGAAACTTGCGAACGGCGGAGGTTAACGATGAAAAGAGAGAGGGCACCGCGGCGAAAAAGAGGGAGTAATGATTCAGGATGAATTGATATAAAAGAATCCCACTGGCTGCAAGTGCAGCACGCGTGGGACGAATACGGCTGCATATCCGTAGTCGGACAGGTGTAGGTGACATCTACGAATAAAGGGGCTACTGCGCATGCGTCTCCACCTGTAGATACTTTGATGTACAGGGGGCTAAATGCTAGATTTATCCGTCGGTGGAACAGAGCGCTAACTGTACGGATCAATAGAATCACTTTTTTTCTTTATTGTTTACCGAAGAATGAATGTTTCTAATCGAGGACTGTTTTATCGCTCGCCTCGTATTTCACCTTGCAATGGAATCCTGTATAGCGGCTTTGCGTACGTTGCCCGATATTGAGAAGCAACGATGGAAAGATCGATAGAAGTGCCAAAGTCGCGGTATTGTAAGGTCTTTGACTTACGTTCGTAAGCAAGGATGGAGAGATTGGTAAAGTTACCGGAGTCACGGAATCGGAAGACCGAAATGGGTCTTTGGTTCGCATGGTTGACGCGATTACTCTTGTTTGGCGGTGGCTACGTTCTTTAGTTATACTAATAGTGGAGAAGTTGAAAGTTTGGAAATTTGAGGAATGGGTAACTTGACAATTGGGAAACTGAAGATTTAATCGTTTACAAATTTGAAGGCTTAAGATTTAAATTTGGGTATTTAGGAATTTGGAAATTTGTTCGTTCGGAAATGGGAAATTTCCAAGGTTGAAATTTGAAAATTTGGGGTTGAGAATTTGGAAATTTGAAAAATGGGTAATTCGACAATTCGGAAACTGAGGATTCAGTCATTTACAAATTTGAAGGCTTAAGATTTAAATTTGGGTATGTAGGAATTTGGAAATTTGTTCGTTCGGAAATGGGAAATTTCCAAGGTTGAAATTTGAAAATTTGGGGTTGAGAATTTGGAAATTTGAAAAATGGGTAATTCGACAATTCGGAAGTTGAGGATTTGGTCATTTACAAATTTGAAGGCTTAAGATTTAAATTTGGGTATTTAGGAATTTGGAAATTTGTTCGTTCGGAAATGGGAAATTTCCAAAGTTGAAATTTGAAAATTTGGGGTTGAGAGTTTGGAAATTTGAAAAATGGGTAACTCGACAATTCGGAAACTGAGGATTTAATCGTTTACAAATTTGAAGGCTTAAGATTTAAATTTGGGTATTTAGGGATTTGGAAATTTGTTCGTTCGGAAATTTCCAAAGTTGAAATTTGAAAATTTAGAGTTGAGAGTTTGCGAATTGTTTAGTTCTGGAACTTGAATATTTGAGAATGTTGAGGAATTTAGGAATTAGGAAGCTTTCTAAAAGTACGAAAATGCAATGGGGATAAATCTTGTACATAAGTTTGTGAAGTTAAGGTAAGCAACGATGAGAAGATCAATAAAATTACGTATCTCATTGGAAGAAGTTCTCTTTCGTAGTTCGACTCCCGTATTACTGCTTTTTCTTTTAGGAGGTAGCTCGTAAGGGAATTTTATCCACTAGACAGCGTGAAATTGTACCCCTTTGAAGGTATTCCTTTCGTGTTACCTTCTACCGTTTCGACGACCCGTGCAGAGGAAAAAGCTTTTCCCTCTCCGGCAAAGAAAGCGCTTTTGTTTAAAATCCATTGAAGATACTGAAAAAATACGCGTTTCAACCGGCATTTCTATGGCGAAAAAACCAAAGCGACATCCGCGAAAGCGGTCCACTTCCGGCAGCGTACCGGATTCACTCAGCCGTAGATCGACGATACCTGGAAGAAAGGATTTTCGAAAAGTACGATACGCGAATCGGAAAAAACAATTGAACATTTTTTCTGACCGGAACGCGCTTGCCGTAGGACGCGGTTGTCAAACGACCCGGTTGTTCCACGGAAAATTGTGTTTCAGATCAAATAAAAATGCCGAAAATCGCCGATATTTCGTTCCGTTATATTCGCAGGTAGACTTTTGTTTAATTAAAATCTCTGACGCTTTTATTTACCAAACGCAATGCGATATTACGTGTACGAGGGTGTCGAGGTACGAGAGGTTCCATCCGAGAATTTACGAGGACCATTGGGAATATTCGATTTATTTCGATCAAATAACACATTGCCGAATCCTATTCGTTTCACTTTCGAGCACGCGACCCGTATTGATCTCATTAAACAATTTTGTGAAATTGCGAATTTCATTTTTCGAAGTTTTTGAATTTCCTTCGATCATCACATTCCTGAAGAATAATTTTGTCTATTAATGGAGATTTATAGAGTTTATTGCTAGCAGTGCTAGATTTAGATCAGTGATGGACACATTTTCCAATTTGAATTTAATTTAGAAATTTGGAATTTAAGAACTAAGAAATTTTAAGAATCTACAGAAATTTCAAGTTTCCCAATTTTTAAATTATGTCGAGATTTAAATAAAATTATGTTCTAAACTGAGAAAGTGGCTACTTATGATGTCTACGAATTTTTGTGAATATCCATCAGTTGTTATTTGTCGCGAAGGAGCAAGACAGTGCATTCTAGTGATTTCCAGTGACTTGAAGTACAGTCGAAACACACTCAAGTCCTTTGCTTCTAACAAGGAGAACTTCTCAAGTCAGTCCTTTACTTCTAACAAGATGAACTCCTTTTCAATTTTAATGAGCCTTCACATGTTGCCGGATGATATTATGTATTTTTGTATCCAGGATATAACGATTTGGTCTACCCACTCAATCCAACGTATCTGTTCTTCAAAAGTTTCAAACAAACTTTGTTCAAATTTATTCTGTTTCGAGGGAGATATTTTATTATTCTACTATATGTCATTTCATTACATCATTATTAAATCCATTTTTGGGGTCATTTTACATAAAAAAGATTACCTGAAACGTTAATGAATAAAGTTGAAAAGTGTATCAAATATTTTATATCAAATATTTCGCTTCTGAATTAAAAATATTTCGATTACCTTCTCACTTTTTAAATATCGTTTAAAATATTGTGAATGAAAATATGCAATTCTATTAAATGAAAATTGCTATGAAATTTAAAATACATCACGTAGATAAAATTTGTATGTACAGTTAATTGTATAATAATTAATTAATTTAAAGTTTAGGAACTGAATGTGATTTTATGGGATTAAATAGATTTGCCAGTCAACCAATTAGAAACTGATCAGTTAATCAATGATCCGCATTATGAGCATGCCTGCTATATATGTGTATAGTGTGCCTACTAATACGCGTCAATAATAGGGCGCCTTTTGGCCCTTGATGGAGGTAGCTGTAATGCTGATGAAGCCCTAAACTGTATTAATCTTCTGCAAGCAAAGTGGGTCATGTATATCATTATACCGTTTTAAATTTTCAAGAATCCTGAAAAGGTTCACAGATATTTAATCAAAGTTTCTGTTATACTACGCAGTCGTTTAATGAAATCTTTTGTTGACAAACTTTTGAAAGGAAAGAAAAATTAAAAGAATTTTAAATTTGAAAATTCAGAGATCTGATGCAGAACGTTTACATATGAAAATTAGTGCTTTGAAAACATTCAAACTTGCTACTCCCTGATTATTTACAAAAGGTTGATCTTTATTAAATTGTACAAATCTAAAGATTCGAATTTGCAATATTTAAGGTGTCCTAAAATGACAGTCTTTGATAACCAAACACATCATGATTTTTTTTATCTTCAAATGTGTTACAAATTCTTTGTAACAACTTAGCAAGAAGCATGCGTTCTAACGATCTATTTGATCCACTAAACTCATTCCCGTTTCTATGATCATATCCATCGCTGACGCGACAGTTAGCATTATTCTTATGACATTGTTTCTGAGGCAACGGAGGCCAACGATCTCGTTAATCCCGTCAGTCGTCATTAACATTAGCATTTTTACGATTATTAACGGTCATGAGCGTTATTATTTTGGTGAACGCGGCGTGCCTCGGCGTAGAACAAGAACAGAACGGAACGCATCGCTATGCTCTGTTATGAATTGCATTACCTTTTCAAAACAGCCGTGCATTATATAGTCGGGAGCATGCAAAACGGTAATGCCGCCCCCTACGCCACCGCCATCACCACCATCACCTGTGTACGCCCTATACGGGCATAAAATGCTCACATGAAATAGAAGGAAATAGGGTGAATGCGGAACAGAACGCGTGTCGGCGTACAATGGCCGTCGCCGGGTCAAAAGTTCAGAACGAACTTTTGTCATGTAGCAACATATGTGGGTACGTGTAGTTGAACAGGGCTGGATTGAGACCTATAAAGACCCTTGACACTCCGAGAGATTTTACTCCCCTCATATATACGTGTCCGACTCGAAATACAACGGGCAATACGAAATTTTACTTCTCGACATGGAATTTTCGTAATTTGGGATTTCCTAGTACCAGACTTTAGTAGGAATTTGGGATTTGGAGATTTTAACACGGTATTTTGGGGGCTAAGGGTATAAAAATATAAGCAGTTAGGGAGATTGGTATTTTCATAAGGTATTGGTATTGGCGGTATTGATGTATGTTAGGCCGAGGGATATTGTTATATTCATATTTAGGGAAATCAGCACCTAAGAATATTGGGATCAGAAGACATCTAGGGGTGTTGGGGTCAGAGGACATTAGCATCTAGGGATATTGGGTTCAGAGATATGGAGATTCAGGGATTTTGGGATATTGGGATGTATGGATGTTGAGATGTAGAAATGTTGGACCCAGAGCTATTGAGAGCTAGAGCCGTGGAATATGAGGATATTGAGATCTAGCAATGTAGATACTTTGGGATATAGTGATATAGGAATATAGAGTCATTCTATATGGAAATAGAGACATGGGGATGTAGGAATATAGGAATACAGACAATGGACCACATAGACACATGCACTGGGGTATGGATTTATGTAGAGATCTATGTATCTATGTATGTATCTGCCTGTGTATGTGTCTGTGTTTCTATGTATCTGTATATGTATGTATCTATGCATTCGTGTATCTAATATATCTATGTATCAACATATCTATATCCATGGAACTATAGATCTGGATATAGAAATCTAAGAATTTCAAAAGTTTCAGACATCTAAAATTTCGCAATATGACCCATATTAAATTTGTATGATAGCTTTTGTCAATGCCTTAAGTACCTGGATATTTTGTAGAATATAATGGTTAATACAGCCCTGTAGTACTATACGGGTCGTATTGATTTCAAGCAAGCCAGTCACCGAACGAACAAAGTTCTTGGAGATTTAACGAGAGCCTCTTGGCGATGAGCTGCTTTCCAAACAACCCCCGCGTTGTGCACTGTCAAGACGGTTTTACACGTAACATGGCAGTTGGATCTCGTCGTTATTCTCCTTTTTTTTACCCATTGACTGTCGCGCGGTCTTTGAGCCACTGTCTACCTAGACTCTAGGTTGGTCGTGCCTTTATCATCAGCCGTTTTGGTCGCTTTTAAGCCACGATCTGTGTATATAGGGTGCTACCGGAGAAACGCGGGCTCTGCGTATCTTTGAACTCGTACGCTTCGCTGTAACGTGGGAATCCTTTGAATAAGACTCGGTGAACGAATTTCGTTCCTATTGGGAAAATTCCGTTTTGAAATTTAGAAGCAGGGAAAAGGGATTTGAAGACGTGGATATTTGGGAAGCTTTTTGAGAGTTTGGAAGATTGGGAATTTGGGAATTTGGGAATTTGAGATGCTGAGAATTTGGGAGATTGGGAATTTGGGGATTTAGGAATTTGGGGAGTTGAGGATTTAGGAATGTGAGAAGTTGGTTTATGAGAATTTGGAAGATTGAGAATTTGGGGATTTGGGAATTTGGGTTGTGAGAATTTGGGAGATTGGTAATTTGGGAATTTGGGAATTTGAGTTGTGAGAATTTGGGAGATTGGTAATTTGGGAATTTGGGAATTTGAGTTGTGAGAATTTGGGAGATTGGTAATTTGGGAATTTAGGAATTTGGTTCGTGAGAATTTGGGAGATTGGTAATTTGGGAAAGTGGAAATCTGGGAATGTGAGAATTTGGTTTTTGAGAATTTGGGAGATTGGTAATTTGGGAATTTTGGAATTTGGTTCGTGAGAATTTGGGAGATTGGTAATTTGGGAAAGTGGAAATCTGGGAATGTGAGAATTTGGTTTTTGCGAATTTGGGAGATTGGTAATTTGGGAATTTTGGAATTTGGTTTGTGAGAATCTGGGAGATTGGTAATTTGGGAAAGTGGAAATCTGGGAATGTGAGGATTTGGTTTTTGAGAATTTGGGAGATTGGTAATTTAGGTATTTTGGAATTTGGTTTGTGAGAATCTGGGAGATTGGTAATTTGGGAATTCAGGAATTTAGGGAGGTGGTAATCTGGGGATATGAAAATTTAATTTTTAAGAATTTGGGAGATTGGTAATTTAAGAATTTAGGAATTTGGTTTGTGAGAATTTGGAAGATTGTTAATTTGGGAATTTAGGAATTTGTCAAATTAGTAATCTAGAAATATGAGAATTTGGAAAATTAGTAATTTATTATTTCCGGTATTTGGTAAGTTGCGAATCCAGGAATATGAGAATCCTGTTTTTAAGAATTTGGAAGATACTTTGGGAATTACAAATTTAAAATATTGAGAATCTAGGATGATAATTTTAGAATCTGAGAACTTGATAATTTAAGAACATGAGAATTTGGAAATCTGAAAATTTGTTCATTTCAGAACTTGAAAATTAAAAAATTTGGAAATTTGCATTTATTCTAACTTTCTACCTACCCTTTCCAAACCTAAAAATCCTACATTACCGAATGTACATAATTATTTTAATACAATTATTAACAACCATCCGAAAATGTAGCAGCGACAGAAAATATTCAAATTTTTGCAATGACTTTCGCAGGAAATGTGTGAGCGAAGGTTATTCTACAATTCAGATGTATGTTTTAACGAGAAATCATTCCATGTCCTCTTTCGTTGAATTTTTCACTGCACCCTGTATAATGCCTACGCTTTTACCTCGCTCTTGACGGCCTCCCAAACCAGCCGGAAATGTCGCTACCGCGGTTTGTGGTTCCCCTTCGAGTTGCGCTTTAGCACGCCATCTAATGCTTCCTTTGATCCTCTCCTCTCGGTAGATCCCGCGTTTTTAGCTCTCGTTCGCGAGATTAAACGTCGAACCGTTGCGTTGCCTCGAAATCCGATCGTGCTACTATACGACGAATTTTCTCGTTTATTGAACGTCTCCTTTTCAACGTTGCTGAACTTGTCGATGTGTGTCTTCCTATGCTCTCGAAAACATCTTAGGCTTCTTCTGAATAAAAGAGAAGACTCTCTCTACGTTCATCAAATTTTAATGGATGAAATAAATAAGTTTGAACATTTTCGATTGTTTGATTTTTTGAGGCTGTGAATTTTGGCAATTTTCATGTTTTTTTGGAAATTTTTAAAATTCTCAAATTTTCGGATTTCTAAATATTTAAATCCCTAGAATCCAAACATCCTGACATTTCTAAATTCTAAAATTCCTAGACTCTCAAATTTCCTAAATTTCTAAATCCTAAGATCTCTGAACATCTAAATTTTCCAAATTTCACAAGTTTTTAAAATCCCTTAATTCTCAAGTACCTAAGTTTGCAAGATTTCCAAGATCCCCGAATTATCAAATTCTCTAAATTTTCTAATTTCCCAAATCCTTAAACGAAGTTATAAAAATTCCTAGATTTCCAAATTCCAAAATCCCCAAAGTAATTTACCAAAATTCCTAGATTTCCAAATTCCAAAATCCCTGAGCTAAGTTACCAAAATTCCTAGACTTCCAAATTCCAAAATCCCCAAATTAATTGACCAAAATTCTTATATTTCCAAATTTCATAATCCCCAAAGCAATTTACCAAAATTCTCATATTCCCAAATTCCAAAGTGCCTAAATATTTCAAATTCACCTAAATACTTGTAGCATTAAAAATCCCGAATTTTCCAATATTGAAAATTCGCCTGCAAAAACTTGAGAGGCTTCCTTTTCCCCAGATTGCCATTTTTCCTAGTGAAGCCTACAGCGTTCCCCAATGCGCCATTGAATCGAACGAGGAAAAGAATTCCTCGTGCCCACACATCGCGTGTAACTCTCTGATACATTAAATCAGCAAGTATAATGAAAAGCAGTTGCGCCTGGAGTAAACTTTATTGATGTACGTGTATATAGATTACAGGGATTCAGGATTTAAAATCGGCCGATAAGTATAAGCAATTCGACGAACTTTCTGTCCGCAAGTTTCCTGCTAGTTTAACGTCAGCCTTCTCTGCTAATGCATTTATGCAGATCTTGAGCACGAGCTAACGCCTAATAGCTAGAGGTAATGTATTGCGCCGAGTAGAGGCGTTAAACTGCACGAAACTGCGTGACCGTATTTATAGTTATTGTAACATAACTCACTTTTAATTAAAGCGTTAACGGCTCTGCCTGCGAAAACACGTTATCAAAACGACCATATTCAATCTAATCGGGTTCTTCGATGTCTGGGTTTAATACGAGCCAGAGAACAAATAATCGACGATATTGTAGCGAACATGGCGGATTAACGATGAACATGCGTCTTTCAAATTGATCGTGACGTCGAAATTTGGTGTCTAAGTGGGAGTAATAAATTATGAAGCTAGCGTTTCGAGAACTTATCAAGTTTTATATTTAACGAGTGTATAAAATAATTTTCATATGACGATTTAATGAATTTTTATATTTGATGAAAAGTTGACGGCTGCGTGTGTGAAAATATGGCATTAAAGCAACCATATTCAGTCTATTTCTTCCATATTACATACAAACTGATATATGTACAATCAGAGAAGAAATAGTAAACGATATTGTAGCAAACAAATATGGCAAATTAACAGCGAAGTTGTATCTATCAAATTCATGTAACGTGACATCGAAGTGTCTGAACGGAAGTAATAAATTCTGAAGCATTTCGACAATTTATCAAGTCTTACATTTAAAGGCTGTATAAAATAATTTTCATATTTGACTACTTAATTTTTATATCCATTTTGATTATTTAAACGTTGACCTGCGAGAAGACAGTATTAAAGCGACCATATCCATTCTATGCTGTTTCTTCCATATTTGCGTACGTATTAATACAAGTACAGCCAGAGAACAAATAACCGGCGATATTGATCAAACAAATATGGCAAATTAACAGCGGAGATCTGTCAAAGTGACATGGAAATTTGGTGTCTAAACGGGAGTAATAAATCGTAGCTAGTTTCAACAACTTATATTTACTAGGTAAAATAATGTTCACATTTGACGATCTAATTTTGATATTTACTGATTTGGTAATTGAAAGGTTGACAGCTGTACGGGAACACGATATTAAAGACCAGATTCAATCTGCCAGGTTCTCGCGTTTGGGTGGGTGAAAATACGAGCACGGTCAAAGAACGGATTTATGTGCGTTATTATAATGTAAGAGTGAAGAGGAACGAAAAGAAATCTGATTTCTTGAGACGTATCGGATCAACGAACGACCCTTTCGCATGTTCCCGATTCAAATTTATTCCACCGCCCTGGGAAGGCGGTAAAAGACACATCAGAGGCCCGTACAGACAGAATGTGTCTTATCGATCCGTTCTATTGCGATGGTTATAACAAATTCATGGTGGAAAATACTCGGCCGAGGGTGAAGCGGAGATATAGCACGTGTTGTAAAAACAGGAGACATTGATTTCGACTTCTGCACTTAATCGATACAAGTACGTTTCAATCTTGAAACGCCTGTCGATATGAAATGAAGGCTTTTGGTAAAAAGTAGCGTAGAGTATGATTGATCGTACAGTTTTTGGTGCTTTATTGCGTTTTTATGGTATTTTATAACTATTACCTTAACTTGCCTTGACCTATATACGTGTGCAGATAGATAGTTCATTTAAAAATTTCAAGACTTGTTTCTATGTTTTTATCTTTTTCAACTCTTCATATTTCCAAGTTTGAGGATTTTTCTCTTTCAGCAACTTGACCTACAATTTTCTAGGCAGGCGCGTCATTCACAGCTAATTATTGCTACGACTTAAAACAGCTAAAGAAAGTTAAAATGTGAAATATAATTTTGCCAACGGTCCTTGATGCAGATTATAATTAGAATTGAAATAATAAAAAAATACGAGTGTGGATCACATTCGAGTAGACATTACGAGTGTGACACAATATTGTACAGCAAGGGGTTAAATTATTGAATATTTAGATCAATGAATTACAGTATTGAAAGTCCTTTCTTTATAAATTTCCAATTTTGTAAATTAAAAAATTTCGATGTTTTTTATTGTAAGATTTAAAACACGGATATTTGTGAATTAAAAAGTATTTAAATTTGAAATCTCTGCTATCTGAGAATGCATTCGAAATGCGTTCAGGTATCCTTCCCTAAGGAAAAAAGCGATGCAGGAGAACAAAGCCCCGTCTTAAGACCTGCCTTAGTATCCCAGAGTTATGTACGCATTATGCCTAGACATGGTACACGCTGTTTGCTTTGAAATGAATACTAAACCAAATATTCGTCTTGTGTAAATCAGACATAATGCGTAGTATCTCTCGAGTATGAAGGTGATGGCTTCCTTTACATCGCCTTGTTCCCCGGGGAAGACTACCGCTCTTGGTATTCTACATTTTACGCTGTATTCCATGTAGCTGTAACTTGGAACAACTGATAAGGATTTCATCGACAATATTTTCGTCGGCATTATTCTACCGACATTAACTTTAATCGATGCCGCTACAGCGACACTCCGGGTAATTGTGAACTGGGTTATCTAAACGCGAATGTCTGTTGGGAGATTTTTTTAATCATTTATTCAGGTTGTCACTTCGTCAGAAATAAAAAATTGAACGAGTTTCCCCACCGGATGGGCGACTTTGGATAAACCGTTGTAAAATATAGATAGAGCGTAAAAAGATTTTTGAGTGCAATGAATGTTTAAAGTGTTTTCAATTTCAACGAATCTCTTCTGTTTCTTGAAATACCACCATTTCCATTTATAGCCTATTTTTTTTTATACGGAACCAGTAGACGTATGATCGATAAAAAAAATGAATGCTATGTACGCTATTATAAGCGTCCACTTATCATACAAGAATATCTATCAACGATAAAAATATACCAGGCCACTAGCCTCTGTAGTACCGTGATGTACGAACGGTAAAACAAAGTTCTATTCAGCTATAAATATCAAATGCGTTATAAACTTCGCTACCTGCGTCTTATACTTACAGAAGTGTATTTGCATGATTTTACGATAGATAGGTGATCTATTTACGTGACGATCTTATTTTTATCCTAAGTGCTGCCTCGTAATAAAAGAGATCAAAGTAACAATGGTTAACTACAGCAGGTTTTTGGTATATTGCCATCACTTATATTACTGGTTCAAAGTTTTTAAATTACGAAACTTCTGAATTTCCAAGTTTCCAAGTTACCTGATTAAAAATTTGTAAAATTGAAAAATTGTAACCTGCAAATTTGTCAATTGATTCAGAAGTTTCTAGGTTCGATTCTTAAATCCTTAGATTCTCAGTTCCCTAGATCTATAAATTCCAGGATTCCTAAATTCCTTGGATTCTAATTTCCTATATTCATAGATTCCTAAATATTATTGCTAAGTCCCTAGCATCTTCGATTCCTAAATCCCTAGATACTGAAATCCTTAGAGTCTTAAATTCTTAGATTCCTATATCTCAAAATACGTAAGTCCCCAAACCGTAAATTCCAATTTCGCAAATCTACAAATCTTCAAACCTCCATATCTTCAAATTTCTAAATTGCCAAATCCTCAAGGTACAAAATTCTTAGATCCTCAAATCTCTATATCCCCAGATTTCTGAATTCCCAAATTATCTAATTACCAAATCCCTAGATTCCCAAATCTCTCTATATCCCCAAATTCTCAAATTATCAAATCCCTAGATTTCCAAATCTTTCTATATCCCCAAATCTCTATATCCCCAAATTTCTAAATTCCCAAATTCTCAGATACCAAATCCAAAAATTCCCAAATTCTCAGATTACCAAATACCTAGATTCCCAAATTTCCATATCCCCAAATTCCTAAATTCCCAAATTCTCAGATTACCAAATCCCTAGACTCCCAAATCTCTATATCCCCGAATTTCTAAATTCCCAAATTCTCAGATTACCAAATACCTAGATTCCCAAATCTCTATATCCCCACATTTCTAAATTTCCAAATTCTCAGATTACCAAATCCCTAGACTCCCAAATCTCTATATCCCCAAATTTCTAAATTCCCAAATTCTCAGATTGCCAAATCCCTAGACTCCAAATCTCTATATCCCCAAATTTCTAAATTCCCAAATTCTCAGATACCAAATCCAAAAATTCCCAAATTCTCAGATTACCAAATACCTAGATTCCCAAATCTCCATATCCCCAAATTCCTAAATTCCCAAATTCTCAGACTGCCAAATACCTAGACTCCCAAATCTCTATATCCCCTAATTTGTAAATTCCCAAACTCTCAGCTCACCAAATCCCTAGATTTCCAAATCTGCATACCCCCAGACTTCTAAATTCCCAAATTCTCAGCTTCCGAAATCCCTAGTTTCCCATATCCCTATACCATAAACCTGAAATCTCCAAACCCTAAATCTGAAGTTGCCATATTGCAAACTTGAAAACCCGTGATCCCGGATAATTGAAAGAGAGTTCAGATGCCCACAGTGTAGTTTAGTGCCCACAAGCTGTCCTCTGGACACCTGATCTACCCACCACCGTTGTATAGTTCAAGCGGTGTTCGCAGTGGGAGGGGCAGTGTGTACACGAAGCCCGCAGTGTACAATCAGAGTATAATC
Organism: Megachile lagopoda; assembly: GCA_036983795.1. Lineage (NCBI taxonomy): Eukaryota > Metazoa > Arthropoda > Insecta > Hymenoptera > Megachilidae > Megachile > Megachile lagopoda. The sequence goes on from CM072800.1 coordinate 11,767,837, forward strand.
CATGCGCAATTTTCATCGGGCTCGGTTCCTGCGGCCGATAGAAATCCGCGAAATATTAAACGATCGCAAACACGTTTGGCTTATACGTGTATTCTATGTGTAACAATCAACCAGCATGTAATTACTAGATCGTTAAAGCTTCGCTTACCGTTGTTCCAACGATAATTAATTTCCGTCGTTTCGATGAATTATTCCCACGATACGGGAACTCGACGAGTGAAAGTGCAATCTGGCACTGGTACGTGATCATCGTAACCATCCACGGGCCAATAATGATTCCCACATGAAAATTCGTACAAAACTATTCGCTATGTGTTTCCAGTTAATCGCGAAAACCGAATGAAATTATACAAGACGGTTCAGTAACTCTGTCGGAACTATATCTCCGTTACCGTTAACGCGTTCACCGCCACGGTGGTCATATGTGACCAACGATGCAAATACAGTTAAATTAGTTATTTATAGGAAATGCAAATGGAAGGAACTTTTGAGAGCTTCTAATGTTGATAGGGTGATGTACACTAACAGATTAACTGATGAAATTGAAGGATTATGTGTTCTTGTTCTTATGTCATATGTGACGTATGTGACCAGTGGTTACAATTCAGTTGAATTATTTATTTGTAGGAAACGTAAACGAAAGGAACTTCTGAGAGCTTCTAATGTTGATAGAATGATACTAACAGATTAACAGATAAAATTGAAGGATTAAGTGCCCTTGTTCTTATGTCATATGTGACATATGTGACCACTGGTTCAAATTTAGTTCAATTAATTGTTTATAGGAAAAGCAAACGAAAGCAACTTTTGAGAGCTCTCAATGTTAATAAAATGATATATGCTAACAGAGTAACGGAGGAATTTAAAAAGTTAAGCATCCTTGTTCTTATGTCATATGTGACATATGCAACCTGCGCTGCAAATTCAGTCGAATTAATTACTTATAGGAAAAGCGAACAGAAGGAACTTTTGAGAGCTCTCTATATTGGGTCACCGATATACAGTAATAGATCAAAAGAGGAAATTGGAAAATTAAGCATTCTTGTTCTTAGGTCATGTGTGACATATGTGACCGGCGCTGTACATTCAGCTGAATTAGTTATTTATTTATAATGGGTTACTAGGTTAGTCAAGATTGGTTAGGCTAAAATTAGGTTAACCAATTTACGTTAGGCTAGAGTATTTAAGTTAGATTAGCGTTGGGTTAATCAAGGTAGATTAAGTTAGAGTTAGGTTCAATTTTAGCTAAGTTATGTTATGGTTTCGATTTTGTTAGCACATACATGTGATCTTAACACATCGGCTTGTATCATTTAACAAATAACTTTATCTATATTTAATTATTAATTTTATAAAAGGAAACATTAAAAAATAAATATTAATCTCAATCGTCAGTGCAACATTAACCTTAATAACGATGAACAGTCGATAAGTAGTGATTAAAAAATTTGTTTGACATGCAATCAATTTTAAAACAATTGTAGCATAAACAACATAATATGAACAATTTCTACATTTCCTCGTATCGTTAATAGTAACGTAGATATTGGTTTATAGCAGAGTTATTGAAAAAGCCTGTATGCCCGATTCGCTCCGTGAATCGAACCGGAAATCGAGAACGGATTAAATGTTGTGCTCGACGAAACGCTTTCAACGGAGATTAAAAATTTCTCTGTTCAACATTATTTCGCACGAAGGTTAATGGAGTATTAGCTTCTTCCTTGAAAATTCTTTTGACCGGCTCGTTGTTGCAGATTCGTTGAAAAATTCATTCGAATTTCTGCAGGCGTAGCATGGTTAATGATGTGTACTTTATTGACGGTTAGCTCATTACGAGTACAGTTAGCACATTTGCCCCAGACCAAATGCACGGTGATATTAATTAACACGCTGATTGCTATAGGGGTCATTATAAATTTAGGAGACATTATCAATTTAGGTAAGTCAAACAAGTAGGAAGTAACAACGCTTCCAAATGTCACTAAAGTTATATGGAAAATTCAAAGCATTTGGATTGATAAATTAACATTGATATAAGGGTCTTTTATTTCAGGACCAAGTCTGTTAAATATTAAGTTTCAGTGTGTACCTAAAGTATGTTTATGGTATAGAGTTAAAATTAGTTCAACTACAAATTATATGCAAATTAAAAACATACTTTTAATATAATAACAGAATCATATAATACTGTTAAATATTTGATGTAACTATTCAATTTTAACTTTGTTAAAAAGTCTCTTGTTGAAGTAAGTAGAATTACACGTTCTACGAGGTATCGCGTTAACGATAACATTTCTTCTCTTAACATTTCTTCCTGATTTCATATTATCCACAGTAATCCCTAACATGCCTCTATACTTCAATTAACCCATACTTATACCCTAACCTATATTTAGATCATATCCACTACTTATCCTAACGTGCCCAATCTTTCAGTGCCAGGTCTAAAAGAAAAAGTCATCGTGTAACTCGAAAAAATCTAGGTGCAAGTACATATCTGTTAATTTAAATACTTCGGTTTCCGTGCAACGTTTAGTAAGCCGCATTATCGTATGCCGCACTAAATATGGCATGTTCTACTGAGGCGGCTAACGTGTTAATAGTAATCCAGATTATGTACCGTGTGCGGTGCCAAGCATGGCTGTTTCTACTGTGGTAAGTGCCTTCACGTCGACAGCTACATGGCTCCTACTACCGCATGGTTTGTCTCTCTACTATCATTCAGATTGTAACTATACAAATCAGGCGCAAGTCACTGCATCATGTAAGTGTGTGATACATAACGTATGTATGGTGAGCCTAGGTACGGTAGATTCTTGTTATATTGCCGGAGAACATCATTTTCAATCTGGCTGATTGAGGAGTTTGCTAACTTGGGAAGCTGCGAATTTTGAGATTTGGAAGTTTTGGGATTTGGAGATTCTGAGATTTTGGGATTTTGGGATTTGGTGATTTTAGAATTTAGGGATCTGGGTGTTTGGTGATTAGGGTTTAGGGATCTAGGGATTTGGAGGACTAAAGATTTGGAGATTTAGGGATTTGGGGACTTAGGAATTTATGGATGTAGAGATTTGGAGATTTACAGCTTTGAGGATTTACAGGTTTCAGGATTTAGAGATTTGAGGATTTAGAGATTTAACAGCTCAAGAATTTATGAATCTAAGAATTGAGGAATTTAGGGATTTGGAGATTTAAAAATTCAGAAATTTAAGAACTTCAGAATTTAGAAATTTGATAATTTGGTACTTTGATCATCTGATCATCTGATCATCTGATCATCTGATCATTTGATCATTTGATCATTTGTTCATTTGATCATTTGATCGTTTTATCATTTGATCATTTGATCATTTGATCATTTCACCATTTAATCATTTAATCATTTAATCAATTGAAAATTTCGTAATCTAATAATGTGATAGCATGATAATTTAAAAGTTTGATAACTTGACAATGTAATAACGTGAAAATTTAAAAAATCGAAAATATGGAAATCTGTGAAATTGAGAATAGAGAAATTTCAAACTATAATTTAGATTTTAAATCCGATTTTATCAAAACTATCAGAGTATTACAAATTACTCGGTTTAACAGTTTGAATACGATTGAAACGGTACAACAAATTTCACACCAATCTGTGACATTTCAACTCCCACATCAAATTCCTGCTGAAAATCCACTAAATCACCCATCCGTCATTTAATCCGAAGTACATCGAACCGTCAAATACCTTCGTATTTATTTTACTTAATCAATTTTACGTATCGATTAATGCGTTTGAAATTACCATGTTATAAATATCAATAATGAAATGCATCCAAATTGTTTATTCGATACATTATTATTTTAAGAACCCAAATGTCCATATTTGTTGAATTTCAAAGGTCCAAATTTACAAATTTACTACATTTACTAAATGTATTAAATAAATTCGTTACATAAATTTAAATAAATTTAATATATTGACTAAATTTACTGAATTTATTAAATTTAATTCTCAAGTTGCTAAACCACAAATTGGGATTATTAATTTACAAACTTTAAAATTTCTTAATGTATAAATTCCCGAATTACCAAAAGTTCAAACACTGAAATTTCCATATTCTCAAGTTTTCGAATTCAAAAATCTAAAAATTCTCAAGTATCCAAATTCTCTCACTAAAAAAGAAAATTTTTTACCCACCAACTTTTACATTACTCCATAATTTCCCACATTCCTTTCTATTTTCTTAATATTACAAAAATTACAAGAACCACAATACTTCATCTTCACAATTTATTTACATCTCGTTCATGTACAATTAACAAGTATACTAAAGAATAGTGCAAATTGATCATATAAACAAGATTATCACTACAGTTTCGTGCAAGTCAATTGTTTCTCACTCGTCATATTTTTACATAACTTGCAATAAATATATCTAAGTATAAATCTATAAATTAAGTGTTACAGTGAAAGAGCAGTGATTGATAATAAAAAAATTTCTAAGAAATTTCACCGAAATTCCAATAAAAAAGATTCCGAGATTCGCTGCCTTTCTGCAGGTAAAATACTGTCAAGTGCAAAAGGTTAGGTTCCTTTTCACAGAAAAATCGCAGCTACGCCGATGGCGGTATCATGCGCGTTTACACCGAAAGCAGGAGGTAAACACGGTTCATTACTGCAGCAGCAGCATTCGTTATGTGCCTTTCTCGAAACGACGACCCTCCAGTGTTACTTGCACGGTTAATGTAAGGAGAACAAGGTCGTCGTGAACAACTCTTACGGCCTTCTTGAATAAATGAACAACGCGTCCTGCTGGCTGTGCGTCGGAAAAGCGGTTTCGCGATCCGCAATATCCAATGAATGCATCTCTCGTTCCATCCATTCCGGTAATTCTAGCTGGCAAACGACGAAACCGTGTTTGAAGTTCGTCGTCAACCGGACAGGCCTGTGTTGGTTACAACAGCCTGGAAATTCGGCGAACTTGCTCGGCAAAGCGAGCCTTATTTTGTTTTATTTGTAAACGCGACGATTTGCACTGTGAAACGAACTTCGCCCGACGCTGCTTCTGTTTGTGTTCCCGTTGTTTTTACTGCGAAACGCGAGATACAACTTTGTCGAATCGTTTTAAGAGAAAGAAACGATCCAGCCGAAGAAATACTCCCGAGTGGATTAGACGTATTATAAAGAATGTGTCGAAGTATAAGTTCGAAGGATTATGGTGGAAGTTGAACAATTTTAGAGTTAAGCGCTGTTTCAAATAAGTTATGACCTAAATTTCGTGGAAAGCGTTTGTGAATGAGGAGTAAATTATTTATCGGAATCAATTTTCGTCTCGAAGAACTCGTCGAATAATTAAACCTGTGATAAATTCGGAAAGCCAGTAATTATTCGGAAATAGCACATGAAATTTGATTTCTCTTAACTATTTGAAATATTATCAAAGCTAAAAATGTGTATAATATTTCGAATATCTCTGAATTCAAAGTTAATTTTAAAAATTAGGTTTTGAAACTTTTGCTTTAACATCCACTGGTAGATTTTCGTTTGAAGTCAAAATTGTTCCCGGTTTTATCTGCATTCGACATTTGTGTAACAGGATTATTTGAAATAATTCCAAATTGATACTACAGAGGTATCAAGAATTTTTAGGGGAATTAAATTAATATTTTGATCATGGTCGCCGATTCAATATAATCAAGGAATTATATTTCGAAAGAAAGAAATGAAAAGTTTTAAATTACGTTAATTAGTTTAAATCGGCAAATGTAGTAACTGTGTACTGATTAATTACAATTTTCTTGCTTCATTACGTACGACCTATTTCATTGTTCAATATTAATATCATAAATTATGCAAAATACCAAAATACGTTGAAATTGGAGAACGAAACCATCGTTTCCCGAATAATTGTAATTATTATGCTTTACAATAATGGCAGATTCTCTTTGCAGCAATTTCTCTGAATTTTTGAATACCAGCGCTATTAAATCGAATACTTGGTTCAAAATTGTTCATTCTCTACCATTGTTCCTTCACGACGAATAACAACAGATTTTATGCAGATCGATATAGAACACTCACGTTATACAAAAGATTGTTGACGTTTATATTCGTCGACCGCTGAATCTCGTCTATCAAACTTCGACTATAAAACATTTCATTGAGTTCAACGCGGATACGCGCGAACGGAGTGTTTACCGTGCTTGAACGTGTTCACGCATATCTTGGAGCCATCCAACACACGAGTAGCTAAAACACGACAAAAATAAATCTGGGACGATAACAATAAAAGCGATTCGACGAACTAGGTGGAATGCGTGTAAATCGTTGATCAAACATAAAAAGGAAAGGACGTGCAAAAACGTAGATTGTGCGATAGTGGTAGAAGGACCGACGACAGGCTGCAGAATGTGCGCAGTATGCTATAAGTATTTACCTAAGACTTTGCGGACCGTGGAACTACGCATTCGGAAATTTTATAGATCTTTTACCTTCTACATACAAATTTTCTAATTTCCTGTTCGCAAACTTTGAAATTTGCCACATATTTTGGAGTTTGCTAATATCATAGTGTCGAATTTGCAAGTTTTTCATTTTTAGTCTTCAAAGTTTTTGCTTCGCAAGTTTCCAATTTTCAGATACCCCAGTTTCAGATTATTAAGTTTCAAATTCTCAAGTTTCAGATTCTCAAGTTTCAAACACTCAAGATTCAAATTCAGCAAGTTTCAGATACTCAAGTTTCAGATTCTCAAGTTTCAGATTCTCAAGTTTCAAATTCTCAAGTTTCAGATTCTCAAGTTTCAAATTCTCAAGATTTAAATTCAGCAAGTTTCAGATACTCAAGTTTCAAATTCTCAAGTTTCAGATTCTCAAGTTTCAAATTCTCAGGTTTCAAATTTTCAAGTATCAAATTCTTCAATTTCAGATTCTCAAGTTATAAATACCCAAGTTATAAATACCCAAGTTCCAAATACTCAAGTATCAAATTTCCAAGTGTCATCTTCTTAAATTCTCAAGTTCCAAATTTTCTAATTCCCAAATTTTAAATTCATAAGTTCAAACTTCTCAAGTTTCAAATTTCCAAGTGTCAAATTCTTAAATTCTCAAGTTCCAAAATTTTCTACTTCCGAAATTTTAAATGCATAAATTTCAAATTCTCAAGTTTCAAGTTCTCAAATTTCACATTCTCAAGTTTTAAACTCTCAAGTGTCATATTTCTAAATTCTCAAGTTTGAAATGTTACAATTCCGAATTTTTAAATTCCAAATTTTATCGTTTCAAATTTTCCAGTCCCTTGCACTCAAGAGACTCTCAGTCGCCATTCGATCTAATACAATAATTTGAAATAAGCATTTTTTACCTAATTTCATAATATTACACATGTGATGTACAAACATAATGAAACAGAATAGTGGAAATTATTTAGTAGAGAAATCATAACATCAAAAGAGTTCATTTAACTTTTTACCTATCAAATTTAAAAGTTGCTGTTTGTAAACAGTAAAAAATCCTTCCAGTCCAAAGGTTTACATTTCCAAATATGCAAACCTCATAATTTCCAGATTTTCGTACTTCTCTCCACATTTCCAAACTTGCAAATTCCCATTTTCCCATGTTTGCGAAACGTTAAAAAATTTCGAAATTTCTATATCCCCGAATTTCCGTCTACTCAAATACACTCAGAAATTGCTGCGTCGATTATACTGGAATAAAATGTTGAACGATCTCCTCAGACCAGAACGGCGTTGATTGTTCGACGCATGTTCGGATGGCTCTCTGATCTCGGAACGAGGTTGTAAGCATCGACATCGATATTTCAGTGTCTGTGATGTCCCCAAAGGCTGTCGGTTCCGTCCCCTTTTTTCATGCTGGTTCGATCGACCAGCTCTTTCGACGGTGTTTTCAGATTGTACGCCAAACCAACGCGTGCCATCAGTTCTATGAACGCTGTGGTCGGGTTCAGGCTGTAAGCTCCCAGCTCGGCAGCCTTGTAGTCCCACGGGAAACAATGATGATAATTGTGCCAACCTTCGCCCAGAGCGAAGAAAGACACCGTCGGATTTTCCACGGGTTTCACCTTCCTGCGATATTTCGAGAGGGGGTCGTGTGTTAAATCGTGCATGGGGGATAAAAAAAATAAAATGAAATAAAAAAGGAGGTGAGGAACGAGTTCTCGTGGAAGTTTTAATTAACCCGGTCCACGCCACGATCCTGAGCCCGTACCGGGGACCGTGGGTGTCGGCACGGTATGGAAACTTGCCTGTTATACGGTCGATTTCCCCACATGTGAGCCAAACTGTTAACGATAAAAGTGGCGTGTAACGACCACACGTAGCGGATGAGCGTCGCGTGAACGGTTATGAACCATGTCTCGCCCCACATGAAAACTGGCAACAATGTCGGTTGAACGAAGCACAGCCACAACATAATGATCTCGTAATGCCTGTAACATCGTATGAAAACGTGTCAACGGTCGTACATACCCTTGTCTAGTTTTTGACTACTTGTAAACTAACGAGTCTTTCACAAGGCACTAGAACTGTATTCACACCTCCTTACATTCTTCTACTTCGAATATGTCGTTCAAGTTCGAATTCTTACTTCAAATATTATATGTCTTTGAATAGGATTTGACTATGAATTTGACTACTACGTACAGTCCCTGGTCACCAAGTTAGGACCACATACGAAAATTTCACTTTTATGGCTATAACAATATGTCATATGGAAAATGGGTCATGCAAAATTATTACTCAATACATTGATAACGATATATGCAATTGATTTGTTACTGTCGTGGTAACAATCAAATTGTGTGACATTAAATAAATTAAAAAAGAAAAAAAAATACTGTGAATTTGTACTGTTAAATCTTGCATTTTTTTCATATTACATTTCGATGTTTGAAATTCAAGTCTGAAGTACTCAATGCATTAATCAAATTACTCGAATAGTCAAAGTTTGAATTCCACGAGTATTCTAATGTACGAATTGTTAAAGTTACTCAGATATTCGAAATTCAAATCTGAATTATACCGCCATTTAAAATTCAAATTGGAATTATTTGAATATTCATATAACAAATTCAAATTCCGCAGGTTGATTATTCTATGCATACTTAAACATTTGCATTCTACCAGTTATCAAGTTACCCGAATTCAATATTCCAATTTCGCCTCCCAGTAAATTTGAAATTATCAAAATTAATCGGTCATTTAAACACTCGAGCGTCAAATCTGATTCTATGGACATTTGAATCACGCAAATTATTCGAATAATTCCTGTAGCGCCGTTCCTTAATCCAATTGTTCGAATTATAATGACACGTTGAAACCAGTCCGACGATTGAAATACACATTTAAATACACGTATCGGTGTGTCATTGAAATCAACGAGATCCTATTATGTTTAATTACCCATGAGAAAAAAGGTAACGGTAGATAAGACAGTTTAACCGAGAAAACCATTATTGGCCTCCTGCTACTCGAAGCTTTCAGATGTAAATGATGTCCTTTCAGAAAAGCGTTTCAACATTTCATCTACGCTACACGTTAGCTTGATTCATCGGAATTCTGAAGATACGTTGATTCAATGTACGACTACGTCAATAGTACGGACAGAAACGTTTGATTAACTCTTGTGTGCTTTTCAGCTTCAATTAACTCAAAGCGAGAATTAGTCCGTTAATGTGCTTTTAATGGAACAGTAAATTTGTATGACATTCATGAGACTTTATTAAAATTGTTCAGAAAATATGTCCGCGTTCATTAAAATTACGTTTGATGCTATTTCATACACGAGACATTTGTTACATTGTCGTTCGGTTTTAATCTCGATAAAATTTGTTTTACCGTTGCGCCATTGGAAATGTAGAAATGTTTACGCGATTCATTTGGCGTTAATGTAACGTTTTATTTTTTATGGAAATTATGATGGCATAAAAGCAGAATAAAATTGTTCGTATTTGTAACGTTGAATTTTAGAGATTTATGGGCTTGAGAATTTAGATATTTGGGCTTAGAAATTTAGAATTTTGGGAATTCGGTGATTTGGGGTTTTGGGATTTGCAAATTTGAATATTTTGAGATTGGGAAATTGGGAGATTGGAAGATTGGGAGATTTGGAGATTTGGAGATTTAGAGATTTGGAGATTTGGAGATTTGGAGATTTGGAGATTTAAAGATTTGACAATTTGGAGATTTGGAGATTTGGGAATTTAGAGATTTATGGATTTTGAGACTGAAAAGTTTGAAGATTTGGGGATTTGAGAATTTTAGAACTTAAGGGGTTGAAAATTTCAAGATTCGGGAATTTTGAGACTTAGTGGTTTAAAAATTTCGGCATTTAGAGATTTAGGGACGTAAGAGTTTATGCATTTGTAAATTTAGGTAAGTAAAGACTTAGAAGTTTGAAAATTTGGGGATTCAGATATTTTAGGTATGGAAATTTTAGACTGTTGAAAATTGAAATTTTAGTAACTTCAAATTGTAAGAAATTAAACTTTCAAAGATTCAAAAGTGTATAAAATTGAAGATTTAAGAATTTATGTAATTTAGAAACGTAAATAATTGGATATTGAAAAATTTAAGGCCATAAATTTCAAAATTTCCGAATACTGAAGAGATAGTTTCAAATGGCTGTCGAAGCTACGTTATTATTTATGGTACCACGTATTCACTTGAGTTTCCGGTGTGAAGAGAGGTGATTAACCCCGTGACAGAAATATCTTACTTGTCGAAGAACTGTATTACAGGATCGGCAGCGATGTCGCTCATATCGATTTTACTGCCATACTTCTTGACGGACGGGTGTCGTTTAACCATCAGCCACCCCATATGGGAAAAGAAGAATCCGCGTCTCGCATCATGTGGATCCGCCGTAGTTTCCGTATACCTGTGATGTGTTCTGTGATCTCGTATCCAATTGTAGAAACGCGTCTGATCAAATAAAAAACATTTATGGTATCATTTAGAAACAGGAGTAGATATGAATGGAAGAAGGAGAAGCAATACTTCTGAACGTACTTGCCCAGCCATGCAGTATAAGCACGCTAGAAAAATACGTAGAGGAACCTTAGCCGCGTAACTTCTGTGGGCCCATAAGCGATGGGCACCTGCCGTTATTCCATAACCAGCCGTCACCCCGTAGACGATATCTTCATCAAAAAATTCGATAATATACAATTCGCAAGAATTGCAAATTTTTTAATTTCTTTAATTCAGCAAAGTTTGGACATTAGGAAGTTTGAGATGTGGGCATTTGGGAATTTGGGAAATTTGAGATTCAGGGATTTTAGAATTTGGAATTCTTGAAATTTGGACACTTTTGAAATTTTGAGAGTTCTTTGAATTTTTAGAGTATTGGAAATTTTAGAAATTTTGGGAATTTTGAGAATTTTGAAAGTTAGTGTTTAAGATTTCGAGATCTGAAAATATCAGAATTCGATAATTTGAAGATCTTGCAATTTGGTTATTTAAGGATTAGGGTGCTTGGGAATATAAGAATTTGAAAATCTATAAATTTGGTTACTCAAGTATTAGGTTTGGAAATTTAGAAATTTGGAAATTAGAAATTTGGAATTTTAGGGACTTAACAATTTAGTATATCAAAACATTGGAACTTGACTATTCAGAAATTTGGGAATAAAAATTTGAAAATTTAAATGTTTAGAAATTTGAGAATTTGCATGTTTAAAAATCTGGGAATTCGAAAATTTCTAATGTCTGATATTAGCTGCACGAGATATTCTAGAGAGAGGTAAGGCAGTGTCACTCAACGAACGTGATACGATCTTTTAAACACAATCCTGAATCGAATCCCGGGTAGCTGTCTAAAAGTTTCCCGGATATCCTGAGTGATTAATCTTCGAATGACGGTAGCCTGATCAATCATATCTCACTTTTATGAAATGTGTACGATAATGCATCGATTAAAATGAGATGAATTTCATATTTTTGTTACAAATGAGAAAAATCGATTTGACTTTGTTCAGTACTTAATGTGAAAGTTAACTTGAGTATTATAAAAGTATACAAAAAATTTTATTAAAGTATTCACGTGAGAAATGTTAACAAATCGATAGCAAAGTACTAACAATATTATTATCAAAGTATTAGCAAAATACTAATAACGTATTAACAAAATGCTAACAAGGTATTAACAAAGTACTAACAAAGTATTAGCAAAGTACTAACAAAGTATTAACAAAGTACTAACAAAGTATTAACAAAATGCTAAGAAGGTATACAAACTACTTACAACCTATTGACAAAATACTAGAAACGTATTAACAAAGTACTAACAATAGTATTAACAAAATGCTAACAAAGTATTAACAAAGTGCTAATAAAATATTAACAAATGTATCGAGTCATAATAAAAGTACAAATAAAAATAGTAACGAAGTGCTATTATTCAAGAAGTCGATAGAGCAATTAAAAATTTGTAATCCGATACGAATGTAGAAAAAGATCGATACCGTGCAAAGTCACAACAGATGGCCACTGTAATCAAGTTTGAACGCAAAGGGTTTAATCCAATCTCAATTTGTAACACGAGATACGGAATAAAATCGAATAAACAGTCGGCAAAGATTGGATAAAAGCAGGGGGAAAAATCTATTTGGAATTCTGTACGAATAAAACGGAACAAAGAGGAAGAAATAAATCTGAGAACGGACGGATTTCCTAAACGAAGTGGAGGCGACGTTCGATATATACTTACTCCAAATCCACGTCCAGAACTTGGCATCTCGATAGCCGTTCATGAAACCGTAAACGGCGAGGAAATGAAGCACAATGATACCAATCACATTTTCCCATATTATAGGTTGCCTAGCCGGGATTTTCTCGGTTGGTAGCGGTAACGGCTCTACGTCCTCTTCCACCTTTCCATTGTCGTTTCTCTTCTCCTCGTACTGAGTCACCGTCGAGCTGTACATTCCTGCAATTTCCGTTCCTAATATCACAATTATGGATTTTAATAATCTCGTTATCGTCAGCCAGTTAACTTTCGATATGACGGTTACTCGGGTTTCTTATTTTCATATCGATTGCTTTACTTTTTTCTCTTCGTATTATCTAGCCATTTGTACTCGATGGTTAGGTGTATTATTATTAGATTATTCAAAGAAGTAAAACTACAGTTTTCATAATAATAATGCAACTTTTATCATAATGTAAAGTTAACCTACCATATCTGCACTTACTTTTTTTTTTAATAAATTTTTATTTAATCTTAATTGAATTAATATTCTGTTTTAAAAGGTTTATTTATTTTATTTTTAGTGGTATATAAACCACAGCCGCTATTTGATATTAGCAAAAATCAGCTTGTTTATATACCACACCCTCTGGCTATAATTTTAACATGTGGTTTAGAAACCACGCCTGCAGGGTCAAGTAAAAGTCTACCTTCGTCAAATAATTTTCCCCCTAAAATCATGTAATTTAAATCATTTTTTGGATCACCTAAGATACTTCATTATTGAGCTATTAAATTACATGCTATATTACAGCAAAAAAGTAATAACACTAAAAAATTAAGAACAGTTGCAATTTCTTCATGAAGGTTGCTAACTAAAAACAGATTACTATTGAAAGTAAAAGCAAATTGTGCACCATGCATGATAGTGAAATTTATTGATGAGTGACGGAAGAGTGTAAATTATTACCCGACAGATTTTTTCCCGTCATAAAGAGGAAACGGTCTGTTCCGCTTTTTGCTTCGAATGTTTATGAACTATCATATAAAATGTACATTATCGCGCGTACTATGTGCGCAGACTACTTTGATTACCCTCATTACTGCGTTCGATCAATTTTATCGACCATTAGATTGGCGCGGATGCCAATTATGTATCAATCGTTAAGTCACGGCACAAAAAGCAGTAATTGCTTTCTCAACGTTGTAACGTGAATGGCACTCGCTGTTCGACGCAGATGATAGAAACCAGTATGTCCGGTTTCAAGAGAGCGAGCACAATTCGATTGATGAATGCGGTTGGGAAATCACGGAGCCAAGGTGAGATTGACATTTTATGAAGCCGCATTTCTAGTGAAAGACGCTGCAAGTTCAAGGCCAACTACTGATAACTTTCGCTAGGCTGCTGTGAACAACGTACGCAAAGTATGGAAGTTTGCAAATATGCAAATTTATGAATTTGTAAATTTTTAAGTATGTAGAGTGAAGTTGGAAATTTGTAAGTTTATACGTTATTATTTGTAAGTTGGGAACTTTTACGTTCCTGAACTGATAATTTGTAGGCTGCTCTGTAAATTTCAAGATTTATGAACTTGTGAACGTTGAAAATTTTAACGTTACAAAATTTTTTAAATTTCTACATTTCCACATTTTTATATTTCTGCATTTTTGCATTTCTAAATTTCTGTGTTTCTACATTTCTGCATTTCTGCAATTCTGCATTCTGCATTTTCGCATTTCTGCATTTCTGCATTTCTGCATTTCTACATTTCCACACATAAAAATTTGCAGATTTGTACATTTCAACATTTCTAAATTTAGAAACTTGGAATTGTGAAAGTCTCTCAAAAATCGCCATTTCAGAAGTGTGTAATATTACACAAGCATCATTAAGAGTTACGAATATAATTGATTTATAAATAACATTATGAGAAGGTAACATATAATTTCAGTGATTATCTTGTATTCATTATCGATCTAAATTTCTTAGACACTCTGTATATCAATAATTTCTAAATCTCCCTCTCAAGTTGGTGGTTTATGTGTCGCGCCACATTTAGATATCGTATTATAAACCAAACTAAAGGATACCTCATAATTCATTTTATTGGTCAAGGTAAAGGAAAGTGAAAAGTAATGAGGGTGAAAACTGCTTCCAGTTTTCGCAGTGACGTTCGCTACACAACATACATTTAGAAAGTTATAGATGTATAAATAGTTTTCTGATAAAAGATCATCTGAATTATAGATGATGTAGCAAATTGTCACACTTTCCTTTACATTGAGAAAATTATTAGGTTGCTTCATATCAGATTGTACATTTCTATCCATAAGAAGTCTGCGAGGATTTAATGACCCGAAGAAATTGCAAAACAACATTTGTAGTGTATCAGAAGAAAGTTTAAGATTCAATGAAAGTGATTACACAAATATTTTAATAATATCGTTCATTTTTTCTTGTACTGAGTGGCTTTCTAAATTATTTAATTTCCCATTTGTTCAAATTTATGAATTTCTGTTTTCTAGGTTTCTAAGTTCTAATTTTTTAATCTTTTAGTGTTTCAATCTCGAATTTCCAAATTCCCAAATTTTTCAATTTTCCTATTTTCAAAGTCCCAAGTTTTTAAATATGCTAATTTTCAAATATGCCAATTTCCCAATTTTCCAGTTTCCCAATTTTCCAGTTTCCCAATTTCCCAATTTCTCAATTTTCCAGTTTCCCAATTTCCAAATTTTCCCATTTCCCTACTTTCAAATTTCCAGTTCCCCAATTTCCCAATTTTCTAGTTTCCCAATTTCCCAATTTCGCAACTTTCTAATCTCCAGTTTCCCAATTTCCCAATTTCCCAACTTTCAAATTTCCAAATTTCTAAATTACACAATTTCTACATTTCCAAATTTCCAAATTCCTATGTCTAAATTTCCAAATTTCTGAATACCCCAATTTCCCTACATCGCAATTTTCCCAATTTCCCAACTTTCAATCCCCCTTTCCAATCATTGAAAGCTCTCAAAATTTTGAAATTCGTTTTGTAAATTCATTTTTCTTAAATAACATAATGTTTTAAGTCGTGAATCCGTGTCATAAATATTATTTAGCGGTACTTCTATGCCATCAAATTGCCGCAGCCTTTATGCCGCATTTCGAAATCGTCTTACTCGATAATCAACGATCTAATAACCAAACTCAAATGTACCGTAAACCCGTTAAAATTATTAATGCTTTTTACGATGCAATTAGCTTGCGGGTATCGTAAGTAGCTAAATCGAACGTCATCAAATGGCGTGGAACAATCTCGGATGGGTTCGGAGATTAAACGTGTCGTTTAATGCACGCTTCAATACACTATCTCTTAATCTACGATACCCTTTGTTTCCTATACATACACCATACACTAAAGACTAACGTTTCCACCCTATGGACAAGTCTATAACATGAAGCTTATTAATGCACACTACCGGGCTTATAACGATGCAATATAATTATTAACTGAAAATTCAAAATGTTAATTTCGTTGCCAATTTGGTCATTATAATCGGTTAACTATACTATGACACGTGGGAATAGATATAGTGTGTGTTAAACATAGATCTGTTAAATTAGAATAAAATAGAATAGAAATGTTTAAAAGAATATATATGAAATTGATATGATAAAATACTTATTGTTGAGTATATTGTCCTGCTTATTGTCGGATAATAAATTCTAAAATTGTATATTTGCTTTAATATCCGCAGTCTGGTTATTATTAGTCACTGGAGTGTTACTACCCTCAGGTGGGAAATTGGAATCGATATTCTATATTCCATCTAATTCCCGATGCATTGGATTCCGTGCTTTTTTCGATAAATTTCTTAATCATAGAATAATCTACTGTTCAAGTTTCCTCAATCATTCTAGCAAAGTATTTCCTGTACTTCTCGAACAGAATTATTTATCGGATTCTTACGAAAAGTTTTTCATTATTAAAGTTGAAATTACTCGGAAACTATTGATTTCCTTAGCATTTCACTCGAGTACTTCCTTATGCAGAATGTTCCGTAGAATCGACACGTGTAAAAAAAAATATGACGTCCTACCTACAAAAAGATGTAGGTGAGTGTACGAGTGAATGTACCACTTCGCAATATTAAAATTGAAATAACTTTGAAAGAAGCGCTCTCTTGCATTAAACGTATTAATACAGTTTTATAAGGAATCATAAATGGGACGTAAACATTCAGAAATATATTCCATTTAAAAGATCGAATTTAGACTTTGTATGTCACTTATGTATCTCAAATAAACTAATTACGTTAACACATTTTACAGTGACACTATTCGATTTTTCTTTCAAACACTTTACGACATAATTTACAATTTTGGATATGCAGTAAATTTTTATTATATCAACGTGTATAAGATTGCTATGCATTTTATCGCCATGCATCGTACGGCTACATGTTAAATCGCCACGCGTTATATTGCAACATACTAGATTATCACACGTTTTTTTCTGTCACCACATGTTATATTATTGCATGTTAGATTGTTACGCGTTATATCGCCGTTAGTTAGATCACTACACGTTATATCGCTGTACACTGCATCGCTACGCGTTATATCGCCGTGTAATATATTTTAAAGTGTTAGATTTACCACACGTTGATATGTTATCGCATGTTAGATTGTTACGCGTTATATCGCCGTTCGTGAAATTACTACACATTATATCGCCGAACACTACATCGCTACGCGTTATATCGCCGTGTGATATATTTCAAAGTGTTAGATTTACCACACGTTGTTATATTATCGCATGTTAGATTGTTACGCGTTATATCGCCGTTCGTGAGATTACTACACATTATATCGCCGTGCGTTGTATTTCAAACTGTTGTATTTACCGCACGTTATATTGCCACGCACCAGATCGTTACGCGTTACATCGCCACGCACTATATCGCAGTGCGCAGTATCACTGCATTAGCACCATTAGCATGATTTAGATTGCCACGTACGATATTAGCGCGCAATATCACCCCACTATAATTGAAAACTGAGTTCTCAGAATATTAGCGAATTCCATTCGCAATAACAAATATTGTAGAATAATTATATAACACATCGTAAAGTATTAAACAGAATTCTGATAAACTTCCCGTACTTATGGTAATGTTGTTCCATATTCATCGTCGCGGCAATTAGAGTTTCACATTGTTTCGAATGAAATTCGTTGAACGATCGTTCGCATCTAAATCGTGTACGTTCCATGATGTTTAATTCGCGAAAGTTGAAGAAAAATGCGGAGTTCAGTAAGGTGGCTCGAATCTTACGGCAAGTTCCGAGATTCAATCAAAAGTTTAATGCATTCGAACGCGAACCCGCAGCACGAATTACCCTCGAGAGAAATTAGACGGTGAAATTCCGGCGGTTCTTTATCGTTCTGTATTATCGCTTTACGATGGGACCGGCTAGCTGAAGAAATTTTATTAACTGGCCTACTTCGTTGGTATACGGCCAAATTTCGAGCGAGCAGATGTCCAACTTTGTATTAATAATTCAATAAGCCCGATGACACACGTACAACTTCGATGGTCGCTGCGTCTGATCGGGCTATAAAACTGCATGCTCTGCATCTGCGACTTCCGGATCCGATGTGCTGTAAGACGTTCCACGATATATGGAAAACTTCCTTTTCCTTAACCGATATACATGGTGTTCCTGAACCGATCCTACCGACCGAAAATGTATTGATCCCTTCTATGGAACGAAATTTATTCACGTGAACCTTCAATTTGGAGAAAAATGAATTTCAATGGTTGTCAAGTGCATACACGTGTACTCGACTAACATATATTTCGATTCGACAGCACTCGTGATCATATATCTCCTCTTATTGGACAATCAAAAGTACAAAAGGGTAGAATAAAACGGGATGATCGCTGTTATCCTATATTGTTCAATTAATTAAAGTATTATTCAGAGCTCTTACCCACTTTGTCGGATATGACATACATACCGTACCAACTTTCATATCTACTTATGTACTTAATACTCGTAACATTGTCACGCTAAATTAGATATTTCACATTTAATACTTTATCGGCCAATGTCACGTATTCGTGACTTTCTTACGAAACATTTACGCCAATTTGTTTTACTCCGTTTACTACGAACATAAACCGTGTTTCGTGCAAAGGATTAAAATAAAAAATAAGGTAGTTTGTTCGTGAACAGAGAATAATTCGATTGCATTTGATACCCGAAATAACTGTTACCCAATATTGTGATCGACCCGTTTTTCTTTAACAAAAGAAGCGCAAAGTTCACTTCCCGTCTGCAATATAGCCAGATACACTGCTTGGTACTTTTCTCCTCAGAAAACTCATAAATGTTCCAGTTGCGACGTTTAAATGTTTACCAATATCCACATTTTCCAACCGGCAACTAATTTGTACGGCCATAGCAATCAGTTGAAATGGTCGTCAACGAAATACTACGCGTTGTATGTGTATATCGCCGCTAATCACTTTTCTCATTAATCGATTGCGTGTTGCGCTAGTTGTTTTTTTACGAACGAGTGAATTTCGACATTTACAAACCCGCGTTTCACGGTACGGCACACGTCGTGAGCATCAAACCGAGCATGCAGCGCTCTCGCTCATAAAAATCTCGTCTTTCGACACGCTAGCAAATTTCCTTTTCATTCTCTGCGCTGCTGGATCATAAAAGTTCGTTCGTGGATCCGTGACCACATCGGTCACGAATGATGGACTGTCGAACGACGAAACGACCAACTGACTCCAGGCAATTCCGATCCCGTTTGATCGATATTATCGTGTATTCGGATTGTTCGAACGATTCGAGATACAACCGACGAATCGACTGACATGTACCCTCGAGCAAGGTGTTGTTGCCAATAACAGGAGGATTAATCCATTAATCTTTACAGCAGAGAGTACAAAATTGTGAGCCGCGATCCACTGACGAGACAAAAGTTATATTTTTACATGTACATCACTCGGATTATACGAATATCGAAATATAGAATATTTTCGAAGGCAGAGTTTCGAAACTTTGGAATGTTGAGATTTTGGTAGCTAGGTAGGTCCTTTCGAATTTTGCAATTTTGAACGTAGAGATTTCGAGATAAAGGGAATTCGGGATGTAGGCATTTAGGGTGATAGAGACTTCGGGATGTAGGGATGTAGGGATAAGAAGATTTCGGAATGTAAGAAACTCGATATCTGGGGATATCGTGCACTAAATACTTCGTGATCTAAGAACTTTGAGATCTGAAGAGGAATCAACATTTCTGGAATTTATGACTTCAAATTTCGAGACCAATAGACTTTAGAATCCAGAGATTTTTGAATTTAGAAAATTTGAGCTCTTAGGATTTTTAGATATAGCATTGGTATCCAGATACATCGTTGAATCTATGAAGTTTAGAATACAGGGACTTCAGGATCTAGAGACTTTAGAATGTAAAGATTTGATCTAGGATCTTTGAACTCTGAGGACTTTGAAATATAGTCATTTGTTAATTCGAAAGTACTCGAATATGAAATAAAATATGCTATCCTCCATTGCAACAGATACGATATTGCAAAATTAATATTCATAAGGAGGAAATGCCAATTAAGTTGCACATAAAAATGCTAATAAATCCACTTCTGACAGCCATAAAATCAATTATATAATCTTGACGTTAACGAAGATAAAATTGCAATATCAGGTATTACTCGTAGAAAGAGAATTTCTTCCGATCAAGATGCGCACGGAAGTATTGATACACTTCCAACAAAACGGAACGTATTACTATGATTACCGGAATCATTACCGTATCACAGAATCAGAAAACAACAATTTCGCTGGCACGTCGTTAGAAAGTGTTGCACACGATGTCGAGCAAGTATTTCACGAAGCCGAACGAAAGCGTCGAAGAGTTGAATCGAACCCTGGATTCTTTCCTCGCAATCCCTTTTGCTGGTGTGTCAGGGTTGCGTATCAATGGCGCGAACTCACCGAAACACTGTGGCGACTATTCGCAGACGTTAAATCCAACTGCGATTGCTCTAAGCCGTAGATAACAGTGTGCAACAACCCCGCGGGTGACGCTTTGTAATTACCTTCATCTGTTAATGACGCCTTCGCGATTTGCGCAACCGTAGGGCCGTAATACGAGTTACAGGACGGGATTGCAGTTTGAGAAATGGATCGTTGAACTTCGCGTGGCCCGCTCGTTGCAGATGGCCGGAAATAAAAATCAAGGAAAACACTACGTTATACAGGACGAGTCATAACACGTGAACATAACGTCGGTAGTTTACTTCAGTACGTAAAATAGTAATAAATAGTTTTATTGTGCTTGGATGAAGATTATAGATGTATTATTTTAATGACGCTCTTACGCTATTAAAGAGGACTATAATTGCTTATCGCGATACTATGGCTGGCTATAGGATAAAAACATCATAGAGTAATACACCGCTATTCAAGCTCTGTAGACCGACATCGAATGATGAGAGCTGTTAATTTTCATGCAGTCATGTTCACATGGTATGGTGCACCCTGTAGAGAAGCGAGAGAGTTTCGAGCATTTAACACCGGTTGAGTCAAGTTGTGTTTGTCCGTGCTCACGATGGGGATGAAAGATTGGCGTCTAAGGAAAGGCTAAGAAATTAAAGGCGATGAATCTTCCACGGTACGAAGCTGTCTATCTTTCATAAAACATCAACTTTCGCGATTTATCGCCGAGAAAACGCGCCCATGAATCGTAACTAGAACATATCTCCGTAAACATTTTTAACGAACCTCGGAGAAAACGGTGTTTCATTACCAACTATGTATCTCCCATACAATTTGCGGTGATATATTGCACGAATAGGAAACGATTACACGTGACCATGTGTGAAGTGTGGCAATATAAAGTGGTGCTTAGCGATAGCGGATGCCGATATGCAGCGCGTGGCGATATACGGTGCGTGACGATAGATGACGCGTGGCGATATGGTGCGTGGTAATATGTGGAGAGTCGCGATAAGTGGCGCGTGGTGATATATGGCACGTGGTGATATATGACGCGTGGAGATACGTGATGCGTACTGATACATGGCGCGTGACGATATGGAGCGTGGAGATACATGGAGCATAGCGATATATGAGCTGTGGTGATATGACTCGTAACGAAATAACCCACAATGATATAATGTGCAACGATATAAAGCGTTACAACATGTAAATATACAATACGTTGTCATCAAGATTTCTTGTAATTCTTAAGATTACAAGATTCAGTTGATTACAGACGTCAGCAACAGAAGGTAATACCAGCAGACAAGGATAAAATGAAAATGCTTTCGTAGAATGTATGTAAGCGAAGCTATATCCCATTTTATTTGGAATATTTGTCTCCGCCCTGAATACGTAGCCCGTATAAAACTGACGTATAATATACGCGCGACGACAGTAGGAAAAATACGCTCGAGCGAAAATTGCATTTCCTGTTGCATAGTTGCCAGCGCGTATCTCCCCTAAACGAAGTGCCGAGCACGAACTAGCAATTCATTAATAAAGTGCATCGAATCTCGACGATTCTGTCTGAACTTTCGAAAATAAATTCCCGATAATAATTGATCGAGTTCGGTGTCGAAACTTTCGTCCTATCTCTGAGAGACGAGATTTTCTATTTTAGGCCGCGAGTACGGCTTGCAGCCGCGACGAAACAGTGTGATATAAACGCCGCGGCCTCGTAAGTGCTTCACGTTCGAGTTACGGGTCTTTCAAAGTTCCAGCATTGCGGAAAATGTTCGAAGCAGCTTGTTCCATCGAGCAAACAAGCTTTGCAGCATCGTACCCGTAAATTGTCGAAAATTCCTCGAGAGTTTCGAACTGTTTGACAAACATCTGCCATGTGGGGTCGTTAAGATTTTGCCAAGTGACAATCGATCCCTCGTACAGAGAATATTATACGTCTGTCTACGCCTTCGGAGTTCGGATTTATTAAATTTCGATCTTATGTAATATAACAGATACTAATAGAAATATATCCTTACATTTCCATAGGTCCCTGTATATCCACATTTCTAGATCACCGTATATCTGTATTTTTATATCTACGGATAATATAATTTAGCTTGAAAAAATATGAATAACACTTCCAAAATGTTAACAGACGTGAGAAAATTTGAACATCAAATGTCGATGGTTGAATAATTGAATAATATACGTGCCCAGAGTCGAGCACCTCATTAGGAATATCCTGTTGTCAGTGTAATTAGCAATTCCGCACGATCATTAAGTAGTTGATCAGACTATATATATGTATGGATAGACTTGGTATTAGACACGTACAGGCTTTGACGAGCAAATTAGGATTCTAACTGGTTTGCCGATGCACAGCTTCGCGTGGCCAAGTACCCTGTATAGTTAGCTGTAAAGCTAGTATCGTTGGCTGTACTGTCGTTTTCAATTATACGAGTTATAATACTTTTAAGTGCAATAAATTGTACTCTATTCCCCGGGTGTTACAGCTCTGTACTTCGTTAAGTTTGGTTCGGAGCATGTTGGTTCTTGTTTAGAACTATTGTTTCGCCCGGGAATTCATCCTTTTATTTGGCTCGATCGTGTATTCTTCTAATTGCGGTTTCCGTAACGAATCTCCGTTATAGAACTGGTAAATTCGGCCAGTTATTTGACGTTTATTCGTCACCGTGTACCCACGTTCCAGTTAGTTAATAGGTAGCTATTCAGTGTTTATCAAACGCGTATTTTATCGGATCGTTTATCAGACGCGTTCTTGCCAGTTTATCGAAATATTCGGACCGTATTTGAGGTGGGAATATCGATAACCCTTTCAGAGTTAATGAAAGTAATTAACACGTGAATGACACAATAGACATAAAGCTGTGCAATAAATACACAGTCTGTTCAGTATGAACTTGTTATTTTAATACTGCCGGTTTAATCGTGTGATAAAAATCGGAAAAGTGTTTACTGTAATTATACTATAATCATAATTTTACTAGATAGGTCTGTTGGACTAAAATTTAGTCGCTGTTGCTTATAGTTGTATATCTCCAAGATAATATCTGAGATGTTTCAATTTTCAAATTTCTGAACTTTTAAATACTTTAATTTTTAGATTCACAAATTTTCAGGTTCACAAACTTAGAGTTTCATAAATTTCCAAAAATGGTAAATTGCTAGATTAGACCAGCACCTAAACAGAAACATATTGTAAAGACATCGATAGTTTTCGATGTGGGTAGAGTTCAATAGTAATCGATAAATTCCTACACTGTATAAACTATCCGAAATAATGAAGCAGCGGATATTCAAACAATCCGTTAGGTACATCGTAACAACAATGCATCATCTATCAAATTATCGATAATTGCCAGTAACATTAGCGTGTTTTCGACGCGAGTGAATACATAAGGGTAGTTTGCGAGTGATCATGTTAACGATAATATTATTGATGGCCGTGCGTGTAACAATGAGACAATTAAATAGCCGCATCAAAGGACGGAATCCGTGAGAATTCTAAATTTCAGAATTCCAAATCATCGAATCACGATAGCCGAGCAAATGTTCGATTTGTCATAATTAGTTCGCTATACGACACCCTCGAAACCGGGCGTTCGTTCTCGATGCTCCCTTTTCACGCGCCGCTCTAATTGCGCGCGTCAATCGCAACAGCTAATTGCTGCCGCTTGCTCGAAAACCGAGCTAACCGATATATTCGCAGCACCCTTGTAACTACGGCATCGGTTTCGTGTCACGTGTGCACATACATACCAGACATTTCGCGAAAAAAGGGGTCTATACCCTTCACATTTATAGCACTAACCGGGAGTAGCAAAAAATACCCAATCAACGTAGGCTGTTTCTTTAAATCAATGTTGTCGAGAATCAAAATTGATCGATATGTGAGAAATTTTCATATGCGGTAGACTTTCGTTGCGTTAAGTAGTAATGAGATATTCTTGGAGTTGGCAATATATCGCGGTGGTTTTTCTATTTTTTGCGCCTCTGATTTACTGTGGTCATTGGTCTAATATGGTGTATATGATCACTTTTGAAATAATTGTGAATCATGGAAATTCTAATCCTTGCGATTGTAAATTTCTAAAATTTTGTATCATGCTTGTAGTATATTATTTTGCTAAGGTTACGATAATAACTTTATGTCATAAACTTATACCTAAAAAGAAATTTATATGTATATGGTTTGCAATTTTTATGAAAGTGTATGTATTATCAATAATAAAATTCTAAATTTGAAAATTTCTGAATAGCAACACAAGTGACATATGGAGTAGCAGTAAATCTGATAATACAATACTAAACATGGTAATATAAAGCGTGAAAATGCATAGTAATATAAGTTATAATACACGTGACAATGTAATCCGAGATAATACAACGCGTAGTAATGTAATAATACGATGCAATATAAATTGAGGCAATACAACGCGTGGTAATATAAGATGTAGAAACGCGACACGTAGTAATATAAATTGATGCAATAAAAGGCGTAGTAATATAACGCACTAATACGAGACAATACAGTATTCATACAAAGCGAGGCAATATAAAGCATAGTAATATGACGAATGCCAATGCAACAGATGGAAAATATGTGAATTGAAAAGAATCCTATTTGTACCATAGAAGTGACCATGCTTTTTATCACAGACACCAATTTTGAGAAAAATTCGTTTAAAGTTTGAAAGAAAAAACTATTGGGCATATTACAATAAAAATACATTCCATTCAATAGTAGCGTGGCGTAGCGGCGAACGTAGATTTCAAACTTTTTTGCACAATTTTATAGAAAATCCATATTTCAGATATTCCAGATTTTTCTTCAAATTTATTGAACATCTGGACTGCAGTTATGCTTACGTTTATTATTGTTACATGCCAATTAATCGCTGTTCGATCATTGAATTAAATTGCAATAATTATGAAAATATATTTTTATTTTTATAAAAAATCAAGGAGGCACACACTGTTTTAAATGGCATAGTGTATTTATGGTGACGTTTTTGAAAATTTTGAAATTACAGAGAATTTGAAAATTTTTAACATCGAATTTGGTAATTTAGGGATTTGAAAATTTGGGTGGTTGAGGATTTGAAATAAAAAATTTCAAGTTTGACAATTTAAAGATTTAGAAATTTAAAGTTTGAAGATTTGGAAAATTGGAAATTTAAATGCTTTAACATTTGAAACTATTGGAACTTGAAAATTTGATGAGTTGAGAGTTAATTTGAACACTTGGAAATTTGGAACTTGTTCATTTACGAATGTGACAATTTATAAATCTAGAAATTCAGGAGTTTGGGAAATTTAGGAATTAAGTTCTCCAATTTCAAAATTTGGGAGTCACGCTTTGAAAATAAGTAAATCTAGAAAATAAACGTACAAAAATGTAGAAACTTTAGAATTTTTTAATGAACGCATTAAAACGTTCCTCAAATTCCAACACAAGAAATTGCGTGCACAGCAAGATATATACGCAATATTCCGCACATTGCCCAGATTCTGAATTTGCACCGTCCCGGATGAACCCTCTTTTTCGACACCCCGTATGAACCGTCTAGCGGTTGTCTGACCTAGGTCTGGTTCGGTCGGCGAAAAAAAGAGAAACGATGGTTCGGTTCATCGTGCAGCGGTATGCTTTAAGTATCAGTAATCGATACATCTTGTCTGCGCCGATGTCACCGCCGGCACCAACGAACGAGCCAACCAGCCAGGGTATAACAAGCCGCAACGAGAGGATCGTCAAGTTTGCATCGCTACTCACCTGCTGTCGATTCGTTCACAAAACACTTAGAAAGTCAGTTTAAGCACGAACGTCGAAGCGTTTCATCGAACCTGTCGAAAACGTTTCGCGTCAAACCACGCGGTGATCGCGCATTTATAAAGTGCCCCCTAATCTCTCGTGGTTAGGTACCTTCATTCTTAGAAAGACACACCGAACTACCGATGCACCGTTTTGGTGGGGATACTCTGCTAGATGTGTTCCGCGATTTCTAATACGGTGGTGGGTCTCTGTCTGGAAAACTGGGAGAGAAAAAAAAAGTCACTCTGACGTTTCCGACTAGCTACTCCTTCCACCTTGATCCCTTGTAATCTCATTCCCTCGAGTCTTCCACATTCTCTTCTAACAGACCTGGCTTATATGTTGTATATGTATACGAGATGGGCTCAGATAACTGGTATTGGACTGTTTGCTGAATTCGTTGCTTTTCTGACAAGTGGACGAGGATTATTACAAAAGCTACCAATTTAGTAAACTACCCGACGTGGATGTTATAAAGCTGTGGAATTTACTGAATAATCTATGAGGGATTGATGTGGATATTATTAGAGTTACGAATTTAGGAAACTATCGAATATGTGATAAGATGTATCGAAGGTTGAGGAATTTAGGGAACAACTCAATCTATAAGATGTGGATTATTAGAGAAGTTACGAATTTAGTATGCTATCCAATATGTAATAGGATGTGGATGTTATATCAAAGGCTGTGGAATTTAGTGAATAACTCAATATATGGTTGACGTGGATATTATTGGAGAAGTTACGAATTTATTAAACAACTCAATAAGTACATATGAATATTATACTGGAATCTAAGAACATATTTTATTAAACGTTATAAATGATTAAATATAAAATGGCAACGATGCATTTTCTTCTGTTTGAGACACTGAAATACTTACTCTTTGAATGTTTTATCTATTTCACTGAAAATGTATCATATTATATGTGAAAACGAGGTCTGGATGAAATGCTCCAAATTTTAATATATAGATATAAATATTAAGTATATGTAACCTACTTGAATACATTGAAAAATATTGATCATACCATAAACTGTTACATTTAATACAGCTACAAAAGGGGACAATGTAAAGTATAAAAACGGAGGCCGAGAAAGTTTGAAATTGAATTTAAATTATCGTAAATCTTATTGTTATCGGTTCATTGTTCGACGATTGACGGAAATCTATTAATAGGTTTTCCGATATCATCGATAATTAAGTGAGAAGCAGTTAATAAATCTTTGATTGATTATCGATTAACCTGTAATTATATTAAAGTGATAAAAGGCAGTAACATGGCTCGAAGAAGAGGAAACTGGAAGTAGAGATTATTCCTTTTGATCTTTTATTATTATTTAAGCGTAAAATGATAGCGGTTAGTCGTTTCATTCTAGCTTAATTTCATTTTCACACGTATGATTTCATTTGCAATCATTGACTTACTTTACGGTCGTAACTTGTACAATTTATGTCTTAATGAGACGTAGTGTTAGAAATTTTGCGCCTAGTTCTATTTTTCTTTCAAATACTAATTAACTTTGGGTGCGTGAAATTGGCTTTTCATATTACCACATTTTTTAATTTTTAGACTCTAAACATTCAAATTTTCAAATTTCTGAAATTTCGAAAGTCCAGATCCTCAAATTTACAAAATCTCGTTTTGAAACTCGCAAATTTGAAATTTACAAAATTGACGAAATGTTTCCAAATTTGCAAACTTCCAAACCTCCAAACCTCGAAATTTCAAAGATTTTAAATTCCCAAACTTCCAAACCTCCAAACCTCGAAATTTCAGAAATTCTAAATCCCCAAAGTCCCAAACTTCCAATTCCCCAAACCTTGAAATTTCAAAGATGTTAAATCCCTAAATTCTCAATCTTCCAAACCTTCAAACCTCGAAATTTCAGAAATTCCAAATCCCCAAAGTCCCAAATTTCAAAATCCCTGAAAGTGGAGGAAAATGAAATAATTGAAATAAAAATTGGGTAAACCTAAAATAAAAATTGAAGTTGCCTGAAATAAAATAATACAATTGAAACAACGATGAAATAAAAATTGTTAAACAACATCGAATTGGACAAAAGAGCCATTTTCGTAGTTTTGATCGAATAATAAATAATTTACGAGATAATTGGAGGATTGGATTAAAATCAGACGGTATACCGGCATAAAACGGAGAACAAGAACGTCGCAGAAGGGAGAATACGCGTAAGTGACGTTCATATTTTTCCCTTTACGGTGAAGCCATTTCGCAAGCCGCTTATCCAAGCCAAACTACGTATTGCTCCTCGTATGCTCCCCTATTTTTGGATTCCTCGCTATTTGTCTAAACGTCGACGTAGCCACGAGAAGAAAGAGCTGTCTGCGTTTCCAACTATGATTGAACGAGATTTTGTCGAGATTGTTGCAGTCAAATTCAAGAGACACCCGGAAGAAGTATATTAATCTTTTGCCTCTGTATATTTTTTTATTTGCAGCAGATTTATTTCTTGGAAATTGCACGTGTCAATCTCCTCGACATAGGTTGTAAGACACTGCAACTCGATCGGTTTATAGTTGAGAATTTTTTGATATTTTTTAAGTACGTGTAATGCACATAGAACGATAAATATTTGGCTAAGTTTTTAATTTGGTGATTTAAGATTTTGGAATATTTGATTACAAATTTTTAAACGAACCTTAAAATTAAATTGTAAAGGCCAGACTACCAAACTTGTAATATCCTAATCTTCTACAACCCAAAACTTCGAAAATTGTAAAGAGCTGAAACTTCAATATAATTTAAAGTGTTCGCACTTTTACAGACCAAGTAAATTTTGTAATAGCTCAAAACTGTGAATGAAAAAAAAGCAAGGATTCGAAAATTGGAAAACTGACTGATGCAGGAGAATCTCGTGGAGAGAAATTCACTCGTGGCGCGTTCCAAAAAACGTCAAGAACATCGTGCCAGTATAACGTTTTCTCTTGGATTCTCTCGAAAACCACGCTCCGTTGAATTTTCGAGTTCTTCTGGTCGCTACTTCCTGCATCTAATTTTATGGAGGGAAATAAAACGAACTTATGTACGTGTGGTAAATCGAAGAATTTGGGAAATCCAGGTGAATCCATTTGGGAAGAGAATTCAACGGCAACATATCGCAATGGAAGCCGGCGAAACAACGATGCCACCAACGTTGTTTCTTTTCCATTCGTAGATCTATTTTACGAATACAATGGGCATTGTATAGATAAAACAATATACCTACCTGTTCCGTTCCGTTTCGTTTTACGTTTAGTGCTTTTACAGTGTATAAAATGTTGACTGTACACTACCCCTACGCGTATTTTCAAACGATTGATTGCTCCATTAAGGAAGCTGTATATTTAATTCGTTCCGGTCTGGTTCCTTTTTGTATCGAAGCACGGTGCCATCGGTTGTTTCGTGTTTAGGCATCGAGATAAATAACGAATTATTTTACCTTAATTACTAAGTTACGTTGTAAGAAGATTGCGAGTCCAGTTAGCAACATTGTTAGAACCAGGAAGAAGAGACATGTGGAACTTCCTTTTATTGGAAGAAAAAAATGAAAGATCTCGAAGATATTCTAATCGTATTCATATGGAGATTTTTAAGGTATCCAAATTCTAGGGATATTCTACGATTGTGTAGAGATCATAGGAACATTTTGTGGTAATCCTAGGGATACTGTGAGGACCCCTCTAGAATGATCATACTGATATTTTAGGGACCTAGGAATATTTTAGGAATTTACATTATATGGCAACCTTAGGTAACCTTGGGGATATTCTAGAGATACCCTAGGTATATTCTCAGGAAGCTTTGTGGATATGCTATAAATACCCTAGGGATATTCTAAATAAACCCGAGGAATATTTTAGGAAGATGTCCATTCCAAAAAATATCTAGGGACAATCTAAGCCATATGACAGTCCTAGATATTCTAGGAAGATCTTAAGTATATTCCAGGGATATTCTAGAAAATACCTAAGGAGGGCCTAGAGACATTTATAAAAAGATGTTAAATGGATTACAAACCTAAATCTAGTGATCTTGGAATTTGGAAAAATATACACAACTTGTAAGATTTAGAACTCAAATCTTCAAGAATTTAGGGAAATTCTACAATCTGCAGAGCAATCTAGTGAGATGTTATCAAGATTCTAAAAGAGTTTGGGGAAACAGTGCAGAGGCTCTCAACCATTCTGGGGAGAACTCAATGAGAGTCTAGAAAGAAGTTCCAGGTAACGGGAGAAAGTTAGGAAGAGTCTAAAGGAAGTCTTTATATAGCACCTATTATTTCCTACACTTCCTGTCGATTAAAGATAACTTGTACAGGTGACTGAACATCAATTAGATAGCGATTTGTGAGCAGTAAGAAAATGTGTAATGGCTACCCAGAACGCCTGAAACTAATTAGATCAACTGGTTTAGATTGTAGTGTGATTCAGTTGCGTTAGCCAACGCGCTCACTCTTTCATCTCAACCTTGAATTAGAAATCGCTTCGACGATATGTTACGTTTCTAAAATCATGGCAGATATAAATAATATTGGACTGAGCAAATATAGCGACGAGTCGCACTTAGAAATTATCAGAGAGCCGCGAGCGCAAAAGACATTTACTTTCACTCGTCAGTTGTGTTACTCGTTTTTTTTCGCTGGTCGATTATTTTGAAAGATCCCAAGTTACCACATGCGTACGTACTTCATCCGCAAACGATGATTTCTTGATACAAATCGACGCGCAACTTTCTTGCGTTTCTTAATTAACAAAGAGCGTAAATGTACCGTATATTTTCTAACGCGCGTGTTTTATGAGCATCGTTTAAAGTTTACACGCTTTGCTGACGGTGCAGACGTTCGTTTACAAAACGTTCCGTAAGTATTGCAGCGGAAACAATTCATTATAACCGTTGTCAAATTACCATATGCATTCAAATTATAATATTTCTGCACGGTAATTACATGTATCTCGTTCCGGTTTGAATACATGTTTTTATTAAGATAAGAGAGATTTTCTGGTGTGAACGCGTTTCTTATTTACTGATGGTTTCATACTGAACACGAAGACGTTACTTTTGGAAACTTGCGAATTTTTAGTGGACATTTTTGGAACTCAGGGAGGAGGGAGTTTCAAATTTTTGGGAATTTTGGAATTAAACAATTTTTGGATTTAAGGCATTTGAGAAGATAAAATATTTTTAATTTGAGCAATTTTGGTATTTATGGATCTGGGGAAAAATACAAAATTTGGAAGCTTGGAAATTTAAGGATTTGAAAATCTGGGGAATTCCAGGAATTTGGGGATTTGAAAAATTGGCGAATTATGGATTTGGGAAATTTGGAAATTTAAAGATTAGAGACTTCGAAAATTGGGAAATTTGAAAGGTTTGGGAATTTAAACATTTGGAAAATTCGAATTTTAGGGATTTGAAAATTTGAAAAATTTGAAGAAATTTAGGGATTTGGGAAATTTGGGAATTTGGGAATTTTTAAATTTTTAAATTGTTGCGTTTATAGATTTGGGGTATTCGAGAACTGAAAAATCGTAGAATTTTAGAATTTTAGAATTTTAGAATTTGGAAATTTTGGAATTTGGAAATTTTTAGGTATTTGTAGCATTTGAAAATTATAAAATTTGGGGAATTTTAGAATTCAGATATTTGTATCATTTCGAAACTAAAATATTTGGAAAATGCGAAAATTTTATGATTTTTTAATTTAATTATTAAAAAATTTACAGAACTATTTAATATCGAGATTTCAGGATTTGGAAAACTTACAAATTCCTCAATCTTCAGTTTTGTAATTTTGAAATCTGAGAAATTTCGAGATACTAAAACAAGATA
Source organism: Megachile lagopoda (assembly GCA_036983795.1). Taxonomy (NCBI): domain Eukaryota; kingdom Metazoa; phylum Arthropoda; class Insecta; order Hymenoptera; family Megachilidae; genus Megachile; species Megachile lagopoda. Next base: position 11,800,197 of record CM072800.1, read on the forward strand.
TTTAAAAACTAATAAATAAATTTAATTAGAATACACAAAGTTATACAATCTAAAGAAAGTAGGTACATAATTTGCATGAATAAGAAGTACAAAAAAATGAAGAAAAAAGGAACGAAAAAGGGCAAATTAAGGATGAGAAACTTGTTTACGTGTTGAAGTTCAGTGAGTAAATCTTCTATTTGTATATGCGCGTTAAACTCGAACGCGGGGGCAAATATTACGCTTGGTTAGCTAAGACTTTCTCGCATAAAACGTGACGGTTCTTTGCCGTCTGAAACTTGTGCGAATTTGAGGTACTTTCTCGGGATCACCGTCGTTGCATAGTTGCGACACGTGCGAAAGAAAATGCGGAGTTTTTTGTGCAATGTCTGCGAAACGCGGTCGTAATTTACGATCAGTTCTAGCAAGAATTTGGTAATTCAATAATATCCATTAGTCCTTTTCTTGCTTCTATACAGCCTTTCGCGTTTGCAACTTACTTCTCCGATATCCGCCATTGTTAATCCTCTGTAACGCCATGTATAATAGCGTGCAGGGTAAACCTTCCTACGGAACTTTACCGTGGAAAATTTCCTCTTAAAAACTGAACAAACATCCTTTGTTGATTTTTCATTTGTCGGTTTTCAAACTTTTACGATTTTTGTTTTAGAGATTCGGTAAATTGATAATTAAGAATTTTGGGATTTGGAAATTATGCATTTAGGAATTTAGGTATTACAGCAGTTGGTAGTTTGGGGTTTTAGGTATTGAAACAGTTGAGAATTCGGTGATTCATTTGAACATTTGAGAATTTAGGGATTTAAGTATTTCACAATTTGGAAATTTGGAAAATTAGAAATTTCTAATATGTCTAATTGTAAGTATAAAATATGGAGACTTGATAACTTAAAAATCCAAAAATCCACAAATTTTGAAATTGTAAAATTTATGATCTTGAGAATTTTTAATTTTTAAAAATCATTCGCAACCTTGAAAATATAAAAATTTAGAAATGAAAAGAATTTGAAGATTTGAAATTGATAACCATTGAATACACACCGAGTAAATTTGAATTCGCTCATTTATTCGTCTGACTTAATCACGTGGTACAATTTATCTCGTGAACAAATATTATCTTTAAATTTTGGTTAAAATTACGAACCAAACGAGTCGGGTGAAGAGAAAAAGAAATATTTCCTTTGCGGTTAAATTCCGTAAAATTTCAAACGTAGAAGGTTATCCAGAAGAATTATGAACCGAGGAAGGGTGGCGTTCACTCCATTTTCGCAAACGTTCCTCCGATTTCGTGCGTCTCCTACGATCAACGATTTTCGCCCACTCCAGATCCGAATCTTCGCATAATACCACAGATGATAAAATACTCCTATGCCTGCAAATCGAAATCCATACGTGAACCTACATAGGGTGTCCAACTTAACGCTTCTCTTATATCTTCCACTACTTCAAACAAATGTTTACATCAAAATTACACTGCATTCTATTATTATTATATTTATAATAAATATACAATTGACATTTAAAAAAGTACATATGATCTTTCTTCTTTATTAAAACTGCATATTTATTTTTTACTTATATCAATTTTTTAAATATTTTGAATCTAACCACTTTTATTTGACTATTAGTATTGTGTATAATTGTTTCTAAGAGATTATTATACATACTCTTTTAATTTAAACTATTTCATATTTAATAATTTATATTTAGATTAAATATTCATTTCTTGACTATTATACGCTAACTTTCTTATACAGAATATTCCGAATAACTGATTTAAATAAAACATGATATGCAGTTTCGTTTAAAAAATATCTGCATTTTATGTTCATCATTTATAAAAATATTGAAGTGATAGAAATAGAAATCTTCTACCATTTTCATACGTAGTTTTTCTTTAAACCTAAACATTTCGTTGGTATAGTATCGCAGTTACTAGAAATACGAGGGTTATATATTAGCTCGGACACCCTGTACGTGCTTACTTACGTATATACATAGAACCCATATGGGGACGATTTCCGTTGCGGGGTGACGCGAAGGGGTGATTCACGATCAAAATGCAAAACTGTTCAGCTTTCAATTGCATGGAATATCGGAATATCCGGCAGCGTGAAGTGCGGATATCGAGTTTCCCGCGTGCGTTGAAAAAGTGCGCGACCCGTTGCATGAAATTCCTCAGAAGACGGTCGAGGGTGTTCGTTCGGGGCAAATTTGCAGCCGCCCGCCTTGGAATCGGATTATCGTGTGTTCCATGTACACCGATGGTGCGCACACGTGCACGCGAATACGCGACGAAAGAAAATTCTCTGTAACGAGTTCCTTGTGACCGCATACCCCCCTCATTCTCTCCATAAATCTCCTACATACTTTTATACTGCTCCTCTGAACGGAATACGCGATTCTACTGGCATCGAGTAATAAGCAATTCTTTCTTCTTACGTTTCTACATTCCGAAGTTTTTAAATTTCATCAAATTCCAAACTTTGTATGTTCCCAAATTGGTAGGTACCCAAGTTCTGGAATTTCTGAGTTTTCATATCTATGAATTTTCGGATTTGCAAATTCCCGAAATCTTAAACTGCAAAATCTCACAATCCTTAGATTTGTATATTCGTATATTCAAGGATTGTAAGAGTCTCAAGTTCTTAGATTCTCAAATCCGTACGTGTTCAAATCCATAGATTGCCAAATACATTGATACCCAAACACCTACATCTTGAGTCTCTAGGTCCTCAACCTTTACATTATTAAGCAGCTTGACCGACTAATACCCTTAACTCCAAGTTTCTATATCCCCTAAACACCTTGATCTATAAATACCTAAATCTCTAAACATCTAGATCTCTAAACACCTATATTAAAAAATATGTAGATCCCCAAATACGTAAAACCACAAAACTACCTAAGTGCCCAAATACGTAAGACCCCAGAACTACCTAAGTGCCCAAATACCTAGATCCCCAAATACTTAGGTCCTCAAATACCTAGATCTCCAAGTACTTAAAACCCCAAATACCTAGGTCCCCAAATACCTACATCTCCAAGTACTTAGATCCCCAAATACTTAGAACTCCAAATATCTAGATTCCCAAATAGTTAGAACCCCAAATACCTAGATCCTCAAATACCTAGGTCTCCAAATACCTAGATCCCCAAATACTTAAAACCCCAAATACCTAGGTCCCCAAATACCTACATCTCCAAGTACTTAGATCCCCAAATACTTAGAACCCCAAATATCTAGATTCCCAAATAGTTAGAACCCCAAATACCTAGATCCTCAAATACCTAGGTCTCCAAATACCTAGATCCCCAAATACTTAAAACCCCAAATACCTAGGTCCCCAAATACCTAGATCTCCAAGTACTTAGATCCCCAAATACTTAGAACTCCAAATATCTAGATTCCCAAATAGTTAGAACCCCAAATACCTACATCTCCAAGTACTTAGATCCCCAAATACTTAGAACCCCAAATATTTAGATTCCCAAATAGTTAGAACCCCAAATATCTAGATCCTCAAATACCTAGGTCTCCATATACCTAGATCCCCAAATACTTAAAACCCCAAATACCTAGGTCCCCAAATACCTAGATCTCCAAGTACTTAGATCCCCAAATACTTAGAACTCCAAATATCTAGATTCCCAAATAGTTAGAACCCCAAATACCTAGATCCTCAAATACCTAGGTCTCCAAATACCTAGATCCCCAAATACCTAAGTCCCCAAATACCTAGATCCCCAAATATTTAGAACCCCAATTACCTAGATCCCCAAATACTTACATCCCCAAATACCTAGGTCCCCAAATACCCAAATCCCCAAATACCTAGGTCCCCAAATACCTAAATCCCCAAATACTTAGAACCCCAATTACCTAGATCCCCAAATACTTACAACCCCAAATACCTAAATCCCCAAATACCTAGGTCTCCAAATACCTAGGTCCCCAAATACCTAAATCTCCAAATGCCTAAATTCCCAAATTCCTACATCCCCAAATACTTAGCGTCCAAAATCCTCAGATCCCAAAGTCAAAACCCCTTAATTCATAAATCAATAACTCGAGAAATTCGCAAATCCACGACGCCAGAAGTTCACGAGTTCTCAAATCCCCAAATATCCGAATGCAGAAATAAAAAAATTTTACTGCTCGAATCCTATTCTTATGAACAGGCTAAGTAATTCTGCTCGGTTGAAGTCAACGGGGAGTTCGGCCGTGCTCGCGCGAGCCACTCCCCCGAGCCAACCCCTCCCGTGCATAAAATTTCGCCAGGCAATTTGGGAAATCGTCCAATCGTAAGGGACGAATGGATCATAAAACACGATGGGACACGGTACCCGTGATTACCTCGAGAAAAGCCAGCCTGGAACAATGGTAAAAGTTCGACTGGATTTAGACGACGTAACGCCTCCGGATATCTTTCAGCGGCATTCCGTGGTTCCCCTTCGTATGCAAATTTTACCTGCGGGGTCACGTGGCGTTTGGTAGACAGTAAATGGTCGGTTGACAAGGAGAGGAGCAAGCGCTGGGCGGCATAGTGTAGATACAAGACACTGGAGAGGGTGGACAGCAGACCTGGATAAAACGATATTCGAAATACAAAATAAATATGTTTCCAGTTAATATTTTATACAGATATAGAATATGTTATTGACACATTATCATACTGTATTTTTTTAATTAAGATAATTAATTCTAGCTTAATTATCGTATGTTATTTCCAATATCTCGTTGAAATATTGTTTTAATTAAAAGTTCCATTATATCTTGAATACGTACCGAAGATACGTCCGTATTTATGACTGTCGAGCGACATAAATCTTCAAACATTGTATTTAATTTCACACCTGTTTTCAATAGCCTTTACTAGAAATATACTCGCCTCTGGACAAATGCAGGTAGGACAAATTTCCCTGGGTCCCTCTCCCCGTTCCATGATTTGTGGTCTATTCTTTCTGGCTTCCTTCATTTTGGCCAATAATTCTTGCACGAGTGCTAGTCGCGCCAAGTACATCTCCCTGAGGGTCGGTTTCTGTTTCCTTTTCTTCTTCTTGGTCTGTGTGCCGCTTTCTAAACAATCTGGTTCCGTCTTGCAAACGCAAGTCAGGTAGTCTGGATGGACCGGAGGTATAATAGTCAAACTACCCCAGCAGAAGGACTCAACGTCCATGGTGGTTAATTCGCGGAACTGATACGGATAACGCGCGTCTGTCTCCTCGCGTGCATAGAACGCTTTTTTCGTGCTTATGGGAGCGTACACCTCGGTGATGATGCATTTCCCTAGGAAACTGATCCGCACGTACACTTCGATGGTCGCGTCAGTTTTACGTACATCCTCGTCGAACAGAGGGAACGTTCCGCGCGTCGATCTAAACGAAAGAGTGGCTGTTTTAATTCGCTCGCACGGGACAAGCTGATTTACGAGCATCTTTTGGCATAACCGGCACTAAATTGCTAGCTCCAGATAGGCCACGTCCAAATATCACCTGATAGTAATATTGCTAACTCCAAATACCTTTAGATCTGAACATATTTGAACCCGCAGTTCCCTAGAACTGTACGTCCCTAGATTTTGTTGAATATCTCTAAACCTGCAGGTCCATGTTCCAATTACAAATGCCTTTAGATTAAGATATCCTTTAGCCCAGATGTATCTATATAGGAATATTCTTAAATTTAAATGTTCCTACACTTCTATTGCCAACTATCTTCATATCTGAATCCTTAGACCTTAAATCAAAATTTCTCTGGAGTTCCAATCCCAAAGTATCACAAGTTTCCCTAAGTCCAAATACTCCTAAATATCCGCCCTCAAATATCCTTATATTCCAATATTTTTATATTCGTGGTTACACTTTATATTGCAAATACCTCAAAATATCAGTAAAAATGAAATATTTGTACAGTATATATTTTCATGTGGAATAGTATCGGTTGAAAAAATCTCATCGTACGCGAAACTTCTGATGGTCCTATTCGAACGGATTTGTTAGATTTTCCGTTTTTTGAATCTTCACTTCTATTTCCATAAATTTCCCTGACCATTGCGATTGGAATAGATCCGTACAACGTAACACGGTAACAGAAGAGAGAATTTTGTTCGTTAACCCCGAACAAATTTTCAACCATACAGATTCCGATCTCGCCGTGAGTTTTCGATACAAACGAACGAACATTTAGATTTGGTACTTGGCGCAGCGGTTTTCTAAATTACATTAACCCGGACGGATAACGTTCGCCGTCGGGGTAATCGGTTTCGTCCGTGCATTTGCATAAACGCCAGGTTCGCGTATTCAAATGCATTCACCTTGATATAGGTTCTCGCTCCAGTGCGCTAGAAAAATAACCTCCAAGCTCTTTCCGTTCACGGAGGTCCTTTATAATACCGTTAAGCAGATCGTCCATCTTGACGAGGGTGAACCCGAAGTTCTGCCGTCGTTCCAATTCGAAATACTTGGATACCTCCTTGGATACGTATAACTGTAGGTCCACGCCGGATACGTCCTTCTCGAATGTCTCTTCCGGTACTGCAAACAGCACGGATCTACCGCCGTAGAAACGTTCATTCTCGTAATTGGACCCGCGGTAGGAACGATAGTCGCGTCGATTCGGCATCAAGCTTGTCCATTCCTCGTCCAACATACGAAACATTATCACCGTCTTCTTCATTAATGCTGCATCGAATATGTCCTTCCATGGCATGTATAACTAATGCGGAAAAACATCACGTACGTGTAAAAATATTATTCGACTGATTAGCCTACATATGTGATACCTGACAATTTAACGCGATACACGGAGTCGCCATTTTGCATTATGTTATTGCTCTTTGAAACTTTAAGAATTTATGATTTGAAAATTTTGTGAATTGAGAATTATGTAGTATTTCATTCCCTAACACGAAATTCAACTTGAAACTAATTATTTTTTGTTAAGAAAATCTGTCTAATTATTTTTCTGTCAAATCACCGGAAGTATCCCATGAATTATTTTGTCCGACTCGACCCATAATATCGGATATAGAGAACAAGAAAATCAATCGTTATCGAATTATGAAAATGACGAAAGTTGGTGTCGTTATGGCTATGACTATGGATTATGTGCAAATGAAATAATAATATGTGCTAATAAAATTGTTTTACTTCTTCTCGAAGAAGTTTAAACAGAACTTTGAAAAGTTTTAATAGTTTGCAAGATGAGACCTAGTTTCCCTCCTTCCGTTATCTCGAAATACAGATTTTAAGGAGAAAAAATCTCGAGGGTGAGTAAGGTAATATTTTTTAATATAGGGTGATGCATCGCTTTATTCTTACGTGACTGGGAGTTCGCGCCAATGTTACGTGCCTCACGAAGCATGCGTTAAGATAACTTTAAGAATTTCATGAGCAGGGTTCAGATAAAGCTTGCTCGTAAAACGAGTACCGAACGATCGCGTTACGTTTATCTAACACACTTATATGTATATCAAACACCGATTGTACTGTTTCAAACTTGTATCGGAACAATTATGTAGATAATTGTACATGCATATTTTTGTGCGATTAAATCGGTTCCCAAATTGATAGAAACGACCAAATGACCAGTATGATGGATGAGAAGGGTAATTTAAAGGTTACAGTAACAAAAATGAATACAAATTACTCGAATAATTTTCGTAAGATTGTTCAAGAAGAATGAAGAATAAGGCACTAATGAATTAATTCGTTACTCACGTTTTCCACTATTATCTCCAACAGAACCAACCGTGAATCGTGCACCACAGTCAAGGAGGACATCGTTGCTTGTTCGTCCCGTACGTTTCACGCCTCCTTCGGCAAGTTCGCTTGTTTCCGGGAAGTTTGATTTATCGATCGATAAAGCGTCAAGATAGAAGAGGATTCCGAAAATTTTTCTTGGTTACCAACTGTTTCCGTGTGCGAAACGTAAAGTTTGAGGTTGGAGCGTGTCGCGTTTCCCAATTCTGCGACATCGCTGCCGTCTCCCTCCTCTAACCCCCTCACCCTTTTCCGCGATATCGATGCTCCTTTCGAGAAATAAATGTTATCTCGGCCCAACTGTTCACTAACTTCATTTCCTTGTTTCGTCGGTACAATAAAATCGATGAAACTTGGCTACCTTACCTTGCTCCTTTAATATAGCCGACTGTGCCCGTGAATCAACCGCGCTGACATGTGCATGGGGTGCATGTACTCGCCGCCATGATACTTAGGCTACACTTGTAATTCGAAATATTGGAAAATTAATTCTGAATACATTATTTATTCATTTATTCATTTCTGCGTTTTTGGATTTATCAATTTAATGAGTAAATTGTAGATGCACAGACTTGGGAAATTTAAGACTTGAAATTTAAAAAGGTGCAAGTTTGGAATTTCTACATTTCTACAGTTGAATTGTAATGTTGAGAATTTCAACATTCTCAGATTTTGATATTTAAAAATTCTCAAATCAGTATATTTGAAGATTTCAAAATTCACAAATTTTAAGATCCCCAGATTCCCAAATCTTTAGATTCATTAGTTCCTAAATTTTCGAACTGCTAGTGATCTAAACTCCTAGATTCCCAAGTTTGTAAATTCTTAGATTCCAAATTCCCAGAATCCTGCATCCCCAAATTTAGAAATTTAGAAATCCCCAAATCTTTAGATTCGTGAATCCCTAACTTTTCGAACTGCTAGTGATCTAAACTCCTAGATTCCCAAGTTTGTAAATTCTTAGATTCCAAATTCTCAGAATCCTGCATCCCCAAATTTAGAAATTTAGAAATCCCCAAATCTTTAGATTCGTGAATCCCTAAATTTCCTAATTGCCAGTTACCTAAATTCCTAAATTTCTAAATCCCTAAAATCGCAAACCCTAGGTCCCAAATTCCCAAGATCCTGCTTCCCTAGATTCCAAATGCATAGGATCCTAAATCCCTAGATTCCAAATACCTAAGATCCTAAATCCCTAGATTCCAAATTCCTAGGACCCTAAATCCCTAGATTCCAAATTCCTAGGTCCCTAAATTCTAGATTCCAAATTCCTAGGACCCTAAATCCTTAGATTAAAAATTCCTAGGCTCCTAAATCCCTAGAACTCAATCCTTGATTTCCAACATCCCTAGGTCCATAAAAACATAGATTTACAATTTTCTGAATTTTACTCTCTATTGTTTCCCAAATCCCCAGATTTCAATATTCTTATACTCCCAATTCCCCAGATTCTCAAATCTCTAGGTTACCACTGGCTTAATTTCCCAAATTTTTAAATCTCCAAGTTCTCAATGTCCGAAAATCGAAATTTGAGCATGTAAAATCTTACATATTGGAGAAGACAATTCCACACTGCATATTTTCCGCTTCACACCTCATTACGCGCCATGTATATCAGCTGCCCCTCGACTCTCTCGATCTACCCATCACCGATCGTAATCAAAATTGCGGAAAAAGAAATATTTGGATGGCGTTGCTAGAAACTGTTATCTCCAACAGAGATCGAACGAAGAATAAATGGATTTTTGTCAAAGAATCGAGAGAACGTCGAGATTAAGCCCATCAATCTTTCAATGCTCTCTTTCTTTTTTTTTTCTACTTCTTTTATCCTTCATTGGATCAGGTAAAAATACGAGACCGATAATGTCCGGTAGAAATAACGTCGATACGCCGTGTGTCGATCTAGCCTTGTTCCGTTCTTTTGTGCTCTTGTTTCCGAGTTGTTTGCAGTACACTGGAAGCACTCAAGAACCAGTTTCCGTCTCGTCCTGTAGGTGGAAACGCCATTAAAAATACTTCGAGAGGATAGCGAACATCGGGGCGTGGCGTGGCGTGGCAGGAAATAAAAAGAAAATAACACGAAGAAAGAAAAAGCAGCGGGAGGGGTTCGAAAAACGAAAACAGGGACGGAGGGGTTGGAAAAATCGTATTAACGACGAAGATAGATAGCGATGGGGTTGAAATAAAAATCGCTTGATACACGACCAATTTATAGACGTCCGTGAATACGCGTACAATTTATTGACTGTGTTCTCGAACAATTCGATACCTGAGTACGTTGACCAGCGAAATTACACAAAAGCATGATCGATCTGGGGAATAATTCTTAGCGAGATATATTTTTCTACGGTCCTTTATTTCGACGTCTTCAGTAATATGTCTGATGCCTCTCGCAATGACCTCTGCTATAAATTATAGAGCCAGTCGAAGGTAAAATAGGAATGTCGCGTTAACTGTCTCCTTTACGACAGAAATAGTCATTATGAAATTTGTAGCTTACACAATTCTCTACGGAAAAGGTTCTATGAGTTTTTTTGTGGGACTGCTCGAACGGCTTACGTGACTTCAACCCTTTATATTTTTTATAAGGGAGGTCACAATGTGAATTCTGACCCCGAGTATTTAATGAATCTAGGTTTACATTTCAGGAATTGATCGGTACGAAGTTTAGGAATTTGCGGATTTTGGGATTCGAGACTTTGGGGGTTTAAAAATTTGGGTATTTGGAAATTTGGAAATTTTGAAGCTTAAAAATTTGAAAATTTGATGATTTGTAAAATTGAGAATTTGAGGATTCAGAGATTTAAAAATTTAGAAATTCCATGATTTGAAAAATTGAAAATGTAGTGATTTAAAAATTTGAAATTTATGATGGTAAAACTTTCAATTTAAAGCAATGAAATAGAGATCCAGAGTACATCGAGAATTATATCGCAAGAAAATTCTAATTTCTCTGAACCATATGGTTGAAGATTCACCACGTGTCACGAAAGAAATGTCTTCTTTCGATTTTTCTTTTCGACGTGGAGCGTAATAACTCGAAATGCAATAACCCACGGGGTGATGTAACGCACGTGTGAAAAGGAAAAGTTGAAAACACTAAACTCTTCTCGCTGACGACTGAATTGGTAGGTTGCTACTTCGTACGTGTTACAACGTAACGCATCGTAAAACAAAGTATCGCAACCTTTTGCAATATTTTTAAGAGGATGAAGGTGTAAATGTACCGTAAATTGCTAACGCAATATGTGAAAATGAAATATAAATTACTTCCCAGTACTTGCCATCAATTATATAATAAATGTTTTCTTATGTTCATGTTTGTTAAAATAATTCATGCAAAATAGCTTTTTTTTTTAGTCAAATTGTAACTGTTGAGAACATGTTACAATTGAAATAGATATTACATCTTTTCCTTTATCAAAATGTTATATATTGACAAAACATATAAAGATTTGTCAGTTATAAAAGCTACAGATAATATTTCAAAGTAATACGCTTCTTTTATGAGCAAAAATTATAACCAAACTAGTGGTCATATTGTTGGATTATATGTTGCAAACTGTCCATCAAAATAAGCTCATCGTAAATAATTGATTACAATGCATGCATTGTGTACAAATGCAAATTTCCACGTAACGATCAACTTGTCAAGAATATGAGATATCACACGAAATGGTATTTAACTATTGCCAATACTTTACACAGAAGGAACAAGAAAAAACATAACCGTTAAAAGAAGAAGTGTATCTGGATTTTTTGACTGCATCAAGAAAATGAAGTAGTAGAAACATAGATATTGTCATACCATTTTACCGAATTTCCTATAAGTAGTGACGCCATAATTGCTAAAAAAGTCGTATTCGTTTGGAAAAAGCAAAGAACTTTGCATCCGTTTGCACCAGGGTTTCGTAAAAGCGATTAAAGAAGTGATGTGCAAGATAGTTCGCAGAAGAAGGCATGCGGTAAGTCGCATCTTACATCGTCCATCTTTCCTTCCTTGAAGAATGAACCACAGTGTTGTAGACCACCCGTATTATCCGGCTGTCCATTCCACTTGTCGCTTCATTCGGTATAGCCAGTTTTCGCCAACGAATCTCCAAGAATCGTGGTCCAATCGCCCTCCGCATATAAATCGTGTGTACCTATATAGACTTGGTCGGTGACGTCAGAACCTTTCACCGGGCCCGATCGATTAAATATATCCATTAATACCTGGAAAAAAAAGCGGGAGATGAAAGAAGAGAGGGTGGGATCGAGCGTAAGTGACGCTATCGGGCTGCTTTTAATCGGGACCACCATAAATCGCTCTTTCAACGGGTGCCATTTCGCGAACGCTAATGGTGTGCCTTTCGATGGATCAAAGAGCGGGAATATAAATTGCCAGTGACACGGTTAATTCAAGCCTGACGCGCGATCGTGAAATAAAACGCGTCCTCTCCCGTGGGTAATACGAATAAAATTGAATTGTGAAGCGGTCCTATTACGATGGATAACGAATTAATCCCCCGAACTATGGGGGACCGAATCATTCTGACCTAGCACCCGCGAAACATTTATCCGATATACAATGCTGTTTTGACTGCTTTGTACGCGGTTTGATTTTTAATCGGCTACCGGTTATGGAGAGGTTAACTACCCAAGCCGGTTTGGTTGTTGGTTTTTTCCTGCTGAAGATGACGCTCGAGATATTCCACCCATTTTGTGCAAGGAAATACGAGTGCCATCCGGTTTAGATTCATTTGCAAAACGTGTGTGCATGGAAATACGGAAGCAATAAAGTTTGAAAAAGTTTGGGTTGAATCGCGGAGAAAAAGGTAGTCTTGTTTTGTATTGTACGAAGAGTTTAAAATGCTTTTAAGAATAAAGTTTACTCGGTAAATTCGAGTATTAACATTTGCAGTATAAATATTAGCAGTATTAAAGTGTTCATTCTTATCGAGACACGAATTATTTTTGAGAATTCACAAAAAGCACAATAGAACTTACGTTTGCTTCCGCTATGGAGTTGATGATTGCCAAATAGCCACCCTCCTCGTTGCAAACTTTTCTCGTTTCATTCCACGTCAAGTATGAAGTTTATGCGAACCGATTCCCGGCGTGTAATAATAATCGCGTGTAGACACACCACGCAGCCTTAAGTTGCATATGGAACCGATTGCATGAGTCGTTACGTTACGAGTATTACACGGATCATTTAGACAGAGGCGATGGGAAGAAATTTCCAGTGCATGGATTCGCCACCGTATTCGACGAAGTTATAGAAACAGCCAAACTTAACAGGACGATAAAATTAACCAGAGAACTTAACAGCGACATCCCTTTGATTGTGTTCGCTCGTGTCAATTGAATTTTCGTACTCGTTACAACGGCTTTTACGTCACTGTGTTTCGCTTTTAACTATCCTTTGTCCTCGTTGAAGCTTCATTTAACGAGAACGCGTAGGTACTTAAGTAGGGATCGTGAGGGACCGAGATACCCTTGCTCGCTACTTCCTGGTGACTACCAACGAGACTGAACCTAACCAAACTGGTCTTTGAATCAGATCGCAATGTCGATTGATCGTTTCGAACATTCTTGCTCTTTTTCAATGCTTCTCAATCTTCAATGTGGACTTTATATAGGCGTCACACACGAAAACTAAGAAAAATTCTTCATACCGGTTGTGCAAAAGACCCAAGATTTTAATGAAACTCCGACACGGAATGCGATGAAAACATTAATAAATATGTGTCCATAATAACAGCTGCTTAAGTGAAAATTTACAAATGTGTAGGAAGAAAATCTGTCATATACATATATCAATGGATTCAAGAAATAATTTCGTTCCTTTATTGTATCTCTTGGAATAATGTAACAATAGATTTTGTTGCTATGAACAAATTACTTTTGACAAAATCTGTGACCACTTTCTATTTCACCTCAAGAGACCATGAAACTTTTCCTTAAGAAGTTTTCTTATCTCGATAGCTTTCGAGATAGCATTTTTCTGCTGAAACTTCAGGAGGTGATTTCACCCCCTTAACTTGCGATTAGGCTGCTATCAGAAAATACGTGTCCCTTCTTTTCACTTGCTTAATGTATCCACAAAGTTTCATCAAATTAGACAGTTCGGTATGTTTCCTTGTAAGTAGCGATCGATCTTGAGAGACAATGTATCGAACCATAATTTCATATCGTTAATGCATACATGTATTAATTAACTGTTAGTACACCTTGTAAGTAGTCTTTAATTATCATTAAAGAATATTCAAGTAAAATTATTCAGTGTGTATTCGGTACTACCCCTAAATCATTCTTAGACCACTTAGTCTTCAATTCGCAAGATGAAACACATGTCACACTCCAGCAGCTACCGTTGCAAAATGATTGCAATTGAAAATCAGTTCTCTCAAATAACATTTTGCAATCCCATCGCAATAATTTTCCTCCGACAATCTCCGAAGTCAAACTGCACTCAGAACATTTCTCCAAAAAGAATCAAGATTCCAATTTCGTTTTACTTTCGATCCACACACAATCGCAGAGGTCACATGTTCGACCGCTACCTAACCTATCTTCGGCGATAAATGGAAGTGGTGTTGGGTGGTGTTCATGAAGCGTGTATAACGGTAATCGCGAAACAGCGGAATTTCGCGGGTGAGCCGAAAGGAAATTCTGAAGCCGGTGCTTCTGCTTAATGAGCGACACTCGAGCAACAGCTGTCGCCTTAAAATATTTGCATTCGCGAGTTGTCGGCCATACTGTATCGATATACCCGTGCATGCTGTGCCTACCACGTTGATCGTCCTCGCCGAGCGTTTCAATTACGGTAATTGCAAGTTCGGCCATCGTCCGATGGCTTGTCAGAAATTAATACAATTTAAACGGCAACTCTAATGGCCGACGTACGTCGTTCTCGCGGACGATAATTGCATAGGATACATCGTAACGCGTGTATGTTCTGTCGTTTCGCGAGCAACAAACTCGCAACACGGGAGAAATCACCCGACATCCGGTGAATGTGTTTGTTTCCGCTGCTGTAATTATCTCTTGAACCACTAATGAGCAACCTCTCCTTCCAGCGAACAAAATTGAAAATTAAATCGGAACGGTAACCGAAAGAAATTCTAATTCATTATTTCACAGCTTTAATAATCAGAAGACTTTACTAAAAACTTTTCGTTCATTAATATCTTTGTTTCTTGTAGCACACGCGACTTTACATTTCTTGTAAACACGAATATTAATGAATTTAAGTATAATTAAAATATTTATTGTTTCTACATTTGCTGCTGTTGTAGCATATATTTTCTACGGTGCACATTTGCATAATTTTGTAAGAAGAACAAAATTAAAATTCCACAAAAATAATTCAACGATAGTTAATGAAGCTTTGCGTATTTATGTTGATCCAGAGTTATGTGTACAGAAAATTTGAAAAAAGCTGTTACACTTTTTCAATGTCTCCATTGAATTTAATAACGATGCGTCATAGGAACTGGCGCAAAATTAAGGAATATTAACACCGCTATAACTCATAAACGGTTCGGTGAATCCATTTGAAACTTTCTGCTAAAATTTATGATGACGCAAAGAATAATTCCTCAAATGTTCATTAACTCTGCCGCGTTCTAACGTAGGTCCGCGAAGGGGATCAGAGACATTTAGGAAATTCGGAACAACTTTTCATTTATTCTCTCCTTTTCGCGAAATAACATGACCACGGTATATCAACGCTGTACGTTGGTATTAAAAATGTCTTCAGAATTTTTAAGCTGCCAGCGCATCTCGCGCAGATTAAATTACTTTGGAGTTAAAATCGATAAACAGCAAGCGACTTTGAAGTCTAAAAAAGTAATTTGCTTGAGCTGTGTATTATGTTTACCACTACTTAGATTAATCTAATTTGTTTAATAAACAAGGGTCGATTCTCCTAATGCACGCTAGATTATGCAACATGAACGTCCCCTGGACACCGAATACGTTTTCATTCTTTCCTGTTTCTTTGCAAATAATTAATGCAAAGCGACAGCGGGTCGAGCAGCAATTTAAAACCGCAAGAATAAAATTCATTTGAGCGCGGTACTTTCGTAGACAAGAGGCAGGCTCTGGGTAGAAATAAACAGCGCACCGTGTGTATTCAAATAACACGTAACCGCTCGTTAAGTCTCGGCCCAGCCTGCGTAAAAAGTTAAATTGTTTTACCAAGTGGATCGTTAATGGTACGACTGCTTTTATTCGCCCTAAACATACGTCCATATAATTGCAAAAAAAAGAAGCGTCGTTAGATTTTTATCAATTGAGCTGTTATTGATACCGGTCGATAACACTGTTAAAATATCACGAAAAATTTAAGTTTAGACTGAAATCAATTTAAACTTCAAACTGGTAATCTAACCTGAAATTTTATCATTCCGTATTCATTCTTGTTCGGATTTCAAATATAATCTAACCTAAGTTCGAACAGGAGTAATTAGACTTAAATGAGAACATTGTGTACAAGGTTAGATTATGTTAGGTTTTCATTCAACTCTATTAGGATAGCTTGGATCTATTAGGCTAGCTTAATAGATCTAAGGTTAAGTTAGATTAAGTGAGGCGAGGTGAACTAAGGGAAAGTTACGGTACATTGACTCGGTTAAATTTTAACATTTATTAGCTTGGGGTTAGTTTTTAAGGTCTACTAAATTCAGTTCGAATTAAATTACAATTTCGTTAGTTTAATTGCAGTTAATCATTGTTATGCTAGGTGTCACGAAAGAATGTGCTAACTTTCGAAATATCGGTATCATATTGATCAAATAGGGGCACTTCTACAAGAGTATGAACTGTAAGTTAACTGTGTTAACGACGAGCGGATTCGCTAGAGAATTAGAACAATCGCGTCCATGATAAGATATCTATAAAACAACGAACAGTTGGATTCGCGGTGGATGCGATTCTGGAGGCGGAAATTCAAGCAGAACCCGCATCGTCCCCATTATCTCAGCACGCAATAAAGCATTCCAACCAGCTGCTTCGTCTCCGACGTCGAGTTTCACCGTCCTCTTTCGTTTCCTACCTCGTCGTCCGTCTCTTAAAAAAATATCAACCTACCACGCGGCCCTGACCCGTCCAACGTTTCTTCTTTTCTTCGAATAATTACAGAGCCGCTCGATTCGTCTTCCGGCGACCGACGAGCTTTTTTAACCGCGACAGCGACACCGGATGTAAATTAGAGATACCACGAGACTTCCCGATTAAGACCCTCCAGATGAGAAAGGATCTTCCGATCTCCGTGGCGTACTAAACTTCGTAGGAAAATGGATCACATTCTTTTTCCTAATAGACTTCGGTCCATATATAGTCAAGTTGAATGAAATGACAGAAAATTAGGGACGTGTTCAGAAAATTTCTATCGTTTGTTAGATATTTTTGCTGGATTAATATTTTATAGGTAATGGTATAGCTAATGGCAATATTAAAAATGGATCAGATGTGAACACAGATGTAGATGTCAATATGGATATATGTAGAATTTAATATTGATATAGTTATAGATATAAATATGCAAATACAGATGATACTGATATACATAGATGTAGTAAAATACTATCTAATATAATTATTATAGTATAACATTATACCATTTTACAGTAGTGTACTGAAACAGCAAATATAAATATTAAAGTACACCTGTATATAAGTTTTCATACCAAAGCTGTGACTCGTAGCAAAATACATTATACAAGGAATTATTCATATCGATGTACCAAACAATGCAGAACGATAAATTTATTAATACAATTAATTTGCATATGTAATGCATTAACAATTAGCATATATGTACACAATCCAATCCATAATCCGAAATTCACCAGTTTCTACGTCAGTTTTAACCTTTGAAGCATTCATCGTATTAATTGTTTGGAGAATTCATAACCATTCATTAAATCCTCTGCATTACAAGAAAAACTTCTTCGAACGAGCATTTTACGAAATTGGCAAGAAAACGGTTATCGTTCCACCGACAAGTTTCACCGTGAAGAAATAACAACGACAAACCATTTAATTGGCAAAGCGAAAACGCGAACGGAATCGGCAGCGAAGAAATTGGTCGCGTAGGCAACCCTCGAACTTTTTCAATCGCGTTTCAATTTCCCCGCGCGGGAAACGACGGGTCTGGTCGGTGCTCATAAAACTCGCCGGATATCAGAATGTTAAATGGACCGGGAAGGAGTCGGTTAAGCGATCTGAAAAGCATGGATCCCTGTGAGGTTAAGAAGGTAAAGACCTTCGACATCGAGACTGTTCGGCTCTTTATCCTAGCTTGTTCCGTAACGTTCAATTTAACCTCTTAAGGGGGTTCCACCTTCGAACAACCATTTTTCCGAACTTAACTCTTCCTTGCATGACCTCTTTTCATTTTTTAAAAGAATTCATTTTTCGACTAGCAGAAATTGTATAAAGGGGGAAGGTTCCAGGCCTGAATGTTATTGGGCCTGAAGTAGCGTTATGCAGTGAAAATAGTGAAACAGGGCTAGCATAAATGATTCGTTTTGAAAAAGCTATATCTTCAATAGTATTACACACATGAAAGATATATGAGAATCACAAACTCGTCAGGTTTATACACACTCTTCAATATGTACTCCTTTGGTGACAGGACACATGTCCAGATTTTGTAGTCTGTCAATTGTCTGCACTGCAGCACTGATGCGTTTTTGGAGCTCGACTAAGAATAAGGCCAATCCGAAAGAGTACATATTGAACAGTGAGTTTGTGGTTCTTTTCATATTTATAAGATAAGATTATATTATATATCTTTCATGTGTGTACATGTAATTTTGAAGATACAGCCTTTTCAAAACGAATGAATTTATGCCCTGTACTATAGCGCAGAAGTGAAATAATGAAATGACAGTAAAGTAATAAAACGGTAAGGTGGAAAGATAATAGAACAGTAAAACAGTAATGTAATAAAATGGTAAATTAGCTGTAAAGTTAGAGGTGTTATAGAATAGTAAAGATTTGAAGAATATGCAGGGAGAAGGTAACGCGTACGATCGATTACTCTTATTCCTTGAAAATGGCTTCTGGTGTTTTCTGCTCACTTCCGGAAGTAGTAGGACGGTAGTGCTTCTCCCGTCCCTGGATCGGAAACAAGATTTAAAGGCGAACCAATCGTTTGCAGCATAAACGTTTTTCGGATATATACGTACTGGCGGACGGAAACCGCGGGTAACAGCTTCGGTCAATAACAATATATTTCCTCTTTTATCAACGCTATTTGTCTTGCAATTGAAAAGCCGGGATGGATTCCGAAAAGGCGGGCTCCTAAGACGTCGCGGTGTACGATTTCTAAACTGCCGAACGATCTCAACCGCTTAGCGTCGAGACGGTCGATTTACGACTCGAGGCAGGCTAACGTCCACGGATTTATCTCCAGCTTCGCGCGGATTAAACGCGCTAAATAAAGTATCGCGTATCGTCGGGAATACGGTTAAGGGAAATTCATTTTTCAACGAACGTTATATGGCATGTACGTGAGAAAAATTCGGTATCCACCGTGAAAGGATCCTCGACCTCTCCCGTCCTATCCACCGCCGCTGGATACGCAATCCGTCTTGGGGGACACTTTAACCCGCGATACATCCGAATAAAACGATTTCGTCCCGTTGGATAAATTCTGTCAGACGAAAAATTGTTATTCTCTAACTTCCCCAAACTGACGTCGGATCTGAAAGGTTTATATTACTTTGTTGCACCAGGGATCTAAAGATACTGGAATCGACGGATATTGGAATATTAGAATATTGGCCTCCGCGAATATTCGGATCTAGGAATATTTTGGAATTCTACTGGGATATTGGGAATTTTGGGGAAATTCGGAAATTATCCTGGGATATTTTGGAATTAAGATGGAGGGATGTTAGAGTAGGATCTGCAGATGTTGGAATCTCAAGGATATTGGTGCTCAAGAATTGTACTTGGATCTATTTTGGGATTTACGGATGTTTGAATTCTGCGACAAGGGATAGCGAGATCTAAGGATGTACTGTTCGAGGATCCAGGGATATTGGCATATTTTTGGCATCCAGAGATATTAACTAGCGATATTATAACCTAGAGATATTGTGCCTAGACATATTGAAATTAAATGACATTGAGGATCGAAAAGTATTGAGGTCTAGGTATATTGTGGATTTTTTGATTCTAGATGTATTAGGATCTAAGGATAATATGTGTAGTATATGTTAGGGACTATAGGTAGTAATATTAGATCTAAGAATATTAAATACTAGGATTATTGAAATCTGAGGGTAGTGGATGAATATTGAAATCTACGAGTATTAGAATCTGATATTAGGATTCAAATATTAAGCTAGGATTATTGAAATCTGCAGATGTGATATGAAAGCATCGAATAGCTAATAACATTGCTACCTAGTAATATCGGAATCTGGGAATATATGGGTTTAAAAATGTATATAAAGTACAGAGGTCTAGAAATATAAAAATATGTACTGTTTAACGATACAACACACGACGATAAAACCTAAAGGAGTCTGACAAGGAAGTTTATATCCATAATAAAACACGAGAGAAATTACAGACAAAGGTAATAAAACGACAAATGTCGCTACAGTTAAATCGAAAAATTTCAAAGCTTATTGATATTATTTATTTAATTTTCGAGGTAAATGAGTTACCATAATGGCGACTCGGTCCGAGAGAAACGCGTATCTTTCATAATCTCGTATTCAATGCATCCATAACGATTACACGTTGAATCAGAGAGATATGGTTCGCTGAAAATTCCTCGCTTCGACGGGGATGAAACGCGCGAAGGAGGAAAAAAAAGAAGAAACCTTCCCCACGAAAATCGCGCTCCGGCGAGCAGCGAGCGTGCTTTTCGCTACGAATGAGGCTGTCTGATCCAAAAGCAAAACAGGCGCTCGGCACTTTTAATTAATACCACCACCGTCTACGGATGTCTTCATATTCTCGCGGGTTATATTTGCCCAGGGTGGCGCGGGTCACGCGGATACATCCGTTCACGAATCGCCTTTGCGATAAGACGATTAGAAACGAGCACGGCCGCGTATAAGTTTTCCCTTTCATAACCGTGCCACCGATTTATTGAGCATACGCCCCAGACGATCGTATGATTTAATCAATTTTCACGGCTGTCGCGTAAAGAAACGGCGAGACGCGGGGCAACAAGAAACCGCGTTTTCTTTATTAACGAAACTGTTTAATTACACTGGAAATTGGGTGACGCGTATTAAATCATTCGATGACATGAAATTTTCCCCGAATGGTATGTCAATTTGAAGCTCAGTTTCGTGCAAATACACTCTTCATTAACCCATTGAACTCCAAATGTAACTCTATCATAGTCTCACATATTCTTTCATATGTGACTACATATTAACACTTTGCACTTGAAGGTATTTTTACCATCAATAGATAGCAGCTCTGAAACTTTTTAGTTGAAAAGTTTGATGAATTGTTGCTATTGTTTCCCTATGTTTATACATCATAACAATGTAGATTTAATTTAAAAACAAACTTGTTTTAAATTTAATGGACTAGTCAGCGTGAGTTTCGACAAAAGGTTACAAAAGGTTGGAAGAATTACGTTTGAGAATTTCGGTACAAAATCATTAATTTAGAAATTGTAGCTAGTATTTTATAGAGTAAATGAAACGGCTACAAAGAATGATGGTGTAAATAGATCAGTATCGCGAACACAGAGTGTTAAATTGTAAATCGATATTTACTCGATCGTTTCAATAGCCGGCGGTGGATGTTAATTTACTATCGTGTTTGCCTTATAACATCGAGCTAAACCATAGCAGCTTGTCGTTTAGTTATTATTCTATTGTTTGTTTACTGTCTATTGTTTAGTTATTGCCAATCATAGCAGCTGTTGCGCTTAACAATCTATTGTCTAGTTATCATCCTGTTCCCATTTATGCAACAGATAACCTAGTCAATTTTGTAGCCCGGGCAAATCCAACGCCTGTTTCGGACTTCCTATTTTACATCCCGCATTAAATTAAGCTCTTACATTTGGGATTGAACGGAACATGATGTTGGATGGTAATGATAGATTATTGTTGTTACGTGTCAAAGGCGACGCATGAAAATTTACTTATCTCAATGATTAATGTGTATCCAAATCGTGATACATTTCACCATGAATCAAAAAATATAAATATTATTTGTTCCTTAAATAACAAAAATCAGTTTAAGGCTCTCGACAAGGAAAGTCGATACAGAAGTAGTCTCGCAAATAAAGGAAGTTTAATGGGAGATAAATTATTATGCAAATCGGTTCGCGAAAGAAATCGTTGGGCAAGGGATGAGAAAGGGTTGCGGCTAAATATCGTCGGAGTAATTAAGTACCAGGAAACAGTGGAAGCAAAAAGATCGGAACAGTAGATTGTTCGGAAGGAAGCGTTTAAATCCCCGAATGCATTCCGTCGTGAAAATCGTAGGAGATTCTAATCGGAGAGGATCTTGTTCGCCGGCTAATTGAAAAGCAGGTACCATGCGGTGGTAGACCGAACGTTTATTTGCCCAACCAGCATCCAGGTTGTCCGATAAATTAAACGAATCTTTGTTCGCTGTCGCATTTTATTAACAGAAACGCAGAGTCACCCGATGATTTATCGCGCCAAAAGAGAGGCGGAGAAGATTAAATCGCAAACGTAGACGCGAATACTCCTCCGCTTCCGGCTGGGCCGTTTCGTTCGTGTAAATTCGTTTCCATCGGTTTCAAACTACTCGCAAACGCGGAACTATTAAATCGTGAAATATTAACCGGCCTGTGGAACCAAACGGGAGTCGCTTCGCAGTCGGTTGTTTCAATATTCCATGACACGCGAAATACATATTTCTCGAAACGTCCTCTTCGATTGTGGCAGAAACGGAAACCGTGTTCTGTAATTATTGTCAGTTACCGGGAATTGCGGAATTACATTTTAATCTAATATTTCTATTTGGAGCCTTGAATTGTTCATATCTACATCACTACGATACTTCCGTATCATCAAAACCATAGCAAACTTTATGTATGTTTCAGAATATTTGTTATGCGACAATCTGTTGAATGAAATTAATTCTTATAGTACACTGTAATCTTAATAACTCCAGAAGTATGAATAGCGAAGGACCTGCTCTACAATATCGTGTCACTCGTAACGCACACTACACGTAGAGTGTGATAAACCTCGTAGTTTCGCTGCACCTGAATTTTGGGTTAAATTCTAATTAGAATCTGCATAAAGAATCACTGAAAATGTGCTAACATTTTAACTTCCTTTAGTTGCCTTAAAGTTGTATCAATAATTGACTAGCTGTGCTGTAAAATTGTAGATTAAGAGGTTAATACGCTTTTGACAAATCTGTCTAAATTGAAAGTTTATAATTATTTTCAAAGCGAATTCGCTTCATGTACGGAGTAAATGGACACACGGTACGCAACGGTGCTTGATCAGAAAAATTTTCCATCATGGACCGGATTAAATTGTAATCCAAAACCGATTGATTAATCCTAACTCGAATATGACATTTCTATTTTGACGCAAATGCATCTGTTCCAGATGAAACGGAAATTCCAGATCACGACCCTCTACCTCCTGCTATCGTGGATTTATGTGTGCGCCGCCGGTCACAAGGTAAGTTTAAATTTAATTTTAAATCCATTTTCATTCCGATGTTATAATTGCGATTGAAAAATGTTATATTATTTCTGTACATATAATTTGTCCAATATATGACATTTTCTCGTTCGAGTGTTTCATTTTAGTCGACCTGCGTACGTATTTCATGTTGCGTGTCACATTTGTCGATCTAATTTCGCATTTGAAGTTATTCGAATACTAATTCAAATATATCAAATATTCGACATTTTGTAGCTCCAGTACATTTGTCAAGATTATCCAGGTATGACAAGTAATTATTTTGACTAATTTATGTTGACTGTTCTGACCAATCGATAAAATCCAATGTTACACGTTTCTCGAAAATTGCTCTATAATAATTTATACGTTGCCACGGTGGTCTTGGTAGTCAACTCGAAACGTGTTTCTCAAGGAACGACAGGAAAGAATGGAATAAAAATGGAAGGGTCGTATAAAATCGTTCTATTCCAAGTTCTCCTGTCTACCGATTCGCCTACCTGCTTGCCTACCTGCTTTTCCGCTTAGAAAACGCGCAATATTTCTATCGACAGATTTATGGATCAACCTGCCGCACCCCACGAAATCCTCTTTTCCGCATCGGGCACCCGGTTACCAACGCTGAAACGAGGAAAAATCACGTAGCGATAAGGAGGAGGAGAAAGCAACAAATGGCAAAGTGGAAAAACGTTGGATTTATTCCGAACGATTCGAGGGACAGCTGATTAACAGTCAGAATCTTTCAGCAATTTTCTCCAACCGTGTTACTTCTCCTTCTTCTTCTATCTCCAATCTTCATTTAACGATCATCTCATAGGAATTGTAGCAAGCAACCAAATTATAATTAAAACCACCCACATGAATGATTTCAAACTCTGAAAATAAATTTCTTCAGATATTACGGATGTCGATGTCTAAATCTGAGGACAATATTAAAATTATAATTAGAACCACCACATAAGTTAGTGACTTCAAACTCTCAAAATAAATTTCTTCGGATATTACGAATGTCGATGTCTAAATATGGGGACAATATTAAAATTATAATCAGAACCACCACATAAGTTAGTGACTTCAAACTCTGAAAATAAATTTCTTCAGATATTACGGATGTCGATATCTAAATCTGGGGATAATATTAAAATTATAATTAGAACCACCACATAAGTTAGTGACTTCAAACTCTCAAAATAAATTTCTTCGGATATTACGGATGTCGATGTCTAAATCTGAGGACAATATTAAAATTATAATCAGAACCACACATATAAATTAGTGACTTCAAACTCTCAAAATAAATTTCTTCGTAGAATGTCAGAGTATTTAGATCTAGATTTAGAGTTGTAGAGACATTGCAATCTAGGGATATTAAAATATAGGTATCTTAAGATTTAAAGTCCAGAGATTCCTGAGCGTTGCACAATTTCCAAACAAAGCTTGAAAGTTTGAAATTTGTAAACTTCCGATCTCCGATAATCGAGATGTTTAAGTTTGCAGGCAAATAATCGATTTTCTACTGCAACCGTTTACCGTATTCAAGGCAAATGGAAATGTTACCCATTTATCGCGAAATAGTACATTAGATCCTTTTATTGCTGCCCGATGGATGAACGCAAATTGCTTTCATCTATTCTCTTTTTTTTTCGCCGTCAGAAGTTTTGTTCGCGCTTCTACTACGAGAAATTTCTGCATTTAAACTACACATTACTCGCGTGCATCGCTTCTCTGATGGAAAGTCGAGTACCGAGTGGAAGTTCCGCAAAGAATAGGGCGGTAAAGAAAAAAAAAGAAAAATCGTTGCCAACGTTGTCGAAGCCACCCTCGCGTCCCAATGCACCACACTATGTCCTGACATTATTCGCTTGACAAGCTTTCTTCGGACAAGAAATGACATAACCGGTTCCTTCCAATCGGTTCCAACTCGCAGTGACCCACTTGCGACTGTTGTGATGATCGATCAAACTAAAATACGATTCGCTGAAATAGGCATGCATTTTCTATTGGCCGGAACTATTTAGAACGCGACCCAGAAATCAAAATCGCAAGGCAAACGAGATACGTGACGGTTTTAATCAGGGTGTGCTCTGAAATTCTGTACGGTTAAAGTTTAAAGTTACATCGACGGAAACATTTTAATTAAGCGAAACCATGCTGTAAACACGAAAACACTACGAAATGAATACGTTTTATCGTAGTTCCGTGTCGTGCTTCCGCGAATGTTTCCAGTTATCCCGCGCGAAATTTCATTTGTAGACTCAGGGATGCTAACTTTTGCATTTCTAAATTTCCAAACTTTACCCAAATTCAAATCTCGCGGTATTTTTGTTGGAGCTCGTAAAATCGGACAGTTAATTTACCGGGATTTCTCCATCGCCCCAAGCGATCCCCTTCGATTCGCAGCAAAACCCAAGATCGTGGAAAAGCCTTAGGCCCATAAACTTATGGTATTAGACCCTAAGTCCAGGGCTTAGGACCATGGCTGTATTCAATCGAGTCCGACTTTACCTAATTCGTTTCACTTTAATTTGTACAGGGTAGAATATTTTACACACCCTTATTTATTGTAATATGAAAAATACAAGTAGTCTTAAGAGAAACGAGGACCACCTGTTCAAAAGATCCCGAAACAAATTTCAGAATACCCCATTGATTACATAACAGTTTATCGTATTTTTATAAAACTAATATTTTAAAACGAATTTAATTAACTTGAGCAATTAAACTTCTTTAATTGAATTTAAACAAAGTCAACTTCAAAAACTTTACAAATTCCGAAGGTATTGTAGCTTCAACTCCAAACACTAATTCATGTGAAGTAAACCCCTTGCCTCTACATTCTTTTATATCACAGGAAGATTCAAGTAAAAAATTTCGAATCACAAATAAAATACCCGTCAAGGTATTAAACAATATTATGTATTATATATTATTACATAAGATAGAAGACAATAAACAACGTATATTTAATTAATCGATAAACCGCGGTAACTATCGCAACGTAGTTGTGTGTAAAAACAACGTCACTTACGGAATGACATAGTGGTACTATTTTTATACCACAGTAGCCAGGCTGAAGAATCGTTTGCTTTCCCATCGTGAAACAGCCAAGTTAATTAAAAATCTTAATTAACTTGAAAATAATTAGTGCATCTGGAATTCCTGCCACGATGATGCTTTTCAGGGGCTCTCGTCTCTTCAGGAACGCCACAGCATCAGTCGAGAAACATCCGACATGCCGTGATCGTTGTTCGAGTGCGTGTGCTAGCCATTCTGTCAATGTTGACCGGAAGTGTTTGTTCCGATGCATGTGCAATAGCATGCTGAACACCGGTTGTCTCGTGGCCTCGTGTAACACCGTAGTCCAACATAATTGTCGGCGTGCCAGAATTTAACCCGGCGCAATAGGTGGCCGGATCGTTGCAGGCATTTCGTCCCCTGTACAGTCGGCTACAACTCAGACTTTCCTGCGCTCGAGATAAATTTCCACCGACAGAGAAGTATAGCGGCGTTTACTTTCCAAAATTTTTATTTGGTTGTTTGGGAATGTTGGGCTTAGGAATTTCTATTTTACAAATTCAGGAATTTGAGAATTTGGGGTGAAAGTAGTTTGGCTTTTTGAAATAGGGGAATTTGGAGATATGAGTGTTGGGGGTATGAGCGAAATTGGAGATTTGAGAATATTTGTAATTTTAGAATTTTGGTAGTTCGAGAATTTGGGGTATGGAAATTTCGGCTTCTCCAAATTCGGAAATTTGAGAATTTGGGTAATTTGAGTAATTTGAGAAATTGAGAATTTGGGGTATAGAATCTTCGGTTTTTCCAAATTCGGAAATTTGAGAATTTAGGGATTTGAGAATTTGGGGATTTGAGAAATTGGATACTTGAGAATTTGGGTAATTTGTGTAATTTGGGGTATAGAAACTTCGGCTTTTTCAAATTCGGAAATTTGTGAATTTGGGGGTTTAGAAATTTAGAAATTTGAGATTTTGGGTAATTTGAGTAATATGAGAATTTTAGTGACTTGAGTGATTTGAATAATTTGAGTAATTTGAGTAATTTGAGTAATTTGAGTAATTTGAGTCATGTGAGTCATTTGAGTCATTTGAGTCATTTGAGTCATTTGAGTCATTTGAGTCATTTGAGTCATTTGAGTCATTTGAGTCATTTGTGTAATTTGAGTAATTTGAGTAATTTGACTAATTTGACTAATTTCAGTAATTCGAGTAATCTGATAAATTGCAAATTCAAAAATCTAGGATACAGAAATTTCAATCCCTCGAAATTCGAAATAAAGAATTTAGGAATTGAATGAACGGAGAATTAAAAAATGTAGTATTTGACCTATGCAGCGCAGGGAAATCCTAAGGAGAATTTAAATATTGTTTCACATTTCCTAAGGGAAGCTTTCGTTGTACGAGAGTGTACATTCTCCTCCGCCATGCGAGGATAATTCGTCGCGATCTGAAGCGGTTTTGATTGCGCGACGTCCCATGATAAATGTAAACGCAAACAACGTCTGACAACCAAATTCGAAGCGTTGTTCGAACCGACTAATTTCCATATCCTGTCGGTTCTTCCGATTTCCTACATCGTAACGATCTACTGTCAACTGTCGTGATACCTCCTCGCTGCAGACGGGTTACAAGTTTACAGTGTGTTCTGCATAATGTACAGCTACCGACCGGAAAATGACTGTAAATTCGAGAACTTTCAGACATTTGAATGTACCAATTTGAAAGTTCTACGTGTTGAAAAATTTCCATGTATCTAAATGTCTTCATTTACAAATTTCTTAATATCTAGATTTGAAATAAAATCTTTCGAATATTTAAATTTTTACATTGGCGTATTTCTACGTTTCTGCATTCGAAACATTTAAAATTTTAAAAATTTATTTCATGGAGTGTTCCTCAATCTGGAACGAACGATAAAGTTTCTTCCCCTACATCACTTTCCCTATAGAAGCTTAAAATGCTCGTCGATGTATACACCCGGTTCATTCGAACGTTATTAATTAATCATCTCCATTACTGAAGAAATACCAGCGTTTGTTATACATAGGCACACACGCAACGGGTTCGCCAACAGGGTTTAATTACCTCAAGGAAAATAACAACGCCGGTGATTTCGTTCGCGGGCGGGCAAACTTATAAGCGTAAAATTTCGCTACAAAAGGAGCGGCTGTTGTTGCTTGTAACAAAACTAGTTCGCGATCTTATCTTGTAATGAGCGTTCAAGTATGTTCATCTAACACTTGCCTTGTATTTACATCGTGTTTACTTATGCAACAGCTGTTCTTTAACAAAACGCTTCCACTTTCTGCTTATTGCGTGCCTTTTGTATTTCGAGAGGTAGAATTTCAACGAGTTTCGAGAAAGTTCACTCGCGATTCGCCATATGGTCATACATGAAACATGTTCTGAAACTGGTCATATAAATAGACTAATATTTTTTTATTTATATTGGAATATTGTATTCTACGTTACGTTAGTGATACATTGCATTAGTGATGCATTACACTGATATATTGCATTAATGGTACATGGTGTTAGTGGTAGCATCATGTTAGTGAGAGCATCGTATTAGTGATAGCATCGTGTTAGTTGTGAATATGTGATGGTCGTTAGTGATATTTCGTGATGGTGATAACACCGCGTTAGTGATATGTTGTGCTAGTGATAGCATCGCATTAATGATAATACTCCGTTAGTGATGAATCGTATTAGTTGTATATGTCGTCAGTGATGGATCGTATTAGTGATATATCGTGTTAGTGATAACATTACATTAGTGATAGCATCGTATTAGTGATGAATCGTATTAGTAATGCATGTCGTCAGTGATGGATCGCATTAGTGATATATCGTGTTAGTGATAACATTACATTAGTGATAGCATCGTATTAGTGATAGATCGTGTTAGTAATATATGTCGTCAGTGATATATCGTGTTAGTGATAATATTCCGTTAGTGATAACATTGCATTAGTGATAACATTACGTTAGTGATAGCATCACAATGATAGCATCTCGTTCGCGATATAATTGGGTTAGTGATACATAAGGACAATAATATGCTTACATTAGTGATATATGATTTCATCAATACCATCCCATTTGTAATATCAACCCATTAGTGATAGCATTGTATAATACCAACTCGCTAGTGGTAGTATTGTGTTGGTCACCGGTAATGATATTGCAACTAAGGATTTCCAATTATAACCAGATTTCATTGTATATTAAAAAAAAATTTGTTGTAAAAGAATATTTGAGCACTTGCACTGCAGTGAATGATATTGTTCCAGCGACATTAATCGATAATCGGAAATAACACGCATTAATACAACAACTGGAAGAACCAATGAAACGACTGGCCATAATTGGATCGAACGCGCGAACGTACCGTATCCTTGTCTCGAACGAAATCACGATTTTTCCGAAACGAACTGGTTGTTTACGCCACGTTGATCGGTTTAATGAGACCACGCATATACCGAAAGGGAATGGTATGAATACAAACCAAGAAATGGAAGATAAATAAAGGAGCTTTGAACAGTTTGCACAACGTTCGGTTATCACGATCCCTGGCAAGGTTAACATTTATTGATTTGATTCGACAAAAAATATTCTATAAATACAACTTGTAATTTGAGAAAAATTTATTGAGTTTGCAGAATTTAGTTTATGAAATTTTGATATTATACAGAAATTGTAATGGTACCTCACATATTCATTCTAGCAAACGGTTTACAGTATAAATATATTACATTACAAATATGCTTAGAATAAACTCAGTTACATCGATATTTGTAAATATTTAATTATTTCATACTGTATTCAATAAAAAACCACAGTTCAAATGAAAGATTTATCGTATATACCTAATGTAGATAAGTTTCCTTTTAATGATGATATTCCCAACTTCATGATTTAATTGGATTCCTCCGCATTAAAATTACAAGTAACAAGCACAGTAATTAAAACAAAATTATAATTTGTCGAACTAATATGAAAAATAAACTTGTATCTCCCGTCGAAAATTTTCAAGAAAATGCTCTCCAGGAAAAGAACAAAAATTGCCAAGAATCATTTTTACGATAAATTTTTCATCCTTTTTAATAACCTGCAGTACACGTTGCAACAGCTGTAACATATTATAAGAGTATCATACCACGAATACATTTAGAAAATGCAGACCGTTATAAAACAACGACGGAATTCTAATGGTGCCTACAAAAAAGTCCCAGGACTATTTGAAGTTTAACGATTCTTAAAGACAAAGTTCCCCCAGCTATCTAAATTAATTCTTAAAGTTCGCTCAAAGAGTTGTTCTCCCTTGCCGGTAATTTCCGGGAGTAATTGAAAACACCCGTTCCGTGAACGAACAATTTTAGGCGACACTAATGGAGATATGGAACGCCGTGGTGTCCCCATAAATTTGCCGCTGGAATAACCTGGTCGTGGGACCGAATAGATCCTAAAACGACTCATATTTTCCGATGTCGCTCTGATATTTCAGCTTCGTATATTAACCCTTTCCGAAGAACCAGCGAGCATCAACGTGTGGACGATCGCTTTGAGATCCCCGACCAATTCGTGTTTTCTCTTCCTGCTTTTCCTCCACGATGCCTGTGACCAGTCACTCTATATCCTATCTATATCCACAGCATGAAAAATCGAACGAATTCGAACGCTCGATGCTGAAACCAATTTCTCTCTAACGCATTTGTCTCTTGGTATTGATACTCTATCATAGAGGGAAGCTCTACCGTACACACAGCACATCCTGGACTTGTGTCCACGGTATTTTTACAATTTCTCATGGTTTAACAAAATTGACTTTCGAATAACTGTATCAAACAATTTATTGGTGTAAAGAACATTATTTTCGCAGTTTGTCAATTTGACGGTTCTGAATTTCTCAATTTGCGAATTTGAGAATTTCCAATTTCTCAGTTTGTGATTTTGAAGATTTTCAAAAAGCAAGGGTTTACAGTTCTGAATTTTTCAATTTTCATTTTGTCAATACTGAATCTCTCAATTTGTAAATTTGTAAATTTGAAAATTTGAAACACTCAAGTTTTGTAAATTAAAAAATTTGAGAATTCAGAACTATATGTCCATAACTCTCCGATAAAGCTTTAAAAATAATTGGTTTCATCGGAACGTCCGAAAGTTCAAATTCTTTGATACAGGAGAGGTTCTCCCTACAGAAACGTGTTTCTGTTAGCTTTTCCTTAAGCAGTTTAATTCTTATAACAAAGATGATTCGTACTAAGAACTCTGGAACGCACAAGAAACAATTTCGTAAGAAAGTTTGATGATAACTCTCCGTTTCTTTCCATCGAGCCATTTTTAATAAGAGGATGAAACGCTGAGCGAAAAATCGAGGACGAAGAAAATTTGCGTATTTCCACGAAAGAAAGAATGGCCCACTCTCAATCATTGCTAAAGTGGTCTGTTCTAATTTTCGTTAACGATGCACCTTTTTTTCCAAGCTCGATCGTGCCTAATCTGAACGGTCGATCGTGGCTTCCATCGATTCTGCCAAGTAACTGGTTCGTCAGTCTCATTCTTGACCCCGTCGCGTTTTAACCCAGTTCCCTGTGTGGCTCTTACGTATGCATTTTTCATTCCTTTTCAGCACTCAAGGCGGCATCGAGACTTCACGTTGGCCGAAAACCATGACGCTTCATTGTCCAGGAGTAACAGCCTCTCGATGACGATGTCGCCGTTAATGGATCGATCTTCGCTTCCCGAAGAACCGTATCTACCTGAAAGTAAGTGTTAACGTATATACGATAAAAATCCGCAAATCGCCATTTTCGATCCTGTGGTTGCCAAGTGATTTTATATAGGTCGCAATAAATATACCACTTGAAAGCAGTAAAACGATATCTTTATTCTACACCTTCCTTTTTTTAATATATATCACAAGCGATTTAGGCCGAAAATGAAGGTCCTAGAATTTTAATACTTTAAAATTGTTAGATTTTGAGACTTTAAAAGTTTATTCCGATCTGTTCATTTTGTTCGTTTCAGAATATTGGAGAAACGTTTATAATCACTTTCATGAAACTCGAAGCTTCGACTGGATATGACATAAATAGTATTCAAACGCTTTTATTTTATCAATTCGTTCTATGTTTCCAAACCAATCATTCGCAATAACCCGGTATAACGTCGGATTAAAATCGAAAGATAACGATCGTTTTGTCCAAATTACGCATGTCATGCGAAAGTTGTTGTTTCTTAATTGGTGAAAAGTCAACAACCGGTCAGCATCGCGGAAAAATATGAATGAACGCGTTTCCTCGAGGCGAGCGTTTGATGCGGCATTATACTTCGCATAATATGGTTTGATGCGTTCCTCGCTGTCTTTTTCCGTTTTTTAATTGAATCATTGTTCGGTGAATGTATAATTTGCGGTGTACAATGGGGTCTTTTAGAGCCCGGACTTTCGCGTTCCGAAACGATGGTCATTTAAAATGAAAGAGAAAGAAACGAACCGTCGGCGAAAACGAGAGTTTTGCCGTACCTTTAACCGGAGCTCGTCCAACGAAAGAAATGGAGAACTCTCCGACGGAACGGAAGCTTTATAAGTATTGTATCTTGAGAATGAAACACACCACACCGGTGATAATCAGCGCACCGACAATTTGAACACCCACAGGGACCATCGTGGATCCCTTCTTTACTTTATTTATTTTCTCTCGCGTAACGCTTCTCTCTTCTTGAATCTTGCATACCGTTCTCAAACAAGATGGTACGCCCCGAGGATCGCGTACAATATGAGCCCGAAGATTAATAGTACCGCGACAACGTAAAATATGGCGCACATTGCTAGTCGATACGGTCTCCAAAAATATTAACTTGGTTACATACTGCTTCGCGATTAACACGCAACTTCTCTTCGAACGCAGAATATTTATATACAATATGTTTCTTTATCGTACACTTTTCTTTTCACATCTTCCACTCACACTTTACTTTACTTTTTTACTTACTTTACTTTATTTTACTTTAAAATAAATAATGGCGTTTTACAACTGGAGTAAATATTTTCTCAGTTGTAGACAATTTAGTATGGTGTCTCGCTATTTCAAACTCTAACTCGCGACTTTGTTTCAATTTTTGTCACGGATAATGAAGATTTACGAGATTCCATTTTCATGATTGGTCCGAATTACAATGCACGTAGAAATCGAGCAGAAGCATCGTAGCTAGTGACTGTAATCAGTTACCCCGATATCAGTTATCAGAGTGTGATTGAATTTCTACAAACATAAACACACGATGTATTACGGTTATTATCATTTACGTAATTATCCGCGATGTTTCGCTATGAAACGTGGAATTTGAATATTGATCAACGTCAATCATATCTGACAATGAGGCTATTATTCATCTTAACGTGGATGGATATCCTGCATTGAAAACTCATTGCAATACAGGCAATTATGCTAAGCGGAAAATTGTTAATTTCTGGTAATGTATGCAATTTATACGCTGATCAGCGATTTACGAGTGGACGCTCGGTATCAATAGCTTCGATAGTGGCAAAATTCGATATTTTTATACAGAATGATATTTAACGTTTGAAAATTTGATATTTCTATAGTTTCATTAATATAGTACAATCGAAATAATATATTTAAAATTGAAATAGTATAAATAAGAGATAAATTCTTATACGAGATAATTCTAATCATAGAATTACAAAGTATTTATTAAAATATATTGAGTATTTACTAAAATATAATATCGTACTGAAAAGTTAGAATTTACAAATTATACAGACGTATTTAATGGTGATCGTTTAAGAACACAGTTCAACAAGCTAAATGTTAATTAAACGTTTTGCTCATGATATGCAAACGACTATACAACGTGTATTGGTCCACGCGTCCGTTCGTTAACTCTTCCTTTATTGTACGTCTCTTGTATTGAAACGCAAACAGATCTACTTAATGAACCATTCGTATCTCTTTGACAAAAACAACTTTCGTGTTGCATGTTTATCAAACTTATTTGCCAAGCAAATACAGAAGAAAAAGTCTCAACAATTGTAATTACAAGCTTCACCAATTTCGTACTTAATATGTGGAAATCGAAATGTGCTGCTATCGGTTATTGATACATTATCGATACTTCGATTACATTCCAATTTTTGAAGTTTTAGATTTTCAAGTTTTTGGACTTTCAAATTTTCTAATATTCACATTCTCGAGTATTCAAATTCCCAGAATTTTAAATTTGGTCTGGGTATATCAAATTTTCTACTTTAGAGATTTGAAAATTTAGCAACTTAGAAATTTTGATAATTTTGCAAGTGTAGAAGTTTGGGAATACAGAAATGAATTGTTAAATTTAGGAGTTTGAATATTCAGAGGAACATAGAAATTTGGAAATCGATAACAGCATAATGGCGCGTTTCCAAATTTTCAAGTTTTTGGACTTTCAAATTTTCTAATTTTCACATTCTCGAGTATTCAAATACCCAGAATTTTAAATTTGGTCTAGGTATATCAAATTTTCTACTTTAGAGATTTCAAAAGTTAGCAACTTAGAAATTTTGATAATTTTGCAAGCGTAGAAGTTTGGGAATACAGAAATGAATTGTTAAGTTTAGGAGTTTGAATACTCAGAGGAACGTAGAAATTTGGAAATCGATAACAGCATAATGGCGCGTTTCCAAATTTTCAAGTTTTTGGACTTTCAAATTTTCTAATTTTCACATTCTCGAGTATTCAAATACCCAGAATTTTAAATTTGGTCTGGGTATATCAAATTTTCTACTTTAGAGATTTGAAAATTTAGCAACTTGAAAATTTTGATAATTTTGCAAGTGTGGAAAAGTGTAGAAGTTTGGGAATACAGAAATGAATTGTTAAGTTTAGGAGTTTGAATATTCAGAGGAACGTAGAAATTTGGAAATCGATAACAGCGTAATGGCGCGTTTCCAAATTTTCCAAGGAGCAGAAAAGTAAATCACGACGCGTATTCACGGGGTTCGTTCTCCGAAGGATAACTCTGGAGGATGTTGGTGTCCTGTATCGAATTCCTGATGATTCTTCTGCTATTTTTCCCGCAGCTCCCACGGTTGATCCTTGCGTGAAGAAATATTGCGGCGTTGGCAGAGAATGCGAACCCTCGCCGAACAATACCGTCGCCCTGTGTGTCTGCACGCGAAAATGCCCGCGAAGGCATCGACCGGTTTGCGCGAGCAACGGAAAGATTTATGCCAATCACTGCGAGCTGCATAGAGCTGCCTGCCACGCTGGATCATCGTTGACCAGAAGCAGACTGATGAGATGTCTACATCACGGTAAAAAAAAATCGAACGCATTAAAAAGAAAGAAGAAAAAAAGATGACCCAGTTCTTTTTTATTTAAAGTCGTTAGTGACATATGCAGAAGTTTCCGTCGTGCACGTTTAAATGGCGGTGCCTGATGCTTTAATTCAATTTTAAACGTGTTGTGTTTTATCATGTTAATGTCGATTAATGAAAACGGGTCGTGGATACGGAAATGGAAATCGGAAAACGTGTGTCCGTTATTTTGTACCTTTCTTGTTTCATTATTGTACAAAACGAATACTGGAATGATAAGGAATACTTTCGAAATGTATGAAAAATTATTATCGTTTGCACTCGCAGTTTTTTTGCTGGGTTTTTGAAACCGACGAGCTTATTCCTTTTAATTACTATTGTTCCTTGTGGTTCTGTTATTATTCTTATTATTATTATTCTTCTTGTTGTTGTTATTATGTCTTTTCCTTTGTACATTTTCTCTCTGGTTTCATATAGTGCTAACGAACTGCTAGGTTTATACCCGTATCTAGAGGTAGAAATTTTGTGTTATCGTTATGTGGGTAAAGCCATTGCAGATAAAAGCAGAATCATTTCTGTTTAATTAATAACGATTCGATGACTACTGTTCGGTAGAAAATAATAGAATATTTTGATTATAGGTATTTTATTATCTGATAGCGAAAATTGCTTTAAAAGAGAGAAACTTTTGCATATAATTAATCTATTCACAGTTTTCTCTTCGGTTTTATTTTTGTTATTTAATCGAATTCGTAGCTTCGTCACCGATGACCCGCGTGGTAGTCAATGCATTGGAACGTATCCTATTCCTCATTTCTCCTAAATAAGCGAATAATTGACCAATTTTGTGGCTTTTTCAATTAATTGAAAATCAAAGGCATAATTAACTTGTCACATTTATAACGAAAAGACACAAATTAACGAAGTCTAAAAGACAGGAACATTTAGTAAAAGCTTTAAAATGATCCGCAAATAATTTCTTTATAACAATTCATTAAATTACGACTATATTATCGATTCTCGATCGAAACGTAATGCAAGATTATATTCGATAAATATAAAATAATTTCACAAGAACAAACATGCGAAGGTCGTGAATTTAATCTAATTTGCAATCGAGAAAGTAATCCGAGGAGATTGATTCCGACTATTCAAATTTAACATTCTGAAAAGTATTTCTGCTATTTCGCTCCCCAATTACCGGGTCTATTATCATTACCCGATCGTTGTTTTACATGTTTGAATAAATTAAACGCTTCGAAGCGTTTCACAGCGTTAATTCCCGGCTGTGTTTTAATCCTTTCCAGACATCGAGAATGCACACGTTCGAAGAACATTGCACATGGACGGAGCATCGTCAAAAACAGCGAAAACGATTTCCTATCCGAGGTTCAGAAACCGGAAGAAGGGCAGTTTAAAGGATAACTTAGTGTCGCAGAAAAATAATACCGACACAAAAGAGTGCACGAATCAGGAATACGAAATAATGAAGGTATGTTAACTTTTATTGCTTATTCAAGGTGTTCACGTATTATGTGGAACGCGGTGGGTCTCCCTAGGGAAAATGACGAAGGAAGTTTCGCCGGTTATGTATAAACGTTTACTCGCAAAAGTTCTATTCCTTGTGGAGTACAAAAATTACATGGGCAAAGTAGATGTAATGCGTTGTAACTTACGGGTATTATAATAATGTAAATCAAAAGAATAGGTCACTTCATTGCAAATTTCCTTATGAAAAGTACATTTGGTACTATCAAATTTGATGTAACTGATTTTTGTTTCATTTCCTAAATTTTGTATTATTTCTTCAGGTACTAGTTTTTCAATTTGCAATTGCAAAGTTGAATTCCAAACTTGTGGAATTCTAGAAATCATAGGTTCTCCAATTTCAAAATATCAAAGTTTCGGAATTTCAAATTTTCTAATCCCAAATTTCTAGAATTATATTTCGTTAAAATTACACAGTTCGAAGGTTCCCAATTTCCAAAATTCTAGAATTTCTTTTACAGTTCCATAATTTTCAAACTAGTACATTTTCAAAACACCGAACATCAACTTTCTAGAATTTCAGAATCCCACAGTTTCAGAGTTCAGAAGGTTAAAAAATTCCAAAGTTCTACGCTTCCAAAATTTCAAATTTCCCGAATTCGAAAATTTCAGAATGCTAAAGTTGCAGAATTCCGGCATACCAGTCCATTTGCAAACTCGAGTGCTTAATTTTAATCAATGCATCGTTCGCATCCGATACGTCTGAATCCTGATTGATCCGATTATTTCAAGGATTAAAATTATTTACGAGCCCCAGAGCATTCAATGTATCAATCGAACAAGCAACTTTGATTTTATGAAACTTTAAAGCAATCAGTGCGAAACTTAATGAGTCTATCTAAATTAATTACCACCGGTGCCATCAATTTTAACAATGCATAACCTGCGGCGCAACCCTCGAACGCAGAACCAGGTCAGTCATGTTCCAAATCTACTCTTCGGCTAAAATATAGTCGAGCTAAAATGTGGCAGTCTACTTTTAAACGACAGTCTATAAGCAATATCTACAAATGCAGAAAATAAAAATGATACTAAAATTAAATTAAAAATTTTTCATTTTAAGTTAAATTTGCTATCCCTGCAAGCCAAGGTCTAAAGATTAAAACAGATAAAATAATTACAAATCATTCGCATATATTTTTGTCCAAAGAAACCGTATCGAATTCACAATTTATTTTTTATAGGATAATTTACTGCTGTACAATCATGCGAGACTAATGGCTCAGGACAACCATAGTAAAGAATACCTCGTCAGCATAATGTTTTCTCACTACGATCAAAACAACAATGGAAACCTAGAACGCGAGGAATTAGAGCAGGTAGTCTCTTTTCACTGTTAATATCTGATAATCCTTGTCACCGTGTCCGTATACGACACACATGAAATTTTAGGTAGCGGAGAACGAGGATTTGGAAGAGTTATGTAAAGGCTGCAATTTGGGTCACATGATCAATTACGACGATACGGACGGCGACGGGAAGCTGAACGTAAACGAATTTTATATGGCGTTCAGCAAACTTTACAGTGAGTGTCTTTAGGAATACTTGATTTCCCATTAGTACCGCGATAAATACGAGGAGGAGGCGAAACGAGTTAAACCGATGCATCGTAATCGTTTGTAGGTGTCTCGGTCGTGTCCCTCGATAAGTCTCTGGAGGTGAATCACATTTCTGCGAGGGTGGGCGATAACGTTGAAATCAAGTGCGACGTCACCGGCACACCACCACCTCCATTAGTGTGGCGACGCAACGAAGCCGATTTGGAGACGTTAAACGAGCCTGAGGTGCTATTTAAAAAACGATTTATTCGCTTCGTACTTTAACAATGATCTACGAGCACCATCTTCTTTCGACAGATTCGAGTCTTCAACGACGGCAGTCTCTACTTGACGAAGGTGCAGCTGATACACGCCGGAAATTACACCTGCCACGCGGTCAGAAATCAAGACGTCGTTCAAACGCACGTGCTAACCATTCACAGTAAGCCGTCTTGAAGTTTCGATTAAAACTTTTATTAACCGAGTATCCGTGTACTCGAAGCACTCGCTATAATCCAAGTATACCGGGCTTACATCTGAGTACTCGAAGTTGAAGAGAAATTCCGTTTGCATGTGAACTTAGTTTGAGCTAATTCAAAAATGTACTGTAAATTAGCAACATGATATAGTAATACAGTGATAAAAATAGTAAATAGTATTATATCGGTACAGCGAAATGGTAGTACAACTATGTAACGATAGAGTACACTGGCATAGTTGTACAATAAAGTTGTACGGCATAACAGTGAAATAGCAGAATAGTGAAGTATTGGAACAGTGAAATAATAAAATAATACTGCAGTATAGTAATATGTCTAGAGATACTAGAATAATAAGCTAGTAAAATAGTATAATTGTATATCAGAATTAATGGCGTAGTGATCTTATAGTGTACGTGCATTTAGTAAAATAGTAAAATAATTGTATAATAAAAAAGTGGATAATAAAATATACTTCACCTCTAATTACTTATTCTCGCAGCTATTCCAGAAGTAAAAGTAACACCGCAATTTCAAGCGAAACATCTAAAAGATGAAGCTAGTATAAGATGCCACGTAACCGGTGAACCTCTACCACGGGTACAGTGGTTGAAAAACGACGAACCATTGAATCACGATCAAACAGACAAATACAATCTCATCGGGAACGGTACTAAACTCATCATCAAGAACGTGGATTATGCCGATACGGGAGCTTACATGTGTCAAGCTAGCAGTGTTGGTGGCGTGACCAGAGACATCAGCAGTTTGGTTGTTCAAGAGCAACCTACACCCAGTAAGTCATTTATAATGATCGATATTCGAAACCTGTTACGAGTTTTTAACCTATAGTAATCACTGTTATTTCAGCCACTGAAAATGAAGAACGCAGGTTTTTCTCTTTCCACAAATGGGGCATTTTGGTCTACGAACCTTCCACTTGTAGACCGAGGCACGAGATTCGATCCACGGATGTTATTCCTGGCACTCAGGTAATTGTAATAAGTTTGAAGTACGGCGAACTTCCATTGTTACTATTTAAACGGTGTTTCACGAACGTGTTACATCGCCATGTATTAGCCAACGAGTTGTATCAACACACAGAGTAACGCCTCATATGACTATAACTTTCTTCACGGCAAATATCCACAGTGTAATTCTAAACTCAGTCTAAAATACTGTTTCTCTTTTCCTAATAATTTTAAAGAACAATCTATATTGTTGTTCAATAAAACTTACAGGAGTACGTGTGCGGAGTTAAAAATGTTCCCTGTTCCTGGGGACGCGCGATCAACGTTGCAAATCGCTACGTGTATGTCAGCCAACCAGAAAAAGATCGGATACTTGTTATCAGCGAAGTGCAAATGGTTATAGTTGATGTAAGTAAACATTATTGTAAGTTATCATAAATTTCCAAAATTAACGTCGTTTCATTGCAGGTGGTGCCAACGGATAAAAATCCTGTTCAACTTTGGTACGTACCTTCCTTAGATCAAGTGTGGGTGCTTAACTGGAGAAACGAGGAAAACATTGGTGTTAAAACGGTGCAAGTAATCGAGGATGCTTCCCAGAAGAAAAAGCATCGAGCCATTCGACCTGAACCCATTGATGCACAGTTCGATATCATTCAAAATATTTACATCCCCGAACCACAAGTAAGTTTTTTATTCAATGAATATTAGGATTCATTCTTCGGTTAATTATTAGTATCTTGTTTCTTCGATCATTTTATGAAAATAAGAGTCAGCGATAAATTTAGATATTTTATACAAAAGTATGGATGGCAGAAAGATTTAGCATTTTTATTATAATGTGAATTAAATTAAGTTACTATAAACTATAAATTTCTCTTGTATGTACAGGATATTGACAGCATGTTCAAATATGGCTACGTGAGTCACACGAATCAACGTAATATGTATAAACTCGATCTGAAGAACATGAAATACACGCGTAGCGCTGATTTGAGTTCTTACGATTGTGTTCCGGCAAATGTTCAGTTTTCTGTACTTTGTGAGTAGCTATTTTAAAAAATTTTGATGGTTGAATCTGTCATAAATTTATTTGTATTGTCTTTCAGACGGATTCGTAATAATTGAATGCCAAGAACCAATTACTAATCGACCAACGGGTCAGTTGTTGTTGGATTATCTCACTGATACTGTTCTCGTCCACAAGCCGAATCTTTTAGGAAGACCAACGATTTCGCCGGACTCTCGACATCTCGTCACCCTGGACAAACAAGACAGCGGTGTAACTCTTGTTGTGCAAGAAATATCAGGTAATTATGAAGTACCTTTTGTACTAGTTATCATCCTAAAAGATAGACTTTTTTAGAAATGACTGTAAGAGAAGTATAAATCAATCAAATTAATCGTGATAAGTAACCACTGTAAATTTTCTTTTTATAGCTGAAGGACTAAAATTCGCGTTTGACGTAAAAACCACGTTGAACATTAGCGATATTGCACTTTATCCGTCACAAACGACGCATGGATATGATATTTACGCGTCATCAATCGATAAAGAGGACATCCTCTTCCTCGATCTATCCACCGGTAAGATAGTATCTGAAACTTGGTATTAGAAATTTTTATAAAAATTGAATGACTAAGTTCTGTTATTTTTGATACAGGTAAAGTGGAAATGATAACAGGAGTAGGTAAAGCTACCCCGCCTAATTTAAC
Organism: Megachile lagopoda; assembly: GCA_036983795.1. Classification (NCBI taxonomy): domain Eukaryota; kingdom Metazoa; phylum Arthropoda; class Insecta; order Hymenoptera; family Megachilidae; genus Megachile; species Megachile lagopoda. The sequence goes on from CM072800.1 coordinate 11,842,196, forward strand.
GAAATGGGGAAACCCAAACCGACCAATCGTACAGAGCGGCATATTTGGTAAATACATGGTCAGCCCATCGAGCGACGCACTATTCGTTTTGAACGGCGAAACGCGAACAATAAACTGCGAAATCGGAGGTTTGGTGCATCCTGGAGCAGTGGTATGGTTTACAGTGTCTTTACATTGAGGAACGGACATTTTTACAACGATAGAACAAAAAGAGGGCGTTTAGGTAGATGAAAATAGTCGAGAACAGGACAAATCGTGTTAACATATACGAATGATATGCTCGTATTGTTCAAACGAGGAGATATAGAAGAAAATCGTAGTCGTTTTTTTAGGTTAGAAGAAACGGTCGAAAGAAATTTCGGGAAAAATATATTCTAACATCAATAACACACCATTATTTGTGGTTATCGTTAAAAATCTAGAAAGATATTCCGAGACCGCTCTATCGATAATTATTAATGGCGTATTTTTGACACCATCGAGCGAGCAAACGTTTTTGATTGTTACATACGAATATTTATCGTGAAAAACATTTATCGATAAGGTTTTTAATGTACATACCAAAGATAGTCTTTTACATATATTTAATGTACCTAATCGTTAACCCTATCGGTGGCCTTAGTTTCCTTCAATTTTGCATATCTCCGATCTTTGTACCTACATATATATACAAGTTTCTCTTTCCCGAATCAAATTTCTACGGCTATAAAAAAAAAACATGTTACACTTATACTATTCTGAATAGCGATTAAGATAATCATCACTTCTTATCCGGTATGGGCTGTAAATTAAAAACACAATTTTACCAAGTATTTAAACAGTTAAAAGAAATTCAATGTTTTTCTTTTTTTATTTGCAACGACATATTTAGAACTTTTTTTCTTTCTTCAAACGATATCAAGAGTCAATAACGTATTACAATTATGATTAGCTAATTAGAAAACAAAAAATAATGTGATTCAAATGAATACAAATATAGTACAGTACAGTTACTTTTCTTTTTGCTAATGAATCGTCTTAACGGAAACATTGAAACAGTTTGTTTTACAACAACAATTTTTACAATAGTTGGTACGACAAAGATACATAATATAGTTATCAGGCCATAAATAGCACTCAGGCAACGGGTATTGATGATCATGTACTATAATGCATGCGTGTGTTCGTGTGTATGCGTGTGAATACGAACGTATTTAACAAGTAAAATGAATATCTTGTAATAAAATTACAACAAAACTAATTTAATAAATAATCTGCAAATACAACGTTTTTCCTTTTGCTACAGTGTACATGCAGATTACAAACATCTTTAGCAGTCTTGTATCCGTTCGGGGTAAAAACAAACTGATGTTACAGTAAATATAGTTACACTTCATCGTTAACGATCATATTTTTAAGTGTCTTCTAGTCATAACGTTCGATTTTATCCGCTAATAAATTACGTCTGTTCAAAATCTTGAAATCTACGTTTAATCACCTACTGTACAAACTTGACGTACGTTTACGTACTATCTGGTATAAATACATTTAAACGCTTTTCAGATTATTAACTGTACCACACACAGCTGTTGTTTTCACATTGAACGTCATGCAATTGACGGAAGAATATCTCCCGTATCAAAACCATTTAACGCACGGCTTATTTGTAATAATATTTGACAGTCAACGAATTTACATTAGGACTGTACGGATAATCCAATGTATCGTGGACTCGAGCTATCAGGTCGAATAAACAATTTACAAATTTATATATTTAAAAATATCTTATGTAAAAATTAAGAAATCAACATCGCTGTTTTCTTACCAAATTCAGAATTGCGAGAATTTGCTTCAACCAACCCGATTTCACTCGAACGAAAATCAATGTACCCAAGGATTTATATGTCTTGAATGTCCATCCGAATTCGTTCAACTTTGCTCGACTCGACCCGATTTGTCTCAAACCCAAAATATAGGATTTCCGCACATTCCTGATTTACACGCGCGTACCACGCACGCTGCATCATCTATAGAACGTTTATTAGAAATTCAAAAAATAAAAAGGATTCAAAAAATATAAGGAAGAAAGAGGGGCGCTGAGATAGACCATGAGCGGATCATTAAGAAAAATAGATGAGATTTGTGAGCAGTTCCCCATTCAGTTTGACGCAGTTCGAACAACATACAAACACAACACTGTGAAAATCTCTTCATTGACTCCCCACACCTTATTCCCTTTCTCGATCTTTCTGGGTCACTATCACCTATTCGCCAGCTTCTTTGTTTCAGTACTGGTTATATATTACACGGTTTTAAATTGGTCCCTTGCCGACTGTAAAAAAGTATATAAGCGTTGCTAAAATCTTCGTCCTGAGGTTTTTGTCTGCTTGTGATTTCATCATTGTAGTAATACCAAACGTCGGTGCGAGGATTTTTCGCGTACGCCGTATAGTGTCCAGCTGATACTCCTACAATATTCATAAATGGCATAAAGGAACTTTTCTTTGTATCGCTTTCATTTATAACTTTCATGAATAAAGTAATATGTACCTCCAAAATGACAAACGCACGCATACAAATCGTACAAGTGCTGACCCACGCTCAGACCAACCAAAGGGAATGTTACTTTATCGTCTAATTTCATGCTAGCACACTCATAAAACACAAATCTGTAATTTATATAAAATAACACTGTTACATTTTTATTAAGAAGAATGTAATTTTTAAATTTTAATTATACAATTAGAGATGGACGTACCGTTTCAAATATACTATAAGGAACTTGGGATATCTATGAACCGTGAGTGTTTTTGTAGCACACTGATTTCGTTCGCACTTTGGACAAAACCAAGGATTATGTTCATCTAACGTTTCGCTAAAAACGTATGTATGTATATATTTATATATACATGTATATATAAATCCAAGCATTATTTACAAGTTACTTATAAAATTTTAAATAACGCATTGTAACTAATAATAAGATTTACCTTTGACTAAATGCCTGAAGACAGTCGTACAAAGACAGAGGATGATGAGGTCTCTGTTTACTGACGCTGATGTGATCAATTGGAGGCGCGATCTTAGGAACGTGTTCCGTGTAACGCACAGCTAAAGTATCACCGTTATGCAAGATCACCATGCCCGATTCGGGTACGTTGCAACCCGTACAATGTGCAGTATATATACAACGAGAACAATGGTGGCCCTGCAAAAAAATTTCTTCATTTCACAACTATTTAATAATTAACATGCAGAAAAATATAATTTGTAATCTTACCTGCCCCGTAACAAAATGAAGCGTATAATTTCCTTCTTGCGGCACATTTCTTTTTACAATATCGTATAAATCCTTAGCGTTTACTCTTGAAGGTAATTTTACTAAATGCGGATAACCAAAAAGTTTTGTTCCTTTACGATTGTTCGTCGTTTCGTTAGTGGTATCGTGTCGTAATACCAATGGAACATTTAAAATCCTAATTGCAGGTCGACCTGTTTGATCTATTTTAATGAAGGACGATGCAGTCATGTATGTTGAACACACTGGACACATTTGAGGTTCCGTTTGATTCTTGAAGTAATTCTGTTGAATTAAATGTAAAATGATTTATAGTATTATATACACAAAGAAATTTCACATTTCAACACTTTTGTAGCTAGCTTTCACCAGAGATGATATACTTTTAGTTTCTTACTAGTCACTACTTAGGCGAGCTAATTATCAAATATCAATTAGTAACATCATCGGATAATTCTATAAACAAAAATGCAACAGTTGCGTCAACAGCATTATAAAAACAACTGATAAAATACAACATATGTATTACCAGCAACGAAAGTGTTAAAGTATTAATGTTTAATGATCAAATAAAAAATATCAGTGTAGGAAGTAACTAATCAAATTAAACACAATAATGCATAATTTAGTACCCTCAGTATACAGCAGCCTCAGATTAGTCTGAATTGAGTTACAGAACACATGTTGTCTGGCTTGCGGATTGTACTCAAATAGCGAATCATACGGGTTTCCATCTTTCCGTTCCAAAACGCCTCTACTTCGAACGAAGTTTCCTGGGCTAATTGATAACGCAAAGCTATTTCTGGTTCCCGTACGTACCATTATGGTACCGTCCGGCTAGAACGTTAATGATTTAATCTCAGACCTTCCCGAGGTGAAACAGTGGTAACAATGTACCTCGCTTGTACACCCCTCCCGCTAGATTGAAGCTGCCGTTTTCATCATTGGGTTTTTATCATTCAAATAGTAACATATGGACAGTAAACACTTTAAACAAAGACTTTTAACAATTCAACGATATATTACTCTTATTGATAATACGAATATTGAATCGAATATAAGTAGGAATAAAATAACTAGTCCGCAATGTGTTAAACAATGTGAGAAGAAATTTACCTCGATACAAGTATCACACGTAACAAAGTTGCAACTGTTCCCGCTGTGTTTCTTTAAATCTCCATCCAACTCCTCAAGGCAAATCATACATGGGATTTCCTCTCCTGTAGCTGTACATTTCTGACAGTTATCAGTTTCCATTACGCGATCTCCACCACCGTCTGGCACTGAAGTGTATGCGTCAGGAGGTTCCGTCAGTTCAAAGGCGTATATAGATCGATTCGTATCATTGATGTGTCTCAAGAGTGTATTGTCATCCTTAAATTTAAAACCTTGGTGTACAATCCAACTGTGATATTTCCGTCTAGTGCGATAAGCTACAGCAAGCAAGATACATAATTCTCAATACCTACGGTGCAAGGGTAAAATAATATAGTCGAATAGTGATGGCCACGTTGGGCCAATATAACAAACAAACGAACAAGAAAATTGAAGTTAAAAACTAGAAACGTGCAGGAACAAGATGTTAAATCTGTATGATGGAATGTAGCCCCGTAACTAAACTTTGCGCTACGAGAGTGTTCTTCCACAATATTTATTCTCGGAGGGCAGTATCAACGATTACCGAGACTACTCGATAAGTCGCCTTCTTCACCCTCCATAACTGTTCTGTTTTGTATCAAAATTACAACCCACGCACCGTGTTTTTGATGTCAAATGAAATAAAATTTAATTTTATTCCTACTAAAAACAAAGAATAATGTACTTAAAATTACATTAGATGTACTGGAAAACTAATTGATTTAATTACCTATTATATACGCTACATATTTATAAATTAGTGTTTAAGCTATATAAGATCATAACGAGTTGACAAACTAAACACATACAAACTACTTTTTAAATGATAACGATTGAACTGATAACGTGCATTGCTAAAGAATCGACTATCACATACGTGACAAAGTTTTTTATGCTTACCAAAATCTTTGATATATGATTTTCTAAAACTTCAGCAAGTGCAATGTTTGCTATTGCAATGTTTTCTTTGCCAAGTATTTTTAATAATTCTTCTTTTAATTTCCCAATGCGCGATTGTTTGTTTAATGAAACAACGCACCTTATTGGTTGATCGCCATTCGCAGGAACATAAGTAACGTTTAATTGCCTCTCCATTGCATGAGGTAACGGCACTGATAAATACATAAAAGGCTCATATGTGACTGAAACGTGCTTACAGACCGCGCAAACAACCTGAAACAGAAACAATACATGGAAACGTAAATTTTCGACCTTTGTTACAATAGTATAAACTATGTACGTTTTAAAATCAGTATGTTTCAGCAGAATGAGACCTGATTCTTGTACTTCTCGAAACAAGAAGGTACAGCTACTGAATATTAATCTAGGAGACATTTTACGGTAAAAACCAATGACAAATTGTTACCCCAACGTACAGTCTCCATAAAAATATAAAATATACAGAATGCAATCGATCTCACCTTGCTTTTAAATTGTCCCTGAAAAGTATCAACAATAATACTCCTATTAGACCTTAAATGCTTTGCCCAATGTTTATCTGCCTCAATTTCGTCTTGTGCCGCTATAGCGCCATTTCCATAATTCTGTGAAACCCTTGTGCACTGAGAAGTAATACTTCCCTGGCCATCGCGTTTATGATTCTTTTCCTGGTCATCAAGTCTCATACGTTTTACATTACATTTCTCTAAACCGTTGTCGTACTCTATGTCAGAACCACTCGATGCATAATCTATACCGCAATTGACCTTTTGAACATTGACCTCTTTTATTCTTTTGACACTAATACTTTTATTGTCAAAATCATGATTCTCCATCAGATTCGAATTATCCAAAGGCATTCTGCGGACATTTTCTTTCGGAAATTTTTGGGAATCATAATGAATCTCATTGTTACATTCTTGCTGTGTCACTAAGAAATTTGCATTACTAGTTTTTGCTTCTTTATGAATATCATAGAGACCATGATACTTTGGAACATTTTTTGATAGTTCGATTAGAGTATCTAGCCTTAAAGAAGGCGAAACTTCGCTTCCCTTATCATCAACTTTATTATGAATAAAAGTATTCGTTTTCTCTTCAATGACTTCATCAGAATCAAGTGTTTCTTCATCTTCGTCGCCATCGTTCAATGGTGATCCTCGTGGCGAATTCATAATACTATCTATTTCACCTATTGGTGAACCTAAATCTAATAAATGAAGTATTTTTCTATAAAAATTGTTTAGAAAATCATATTAAAATACTACAACTATTATAATATAAAGTATTACCTCTTGGTGAACCCGCCATTGTGACATTTGGACTATTTGGACATTCCGGTGATGGTAAACAATCATACATTTCTAACAAATCTGTATTACAGTTGGAATTACTATTGGCAGTAACTGAGGACACAGTTTTTCCATTTGAATTTTCGATTGAGTTAATTGAATTGGCAGTGGTTGTAGATGTTGGAGTCTGACAGTTTTTTGTATACTTTGCTGTATTCATTTGTTCATGTAAAGAATCCAATAAAAGCGCAAGAAATTCTTGACAATCATGCTGTTGATTGTTATTATTCTCACTAATTATTAAAATTCTTTACTAATAACTAAATAATTTCCAAAGAATTATACAAGTTTACCTGTCTATAATCTTTGAACTGCGAGTGATATGCCCCTAAAGTTTGTTTGAACTCAGTAGGCCTGAGTACGCTGTATCTGCCAGACCACATTTTGCCAAGTAGTACACTAAAATGTGCCATCAGTGATCCAGGAGGAGGCAATTTCTCTCCTTTTTGCTGCAGGTCTAAAAAATGTCGCAGGACAGGTGGGGTTGCAGTTAAACATTGCAAACCAGCAGCCATAAAGCAAGTGTTACCAAGATTACGAAGTCCACATACTCCAGCACGTAAAACTACATCTTCTATCAAAATAAATCAAAATGAATAAAATATTATTTCTCAAATTCAATAATCACATCTGTTTAAAAATAAAATAACATTTATGCTCACCCATTGGAGAATCATCTTGAGAATCTCCACCTTCTGAAAACAAATTATTTAGGGCTGGAGTACCAGGAGGTAAAAATGGGCCATGCTCTATACCAGTCCCACTATCACTGATGGGATCTGCACCAACATCTGTAAAATCATTTAAACCAGGTGGTGGTGGAAGTGGAATGGCATAGTCAGACGTAGAACTATTTGCTTCAGTCCTACGATAAAATTTTTAGATTATGTCAACAATATAAATCATTATATATAGTGATAATTTTATAACTGAAAGTGATCATACCATGTGTCTTCTATGCCCATGTTAACTTCAGATGACAATAATTTATCGTCTTGAAGAGTAAGAGTATGATCTAAAGAAGATGTTAACGGACTAAGGCCAGTAGAATCTAACACCTCTGATATCTCTGCGACCTCAGGCAGATAAAAAATTTCAGACGATCCGATCATTGAAATATTTTCTACTTCTGAGACATCCACCTTATTGTCCATTCAGATAATAAAATACCAAATACCACCTGAAAGTGTAATTATCGCAAAAAAAGAATCAATGGATGCTTCTTAATATTATTTTCCTTAAAAGACATAGTATTTATATGTATAACTTTAGTATGAACATATCTCTTTTACACCACAAACTTTTATGGCTTACTTAACACATGAAAAAATATTAATAACTTGCACAAATAAAAAATGTACATTAATCATTAATTTATAATACAGAAAAAATTTAATACTGTTGAAAATATTAAATTACTAACTTTAAAAATACTGTTACATAAAAAATACATCTACAATAAATAGAAACAGCTAACAACATACATTTATTACTTTGTTTTTCCTTTATTTCCTACAAGCTATATGTAACATTACCTAATTACTTATCTATCAAAGTATCATCATCAATAACATGCAAATATTACAAAATAAACATGCACTATAAAAAAATAATAATTAAAAATTGTGAAAATTACATTAAATTATATAAAATGATTCAAAAGTATTTGAATCGTTCTAACCTAAGATGTCGGGAACGATTACCGCGAATTTTTCGATGTCCTATTCTTCTAAGGTGGTAAATTCTTCGAGTAATAATTATTATTGGTATGTAGATTTTGTTGCTTTTTATAAGTAAGATTATAGTATATTGGCTAATACACTGATCAATATGGAAGAAACTGAATTCTGTAGTCTATTAAAGTACAACTAGACCTTGCCCACTCAAATGGTAATCATCCTGCAACGTTGCAATGACACAAATTTAACATTGAGTCTTCACATAAAAACACACTACTTTGTATTTAACATACGCTTGTAAAAAAAAATAAAAATAATGTTCACTTACTTTACAGAAGATCCACTTTCTTCTTTGTGGGACATCTATACCGCCATTACGATAAACGGCATGGTCAATGAATGCGCTAGAAAAGGAAAATTCGCCTATGGCGCTTCAGGAAGTCGGCATATTTTTCAATTTGGAATGTTGAAACTTCCTGCTTACTAGGGAAATTTTATTTGTGTGCCCAAAATTGTACATGAAATTTTGATGGAAACTTCATCCATTATCTTAAAGTCATTGTGTGTAAGCCTTATTATACACAAATATATAGCACATGTGCATGCATTCAAGTGCAAAATTTGGCTTCCCTTAGGAAAATGGCAGCCTAAAGGAATAAGTCCCTACTACGCGTAATAACATATACGCATTGAGACGCAATATTCTTACTTTGTAAAAGACATTTTCGGAACTGATAAATAATACTTTATGCTTCCAAAAGGTAGTTCAGGGAACTACATCAGAATTGTAATTAAGTGTTGCAGAATAATTTACATTCATAAAGACAGTACCACGGCGATTTAATATAAAACAAAGATACAAAAGATAATAGTTTAGTGCAAAGTAATTAATTTTAAAAATTGCGAGAATTTTTGAAGCATCTATCCAATATATATTTCGAAATATTTTTCCGTGCGCCAACTGAAACGGCAACGCTAGCGCCATTCGGTAGCCACGTGTAAAATTATTGAAATAGAAAATTGCGACTTTTCAAGCTGATGCGTTTTTACGTTAAAAAATGTCTTTGCGGTGGGTTCAAAACATTATATTGGAAAATTTGTGTACTCTGAGCTAGGAAAAATTTGTTTGAATTACATTTTATAGACCTCACAATGCTTAGCCATCTAGCAGCAGAAAGTGAAAACTAATGGAACTAAACTTCGATAACAAATTATGCACTTATTTACCTTTGCAACGTGTTTGCGCTTCTAAAACGCTCTATAGCTGATTAGTGATGATTTTCAAAGTAATCTGGCACATATTATCCAAGAAAATTAGTATTGAGTGAATTTGACAAAAAATAGTATACGTGGTACAATCTAGCAGTTGATGGCAAAACTAGCGAAACAAAAGAGCACATTTTTCGATTTTACTAGTTCCGCTTGTTGCTGCCAGATGATACCTTGTACGATTTCCAAATAGCAGGCGCGCAAATATAAATTTTAAAGTAGATGCAGGAATGATGCTTCCAAATGATTTTGTAGTTGTTAAATTAGTTACTTTACGATAAAATGTTGTCTATTATATCTTTTTTAAATATTACATGTCCATGATACTTTTGTTATGAATGTAAATTTCAGCGTAATGTTCAATTATAAAGAATATTAGTTACATTCCAATGTAGTTCTTAGAATCATCTTTTTGAAATGTAAAGCGCGCAATAAAACAGCTCGCTCTTAAAAATATGGGTGTGCATGCAAAAATTTTATTATTCATTGATTTTGGGAATGCCTTTGGTAAAGTAGGCATAATACATACCAATGTACGAATGTCATTGCGGGTGGTAGGGACTTGTTCCTCTTGACTGCCATTTTCCCCAGAGAAGCTAGATTTGCACTTCAGTGTATGTACCTATCCATGTGTAAAAAATGCACTATAGATAATAGTTGTCTAACTTCTTTGACACACACGAATAAAATAAATTTAATCATGCCTAACATCAATCACTATAGTCTGTCATTTTTATTCTTTTAGTGGTAAATTACTTCGTTTAATATAAGTTAATTGATAAAAATATTAGAAAATGTTTGAATAAAATTCGCAATGAAAGAGTCAACGATGACAAATGCAACGATAGTTTATTTCTAGTATTGATAAAGTAAGGTAATATTTTATAGAAGTGATATAAGGCATTTAATAAAAGAAACTTATAAATTTGAGCAGTATTACTGTTATAAAATTTCCATTATACTGTGTGTTTAAGTTATTCTACTTTATTATTGTTACTATAAACAAGCAAGTACATCTTTTATTATTATCCACATTGAAATTAATTATAAAGAAGTGTTATAGTAGTGAGTATTATAACATCCTGTGAAGCAGTATGATCATGGCATAATTGAGCATATAAAATAATATGTTCATTAATATTTTATAGTTTACATATTGGTTACATGACATAAAGATCTCATATAAAATATACAGAAGAATATATTTTACTAATAATCATGTCATCGCCAGAGCAATCAATGATTGTACAATCAAAATTTGTTTCTGGAGAGACTGTAGTAATTGTATCCTTTTATCTCAAACTAGCCTTATTTGTTTGTCTTTAACAGTATTATGTGTGGTACTTATAAATCCTTAACTATATATAAAGGCAATTGAAGCATCATTGATACAGGGTTGGGTTAAAGCTGCAAGAATCGTAGCACTTCTTAATAAAGGAACAACTCATGCATTGGTCATTTTAATTACTTCTAGAACACCTCCACAAGTTTATAGTGATCTTACAATAGAAAGAATATTACCTATTGATCAAGATTTTAAATGCAATATAAGTATGTAATAAGCTAATTCCATGTGTAAAAGCTTAATAAATAATTATAGATAGTTATGACCTACATTAAAATTAATGTTATGTCAATGATGTTTATGTTATTTATTGAAGATACTGATGAAAAGCAGCAGGAAACTCTTGATGTTTATCTTAATGTTACATCCAGGAAATTACATTTTGTATTTGAAATGAGGCCAGGAGTAGAAACAAGTTCTTTAGTGTCTGAAATATTTAGGGCTATAGAAGGTAAATATAAATTTCCTTTTATAGCTTCACTTTACATTAAAAGTTCATATTTTTTAACAATTTTTAATAATTCTAGTATATCAAAAAACAAAAAATTCAGCATCAGAATTCCTGTGGATCCAGAAATTAACAGGAAGTGCACGTAATTTAAATTCCAATAATAATGAAGATGTACAAGACAACACTGATCCTGTTAGTACATATTGCATATTAATTATATCTTTATGCATGCTTGAGTATTCATATATGTGTATGTGTGCTTAAAACTGATAATAATAGAAGCTTCTATTTGAAAATAATTTTTATAGCTAGTAGATTTGGAGAGTCCAGTTTTAGTTGTCACAAGACGTAGTATTGCATCTGGTAAGTCTCCTGTGGCTGCTAGGGAATCAGCAGTACGGTATCAAATGGCATGTAAAGAAGATGATTATACATACAGCAAAACATTCCGGTTTGTTCTTTCTTATTTTGGAAACATTGCATTAAGAAAACATCTTATTCATATCAGTTTTATTATAGTATATTTATTGGTACATGGAACGTAAATGGCCAACCACCAAATAATATTACATTACATGACTGGTTAAGTTATGATAAATCACCACCAGATATATATGCAATTGGATTTCAAGAATTAGATTTAACTAAAGAAGCTTTTCTTTTCAATGATACTCCAAGAGAAGAAGAGTGGAGGTATTTAATTTACATTTTAAATTATTATTAAGAAACATTTAATACTTCCAGATCATCATTATTGTTATATTTATAGACAAGTTGTAGCAAAATCTCTTCATCCAGATGGTGTATATGAACAAGTTGCCATAATAAGATTAGTAGGCATGATGTTGATTATATATGCGTTACATAGTCACATGCCATATATAAAAGATGTATCGGTCGATACAGTAGGCACTGGTATTATGGGTAAAATGGTAACATTTTTAATTTTTGAATTATAAAAGAATCAAATAACTAATGTAACAATTATATTAATAAGATATTTAATCTTAACAGGGTAACAAAGGTGGAGTAGCAGTAAGTTGTTCCATTCACAATACGTCTATTTGCTTCGTTAATGCTCATTTAGCAGCGCATTGTGAGGAATATGAACGGAGAAATCAAGATTATGGAGATATATGTACACGTTTGTCTTTTTCAAAATATGTTCCACCAAAAAATTTTAAAGATCATGAGTAAGTAAATTAACAAAACATTTTGTTGAAATATATTTCTGCAGAAATGTTTTTGAGAAACAACATTTTAAATATAGCCAGATCTATTGGTTAGGAGATTTGAATTATCGAATAACAGAAATGGACGCTGTGGCAGCTAAAGAGTACATAGATGTTGGAAATTATGCTCCTGTCTTAGCTCTAGATCAACTTGGTCAACAACGACGATTAGGTCGTGTTTTTCAAGGGTTTCAAGAAGCGGAAATATCATTTAAACCAACGTATAAATATGATCCAGGAACTGATAATTGGGATTCAAGGTCAGTAATATTAATAAATTATTAATAAATAATTCAAGTTGTCTAATGCAATAAACTTTATAGAAATGTTTAAGGAATATTTATATACATTCTACTATATCTAGATATATATTAATTACAGTGAGAAGGGTAGAGCACCAGCATGGTGCGATCGTATTTTATGGAAAGGAGAAGCAATTACTTCAATTGATTACAGAAGTCATCCTGAATTAAAAATTTCTGATCATAAACCAGTTAGTGCAATTTTTGATTCTCAGGTACATAAAAACATTCTAATTCTGTGATTTAATAACCACACATTATTCAATTTTATTTTTTATAATAACTGTATATAGATTAGAATTATTGACATAGCAAAATATCGTAAAATTCATGAAGAAGTGATGAAAAAACTTGATAAATTAGAAAATGAATTTTTACCGCAAGTAATGGTGGATACAACAGAAATCATATTTGATACCTTAAAGTTTTTGGAACCTAGTAGCAAAGAACTTATTATCGCTAACACCGGACAGGTAAATCAATTTTTGACGAACGTATTTATACATTTTGTATATAATAATTGTATTATTTAAAGGTACCAGTTCAATTTGAATTTATAAAGAAATTAGGTGATACCACTTATTGTAAAGATTGGCTGGATATAGAACCCTTTAAAGGTTTTATAAAACCAGGTAAGTTTCTTTCTTTAAGAAAAGTAAATTAACTGTGCCATAATTCTGCTTATTATATTTCAGGAGAAAAATGTGACACTAGATTCGAAATATATGTTGACAAAAGATCGGCATGCAAATTGAATTCTGGAGAAGATAAACTATACGATATTTTAATTTTACATCTTGAAGGAGGAAAAGATATATTTATAACTGTCACAGGTAATAACATCTTATGTTCATGTATAATGGATTCCCAATATATGACTCTACTGCTCTAGCAATCAAAATTTGAAAGTCCGTATAAAAGAAAGCCATGCAACAAGACTGCAGTGTACTGCATTCGCAAAATAAAATAAAAGTAAAACAAATTGCATCAATCTGCTTTTCCAGGTACTTACGAAAGAAGTTGTTTCGGATCTTCGATGGAAGCTTTAGTTCATATTCCAGTACCAATCAGAGAAATTCCTGTTGGTAGATTGATGGAACTCGTTAGTATATCACTGAAATACAAATAAACACTACAATATTACAATAAAAGTATCAGTATTTAATCTCGTTGCACCACAGGAAAATAATAAAAATCTTTCCCAAGAACCTTACCCTGTTCCAAAAGAAGTATGGTTCTTAGTAGATAGACTGTATCGTCATGGCATAAAAACGGCAGGCCTTTTTGAAACACCAGGACTACACAGTGAAATTATAGCCATAAGGGATTGGTTAGACAATTGGAGCCAAGATCCAATGCGTATCCTACTTTAAATATATAATTTACAAATCTAAACAGTCATACAATAACATTGATTCCTTACCTTTTGTATAGCTGGTAGCGTACACTCTGTTGCAGAAGCATTGCTCTTACTTTTAGAATCAACAGCTGAACCTTTAATTCCATATAATTTACATAATGTGTGTTTGAATACGGTAACTAATTATTTACAGTGCAAACAAGTACGTGGACTAACTATATTTTATGCAAGTAATAATATTATACATATACACGGATTCTTTGCATCATTTTAATTTGTCTACAGATTGTAATGCAGCTTCCAGAAATAAGGAGAACAGTTTTTGTTTATATATGTTACTTTTTACAAGAATTATTAAATCATACTCAAGACAACGAATTAGATGCCAAAACTCTTGGTAAGTATTTACTTATCTTAATTACTTAATACAATGAACAACAAATTTATATATAATTTATTTTGTAGCAACACTATTTGGATCAGTATTTTTAAGAGATCCACCAAGAAGTAGAGGTGATCGAGATCAAAGAAGAATGATTCGTACTCAAATTGTTCAAGCAACAATTGATAGGAAGAAAGCTGCATTTGTTTATCACTTTTTAATTAATGATCAAAGCGATTTTATTCTAGGTCGATAGTAATATTTAAAATAAAAAGGACCTATACATTGAGTAAAACATACCTAATGTAAGCTTTAAAAAGAAGCAGAATGAATATTTCATTTGTTCTATTTAGCTGAAATAATAATATAATTAATATCATGCTAAAAAAATATTTTGCAATATTTAGTATTTCTATGATAGTACTTAACTACGTAAACAAAATTTTGATAACGGCAGAATGCACGTATATAAAATAACTTGCCAATCTAAAAAAATGTGCTAGCTAAACACTTCGCGTGCTACTCCAAAATACTCGTAACTAGATGTTAAGTAAAAGAAAAAACCAAGCTACAATTTCATCTAGTCTCTCTATAGCCTGAAAGGGCTAAATATGTATTATGTAAATTTATTCATGAAAGAAATTGTTCTTTTAACTAAGTTAATTTTATATTACTTTAAAATTATTATTACTGTTTAGAATTACAATGATTTTAATATATAAATAATAATTTGAACATTTACTCAGGTTCAATAAGTATGACTGTAATGTATTGGAAACACGTGTTAACTTTTGTATCAAAATTTTATTAAAAAATACATATAAAATGTGATAAATAACGTAGTTCGTAATATTTTATTTCCAGTCAAAAAATGCAACAATCTATGAAAGCATGGAAATAAATGATGAAGTCTTAAATGCAATTAAATTTAAAAACAAATGTTTTCGCAAATGTTATAATTTTGAACTAAATACAAAACAGTAAAAATAAAACATTAATTGAAAAATCATGAAGTACGTCATTTAAACTAGTATGCGAACAGTAGATGTGATTTGTAAATAAATGACAATTTCGAACTTTCTTATGTAGAAAAAAATTAATAGATCAATTACTATTATTACAAAATACATCAGAAAAAAATTATTAAAAGGCAACAAAATTTGTATTTAATATTTATCTTAGATGGCAAAAAACTTTAAATCTATTTACAAGATAAGCTGAAACACGCTAATATATTGAATGACGTATAAGTGATTACAAAATTTTAAAAGTTGAAATTTTTCTGTGTCTCTTCGGTTGTTTTAAATTCTAATTGACCATCAGTTGCTGTAGGTGCTAATACTGCCTCTTCAACGTCCTGTAGATAGATTTTATGAATTACGAACAATAAATGATAAGTAAATGACAAATATTAATCATAGAAGCTTAAACATAGGAACTTCTGAAATTTACTTACTCCATCAGAGAAAAATGTATCTATCATTGCAATAGCTTTTTGGTACACCTGCTCTACCTCATGATGTTGAAGATCCTCTAATTTGTCTATACCTCCAACTTCTTCTATCATAAGAGCTACACGCTCAACTTCTCCCATTTTTTCTGCCGCATTTAAAATATTAGTTAAACCATCCAAAATAACAAGCACCGTTTTCCATTCTTTGGCTTCTAACAATTTGCAAAATGGTGCTAACACTCCTAACTGTACTAGTTGAGCCAACTGCTGAATTGATCCACCTGACGTTAAATTCGTTACAGCCCATGCTGCTTCTTTTTGGGATTTAAAATCTCCCTACAGAAAATTTCGCGAATAATTAGTATTAATTAAAATAATCAGTATTAACAATGATTAACATAAATTAGCGTATTATTAATAATCATAATAAACACTATAATTGACTTACACACTGTAAAACGTGTATTAAAGGTGGTAATAGACCAGCATTTATAACATGTTGAATTTGTTCCATGTTACCAGCAGTAATATTACTGATAGTCCATGCTGCCTCTTTAACAATATTAGTGCGATGATGCTGCAATAGCAATCCTAAATGTTGTAAACCACCTGCTGCAATTATTGCATCTGTTTGCGAATCATTGCCTGTAACTATATTTCCAACTGCACGAAGTGCTGGTGTCAACACTGTTACTTCAGGTAAAGCAAGCAATTCTACAAGTTTTGGAATAATTCCAGAATCAACAACGGCTTGTATTTTATCATTGGAACCATCAGTGAGGTATGAAAGAGCCCAACAAGCATCAGCTATAATGTTATATCATATTGTTAGAAAATATATTAATAAGCAATATGCAAAATCAACTTACCCAAGATATCTTTATCAGTATAACTAAGTAAACGGTTTAATACTGGAAGAGCAGTTCGTACTATTTCAAATGGAGGTGGTGGATTTTTATTACGACACAGATTTGATAGTGTCCATACAATATTACGAGTAAATGTTACCTATATTAATAGTAAATATTATTAATAGTTTTGAATTTAAATGAAAATAAATATACATATTATACATACAGAAGTATCAGGTTTAATTAATTCTAATAAAAGTGGCATAGTATCATGACCAAGAACAAGATCACGAGCTATTGGTCCATCACCAGCAATATTTCCAAGTGCCCATACTGCTTGTTCAGCAACATTGGGTGATGCAGATTTAAGTAATGCAACTAGTTTTGGTATAGCACTATGTTTAACAACAAATTGAGTTTGATCTGATGTACCAGATGCTACATTAGTTAGTGCCCATGCTGCTTCAAATTGCAATGCAGGACTGAAAGCATTTGAATTAAGTAATAAATAATTTCGTAAACTTAGTAAAATTAGAATGAATATACTATAATATATATACTTGTGGTTATAATCCAAAAATTCAACACATCGTGGAACAATTCCTCGTTTTATCATACTGTCTATGGGAGGATTCTTTTCCCGACTCAACATTTTCCTGCATGCTTGAGTTGCTTGAAGTTGAATCGTTTCATCTGAAGATTTCATACCATTAACAATGTCATCTATGGATGTAGAAAGTGGGGAAAGATTATTCTCATCTGTGGAGGTTGGCTGTTCTTTGCCAATGTTTAAATTCCGTCGTTTAAACAACTGATCATCTTTCCTAGCTTTACGCAATTCCACTGATGTTTCATTTCTTCTTCTTCTTGCTTCCTGCAACAATGAGTTATGGCAGACAATAAGTAACAATACGCAATACATCTATGTATATGTATTAACATATTTACTGAAATATATATTTTACTAGAAGTATAATATTTAATAAAAATTTGAACTTTATGCAGTTTACAATTAACTTACTTCATGTTTATAATTGAATTTAAAAGAAGCTTTCCGGGCACAATCATCTTTTGGTGCAGGCATTTTTCAACTTAAACAAAGTGTATGTGTCTATCTCTGAAATTTACAAACAATATTAAAACTTAACATATATATTTATACGAATTGCTCCAAATTAATTTATAAGCTCATAACGTTAAAAATTACAAAATCTTTTGAGAAAAAAGAAAAATTATTTTATAACATTTATAAAAATATATTTTTAAAAATTGATTTCATGATTATACAATTTATAATCAATTTGTTGATTATAAATCAACAGATTTATAGGTTACAATTCATATTTAAATGAGACGTTATTTCAAATCTGAGTTTCCTAACGGTTATTTACATTCTTTTTAAGTTCTGTCTTTGTTACACGAACACTTTTTATAACACAATTTAAAATATTGAAATTGACCAAAATACATTATTTACCGTAAATATGACAATAAATATTAAAAGAAAACGATCAGAATTTAAACTATTAGGCACTTTAGAATGATCACGACCCGCGCGTCAATACGCAATGGCTGCTGAAGAAATTTCTTTGTATTAGAACCTGTTGCTGATCGGAAGACGAAAAATAAACTATTGTCTATCTTCGTCCAATTATAACTTCCATTTTTGTGTGACGAAATAAGGTACTGCATTACGATTGGTGGTTAAAATTACGACAATATATGATCAGTTATTTAATAATTAACGTTCAAATTTTAAATTAAACATAATTTTGTTACACTTTCATATTCAAGAAACAGTGTCTATGTGTCTGTATATTCTTTTTAAAAGCTGACATTATTCAGATACAAGCATTTTATTATTTTTCAATTTTACTTTTCTATTATTCCATGATTTTACTATTGTACAATAATTCTACTATTTTATTATTCTAAAATTAAAAAATTTTAGCTGTAAGAATTTGAAATAAGTTCAGTTGATATTTAACCGCAATTCTACTCTGTGTATACATATATTCGCGTATGCTATAATATAAGAAGTGTCCCACAAAAATAAATTACAGCAACCTAATAATCAATGTTTGCCATCAAATAAAGACCATCGGAACGGAAGTTTATTTCAACTTGATACCATTTTATAGAGTCACAATGGTACATAAACATGTATGTGTGTGTTGTATATATGTATGTACTAACACTGTACATCATATATGCTTTCGTGACGTTATTTATTTGTTTCTACAAAAATTAAATTTAAAAGATTCAAATTTCGATAAAAGTATGCATAATCATTCAACAATAATAAGATGTAACTTAAGCCTAAGGTACATACAGTGACCACCACTGTATTATTAAAATTTGTTATATTATTGAAAACTTCATATTATTAAAGAATATATACATATAAAATAGTTTACAATAAATGTAAATAGAAAATGATAATTTATATTACACAGCATAAATAACTTATCATCTATTTAATGTACAAAATTATTAATACTGTACAAAGATTACATAACAGGTATTGTAAAAAAAAACAGTGTTATTAGAATGTTATATATTTTATATGAATTACTTAGATTCATTTACTTTTAATAATATTATAAAATATTACAATTTTAAGCGTATATTTAAAAACGTTTTCATTATATTTGTAATGAGATACAGATGTATCATAGCAGAATTTTTCTGAAGTAGATAAATGTTATTTCTTCTTCATATTTGCATATAGCTGGTACATTGTAAAACAACATATAACTTGTAACATATTCACTTGGTGGAATATTTTACTGCAATGTGTTAATTGTTTCACGAAATACATGATTCCACAGTTTTTTTAACAGCATCACGTGCATATGGTATATAAGATAAAGAATACCATGTCATTGCCACCGATTGAATAATTATAAACAATAATGCCAGGCCTGGATTTTTAAGCTAAAAATAACAGTTTACATATTAAATAAAATATATTTTGCTGTTATAGTATATAAATATAATACAATTTATTTTTCTATACTTACATAAGCTGCAAATAGTGTCATTCCAATTGCAACAAATACTAAAATAGTTGCTACAATTCTTGTTGCAGCAAACATTTTCTTTAATTGACTACAAGGACCCATTAAGAAACATGTGCTAAAAATAACATAAAATATATCTGTCTTAAAAAAATAGTAATTACAATTTTATTACAAAATTGAATATATGAAGCAATATAATGCTATAAACAATTGTTTATAGATTAGTAACACATTTAATCCATTAACTACTGACTTTCTTTTAAAAAATTTGTATGTAATTCCCCAGATTTTAATTACTTTTCAGTGGATTTTTTGCAAAGGCATAGAACTACTACATAATCTTATAACAAGTAATTCCAGGCACTTTCTACCTCTCCTTTTTATTTAATATGCAACAGAAATTATACTACTTTATTTTTTGGGCAATAAGACAGAGATTAAACTAAGTTAATCAATTTCAAAAGAAGAAATTAAATTATTACATCCTGAAATAAAACTTTAGGAACTAAATTAAACATATTTTTCTACCTTGCTAGTGAGATGATATTTCCTAATGTATAAAACACAGCAAATAGTGTAAGTCCCTTGTGTAAAAATAAAGCAAAAGATCCAAGGAAAGAGCATAAAATGCCAACAATAAAACAAATAGCAAAACCTTTTATTCGAGTCGACCAACTCAATGTATTTTGGTCCATAACCTAAAAACAAAAGTATCATGTAATATATGTTAAATTAAAGTAAATGTATTTTCATTGTTAATAAATAATGTTAGTGAAAAATATATAAATTTTATATTTTTTAAATTTATACGCTTACCACAAAATCCACATCAGTCTTCCATAAATAATTGTGAGCATTTAAAATAACAATTTTATAGAAGTAAAATGAAATACAAAATATACCATGGAAATTAATATGATTCAAATTAATTACCTGTCTAATAATACCGCTTTCTTCGTCGCACTGTTCATTGCCACTTAAGGCTCTCCTTAATTTATCCATTTTCGCTTTATGTCAGTAACCACTATTCTACAAAAAATAATATTCTTATCTGCAATACAAATATAAATTAATATCCTCCCATGTTATAAGTGGTCCATTTCTTGTAAATATGACTCATTTCAGTACTCAATATCAATTGGATAACAATTATACGAAAAATAATATTAACACTTTATATATTAGAAGATTAACAATCAAGGAACGTATAACTACTAAAACAATATAAACTTTCTTGTGATCAAACAAATGCTGTAATTTACTATATAAAACATCTGTTTCTCTTTATGCTTCATACTTCAATACACTTTACTATATATATATATTTACGTGAAGATGTGCATGATGTCACAAAAGGATATTCAGTGATGCAACATAAAAAAATTGTTAAGTGATATTTATAAAACTAGAACATTTCAATTACAAAGGCATTTGATAGGCCATAATGATAAACTACATATACAATAAATATATTATTTACATATATGTCAAATATAATATGAATAAAACTGTGTGATATAGCAAATTCAATTTTTAATGTATGCATGATAAAGTGTACGATTCAAAAATATTTTCCTCAAATACGTAAATTTTTATTAAAAACTATCACTGAACACAACTTTAAATTTTTTCTCAGACTTATACGAGAAAAGACAATGTTTATTTTTATATAACTATTTTGACTAATCACAATTATATTACACTAGCCATTTCGAAATTATATGTAATGAGAAATCTCTAGAGTTCGATTATGTATGTTTATTTATATTTTTAATGCACAGATATACATACAAAATTAAGAAAAGAATGTGTATATAATGTATACTTATTTATTTAATGATATATATACAACATACAAATACATTTAAAAACAGAAATGTATTTTATGTATAAGCAGATGAAATTTCATGTACATAATTTGCTGCTGCTTCCTCTCCATTACCTCTTAACAAATTCTCCATATCTAGAAGAGATAAAGATGCCTGAACCTAAACAAATTTTTGTTGAAATAATCAAATGATTATATGAAATTTAATGTAGCTTTATATTATAAAATATGTAACTTACATCAATATAATTTAATAAAAGCAAAGACGGACTCGATGAACTCTGATGTAAAGTTTTAAAAATATATTCAAAATTTAACTCTTTTATGAGTTTCTTCCAGCCTTGTGTTTTATCTAAAAGAACAGATAACTTTTTTTTGTGTTCATCATTTAACCAACTCGTAGATAAATTTTTATCTTCGATTTCTAGTTTTGTAGTGACTGAACACACTTCATTTGTATTTTCTTCAGTTTTCCCACTAAAGAGCTGCAAGATCTTTAAAAAAGAATATATTTTTTAGTACTTACGAACTTACTATATACATAAAACTAACTGCTAAACTGATATTAATTTTTCTTTGACTGATTTTTTATTTGACTCTATTTGCGTAAGTAACAATATAACATGTACGTATACAAGTATAATAACGTAATTTACATCTGGTTTATTCATGGCTAAATCAAATGATGATTGTCCAGCAGTTCCTTCTGTATTTTCATCTCCTGAATCAATTTCCTCTTTTATAGTGACACTACCTCCTTTTCTTTTTTCCTCCTATTGAATTGATAAAATCAAATATGCTTAATAAATTTGACATTTAAAATAAATTTATAAAATATATGTGTAAACTGTGAAAAAATACATACATTATTTATTTCTCGATTGTGATTCTGAATATGCGGATCTGCACCATATTGTATTAATAGTGCACACAATTCTTTTGCTCTTACTCCAGAATGTACAACTGCAGTATGTAAAGCGGTATTTCCACTGAAATTTCTTTTATTTACAGATATATTTGTCTGGAATAAATAAAAATACGTGACATTGACAATAATTAATACGGTAAATATATTAAAACAAAAATGATGCACCTTTTTAAGTAAAAATTCAACAATGTTTTTATGTCCACCTTCTACAGCTATATGTAATGCTGTCCTACCATAAGACATATCAGTACTGTTTACATTTGCACCTGCTTGAACGAGGGAACATACTGCATTATATGAACCAGCTTCTGCAGCAAGATGTAATGCTGTCCACCCAGCATCATTGTATAATTCAATGTTAACTGCTTTCTCTGACAATAAAGCATCGACACATGCACCACCTTCGGGAACTAAAGTGTACGTTTATAAATATAGATAATTGAATTTCTATTTTATTTTTCAGTGATTGAACTTACTTCTTACAGCAGCATGTAATGGTGAAAATCCATGTTCATCTATCCTATTTGGATCAGCTCCAAGCATAAGTAATGCTTTTGTAACTTCTGGTAGATTTTGTAAGACAGCATAATGTAATGGTGTCTGAATAAAATATTTTGTATTAAAATAATTATATTATAATATTTCATATTTTAATGTAATTTAATTTTAATTGAAAAAAGAATATTTACTTTTCCAGAACTATTCTGCCCATTTACAAGTGATATACAGTCTTTGTCTGTACTTATTAGCATTAGAATGTATTTAACGATATCACGTTGACCATATCGAAGGGCAGCATGTAATGGGGAATCTCCATAGGTAGAACGATCTTTGAGCAGCTTTGGAATATGTTCTTTCATATTTGTTGAATCCATTTTCATACATTTTATAGCTTCGGTAAGTATATTTTTAGCAAACATTGTATCATCATAATACTAGCAAAGAATTTATGTTGATTAGTGGTTTAGAAATAAATTCTATTAAATTTAATTTGAAACAATTAAAGTAAAAAAAGGAAGAATGTGTACCTGTTTAGTTAATGGGCCATCAGAAGTCAACATATTTGCGTCGCTGTTTTCAATGTGTAATAGATATTCTGCAAGCATATTAAAGATTTTAAATTTTGAATACTTTAAATTCTAAAAGAACAGCACATCTTATACTCACGATTAAAGTCCATACAATCAACGAAACTTTTTTGCATTGGTGATGAACAACCTTCAGAAAGTAATCTTTTTATCTCCCTAGAAATATCTCGACTATCACCACTTAAAATTCCTGATACATTGTCAATAGGAGCATTATAAGTTGGAACTATGTGTGACAATTCTGAACTTCCAGAGTAAGACATACGTTGGCGTTTTTTACCTAAAAGTACATCGTTTTAATTTTATTTTATATACTCAAAACAATTGTCGTTTATCACTTACCTATAATTTTGTCACTTGGTTTATACGTAAATTTTTTTGGTTCAGAATAATCTGCGTCAGACGGTCGTTCTAACTGTATAAAAACTTCTTTTGGCGAAGTAATATTTTGATCTTTATATGGTGGAGTTCTGTAGAGAAAAATATATATTAATTTGTACATAATAACATCGTTTACAATTCATTTATTTATTGAATTTAAATTCCAACATACTTAAATACAATAGCATATTGATGATGCACATCTAATTCCGTAAAACGTCCATAAGCACTCCAAATTTCATGACCATTTTCATTTAATTCAAAAAATTTTATTTTAATATTTTCTACGGCAAAAAAATAAAAAATTAAAAAATAATAATTATTTTATATTGTTGAGTTTCCTCTTCTTGTACATTATATATATTAATGGAAATAATATTTACTTTTTCCTACTTTTTCTACAAGTATAAATATTTCTTCATTTCCTTCAACGGAGCTGGTATATTTATCAATCCTGCATATTTTAAGTTCTCCAGTTAATGCACTTTCTGGTAAATTACAAATATTAGTTTCTTAATTATCTTTCTCTTAAATATACAATACATAAACACAAGTGTATTATAAATTTTCACTTACTGAGATTATTAATAGTGTGTGAATAAACAGGTGCTGTTATTGGACACATAATATTATCTTTGTCAACAATAAATGCTTGAAAACATAATGCAACACTATTTAAATTCATACATTTTTGGTAGAATTCAGCATCGGCTTTAATCTTTAAAAATAACCATTCATTAAAATAAGAGATAAAAATAATTTTACTAAAAAATAAAATTCTATAAAATAATAATATTTTACACACCTGAGCTTCTTCCCGAGTACTAAGAATGCCTTTATTTCTTTCTAAAGCTTCTAGTTTCATCTTGCGAATAAGTTCATCTCTAACATGCTTTTTTGCAGTATGTATAATTCCCATTCCATGAAATCTATATGTTATATCAGTTAAATAATAAATGTTTTATATTATCTGTGATTGATAGTTCTGAGTTAATGGATATTAATTATATAAAATAAGTAAATTAATATATCACATAACATACGCAACGGTATAGCCAGTTTCAAGAGACACATTAATGTGATATGGTTCATCATAATCAACCCCACCATCTCTATATACTAATCTGTGTGCATGAGGTATTCTTCGACCTTCATCAGATGTAACTAATGTACATCTAATTATTGCAGGCTCCAAATAATTGTTCAACTAAATAAGATATTTAAATTATTCAATAACTATTTAAATAATTTATTATATATGTTATATTATACATACTTGTACTGTTGGTGCATTCTTTTTCCGGCTGCCACTACTGTTTGATCCTACTAAGCTTCCATGTGTCCCCATCATTTCTGACTTGTACCGGAATCGAAATTTTTCTATTGGTTGTTCCAAAATTGTTATATGTGGTTCTCCGATTACTTGAATAAGAATTATAATAATATTTTACCATATTTTATTTAAAGTTTTATGATGTGAAAAACTATTTAAAGAAAAAATATATAAATTACTTATTACAAATACCTGTTGCATTCTTTAATGACATAAATTCACTATCAGTGAATGGTGACATCAAAGAAGTCCTGTGCGAATCACTAAATGGACTACAACTACTTTGAGTATTCATTGCTGGTATGTCTGAAGGATAAAAATGTGCAAGTATATTATTTTATTAGAAAAACATATGTTATTCAAAAACTTAAGAAATACACTATTATAAGTATGATATTTCTGTGAATACTTTTTGTGACATTTGCTTGATAAGTGTATCATGAAGTTATTTAACAAATAAAAAATATAATTAAATTAACAATTACCATAGTCAAAAGGTAAGAAATTCTGGTTTTCACAAACATTGTCTAAAATTGTGTATTTTTCATAAACTTCAGGCATTGTGCGTTGTTACAAACTGTTTCACGAAACTTAATAAACGTCACTATTTTTATTATGATAGAATGTACAAATAATTAATATTAAACACTATATAAATAATACGTAAAAGTAAAAATAACAAAAGATCTATGACGATACAGCACGGTTCTTGAGCTACTTGCGTACTCACCAACATTTATCTTTAATACGTCAAAATATAACCTTGATGGTAGTTGTAGGGTTTCCCCGTATGAGCTCAATACTATGAAGCAATCATTCTTTACGCATAATTTTTCCTCAATAAGTGATCGTAATGAGAACAAAGATCTTGATGCAGAATATAATAATCTAATGTAAATGTGTAATTAGTTATAAATAACGAAATATCAGTAATATTGCATTAATATTAATTTATTTCATATGTATTTGGTTATAAATGATAATAATTATGAATTCAATTTCAATCACGGTCGTATTTTAATTACATGTATTCGCATTTATGTTTATATACATGCAATCCTGTTATACATATGAATACATATGTATATAAAATTAAAAAATTGAAACTCTGCGATAAGTCAGCAGCACATTAAAAATTGAATTAATAAAATCGAACTACGCATAATCGACAACATCAATAATGTTACAAATATTAAATCTAGCTCAATTTGTTCAAATTGAAATTAAAATTGAAGTATAAAAGTTCAAAACAGAACTTTTTTGTGAAAATAATATATAGTAACAAATCGAAGAGTTAATTTATTGTTAGTGAATACGCTCCTGAACCTGTGCATAAGTTATATTTTATATCCATGCAAGTTACATTGCACATCTATGACAGTTCGCCGAAATGTTAGCAATGTGTGATACGTATGAGTGAAAGTTTTCTATCTTTCTCTTTTCCCGCTATTTGTCTTTTTTAACATTATATCGATAGTGTTAATATTTTATTTAACTGATATTTGTCTGATTATCTTTGTCAATATAATTTCTCATCTTTTCTTTAACTCAAGAAAAGATCATCAACGGAACATCGTATGTATAACAACAAAATTCCATTATGCACACGAAACTATATACATAACACCGAATAAATTAATTTTAATTATAATTTGTAATAAACTTTTTGAATAATTATAACCATACTATGATTTTAATATAAATGATTTAAGAATTCAAGAATTTCTCAACACTCAGAAAAACATATTTTTGCAAATTTACACAGTAAGGTAATCAATTATTTTATAAATTATAAAATAGTATATACAGTAGACGCACATATAGAATATACTTTTAAAGTAGAACACAAACGATTGAAAAGATACGAATTTTCTTAAACCGGGAAACAGAAAATGACACGCAAAGATAATGACGCATATCGCGTGAAAAGATAGACGTATTCATATAGCATAGTTGAATCCAGGGCCGTATTAACCAAGTATGTGTTTAGAGCATCGAGAGAAGCAAACTATTATAAAAATTTTTCATTACTAGATTTAACTAAATGTTCAAAGTCCTGAGGTTTTAACTTTTTTAAATTCCAAAGCTCCAAAGATTTTAAATTTCAGAATCGAAAAGCTCTAATGTTTCAAGATTCAAAAATTCAAAAATTCAAAACTTCCAAAGCCCAAAGTTCCATTTCGTGAAATAAAATTTTGTTGCGGTGTATATTTTAGATTAAAAATATGTACCTACATGAATGCACACAAATCCTGGAAATGTTTGGGGTCTCTCGAGGTCTTAATTCGGCCCTGATCATGTTGCGAATATATATCTATACGAAATACGTATATACAGGTATCAATCAGCTGGGTGCACGTGAGCACAGAACACGTGCATCAGTCATCCGTAGCGTGTGGCAGTGTTGTGCGCGATTTAAGCACAACGGTAAGCCTGCTGCCAGATCAAGACCGGTTTACAGAAACAAAAATATTTAAATACCAGGTTTTTCGTGACAAGAGTTTTCAGAAACGTGACGTGATAAACGAGTTCTCCATACAAAAAGTAAAAGCAATTTTAATATATTTTGTTTAATACGTATTTCGTTGATTGATCGTAAAATGAATATCTACATTTAATAAGTGTGATCAATCATTCGAGCATTGATTCCAATTTTTTAAGGAAATATGTGTAACTAAGTTTGGCGAGTAAATTGTAGAAATTTTTGAATGATTCTTCATGAAACGGAAAGTTGTGATGTTAACAGATGTGAATAGTTTGAGAACATAATATTTCTTTGAAATGTGATTGACAATTATTGGTTAGAATGGCAATATACGATAGCAGTGTACTAATCATATGGATATTTGTTTTAGGTACAGCATCCAGATTGATGCTAGCGTTGATTCATTGCAAAAGTAAATGGGTTTCGTTTCTAATCAATCCGAATCCATTTTGCAAAGAATTTTTTATCAATCTGCTCGTTTCTGTAGTGCAATTTGCGATCACTTGGAAATTACCGTTTTGGAACAACGTAAAATTCAATCACAGCCAGGATAATAGGTAATGATTTTTACCTTAATTCGTAATATATCGTAATTTTTATTTTTCGTTTATTTCGTGACTAATTGGCGGGAAATACACGGAAACGTTTAAATGTATTTGTTGAGGGTTTCAGAAATTGATCTTTGAACGACGCAATGTAGCTTTGCATTGTGAAAAATTCACGATAAACCTTTTAGAAATATTGCCATCGGTATCTGTTTGCGAACTATTGCATCGTATGTCGGTATTGCGTTTAATTCCTTATCCGGCAATAGAATAAATATGCAAGCTCATGGTTGCTAATTGTACTTTGTTGTTTCTATATTACTATTTTAAACAGAATGCAGTATTTATGGAACAAAATCTTTTCAAGTTTGAAATATGTAATAACACATTGATTGTTATTTATTTTATAAAGATTGCTATTTTAATAATGCGAAGAGAAACGGAAAATTAAAAATTCTCTTATTATTGTACTTAACGTATCGATTAATATGGGGATTACAGGTGGTTGGTGACGACGTAGCGCTATAATTAAAACCATTAAAAAACGATAAAAGAGAGCTCTGAATACCATTGTTGACACTAGGTTACAAACTGACGTACATTATTGGGTTGTAATATTAGTACGTAACGTTAATTGTTTTTTTCGCAATACAGTTTTTCCTCCACGATATAACATGTGGTTATAAAACGTTGGTAATATAACGCGTGGGTATAAAACGCTAACGATATAATGCTTGGTATAGAGCGTAGCATTATAAGACGTGGTGCGATGTACCACGTAGCGATATATTTTACGCAATGTTTTGCAATATAGAGAATATATATATAATGTGTGGTGATATACAACTCTACAACGATAAGATGTAACCTTTTTTAACAGATAATTTCAGAAAATTAATTTTCTAGTTAATTCAGTATATTATTTTTAACTTATCAATAACAGGTGGAAATTTGTCGTTGAAAGTGTTGGTTCGATAAATGAAATTGATCGAGTATTTCCCAATCGATGTTTAATTAGTTAACAATTTATATCAGTTTCCTTTCTCTTCGTGATACACGTGAGTCGTAACACGTGAATGGTCTACTGGGAACTGGCAACATGCTCCATAAGTCCATGACCTCCTTTTGTACATTTCAAACGTTTTATTAATCACGAGAAATGTTCAATTGTCGATCATTGTGCAAAATTTGGGATTATTCCTTTGAGACATTTTTTAATCTTCTGTGCATTCAATCAACTTTAGAAATGACATTCTTCGTGCTGCGATATCATTCACATAGGGGGTGAAAATTTGATGAACCTATTATTTCAATCCTGGCTCTGGTTATCACGGTATAAACCAAGCACGTGGTACTTCAAAAGTAATTGCATGAATAGCAGCACTAAATTTGCCCCTATACAGAGTTGATTTGTGAATAAAATGGAGTGTTTTATATTTTCCGAAAGTTTCATTACCTTTTGCACTTGGAGTTGAAAAGTTTGCTCATTTCTTTTAAAGTTATTATTTCCCTATCATTAATTACAACTATTGCCTGTTTCATTATGTTCATATATCACATGCATAACAGTACAGATTTAGTTAAAAAATATCCATTTCAAATAACTGAATATTTTCGCTTTGTCGAAATCGCCCCTATTGTTCTTCCTTGAACCACCCCAATTTCATTACGGTACGCTCACCGTCCTGCGGCTCATTCCCAATCACGCCATATCATACCAATCCCTTTATCGAAATCCACGTGATCATTATATCTAGACACGTGAATAGCCTACTTATTGTTAGCTCGAGGATCGTTTAGTCCGTGAACAGGTTCCGCGTGCGGTCCTTTTACCGGTCTCACCGTCTTAAGTTGTACACTCCCCTTTAAAGGAGCACGTTGTAACGACACATACCTAGGCACGTGCATGGCCTAGTCGCCTAGCCGACTCTATGATCCCGATGTTGGGGCTTGCACAACGATTACGTGCCTTTCCAATCGTCCTTTCGCTTTTTCTCTGCATCTCCGTCGAGAAGGCCGCACGAACGAACTTTGTTGTAAGACAGTGTGCTTCTCGACAGCACTGCATTCGTTTGCACCACGCATTTCCGAAAAGATAGTCGCGTAGACTTACGGTACCGTCTGCATGTGTTTTCACGGATATCTTCATTGAAGACCATAGTGTTGTCAACTCGAAAGTCAAATTCTCGTTATGCATTACCAGAATTTCTAACTGCGTGATAGCACCGTTGCAATCGTCACAGTAAGCTTTAAGTTTTCTTCCGTTGCCGATGAAACGTTCATTGGAACACTTTAAATCCACTTTTAATGATAAAATAGGAACGTCTCAGATACTAAACCTTCCCTGTGTCGGTGGTGAAATAGTAATCTTTTAGTCGAGTAAGCTTTAAATTTGCCTCTGTCAACAATAAAAGAGTAACGTTCCGGTTGTGACTCTGAACTTTAAATTTACGACTTCCTGATAGAAACGTTCTAGGCTAACAGAGCGCTTTATCTTTGCTTTTCCTGACAGTGAAATAATAATGTTCGGAACTATTAATAACTTATACGGTATTTATTATAGTTATTAATAAAACGTTTGCCGGTAGATGCTGGCACTAATGCAGACTGCAAAACCTACTTTCCTGGAGATCGATAATGACAAGTTTGAGACCATCATGAAAATATCAAACAAGGATACGATCGAACAAAAGAAGGAGTGTTCCGGTAACGATGCAGATCCCTCGAAAACCTTACAACTGTTACGAGTCAAAGGATTTCCCCGATTATTACCTGAAGGTGTGATCTGTTACTAGTTACACGATAATCTGATGTCCATTGGTCATCTTAAATTTATGAAGAAAATTATTTATGTAACATATACGATATCGATGTACATTCGGTTGCAACGTAGGCTTTCTTTGTTTGAAAATAAATGTGGACGGGGCAGCGTCTTTGGAAAAACTTAGAGACAGGCGTAAGTGTTTAGAAAAGCCTGAGGATTGCCTTGGGGCTAAGTATGGCCCAGAGAGATTCTATTGCTTACAGAGAGTCTAGTATCGATTCTGTATTCTGATCTTCAAATTACCAAATTCCCAAATACCGCTTAATTAAAAGGGGTCTACGTTGCACCACTTTCAATTACACTCTTTGGTCCTTTTCAAATTTTATCTGGTGATTTAATTATATTACAGGTATCCAAGCGTTAGTCAGTTATTGCCGGTACCTACAGGAGTTATCATTATCCTATTCGCTTATCAGTGACGACTTGTTACTAGCTTTAAGTGCAGAGAAACAGATTCAATTAGAAACACTACGGCTGGAAGCGCATCCGGAGACGAAACCACTTCCGCGTGTCAGTGACAAAGCATGGTTTACGTTTTCGAGTAGTCTTCCGAATATAAATCTTGTATTGTGAGTGTATTTTAATTTTGAATATTTAGTGTTAGGTATCCTACATCCAACGTATCTCACATTACGCGAAAGGGACAGGATAACTAATGTTTAGTTCTTATCTACTTAATTATACCAGTACAAATAACTGTCATTTTGTCGCATTTTTATTTCGAGGATTAAATAATAAAGAAAATTAGTCATATGACCTTTTAGAAAAATTAGAAGAATGCACTTAGTGATTACGTAAGGAAAAGTTCCTAAAAAAATCAATTTTTTGAATCCGACTGACAAGTGTACTTTCTTAAAATGTCATGTTGCGTATTCTGCATGAACGATGTATGAATAAGCAAATGAATCAATATTCTGCAGTGAAGTTATGTACATAAATAATGTTTTGTTTGTACATTGCATTAGGTTATCTTACATGACAAATGATGATGATCAGACATCGCTGATTGCTCCTTACGTTCCTATTACACACCTTTACTTTGGAGAAGCTCCATCCGAAGCGACCGTGTTATGCATTGGTTATCAATGTCCTCGATTGGTCGAATTGGTAATCGCTGCTTATGGACCTGGTCTACTCGATCATGCCTTACTGTCTATCGCTGAAGGATGTCCACGTTTGAACGCCGTTGGTTTGGGCGATTGTGAAGTCACGTATGTATTGCAGTAACGTTTATGTTTTCTTTTTATTGATACAGGTGTGCCTTCTTCAACTCAATTGTATTATAAATAACTATAAATTCATTTAGTTACTTTTATTTGAATTTGCTAATATAAGAATAGACTATGCTCTTATGATTTTATTATTTAAAAATGAATACATAAAAAGATTTTTAAATTTAAAATTTAAAAAGGATACAATTTACATTTCTCTAATACAGTATACTAGTGAATATTATATGAGAACATCATTTTGTTCGTTTTCATCAGTTCTTAGTTATTTTGCAAGTTCAACTATAAAGTTCATTAATTATTGCTGCAATATATTGCAAAACCAGTATTGCATGGTTACATTAACTGTTGCTAATGATCTTTTTTTTTTGTCATGATCAGTTGCTCAGGATTATTGGAATTTGTTACACGGTGTGCGAAACGTTTGCAAATACTGTACGTTTGGGAAACGGCATTGGTCGAGGATTCGGATCTTGATGTCACAGCGGTATCAAAGAATGTGTCGTTACTACTTGGACGTACTTGGGTACCTGAATATATACCGTTGTATTGATGCTAGATAAGTAACCGAAGCAATTTATGTCCGATGTGATTGCACATAGTTGCTGACAATAGTTTGCGCATATACCGTAAATGTGCGTAAGTGATAAATCAGACTTTACAAATAACCCTTTTCTATTTTTTACATAAATCAATTATGTAAGTGACTACATTATTTTGGATCGTAGATTAGATTGTATGGTATACACGTTTTCAATATTCTTAGAAATGCTATATATAAAAAAGGTATTTCAAAAGAACCGAATTTTAGTTTTGTTAATTTTTGTTTAAGGAAAAAAGAAAATGATTTGTATATAATTTGCTATGTTAGCAAGGAAATAGCAATTGTTGTTAGAAAAACCATAATTTCGTTTCATTGTAGTTCTTATTAAGTTGTATTTATAAGTTGATGTTCGAACGATTTCGTGTATTTCGTGAAAAGCTGAAACTCTTGGCGTCGTGAAAAATTAGAATGAACAAAAAATGCCTCGTATTGTAAAAATTGCTCGTATCTGTTAATACCAAAAATATAAACTTTATTAGATTATAATGGTATCCTTTTGCGTGTGATGTATATAAAATAAAATAATATTACTACTTATTTACCAACTGTCGCTCATGATAGATATGTATAATATACATTAATTGATATAGTCTATAATGTTATTGTAATATAACAGAATATGTACATTATTTCTACATTATAACACAATAAATGGTTGGATATACTTAGTAGTTATATCTAATAACGTTATCACTTAATGTTTTTCACGATTAAACTTCTTTTCTTTCTGTTTAATACACGTGATTATTTTTCTTTCTTTTTATTAGCATTTTACTGATGCTATTCTATAGATGCGAGGTGCTCAGTCTTGTATCCCAGCCGATATATCCAATCTTTTGTTTTCTAAGGCCGATTCAAAATTTTTTATATTCGAACAACTTACGTATTTCAGTTGTTTTTATTATAGGGCTGTACGGAATTCAAAAGTTTCGGCATACGCGCGCAGTCTGATTTCAGGTTAGTTCGACAAAAATCCAATACATTCTGATTTTCAAATGATCTTCGAAATTTTCAAATTTCAATTTTCAAAATCACGAACTTCAAATTTAGAAGTTTTCAAATCTTAAAAATTCAGAAACTAAACGTAAAAGTAAACGCGCGCATTATCTAACTCGATTTTGTTCAAATTTCGAGTTCTCGAAACTCAGAAGGATCCGTACACCTCTAATTTACGACAATGCATGTTAATACATATAAGAATCTGCATCATTTTTTGTAAAAATTTTAATGTTATATAAGATATAACATGTTAGCGTATCGAACAAATATTGTTACACTCTTTACGAGCATCATAACATCTTCCTTTTTGACTGCTTGTAAGAAATAGCAGTTTTAAAAAACATGATAATAATAATAAAAGTTAACTTATTCGACATAATATAACAATGGCATACACTTGTTACGTTATCGATTAGAAAATGCAGTATTCGTTACTCGTTAGAATTTTTTAAGCAATTAATAAATGATAAGCGTACGTAAAGATCTAATTTAAGGCTTAAAGTAACAGAGCCCTTTGAACACGTTTGCCGTACATGTTAAAATTAGACTATCTCTTTAGTAATATCATTACGAATATTTTAACGAGAAATATTGAAAAATTCTTAGGAACACGTAGAAAAATTATTCTAATGTAAATGTATGGCTTTTGTTCTTAATCTTCTATGTTCTTAACATTCTTGTTGCGAACATAGATCTAGGTTTCTTCCTTAAATTAAAAATTATTTTTAAAAAGGGCTCAAATATACGTAAAATATTTCTATGAACAAGAAAAAAATGTAATTTTCAATTTTATTATCATTGCCCTATTAACAATCACTCTGTTCCTGAATTGCACTGATTTTTATAAATTTACTATGTAAATACTATTGTTAAGTCTCATTCAATATGAGCATTCACATTATTAAATAATGTAGAAGACAAACGGAGTTTCCATTTCGTTTTTTAAAATAAAATGTAAACACAACGAATTAATTATTCGCATCGTTTACAATAATACGCATGTGATCGACTAAAATTTTTTATCAACAAAGAATCAAACAGTTGCGCATTAACTGAGACTTAATTACATACATAATAAATTTTCAGATATGATCTGTATAGTGCTAGCAGATTCTATAACATAGTAGAACTATTTACATTGAATATTTTCCTTAATAATAAAATTCATTAATATTTCTAACGCTTTGCAGGAAAATCGATTTAAAATATAAAGTAATTATAAATCAAACTTTGCTCTACACAGATCACAGTATATATCGAGGTTTAGAACGGATTTTAAACGCGGTTCACAGCTGCATACAAACTATTTAAAATATCATTCACTTTTAGCACCACCTTAGGCATATTTGCTATCTTTTGTATCTGCTACTTTTGGCAAAGTAATAGTAACGCTATTGTTACGCAAGTTCACTATTAACAGGCATAACAAAATAGGTCAGCCATTATCCTATATTATTAAAAAGGAGCAATCAAACAAATGGACGGGTTGGTTACTTACTCTACGCGTAATTTAAGTTTGGGTACACGTAAAACTAACGCAGCTTTAAAAGACATGATATTTTTGAGCATCGCGGCTGCTAAATTTGCTCGTGGGGCCTTTTCTCTAAATGTATTTAACGTACAATTTTCTCGTAACTATTTCATTATTGATTAATTAATTTTAAAAAACTTTGAGACTTTTCTCGTCGTAGTCTTTTTTTTACATCTTTTACTTCTTACGAAAATCTACGATAATTATAAAAAGCTTAAGCCCCAAGAACAAAATAGATAATATAATTATTATGATTGCCTCGGCGCACAATATATTTAACAATAACACACTTATTGTGTTCGTTCTGATACACTTTACTCAAAATAATAGTTTTCTTTCCATAATAGATTTCTCTATTATTTACGCACCTGTATCTGTTACTCGTTAAGATATGACTTCTGGTATGGACCAGTCATATCGATAAAAACATTTCAAGTACCTGAATCGATCCTACAAGGATTATAGAAGAATATCATAATTTTCGAGTTTAAATGCCATGATACAACCTTCTAAATCGTTATAATTTATACATACCTAAAGAAAACAATCAATCAGGCATATCAATGGAGACTATAGGTACAACAGGTTTTGTTAGGTCGATCTTCTTGAAATGTTTTTCATTCTTTTCTGAGACCATTGGTTCCGATGGTGGTTGATCTTGTTCACTTCTTGGTTGATAAGAAATATTACCATATTCTTGAAGCAATGGGCATAATCCTAATAAAAAGTGACAAAAGTCTTTCCTAATACCAAACCACCCTAAAATTAATAGCAACATTTAAGTATACAATAATAATAATATTAACATTATTACTATAATGTTTAAGATTTTATAAAAAGCGTTTCTTACATCTGTTTCCTCCTTTTGCATCGAAAGACATGAAAATGAGAGTTATGTGAGATATTAAAAGTGGCATTGCTACCGTAGTATAATTTAATGAAGTATCCCCATCCAATTTATTTGCTATTAATACCTAAAATTTGTTGAAACAATATTAATATAAAATTCACAGATTACTTTGATGCTTCAATGAAAGTTACGGCTCTTACTTGGAACACTAAAGTTGGAACTACAAGAAATGTATATGCTAATGCAGAATTTAAGGATGTCCGCCTTTGTCTGGCATTAATCTGTGGTGTTCTTAATAAAACAGCAGCAAATACTATTGCATATAGAACTGCTACTAAGGATAAGCATAAAAGTGCCCAAAGAGGCACAAATACTACTTCCCAACTCCATGTTACAAAGCCATCTAATCTTAATGCCAAAAAAATAAACTGTAATACATTGACTGCACAAAATAATTCAAGTTCAAATGATCTATCATGTTTTGCAGCCCAGATACAGACCTAAAAATATAAAAATATTTGTATTGTTTGAAAATTAATTTGTATTATTTTTGTATGAAATTCAAAATTACTTACAGCTATTGATACTATAGAAATGAAGATAAGTGGTATAAATACAAGTATCCAAAGATGCCTTTCAGATTCTAATTTATCACATACTAGTAATTCAAACATTAACAAGATCAAATGTAATGCCAAAGTAATTAACATTGCTTTGTAATGTACATAAGCATCTCCTTCTAATCTTGCATGGGGATGTCTCCACCAAACATAACTTCCAACAGTAGCACCCAGAATTACCATACTCTTCCAAAACCATATTGGAATAAAGACAGTCCAATAACTCCATTCAATGAAACCATCCAAGCGAAGGGCAAATAAGATTGTAAATATCATCAAACAAGAGTGTACCAAAAATTTGCTAAAATATAAAGTAAAAGAAATTAATATAATGTCACTTTATCTTTATACATTTTATTTCATTTTTATATATTCATATTACATATTAAATTTAATATTAATATAATTTTTAAATATCTGTTTAGATGTATCAAAACTCACAGTAATATTTAACATGCATGATATTAGATGTTTCTCAAAATAATTACCAAATTTAATAATGGCAATTAACTTATATAACCTTAGTAAAATGTTTCTCTACTATATATAAAACAATTAATTACATTACGAAATTCGAAAGTAAATAAACTTTGAATAATTTATGTTACAGTCAACAATGTTATAAGAATGATAAAATATGCAAAACAGAACGACGAACATTCGCTTAAAATAAATGACCGACCTATTTAAAAGTATATCTTAGATTAAAACGGGAAATATCAATAGAGTGAACTGCCAAAAAGATTTGTTACGATTTAATTCGTGTAGATGTAACAAAGAAATCACATCGAAAATTAAACGATTTAATTTCTACGTATATAAAAATAATACTTATTTTTATTCATCACTTTCTCTTTTCATTATATAAATTCTTATAACCGAAACTTTAACATATTGCATAAATTCACTGTTTATTCGTTTGAATAAAATCTAAATAATCCGCGTGTAAGGTTTTACCTTGGATTGAAATCTTGAAACAATGTTTGTAGATTCATGATTATCAGAAAGGTTTTATAGGCCAACTACTTGATGCAAATCTTCGTGATGACCACCACGTATACATACATTCCAATAAAAATCGCTTCATTTACAACAAAATTTATCACGGAAGAACACAAACGGAAGATTCTGCATTTGTGTCCAAAGAAAAAAATAAACCCTACCGTATTACATGCAAAAATTCGAATTGTACTGAAACTAGCCAAAGGCCAACAGCTGACGACATTCGATATATGTAAATGCAACTTAAACGTTAGCAGGAAACTTCGTACTTGTGTAAAATGCATGTATAAATTAGAATTTGCAAAATTCGTAATTATACATGTTTTTAAAACAATTTTTTACAAATATTTTAATTAATTTTTATATTTTAGTTTTAGCATTATAAGTAATAAGTAATTTAATAATTATCTACTTTGTATTACATTTATAAAAATAAAAAATTTGATGTTATTATTTTCTATGTACTTTTTTTTAAAGCGAATATATCCGATTTAACTTTAATATTATGTCCCTCAAGGCAGCTGCTAGAGTTTGAGGTGTCTAAAGCGAAAATCGACATTATTTGAAAACATTTATAGGTTTTCAAATATCTGTCATTTTATATTACCATGCATTTGCAAATATTAAAACTTCCAAATTTAAAAGTTTGTAAATTAACAATAAATAAATAAAAAAAGTTATGTTGAATATTACATCTTATACAAAATACATCTGTATAGCTACACATTATATAGTTATATAGATAAAAAATTATGTAAGAAGAAACAAAAAAGTACAATGAAGATGTAAGTTGAAAATTTAATTTTTGAATACTATACGATACAATTATAAACAACATATTTTATTTCTTAAATCGAGATTATTCAAAATATAAATATACAAGTGTCAACCAATCAACGCCGACGGATGTATCGCTAATCGATAGAGTGTTCTGCCTGTTTCCGCTTTGAGACAAGCGTGCCTCTTTTCGTGTGTAACCTCAATCATGGCGGTGGGTAAAAATAAGGGACTTTCGAAAGGTGGTAAAAAGGGTGTGAAAAAGAAGATGTAAGTAAATTATAATATCTATTTATTGTATTTTAAATACTTTTTATATAAGAAATGTAATTTTTTGTTTGATATTTTTTACGATGCTTAATATTAAAGTAGATTCTGTGCAGCTGACATTCGAGTGTTCATTTGTATCGCACGTTTAATATCTCGACCCTGTCAATATTCCTGTAAAAAATAACTTGAGATTATCATATATTGCTTACTTTTATATAAGTATTTAGTTAATGTTGTCTTTATGATTCTTTGTTTATGATTTTTATATTTTATTAAGTGCTCTTAAAATATTAAGTATTGTTTTTTTGCTGCCCATATTATCTCTATTAAGTAATATATTTGATTTGTTCAAAAGTTATATATTTTAAATGTAAATTTCTACTTATAAAGTATCATGATTTTATTGAAATATAAATTATATGCAGAGATTGCCATGTTTAACCTCAAAGTGTAATGTAAGTGTTTCAATCCTAACCTAATTTTCTTTGGTTACAGCGTTGATCCATTCACTCGTAAAGACTGGTATGATGTTAAGGCACCGTCTATGTTTACCAACCGTCATGTTGGCAAAACATTGGTCAACAGGACCCAAGGAACAAGTAAGACATTTTAAAATTATTTAAAAAATAAATGAATAGAGAATGTGTCTCAAAGTATCAAATTTCTTACCCTGTTATTTTTCCATTACATGAATTGGTTCTTATTTCTGATACTTAAATATTATTCTTTTATTTTATAGAAATTGCTTCTGAAGGTCTGAAGTACAGAGTATTTGAAGTGTCCTTGGCTGATTTGCAAAATGATGGAGATGCGGAAAGATCTTTCCGTAAATTTAGGTTGATTGCAGAAGATGTTCAGCACCGCAATGTATTGACCAACTTTCATGGAATGGATTTGACTACAGACAAATTGAGATCCATGGTTAAGAAATGGCAGACATTGATAGAAGCCAACGTTGATGTAAAAACCACTGATGGTTATCTTCTTAGAGTTTTCTGTATTGGTTTTACTAATAAGGACCAACTGAGTACCAGGAAAACATGTTATGCCCAACATGCACAGGTTAGTAGTTGCATAATTTAATTCAATTATTCATTTTTGATGGTTGCAATTCAAAGTTCATGAAAGTTGTAAGAGAGCTTTTGTGATTCATGAGATTGCATACAGTAATAGGCACTCGCTTACCACATTATTTTTGGTAAAAGAAATAATGATATTTGATGTTGCAACAATTATAATAGAATTCATGATAATCATACATTATTATATGCACATGAATTTACACATATCTTGGTATGTTTTTGTCTTTAGGTTAAGAAAATCAGACAGAAAATGGTAGACACGATTACGAACGACGTCACAAAGAGCGACTTGAAAGGTGTAGTCAGCAAGCTTTTGCCAGATGCTACTGCTAAAGATATTGAGAAAGCCTCTCAAGGAATTTACCCACTCCATGATGTCTACATTCGTAAAGTACGTATCATTGAGTATTCTGTAACTTACTCTTGAATGTCCTAATAATAATCGTAATGGTCGAGTGTAAATAATATGTATATTACAGGTTAAAGTATTGAAGAAACCACGATTTGAACTGAGTAAGTTATTGGAGCTCCACGGTGATGGTTCAGGTAGCAAGAGCGAAGAAGTTGGTGAAACTGGCTCCAAAGTTGATAGACCAGAAGGTTATGAACCACCTGTACAGGAATCCGTTTAAGGGAGTAAAATTCTCTTTAATTATTTGATATAAATAAAAGCCACGTTCCAGTGCGGATACTGTTTTCAATTTTATTTTCTCTACCCTGATATGTATTTTGTAGTTGTAAAGGAACATAGAAATAATTCGACAAAATTTGATTTTGATTGTAAATGTTTATTATTGAAAAAATAGTCTTTTATAGTACAATATTTAATTTGTTCAAATAAGCTAATAGTTCATAAAAATAAAAAGAAATCGTAGTTTATTTGGTCATCTTACGGTACAAAGGTACTAAAAATACTGTGAAGTAATGTGTGATTAGCGCAAAAGCGTCCGTTTAGTATATGACCAACTTCCTATTAACAGCGCCCTAAAGCATTCGCTCCAGGACGCCAGTATATAGATTAGTAGTACGAAGAAAAGTATTTTTGTAATCACATCAACCCAGTACATCCTAAGATTATAAAAACATAAAAATAATTTTTACATTACAAGTTTGAAATAAGAAGGATTATTGGAAAATAATTATACACATATAGCTTACAATTTCAAATGCCTTCGAGCAGCTGGCAAAGTTTCAGGCGGTTCGTTTAAAATATAAATTCTTGCTGCTCGTATGCATGTTTCAAAATACTCATCTATGTCCATATCTTCACCGTGTATTTGATACTTCTTATACTCTATAGGATTTAGTTTGTCTCGTATTTCATATATATTCTTATTTTCGAAATCCCATTGATTGTTAGCATAATATTCGAATACTTCAAAACCTTTTTGTATACGACGTTGTACCCGACACATGCTATGCAAAATCATTTTTTACAGTCATTTAATTACTTTGATTTAGAAACAATTTACTACAGTAGAGTTGCGCTATATTAGCCATCGACGAAATTTCTAAATTTGAGAATTTTATATTTGGAAATTACGTTATAGTAGTGGAGGAATGCTATTACTGTGCACAAGGATCTGTATGAAGGCGTAACTCGCCTAACGAACCAAATAAATGGGAGCTATATAACGAGACTCCACTGCACCAACAATTAAAAACTTGCGAGTAATTGAATCCATTATATACTTACATTGGTTTATAACCTGCAAGGAAAATAAGCGAATCTATGAGGTAGGCTGGTATCATGTGGAACAAAAACACACATATATTATGTATCAGTCTTGATTTCTTCATACTTCCACCTGGATACCAAACAACTCCATTTAAAGGCACTTTTTCTGTGATTTTTCGCCCACGTGCGATAATTTCTGCCCAGGATACCTAAAAGTATCTATATTACAGTGATTGTTCTTGATAAACAGAACAGGAAAATATATTTAAGTTTTTAAAAGTAGTTATTCACTTTGAACTCGCTGCTACTTGTAAGATTGTAAACTCTCTTTTCATGATCTTTGAGGTAGATGAAATTCCAAGAACTGGCGAGAATTGCATTCACTGCAATATCAACAGGTAGATAATCTGCATAACCATTTTCGTTGCAGTACATTGTTCGTATAACACCTTTCCCAGCTGCAATTAATAGTCCTGTAGGACCATTGATGTTATCCGTCCACCCAGGAATAGGTTCTTTCCATACAGGTATGACTATACTAGGTCTACA
This sequence comes from Megachile lagopoda, assembly GCA_036983795.1. Taxonomy (NCBI): domain Eukaryota; kingdom Metazoa; phylum Arthropoda; class Insecta; order Hymenoptera; family Megachilidae; genus Megachile; species Megachile lagopoda. Next base: position 11,884,851 of record CM072800.1, read on the forward strand.
GTTGAAAAGTTCTTTGAGATTGAAATATATCCATCACTTTACACAAATATTAACGAGTTCTCTACCTTAGTATGATTGCTGGAATGTGTGACATTGCTTCATTAACAAGACCTTCTGACAAGGCTTTGGTAAAGGCATATGTATTGGGAAGATCTCCTAAAATTTTATCTGTCATAGCTTCAACGACTTCGTCATCCATCCATTCAACACATTTGATTATTTTATGAGGATCTGCAGGTGGAGGATATGGTTTTTCTCCTAAGACCTAAACATGATTGTGCGTTTAATAGAGAGTGCCACATAAGATAAAAAAATAGTAAAATTCTGTCGTCGATTCTTAATAGTTACTAATTACAGTAGAAACTATACTTTTTCTTCGAGATGACAGTATGCTGTACTAATATGAGCAAATAATTTCAAGTGTTTCATCTCTTTAGCTAATTCTAACATTTGCTTTGTGCCACGTGTGTTCAATAATACTGCCTTCTTCAGTAACTCGTCAAATCTGAAAAAGAAAAGATTAGTAATGAAATCAATCCATTTAATAATCTTTAATAATAGTTTCTCGTTTATTTTAGTTTATCCCACGTTACCGTACTGTGGCGGCTCCATGGTACACGATGTTAATCTTCTCGCAAAGCATTTGTTTATCTTCTGGGCTTAGTCCAAGTCCTGGCAACGATACGTCTCCGTTTACGACTGTTACTGCTCTGCGAAGTTCTTCCGCACCTCTTTTCTGTTTAACTTGCTCGAAAAGCTGAAAATATCGATTCCTAGATCATATTAGTTTAAAATTACTCGTTGAATTTTACAGTAAATCAATTACATAATCTTTGTATAGTGTTAGATTCTTTTTTTATTAGACTGTGTAGCTCTTTGATTTATTTACATAATGTTACGTCACGTTATACGCAGATAGGTTTCTCTAAGGAAAATGAATAGAAGAAGGTGGCCCTACCATTCAATATAATACTCTACAATTATCACGCATTGTATACAGTCGAATTCTTATTTTATAATTCGGAAGTAGTTTAATTTGAAAATTGAAAACTTTTTAATTTAAAAACGTAGAAATTTGAGAAGTTTAAAAATGTTGGCAATCTGAATATCCACTATTCATTAGTTTACTCGAGTGGTCAGTTTCCTTTTTTAAAGCGATCCTAGATTGTATAATGAAATTATAATATAATAAATTAAAATATGAATAAACTTCATTTCTTGCCTTTCTTAAAAATTTAATGCTATTTTTAAATTAGTATAAATCAGTGTAGCAATTGAACGTGTGGACAAACTTGTTTTCAGGTATTTCTTAAGCATTTAACAGATGCTACGTTTATATGGGCGTAAACCAATGTTAAAACGTATGCATTAAAAGGTGAAAGTGTGATGCTTTCTTTTTTGTATTTTGGAATATATTTTGATTTTTAGCGATAAAATTATAGAATGATTGAACTATTCTTGAGCTTAATTTGAGCTTATTGTATACATATTGCCTGTAATTTTTGTTCTAAATTTTTCTGTGTTAAATTTTTACACATTTTATCACTTAAAAATGAATCGTATCTTCAATTAAAAAAAGAAAATCGCCAAATTTTGATTATATAATATAGTTAGTCTAAACCATCATTTCGTTAGAAAATCAAAGTGGACAGTTGATTTAATGCAAGAGCAAATTCTTCTGTCAACGTTACATCAGTTGTGCGTGCGTATTAGTGTGTTACAACGGGATCCAACAGCCACCGGCTCGAAAGATGTGACATAACACATCGTCACAAGAACTTTCACCGTGTATAAGGTTTGATAATAATAACATTGGACGTTATGTCTATATAGGAGGCCTTGACTTCGTTTCTCACACTTTTATTCCGTAAAATAATCACGAAACAAAATAGTGTATTTTGATTGTAAAGCGTGAATCATTCTTCCACGAAGTATCTCATCACTTGTGGAAGAATGCGGGAAGAATTTAGGAGGAATTTAAGAGTCTATGGGGAAATTAGGGAATCGAGGACAATCTAGGACTCAGTTATATAGAACATACCAAATGTTTGGGACTTACAAATTTTGCAATTTTGGAATTTTAAATTTCAGAAAATTGGAACTTTGAAATTTTGAGATAGCTGATGGATCGTTATCGAGAAGGACCATTAGCAAACGGGTAATTTTGTGGGTTTCTTAGCATTCTAACATTTTCTTCTCAGATGTAGGAGTCTAGGGGTATATTGTGGTCGATGATCTAGGAATATAAGTATCTAGATATCTCATAATTTAGGAATATCTCTATGTAACAGACATATGTTTCCTAATAACTAGATTCTTCATATTACCTAACTTTTTCTTAAGTGTTTTTTTTTTTAATATTTCGTAAAAAGTACGACTTTATGTAATACTTTGTTCTTTAGAATTAGGCCAGGCAGAATTCCCGTGCTCAGAATGTGGGATTTCGACCAAGAAACCCGTTTGCGTATGTACAAGTGGTTCTATTACTTTTTCTTCATACTTATGTAATACCGTCTGTACGCTTAGTTCAAAGCGAATTGTCTGTTCATAACAGTATTGGACATCATAAAAAAATTGTAGTAAAGTTACATGTAAACACGTTGTCTTACAAATTTAACTTGAAGAGTTATTTGAAAGATCATTTTGGTACTTACCGGAGAATTGAAAATTTCTTCTATACGATGCTTTGGATCCTTGTTCTTTTTTGATCTGACCAACAGGTAAAGTTGCTGCGTGACCGGTATACATCTGAGAAATTTCTCGACAATGACTTTTCCCACGAAACCAGTGCCACCGGTAATTAGAATGTTCTGATCTTTGAAGGTTTCCAGTATTCTGTCAGGAATCTCCTCCACTTTCGATTCAGCCATGATTCTTTTATTTTATGCTCTATAACCGGTAAACGAAAAAAGTCATTAATTAAAAGCTGTACGTTTCAGGTGTTAGACAATAATAAGCTTAACAACGAATACAAAGAAACTTTTTTATCGTATTCAGTCAGTAAACCAATGAACTGCATCTATAAATATTAAATCGGAAATAGCATTGCGATTGGGACGGAAGTTGCAGCAGTGTTCATGAATATTTCGAAAGAACCCTCGCGAATGACAGTAATCTTTCCTATTAAAGACTTGTCGAATAAATATGCATACAATATGTCGTGCTGCATAATTTTTTGTCTATTCATTTCGAACGGAAAAATAACGCGCGATTTATATCGGCTATTTTTCTAGAGCAACAGAATTGACACAGCGTGTAATTAACAAATTGTGGTTATGAGTTCAATGTACAGTACTGTATACTTTACTTAAATACCTTGAGACGTAAACTGCACAAAATTATTAGAAAATATTTAGGGTAATTACAGTTTTAGCAAATAACGTTTGAACAATTATAGATTTTGAAATTCAAATTAAAGACTTGTAAGCCGCGAAGTACGACATCGACTAATCAGATGTCAGTATTTTTGGACCACTCATAATCGAGGATTTCAAATTATGGTGTCCTACAATTGGTTCGGAAAAATTGATCTGACCAATCTTAACGCCTAACGGATAACCCGGTCACGTGATCGGCTCTACGAAACAAAAGACGCGAAGAGGTCGAACAGTTTGAATTTGAGTGTCGTGGGAGTATGTTGAGACAATGAGTGGTGTAAATAACGCGAGTGAAATAGTTATCTGTGTCGTAATTACAGTGAAATTCAATTGTGTTGACACGCCTGGATGATCATAATAATACAGCTTCAACAATCTACAAATCCAGTTCTGTTTACTTCCATGATTGCAGATCTCAATGTTTGCAGAATGTGGGGCACGATGGCACGGTATTTACGTTCTATTGTTTGTGCATGCTTTATGTAGTTTGAAGTAATACATAGTTTCGAAAATATTCAACAAACGTACACATAATAATATTATTATGCTACATGAATCTTGGCAAGTCACGTATCTGTCGCTTTTATTCGTATAGAATGAATCAGCATACGAAATAGGTTAGTCGTTTACATTTAACGAGGATCAACATAAAATTCTCTTCGTACCAAAACAACCTTATGTTTGTTAGATACCTTTCAAAAGGCGATTCTCAATTCGATGCTTATCTGTGTAACATTTTTCAAACTGATTAGTATTTCTTGCAAATTATCTCAAGTATACAGATTTAAGAGGAAGATAAATTAAATGATTAAATATCAGTGAATTGAAATACTTTCGATTTTCTAAAAGCATGAGCACTTTTTCGTAAGTTATTTTTAGAAATAAATTTGATCATTTCGAATTCGTTGGTTTGCACAGTAATCAAAGTAAGCCAAGGTGTATGTGTAAAATAGCAAGATAATTCAATTTGGTCTCATCGACCAACGTAAATAACGCGAGTATGAAATTACGCATATAGCAAAATTCTGAGTATGAAATTCCATACGCAACAAAATCTCAACTGTGAAATTTCACCGGTATCGAAGACGCAAATACTTAGAACTCCGTGCGTAACTTCATACATAGTGAAGTCCCAAGCGTAGAACTTCACGCAACAAAATTCGGAGAGTAAAATTTCGTTTTACACAGCGAAGTTTCAAGCGTGAAATTTCACGCATAAAAAGTTCAAAGCGTGAAATTCCACAGACAGAAAAATCCCAAGTGCAGGATTCAATACTTGAAATTTGATTATGCGTGGAATTCCATGCTTGGGATTTCCCAATCTGTAGAATTCGACGTCTAGGATATTTTTGTTTGTAAAATACCAGATTTTGGTTTTTGCTGCATAGGGAATTCCACACTTGCAACACCGAAGCAAATCATATATGTGCATAATAATATATTACAGTTCATTGTAATTTAAAATAATTTTTTATATCTTGCAAAAAATGAAATTTGTCAAAACATGTATATTTAAACACCGTTATGTCGAGTCAACCGCTACAGCCAAGGGCAAGTAGAGGTTTTTCGGTTATCGTGACAATTTGATGCATCGTCTCGATATTTTTATAATTTATGTACTATTCTGCGGTCCACCACTTGATCATCAATTATATAAATATGAATCAGACGAGTATATTGCGTTAATATTAACCTGTTCGTCTTAATATTCAGCATTAATTTAATCTATTTTTAAAATTCATTTGAATAAGCAATATTAAATTTGTATTTCAACAGATTTTAAATACGGTTTTAAAACTGCTTCTAAAATATGAAATATTAGGTTTTCTTCAGTTTATAATAATTGTAAAAGTTAATTTGCTAACGTTAACGTTATCTCCACTTCATGTCTATTTTTCTTAACGTATGCATATTTATGTCCGATTTACATTCAGACATCGAAATGCTACTCATTCTATTTGACACGCTCGCGTTAATATTTAATACCAATAACCTCAACGAGTTAATTATATAATTCAAGTTATGTTTTCTTTCTCTTTAAGCAACAAATGTAACGACTTTTATACAATGAAATCTGCATAGAGAAAACAATATTATAGTTATGCAGATGTTTCTAGAATGTTGCAATAGACTTTACGGTTATACGAAGACGTAATATCGCATAGATAAAGAAACTGGAACGACAGAAATACAAGTTGACCAGTTTGAAAAGATTTTTGCAATGATTATGTTAATAAATAAGCAATTTCACCCAGTAGATTTTTCTTACAATTAAAAAAAAATTTGACGTTTAATTGATGACGCACCCATTAAAATTTTGTTTTTTAATTAGAGTTGAATTTTTGTTATATAACTATTAGAATGTAATACCAATTAAAAAAAAAAATGGTATAAAATACAATACAAATAGTAACATGCGTAATGTGTGTTGCAATATTTTAGTGAATACTAATAATTTATAGCGTTCAAATTTTGTACATAAACTTCCATTACTGAACCCTATTGAAATATACAGAACATGTTCTAAATTTCGCGTTGCCTTCTCACCCGTTTAACATTTATTGTGGATTCGTATAATTTGACATTTGTTGAAAATTTCGCACTTACGATTAATAGTCGTAATTCAGTATTTTGTGCTTTTAGTATATTTGATACCTGATAGTTTTGATGATTTAGTATCAAGTATTTTATATTGGTATTCAGTATTTTACTGGTATTCGGTACTGTTAGTATTCAGAGTCGAATATATGGTATTGTACATATACGGTGCTAAGTATTCGGTATTCTAGGAATTCAAAATCCAGTATTCAGTATTCTATATTCTTAATATTTCGAAATCTATCCGTCCCAAACGTTCTCGACATTGTCTGTTGTCAAAATGATCGATAAAGGATGCTACAAGTTTATATAATCAGATAACAACATAAAGAAGCAGAAAGAAAAAAAGTAAAATAATGATATTCTGAATAATTTCAAAACTATTTATGCAAAATGTCACATGTATAGTCAGATGTATTCTCGTTTATCATCAACGAAGATAAACGTTAGAAATTAAATCTGCTGCAGTTGCAAAGTCACGCAATACACAAGTTGAATCATTCTATTACATATCGTAAAATACTGTTTATTCTTACGTTCTCGTATTGCTTCATTTAGAAAGTTTGTTATTCGTTGCTCTGAATGGTTCAAACTACACACAAAATAGAAATTTCTGTTAAAACGAACTCATTATTTGAATTTAAGATCGTTTTAATACCCCTGTTATCAAATGGCGCGTTTCCACCATCGATCAGTAGGTGCCTCTACAAATCACCTTGCAAATCACTATTCTAAACGTAACGTCTGCTATATACGTAAAGGTCAATATTATATACATATAGTAGAACCTCGTTATATCGCCACAATTTGTCGCCGATTGACCACCGTTTCTAAACTTGTTAATTTAGTAATTTGGAATCTTAGAAAGTCGAAAATTGTGTAGATCTCAGAATCTAGGGATTTCTGGGGATATGAAAATCTGGGGGGTCTAGGGATTTTTGAACATTTTTAAATTCGCGAATTTGGACATTTAGGGATTTGAAAATTTTGGAATTTGTCATTTTTTAAATTTGGGGAATCTAGGGGTTTTTGGGAACACAGGAATTTGAGAATGTTATTTTTGAAATTTGGAGATTTAGGGAACTTTGGAAAATTCAAGTTTGCAATTTTTTAAATTTGGGGAATCTAGGGAATTTTTGAAATATGGGAATTTGGGAGATTTATGGGTTGTTGGTAATATTGAAATTTATGAATTTAGGAGTTTTGAAATTTAGAGATTTGGGAATTCGAAGGTTGGGAACTTTCTAGGGATTTTTGGGACCTTGAAAATTTCTGATCTTGTAAATTTGCAATTTTTTGAAGTATAGGGATTGGGAAATTTTTAGGAAATTAAGAATTCGGAAATTGCGAAATCCCCAAATTAGGAATTTGGATTTTTGGGGATACATATACTTCAAAATTTGAGAATTTGGAAATATGGAAATTTTGCGATTTGAAAGTTTCGGAAGCTGAAATTTTGACAATTTGGAGACAGATAATTCGAGACTTCCGGAAATTGAAAGATTAGAAATTTGTAACATGAAGAATACTAGATATCTAATCATGCAGTCGTGTTTGTCACGCACGCAGTAAATTGTAGTCAATTATACATATTTATTATCTCTTTTTACATCGCCGCGCCATTCATTAAAGATTTCAAACGCGTTCAAGCACTATCATAATAGAATCTGACATCTGCCATGAATGTAGTAAAAAGTTCTTGCTCTGAATAATGCTTACGTCAATTGTTTTTTCTTTGTTGAAATTGATGAATTGATCGTATACGTTCTGAATAATTTATTCTATTTTTACTATTTACAATTGATTTAATTTACATATTTTTTAGACATTGTATTAGGCATAAATATTCATTGGTTAATCTTGTAATGTTATGACAATATATACCCTAAGCAGGTAGTTGGAAGTCTTATTTTATTCTATAAAGTTTACCAGCTTTCTACTTACTGAACTTAACCCACGTTTCACCTATATTTTACGCATTTCAACATTTCAACGAACGTATAATCGTTCTTAATGTATTAACTACGTCACGTTAAAAAAATTCTCGAGAGGAAAATTAAGGTGGTCCTTTTAATATTTTAGTTGCTCGATGACGTAATCAGATTATGTATATTCAGTAAGACACATATTTTAAGACGCAGTCATTTTTCTTATTCAGTTGGAAGCAGTTGTGACAAATATTTACGAGTATGCTCAACAGGAAAAATTATATATATGAAATTTGTTTTATTTTTGTACTACACAAATTATTAAAACAATTCAATCAGTAAACTAAACAATATCAAAACTAATGATAAATGTGGTGTTATGTTGAACCACAAGTTAGGTTTAAGTAAGTTTAAGCTTCATTCGTGTAAAAGTATCTGTGTAGAGATAAGGACTGTGATTATCGATATCCTTAATCAATATCGTTTATTAACATTAATAAACATCAATGTATCGATAAATATCAATGCGTAACTATCGATAACTTTCGGTTACATTGAAATGTCGATAATTCGATACATCGAAAATATTAAGATGTCGTTAAGGCAGGAGCGATTTAAATAGTATTCAATTTCTAAATTCCCAAATGTTTGAAATTCCTTAATTTTTGGATTTAAAAATTTTGGAAATTCCCAAGTTTTCAAAATTAAAACTTTCCCATATATTTTACTCTACAATTTCCTAAATCCCCAAATTTTCGAATTTTTAAATTCTCAAAACTCAATTGTTAAAACTTCAAATTCTCAAATTTTTAAATTCCCAAAATTCTAAATCTCAGATCCACAATTTCCTAAATTCCTAAATCCCTAAATTCCCAAATTTTTACAAACGACTCCTCGCGATATTTTCGATCTATCGTTATCACCAACGAATCGACAACGACAATCGATAGTCACATTTTAAGTACAAATCTGTGAACGCCGCGACCAGTTTCCTTCGTGACAGATTCGAAACGTTTCAAATTCTATCACCGGTCACAAATCTCACAGCCGGTGTTAAAACGCAGAAAGAAAATCGCTGGTAATTCGAGGACTTACGGAACGAGCGAGAATTCCTCGGTCCTGGTTTTATCCGAAATGCGAGCAACAGCACAAACCGAGTGGATTGTTGAACCGAACGAAACGAAAGCACGATCGACAGTAAGAGTGATCGTATAGAGCCGATCGGTGGTGTTACTCGGATGGTGAGACCGGTGCAGACTGAGAAAGCATAACGCTGGCCCAATATTTTCCTGGACGCCTCATCGTCGCTCGATGCAGGGCCGTATTCACTTTCGTTTGTCCGTACCCCTCTCTACCGCCATTCGCGTCACCGTACAAACTTGTTTTATTTTGTATCACGCAATTTATGCGATCCCCGTTTCTCTTGTAACGCGTTACAACTTCGTGTCCAAGGACAATTTTCATTAATCAACGACCAATTAAATAGGCATACTGATAAGGAACATGTATCAAGTGCAGTACGAATAACTCATGCCGAATGTACTGCGATATATCAATTAACATTCATCATTTGCACCATCTGAAATTTGTATATGAATTTATGTCCTTGAACCGTGGAATATGTGTTCCGAATTTCACTTTGCTTTCTTAGTTGCTTAACATGGTTGGTCCAATTCAATATTATTTTTAACTTTGCATTCATAATATGGGTAATGTTCATATTTGGGTACTTGGTAGTTTTAGTATGTTTGGTACCCGGTAGTTTTGATCATTATGGTACTTGATACTTTAGGGATTTAGTGAGTATTGATTATTTTATATCGAGTACTAGGTGTTTCATACTTTTTATATGCAATACTATTTGTATCCCATATTTTTTGTACTCGGTGGGGTGATTTAGAAATTCGGTATCGAGTATTTGGTACTGTAAGTACAGTACGTACATTTATGATCTTCGATGTTTACTTCTTTTTAGCTCACTAGCCTTATATAATAGTCCTATTAGGCATATTATATAATGGTCTTATCAGATGAAAGGACAAGTTACGCTCTTCTGCATAATTGCTTTCATGTAGTACTAGTCACGTCTAATAACTTGATGAATCAATAGAAACCGCATCGTATTCGTTTTACAATTTGCCACGGCGCTTGCAGAGTATTTTTTAAAGATTAATCGACTTGGGTATCAATAGTCAAGTTTTTAAATTTTTGAACACACTGGTCAGTATATTCCAGAATAAATAATAATGATGCGAAGAGTGAAAGAGCAGATAATGTTAAGAGTAATGCCACAGAATGGGTTACGTGATCAATTGATGCTTGAATAATCAGAAAACTCAATCATTCGTAAAATAACGGCTAAACAGAAGATTGCCAAAACTTACTAGCCCTTTGGTCAATTATATAACCTGACGCAACTTGTTTCGTAGAATAAAGAAAGTTCTTTACTTGAAAGAAAGCTATTTCCATCTGTGTGTTTCGTGAATTGCTCAATCTGCGATTAACGACGCACTGGTAGCGAACTGGCCAGACGTCCATAGAGAAACTGATCATGTGGGAGAAGGAACCTCATCCCGGATGGATTCGGAGATTTTTCGGATTTGGGGGTTTTAGGGTTTTTGGGTTTTTGAGAATTTGGGGTGTGGACATTTGGAGAACTGAAAATTTGGGGATTTGGAGATTTGGAGATTGGGAGATTTGGGGATTTGGGAATTTAGAGATTTGGAGATTTGGAAATTTGATGATTTGGAGATTTTGAGATTGGGAGATTGGGAGATTGGGAGATTGGGAGATTTGGAGATTTGGACATTTGGGAATTTAGAGATTTGGAGATTTAGGAGTTTCGGGATTTCGAGATCTAGGAATTAGAAGATTTGAAGATCTGGAAATTTGGAGATGTGGAAATTTGGAGATTTAGGATTTTAGGGATTTGGAGATCTAGGAATTAGAAGGTTTGAAGTTCTGGGAATTTGAAGATTTGACAACTTAAAAGTTTGGGAATTTAGAGATTTGGGGATATGGAAATTTGGAGATTTAGAGATTTGGAGATGTGGAGATCTGGAACTTTGGAAATGTGGAGATTTAGGAATTTGGACATTTGGAAATTTAGTGATTTGGAGATTTGAAAATTTGTAAATTTGGAGATTTAGAGATTTGCAAATTTGTAAATTTACAAACTTGAAGATTTAAGAACGTTTGAGATCTAAAAGATTTGAGGATCTCCAGGATTTGCGATTTTTAAGCTTTGGGGATTCGGTGAAAGTAAGTAAAAGGAATAATACAGTAATTAATTAAACTGTAAGGTTATGTTCTCTACAGTTGAATAAGATGTACCGTGCATTGCAGTTTATAATGAATTGCACTTTAAAACTCATTATTTTTCGTACAATATCACTGACGTAATATACTTTCGATTTTTAATCATGCCGATCGAAAACACAAGATCGGCTCTTCTTTTCTTGAAACTTGATAGAAAAAAGTGTCTCATACTTTCGCTGAGTCAGTTTGAAATAAGATTCCCCTCGATGACAGGGATATTTCAAAATGACTCAAGGACAAGAACGTCGAGAACAAGAATTTTATTGGAGGCAAACGAAAATTCCAAAAAAACATTGAAGTGTAAATTTCATAGTTTTTGTCTCTTAACTAAATTGCATCTATCATTCCTCTCATGAAGTATGGTTTTACGTTCATTATAACCTTTTAAAAATTACGAAACACAATTATAGTCTACAGATCATTTGGTGAGATTGACGTTGATTTGTGTTATGAACAAATTTTTTATTTTGGAACTTACATGTTTATAAAATTGAATTATATAAAAATTCCAAAGTCAGTGATTTTTAGTCTTGCAGTTTTAAAGTTGTAAATTTACAAATTTCTCAGGTCTCAAATTTATATACACTCAATTTTTTAGATAAGTAACAAATTTTTTATAGTTTCAAATTCTTAGTTCTTTAATTTCTGTAATGCTCAAACTCTCAAATTTTCAAATTTTCAAGATCTCAAATTCCCAAATTCTTAAATGCCCAAATTCTCAAACCATCTATTTACAAATCCTCAAATTTCCAAATTAGAGTTTGCAAAATTATCAAAGTCCCGAATCTCAAGTCCCAAAATACTTAAATTGTTAAATTTTCATATCATCAATTTCAAAATTTCCAAATACGCAAATTTTCGGATTTCTAAATCCCCAAATGCTCAAATCTCGAAACTTCAATATCCCAAATTCCAAAAACTTTAAATCCCAAAACCCCAAATTTTTCAATCTCTAAATCCCCAAATTCTCTAATCTCCAAACTCCAAAATCTCTAAATCATCAAGTCCCAAAATACTGAAATCTCAAAATTCCCAAACCCCAAAATTTCCCAATTCCAAATCTCAAAATCCCTAGATTCCTCAATCTCCAAATCCTAAAATCCCCAAATTCCCCAATCTCCAAACCCCAAAATCCCTAAATCTCCAAGTCCCAAAATTTCCCAATTCCAAATCTCTAAATCTCAAAATCCCCAAATTCTCCAATCTCCAAATCCCAAAATTCCCAAATTCTCCAATCTCCAAACCTCAAAATCTCTAAATCACCAAGTACCAAAATTCCCCAACCCCAAAATTTCCCGATCCCCAAATCTCCAAATCTCTAAATTCTTAAGTTCCAAAATTCCGCTGCTGAACAATTTCATTATTTCAGTAACCACCTTTCCGCTTTCTCCCCGAGTGTTAACAACATGCTAATTTTGTTATTTACAAGACTGCTACGTTGTGTCGCTAATACAAAACGTATTTGTAGTTACATGATTAATTCTTTTGACGGCTTCAAATAAGCTTAAACGGAGAAAAGAAACGCAGTACACCGTAATGAGAATATACATTGAGCTAGCAAATCTAATTGACAAACCGCCTCCCTGTGTTGACATTTAAAAATGTCGAAATCCTCCTATATCTTTTTCTCGTTCGTGTACATAAGTTCGCATAATCTCTTCCGCGAAATTTTGTATCCTCCGAACATTACTCGTGTTTAAATACGCTCGATGCAACCTATGAAACCATGAAAAGAATTTTGTTAAACATACTTGTACTTTGTCCATTGTTAATGCCATTTGTTGACCGAATCGCAGCAATAAAAAATTTTTATTTATCTTTTAAACTTCCGTTAGGAACTTAATTGTTAAGGATACAACGGGGATTTCATCGTTTTCGAAACAGTTTCTTTTATTACGATATTTTTAGTCGGAACGTTATTTCTTAGACAAAAAATGAATTTTAAGGAAGAATAAATTGCTAGTAGACTGAATGCAGTCGAATAGTTGTTAACAAATATATAAGTTAATAAATATACATAATTATATAACAATGAATGCAATAATCATTATGATAAATATTTTTTGCAGTTTCTGCCTTGTAATAATTAAATAAGGAAAGTATGCAAATGATGAATATGTGTCTCACTGATTTTCACTTTCATAAAGATCAAGGATGTAGATATGTCAGTGCATATGTAAAAGAATAATTATTAAACCAACAAGATTCTACAAAAGTAAAATAACATGAACAAGTATACAAGACAAAGAGTCAATGTCAATATTAAAATTTAAATGTATACTTTATTATTATTTACCATTTATTAATTTGAAAGCTAAAATTGAACTCGATATTTGGTAGTCTATCTTAAAATAACAAATGATAGAAATAACCACCATCAATATGTTTAGTATTTAATATTTAACACTTTTATGTTCTATTTTAAGATTAAGAGATCGTATACACGTTACTGGGATACCCTGTAGTTGTGCATATTTAAAATTCTAATCCCGATAAAGTGGACACTCGTTCCTCAGTGTCAATGACAACACTTTTAGTGCTAACAAAAGAGTACCTGTTAAAGAAAAATAATACGTAGAACGAGGGTCAGAGAGTGAGAGCGGCGAAAAAGTGAGAGTGAAAACGAAAGCGGTAGGAGAAAGAATGGAGGAATACGCGTGTTCACGAGTAAAGAAAAAAATATGGATTTCGACATTCCATATTACGTGTTCTTTACGTAGCATGCAACTCTGGGACAACACGTGATTGTTCATATTAGTCTACGGTTTGTTTCATGGGGAATTCCAATCCTTTCATTTGTACATAGTATAATCTGACAGTTCGAAAGTTGGACATTTTTCATGTTTATAAATGCGCTACTTCGACAACTTGCATATTTTGAGATTTAAACGTCTGGGGATATATGTAGAAACTTGCAACTTTTGTGATCTGCAGATTTGGGGGTTTAGCGGTATGGGAATTTAGGGAGTTTGGGATTTAGAGATCTGGGGATTTAGTGATTTGAGGTTTCCGGAATTCGGGAGTTTGGGAATAGAGGGATAGGGGGATAGGGGAATTTGGAAATTTGGGAATTAAGGAATTTGGAAGATTGGAGATTTGGAATTTTGGAAATTTGGAAATTCAGGAGATTAGGGATTGGGGAATTGGGGAATTTGGGCATTTGGGAATAGGGGAATTTGGAAATTTGGGAATTAAGGAAATTGGGAGATTGGAGATTTGAAATTTTGGAAATTTGGGAGTTCGGAAATTGGGGAATTTGGGCTTTTGGGAATAGGGAAATTTGGGAATTAAGAAATTTGGGAGATTGGAGATTTGGAATTTTGGAAATTTGGGAGTTTGGGAATTTAGGAATGTAGGAAATTGTGAATTTGAAAGAATAGAAGATTGAAATATTGGAATTTTTGGAATTTAGGAATATAGGGATTTTGAGAATTAAAAAAGGAAGTTCATAGATTTGGAATTTTAGCCTCCAAGAATTTGGAAATTCCTAAATTTGGATATTTGAATCTAAAAAACAGTAGTCACATAATTGCAGTAGGTATTTTTCCACTGTACAGTGCTGTAAGAAAGTAGTCGAAAACTGTATAATATTGGATTAGTAATTACAACATTGATGTGTTTAGTTTCTCCACTACATTAATTTCTTTATTTTTCAAATACGTTCAATACAAATTACAAATATATGGCATTGATGAAGTATATTTGAGATAATCCTTCATCACTATTATAGATTATTAATTGCAAATATTAAAGAAAATGTATTACCTCATTGAGGTAAAGTCAACGTTATTTCGAATCAGGCTTGGACAAATTTTATTTAAAACAAAATACGTAAAGAAGTAATTTTATATTAACTTGTTCGAATCATTAAATCAATTTTATCAAAGGAATTATTGGAAAAAATAAAATTATTTTTAATTATTACTTACATGCGAATGAATGTATGTATGTAAATAACAGATCAGCTATAGTGCATCATTATTAAAATACAAATAAATTGAAACGCGATCGTATTGATTGTATTTAAACAATATCCCAGCCTATTTCAAAGATGTACCTAAATTTCATTCACTTCGAATGCTGTCGTAGTGATTATCTTGTTCGAATTTATCCACGAATAAGCGAACCAAATGAACAGCATTGTTAAACCGATCTTGAGGATCCAATCGGCGTAATAGAGATACCTCATAACTTTGCGTGCACGAGGCAAAGTCGATGGATCGTCTTTTAAACAATATTTTCTTGTACCTAGAATGTATTGCAGCATATAAGTGTCCCAGTTGATCACAGTTGTGTCCATGAAGAACTCTTCTCTGTCGGAGGGGTTCAACTCGAGTTCCAGTGCTTTCATACGATCTTGTCTGAAAAGTTATGAATGATAAGAAAATTTGATGAAGTTGGGTTGTGGAGTACACATGTAGGTTGTGGAGTACGCATGTGGGTTGTGGAGTACACATCTCAGTTATGGAGTACATATGTAGGTTGTAAAGTACATATGTGGGTTGTGGAGTACATATGTGGGTTATGAAGGATATACGTGGGTTATGGGGCACATGTGTAGTTTTTTGAAGTACATATGTGGGGTGTGGAATACATATGTGGGTTGTGAAGTACGTATGTAGATTGTAGAATACATATGTAGGTTATAAAGTGCGTATGTGTAGCTTGTGAAGTACATACGTGATTTATGGAGTACATATGTAGCTTGTGAAGTACATATGTGAGTTATGGAGTACATATGTAGGTTTTGGAATACATAAATGGGTTGTGAAGTACGTACATGTGTTATGGAGATAAGATGATTGAGATGAGAGAATACAGAAGAGTATAATGTTTGTTGAGGATATAGTATTATATTATTATACTGTATAATTACCTGAACACCCATTCTTTGGTGGTATAGTATTTGACTAATTTGACACCATTGTTAACTTTATGCTGTATATTCACTAAAAACGGTTTGTTCCCACTTAGAACCATTAAACCGTCGATCAGAAATGCAGGTAGATATTGGAACAAAATTATCCGAATATAGTGATAGAATTTCGACGTCGTCAGACTTCCACCTGGATACCAAAGAATTCCTGAAACACATGTTTTCATTGAAATTAAAAAACATAGACGTTTCAAAGTTTTAATTTTTCCACTTCCCAACTTCGAACTTTTAGCAAGTATTTGATTACCTGTGAAGGGATACTCTATCGTGTACCTTTTCCCAACATCCACAGCGAAACGCCACGAGAGTGGATTCTCAAGTGCATTAGTAACGTTCATGAATATCGGTTCCGTTATCTTTTCTCTTCCAATTTTCCACGCAAAAACGATTATCGCGTTTATCGCCATATCACAAGGTATCACATTTAATACGTAATCTCCATTGCACAGCATACTTCGAAGTACACCTTTACCGGCACCCACCATTAACCCCGTTGGTCCGTTCACGTTGTCCACCCAACCGGGTGCTGGTTCCTTCCACGATGCGATCACTAATCAGAGACAAGAATTATTCGTTAGAATTTAAATAATTTTCAAATCCCTAGATCTCCAAGTTTACCCTCAAATAGACCCCAAGTAGATCCTCAAATCCATACACTCGCTAATTCTTAGGCCCTCAAATCCCCAAATTCATAAATTCTACATTCTTAGATCTCAAAACTCTAGACTCCAAATCTTTAGATTTCAAAGAGAATTTCAATCTCTAGATCTCCAAATCTTTGGATCCCACATTTCTACATCTCAAATCTCTAGACCCCAAATCTTTAGATCCCAAATTCCTAGATCACGAAATCCTTGGATCCCACATTTCTACATCTTAAATCTCTAGACCCCAGATCCCTAGAGTCCCATACCCCTACATCCCCAAGTCCTCAATTCGCTAAATTTTCAAATTCCCAAAAATCTCTAAAAATAATAGGCCTCTACACCTTTGTTTGCCATACTCTCCGTTTTGCTCTTGACTGTACATACGAGCGTACGTGACGCCAGTAGTGAACGTGTTAATATTTTGTTCATACAAATAGCTTTCTCGGTACATTTCTTTTTCAAATATTACTAATTAAATTGTAGTTTTGGTTATCGATGGTCATTACGAATATATTAAGAATTGTTTGGCGAAGTAAAAGTTTTGTTTACCTATCGAGGGCCTAGCTATGCCTGCAGGTAGCCCGGATTTTTGTACGAGGTCTTCGCTTAGTGCCTTGCTTAACGTATAAGTATTCGGTAGACCCTGTAATATTTTCGGTTTCATTTCTTCGAGAGCTTCTTCCGACATATTCTTTACATTTTCTATCACGGTTTCGGGACTAATCGGGCACGGGTAGCCTCTCTCCTCGATCACCGAATTTTTCAAATGGCTGTACGCAGTAGAGAGGTGAATAAACGACACTAAATGTGGCATCTGCGAACAAATGAAGTTTCTTTAAGGATTTAATTAACACTTTAACAAGCCTGTTTTGTTCTTGACAAAACAAATTATAACATTCTGTGAAACGTGTACGAGACACTTTTGGATACATCGTGTTTGAATAGTACTTATTAAAAATTCTTTTGGTAGGAAATAATATTTAGGTTTCTTTACGATTTTCAAATTATTAAAAAAATATCGGTGTGTGATATGGCGCTTAACGTGTTCATTCGATCTTTACAAGATGTATCTTTACATTGACCACCGTTTTTGCAATCTGTCCAGAAGACAAGTTTCGAAAGAGAAATTAATCGTTTTTCAATACATTACGTGTTCGGATATTAGAATCTTAAAAAATTTTGTCCGATATGTCAATGACTTTGATTTTTAAATGACATCGTACATTTTTGACTTAACAAAATTATAATTAAGATAAATTATTTGTAATTTAGAGAATAATTTACCTGTTTAACGAAGTTCAGAACGTTTATAGTCCCCACGGTATTTATATTTACCGCCTCTTTTAGCGTCAGATCAAACTTAACATTTGCTGCCGCATTGAAAACGACTGAAACTTCTTGCAATATTCTCTCCTTATCCACAGTCGATAAACCAAGGTCCTCGAGCAAGGTATCGCCAGATATCAATATAATTTTCTTCAATCTTTCAGGACACTTTTCCTTGATCGATTTTAATGGTTCTTCCTGAAAATATAATACATTTTTAATTTATTATTCATTATTTACATATTTATTTAAATTTGACGCCTTGAAAACATTAAAATTTATTTATAAAATACCACCCTGCAACTTCGATATGATAGTTGTTTTCAACTTTTCATTTTTAAACTGTTAAATAGACTTTTCCTCTATAACATTTTTAATTTAAAAATGTAAATCTAATCTTCAATTTAAATTTGTCAAATTTAAGATTAAAAGTTAATCGTATTTGAGTACTATTTTTAATATTTAAATTCAGTCACGTGTAATGAAAGATTAAGATATTAACACGTATGTGTGTATGTGTTATATACGTAAGCATCGCTTTTTTACAAAATTCATTGAACTGAATGTTTTTCTGAGGATCAGCTTTTAATTTACTTGAATGACTATTATTATTATGATGCCTAACCACAATTTTTTTTAACACCTTGTATAATGATACGACCTTGACGAATTCACCTCGTCCTCACCTTTCGCTGAATTCGCTTATTTCGAAGGCTGCTTCTGGCTCTGTATGAATCAGTTTTATCATCTATTATATGACCAGACATAGTTACAACATAAACTTGTCCGTTTGCATATATTATATCAAAGTTATGTCTAAGGACTTTTCAATTACTAACTCTTCAAAATCTCTCGTATAATACGCTCGAGTTCGACGACGCACCTTGTGCGTCAGATATTTATTCATAGAAAGCAATTCACGAATTACCTGACGCATTTTATTGAAAAGTTTATATTGTTTGATAGAAATTTCCAACGTACACTTTTTCACATTTACCAATTTTCAAATCTTCAAATTCCATCTCACCATATTCTCAAATCCTCAAATTTTCAAAATCCCGAATTCTCGAAGTTCCAATTCTCAAAACCCCAAATTCTCAAAATACCAAATTGTCAAAGCCCAAATTCTCAAAACCCTAAATCCTCAAAATACCAAATTGTCAAAGCCCAAATTCTCAAATCCCTAATTTCGAAAACCCCAAATTCTGAAGTCCCTAAATTCTCAACTCAATTCACCTGAAAATATGCCACAAATGATAAATGCAAGTAAAAGCTGTGCTATAAAATTATAGTTGGAATATCTGTTCCACTTTAAACAAAAGTGCTAGTTACGTCAGTGTTTTCATTATAATTAATCCTCTTCAAGCATTGCATTATTAGTCATGATTATAACATACGAAACAATCGGTGGATTCATATAATGAATAAACCCGATTTACGAGTTCGATTGCATTCGTTATCTGTACAACTCACATTACGTAATAATGCTTCGTTATCTATTTACATTAATAATTCGATGACCAATTCACTTTAAAATGAATAAGAACGAAAGTGAAAGGGACGATTATACTTAAGGTATGTGCTGGTAATCTCGTCATGTTTAGTTCGTGTGTGCGTGTACGTTAAAGGAAATCATTAAGAAAGAACGCTGTTCATCGTCTGAAAAATCGCCACTACAACCCACGTTGAAATCGTTAAATCATGTTTCGGTTTCGGTTTGACCATCGCATTCGTTGCGCCGAGCCGGATGAACAAAAGGAATTGCATGTTTGAGTAAATTATTACCGTTATTTCATAATATCAACTATACAGGTTGTCTTCTAAATCGGTGATATATGCAGTCCTCGCTGCGATAGAAGACATCGTAAATTAAATCCTTGTCAAGCGTCGTAGAGTGAAGCTAACATTTTCCGGACTATATACGAGTTGATTATTAACAAATGGTTTTATGACTTTAATGATGAACAAATTACCGTTTTAATCGTTTTACGTGAGAAACTGGAGTAGTAAAATGGTCAAATGAATAAGACAGTGGAATAGTCAAACAATAAAATGGCCAAAATAGTAGAAACAGTGAAAGTGGTAGAATAGTAACAAAATATGATAACGTTGATAACACGTTAATATTCGTTTAAATTTTTCGCCTAGGGCCCTATAAACCTTAGAGCCGACTGTGCCCACCGTGACAAAGCATTTTCGGTTTTCCTTGCCTGACATAATAAATCCCACATCCTGGTTGATCGTAACTTGAAATTTCCCGCACTTGGCAGGTTCCTGTGGAATTTTTCACAAAAACTGTTAGAATTATCCAAATCTAAATTCACTTTATGACTTTCGAAAAGACCGCACATTTTAATCTATCAACATCGTTAACGAGCAGAATCTTGTTTTCTACTTTCATTCGAAGTATGGCCTGTTTCTTAGTCATACACCAGTTTCTTAATATTGGAAAATATTTTTGACCTCAAACATTACATGTTTTATCGACCATTTATAAACTTCACAAACTTTGTTCAACTATTTATTTATGTTTTATTAAATCCTCTATTATATTATTATAGTTTATTATATCACCATGTGTGGTAGATCGCTGCGCGTTGTATTATAACGCGTTAATTGACCAAAGGTCGTACAACTGAGTTATCTATTGCCACGCAGTGTAACACTACGCATTATTTGGCCAAGCGTAGAGCGTTACACATCTTATATTGCCACGCGCCGTATATAAGCACTCGCGATATATTACCGCGCATTGTGTATTGCTACGCGCTGTATATAGCTACTTGTAGTATATTGCCACCCGTGGTATATTGCCACTCGTGGTATATTGCCACGCATGGTATATAGCCACTCGTGGTATATTGCCACGCATTGTATATAGCCATTCGTAGTATATTGCCACACGTCATACATAGTCACGGATGATACATCGCTACGCGCCGTATATAGCCACTCGTGGTATATTGCCATGCATCGTATATCACTGCACATGCTGCATTACTGCGCGTTGTAACACTACGCGGTATTTGGTCAAGCGTTGTAGATCGCTACGCGTCATATATCACCACGTGCCGTATATAGCCACTCGTGGTATATTGCCATACATTGTATATCACTACGCATCATGTATAGCCACGCTATATTGTCAGGCATCGTATAATACCACGTGTCGTATATTGTCACGCAACGTATATCGCTACTCGCGATATATCGCCACGCATTATGTTTAATAGCGCTTTTACAGAATCGTAGAATACCAAAATCCACAATAATTACCGCAATATCGAATAGAAAATTGATGAACGAATCAAATGTATTTCCAACTCCAAAAATTGTCCGTTACTATAGTCTCATCGAAGGTAATATAACGAGATTTTACTACATCGTAAAATTTCGTGGCGTACTTTCGGAGCAACCCGGCAAAAAATCTGAAGGATTCACAATACTTTCCCGTTGTATCAAAGTGCGTCAGTTGTTCCTTTGATCCTCACCTGTATCATCTGTTGCAGTCTGCCTTGTGGCTCCAGACCCTTCTTTTTCCTGATTAGTACGAAAATATTCCCAAGGTTGTGGCAGCTCAACAGCAACTTATAAATCAGCATCTTCCCCATAAATCCCGTACCGCCGGTGACGAAAACATTTCGGCCATGAAACCATTCTGATACGGACGGTACGTCTGACGCCATTTCCGGAAATGCTATACAACAAAGGAAGGAACGATTATATAGGTGTGACGAAGAAAAAGAATAAAAAAAACAGAACTCCAATGATTAAGAAGTTTATTCATAATACCGAATCGAGTTTATACGCAGAACAACATGATTAGTATGCATCAAAGTTGTATTGCATCGATAAACGTCTTATGGTCACGAAATAAAATCTCCCATTACAATCTTTTTCATTGTCATACCCGCCACCGCAGGATTTCCTGAACAAAAGAACAATTTTTCCGAATGTTTGAACCTTTCAGACATATGACACATCAAGTACGTCATGCAAAGGAATGTATATTCATTAATTAAAAAGAAATAATTATATACGAGGAAAAAGATTTAAGGATTTTTGACTGGAAAAACGTTTCGCAAACGATCTCGTACCAGGATCCTTTTTTCAGACATTTAAGGTAGATGACGCTATGCGTGGATTTCATCAAAACATATTTATTGCGATAATCAGATTCCCTTCCAAAAATAATGAAATTAACAAAAAAATTGATATGTATATTATTTTATTCTATGTTTACTGTTGAATTGAAATTTCGCCAGTCTTTTAATTATCAAGGTTTCACTTTGAATCATGACGGGAGAATTTCAGAAAATGTTCACGAAAGTGTGCGCCATTATTATGCATGGAACGACAAAAATACGTGGTACAGCAAATAATTTTTTCGTGTCATTAGCTATTCACTAGCATTTTAATGTATTCCCCGTGTGTAGCGAAAAGTTTCCCGAAATTTTATACGCTGGTTTTCGTGCTTGGAATATTCTTGAGAATAATCGGCAAATGTATTTGATGTGCACTTACACTTTGTTCTTGAATCTGAACAATAGCTCACAATACAATGTCGTAACCACTATTTGATTTTTATCGTTTAACTTCGACTATATTTTCACGTCGAAACTTGTCTTTGTAGTAACTTAGTGTCGTTAATTACATGTGATTCGTTGCATTAGTAGATTCCACTTGTCTGATAGAAAGATATTTCTAAATCAGTATCGTAACATGTAATCGAATAATTATAGAAAAACAGGAATGTATGGTAATAATGTAAGGTGATTTAAGGACTTAAATTGCAAGAAAAATTCAGGTTCCAAGTTCGAGTAATTGATGTAATATCGAAGTGTTTAATTACGTGGGGTATTTAGAAGATTTGAATTTTCATTATATTTGAACTGAAAAATGTGAATTGTCTCGAATTTGAAAAATATTCGAGTTGTTCGTAAAAATAATTCGAATTTAGTCCTATATTAACAACTAATCTTATGAGGGAACGTTGCACTCGAGTGTATATTTGCAGAAAGAAAATTTTTCAGATAACAATTGAACAAGTATTGATTGGTAAAAGGTGACATAACAAAATTTTTCCTCCAACTTTGTCGTCGATTTGTGTATTGCATTGATTTCCGGCTTTTCCATCATAATTGTGCAACTAACAGATACAAGTTTACCTTGTTCATAATTGGTAAATGCCATTGGCAATCGTAGTAAATAACTTTTGCGTTACGTACATATGTCTATACGTCAATAACGCGTATGTTAATATTACCAGTGTTAAATGCACATTTAGTTTTAAACTGAAAATAATGTGAGAAAATAAATATGCAAATGCAGCAGCTCAATTAAGTCTAAGTCTAATGCAGAGTTAAGTGTAGCATAACTAAATATGCGTTATTGACCAAGAGTGGCTATCGATATACTTTTCGAGGTATAAACAGAGTCATTAAGTCGTGTACGAAGTCTTCTCGTATTGCTTTGGGACGTGAATGATATACATGTAAAACAACCGATCATAATAGCTGAGCGCGCGTCATTTTCCAGCTTGTAGTGACGTCAATTTTCGAGGCTCCATCGTTCTGAAGGGCTCATTTTAAAGGGGAAGCTTCAAAGAATATGACCATATTTTTCCAATTTTAACCCTTTACGCCCCTCATTGAGAAAAACGCAAGAACAGAATTTGTGCAAATTTTCCAACATTTTATAACAAATTGACAAAGTTAGAAAAAATATTTTAAAATAGCCCAATCCTTCATGAATAAAACAAAAAAGAATTTAGCTAAATCGGTTGAGTAGTTTTTGAGAAAAAAATTCGTAAGTGAAGCCTATTTTCGCAAAAATTGCAAACTTTGAAGGCTTGTTATTCCTTAACAAATTCGAAACCGGCAAAATGATGACTTAAACCTCCCCTAATTTCACATGGACTACAACATATTTCGATTAGAGCAAAATCGCAGATAGTGACTTCCAAAAGTGATCGATTTGGCGTGGAATGACCCAGTTGTTTTTTATCTCAACAAAATACGGTATTCATTTTGATTAGAGCACAACATTTTATAATGTGAAATGTGAAACCTGAAACCAATAATTTTGACAAGTTGGTTTTTCTGGTGTTAATAATGCATGTAAAGCTTTATCTTTTCTGGTGAATTAGAAAAATATTCACGTTATCGAACTGCATAAAATTATCTGGTATTGCGGGGCGTTTAAAATCCTGTTTTTAAAATTTGTTAATTTTTTATATTTTTAACATGTTATACAAAACACTTTTGTACATCTTTCTTTAACACATCATTATTACAAATTTATATAATTTATAAATTCGAGAAACAAAATATTATATTAAATAATATTTTAACTTGGTCTGTTTCTTCTCTGATTGTAACGAGTTAAGGAAACATACATAATGTACATAACACTTGAAGAATAAAGAAATAAACAGTTAAAATTGGTTCAGTATATTTCGAAATGATTATGAACTTATAAACAGTCTTACGTCTTCATATAATCAATACATCAATATAATTCAAACAGGTTCTTAATACAGTATACCATTAGAATTCAGATTGGTTTTTAATCCTAATTTAAGAGTTATCCTATTGCTCATTTACATGCATAATATATTTCATAAACAATTTTTTCCTCCATCTACTTATTTACATTTAAATGCTGCAGGTGTTTAGAAGTAAGTATAAAAAAACATATAACAAGGAAAATAAAATTTCAAACTGCTTTCAGTAGAGGAATGACAATAAGATTATGAAATTTTATTGCTGAGTTCATACATTCTACGTCAAAACAGTTAAAAGCGTCATTTGGAAACAAAAGGTTGCCCAACAAAATATTAATTAGTATGTAATCTCGAAAACAAAGACTGACATCTTACTAATTATTCTCGTGCATCTAGTTTTAATATAAAAGTTCATAAACTGAAAAATTTGCTTCATTCATTTGGAGTAATGGAGCCCCTTTCACTCAAATCGAGTGATTTAATCATTTTTACTCGAAACACGTCGTTAGCGAACTATTTAATTGCCCTTTTAATCATTTGCGCTGGAACAATGCGTGTAACACGTGGACTGAATGTAGCAACAACTCGAGCAACACATCAATTTTCTACAAACAAGTATTATACTTGTATTAACTAGACTAGGAATTAACTAAACCATACATCTATCTTGTACGATAAAATAGCCAACAAATTATTTACGATTGAAAAGAATCAATTAAATAGCAATTGCAACCTCTTTTAACTAATGTCTCTCAAAATTAAATAGCAGCAACAGTAATCCAAGTATGGAGATATTAGAGATTTGTAAAGTCTAGGAATCAATATTTTGATCTATTAGGGTATGAGTTCAATTGCGGAGTCTAAACTTTCTTTCCATGTTGAATTCTTTTCAATACACTAGATTATTTTACAATATAAATTTTAGACGACGAAAATACCGTTTATAATTGATTTATATGAAACAGTTCAGTAAAATTTATTAAGAGTTTGGATAAGAACTATCAGAATCATCGAAAGTACTACGTATTTTTTATAACAATGTAACGTACTACAATTGTCGTCTTTTATCTTGAAGCCTATTCACTAATAACAGAATTCACCTTTACCGATCATTTGAATACAAAGGCTCCGTAATTGGTATATCTACCCTAGGTCTGCAGATTTAGGGTAATATACTTCATTGTATTCACAAGATGACATTCAAAACGTAAATCTGATTTAAGAATACAATGTTTGACCGACTTCAAAACCTATCCACTTACACAGATAATAGTCAGAAAAGTATAATTGAAAATTTCTGAAGAAAATGTTGCACCCTGTATCCTACACAGTCTGCACGTTTAACACCAGAACCACCGACCAGTAAACAGGACTGGTTTTAGGTTTCACATTTTATATTACAAAATCTTCTGCTCTGCTTTTGCCTATCATATTTTGTTGTAACAAAGCATGGTTTATTTTTAATTAAAAAGTTTCAATGTAATGCTGGTAGTTATAGTGTTAATCGCTTGAACCATGCAAGAATCAAATATTGATGTGAACAACTAATGTCAATGTTAACAACTAATATTAAGTTCAACAAAGTATGACACTATTTTGATTTTCGTTACTCAAATACGTACCTTTAACACAAAACGATCGATTGAACGTTGCCCGATCTTCGTAAATCTACCGAACGCGAACGCTCGAAGGAAAATTGACTGAATGATTTTCGGGCAAGAATATAAGTTGACCGATTGATCGAAACTTGTTCGGTAAGGATGTGCAGCGCGTTTTGATCCACAGTATAAAATAAATCGAAGGAGGAGAGTCGGTAACCCCTAGCGTGGCATTACGATGGTGTACCGAACACGAACTGACCGTCCAACCACAGACGTCCAAGACTTTATCCCCATCGTTGGTTATTTTTCCACTTGTTGTATCGTGACTAGTGGCCAGCAAGGTACGTTCGCTAGGAGTCATTGTCTTTGCCGGGAATGTTCAAGGTCGTTTTCGTACTACCAGGTTTCCGATGGATCGTGAGCTAGCATATCTGGTCGATTTTTTCTTGTTAGATCAACCTTGCGACTCTCCCACCGGATCAGTTAAAGCTGCTACGAAAATCAAAACATTCTGAACTGGATTAGGATTTCAATTTTCAACGCTGGAACTGTTCGGATCAGTTGAACATACGAATTGTTTTCGAATATTTATTTGTTTATAAATCAATTTTGAATATTGAGTATTAGATTATATTTGAATCTGGATATTTCAATTACTCGAATATTCAAATTTCAATTTAGGGATTCATATTAAAAATATTTAAATTAAATAAGATGGGTATTTCAAATAATCCAGCTTTATAAATAAAGACCTCAAATTGAAAACATTCGAATTCTGAATTATATGAAATATTTCACTGCGTTATGAAAGAGTTTCCTATATATTTTTCTTTAAACGTTAGTACTAATTAACTTTCGCGATTAATGACATCCGTAAGATCATTTTGGACGTGACTTTCTAAAATTATATGCTCAAACATTCGAGCTTTCGAAATGTAAGTAATATTTGGAACAACTCAGCATTGGAATTTTCCAAATATCAGCAAAATAATAGTTTACATTTTCGTGTAGAAATATCATCTACCTGAACTTTTGATAATTCAATATTTTAGTTATTCCAATTTATGACACCTTTCTTTCCCAGTTATGAAGTGCTGAGTAAGCACCGATCCGGAACATGAATACGGGTTACCTTTAAATAGTTTAATATTTTAAGATACACTTAAAATTGTATTCTATTTTATTAATTTACCGTATTACTGTTCTACTACTCTACTATTACACTATTTCTGATACACATTACTGCCACATTATTATTCCATTTATGCTACTATACTACTATTTATTATATTTCTGTTCTATACAGTACTACTTCATTACTATACAATTATTCTACTATTTCTACTATATAATACAATATTCATATTCCACTATTTTATTATATCAATGCATTATTAATTTACTACTCTATTGTTTCACTGCTTCACTTTCTCATCATACTAATATACTACTATTATTTTACTCTTCCATTATATCACTTTTCTACTAATCAAACGGTACAGCTATCCTACTCTATTAATGTTTTATTACCTTGTTAATATTGTACAGTTTACAATATGTTTTTACAACAATGAGAGCTGAAAATAAGTTTAGCTAAGGTTCAAAGAGATATCCCTTTACACATATAGATTCTAAAGAATTATAGTAAGTTATTATATGGTTTCACCTAAATAAAAGACCTTGATATTGTCTAACGTTTTGAACGGTTAAGAATGTACACATTAATGAAAGCAATCTTTCATTTTAATTCTACTTACAAAATAATTCTTATTAAAAGGATTTTAATCTTCCATAAGTTTTCCGTTATTGCAAGATGAAAATTGTTTCTATATGTTTGCATCGTTTATTAACGATTAAAATTTTCCAACCATTAAAATTTTCGATAAAATTCAGAGGGGAGTAATTTCATTAATGAGAAATAAATGCACAGTACGTATGTACAAATACCATTTTAATAAATTCCTTGTACAAAAGCTGGTTCATTACAAAAATGAACAGAAATGTATATAAATATAATCAACGAATATTATAAAATATAAAATAACTTTTTAAACCTTAATTGAAACTACACATATATATTAATAGCTCTGATACAAATTAAACCAGTATATTAAAATGGTAGAGATAAATAAAACAAAAATGCTGCAATAATACTTACACAACTTTACTTCCCCACACCGTTTTCAAAATAAAGTGTATGGAAATGTATAAAGTTTGTCATATTTTTGATGAATTGCATTAAAAATCATTTTCGTTTTACTTGTCATAGGTTTGATTTTGATGATTAAAATAATGCAATTCATCAAATATAATTCTTAACGATGCAGTTTGTTTGAAAATGAACATATAGTTTATAACATATCAAAAAGGAGATACGTAATTGGAACAACTAAACCAGTTTTGATCCAAGTGCTACCCAACAGACATTTAACCAAATACCAAACAAATCCTAATAGTCCAGCTTGTAAGGCTATATGGGCGACGAGTAATCTGAAAATATAACAAGTCAATAAAAAAATAATTTACAATTCTTTTCCTTGAATTAAACACTCACATTTGATCTTTAGTGCGTGCCTTGGGCAATGTTTTTGGAGATTCATTATTTAAATATCTCCTGACCCCTTGTGTTAAGTTAACAAAGTAATCTTCCCAGACTAATGATTTAATGTCTACATTGAAAAGTGTTTTATCAGTCTCTGATAGTGAATTATGTAATTCAATTGTACGAGGGTTATGAAATTTCCATTCAGTAAAAATAAACGTTTTTAGACGATCCAGCGAGGCATTAACATTTTTATGTAATCGTACCAAGCTAAAAACATGAAATCTCTATTAATTTTATATTCAAATTGCAACATAATATCTTTCAGAAGTTGATATTTAATACAATTGAAATTTCACAATTGACCAACTTACATCGGTCGTCCTCCTGCTAATTTGGTAATTGTATCCAAAATATATGCAGGAATAAAATGCACAAAAATTGCTGATATTTTGAACAAAAAGATTGAAGACACAAGTTTAAGGTGTGGATACCAAACTGCACTTAATAATGGATATTCATGTAAATAGTAATGCAATTTCCCTTCTACAGAAACCCATTGGAAAGGATTAGCTGTGCTAGATGTACAATGATATACTTTTAAATCTTTTCCACTGTAACAAAAACATATTTTACCATACACATAAGTAGGAATATAAAATAATAAACTAGTATCTTAAAATTATAATTTAATGAAGTTTTACTATACCCATCATGGTCAACCACATATGCTGCAGTTATAATATTGTTTACAACTGTATCTACTGGAATGTAATCATAAATTACATTTTTT
Organism: Megachile lagopoda; assembly: GCA_036983795.1. Classification (NCBI taxonomy): domain Eukaryota; kingdom Metazoa; phylum Arthropoda; class Insecta; order Hymenoptera; family Megachilidae; genus Megachile; species Megachile lagopoda. The sequence continues at coordinate 11,914,422 of CM072800.1, forward strand.
GCAACAGGTAATCTTCTAACAACACCTTTCGCAGCACCCATTAAAAATCCTTGTGGGCCATTTTTTGATATTGTCCACCCAGGAACTGGTTCTTTCCAAGCTCCTGTTACTATAAATATAAATATTATATTAATGAAATATATTTCAACATTATACAATATTATATATAGTATACATACTCATAGAAGGGCGCACAATGGCAGCAGGGACACGCCCATTTTTAACTTCATGCTCTGCTAAATGTTTTGTGAATGTATAAGAATTTGGATGATCCTTTATTATATTTGGAGTTTCTGCTATTAAAGAGGCATCATCTAATTTTTCTATCAATCTGAGCAATTCATTCACATCAAATGGTGGTGGATACACATGTTCATCAGCTTCACTTAATACAGCATTAACATAAGCACTAGAAATATGTACGAGTGCCTAAAAAATAACATGCTAAGTTACATATTTACAAAGAATGACTTAAAATCACCAAAAATGCATGAGGAAGCATTTTTTATGAATATAACCGATATTTGACGTCATGTCAACAAAATATTATGAATTATTTATAATATTCAAGACAGTTTACCTTGAGATCTCTTATTTCCTGACAAAGTTCCACGACTCTGCGTGTACCCAACAAATTAATATTTGTAGCAGTTTTTAAATCAGCTTCAAAATCTAATGTTGCTGCAGAATGAACAACAATTTGTACTTCTTCAACAAGGGTTAATCTGTCTGCAGATGATAGTCCTAAATTTTCTTGTCCTACATCACCACCAACAGGAATTAATTTGTTGAAAAGATGGGTTTTATTTTCTTCTTTTAATCTGTCAAATACCTACAATAATAGTGCAACAAGTATGTTATTAAGTTATTAAGTTATTAATAAAAAATATAAATTTCTAATACTAAACTTTTTAAACTTAGAGCTTATAGCAATAGTATTAGTCTATTGGATAAAATTTACAAATACTATAAAAAATAACAGAGTGTGCGTATTGAGTTTAATTATATTATTACAAACTTAAATAAAGTTCATAATCTGTATCTGTATACAAAAGGTGCAAGATATATTAATTATCCAATACATGACAAATGCTAAATTTTCGTAAGCTTCCTTATTGAAGAAAATAAATAGAAGGTTATCCTACAGTTACCGGGTGTGATGAACTGTATTAAAAACAATGTTTTTTTTTTTCATACCGAATTCTTTTTTAATTCTTCTAATCTCTCCTGTATCTGTTTTCCTTTTTTTGGTCGTAGTAGCACATAAATACATTTTAAATCAGGAATAACTCGTAGTAATTTCTCAATTAAACAAATGCCGAGAAAGCCACTACCTCCGGTAATAAATATGGTTTTGCCGTTATAAAAATTAGTTACATTCGACACCATCATAACACGTGACCTTTTGAATTTTATTAAAAGTTTTAATAAAAAATTCACTCAGTAGTAAGTTAATATAAGAATGTCTGAATATAATAATGTACGTATATTCGGTACACAGCGATCAACATACCACTTTAACTGTATACTGAACACTGACAGTAAAACTCGTAAAACGGTTCATAAATCCAGTTAGAAGTCGCTGAAAGTAGTTGGGGGAATAAAGCATAAGTTCTTGCATGAATGTGTATTTGTTTCGCGCATCTCGGCTAAGTTCAGAATGTTCCAGAAGGTTCTCCATTACACAGTGGTGCCCATAGCCATAGAAAATGTAGAATACGTGTCAACAAGAAGGATTTGTTACTTCTTTTTATGTAGACTGAATGGAAAATTTTAAAGTAATAATGCAAGCATGATTACAAAATTATTATGTATAATTGTATATGTATTTGTTACAATCAATTATTAGTGTTTTAATAATCCATTATAGAAATAATTATAAAACAGTTAATTACTGTCCAATTCTACTTATTTTAGTTTTATACAGTAGTAGAGTATATTTTCTAAAAATCATTGCACACGTATATATACATAGTTTGCAACTCAGTCAGGATAAGGCGCATGCGCGTTACCTTTATGAAGTATGTTTAAACTCTTCAGAGTCAAGATGCGCAGAACGAACGAAAAATCGTCCTCCGAGGGCCATGTTGTCTCATGATGTACATAGTGTACAGTAATTGAAATGTAACTACATAAATTGTAATATATAATAAAATTCTAATCAGATAAAATCGTAATCATGACCTTTGACATGCTTTTATTTGATATATGCATATTTATGTAGAAACATTGCCGATAAATATGTCACGTAACTACAGTTACAACATTACGTCGAAGCTTCAGATCACATGATGTATTCTTTACACACCCTAGCATAATATTACTTTTTCATACTAATAATATAAGAATTCCTAAATTATTGAAATTCATAATGAAAGTTTTCATTGAATCTTTTACCCTTTATTAAAAATGAAATATAAAATAATAAATTGTTTGATGAGAATAAGATATAAAATCATTTTAACTGAAAAATTGAACTGAACAGTTTTAAATTCCAAAAATGACACCAATAAAAATACAATCAAGACAGCTGTTTATGATTTCTTTAAATATTCATTTGGCTTAATTTATTTTCCCGAAAGATTTGTATGTAATGGAAAATTGATTTTCAGTTACTGTAAATATATATACCCAAACACTATATTAGTTATGGTATTTTTTTCTTAAATTATAAGAGTAATTCAATCATTAAAAAATATTGTATAATGTGTATTTCAATTGCAATGAGTTGACACAACTTTAAATTCTTTTTCAAAGTACTTTGTGAGTCTAAGTGTTACATTACCATCAAATGTTGATAAGAACGGCAAAAGATATAGAATTAGAAAATATTCTTCTAACAGTATTTCTTCAAGAAATTGTCTTTTGTGATAAATATATTCATGGTAATCATATGAATTCATGAATGAAATCAATAGCAGCAATTCGAAATTCAATCACTTCAATTATTCCATTTTTTTGTATTCAAAATTATTCAAACATACGAATTATTCGCATTTTCCAAATATAGAATTCGAATTTGAAATTATTTAAATATTCGAGTATTGGAATATAACGAATATTCTTATACTATAACATAAATTCTACACTAATACTATTTAATTATTTTATTTTTTCGATTGCTAATTTCTCAAGGTTGACGAATTCGAATATATTGGCATGTATTTATTGCGAGTTCGAAATGGCATTTTATATAATAATTCGTAAATTGAGAATCACTGCTAGCATCTCGTAGAAAGTATAATTTCTTCGTTTACCATTTGTGTTCCTCATTTAACGGTGAAATTTAGTTTTATAGATACGTCAGGTCTGCATCTACATACGTAAATTTCCTACTATGTGTCTATCTAAGAATATCTTCGTACGCAAATACAGGACTTTGGACGTTATCGTAATTTCCAGAAAAAAATGTTGCATATTCGTTGAAATATTACTTTACATCACATAGTTACATTATGTAACAATATAATTTAACTATGTAACATTATACAGTTTAACTATGTAACTTATTAATAGTATAACTTTGTAAAATTGTATAGTGTATAGGAATAAAACAAAATATGTAATTTGAGGCACGTATCCTGTCTGCAGAATTGTCATGCACGAACAAAATCAAGCATTGCTGACTAATCAAATAATTCGACGAATACTTTCATTCTATTTCATTGCCAATAATTTTGAATAATAATGTCTGAGGTACAATATATCGACTCAAGACAAAAAAAGTGATTTAAGTACTTTCTGTAATTAGATTTTTTTTAATGATCTGGGACATTTATTTACCTTCCTAACATAAAAAAGCATAAAATAATAAGGCACGTATGTTAAGAAGTTTGACACGAATGTAACAAGATGTATCCATACTGTACGTTCAGAATGATATTTCAATTTCTGACATTATGTCAATATTTTATTAAATCTTATTTACATTCTACTTTACATATTGGAAGAAAAAGTTACAAGCGACGGTTTCAACCTCATGTTTCGTTAAAATACGTTTATAAAAACACGAAATAATTATTTCCGTTCAAGTAGCTCCATTTGCAACGGAATTAATTAATGTGTGATTTAAGTATTCCTTTCTTTCCCGTTTTATGTTACATTATTTTTGTAATTAATGTTACAAAATTAATTGAGATTTATTAAGATTAACAAGATTAATGTTCAATAATATTTGTGGATGTATTTTAAGAGATAAGACAGTGTCTACAAATAAAAATTTCTTTAGAATTATATCGTAACTCTCAAATGAATCGAGAAACGAGAGATTTTGTTTATGAGAAGTGCCTGCATTTCTTCACAACAGAATGATTTACGTCAGATAAAATTATAAATTTAAATACACAAGGTGAAAATGTAATTTACACTTCTCTGTTTTGGCATATAGTATACGCTCACTTAGCGCACAGTCCAACCTAAAATTCCAAAAATCATAGATTGAACGCGAGCCAATGATACGCGTACTCTCCTTCTAAATTGTCCATTCACTTATTGAGTGTACCAATCGTGCATTAAACGCGCGTGCATTGTGCGCGACTATATTGTACATATGTTATCATGGAAATTCTACTTTGAATTTTAATTCGAATAACCGCCGACAGATGTCGCAGCTGTTGTGTTGCGAGACTCAAAATTAATAATTGGTTAACTTCACGTGAAACGAAAGATTGAAAACCAAATTTAACGACATTCACTTTTTGCAATAAAAATTGTACAGTCGCTTTACGCTTTATAATTTAAATGCAGAAATTAATGCAGTTGCATCAATATTACATCAGAGTGACACGCTGAAACAATGATATTTTAAATTTGTTTCATTTTACACATTTTACATTAGTCCATTAATTATAATTCTCTTTTGTTTCAAAATTGTATGTGTTTCATAGGTTTGGGTCATGATTGATCTGACACTGCAATTCTAACAACCCACGTTAGCAATAAAATATGATAAAAAAATGTCACTTATGCAAACATTATTCTGATTGCTATGAGTGATTGAAATTACATAGAGTATTTTTCAATTAAAATGTAGCAACGATAATTCTTAATCTAACCTAACCCTGACTAATCTAATTAACTTTGTCCTAACGTGGTGTAAATCTAATCTAACCTAAACTTAACTGGTTAAGGGAAATATTTAAAAATAATTATTTATAATCGTTAGAATTCATCGAATTATTGTGACCACCGCATTTTGCCAGATTTCTATCGCAGTCAAAATGGTATATTTACGATGCTGTGATTTTTTTATTCGTAATTATTATGATAATTCATAAAATATTCATATTTTAATGCTATAGAGGTTAAAATAAATATTCGATTTGATTTATTTCTGTAGTTTTTAACACCCTGCAATATTGGTGACCCGTCCAACTTTCGAGACGATTGGGTCATCCTTATATTTTCATTTTTTAACATTCCAAACAAATTTAATTATCGCCCCGGATATTTATCTTCGTGATTCAAAGAAACTAATATGACAGCTCAGAAATACCATTTATGGAATGTGTTAATAATGATTTGAATGTAAAAATTATTCATCATGAAATAATCAATATTCTATAATACATGAACATGAAATTAAAATTCTCGAAAAAAAAAGATGCGTTACGTATAACCAATAAATATTAAATATCACGAACGTAAAATACGACGGTAATAATCTTTCCTAATCGATATATTTCTTTCTCTAGTGTAACCATGCGAGCATTATCGGATATGATATTCAATTACTAAAGTAATAATTTATAGCGAAAATTTTGAGATTTTATGTGCAAATACGAGTACATTTACGTATGTAAATAAAGCGAACTGTGAAAAAGCTTTGGATTAGATTGTAATTATATATTTGAAAGTATTTGACGTTTGAAAAGTTAGATAATATGTTACATACTCAATAGTAAGAAAACTGTATTGATCTTTATTAGAAAAGCATTTATACATTCACGACAGTGATCATTTAAATGCTAATTTTTATTAGCAACAATTGTAGCTAACAAGTACTAAAAACTAGTAAATGAAAACATTAGACTGCTACATGTGTTGCAACTAAATTACTATACGTGACTACGATTTGTTTATACCGGCAGAATAAATTTAAATAATAATTATAATTACACATCATTTTACAGATAATATGCACTGCTGTGCGTGTTTATATGTAACTCAATGATAAAAAAGTGTGTTGACGTATAATAATAATGGATTACATCAGAAGGGTGAAAATACGACGAAAAGCGCAGGGAAAGGTGCGAAGGTTCCTAGTAACTTTTCACGGGAAACAATTGTCTTGCCTGGGGGGATTTGGCGGTTGCCCCAAGATGGCGGACACGGTTGGCGTGCGACAAGCACGAGCTGAAAAGTGCCGAGAACGCGAGAAATTGACGATTCTGTGTTAAATTGGTTACGCGAGTTTCATTCGTGGACAGCTGGAGGATCGTCGACGAAAAAGCCAAGCTCGGATAATATAGGTACGTGAGAAATCAGTGACACGAAACAGTTTTCTCTCGGTACGGGGTGAAAAGCCGCGCCTACTATCGTGCATCACGATGTCATGGGATGCGATTGAAACGGTTTCTGTTTCACGGTTTCACGAATGGGTGAACGTTGCCTCGTGTCCATGGATGGAATCGTTTAAAGAATGATTCTTGACGAGAAGACTCGCGTTCGCTTTATGAAAATTCCTAGCAGGAATATCGAGGTTGATACGTGAAAATCGAACGGTCGACTGGTACGGCCGACTGCCCGACTCGATTATCGTATCGTAGATTTTCTTTGTTTTCCCGTTTGATAACAGAAACTGTTTCCGTTCGACCGTCAGTGAACTTTTACAATTCTATTCGATTTTGACTGCAATAATTTCCCGCCGTACCTGTGAAAGATAACGTGAGAAATTCGTTGTGTGTCAACTGCGGCAATTTTTTATCCCGATCCCTGATCATTTACAAAGCGATATGCTCGAACCAGTGTCTACTTTCTCGTACACGATAATTTCATTCCGTCATCAAAGATTCTTTAGATTCTTCGATTCTACATTAAAGTCGTTGATTACCGCCGCTTTTGACGCATTGTCTCGACCAGTGTTGGGTGTCGCGTGTATGTACGTGTGGGTGCGTAGCTTCGTGTAGTTGTATGTGCGCGCGTTTCTCTGGCGTGCGCAACATGAACCCGCATGCCGGTTCATCGTGTAAAATACTCGTGATTAATAATTTTGATACATCGGGTTTTTCAACCGTTCACGTGTATGACCTATCTTTGAAGGATCTACATTTGGACCTGGACGTGTAATGATATGTACACATACTTAAAAGTGAGTGTCCTTGGTTAGATGAGTAGATTTTTGTAACACGTTGACAATCTTATGTAAGAATTCGAAGATCGTGTGTATGTAAAATATTCACCCCGGTGTAACATAGGCTTTCCTTTGGGTAACAACTATAGGGGGAGGAGGAATCTCATATCACTTGCATCCAATTTTAGGAGATTTGATACGCAAAATTTCTAAATATTTGATACTAATTTCTAAATATCAAATTTTCTAATTTCTAAATTATTAAATTTTCAAATTTCGAAATCTTTAAATTTTCAGATATTAAATCCCCGAATTGGAAATCAGCAACTTTATATTAGTCCAAATTTTAAATACTCAATTTATGAACTTCTAAAATTTTTGTCCGACTTCTAAATTGTCAAATTTTAGAATTTCTAATTCATATCCTTAAATTTTTTAATTCCAAATTGCAATTCTCAATACTCAAATTGCTGTGGTAATAGAGGCCGCTACTATCAATATCTTATGGGTATTTAACAATGTATCGATAATGCTAAAATACCATTAACGCCAATGAAAGTGTTGAGAGAGCACACAAAATTATAATTTTACCAATTAAATCTATTAATTCAGCTTAAACTTTACACGTCATCTAACCTAATTTCAATTACCGCTAATCAGATTTGAATGATAAAATTATGAACTATGTGTTCAATTCTATTTTGAACTTGGTGCTTGCTGTGTTGTACAGGAATACAATATGTATTAATAGGTCGTTAACCCGTTAAAACTGTCTTACCCTTATTAGATTAACGCCTTAGTTACTGAAAGCGACAGTAAGCTCGACGTAAAAGGTTTACATCTCGAATTAAAAGGTTACGTAATTACCATTTTCAAGTGACGATTAAAAGAACGTTTCATAAATAAGTGTACCTTACTACAAATTAAGTGTTACGAAGAAACTTAATTAATTTGACATACAAATGTATGGAACGTCTTCCGACAGAGACGGCCGTATTAAACGGGTTAAATTCTATCTAACTTTACATTGTATTATGAAAATTAGTTGTAACCGAAGAGTTCTATCCGTCTGAAGTATCATGCACTAAACGAACTTATTAGGATATTGAGCAAATTGTCGCATCAATTATGACTATGATTGTGACCTATCTGTGACCCGATGTATAAGATCACTGCAGGGTATTATGCGTTAATCTCATAGAAATATTGTGGGATAATTACAAGTAAGTTTCTGTATTATTAGGTCCTTGGATATATTACTTCTAGATTCTCACATTCCTAGATCCCTATATCCTCCGATCTGTGCATCTCTAAATCTCTATATTCTCAAACACCTTCATCTCCAAATTCCTATCCATCTCAAATTCCTACATTCTTCAGTCTCCATATCCTCAAATCCCTATATTCTCAAACTTCGCCTTAGATTCCCGTATCCCTTTTTTTGACGGTGGGGGAATGCATTTACGCACTGATCACGCCGGTCAGGACAACTTCGTGTGAGACTCCCTACGAGCAACGACCTCCCGTAGGACTACCCACTAAAACCCCCACCCGGGTGCGGATTACGATCGGCCATCACGCCAATCGGCTCCGATCCACTCCGATCATCTCACGCCTGGGAAATGGTGAAGGTTCGATAAAACAGCTGTATCCTCGATTCTGATTATTGTGTCCGGGTGTCTTCCGGTATGCTCTCCTTAGGGTGGCAAAAAGCAATTCGTGCAAAACCTTTCGACTCATCCCTATATTCGCGCTGTTCGATCGTTCTCTGTTCTTTGCCGTCTAAAATTTTTACACGCAACATGCGTCGAATTCAACGCGCGTGAAATGCACTGTGCGTTGAATGCAATCGTAATGCGTTAAAAAAGTTGTGCGTTGAATTCGTCACACGTTGAAATTGTAATGTGTTATTTGACGCATATCATATACAATGTGTGTCAAATTGTGCGTGCGTTAAATTCAGTGTGCGTTGAGAACAACGCGCGTTGTATTCGACGCGCGTCGAATTCAACATGTCTTGAGGATAACATCAAATACAACTTGCACCAATTTCACTGTGTGTTAATTGTACCTTGCGTCGATTTTAACGCGTGTCAAATTCAACTTGAGTTAAATACGATCGCTCTAGCGTCTCGAGCGTTGTAAGTAAAATTCGTGTATATTTGAAGAACTCTCTACACCCTATATTTCTAGACCCTAGATTTCTTCGTTTTAGATTCCTATCTCTAGATTCCTGTGTCATTAGTTTTCCATGTCTCTGGATCTGTAAATCTCCATATTTCCAAGGTTGATAATATTATTAAGGCTAATGGGAGTGATCGAGGTCGAATATGTGTACACAACGCGAAATGTTATCATTTAAATCCATTTATCTTTGTTTGAACTTCAAATCTAACCGAACGTGATCTCAGTAGATTTTTGTTTAAATTTCAAACAGAGTTTTGTTTTATCGTAACAATTATCGAACAAAATGAAATAAATTTAAATATGTAATAATATTACGTGTTAGGTTAGGTTTATAGTTTAAACCACAGTACATGTGTGGATTTGGATGATAAAATTATACGTTATTTTATATTTCAGTTACGCTTTTTAATCATTATGATATCTTAGTTATATTACCGATATTCCGAATTATCGATTATGTCGATAGTATCACTTATACCCCGGGACCTGCAGTTGCCTTATATTAAGTGTAAATTAGTTTGAATATTTATTAGTTTAATTATTTACGTTAGTTTGAGTTAGTCTTGAGTTAATTTTACTTCTATCTTCGTTTTTATGTATAGCGTTAATATGCGCACACATCGATTAGAAAATGCACATATTTACATCCATTAACAGTTTTTCTGTAATGTACCATACAATTCGTGCCAGTTGTCATGCACATAGTGACAACACTAATTAAATTGTATATTATTAATAAGCTATAAAACCACTTGTCAATTTGTGCAATCATCGACAAAGATTAATGATCGTATTTTCATTTGCAAATTAATTTTTTGAGTTGAACAGAGAACGGCGATCGAACTCGAACGAATCGTACAGACTTGAATGATCTGATTCATTTCACGGCACGATCGAGGAAAGGCGGATTTCCAAAGAGTGCTGACAATTTTGATTTCTCGCCCGGAAGCTTTTTATCTGGACTCGGTAAATCCGTGGAATGTGATCAATACCGTTACGCGCAAAAAGGGTTGTCTTCTCGACGAGGGTTCCCGGGATTGGCACGTTCACTCAACGTGATATCCTTAACCCTTCGAGCACGATGAACCCATACATATGCGTTTCAAGACGTTCATCCTATCGTGACCAAGAAATTGACACCTTTACGACAAAACAACCTCTGTCCTATTTAGCTAGTGATGCAATGTAAAATTCTTTGAATCTCTACTATAACGCGCAAACATGTATGTTACATCGAGACACGTGACTCTAAATCTGTAGACATCTAGGTACCTTTATCTTTGGATTCCTACACTCTGGGATTTCAATATCTCTATATTCTAATTCCCGAGATCTCTAGATCTCGACATCCCTAGATTCCGATATCCCTAGATTCCAATATACCTAGATATCGATATCCGTAGATACCGATATTCCTAGATGACGATATCTCTAGATGCCGATATCTCTATATTCCGATATACCTAGATCCCGATATCCCTAGATCGCCAAACCAAAATATTCCCAGGCCCTCATATACCCGAGACTGACGTCACTAAGCCCCGGTATTTCTAAACCCCGATTTCCCTAGATAACTACATCTCGAGGTATCTTTGTATCTGTATATATACACCCCTTAATTTGTTCACCCTTGAAAATATTTTTAGATCTTCAGTTGCATAGATTTTAGTATTTCTATGTTTTTAGGTCCCATCAGCTCTAGACCATTGTATTTTTAACTATTACATTTAATATTTGCAGTGTACGTAAGATATTATTGACATACTATACTTACGTACGTATGTAGATATTTAAAAATTGAAAGTTTACAGGCTGCCTTGTTTATATGCGCCCTTAAATTTTGAACTCCAAAAGATAATGCTAATGTACTTCGCTAATGACGTTTGGTACATAGTCAAATTATTCATACTTATTCATGAAATTTTATTTGACGTACCTCGTGCTAATGGTTGGCAAAGCGATATAATAGAAACATGAATGTTTTCAGTTTTATGCCATCGTCATGGAACGGAATAATTAGGTATTTCGATGATCAATTTCTCGGGAAAAACGTACGCACGAGCAAATATTTGAAGCAGGTACAATGCTTTTTGCATTATTGGCCCGTATTTGTTCGGACTTCGTTCGGGGTTTTTCTTTCTTTACTCATTATCGCTTTCGAGTCGGTATTACCATAGCGTGGTGATTTTCTTTTACGATTACCTTTGTCGAATACAATTACGCGTTACGTCGAGCTAGGGATAAATTTAGATGGATCGAATTGCACGGGGTAAAAGCACCACCTATAATGTAATGCATAATAGATAATATAAGTTATTTAAATCTGAAACGTTTGCATTGTTCATTTCATTATTCGCTCTGCTGTTTGGGTTTGTGTGACTCGACATATGTGATTCTATCACTGCGCAGAATTACACTTTATTCTTCACCTTTCTATGGTTACTTAACTTGATTACGACCGACGCTTCTTTCAAGCATTACATTAGTTATTCACACACTGACTGCCACGTCACTCATTTGTCAGCAACGCTTGAATTTCCATAAGAATCCATTACTCATATTATTAAGAATTCTTTTACTCGCCCACTTGAAGTTAGAAATATGCGTGTTAAGTCCAGTAAACTCTCATTATATCGTAACCAATAAACATTATGGCTAGTGAGAGTGAAGTAATAATGCTCAATTTTACTATACAGATCTATTTTTGTTTAAACTTTAAACACCACTTAACCTAATTTCAAATAAAGTCTAATTAAATTTGAATCAGAAAATTGTTCTACCAAATTAGGTTAGTCAGGTTAGATCGAGATAAGTCAGGTTAGTTTTATGTTTAGCTATATTGTTAGCTTAGCTTCGGTTATGTTATATTGTTAGCCTGATCTAAATTTGGTTATATTGTTACGTAAGGTTATGCTTCGGCGTCCAGATCTATCCAATACTTCCGATACAACTTTATCGGAATTCAAATTTCCCTCTGTTTCCTACTTTTCCGCCATTATTTAGCCAAATAACCTTCGCCGTATATCGACGTGTTAATGATAGTGATGCTACCACTAGTTGCGCATTGAAAGTGATCTCGTTATGTACTAGCGTTTTTCATACCATTATTCTACTTTCGTGAATTTGAGGGCGAAGCGCAAAAATAGTATGCTATTAGTTTGAATATTTCTTTGCGATCGTGGTTTTACTGGCACACGGGTTGCGTCTCGAACGTGCAACGATTGTTTCGTTAAACGACGGGAAGAAAAACGGCCAGGCGAAACGAACACGCAGCGGATTGTTGACTTTTCAGCCACGTTGTTTCGTAAGATCACGTCCCTCAAGATCCTTGGTCCTGACCGACCTCCAACCAGGTGAGCTCACAATGACGTAAAAATATTGTTTATCGAGAAAACGTTGCCATTGTACGTCAATATTTATTATTCATAAAGTATCGGTTCAAATATTTATCTTAATTAAATAAAAAATTAATCATTTGCAGAGTACATACTTCATGATACTCGGGATAATGTCAAGTTGTTGCACGTTAACATGTTCCGTGCTGTGTTAGGTCATTGATCATTCATATTAAACCTTTTTTATCTCGAAATCCATCATTTCACACATAACAATCCGATTTATTTTAATTTAACCACTCAAAAGTATTTTCACCCCCTTCTAGATGTATGTCTATATCAAACAATATATTTTATGTATTTTTTTAAGTTTCATATTATTACAAGTTCTATGTTAGTATATTGTACATTATACAGAATTGCATGTGAATCATTATCTTTTTGACTGTAATGCGGATCAAAGCTGGTAGTTTTAATCGCAATTATGTCACCAAGAAATTTTGTAAAGCAGTATCAAGATAATCACGAAACATTTTATGAGAAATACAAACGAGTCGTGAATGGTTCATTTTCCTTCATTAGATGCCGCCCCTATTTTCAATCACGCTCTAATAAACTAATATGTACTGCTTCGAGGCACTTTTTAGTAATCAATGATTCAAAGTGGCTTCATATTGATTTATTCACATATCATTTATATATTTCATTTCTGCTTACTATTTCATTAATTTAATTAAGTACAATTTACAGTAAATTGTTACAGTAAATTTACAGTAAATTTACAGTAAATTGTACTTCGTTGAATTAAGTTTACAAAAAATTGTGCTTCGTTAAATTTGCAAAATTAATGTTTGTAAGCTTGAAATTCCGTATATTTAAATACTTGAACATTCAGACGACTACTCGGGGAAGAAATGACAAATTAGTATGTTAGATGAATTATTCTTTTTAATAATTAGCGATGCGTATACTGTCAAAGTTCTGGGTTAAGTGTCATGTCATTCATGGTCTTTTCAACGGAGGATGCTATATCCTCCCCATGCTGTGGCTAGATCCTTCTATACCCTTATCGCTTCGCACGCGCTACGCACCACCATGACGTCGGGTCATCGAGGCACGGTACTTTCGTCGATTTTCAAAAAGAGTGTATCGACCTAATCAAAATATCCGCGACTCTTAGAACTCGTTGCGGTCCTCAGCTTTCGGTTGCCACTGATCCTTCGCTCAATGACGGACATAGCTTTATACTATTGTCATCTTAAGACTCCTGAGAACCGGGTCGAAGTCTGGAGCACGATGACCCTGACTCGTGCACCACGTTTGCACACGATTTGACATTAACAAGTACTATCAGCGCGTAACGCTAAATTACAAATAACGTTCGACTGATTTATAATTTGTCTATTTCCGATTTCTATTTTCTACGCCATTACTTAAAAGACATTTGGTTCAAGGCCGTCTAGCGACTTTTTAGACGAGTCTTCAACGAAAGTAAAACGGATGCAATCGCTGACACAACCAAATAGTTAGAGCAATATGGGCACCTTTTTTAGCTCATTCTTAAATATTTACTATCACTTGCAATTTTTACAGATTTTCTTTCGTCATTTAACACTTTTCGTTATGGTTCAAATTTCAAGTTTGGAAATTTGAATTTTTTAGATTTAGGAATTTGGAGATTTGGGAATTTAGGGTTGTGAGACTTTGGAGATTTAGGAATTTAGAAACATGAGACTTTGGAAATGTAGAAATTTGTGTGTAAAATTGGAATATTGAAAATTTTTGAATTTAGGAATTCAAGAATTAGAATATTTGTATTTCTTGAAATTTATAAATTAAATGAACAGTAGTGCATTGAGAAAAATTAAGCACTGGAATTTCCAAGAGGATTTTTTATTCAAAAAACAGTATATAAACTTCAAATTGTGTGTTAAGTCAACATGGAAGCAGTGTCACCATCCAAAGGTTACGTTGCACAGTGGTTAATTCGCTATTTGTTCCAAGAAGAATTAGCAATTTTTTAAAAAGAATATCCATGAGACATTTAAACATTCATCTTTATTGAACTGGACCCTTCAAAATGGTATGTCATAAGTGCAATAACATTTCTATGTCGTCAAGACGTTTGATTATTATTTAATTATTTAAATATAAATTATTTGCTAATTATCGTGACGTAACTAATTGGAAAATCAGATATGACGTAACTCAATTATATACGCATATTACTCATATTAAATGTATTCGAACTATGCAGAAAGTGACATACTCGATTATGATGTTTGATCCAAACATGAAGCAGCCGTTGAATCTGTAAAACGATGCTATTTATTTTATTATTTTTCCATCCCGGGAATCGTCAAAAAACATCGATAATACTGAACTTTTGTGTCATAAAATAATTAAGACAAATCTTGCTAAAGAGAAATTTAACTAATGTCTGTGATATCACGGATCAACCGTGAGCTCAGTATTCTATTTCTTCTAAAGGAGTCCAAACATCGATTTTTATTACTTTTTCCGTTATATGCACGCCATAACAAATGATCAAAATTCATGAGGGTGTCACGCATCGGTAGGTTGTCCTCGATGCGTAATGATTTAATAAAATACATTCGATTGGATGCAAAATTATTGTTCCTTCTATATTTCTGACATCGTGTTCTCAATTTAACGAGCATCAGTTTTCTACGTTTCGTAGCCAGAGTAAAAGGGATCAAGGTATCTCGAGTACAATGGCAAACATTACCAAACGATTGTTTCAATACATAACATTCCCTGTATGTATCTACCAGTTGCATAATGGAAAACTTTATGAAAACGCTTACACACTCTGCATACCAATCCTTTCGCTCCCTTTCCACCTGTTCATCTCACCAGCATGTCACATCGCGATAATTAAACATTTCAGTCTCGGTGGCATCTAGGGCACCGGTTACCATCTGTGATGTAGAAAATCGTTGAAAAAAAATTATAAAATCGAATGTTCAAGTACAATAACATCGGTGCAACTTAATTTCAAGTTCTTAAATGTAGGTATAACAATATGGACGCAACTTAATTTGCAACCTTATAGAATTATTTATTGAAATTCAACGAGTGTTCATTTGGATAAGCACCTTAATTCATTATAATTTTACTTATTTGCTGAATTTTTCGATTTTCCTGTGTTAGAATTTGGAGGACTTAAATATATGAAGAAAAGGTGAGAATTCTAGTATGATTTTTGTATGTGCTGCAGGGATTCCTTAAATATCAAAATAACGTATTAGTTTAGGTAATGATTGGGAAAGTTTGATTTATCGAAATTCGTTGAACAATTCACAAGTGATTTAGTTCAGAATTGTGTGAAAGTTTAGTGAGAATAACTAATTCTATCTAGTTTCTCTCATGAGGTGAATACACAAAGTTAGTTCAGGTATAGCAGTTTTCAAATTTTCATATTTAGAAATTTAGAAATGTGCAGACACCAAATTTTCACGTCTAGAGATTTGTAATTTATGGATTTAGAAATTTAGATACTTTCAAATTTACACGTCAAATTCAGATATTTTAAATAGATATATCAAATTTACAAATTTAGGGTTTCAGACATTTCAGATTCTAAATATTCCAGTATAGAAATTTAAGAATTTGGAGATTTCAGATATAAAAATTTTCAGATCCATAAATTTAAGAATTTGGTAGTTTCAAATTTAGTGCAAAGTTATGTTACCGATCGGTTCATAATCTCGAGTCCTCGCACATCCTCAATTTGCATCAATATTCAACATGATTCCAAGTGACGAAAGTGCTAATGATATAAGTCTATTCCGATTCTAAATTCCCTGTTTCTTTTCCGTAGAAAATAATCTTAGTTGTATTAATAATCCTTCTCCACCTAGAATAGGAAAATAGATCATTAAAAAGAAATTAATTCAATGTTTCAAAGTTCAATGAAGGATCAATGTGTCACTGGTTGTAAATGTGTGAATAAGCTGAAAGGAATGGTGGGAGAAGTGTTTCTACCTCTCACAAGGTATAAGGAACTCTGGTTGGCCACAGGTAAGCTCAGTTCACCTTTCGTTAGTTGACTCGTCTTTTAAAAGTGTCCGGTCCACATATCATCCCTTTAGTAATCATCGCCACGCGTTATCGTACGTGTCGACCTTCGAACACATGATAGTTCTGTTCGTTTCCCATCGATTTGTCAGACAAAAAACCCCTCGAATCTGTACTGTTCGTTAACGTTTGGATTTTTCTACTTGTTTCGGTGAGTTTTCGTGTTATTAAATACATTAAAATTGTGTTATTGAAGTGATTGGAATTTGGAGATTCGAAGAGCGGATGTAAGAAGGCAGTCAATTTTTTGAAAACACTGCTCTTTATAAAATGGTGTTCATATGAAAGCTGATGTCAGTAAATGTGTATAAAAGTGTTGCTATAATTATTGGTAGTTTTTATAAGAGAAAGATTCTGATGTATTTTGTCAAATAAATGTTCTGATATAAAGTATTTTAATAAACGGAAAATGGTTTTGGTATTATAATCGAAATTCTTACAATTAGTCAAAGGATACATTGTACCAGAATTTCATGTTTGAGCTTCAAAAATCAGTTTTCTCTCTTATGAAGACACTAAGCATAATTTTGTGTATAATGAAAGAATAACTTGTAGTTATGAAATAATTGATCATCAGTTTCATATGTACGTCCACATGTGACATTTTAAGTTCATTACAATCGTTTATAATTCAAACCATTATAATTACGTCGCAAACTTTGTTCTATGTAAGTAACAATTCTTTAATGTGTCGAGCGGCACTTTACGACGATATCTACGGACTTTTTCTAACTATGGAATAAAAATTATAACCTGACCCAGTTATCATAATCACTGTATCGTACATGCAGAAAAAAATTATGTTTGTTACCTAATATCTTTTGTAAGGTGAGACTAAACGAACCATGCGATGTAAAAAAAAGATTCTAAATCATAAGCTGAAATAAGGAGTAACGTTCATCCTCGTTAAATTAACTGTACCGAGACCTCGTTACGTTACACGGGCCAGCAGGAACACAAATTGGTGTATAATTTCACGAATTGTACTTTTTTTGAAGCTAATATGTACTTTTTTCTATGGAATGTTCCGAAACATCGTACTTAGTAAAATAATATACCGAGTGTGGCTGACAGTGCAGTAAAAAATAGATTCTATGCGCGAAAGTAAATAAAAGTGTACAGTAACATTTTCTCATATGTGACTTCAGACGCAATTGAATTTGAATTTTAAGTACTACAGATTCTCAAGTTTTTAGAAATTCGGGAACTTCTTGAAACTTTCAAAATTTAATTCTGAAATTTAGGACTCTTCAAATTATTATATTTTTACATTTTTTAATTGCCAAATTTTCAAATCGTTAAATTATTAAATTGGCAAATTGACATATCGTCAAATGGTCAAATTGGCAAATTGTGAGATTGTCAGATTGTCAAATTATCAAATTGTCAAATCATTACATAGTCAAATTGTCAAATCGTTAAATTTTCAAATCCCAAATCACCAAATTGTCAAATCGTCACATCACCAAATCGTAAAATTGTCAAATCTTTATAATATCAAATTGTCAAATCATTAAACTTGCAGTCTTCGGTGTAGGAATAACTCTCTCTCTATACCGCCAATTACATTTTCCTGTGTAGCAATATAAGAAGAGACAGCTGCATTAATCGGTGTCCATCATTGATCCAATGTCAGAATTCCGTAATATCATGGTATATCCACGTACCTAATTCACTCTGAAATTAATTGGACGTCTGAAGACATCTATAACACAGGAGCGAATGGTGCAATAGCAATAAAAGCGTTAAGAGACATCGATCGATTGTTGAATTTTACGAAAAATACTGGAAAGCGTGTGTTCTACTTTCATCTGTTTCGGAAAATTGCCAACGAATGGCAGAGATGCAATTTAAATCTCGTTAAATCTCCCTTGCTGTTAGAATTGCATCTTGTGTACGAAAAATATGAATGCTGTCGTGCTTCTCTTGTTTTCCTCTCGTTCGCTCCCTTTCTATGTTAAACTGTGCCACAAATGCTTGCCAATTTACTGTTCTTATTCCGTACTCGAGTAATTACCATATAATTGTTGCTTACTACCTAAAGATCGCTTTCGCGAGCTAAAGTTACATAATTTTACTCATTGAATTTGATTTTTCGAGGAACATTATTGTTCTCTTATCTGTGTCACGCTTACCGTGCAATATTGCTGCTTTTTTGTTATTGTTATTGCGTAATATTGGTTGTTGATACATATTGGAAATTAATTTTATGACGCGATGGAGTTACGAGCTGTTCGGGTGCGGAGATTTCAAATTTTTAAGACTTAATTTAGAAATTTTGAATTTTAGGGATTTTGAAATGTAGAAATTTTGTAACGTGAAAATTTGAATGTTGAGAAATATTTTTATATGATAATTTGGAAATTTAGGAAGTCTGGAAACGTAGAAATTTAGAAACATAAAAGTATACAATTTCCAAATTTAGAAGTTTAGAAATTGTGAAGTTTGCAATTTAAGAAATTTGGAAATTTGATAACGTAAAAATTCGGAAATTTAGAAATTTGCTACCTGAAAATTTGGGAATATAAGAAATAAAAAATTTGCGAATATCAAAGTTTCAAAATATACAAATATTAATAAAAATTGATACTAGCACTATCTAGTAATAAACGGGATTTTCAACAAAACTGGAATTTTACGTCGCAATTTACCATTTTACGTAAAAGTTTTTCGGAGAAATAATAAGTAAACATACAGCGTTTGCATTGCAAAAGAAACATTCGTTGAAACAGCCTGTGTAAATTGTTTGATTTTTCTCGTCACATCAACGATTTTGTGGTCCATTCGGTAAATACTTTGAACTAGTTGGTTCATACGATTTAGTGCTCATTTTTCTTCAGAAATTGGTTCTCAAGGTGAAATATGTTAATAACGTTGGAAAAGCATTTTGCGTCGAATATATACAATAGAAAAATAGACACTTCTTTCTCTTTGAATAGTTTGAACATACATAACTCGAGAAAGATGAATCTCTTACGTGAGTTTTTTATATGATGTAAGCAAGTTACAGTTTTTTCAAGGTTTATAAATTGATAGTAACAAATTTTCAAATTTCAAAGGCCCCAAGTATTTAGTTTTCAAATTTCCAAAGTTCCAATTCCCAAATTTTCGAATTTCCAAGGCCCCAATTCCTAAATTTTCAAATTTCCAAGGCCCCAATTCCTAAATTTTCAAATTTCCAAAGCCCCAATTTCTAAATTTTCGAATTTTCAAGGCCCCAATTCCCAAATTATGAAATTTCCAAATCCCAATTCCAAACCACATTTCGCAAATGTTGAAGTAGCATTCAATAACAGAAAACTTGATCACACGTAACAATTTGAACTAGAATAAACGTCTTAAATGATTTCGACATCTATTCAAGGCCTAAGAAACTCCACAAGCAGCAATATTTTCGTGACTCGGTTTATGTTAAAAATTTCCGTTCATTTTCTAACAGTGAGGCAACTCCGTTTTCGCGTTAACACTTTAACGAGATATTTTGACAAACTGCTTAATCAACAGCATTATAATATCGCGTCATCAATAATATTTTGTCGACGTCGGTTGTAATCGTGTGTACTCGTTGATTAATACGGCGTCATGAATAATATATTTCGACAACGCATTCAGTTTCTTTTATAAATTTGTTCAGTGGTGAAATCCACGAGTCGTAACAGCAACCAATCAAGGCATGCATTGCAACGTGGACTGCAAACATTCTTCATTACGACTTTTATGTAATCGATGAATGTAATCGCCAATTATTTTTTTCTTAAATTTAGAAATCATTTGAGAACTTTTGAAAATTCCTACATTCAATTTTGATGATTTCTATATTTCGAATTCAGGAATTTCTGGGTATCTAAATTTAGACTTATCAAGACTAATAATACTAAGTTGTTGAATTTTTTAACATTATAATTACCAGCACCGTGCTCCAGAAGTTTTGAACTATAAATTACGCAATTTGTTAAGTCTTGATATCTGCGTTGATCAAGATAATTAATGCGGTTTTATAGTTTGTTTATTCATTTTTTATTTTAAACGAAGTGTACATTATACACCTGTAGCTTTAGTTAAAGAATTATCGTCAAAACTGCAAATATTTTGAAGTTTCTGTTTTCTCAAAACCGAAGTCGAGTATGGAAATATGTCATTCTTGCACGTAGAATCAGCTCGTGGCACGATTTCTGGGGCACCTGGTAGAAAGATCGGTTGTTCCTTTCGACTGTTACAATCTTACAAAGTATGTCAGAGGGTCATCGGCTTCCGAATTGTAATGCGAGTATGATCGACAGGATGAACGTTCCTTTAATATGATACGAACGAAATGTGCGTCACGGAATTTTAATCATTCCCGTACTGCTGTACTGTTACTTGAAATTGAAGGATTTGATGAATCTTCTAACTGTTCTTCGGCTTCGATTCATTATGCACTCTTGTTGATCCCTTTATCAGGCATATCTAATTATCTCGGTAAATGCTGCATCATTTTCATGTGTTCTGCGTATAACATGTCTTCACTACTTAATAAGCAACATATATCAGAAATGAACTCAACACGAAATATTTATTTCTTTGTTGCCATCAGATTGCCACTACTTGTTGATACTTTGTTGTAATTACATTTTATTCAATATTATTTTTCAGGGTTTAATAGTTGACAATTTACCAAGTTTGGAAAAATGGAGATTGTGAAATGTGAGTATTTGAAAATTTGGAAGTATGGGGTTTTGGAGTGGAATAATTTAATTTAGAACCTTTGGAAAGCTGGGGGTTTGAGAATTTCCAAATTCACAAATTTCTAAGCTTTCCTGTTTTCCCGAGGCTACGTTCGATTAACCCAAACTTGATGAATCGGTATTACGTTCAGATTCGAATTTTCACTATTTTTCATAATTTTGTCACGAAAACTTTCAATATTGTTTGACACTGATCATTGCCAGTCGGAATTTCTCGGTGAAAGTTCGTGAAACATTCGAAAGTAAAAGTAAGTTCAAAGTGACTGTCAGTAAAGTTCAAGTTCACGGTATTCTTTGTTGAACTTTATGGAATGAACTATAATAAGGCCGTTCGCACAGTCGTTAACTTGTATTTCATTAACGTACTCGTATCTTTTATTAAAGTGATTTTTCGTAATCATGATTTATTATTGCAAAAATGAGTATCGTATAATCTTGTTAACAAGAACACGAAGCATTAGTAATTTTATACAGAATCATCCTAATTTGTGACGTAATTACAAAAAATTCCGCCTTTACTGAAGTACTCAATTCCTCGCATTGCTATCAAATTAATGCATACTCATTTTCTGTTTATCATTTAGCTTTTTTGTGCTAGCGCTCCGTACAAGTAGTTTATATGTCTTTAAAGTCTTTTACAAATTATAATGATAATCAAAATGCTAATTTCATGAATTATGTATTTAATACAAATAACGAGTATTAGTTCATTCATACAAGAGAACGAAAATATTTTACATGGCGCAAGTAAAAACGTGTTGGAAGTTGGTCAAATGTTTGGCTAATAACATACATGGTAAACGAATAACGAACATCTGTTATTATTTAAATGGAACCGTTGCGCGATGTTGAAATAAGTAATTCTGTAATATTTAGCAACGTTTCAAATTCCAGCGTGAATTTATGATTATGGGGTATCTATATTTTTTTGAAATAGCAAAAATTAGCTTGTCCCCTTCCGATGCGAATTCATATCCTCGCCGATATGCACGCATGTGAATAAACTTTCACTTTTGTAACCTGTAGTTTGCATTAATAATTGACGTTTAATTACCGTTTATGCATTCTTTACCGTTGCGTGCTACCTAATGTCTAATTTAAAAGTTTGTATTCGTCATTTTTAATTGATGCGTTTTTGCGTTCATATTACATGACATTATCAGCAGATCTACGTTATATCTGTCAGTTGCAGTGAATGAAACTCTTAGTTATGGATATTTTAGTTTATTTGAAAATCTTTTGAAAAGGGTTTGACAACGTATGGACCTGGGAATTTTTGGACATAGGTATTTGGAGATCTAGGTGTTTGGGGATATAAATGTGTAAGGTTCTAGGAACATGGGGACCTAAGTATTTAGGGATCTGGAGATATGGGAATCTCCAAATTTATGACGACTTTAAAATTTGGTCACCTACAAAGTTGAGGATACATATATTTCAGGATTTAAGAATTTGGAGACATTAGTATTTGGGGATCTAGGAATATGGGAAGCATTTAGAAACCTAGGAATATGGGAATCTACGAATTTGACAGCCCTAGAATTTGGTCATCTAGACATTTAAAGGTACAGATGTTGGAGGATCTAGGAATTTGAGGACTTTGGGGATCTAGGAGTGTGGAATGACGAAATTCGGATTCTTAGAAATTTGAGTAACTAGAAAAATTGAGAAATTTTAAAATTGCAAGTTGTAGAAATGCTTGATAATCCAGAAATCTGTGATTTGTGAATTTTAAGTTGAGGATTTGAAAAAATCAGGAACATGAATATTTGGAAATAAATGAATTTCAAAATTCGGGAGTTTGAAAATACGAAAGTTGAGGATTTTAAAAGTGTCCTAACAGTTGTCCTTCAGACAACTATTGAGTCACATTGAGTAGATAGTAGTAAATATATAAATTTCCAGCGTGGACAGTTAACAAGTTAATTGAATAGAAGAAAAAGGAGAGGTAGAAGAAGGGGGGAATAATTCCCGAGATTAAGAGAGATATAGAGAAACGGAAAGGAAAAGAAGATTGTGTCAGTCAGTCGGTCGCGGTCGTTGTTCCTCGGCGTATAACGGGTTTTCATGTAACGGGGTCGACCGAGCGACGTTCCTCTCTTTCTTCCTTGTTTCTTCGTCTGCGGAGGCCGAGGAACGAGCGGATTCTCGTGACCGTTTCGAGGCCGGGACGCTGACCTAGAATCCCGTTGAAACCGCTTCTCTGAACGCTCTAGCGTTTCCCAACTTGTACTTAGCAGCACGTATTTCGAAAAATTCCTTCTCTTCGTAACCACTGTCGCGACGATCGTTCTTCACTTTTATTTTTATGGGAAAATTCTGAAAAACTTTTATTACATACCGTCGACTCTCGAAAAACTGCTGCTCTAGAAACGACACGACGTCACGATGCAGCATCAATTTAACTTCTGAGCCCCTGCATCGCTATTTTGTGTCCTTTGCGTCTGTCGGTTCTAAGTTATACACGAAAGTTCGCATAATAAATACGTGCTAACACCTTGTTATCGTCTGTATTTCCTCAGAAAACTGTTATTAACGTCACGTATCATTTTAAGACCACCCAGCGTGATGTAACACCCGTAACCATTTATGGTTTATTGTTAGATATATAACAAGCTGTACGGTTCATTGATTTTTAGTCAATTAAGTTTTCAGTTTAACTGGGCAATAATTGATAATTCGCGTTTAATTCGTCATCAAATTTCCTTTAATTAAGAAATCAATTGTAATTGCTATGGGATAATTTCCTAAGTGATTTAATAAATGTAAAATGATTCGTATATCAATGCGCGTAATGAGTTGAATTAATGAACAGGACGTTGATAAATCATTGAATTACATATATTGAAATTAATCTTTCGCTTGTCATTTATTGCCTATTACAATGAGCAAAATAAATTCGCATTAGTGTTTCAATTATGGAATTATTAACTTTTTTCAATATTTACAACCAGATTTTCATATGAACCTTTTTTTTCTGTTAAACGGTATTCGAAGTTTTTTTCAGCAGTCATTTATCAGCTCATAATTTCCGAGAGATCATTCTTATTTAATTAAGAATTCATTCAGACATAACGAAGTTGTTTAAAATGAAGAATCGCCGAAATATTATATTTTGCTTTTTATTACTTTTAGATAAGATAATCAAGATAATTTAACCTTTTTGGAAATTAGAAGTACACATTCGAAATAATACATGTCATGAGTCGTATATCGCCATTTAGTATGTATTAGTACGTGTCATATATTACCACGTATATATCATACGTAACATCACCGCGTATATTTTTCCACGCGTCGAATATTGCTACGCGTAATACATCAGCACTTGTATATCGCTACGTGTGGTATATCGCCACATTTGGTACATCACTACTCTTCGTATATCGACAATGTCTTCTATCACCATGCACCATATATCACTCTGAGTCGTATATAGCCACTCTTGATATATCACCACGAGCACTATTTCGTCACACGCTGTAGATCATCAAATATCATGTATAGCCATTAGACCTATATTGCTACGCGTTGTATCGTCGACCATTATACCAATTATACATCAAATCGTACATTACATAACCATTCGTTACTAATGTATTATGCGTAATACTGAAGAGATCGTATTTATTATTGTGCAATCTGTAATATATAATCCTAAATAATTTGGAGTCATGAAACGCATAATAAAGTGTTAAATGACGACTTTCGATACTAACGGATTAGTCAGTCGTTTGTATGCTTTCTTATGTCTCGTCGGTATCATTCATGTTATACGGTCATTAAAAAATTAGGAATTTAAATAAGATTGCGTAGCAGCTACAATTTGTGGACTTGTTCATTTATCGATGGAATTGGCTGGCAATTTCGTAGAAACAAGGCTCAAGGTGCCTTCTAATGTATTTATGTAAAAGGTGGTCGTTCATACAAACGTTGTTAGTCCACTTTCACGTTTCTTTTAACGATTCGAGACAAAACTTTGACCTACTTCTTATTTTTATAGTTTGAATCTCTGTCGAAAAGTTGGATCTTGTTGGCACGGTGCTTGTTCTTTATTTAGAAGCAATTGTTCATTGATTATAGTTACGTTCAACTATTTTTATTATAATCATAATCAATTGTTTCGATTATAATCATAATCGATTATTTTGATAACATGTACATACACGTTCACCCTTAATTATATGACTTCCGCGACTGTGAGACAAATCGCATCGTAAATAAAAGTTGATTTCGCAGTATTTTATCGATGTTAGTGTACAAGAATTTAATACAAGAAATTAGGTATTGAATATATTCTACTATCAATATCTGGTAAAGCAGAAATTCTTAGTATTACAGTTATCGTTTTTCACACACCTCCTATCACATATTAGATAAAAATAATCGGCAATATTTCCGGTATGTCTAGAGGTGTGTAGAGTGAAGCGTGAACGTTTCTTGTAGTGTTACTGTTTTTGAAAGTTGCATTTTGGAACTTTTGAGCTTTACGATTTTGCTAAATAAAGTGTGTGGATTGTGAAAAATTATCAGTTTCAAAAATGGGTCTTTACCCATAAATGTTTGGGAAATTCCATCTTAGAATTTATTCAAACGAAGTAAAATTCTTCTACCATTATTTCAACCAATACAATAGCAATTAAAGTTTTAAAATAAAATTTGAAAGCTATTTTTTCGAGTAAGTCGTCATACTCTATAATTGTCCTCGCCAAGAGATCTGCAAGACTCGTATCACTCACTGATGACATAATCAATAATTCAAGTTACCATAGCGTAAAGCGGTCAAGAATGATCACTGACTAATACTCTTCAGTCACCACACGTATCTCATACTTTTATCATAGCAAAACATTAGTACTAACTTATTCTTTCCATATCTGATTTCAGTCAAAGTAGAAGCAGTGGTCGCAGGAGGCACGAAATGAGTCCAGCAGAAATCAAATCCATTTGTAGTCCGCTTGGAAAAACCTGGAACGGCGTGTACATTTGCCTGCTTTCGTTGCACTTTTCTCAAACTTTGTTTCCTCATCTTTGAGGAAGCTGTCTTTAATATTCTACACGATTGTACAGTGCGAACCAGGTGTAAAATAGATATCAAGTACGTAGCCTTGAGATACACTGAAGGTGGCGAAGAATCGTATCAAGACCAAAGAACAAACCGAAGAGAGGAACAAAGCTGAAATTGCTTTTTCTATCCATCACCTTGAGATAGGTCCGAAGAAATTTGTCGTTGCAATTGAGAAGTATTAGTATCAAAGTAAAAGGATTATTTTACTTGGATTAAGAAATAAAGAAGATATAACACATTAAAATGAGCACGATGACTGGCACTCAGTCTACGTCTGTAAAGGAGTTCTATAGGGACAGGTCTATCTTCATTACCGGTGGTACCGGCTTTATGGGCAAGGTACTCGTCGAGAAGTTACTCAGATCTTGTCCAGGAATCAAGAATATTTATTTGTTGATGAGACCCAAGAGAGGACAGGATGTCCAACAAAGGTTGAGACAACTACTGGATGGACCGGTAAGATGAGTTTCATTGTTCTTTTATTTATTTTCAACTTCACGGTTGAGGAAGTACTTGATGACGGTATTTAAGAAAATGACATTGCTGTAACTAGTTAGGGACCTGAGTGGACTTGACCTCATCAAAATTATGGTCTAATTACCCACGTTATGTAAAGTACTACGAAAGATGTTGAATGCATCATTTATCTCGTGTTAGAAATTTAGCAACTTTCGAAGCTATAAATTTTGTAATTTTTAGATTTTTGAATTGTAAAATTTTCAGAAACGCGAATTTCTAAATCCTTGAATAAAGAACCGTCAAAAAATTCTAAAAGTAGTTAATGAATTACAAAAGCGAATTAACATATTATAATGTATGTTGATAGCTGTTCGAAAAATTGCGAAGAGACTATCCACAAGAACTGTCGAAAGTGATTCCTGTGGCTGGAGACATAACGGAACATGAATTGGGAATCTCGGAAGCTGACCAGGCTGTATTAATAAAAAATGTGTCAATAGTTTTTCATTCTGCTGCTACTGTAAAATTCGATGAGGCCCTGAAACTTTCTGTGACCATCAACATGGTTGGCACCAAACAACTTCTGAATTTGTGTCATCGCATGTGTAATTTAGAGGTAATATCCTTATTTATATTTTGAACATTGTTGACATTAAAAACATAATCAAAATTTCAATCAATAGAATTGTTTCATTCACAGTGATATGCAAAGAATAGAATATATTTTTAAAAATCTATGCAGAATTATAAACACGATAAAAAAACAAAAATAAATATCCTAAAATCAATGCAGAGTTAAATAAATTTCGATGGCTTTATAACTATCTTGACCCAGAACCACCACTACAGTTTGTAGACTCCAAAGCGAAAGTAGAAATCTTCTGTTAGTTTAAGAAATTCATGTGTTCAGAAGATATAAATCCTAACATGTAACAGATATACAAAAATCTAACTCAAATCAAATTCAACACCAACCAACATCAAGTTCCAATTAATTTGTATGATGTTTCCGAAATGGGAGAGTGAAGCCATTTTGATCCATTGATCGAGTCCATGGAACTTGATGAGTTATGTCTGTACCATATTTCATACTCCCGGCTAAATTTATCACAGATAACGTACATGCTTCAAAATCGTGTCGAAATCAAACTTTTGCTGAAAGTACTAAAATTATATTATCCGAAAGCTTTGCATATCTTCCTGTGTATTAGATCATTTTTCCTACACCGTATTAATTTGCATATTTTTTTTCTATAAAGGCTCTCATCCACGTATCGACAGCATATTGTAATTGCGACCGTAAGGATGTTGCCGAAGAAATTTATCCGCTTGAAGCCGAACCTGAGCATGTGATCGCATTAACGAAGATCATGGATACGAAAATGGTTGACGAAATAACACCAGCTTTGATCGGTAATCGACCGAACACCTATACGTTCACCAAAGCGCTCACCGAAAGGATATTGCAATTGGAATCTGGTTATTTACCAGTAGCGATCGTTAGACCTTCTATCGTTTTATCGTCGCTTAGAGAACCAGTAGCTGGTTGGGTGGATAATTGCAATGGACCTACGGGGCTTATTGCTGCTGTTGGCAAGGGTATCTTCAGGTGCGATATTTCTTATTATAACAAGATGATAACAAGAAGAGTGACCTAAAAGTGAATTTAGCACTAATTTTTATTTCAAATGATAATTTATGTCCAGACATAAATTTCTTAGATATCACATTGATGCATCACAGCAGATCCTGCAACATGCAGTCGCTTAAATCATTCTAATGACTTCAAAAACATATGGAATTTTTATCTAATTTGAGTTAAATATGAGATATCTAAAGAAGTTTTTGTTGATCTTAATTTCTTTTAATTGGCTAACTGTTCATATACACTATAATTCTTTAATACAATTTATGGATAAAAATCGTTCTCTACATTTATTGGGAACAGAATTGCTAACTGGCAGAATGTTCCATGATTTATACCAGCACACAAAAGTATTAAAATAATAATAATTTGTAAATTTAAACTAGTCATTTTTCTCATTTAAAAAATGGTTAGTTTAAATCTATAAATAAATACTTGATTATCGCGTTCGCTTGAACATAATAAAATAGTAAACGTATTTGTTGCAGAACTATGTTGTGTCATGAAAACATGATCGCAGACTTGGTGCCCGTTGATATAGTGATAAATCTGATGATTTGCGCGGCATGGAGAACCGCCACGAATCGCACGAAAACGATTCCCGTGTACAATTGTTGTACAGGTCAACAGAACCCAATAACCTGGAAGCAGTTTGTTGATCTGATGTTCAAGTACACGCGAAAGCATCCACCAAACGGCGCGATTTGGTATCCAGGTGGTCGATGCCGTAATTCTGTTATAATGAACCGAATGTGCGCCCTCTTTCAGCACGTGGTACCGGCGTACATTTTAGACTTCTTTTGTCGGTTGAAGGGCAAACCGACCATTATGGTCGGCCTACAAGTAAAACTCCGTAAAGCTGCCAAATGCTTGGAGTATTTCAGCACACAACAGTGGAACTTCAGGGATGACAATGTTCGAAACTTAGAAGAACAGCTTAGTCTAGAGGACCGACAGACATTTATGTTTGATGTCAGACAGATTGATTGGCCAACATATTTAGAACATTATATATTGGGAATTCGGCACTTTCTCTTAAAAGAGAGTCCGGACACACTGCCAGCTGCTCGTTCACATATTAAAAGGTAAGTTGTAATTATAAAACGGTAGGATATTTGTTACAGTATCTTTAATAATGTAAGAACAAAAGAAGGTTCGTTGATGAATGCGTAAAACCCTGAAGTATATGATTTATCAAGATATCGGGATGCACAAATGTTTTTTAAGGAGATATTCAATTACAAATCTTACAAATCTTATTAATCGTTTTTTTAATGTAAAGGGAAATTATTATTGGTCAAGATATTCAGTATGATATTTACTACATTTTATTAATATTGCTTGCACTGTTTTCTTAATAAGATACTTTAGAATATGAGCTTCACGTCCATGCATTTATTGAGAAGAAAGAAGGTGTTAACACATAAATTGAACAAACATCATCTACTTACAAAAACGACATAACCACTTGGCCAAGCCAATAATAGTGAAAATATACATTTATGTTCCATAATTGATTTCATTATGTTTCAGATTGTATTGGTTTCACAAGGCTTTAGAATTCACGATGCTGTTAGTAGTGCTGCGGTATTTGTTGTTACGCAGCTCCGTGACCCGAACTGCATGTTACTCGTTGTTGTCCGTCGTGTTACGTATGTGCCGTATGATTGTTTGACGGCTCAGAATTTTGGCTGAGGATCGCGACAGGCGTCACAAGGAGCAAAAACTAATCTCGAAGCATAATCTCAAAGTGCGGATCGTACTTCGACTTCATTGCTCGCCGTTCCCAACGATAAATTGCTACGACGTTCAAACATCCCATCGGTTGGCCTTTTCGATGTTTCTATTTGTTCATAACTATTAGCCTCCGCTAGAGATATAATTCCGCAGGGAAATGTATCGATTGTCGTTTAACACACGCAAATACAATGATACACGTACACACACACACATGTATACACAGAACATGTACTCAAAGCTTCCAAAAAACTTGTACGTCGAGTCACTTTGTTATATTTACGAAAGTTAACCAAACGAGAATCCTTTCTTTGGATAATATGTCGTCGTCTTCTTGTTCAACGTACAATGGCGGGCAAAATAGGCTTTCCTAAAGAATATGGTGATGGAAGAAATTGGGAAAATTTACAAATTTGGGGATGTAGAAATTTAGAATATTTGGTAAACCGGGAATTTGAAAATTTAGAAGTTTGAAAATCTGGGATATGAGGATTTGAGGTTTGAAAATGTGGAACTTGGAAATTTAGAAATTTGAAAATTTCATGATTTAGAAATTTGGAAATTTTCAAATTTGCTAGTTTGGAGAGCCGGAAATTTAGAAACTTAGGAATTTGGGAATTTGAATTTTCAAATTTAAGAATTTAGAAATTTGGAAATTTTCAAATTCATTCATTTAATATCTTAAAATTAAAGATTCTTTTTCCTCAGTTCTTAGCCAAAGGAAGCCTACGTTGTACTCGAGTGTACAGCAGTGCGAATAAAAAAAAAGAGGAACGTTCACGTTTAACATCGCGTTTATTATTATGAGTATAATTAATTGTCATTGTAATTGACGCGTGTTTTACGATGCCCCTAATGGCATCAGTTTCGTTCCCGAACATCGATTTTTCGCATATCGTCGATTTGTAATGACGCGACGCTAGAGAAATATCTTTGAGGTGTAGACTACCTTGATATTCACTTTGGTGTTAATTCATGGTGATGGCGTCTATTGAAAAAGATACGACGCGTTAAACTCTGTGAGCCGGCAACTCGAACTTTTTAATCTCTGTTTGTAATCATTTTACCTAGAAGACCAAGAAGAATAGAGGATAACATTTTACAGATTGTATAAGCAAAATTATTTATATTTCTAGTAATAATTAATGGTGTCTCTACTTTGCGTTCGTCTTTGTTCAAGTAAGGTTTCAAGCTTCCAGTGAATTTTCCCGGTGAATTTGTAATCGTCCAAGATTCCATCGTTATCGAGAAAAGCGAAGACAGGTTTAATATTAATTGTAGAAATAAATATCGAAGCGATAGATTATTTATACGGATGTACTTTTACATTGCCAAACTATTTTGATGCCCTACAATCTTCCTTCCTTTCTCATGATTTTAATGATGTTCAAAGGTGATAATAAATCTTTGCCTTTACTTTAAATCGTCGTTTAATCCTTTAGGATGCATAGTTCAGATTTTGAAACTTTGTCGCTTTTGAATAATGAGCTTCATTATCAATTAATGTAAACGAATCGTTAATTGTAATACAGTAAAGTATGTACGTATACATTAAAAGGAAAAAGAATAAGAATGTGTAGACATTCTGAATTTGGGTCGAGTTCAATAAGATTGGACAAGTTCGGACGGATATCCAAGATATACGGACCCCCACAATACCTAAACCTAATTTCAAATTTGAAAATTTGAAATTCATACATTTTTACTTTTCAGGATATGAAAATTAAAGGTATTTAGCGATAGTTAGTCAACTTTACACGAAGATAATCTAGGATCACCGCCCGAATTTGCATGACCTTTTTCGGTGCCACTTGACAACTAGGTACCTAATAATTCACAATCAAGTACCCAATTATTCACACATCCAAAAGAACCAAAAGGGTTGAACGTCGATGTAACTTCGAATCTTTTCGAGTCTTCAAATATTAAAACTTTTTGCTTTTATTCTTTTCTCTTTCTTTTCGAAAATTGTAACATGGAAATAACGATTTCCACAATGTACGCACACATACTTCATTTTGACGTTCAATTGTCCTTTACATCGGGAAAAAGAATCAAATACCTGTGTTTAGAAACTTGAACGGATCAATTGAAAGATTTAAATGCCGGCTAAAGGAGTTAGAGGTTCGTCGTGCCTTTGTGTCGTTACTGTTTGACGTTTTCCGTTTGTACCGGAATGTATGGTACATAGAGGGATATTTAATTACATTCTAACGAGTGCGCTCAATTCATTCGGTTTCACCATCAACGAACCAAGTCTGAATTAGATTACGCGTTCATTTAATCGTACCAAGCGCAATTGTAGTCCGTTCGAATTGCAGAATTGTTTATAGGGATCTAATTGTTATTTTTAGCTTCGAAAATGCGAATATTTATAAAAAAGAGGAAAATGGTTATTATAAAATGTGCGTTTCTTAAACATTTTGTTAAATCAATTGCTTTCGCTTTTTTAACAATTAAATGAAGTGAAGAATTAATATGTTCTTGCGACCCACGTGTATCCTGTGAGTTTAATAATCCTTTTATATCTTCATCGAATTACCTCTGTAACGAGTGCTTGTCACAAACGAAATACGCGCAACATTTCATTTCATCTTTTTCTATATAAGCACAAATAAACCCGTGTTCATTGTGTTCGCTAGAATAATAACAAAGTATAAAAATGACGAGTAATTTGATTCGTTTTTGGTGAAATTGAACATAAGTTAAAGGAATATCTTGACCAAGCCGAGACATTCAGTGTCATGACAAACATGTGTTACGGTAAAATTTGTCGTTAAAAGCATCTCGAGGAATTCATTGTGTTGCAATGCTTCCTGTGAGTTACAAATTCTAGCGTGGAAGCCAACATGATGAAATAATTATGCATTCATTGCTTGTCGAATTTGCCACCGGTAGACGAAACGATCGTAGCAAAACCGATAGAGACGATTAAGGCATACGTTAGTAGTAAAAGAGGTGTAGAGTACCTGAAATTATGGGTCGATTCAAGTCGAGATCCCGAAAATTTGTCAACGCATAAATACAGTGGAATCCCATTATATGGCCACGGATGGGACTATACACAGTATACAATGCGTGGATAACATAATGAGTAGGCGATATGGCGCGTGGGTGATATAACGAATGACTATACAACGCGTAGAGGATGTAACGCGTTGCTATAAAACGTGTAGACGATGTAACGCATATCTATACTACGCGTAAACCTCATAACGCGTGGCCACACAACATTTAGACGATGTAACGCGTGGTTATACAACGCATAGACGATATAACTTGTGACTGTACAACGTGTAGGTAATATAACGCGTGACTGCACAACGTGCAGACGAATATAACGTATAGGTAATATAATGCGTGGTTAATATTACTAATTACGCTATAAAATATTAAAATGGCTGCGAATTTCAAAAATCCGAGTATAATACAAGGTCTGATCAATATGTAGGTAGCCGTAAATTTGGATACTAGTACATTCTAGGTATTTATGAATTGTTGGGGATCCCAGATCGAATCGAGGCTGTGGTACCCGTAATTTCAGGAACTCGTACAACACTGATTTGAAACGTTCATCGTAGGAAGAGCTAGCCAAGGTACACTAATATCATTTAGGTATTCTCGCGTGTATTTACGAGGCATCGTACTACCGACGCTAAAATTTTGAAGGCATTGGCAACTTATTCTTATCTTCCGATCAGGCTGTTCGCACGTGTATCAACATTTTTAGTAGCGGTCCGATCGGCTAAGCGACGAGCAGATCGGGAATTTAGAATCGATAGGCGAAATGAGACGACAAATTTGTATATACGAGTTATTGATATTAACTAAAGAAGACGATTTTATATATACATCTAATATATATATATACATACATATACATATATATACGTGATAAATCGTGCATCCGTTTCGTGAAATCATTTGTGTACCAGAATTTTTCGCGTGTTCCCGCCATCATGCCTCCCTACATGTACACTTATATGATATAATATTTTAGCATCCCATGTACAGTACACATTCCAGTGTTCATTTTCAAATTAATGAAACACTTTGCGGATCGACGGATTGCGTGAATTGAAGTTGTATACTTTTAGAATTGAAAGATGTACCCAAATCTTGATGCATAGCGTTATTGATTACTTATTTATAATTGTCTGTAAAAGTTGCAATACATTAGAATAGTATCATTTGATTCTTTGCAGTGTGATTTCAAACATGTCTCCTAAATGTCGGAAACTTCATATCAATGCTAACTATTAATTTCCTCAGATTTTAATGACTTGTGGCATATATCGATAAATTATGTTATTACGAGTTTCACATTTTGATTGGGCAACTTCAATTGCTGGTAATACAAGAAATAGCGTGAGTCAGAACTGGAAAAGGAATTTTCTTTCGCTCTCTGAAATATTAATTAGAAGTTACAGAAGTTTGTATAAAAAAAACCGTAATATCATTATCTATCAACATACAAAGCACGTTAAAATCTGAAGAGAATCTTGGGGTAGTTTCCAAAGGATTTGGAAATTTTATCGCCAGCAGATTAAATTCTATATACTTTTACTTAAGATGAATTGTATTTTAACCCTCTTTTACATGGTGACACCATATGCAAATTGATTTTTCACAATTGTTATTAACAGCATATCTTTTGTTCGTGTCTATGTGTAAGGACATATCTAAATATTTAACAATCGGTTGATAACAAACCCACAATATGTTTTCGGCGACAAGTGTAAAACAAAACATTCATGCATGAGAGGGTTAAGGGTTGGTTGTTTGCAACGTATTGGACATACGCCAAAAAAGTAATCGTTTTAAGAAACGAAACAGAATATTGTTATTGAATCTATCGTAAGACTTGCTTGCAGAAATTTCAACGTAAGCTGTTGCAATTTCTTCGATAGAACCCCTCTTCGATCGACTCGTTATGGTATTAACGATCGATGGTGTTAACTGATCGATGATCGATCAAACGTGCGTCATGAAATGTAACGATAAAATAGCTACAATAAAAATGAGGTTCCGTTTAATAATCGTACAAAAATTCAAATCAACGTAACATGCCTCCCCTTTAAACGATTCTTTTTTTTTGTATAATACAGAATATTGTACAGTATAACATTAGAAAGTACAAACAGAGATTTCCATACAAACATTCAAATGTATATCTTCGAACACTTAGCGATTTTGGTAAAAAAAAATTTGTCTATGATCCGTACGATCCGTGAGGTGCTTTTATGACGCTGATTTAGCTGAATTTTTCGATTCGATGATCGTCAATGATCAACATATATTCTATAATAATCTACCGGCACACTTGGCGATTCTTTGTCGAGTACAGTAAAATAGTTAAAATCATTAACAAAATATTTGTGTAGATATTTTCACTTTGCTTTGGAAATAATTGCTAATTTGCATGAATCACGAACGTTTTATTGATACCATATCTGTTGCCTGTGCCTTTAAGATGATTAAAACGTAACCGCCATTTTTCGAATCGTCTATGGATCCACCATAAAGAATGTAGCATTCCACGATTTTTTGATTAATCGTTTTATTAAGTTCGAAACGGGCTTCCCTTGAATGTTCATTTTCGCGATTGTCCGTCGTTTGAAACGCTGCCAAGAAAGACATCATTGAAGATCAAACGCGCTGGTAAGACAGAGAAACGAAGAATTTGCGCGAAGAAAACATTGGAATAATTTATTTGAACGTACAGTACAGTCTCTATCGTCCAAGATAATATGAACTGAGCTTACCTAGGATAAAAAATGTAATGATACGGTTAGATTTTATAGTTTTTGCACTTCGCAAATTTGAAAATTTAGAAATTCGAGAAAGTGGGAATTTTGGGATTTTGATCATTTGAGAAATTTAGTAGTTCGAGGATTTGGAGTTTGATAATTTGAGGAATGCTTGGAAATTTAAGAATTTTTATGGCTTTGAAATTTTTGAAATGTGGAAATTTAGATGGTTTTCAATGTTACACGAGAATTGGATAATCAAGACTTTACTGTATGAATAAAAGGGATAAAAGGTAGAAGGGAGAATCGAGGGAATGGTAGCATGAATGAAGGTTTACCATCCTGCTAATTTTGTTTGTATTGTTCTTTGGTCACACAATGCAACCAATATTTAATATAATCGATTTAATTAATATTACTCTGTAATACTCTAAATTACGTTAAAAACAATGAACTATTGCAATGCGGATGCTTTAGCGTGCCCTTTGGAACGATCGATTAATGAGAATTTAATAAATGAAATGAAAAGAACAAATAAACAAATTTACTCGATCGAGGTTTGATAATTTGAAATTATATATCCAAGGAACATTACTTTTTATCCACTTTTTTATGTAAATATATGATTTCATATAATTTTCTTTCAGGTAATTTAATGTACTATCTTAGTTCGAACATTTTGCATATTTTACCAATTTTTAAATTTCAATATTTTAATTCAAATGACACTTAACTCATCCTCAAATCCCCAAATTCTCAATTTCCTAATTTCTGAAATTCAAAAATTTCCAAATTTTTAATTTACGTTGTTTTTCGATCAATTCAAAGGCGTGTCATTTTTTTCCACTCTTTTTCCTTATGTCTATATAAAATACATGTACGTAATAGTAGGAAAACGCAAAGAAAAGAGTGAGCATTGCAAAAACAACTGCAAGAAATGTTGTTAAAATTTTGACGTGTAATTATGTCTAAACATTTCGATTTAAAATTCAAAATTTTTGCGTTTAATTAATTCTATACAATATGGAGCTAACAGCATGATAATGATTTTGGCACATCTTTGGACATAAGGTATTAAACAATATATTTGCAAATTGTAATTTTCCTTTTTTAAACTTCCGACAATGTCCAAAAAATTGTTAAGTATTTTCATTCGTTGAAATAAGAAACACTTTAACATTTATTAATACCTGAATCAGAAATAAACGACGCCTCTTAAGAAGAACAATGGATTAAAAGACCGTAATTAATTACAAAAAAAAACTACATAGAAATTACAAAAAAATTACTACATAGAATGCTTAATAGGCAAAATGATCACAATAAGGATTTACGCACAAAACGCAATAAATCTTGCAATATTTGCAAATACGTAAAAGGAAAGCAAGTATGGAAAAAACATTTAGCAGAATATATGATAAATGATCTGAAAAATTATGGCCCATGTAATCAAATGTATATAAAAGCCTTGTGCAACATAACGGGAAAATCTATTCGCATTTACAAATCAAATGGTAATTTATATAGAACGATAAATAACGATCGAAAGAACAATGAAACAATTCCTTGTAAACCTGTTGATATTGAATATCATCAAGAGAAACACTGGACACTATTAGGAAATAAAGAGCCAACGAAAGTCGAAACAGATTTGAATGCATGCTTATTCGCTGTCATTGCCGCTCAGACTGGACGGAGCGTGAACGATTTAAGAACAAGTACCATCGAGTTCTTAACGAACAATGCGAATTATTTAACCGATGAAATCGATAAGCTATTATCGATTGATACGAATAATGTATCAATGCTGATAGGTGGTGCCCGGTACAATGGCACGTCACCTAGAGCGGCGGGAATCATTCTTGATCGTTCACAAAATGCTCTTTGTGACGGATGCAGAGCACTTGGACATCCGAGGGGGCATGCATCGGATATAAACGCGACAGAACCGACAGATAGCGTAGAGAATTATTCTCGCACAACAGGAAGTATGAAATCTGGCTTTTTAAGCAAAGATGATCAGAATAAAGTGGCTCATTTTGCTTTAAGCCACGAAAGAAGCATAAGGGCAATGGAAAATTTGAACAGGGGTGGCCAATCTGAGGCAGTAACACTTAATCGTAGAGAGCTGAGCGTAAATTTACCAAAAATGAAGGAATTTCTTAATGGTGAACCATATACTGGTGAAATGGATATAATTCAAGTAACATTAGTAATGCGCCATCATCTTGGAAAGAGTAACGATCCAAATGCTGATGTCTTCGTGCATACAATTTATCCAAGAAGTAGTTAAATTTTTAATATACTGGTCTTGTATATACATGTAAATAATAAGAAGGAAACTTAATGCAGAAATTGAATAGATAACTTTAAATCCTTTATACGTATCTTGGAAATGAATTGATAAGAAATTACGTGCCTCAGATTGGATTCAGAAAAATATGAACGGGATCGGACGATAATCGGAAAGGATCTTCCTAAACGCGTCATATTTTAATGTGCCAACAGAATGATTAATCTATCATTCCATAACTTTTATTTACAACTATTTATTTTGTTGAAATATATACACAAATTTTTACTTTGTTATAAAATTATTTGAATTTCTATAAAATATATTTTACAAAATAATAAGCGCTTTTAATTATAGTATGTGAATAATGTATAAAAATTACAATTATACATTGTAGTATTTTTATTCGTTGTTACACCAAGTCCAAACTAATGTTATCAAACTATTTCTTGCTATTGCAGTCTCATCCTGCGAAGAACAGTCCGTTTTGGTTATATATTTACAACCAAAACGTATCATATCGTCACATTCATCTATACTACCCAATAATTTTTTTGATAATTCAAGAATTTCTATTATGTAGTCCTTTGTTACAATCATTTTGATAGATTTTGACTCCACTAATTTTTGCAAAATATTTACATATAATGTAAATGTGGTAATTTTGATATCTTTAGATAAATGCAACTGTAAATTGAACACAACATTTAAAAGCATTATTTTGAAGTGATTAGTATTCCCTTTTATACTTAATATAGTATTTAAAAGTTTATTTGTTATTTCCACTATCAGCTCAATATGCCGAATTTCTTGTTTGCATAAATCCGTCGTAATCCCTAGTAACCAGGGAAGTAATCCATGACCTTCTATAAGAAGTATAGATGCCT
This sequence comes from Megachile lagopoda, assembly GCA_036983795.1. Taxonomy (NCBI): domain Eukaryota; kingdom Metazoa; phylum Arthropoda; class Insecta; order Hymenoptera; family Megachilidae; genus Megachile; species Megachile lagopoda. The sequence goes on from CM072800.1 coordinate 11,953,899, forward strand.
TAGCAATTTTCAGTGTAACATTAATAACTTCTAAGATGAGTATCTAAAATAAAAACATACAAGATTGATAAAATAATAGAAGAGTAGTTATTAATACAGTGCACTTTCGCTATATAACACTCTCTTGTTAATTTTTTTACCAAGTTATCAAAATATTGGAAGACTATATAAATTACTTACTTTTGTATCTGAATCCGACAAGTTACAAGTATAAAAATCTAACAGCATTTTAAATAAAGTACATTTAAAAGCTACATCCAAATCGGCCTCTGTTTTCATACCATCGCGAATATTTTCCAGAATCCAACATCTATGTACTTTATGTTTAACATCAGAACTATGAAATAGTTGTAACAACTCAGGTATTGTGTTTATATTTAGTGCAGGTTTAGCCAACAAAAATGTTTGCAAAACCGGATAGAGAGAATGCAACGGTTTCGTTGCAACTAATGATGTTCTTGCCAGAAAGATCGAAACTAAACAATTTAGACGGACATTGTTCAATTCTGACTGAAGTGATGCGATACCATAACGCAATGCGTCTACCAATCGCATCCATAATTTTGCTTTTGAACTATAAACAGAAAAAGTATACAAGATTTACAGTCTAAAAATATATGTAATTATCACTAGGGATAATTATTTTATATAAAATACCTAGAAGCTTCCAGATGAGTATAATATCTGGCAATGACAGTATAAGCTAACATACGAACATCAGAATGCGCACTACTACAAGCAGCAAATGTTAATGCCAGAGCTCCACTTTGAGCAACTTTATGACACGATACGACATTATTTTCGGATAATAAATAATGCAATAGTGGTAAATAGAATGCAGGATCATATATATCGTTTACGTCATATAATTCATTATTCTGCAAAAGAAAAAAAATGTTATTTATAATAAATATTATTTAGAATCGCTAAGTATATCTCTTTAGATAGTTTCATAACTTCACCTTCAACTCCCTGTTAATAGGATAATTTTTTATCGTATTATATACTTTATCTTCTTCGAATAAATTCAAAACTTGAGTAACAGATGGTTGTCTCCATAAATTCATATGTACTTCACCTTTCACGCTATAATGTACTGCTGCTACATTTCCCCAAACATATGGCCAATATTCACAAATATTAATATTACTAATTTCATAGTATTGTAAAATCTAAAGCAAATTTATGCATTATTATTTGTTTAAACATAATATGATGTTTATCTATTTTTATTAACCATATTCTTACTAATAAAATATATTGATCAGCTCCACTCAAAGTTGCATTATATGCTGCCAAATAAACTGGTATGTGCGTTAGTGCCATTGTACTTCTATTTTTTTGAATGAGAATTAACAGCAGTTCTATTAAGTTTCCTAAAAACAATAAATAATTATACGTAATTTTATACATCTTCCTACATTAGTACAACATACGTACTTTTTATATCTGATGACCCCAACATAATATCAATAAATGCAGAATGAGTAGTTGCCATTTCAAATAAAGTTTTCGCATGTTCATTATCGCTATTATTCCTAAAAGCCACACTGCATAAAGTAGATAAAGTTTTTAATATTGGAAATGATTGTTCATTATCGTTTGATTCTTTAAGGCCCAATTTCAAAGAAAATCTTGTAAATGATGGCCATGAGTTATTACTACTTAAAGCCTCAAACACAAAATCGTTACTTTTGTTTTTTAAATGTTGAACTGCTTCGTTTAGTGATTTGCAAAGCATATGAATCTTCTTAACATTTTTAGACTCCCGTTTCAAAGTTAAAGTAGTTATATGAAGCAAAACTTGTACCCAAGTCATAATAAATTGTTCACTGTCTTCTTCTAAAGCTGCACATTTGTTATATATGCTTTGAAGAATCCTTATATATGGCATAGATACCATATCTAATTTATCACCGATTTGTAAAATACCATTACATGTTTTACTACATACTGTCAAGTCAAACACATGTTTTACTAAATAGCAAATCGCAGCAACATTTTCTTCTATCCAAAGTTTTGTATCTTTCGGATTACATAGGTAAGATAAAATTTCAGTTTCATAGTGCTTCTTTAAATTTTGTAAAAAATTATGATTCCATTCAAAATTTAAGTTGCTTGCCAATATCGGAAGTATAATGTTGCCTTCCTTTATACTTTCAGATTTCATCATATATTTCACAAAGAGGTGTATGAATTTTATGTTTCTACTTATAAAAAATGAAATTAATTTCACAGTTGTATCAGTGATCTTCGTTGACAATAATGCCATAAACATATCTGTAAATACAATACCACATAAATTAGATTAGTACATCAAAAGTATAATATAATAAAATAGGTAATTTTTTATTATAAACTTACTTGCATCAATATTAGCAATATTGAATGGAAATTTTGAAATATATTTATATAATGATGTTTCCCACGTTTCAAAATTAATAACCAAATTTGATTTTAAAAATAGTAGATGCGAACATAAATGTTTTACAAATTCTGCATCCAATTCAAACAATACAGTACGCTCAGATTTCATTTCATCGCTAGTAGCAATATCTAACAGTTTCGGAACTACATATCCATATAATGATAAATTCTTCTCAACATTTAATATAAACAATGACCTTTCTAAACTGATTAATTTTTTTAATAAGCATACGACATTTTGCGATGTTAGTTGCAACAACTCTAGCATAATAATAATCATATTAACATCATTTATCTTATCACTTTTTTTACGTTTGTCTATCATTTTACAAAATAAAGTAATTAACTTATTTTTGAAATGAGAAAACAAATTTCTTATATTACATTCGTTACATAAATGAATCACTACTTTACAGATATCAACGATCATATGAGTTAAAATACATTTTATCGAATCTTTATTCTTTTGATAAAATGGCGAAAAATTATGCAGAATAACAGGATGTGTGAAAACAAATGTTGCACATTTTTCCACGAGCGTAGAATTGTCTTGACTATCTTTAGCCAGATATAATAGTGATATTAAAAGTAGTTTACAATTGTCACTTTGAATTTTTGTTAAACTACCCCGTTTAGTGAATTGTACTATATAGAATACAGTCATTTTGAACAAATGCATGATATCATACGCGGACAATGAATGATGAATTGTTATATCTTCGCCATTATACTGGAAAGTAACTATATTATCACCATTAAATACTTCATTTATCTGCAATTTACTGTTGCTTAATAATACTGAATTTAATTTACATGTCAAATTCATTGAGGGAAAGATTTCTTTAATATAAGTAGGGTGATTACCCTCTAACCAGCTTAGTAAATATTCTTTGACTGGTAATTCTACATTTTTTACTAAATGTATTAAACATTGGGGTGCTACTTGATAATGCATTGTATGTATTAAAACATAAGATAAATAAGATAAGATGGTAGAATGTAAATCTGTTTTCATTTTACGTAAAATGCAACATACAAGTGGCGATATTGATGTAAAACGTTGCATACGTAAAACGATATTTTCCATATTTTCATAAACATTATCCTCATTTACCAGTTCTATAAATAAAAAAGAAACATATTTTTAAATGATATAACACAAAATAAATACATTTGACAAGCACGGCAATATTTACCTGTAAATATATCTTCTAATCGACCACCATGAATTACTTCTTCATCAATATTTTCTTCTACTTTGATTATTTCATTCGCATATTTTTCAATATTTAAAGCAGTTTTCTTTAGAATACGAATGAACCATTCTGTAACTTCTTGTTTATCATCTAAATTCATAAAACCCTTGATCCAAATATCTAAATGATCATTACATCCGTCAAACATTCCAGTAGTATTTAACAAAGTTTTGATTGTTACTTCTACAGATGATGAAATTGAGGACGTTTCTTCGCTCAAAAGAGGTATTAAAAATGACAATACATTTTTGAATATTTTCTATAAAGAAATTATATATAATCATATATTACCAACCGAGAAATTAAATTAAAAATTTATTCGAAATGTTATTTTATATACCTTTTCTGGTAAAAATTCATTAGGTCTCAAAATAACTAAAAACTGTATAGCTTTTACTTTTGTAGCGTTAAATTCATCAATACCAATATCATTCACTTCCTTCAGTACATTTAAGAATACATTTGATTCAATATCAGGTGATGTATCTAATAATTTTGGACAAACTTCATTGTACATATGTAATAAGTTTAAAACAGCTGTTAAATGTTCATGTTTGCTTGGTTCTGGAATGTATTCGTGTTCTATATTATCTGATTCAACTGAGTTTGCTACAGACACAGAAGTCCACAATTTCATTATCATATTTAAAGTAGGTACATTCTGCAATATTGAATTTTATTATTAATTTGATGAAGTAATAGTAATATTGCTGCATTCTATAATTTACTAAAACACAACTATATTACACTAATACTCACTTTTATTATTGATTCCATTATGCACTTGTTAAAAGTATTAACATCACTATCCTTATTATAAACTATTTTTGTAACTAATAAATATCTTTTAATTTGATAAAATATAGTTAAAAGTATAAGTATTGCCTCGTGTTTTATTATTATACTAGAATGGGTTAATGATGGAATAATTGCATGTTTTAATAAAACTCCGGGTAGAACTATGGACATTATTGCATTAGCTAATTGTGATGTATTTAATTCTGATGAACACATCTTTATACAAGTTTCCACATCCACTGAATTAATTATCTGCAACAATAGTTACTTAATATAAATGTTATTGGAAGGAATAATATGAATGACTTTTCTTTAACAAATGTATAATTACCTTTTTTACAAACTGTATTGACTGTATCCATTTTAGTGAAGCCCTGGGTTCAATATAAGGTTCCAAAATAGTAAACTGAGATTTAATTAAGTCTGGGCATGCTGTCATTATTTTAATTATTAATTCTGATGGTTTTTCATGTTCCCATGGCCGGTCTAAGCTTTGAATTATTGTGTTCACTAAATTATTATGTTTAACATGAGAAGTACCAAGTGTACGATCATGAAAGATAACGCCATGTCGGTGTGATGTTAATAATATGATTAAAAAATCATGTACAATTTCAGTAACAACCTACATCAAAAAAATATCGATCTCAAAATGTTCAAAGCTAATCAATTTCTAAATAGTAATTTATATTATGTTATAGTATCAATAATAAATACCTCTTTCTCTTCCAAATATTGTGGATTTGAAATAAAGTTCTGAACTTTATTTTTTGGCCAATTATTTGGACCTTTCCAATTATATAAATTTACAATGTTTTGAATAACCGACGTTGAAAATATTCGCAACTTCATAGTTTTTGTAATATTTGGATTTTGAAGAACATGATTCTTAAGAGTAGCTAGGACTAAATTAACAATATCCTTAGAATCATATATAAGATCAGGAAATATGCTAGAAACTAAATCACGTTTTTCCAAAAGAACTTTAATAATCTGTACATTTCCTTCTATCAAAAAGGCAAGAATAAAATGAATAAAACAGTTCCTTATATTCTGCTTATCTGTGGGCTTTGTGTGCTGCACAACGGATTTAATAACTTCTGGTGGTATAGATAGATGAACAAGCAATTCACATGGTAGAGTACCACCCAAAGAAACTACAGCAGCAAGCAACTGTAAAACTACTCTTCTCTGTTTTGCACTACCTTCTACAGATAACATTGAATGTATTGATGATAAATGTGAATTAATTATATGGTGACATGCTTGTTCTGCACTAGATTGATATTGAGGATACTGTGCTAAAATTCTAAATAAAAAGAGAAGTCAGTATAAATTTACCAATATCAATTTAGTATCTAAGTACAAATATACATTTAAACATATAAAAGTATAAGATACATACTTTATTAGTAATATTCTTATGACAGCAAATACTGTTATAACACAACTAACATTCTTTTTTTCTGCTGTATCTAATACTCTTAATATTTCAAGAATATTGCCACCTGTATTTAAATATTCTGCAGCCAAATCTCTTTCTTGATTTTCATTACAAATTTTTACAAACTTTTTTAGCATTTCCAAATTGTTGGGACTATTCAAACTTTTTCTTAACAATTTCACATCAAAACATTCATTTTCTTCATTTATACTTTCTCTATTTTCCTCACTTTCTTCATTTTTATTATTATCTTCTGGCTCTGCAATATCATATTTATAAATAATTTTTGCATTCAACATATTCCATTTGTTAATATATAACAGAATACAGTATTGTCTCAACAGCAGACATATTTTTGCTTCAATAGTAAATGCAGGGCCAACCCAACCATTTCCTGAAACTGTTTGGGCCAAGTAACTGTATGACACATTACTGAATTATTATTTTTGACTTTTGTTAATCAGAAACATACTAAAAAAGAAGAAATACCAACGATTCCTGCACGTGCCTCTCTTAGTAGACACAATGCCAATCTGATATGCATTTACTATTGAGACATTATTGTATATGTATTACCTGTTGTTGGTTTTAAACATTTGACTGTTTTGTTTCCTTGAGATTCTAAAAACATTTCGTTATCAAATTCTGTAGTACAGTCATTGCCATTTGTATCATTCTCTAATAAATTCAAGCCATCTTTTGTTTTCTGTTTCTTTACTGCTTTATCTTCAGTGTAAGACAAATTTCTTTTAAGCTTATTTTTACTAGTTGTTTTAACATGTTTATCGATGCTAGTATCACCTATATAATTAATTTCTTAAATTAATACTATATATAATATAAATATATCAGATGTAATATTGAAAAAGCTTAACTTAAATATTAAGCAAGTTACAATATATTTAAAAGGTAGCATAAAATTTGTGTTAATTATACTATAAATATTATATTTTTAACAGAAAATATTGCAAAGTTACCTGTTTTATCTTTGTCTTTCTTCTTTTTCTTAACACCGGTTGTGACATTCTGTGATTCTTCACGTTTTTCATTGATTTTCATTGCTTTTATATAATTTATGAATATAAAACTACAAATTTATGTACTTATTTTATTTTTATACGAACAAACAAGTTAAATTTTCTAATTCCTTATTCTTCAAAACATATTTTTTCTTGTATGATTAACATAACCTACGTACATCAATAAAAAGCACGTGTTTGAATAACAAACAGCACTATCATATCTATAGTCGATGCAACATGTAGGTTAATTTCAACGTTGATAATAGAGGGCACTGAATAAATCGCTTGTTTTGTGCAAAGTTACATAGCTACTATTCATAACATCGATGCTCGTTTATGGAAAGTTGTATACCATTCTAAAAACAAAAATTATGTTAAAACTTTTATTTTAAATAAAACAGTGTTATTTCCAATGATATGATAATGATAATTAGTGCAGAGTACAACAAAATCAATTTTTAATTCATCTTAATTTATAACATAATCTTTAATTATAGGTTATAATAAAGAAACTGCTATATAATATTTTTATTAATTCGTGCAAGATATTACTTATTTCGATATTGAAATATAATTAATGTAAGTATATAATTAGGTTCCTAATTTTAGTGAAGTTAGTTTCATTCAAATTGTTTTTCCTTTTTAAGAAAATATTTAAGTAAACATGTTTAACATTAATTCATCTAACTCAACAACATCATCGTCGGAAGCAAATGACAAGAAAACAGTTACAAATGATGTTAATTTGGACGACTTACCTATATATCTTATTAGCACTCAACAAAGATTTAGAGAAAATATTATAATTCCAAGAACCGTAACCAATGTAGCAATCAAAACCAATGAAGAAAAAAGGATAGAAAGTATAATGGAAAGTTGTACTTTTAAAAGTATTGGAAGTTGTGTTATAGGTATGGTTTTAATACAGTATGTTAAATATTTACTGTTTGTGTCAATACCATTTAAAAAAAATTAGATTTTTAGGGTTTGGCTTGGGAGCTGCAATAGGTCTATTTTCATCTAGTGTAAACCCAAATGTAGCAGCTGTTGAAAAACAACAAACTGTTCGTGAAGTTTTGAGGGAGATGAAAACTACTACACTAGGTTATGCAAAAAATTTTGCTGTACTTGGTGGTATATTTTCAGCAATTGAATGTACAATAGAATCGGTAATATTTTCATAAATTTAATATAAAATTAAATTTCAATTTACATTCATAAATGTATGTATGTATTTTAATATTATTCTCTAATTCCACTTCAGTACAGAGGTAAAACTGATTGGAAGAATGGCACGTATGCTGGTGGTCTAACAGGAGGACTAATAGGACTAAGAGGTTCTTATAAAATATAAATGTAAAATGCGTATATGTAATATACGTACATATATCTGTAAGTATAATTTTATGTTTTAGCTGGTGTGAAGGCAGGTTTAATTGGAGCAGCAGGCTTTGCAGCATTTTCAACAATAATAGACTACTATATGCATCAATCTTGAACACTTAATATTATAAATTATGGTAAATATATTTGTATAAAAGAGATATAAAATGCACTCTCAGTGTACCTGTACAATACATACAAAAGCGCGAAAATGTTCTTAGTATAAAAATGCATACATATAAGTACAATAATTAAGAAATAAAATAAATGCACATAATACATTAATGTTTGTCTCGCATGCGTTACACAAATGCTTTTTTATAAATGCTCATTCTCTTTAATACATCGTATTGATTAAATTTCTTAATTTTTTCTTTGACACGAATAGTAAAATGAATGAAATGGCTAGTGTTATATATAGTATTAAGTGAAATTAAAACGAATCGTAATACTTTATATTGCAAATACATAAATACGTGATAAATTATTCATTGTACTTAACAATGCTTATCACATTAAAACATAATTTTTGCAGTTGTTAGTTATGCTGAATAATTTACTAACAATTTTACGTTAGTTATCTTCTTAATTTTACTGTGTAAACAATATACACATACAGATTTGAATATCTATCAATGTATCTGCCAAATGTAATTCATTTCAGTGAGTTACATATGTATCATACAAATAACTTTTATCAATAACTTCATACCATGCCCTGTTCAATTTTCTACTTATTTTTACACGAGATTCTTCAATGTTGAAGGAATTGTGCAAGTACTGTTACATGATACTTTTCACTACCTTTGCTTTATCAAATCTTAATTGTACTGCCTTTGTTATTTTAAGAAATATCATTCCTTTATAACAATTTGACTTTATAAAGTGGAGCATTATTTTTTATACTTGTACTTGAATAATGAAAGCTGTAAATTTTTCTAGTAAAAACAATATCCAAGGCACTTATCACATATGTCTATGTTGTATTATTATAAATCATTTTTTAATCTATAGTCATATTATGTCATTGTATAGCCATAAACTCATATATTTTATTATTTTGTTCAGATAATGCAACATGAAAAATTCATGACTTAGTATCAAAAAAAAAAATACTGAATAGAAAAACTTATTCTTCATAAATATGTTTGTAAAAAATAAATTTAAAAAAATTATTTCTTCGGTAATATGATCTTGAATAATATTATAAATTATTTGATACTCTTTTGTTTGGCACCTATAATGGTGAAGAAATTGTTTCTTCACACATTTGTGCATAAGGCATATGCAGTTAAGGTTGCTGCTGTTGCATTTGTGCCTGCATTACCGCCAAAAGTTCTTGCATACGTCGTAATTCTGCCTCTTTTTCTTGCAAAATGCGATCTTTCTCTGATACAGAGTTACTTTTTTCAGATTCTACAATACTATTAATAAAAACAATAAATTAATACATGTATTCTTAATATTTTTAGTGTTTCTGAAAGTATGCTGTAAAACTTACGTTTGTCTGCGAGGTGGAACAGGAGCTCCTTTTGCTAATCTTTCACTGCGGTAATTTTCATAATGTACCTCTTGAGTTACCTCTTGTAAATCCTGCATATGCGTGCTATAAAAATGTTGAAATACTAAATAACAAATAGTTTTTTCTACTTGTAGATCTTTCTAAACAAATTACATACATTAACATTGTTCTTAGCTTTATAAAATCACAATGATCTGGATTTTCAACTTCAACTACACCCCATGGATACAATCGTCCACGTACTTTCCGTCCTTTTACTTCCAGTAAAGTGTTTGCTCCACATACTGCAAATGGAACTGCTTCTTTTAATTGTCTAACCTGCTCCTTATAATCTTCATCCTCATCACTATCACAATCAGGTAAAGGATAAATCTTTATTCCGCTACCCTCAATTTCTTCCATAACGCGTTTCTTCAAGCGCAATACTTCTTTTTTGGTAAGTACATCAGCCTTTGCAATCACTGGTACGATATTTACTTTATTATGAAGCTGTTTCATAAATTCTATATCTAAAGGTTTTAATCTGGCCAAAATAAAGGAAATACAAAAGATTTAATATATTTTGTCACACTTCATGAATTAAGAGTCAATCTATCTTACCCATGACCAAATGGTGAAATAAAATAAAAACAACAGTGTATTCTATTGTCTACTATGTTCCTCCTATTTAAACCGCTTTCATCGCGTAAAAATCTTTCAAATTGATCGTCTATATATTGTATTATAGCTCTAAAACTGTCTGTATTATCAATTGCATCTCCGTAACCTGGAGTATCGACAACGGTTAATCTAAGCTTCACACCTCTTTCTTCAATTTCCACAGTTGAAGCATCAAGCTTAACAGTTTGATTGGTTTTTTCTATTCAGGTAGAAACAATAAATTAAATACTATAAATTAAAATTATATTAGTATAAAAATAAAATTTACCTATAGCATCAGGGATTACACGTTCTGGATATAAATCGGTAAGAAACAGGCTATTTACTAATGTAGATTTTCCTAAACCAGATTCTCCAACCACCATAAGTGTAAACTCAAAACCTTTTTTGACTGATTTTCTATGAACTTGATTAGGTAAATTAGCAAATCCTACATATCCAGGAGTTTCAAGACTAGCAAACTAATAAAAATAAAATTGAAAAGATTGAGTCAAATTAGAATTGTATCCTTATTAACTTTTAATGAAATTTTCTTATAACAAAGAAAAGCACAATAATATCATAAATTATTTATATCGTACTCACCGTTTTTACGCTTTCACTAGACATTTTTACATACACAACGATCCAATTTAACGGTACAAAATAAATTAATTTGATTGCGTGGCGTCTTTAAATGTATTCGCGACAAACCCGAAGTGAAGCTAAATTTCAAGCCAGCAAGCGTTGTATTGCGATAGAATGTGATACCGTAATCATGCCGAAAATGTATACCATATACGAAGAAAAGGTACAAATAGGTTATTTAAGTTTTAAATCCACTTTGATTAACATTATTTTTCCAATAATGGTATATAGCAAACAGTAAGCACAACCATAATCAACAAATGCACTTATTTATCGTCGACTGATCAGAATATGAAAAGATATTGCACTGACTGTAGTATGTATACAGGAAATGTTACTGTATGTGTACAGGCGGAGAAAAGGGGGATACCCTTTATAGGGGAGAAATTTAGGCGTGGCTGCTGAAGTAACTTTGACATTTTTTAAAAAAAATACTCTATTCTGTAACTTTAATTTTTCAAATTTTTAATATTCTGATTATAAATTAATTTTAAACACAAAATATAATATTTTCTAAATATATTTAAAGTACCATAAAAACTTACATAAAAATGTGACACAAAATTATTTTATCAAAACATTTTTGATTAAAACATTTCAATATATTCATAAGTAACTTACAAAATATGTTAAGAATATTACATATCGTTTACAATTGAAATTACACATAAATTTTGTGTCCTAAAAACCTTAATTTTCTAACGATACATTACACGAATACGAGGCAAACGACTACTTTATTCAGGAAATATTATCATATACAAGCATAGTTTTACATAATTATATCTGTCATTAATTCAAGTTTTCCTTTATTTATTATCTCATAATCATCGATATTTTTTCCAAATAATCGACATTTATTACTAGCATAGTTAATTAATCTGTTACACAATATTAATGCGTAATAATCGACACATTATCTTTATTTCTCTTAATTGTTTGTCGTTAACTCACAAGCGCGTAAACAATTGCCTAATATTATTAATCGAACATGATTCTCTATTAAACAATCATTCACGAGTCGTTTTAACAAGCACATACAATGATTAGTATCGAAGTAAAACTATAAAGTTGTAAGGAAGGAAATGAAAAGGATAATGTTTTGTACTCTTTGAGAGAAAGATTATTTTAGAGTACAATATCAGAAGTACAGTTTGCACGGAATTAAATGTACGTGCGATGACAGAATATATTTTTTTAATAATTTGTACACATACCCTCAATATTATCACAAACTGATACCGAATTCAACTTCAAATTGACGTGAATATTAAAATGTCCTTTTCGTATCATTTCAACGATCATAGATAGCACACACGCACATATTTGTATATATGTGTGATAATTGGTTTTATCCGTACATATATAAATACACATAATCAATATTAATTGGAGCATGCATTATGCACACAAAGTTTTTACTTTAAATTCCCAATTTATTATTACATTTTTTTCAACTAAGAAGATAATGTAAATAGAGAGGACACTAGACGAGAAAATTTAATTTTTAATTAAAAATGCCAAATATGTAGAACTTAAGAATCTCATTAATCACCTTTTTATCATTATGTATTTGTGGGGAAGACTCTCCTTTAGGGGTAAATAAAAATTATTTAATTTCATTTTATCTTCGAAGAGATGTTCCCCACTACATTCGAGGAAACTAGGTGATCTTGTGTTTGTTTCCAAAGTTTTTTTTGTTGGGAAAGTTTCTTTCCCTGAAATTTAGGGAATTAGAAACTAATTATTATAATAATGTATTTACTTGTCATCGGTATTAAGTTTCTCCTCTCGAGGTTTTGCACCACCATAAATTGAACTTGATTTACTCGATTCAGCAATAGCATTTATAGGAGCTTGAATTGTTCTTGGTGCTAGCACCAAACGTTTTCTTCCAGATGTATCTGCCGCTAATAGTAATAAAAATATATATATTTTTACTACTTTAAATGTTTTTATGTCAGTAAAATATATTTGCATGCAAACACACCTGGAGGTGGCTCTTTGTTAAACGCTTCATCATGAAATGGTTTTCGTTCTGGCCCAGTCCCTCGGGGAGGTGGTCTATTACCATATGATCTAGCTGCTGAGTTACGCGACCAGTCTCGACTTCCGCCACCTGCATCATCATTGAATGGAGTATAATTGCTTCGGTTACCCCTCATCTCCCACATACCACCTTGTCTGCCACCATATTGCCCTCTATCATTATAACCTCCTGCATAATATTTTTCCGTTTATATGTGTAAAAATACTTTTGTATTAAAAAATGATATGTATATATTGATATCTTTATTCTTGTACTATATATCTAAATAAATAAAATTTTCCTACGGGGCAAAGAAAATTATTATCTCAGTCTGGTTTTATATTTTATACAATTACATTGTATAATATATAATATAATCATATAAAATACAATACGTAACTGAAAGGATCATTTTCTTTGTCCCACTTCAAAATTTTACTGTTGCTAGATATGAAGTATTAAAATAATGTTATCGATATACATACGTAATGGAAAATTATTTTTTGTAGACAATGTTTACTGTATTAATGAAGCTGATTTAAAATGTTAAACTTAAAATATCTAAGCTATATGTTACATCAAATACAACATAAACAATCCAATATATAGATTTTCTACCGAAATCGTCACCATATCCACCACGACCAGCATCTCTCCCTCTAAAGCCTCCTCCACTGCCACCACCACCTCGGCCTCTCCTATCAAAACCTCCTCCTCGATCATTTCTTTTTCCTTCTGCTACGTCTATTTTAATCACACTTTTATCTACTTCTACTGCCCCATCCATTTCCAATGCTGTCTCTAAGTCTGCCAAGTCTTCAAATTCAACATAACAAAAACCCTTAAATCTGTAATGAAACAAAATTCAATGAGTTCCACTGAAATTCAGTTATATTATTAATAATTTAATTATTAAAAACACAAGGTTTATAGTTATAACACTATAAAATTTTATCATATCACAATGAAGTCTAATTATACAAACTTATCAGTTTCTTTATCTTTAACCAATCTGATTCCTTTAACGTTAAGTTTTTCAAAGATTTTATCAACATCTCCTTGAACAACTCCATTTGGCAAATTTCCCACATAAGCAGTGTAAGGTGGTTCGGTTGGCAATGGTTTTCTGCCACTTCGATATCCACCTCCATAGTCTCTGCAAACATAAATAAAGAACCATATATATTTAAACATATTAAAGCATAAATTATTTTACAAACATTGTTTTGTACATATATTTTACACAGTTGATTTGATACAAAAAGACGAAGCACTCTTATTATGGTTTATTATCTTTTAACCTTATTTACTAGTGAATGTTAAAAGACTGTAAAACACTATAAAACTATTACATAAATGAAATTTTGTACTCTTACAATTACAGAACTGATATATTAACACTTAAAAATGAAATGCAATGTCTATAAGCTACGATTATAACACTTTATTTCAACATCAATTCTATTAAGTACACATTCGACGAAAATAAATTACTTTTGTATTGTGTATATAGCATTTTAAAATCGGCAAGTTGCATGTATTACACGAATTTCAAGTCAATATAATCGCTGATAGTGGCACGAATAAAATACATTAGTGTTTAGCTAGCCAAAATAAAGCCGCGTGTCGAAGGTACTACATCTGCAAGGTGCTATGCTGCACTCTAATCGAAACTCACTTAACCTTAAATTCGTAAGATTATCGGAGAAAAAATGTGTTTTTTCGTTAGTTCAACACACTGATCAAACATCACCATTGCACTATTTCAAAAAACCTCGATGACTGGTATACACAAAGAAAAATACAACGTATACTTGCCTTGAATCTTCGTAACCACCTCGACCAGCCATATTGGATGCACGAAACTGACCGGGACCGCGCGGGTCGAGTGAATCACTATGTTCAAGATGGCACTTTTTTAATCACCAAAAAATTTTTAATCACGAAACTATACAAAATCAGTTAATTGGTTATCGCTACCTTCATTGGTGAATTTTATGGTATTTCATTGAAAAGATCTAACAGTTTTTGTAAGGAACACAGTTACCGCTGTTTCTGTTATAAATTTTCAAATGATTTGATCACGACGATGTCTCTTCGAAAAATATGTTATTTTTGCATCGGTTTGCATAATGTTACTAAAAATTTTGATGAATAGAAATTCGATAGTTTTGGTTGAAAATATGAAATTTTTAACGGAAACGACTGACAGTCTGTACGATACAAAAATAAGATATATACTTTTAGTTTCATATTCTATTTATTCTTTGTTTTGTTCAAATAATAATTATTAATAGAGTATTCAAATATTTATATCGTCCGATTGTTTTTATATATACCAAATCATAAGAAATCGTTTATAGATTAACGTAGTTTCTACTTAAAGCAAGATGGCAGATCAGACTATGCACATGGTAGAGGTTCTTTCAAATGACTCTGAAATAAAAGAAATAAATAAAATGGATTCCACGATTCTAGATTATTTTACAAAACTCAAGAGTGAAGCTGAATCTGAAAGAATAGACGGTGCAATTGTATTGCTAAAGTATTTACATCAACAAAGCTCAGTAAGTGTGTATTTAAAGATAACCCTATAGTTTATAGTCCCTGGAAAGCGCGAAAAATATTTATATTTTTTGGACGAATTATGTGTTCATAATAAACGTTTTTTTAGGAAGAAAATGACAGTAAAGAATTTAAGTATGCCATGAAAAGGCTTATACGGAGTTTAGGCTCTTCAAAAATAACTTCCAGAATAGGATTTTACACAACTTTGACAGCCTTTTTAGTAATGCATCCTGAACTGCCAATTGACAACTTTCTGTCTGTAGTAGACAGTGAATTACATCCAGTAAATAGTAATAGTAAAAGTGTAAGACAGTTGATTTTCATTATAGAGCATTGTTTAGTTATATTAATGTTTAATGTCAATTCTATTACCTTTAGGAAAATGCTGATATTTATATGGGACGTATATTAGCATATGGAGCATTAATACGATCACTTAAACTTTTAAAAAATACCAGTACGATACAGTCACAAGTTCTACAAAATCTTATCAATGCTGGAAAACAACGTAGTTATCTATCATTTGTTTGCGTTTCATTTCTTGTTAATTTTATAAATCTAGTTGATCTTGAATGCATACAAAAAGTGGTTTGGCCTATTGTTGAAAAAGAATTTGGTAGGCCTTGGCCAGAACAAACTTTAGATTCTTTTTATGTTTTATTAATTATTAAAAACAAATGTCCATCGCTTGTGGATAATGAATTTTCAAGAAAACATTTTGGCACAGAGAATATCATGACCAAAGAGTCTATGGGCAATATAGTGAAAGTGTTATTAGTAAGTATACATTAAAATATTATATATGTAATTCATTTATAAAATTTCTTATACATATGTTATTGATCTTTAGGATGTACCCAAAGTTATATCATGTCATCATCCAGTATTTAAATTATTTTGTGAAAACTTGATATCAACTGATCTTGTTAGTGACTTTTGGACACACATAGATTGTAAATTTACAAAACCATCTAAAACTGATGAACACTTGGCTGTACAAATTTTTAAATTCATATTATCAAGTGTTAAAGATAAGTCTGTACTTTTGTCATTGTTATCTCCAAATTATATGCAGTACATGTTAACAAAGTTTTCAAGATTCAAAAGACATGATAAAGATGAAGTACTCATGGCATTTAAGGAAATTTTAAATTCATTAGTGTCAGTTGTAAGCAGCGATAATATTAAGTCAAAATTACAAATTGCTGTATTAAAGAAGTTAATAATACATCCAGGTGATTTAATGATTGAAAAAAAGACAGGTACAAAAGTAGTTCAAACAGTTACAAGTAATTTGAGTTTGGAAGGAATTAAAAAAGTTTCAAAGATATATAGAAATATAATTGAAAATACACTACCTAAAGAAAAATCAAACATAAAAACAGAGTCATTTTGGACAAACGCTGAAAGAATTTATGCTGCTCATTTATTAACAAGGTATTGGATATGATGTAAAAGAAATAAGATTTAATTTTATTTGTATTGTAATATCTAATCTAATAATATCTCTCACTAGATTAATGGGACATTATAAAACGGTTGTGGATCAAGAATGGCGATTAGATCAATTGAAGTTTTTATTTGTTTATGGATTATGTGAAATTCCAAATGTTGGAGTAGAACTAGCATGTAAGTATTATTGCTTCACTTGTTTTCTGTACATAATATATATTAATACAGATGCAGATCTTTAATTTTTGAAATTATGTTTGTTCTTATAGCACAGTTTAAGGAAACATTTTACCATGCATTAGATCACAAGTTACCAAAGCTAAACGATTTACGGAATGTATTAAAAGAATTAGTTCATTACGTAAATACAGATCTAAAGAACAAAACTTTAAAATTAAGAAATCCATTAACAGAGGAAGCACAGGATGCTTGGGAAAAAGTGATACGTTCAATCGAAAATTTAGAAAACAAATCAAAAAAGATGGAAGTTGTGCCGGTATTTCACACAATGAATTTACACATGGGTTTACAATTATTTTCAGATCCAAAAATGGCAGTTATGGCTATTAATGAACTTCAAAGCTGTTACGAAAGATTGCAAAAAAAGTCAAAAAAGTGTAAAATAGGTACTAATAAGAAAGAAGATGAACCAGAATGGGTAGAAGTGGTCGTTGATTTGTTGCTATCGTTTTATTCTAAAAACAGCCATTTACTACGATCATTAGTGGGTTGTGTTTTTCCGCATATTTGTCCGTATGTGACACCAACAGCTATACATCATATATTAACGGTACGTAAATATTGTAAATAAAATTTAAGAATACATATATATTATTATGAATCTTCTGTTTCTAGGTCTTAGATGTGAGAAGTGAAAAAACACCTCTTGTAATAACAGATAATGTTGATGGAGAAGTTTCCTCGGATACAGATTCAAATTTGAACAGTGAAGATGATAGCGAAGATGATAGCGAAGATGATGAAAACAATAGTAATAGTAAATTGGAAACTTCGTCAGATACCAACTCTGATTCGAATGAAGAATCAATGAATGAAGACGAGGATGACGAAGATGAAACAGTAACTGATAGATTAAGATTGGCGGTACGTCAAGCATTAGGCGATGCTTCTGTTCAGACAGACGACGAAGACGTAAACGTTGATGACATTGACGAAGAAGAAGGAAAAAGGTTAGATGAATCGTTAGCGGCAGCATTTAGAATTTTGCGAGAAAATCGTCAATCACAGACCAAAAAACAAGAAAGATCAGCTCAAGCCCTTACACACTTTAGAATTCGTGTCATAGATTTGTTAGAAACTTATTTAGAATGTAGTCCATCAATGGCAGTAGCACTTGATATGTTATTACCCCTTTTCACGTTGTTGGAATACTGCATAAAAGATCCTCATCAAAAACCTCTTCAAGATAGGGTTCGATCTTGTTTAAAAAAATTGTCAATGGTAAAAAAATTCAAGGATATTGAGGATATTAATGAAGAATTGATAATAGTGATATTAAAGGTAAATATAATTTGTAAAATGGGAAGTAATTTTTTATGCAAAATAACTAAAAATTATGTATTTTCAAGGCATTGATAGAAAAAGGGGAACGAACAACATCAGTTTGTCATGAGATGAGCGATAAATTAGCAGAATGTTGTACATTTCTTGTGAGGTGCGCGCAGCAAGCTAATTTGCCTACTAATGCTATAGTTCAAATTTATGGAGAAAATTTAACTGCATTTTTCAAAAGAAGGGACTGTATATTGTCGCCTTTATTATTTAAAAACATTTTGCAGTTATATTGGGAGGGTAACTGGCAATTAGCACCGTTGCTGGTATATTTCTAATTTCTATTTCGATAACAACAGTTTTACCAGAAATATATTTTTAATCAGTTACTTTTATAGGTGGATTTTGCTTTTGACAGTAGCG
This sequence comes from Megachile lagopoda, assembly GCA_036983795.1. Taxonomy (NCBI): domain Eukaryota; kingdom Metazoa; phylum Arthropoda; class Insecta; order Hymenoptera; family Megachilidae; genus Megachile; species Megachile lagopoda. The sequence goes on from CM072800.1 coordinate 11,973,022, forward strand.
TGAGATCTTTCCGCCGATGTTTTGCCCTCGAATTTTTAACAGTCTTTTATAATAATGGTCGATTAATGCATTATGATACAAAACATTTGGACATAAGAACAAAAATGGAAAAAAAGTTATGTAAAAATACTGTAAATACACTTAAAGAATTATGTAATACAAATAAAAATGAAAATCAAATGTCGGTTATAAATAGCAGTAATGGAATAGGAAAAGAAGTTAAACAAAGGTATGTTTGTCTTCTTTTATTACTGTTGCGAAACGTTCACGGTCAACACTTGCCACAAGCATGGAATTGGGAAGATGTTGGAAATATACTTACAAAATTTAAAGCTCATGTATCGCTTGCAAAAGATACAAAAGCAGCATATAATAAATTGGCAACACAAATTGGAATTCCGCTTCACATGTAAGTATAAATTCAAATAACTACTACTGTTCAAATTTGTTTGTGTTCTATATTTTTGTCTTATTTTAGACCATCTAAAAAAAGTAAAAATAAACAGACTGCTATAATAAATGGAGAAATAACAAACAGTGTAAATAATATTGAACAAGAAGATACAGAAGTTATACAGGAAAACGGAAATACACAAAAAGAGACAGATATAATGACGCTAAAGAAAAGGAAAAAAAATAAGGGTAAACAGAAAGATAAACAGTTATTGAAAAAAGAAGCACGTATGTTACGTGAAAAAACGATGTCAGAAGGTTTCGAAACATTTAATTTTAGTTCGTTTGTTTTAAACGAGGAAACAAATGACGATAAATCACTTCAGAATGGAAATTCACAGATTGAACAAACTAGTCCCAGTACTTCGCAAAAAAGAATACTCAAACCCAAATTAGATGGTAACAAATCGAAAAGAAGAAAAAGTATGCAAACGGCTTGATACATGTAACAACATTACAATTAATACAATCGTAAATAATTGTTATTTTTGTATTTGCATTTATAAAAGTATGCGTCAGGAAGTTTGTACAGCTTTAAAGTATATAAATAAATCTTTAACATAAGTTGTTCATGTTATATTTTTCTTATTATAGAATGCTTCAAAAGTATTAACAAACCGGAAATGTAGAAAAATGTAAAATTTTTTTAAAAATATAGATTCAAGAGTTGCAACTTTTTACCGCTAGATGGCTAATCGTGTCAAGGTCTATAGAATGAAATTTATTAAATTTTTGGAATATAAAGCTCACAGCGAAAGCATTCTTTCGACATTATTGTACCCGTAAAACAAATTTGCAAACGCCTACAAAAAATAAAACTTAATTATTTCATGAGAAACCGCAAATTTTGTGTAGATAGTTCCATGTTTGATCAATAGATGACGCTATTTCATCACATTATGCGCGAAAATATAAAATTCAAAAATACATGCAAGAATAAGGTGTACAAAATGACTTCAACGTTTACACTAACTACCTTGAAATAATCTATTGTCTATTATATCTTTTATACATATTATATCGCCAATGTACTTTCATCCGGAACGCAACTTTCAATGCACAATTAAATTATAAAAATTGGTAAGATGCGTACTGATGTAGTTACTAAAATCATCCTGCCGAAACATATGTATAGTGCCTAATAAAACAGCAGGATTGGGAAAACTTATGCGAACTCTATTACATATCAATTCTGTAAATGCGAAACCAACACTTAAACGTATATGTGTCATGTATTTCTAATATACTTGTAATTTGTACATGTAATAAAACTTAAATAAACGTTATATAAAAGGAATAAATTTTTTATTTATTTAATAACCTAATTTAGTACGTACAATTCAATATATCACATCTTTCGAATACAAGTTACAGGAGGTGGCACGAAAATTTTCGAAATCCCGAATTTCATTTTCGGTATCAGGAGAACATGAGTCACGAGGAGGTGGCAAGGAGATTTTCAAATTCCCGGTTTTCAATTTTGGTACCAGGAGAACATGAGTCGCGAGGAGGTGGCACAAAATTTTTCAAATTCTCGGTTTTCAATTTTGGTACCAGGAGAACATGAGTCGCGAGGAGGTGGCACGAAGATTTTCAAATTTCCGGTATTCAATTTTGGTACCAGGAGAACATGAGTCGCGAGGAGGTGGTACAAAATTTTCGAAATCCGGAATTACACTCTCGGTATCAGGAGAATATGAGTCACGAGGAGGTGGCACAAAATTTTTCAAATTCCCGGTTTTCAATTTTGGTACCAGGAGAACGTGAGTCGCGAGGAGGTGGCACAAAATTTTCGAAATCCGGAATTACACTCTCGGTATCAGGAGGATATGAGTCACGAGGAGGTGGCACTGAGATTTTCAAATTCCTGGCTTTCAATTTTGGTACCAGGAGAACATGAGTCGCGAGGAGGTGGCACAAAATTTTCGAAATCCGGAATTACACTCTCGGTATCAGGAGGATATGAGTCACGAGGAGATGGCACAAGATTTTTCAAATTCCCGGTTTTCAATTTTGGTATCAGGAGAACATGAGTCACGAGGAGGTGGCACGGAGATTTTCAAATTCCCGGTTTTCAATTTTGGTACCAGGAGAACATGAGTCGCGAGGAGGTGGCACGAAGATTTTCAAATTTCCGGTTTTCAATTTTGGTACCAGGAGAACATGAGTCGCGAGGAGGTGGCACAAAATTTTCGAAATCCGAAATTACACTCTCGGTATCAGGAGGATATGAGTCACGAGGAGGTGGCACGAAGACTTTCAAATTCCCGGGTTTCAATTTTGGTATCAGGAGAACATGAGTCACGAGGAGGTGGCAAGGAGATTTTTAAATTCCCGGTTTTCAATTTTGGTACCAGGAGAACATGAGTCGCGAGGAGGTGGCACGAAGATTTTCAAATTTCCGGTTTTCAATTTTGGTACCAGGAGAACATGAGTCACGAGGAGGTGGCACAAAAATTTTCGAAATCCCGAATTTCATTTTCGGTATCAGGAGAATATGAGTCACGAGGAGGTGGCACACAAATTTTCGAAATTCCGAATTTCATTTTCGGTATCAGGAGAACATGAGTCACGAGGAGGTGGCAAGGAGATTTTTAAATTCCTGGTTTTCAATTTTGGTACCAGGAGAACATGAGTCGCGAGGAGGTGGCACAAAATTTTCGAAATCCGGAATTACACTCTCGGTATCAGGAGAATATGAGTCACGAGGAGGTGGCAAAAAATTTTTCAAATTCCCGGTTTTCAATTTTGGTATCAGGAGAACATGAGTCACGAGGAGGTGGCACGGAGATTTTCAAATTCCCGGTTTTCAATTTTGGTATCAGGTGAACATGAGTCGCGAGGAGGTGGCACAAAATTTTCGAAATCCGGAATTACACTCTCGGTATCAGGAGAATATGAGTCACGAGGAGGTGGCAAAAAATTTTTCAAATTCCCGGTTTTCAATTTTGGTATCAGGAGAACATGAGTCACGAGGAGGTGGCACTGAGATTTTCAAATTCCTGGCTTTCAATTTTGGTACCAGGAGAACATGAGTCGCGAGGAGGTGGCACAAAATTTTCGAAATCCGGAATTACACTCTCGGTATCAGGAGGATATGAGTCACGAGGAGATGGCACAAGATTTTTCAAATTCCCGGTTTTCAATTTTGGTATCAGGAGAACATGAGTCACGAGGAGGTGGCACGGAGATTTTCAAATTCCCGGTTTTCAATTTTGGTACCAGGAGAACATGAGTCGCGAGGAGGTGGCACGAAGATTTTCAAATTTCCGGTTTTCAATTTTGGTACCAGGAGAACATGAGTCGCGAGGAGGTGGCACAAAATTTTCGAAATCCGAAATTACACTCTCGGTATCAGGAGGATATGAGTCACGAGGAGGTGGCACGAAGACTTTCAAATTCCCGGGTTTCAATTTTGGTATCAGGAGAACATGAGTCACGAGGAGGTGGCAAGGAGATTTTTAAATTCCCGGTTTTCAATTTTGGTACCAGGAGAACATGAGTCGCGAGGAGGTGGCACGAAGATTTTCAAATTTCCGGTTTTCAATTTTGGTACCAGGAGAACATGAGTCACGAGGAGGTGGCACAAAAATTTTCGAAATCCCGAATTTCATTTTCGGTATCAGGAGAATATGAGTCACGAGGAGGTGGCACAAAAATTTTCGAAATCCCGAATTTCATTTTCGGTATCAGGAGAACATGAGTCACGAGGAGGTGGCACAAAATTTTTCAAATTCCCGGTTTTCAATTTTGGTATCAGGATCACATAAGTGGCGTGGAGGTGGCATGCAGGATTTTTGATTTTCTGATTTTTGCAGTGTAATTTCTGGGATTATGGGATTTTATGAATGGTTCGCAAATAAATAAGCGGCATATTTTTTACATTTAATATTTATTAAAGCTTTTCAATACATATAAGTTAATATATACATACAAGTGTTTAGATATCATTGTTGTTGTATTTGGAATAATATATATATATATATATATATATAAATAATATAATGTCTAGTGTTTACATGTAAGTATAGTGTTTATATTCTACTTAATGTATATACTGGACATTAATATACTTTACAATCTTAAACATAATCCAGCAGTGGATAGTAATAATAATACTATGTTACATACAGAGTAAATAGATGTACATACAATAAATATGTTATACAGAATGTATATTGTAAATATTCTTATATTAGTAATAAGTTCCTCGTTTCGTGGTTGTGTTAATGTAGAGTTAGTTCAGTGGATAAAAAGCAGGCTATCAAATTCTGCAATGTAAAAACATACAGAACTCTTATTATTAATTGAACAATACATTATTAAAATGTAGTGATTGAAATATTTTTAAATACTTACCTGAAGCATAATGTGTTGAAAGAGAAGAATGGTAGAATCCAAAAGTTTCTGGAGTTCCTTCTTCTTCGAATACTTTATGACTACTAAGTTAGTAAGTTATACTCATTGTAGAATTGGCCAAATATTGCACGGTGTTCGCTTCCTGCGTGAGTATAACGATGTCGAATGACGATGTAATTGGTTGCAAGTGACACCTATAAACAGAAGTGGGAACATGAGCATAGGGCATTAATCAAGCTTTATTAATAGATAAATTGAACGTCTGGTCGGTAACTATTCCAGCATGTGGGTAAGTTATCGTCAGGTCGGTAACTATCCCACATGTTGGCAAGTTATCGACACGTCGGTAATACGTGTTACGTGTCGATAAGTGAACTAAGTAACCGACATATAGTTTCTGGTTTAAAATTGTACCAGGTGAATGTAATTAGCATCATCGGATCCACGGAATGTATTGCAATCAGCATAAAATCAATATTAATTCAATTGTTACGAAATGGAACAAGTGGCGCCATCTCTCCGGCGAACAGGGTGAACTACACACTTCTGAAACTGTAGTTTCATTAGTTTCCATCTTCTACCGCTAGATGGCGGCACATAAGAAAGAAACCCATAGGCTAATTAGGATTAGCCTAAGAATGATTAAAAATTGAGAATGGTTTGGGACAGTTGAAACAATTCGAAGTTCTTGCACTCCGCTGTAATTCGTTTAATATTGTAGGCAATTAAACTAATAAAATTAACTATATTAAATGAATTGAACAGAAAACGATACACGTCGCGCCATCTAGCGGTAGAAGATGGGAACTAATGAAACTATAGTTTCAGAAGTGTGTAGTTCACCCTGTTCGCCGAAGAGATGGCGCCACTGGTTTAATTTTTTTTAAAATTCAATTAATGCTGATTTTATTGATTAAATATGATATATATTTATTAATATTGATTTTATACTGTTTGCAATATATTCCGTGGGTCCGAAAATGCGGATTATGTGTTCAGAATAGTTCGCACACTATACTGTGTTTCATCGGTAATACAGAGAATAACATTGGAATGGTAAGAATTTTTCGTTCGAGTCGCAAAAACCTGTTCTCACAGATATTTCCTTTTGGAAAAAGGAGCTTGTTTGCAAACTTTTACTAGAATCGGAACATGATAGTATTCCGAAGTTACCCCGATATTATTAACCTTGTTAGGAATTTGTCCTTCTTAGCTGTGATTTTTCAAGGAAAGCCAGATTTGCATTGAAATGTATTTATATGATATATTCCATAAAAGCAAAGATCAGTACAGATAAAAGGAGTATGTGCAGTTTATTTACTCAGCTGTTTTATCGTTTCCTAGTTTATAAATCTTGAACATTTCGTGCTATTATTATCCCCAAATACCATTTAAATCTCATGGTCATTCGAAACGGAAAAATATTAGTAATGGTGGACGAAAATATCGACGGTACGTCAATCGAGAGGAGCGTACATCAAAATAACAGATGAATCGCCGTCTAAAGTGCGAAGGAGAACGGACATCGAACAGACGCGGAAATCGCGACGCTCGGCTATTTTAGATTTGCGAACGATATTTTCGTTCTATCGCGTCACGAATTCGGCTTCTATGAGATTCCTGATCGACAACTGTTTAATCAACACACCGTTATTGACCGCTCTAAAGTAGGTTGTTCCCCGAGTTCTCGCCGAAATGTAGCTCGGTCGTAACTCTACTCGATCGACAAAAACACGTGTTTGATTTTCTTAAGCGGCATTTTGAGACTGGAAAGTTGGGTTATGTTCAAGATTACTTGTTTGTAAACATAACGAGTAATTGTTTCAAACTGTTACTTGCTTTATTAGTGTACTTTTGTTGATGTATTGATGGACTTTTAACACTAAAACTACCAAAGTGGTTAGTTTTACAAGTTACTTAAGTTACATTTGTTGTGTTCTTGAAATCTATGTTGAATTAATGTGCACAGTAATTTATGTTCTGGCGTTTGTTTGTTTATTCATCAACTTCGTTTTTAATTTCAAAATAAGCGTGCATTATAGGTTTATTGTTAAACAGTGTATCGTAAAATTTCTTCTAAATTAAATTTATCTTTCATTTACTTATCTTCCTTTGTGCCAACGGGAGAGAATGTTGAATGGAATGCAACGTATCTCTCGTATATCTTGATAAAAATATACATAATCAAACGCAGAACCGCGAAATTGTCTTCTGTTTCGAATGACTAAGTGGCTTGTATCCAGGTGTCAGCAAACGAGTCGTTAATCAACGAGTTCGTGACTAACGCGGACACGACTGCCAGAATCATTTTCTGTTACGGAAATCTTTGAATCTCGATGGACAAATGTTGCTCGAGTGTCGTTGACACTGTTTCGAATATTTCGTTTTCGTTTCCCGGCGTTCTCCGATCGAACAGATTTCGATGAAGTAGAACTTTCATTATTTCACAAAACTTTTATTATTTCTAAAATATTTATTATTGCAATCCTTGGAGGGTACGTAGTGTTGCAAATTTGGAAGTTTCTCATTTTGGGAATGTATAGTTATGAAAATTAATATGTTAAGGTCAGAAAATTAGAAAAAAAGTTAGAAAACTTGAATATTGAGACATTTTGTAATGAAAAAATATATATGGAAATTTAAGGGTGGGGAAACAAAATTTAAGTTTGTTCATAATTTTGGGATTTAGGAAAGTTCGATGCTAACAACGATGTTGATTGTAAGATCCTAGTTAATTTGTCTCGTGTAATTTTCTGCTCCTGTTGGCTCTCGTTACTGAAGTTTACATTTAAAACGCATTAACTTTCAGTTCTGTAAAGTAATGCGCTATTTGTCAACGCGAATTAACAGACCGTATAATTCGGGCTTCTGGGAATTTGGGGTTGGAAACGTGGGGATTACGGAATTTAAGGATTTACGGATCTATGAACACAGGAATTTGAAAAATTGGAATTTTGGAAATTTAGAAATTTAGAAATTCAGAAGTTTAGAGATTTAGAAATTTAGAAATTTAGAAACTGAGAAATTGAGAAACTCAGAAATTCAGAGATTTCGAGATTTGGGAATTTGAGAATTTACAAATTTAGAAATTTGACATTTTGAGAGTTCAGAAATTTAGAGATTTGGAAATTTAAAAACCTTGGAATTGAAGGATCTGGAAATTTGTAACTTTAGGATTTTGAGAACTTAAAAATTCAGAAACTTGAGAATTTAAAAATTCGAAGATTTGAAGTTTCGAAAGTGAACTTTCGTAAATTCGAAAGTCCATGAATATGGGAGTTACAGAATCAAAATGTCGGAATTTGAGAACTTCGAAATTTCAAAGTTTTTAAATTTAGGAATTCCAAGGAGTACCTTAAAAAAATAATTTAAAAAAAGTACACAATAGCGCAGACTATTGTTAACAAGTAAAACTAATAATTCGCGTAGCCTTTTAATACACACAAAAAGAAATGAACCTTGAGAAAAAATGTCAAGCAGCCGAGAGTTGTACACGAAAGGTCGTAAATTCCTTTAACCATGAATCTGGTTAGGCGCCAGGTCTCGCCCTTGTCCAGACAGGTCGCATAACTTCTACTCTTTATTCGCTAGAAACGCTCGAATTATCGCGACGCCAACCAAAAAATGTATTGTACAGTTTAAAAATAATCTATCCGCGGAATGTAAGTTCGCAAATCGTTGTTGAACAGCTTCCGGCAATAAATTGATACTATTCTCAAAGGTTCCAACTTACTAATAATTCAACATGATCATAGAAGTATGCGAGGTATGCTAGTTTCGTCGTCGAAATCTTTCTCTCTAGCGTCTTTCTTTCTCCGAGCTTTAAATAATGCTCGTTGGTTTTGATTCTCGCGTTTGTCATCGGGTAACCATTCCACCGCTTTGTGGATGCTTTCAATTGTTTCGTAACTCGCACGAGCTTGCAAACTTTGTATGTTACTTCATCGTTTCACAACGTTGCATGCTACTGCTATTGTTTCGTCATTATACGGATTTGAAAAGCTTTGCAACTGTTTCGTCGTTCTACGATTTATTCGTCACTCATTTCGCTAATTGCTAATTTTAATTATGTCATTCTATGAAGTCAAGTTTCAGTTGTCTCATCCTAGATTTTACTAATTATACTGATTTATGGTACAATTTTGTAAATTGTCGATTATGTGATAATAAATTTGCACAAGTTCGATTGTAACAGCTATCTCAGATTTTTCAAATTATTTTGTTTACCTGTTTATGGTACGATTTCGTGAACTGTCGATTATGTTCTGATTTTGCAAAGTAGCAAAATTTCACTTGTATCTCCTATCCCAGATTTTGCAAATTATATTGATTATCGATCTATGGTATGACTTTGCAGACAGTCGATTTTAATTATATTCTAACCTTGTAAATTAAAAAAATTTTCATTTTAAATTTATCCTTGATTTTGCAAATTACTTATCCACGATACAACTTTGCAAACTATCGATTTTGATTCAAATTCCATAAAATTTAATTCTAATTGCAAAATTTAAATTGTAACATTATTTCAATATGTTAGGAGTATAGTTGTTTAATTTTTAAATGGTATGATTTGTCGACGGTAATTTCGTAATTGTAGAATTTTGTAAATCTTTTCAATTAGTTTCGCTACGACACCCGAGCTAAATTCAATTATTTCGCAATTGAACGCTTTTGCAAAGCATTTCATTTATTTCGCCATTTCATCGGTCTCGCGACAGGGTGCAGCCAGTAATGTTCTAAATCGTAGCCGGTTGTCATCTTGCGAATTTTATGAGTCAAATTCGCCACGGTTACGTAAGATAGTTGACGCGGATTCGCCTAATTACTTCGAGATTTCGTGGCACGTGCCAGCGAGTGTTGAATCGCTGCGCAGTTCAAGATGATCCACCAGAAAGAGTACGTAGACGAAAATCCATTGTGGAAAAGGAAATTCGAAGCCGTTTTAATAGCGGAATTAATCATTCGTTTCCTGACCAGTTCCACGAATAACGCTGCAGAAACGAGTAATTATTCCTTCGTTTCCTAATCACGGATATCTATTAATAACAAGGATTAATCATCGAGTAAAATAAGCACATTCTTAAAGCATTTTATTTGTTTGATTCATCATGAGACATTTTTTAGAGTATAACATTTTTGGTAATCCAACCTTTAAAATTTGGAAATTTGTAAGTTCTGTTTAAAATTTCGAAAGTTTAAATGTACTGTTTTGAAATTTTTTAATAACAGAGTTCTGAAATTTCGAAATTTTACAATCATGAAATTCTATTGTTCAAGAATTCTAAAATCTCAAATTTTTAATTTCCAAAAATCTCAAAATCTTAAATTATCAAAATTGAAAAGATTTCAGATTTCTAAAATATCAAGTTTGAAAGTTTTGGAATTCTAAGATCATAAAATTCCATTGTTTTAAAGGTCTAAATTTTTCCAAATCGCGATGTTTCGAAAATTCTATAATACTCAAGGTCTCAAAATTCCAAATTATCAAGTTTCAAAGTTTTAAAATTCTAAAATTACCGAATCACATTGTTCCAAATTTCTAAAGTCCAAACTCGGAACATTCCGATGTTTCAACGTTCTAAAATTACGTCTAAAATTCTAAATACCCAAAGTCACAAAATTCTAAAAAACCAACTCCCAAAGTTTCGAAATTCTAAAGTCACAAAATCACATTGTTCAAACTAAAAATTTCTAAGTGCCAAATTCTCAAAATTCCGACATTTCAACGTTCTAAAATTACGTCTAAAATTCTAAATACCCAAAGTCCCAAAATTCTAAAGTATAAAGTTCCAAATTTTGAAAGTTCCAAAATCGCAGAGTCCCAAATTTCGAAATTAAATTGCAAACTGTCAAAGTAAAATACATAAAAATTCCGAAGTCCCCAACACTTGTTCTTAATATTCCCACAGAGAAGAACATAGTACGAATTTAAAGCAACTGTTCCTCCTGGAATTATTTATATCTCGCACGTGCTCAAAGTGTGACTCCTGAACGTAACGTTAGATTAACTTCGCCATTGCCGTTGTCTGGTATCGTTTTTGACGGATTTTTGCGACGCAACAGCAAAGGTGGGGCTAAAGAATGTCCAGGATCATCGTTACGCGAAGGTCAGCAACGAGAACGGCAACGAATTCCTTAAAATTAATTTTAGAAACTTTGTTATGGTAGTAGAGGGACCGGGGAAGTGGTTTTGGCTCGGACCTTCGTTTAATTCTCGTTGCTTCTTCCGATCGTCAATGATTCGTTACCGTCTTTGATCTTTTGAAATGTTCTCATATCGTTGGTGATATAGAAACATCTGTCTTCTTTTGGAAAAAGAAATTATGGAAAATGAGTACTGAAGTTTATTTGTGAAACTGAATACTAAACATAGATTACCGAATTATTGTATTTTAAGAATATTTTATTTAGAAGACCTCCATTTTGTTAACTCTGTGTCATGTACTTATTTCCACCTGTAAATTTAGGTATTGTACAAAATTTGGGACGAAAAGTGTCTTGTAAAATAGTAAATATCGGAGATTTATTACTTTAGTTTCTTTGGAACCTTCATGAAAGAACCTTTTGAATCTTCTACAATTTTATTGCATCTTTATAGGTTCTTTTTATAATAGAGGCTTTATGTATTTATCTCTACCATCCAAAGGAAGTTCAGTCAAAACTACTTACAACTTCGTTTAGTTTAAGTAGATAATTCCAGTACGCGATCAGCCATGTACGTGGTGGTAGTATTATGGAGTTAAGTGAAAATACTCGAAACAGGTCAGCCATGATTGTTACACTGTTAATTTCGAAATTTTCTCCAAATCTACATGAACTTTCTGTTTATTGCTACATCAATTCCACAGCATTTGATAAATATTAAATATAAAACTTATGGTTATTAAGTTTTACAAGTGAATAAACATATCATGTATCAGACATGAATCTGATGTCACGCAAAATAAATATAAAAGAAGGTAAAATCTACTAAGTACAAAATACATGTTCAAACATTGCACAGAAAGTAATACATACATTTGCATAAAATGTTGCAATTTAATTTCTATAGCTGTCGATCTTTTGACGAGAAAGTTGCGTTTGTAAATATGCGAAGCAAACAAGAAAATAAATGATAAGTATGATTGAATCAACACGCTTCTTAACAATCTAATTTAGAAGCAAGGTGAAAAAAACTTTCGCCCACGTTCTCATTCGAGCGTCACAAAGCATACGTGAACTTTCATTTAATTTTCCTACCGCTGAAACTCTTAAATCTAAATAAAAAATCATATCCTTGTATAAATCACCGATAGATTCATAAACGAATCCTCGAATTTGAACATCAACGAATATACAAATTATTACCAACAACTTACAACTTATCGAATCTATCGATCAATTTAATCGCAGACGTCTTCGCGATCCAAGAACAACTCGACATGCATACAAATTAATTAACCCAACAGCATTGGCAGCCAAGCAATTTCGCGATGTAACGACAGGTAGCTCAACCGATTATCTCATCTCGTATGTAAATAAACAAAGTTGCTCGTTTAATAGTAATTTGCGTACGCACCGCATTCCAAGCAGTTCTGATTCTTAGCGTGCGTTTGCGAACGTGTTGCAATCGGCTCGAGGCTGTTGGTGAAACCGTAAAAGGAGCATCCACCGGGCGGAAACGCGGAATTAGCTTGGTTTTTGCGTCGTCGAACGGCAGCCATCAATGAACGGCTACGTCAACGAGAGCGCCTTCGGCTATAATAGTAAACGCGTATGCCACGATCTCGCGTGGCCACCACGTTCTTCAGAGGACGTTGCACTAAATTTACCTTGCGATGCGTCACAATTCAAGATGGTTTTTCAACAGCGTCCACGCGTTCAAGCAATTTAGAACGTGATTCACGTCGGATGGTGAGCATCGAAGTCTTGCGTAGGTCAGTGTTCAAGATATTCGAGAATTCGATATAGGACTAGGAGTTAACCCTTTGCGGTCGTTACAAACTTGATTCAGAGTAGATGTACTTGAAATTTAGAAACTTAGATATTTTACTAAGATATTACCCCTTATCCAGAATTTTTACAATTTTCTAGACAGTTGCGTCATGCACAGATGACTATTGTTACAATGTGAAGACGAATAAAGAAAATTGAAAAGTTATGCACGTTTGTTATTCAACGATCCTTGTGAAGGTTACAAGTAGAAGTGAACCCGAAATTGCGATGAAAATATGAATCTTATCAAGTATGTAGTGTGCGTCATGAGTGTGATGATATTATAGAGCAAAGGGTTAAGAAATGGGAGATGCACCTATAAAATGACTTTCAAGATTTCTGGATCTTTTCTTTTAGTAAAATACAGCACAATTTCTTCTGAAACAAATATTGGTTCATATTACCACGAATACCTTAAGCTGTCTCATTGCAAGTCGTACATAATTATTCTAACTATTAAAAATAAGAAGAAATTAATGCAAGCTTACATGATTTTAGATCTGAAATCATATAAGCTTTCATCGGTCATTCTTTTTACTTTCCATAGCAGTGACAATAATTTAGATGCTGAACCTAACTGAAACACGTATAATTGTTAAATAAAATTTGTAGGAAAAATATATGTGTTTTAAAACGGTGTAGTCAGTTAATGAAGGTCAATAAAACTATTGCATAAAATTCAATGTCAAAGTTATTGCACAAGAAGCGACATTTCAGAATATCTTTCAAGCGTTTCCTGAAAAATGAAACGTCGATTTATTATTGGCGTCCCAATTACTCCGGAATGGCGTCTAGATAAATTGGCTCGGTCTAACGTGGCCATTTAGGAAATCTTTAACGTTGCCAAAAAAATAGCGGAACAAGTTCCCGGTAGCAATCTAACGAGTAGGAGGTTCGTGTTCCGATCTCCCAAATTAATCTCGGAACACGGAGAACGGTTTATCACTGACAAAGGCGATATACGAGCCGGATCGGACAGGGGAACGCGTTAAGATCGGCATAAATCACATCACACGCGTTTTCATTAAATAATTCACTGACTTTTTTCTCAAATGTCATCGATGTTTCTGTTGGAAACGCAATTCAATAAGATGTTTCGTGGAGTTATTAAGATGTCAACTTCCATAGTGAAATATGTGAGACAATGCTTGTCACAATTGTTAAGGTTATAGTGGGTTCAATTTTTTAAATTTAAGTTCATAGATTATTTGGCGTTACACAGCAGAGATTTGGTATATGGCCTATGCTTATATGGGAAATTGAACGGGTTTCTTTTTAGACATTCTTGTATGGAGATCTAGGGAGATCGCAGAAATTTCAAAGGCTGATGCTGTTCTCTTGCGGATTGGGAAATGTAAAAATTCCCAATTTCACCAATTTTCGAATTTTCAAATTATTTACACATTCACATATACTGAAAATATGCAAATTCTCAAATTCCTCAATTTGACACTTTGAAAATTTCTGAAACTTCGAATTTCATAGATTTCAAACTTCAGAAATTCTAAATTTCTTTAAACCCAAAATTCCAAAAGATCAAATCCCATTTCCACGAGTCGATACAGCGTTACACCACGCGTTATATTACCAACACGTCGTACATAGCGATTTTCATTCGAAACAAAAAATTGACAAGAACAGAGATACCTGTTAATTACATCTAAGTTAACGAAAGATATTTATTTTATTTATAATAATCTGAAGATTTGTTAGATGTTAGTACAATTTAAAGTCTGCACAGCAAAATGTGTAACTATATGCAACACTTGCTGTTTCATCGAAATACTAACATTTAAAATTAGCATGGAATGTGAAATATTCAACCGTTTTGGTTCGAATGAATGTTTAATCCGGTATTTTGCGTATTTTCTCTTTCCCGCAAATATCCCGTGTTCCCTTGAAACTTAACATTCCATGAACCAGTATAATTCGAAATGCAAATTTCGCGGGTTCAACTCGTACGTTTTTCCACATTGACTGTTACGGACCGATTGCAAATATACAACTGTTCACAAAAATTCTATTATTTTTTTTCAAAACTTTTTTTCATGAAAATTCTTTGTATCATACAATTCTTTGTATACTTCTTCAATTTTAGAAAAAGAACTTCAAAACTTTTATGTTTACACATTTTTACAAGTTTAAAAATAATATAATTTTCAAATTCTCAATTTCTATTTATCCACTTGCAATTCTTACTTTCCAGGTTTCAATTTACAAACTTCAATTTTATAGATTTAATAAATTAGAATATTAAAAATCTTTAAAAGCACTAATTCTCAAATTAAGCGATTTTCAAATCTTCGAACTAATGGAACTTAAAAAGTTTCCACTTTTCAAATTAAAGACTGTCGAAATTTTGCAGTTTCCAAAAATAAAAATGAAGAAATTTACAAATCTACGAGTACCTTAATTTCCGAACTCAGAAATTGTCAAATCGAAAAATATAAAATCTGCAAACGCGTGGTAACAACGTGATGCACGCGAAAAGATTCTAGTACTCCAAATTAAATTTCCAGAACAGAAGATGTTTTCGATTTATCGATAAAATCGGACTTCTCACAATCCTTAATCAGCGTTGTTCTCAATGTAAATAAACGAAAAGAAAGGGGAGCGGATCGTTCGACGAAAAGCAGATTCGTGGCTACTCGTGAATGAAACGGTCAGTCATTGACTATAACGAGAGAAAGATACAGTGATCAGCGGAATCATCGTTTCCGGTGTTGGCATCGAATACTTGCGAATTCTCACGGAATTGGCTCGAAAACGCGGCAAATATTTCGGTTGGTCGCACGATGGAATTCGGTCGGTGGGAGCCATTTGACGTAGCAAGCATCTTATAAAAAGACGCAGAGCGTCGCGACGCTGCATTCACGAGACGAGAGTCGACGAGACGCCCGCAAGATAATCGCGACAATCGCGATCATCGGTTTCTCTCGATATTCCTTTTTTTAACAGTATTAATAGTCTCTAGTCTTTCTTTCGTTAATTGGTACTTTCGTTTTTTTTTAACTACTTTACGGTGAAACTATGTCTTCAGTGATGTATGTGAGTATCTCCTCGAAAGTGGTGGTTCGAATTGTTATGCATGGTTCTGTACAGTGATCAGTGCGAAATTTCAGTCGAATTAGAGTGATCGTTAAGTAATGAATTTCGAGTAACTGTATTTTCAATTATTTTACTGATTAAAATTTGAAATTTTTTAAAATAATATACTGGTTTTCGAAAATTTGTAATTGAAGTATTCATTCAAATAGGATTCGAGTCTTTTGGTACAAATTCATGATGAAACTAATCGCAATTTATTTCAGTGTAGTAACATTAATACTGTGTATCGTTTATTAGAAAAAATAGGAATACGATGTAATGAAAGAATAACCTGATTGTTGTGATATAAAATTTATTTTTTGTTAAGCTTAAGATGAATAAGTAACTGAAATTACTTGTTCTATATTACTGGCAAAAGATTTTTTTAAAGAACTTTTATTTTTGTAATGAATTTATGATGAGAATGGTCACCCTAGTCTTGCCAATGAACTTGACTCTGGCGTCTGATTAAAACGCTTCTCGTTCTACTGAATTTAGACGCTTCCGTCTTTAAAAGAAATTAGATTACATTTTGATAATCATATATTTTATGGAATCAATGGTATTTACAATTTAGTATTGAAATTTTTTAATACCTAGTTTCTAAATTTATAAATTTTTAATTTTCAAGGCTCCAGATTTTCAGATTTCCAAGTTCTCAAGTTTAAAAATTTTGTAAAATTCAAGTTTGAAAATTATTACATTTTCAAATTGCTACATCTCCAGATTTCTACATTTTCAAATTGCTATATTCCCAGATTTCTAAATTTTCAAATCACTACATCCCCAGATTTCTACATTTTCAAATTACTACATTCCCAGATTTCTAAATTTTTAAATCACTACATCCCCAGGTTTCTACATTTTCAAATTACTACATTCCCAGATTTCTAAATTTTTAAATCACTACATCCCCAGGTTTCTAAATTTTCAAATTGCTACATCCCCAGATTTCTAGATTTTCAAAACTCTCCAAATTTCTAGTTTCCAAAGTTCTAAATTTCTAAGCTTCCAAATTTCCAAATCTTCAAATACATTTCTAAATTTTCTAAATTCCTATGCAAATCTCCTAAATTTCTAAATCTTCAAATCTCCGAATTACAAAATTCCCAAATTTTTCCTATATTCTTCACAATTCCTAAATTTTCAAATCTCCAAATTACAAAATTCCTAAATTTTCAAATCTCTATCACCCTAAATTTCTATCACCACCAAATTGTTATACTCTCAATCCAATCTCTAAATTTCCAAACTCCCAATCTATAAAATTTCCATATTTCTAAGTTACCAAATTTCTCAACTGAAAAAAAAAGTCATAGACAAAATTGTAAAGTCTAATCACCGACCACAGTCAACATAGTGTTATGATTTTCGTGGTCTCACGAAATCGGTTCACGTGTCGTATGTATGAGAAAATTTGTCAGCATGCCATCAAGGGGTCTTGTATGGCCATGGTCGGTCTTTAAATGGTCCAGGCTGGCCAACATCCAACATTCCTCGTTGATTAAACTCACGACTCTCTTGTCTCTTCAACAGTTACCTCGAATTCTCAATTTTCTATTCGCATAAATTGTACATATACCGTACACGATCGCTGCATCATTTCTTCGAACTCACAAGAACGTGAGCAGATTATCTCCGATCGAAAGTAAAAGTTGTTTTCAGAGAAGATTTTATCAAGAACGCTTGAAATCAACGTTTTGCCGAGTGTTTTACGAACAGAAAAAGTAGTAGTGATGGAAATTCAATTAGTATCGTGAATAATCATAGAGTTAATCTGTGACGATGTATGTTCAAGCTACTTTCACGATTACGTGCGAGGAATACTTTCCCGGGCATGTTACTCGAAGATTAGAAGCCTCGATGTTGCTGCGAACAAAGTCAGTTCTCGTCTGACTATCGAGCATTGCTTATGTAAACACTTCTCTACTCTGCTTTTATACTTGAGATTATTTTATACGTCCTATTTCTGTTGGAACAGGTATTTTCTTATATTATTTTTGTACTATGGAGTCTTAATATGGGACTGCATATGTTCTTTAGATTGATTTTCAAACATTCGAAATTCTCAACTTTCCAAATTTTCAAGTCTCTAAATCATCAAATCACCAAATTTTTAAATCTCTAAATTCCTTAATTTCTATCCATATCCTCAAATTCCCACATTCCTAAATCCCATCTCCAAATTTCCACATTCATAAATTCCCACATCCCACATCACCACATTCCCAAACCCTCACATTCTCAAATCTCCACATCTCCAAATTCCCACATCCCCAAATCCCCACATCCCCAAATCTCCATATTTACAAATTTCCACATACCCAAATTCCCACATTCTCACATCCCCACATCCCTACATCCTCACATTCTCAAATCTCCACATCTCCAAATCCCCAATTCCTCACATCCCCAAATCCCCACATCTCCAAATCTCCACATTTACAAATTCCCATATCCCCAAATTCTCACATTCTCAAATCCCCACATTTTCGAATCCCCATATCCCCAAATTCCCACATCTCCAAATTCTCACATCCCCAAATCTCCACATCCCTAAATCTTCAAATTTCCAAATATTCCAACTGAACTATACTCATCACCCGATTCGAAATCTAGCTGCCAGTCGATAAACCCTATGCCATTAGTTACATGTTAAGAATAGTTCCCAAGAACATTACTAATTAGAACATGACTAATTTTCTTCACCGAATGATTTCAGGAATCACTCAGCGACAAAGTGGCAATGTTCAATCAATATGCCAACCAACACAAGGAAAAGCAGAGCAAAAATCCGTTCACGTCAGGTGTGAATCTCGAGAAACGAACATTTTCGAAAGACGAATATGGCAAGTAAGCTCAACCGTAACACTTATTTTCTTCCGTTCTATTATAATTATTATCGACATTGTATTCATTATGTTCTTCGTTCCAGACCGGTAGCTGGCTCTTTGACAGCCATTCGCGGTCGCAAAGCCACAGCACACATTCTCAGAGAGGTGCTTGAACTTTGCGAGATCATTCATCAAGAGGGTACACCATGTCGGGACCAACCAGAGATCATCGCGATCACGTTTGGTGATCTCTTTAACATTTACACTCACATCAGTGACAAATGCGTGGGACTTCTGCTGAGAGCAAGGAAACAAAAGTTTGTTGACTTCGAAGGAGAAGTACTGTTCCAGGTATAACTGGACTTTACTATTGTATCACAATTAATCATTTGAGTTTAGTATTTTGATATTCGAGATGGGGGATCAAACTGAGTCACTTGTCACACTACTGTTCTATTATTATGTACCACTATTCCATTATTTCACTATATTAATAATTCGTTAACTTTATTATACAACCGTGAAATGTCACTGTTCTGTTATTCTACTAGTTCTTTTTACCACTTTATTTTTACACTGCCATTTTACTTTAGCGTTATACTACTACCGTACTGCTCTACTATAGCACTATTATATTGCTTGACTGATTTGACTATATAAATAATTAGTATACCACAATCTTATTGTCGCACTATTTAAGCAAACATTGTTTTATATTTTTTTCTTCTTACCTGCATAAAAGTGTAACATACTTGTCGCATGAAATCAGTAATACCTTTAGCAAGTTCTTTTAATGTAACACATAATAAGTAAATAAAATAGAAGCACGATGAGTAATAGTATAAAATTAAACAGTACAATATAATCGTAACTTTCTGTCAGAAATCTTGAATTTTGTTTAAAGATACGTAGTTGATACTCTTTCTTCGATTATCAATTATACGAATGTTACATTGTTCTGTTTCTTCAGATTTATTAAAATGTTTCGTTTTAATCGTTTTCAGAGGCGAGACGATGACGTACCGATATACCTGGTGAAACCAATCAAAGAAATTCGCGAACAGTATCACCAGAAACTACAGGAAATCGCAAAAGAAACGCCATTGAGTTAACAATCGCCTTTCTGTTTCGATTTAACCGATGTCCAACAATAAACGACTCGTTGGATCGCTTCTGAAGAACAGTCGACCATGTTAATCTGTATTTATTCGTGAAGCAGACGTAGAAACTACGCGAGCGACCATTGTATAATATAGAATGTAATTCTTATCGGGAAATGGAGGATGTAAATATGAAACGAGAAAGTGGGAGTTTGATGAATGAATGATGTAGATTCGTGTCAAGAAACGAACTTGTAAAATGTGATACTTAATAGGATGTCAGAAATAAAAAGCTTTTTATAAAATCCGTGTACTGTTCTATCTGTTGCGACCAATCTGTCGTTAAATCTAATACGTTGTTGCAATTTATGAAACCAATTGTAAGGTTAAGAATTTATTTTAGGAAATTTACTTTTAGGTTAGAATTGACAGATTTTATAAATACTAGATATAAATTGCGTCGCGTGAGAAACGGAACATTAATTTGTCGGTTGGGATTAGTGACGCCATTTTGAAGGGTGATACGTAAGTACACGTATAGTTCGTTCGTCGAAATTTTATCGAAATGTAACATACGATCATCACGAGTCAAAGTAGATTGTCAGCTTCATTTACTTTCAAACCTTTATTCGTACAGAGCTGTTCATGTAGAACATTAAAAACAATGCAAGGTTTGTCGCCATTTTCAGAAGAAAATCATGAAATTCGTTTGTCAACGCGTACTCCGATGCGGACGATTCGAGCGAGAACGATTTACGATTATTAAAATAGCTTAAACATCAAAAATATTTAATTTTTAAATTATAACCTTATCATGAAAGACAGGATATAGAACCTGCAGGAAATAACGGTAGAAAAAACGAAGATATTTTATACAACATTGTATGTTTTAAAATTTATTGGTCTATCTTATCTACTTGACGCTATTCGATTCAATACGCATTAATTCGAAGTGACTCAGTTTGTAATTTAATTCAACTCATTTTCAGTAGATACTATTCCATTCTATATCGTTCGTTTCAACGCGATTTGACTCGACTTACTTGTTACTTAATATGACGTACTGTCTCATACAAAAGTCTTCAACTATTATCATTTTTTATGTACTAAAGATAGTTTGATCCTACATATTAAATAAATAAATTTGATACTCGAATCGACGTAATTCAATATGACGTCCGAGCACCGTCTACTATAGTTTAATTTACACATTTTTAATTAAGGGGAGAGAAATAATGATGGTAGGGAAAATAAAAGGAGTTTACGAAGACTCCAGACACGTATCGAATCTTTCTCGCTCGAGGTCCGATAATTCGAGACGCGTCTCGGTATCTGTGCGCTTAGTTCGCGAGGGAAAAAAATATATGTATGTATATATGTATATATTTAATGTCTCTTAACATTAATCAATAATCTCTTTAAACATCGCGCGTGTAACGGTAAAATTCTTATTTACAATGGTTTTGAAATCTCGCGAGCATCATCGATTCCTCTGGTGGCGTAAGTTTCGTGAGCTTCGAGGAGGCTTCCGCGATCACCAACAGAGGATGGACCCGTATCGACTCTCTTCTCCCGACCACTTAGCGATCTTAATTTATACACCGGAAGCCTCCGTTGAAAGTTACGTCACCGATCAATCATACAGTTTATATATATATATATTTTTTAAATCGTCCTAAAGTGTACCACTCGATCCAACGACAAAGGGAGTACGCTCTTCTTCGGGGTCCACACTGCTCTCCGCTTCACCGGCCAGCTTCTTCGTTCTGCGTCACAGTCATCGATATGTTGTCGAGCCTCTATCCTTTCTCCGTGGCCGAGCAGATCTCCGTGGTCGAGATATTACAACTTCCATCCGGATCAACGAAAACGCCATCGACGACGGTTGAGGAAGACCGAGTTAGCTAAAACGGCTGATTTGCACGACAGCCTCATCGTTCGCGAGCGACTGACAGCACGGCTGATCCTTCGAACACGTTCGTTTGATTCCAGCCAGGTAAAAGGCTGGATAGGGGGACCCTGAGTAAAGTTTGGGGGGGGAGGGAAAACTCCTCATGGAAGACGCGAGGTGTCGACGGGGACTCAGAAGCGTCACACGCGTTAGCAAGAAGGTACGTTTAGAGCAGGTATGGGCAGCAAGTAGTAAATTGACCTGGAGTTCGGCAGAGAGCTCAGAAACATCGTACGTCCCATTTTCTGAAGTCACTGTGATAGGCACATGATATTCGCGGAGATTTCCAACGGACATTTTTCAATTTATAAATTTCCGATTCGAACTCCCAAATTTTCAGGTTCTTAAATTGTCAAACTTTCTAATTTTCATATACTAAAATTTAAAAAGTTTCAAATTCAAAAACCTAAGAAATTTGGAAAGTGAAAATTCTGTAAGTAAAATTTCTAATTTGTAAATTTACAAACTTTTCAATTTTAGACAAATTGAGTTTAGAAACGTAAGAGTCCTACAAAATTAACGACGAATCATGGATCGCAGGGTCTCTGAACCCGCTTTGTGCCGGGCCTGCCCCGTAACGTTTCTCCTCCACAAAGAGTTGCCAGAAACTCGAGCTCCCAACCAATCCCGACATCGGGGCCGCTCCTCGAGCGCTTTCGTGCCCACGCTCGATTTGTAGGTACTTAAACTGCGTCCGAGCAGAAATCAGAATGCAAAAATAAAACGGAAGAAGAAAGATCGACCAAGAAAAGCTGGTTTAACGATCTGGACTAGAATCACACGTTTCGTATGGGATTCTGTGAGAACAGGGGCAAAAGCGAAGAATGTATTATAAGAGAAGAGTAGCTGCAAATTGATTACAGGCGGTAAGGTGGAGCAAATGGGTATTTCTACCGATCGTCGTTGCGTATCGATCTTAAAGGTATCATCGCACAGAGAGGATGAACGGCAGGCGTTTTCGTCAACGGGCTACTCTGTCATTTCGTTTGAATTTCTCGGTTTCACCGACAATAAGATAGTAGCGACGGGGTATTTTTTAAACGAAGAGACGAGGGTGATCAACGAAAAGCATCATCGGTGGAGCGGTGTGCAGCGAGCGTTGGTGCGTTAGACAGCCAGGAAAAAGAGGGACCTACGAGGGTCACCCGTGAGCATCTCGTCGACGTGTCGATTTAACGAGTAGTTTTATATTCCTTTTTTTGTTATTTTTGTTTCTTTTCTCTGTTCGCTAAATGATAACGATCGCAGCAGGGCCGTTATTTCGCAGCAATCGCGCGAGTCAAGTCCCGCCTCTGTCCGTCTGTCTTTTTGCTTGGCTGAGCTTCTGAGTTTTATGGCTATTTTCGTGACGTATCTTTTTTTTTCTCTTTCATTCATTGTTTGTAATTGTGCTTGGCAGAGGAATTGTTGCCGGCGGCACATCGCGTGACAAGCCTAGGCCCACTTGTCGACGACCGTTTCGCTTACTGTAACATAACACAGACACAGCGATTAGTTTTGAACCCGTCTCTACGATGCTCTGGCGGAAACAGAAAGCTGCTCCGATTAGACGTTTTTCGTTTCTTTTTTTTTCCTTTATTTCGCACGGTCGGCTGCTTTGACTCCCTCTAGATTCTCGAAGTTTCGAAAAGTCTGTACTCCTAAATCGAAAACTATATATCCCGAAAATAAACTACTTGGTTGTCGCCTCGACAGAACGCTCTCGCCTGAACATCCCAGGTGAACTGTCCTCCTTTTGTATACGTATATTTTTGTTTTCATTTTTTTTTGTTTTTAGTTTTAAGTAATGTCTGTACACCCCCTATCTGTGTATGTATATGTACGTGTCGATAGTGTTCGTAAGATATCTGTCGGCTCGATCCTGTCGATCAGCTTGCGAGTTGTTGCGGATGGGTGTCGTTTAAGCGCCATTCCGACGGTTTTTCTCGTGTCCCGGACTGCTGTCGATTTCGTCCGACGCGTTCTCGATCTTTATTTCGACAGCATCACAGGCGTTGCCACTGCAAGCATATCCAAGTAATTTCCATTAATTACCAAAAGTCATTCGGGGAGGAAACGTGCCGGCGAACTGTTCACATGAGGACTGGACGTCGTATCGATGGACGTTGCGATGAAAATTTAATGTTCGGTGGTGACGGATGTACAGATAATCGTGTAGTATCGGGTGCTTTTTCTTTTCCGTCGGTTCCTGTCGCCTCGCGTGAATTTTTATCGAGAATCCAATAACAACACCGTCTAATCGGAATATTCTTAAAAGCGTCTTAAGAGATTTTTCCCGATTCAATGCATTGCTTATGGAGTGTACAGGATCAATAATATAACAAGCAAACTTATTATTTTTGCTGTAAAGTATTTAAATTAAATAATCTCTCGATTAGTATCTAAGAAAGCTTTGTTGATCTAATTGTTATAATTTCGAATGTTTATAATATTGCACACTAGAAAGCTAAAAAATAATTTTTTCATTCAGGACCAGTAATGAACAGTTTATGTGACCACTAAAATTTGCAAATATTTTATCGTTGCTATTTATAAGAATATCCTGTTCCAATAGCTCGGTATATAGCAATATAACGAGATTATCGTATTCATCAATATTCAAGAGTACATATCGCTTGCTCATCGCTGTCCCAGGCAAATTAAAGCATAACAAAAAGAAAAAATGTTAGCAGTAAACTAATAATATAATCATTCGATGAAACTAATACAGCAAATATAATCTTCGAAACACCGATCTGGTCTAAGGCAAATCATAAACATAAGCGATATAATTATATTAGTAAAATGATAAGAGACTCCACATATAACAATTTTATATTATTATATTTCGATATTTTAGCACTGCAAGTTGCATGACACTTAATGAAATAACTAATGAAAGAGATTCGAAGAACCTTACAATCCTTACGCAATGCATTAAACGAAAAATCGTTTGCGCATAAAACTATAAATCTGAAATTTCACTCAGAACCATAAAAAAGGATCGTATGGTCACTCTGGAATAAAAAACACCCGGCGAATCATAAGTTCGCTTTCTTTTCAACACGAACAACAAATCCGATACAGAGACTGTCTTCGTCATCATCGTGTCGCATCTTATGGGATATAAATAAAGAAGCGAAAAATAGATATTCAATGAAAACGATTACTAATAAAATCGTGTTACCTGGTATTCCAGTGTACGGCATCGCTATACTCCAGTAATGTAGGTTCGCTCCTCGACTGAATAGTATCACACACCAGCAGGCAGGAGTTAGCAAAAAAAGTGTTTCGGGTTGCGGTGTCAGGGACAACTTCCTCGATTTAAGGAGCATTATGGTCATTCCAGGCCGAAACGACACTCGTTGTATCAGGTATTTTGTATTTGTTCGAATTTTGTTTTTATTTTTGCCATTGATCCAGAGGATGCATGCAGAAATACAAACAACAACTCTGGGGACACAGAATGACCGTGATGATGATGGAACGCGGAATTGTCGTGGTCGCTTGCACTTTTTCCAGTTGATCCAATTCCAGTTTCACGGTTAGACTGTCATGAATTCGACGTTAAATCGATCATCCTCCCGACGATCGACTTTCGTGACGTTGATGATTGATGAAGCGAATGATCTCCTTCGGACATTCATTTAGGTTCTAGCAGTTAAGATTGTTAAGAGGCTTTTGGGTATAAATCGTCTCATCGAAGCGTTTTTACTGTTTGGACATTTACAACCAGAAGCCTGGGAATGATTTTAACCCTTTCAGTACCGTGGATGTAAAAACATCTCAAAAAATTATCATTGTGGCTTGTTTAGAAATTTTCAAAGTTCCAAATATTCAAATTTAGGATTTTAGTAATTTAAAGACTTACACGCTTGGGAAAATGTACTTGTAAGTACAAAAGTGAATACTCAGTGATTACCACTGATTAGCATTGATGGCAATTGAAAAATTTTGCACTCAAAGGGTTAGCCACGTGTTCGAAGATAAGGACAGGTACGATTAAGAGTCAATTAAGTAGAGGAAAGTGAGCAGGTGACAGAGAGATAAAGGCACAGAAAATTACACAGGTGTATGGAGACAAACTGGAACAAACACTTATTACAGTTCAGATTGTATTAAGTGTTCGATGTTCGTACACGCGGCATATGCCACTCTCCAGATACCGTATTGTTTCAAACGATTTCTCTCTTTCTTCTAATCATAGTAGGCCGATCATTGATATGCGAACACGCCGTAAACATAGAGATAAGAGGAGATTAGGCATATCATAGACGACTTTGATAAAAGTTACAAATGAAGCACAAGAGGCGCCATTTTTCTTGCACCTCAACTTGGCGGGAAATTTGAAGGAGAATTACTTTCGTACATGAATAAAAAAATGAATATACAATATAAATACTCTAGAAAAACAGGCTGAATTAATCTGGATAATTTATTTAATAAATGCAACATTAAAGTCATTAAAGTTGTACCAATATATTATACGACAAAATATTTAGAAGAAATAAAAAAAAGCAAGAATAAATGCATTAAAACAACACCGTATAGGGTGTTTTAGTAGTTGTGGTACAAAAGAAGATTCAAGTAATTTATAGGTAATTAAAAGTGAAATTAAATTAATTTACTGTAACCAAAATATATTTCCATATTTGCAAAACATAATTAACTAGTACTTGCTTCGATTAAAAATTAAAAGCAGAATCTGATCTTTTTTCTCACAATATACGAAATGCCTAGTTCCCTTTCATCCCTATGTTCACGGAACACGCATTTAGTTAACACATCATTCCTCTTTTCATTTCCTCATTTATTTATGTAACAAGTAACGCACTAGAGGTCGGACCGTCGCTAATCATCGATAATTCGTCGCGATAATACGTATACTTTCACTTTTTTTCGTTCTTGCGATCATGTTTCTGTTCTTGATTCGAAATTCTTGAGATTAAATAAAACGCGACAAACAAAGAGACTTCTGCGATCCCGTTAAACGATACAAACGATTCTTATTCCTTGTTCTCTCTGTCCATATTATCATCGTCGAATCGCTTTCGGTTGTTCGTTAGACCGTCACTGTGTATCGTTTTCGGGTCTAATTAATTAGGATCATCACACCGTTGATCCGCCACAACGTGCGTCTGTGGCGAATGTATGCATCAAATCATTCAAATATAATCGCACTCTATTTATAAGTTATTAATTATTATTATTATCATTAATATTAATTATCTTATTATCATTAGAAATAGGTACTTCCTGCACGAACGATGCGACCGTGGTTTCATCATTGTACCTTTTACCGTACTAGATTAACTAGTCAGAGCGTCAGGCAAGTTCGCTGGATTCGCGCGCCATTTTACGTTCGTTCTCAAGATAATTTCTCAACTACTCTAGCTACTGGTATTTTCTACGGATAAATGGTTCTGAATCGGATGAAGAAAGGCGAAGATACACGTTTCACAGTCACGCGGATCCAGCGATGCAATTTTATCTTGCGTAACGCGGCGCAGCCGTAGCCTTTTCTTTTGTCTCGATGGCATTCTACATCCTCTCCTCCATTTCCAAAGTAGGAGAGAGGAAGAGAGACAAGTAAAGGAAAGAAACAAACAGTAAAAGAAGAAAACAGAGAAACACAATCCACACAATCCAAGTACTTACAAACGTTCGGTACGTCGAATGAACGAACGCAAAAAACAGAATGAATTTTACTCTTTCGGTTTACGTTTATTGAGCGTCGTGAAGTGCTGTCAGACCGTTTCGCTTGTATCGGCATCATGATCTTCGAGATATCTCAGTGCTATACAGTAATTCGATTCTAAAAAGTACACGACCATATATGTTTCGTTCGATAAGAAATTTCCTCTGAAATAGCACAGGATAATCATCGAAGATAATCTGCTGGTACACGAATGATATCGTTGTACAGTCGTGTACAACCTAGGCTCACCTTGATTAAGGGATCCTCTTAGTGTGACATTTTCCAAAAAATTCTCTTACAATTTTTGGCAGCCTCGAACACGAGATTTCGAGGTATTGTTAAATGATTAGCTGCGGGTGTATTTTTATTTTTATGTACAGTGCAGGCTCCCTATGAGTCAATTGTTGAACGTGAATTTTCAAGCTTCTGAATTTTTACATCGAGTATTACATTACATTACGTATTTGAATTATCAAATTTGGTAATTTGACAAACTGATAATGTAGTAACTCGGTAATCTGGAAATCTGACAACGTATTGACTCAGAAACCCAGAAATTTGGACGTCGTTCAAATTTTGATGGCAGAGCTTTGACAATCACGTGTTGTATGACAGGAGTTTCATTTAGATGGCTTATTACACAATTTTCCGAAGACTATCACACTAAGAAGACTCCATAAGGGAAAGTGTAAAGGAGGAATCTGTTCATATTCGTCCTTGTTCTTTACATGCATGGACAGTAAGTCTATGTTAGGTTTTCCTAGATTCACCCAAAACCAAAAGCAAACGGCGAGAGACGCCTCCCTCTACTCCTTACCCTTAGTTCACGAAAGCCCGCGGTATCGCTCGAATGTACAAGAAAAAAGGTAAATTGCTTCTATGTTAAATTCGAACAAAACACACAAGTTAGTGGGTTTTCTCGACAGGTTCGAGTAAGCGGTGTCGATTGGCGCGTGGTTGGTAAAACGACAGGGTTTTGGCGACGAGCACCCAACACGCTGGCGTCCACCGACCGCGCGCCCATGCACGAACCACGTTGCACATGGGCGTAGCCAGGGGACATCCGCCCATAATAAAAAAAGTAGCCCTTCCCTACCATAGATGGAAAAAATTGGATTTTGTCCCCCTCTACAGAAAAAGTAAATTATAATTGTATTAACTTTCTCTCTATGTACAAAATTGTGAACGGCGATGCAATTACACTCCATACATTTACAATGCACAATTTAAAGAAAAAAATCATACGTATATGATTGATTTTTAAGATAGGTATAAAAAGATTAAAAAATTTAATTAAAAATAACGTACGATGTGTTTGCATCTGTGTACACAGAAAGAAGGTTAATGTTCTGTGTATAAAAATAAATCTAAAATTAGTTTAAAGTAACATGATAAAATTTACGCTGGAATAAATTTTGCTCCCACCTCTGATCACAAACCTGGCTGCGCCCATGGCGTTGCACGTTACTATCACTATTCTGTTTGCAAAAAAATCATTTCCGCGTAATTCCGGTCTAATTAAGTTCAGTTATGCCCATACCAAAGTAGTATCACGCCCTAACCGGTTTAATTAATATTAATAATAATATATGTATATGTATATATTACACTAGTTTTTAATCGCGAACGAGGACTCTGGTTGCTGACGCGTCGCCACGCTTCCAACGCAATTAAATTAATTATGCACTTCGCGTCGAACGAACGAACGGTGGACAAACTTTGTTGTACGCAAACACGAACCACTTCTTGGAACCACATCGTCAGTCTTGTTGCGTTTGCACGGGGCCCAGAAGTGGTATGATACGCGTTCACCATTTACAAACACGGCTCGATTTGGCCGAATAATAGTATATATATATATACTCTTTAATAAGGATGTGCGGGTACACTGGCAAGCATGGTAGGATTTCCTAGGGAAAATTACAATGTAGGAAAAAAAGAATCCACCACTCGTTTTAACGCGTTCGTAGGCTAAGGAATGTGAATATTCGACGAGCGAATCATTTTCAAACTTCTAGATTTACGAATTTAGAATATATAGAAACTTTAAATTGTCAAATCCAAAAACTAAGAAACTTGAAAATATAGAAATGCAAACTTGCGATTTGTCAAATTTGATATATTTGATTTCGCAAAATTAAAAGTGGTAGGATGTTTTTCCTTCTACACATTTTTCTAACCAAAGAAAGTCTACATTGTACCCTACAGAAAGTCTACAATGAACCTGAGATTATGGACTTGGGTGCAAACGATAAAAGTCAGGCGTTCTTGTCTGATCCCAACTGCTTTCGACTCGAGCGCGAAACTCGGATACATACCTGACGTATCTGGCTACCCGCACACCCCTATTCTCTAATATTATGATTTATAAAACCCCGGATGAGAAATGTGACTAAAGAGACAGTTAGATGCGTTAAAAAGGCCCACGTAATTCGTGACGACACCGGATCTTCCGTTTCGCATGTGGCGCGTGTATAGAGATTGTTATCGACCGATGTCTGAACCCGAGATTCGCTCGATCGGTCCGCCATTTCTACACGTAGTAACGTGCTACAAGAGGTACGAGTGAAATGATTCCTATCATAAATAACTATTCGCTATAAGAAATCGATTAAACTCGATTTCTAACCATTTACTATTTCCAAGTATTCACACGTACAGGGTTTCTGCAATTTGATTAATATTTAAATTGTTTTCATTCTTACTAGTTTAAGGTGGTTGTATCACAAAAGTTAGAATATTGGTAAAATGAACTATAATATTTTAATTTAACCGATGAGATGAGGTGGGTCTATTATAACCGATCGACTCAGATTCCTTTACAGTACTCCTGCGTATCATCCTATAACTTTACCAGTATTTAGATTCTATTATTATATACATGTAATTTCAAAAAGTATTTTTATGATACAACCATCTTAATTCTACGGCCAAAGAATCATCAATAGATTTCACGACTCGAATCATTTAAAATGGAAATATCCGTGGTCGCTGAATAGGAACAAAAATGTACATAATAAATCGAGCGCTCTCAAGTTCAGACCACCGTTTTGAGGAAAAAGAGAGGATTAATACAACGAGAGACACGGACTGCCAAAGGCAATCGAGTTTCCTGCTATGTTACACGCGCGAGTCCTTGCAGTCCGCATCTGTTAAATTAGTGATATACAAATCTGTTGCATGGCATTAATCGTTCAAACATGTAAATCACACCCAGTAAGGTACACATAAAGATAGAAGAGTGGATGCAATGAGAGTGCAGTGATGTTAGAATGATCCTGCAGTGCCCGTGCTTTTTCGACGAAACTCGGTTAAAAGATAACACCGTTTCCGTTTCTTTGTACGTTATTGAAATCCTATCGAATCCAGCTACGTATATAATTGTACTTATTCAATGATTGAGACATAATATTTTGAAGAAAAATTGAGTATCATCGTGGTACGATCACGATATCCCGAGGCACGGCAGGATTAACAAACCACCGATAGTGACTGTTCTACGAGGTGAGTGTTTTAGTAGGATATACATACAGTCAAGGATTCATTTAGTTGTGCATGCAATTACTTCTCTACGGGAAGGAAGACATAGAATGTACGGGTTCAGAAATGAGATCCATTAATTCGAACTTCATGCACAATCTTTGAGTTGACATTTCAGCAACGGATCAGGCAGTTCCAGCATTGACGTCTTCACCGAAGCGGATTTTCTTGATGCTGAGAATTAATTAACAATAATTGGTTCTATTTAATAAGCAACAACGAAAGCGGTTATAGTGAAAGTAAGAATAAATTAGAAAAGAGCAACAATTAAAAATCATGGTAGGCTAATTATGCATGTGCGTTAAAGTGAAGTGCCCGAAAAATATAGCTATTACTAAAATGTCGTGCAACGTGTTCCCTGCGTTTCCAGTCTGTCGATGTTCTGACTGTTTTTCCGACATTTTTTATATACTATACATTGCTATAAATGTACTTGACTAGTAAAAAAAAAAAAAAAAAAAAAAAATAAAATCTTATTTTGCAAAAATATTGTTGGATTTTACATGGATAAATCAACGAGTGCAGTCAGTAATGCCGATAGCGTCGGGTAGGTAAACACGGCACCATATTCAGAGAGACTTTGCATTTTTTAGTTTTTATAACTATGCACTTTTCAGTTGAGAAATTCAGGAATGATGGAATTCATAAATTTTAAGCACTGCATAGAAGGCCAC
Source organism: Megachile lagopoda (assembly GCA_036983795.1). Lineage (NCBI taxonomy): Eukaryota > Metazoa > Arthropoda > Insecta > Hymenoptera > Megachilidae > Megachile > Megachile lagopoda. The sequence goes on from CM072800.1 coordinate 12,004,674, forward strand.
CTTTCTACATTTCCAATTACTACAGTCAAAATTATAACACAGAATTCAAGCGGTGAAAATAATATTGATTTCTAAGCCGGCCACATACTCTAGCGGCAATACTGAGAGCAGTTTTAAAATTGTCAGATTTACAACGAACTACGAGAAAAAAAGAAAAAATAATTAGTATTCAAAGGTGCACCGTGCTCAAAGGGCATGCAAGTACAACGTTTAACAGGGTAGGATAGGAGTGTAATAACAAATCGAATTAGAAAAAACATCAATGGGTATTTTGTTGCGGAGGAAAGTTAATGTTCAAAAGGCACTCGTAGAAAATAATTTAACAATCACAATTGTTTTGATTGCGATGGGTCTCTTTTTTCCTTTTATCACTCGAAGCCACTAAAACCCGTATATGATTGTAGAACGACGTCAGGGTAACGGTGTGATGCGGACATGGTGGGCCTTGGTGGCAAATCTGTATGGTTGTACTAACACCATGCACAACAGTCAAACTGGTTAAAATCTCACTTAAACGCACTTCAATTAATAACTTATCTCGAGCTTCCCGGGCAACGGGGAAGAACTTCGGTTTTAAATGCAATTGCAAGTCCAAGAACTCAGTTGCAAATGTTTTCCATAGGAAAAACATCGTCTGTTAGACTAAACATTTTTTTCTTTTTTTCTTTCACGGATGTTCTATATGGGACAAATACTTAATAGTCCAAAGAACACAGCCCACATTAGAACGATCCAATGCACTGTGTAAATTGGATTCTCACCATCTGTGAACTTTCTGGCAATGAACTTCAGGGTTTCGTCGAGAAGTACCACTGGAATGGAGAACTTCATAACGGTAACCCACTCCTCGGCCGTTAGAGGGGTAACTTGGAATACGGACTGAAACAGACAGCAATTAACAATTATAACAACGTAAAAACAATACATATTAGGTTGACCAAACTTCCAAATTTTCAAATCACCAATCCAATTGAAAGTAATCCATCAAAGTTTCAAAATTGTTAATTGCCCCATTAACAATTAAAAGATCATTCTTACTTCTGTTTTCTAATATTAAAAAAATCAATATTTCTTATTGGCCAACCTAATACATAACATTTATTGGGATTAAGTTCGATTGTTTTTAAATAATATACCGAAAGAACGTCGACGTAAAGGATGACAAAGTGGAGTGTGAAAGAAAGAGCCATAGAGGCAATGAGCCACATGTTAGACCACGGCGGCATAGTGATGAGAGACTGATTTTCAGATAAACTGAAAGGAAACAAAACGTCAGAAAATAAATTAACATTAGCAAAAATATGTACAGAGGCATGGTTCGTTTGTATCGTGTTACCTGTTCATGGCATTCAACATTTCAATAGTTACAAGTACAGACAGAGCCATTGTCATGGGATGAGGATCCGTAAAGATCTTGCAGTTAACGCCCTTGAATTCTTCACCACCGCCCATGCACGCCAAGTGATGAGTCTATGAGTTTCAAAGTTCATTTTTACATATATTTTATCAATCATAAATTTCAAATTTTCCTATACGATAATCACCAGTTGGTAGTAGTTCATTTGTGGGCCATTCGGACTGTACAAGAACCACCATGCAGCTGATCCAACGGTAGCAGCACCTACATATCCGCCAATAGCCAAATAGCGGAAGAACAACCAACCGGAAATAAGAGATTCATCGGCTTTACGGGGAGGCTATAACATCGTAAATACATTTATAATTCTGTTCACAATTTCTGTAAGTGTAAATCACGTATAACTATTCAAAACATTTTGTTCCATATATGATTTAACATGAATGAACTAATAGCAGCATTACCTTGCTCATGATGTCCAAATCGGGTGGATTGAAACCAAGAGCAGTAGCGGGAAGACCATCAGTAACCAAGTTGACCCACAGAAGTTGTACAGGGATCAGAGCTTCAGGAAGACCAAGGGCGGCAGTCAAGAATATACTGTAATGATAGGAATAATTTAAAAATTCTTTCATTATATCGTTCTGTCGATACAACATAATATCTAGATACAAACCTTACGACTTCACCAATGTTGGAAGAAATCAGGTAACGGATGAACTGTTTCATGTTGTTGTAAATGGCACGGCCTTCTTCAACGGCAGCGACGATGGAAGAGAAGTTGTCGTCTGCCAGTACCATCTCAGAAGCGGATTTTGCTACGGCAGTTCCAGATCCCATAGCAATACCGATTTCAGCTTTTTTCAAGGCAGGTGCATCATTCACACCGTCACCAGTCTGTAATACATGAGAAACAATCAAACAATAATTTATATAAAGGTTGAACTATAATCAGTCAAATCCATACATCCTTCCCACCAACCAATTTCTTATCTCTTTACAGTATTACCAACAATAAAATGTCGTGAATTTTAACTCACCATGGCCGAGATTTCGTTCATGCTCTGCAAGTACTCAACGATCTTTGATTTGTGAGCAGGTTCTACGCGAGAGAACAGACGTGCCCTAGCGCAAGCTGCCTTCTGTTCCATCGGAGGAAGGTCATCGAATTCACGACCGGAATACGACTTTCCAGTGGTATCTTCATCCTCACCGAATACGCCGATACGTCTGCAGATAGCTTCAGCGGTGGCCTTGTTGTCTCCAGTAATGACAATTACTCGAATACCAGCGGCACGACACCTTACAATTGAGTCGAATACCTCCTTACGAGGCGGGTCAAGCATACCAACGACACCGATAAATGTGAGATCCTTCTCATATGTGTAGAATTTGGTGGAGTCACCAAGGTCCATGTCGTCGGGCTTCATCGGATGATCAGCGGTGGCAAGAGCGAGGCAACGAAGAGTGTCCCTACCAGTACCGTACTGGCGAGTCAGATCCAAAATACGATTCTTCAGGGTCGAAGTAAGAGGAACTTTGGTAGAACCGACACGGGCATGCGTGCACCTATCCAAGACACCTTCTGGGGCACCTTTGACGAATAGCTTCGGTCCATTGCCCAATTTCGATGGTCTCAAAGGAGTACAGTAAGAAGACATGGATTTACGATCACGAGAGAACTCCAGAGTGAATTCTTTCTTCCATTTTGTCTCCATGTCCTGTCTGACAACGATGGCAGCATTACGCCTGTCCAGTCCGCTCTTGGACACACCATAGGGGTTGATTTTCTCCGCAAGGACGATAAGAGCTGTCTCCGTTGCCTCGCCGACCTTCTCAAATGCTTGTTTGAATTCGTTAAAGTCAATGGCAGAATCGTTGCACATGATACAGATTGTACTGATTTCGTGAAGAGTCTCATAGTCCTGGCCTCTGATCTTCTGTCCCCTCAAGAATAAGTCACCAATGGGCTCGTAGGTCGATCCGGTGATCTCGAACTCATGGAAGCTGCTGTCGTTGCCCTCGACTTTGTCGAAGATGAACATTCTGCAATACGGTAATACAATTTTATTCGTACGAAGATTCAAGAACATGGAGATTTGAAAGATGTCAAATTTGAAACTTGATGAACTCGCTTGTTTATGTAACGAAATGACCTCTAACAATAAATATATCTTAATACAACTAACCGGCTAACGGACATCTGGTTGGTGGTCAAAGTACCAGTCTTATCCGAACAGATGACAGAAGTACAACCTAGGGTCTCGACAGAAGGTAACGATCTGACGATAGCGTTTTTCTTGGCCATACGACGCGTTCCCAAAGCCAAGCAAGTGGTGATCACAGCTGGTAAACCTTCGGGAATAGCGGCTACGGCAAGAGCAACGGCAATCTTGAAGTAGTAGATGGCTCCCTTGATCCAAGATCCACCATGGGCAGGGTCGTTGAAGTGTCCAATGTTGATAGCCCATACAGCCACGCAAATGACGGAAATGACCTTCGACAATTGCTCGCCGAATTCATCCAACTTCTGTTGCAAAGGCGTCTTGATCTCCTCGGTCTCGGACATCTCGGTACGGATTTTACCGATAGCAGTGTTCAAGCCAGTTCCAATTACCACACCTCGGGCCTTACCCGCGGCTACGTTCGTACCAGAGAACAAAATGTTTTTCTTGTCCTGTGGAAACATGAAAACTTGTGTTAATAATATTCTTATTTTATCAGGTAATATATGTTGTGGACTAGTATTTACTAATTAATCCAGCGGTTCTCAAACTATGATTACTTCGAAAATTTGAGTTTTTGGAAGTTCAGGAACTAACTATAAAGGATACCAACCTGGTTAACGGCACGTGGATCAGGAACAGGATCGGTATGTTTGATCACCGAGACTGATTCACCGGTCAGGATAGACTGATCGATCCTGAGGGTGGTCGAGTAGATCTTGGTGAGACGAATATCAGCCGGGATCTTGTCACCGACGGACACCTCAACGATGTCCCCGGGCACGATCTCCTTGGCTCGAATTCGTTGGACACCGGCCTTGTCTGTTCGTAAAACTTTACCCATTTCGGGCTCGTACTCTTTCAACGCTTCTATCGCGGACTCGGCATTACGTTCCTGCCAGACACCGACCACGGCGTTGGCGATAAGAATGAGCAAAATAACAAAGGGCTCGACGAACGCCGTGAATGCATCCTCGTGCTCTTCAAATAAAGCTAATACCTGTGGAATAGGAAAGACGAACACTGATTAATTTGCAAAATTAAAAACTGTGTATATCAGAATATGTGTACAGATACAAGGAAAGATAAGAGGTGCAAGCAATACAATGGCAGGATTATTAAAAAACGAAAACATTGATTCAAAAACAGGTCGACGACATTTATCTCGTTTGTTTATTCGGGCTAGAATTACTTCGCGAAATCGTGATAAAGTGGTATTAATTTTAATATATTATGCAATCTCTTATCTGAACATATTGGTATCTCTAGCAATAAAGCAAGAAAGCTACAATTTTGCCTTTTTTTTTAATACGTTACCATATGTAACTGTGTATCGATTATCAAGCATATCAATGTACTTCTTGTGTAATTGAATCGTTACACAATAAATTGATTATCAAACATTTTCCTCTTATTTCTTCGATTAATACATTACACAACATAGCTGTATGTCGAATATTAAGTATCTCATTCCAGATGCATATACTTCAATAATTTCTTAAAATAACCAAAGAAGGAAAACCTCGCGATATACTCTTAATCGATAAAAAAATATGTTTCACAATATCCCAGAATCTTTAAGGAAATGACACAATTTGAATACATGAATATACATATTTTCCAGCGAACCGCATTACGTCAATTTCACTGGAAATTATATTGTTATCTACGATCGTAGAGCGCATAATTTTCACCGTGAACCCGTCATAAAATTACTACACGTGCGTAAAGGTAACGAGACTCTCGTGTCACAGAACAAGATAATCGATACGCTATTTTCTCACCTTTGCAACCAGATGTATTTATAATGAATGAGCCTTGAACCACCACCCCCTTAACCCTCCTCTACGTAAAACGTAGCACGACTTCGAGCAACTAATAATTACTTAACGGTTCGCGAAAGAATAATGCACTGCCTCGATTTTATTAATTACCGTGTTTGAACGTCACATCTAAAAATAAAAGCAACGCTCAACGGTTCATCGCGTTAGATCTGAGATCATTCGTTGCCAATGAACGCGTGTGAACGGTTCAACGTTTTCCCGAATACGTACTATTAGGGTAAATTGATTTTATGTATATTACTATAGCACATTACTATACATAAGTCTAATATATTATAGTTTCATGCATACTGGGAGCAATGTAGACTTTTCTTGGTTAAGGGTAAGATAGGGGCAGAAGCTTGGTGAGTTGTAATATTTGATAAAAGTTGGAAATGAGTTGAGAATTTTGGGATTTGAAAATTTGGGAGTTGGAAATTTGGGGTTTGAAAATTTGGGTAATTTAGAAACTGGAGAACATACTTGGGATTCAAAGAATTTATAAATTTGAGAATTTAAGGATTTTGAAAATTTTTAATATCGGGACTTGAAGATTTGGAAATTCAGGAATTTAGAAATTTGGAAATTTGGGCACCTGATAATTTGGGAAGTTGAAAATTGAAAATTTGGGAATTTGAGGACCTGAAAATGTGGGAACTTTGAGCCTAAGAAATATATGGATCTACAAATATGATAATTTGATTAATTTGCATTAGAAAAGAAGTACTTAGGGATGTCCTCAAATCATCATTTGATACGTAACTTATACACAAAGTTTTTAGTATACATTTAGAGGGGAACTTAAAGAATATTAAAAATGATAGGGTTCTTACATATCAATAAATACGTACAAAAGAAATAATAGCAGCTAACAGAAGAATCTTAACTAAAAGGTCATCGAATTGCTCCAACACGAGTTGCCATATAGATTTTCCTGAAATCAAAAAGCAAGACAAAGTTAGATTTTACACATTCGTTTTACGCCATCAATCTGTTAATTGAGTAATTTTCCAATCAGGAAAAAATCTTGTATCTCGATGACTATGATAAATAATGAATAAATCACTTCATCTTATACGTAACGTGAGATAATACAATGATTTTCCTACTAATTAAAGTGGAATAATGTAATTGAGCGGTAATAATTCTTTGAGTAAATATATTCTCATCCATCTCAATTAACAGTTTGACTAATAAGAATTTTTATATTAAAATGTTTTCTTTCATTTCGACACGATATTCCCGTGAAAGTGTGGCATCGATCGTAATATATTATCCAAAAACTACAAATAATAAAACTGGTATTTTTTTACTCACAAATTTTTATCAACGATCTTTTTATTGATTATTGATAAAATTAAATCGTCGTAACTCTCTGGTGAGCATTGTCACATGTTCCTGATTTTTAACTTTTTACGCTATTATCTTCCTCCATATTTTTATCAATTTTATCAAATTAAAATTGCAATTTGAAAAGTAGTATTTTTAAAAAGAATTCTGAATGAAGCGTTCAAGTATAATTCTATTAATGATCTTGACATATAAAAATCTTTAAAATGTATTAAAGAGTTACGAGTGTCAAATTCTGTGAAATGTAGGTTTGTTGAAGTGTTAAGTACTATCGCTTTTCTTGACAATGAACTGTCGGGTGATTTATCAATTTCTGGACAGTTGAAAGTTAATACCGACACTTAGATAAGACGTATCGAATACTAATAAATTCAATAACAAATGATCACAATCTTTTCTTTGAATCATTAAAAAGAATAACAGATCTCTGGATTATCAATTCTGACAAGAGCTTTAAATAAATCTCTCAAAAAGGAAATATTATTAAAAGCATTAACATTGTTATTAAAATTTTTGCTTCAAATTTTGAAATAGTTTTAAAAAGAATATAATACGATAATCACAAAAGAAAAATAATCTGTGATATATTTGAAGTGGAATTTATGATTAGAAATCACATTTGTTTTATCGATTTGTATAAAACAAAACAGGTGTTCTCAGAAAGATTTAATTTTAAGATTTACTTGAAAAATGAGTAACGTAATATTTGCAAGAAAAAGGAATTATAACTTCTCCGTATTAAAATTGTATCGGTGATGCAAGCACGTATCAATTCTTACGTATCTGTCTACATTCGTATCAACAAGAATGACAAAGTTGATACGAACAAAGGAACATAATTAATGAAAATTGAAATGAATTCTGATTTCTCTGTCAAAAGCTTTGAATCAATAACACAAGCTACAAACTGCAAAATTATGAAAATTTATGAAAGTAGATAAGTTAAAGGATTTATAAAAATATTATTTTTAGCAAACTTACATTTATCCACGAAACTATTGATATCACGAATGTACGTTTTTTTATTCAATAAGTTTATTGTAAAAACAAAGATGGGAGATTATGAAAACTCCTCAAATCTTTCGAAGAAAACTGTATTGTTACAATTCGAATCACGCAGAACTTAATGTTCTCGACAGCACACGACTTTCTCTTTCAATTTCAGATTGGAAACGTGACAAAAATTGATGTGGAATAAAATCGAAGCTAAGAAATGTGTAACCTATCCATTTTACAAAGCAAGTGAATGAAGATTCAACGATATATTTCCAATTATTACTTTATTAATTAAAAACGAAAAAAGTTCCTTAAGAAAGATATAAAACTTAATCATTTTACTAATAAATTTCAAATAATAAAGAAAAATTGAACAAAACCTCAACATCAATTTTTACCCTCTACTAATAATCAAAACCAATAAAATCAAAACAAATAGAATAAAATAATACGAAAAAAATTTCCGAAACCTCGAAAAATGTGATTGAAAGTCAGAAAAAATCAAGCATATAGTCAAGTGAGGCATTTAACATCGATTCTTGATTAGAACAAAGGTAACAGCCTCGAAGGTTGAAGAAAAGTTGCAACCTGTTGACTTTGCAATTCAGGTATGTACGATCTGGAACTTCCTTGATCGATTCTTGTGTCGCACACGCATAAAATAAAAAAACGAAGAATAGTAAGGTTGATAGTAATCGGGGGCAGACATTGACGTCCTTGATGGCAAGTGCCTTTTGCCAGTATGCGATTGACGTCACATCGTTCCAACGTGCTCTACGGTTGACGATTTCATTAATTGTAATCTACGGCGACGACCAGAGACCAGTGAAAATCCGATTGCTAGCCAATTACAGGAACACGTTTCTACCTCGGTCATCCTCGTGATCGCTTTTCACCACCTTGCATCTCTGTCCGCAGGATTTTAGCCCCGTGCACTATAAATTTCCGGCTAAACGTCGTTCTACCGTGATGCGCGAAGAGCACAATTTTCCTTAAAATAATTTAGCGATTTTTTTTCGACAGATGCGCACACAATTTATTTTTAATTTATTTGAAGAATTTGGAACTTTTGTAATTCTTGAAATTTGGCGATTTGGGATTGTTGGAATTGGGGAACTTGGAAATCTGGGATTGTTGAAATTGGGGAACCTGGAAATCTGGGATTGTTGAAATTGGGGAACTTGGAAATTTGATAAGTGTGAAGATTTCAAGAAGGTAGAAATTTAGGTATTTGAGAATTTCAAGAATCAGGAGATTTAGAGTTTCAAGAAGCTACAAATTGGAAATCTAGATAATTAACAATTTTGAGATTTCCAAGAATCTAGACCGATCCGACTTCAATCGGTCCGAATCAAATCAAATTGAATCGAACGAAGTCAGATTGAAAAAAATCGAATCAGTGTCAAAGGACTGAATGAAAAAGATGGGAAGATACTCGGATCGATCTAATTTAGCTAATTGCAACGGGACGTAATCGCGCGATGTCAATATGTCATCATCGTCCTTTTCAACGACTGTTACGCAAACATCAATTTTATCCTCCTGTTTGCATACGCAATATGGACATTGTTAGTGAAGCGAGTAACTTCGAGGACCTACCGGTTTCACCAGTTCCGCTCTGACATTAAATTATGAAAGAAATCTCATTAATGCGACCTTGATTAGCCGTGTCTACGTCAACGGTGCATCTCGCGACTCAAAACTGGCAGTGACGGAAGTAAACGATTGCGTGAGATGAAAATCAATGTGGCTGCTACCGTTTTAGGACTTCAGGTTTGAAAGGTGAATTTGAATATTGTGCGGTTAAAAATAACGATGGAAATAATGGGAGATAATAATGCGCCTATGTAAACTGGAAGTTCGTTACGCGATGCTAAGTACAAAGAAAACGTATTATGATTGTAACAGAGAAAATCATTATATTGTAAATACGTTGAAAGATGCAATTTGCATTTATTAAAATTATACAGAAAACGTCGGATCGAGTTAATTCAGGCTGGTACAGGTTGTACATTTGCTCTGAAGTTTATTTGCTAAGTATTTGAAAATGTATGTAATCCTCCAATAACCGTCAAGTTTTTGCAAAGCACATTCACTTCCAGTCGATTAAGTGATACTTAAATGAATGAACAGCCCCAATCATAACTAAACTTGAAAACCTGAAGAAGCGTTCAGAACAGCAGCAGAGAACTTGTATAACAATTTTGCAAATACCACAGGCTCATTTAAGTGAGGTATCAAAATTTCTAATCAAAATTTCATCAAAGTCCTCGATACGTCCTTAAGGTTTCAGCGAAGCTTGCTCGTTACCAGAAGCAATTAACAAGTTACAATTTCAGACCCAACTTCACCTCGATGTTTCTCACTCAGACTTCAACAAGATTATTCAAAATATGACGCAGTAAACGCACGAAGCAAAATATCAGTTCGATTACAGAACAGAATTAGTTGAAAAAACTTCATCAGCTGCGGCTAACTGTTCTTCGTTACTGGAAAAAAGCTTACGATTTCCATTTGGCTCCGTGATTGAATATTCAACAGAAGTACCATTTGCGTGATTACGAATCGCGTGCCACTCTCTCCGATTGCAACCAAGTGCAATTACAGTGAGCACAGCGACTCTTATTTCCCTGAACATCGGACCCTTCTTCGGAAAAAAGATAATTCTTTCTTCAAATGACGATTTCATAACCGGCCACATTGAAGGTTATGAATAGATAGCTAATTTGTACGTTCGCATTTAGGAACGTGCGAAATTTGAAAATGGGTATCTAATAATCTGGGAACCTTGAAAGTTGGAGGAACTAAAGAACTAGGTAGGTGTCTAAACCTAAGCTCAGGGTAACTCCGACTGTTCACAACTAGCCTTCCCAACGCGAACAGCAAAACCAAAAATTGTAGCACTTTCACGTTGAAGATTCCTTCAGAGTCGACAGGTTCAAGAATCATATTCATTAACTCCACAATCAAGTACAACGTAACCAAACCACAAATTAACACGTTGACTGTTACACCGAAGCGGTTGAAATCTGATTAGGCAATATAATTTTACCTCGTATTTTCCCAATATTTTGTAATACTTATTCATAATTCCAAGTAGTTACCAGTATCTCCAATTAGGTAATACAAATTCTCAGCAATTTAGATGACATATTCGTATGAAAACTTGAGCATTATCCATATATGGACGATGTGGCAAAGTGTTAAATGTGGTGTCCCTGACAATAGTGGACTAAAAAGCGAGAGTAACACGAAAAACGGGTCAATCTTGCACCGAAGGTCAAAGCAAAAGTCGACCTTATGGGTTGAACATAATGTCGATGCAATTACTGGTGAACCGAGTGACACCGTGAACGGTGCGATCAGGCCGCGACAGATCTGGTTGACGCGTTTCCTAACGGCTCTATCTCTTCTGTAAATACACAGCCATATACACTGTACAAGCGTGTGCACGTGAAACGGTAATGTGCATCGAGTGTTACAGCAACTGAGGAGGCTGGTCCGCTTTGATAGCGACGCCTTCTATCATCCAGCAGCATCTGCAAGTGACTTCTCCTATCTCCGGCAACATTACGTTACACGTTCTCAACTAAGTGCTCGACGTACGCGTGTGTTCAGAAATCGAATTTTCACACACGCTTTCGCGCTGCCCATTTCACCGATCGATGGCCTTTGAAGTCGAATTGGACTCATCGACACCGAAGATCCTCCGATTTTCTTCAAATCGATCGAGTATGCCTAACGAGAGATAGCGGGGATAGTGACGAGGAAATTGGGTCACTCGAGCGACTAATTTATGGTAATTACTGTAATTCGGTCGGTTGCTGATTGGAAAGTATAGAAATTTAATGCTTTCAAGTTTAGAAACTTACGGATTTGATTAGGTAATTTGGTAAGCAGGGAATTTGAAAATTTAGAGACACTGAATTCTCAAAGATAAAAATTTAAAAACATCTTGAACTGTCAAGTTTAGAAGCTTAAAAATTTAGAAACCTTGTAATTTAAAAATTAGGAAATACAAAAAAGGATTAAAAAATGTACGAATATTTTTACTAACAAATTTAAAAACCTAGAAATTTATAAATTTACAAATAGAAGATGCATTTTCTATACTAACAGTGCATATAGCAGTAACATTTCCAGAGTAGTAAGGGTCTTAAGCACAACCTTCCTTAATCCGACAGTAAGCAGCTAATCGGATTAACATTTTTTCTTATAAACATCCACCACATTTAAACATGAATCAGACGTCCTAAAAACCAGGACTACGTACAAGTGCATCTATTTTTAAGGGAGCAAAGGGTACGACAGATTACACGTGAAGCTGTAAACAATACATGGTAAAAGAAGCCTCGGTTTTGCATGATCCGAAACCTCTGGGAGAACCTATGACTGCTAGAGATCTAGCATTAGACGTTCATCCATAGTTGATGTATCTATGCCATCGTGGTCTGATGTTTTCAATGTGCAGTCACGTTAAAATTGATATCTTTATTCAAGAAATATGAGCAATCATAGGGATACAAGGTATCTCTATGGATAATCAATTTGTCAATTTGATTGTTATTCAATTTCTAAATATAAAAATGATCAAATTTCTACATTTTAAAACTTCCAAGTTTCCAAATTTTAAACTTGGTATTTTCATATTTCTAAATACCAAATTAAATATTTGATATCTCTATACTGCTAAACTTTTTAACAAAAATTTTGAATGTATTATATTTCTAAACTTTCAATTACCTCTCTGCAAATTTGAGGATGTGTTTAAATTTGAAAATGTCAAATTCTGTAAACGTTTAACGTGAAAATATCCAAGTTCCTCGATTTAAAAATTCATGTTATCTTTGAAAATTTAAAATACAATTCTAAAGGCTGTCGCCTAAGTAGACCAACGTCCGAAAAGTAATGTCTGAATGAATTTAATAATTTACGAGAGATAAGATTAAAATCATCTCAGAACACCTTGTATATAAAAGATCGATGCCAGTTTTGTCACGAGAAGAGCTTACCGTGTCGCCGGTGATGGAACGGAAAGAAACCTTTTCAAGTAGAAAGACTTACCCTCCTCGGCTGGCAATTCTGCAACAAACAAGACAGATCAAGGATAAGTAATAATAAAATGAATGAAGGAACTATTAATAATCGGTTCGTACGTGCAATCGCAAGGATTTCCCTTAAGCTTATCTTGTTGTAGCTTCTTTAAGCTGGCCTAGTTCGAATTGTTGAAGCACCGTTCGCCCACTGACATCGCAAACAACGTTTTCCTCGTCGATAATAAACTGCCCGTACACGGTGACGTCCCATCGACTGGTGTGTCCGCGTGACAAGCAATAAAAAGTGGGCTCAGCAAAGGGGAAAATGTGGAACTACTAGGGTTCTCTGGAAAGGAACAAATTCACGGCTCGAATCCCGACATTACTGCTTCCGATACGGCACGTGCTGCGTTTGACATACTTTAGGTACAGCCAAGATGGGACGGATGTCGATTAACCCTTCGCGAATGAAGCACTTCTACGATTGACATTATACATATGTATACACATATGCTCGAGTACGGCAGGTTTCCTTAGAGAAAATTCCGATTTGGGAGAAAAACACTCCGTCATTTTTAACACGCTTATGTTTATACATTTTTGCAATGTAGTTGCAAGTACACGAATTTTCGAATTAGAAAATTTAGAAACGTAGAAATTTAATAATTAAGAAGGCATGGAAATCTAGCGCGTAAAACAGCGAAAATGTTATTTCAGCAGTGGCAAATCCAAGAATAGAAAATAGATTAAATTATGAAATACATAAGCGAACGAGTTTCGAAAGTGAGCCGAGAGCGAAACCTGATTTCCCAGCACGATCTGAGGAAAACGTTCGATTCACTTTTCCTATCTTGACAACTTCGTAATTGCACCTACACCACAATAATAGAAGCTTCTAAACCGTCTGGCAGTGAAATTTATACCTCGACGAGTAATAAAACTAATCGTGGTTTGAGTCACATTTTCTCGAACTTAAGATTCCAAACGGCCATAATTCTGCTGCCATCAAGCACCTTGCCAGAAACAAACAAGAAAATGAGAAATGCGTTGCGAATTCGTGTACGAGCAAATGGCATATGGCCAACTACACGAAATTGTTACAGTTACTGTTACTTATTGTAGATGACAAACGTAATGAGATCAAACCACTGACAATTGGCTCAAAAGTTAACACGGTAACACGTCATAATATGTGATCACGCATTAATTTTCACACGGTTTGTCTTCATTTACCTTTTGTAAGTGTAGTACTTCGTGTATTTTGTACAGGTCTATTTTTCGAAGGATACAGATCAAGGTATTATACTACAGAAATACGTATCAATTAATTTAACCAAAGCGGACGTTATCGAGATTGGTATTCGAATACGAGAGACCCGATATTGCATTATTCGAACGCTTAGCGGCTTTCATGCGTGCAAATTACGCCTTGCGGTCAGCGATGCGGTTAACCATTAAGGATCAGATTTTTATTTAACTCCCATCGGAAATTTAGTTAAACCCATACAGCTGCAAAAAGGTTATTATAAACTTTAATTTGAAAACCACGACATTAAGAGTTAAATCTGTATTAATTGCTTAAAAGAATTCATAGTACATATTCGTTTATTTTGTAACTGATTCTGTAAGCGATTACAGTTAATCCTTATTATGATAACCGAAGATTAAATTTATATTAGTGACTATAAATAATTGTAATTTGTAATCATTCAATAAATGACTGATTTACATCTTACACTTAATTATAATCAACAATATTATAAACTTTCATCCAGGGATTTATTTTAGGCAACAAATCTCCACGCGATACAACGCGTCATTTATCCACGCGTTATATTGCCGAAAGTCATATCACTATACGTTGTACTGCAATTTGTTATATTACCACGCGATGTATTCCACCCGCCAAATATTCCTCGCGTTATATCGCCCTGCGTTGAATTTCAATACGTTGAATTTCCGCGCTTGAAATCTCAATATGTTATATAGCCATGAGTCGAATTTAACCGTGTTACACTTCCTCGCGTTATATTGCCATGCGCCGAATTTTAATGCATTGTATCTCCACGCTTCAAACCTCGATGTTATATAGCCACGAATCGAATTTAAACGTGTTACATTTCCTCGCGTTATATCGCCATACGTCGAATTTCAATGCATTGTATCTCCACGCTTTAAGTCGCAACGTGTTATACCGCCACACGTCGAGTCTCAATAAATTTTACTTCCTCGCGTTATATCGCCAATCATCGAATCTAAATAAGTCATATTTCTACGCATTATATCGCCACGCGTCATAGACATACATGTATCGCTATGCATCGTATAACCACGTATTGTATAATCAAAATCCGAATATCAAAGTATAAAACTAGATACATGACCAACTTAGTAAATCGCCAATTTAAAAAACCTCTGCTATATTCTTGTTCATGACAGTGTAGCTGTACACATAAAATTGCACATAATGCATACATAAAAAACGTATGTTTAAACTTTACAATATCGGTTAAGTTTCGACACGAAATAAAACGAATCTAAGACCGAATTCTGAACAACCTAGTTCAGGATTGAACAAAACTCCCATCGACCCCCATAGACCACCTACGGTCATGGAAATGTCAAGACCCACTCAGAAACAATTAAAATCAGTCGCATATGCTCGAAAGTGTCACGACCGCGCTTCCATGCTCTCGCAAACCCAACAAACGATGAATTTTTCACGTTTATTGGACTGTACACGTGTGCAACGTTAAACAGAGACGTTCAGAGCACCATCGATCGCGGCCACGCACACGGACTAGCAGCGCAACATGCACGACCCACGCTTACAAGAAACAATGCTGGTGTTCAACGCGATCAGAAACAGCAGCTTGGAGAGAAGAGGCACGAGGACGTTGTGAAAAAAAAAGTCGAGTTTTCCCGTTGTTCGAGCGTCACGATTACGAATTAATCACGCCACGATGCAACCAGGGCCACAAAGTTGCTTCGCCACGTGTATCGATGAAACTACGTTCGTGGACACGAAAAATACGCTAAGGGCAGATTTCCACCTTTCGTGTGCAGGACTGATTCACATACTAGCAAATTAGTATAATTTAACTTTGTCACAAGTTTTAGGAGTGTAGGAACACATACGGTCATTTAGAGATATCTGGGGATACCCAAGGATTTTGATGTTTAGGGATATTTAGAGATGTATACAGTTATTTAGAGATATCTGGAGATTTAGTGGCATGCATAATATTTTAGATGTATGTAGATATAGCTGTGGACATAGAGATATTTCGAGATGTTATAATCAGATAAAGATATCCTAGAGAGATAGGGATATGCCAATTTGGGGGTACATTATAGGGATTTATGTATATATGAATTTAGGGATTTAGGAATTTTTGCTTCTATAGATTTTTTTCTACGTAGATGCTTAATTTCAATGTTGTACTCTCTATGCATAGGTGCGATTATGGGATATAAATTTTTTACCGCGAGTATATAATAGAAACCTGGTCGGCAAAAGTACTGTAAGATGAAACGTTGACCGACGGAATTCAGAAATTTTCCTACAAACAGAACGACAGTCAAATTTCGGAAATATAGGTAGCCACGAAAATCGGCTAGTTATAAATAACCAGGATCGTTTCACGTGCTTCTACCCGCTTCTCAAATCTGATTGTGTATTTTTGAAATGTAGGTTACGGAATGCCAGCGAATGCAAGTATCTGATAAAGGGTTGCGTAAGTTTTGGCAAGTGCATCGAGGATCTATTTGCGTTGGAAAAACAGATCGGCTCGTATTGTTGTTTATTAAGACCGACCGTGTAATCGGGATTTATCGTTTAATTGAAATATACACGGACACTATCGAATTATATCCACACAATGATACATTATTCTAAATTGTAATTTATCGCAGCATTGTGAACCTGATTCACGATCAACTATTTATGTTGAAAAGTCTTTCATAGCTATACGTATATCATGCATGAACTCTCACAGGAGGCCATTGTTCCAACAAACTTTCTTGTGTACCTAATTAAACATTTATTAACATGTTGGACATCATGATTTGAAATTTTTTAAATTACCAAACTTTCGAAAGTTTTTAAAATTTGTAAATTTTTAGCTTTGCAATTTAACAAATTTTTAAATGTTTTAAACTCCATCACGAATTCCCAATCTTTAGAAATGTCTAAGTTTTCAAATTTACAAATTCCTAAGTTTCCTATTACTTTCAAGTCCCCAAATTTCCCAAATATCCAAACTATCAAATTTCCAAATTTTCCGAATATCCAAACTTTCAGATCAGCAATTTTGCAAATTTCTAAACTTGAACTATTTCTAATCTCCCAAGTTTCTCAAAATTTTCAGACTCCAAGATTCCCAAGTCCTTAAATCCCCAATTTCCCAAATATCTAAATTCTCAAAAGCCAATGTCCCAAATTCCTAAATTCCTAAACATCCAAGCTCTGTACAAACATTCTAAGTTATTTAAAGCTCATCGATAGACCCGTTTAACACGTCACGTTTCTCTTACTTAAGCCATTAATTGGATCAGCTTAAAGTAATTACATTTTCAGAATGTTAGATCGATCAGCTTCGACTCGGCGAACTGTTTTTCTTGAATTTCTCGGTAAATGTCTCGTCGAGGTATTAAAGAGTTACGCACACCGTAGCATATTTTAACACCTTGTAAATCAAATCAGTATTTTAACGCGTCTTGAAAGATCTGATAGTTCGAAGTATATTGCTTTGGTCATATTTCATCGAAATGCTACAGTAAATAGCTCTTCATCTTCCCTCTGCTGTACACAGTAAATTTGTCAAGATCAAAGTATGTATTCAGCTAATATAGTATAAATACTCTAGTTCAAGCATTTTGTTAGAAATAACTTTTTATCGACGTTCGCGTTACAATTTACCTTCCGTGTTACGCTTCTACGATGTTTTATCGATGCCAGACTAAACTCAGGGTCCATTTTGTTCGCCTATTTTATGATATGATGCACCATGGCGCATCACTTATTTCTGGTATGCTAGATTATGCTACACGTGTCGCAATTTATCAGCGCAAAATGCACGCGTTTCAAAGCGGGCACATCGGTTCCCATACATCACAGGAACGAGGCCATCAATGTACATTTTCGTGGGCCAATTACAAGAGTCCGTCATATATTTGCGAGTCAACGCTTCGGGAGTAACGTAATTTATTAAAATATTCGAGAGGTTAATTACGTGTCATTGATTTTGTAAGTTTTCACAGTTAATCGTTTGTGAGTACTCTACTCGTTATATTGCCGTCGACGGGGGTGCAGAAGACAATTCTAAAACCTGGCAATATATTGGATAGAGTAATAGACTTTCTACGTTGATGTTACAGATACAAAAGTTACAGTTACAATACAAAATTATTTTCCTAAACTAAACCGTAAAGTAAACCAAAATCATCTGCAAAGTGTATGTTATTTTAGGGGTAACGTAGAAATTAACACGGTGGTCAAGTCCTTGCCACCTTGGTAGTTCGAGGGTCGAAGTCGACGAGTAATACAGTAAACTGTTAGAGGAAGTTTCACGCTATCGATCGATTAAAATAAGGGAAGCGTTAAATTTGTTGCTAAAATCGTACGACAGATAATCTTCGTCACCGCAAGAAAATCGCCATCTAACGTTGTGCTACTAGAAATCTTTCAGTCTAATTACGTCTCGTTTCGATTCGAACATCGAGTGCAAGTCAACGGACTAATCAAAACTTTTTTACAGGAATTTTCCTGGCTTAGGACTGGTGAAAGTTTATACATGGCGCTTGAAAACTTTCCGGCCGAACTTTAATAACGTGTTCTATAATGGAACGAGCTTCTAAAGATTCTTTGCTAAAATGTTATGACAAAAACGTCAAAAGGTTTGCTATTAATATTGCACTTGAGAAAGGATGAAGAAGATTGCGACAGAACGCGTTGTTTCTTTAATTTTATTAAAGAAAACAAATCTTTAACATCACCGCAAGGAATGTTTGGATAACTTTCTCATCAAAAATTCTGGGAATCAAAATCTTTACATCTTTTCTTTTTATTTTATTAATCTCATGAATATCTGATTCCAAGTATTCTCGATTTTATGTTCGGCTTTTATGAGAAAGATACGGATCGTAAAATGCAAAACTAACACTGTTACGTTACTCCAAGTTGTGTACTTAATGCTAAATTTGAGAAAATAGTTTCCTGCTTTGTAGTATCTGGTCGTTGTAAAACGTCAGAAAGTTTTGATCCGATTTTGAGTAACAATTCCTGCAATTTATAATAATTTTGAGTAACTACAATTCTTACTGATTCCTAAAATTTATTATAATTTCGTCAACAAACTTTCTCAAGAAAACGTAGAACTGCTGTATTTCTCTGTTTTTATCGTCATTATGTAACTATAAACTATTTATAGCAGTGTTATTAAAATCGAGGAGCAGGAATACGTAATTTGTTGATAGTTCCAACCGTTACAACAATCAATAACGAACGCGAATCCAGAAAATAAGAAAAGGCAAACAGTGTGCATGAAAGACCCTTGACGGGAGCGTTCAAGTATCCCGGAGGACAGTTAAACGTCACAACGAGCTTTAATTTTGAAGAGCGGCCTTAAAACGAATTAACCCCATTTGCCGCGATAAAACTTAATGCAATTTCATCGTAACACGCGCGATTTACCGAGTTCCAACCGATTTTTTGCATTCCGTTAATGTTCAAATCTAGCTCGATCATAAAAAATATCTTTTATCGCGGATCTTCGTTCGTTCGATCGTTTCGACTTCAGACTCTGTAATACCGCGTAACAACAAAAAGTTCCCTTCCCTGTATAGTTTATTAATAATAAATCAGACGAGTTACTCTGACGTGGTTCTAACCCGAGGCTCGTCCACGTCAGGTGAACACGGACACGGGAAAACATTCGAGCAGCGGTATGTTCGCAGCTTGATTATACAGTTTAGTAAATACCTTTGTAAAGAACCGTCTATATAGTGCACAGAATATACACTGTTTAGAGTTAATGCGTGTGTACATGCGCTGCAAATTGAACGCGCGTTTAACATGTTAATTGTTAATATTACTGTCATACAAATTGTAAGGTATTGTCTTAATTTGTGTTAATAATATATCGTTTTGTCTGTTATCAACGTTTTTAAACGACGATAATTGGGCACGCGATATCGCGGGACTTTTAGTAATTTTGCAATTTAGATATTGGATAGAAAAAATTTCAACTTTTCAGACTTTCAAATATCATTAAATTATTCTGATTGTTAAATTGTAAAGATTCCTAAATCGTTCAACTTGCAAATTTTCAAATTTACAATTTTCATATCTGTCGACTTCAAATTTTCGATTTAAACAATTTTCACTTCACTGAGTGTAAAATTTTTAAATCATCAACTATGCATTGTTTCATATTTCAACTTTCTTCAGAGTCTCAGAAGGGACTCTTGCTATATTGCCGACAACTATCTCCTGTATAACGATACAGGTATCGAGAGTCCCTTCGCATAATTACCTATTAAAATGCTGATCAGATATGTATATGAAAGAAACAATATTTTAAATGTCAATATTATACCACCAATGCAAACTATCGAACTGGTCATAAATTAATATGAGATACGATAATATGCAATATACAGAAAGTAAGGATCTTTCATTGATTTCTCTGCTTACAAAATCAAACATTTCCAAATTGAACGTTTAGACATGAATCGGGTATTATGTACGCTTCTTAACCGCTTCAATTGATAGTATCGGTCGACATACTTGCTTGAAATACTTGAAATTATGACCAGAAGCATCTCAGAATAGAAAAAGAACATTCTACCTCGATGATTCACCGAGGTGGATTGAATTTTAGATTGTTCCAGAAGATCAGGTTTATTTGATAAAAAAAGAAAAGAGAAGAAAGGAAAGGCGTACTGTTATGGTTTCAAACAGAACCGTCAATCTATGACGTCAAATAAGCATCGAGAAAATTTCATCGGACGCAAGCAGTGTTATTGAAAATTATAGGTATTTCAATTTCAGTATTCAGAATTACCTCTTTTCCGATGGCTCAAATTTCGAATAAAACGAAAATCTGTATGTAACAGAAATGATGTATTTATTAGCACCGATTACTTTCAATAAAACCGTTCTCGAGTAGTTAAAATTATGATGAATTCACAATTTCAGTAATTGAAATAATTATCACGCATTATAGATAACGCGCCATATCACCACGCGTTAGATTGCCACGCGCTATATCACCACGCGTCGTATTACTACGCACTATAGATTCCTACGCGTCGTATCACCACGCGTTAGATCGCCACGCGTCGTATTACTACGCATTATAGATTCCTACGCGTTGTATCACCACGCGTAATATATTGCCACGCGCCGTATCACCACACGTAATATATTACTATGCACCGTATCACCACGCGTTAGATCGCCACGCGTCATATTACTACGCATTATAGATTCCTACGCGTCGTATAACCACGCGTAATATATTGCCACGCGCCGTATTTCCACGCGTAATATATTGCCACGCGCCGTACACCACGCGTAATATATTGCTATGCACCGTATCACCACGCGTTAGATCGCCACGCGTCGTATCACTACGCGTTATAGATCCCTACGCGCTGTACTACCACGCGTTAGATCACCACACGTCGTATCACCACGCATTAGATCGCCACGCGTCGAATTGTCACACGTTAGATTCCCACGCATTACAAAACTCCACGAGCCATATCACCACGCATTACAAATCCCCACCCCACGCGTGATATCACCGCGCATTACATCCCCATATCCGTAACACCAACCTACATTCTATATAAAGCCAGACCCACCCCGTTCGTTAGCTACCTACGCCAGTGAATCTGTCATAAAACGATTAAACATTTTCCAACGCAGCAAAATACCTTCGAAACTCCGGCGACGTCATCGAAAAGCTGAAACATGATGCGGTTTCGTGCGCTCGCGAGAATTACACGGGTCAGATTAAATTATAAATGTACCATAACGCGACGTAACGCGTTCAACGCGAACATGTGTGATCAACGACGGATTTTTATACAAGAGAAACGCTGTTAATTAATGCGTGTATGACACGCTATACGGCGGTAAATTTAAAGGTTGTTATGTCCTATTTAAAACGTAATTTCGTTATCTAGCGAATGTGTACACACACATGCGAGATAAAACGGAGCGATATCGTGAAGTTTATACCTTCGCCGGTATCCGTGAACGTTAGAGCGAAAATGAATCCTCTTTAACGAAATTCTGTTTCGAATTTCATTAATCTTCCGCGCTCTGAATATCTTTTGATAGGTCGGATCTCGTGCAGATATTTTTACGACGCGGCTTTTGAAAACTGACATTCTTCGAGATAAAAGATGTACCGATGTTTATGCATTCGTTCATTGTTTGTTCTGTCTGCCAAATATGGGTGACGTAACGCTCGAAATGTCGAACAGAAATTGCTCAAATATTTCACTGCACATGCTTTTTTTATTTAAATTTATGTCAGCTAGTATTATTCACGATATTTCATGTTACAGGTAGTTCCATCTATAGGTAGTTTTAAATTAGAAATACTACGAATCAAATTTTTATTTTCCGCACGTGTATAAAAGTCAAAAATTTCAGAATTTTTCTCTAACGCACGTATGTGAACTTTCGATAAACAATATACGTTAATATACAGTGGAGAATTTAACAGGTGGCGAAAAAAAAATATTTGGAGCTATGATTTGCATATCCGCTCTCAGCTTTGAGCGTTAAATTGTTATAGAGATAACGTTACTTTACGATTCTTTTACGTCATTAAACTGTGTCATCAAATGACGATTACATTATTTAATCGTGGCACTAAATGAAGGTCAGTTTCCTGACCTACATATCGTATATCAAAGTCGCCGAAATCAGCAAGGTTTACTCTGTTCCACGTAATCACCAAAACGTTTCATTCAACATTAAACAAACGGAACACCTGTCCGATTTCCAACCGCGGATTTTCTCTTTCAAAGGAGCAAGCTTGCACTCGTACAATGGCGAATGTTGGCGAGAATTCAACGGAAAATTAAAAATCGTTCCCGTAGGAGACGAAACGTACCGCGAACAGAGACTAGGGAGGTTTACGAACACC
Organism: Megachile lagopoda; assembly: GCA_036983795.1. Lineage (NCBI taxonomy): Eukaryota > Metazoa > Arthropoda > Insecta > Hymenoptera > Megachilidae > Megachile > Megachile lagopoda. The sequence continues at coordinate 12,027,630 of CM072800.1, forward strand.
TACGTGTCGACGTCCGACGAATATATTTCTGGAACAGAATAAACGAATCGCGAAACGCACGAAAGCTCGAACTTTTCCAACGATTCTAAACGGCACGTATCAAATCGTTTCCGTAACAAAAAGCGAACATATCGAGAGTCAGATGACATCGGCACTTTTATTGTATTCGAATCTTTCATATTTATTGCATTCGATAGACACATAGAATATTAGAAATCACATATAAATCACATGAGGGCGATTTATAATACTGGACATTTGGGGACAATTTATAACAGTACGGACATTTGGGGGCAATTTAAAATGTTACGGATATTTGAGAGGAGATTCAAAATATTAGACATTTGGGAGATGTTTTGAAATATTACGAACATTTAGTAGGGGATTTAATATATTACAAACATGTGAGAGGCAATTTTATACATTACGGATATTTAGGGTAATTTAATGTTGTGTTTGAGAATGATTCGAAGTGTTCCATGATGGTAATTCGTTTAAGAAATTATCAAGTGATTCTTTTATCAACAAAAGTTTTCATCACTTATTTTTCATAACTTTTGTAGAAAGAGAGAAACGAAATTTAACTCGTATCGTTTTAAGTAGGAGTGGTTCAAAATTAAAATTAAAGCACACGAATGAAATTTTTCATCAAACTTAAAGAATTACAGAATACCCAAGGTTAGGTTGAATGTCATTATCGTAAATTGTTAATGTTTAGTTTTAAAAATAAGATCTGAACAACTTTAATGAAAAACTGATATGACATCACGCAATCGAAGTTAATCAAGTGGAATTTTCAATGCACTATAAAACTGGTACACGTTGTAATAGAAGTTTGAGCTTCAGAATCGATTAACTAAAACTTCAGAAATTACATATTGCCACAAATCGGACGAGTTCCGATATTCGCGAAGCAATAAGCTAATTTTAGTAAATTGTTACCGAAAATACCGTCAGAGCAGATGAAATGAGTGGAAAACGAATCGAATGACAATAACCGATAATGTCCGATCGAACCTCGATATATTAACCTCGGTTACTTTCGCGTTATCATTTATCGAACTGGCGAGATAATCAATGTGGGTCACACGACTGCAATCTGAAGAGTTATTTTCGCGGATATACAGTTAAAAGTTTGCAACGCGTTTTTTACTTCCTGAACAACTGACATTGAAATTTAATTGCTTCCTCCATTCTGATCTGATAATGTATTAATAAACCTGCACACGGTTTTTATTATTTGATATGGTCACAGTGAACGAATAATATAATCTTATAGTTCGACAGTTGCAGAAATTAGAAGTATTTCTATTTTAAAAAAAAGTTGTAATGTTATAAAAAATTGAAAGTACGTTATTTATGACTCGTGTTCTATGTCAAACTAACTTAAACTGTTTATTTGTAAACGGTATGAAATTAATCCATTTTTTTCCAACAAATTATTCTAACCCCCTGCCGCATGATTTATTCAGATGCGTCAGTCAGAACTACTCACTGCTACAATAATCAAATAAAGAAAATTAGAAATACATCTTTCGTACTCAGCTTGACTATGTAAATTATAACTGAACTTAAACATCAAGCTGAAGAGTATTAAAAGTTCGAGTAAGATTTATCACATTTAAACCGTAAGTGCGTCACAAGGCTAAAAGTATAGCAAGGAGTTAAAACTTTTCATAACTTAAACCTCTGCACTCCTTATTTCTTTTAATTGAGGAGTAAATAACAAGGAGCAAATAAATATTTAAAGGAGTATTAACTATTTCTTTTCATTCTAATTCAACAAATAGATCAGGAAAGAGGAAAATATTCGACCAATCTATTATTTAGAAGATCCAAGAGAAATGTCGAGCCACACTCGATACAGGAGTGCAAAGGGTTAAACCTTACATCGCTTTTGCTCAAGCCTCGCAATTTGCACTGAAAGGATTAAGAAAAGGATAAAAAGCGAGTGTACAATAGCGTGCAGAGAATTGAAAGTAGGCAACATATGCGTACAGCACAATACAACGAGCACATTTAACGTATATCGTTCTAATAACGATCGTGCAGAGCTCGTTTCCGACTGGTCGATTAATGTGGCCCGTTTTCTTCGACGAAAAACGGAACGAGAAAGGGTCGTTCATTGTCGCACAACCATCAACGACGGTTGTTCCGAGCCGAAGAGAAGTTGCACAGACTAGTTGCTCGACGTATTTTATTTTCGTAAACGAAAGACGATACTTGGCGGCACACTCGCCTATTTTGTAGGCCTCGTAATCGAGAGTAATGCCTCGCCACAAATTCAACAGGCGAGGAAAATGCGAATCTCTGGCGAACGGAAAGCGGAAAGTAAACACATCTGGGATAGAATTAATATTATTTTCAGCAATGTTCTTCCGCGAACGCTTTGGCATCCGAATTACTATTTCATAGAATGGGTAAATGCAAGTCGATTTATGGTACATTCATTTCTTGGGTGGCATGTGTTGCGATTTACGTAATAAATAATACGTTTAAACGGCTTCTATCCGGTTAATTATGAAATAAATTAGTAGCAGTGAATTTCAGTTGTGTGACTGTTAAACGTGTAAATAGAAACCACGTGGAGACCTCGAGTACGGAAACTAGGAATATTTATTACTTCAGTAGGATAGTAAAAATGTTATCAATAGTGTTCGTAACTTCGTGGGTGTTTTTTGTACTGGTTACTGTCTTGTAAACCTGTGAATTATTTCTTAAATCTCTGAATTTTCAAATTACCACTTTTCTCAATTTACACAATTTCAAGGTTTCACATTTCTACAATTTTAAATATCTCAATTTCTAAATTATCATGTTTTAAAGTTTCTAAATTATCAAATTTCCTAATTTGTAAATTCCTAAACGTTTAAATCTCTAAATTCCTAAATCTCCAAATTTCTAAATTACGTTACCCAATTTTAAAATTTTTAGATTTCCAAATTTTGAAATTTTGAAATGTCCAAATCTCTCAATTTCTAAATTCGTAAATTATTAAATTAGCCAATTACCCAATTACCAAAAACGAAATTACGAAAAGCCTAAGTTTCCAACTATGAAAATCTAAAAACCAGAAAACTAAAAAATTCGTAACATTTCCAAAAAATTTCGTAAATTTCCCTCTCCCTAAATTCACGAGCACAACTCATAATTTCGCTATTCAAATCAATATTTGCTCGAACTTCACATGTAACATAACCTTACCTAACACGAAGTTTAATCAGTCAAATCTATTTACATACTCTCGAACTTCAAACATCTTCCTGCATCAAAGTTCTTGTTTGAGCTTCAAACAAATGAATGATAAACTTGCGCGTTAGATTAGGTTACGTTAGGTGTGAAATTGAAAGGAAGACAAACAGATTTGAGCGATAAAATTCTACATAACATTCTACGTCAATTACTTAGCCCTAACGATATTATCGAAATATTGATAATATTTTGACGCCACTGATATTTATCAGTAATAATAGATTCAGGAACCAAATCGGATTGATTATCATCATCCGTCATTCTGACGTTACTGAAATACTATATATATGTATCGATTCATGTGTTCTATAGTAGTCGAGTTAATTTCACGGATCATTGACTACAGTATATTTTTTTAATTGGCTGGTTGAACAAGCTTTTGACTTCGTCAGTCTCGATAAACATTTTATACTCGAAATTAGAAAAGCCTGATAATATAGCTACTCTGTTTAACTGTGTGTGGAGAACTTTGTTGATTTAGTGCTGCTGATTCGTCTAAATTTGATAAAACTTCTCAAACAACCTAACAAGTAAATTGTGAAACGGTAATTGATACATGTACACAAGGAGTGTACATACACGTGTACATTCTAACGAACTCCATTGTTTTTTTCGAATATAACTTGTAACTTGTCATAAAACACTTTCTTTCCACGGATAAATAAAGACATTAATTGGCACATTTTAAACATTTTCAGCAACTTGTTTCACTTTCTTTTCACACATGTATTAGTTCACACACGTGTTCGTGTTGTGGTATGAATTCATAAATTTAAAGAAGTTTGCTAATGAATTAAAATTGAAGTTTGATTACTCCGAAAAAGTTAACAAAGATTAAAACAGAGGATTCGAAAATAGTAGGCGAAAGTACAGCGGAAACCGATAACAATTTCTAAAGCGGTGCATAAAACCTTACACGATTCAGATTCGCGAATCGATTGACAGATAACGTGTCGACGCAAACCGCTATGACTTGCATTATGCAGATCAGGAAATACGTCGTTAACGAACCACGTCCGTGCCCGCAATCGACTACTGATAACCCGATAATTGCGTAAACTTTTCCCAGCTGTTAATACGTCAATGAAACCAAGGTAAAATTAGCAAAAAGTTAATTAGTAGTTTACTTGCGATCACCAAAATCATCAACAACCAAACACGACCTAGGGAAACTTTAGGGTAATCCTAGGGACAATCTATGAAGATTTAAGGAGAAATTTAGGGGAAAACCTGAGCAGAAATGACAAAAATTTTAGAATGAAAGGAGAATCTAGGGAGATCGTAGAGAGATTCTAAGATTTAAAGGAGAATGATAAAATCCAGAAGTGTTCTACACAGTTTCTAGGGAGAACCAAAGGAGAATGTAGGCAGATAGGAAAATTTGATGAATCAAGGGAAAATTTAGGAAAAAACCTAAGCAGTAATTACAGAGGTCTTAGGGAGAATCAAAGAATCTAGGTCTTAGGGATATTTTACTATTCCAATGAGAGTCCATAATAAATTTCAAAAAAGTTTGATAAAGTTTCCAGGGAGAGCCAAAGGAGAATCTAGGAAGATTTGATGAGACGAGGGAACTTTGGAAGCTTCAAGGAAAACCTACAAATTTGGAGATATTCTAGGAAGATTTTAAGGAGAATTTAAACGAGTAGCTTTGTGGAACTTCTGAGGAGAACCGAAACAAATTTTAGGCTCGAGATTCTTCTAAAGAAGTTCTAAGAAGGAGAGTCCATAATAAGATCCAGAAGAATTTTATAGAACTTCTAGGAAAGATCTAAGGAAAATCTAGAGAGGAAATTCAAGAAGACTTTTAAGAAAAAGCTACAACCTTATTCTACAAAAATTCTAGGAAGATTCTAAGAAGTTTCCAAGAAATTCCCAGAACGTTTCATTTCCCTGACGTACGAGTTGCTGATGTTAATCACACTACATAATGAAAAAATAGAAATCTGTGAATGATCATAGTATCTGTGTTTCATTCACTGTTAAATTGGGAACAAAGAATTGTACGCGATCGTTCATTCTCGATCACTGGGAATATTTATTGCTGATTCCCGAAGCAGAACTTTAAAGAATGCGTCTGGTATTCGGTGGTGTTTGCACCAATAAACGAGCGTAAAAAGTAAAAAAATAATAAACGAAAAGTGCCAGGTGCGATCGCTCAATCGAATTAACACTTTCACCGTCACATCGACACTACGAGTTTAATTCGGAATAATAATTAAGAAATGAAAACAATCAGACAGGAAATTATAGCAAGATAAGTTCCGCATACCTAACAATGTGGAACAGACTTCATATTCACGGTTGAGCATCATTTCAAACAATATTGGGGCAAAAGTTTCGAATCAACTGTTGAAACGATCTCTCATTGAAATTACTCTCCGAATGAAAATTTATTCATGCAATAAAAGTTTTACACGAAATTTCTGAAAATGACATGTAATTCAAAGATATTTTTTTGGGAAACAAGATAAAATTCGATAAAATTCAATTTCGTATGTTATTTTTTAATAATAATTAAAATTCTGAATTATTTATTCCTTGTATTATTCGGATAAGTTATTTGAGATAAAAATTGATTTTGATAAATAATTAACTCCTCATCTTGATCTTATTAGAAATTTGAGTTATGAAATTATATGAAATGGTCAACTCTGTATTACCCTTACAATATTCTAATAAAGTTATTCAAAGTGTTCTCTTTCTTCGTCTACCCCTAATATAATTTTATTATATAACATTCGAAGCACCCCAATGGTGGTCAACACTGATAATTGATTTTATCGTACACACCTATTATTTTTAGGGTGATTGTCAAGATGTCAATTCAAAATTATCGAATCGATAAAGAAAATGAAAGGTCATTCATCCACTAACGGTACCCCTTTTCGTGGGTTGCGTTCGTAATAGAACACATTTTGGGCGACCAACGATATCCACTTCGCAAGGCCGTACAATTCACAGTATTATTGGCTCTCGTAATCTTACGTTCCTTTTCACATGCAAACGCAGCTTATTAATAGATTTATTGTTAACTTTCGCGGTGTACGTTACAGTATTAGCAGTACCTTCAAACCGAAAATAAATTGGAAAAATAAACGGAATACAGAATATAAATCGAGATACAGAATCCGATTTTATCTGGATGCTGTACAAACATGTTAATAGTACAAACTAATAATTACATTATAATACTGTTTCGAAAAGAAACCAATTACTATTATAATTATTTACAACCAATAATTGTTTCATCTATTTGAAAATCCACGTTTTTATTAACCAACAGAAATTTCATTCCAGCACAAAAATTTGCACTGAAAATAGAAAACCAAGAACGAAAGAATTACCACGAACTGGTTCATATCAATTGTACACAAAGAACATCAATCTTTGAATGATCAGTGAATTAGGGAGTATCAAGCTGTTTCATTCATTATCTGACGGTAATTCTGTGTTTTTTCTTTCACAGTTCAAACTGAAGATAAAATATGACTGCAGGTAAGTTGCGACTTATCATTTCGAGTAAACGTATACAAAGAACGATACTGATCCCGTTGAAGCAAGGAATATAAAAGTTTGCAGTGATTAAGCAATAATGGGTGAAGTTCGCGAATCTTTTCGACGAATAAAACGATTCCGTGGAATAGGAAGCTATGAATATTCGTTCGTTAACGCGTTCCATTGATTTTACGTCAATTAACAGGTTTCCAACGGTGGTTCAGAAAAAGGTGTAACACGTATCTTACTGCAGATCGTCCATGAATGCCACGATACTAATGATTCAAGGCCGCTATTGACAATCCACCATCTATTATTATTTTCAAACGCGACGAACACGCGTTATAACGGGAAAACGAGCACAACCTTGCGGTTCTGTTCGTGTCTCTTCTTCGCCGCTCACTTTCGAGAAATATTTCTCTGGTAAAAACCTCACTGGATTACGTATTAGATTGTGACAGCGGTTCGGAAAGAACACGCTCTATTCCTTTTCACGGTGAAGTAATTGTATCTCAACCCTCTGTCGGTGATGGGCAATTGAAGGGTACAAGTGGCGCGCACTGGGGGCCAATGAAGGGTAGTAAATTTCTCAATTTCAAAACTTCAGAATTTCTTTGTAAATTGCTAATCGTCGAAATTTGACGTGTTCTTAATTCGATAATTGGAAAGTAGAATTGTAAATTGGAAAATTTGAAGTTGAGAAAAATTAGAAATTGGATAAATTGGAAACAGTAAAAATTGAAAATAGGCAAGTTGGAAATTGGAAAAATTGCAAACGGGCAAATTACAAATTGGAAAAATTAAATATAGGTTAAATGGAAATTAGAAAAATTGGAAATAGGCAAATTGGAAATTGGGAAAAATTAAAAATGGGAAAAATTGAAAACAATCAAACTGCAAATTGGAAGAATAGTAAATTTGAAAACCAGAAACTGAAAAAATTAGGAAAACAGAAATTTGAAAAAATAGGAAGTTAATAAAATTGAAAATCTCTATACTCCTAAATCTAAAACTACCAAAATTCCAAATGACCAAATTTTTAAATTAAATAGCATAAAATTTCTGAACACCCAAATTTCCCAAACTTCGAATACCAAAATTAGAAATATCCATGAATCTCACCATCCGATAACATTTCTCTATTTTAATAAAAATAAGTGTTACGAATTTTGAACAGTCCAATATATTAAACTTGATCGATATATTGACAACGTAAGTACAGTTTATCGGGTAGCTCCTCTTTTTTATCAAACAAAGACCTCCACGGAAAGATATTAATCGTTCAATATCGACTTGTATTTATTTATGTCCATTATCGTTCGATACCATCGTGGTTTCACGACTCGCGATATGTAAGACATTGGAATAATTAATACACTCTGGAGTGCGCCTGAAATAGTTACATGTTTTAGCTTTCAGCTGTTGGAGAGGCATAGATAGTGGCGTGTTTTTTGGAGCACGAGAATCTGATACTTCGTAAACTGAAGAAGCTTTCGATTGATTATTTTATCAAGTTACTCATTGTTCGCAAATTAAATAGACGGACACTCATACTTTATAATTCAATAGTAACTAAAAATTAAAAGCGACCTCTCAATTTTCTCTTCACTGTGGTACATCTAACTTTCATTATTTTCGTTCGCTTACAAAAGATACCTTAACTATCTCCGTTATTATTTAAAATTCAAAAAGACTAGTAACACAATTTTAAACCCGTCCGCGATAATTCATAAATCATTAAAATAATGAACAGAAATTTTTAAAAAATTTTCTATCCTATAATTAAAGCTTAATTAATTGAATAAACCTTCACAGATCAGATGACCTATTTTAATGCTTCAACAATTAACTGACGATCTCGCTATGACGATAAAAATATTAAAATATAAAAAAAACGATAACACAATTTCGAGGCGACTACGATACTACATAAATCGTTAAAATAATGAATTTCAATTTCTATAAAAAAATTGTACACTACACTTGATGGTTTAATTAATTGAAAAATGAAATAAACAGACAAATGAACTGCATCGATCAAATGACCTATTTTAACTTTCAAACAACGATGAATGCGAAACGTATACAATGGAGTATTTTTAATATTTAACGTGACCCGTCGAAAAGCAGCTCGTGATCCACAATGACTGTCTCTGCTCTAAACCACAGATTGAGTCAGCAAAAACCTCAACGCCCAAAGGTTAATGCTTCAACAACGAACTAATAATCTCGTTATACGAGAAAAATATCTTTAGACTGGCACATTACGATTATCACGATGCACGTAACATTAATAAACGGCATTTAAGGTGTAGCGTGGTGATTCAAGGGATTTCATCGATGCGGGGCCATTGAGAAAACTTAGAACACGTGTACCAGCAGACTGGCAGTGGAGTGAAGAAGAGTGGGGGTAAACATCGTGCGTCGTGTATAGACCAATGCTAGCTCAAGTAGCTCGATAAAGTCGTCTTTACTTTACGATTCATTGTATACTGAATTCGGACTACACAACGGAGATTTCCAATGAATATTTTAAAATATCAACAATTCACTGATTAACAACACATAAGGTAAAAACTTTAAGAGGTATTGTCCCTTGTACCAAGTGATTCGTTTACATATGTAATACATAAAGAAAAAATGATGACGTGTTTAATATGTTACAACAGTAAATAACATGTAGTGTATTTTTCATTTTATGCTAACAATGTTTAATTTGTAATACATTTTTTGTAGTTAGCGAAGTGTAGGATAATTTGAATATTGAATTTAAATGAATGAATGCTTTAAAATTTTAGTAACTTATTAATTATCATCAAATGTGCAAAAAACACTGAAAATTTTAATCCATAATTAGTGACTCACAATGGTAAGTCGATATATATAATATATCCAAAAGATGATGACACATTTAACACGTTGATTGTCATGGCAAAACTGCTGACAGTTATTTTCACAATATTTCACAATGTTCTGCAATATTTTTACAATAATTTATTTCTAGTGTGCAATATTTCTTCCTATATAACAGACTTTTCTTATTAGGGAAATAAAAAGACTTCAAATACTACAAGTGATAGACTTCTAGAGAAATTGAAATATTACCCATATATGGATGACATGGCAATCAACGTATTCACTGTGATGAATTTTATGTTAAGCATAAAATGTGTTTAATAAAGTACAGAGTAAGTTATATATTGAATTTAGACTATGCAATAGTGATTTCTAATAAATATTTCAAAATTGGATTGGTTTATTAATCAAACATAGAGAAAATGTGGAAAAACATAATTTCATATCTCATCTGATACATCATAATAGTAAATAATATCATTTATGTTTGATTTTATGCTGAAGGTACATAATGTATAATCCATATGTTTTGTAGCTAATAAAGTAAAGAATAATCATTGCACGTACGAACCAATGGTCAAAGACAAGAGTGTTATTACATTAAACAATGCATTTACTTACCGTTGAGACCATACTTCTCCTGGTTCCTTTTCACCTGATCACCGGATAATCCTTTTTCAGGATCGACGTTAAAGTAATTTACTACCTCTTCCACTGTCTTGCAATGGCCGTCCTCCATGATTACCTTATATTGGTACTTCACTAATCTTATCTGTTCAGTGGTTGACCACGTTCATTCACACTGTAGTTTCTGCAATTCAAACAAAGTTATAGGTTAGAAATTTTATATTAAAAGATTATTGATGAAATATAGTTTACATAATTAATACAAGACACCAATAGGTGATGAAACTAAAACAATGATATTCAAAAACAATACAACTAAATAAAACAAAGACATTATTAAACAATCGAAAAACCGTTACAGACCAGCTACGAGAAATGTGTATTTGAATTTTAATAATTTAACCATCAAAAACATCGAGATACAACAAACAGAATGCTGTTCATAAAGAAAACTGTAAAAAACGCTTCAAAACAGACATAAGCACGAGAAGTAGAAATAACGAGAATCACGCGTGTACACGATCACATTGTACACCAATTCAGGTTAAACATCCTTGCCCAGCCACGAAAGTTTCTACGATACATGTAATTCGACAATTCCGATACATTCGAAGGAAAATATTCGATAAGATTCGATAATAACACGAAACTCACCGAGGAACAAGCACAAAATATTCGTTGGCGACGTGTCACTGAGAAATTACGTTACGGCTGTCGAATATTTAGGTTAGTTACGGGTCCCTACGGTTCACTCGAGCACACAGAGGAGAGGAAGAAAACAGAAACGAACTGACACGAACAAACAACTCGCTGGCCACTGAAAACGAAAAGTTCTACGAATGGGTCGCAACGTATCACGATACGCGGGCACAGAAATTTGAGACGCACGTCATTTTCATTACGATATATTTCCCGTAAATGCTAAGCAAACCTCTTCTTCCGTGAGACTGACACAGCGAACGGCAAATCATTGCACACGTGCGCCACCTGGCGGAATGCGCCATTAAACAAGTTGTAGCACAGCTGCGCATGCGCCATTTTACGATCGCAACGTAAGTTAGCAAGTTAAAATTGAAAACGTCCGTTGACGAGTTCTCGTTTCTTCAAACATGATATCTTTTTCCTTTATCGAAGCAAGGAATTCCGTGGGATAATGTTTACTGTGTCGTACGTGGGAAATGCGTTACAGAGACGGCGCAACACGACGCAGGAAAGTGCGTGCGAGTCGAATGAACCAAGCATGTGGAGCGACGCCATTGGCTGGACAGCGTTCGTCAAGTATGACGCATTCAGCTATTTTCAGTCTTCTGCTAGTCTATTTCCTTGGCGCGTATTTTAAGACATTCAAAGGACATCGCTATATTGTCGTTATGTAACCTATTACTCTTATAATTTCATCTCGATCATTTCGATCGATAGTCCGCGATCAAACATCGATTTCAATCGATCGAACGTATCGATTTATTAATATATTTATCGGTCAGGCAAACTATCCATTTTGTAAAATATTGTAATCGAAGTTCGAATACCGTACCGAAATCTTTTACTAAGATTATGTAATAAAAAATGAATAAAGTCTGGTACACGTTTAAATTTGTCTAATATATGGCATACGCGTAATTGCAATTCAAAGAAGCAAATTCAAAATAAATTATCATAATCTTTTTTTAATTTCTTGCCCAATATGAATTCACGTTATGTAATGCGCGCCGATAGCCAATGTCTACGCTCGCGTCTAAAATTAAGTTTATAACTTTCCACGATTACAACAACTGCGACTCGTCGTATTGTAGAAACGTTAGTCAATAAATTTAGTCAAGCACACCGAAACAAAATAAACGTCGTAAAATAGCAAACTTATACGATGCAGAAGAAAATAAAGCTGTTGACCGTTTTATTAAATATTTGGGACTATTACTTATCGATAAGTAATGAGTATCGAATGCGATTCCATTATCGAGACACGTGTCGTGGTAACGTACGAGAAGATCCCGAAAGCAACTCCCTTATTCTATCGATACGTCATCGTACGATATTAGTAGCAAAGCGTACAGGGGAACTATCGTTCCAGGATCGATCGCACCCTTCGTTGTGTCATAAAGATTGTTCTACGTTCAAGGTCGTCGCGTACCGGAACTTAAAATTCCACCCAAGTGCAAAGGTCGTCGTAGCAAACACCGAAGCCAAGGTTAGCGCTATACTTAAGCGTGAATGGAGTAGCCGGGAGAGTCAATCGGGGTTACGGTCATGAGCGATTTCGGGCATTGAGAACATGCCTTGCGATCCTGTTCTACCGTCATTCAACAAGTTCTACAAATTCACGGATACTGACTTGATCTGTTTAGGGTGCGTTTACATTAAAAGCAAACCAATCCTCGTAAGAAAGTCTACACGCCAAAGCAATTCTATGCCATTCAATTCGATTTGATTCAATCTGGCGCGATTCACTTCGACACAATTCAATTCGACACGATGCAAATCGTGATCATTAAATTCGACGCGATTCGAATTGACAAAATTCAACGCACTTCAATTCGACGTTATTCGATTCGGTGCTGATACTGTTCTACGCGATTCAATTTTGACAAGTTTTCCGACGTGATTTGATCCGATGCGTTTCAATTCCATACAATTCAACTTGAATTTGGTATTTTTTGTTCCGGCGATTCAATTTCACATACTTCAATTCAACGCGATTCAATTTCACACAATTCAATTCAGCGCGATTTAATTTAATGCGATTCAATTCAATTCAATATGATTTAATTTGGCACAATTCAAATGGATGTGATTCAATTTGACACAATTCAATTTAAGACACAGTTCTACTTGACACAATTAAATTAAGTAGAATTCAATATGACGCGATTGAATTCGATGCAATTCTAAATGGTTTATCGTTTTAATGTGCCGCGATTAAATTTATCGTAGTATCCGAACACCTGAGGTTTAAACAGCACGAACATTCGTTTGCATCCAGCTGTTTGATGCAACCGAACAGTCCGCTCAATGATCGTTTAAACTAAACAAGGACAAACAAATGTGTCTGCTCCGCATTCTGGCTCGTTTATACTAAACGCACCCTCGGTCAGACTCGAGACCTTGAAGGAACCTAACGATCGATGATACAGTGCATAGAAAGACACCTCTATGTCCGACCAATGGCTTTATTAAGCAAGGGAAAACGGAAAAAAGAAAAAAGTGAAAATCCGGGTTTAAACTAACCCTTTGAACGCTAGTACAAGTAGCTGTCCCGTGGTAGCGACGAAAGTACACGAGCGATCATATCAAGGTTCACGCGGGGGACAAACTTCGAAGAAAGGCACGCGGCAAAAGGACGACGACGACTACAGCTGGTCGATTGGTCGCACGGGACTGCGGAACACTTGGGAACCGGTCCGAAAGCTGTCCGGACGACCAGCTCGCTCGAACGCCCGGGACGCGACTAGCCGGCCAAATCGCGCGTGCCCCAGCGGACGATTTTAGCACGTCTCTGACGACGACTTCCTAATTATTTTGGCAGAGATGGCCAGCAGCCACTCTGACTTCCCTCTCACCCCCCTATCACCCTCTCTCTCTCGCTCTCTTCATCTTTATCTAACTGTCCCTACCTACCCTTCCATCCGAATCGCACCCTTTTGCCTAACCCTCGTTTTACGATATTCATTTTCGTTCGATTTCGTGTGTTTTTATTTTTAAACAACTCCCGTATGGCCTCTAATCTCCCGTTCCTTCTTCTACCGAAGCAATAAGGGAGTGTTTCGTTTTTTAACCGCGAGCAGCCGAGGAACGGTACCAGCGGTGAAGTGTACGAATGATTCAGTGAAACGAAATCGAGCGCGAAACGTTAATGCCATAATACTGTTAGGTAACGGACAGTAGGGTGATATAATATTCGAGTCGTTGGTGGCACGGCGGAACCGTTTCTATTTGAAGATGAGATGCAACACGGTGGACGGGCTATAAAGATAGGAAATGTAGTACGTTTGTTGGCAAACAAGTAGAGGTCGTGTTTGTATGTAACGTGAGCCTCACATCGACACGTACGATGAAGCAATACGCTATGTTAGTCTGGGCTGCTACTTAAGCTGCCGTACTATACTTCAAAGTAACTAAACGTTACTGCCTATCCAACTTTTAATATACATGGACGAATTACGACTTTCTGAAAGACAGCGTTTGATGTCGACTATGAATAACAACGTATCGAATCCAGCACAACGAGAAGTAAAAAGAAAAGGAAGGTTACTTTGTCTTTGTATCGTTCTTCTATACGAGGCTATCGTTAATCTAATCGGATCTAACTCATAATCCCGTAAACTAATCCTCATTCTTTTCCCGCGATCGATTCGCTCCTCGACAAGCGTACAATCCCAAATGATCACTGGACACCGAAACAGAGTATCGAGAACACACGATGATCGAGATCCAGGGATACACCCTAGACAGAATCTGCCACGCTTTTGTAACAAGTTTCCACAATTACGGTCCACGATTGCTAGTCCCTCTTAGCTTTACTCGTCGCACAACACTTCTCGGATTGTCCATGTGATTCGCCGGGTTCTATAATACTGCTTCTCCCATGATTTTTCACACTGTGTCGCGTACCATCACAAAAAACACTAAATATCTCGGCGATGTTCAGCGGCGGTGGTCGCGCGGCCAATCGGGGACTTACCAAATACTACTTGTCTGTTTTTCTTCTTGTTTGTCGATTGTCACCAGGCTCGATTTCCTCGTCGTTCGGGTCTCAGGTGTATGGAACCGACCCGGCTCGTGGGGTGTTCCCGGGTCGCACTTTGATCGAGGCGGCACGGAATTCGTACGGCGCGGATCAAGGCGAACGCAAAATTGTGTCACGCACACCGTGCAACCGTGTAATCCTTCTTCTTCTTCTTCTCCCTGATTATGTGCGATTATCCGTTAATTAACTACTCCTCCCTGGGCATCGTTCTTGATGACGCGTGCTGCTGCTTCTTCCTTTTTAATATTTACTCTTTACATGAAGGGTGTCGGAGGGCGAAAACAAACAAACATTCAAAGGGCAACGCCTGCGCTGCTCAACGAAACGAAGCGACGAACCTCGCCGAAATTCCTTTAAATAGTCCGTAGGCGTCGCTACCTGGCGGCGAGACATCGAACGAGGGAAAACTCTGGCCGGAAGCCAGTGGTCCCGGCGACGGCCGCACAGCCTCCCGTGCCTGTCGTCGTAGTTTTTTCCATTTAACCTTCGAATATCGCCGAGCAGACACGCTCGTGGATCCTCGAGATTGACTCGCCGACACGCATCGATTCGCCAATTGAAAAAACAATTCGAGATAAACGAACGATTCGATACGATCGGACGGTGAGCTCCAGCCGACTTCCGGTACCAGGACGCTGGCCGCCATTACGGTTCATCCTTCGCGCTTATTTCGCATCGCGTTTCTTTCGGTGAAACAGAATGAAACCGCGATTTTAATGTACCAGGTGTTTCTTAAATGAAGTGTGAAATTGAACGATTAATATTCAGCAGGATTGTGAAATTTGTAATTGCTTTGTTTTGTTCCTTAACTGATGTAACGTGTTCGAGTAGTAGAGTCTCGAGGCTTCCGAATTTCCGGTTATTTATATACAGGAATATAGATTTGTTCTGTCAGTTTTGCTTGCTGATTTATTTTTATTACATATCTGGACCGCAGAGGCAGAGTGTGTTAAGCCCACTTTTCCTGAAACGTGACACTTTTCACGTTTCTTGAACTTTTTTCATGGCAAAAATTATGTCTTTCTTAGTCGGTTAATTTTTGCTATAATGACACGAAGACGATATTAAGTTCATATTTTATTAGTAGGTTTTTCTGCCTTTCATTTGATCTTCTCTAAATATCCAAAAATGTGATTTACTGCCTCCGACTACGAAGTTTAGACACTTTCCTAGTAAACATAATAGAACAGAATCATTCATTGTAGAGTTATAAGTAAAATAAATTTGTACAGTTTATAAACAGTGGAAAGATAAGAAATAAGAAAAATAAGCTAACAGCAGAGACTTCACAATGACAGCAGAGGATTAACCCTCCGATAGCTCGTATTCAGTTTCTAAGTTTTATAAAATGTTCGAACTTTTTTTAATTATGTTATGCGTCAATGTATTTGTCTAAAATATAAAGTTATAAGTAATACACTACTCGATAACATTTTCATTAATATATTAATAGAGTAAAAGAATGTATGTGTGTTTACATTCTAAGAACTCTTTATGATACTTGGAAATCCTTTTCTTTCGAACGATCAATTTTATTTTCCAGATTATGATAAAAGTAAAGACATAACGTAAGATTAACTTGAGTATTAGGCTTTTGTGTGGCGGATAAGAAACTAACGCGGATTACTACAGTTAAGAACGTGTCACACAATGTGTCTAATAGACTGATTAAAGAACGTCTATTCAGCGATGAAGTGTAGATTTCGATTTTTGAAATTCTTTTTACACTTGGCGGCTTATATCACTGTAAAGAAAGAGAAGGGACAATGGAGTCTTAACGAACTCCACCCTTGATGATTAATAGTAGAGATTAGTTGTAGAAAGTATAATATATAGAGGTTTACTCATCCGCATTCTGATAAATAATAAAGATGTAGGTCATTCAATAATGTGGATGAAATATCATTTGATAATATCACTGTGTAATTATTTCTGGGAATAGGAAATTGGAAAATTGAAGATTTGGAATTTGGAAAATTGGAGGATGAAGATTCGGGGATTTGGAGATTTGATGGTTTAAGGATTTTGGAATTTGAGGATTTAGGGATTTGGAAATTTGAGAATTTAGAAATTTGGTAGCTTAGAAATTTGAAATTTGTGAATTTGGGGACACAAGAATTTGAAGACTTAATGATTTGGGAATCTAAAAATTTGGGGATCTGGTAATTTGGGAATCTGAAAATCCGAAAATTTAGAAACTTAAGAACCTGAAAATCTAAGAATTTATAAATTCGGTTGATTAAGATATAAAAAATTTAAAAATAAAAATGTTTTTAAACCTCTAAATTAAAAAATTTGAAAGTTTGACCACAGTCTTGCTACGGGACCCGAGGTAAGTAACCCCCTCGCCCGAGGCTCGAAGACGGCACTGCCGATGACTTTAGGGCATCAAAGTAAAATCAAGAATTTGTGCAAACGTTCACCCAGTTTCGCTGCACACAATGCTCCTGTTGGAAACGTTCAAGGTACACATTTTTCCTAAGATCGAAAATAGGTGTTTGGCGCGTGTCCAGATACGATATCAGCTACAACCTCGAAGACAATCTATCGACTACGACCCCCAACGATGGAAACCAACCGGGGAAATTTGTTGTTTCGCCAATCATCTGGACAGATCATTTGTATTATCGAGGCGAACACGACAATGCCACGAATACAAGGCTCGATCGCTCGATTCGGTATATTGCCTGAGTCGACATGAACGCGTCGATTGGCGCGAACCTTGTTCATCTCGTGAAAACCGCGGCACGTTACATAATTATGGTCCAATATGTGCCGAACCTAAAATAAGAACATACTATCTTCGTTTCGGTAATTGTTCGGTACCAATTTTGTCTCGGAATTTCTGCTCTGTTCGAACATGGTCATCCGAGGAAAAATGGCGGTTTGGAAGAAGTTAAGTATACATAGTCACTTCAGATTTAATTATTGTACAGAAATTCGGAAAATTGTAGTTTTTAACGTAGTAAGACTATAATAGATACTACATCTGTAAGGTATTTTTCTTTATTAATATTTGATAATTAGTGGGATAATTTAAACTTCGGTACATTACAAATAATTTAGAGAAAATTCAGTTTTTAACTGGTAAATATCTAACACTTATTTAAAAGAATAATAGGTATTAATAGTGATACAAATATTTAGTATTTAAAATTTTTCTTCGGTAAACACGATGATGGTACCTTTACATCAGTATTTTTCTTACATAAATCTAGTGTGTTCAAGAATATTCAAATCCGTTTACGTTTGTCGCGCGTTCTCCCCGTTCATTTCAAGTTGCAACCCATTCTTTTTATATTTTTTGTCACCGTTTAGACGTAAAACTTTCTATTCTCGAGACAGTCGATCTCGTTCTCGTGACGTATGTGTCTTCGTCCAAAGAGGACACGCTCGTATATTACAGAAAAAATGCTTTCAGCTTTTAGTACCCGTTAACATCGTACATACCATTGTTCTCCGCTCCATAAATCTCATTGAAAATTAAATGAAAGTATAGTCTGATTGTCTTGGAGCCAACTAAATCATATTCTACCTGTTTCAAGCATCCCCGAACGAGCGGAACCCAGTGAAGATAAAGTAAAAAGAATTCAGGTTTTCAGCAAAGTCTGCTTGTTCTCAATTGGCGGTCCGCGTGCAGGCGTTAAACAGGAATATTATTCGTAAATAGGAGCATAGGAACGAAGCGTTAAACGCCCACGCGACGCGGCGCTTGAACGCCTCGAGTGTAAAAGTAGGAGGTGCAAGCTACAGGTCGGAGGGGGTGAAAAGAAGATGAAGAAGAAGAAGACGAAGAAGTAGAAGAAAGAGAGGCAGCGGTCAATGTTCTGCTTCTGTTGCACGGATCCTAAATACATTTAATATACGGCCACGTCACGGGTTGCGCGTCGTCCATGAAACGTTAAATTCGTTCCATCCGGGCTAGCTAATCACTATCACCATAATTCCATCGTCAGTTTGGACGTCAGCGATTAAATTCATAATTAATACATGAAATTAGAACCTCACATTGAATAACAAGGGGAACTCTAATGGATAAAATGACATAATTTTTAGATACTTATTTCAGAGCCTTTATGGACTTAATATGTAATACAGAATTTAATTTTCAAATTCGTTATTATGAAATTAATTCGTTTGTTATGAAATCACATCTCTCTACGTCTCTGTCTCATATTTTTTTACATACAATTTTTTCATTACATTATCCAAATTAGGAGTCTAGTTAGTCCTGCACAAACGTGTTGTGCTAAAAATTCAAACTGTTCAGCTCAAGAATCTTCAATTCCAGTTAGGCAATATAACGAGAATCTTCAGGATCTTACATATTTTCGTGTCAATATACAGATAGAAGTTTATCATGCTGTAATTTATAATTAGAGTTAATAAATTCTGACGCATATTGCAGAGCCGCAGTAGGGAAAATCGTTCGAATTGGTCAGCCGTTCAGTAACCAGCTTGACGATCGTGTCACGGTTTATTCTTAAGTTTCATGTATCCCTTGTGTTTCATCGACGTAGCATACGAAACCGCGTCTTCATGCAAAATGACGGTTCAGAGGGAATAAATACACGAAGTAAATGGATCGACGAACCGCTAAGTACAAACACGACACGCTAAAGTAAACATAATATATTGTGAACCATGCGTCCCGAGTACATAAATGAAACTTCTACGATAGCATTTACGAGATCGTTCGAAAGTATCGCGAAAGTAGGTGTATATTGCCGTTCGATCGAAAATAAACGTGCCGGTTGCAAATCGAAATTATGCTGTTTGGAACGTTTCTGAAATCAAACGTAATGGCGGTTTTTATCCGTCTGATCATCATACCACGGAGTAACGTTTATTAGACGAAATAAAAGCCAATCGGGTTTGCATCAAACGTAGCTCGTTACTTCTTTTTATATCGAGTTAGAGAAGATAGGAGTATACAGTTTCGAGCTTCAGTAAGTAAATAAACGAACGTCTAAACATGTTACAGTATCAATCCATATGTATACGAACATAGGTAGAACTAAGAAAATGTAGGAGCATAGAAATAAGTTTACTTCGCAGACTGAATGTTACTTCATATTTGGAGTACAAGGAAATTGCTTGCGTTTCTTCTTTAATTTTTAGTTTGGCACCGTAAAGAAAAAGCAGCCTTAGAGAGTGGACAATGGATTAACAACGCTATTATTGCGAAACGAAATAACGAAGGCACGCAATTGCTATTGTTCGTGTCTCGTAGCAGTTTCATCCCTGAACTGATTAAGTTACTGCTACGAATTCGAAAATAACAAGTAGTTAATGTTTCTACGTTTCGCGTGCACAACGTGTAGGTACTAATTATGAAGCTATCGAGTTGGCCAAAATGTTTTGTCATTTCTTAAGAAGATATTACAAAACCAACGTAATGTAACTGAAATCTAATTATACAACGCATTATTGTTTGAATATGCGAGAATTATTATTGATCAGCATCTTCGTCACTGATCATTTAATACCATTTTCTAGAACGTGGATCATTAGTCAAGGGAATATTTTCAACACAAAATTTGGCAAACCGAGACACTTGCAATCGTTTAGTGTAACCTCACTGTGCACGTGTCTTTTTCGGGTTCAAACAACGTTCTTATTTTTATGAAAATAATGTATTATAACACTGTTAAAATTAGTCTTTGTATGGTAACTTTAAATTAGTCTTTATATTTTTAATCATTTATGAGAAACTGCAATAGCATCGTTTTTTTAAATAAGATACCCTATAAATGTGAGCTTCAAGACAATGTATGGATTTATTGAAGAAAGCGTTGACACATTAATTGAATAAATCTATTGCCAAAGTCAACATAATCTTTTAAAGAAGCTAACACTTTTACAATTTAATTTCGTTTAGATCTTTAATGCTACAGGAGTTTCTGTCACAATATGGCGGTATTTGCGACGTGCTACAACGGAAAATATCTCTGAAATTACAGTATTTTTTAAATAGATATATTTGAAATGACCTTGAATATAAAACACGTGCGTAGCCATTAACTGTATATAATTATGCACAGTAAAGTTACACGTTACAATAATGTTTGATAAAGTGTTTGATGAAGTTGATGGGTAAATTCAATATAAATTTTTAATTTGAATTATTTGAACAATTTCTTTTGCATTGATATTCCACATGGAATTACGAGATGATTTGGATTGGATAATGTGGATTGTTAGTACGAATAAAGTGCGATCGCGGTTTTTTTACAAGCGAAAGTGTAGAAGGTTAACAAGTTCCGTGAAATGTCTATCGGTATTTTCTCATTATGACGAACAAAAATAAACTTCGTTACTTCGTCGCTTGCTCGAAGACGCGGTGGTTCAAAGCATCGTGTTATTTTTAGGTAAAACATAAAGCGTTACGTAAAAGTCGAGCAGTGTACCGACGTTTCGGGACATCATTACTCGAACCGTCTCTTCTCTCTTTCGAGCGGAGAACCGCCCGATAACTTATTGCAAATTCACCTTTCATCAGCAAAACGATTCTTAATTTCTTTACGGTTCTTAACTCATTCGTGTCTTATTTAACGTATGACTTAAGTGATTTATTACTGTGGTCGAATGTGCCCTAGTCAGCATATGACGTTGATTTTGGAACCCTACGTTAAAAAATGTGCCGATCTCAAATTATCCAACTCCTGAAATACCACAATACCAAATTTCTAAATTTCAAGAAAATTTACAATTTTTTTAAAATGTGGAAGTTCAAAAATTCTAAAGTCTCACGTCTCAACTCCCCAAAATTCAGTATTTCAAAAATTTGTTAAATTCAAAAGTTGTAAAATTCCTACATTCCACAGACCGAAGCTTCAAAATCGTAAACTTCCACAGCATCGAAATTCCAAAACTCAAACCTCTGACTACTAAAATTCCGAAATGTCAAGTCCAAAATATCAAAAGTCCTGACCTCCTGAATTCCCAAAGTTAATTTATGTACGAAATTAAACTCGCAAGCAAATAATCGCAAAAAACACATTAACAGCGAAGATAGTCCACAAAACCGTAAAAATGCAAAACGAATGACGGACATCGCTGATCGTGATTTAATTCATAATGGTTCAATTTTCGTAGCGTGATTCCTTGTCAATCGAACACAACGAATTAACCGACTCCAACACATCTTGAACGCGTCCACATTTATCGGCTACTATTAAGTGCCGGAACACGTGTTCCAGAAACTTTGATATTTTACGCTAACGTAAATTTCAGCGGACGGTGCCCTGAAAATAGAGCTCCAAGCCTGCAAGCTTCCAGCCACAAACCGATTTCTATTTATTTATGGACGTTTTCATAAACGAACCGCTAAACATCCACGATGAGACAGCCTGTGTCAGCTCGAATGATCGATAGGAAGTAACACGTCCCAGGCTGAATTTCTTCCTCTTCGAATGATAAGGTGCACGCTGTTTCAGTCGTCCCAAGAGTTATCTTTCGCTTCTGAAAGATACGCCAGATTGTCCAACTTCTAAATACCCAAATTTCTTAAATCATTAAAAATTCGTAAATTTAAGAATCGTGTCAAATCTCCAACTAGCTGGAAGATTGAAGTTACGAATCCATAAATTTCCTGATTTGCAAACTTTGAAAAGATTAAATGTTTAAATTTTCAGATTGCCAGTTCTTCAAGTTACAAAATGAAGGAATTTACCTCGATTTCTTTAAATCTTGAAATTTCTTGATTTTTGAATATTGAGTACTCTCCATTTCCAATTTCCAACTTCCAACCTCAAACTATCAACTCTCCAAGTTTCTAAACTACCAAATTCCTAATCTTCGAACCTCATTATTTTCAAGTTCCCAAACTTCTGATATTCTAAATTTCTCAATTTCTAAATTCTTAAACTTCCTAATTTCCGAACTCCGAGAAGTTAAAATTTCTGAAGTCCAACTCTTATTTTCCGAGCTACCATATCCCCAAACTTCCAAACCTCGAAATAGAAAAATCAGTTTCTAAATTTGAAACTCGTGTGTTCGATGCATGATAAGATGAACCGTCCACTGCGTACAGCAATTAAAATGGTCCTTGGTCCGAGTGTTAGGTGAACGAGAGGTGGAACGAAGAGTTGCGATCAGGTTGGCTCTCGGTTGCGTCCACAAATCAAGTGGTGCTCGCGAGAGAAAAGGCAGTCGAGCGAAGATTTAAACAGAAGCATCAAGAGGATCAAAGTTGAGATTCCGAATGACAGATAGGGGTTACGAGGGGCAGAGCAGCGTGCAAGATACGTCTATTCTGGATTCTGGCAACAATAATGCCTCCCAGGGACAGCGAGTGGATCGGGCGTAACACGCGCTCGGTATATAGCCACGCAAACAACTAATGACGCGCCTCGTACAAAGGCCGCCCGTTCTAATTTCGTGTTATCCTGCCGGTTGCCTAAAAATATGCGCGGGACAGGCCCGGGTACGTTCACTTTCTGACGATGAAATGGAAAGTCGACCGGTGTCGTTCGTCCATCATCGCTCTTCGTGGAACACGCTTGAATGATGATCCCCTGACGATCGTGCTTTCTACGTAACAAGATGACTCGCAACTAAACTGATGGATGATTAATTTTGTCGGTCAATTAGGGACAGCTTTTCTTTTTCCTCTTCGCTTGCCGTGCTCTGAAGGATTGCAGGGGGTGAAGGTTTAGTGGAGTATCGCTACATGACATCTATTTATATGACTTGTTGGGCGACTTCATCGCACGGACTTTCACGAACATGACGTTGCACTATCATCGCGATACACGGAGGATTACGCAGGTTTCCATTCCTGATATTTTTTAAATCTTTTCTTTTTTAAATTGTCCGCTTTTCAAACTTACAGATATATGCTTAAATTTTCCTGCTTTTGAATCTACACATTTTTCAATTTTTAGACTCCCACATTTTCAAATGTTTCTTCTAAACTTTTTAATTCAAACATTTCGATTTAGTAATAAATGTTCAAATTTTCAAATTGAAGTCGGTACCGTGCACTGTAATCGTGCAGCTGTCCACCACTGCGTTAAATCACTATGCGTAGTGTCGTCATGTGCTGTGTTGTCATACGTTGAACCGTATACTCACCGAGTAAATCTCTATGTATTGTAGAATTTCACCCTGATTTGCGTCCCTACAGCAGCGTCCATATAAAAGAATGTGATCTAGAACTGTATCCAGAACCGAAGAGAACCAGCTTGCTTTCTAAAAATCTAATTTCTGATGTGTTTAGAAATAACGAGAAAAGAGGATAACGTGTGGTTAGCTGCGCGTTGACAGATAGACGGGATGCAGGTTTCTCTAGCTAACCGGTAGGTCCGTTGAAAGAAACAGGGCGATTAGGCTCAATTATCCCTGTATCTCCTATAACGAGCCTGATACCAGAAGCAATCTGGATTAGTAGGTCGATGAGCTAATTATTAATAATTAACTTTCGAGTACGCTTCTAAACGAATACTTCGAAAGTAGATAACGTAGAGAATTTTATACGATGATTCCGTACATTGGAACGAGATCTTATAAAGTTTATTAATGCGTTTGTTGGATTTGTAACTGGCGAATATAAAACATCTGTTATAAATATGGGAAGCAACAGAGAGGAAATCAAAATATTATAGGTATTCTTTCAACTTTGCTTAACATTCAGTCTTAATTCTTAACTCAATTCTAACAAACGTTATTTATTATCATTTCAAGAGTTTTATGATGATCAAGATTTGTGGAGTTCGAATAAAATTCCAAACGACTGGATCCTTTTTCTAAATATTTATACTCGGATCAATTTGCAGATACTTGAAAAAATAGGGTTATTAATTCACTAGTCATGTCATCGTAATGCAGGGAATACATTTGTTTCCTACTCGAATGTATGATCACGAACTTAGATTTCTCTTAATTCAAAAGAAGCGTACACGAGAAAGCATCTCGTCGTGCATCTTGTTTATATGCGCTTTTTATGTGTAAAGATAAGAGATTTCAGGTTAGAGTCCCCTCAGACTTTCTTCAGTCTCTCCCAGACCAAAGTACACTTATCCTTGACCAAGAAAAATCAACATTATACCCGAGTGCATCATCAGAAGCTGATCTTATTAACCGGTTAAAAACCTGTCCATCGGGTATGACAAGTTAATATGACACTTGAACAAAAAACATGTAACACCAACACACGTTTTGCTATTATATTATAGTTATAAGTGAAAAGTGATTGCTTTCTCACTTAAGAACAATGTTCCAGTTCATCATTCAACATAAAATTAAACAAAACGTTCATTTATTTATGGGAAAAAAATCATTGGAATATACAAGTTTAAATCAGAGAATGTTCATATAACTTATACTCCTACGTGTATTATACTTTAGAGCATGTATAATAAAACCCTTGAAAGACATTATTCATTTGTCTGATTAGCCGAAAGAAACATTGAAATTGCGGGCCTAAAAGATGGCCCAACTTCTTAAGATATGGATTGAATATAATAAAAGGGTGTAAGAAATCCAGCCAAGGATATACTTGTGCTAATCGAATCTGCTAACTTCGTTGAGAGAAAGATTGAAATTTTGGGTCTGAAAGATGGCCTAAAGAGGATGCGGGTTAAACACAAGAGAAGGTTGTAAGGAACCTAGCCAAGGGTATATTTGTACTAGGCGAAGATGCGCATGCACGGATGAAGGAACAACAACAACAACAACTACAGGTCTTTGGCTCGGTAGGATTGCGTCACGACGACATTCTTTCCGGTAGGAAGTCTCGGACACGGAGTCAACGCGTCTGTCAAGCGAGCTGACAGCCGCGGATCAAGAACGATCGGACCGCGGCGAAATGTCGGGCGTGGTGGTACGAGCAGCGGTGTGCTCGTTTGTTTTCAGGGTTAACGGGAATATCGGTGCCACTTATGTAAAATTCTGTACGAGTAACATTGGTTCCAATAATAAAACACGGCAGTCCGGTCGGTGCGCGTAGGTACACGTTCATTAGCTGCGCGTACACGAGGCGAGCAAGCCACCACGAGTAATTTGCGAACGCGATCGACGACGCGTGTGTCGGTGTTGGGGTGCTTACGACCTAAACTAAAAATACGTGGGGTCCGATCAACGGCCAACTGGGCCAGTGAAGTAATCGCAGCTCAACGTCCCAAATATAGTCCGACATCTCTACGTAGCCGACACACCGACCGACAGTTGGCATCCGTGGCAACGTACAAGACCACCGAGAGTATAATAGCGGCTGTCACCACGATTCCCTAATGACATGCCTCTATCGTTGGACCGTACGCATCGATGCGAGATTCTCACGTCTAATTTTGGTACGAATTTCGTGTTCTCGAAATTAAACCGCGTTAGGTTGATCCGTGAAACTGCGTCACGTTGCAGCGTTCAAGGGTAAGAAGGAAAGAGGCGATTGCGGTGGACACTCGCCTGCAACGTACCCCTCGTTTCGATACAAACGTCTCGATTTTTATATTCGCAAACTTTTGTATTTCTAAACTTATAAAGCTTCAAGCATTCGAATCTTTAATTTTTTACGTTTCCAAATCCCTAAATTCTTCAATTTTTCACATTTCTCATTCTTCGCATTCTTCAACTTTTCTCTAAAGCCTGAAATATCTAGGTTACTAAACTTCTACGTTTCTTGTCTACTTCTACATCATTAAACTTCTATAATTCATTTTTGTGAACTTCGAAATTTTCTGGTTTACTTACAAAGTTTTTTACCTTCTTTCTAGGTTCACACCTACTTTCAAATTCTTAGGTCCTTAAACCCTTACACACCCAAATTCACCGTTTCACATCTTCAGTTGGGAACATTTCTGATCAAAATTGCATTAACACGGAGTGCTTTTCCTACCATATTTGCCTATGTATATTCGCACAGCGTTAAACATCGCTACGTAATTTTATACTAGTATGCTGGTGGTCATATATTGATCCACATAGATGAATACCGAATATCTAACTCCCGTCCAACAATTCAGTCCTGATCTTCAATATATTGCATTCGAACGAGTCTCGTTGAAACTGCACGTGTTTGACGATCATGTATCATCTCGAGACGTACATATTACATATTACGTGTACCAGAAGACAGAGACAAATACGATGATCCATCCATTTTATTTTAGGTGAAAGTACGAACTATACGAGAACTAGTTCCATGAATTTTTCTGTACATTTTTCGTGTCGTTGTTTCGAAAGCCATTTTTCAAAAGTCAACATATAAGAAACACTTCAATCAGAAAATCTTACATTTTCCGATGGATGAGATAATCTCACACATAGACACAACAAAGGAGCAACTAGAGCGCGCGAAACGATAAATCTGTCTGTCAAGTTCATTCTAAAAGTGCCTCGAGAAAAGCGATTTATTCTTTAGCGTGATTAATAAAGTACGAAAATTATTTGGAAGTTAATGGTACAGTAAATATAGCAAGTGAAATTTTCGCGAGTTAATACAGCGTTCGGGGAGACGATTTTTCGAAGACGCCCGACAAAAAGGACCAGTGCCAAATATTTAATTTCGCGATATCGCGATTTTCGTCGCGACCAACAACGGGTTCGCGGACGGTCGCTGCCAACAGACCTACACTATCCTACGTTTTGTTTTAATTCGAATCCCGACGACACGTGGCACGGTTATAAATAAAAGACACGCGATCGTTCGTACGTCGATATTGACTACTAACGACATCGACTGAGTGGTTGTGAACGTTTTGCATCAGACGATTCGAAGGGACATTTGCGAAGCCATCTTTCTTCTTCGAATTTATGGACGAAGGAAGATGGAGTCACAACTCGAAACAAATTTGTTATATTATGTTAATGCAATAATAATTTTTATGTATTAATTTTCAAACAGTATATCCATTTCAGGGTTTTAGGTGATTAATCGAATTTCTGATTTAATTGAGGACTAACAGTAAGGATGAATTTTCAACAAAATCTGCTTTAATTAAGAATTAAATTGTAACTTATTGAATGATTTTAAACTGAAAATTAAATATTAACTTTTAATTCAAATTTATTATACTAAAGAATTAAAATTGATTTTAATCGAGAACTTTTCAATGATCAATTAGCAAGTCCTAAATTAAAATCGATTGTTGGTCTTTTATTTCAATTGGTAATTACTATCTTGTTCTAAACTGAGAACTGTTTAATTACCGATTAGAATCGGATTGATTAATCCTTGAGTAATTAGAAATTTCGAAACTCTGGTCCACTTAGCTCGCTTTGACCACATTGAATTATGTGCATTACATTTTTGGAATTGTATGTTTAGAACACGGATTTCTGCATTAACGATAAGTAAATTTATGGAGAAAGTTACGGAAGAAAATGGTTACTTCGATGTCTTATTTTAAGACTTTTGAGGATCCTCTATTGATTCAACGCTTGATTATGAAGAGAAAGTCTGATCACTTATTTGTTTTAGTCGAAAGAAAAGATTCATTTATGTCTATATGAAAGTTGGTAAAGAATTTCTTACAAAAGGCAAATTATATGTTCCTCAAATAATTTTACATTCTACATGTAACTTTAATACATTATTCATTACACTTGCTAAAATGGAAGTTAATTATAATCTCTTCGTTGATAAATTATTTAATTTAAAGTATTTGATTGAACTTTAGTAATCAACATTGATGTAACATTGTTAGTGGTATATGAAAGTTTTGTCGTACAACTATTAATTTTGTTATTTTTCTTAAAAAAAACGTAGTTTTTGATGTAATAATTTAGATACAATCTACCATATTCATAATACACTTATAATATTTATACATTTCAAATATAATTATGATACAGTAAAAACTTCAATTTCTCGTGTTTATTTTTAAAAATGTGAATAGTATCGAAAATTACGGTGTCAGTGTTCGAGATAAAGAGTGGCAAATACAAGGAAGTCTATCATAAAGTACTAAGAAACCGAAGCGGAAGAAACGAAGAAATCAACGTAGCCAAACGTACATAATCGCTGTTGGCGTCGAGTCAGTCATTACGTTACAAGGAAAGCATCTTACATTCGAAACGAGAGAAGTTCCAACGATTACAATTTCCTTCCTCGTATAAATTGTTCTTTATTCCTTTCTTAAACTGCACTCTATTTTTCATTCCCGGAATTTCAAATCGTGGAATTTAGAAATTTGAGTAGCAGATTTTTAAATTTACAAATTTACAGATTTATAGATTTACAAGTTTACAATTTTACAAATTTATAGATTTACAGATTTGCAAGTTTACATACTTATAAATTTACATTTTCACAAATTTACAAATTGCAAAAATTTCAAATGTAGAATTTAAATGTAGGAAGTCAGAAAAATTTACTAGTAGAAAAATTGATAAATAAATATTTAAATTTCCAAACGCCTCTGTTCAGGTGACGTTCGTACACTACCCAACCTTTAGTCCCAAAACACAAATCTGTGGCCAAAAAGTAAATACGACTACAAAAAAATGACAGAAAAGTTTTACGTTTTTGAGCAATAAAGAAAAGCAATTGAAATAATAGTAAATGAACTGGACGAGGATAGAGTTAAACGCGAAACAAAAGAAAAATAAATGAAGTAAAAAGGTAGTTCACGGTAGGGTGTCTTCTCATTACACGTGTTTATAGTTGATGCCCCTCGAAAGCCCCGAGAGCAGATCTATTTTTACGGCAAAGAGGAATCCGTCTGCGATCAAACACGTGTGTCGACTGCAGAAACCGTGTCCGCCCTTATCGAACCTATCTCGCTACTTAAAAGCCCACGTTTCCGCGTTCTTATCCGCGCTCGTCAGGGTGCTCGAACGATGCCCGAGACGAATCGAGGAGCAAATTCACGCTGGCAAGCGTCTCGGATAGATTTGAAACGTTCACGATTGAATCCCGTCGCTCGAGCAAACGACAGGTATTGTCCGCGGTCCTAAATTATTCGACGTTCTCTGCAACCAGAA
The DNA here is from genome assembly GCA_036983795.1 of Megachile lagopoda. NCBI lineage: Eukaryota > Metazoa > Arthropoda > Insecta > Hymenoptera > Megachilidae > Megachile > Megachile lagopoda. The sequence goes on from CM072800.1 coordinate 12,057,532, forward strand.
TCTTTGGCAGGTTTCGAGCAACGCGACGTCGAGGAAACGCAGAAAACTCTCATCTATCATGTTGAAATGCGTTACGCGAAAATAGTCGCAAGGATACGAGGAGGTCGGATTTGGCGAACGTGCAGCACGGTGTGCCCCGGGCCCCGGCGTCAAGGGTGCGCGGATTATCGAGCGAGCTATCGAGAACGAGTCACCACGGTCCGAAGTATAGTTTTCTCGAGGAAAATGTGATAAGAACCACACTATAATTTTTAGGTGGTAGAATTTAGGTATACTGAAATTTTAGAATTTGGGGATTTGGAAATTCTTGGTGGGACTTAGGGAAAGTTGAAAATTTCTAAATTTGATGAAATGGAAATTAAAACCATAAAAATTTGCAAATATAAAAATTAAAAAGTATAGAAATTTAAGGGTAGAAAATGAAGGTATTTAAAAATCTAGGAATTTGGGAATGTGGACATTTGAAGTTTGAAAACTTGGGCAATTGAAATAATAAATTCTTATCCATAAACTTTGAACATGTATATTATCCTTGATACTTCTATACTTTATTATTCTTGTTCCATTTATTCTGCATATTATTTCTAATACTCTTTGTAACATCACGTGCAATTTTATATCCAAACTTTACGTAGCTTGTAAAATATACCTCAGAGTTGAATATAACATATGTACTTATGTGAATCAACGAAAAGGCAGATTTCAATATCCATTAAGCAACCAAAAACTGAGAACATCGATCACTTAGCTTTCTAAAATATTTTGTTAAAATTCTGCATCGCTACGAAACGGCAAGCGACTTTTTAAAATAAAATTTTTATACACACTTCAGATAGCCTCATAAAGAGTATCCGTTGTAATAAACAGAACGAGGTTTGTTTGGACAAGCCGAATGTACTCGGGACTGTATATAATTCAACGCTGATATAAAACAACAAATTATCTGTGTATATTTTTTCCGACTGAAAAAAATCCAAAAGTGATAAGGTAAATAATGCACCGTTTATAAAAGATGCGCATTAAACATCATACATCTATGTCTGCTTGGTAAAATAATCATTCAAAGAACGGTTCGAGATCAATTATTCTTTCGAACGGAAAATCAAATTTCCGCTGTCGATTGGTCAACATTCGTAATGTGAACGTTCGACGGAAGACGTCAGTTCGATACTGTGGCTGACGACGTTGCATTTCGTTTTTGAAAGAAATGGTGACGTCACGGTATATCCTTGAAAGAGACGCTATTATGGCCGGTCAAGCCTACGCTCTAGGCCAGGGGCTAGGCTAGGCTATTTCCGCTATTCAGCTTATGAACAAAAATAGTCCTAGAGAGCTTTCGAACCAGTAGTTCGCTGGGACTTCTCGTACCCCGCTGCCAGAGGAAGATGATTTCCATACTTCCGTCATACGCTGACGGAAGCTCTTTAACCTCCCTGCATTATCCATCTTCACCAATCGTTTCTTATTAGCATCGTAGATTATTCCCGATGGATATGAAAGAATACTTATGGTATCTCTGCACGTACCCGAGTTGTCTTACTTTCCAAGTTTGTCCAATTTTCAAAATTTTTATATGGAGATTCATTCGGTTTCAAAATTAAAGCCCAATGGAGATACTTGCAAGTTTACAAATTTTTCAAATATTCAAATTTAAAGATTTAGAAATTTCTTCTAATTTAGAATCGAATTTAGTAATTTAGAAATGTAATCTCCAAAATCATGAATTCACGAATTAAGAAATTTGCAAGTTAATCCTATTCGATTATGACTTAGGCTGCCACGATTGTTCGATTATTATTATTTTAATAATTGGTACAAGCAATTAATTTCGCGGCACCCACGTAAGCGCGTTACTCTCTGTCAGCGAGTAGCAAGACGCTCTAGGCAGGTTACTCCACGTTGAAAACAGCTATTTCCACTGTCGGCGACGCGCGACAGGTGCTAGTCCATGCCAGAAGCCTAGCTCCGCCGTGGAATACTACAATTCTTGGGTGCACGGATTACGAAATCGGGACGAGAATCCCGAGGAGGTATTTTCAATCGTCTTGTTCGCTTGCCCATCCGAGAGACCAACCTGTCGAGTCCTGGTCGGGCCAATAGGTGAAGGCAATCGGAGTTTCTCCTTTTCGCCAGTACCGACTTTGCGGGGGGCCAAATGGGGCACCTTTCAAATTTCCAAATACACAAATTTACGAGTTGAGTAATTAATAAATTTATTTACACGATTTAAAAATTTATTTAATTAATATTTTTATATACACGAATTTTTAAATTGCAAGATTAAACTATTATCAAAAATGTACAAAATTATGAATTGTAAGATTCAGAAATTTCTAAGCACATAGGTCTTCAAAGTTGAAAATGATTAAACTTAGAAATTTAGAGACATTGGTTTTATAAATTTAAAAAATCACAAATCTTTTGGAGGAAGAAAAAGTTGAGCATACATGAAAAGTTCAGAAGCCTTCCAACATAGAATTAATCTTTGACAATAGGGTTAATCTTTGAGTATTATGGTTCCCACTAATTTTATAGACATTTGTTAAACCTAACTTAACTAGTTCTCGAAGAGAATAATAAACTTTCTTCTAATATAAATTTCTCAAAATTTCTGTGGAATCATACCTTTGGTACCACGAAATGACCCAACTACCACTTAAAAATTGATATCAACCATTTCATACTTGCAAATTGAACAATAACGCATTAACGCTTATTAATGATACAAATGAGATAAAATATAAAATTGAATAAAAATAAAATTGCGATTACATGTCCCGAATCTACGACCGAAGGAAACGATCAAGATGACGAAAAAGGGGGTCAGAAGTGATCGATGTTGATGCTCGAGCGGTTGATTTTGGACAAAGAATGGCTCGGATGAGCTGGCGATTTAAAGGACAAGCGGTTAGCTCGGAAAATAGCTAATCGGGAATTTGGTTAACCCAGTTCCATAGACCTCGTTCGTAAGCGCGACCTTTGCATCTGTCGCCCGTTTGGACTAGCCCAGAGAAGACAGAGAGGGATCCATCTCGAAAGCTGCTCCACCTGCCACCGGACACCAGTGTGACCAGGCTGACCGTCCGGCAGCACGCCCACACGAATTGCTACTGCGTTATTTCGAGTGTTTTAGCCTTGGGTGGCGGCCAGAGAAAACTTTTGAAATATCGGGGAACGCTTGGCCTCTTCCTCGGCCATCAGGACTTCGGGATAAGTACGGATCACCACCGAGTAAAGCCACGTTCAGACTAGTCAACTACCTTGCCTTTACAAGTCGAGCTCTGGGAATTTAGGGCAGCTCCTTGTTCTTCGATCTGATCTGTTGTAATCCGTTCGCTCGTGTCGAAAATGCGTGTGAGGAACATATTTTCATTTTGACCAATCAAGGTCACTCTTTTCGGTATCCTGCTAGGACTCTTGTGGCATGCAGTAGTCCATATCACTGTTTGTCAGCAGAGAGAAGACAGACCATCTCATCCTTAAGTACTGTTGGGAGTTGAGAAGTTGGCAGTCGGGCAGGAGTGAATTGCTTATACCCATCTCTGACACCCTTTGCTACATCAGTTTTTCGTCTGTTTAATTACAGAAAAGTGTGTGTTTTATGTGTCTACGAAGTTTGGTCTTGTAGAAGATCTGTGTAGGTTCTTTTTAAAATCTTAGGCTTTGTAGTAGATCCTAGACTCCTCTAGGATCTCCACATGAACTTCTGATGTCCAGGACCTCCCTAAGTTCTACAGCTGTCTATCGGCTCATCCGTGATTTTCTGTATGATCCTTCTAAGATATTTTTATTTCCCTCTCAATTCTTCCTATGGTCTTTCTAAAATATCCCTAGTCCATATGATCTTTTCATGTTACACATTTTTCAGTCTTTAGCAAAGAGGTTAAAAATAAAATATCCTTTGAACGCAGATATTCTGCATTAATTGCCACATAAATTGTGAAACTATACGTCTGCACTTGTTTCAAATATTGTTACGAGCCTGTATCTCGTGGCTGTAAATCATTAACTTTGTGTTAACGTCGCCTGTTTCGTCAAGAGTATCGGGGATCATCGAACTGTCTGCCAAGATTACGACGAAATTTAAGAGCTACTCCCGCATCACATATGCTACGCTGGTCGCTTAACGATAAGACCCTAGTATTACTGAAAATCCGTAAACAATGCTGTATCATCCTGTGATAACTTTCTGGGAACGTTAATGTTCGTTTGGAGATTTGAAAGATTAGAAAATTCGGTAAAGTGTAATTTGAGGATTTCGGTGATTGAGAAGTTTGAGGGTCAGAGGTTTGAAAATATGGGAATTGGGGGATTTGAAATTAGGGTATTTGGCATTTGGGGATTTAGGAGGTTTTTGAGGACTTAGAAAACTGAGAATTTAGAGGTGTAGAAATTTGGTAAGTTCAGGATTTGGGGGTGTGGAAATTTGGGAAGTTGACAATTTGGGGATATGTACATTTGGGAGGGTGAGGATTTGGGGGTATAGAAATTTGGGAAGTTGAGAATTTGGGGATATGTACATTTAGGAAGGTGAGAATTTTGGGGATATAGAAATTTGGGAAGTTGAGAATTTGGAGATATGAAAATTTGGGAAGTAATTCAAATATTTGAGAATTTGTAAATTTTGAAAATTTGAGGTCCATAAACTTAGGAATTTGGAACTTAACAAGAACCTAGGGGGAACCTAAATAAAACCTAAGTAGACGACTTACAAATAATTTATGTAGAACTCCAGAGACACCTATGAAAGTCTACATTGAACCCAAATGAACACTGACGTAAGTAGATAAGATCCATCCCTCCACCAGAGTATAAATTCACATCCACTCCATCATTCATATCAAACCCCAAAGTAATTGCAACTCAAGAAAAATACCTTGCTATAAGTTGTAAAACTTAACCGCGATGAAAATTCTGGTTACGAATGTGCATCTGCAGGAAAGCTTTCCAAGAAAATTTTCGGCGAAGCCGGCACGTCTCGTTTTATTTGGCACGAAGCGATCGTGACGCGATGGACGCGTCGGAGGAGACAAAAAAGCCGCTATAGAGAAGGATGCGTGGCGATCGACGAGTCGCGACGGCAGGGATAATTGGATTTTTCAAAGAGCATGGAACTTTGGCAGCGTGGAAAGCTTCCTCGACCGAAACGAGCCCCGAAATGTCCGCCACAGGAACGAGAAATAATAATAACAGCTCGCGCAAAGATTCCAATCTTGATTTCGATCTAACATTTAAATAGATTTTGCGACTGGTGTTCTCGATGCGGGAGAGACGAACGATCCTCGTCACTGGCTGAACTTCGCAGGAAATCGACTTCGCGTTTGTTTAACTTTTTCAGCTTTGTTTCTTTTTTTACCCTTGCGAATGTCTTTAGCGCACATTCTGGGGGAAAAAGATCAGACGCTGCTACGTAACGATGCGTTTCGTCATCTTCGATTTGTCTCAAAATGCGCGAAATGTTGGGTTAGGTTTTGTCGCGATTATGTAATTGCTTGTAATCGGTGCACGCGGGGGAGTAAGTAGACATTTACTACTTCGACCAGAAGTAACATCAATTTTTAATTTTATGGTTTCTTTTATTATTTGGCATACGAGTGACGTTTATTACTGGGACTGCCTTAGGCGTTGGTAGAGTGTTCAAGGTCTGCTGTGAATATGATTTAATTAAAGATACTCAGTTCTAAATTTGAACATTTTTAATTTGCACATTTTTACGATTGATAGTTTGTAGGTTTGACGTTTCTAAATTTACATATTTTTATTCTTGATAGTTTCAAATTTTTAAATTTCTAAATTCTGACACTTAATAGTTTCAAATTTCTGCATTCTCACACTTGATAGTTTCAAATTTCTAAATTTCTAATATTCTTCCTTTTCAAATTTGAACACGTGAAAGACTGGAAACCTACAAATTTCTAAATTTGAAATTTCCAAATTCCAAAACTAAATTCTCAAGATTCAGTTCGATCAAGTTTAATATTTTAATCTGATACATTCAATTATTTGCACCTTACTATATGGCTGATTTAGGGTAAGTAAACTTCATACAACATACCATGGAGGATAATTTACTCAGAGACCCAAAATCTTGAATTCAATATGAATTTGTATTGTACTAACAATAAGTACAGAAAATATAAAATGAATTTTAATAATTATTAGGTACTAATGTTCGATGAAATCTTAAAGTAGGTTTAAACAAAGTCGTTCAATTAAATGATACAGTTCAACAAAAGCTTCAATTAAATTATGTGATGTATTCTTAATAAATTTTCTCTTAATATATACATTGGTCATGATACATAAATGCACTTTTCACCCTACTATATACAAAATCTGTATAGTATAATAAAAATAGGAACACATGGATTGATTCTTACATTTTTATACAATTTATGCATTTGTTCTGTATGTATTAACTGTATAAAGGAGTAAAATAAAAAAAACTTTTTTGAAAACATTTCAAACGAAACAAGAAAACAAGCAGAAAAAACCAAGTTAGATTTCGTTTGTTATAAAAAATGAAAAGAAATTGTTTCTTGTTTTGTGTGTTATATTTATATAACGAATTACTAACGTACAATTATACATATTTCTCATAATATATCGGAAAAATAGTAGAACAATTTTTCTGACTGCTATTTTGTAACATTTTAGCCACAGAGGTAAACATTTTTTAATACAATACTTTGATTTCAATTATGTCTTCGTCAATAAAAGATTGAAAATGTTACCATTTTTATTAATAATTTTGTAAAATGATTATTTTACAAAACTAAGTACCTCCATTTACGAAAATGATTAAAGCTTTATTAAAAGATCTGAAAGTTCATGAACAATGCACAATCCGCAAATAATCACTTTCTTATAAGAAACTAAAAGATTAGTCTAATTACGTAGGACGTAGGAGAGTCTGTTTGATGACCCAGGCAAACAAACCACTGGACAAGACGACCCCGCTCCTGTAATTAAAAGCAATTAAACCTTGATCATTACCTGCAATATATTATTATCAACATTTCTCATTCATCTTCACTTCATCTCACTAATCTGTTGAAAACATTAAAATTAAATTTGGAATGTGCCTTCATTCGAAGCGGTTCATTCTTCATTTGAATTTCAAATTCAATCTAATATAACAGAGTTGAAAAAACACTGATGTACATTGCTGTTGACTGTTTTTTACAAAGATTATCTAAACGAAATTTGGAATTTCGTTATTTCAGAGTCCACATGTAGATACGTATATTGTATGGATGTATACAGTTTACGTTTCCTTCAGTTAACAGAGTTCAGAAATTTGGGATTTGTAGATTCGGAAATATCAGGATTTGTGGTTTTAGTAGTTCAGACATTGAGGAATTTGACATTAAAAATTTCAAATTTCGGGCTATTCGAGAATTTAGTAGTTGCAAGGATATAAGGATGCAAGAATGAGAAAACTGGGATATTTAGGACTCTGGAAATTCGAAAATTCGGGATTTAGGGATCTAGAAAATTTAAGAATGCATTTTTCAATTCGCAAGTTTGAAATCTGGGAATTCAAGAATACCGAAATAATCTAGGAGGAGTCTTGAGTAGAAAGTTGTCTTCAAGACCACCATCTTGTCATCCGCGCCATCTTGTCAACCTAACAATTCGCCATTACTACAGTCGGTACTCAACTGGGTTACAAAAATGCTGGTATTCAATACAGCGGTAATAAACTGACATCACAATTAAATTTATCATAAACAAAACTACCTTCAACTACAAATGAAACTACAAACTAAAGTACATTCAGAGGTAATCAAAATGTTAAGGTAATTGTAAACTAGCTTCTCCACCAAATTAAAATGAGAAAAATTTCTCAAAGTACAGATTTCATCGTATCGAAATTACATAACGAGAATATTTCGCAAGATTTTCAACGAAAAGCGAATCCAATCGAAAATCCGACTCGGAGGATTCTGCGATGGAGAGCGTTGGGTAACCCATTGGGTGACGCTGCCTTCGCAACAATTGGCACCGTGATCGCGCACTTATGCATCTACGGCAATGTTCGTGCTAATTAGAGATTTTGTGGGCACAAGTTAAGAAGGGCCATTAATTTGTTTGACGTAACGGCAGTTTCGTGGCCGGTTAACACGAATCCGCGAATTGGGACTCGAGTATCGGCCGACCTGAATTTCCATCGGAATCGTCCTCTGAAAACGACACCGAATTAGTGCAAACGCATCGTTTTCGAAAACGGTGGCCAATGAACGATGGCGAATAACACTTAGTCTCTCGAGGCCAAATTAAAGTCGTTCGCTTTTCTCTCTGTACGTCTAGTCTTGATTAATTGCAACGGTTCGACGAATTTTTGGGTGACGCTGTAAATTAATCGACGACAGCGCTGAATCGAATAAGAGCTGGTAGCTTTCGATTATTGAGAATTCGATGAGTTTTTATTAGTCTTTAAGTGGAATTATGAGGATAAAGGGTGCGTGTGTAAATGTTTGCTCATTTTTGGGATTATAGAACTTTCGAAATTTTGGAATTTTTGAAATTTTCATTTCAAATCAAATTTTAGGTTCTAGGGTTTGGGAACTTTTGGATTCTGCGACTTTAGGAGTTTTGGACTTTTGGACTTCGGAAGTTTGGGGTTTTAGATTTGTGTAATTTTAGGATTTTAGGATTTTGAAATTTTTGAATTCTGGGGCTTTAGAGTTTTATAATTTTAAGACTTTATAATTTTGGGTATAGTGGACAATTTTGGAGCTTCGGGACTCAACAATTTTTGAATTTTGGAACTTTGAGGCATTTTAGAGTATTGGGAGCTTGGAATATTGATACTTTAGATCTTTGATCTTTGGTACTTTAGGAGGTAGGAATTCTAAAATTTTTGGGCTTTGAAATTTTAGAATTTCAGAAACTTAGGGCTTTATTGCAATTTAGGATGTTTAGGTCTGCGGAAATGTAAGATTTTAGAACATTACCAAAAATTCCTTGAAAATTGTTGGGTTTGATTTTTTGACTACCATGTATAATGTCGAGTGATCAGTAACAACACTATTAACTATTATTCGTATATGATAGTTTGGAATAGAACTTTACTGTTAAATATTACTGTTAGCTATTAACATACATTTCAGTATACCTATAGCAGAAAGTGCCATTTTGAAAATAATAGATACATTTTTGACTTCCATGAAATCACTAACTTAGCAGTAAAAGGAATATAAACTCACAATCTGACTTGATGAATTGACCCTAAAAAATGCATACATTTGAAATAGAAGCTAAAGTAAAAAGTAAATAAGTAGAAGAAAAGTAAATACCCAAACGATGAAGCGCAATTGAATATACATTACCTTGATAAAAGTCAAGACAAGTTCCAAGAAAAGCACCCTAACTTTTCAAGTAAGAAAGTGAACATTACATTGTTTTGATAGTTTCAGTGTCACCGTAAGTACCAAAATCAGTGGTACCAATAAAAAGAGATAAAAATAAATACAGAACGAGAAAGTCGTGAAAGTTTTCGCGTACGTACCACAAGCAAATTGTGCTCGGAGCCGCGTGCCTAATGCGATTGTAGCGTGCCACTTGGAATTCCTTGCTGCTCTGAAAGTGTTCAAGTATGTGCCGTGCGCTGCAACAGAATTTTTCAAGCGATCACGATTTATAACGCATTAATAATATACATGGGTAAAAATAATTTCGTATCGATTACGTGGTGCGATAGAGGCTGGTTTACATCGATGCTTAACCGTCAATGTTCAACTAAAAAACGTTTTACGCTGTATGATCACAACATAATAACGCACACGTGTGCGCGGCAAATAATACCCTTGCCACTAATCGTGCCGCGCAATTTATTTTGTTAGAAATTTTATTGCACATTCAATTCCCTTCATTAAATTTATTTAGCTATTAAATTGCATCGTTTCATCGGGCATTCTCTGTTCTTCGTCGAAAGACACTGATCACATTGTGTATTACATGTTTATAATTTTATGCTGCGTCGATAATTCGTTTTAATAAACCGTCATCAGATTACGAAACAAGAAAGAATGGTTCGTAAATTGTAAACACGCTGAAGGTAGTAAACAATACGAAAACAACCTCGGCCATAAAGCTGATTTACTTCGTGATTTAATTATAATTATCGGAGTGCTGTAATTACGGACATAACGGGTAGCCATTTAGTTTATGAATAGGTGACGTTTCATTTGAACCCTAACTTTCTCTGACTTCTTATTGTCTAGAAGCATATTATAAATTATTGACTAGTAAAATGTTTAGTACAGTAAAATGCAATAGTGTAGTTGCATGATAGAATTAGTGGATTAGTAAAATAGTAAGACAGTAGAGTAGTATAGTAAAAAAGAGTAATATAATTATATAGTGATTTATAGTGAATAGCTAAAATAGTGAGATAGTAAAGTAGTAAAAATAGTAGCATAGTTGTACACAAATATAGCATAAAAGAAAGTAGTGATGTATTGGAACGACAATGAAGTAAAAATATTAGAACAACAGCATTAGATGAAACAATACAGTTACATAGAAAAATAATATAGTAGTATTACAGTCCTGTACAGACTTGTTTTATAGAATATTTATTGTAATAATAATATAGCATAAAAGTGAAACAATAAAAAGTAAATAATAATAGCAGAATAACCATACAAAGACAGTGCAATAATAAATAAAATAGAAAGATAATACTAACAGCAGCAAAAAGAAAAGGTCCATCAAAGTCATTTAATTTTGTACTCCTGTCGATTTCTCTACAGCAGAGAAAGCGTAGTTTTCACAAAACAATGAAGAATCTTTAATAGATCTGAAGATATAAGATTGGCTCGCGAATAATGCGTTAATTGATTCGATGAATTCGAACAATTCGATACGCGCATCGATACAACAGTTCGTTGGTAGAAAACCGATACACGCAATGTTTGGAAGCACGCCAGCCAAAAGGAAAATCTGACGCGTATAACGTACGAGCGAGTTAAGCCGCGGGTGAAAATGCTGGACGCTTCGAAAGAAAATGCATCGCGCTCGTGAAAACGTATACTTGATAGCGGGCCACCGGATAATTCATTTCGATCTAATTCAGGAACGATGAAGTCAGCTGATTCGCCTACCCTTTGCGATCAGCGTCAACAGAATCGCGGGTTGAATGCTTCCGTTTGTGTTCATAACACATGAGTTATTGTTTCAACGCCGCTGTTCTCGCATAACCAGCAGGTTACTGTGTCCCGCCAGTACTGTCAAAAAACAAACACTTTTGTGTGTCGTCGGCGTTTTTTATATATTTCATCTCATATTCCTGAACTCTAAAACTTTTTTGTAATTTAAATTCTCCAAATATTGTCAAATCTCTGAATTTCCAAATATTAAAATTTCTAGTTTTGCAATTTTCCAAATCTCTAAAGTTTCAAGTTCATAAGCACCTAAATCCTTAAATTTTAAATGTCCAAATATCTAAATCTCTAAGTTTTCAAATTTCTAAAAATTTGCTTAAATTAGCAAGTCCTTAATTTCCAAATTCCTGAATATTCAAATCCCTATATTCTAAATTTCTAATATTTTTAAGTCCCAAATGCCAAAATACCTAAATTGTCAAGTTCTCAAAAATCTGCAAATTCCTACATCTCCAAGATTTCAAGTTTCCAAGTTCCCAAATCCCTAAATGTTTAAATTGTCTAATTTCCAAATTTCCAAATTTCTAAATCCCCAAATCCCTAAGTCCTCAAATCTCTCAACTCCAAAACTTCCAGCTCCCCAAATACCCAACTTCAAATTCCCAAATTTCTGAACCCAAAAATTTGCACCTTCCTAAATCACTGATCTACTAAAGCACCTAAACGAAATTGCCATTTCGTGCATTCCGTTGATTGAAACGAGAAATACGCGAATGGAGTCACAATTGTGACAATCCATTGTTTCCACTTGACATTTCCATTGTTTTCGCCTGTTCGGTTTTACACCTCTGCGTACGCAGCGCAATAAATTGATCTCTGCGAGATAGTTGTTAAGTAGCTAATGGAACAATAAACGCCAAGAGGCGACGAAATTTACGGTTTCAAAATGGTCGGATGCAACGATTCGCGGTACGGTCAGTTCTTATGTAAGTGCTCATTGTTTCGACAGCTCGTCGGATGAAAGGTAAACGGATTTTAATGGATTCGCCCGAGATCGATACTAAAACTGACGGCAGTTTGTGATTTCAAGCTGTCTGAATTAAGAAAACGCGACCGATTGTTCACTCGATTCTTACCGGAGAAATAAACAATGCGCGAGGGTCGTTTGAAACAGACTGTGACTCGATACAGTACTTTTTTGGTGTGACTCATACTTCGTGTTCGAATATTTCACCGAAAGTATTTTAATCGTTCATTAATTTTGATCGGTATAAAAGTTTACATATTAAACGCAAGTGTATCAAAATTAAAGAAGCAACTGAAGAAAATGAAGATGGCATTAAATTAAGAATGTTTAATATCGCAATAAATAAAGTTGCAGGAGTTTGTAATTATATTAAATGAATACTTTCACTGCCATAAACATAGTAATAAAATTTAAAAACCATAGACCGTACGGTTAATATGATGTACGATAAGGTTGGTATAATTTAAGCAAAATAAATTTTATGGAAGTTAAGTAGCAGTATTCAACAAATCCGCATTAAGCAGCCGCAATGAACACTGTAATCAACTACCTTTTTTGTTCAATGAAATTTTCGAGCAATTTCATAATAAAGTATGTCTGTAATACGATCATTTTTCATTTTAATGTGTTTCTTCCGCTAATCGGTGTAACCATTCGAAATAACTGTGATCTATAGGTAGGTTGTACTCGCTGTACCGGATAATCGTAAGAGGATCGTAAAAGATTAAATTTAAACAAGCCCGAGTAGATGTACGAAACTCTTTCTTTTTCAAACCGTAACGAGACCAATATAGCATTACCGGGAAACAGATTAATTATAATCGTACGTCTTGACAGTGGAGCATCACCGAGAAAACTATAAATAAAAGGTGAACGACCTAAGGTCCCGTGAAAATTATTCGGACTATTAATGTTCTTGCATCAATGTAGTCAACATCTTGACGATCACATATTGTACCAAATCGATGATCCTTTAATTTTAACACGTTCACTACTCAATTCACGGCTATTTGGAAATTCGTCTAATACATATTAATTCTCTTTTAATTAAATTATGCAAGATGATACGTAGTGTTGATCAAATTCGCGCGATGATATAACGCGAGGTGACATCATCCACGGTAATATAACGCGAGGCGACGCCATACACGGCGATATAACGCGAAACGATGTAACATGTGGCGATATAACGCGAGACGATGTAACGCGTGGCGATATAACGCGAGACGATCTAATCCATAGCGATATAATGCGTGACTATGTAACGCGCGGCAATGTAACACGCGGCGATATAACCCATAATGATGTAACGCGTGGCGTTATAACTTGCAGTGATATAACGCGTGACGACCTAACCTATGGCGATATAATATGTGACGACGTAATATACTGCAACTAACGCATGACGATATAATATGTAATGATCTAGTTTATGTAGATATAACACGTGGCGATGTAATGTGTACAGATAATGTGTAGCGATAGAATATGTAACGATGTAACACTTCATGTTCAGCAGAAAATTTGCAATTCGTGATCGTATTCGACGATCAAAGATGATGAGATCGGCGTTATTATGCGTGAAAGTTCTTATAGAAATGGCAAGATAACGAGAAAGTACAATAGCATAATAAAACTATTTAAAATAGTATTTAGAATTATATCTGATTTGCAGCGCTAGTCACTGACAACGCCCAAAGTAATTAAAACTTTAACTCTCGAATGTGTATAAATAATTCTTCGTACATGACATATGTTTGGTTCCGAAATGAAAAATGATATACGTTAAAATGAAAAGAACAAGGTATAATAAGTGATTAGGGCAATGTGCCTACGAGAAATATCGGCAATAGGATCGGGCGTAGCAAAAATTTTGCCAAAACGAAAATATAGGCAGTTACGTCGTATAAAATCACGTGCATCGATATTACATTTTGTAAGTGCAATGATGAGTATACGCGGTTGCCCTTGGATAAGATCCAAAATAGTTCCGGCACCTTACTTCGAAGCAGCTTCATACTAAAATACCAACTGCGTACTTAATACCTAATTATACTTGCTCGATGCGTAAGATAAGATATAACAGGGAAATAAAATCATGCGGTTGAATATGCTTTTTATACGTGTGCACGATTGTCACGAGGGATTTCGACCTTGTTCAAAAATCACCCAGAGATTTACCGTATCCGCTCGTTTCCCTTTAATCTCGCGCCATTGTTTTGTTAACCCGAATACTATGATGTGCAGAATGAAATATACGAGTTTCTGCGAGAGTGTTTCATGTCAGTTTGACGGCCAACACCGGGGATATTTGTTCTCGATAGAGTTTAAATTTGTATTACTCGAACTGACCGAATTATGTAGTTTTAAAAGTATTTACGTACACCTGTTATCATTTACGAATCATTCACTGAATCGACCGAGTTTCGATGGATTTTGTTAAACAGCGAAAACGCGATGTTACATAATGCGGAATGAGTTAGCTTCAAAATTAATGGTTTAATCTTTTATTACTTTGAAAAAGAATGTATGATCTTTAGGCATGAACGAAGAATGAAATTGATAAGAATAAAACACTGACCTCTTCTCATTCGAAACAGCTACCAAAACACGTTTCCGTGCGAAAGGCATTATGTCCACTTGCCCAAATGATGAAAATTTCTCGACCAGCTGAAATGAAATTTTAGTTAAAGAACAAAAATTAACATTTCATTAACGTATAAATTCTCGTTGAGATGTACCTGTGTCGTATTCATCGTTGGTGATTTTAATCTCACGTGAAGCCACTCTGGTTTCGAGTACAGTGGATCCTCTGCGTCAAGTTTCTGAAACGTTCAAGCTTTAAGTTGAAGTACTAGCTTAAACAATGTAAAACTTTATTCGGTAATTCTTATTTACCATACAAATTTCATTGCATCTTGATATATTTATAGAATTTACGAAATCTTTTACACCGCTCAATAATTCTGAATGCGTTATTCCCCTTTCTACTAAACCACTGAAACAATTAAGGCTTATTTATTGAACAAACTAGTTACTTAATTAACGGTAATCGTATAATGTCAACAGACCTTCCATATTTTTTTAAACTAAACACGGATCCCACTTTTATAAAAATGAATCCGGCAATGAAAGAATCCCACCCAGCATTGTGATAATTGCATGCAACTGGAAATTATTGAAAATAGAAAGAATGCAGTAATAAACAGATGTCTCATTCATTTAACGAAAAATTACTTACCTGAAGATGTATATTTCAAATTCACTGTTGGTGAATTTAATGTCAAAAATTTTCCTGCACTGGATGTAAAAAATTCGTATATAAAATTTAACGAGCTCTGTTTCCAATTTACTGGAAAGAAAAATTAATTGTAATACATGTATCAATTTCAACAAATGACTTTCTTTACCTTCGTCGATATGTAGTCTTCGCAATTCGATACTCAGGAACTTTGTATCATATATTTGTGGAAATATGGAGTGTATATTACGTTTAAATTCAGTATATTGGGCTGCGGAAAATATGAATTTCAATTATTTGACCGTTTAAAGCTACATTTAACAGCATTTATTCCATACCTGGCAATGGTTTGTAAAATTGTTGATAAGTAAACATCAAATCAAAAAGTATGTTATGACCAATTATTGGTTTCTTTGAAGAACAGAGCAGTTTGAATACTTTAGAAAAACCTATGTATGAATCTAAAAGTACTTGCTCCGAGTCATCATTATTTTCCTTTTCAATATCATGGCTTGATGACACTTTTTTAAGAGTTATCTGAAATTTTTAAAAAACGTGCTGTACATTTTTAATTACATTTGAACATCAACAATAAACAGCAATGTATACATACTGTTTTATACCCCGGTATTATGTGAATATTATCATAACTCTCTCTTAATGTTTCTTGAATCACATATTGTACTAAAGGATTGTTAACTTCTAGTTTATAGACAAAATCACATGAGTTATTAAATATCCAATTCTGAATTTTATTCATACATTCCTTAAAATTGGTTTCATCATCGTACGATAAATGATTCAACTTATGTGTTAAACTACTCTTTATGTATTGCTTGAAAGACTTTTCATCTGGCTCATTAAGGTATGGTATTCCATGATTCATAAGCTAGAAATCATCGCTCCTGTTAATATTTCATCTTGCTCTTTATTTTTATCGGTACCATAGTTTTATAACATACCTTATTAAAATCAAAATTATGCCTGCGCAGGAACTCTAATGCATCCACTTGCCATGTTAATTGCTTATTTTTAAGTGGCAGTGGCCGTGGCAATAAATAAAAAGTGAAGCAGTCTGCATTGTAAAGATTCATATCAATATCATGGTGAAAAACTGTGATGCCATACTGTATTATTGTGAAGTTTTCAATAGTGTCTTTTAGTTTCTGATAACGGACGTCCAAAGAATCAAAAAGACTGAAATAAAATAATGCAAACACTTAGTAATACAGTCATATTTGTGATATTTAAGAAAAACTAACCTATATTTCACTTCAGTGTCCGATCTTATACCCGTTAATTCTGTGTCAATGGCAATAAAGGATCCATTCTTTACAAGTTTCTCTAATTGCAGATAAACTTCATTGAAATTTTCATCCAAAACTTCATTCATATTAAATGTTACTTTCAAATATACACTGTAACCTAACCTCAAATTATATATCACATGTATGTAGCCTTACTTATGGGAAACAATTATGTAATTTATTTTATAATAATGGTATATTACTTTAATTACATTTAATATTTTTTATTTAGAATCTTATTTATGAACTATGAGTATCAACAATTTCTAGCCGACTATATTTCGTGCTAAGGGTCTGTTTAGAACACGGTCATATGTGTAATGTATATGAACTAATAATGGGCATTTGTGTTCGTGAAGGCGGGATGTACAAACATACAAGTAACATGCACTTGTAGACAAAATACTGGAAAACTTTAAAAGCTTAATCGTAAGGTTTATTCTCCAAAAGCTTAACCTCCAAATAATCAAATTCGCTATACTGAATGAGTATTTGTTCGTTTAATTTAAACACACCTTAACATTGCGTATTAAGACGTTACCACACCGTGAAACTTCTCGTGACTTGAAGTTATCAGTCAGTCAATCGAACATCTTAATTATTAAATTTATTACACTTACTTGTACTTCTTGTTTTTATTTTCTTAAATTACATGAAATTAACTCGACATCAATCACTACTATACAAATAATTGCAAAATTCTAATCGATTAACGATTATATAAAACAAAACAAGTAACTCAATGGTTTTATTAATCTATTTTACGCCTTTAAACGAAAGACTTTTAAAGCAGCCGCTCATTTTCTCTTTTATGATTGATAAATTCTTCTTCAAGTAGCAACTAATTGAACAAACTAATTAACTTTCTCACACGTGTCAAATTGTAATCTATCATCCAAATCGTCTTCTATCTATCGTTTAAAATATTTTCAACTAAAAACGACAATTATTTGAAAATATATTATACGCCAACTACTTTCACTTCGTTCGAAAATCGACGTTCTCTTTTCTAATTCTTTAAAAAAATTTTCTACGATTTATTGCTAATTCGACAAAACATTTATCGTTTGTTTCAACAGTGAAATTGCAACGACATCGAACAGTAAGGTTCCTGTCGAAGAAAATTATCATTATATCTACACTTGCATTCGACAATTACAGTTATTAGACAAGAGCGAACAGTTTTTGCATAATTTGATCGTTGCCATGTAAAACCAAAGTGAATGAGCCGGTGCCGTTTCGGCTGGAAGCCGCATCAGCGAACAAGCAAGTGAACGTTTCCGCAGTTGAAAGATCTTTCTTTTAATCCAGAAACAACTCTCTCCCTGGCAATGAACCCACCGGTATCGTGCTAGTGTATCCACGGCCACGAAACCGGCCAGTTCGGCCTTCTGATCCTTTCGATTCAGTTGTAAAACGCGTCAAGCATCATCGCTGGAACCACAACTTCTCCATCAAAGTTTCAGCAATGTTCTTCAGGTTCGCGATTTTCGTCGGTCTCACTTCCGTCGTCGCGACCATCATTTATCTCACTCCTATACCAGGTTAGTCAAATTATCTCTGCTAATTATTTACCCGTTTATTTCCCGCGTTCGTGTTTCTGAACACGATTGCATCTGACATTTAAAATGCCTTGTGAAATGTTTTTATTTTGATGACACGTCGAATGTGCCAGTGTAAGTGGACTTATGGTGTAAGACGCGTTAAAGTTACCGTTTCAAAAAGCATATTTTTCGGAATTGAATGCACACAGTGACGATACAGATTTGTACCGAATGACATAGTATATGGGTTTGATCTGCGCAAGTGTGACAGGCCATATTTCATTTTGGATTGCAGATAAAGATTTTAAAGAAAAATGACGAATGTCATGGA
Source organism: Megachile lagopoda (assembly GCA_036983795.1). Lineage (NCBI taxonomy): Eukaryota > Metazoa > Arthropoda > Insecta > Hymenoptera > Megachilidae > Megachile > Megachile lagopoda. The sequence goes on from CM072800.1 coordinate 12,076,093, forward strand.
ACAGCTATATTTTTGTACACAGTTACATCATTTTTTAAATGGACATTTGACATTTTTTTAAATTTGTTCTATGTCAAGTTAATATAAAGATCTTTCGTGCTCGTTTTAAAAATACGATGAATTTTTATATTTGTTTTTTATACTATTAGTGTAACAGTGTGTGAAGTTTTTTCTTGTTAGTGTTATTAATTATTCGATTATGTAAAATTCGAGATATCGCTTATAGATGGCTGTCATAGCGTAAAGTGTGTTGGTAAGAATATTACGGTCGCATATGTAACATTATAATTGTAATTATCTAACGTTTCATAACAATATTATTTGATTTATCCTTTTTGCTGTTATGAGCTATTATGAATGGGAATACTTAAATGATAATCAAAAACTAAACACATCTATGATAAAATACTTCTTATTGCAAACAAAATTTAACGAAATAAATTATTTTGTTAAAAATTATTTGAGAATTTCGAATTTTCTGAATTTCAGGGCTCGAACATTTGTTGTGAATGTTTGTTGACAACATGTCAGAGTTATCGACCGAGGTGTTTATTAAAATTTTCAAATTTCGCAAAGAACAATTGTTTTGTACTCACAAATGGCTCGAACTGTTTGATAAATCCTGAAATCTTGTAACAGTACTAAAGCTATATTTGATCGATGCATGTTTCAAAGGAAGAACTTGTCGATGTGAACGACCTGAAAGGTTGCATACCTTTTACCTCCGCTCGATCATCATGCACAAAAAGTAATATTATCATCATCATTGAACCGTTATACATACCAGATGCCATTCAACTATCATATCTTCTCCATGGTTATTCTTGACTGCCCCATCCATTCTTACAAGACTTACAGTACAATCAAACGACGATTCTTGCAAATTCTTTCACGCACGAGGTACTCAGCTTCTTCAATCAAGCAAAGATTTCCTATTCAAGTGTCTTCCTTTTTGTCGTCGTCTTTATTCAAGCGAATGGCAACACACAATAGCTGTAAATATCCCTGTCTTCATCGAAATATTTGCCTTTGAACGAAAGTTTAACGTGAAAGCGCAGCATATTCTAGCATCCACGCGTAGAAACAACGCGACCACGCTTTCTTTCGTTTCTGTGACGTACCGCTTCCGCCATCGGTGGTGACGGGAGCCAAATATGTGTATTGCAAGCAGGTTCAAATGTAACTGGATACTTTTTACTGTCACTTAAAGAGGAAGCAATAACATTTGTAAATACACTTGAACCTGAACGAGATTTTCTTCGATTTTTTTCGTCGTTTCCCTAAAGCGCCATTTTCATTAGAGGCTACCCAGCAAGCTTCTCGCGGGTTCCTTCTGACAATCCTATAAATACCGTTGTAGGACTGTTACTTTAAAAGTTTACTCCAGGAAATTTCCTCTCGTTCAGGCTGAAGTATTGTCAACACGAAAGTGTTTTGTAAACGTAAAGTGTTTTCTAAAGACATCGTGGACGATATTCTTGAGTATTATAGCCAGCGACGAGAACTTGTTTTGCATTCCCATTTTCCCTTAAGGTAGCTACCGTTATGGAACGCGAGGACCTGTAGACTCTTTAGAATCATTAGGCTTCCCAGGGTTATAAAGAGTTCCTAAAATTTCTAACAGTCGTACAAACTAGGTATATTAACTTTTGAAAATTATTGTGGGTGACAGGATCTCCCAAATTGCCATATTTCCCTAGGGAAGTGAAATCTACCCAGAATGAAATATTGTTCCTTTTAAGCATTTTATGAAGTGAAACTTTTGTACCGGAATTGTCTTATATTTCTGGTATATTACTTGATGTTCGCAACACAGGATGCTAACGTTTTTACAATGTTTAGTTTAGGCGTTCGCGTGAAATTCTGTAATACTTTACTTTCTCCTTCGAGCAACAATATGCAGCATCGTGCAAGAATTTAACGAACCTGCAAGTTTCTTCTACTGCAACATGAACTCGCCCGGAAAGTACAAGGTATTCAATCAATGAAGTTGGGTAACAGATCTTGTTTCATCTTCGCTGAAGAAACTTTTTTTCCTAAGATGCTCTGTAGAGGACAATTGTAGAGGTGAGAATAGAAACTGACCGAGTAGAAACCAAACCAGTTTTACAGGCGTTAAGGAAAGTAATTCGTGGTGAATTGCGTAATTCGGTGAAAAAGAAAGTATCCTTTTTTCATCGAGGTACCAAACCGCAACGCGTTTGAAACTTTTAGGAGCATGCAACAATTTACATTGGCTGTGCATAAATAATAGCGTGAGATACTTCAGTGAAATTTGTTATGTACATCGCATCATTATTTCAATATTGATCGAGTTATGTAAAGCGATGGAGGATGATACAATATTTGTTGATATAATTGCATCTTTAATTGGATTGGAAAGGGAGCTCTATAAGACAAGTATTCGATATATTTTTTCTTGCTTAATCAGCACAGAATGTCAGGTTGGTAACTAAATTTTGCGATGTTTGCATTTTATTGAAATGCAGGAAACAGTAATTTTTGGACGAAGGGGTCATTCACCTCACAATTAAAATCCCTAAATTTCTGAATGTTAAAATCCTCAAATTTAAAAATTTAAAAAATTAAAATATTGTTAACTTGTCAAATTAAAAAATGTCCAAATCTCCAAATTTCTGAATTGAAAAATTCTCAAATTGCCAAATTTCGAACTCTTCCATTTTCCATATCATTCCTAAATTGGCAAATTACCGTATCATGAAATTTCCAAATTTCCAACTTCCTAAATCCTTACATTCAAAAATTTCCAACCTCTAAATCCCACTCTTTCAAATTTCCAATTTTTCACATAAAAATAAAATCAGATTACACGTTTATCGAGACTTTCTGGTCGAATTAAAGCTAATTGCAGGCGAAGGAAGTTTGGGGAGCAAAAAAACACGAAGCACTCGACGTAAAGGTGAAAGCGACAAAATGATTATTAAAACTCGAACACTCCTGAGCACTATCATTTTTTTTTTCTCTTTGCCAGTTAAATTGTAACAGACTTTACAGAATTTGCTTTTATTTCGTATATTTAAATTAATCATAATGACTTCAATTGACCTAGTGAAATCTAATATGCGTAAATACGAAGAACGATCGTATTGGATAGTTTTATATTTCATTTATCAGCTTTCTAGCACACTGAAATTAAACACTTAGTAGAAATAAAAAGAATTTTCTGCAAGTTATGGAGCTCGTATAGATTCTATACCCCGTGATCGAGTTTCACAAGTTTTCAACTTGCGAAATTGTGCTAATATCATGAATCATTATTAATTTATAATACCTATATAATTTTGCAACTTTAAAACCTTGAACTCAAAGCGATGATAATCTCTTAATTAGCAGTCTAATTTTTAGTGATTGAGTTTAAAATTAAAGTGTAATGAAAATTTGAAAGTGTACAACGATATTTTTTAGTCGATTCACCCTTTTTACACGAAAGAGTGACAAATTAACAGATCGTGACAAATTAGATTTCAGAAGTGGATCTTGCTTGATAAAATTTTGGAAAGCGTGATCTGGATCACTGACATTTTTAATTACTTAGTCTATTGCAATCAGTAATTACATTAAAATTTTCAAATTACGAGTTTTCTCCTGTTTTCACTCCAAAACGTCGTTTGAAGTCGAACTTAATAATATGGTAATATAATTATTTAGTAATTTCAATGGTTTTAACTTAACTTCTCTCAATTTTGTAATGAGAAAACAGTGCTGAAAATTGCATTCAGTAAAAATTATTTAGGTAGCATTAACAAATTAGAAATTTGTTGTGAGTTTACAAAAGAACTTTATAAAATAACTCGTGTTTCAATAATCTTTGCTATGACACTAGATTTGTAACCATATTCGCTGCACACATTTTGCTTTAAAACTACTCAAACTTTATAATAAAGAAATCGAACAGTTGTTGCAACGATTATTGATTTTAATGATACCCACTCAATTTGCAATAGTTAAATACTAAATTTTAATGAATAATCCTGAAAAGTGGAAAATTGAATAGCTAGCCTAATAGTTTCGGTCATCCACCTTCCTTAACTGATTACTGTAATCGTTGCAAAGTAAACATTCTCTTTTCTGCTTAACTACCGCATCCAACGAGCTCAAATACTTAGTCTATAAAGTATGGAGCATAAAAACATCGTATTTCCACTCCGATGTGCCGTGCATCTGAGCAGAAAGCTTTAATCGCAAATATTACTTACGCCAGTAGCAGTTAACAGGTTCGTAAAGTGGGTAACACTTCGGGCATCATAATGAAAATAGCCACATCAAGTGCGACGTATTTATGTTAACACTTAAATCAATAGGGATACAATTTTAAAGTTGTAAAGAGACATCTACAGAAGATAAGTCGTATAAGTGAAGCATAAAACAGAGTTATCGAAGACCGTATAATGTCTCATTTTTATTATAATGTCTCTATATAGGTGAGTAGATAATTGAAATTAGCTGTGTAACTTAGGGAGTTTATATTGAATCTTTAAATGGAAACCTGATTACGTTTTTGATTTACGTTGATTGTAAATGTACATCTGACAATATTATTTGTCATAAATATTTGTGACAAATAATGTCGTTTGTAATGTCAGGTATAACTACTACTGTTATCAGGTATTTATAACTTGCGCCTTGTGTTGAGTTTTTCCTAGAGAATTTAAGCATTAGAAAAAGATATTCCTTACAATATATGTGACGATACGCTCTTCTAAATAAAGTAATTTCTACTATGCAAATGAATACTCATTACGATAATAGTATTTCTATTATAATAATAATAGTGTAGAAAACTTAAAGCACGAATATTAAGATTAATCAATCATGTCCATAATGCGTGTAATCTGGTTTACTTTAACGAGTTATTGAGAACACCATCGTTCTATATTGGAAGTAAAGCGTTCGTGTACTTTTAATGTGGCGTACAGCGATGAGCATCGTTTCTCTAGGGAAAATGGCGATACAGAGGAGGAGACTTCACCATCGGTTTAAACGCGTTTAAATTTATGAACTTTCTAATTTAGACATTTAGAGATGTCAAGGTTTTCAAATGCAGTTATTTACAAATGTTCAAATTTTCTAATTTACAAACTTTCGAATTAAGAAATTCAATTTTTAAATAACTTCAACTTAAAAAATCGAGTTCTCGGTATATTGGATTTTGGGAAATTCGTAGTTTCGAAATTTTCAAATCTATCGTATTTGATTTTCTAAAATTGCACTGATTGTGAGAAGTTCACCCTTCTAAAGCTTGCTCCCGAGTGTACGTGAAAGTATAAAGTATGCAATATGACCGGAGTCTCCAGTATCAAGATAAGATTCTTCTATTACTGTTACCACACAGTGCTATTGAACATTTCATCTAATATTTGTTGGTATCAGTATCGAATATACCAGATACGTGGTATGTTAATTATTACTTCAAGTGTGCACGCGTTCCTTTTCTCCGTAAAGGTCAACACATATCTGCGTGTATGTAGAAAGCGTTGTTCGAATTGAAACGTGCAAAATGTTCGGAGGGAACGGCACACGTTCTCCAACCAGAGAAAACAAACGACCCCCTCGAAGTTGATCTCCCGTTGAACATCAGTGAAAGCGAAATCTCCCGGTTCCTCCACCCTCTTCGCCTCATTCGAGCGAGGAAGACGCGAGCACACGAATCGACCGATCGAAAAGAGACGGTCAGCAAAAGATGAAAGCGTGTGTGTGCAGTCTTGCGCGAGATTCGAACAAGTCTGAATGCCAAGATACACACGAGATCATGGAGAGTACGTGGACGAGCCCTGTAGGCAACTTTCACTAGCAGTTTCGCCGTCTCTGACACATATTCCGATCAAAATGGCCACACTGTCTTGAACCGAAGGTACGCGATGTCGGCAACCGTCAACGGAACCGGTCGTCCTCGCGATTTCGAGAAAAACGGAAGCTCGCGAAATGCAACGGAGAAAGAAAGAGAGGACAGAGGATGGAAGATCAGACAGAGAGGGAGAAAGGTTACCTCCAGTTCTGGCAACGAAATTTCGGCCAAAACTATCGGCCAGTCGTTAACGGGAACCGCGACACAGTGCTTTGCTTCTTATCGTTCTGTGTACACGTGCACGATACGCATCGGTGTAGTGAAATTGATTTCTCTTTTCTGATCGTCGATCATCCTCGTCTCGTTTCATCCTCGTCTCGTCTTTTCTCTTCGTTCGCTTTTCATCACGATCGTTCGGATCTTGAAGACTTTCCAGAGTTAACTTCGACGCGGAAGCTTCACGGAGAACAACTTTTAATCGATTATTGATAAGTTTGATAAATAAGTGTCCGATAGGAATGATATGGTCATATGGAGATACTCGAAGATTCTTGAGATAGTTTATGTTTGATGAAGTCTTTTATTTGTTCTAAGGTGTTAACTCTTTGTTGCATTGTATTGCGAATGTTTTAAAATAATGCATCACACTCGAATATGTTAAAAAGTAATATACTATATGTAAACATACCGTAAAATACTGCGCAGTTTTTGCAAACTGCATATATGAATATTATTAAAATTATCAACGTTTCTTATCTATTTTCCTTATGTAATTTTTGTTTCATGTTCATGCTACAAAATTATTTCTTAGTAGAACACTTTAAGAGTGAAAACTTAATATTTTTTGAAACTTTGAACATATTTATCTTTGAATCAAACGTGTTAATACACTATGAAAAAATAATAATTAATAGTTAGAGTCTCTGTCAGACAAAATCAACAAAGTTACAGTTACACGTATGTACTTTCCTATTATTCAAATTTACATTTTCATAAGTTCCTTTTAAGAAAATTTGTAAGAACGGAAATATTTGTTTACGACAATTTACTATTATCTTCTGATTTACTATTAACTTTCAAGAGACCAAAGGGTATTTTTAAACAAAATTGGAAAAGTAACGTAACGTAAAGTAATGTAACGAAGGGTTAATGCTTACGTAAAGTTGAAGATGCAAATACGAAAATATTTGTCTCCGCATTCATTCACAATTCTGTCGCCATAATTAACGAACTATCGATCAAACTTGTTATACGTCGATGCTTGTCTTTGTTTCATTCACAAGGCTTCCCGATCATTATTTCACGGAAACGGCGTTGTTTGAAAAGAAAAATCTACGAGTTCCTCTGCTCATACGTTCATAAAAGAACAAATAATGTTTCTTGCCCGAGGTTGAACCCTATTTCCTTCGTTCAACAGGACGGAACGTATATTATGCAAGATTTAATTATACCAGTTCACTCGATTTAAATTTTCTTGAAGAACCTGCTGAAAATCAAGTTGTCTATAATTCATTGAACTGAAATCGTTCGGTATTTTTTATCAATAGAAAGGCTGTAGATACAGATTGTTCGATAGCCAGATTTTCAATCTTATTTCAGTAAAATCGTTGAGCATTTATGAAAGATTATGTATATTTTCAAACTTTGAAATTCTCAAGTTTTTAAATCTTGAAATCTCAAATTCTCAGGTCTTTCAGTCTTCAAATTTCCAAATTTTTAAGCTTTTAAATATTCAAACTTCCAAATTCGAACATTTCCAAATGTCTAAATTTGTAAATTCTCAAACTTCCAGATCTCTAAACTTCCAAGTACTCAAATTTCCAAATTCTCCAACTTCCAGATCTCTAAATCCCCAAATTCTCAAATTTATAAATTTCTAAATCTTCAAATTCTCATATTTCTAAATCTCCAAATCCCCAAACACTCAAATTTCCTAATTCTCCAACTTCCAGATCTCCAAATTTCCAAATTCTCGAACTCCCAAATTTCTAAATTCCCAAATTCTCATATTTCTAAATTTCTATATCCCCAAATTCTCATATTTCTAAATCTCTAAATCCCCAAATACTCAAATTTCCAAATTCCTGAACCCCAGATCTCGAAATTCCCAGGTACACAAAATTCCAAAATTCTCGAACTCCCAAATCTCACAATTCCCAAATTCCCAAATTTTCCAATTTTTAAATTCCCAAATTCTCATATTTCCAACTCCCAAAATTCCCAAATTCCACAAATCCATAACCCAACTCCCAAACTTCCAATGTTCAAAATCCCAAAACCGTCGTAATCCTCAAATTCCCAAGTCTGCAACATCATAACCCTACCCCAAGTACCAAAGTTTCGAAATCTCCAAATTGTCACCCACCTGCACGAAGTACTTTCCAACTCAGTTCCTTTCACTCGAGAAAAACAAACATCGCAAAAATTGGATCACTTCTTTTCCACACGGCCGAATCAGGCTCCTGAAAGAAAAAGATTTTAATGGTGGTCGTCGGTGACCCATTCGAGGTAACCAGGAGGTGTCTCGCGTTCCGCAGCAGGAAAGAACATGCAGGAGAAAGGGAAAGGGAAAGAAGACAGTTTCGATCCTGAAAACGAAATTCGGCTGGTCAGTTGTTCACGAGAAAGCGAAACGGTGTTTACGAGTTACGTGTGCCGCCTTCAGGTTCGAACGAACGTGATGCAATCATCACGGCGCTTCTTTATCATCGTTTACTCTGTCGCTTCTTCCTTTTGCTTTCTTTCAGAGCATCCTCAGATCTTCCACTTTCTAATTCCATTTCCATTTTCTTTGTGCGTATGTAAATCGAACGCAAAATGATCATCGAAGCATTTCCCATTTTCGAAATTTCATCCCAGTTTACGTTCAGAGTTTAACAAGACGAGGTAATGGACATGTATTGGATATACTAAAAATGTTGAGAATGTGATCGGTTTTGAAATTCGTTTTTATCGAGATTGTTGGTTGTTTTACAAGTGCAATTTTCTTGCGGTACTCGTTTCGAAGTGTCACAGTGTTAATTATGATTAGCACCGGTGTTTTATTAAAGTTGCTCCGGATTGTCGTGACTTCGGTGGCAGATATAATCCTGGGGCTCGACACGTGATCCGATCACGCTATCCCAGATAAATTACGTCAAGATTATGCAAGTTTTTACGTAATGATAATGCACTGGTTCGATGGAGAACTATTAGATGATTTTCGTGCGTCACCCTGAGATTATTTAACAGAGTGTACCGCAATCCGATTCAAGACACTCCCAGGAAAATGAGAGCTCTTTGAATTATGTTACGTATTGTATTGAGGAAACCGGTTGTTTGGAAATTTCTCTTTTTCCACCGTGTTAAATGTTACCTTTCTTTTCTATGGGGCAAACGTGCGCTGCAAACTGACTCGAATACCAAGCGAGTCAGGAATCACGTTTTTCTTAGCACAAGTGTAAACATCTTCATATCGCTAATTGTCAATGATCAGTCGTTTAGAATTTCAAGTATTAACCTTGTATTTTTAAGTACACTGTATCGAGTGTAATGCTAACTTAATTTCTAATAAGTTTGCCTTCATACTTTCACGATCATCGGTTATTTACAAGTGAAATACTTAGTAAAATCATTTAGTATTCAAAAAAACTCGCTCTTTATGGAAAAAGGTGAAAGCTTCCACATGTGCGTGTTACAGTAGCCAACATAACATTGAATAGATATCAGAGGTATTTGTAAGTTGTTCCACTAGTGAGAATCAGCCATTTTATAGTAGGAATATCGATCAAACCTCTTTAATTATATATTATCATTTTCATCAAACTCTGAGCTTCAAAATGATACATATGAGCTATTTTGTGGTACCTTTGTGTTAGAATTTGTTTCTTCGAAATTGTTCATTGTTGCAACTAGCAATTTTGTATTAATCCATTGAAAATCAGCATGATTTTCATTTGCAATTTCTTTTTAGTCAAATTATATTATTGTTCTTTATATTTGCAGATAAGAAAAAGTCTTTCAGGGACTTTTATTTACTACTTTCTTACTTAGGTCCTACAATTTGATAAAGTTTGAAAAAATTTAAGGTAATTCTTGTTTAAATCATAGAAGCTTGTTTTGTTGACTTTTCATTTTCTTTTAATTGTCACATTTTTGTACCATGATGAAAAGTAAGTTTCTTTGCACACAACGCTCGAATTATTTATAACAAACTTTTTGTTCTTTCCCGTACAATCTCGTGAAGAAAGCAGAATCCGTTTCTGACATTACATTTTTCTTCCGTCTGTAACAGGTTAAAAATATCAAGCATCTACAAAAACGGATGGAGGCATAAACCCATATATCATAAGAGGCATTTTATAACACATTTTATCTCACCAAAGCGTGTCAGACTTTCTCCGTGTCGAAATCGAGCATAGGAAATTTACCAGTAGCCTAATAATGTGGGATTATAGTGAAATTATTTGTATCAACATCTGTTTACACATTGATGTTGCATAGTCGTGACTTTCATCTTTGTTCGAATCGATGATTATTCCTTTCGCTTTTTTGTCCCTATCTCGAAATTAACTTTCACCCCGCTGACATCACATTTCTTCCACTCGTATCGATTTATCATCGTCGTTTAAATGCCCATAAGCCGTTCCCATTATTCACGAATAGCTTTCTATCGTCGCTGCCCTTAATCATCTAACCTTTTCTGTTTCGTTGACGACACAGAGGATATACGAAATCAATGACTCTCGGAAGTCTCAGCAACTGAACGTTGCTTCGGAGATTTTCCGAGATTCCTCGCATACGTATTATCGGAATGCAGTCTCCATTTGTTATCTTTGTATAACAAACACGGTAGGCAATGCGATCCCTCAAGAGCTCACACTGCGCCATGACACTTGTCACCTACGGTCTACGTTTTCTCGTCGTCGTCTGTGTGATCGCGGCTGCGGCGACATTTTTACACGTTAACAATTACAGGCCCAGTAAGTTTACCATCGCATTACATCGACAGTATCTTTGGTAATTATATACTGCAAGGTTTACCTCCTTTCAGATACTTTGATACGAAGATTAGTCTTCCTAGTAATTTTCAGTATATTCGACTTCTGTTCTATTACTTTTATTATATTTTTGTTCTATTACTTTTATCTATTGCTTTTATTTTATTATACATTTTATATTAAAGCAATTCTGTACAAAAACGCTTGTTCTTTTTACTGTGAGTTCTATCACCTTACATCGCACGCGTTGTCACGCGTTAGATCACTTCCTGTTACATCGCTACATATTTTATCATGCATTAGATCAATAGTTTACGCTTCTAGGCTTATGAATTACTACCTGTATTACTACGAATTGCATCGTCACGTTGTAGATCACTTTCTGATACATTTCTGCGTGTTTTATTATCACGTATTAGATCACTATTTGTTACGTTGCTATATCCTTATGAATTAGATCACTACCTGTTGTACTGCTACGCGTTATTTCGTCACGCATTGCATTACTATGCATTATATCATCACACGTCAGAATACTACAGATTACATCATCATCGGTTAGACTGTTACGTTCGGTTATACGATATGTACGTTTTGTTTCATTAAATATCGTCACTCGTTGCACCGTTACGTGTTGCTACACATTATACTATTGTACAACTATACACGACAATCTTTAACATCAAGGTCATAAAAATGGAGGTTCATCTTATCGTATATAATTACTACGGATGTTTATACATTTATGATAAATAAAATTTGATCAATTATAAACGTTATGAACAAATGCAACACATCTCTCTATCCGGAAGATACTTTGCAGACTTTTATATATCATGAATACGTAAACATCCACAGACTAATTACTTAACCGTTAACCAGAACTCTTGGTTTGCACGGTTTCCTCAATGTATCTTCATTCCAGATGAAACGTTGGAATTAAGTATATATGCTCAGAAAAAATTAATTTTCTTCTTTTATAGAACAAATATTTCTCTCCTGCGATCGACCATGCCATCATTTGGACTGGCCTATGATTTGTCGACTGAAACTCACCCTGGAAGTGTTCCAGTCGCTCAGCAAGTACGTGTAATTATAAAAAGATATTAAATTGCATCAAGTTTAGTTGTACGTATTAAAGAACGTAACGATTTAGGTATTACTATCGGTCGAGTAAGCGTAAATAACCGTTATGCAATTTCTTGACCCGCTGAAACACGGAAATGACTGTCCGCGATAGAGTGATTTAATTCGCGTTTAATATCAACGAGGGTTCTTCGCTTATAATTTTTCCAATTCATTCTTGTGCATAGATCATGCGGTGATTGCCCGCAGAATCAGACTGCATGTTTGCATAATCATTGCGTAACTGCGGATGGACAGAGACGAGGAATCCTGACAGCTAACCGTCAGTTACCTGGACCTACTATACAGGTAATGTTATCTTCGCCGATGATGAGCACATTAGGTGCCGTTGAACAGCTGACGGATAATGTCGTATATGGTGCTTGCCGCTTTATGAGGATATAGAGAGATTGAGATGGAGACTAAACTTTCACATTTTTCAATTTTTCGAGTATTAAAACTCCATTTTGTAATTTTTCAACTCTCAAATTTCTAAATTTTTCTATTTTCAAGTTTCAGAATGTTCAAGGTTCTAGATCTAAACATTTTCAAGTTTGTAAATTTCTAAATTGTCAAGTTTCCAATTCTCAGATTTTCTAATTCTCAAATTTTCCAAATATCAAGGTTTCAATTCTCAGATTTTCTAATTCTCAAAGTTCCAATTCTCAAATTTTCTGATTCCCAAATTTTCCAATCCTCAAATTTCCAATTCTCAAATTTCCTAATTCTCAAATTTTCTAATTCTCAAGGTCCCAATTCTCAAATTTTCCAATTCTCAAAGTTCCAATTCTCAAATTTTCCAAATCTTAAGTTTCCATATCTTAACTTTCCAGTTCTCAAATCACCTAACTCTGAAGTTTCCAATTCTCAAATCTCCTAATTCTCAAATTCCCTAATTCCCAAATTGTCCATCTCTCAAATTTCCAACTTTTCCAGTCCCCAAATGTCAAATAACAAAACTTAAAACTTTAATAATCCCAAAATTTGGAACCTTGGGTCCAGAAATATAGAACCAAAGAAATATAAAATTTACAAACTTACAAAGAACCGTAATACCTCTACAATATAAAAATTAAATTTCCCAACTTCCAAATTTAAGAATCTAGATTTGTACATTACCATGTATATACAACAAAATTGATAATAAGACTTTATTTAAAACCAGTAGATTAAAGATTAGTACCTAACAACTACAAACGCAGACTTCCCTTAAGTGCACTCAGTACGTACTGTAGAAACTCTTATCTGAAACAGTAGACGATAACCGTTAATGGCACTAGGACTGTAAAGAAACAAACACCTTTTACTGCAACATGTTTGACACACATAGATAACGTACTCTAAGAAAACAAAACTGCAGAACAAGTTACTGCAGTCAGCAATATTTGTTTCAGCAATGTACCTGTGTAATTGTACACCGTTCAGAAACAGGTTTTCTTTGCAGGTTTGTGAAAACGACATCTTGGTGATCGACGTAATAAATCGACTTCCGGGTAAAGCAGCTGCAATGCATTGGCGGGGTCAATCGCAGGTCGAGTCACCATTTATGGACGGCGCACCTCTCATCACTCAATGTCCTATACCGAGCTATACCACTTTCCAGTACAAGTTTCGTGCATCCGTGGCTGGGACTCACCTTTGGCATGCTCATGCTGGTAATGAGACATTTGCAATTGTCAACGTTTATCTCTGTTACGTCTATTCTTATTTGTATGAAAAAAAGAAAGCTTGAACGTATAAGACAAGAAGTATTTATTTTTAATAATTTATCTTTATTACTTCTATTCTTATTTGTGTACAATGGCGGACAAAGAAGGCTTGAAACGTAAACGACACAAGAAATTACTATAATGTTACAAGACAAAACTATATTTTACAAGAGTAATGCATTCTTCATGAATTTGTAATATTTTTCATGGACATATGACGTTGACAACAAGTATTTCTTTCTAATAATTTATTTTTGTTACTTTTATTCTGATTCGTGTACAAAGGCGGTCAAAGAAGGCTTGAAACGTAAACGACACGAGAAATCACCATAATTTTACAAGACAGAACTGTATTTTACAAGAGTAAAGTATTCTTCATAAATATATAATATTCTTCATAAGATGACGTCGACAATAAGTATTTCTTTCTAATAATTTATTTCTATTACTTCTATTCTTATCTGTGTTCAATGGCGGACAAAAGAAACCTTGATACGTAAACGACATGTGAAATTACCATAATTTTGCAAGACAGAACTATATTTTACAAAAATAATGCATTCTTCATGAATTTGTAATATTTTTCATGGACATATGACGTTGACAACAAGTATTTCTTTCTAATAATTTATTTCTATTACTTCTATTCTTATCTGTGTACAATGGCGGACAAAAGAAACCTTGATACGTAAACGACATGTGAAATCTCCATAATTTTGTAAAACAGAACATTTTACAAGAGTAACGAATTCTTTGTAAATATGTAATTTTTTTCATAAACGTATAACATCGACAAGTATTTGTAGCAATATTAATAGTTGTGAATTGTCAAACCTTAACACGTTTAATCACATAATAACAAATGAAACATCTTTGAAACGTGTAATAGTACACATTGGATTTGAAGGTATTAATTCTGCAGTATTTGAGTCGATTAAAAGAGAACATACAGCGAATACCATACGTTGAACCATGGCAGAAATAATAAAAATAATAAGGTTACTGATAATTAGCGAGTTACAATACAAATAACGCACTTTTTAACTCTCAAAGATAACACCCTGTTGAAGATGAAATAAGTAAACATTAGGTATCTTAGAATTTGCTGAAAGTTCAAATGGTGGAATAATTAGCACTTGCATGCTGTGAGAGTCGACAATGAATACGTCAAATATATGTATACGCTATTCTACATCGTCACCATCAGTTAAATCACTATTATATTACCAAATATATGACCACGTTATACTCAATTGAAAATTAAATCGAAAATTATTTTTATTAACAAGATCCGAAACATAAATAATGCATTTCCTGCGACATCGTCAGCTTACTCTAATAATTTTCGCTTAATAATCACTCAGGCGCAATCGGTGAAAGCGCATCATAAATCATGAAATAGAAAAGAAAATGTCTCAAAAGAATTACACGTCGTATCCTGTCTAGGTCAAGTCTAACAGGTCGGTGTTTCAAGAATCATCGTTTTTTGTTTTCGATTTGTTCGCTCTTCAGAATGAGAGAGCGAGCCAATAAGAAACTAGCTAACGAGTGAATTCAAAGAACGTTGCTCCTATTATCGAGGTAAAAGCGTGTCTACTATCGAGGCAGTAGGTCAACATTCCAAGCCATAATCTTATCACCATTATAGAGTATAAATCGTTTTCCAGGTGCTGACGTCACCAACGGAATTTTTGGCGCGTTGATCGTGAAACAGGCGGACATAAAAGACCCGCATCGGTCTTTGTACGACATCGACGACTCGAATCACGTAGTATTGGTTAGCCAGTGGCAACATTCTGCAGAAATCACGTTCACCGAAGGCCACGCGAAACCAGCGATTCTTTTGATCAATGGCAGGGGACGTCAACCAAATGGGCCAAATGTGCCCTATACAACGTTCACAGTTGTTCCAGGACGTCGTCATAGGTTTCGTATTGCGAATGCTGGTGGTGCTGGATCATGTCCAATAACCATTTCCGTCGATGCCCATCCTCTGCTGTTGATTGCCCTAGATGGTCAGCCAGTGGAACCGCGACAAGTTACATCGATTACTCTGGCTAAAGGTGAGTCTGAGTATGTTGATGGATTGAGGATACACCGGGAAAGTTGGAATAGATTTATGAATTTGTTAACTCGGTAATTTAGTAATTTGATGGTTTACAGGTTTAGGATTTTAGGAACTTACAGATGTAGAAATTTTCGATTTTTATATTTCGCTAAACTTGCATATTTTCAGAGGTTAGTATTTGGAAATGTTTTTTAGATGTCCATATAGGTAGGAATATCAGATTTTCACTTCATTATGATGCATCGAAATTAAACTTAGGGTACCTAACTTGCTCCAAACAATAAAGAATTCCATTTAGACCAATACTCATATAATAACCACAACTTAATACACCATAATATACCTTAATACCATAAAATGTCCGATTGAATCTAGAGCATTTCACTTTATTCTACAGGCGAAAGAGCCGACATCGTTCTAAAAGCGAATAAACGTGTCGCTTCCTACTGGATGAACGTACACACGTCCAAGGAATGCGGAACGAGTCCCATAAACGGAGCCGCGATTTTGAGCTATAAGGGAAGTACGATGGAAAGTCCATTATCATCGACGGAAGCAATTGATGATCCGGAAATTGAAGAGACGAGCCGGGTAACAATGACGACCAATCCCGCGGAAAAATGTGAAAACCCGGAGAATCTATGCGTGACGGAGATACAAGCTTTGCGGAAGATCCCCAGCGTTCTCGCTAAACCGAGAACCGACGTCACTATTCGCTTGCCTATTAATTACAAGTTCCAGGCAAATGACTTCGTGGGTAAGTGACCGATATGTGGAAGAATCAACCATGCGGAAAATACGGAAGTAGATAATCATTTCGTGAACCTGGCCCGTAATTAAATGGGTGATTTGTGAGACCTTAATATCTGACTTATTATTTTATTCTTTAATTTAATACTACGCTGTGCTATCGAAAGATAAACACTGCTAGTAATATTTACGTTCATCTGTTCGATATTGAATATCTTCTGTATTTCTGATGAAATCTAGTAAAACACTGAATCATACTAAAGTTGAAAATAAAAGTAACGATATGTAGGTCGAATATCTTTCTTTCGTAGAATTTCTGATGGAATCTAATAAACACTGAATCATACTAAAGTTGAAAATAAAAGTAACGGTATGTAGGTTGAATTTTCTTTCTTTCGTAGAATTTCTAACGAAATCTAATAAAATATCACACTAATATTAAAAATAAAAGTATGTAGGTTGAATGGATTTCTTTCGTAAAATTTTTAAATTTAATAAAGGTCCAAATCACATCAGTAACATTGAAAATAAAAATAACAGTAATGGTTCAAGGGATTTTCGTGTCTCGTAAAGACACTTTCATGTTCTTGATTTCAGTTAATGGAGCAGAGACGAGGATTTTGAACGTTAATAACGTCACGTTCACGTATCCATCGTCGCCCTTGTTGACTCAAGGCGTCGACGTTGCTGAAGAAAGTTTGTGCTCTTTTTCGTCCGATGACGAAGACGTTCGCAATGAAAATAACGAAACTACGTCGTTGACGTCCCGACGCTGCCGTGACGGTGACGGTATTGTTCCAGATACGTGCGAATGTGTGCACGTGAGATATATACCGCTTGATTCGACCGTCGAGATCATTTTGCTAGATCAAGGTAATAAACTTCAGATACAGTGATTGATCGACAATAAAATTTAAGATTATTGCAATGCGAATTTCACTTTAGTCTGTCAAGACATAGAAACTCTATTGCTTTTTCTTTAAAAATAGGGATAATACACTTTTCGATCTTCAAACATTTAATGATTCAATTTTCGATCTTCAAACCTATTCGAATTGAGTAAAAATGATGACACTCTAATTTTCTCAGGAGACAAGTATTGACTCGTACGCGTAATACATGAGTATCCTGACGAAACGGGACGTGAAATTAGATTTCCAATTAACATGGCGGTAAATATGCTCGCGTAATTCGCAACACGCGCTTTCACATCCTGTATCGGCGATCATCAAAGAGAACGCGACTGAATTCAAACATCCCTGATGAACTTCCATTCATCGGGGAACGAGTAATCGTCGGGATAAACATCGCTCCCAATTAACCTACATTTCGATTACATTCGTGAAAAAAGTACTGCAGAAACTTGCAATCGATATCGTTGCGAAATATCTTGCAAACATTCGTAGAAAAGAAAAAGGGGGCGAATTCGTAGGAGTCGTAGCCTTGAATTAAGAACCTTGATCTACATTGCTGTTAGTTGCGGAGGCTGGAAATATTGATCGTCATTTCCGAGACTTGTTTTTCCATCAACTTGTAGCTTAAATTTCTTTCTCATAAATATTCCTTGCAACGAAGTTAATCGAGAACTGCAGATATACTTCACAGTTATGCAACTTCATATTTATTCCTTTGAAAGATCGATTTCAATTTCGAATATCTTCTTTCGTGTTTCAGGTGGTCTGGACGATCTGGTTTACCATCTGCACGGATACAATTTCTACATAGTTGGAGCAAGGAAATTCGGTCGAAGCGTGTCCTTGCAAGAGTTGAAGAGCTTGGACGACAAAGGACAATTGTTCACTCGAAATCTTGATTGCACAGTGGCCAAAGATACCGTCGTCGTGCCGAAATTTGGTGCTGTTGCCATTCGATTCAAAGCTAACAATCCAGGTAAATCGATAGCAAATATCTTTCAATATAGCAATCATTCGGATCTTCTACTTTTCAAGTTAATCATTTAAATCTTTTACCTTCTGTCATTTATTCAGATCCTCCATCTTTTGTCATTCGTTCTTTTATCTTCTGCTACTTAAATTGTAAATGATAACGAAAGACCATTAATTAAATTCCATATCTTGGTTATCATCTACCATTCAAATAATTTCACTTAACGTTTCTGCTAATTATTCAGGTTATTGGATGCTACGAGATGAACATTCCGCGTTTTGGACTCGCGGTTTGGACGTGATTCTTCAGGTTGGTGAAAACAGCGACATGACGCCTGCTCCACAGGACTTCCCCAAGTGCGGATCTTTCGTCGGACCTGACTACTTTCTAATATAGACTGCTAATTGGTTAAGAATCGAAATGTATATAGTTGTAAATAGGCATAAACGAAGTGAAAGCGTGTTAGACGACTGGGAAAAAGACTTTATATATTTTATTTTTATTTCTTATTAAATAAAGAAAACGCTTGTTGTATTACTCTAATGCTTCTGTCAGTTTCGTATTTCAATTGATCTGGGTATTCGACTTGATCGACAATTTTTAGGATATTAAGCTCGATAACAGACTGTTTATCTGCTTCTTCTTCTCTTACGAATAAATGTTTTTGTACTGATCTGTACATGTTCATTTCACTTTCTCCGATTTTGTAAACGAGAAACTTCCTTCAGATTTCCAAACAATCAAGTTTCAAACTTTCTCAATTTTCAAATTTTTCGTTTCCTAAATTTTTTAATACCCAACTTCCCAAATCTCCAAATTCCTCTAAAAACGGCAAGCAAACAAAGAAAGGTTGGTGACGCTGTTCATTTCGACAGCAACGTCAAGTTCCTCGAATGTCGGTTCCCTTCCAGCCATATAACCGTCATTGCGAAAAAGCTCGATGTTGTCGTGAATTGGCAGGAATCAGGCTGGTGCACAGCCTCCACAGTGATGTCCTGTCTGGTCGGTCTTTATTCGCAGTTTCTGACTCTGCTCTGTGTACCCCACGAGATCCTCTTTCTCCAGCACAAGGTCTTCCGAGAGTATGCGAAAATCACCGTCGGACCCGACTTCATCCACACTCTGCCGTCTTTCTTAATCCTGACCTCGGTCGCGATGGTTTTGTGGAGAAATCCACCCTCCTGTAATAGCGTGGCCCACGTGACAACCTCGACGATTCTCTACAAGGCTCTTCAAGTACTCGAGTTTCGTGCTTAGCGATGTTTATGCGTTATTAAGTCTGTGTCTGTGTTTGCGAAGGTTTTAGTTAGCTGGGTGGTCGTAGTTACCGTTCTGTGGCTTTGGCTGATCCTTCAGAGGCTACTTTATTGTTGTGTCTGGACGTTTTGGAGTTATGTGAGTAATGACATTACTTCGTGCAATTTAAACGATATTCGATAGGAAGATGACTTAACGAAGATTTTGCTGATTACAATTAATTCTTGGACGGCGAATTGTCAAAAATTTTCACAGGAGTCCGAGTATCGAGAAGTTTCATATCAATGGTGGCAACGAATTTGGTCCACGTATTATCCTTCACCGTTACAACCGCCTGTCATGTCAGCTGGGTTCATCAGCTGGATCATCTCTATGTTAATCGCAACTACCACTTTAGGATGTGCAATTTCTTCGAACAGAGTGTGGAATTTTATATTGGATTCTTTAGCTGGATTAAAGGAGATGGTCGTATCGATGAAGTGCTCCACAGACTCTTATTTAAGAAGGTTGTTATTGAATTGTGTTTTTCTAGCAATAAGATCCATTGGTTTCTTCTACTTTCATATACAAGATGTCTCATTTAACTGTAATCCCTGAGTATCTGTTATAATTTTGAAAATACTAAAACTTTCATACGTAACCTCAACGTGGCCAATGTATATTACAATATATGTATAATACAGCATATATTATAGTGTCGGGCTTTCGATATAATCTGACCTTTTAAGTATTGATCAGTTCTTCGTTAACGAGTAATTTGCAACGATATATTATCAAATTTTCTTCCTACGTACAGGGTCCACTTAAACGTAATCATCAAAATATCTGCTTTAATAGTCATAACGTAAAAAATATTTAATGTGCAATTTGGATGGAAACAAAGAATGTATTCGTGTTAATAGGTTTCGTGCAATAAGACGTAAACATATTTAATGTCTGGGGAGTCAGAGGTCACTTTAAGATCATATCAGTGTAGATTTTTAAACGCATTTGAATAACATTATCACAAATATTGTAATGAAAGATCCACGATTTCTTAGTTCAAAGGTAACTCAAGGTCACAGTATACTAATTCGTCAAATTTGTTTCGTGATCATCTACAATGTTATATGATCAAAGTTAGTGCTATTTAAAACAGTGCAGTTTAAAACAACCAAGGTGACCTCAGTTTTTTTTATAGAAAATAATACTTTCTTGACATTTTTTTATTACTACTCGTAACCAACCGAAATCAATCTCTGTTGCAACATTTTTTTAGTGGATCATGCAGTTCCTAAAAAATCGTGGGGATCTTTAGATCATTCTTTAGGCGAACCATCCTCCTGAACCATTTTGTACAAAATTTATTTCATCTGACACCTGTGTATTTCGTAATGAATTTAGAACGCTATCGCAATCACAATGGGCGGAAGAGGAAGCTATAAAGTTGAAGAGTGCAGCACGACACGACAGCGAGGCAAGTTCCATATGCGACGAATGTCGATCAGAACTGTCCAGTGAGATAACTCATCCACCACAAGAGGTGCACCCAATATCCTACGGGACGAATTGGTTGCCGAGGCCGACTTTCTCCGGTCACAAAGACCCCCAGAAGAAGGTGTCGATGAAGTCGTTGCACACGGTGGCGGTGGTGAACGACATGCAGGACTCCGACGAGTCGGTTATTAGACAACTGCGACACAAACGTGGCTGTCACACTGTGATACCGAGCAATTCGAGCGACCAATCGAGCGGCTGCTGAGGAACACGCGAAGCGACCATGAAGCGAACGCTGAACGATGCTGTTTCATGATCAACAGCGGGGACGCGATTTTCTTTTCGGTTTCAATTCGGTCGGTTTTCTGAGTCATCGTTGCTCGTACGGTCTGAAAACTTTAATCGCAACACGCGACTTTCGCGATTAATGACGGATAGTTGAGATATCGCGGTCCGTTTATGACAATATCGCGTGTTCGAATGTGTTTCGACGAATTGTCGAAGACGGAATAACCTTGCCGAACAGATACTTCTGCGAAACGATGCATCGATTAACAGATACGATTGACCGCTGTACACGGGTATTTTTAATTCGTGTACACGTAGGCGGGTGCACGATGAAAGATACGAGGACAATTGATTTCAAAGCTCGAAGACGTTAGAGGGAATTATTAGAGTCACGAAAGGGAAAAATTGAGAACGTTTGAAAACCGGCCAGGACCTCTTTTATAATGGAATCCATGTTCGTTTAACGCGGACAGAGCATGTGCAAAATTATACACTAAATGTGGATAATTGATGAGTGTTTTAAATAGAACGATTAAATTTCAAGGTTTTATGGAAGCGTGTAGATAGGACATTATCTTGACTTCCTGTCTGTGCTGGAACGTAGGTTCAAGGATATAGGTAGAACAATCTAGATATAAAACTTATAGATTATTATATTATACTGTATCTTAAATATTGTATTGTACTCTAACAATTATACTCTTGCGTATTTTTCCAGACGTGTGTTGATTCAAAATTTCCTTGTGAAATCTTAGTGAGTCAACTTACAGCGCGTTATATCATCACTCGCTATATTGCAGCGTACTATGTCGCTGTGTGTCAAATAGCGACCATTTTGCATCATATCACTTGCCATTTTATAGCGTCCAAACTTTCAATCATATTATCACGCTCTATATTGCAGCGTGTTATATCGCCGAGTGCCATATTGTTCATGCTATGTCACCGCAATAGTATGTTGCGCCATATTGCAACATACTATTTTACAACGCCATTTCATACCGTATCAAATCTCAACGCGCCGAATTACAACGCGTCATATTGCCACGCAGCGTGTAATATCGCCGCGCACCGTATTGCAACATGTTGTGTCACCGTGCGCCAAATCGCACTGCGCAGTTTCGCAACGCATCATATCGCCACGCGTCATTTCACATTGTGTCGATTCTCAACGCGTCAAATCTTCACGTGCCATTTCATAGCGTGTCATATCGCCACGCGTCATTTCGTATACTAGATCCCAACGTGTCCAATAACAATTCATAATATCGCTAAGCGATATCATAGCGCTATACCGCCAATGTAATTGTGCAATATAACTACGCGGAAGTATTATCACAAAAAAGAATAAAATCCCCGTACACCCTCGGGACTCTTCACTTCCTCGTTCCCAATTAGAAGCGATCGATGAAAGGACTAGGAATGGTAATTGTGGCCTTTCGTTCGCATAATCTCAGGGTCGCCACACGTCATTGGAATTCTATCATTCAACGAGACACCGTTCTCGCCACCCACCCTAGCGTTGATTATATGCCGAAGCAAAAAAGCATCGAGGCCCCTACATCCTCTAACATAATTTGGTTTCATTCTCTGGAAGGGGTGATCCCAGCAGCGCATGCGTTCACTAGGGGTAACACTCCCAGTCCTGATGCGGAGCATTATTTTGTAACGACATCCCTTGTGAGGTAGGTCGACGTGATACCGCTATTAACAATCTGACACGCAATACAGAATCGTTCAAGCCGGAAGTGCAGTATCGGTGTTTCCACAACACGTTATTAACGGGATTTTGGAAATTTGCGTTCGGTTAATCGAGACTGGGTTTCGAGACACCTCGTGGCTCTTGCCGCTCGATCATCGGGCGTGAGCGCACTATTTCGTCATTCTTCGAGGATACGGATAATCCTGAAGATCATTTGAAGAACCACGTGCACAATCAGGAAAATACCCGGACATTCCTCAACTAGCAAGGTGAGATGCATTTGATATTTGTGGTAGGTGATTTTTTTCTTAGTACCTCGACTACCGGTGTCACGTTTCGTCTACCATTACTGTTTATACTCCTCTTGTTTACTCTAGTGGATATCAAGTGAAATTTAAACATTCATCACTTTGAACCCCTATTTTCAATATAGTTGACTCTCGTTATATAGCCGCCTTTGAATAAATTTTTACTTCACTAGTATACTACCAGTAGTATATTACCACTATATTTCTGCACGCGTACTATCAGCCTTGGATTACCACAGATTATTTTACTACGCATATCACAATTGCATGATTACAGGTTATACTTGACGCATAAGATTACTACGCATTACATTGCCACGTATTAGATCGCTACTCGTTCTATCACCACGTGTACGATATATAGTTTTCCATTGTATCACCACAAATTGTATATCCATGTGCTGTATTTCTACGTATTCAATTTCTACTCGTATTTTATTTCTGCAAGTCGTATTCCCAAGCGTTTTATTTCTACAAGTTGTACTTCCAAGCGTTTTATTTCTATAGGTTGTTCCAAGCGTTGTATCATCGCGTATTTTGTATTCCCATGTGTTGTACCCTATATATTATGTTACCACATGTTATTCCACCATCTACAGAGATCCATAAAGACTAAAGACATAAGACTAAAAGTCAGTAACCTTCAGCCCACGTAATATTTCGCCAATTTCAAGAACTATTCCCATAGTCTAATTAGTAACTATAATTCTACCTCTTGAAACAAAAAAGTCCTCGTTAGAGTCCTATAATCTTAATACATCTTCCGTTATATCGTTCATTTAATAATGAAATACTAAGTCACGGACGAAGAGTCGTATTTCTTTCATTTTGAATATAGGATTGTTTGTCAACAAATTACCAAAGCGGGTCGATGTAACGTAACAAAACGTAATTGAAGTAAGAAATTGCGGCGATTTAGCAGTCCACGTGTACGCCGTAACGTAACACAAAGTACACTATTGATTTTACGCTCAGCATCCGTAGCGCGCGCACCAGTGTTTGTACACAAGCGAGACATGTGTGCGTACACGCGTGTGGCCAAGTTAGGATCGCATACTAACACGTGAATGTATAGGAGATCGGAAACATGCAGGTACGCGAGTGAACACACGTGCACCCGGAAGCCGACACGTGCTCCGTATTTCTCTTTCTTTTCCCTTCTAACCAGTTCTGCCTTGCTCCTTCTCGCGAAGTGTGCTTCTGAATTGGATGTGCGATAATAAGGGCAGCGGGACGCGTGTATATATCGTACCGGAAGGGTTGCAAAGCAGGGAAGTTTTTCATTGAGAGAAAGAGGACTGGTTTTCGGGTAAGAATCACCCTTTGACCTTACAGTACAAAGAGTGCAGTTGGAGCCATTCAAACCGGTCTTGACTAAATATTGATTTTTTATTATTTAAGGATTTTTTAAAAGTACTACTATTGTGCACTTTGTTATAAATATACCCAAGAACTCCGTAACGAGCTACTAGTTCATTACGAACTACTTATTTTGAGTGTATTTATTTTTGAATAATACTTTTGATAAACCAAGATCTTTGGTACTAATTTTGTGGACAAAATGGAGTAAATAATTTATTGGAAAAAGATAACACATCAGTAGAGTTGGAAAATCAAATTAATTATTTGGTTGAAATTTAATTATTCGTTGTTTAATCCCACAATTCTATTAAATACGATAATACTGTTTTATTTAATGTTCTTGACTCTAATATACTCTGTTATGTACGGTCGAAAAATTAATTAATTTCAAGCTATTAAGTAAAATACGTTTCCCGTCAGTCGACCTGGCCCATTCAGATTATTCTTTTCGTGTGCACAATGACTTTGTAATTAGGTAAGGATTAATTAAAATAATGGTTACCATAAAATGTGCGGCAGTAATTGAAACTGTAAATTTTATGTACACATTGCCGATGTAATTGTGTGTGGCACGCAATCGGATCGACGATAATTAAATCTCTTATTTACTTGCAATGCGCTTTCAACGATTTCAACCAAGGCCAACGAAAGGTTTTACGTCGATATTTCTACGATGATGAGCAAATAATTGGACAAGAGTCATTACACGGTTCCACAGCCCACCGATTTTAATTATTAATCTCCACAGGAGCGTTAAACAATTAAAACCGTCTGTCACGAAGCTATTTAATTAAAAAAGCAGACAAAATTTTTGCTGCAAATTTTTTGAGGAAAGTACTGAAATAGCATCTCATCGATGATCGACGTAATATTATAAGTAGGAACATTTTTTTATTTAAAACGTTTTTAAATTTACCATAGCTTGTAAAAATTAATGTAGCATAAAACATTAGATACTTATCGATATTTCGCATTTTCAAACACTGATCGTGGAGAAAAGGATGTAAAAGAAGATCATAAAGGCTTCCATTTTTAAAACAAGGATAAATAAAAATTTATTGTTGCCGGAAGGGATAAATTGGTCATAGAATACGTTTGTGATATTGCCTTAGTAATTTGCAATTCTCGGAACCGCGTTACAGTTAACAGCGAATGGGAGCTTCTTTATTTATTCATTTGGTGATAAACATCGTTCTGTGTTGAATGATAACAACACGAATGGTCATTAACTTCCCGGGAAACAGTAACTGTACTTTCTTATGTCGTTTATTTAGTTTATAAAGGGGTTGCATAGCAAACCCATGATATTGTATTGCACTTATGTAGATGTTACTGCAACGCTGATCCATATTTATATATCAATCCTTGTATATTTCAAATTCAGTCATTTATAATTTGTTTTAGACTCAAAATTATAGTACTGGAAATTTATTGATGTATTTGTCATTAGGACTCTAACTTTCAAAATTTTTAGTTTTGGAATTTTTGAAGTTACTGATTTAGAAATATTTCAATTTTGAATTTCTTATTTAAAAATTTACTAATTTAGAAATATTTCAATTTTGAATTTCTTATTTAAAAATTTACTAATTTAGAAATATTTCAATTTTAAATTTGTAAATTTCTGTTTCTAAATTTCTAAATTTCTAAATTTCTAAATTTCTAAATTTCTAAATTTCTAAATTTCTAAATTTCTAAATTTCTAAATTTCTAAATTTCTAAATTCTAAATTTCTAAATTTCCAAATCTCTGAATTTCAAGTTCCAAGTTACCAAATTTCTAAACATGAAAATTTGAAAATAAAAAATTTGGAAGTTTGAATATTCGGAAACTTGAAATTTCTAAGTTTCAAAGTTTCTAAATTTTGAAGAATTCTAAATTCCAAGTTCCAAATTAAAAAATCTGAAAATTTAAAACATTAAGAACGTGAAAAAATAAAAAATTTGTAAATAAAAGAATTGAACAATAGTAACACGCTATAAACCACGCATTAAATCATCACTAATCAGATCTCCACGCGTTATATCAATAACAAAACCAATAAATTCCTCGAACACTCCAAACGAACCAAACTAAAATCACTCGTGATGGCTCTTAATTAATTACATCGATCGGTAACGTTGATTAATTTGTATGTAAACGACGAAGCTTTCCTATTCAATAATCTTTCTCATTATTTGCATGTCGCAAACATTTTGCGTGCCACATTGCTTAGCAGGGTCTTCCGTTTCGTGCAGGACACTTTTACGTAATCGTGGCTTAATTATGATCGATCGCGACCGATACGAAGGTCTTGAAGGTCATAGGGAAGGTCTTATGGTTATAGGAAACATGGCGGAAAAGATGTATTACTGGGGAGAAGAGAAGGATCACGTGGATCCGGATCAAGCTTTTATAGAGTTCAAAGCGAAGTCGGTCGCTGACAGGAAGAAGGATTACTCTTCTGGTTCGGTTCCAAAGATGCCCGCGTCTTCGCCTCAAGGTAGAGCAACGGAAGTCGGCAACCGAGAAGAGGATGCCGAACGAGGCGGATGGGACAATAAACTAGACTTCCTGTTCTCTTGCATCAGCGTGTCCGTCGGATTGGGCAACGTCTGGAGATTTCCGTATTTGTGTTACAAAAATGGCGGTGGTAAATATACGTTTCTCAATTTTAACGTTCAGAAAATGAATTCCTCATCTCGAAATTAGCCAATAAATTCTGCAATTTTATCCTCCTTTTCTGCAACTTGTCGCGATTAGTTGGTAACTACATTTCAATGTTGGAACTACATTGCAATGTAGAAAGCAACATTTGTTAAATATTCATATGTACACCGTATTCTTCTTTAAATATTACGATCTGTATTTCTTGCTGTTTCTTTCTGTGTACCATCGAGTACCGCTACTATTGTTAATTTCCAATTAACATGGAATCATAATTCCATGAATCCGCAGAAGATTCAATTATTTCAACATGAAATCCTTCACCCAAATTCCCACGATCCAACTGTTTGATCAATGATTCGTGACGATGAATCCATACAAAATTGAGGGACATGGCAGCTGCGACCATCGAGGATAATTAATTTTTGACCATGAGCATAGTCACGTACATGGGTGATCATGTATTCAAATTTCATCGTCCATGTCGACTAATTAAAGTAGATGATATGCATTGTGATCGATCGATAGTTATATCGTGTACAGCGAGTTGTGTGCAGTGATTCAATTTTCATGGAACAATTCCAGGTGTGTTTCTCATTACTTATGGAATCGCCATGGTGTTTTGTGGAATACCGATTTTCTTCCAAGAAGTGGCTATTGGACAATATCTTGGTTCTGGAGGGATGACGCTCGTGGGACAATTATGTCCTCTCTTACAAGGTAAAATTAAATACAACATTGTTTCATATCGTTTTCGTAAGTGAAAATAAGGGATGTAATTTTTTATGGAACATCGAAGAAGATTAGAAATAATTTGTGTTATTTTTGTTTTTCTTCAGGTGTTGGATATGCTACCATGACGATTGTATTTTTCCTAGACGTATACTATTGTATAATTATCGCTTGGACACTTTTCTACCTCATAAGCACGTTCGTTAATATACATGGGGTACCCTGGAGAGGTTGTGGTTAGTGAAACAACAAAAAGAGATCAATGAATTTTATCAGTTTCTGCTGACTTCATACATTTTCAATTTTACAGGCAATTGGTGGAACACCAAAGACTGTTTTGCTGGTTCTGATGAACATTTCAGAGACATATTTCATTCAAATAGTACAAATGCAACTAATAATGTTACGTTGCATCATACGACACCCGTCGAAGAATATTGGGAGTAAGTACATTTGTATACATGTTGCTTCGAAAATTTGAAATTTTTCAGTCTTCAAATTTTACAAATTTTCTAAATTGCAAATTTGAAATTTTTTAATCTTTCGAATTCTTAAATTCTTGAGTTTTCACATCCTCAAATTTCTAAAGTTTCGAATTCTCAAATTTCCGAATTTCTATATTTTTAAATTTCCAAATTTTCGAATTCTCAAATTTCTGAATTTCTATATTTTCAAATTTCCAAATTTTCGAATTCTCAAATTTCTGAATTTCTATATTTTCAAATTTCCAAATTTTCGAATTCTCAAATTTCTGAATTTCTATATTTTCAAATTTCCAAATTTTCGAATTCTCAAATTTCCGAATTTCTATATTTTCAAATTTCCAAATTTTCGAATTCTCAAATTTCCGAATTTTCATATTTTCCAAGTCTCATGTTCCCAAATTTCTATAATCCCAAATTTCCAAATTCTCAAATTCCCAAATCTCTAAATTTCCATAACCCCAAATTTCGATTTTCTCTCTCCCATATTCCCGAATTTCTACAACCCCAAATTTCAACATTTCCGAATTCTCAAATCCCAATTATTCCCACAACTCCAACTGTATAAACCCTCAAATTCCGGAACTCCCAACTCAAAATTCCCCCACTACCTGTAAGCAGCATACTAACCCAATTCCCTCAAAATAACAAGGTCCCACTACAAAATCACTCAATGTTACAATACGAAAATAAAATAGATCTAAAACAATTGTACATATGATAAATCGTAGACGACGAGTTCTTGGGATCAGTTCCGGTATCGAAAGCATCGGTGGTGTACAATGGGAGCTGTTTGGTTGCCTAATCTTTGGTTGGCTGCTGGTCTACTTGATCATCCGACGTGGCCTTCATCAGAGCGGTAAGATCATCTGGTTTTCAGCCTTGTTCCCCTACGTGGTGCTTTTCATTCTTTTGGGAAGAGCGGTGACATTGGATGGCTCCTACGACGGTTTACTATACTACATCACGCCCAGATGGGATGAGCTGCTGTCACCAGGACCGTGGATTGATGGTGCCACGCAAATTTTCTTCGCTTACAGTATCGGTACTGGAGCTCTGCCTGCTTTGGGATCGTACAATAAGTTCCACCATAACTGCTACAAGTGAGTGGCAAACATATTGCATGAATTTGCGATGATGGAAGAATGAAGGAAAAGGGAACATTTGTATAAGTGGTCTTTTATATAATTTAGGTACTAGCTTATGGGGTGTCACTATTTAGGTATTAATTTATAGGGTGTCTTTCATATTATTTAGTGACATTATTAAAATTTTTAATAATTTTTTCTTGAACAGTTTTTCATATTATTTAAGTGTTAGTTTATGGGGTGTCTCTCATATTATTTAGGTACTAGTGAAATCATTATTAAAATTTTTAATAATTTTTTCTTGAACAGTTTTTCATATTACTTAGGTGTTAGTTTATGGGGTGTCTCTCATATTATTTAGGTACTAGTGAAATCATTATTAAAATTTTTAATAATTTTTTCTTGAACAGTTTTTCATATTATTTAGGTGTTAGTTTATGGGGTGTCTCTCATATTATTTAGGTACTAGTGAAATCGTCATTAAAATTTTGAACAATTCCTTGAACAGTTGCAATCAGTTAGAAAGTTCTGAAAAATCAGGTGCAAAGATATTAGGGCATTTCTCGAGTTTCAGTTACAAAGTGAAGACAATCAAATGTTCAAGATAATTATACAAAAAATAGCACATCTCTCCAATTTCAATAACCTTCAAATATATACAGTCGGAGATATCATTTTGAACAATTTTTTAGTATAATACATAGCTGTCCCTCGGCCATAGTTTCAAAGATATTTGCAAAATACTTCTCTTTTATATACAATTATCAAGTTTGATATTTTATTTGGTACTCTTGGTGTTAATATGAAGGATGTCTTTATAATTTATTTCAAACCTACTTAATAACGAATTAATTTTTGTAAGTAATAAGTCTTAACATTTTGCCATTTTTTTCTCAAAAGTTTTTGCAATTATAATGTTTATAGTTTTAGAGACTCTAAGATGGAGTGCATTACGCAAGAATTGCTAATTTTCTCTCTTTTCCAGAGACGCATTGATCACTTGCGTGGTGAACACATTAACTTGTCTGTTGGCCGGTTGCGTAACCTTCTCCATACTGGGTCACATCGCTTTGGAACAAGATACAGAAGTGTCGGAGGTCGTGAAAAGTGGACCAGGCCTCGTTTTCCTCACCTATCCGGAAGTGGTGCTCAAATTACCTGGCGCCTCGGTGTGGGCCATTATCTTCTTCGTTATGCTGCTCGTAAGGAACACTTAACTCGATCAAAGGAATGTACTCTGCTTTCTTTGTAATCGATAATACTGATCTGATAATGTACACTTTAGTTAGCTCGAATTTGATATCCTCGAAGTAGTGCTATATACTGCACAATGCGATATAGCGGTATATGTATATCACTGTGATATAACGCTGTGTCAATAGAATATTTACAATTCAGGAAATTTTGTTGCATATTTGAAAATCATGAAAATTTTACAATTTCTTTTAAGAAATTGCTAATTTTATGATATATGTACAATACAAAAATTCTCAAATGTAATTTTCAAGGAACTTTGTGTTTGGATATAAATGTAGATGCATTGTGAGAACTATCACTGAAGTGTGAACACATTAGAGTCCTAAGATATATAAGGTCTTTATATTAGCAATAAGAGATCTTTAATGACTGTGTTGACCTGAAAGGTTATCAATTGTTTTATAATTTGGTACCCCATATGATTTGTACAATGTAAAAAGTGTAAAAGTGAACCTACAGCAAGTTCGCAAATGTGTACTCAACCTTGTAATTAACACAAGGACTATCTGCCACAAAAGGCCTAATTTCACTTTTCTACCTTTTTTACTTGACAATTCAAATAACGCTTCAACTGAGCATCAAAAGATCAATGTGCAAGAGTACATAAGATTCAGATAATTTCGTTACTTTCTTATCAGACGATATAGAAAAACTTGTCTTGCAGATACTCGGAATCGACAGCGAATTCTGTATAGTGGAGTCCTTCATCACTGGTATGGTGGACAATTGGCCAGATCAGCTTCGTCCCCACAGAAAGAAGTTCACCATCGCGATCTGTCTTCTAATGTTCCTCCTGGGAATTCCTATGGTGACCCACGTTAGTATCAAAGTTCTAAAATAGACTACTTCGGAACTTTCTATTGAATTTTGATGTCCATAAGTCACATACGCAGTATATGTTAGAACCTCTATCGTATCACTATGCAGTAAAAAGACTATAACATAGACATTATTTTTGCTTTCGAATTGTAGGGAGGAGTGTACATATTCCAGTTAATGGACTTTTATTCGGCGAGTGGTATGTCGATTTTATGGGTTTGTTTTTTCCAAACGATCGCAATATCTTGGATCTTCGGCGCGAAGAAATTTTGCGACTGCATTCACCAAATGATGGGCATACGACTGAATAAATTCTGGTACATATGTTGGGTGGTGTTCGCGCCGATAATCATGGCTGTGAGTATTAATTGAATCTCGTCAAAATAAAAACAGTAAATGTTTCTTTGAAACATTGAAACATTTAACAAATAAATATTTGGATTAAATCTTCGCAAGTTATTATGCTTTCTACGTCAAGGCAAACAAATCGATGTGTGTAATGAAATTAATCCTGAAAGACCGTTGATGCGATATTTTTTCTTGCTGCGCAAATAACGGCGTGATCAATCAATTTTGACAAGATCGTTTTTTCCCGCGGTTGAGAGAAGTAGTGTAATTGTATCAATCTGTCTCTGTCTCCGGTATCGCACATTTACTGGACGGTATGATCGATACCCTTTATCGTACCTCTTTATAGTTTCTTTCGAAAAATGAGATCTGATAGAATCGATCGTGCTACATAAATTTAATTGTTGATCGTTCAAAAAATTAAAACAAATTATTATCATAGTCACTCGAATTTCAATCTTGAATTACTTCTTAATACAATATAATATCGAAACTATTATTAAAATACACATATAGTTTATTACGCAATATTACATCTTTTTTAACAAAATTAACTCTCAGATATTCTATTAAAAGACAGTATTAGATCAGAATTTCTTTTTTTGACCTTTGACATTTCCCAGTTTCTAATTCGAACTTAATTTAATTTGTATGTTTTAAAAATCGTATGATCATGTTTGATCTATTCCCATAGTTTCAGAGTTAATTTTATCAAACTTGTTTTAGTGTATTTGATTAATATTTTACAATCGAACCTTGATTGCTTTTTCCAGTTTATCTTCGTGTTCCAATGCGTTCAATACAAACCACTGACATATGGAAGTGACTACGAGTATCCAACATGGGCGGAAATTGTGGGTGTTTGTCTCAGTTTGTCATCCATGATTTGGATACCGGCCTATGCTCTCTATTACGTTATTATCACTCCAGGATCCATCAAAGAGGTGAAACATAAACAAATCCAATCATCACTTAACACACAACCGTTTCTAACTACATTTCTCAAGCTATTATTTAAATTATATTCGTAATTTATAATAATGCACAATTGGAATAAATGTAATTGTGGTAAAATACCACAATTTATAATGACGTATAATTGTGGTATTCTCTGCATGTTCATATATTACGTTATTATTACAATTTTTAAAAATATAATGCTACTCATAAACGATCAATAAATTTATAATTAATCAATCCTTTCAGTGCAAATAATTTTCATAAAAATATAATCTTCTTTCCAGAATATCCTGAAGGGTTTAAAACCAAACATAACGTCGCACGCAAAGTTACCAAAGGGAGAGAAATCAGCAGTGATACCAATGTCCGAAAGCAGTGCTGGACTGATCACCAAGAACAACAGCTTCCTAAGTCAGACATGATCGTTTCCCTGAACGATCTTCCAAACTGCGAATTGTAGATCGTAATTAAAGTAAGAGTAATATTTTTAACCGACATTAAGACGAGAAAGCAAAAAATTTCAATTGAAAACTGGATATCGTTACGGCACATTAATACTTGCGTGAAATTACAAGATGAAGTTAGAGAAAAATTAATAGTACACTGCGTAGTGAACAATTCTAGTTTTGGGATGATTATTGTATTTACAGAGACACATGAAAGAAGTTCTATATTTTTCTATAGCAACTTCCGTTTACGATGGACTTATACACGAGATTATTAACAGGAGAAACATTGTTTAATTGATAGACTTTCGAGCAAAAATGGACTGAAAAGCACTTGACATGTTGAGGATGTCTTTACAAAACCGATGCAACTGTAGTGTGCAATATGCATGGAGAAAATAGTAGACAAGTTTTATTTTGAACGAAAATTGCACGGTAAAAAGTTTGATCACGGTTTTCAATTGCACAAATTTTATTCGAAGCGTAGTTGCGCGGAGAAAAGAATCTTCCTAGTTAAATAGTAAAATAAAGTGTACCTCATAAAAAACCTATATTTGTAACGCATTTATCGTACACCAAGTTTAGGACAAAAACTGAGGAATGCGTGTACAAATTATGGTACTAATTAAACTTATTCAATGTTTGAACCCCTCGATGTGTAACTGTCAATCCTAAAATGGTTTCGAAACCGTTAGAACTACTAGAAACTTGATGTGACCATTCGTAAAATCAAATTTGATGTAAATTAAGAATGGAGAAGGTCAGGTGGAATTTAATATATAATATTTATGAAAACGATATTGAAATAATGAAAAAAACGGTCAAAAATAGATAAAAACAGATACACAGTATTTTTTATTCGAGACGATGTAATAGTTTTTCATACGAACGAATTTGAATGACCAATTAATATAATGTTAACGAATAAAACCTAAAGCTTTTTTTGTAACGATCCCGAGAAAAAAGACAGAAACGGTGAGATACGAGTGAAAAGTATTTTAATTCAGAGAAGTTGCGTGGAAACGAAAAATAGATACGAAATACTCAACCCCTTGCGCTATTTTGATGGGTCTCATGACGCACTCGTACTTCATGATCAATTTTACTCGAATACGCTTCAACTTGGAGTTCAGATCCAATTATTTGCATAGTCGATTGATACCAAATTGACATAACATTTCAACTTTCTTTGCTTTAATATTGTAGCTGTGATTAGTTCTGACTGACGCACCTGACTAAATCATAGAGCAAGGAGTTAATATATTGTCATGAAGATTAGCCGAATGTGTCAATGGGACTAAAGTTGATTCAGCATCTAACAATTTTCTTTCTATGAAATTTGCTAAACGAACGGCTTGTCTCGAGTCCTCGTTTCGCCTCGATTAATGCGTATTCGCCATATTTCGAGACCAAACGATCTGACCAAAAATCGATCACCCGCACACATTTTTTCACTTTCGTTACGAATTATTGGGAAAGATTTAAAACGAGAGAAATTACATCTATACATTTATTTTGTTTACCTGAAATCTATCAGAGTGGTCAAATGACAGTTTAAGTTTAATCCCTTGCACTACTTTGACGAGTCTGACGCACTCGTACTTCGTGATCAATTTTACTCAAATACGCTTCAATTTGGAGTTCAAGTCCAATTATTTGCATAGTCGATTGATACCAAATTGACATAACATTTCAACTTTCTTTGCTTTAATATTGTAGCTGTGATTAGTTCTGACTGACGCATCTGACAAATCATAGTGCAAGGGGTTTAGAATGTAATTCAATTGCTATAATCCTCGAAGATTCTAGGGATCCTAGGGATCTTAGGAACTCTAAATTTCATAAGATCTTTAGAGTTCCTAGAGACACTAGGAATCCAAGGGAATTTAACAATTCTGGGAATCTAAACTTTAGAAACCTTAGTGAAAAATCGGAAGATCCTAGGAAAACTAAGGTGATAATCTAGTCACTCTATGTCACTGAAGAGCTAGTGGAACTTGTGGAATCTGAATATTTGTGGTTGTACATGAAAATAGCAGACACAAAACAACTCGTTTTCACTTGGGGCCTAAATTAGCTCTTTTAAACAGGCCTAATATGTTTTCAGACTGTGTCAGAATTATTTACTGATTTTAGAAAATACACACAACTGCTATGCGTTGTTTCAACGAGTTGTAGAGTTGTTGCTGTTTGGACGATATTGAAGAGTGTCTAAAGGTTTTATCCAACGATTGTTTATATTGTATTATTGTATCGTTACGGTAGGAAGTAATTGCAGCAAGGAATTAAACGCGTTATAAACTCACAGTACTATTTAGAAGAATTATTTGCGAAGTTATCAAGGTTAAAAAACTGGATTTGTTGGATATAATTATAGTATTTCAACATACACAGAATGTACCAAAGAATGAAGTTTATATTGGAACAGTAAATATTTAATTTTGTAATTGATTATTAAATGCAATTTGAATCGATTCGATGAGCTTCGTTCAAGAAAATTAATTTTTAATTCTTCTTAGTACATGTATGTAATTGTCATGAGCGCTGTGTACACAACATTTTTCTGTCCCTATTTTTTGTTTTTTTTTTTTTTATTTATTCACCGAAACACGCAATATCTAATTTGGTTTAAAAGCTTCGTTACGGTACTAATTTGCTGATGTTACTTTTTATTAAATTGCAAGATACCATGAATCATGCTTCTCATTTACAAATTTTTGAAGTACAAGCACTCATTAAGTTAATATTATTAACTGTTAAAAAAGCAGGTGAATGTTATACTATCACCACAAATGAATGTCGCAGAAAAACATAGTCAAAGAAAGTGTTCAAAATACTAAAACAGCAAATGAAAAATTTTAACTGTAAAATGTTCTGTGTCATAAAATGAAGTCGTACTCTGAATAATTATCATTATAAGGTGGATAGTAGACATATTCATTTTCACTGTGGGATATAACGTGTTAATGAAAACATTTAACGAGAACCTCTCGGCCGCTCAAACTTATTGTAAATTTTAATCTCGAGCTGGTTCCACTGACACGGATAAAACTCCAATGTTTATAAAGTACCTACCTTATAATTTCTACTGAAACACGAGAATCAGATGTATTTCAATGAAATAATCAATAAATGCGTTAAAATTAAACGATGTATTTCATTAAAACCATTCCCTTTTTGATTATCTACATTCTGCTCACATTGCCGTGTAAAGTTTCGAGACACTCCGTGTTCTCGACAAAATAAGCTTGTCGATATAGTGTTATAATTTCATTAAAAATATTGCATCTACGTTAGATTAAAATAACATTACATAAATACATACATATGTTCTAAGATTGAAATTGCAACTATTAATTCGGGGTGTAGAAATAAAAAATTCTTGGCATTGGCAATATAGAGAAAGTTAAAGTACGTTTAGAATGTGGCGATTTTACACGTGATTATTACAACTCATGGCGATCTAACGCGTGATAGTGCAATTCACGGCCATCTAACGCGAGGCTTTATAGCAAGTGGCAATCTAATACGTAGTATTGCAACCCACCGTGACTTAACGCGTTACAATATAATACGTGGCGATATAACGTGTGGTAAGTTAATATTTGATATAGCAACCCATGGTGATGTGACGCGAGGTAATATAACGCGTGGCGATATAACGTGTGGTAACCTAATATTTAATATTGCAACCCATGGTGATTTGATGCGAGGTAATATAACGCGTGGCGATATAACGTGTGGTAATCTAATGTTTCATATTGCAACCCGTGGCGATCTGACGCGTGGCGATATAACGCGTGGTAAATCTAACATATGATTTTGCAGCCAGCGGCGATATAATGCGTGGCGATATAACAAATGGCAATATAACGCATCATATTGCAACGCACGGCGATTTAACGCGTTGCAATATACCACGTGGCGATGTAACGCGTGGAAATCTAATATATGCCATTGCAACCTTCGGCGATATAATAAATGGCAATCAAACGCATGATAGTTAATACGTGATATTGCATCGCACGGCGATATAACGCATGGTATTGCAACTCGTGCAGATTTCTGTATGCTGTGATAATGAATGCCACCAATGTTCAATATAGTAAGAGTACACTTATATATTAATACTTTTCCGTTACAAAATTATTATTTACATCAAGAATATTTTTATTCCGTCAAGAAAATTTGCAGGAGAACATATAAAGAATGTCTAAACACAATTAATTACTTTATAAATTAGAATAGCTTTTTGTAAAATAATATCTTGTGTAAAACTTTTCGTACCCGATAAGGACATTATATTTTCAGAATCCAAACACGTTGGAAATGAGCCACAGTATATCTACATATTTAAACGATATCCACGAAAATCTATTTCGGGGTTCATTAAATGTTGAATAATTGGTTCATAAGCAATCGCTCGTGTTATCGATAATTCCTGCAAGCACTCAGGATTACACTAACCGAAATGCGAACACTCTGTTTTACAAACAGTATGCTTTATCGCGCTTCGTAAAATGTCCAATTTATCAGAACACGCAATTGCATGAATAATCAGTTTCGCGCGAATGAATTCCGTACCGCGTACGACTGAGATTTATTTTGCAGTAGACGAAAAAAAATGAAGGCACAATGCTTGCAGCTGTACACGTTTTGTTCCGTGAAAAAAAAAGCAGCGAATCCCGCACTGGCAAATATTCGAGAAAGAAGATGAAACAACGGCACCGGAACGTGTTGATTGTACAGCCAGTAGGACCTTTGTGATAAAACTGATTCAATCGTGAATTCTGTACAGAATTTGCTGTATTCCTTTCTTTGCTCCTCTTTCCCTATCCGTTCACATTTGTTTCATTCTGGATCTCTCTAAATTTGCTCGTATCCGACACCGTTTCGACGTTTATTCGAAAAAATAATAGCCAATTTGGCAAATGAGAACGCCAACGAATTTCAAATTGAACATCGACATCGATGAAAATTACTACCCGCAAATTCGATTCGCGAACAAAAGGGTTTCGATTTCCGAGTGGAATGAAAATTAACTCCGTGAAAAACGGTATATACTTCACTCAAAAGTATTTAACCCTGAGAAGGCTAATGGGCAACACACGCTGAGATCACAAACAATAAGCAATTCAGACTTTCTCAACTTTCAGCCGGAATTTCATTTTTACAACCTCGGCAGCTTTCAACTTTAAGATCGCGTTAAATTTGGCTCTCGTGAACGCGTAAATTAAAACGTTCGCGAATAATGGCAATTTTAAGATTGAAGTAGAAATTTTCTTGTAATACATTGTAGACTGTAAGTTACGTTGAGAGTGTGATTTAATATTATAAAGCAAGGGGTTAAAAGAGATCGATCGGTCAAAAAAAGCTGCGACTAGTTTCTAAGGGTAGATTGGTTCGAGCGAGTAACCCCATTATTTCTATGCCAGTCGAATAAGGACTGCATAAAACTCGACTAATGGGTGAACGAAACTTACGAACAAAGGAAATTGACGCTGAATAGAGTGTTATTATCGATCCATTGTTCTATAAACGTGCAGTTTAACGAAAGAAGGTTTTGACGACTATAAAGAAGGTACGAATATGAATTTAGAGAATGTAAGACTTTGAAATTTTAACCGGATGAAGTATTCACAGTTTTAGAGAATTTTCGAGATATATTAATAGAATTTTTTAAGCGAATCATTTAGTATTGTACTTTAGTAAAATAAATTATACGAATATCCATAAATTTCGTTTATTCATTTGGAAATTAAATAATCGCCCGTCGTACTTAATCGGACGAATGAATAATTAATGGCATACAATGGAGTTAATAACAAGATAATTATTGAATATTGTAATTCGGGTAACTTTGATGAATATTTTCTGATAAAATAATAATGAATAATGAAATCTGTAATAATACTAAAATGGGGAGAGAAAAATACACGGTTGATTGCGATTCATGGAGCAGGACTCGAACATGGATCATTCACTTCGTTTGACTGACTTTTAATGAGATTTATTAATGGTATTAATAGCTTATACCGGATATTATTAAGTGACTTTTAAAATTTGGTAATTTGATAAAAAAGGGAATTGAGAATTTTGTAATTTTTGAGTTGGGGGAGTGGGGATTTGGGATTTGGGAATTGGGGAATTGGGGATTTGGGGATTTGGGAATTGGGGATTTAGGAATTGGGGATTTGGGAATTGGGGATATGGGAATTGAGGATTTGGGGAATTGGGGAATTGGAGAATTGGGGAATTGGGGAATTGGGGATTTGGGAATTGGGGAAATGGGAAATGGGAAATGGGAATTGGGGAAATGGGAATTGGGGATTTGGGAATTGGGGATTTGAGAATTGGGGATTTGAGAATTGGAGATTTGGGAAATGGGGAATTGGGGAATTGGGAATTGGGGAAATGGGAATTTGGGATTTGAGAATTGGGGATTTGGGATTTGGAAATTGGGGATTTGGGAATTGGGGAATTGAGAATTAGGAAATTGGGAATTGGGGAAATGGGAATTGGGGATTTGGAAATTGGGGATTTGGGAATTGGGGATTTGCGAATTGGGGATATGGGAATTGGGAATTTGGGAATTGGGGAATTGGGAATTAGGGATTTTGGAATTGGGGGTTTGGTAATTAGAGATTTGTGAATTAGGGATTTGAGAATTGGAGATTTGAGAATTAGAAATTTGAGAATTGGAAATTTGAGAATTAGGAATTTGAGAATTGGGGATTTAGGAATCTGGAATTGTAGATTTGGGGATTTGGGAATTGGGAATTTGGAAATTGGGGATTTTGAAATTGGGGTTTATAAATTGGGAATTTGGCAATTGGAGATTTGAGGGTTGGGAAATTGGAAATTGGGGATATGAGAATTGGAGAATTGGAAAATTGGAAATTGGAAATTGAGGACTTGAGAATTGGAGATTTGGGAATTAGGGATTTGAGAATAAGAGAATTGGAGATTTGGGAATTAGGGAATTGAGAATTGGTGATTTGACAATTAGAGAATTGAGAATTGGGGTTTTGGGAATTGTAGACTTGGGAATAGGAAATTTGAGATTTGAGGATTTGGTAATTAGAGTATTGGGAGATTTAGGCTATTGGAAACTAGGAAACTTGCCCATTTAGGGATTTATTGATTTGGGATCTTGAAAACAGTGATATTCGGAAATGTATACTTTTTGAAACCTATAAATTTGAGAACTCAGAGATTTAGAACTATTTAGACTATTGGAAACTGAAGAACTTGGAATTGAAACATTATTAAATTTGAAATCTTCGAAATTGGGGTATTAAAATTTCACCATCATAGAAATTGGAGTATTAAGAAATTTCGAATCTTAACTGAGTCATTAAGGAATATATCCTAGAAACTGGATATTGAGAATTGTTATTGAAAAATTTTGTCTATCAGAAACCCTCAAATCTGAAAATTAAATTTATAAATACCCAAAAAATTTGTAAGTTTAAAAATCTGAAATTCTAAAATTTCCAAATTTGTAAATACTAAACTCTCAGTTCTCAGTCATTCCAACTTCATTTTATAAGGCTTGATAGTAATTCAAAGTTCCTCCGCATGCATTCTAACTATACAGAAGTTTGGTCCTAAAACTATTGTTGTTCTTTGTGTTTCGACACGG
Organism: Megachile lagopoda; assembly: GCA_036983795.1. Taxonomy (NCBI): domain Eukaryota; kingdom Metazoa; phylum Arthropoda; class Insecta; order Hymenoptera; family Megachilidae; genus Megachile; species Megachile lagopoda. The sequence continues at coordinate 12,117,233 of CM072800.1, forward strand.
AACAAAACAATTGCGCGAGACACTAAACTAAGTGGTTTACCAAATATAAATTAATTGATTGGAATACAACTAGGGCAGAGGTTTCCGCATCATTGCCTCAGACGTTTGTCGAACGTAGTTTCTTGCACGACAAGCTTCGAGTTTCGCTGAAACGACAATGTCGATCTCTATTTGTCTACGTTTGGTTCCAACAGTTTCTTTCCACCATCGGATTTTAAATCGTGTTAAAGTTTTGCGCCACTGATTTCGCCGAACTTTCTTACGAAATTACAACTTCTTCCTTTGCGGTTATGTTCGACGGTACGATTCCTTCAATCAAATTGTTGCTCGAATCTGTTACTACTATTCGCCTATTTACTTTCATTTTATTATTTTCTTTATTATCGAGAAATTCGTGTTAGGTAACTGTTATTCTGTTATATATTATATTATCACGTGTTCTTTTACATCGTATATCGCCACGTGTCATATTACACATTGGTTCACTAAGCTTTACATCGTTAAAGTTATTGTAATTTACCATTGTTCATAACTGTGTACGTATGTGAATTTTTTGTAGCGTAAATTGCAAAAGCTCCTACACACAATTTTCTCAGTAATTTCTACTCAATCAACGAGTTAAAAGCCATTGATTTCATAAATAATACGATCATTAAAGTGCTGAAAATAACACAACGAAGAAGTGATCCGTATTATCAGCCCTGATAATTTTAACACGATAAAGTTCGCCGAAAGTTTGTTAGCACTTTCAATACCTTTTCCCTTCGTGTCCGGACGTGTAAATTTACCTCCGGATCTATTGTCTATTTTAGTAAAAATTTATTGTTAGCCAGACACAAATAATTTTGATAAATTTCTTAAATATCCAACGCCAGAATTGAAATATTTATTTGTGATCCAAGATATTCTTTACTTATAAATACCATAAACGTATTTAACAAAAATTAACTGAATTTCGTGTCTCGACATGTAAATTTACCTTCAGATCTATTATTTATTTTGGTAAAAATTTATTGATAGCCAGATACAAATAATTTTGATAAATTTCTTAAATGTCCAACGCCAGAAATGAAATATCTACTTCTGATCCAAGATGTTCTTTAGTTATAAATACCATAAACGTATTTAACAAAAATTAACTGAATTTCGTGTCTCGACGTGTAAATTTACCTTCAGATCTATTATCTACTTCAGTAAAAATTTATTGATAGTCAGATAGAAATAATTTTGATAAATTTCTTAAATGTCCAACGCCAGAATTGAAATATCTCCTCGTGACCCAACATAATCTTTACTTATAAATATCACTGAAATCCGTAATAAAGATCAATTGAACTAATTGATCGAAGAAAATTATTTCTGATTTATGAAGGTTATTTATGAAATATCGAGAGGTTTTCCGTGAATGATGTATTGTCATTTCGTGGTAAGGTTTTAGCCTATCCCGAAGATATTTTCTTTGTTTTCAGAAAGTTGTACAGCAAGGTAGCCGTAGATTTGGTGGCTGTGATCCTAAAACGTGCCGTGTCGCCATGACAACACCCCTTGTACGCGTTTCTGTTTCGAATAATGTAGTTCGCTGCTCGAAGAATGCAGTTAAGGCGTTCCTCCCTTCGCAGAGCATCATCCCTTGTGCGAAAGCGTAGTCGATGTTCGAAGGGGTGCGAAGAAGACCTGTGCGAGCTCCCAGAATAACCCTCTTCGATTAATCGTAGTTGGCGGGAAACCTTTGAGGATTCAACGGATCCGATTTACGATTCGTTGCTCGAGAAACACCGAGCGAATCGTTCTATTGAATGCGGAATAAAACATGAAAATAGAAAGGTTTCTTTCGTGGACCCTTCTGGCAACGATTTTACCACTAAATTTTATGCGAAACAATTTATGCCAAGAAATTACGAATTTTTAAGTTCACAGCTCAAAAATCCAGCAAATGAAATATTTATAATGATTCTTCTTTTATGGAGCAATCTGGGAAAAATTAGGTAAAAGCATAATTCAAAATAAAATTTACTAAATTTTTGTTGATAAAAAATTTGTGTTGGGGAATTGAGGAAATGGGGTGTCCGGATTTGGGAATTTGAGAATTAGAAATTTGGGAATTAGGGAATTAGGGATTTGGAGATTTGAGAATTGGAGATTTAGGAATTAGGGGTTTGAGAATTGGAGACTTAGGAATTAGGGATTTAAGAATTAGGGTCTGAGAATTGGAGATTTAGGAATTAGGGATTTGAGAATTGGGGATTTGAGAATTGGGGATTTGAGAAGTGGGGATTTGAGAATTGGGGATTTGAAAATTGGAGATTTGAGAATTGGGGATTTGAAAATTGGGGATTTGAGAATTAGAGATTTGAGAATTGGGGATTTGAGAATTGGAGATTTGAGAATTGGGGATTTGAGAATTTGGGATTTGAGAATTTGGGATTTGAGAATTGGACATTTGAGAATTGGAGATTTGAGAATTGGAGATTTGAGAATTGGACATTTAGGAATTAGGGATTTGAGAATTGGGGATTTGAGAATTGTCGATTTAAGAATTGGAGATTTGAGAATTGGAAAATTGGAAATTAGGAATTTTGAAATTGGGGAATTGAAACTTGGAGATTTGGGAATTATGAATTTGAGAATTGGGGATTTATTACTAAAAATTACGTAGAAACATAACTTTTTATTTGTTCGTTTCACTCCCTCCTCAGTTGATACAATATTAAAACTTCCTACATTATTTTCACAATAGTTGCCTAGTAATTCAATAACAACGATAATTAATAAAATTGAACTAGTAATTCCCAGCTGCTTAATAATAATTGTAATCAATGATATTTTAACTAATAATTTAATATCACTAATGAACTCGATAATATCTGAAAGCAAGGCGCGATGAATGAAAATATTAATCCAATTTTTGAAGTGCCCCAACATGGCGCTTAAATTATTACACTTGACGAGGCTAGTAATTATTCATAATTATTCAAAAATATCGATTTATACAAATTCGTGATATGGTTTACCAAAAATAATTCTATGCTGTTAAAAATGGCGGGTACTTCGAGCCGTTATAAGAGAAATCTATTTTAAATCCACGACGAAATGGTTCTTTTATTTCCAACCCTAACGGGACGTAAGCCTAACGATTTTGTTTCGTACCCAAAAAACGTGACACGATTTGCAACCCTCTGTCCACGGTCAACCCTAACTCTGTGCTACGTGAGTACTACATATTTTATACCAGTAAATTTACATATGTACACGTGTCACAGAATTTTAGCTGGGACATAATGTTCACAGCGGGATCTACCGGAAAAAACTGCACGAGCGTGCATACACTTTTTTCCAACAAAACTCTGCACCCCTATTTGAAATTCAAACCTAGACGCGAAATTAAACTATCAACGATACTGGATCTTGAGAGGTTTCATTGAAAAGTTTCGGTTACTGAACATGATATAATGTTATGTAATTGGATATTCCACATGAACTTATTACTTTATAAATTTATAAATCTAGAAAATGAAAGCGCTAAAGAATAAAAAATCTGAAAATTAACAAATTCAGAAATATTAAAATATTAAAGTTGTTAAATTTAGAAATTCAAGCTCCCGTCTCACCCGCTCTTACATCTTTGTCCAGAGCCATATATCGAGACTGCACCACAAATTACATCAAACAAATTCTCATAATTTTCTATTTCACAGCATCGCTAAAAAATTGAATTCAACACGTCTTAATAACAAAGATAACTGTGATTTAAACTTCCAATGTTAAATAATAACTATAACTAAAATAAGGGTAAAATAATATCGTTGATCCAGTGTTACATCCTAATGTGTCAGCAAGCGATGTTGCTTTCGCATTCAAATATTTTTCGTCGAACTTTTTAATACAAACTTTCCACGCCCATGTTTGTATAACCACCGTCTTCCTTTTCGTACTCGCACAGCGTAACGGGAAAGTTTGATTGTTCGCGAACAAAGGGTGAAAGGGAGTAAATTTAAAGAACGTTTAGAACAAGAGTTTAACAACCTTCGGTTACGCTGCACCTATATTTCAGACCGTTTGCATAAGCCGTGGGGGGAAAAATATTCTCGGGCAAAGTACCGGTAACACGATTTCCACGATAAGTCTTTTATAGTCCTCGGAGTTTCTATCGTGTCAATCGATCGAGCTTAAATCGTGGCCGACGTTTCTTCGTGCACGCACACGGCCACAAAAACTGTTCAAGTAAGTTACGAAGTTAGAAATCGGGGATTAGTTAGAGAGGATGTTAGTTTGGAAAAGTTAGCCTCGATTGCCGCTACCGAAACTTTCGACTAACCTAACGAAATCGATCGATTGACGTTCGTTAATTCATACATATGAAATTTTGCGTGTCGAGGAAAAATTATCGTGTTATCGCTACACGTTAATTTTTATTCAATTTTGGTGGTTTAAATATGCATTACCACTTTCGGGACGTGTTGACAAGTCTGTCAAATATTATTAGGATGTAACGCATATGTTTCTTTTATGTATACAGTTGAAATAATTGAATAAAAGTACTGTTTATCTTCCTCTACCCATGTTTCATTCATTGGCAAATATTCATATTGTAGGAGCGAAAATAATCTTCAATTTTATCGTCGAAAATCATTTTAATATATTATTTGTCGTTCGTAAATGGTGTAAAATTACACAATCATTTAATTACCTCGTAATAATCAAAAGTTTAACTTCATTTAAATACATGTAATTAATTTATGATTAAGCACGTCCAAATTTCAGCTCGGTTTGAATCACTAACATTCAAAGGTGTACTAATTGTTTTGGTTGGTAATAATTTCCAGTCCCATAAATGCTTCATCACTCGACACAAAGATATTTGAAGAATAACGCTGCAAGTGAAAAGTTGAAGAAGTAATGTCAAAATGCAAGTTTCCTCGGGTACGATATTTTCGTAGAACAGCTACTACAAGCACCGTACACGAAACAAAGGTATTCGAATAAATCAATGTCGTAACCATTGTGGATCTTGTTACTTTACAACGTTTCGAGACCCCGGGCATGAATCTCGAAGATTATGGCGCGAAAGTTTTGCGATGAAAGGGCTTTTAGTTATGCACCTGCTGAATTCGTCCAATATTTTACGTCTCCCTTGTGCACGGCTCTTGTTTGTTACGAAACGTAGCGACAGATAGGACCGTCTCTTGAGAGTTTTTAAATATTTACCAGTCCTTTCTGCTGCGGATGGTCGAGCAATGGACGTTTCAAAGATTCTTCAACTTTCACATCTTCACTGCAACATTTTCTTTGCAAGATTTTCATATGCAGCGTAGATTATTCATTGCTTATACAATATTTAGGTAAATATGGCGAACTTTCACTATGTAATCACGTTAGGGTTGAATCTGTTGTGATTTAACGTATGGGGATGCGATGCATTCAGTGTGCCATGTTCGGTGATGTAATATGATTGAACATGTGGCGAATTTGTATAGTGTATAAAGACGATTCTATGAAGATAGAATGTGTGGTAATTTAACGTGTGATGGATCAAAGCATTGTAGTTCAACGCGTGGCAATGCAGCACACTCTAATATAACGCGTAGTGATTTAACCAATAGTATTTCAACGTTTGGCGATACAACACGTGGTAGTTCAGCGCACTGTAATACAACGCGTAGTAATTTAATCACTGGTAATTCAACACGGGCGATTCAGCGCGTGACGATACAACACGTGATTCAACATGTGGTAATTCAACGCGTGGGTAATTCGACCCTTGGCGATATAACGCATAACAAACCATACATGGCAATTCAATGCATGGTAACTCCACGCAAATCTATATAACGCGTTGTAATTCTATGTGTGGTCATCTAACGCGTTGAGAATTAACGTATTGCGATATAACGAGTCAGGACGTAATATAGCGCATAGCAATTTAACGTGTGACGGTTCAACGTTACATTTAACATGTAGTGATCTAACATATTGTAATTCAGCGCGTAATAATATAATGTATAACGGTTGAACGTGTCGTGATTTAACATGTAGTGATAACGCCTTGTGATTAAACTCGTGGTAACGCAATTCGTAACGATTCAATTCATGGTAATCTAATCAGATTTTAACGCGAAGCGACACGACGTGCGGTGATATAACACATGAAGGTACAACGCACCATATACCTGACACTAATTCGTATAAAGTCTAATTATAATTTGCATAGTCCACGATCGCATAATACCAAATTGACATAACATATCAATTAACTTTGTTTTAATATTGTAGCCGTGATTAGTTCTGATTGACGCACCTGACTAAATCGTAGGGCAAGGAGTTAATATATTGTCATGAAGATTAGCTGAATGTGTCAATGGGACTAAAGTTGATTCAGCATCTAACAATTTTCTTTATATGAAATTTGCTAAACGAACGGCTTGCCTCGAGTCCTCGTTTCTCCTCGATTAATGCGTATTCGCCATATTTCGAGACCAAACGATCTGACCAAAAATCGATCACCCGCACACATTTTTTCACTTTCGTTACGAATTATCGGGAAAGATTTAAAACGAGAGAAATTACATCTATAAATTTATTTTGTTTAACTGAAATCTATCAGAGTGGTCAAATGACAGTTTAAGTTTAACTCCTTGCACTACTTTGACGAGTCTGACGCACTCGTACCTCGTGATCAATTTTACTCGAATACGCTTCAATTTGGAGTTCAAGTCCAATTATTTGTATTATCGATTGATACCAAATTGAAATAATATTTCAACTTTCTTTGTCCATTTTAATATTGTAGCTGTGATTTAATTCATAGCACAACGGGTTAAAAATGACTGATACCAATATATAACTTAAAAGTACTTTGAACTCGAATTCGCAGTAAATTCAGCGCAAAACAGTCATAATTATGAATTCAAGCGAATTAAAATTGTGAAAGAGATATCTCCGAACGAAGTACGATCCTCGAATCGCTGTCCTATACAAATCTTTTCGTAATACCCTTGCACTGGACTCGAGGAGGTTTCCTATTTCTGAGATTCCTCGAGTTTCATTAAGGACGCTTGTGCGAACATAATTACGGCGTCTCCGCGATAAACATGCTCTTCGCGCTGCACTTACCGTCGTTTCGCTTCTTTCTTGCAGTCACAGCTTCCGGCAAAAGTGTCTCGAGGGCGTTTTAAGACGTTCGAGTGTCTTCTCGCGTCCTCGAAGACGTACAATATTTTTCAGCGTTATGAAAGCATCCTCGTTACGACCAGCTAAGACGCGTCCGGACCACCTCTCTTGACTTCTTACGTTTTTATCCGCTTTTTCTCGACGTGCGACCTAAAAGGATCAGTAGTTTCATCCAATTATCCTTCAAATCAATTGTTTTCATTCGTTTTTACGGGATCTAATACGCAAACGATAAAAGCTCCGTTCTTTTCCAAATAAAAACAACAATAAGAACTTTGAAACGTTTCATAGTGTTGGATCGAAATGACTCTGTAATCAAGTTATAAGAATAAAATTACATTTTATTGTATGAATTAAAATTACAGATGTCAATGTATTTAATGCAATTAAGTAGAATTTCAATTGAAATCTCCTCGAATCGAAGAATTTTTCGTTTTAATCACCTCTGAAATTTCATCGTATTCTTTTGCCGTTGCGATCGAACAAATCACAGGTGAAAAATCAACGTTGCTCCGGCAAACACCGATGCCTGTAATTCTCAATCACGCCCATAAATTGACAGCAAATTGTGTTACATGTTCTTGTTACAAATATTTACCACCTTTCCGTCATGTTGTTTCGCGTTCGTTTATCTTTTCACGGGAATAACATTTTATCGCCAGCTTCGTTATAACAGGCCACCTATCGTGATACGTCCTTCTCGAATATTTATCGACGTAGGTTTATTTACCGCAACATCGCGGCTTCTGCATAATTCATTAGACTCGTGATTACTTCAGTTAACAGGTCACCATTTTCCCAAACGACGTTAGAACCTCGTTAAAATAACCGCGGAATTTAGCTCGAGTGTCGCGCGAGAAAGTCCCACGATTAGGAAGAACATGTGACATCTCAATAAATAATGAAAAAAAAAATATCAAGGATTCGAAAGGTATCGGCGAGTTTACTTTGATCTAATAACACAAAAAAACAGAGCTGTATGTTTTCATTCGCATCCTGTTTCGAAAACAATAAACGTTACACGTCTGTATGTCAGTGATTCTAACGTAAATATTTGTTGTTTATTTAGCCTCAGCCAATGACGTAATTTTCTGAATTTTTTCACAATAAATTCGTTCGACCAAAGGAAAATTGGACGTGGACGCGTTAAAGTTCGCCGAAGCGTGTCTGCTTTATCCGCAAAAAATAAACGACGCAGCCTTTATTTTTGACCCAAATTCAGCTACACGACAGCTTTTGATTTTATCACCTTTGCTCCGTTATATTATATCCCATTCCTCTCATTATAGATTCAAACAGGGCGGGCATTTCCCGAGAAAATTTCTTTCCGAGACGAGTTAAGATCCCATCATCGTTTATTCCAAGGTTTTTGCCGTTTTCATTACAAGCCAGATAAAAGTCGACCGTAATTGCGAAGCCTTCCAGTGTTTTTCTTCGTCCCTGACTTAGCATACCTAAAGAGGTTGCTTTTCTTTTCGAGTAAAACAAGCGTTCGATGCTTTCTGCGCACTCAGTCATATTTTAGTACCTGTTTGTCCGACTTTACTTCTCCCGGAACCATTTTATCGATCTTTGACTTCTACACTATTAATCGAGCACTTTCAGTTTTACTACTCGTGGAAATTTTTCTATAACTTCCTAGAATCTCCCTTTACATCTTTTTACTATGTACTGCAGAGTCTAGATTTTTATGAACATTCATGTACCTCTATTTCATTAAAATTCACCTCGTATGCAATATACGTAGATTCTTCTGTCTTCACTAGTAAACACATGGGTACTTTCTAAACACACATGATCACTTTACAAGTTTATCTTAAATTATTTGCTAAGACGTTATTCTCTATATTATTTATCAAAAATCACTTATTTATTGCTAAGATGTTTTTCTTGAAATATTGATGTTTATAGAAATAACGAATTAATATGTACACCAATTAATTACTGTTTTCTACTGATATCCGTTATCAACTTCGTAACGTACACCAGTAGACTTAGTAACATGTGAACAAATAATTCAATATCTACTCAGCGTTTCTGCTTAAATAAATCTGTCGAAACAGAGCTTCAATTTTACAGTTTTTTCAGACATACTTAAATAATTAGAAAAATAGTTTTCTCCAGATTCGACTAGACGCTCACGAAGTTCTCTTTACAACAAATTGAATTGATATAAATCGGAAGATTTCTCTTAAAGCTTTTAGTCCGTAGAATCGGAAGAAGCTTCATTAGCGTCTTATACTCCGGAAAGCAACATCTTCGGAACTCATTCAATGCATAAAACTTCCGTGTAATCTCGCCGATGGACAGAAACAGGATGAACAAATAAGACACAGGCAGGATAAGGCGATCAAGATCGCTCATAGCTGATACTGTGAAATCCCCTCGAGTGGCATTAACGAAGGGAGTAACCTCTTCAAGGATAGAGTTTAAAATGCAACGAAGTGAGAAAAGAATGATTCATGAATAATTAACTGCTGGCCTCGTAACATCGGGTCACTGGTGTGTTTAACTTGCTACTCTTATCAATCTAACAAATAAATCATGCGTGTTAGCAGCGGTGTATGTATACACTTTTTATATACTTTATTACATATTAGTATACAAAGTTTTCTTCAGCGTTGACTCGATGTTTTATGCCGTGTTTGACCTCGTTTCAAGTTTGACTCCGCAATGTAAACTTACATTATTAATCGTAACTCGTCCGCTCAAGATGGCCGTTGAAGAGAAATGTACCTTCAAGAATACTGCGAAAAGTTCATGAAACTTCTAATGGATATTACGAAACGTCAAATAACGATTCAATACCGCAACTGCACGCATGAAACTCTTAACTGTGCGAACTTTTGCGTCCCGTTACGAATTTAAGTTACGCCAAGAAAGTTTGCGTCGAGGTGTCAATTATTTTAGATCTATCTTCACGTGTGTTCGAGGAAGACAATTAAGTTTTGTATAAAAAATTTTGTCGAAAATATAGTACAAAATTTATTCATATAGGGGTTGTTTTTTAAAATTCGAATTCGAAAAATTACAATTTTAAGTTTCTCGTTGATTTAATAATTAATACATGTAATTAAAGCCACTAAAATATACTCTCAGTTATTCTTCATGATGTTACTCATACACTAACGTAGGTATAACATGATGTATTTGGTCGAAAATATAATAAATTCAAAACATCATACAGGACTAATACTAATAATCGTTATTAATACTTATATGCATTATAACGTACATTCATTTTTTAATTAACCAAAGAATTTGTCATGTTTCTTGCCGTAAACAAATTTACTTAAAAATATTTTCATAAATTTTTAAATTCAATTCTCTCAGAAAGGAAGTCTTGTAAGGAAAAATTTTATTCTAAATTTCACTCATATTTTTCTGCAGAATAACGCTCCTTCCGGTTGTACCCTGTCTAGCTATGAACTTGGAATACGTAACGGTGGAAGTTCGACTGACAGAGGTTAAAGTTCGACTTGCAGAGAGCTGCCTATTATACATTCGAGTTACAAAGGTAGAATAATGCATTTGAACACGTGGCAAATAATTCGAGTTAAAGCAAGTTTTATCTCTCCTTGTAGAGGTTCTCACCGCGGAGCAGCTTTGAACGAGCAGAATTTTAGTTTAATAAAAGTTTCCGAATTATCGAGGTTCGACTGTAATTCGCATAAAAGTTTCATTTTGTCTTACAGAGGTTGTCGCATGAGCAGGAAAGAAGACAATTTTTGGCCTTACGAGGTATAACCGTGTAAAAACACACCAAGGATCCACATAATTGCGAGAGAGCACCTATACCTAGCAGAATCCACGATCGCAATATATAAGCAATAAATATTTCTTCACTCTTCCTGGTTGCTTTTCTCTGGCATGAATGAATCGAGTGTAAATAAACTAAGAATCGAGTGTGCTCCGGGTGAAAAGACGATCGAGGATCAATCGAACGGAAGATGGTGGAGCGCGAAAAGCGATCCTCGATCGGCACGAAATCTCTTCGGGATCCGGTGAGCAACGGGAGAAAGGAAACCGAGACCCTTTCATCACGAACAGGATGCACGTAATACTTTCGCGGGGTGTCCGAGCCAGCTGCCGTGACGAAGAAAAGAGGAAGAAGAACGGAAGAGAGGGTGAACGTAGGAAAGGGGGTTGAAAAGAGGGAAAATAGGTGGCGAGTTTCTCGGCTAGAACTCGAGCAGGAGGAAGAGGAAGCGTAAGTGACTAGCCAAGCGAGACTTCTTCGCGTTATATTGTCTTCTTCGAGCTCCTGCTCGTCGTGTTAACCGAACTACCAACAAAGATGGAGCATTTTTCTTCTTCCTTTTGTTCGCCGACGGTCTCCGCGATTCGGTTAGGTCGCGACGAGCCATTCGACTCTACCGATTCGTGAAGATCCGTATTTAAAAAAAAGCCCGCCGAGCATTCGTATGCATTCTTTCGAAAGATTCGCGAACGGCCGAAATCGTGGAACAAAAGCACGTTCTCCAGCAATCGAGAAATAAACGCGGCCGTTGTTTCTCAAGCACCGTAACGATATCGAGACGGAAGCCAGACATTTTGCTTCGTTGCAGGCTTTTCTTCTTCACGCTGTCGACTCTAAATATTCCGAGGAACGTCGATATTGTTAAACCGCCTGGAACGGATTTCGATGTTTCATCGGGAAATTCGCGTCGCTGCAGAGCTTTCGAACCAAGTCCATTAACGTCAGAATTAATTTGCATAGTCGCCGGTGCAGCCAGGCAGATTGTACATGTAACGGGCTACATTTGATTTGGATGCTTTTAAACTGTAATATGTATAGCCTTGGAGTGTTCCTTTCGTTATTTTGAGAAACGAGATGCTTTCTAGCAGTGGTTTTTGACAAATGTCGGAAGTTTTCACAACTTGTTGATTGATACAAATGTGTGATACGCTGTAATTGTAATTATTTAAAGAAGATTCGGCCGAGATTTCGATTTGAATTTTCTGTAGAGCTTGTGCTGGGGTATCAGTGATTGACGCGATGAATTCAACATGATTAGCGAGGAACACGGCGATTTTAGGTAACATTAATATTAGATCAGTTTCAAAGCATCGGGCTAAAAGTTTCAACTGATATGTAGCAGTCAACGCGTTAATATTGATACAAGTTACAATTTTATTTTATAGTTTCTCTTCGATCGCATTAAACATTTGTACGTTGAATAGCGTGCTGTTTCGATACAAGTTACTAAATTACAACGTGGATAGCTACGTGTTATATTGCCGTGGTCGTATAACGACAATCCAGTAAATACAGAGTCATCGAATGCATCGTCATTGCAGGTTTCTCGAGGCAGAGTAAGACGTGCAATTTTCATAAGAAAAAAATGGGAAAGCACTTAAGCGAGAAAACAAGCGTCTACTTGATATCGTGGGTAAATATAAGGAAATTGTTTTGCTTGAATATCAAACGGTGGCATTCGCAAATCCTTGTTATGATGCTATTTGAGATACGAAAGTCGTTTCAAGAAAAATAAAGAGGGGACTGTGCTCGAGGTAGAAAGGGAAATATAAATTTACATATTGTACATAACGTTATCACCTCTTCTCGAGGGAAAAATGATTTTTTTTTTCCTCTTCGAGCAATTTTCACGCGTTTCTTTCCCACCAACGATGACCTAATCTCGCATCGACTGCTTCGAGATGCTATACGTACACTTTGTTGAAGAACGTCGTCGTGTCGGGAATTTTAGAATTGAAAATCTTTCGAAAACTTGGACAGTTTGGGTGAATTGAAAATTTAGAGGATTTAGGAATCTGGCAGATTTAGAAATTGAGATCTGAAAATTTAGGGAATTTAGGGAATTTGGAACAGTTGGGGATTTGGAAATTTAGATATTTGGAAGGTTCGGAAGTTTGAGAGATTTGAGAACTTAGATAATTAGAGAATTTGGGGCAGTAAGGGGATTTGGTAATTTGGAAAGTTGGGAGGTTCGGAAGTTTGAGAGATTTGGGAACTTAGGTGATTACAGAATTTGGGGAATTTAGGGGATTTGGGGCACTTGAGACATTGGGAAATTTAGAAACTTTGGAGATTCGGAAGTTTGAGAGATTTGGAGACTTAGATGATTATAGAATTTGGGGAATTTAGGGGATTTGGGGCACTTAAGACATTGGGAAATTTAGAAACTTTGGAGATTCGGAAGTTTGAGAGATTTGGAGACTTAGATGATCATAGAATTTGGGGAATTTAGGGGATTTGGGGCACTTGAGACATTGGGAAATTTAGAGACTGGGGAATTTGTGAACTTGGGTAATCAGAAAGCCTGGGTTTATGGAAATTGGGGGAATTTAATGAACTTGGGCCACCTGGGAGATTTTGAAATTTAGAAACTTAGGAGATTCAGAAGTTTGAGAGATTTGAGAACTTAGGTGACCTTAGTGAACTTACAATTAGTGAATTTGAGAATTTGGAAACTTGGGATCAGGAAGTCTGTGTAGTATGGAAATTTAGAGATTTGAAAGATTGGAAGATCTGGAAATATGGAGCGTTTGGGAATTTTAGAAACGTGAATGTTAGGAGAGTTTAGGAACTTGAAAATTTGGGAAATTTAAAATCGTTAGACGTCGGAAATTGAAAAATTTAGAAATTTAGGAATGAGAGATGTAAAAATGAAGAAATATAGAAATGCAGAAATGTAAAAATGTAAAAATACAGACATTTAGAACTATAAAAGCGCAAATATTCAGTAACGTAGGAAAGTAGAAATGTAGATTTACACAGTTTTACACAGAACTAAAATTTTAAAAGCAATAAGTTATCTTTGGTGTAGTTGAGAAGCTCTTAAGGGGATACGATATTTCTCGAATTATTCGACGTGTCGATCGCGTAAATTATTTCGGTCGATTGCGAATTTCCTGTTCCGCGGAAACGCGGACACGAGTAATGTTCGGGCGATGCTTTATGAGCTTTAATGACGAGGAAAATTGCAACTCGGCTAACGAGAATGAGCGTAAAAACGTGACACAACGGAAACACAGGAGCCGTGAATAACATTATAGATAATGGAATATTTTCATTCGTCGTTGGTATTGTAGGTAATTAAATGGAAAGGTTTGTTCACGTCGAGGCTTGCCAGAGTCGTTCTTGTCGCTTGGAAATAGTCGGTAATTAAGTATGATTGATTTTCAGCGAAATGGAAAAGTATCGACGATCGATCCTACACCCACGGACCTATTATTAATAATGAAATTATAATCCATCGATTCGAGAAGCAGAAAGAATATCGTATTTGCTTGATCCGACAACATATTCGTTGCCGATTAAACGATTACTTAAACAGACTAACAGCACTGTTACGCGAAACGGAAATATTTTTGTTATCCTTCCGTTTAATGCGTTTTACAATTATACGGGGTATTACGATCGAAAATATTTCTCTGAAATTGGAAACGTGCATTAACAATGCAGGCGACAGTCTTTCGCGACATTCACCCGTTATTTTATTTTCGTACACTTCCGCGTCGATAATCTTTTTAAAATAATTCAATTTGGTCGCTGAATTTTGTTTGACGCGACTCCGTTTAAAAGAAATAATCGCGTTTGCGAGATGAAATTGTCGATCGTTGAACTTGGATTCGATCGCTGAATTCGAACACAGATTATTTCGGAGATATGAGAATCATTGAATTTTGGGATTTCAGGATTTTGGAATTTTTTATCATTTTTGAACTTTGGTATTTTGGGACTTAGAAGTTGTATTTTGGGACTTCAGAGTCTTTTGGAAGATTTGGGACTTCGAAATTCTGGAATTTGAGGGTCTCGAAATTTTTGCATTTTTGGACTTTGGATTTTAAGAAGTTTTTGGTTTTAGAATTTTGACATTTTTTGTTTTGGGACTTTGAGATTTTGGGATTTTACAATCTGGTACATTTAAGAATTTTTAATTTTAGAAGTTTGGGGTTTTAGAATTGTTACATTTCTTGTTTTGGGACTTTGAGATTTTCGAATTTTACAATATGTTAAATTTAGGAATTTTTAATTTTGGGACTTTGCAATTTTAGAAGTTTGGGGTGTTAGAATTTTTATGTTTTTTGTTTCGGTACTTTGAAATTTTGGGATTTTACAATCTGGTAAATTTAGGATTTTTTAATTTTGTGACCTTGGAATTTTAAAACTTTGGGGTTTTAGAATTTTACTTCGGGATTAGATTTTGAACCTTTAGGATTATGCAATTTTAGAATTTCTTAATTTTGTAACTTTGGAATTTCACAATTTCGGGATATCAAAATATTGAGATTTTTTAAGCAATCTTTGGTAATTATTAAATTTTTTTTCCGCAGCTATTTTAGGACTTGTAAAGTATGAAAATTTAGAACTTTCACCGCAATTCTCGACCAACGAAACGTTCGAATTCAGGAATTTTTGAACTGTACAATCATCGACAGACAACTGTCGTAACGTAGCATGATCGATGTCCTAAGGTATTATTTATCAATCCAAACAGAGAAATCATCGATAAATGTAGCAGAATTGTAAAGTATTGTACAGACACGGAACAAACGACAAGGAAATACATAATAAATTACGGTGATAGTAGGTTATTTAACGAGCTGCTAGTTGACCAGTTACCGAGCTATAATTAACGTGCTTGGAGTAATGCATGCGTGCTAGATGCGTTGTAAACATGCATGCAACTAGGTTACGTCCAAGATCAATTCTGATAAGAATGACACGACTTCATAATTGAGCCTTTATCTAACGTAAATTTCAAAGTTAGTATCAGCTCGGAACATTGATTTGATGCGACCTCGGTCATGCACTTTCCACTGCTTTTTCTGATCCCCCTTTACAAAGGGAGTAACCCGAGTCGAAAGGATGAAACTGTTCGGCTGATGGGGAATTAAAGGGTTTATTTTAAAACGCATATGTCACGTTGTATTATACGTTTGCTTGGAAATTGCGGGTTTTTGACTAGAATAGAATTTTGGAATTTACAAATTTTTGATTTTTAGAAGTTTGGGATTTCGGTAGTTTGGGGATATTTTTGGAAATTTTTGAATTTTTGAAATTACAAAATTTTGGTCCTTGGGATTTCGGAAGCTTGAGATTTTGAAATTGTTGAATTCTGAAAATTCGAAACTTAATAATTTCCACACTTCTAAGGGACCAAATATAGATCCTCAAATTCCACAATTTTCAGATTTTCAAATTTCAAATTTCTAAATTTCTAAATTCTCACAACCCAAGGGCACAAATTTCTAAGTATGCAAATCTCTAAATCCTCACATTCCAATTTCCCAAATTTCCAAATCTTCAATCTCGAAATCGCCAAATTTTCAAAGGTCCAAATTCCTAAATTCTCAAATTCCAAGTTTCCAAATCTTCAAATCTCGTAATACCCAAATTCCTATCTTCTCAAAGGTTCAAATTCTTCAATTCTCAAATCCCTACTTCCCCAATTCCCCAATTCCCTAATTCCCTAATTCCCTTATTCCCTAATTTCCTAATTCCCTAATTCCCTAATTCCCCAATTTCCTAATTTTCCAATTCTCTAATTTCCTAATTCCCCAATTCCCTAATTCCCTAATTCCCTAATTCCCTAATTCCCTGATTCCCTAATTCCCTAATTCCCTAATATCCCAATTACCTATTTTCCCAATTTCCTAATTCCCTAATTTCCTAATTCCCTAATACCCAATTCCCCAATTTCCTAATTTCCTAATTCCCTAATTTCCTAATTCCCTAATACCCAATTCCCCAATTTCCTAATTTCCTAATTCCCTAATTCCCTAATTCCCCAATTCCCTAATTCCCTAATTTGCTTATTCCCTGATTCCCTAATTCCCCAATTCCCCAATTCCCTAATTCCCTTATTCCCCAATTTCGAATTCTCTAATTCCCCAATTCCCTAATTCCCTAATTCCCTAATTTGCTTATTCCCTGATTCCCTAATTCCCTAATTCCCTAATTCCCTAATTCCCCAATTCCCCAATTCCCCAATTCCCTAATTCCCTAATTCCCTAATTCCCCAATTCCCCAATTCCCTAATTCCCTAATTCCCTAATTCCCTAATTCCCTAATTCTCTAATTCCCTAATCCTAAATTTCCAAATCTCCAAATCCCGAAATCCCAAAGCTCTAAACTCTCTGAACATCTCATACAACTTACAATAAATCTATAACCTCACCTTCCCCCGTTTTATTATAAAATTTTAATATTCTCGGGAAGAATACACTGAAAGAACGATCTCCAATCACAAGCCGAAGGATCGATAAGTTCTTTGTTGTTTCGTTACACAAACACCGAGGATAACGATAAGCCGTTCCCCTGATAAAATTAATTACGCGTTCAGAGATTTTTTCCGAGAATTCATTACTGGCGCTGTCTCGATAGCTTTTTTCTCGATGTAATTATTATCCAGCAACCTTTCGTGATTATCAAGCGACCCCGTACGAATGGCGAGATTGTTAATATATTAGAAACTCTCACTTGATTATCGCGAGTTGCTACGATGTAACTCTATGGAAGATCGCGTTATAATTTTCCTCACACTTTAATGAAACAATCCAGAATTTGCGGGAAATTCGTGCGAAGAGAATTTCATGAAGCCATCCTTGATAATAACGAACAGAACACAGCAGCTGGAAATGATAACGGCAGAATATGCCAACTAATATTACAGATATCCATCGAGATATTGTAGCAACTGTAATGCAGCTTGCTCGAGCTGCGCTGCTGTGTTCAAACTTTGATGGAATGTTTTGTAGAGTTTATAAAACGCTTTGGAGATAAATTACCTACTGCAGCAATATCGCTGGAAATGTTCAACACCGTAGTCCCTTTCAAACTGCATATTATTGCATAGTGTTCAGAAGTTGCAAACTCGACACTACGGTGTAGAGTTTGCCTGTAGACTTCATTCTGAATAAGATTATTCAAAATTGCAAATAGATTTTTCAAATTATAAGATTTAGAAGATTCATAAAATTTTGAAGATATTAAGAATTTCAAAGATTTTTAAGACATAAGATTTATAAGATTTTTAATTTATAAGATTTATCACATTCAAAAATGTGAAATTTTTGCAAGATGTAAATTTGAAAATATAAATAATTTTCAATGTACAAGCTCTGAGATTTCGATGTTTTCAAGCTTCCCAATTTCTAACTGCTCAAATTAACAAATTCCGAAATCTCTTCTATTTGAATACTTTAGTGTAATTCTAACAATAAGTAGCATATGTACCGAACAGTTGAAACACAAGGTAGTCCATGGGTATGCAGGTCTAAGACCATCCGCTCAACGTTTACACCATAAAATTCCCCGTATAACTTATGACAAAATCTTTCAATGTCGATCTTGAACAAATCCGTTCGATTATTGTTAAAGAAAGACACATCGTTCAAATCTTTCAGGGTGATAAAATAAGTAAAATTACAGATTGTACGATAACGTCAGCGATAACGATTCAATATCACCCCGAATCTGGAGGGTGCAGAAAGCCCCGAGATGACACCATTGTTAACTCGTAGCGTTTCTGTGCGAACGATTCGAAGTCTCGGCAAAAATTATCCGATCGAGTAGAAATCGAGCAGTTCGGGGTCACGCGACAACTCGTCGTTTGGAGCATCTCTTCATCTCCGGAAGTCGACGCACGAACGGTCGTTTTCTTCGGTCACGCGAGGAAACGTGTAAGAAAAACGCAGAGAAGAGGAAAAAGAGGAGGTACGAAGGACAGGGACGTCAGTATTGACCCAGTTGGTGGCGCTCTCGCTGTTGCTTCACCCTCTTCCAACCCTCTTTCAACCCCTGCTGTGCTTGTCGCTGCCTGCTCGCGCGGTACACCGACTCGACTCACAGTTTGTGGTCTGTGCGTGTTTCTCTTTGTATGTATGCGTTTCTACAGGTATAGCAGCACGAGCATAAAGCGTCACGTTGCGCAATCCCCATAGACGATTAAACGAGCCACGAGTTAACGGCGATTGTCGCACGGATACTCGTCACTTCCTCAAAGGACAGTCGTCCCCTTCCCAACCCCTCTTCTGCTGGATTATACTTTTCAAGGACTTTTTTGCTACGAGAAACGGCTGGCAAACGAGCGACCATCGCTTCGACGTAAACGCTGTGATCAGCGTTTAACGCGCTCTTGCGTTTTAATTGGCATCCCTTGCGCCGCAGTTGCTATACTTGATACTTAGGCTTCCCTCAATTGGCGCTCTCAAATGTCCAAATTCCTAAATTTACGAAGTTAAAAATTTGTAAATTCTCAATCATCGATGTTATCAAGCTCTGAAGGTCTCAAATCCTCAGGTTCTCAAGTCGTCAAATCCTCCAATCCTCAAATTTACAAGTTCTTAAGTTCTCAAATTCTTATATTCTCAAATACAGAATTCCTCAAATTCTGAAATCCACAAGTCCTCAAATTCTGAAATCCTCAGGTCCTCAAATTCTGAAATCCACAAGTCCACAAATCTATAAATCCACAAGTCCACAAATCTACAAATCCACAAGTCCTCAAATTCTGAAATCCGCAAGTCCACAAATCTACAAATCTATAAGTCCTCAAATTCTGAAATCCGCAAGTCCACAAATCTACAAATCCATAAGTCCTCAAATTCTGAAATCCACAAGTCCACAAATCTACATATCCACAAATTCACAAATTTCCGAATACCCAAAATTCCAAACTTTCAAATATCCAAATTCACAAATTTCTCAAATTTTCTAAATTTCCGAAATATCTCAAATTTCCATAACCCTCCGCTCTAAATTATGAAATTTCTAAATCTCCAAATTCCCCAAATATTTCGAGTCCTCAAATCGAATCCCGAAATCCCAAGTCTGTAATATCATAAATTCGAATATATTTGAAAATCGATAATACGGACAAGTTACATAATACAGTTAATACACAGCCAGTAAGGATGTTTAGATTTGGTTTATTAACCGTAACTAGGTAGCTTCTTTTTCGGCGGGATTAACGTGCCGTAAATTATTACGCGAATGTGAATATGTATATCACGGAATTACAGAATACTGTTGAGAACGGGCTTGCATAATTTATCTTCGTTGCCACGGTGCGTCCTGTCCGAGAGGAAGTTTGCGTTGGAATACGAGCGTGTTGCTCCGAAGGATGACAGAAAAAGGAAGAAAGCACAAAAGAGAGGGAATGAAAAATGAGGAAAGGTGGCCGCGAAACGAACAATGATCGAATGCTCGGTACGAAGGAGCACAATTAACAAAATCTGTGAATCCGAGGCTAATTTTATCGCTGCCCTCGTTCGTCTGATAGTAGATAATAAACCGTGACGCAGCTCGTGCATGCAACACAGTTAATTAAGACGGAAGCACGATTCGCTAACTTTATGAACGCTTTTCAATGTCGGAAACGATAGTGACGAAGATGCGAGAATGTTTATATAAATTTCGATCAAGATAAAATGTGTGTGTGTTTAAAATATAACGGTACAGGTGTGTGATTTAATATATTTTAAAAATTATTTTAATGAAAATTAGAATCATTTGATGTCACAGATCCTGTATTTGGGTTCGGTTTGAATCGTTGTATCCAAAGCGATAGCAATTTCAGTAGGCTCTCGTTATATCACCATTATATGTTTTAATTAAACATATGTCATAACAAGTGGGACTCAATGCGTTGCGATATAACGCGTTGCGATTCAACAGGTGCTAACATAACGCGTAGTCATTCAATGAGTGACGATTTAACACGTGGCGATTTAGCGAGTGGTGATTCAATACGTTATGATTCGATAAGTTGCTCTGTACGTTATGATTAAACGTGCAGTAAAATAACGCGTGATAGAGGTTGACAATTTCATGTGTGGCGATATAACGCGTGGCAAATTTTACGTACGGTGATACTATGCACAACAGTTCGACGCGTGCCAATTTAACACGTGACGATACAACGCGAGGTAATACTACGCGTAGAAATTCTACACGTGACAATTTAACGAGTGGTATTATAACGCATAGTAATTCGGCGCGTGGCAATTTAATGTGTGGTAATACAACGCGTAGAAATTCGACACGTGGCGATACAACGCGTAGAAATTCGACACGTGGCGATACAACGCGTAGAAATTCGACACGTGGCGATACAACGCGTAAAAATTCGACGCGTGGCGATTTAACGAGTGGTAATATAACGCATAGTAATTCGGCGCGTGGCAATTTAACGCGTGGTAATACAACGCGTAGAAATTCGACACGTGGCGATGCAACGCGTAAAAATTCGACGCGTGGCAATTTAACGAGTGGTAATACAACGCGTAGAAATTCGACACGTGGCGATGCAACGCGTAAAAATTTGACGTGTGGCAAATTAACAAGTGGTGATATAACGCGTAGTAATTCGACGCGTGACAATTTAACGCGTGGTGATACAACGCGTAGAAATTCAACATGTGGCAATATAACATAGCGATATTGTGTAGTAATTCGGCGCGTGGCAATACAATCCATAAACAATTTAACGCCTGACGATACAACGCTTAGCAATATGATGCGAGGCGATTTAGCAGCGCATAACGATAAAACACGTAGCAATCTACTTCAAGGCGATCTAATCCGAGGTTATAATATGAGGCGATCAACTCAGCGTTCAACGGATAATTTGCGACCGAATTCTCGAAACCTCTCGATTGGACCATTGGTACCGTGTATCGTTATTTGCTGCGATTATGTATTCCAGTACTGATACCTAATCGATAAACATCGAAAGTATTGCAAGCGCAAAAACGCGAAATATCAAATGTTATCGTTTGAGCATTCAGAAAAGTGGAAAACACGAATGTGTTTTAATTAAAGATACGCACAACGTAATTCAACGGTAGATACCATTTATTTTTTTTTGCTGTTGTGTATGATACCGCCTTTCACCATCAATATTGAAACATTTGTATAAACACCAAAGATGTCATAAACGCATTTCAATATCGTTAACGTTTCATTAATTTTCATGCAATGCTTTTTGATCATATGATACGATTAGTCGAAATTAATGAATACCGTTTTCATCGCGTTCGAGTTACATTCGATTCGGATGTTTAACGTGAGAATTGAAATTCTGTTTCTTTAAACTCGTTAACGCCGTGATCAAATTAACACCGCGTATCGGGTATCAAAAGAACATCGTAACTTCAAAGTTCCCGTGAAAATTTTACGCAAACGTTGAGCTTCAAAATATTTTCAGTTTATGGGGGAAGCTAAATTTCATTTTCTCTGCACCGAAGAGTCGTCAACACCCACATCAAAGAGAACGAAAATTCTATTATCCGACCGCTCTGTTACTCGGTCGTGACATTTAAAAATGTTTAACGCCTAAGTAAAGTGTAATTAACGAACTTGGGAGTGGTAGTAACGGTGTAGTTACATTAGCAGGGAAATGCGGTATCAAAAAATCAGCAATTATGAATGTTTCATAGCGACTGGGACGAGCTATTAGACACTCATAAAATATTTAAAAACGTCTAGTCACAGTGTGTGCAGTCGTTGGACAATAGGGGTTGTTTGCACCGGATTCCGAAAATCATACATTTTTAATTACATAAATCGTAGAAAATCATAAATTTTCTAAATACAATAAATTAATTTTTTGTTACATGACTTTTCATAAGAAGAATACACCCTTGAACTCTCAAATATAATTACAGTCACAAAATAATCGATACTTTTTTTAAAAACTTATATAATGTTACAAACTCGCTGTATTTTGCATTAATTCCAAAATCTGCAGTGCATTCAAGTTCAACGACATAAAAAGACTTTCACAGGATTACTATGTTATTGTACGCAACACGTTTGCAACAAACTACAATGGAGGATTAATTTCTATTGTTTTCAGTCTCGGTTACAGGTAAAAACTCCTTGATACACTTCCACATATTCCTACTGGACAAAATTAACCAGCAAACTAAAATGTAGCGCAAACTAATCCGAACATGGAAGCGCGGTTATCGATTCAGTTTATTCGCCCAAATTTGCATGCGTAAATCAACGTTAAATTCGTTTAAAGAAACAAAGCGTTTCATTAGTAGAAAATACAGTTCTATCGGTATGATTAACCGATTCCGCAAATCAGTTTAAAATAATACTTAACGTTATCCTTTGCACTACTTTGACAAGTCTGACTTGTGGCGCACTTCAGCTGTGATAAATTTTACTAGAACTTTTAATACGCTTCACTTCGGAGTTCAAGTCCAATTATTTGCATAGTCGATTGATACCAAATTGACATAACATTTCAACTTTCTTTGCTTTAATATTGTAGCTGTGATTAGTTCTGACTGACGCACCTGACTAAATCATAGAGCAAGGAGTTAATATATTGTCACGAAGATTAGCCGAATGTGTCAATGGGACTAAAGTTGATTCAGCATCTAACAATTTTCTTTCTATGAAATTTGCTAAACGAACGGCTTGCCTCGAGTCCTCGTTTCGCCTCGATTAATGCGTATTCGCCATATTTCGAGACTAAACGATCTGACCAAAAATCGATCACCCGCACACGTTTTTTCACTTTCGTTACGAATTATTGGGAAAGATTTAAAACGAGAGAAATTACATCTATAAATTTATTTTGTTTAACTGAAATCTATCAGAGTGGTCAAATGACAGTTTAAGTTTAACCCCTTGCACTACTTTGACGAGTCTGACGCACTCGTACCTCGTGATCAATTTTACTCGAATACGCTTCAATTTGGAGTTCAAATCCAATTATTTGCATAGTCGATAGATACCAAATTGAAATAACATTTCAACTTTCTCTATCTGTTTTACTATTGCAACTGTGATTAGTTCTGGCTGACACACCTGACAAATCATAGAGCAATGAGTTAATTATTGTTCGACGAACGATTTACGCTTCCTAACTCGATTACTGTGGATCTCGGTAAATTGCCGAAGGAACGTTGGAGAACGATATTAGCTGCGGATATCATCCCGCTGCGAACAAGCAATCCTTTCGGATAACTGACATCCTTGACAAATCAGCTTGTGGACTAACGCGGGAGTAGCTTTTACACCGCATAGGTGGATGATTACAAGCTGAGAGATATGTTTTCGTCAGAGATTGGACGAGCAACAAGAGTGTACCTAAGGAATCCTCGAACGATGTAGATATACCTGACCCGACCCGCAAACGTTCCCGTTTATTATCCTGCAATTCGGTTGAATTAACGGAAACTCAAATGAGACCGTTGTTCCACTGAAATTCACTCGAGGCATCGAGGTTTCGGCGGTTTCGATTCTAGGCCGAGATTGACGACCATTCGGAAGCGAATAACTTCGAATACCGAGTGAAATGAAAAAAGGACCGGATGTTTATGTACACATATATACTTTTGTATGAAGTACAGTCCCTCGAAGTTTGCATGCAATCCAGGAGACAGTTCGGACTTTTAATTGGGTCGAATGTCGAGTCAAGTACTATTGGTAATTTGAAAATCGAATTATTGGAAAAAGAAAGTATCGTTTGGATTTGAGTGGTTAACTTTATTTAGAATTATTTGGGAAGGTAGAGAAACAGTGATGGGTGGAGTAGATACGAGATGGATGATTGCAAGTTTTCAAATCTAGGAATTTAGACATGGGCATGTAGAGATTTAGGAACACTTCAATTTTGGGATTTGAAGATAGTAGAATTTGGGAAATCAAAATCTGGAAATAGAGGAATTTGAAGATTCAAAAATTTAAGAATTTGGAATTTTGAGAATTGGAAAATTTAGAGATGTAGCAACGTGAACACTTGGTCATCTGGAAATTTAGAATCAGTAAGTTGAAAATTAGAAGATTCGTGGATCCCTGTACCCAAAAGCTTATAGATCTACATATTAATCCAGTTTTATCGAAGAAGGTAGATTCGTGTAAAAATACGACACGTAACACGATTATGACACATAAATGACAAGAAACGAATGACAGGTAGTCTTGTGACATATGTCGCTCATAATAAAATGTTAAGCAAACGTGAATGTATATTTAAACCAGTAAAACGTCAAAACTTCGTTTCTGGTACCGTTAGGCGAATAAACAATTCGCGTTTTGGTAAAAGATTTGAAAGTTCCGAAGATCTCAGAGGATCAACGGAGTGAAAACGTGTCAGAACTTTCTTTTATAAATGCAGTGGCTTATTAATGTTATATGTGAAGCGTACCTATACGTGAAACGTACCGGGTGTACGAGTTTGTTTTAGCATGGTAAGGTTCATTCAAAGCGAAAGAAGCTGTTCATTCAGATAGACCTTTTTCAAAATCAGAAAAGCGAATATTTTGAAGGAGATAACGTTGCATCACGTGCGATACCAAAGGAAAATAAAGAACATATAAGCGGTTAGTTCAGGGAATGCATTAACTGCTTTCCCTTATAGAACGCTACACTTTCGTGTGCACGCGGTCGCATTTTCATTGCATGGCTAGTGACATTTGCCACAAACAGCCTTTTCGCTTTATCCGACCGCTTTTCATTTGCTAATCTTTTGAAATGTTCACATATCACCGTGCAGTTTCTCCTTTCTACGTACCGTCAATTATGGCAACAATTAAATAGGAGCGATAAACGAAAAAAGCTCTCTCCTTGCCAATTTACTTAAATCAATCCTTCTTTCATTTCATTTTTGCATGCATGCCCGTTTCATATAATTATTTTTACAAACATCAGAAGTATACAATGGAAGATTCAAATAAATTATACGGTATCGAGGAGAACATGTAATACCCTTATCTACTGTATAACACTGAAAAGTCATGCAAAGTTTATGTATTTTGTAATAAAATGCCATATCTTTTTCTACAGGAGATAATATTTTGCATAAAATAGTTATGATACAATATAAAAAAGTCAGTAATTCGTGAGATATTTTAAATTGCAAAAATGTTTCGTACAAATTGAAATACATGCGAATTGTTAATTTTTTTTTATAATATACCCTAATACTTTTGTTATGCAGAATGCTTTAAAGAATCGATCCATGTAGAAGATATGACATTTAAAAATTTATACATGAACTATAAAGAACTTTTCAAAGTCATCACAGAGTCAAGACATCCTTTATATAATTTTCACTCGAAACATTTTCCTGCATTTCTGATACAGAAATAATCACGTGTACATACTTAAAACTGATATACTTCATACGTTTCTCATATAAATCTTATAAAGAATGGCTACTTTTTCTTTTATAAATAAATCAATCGTCCCCGTGTTGCTTTTTCTTTCTTGCTTTCAAAATTCTGGTATAAATCTTGGGGAAGAAGGTGACTAGTCTTTTCCACTTTAAATAAATCAATCGTGTCCGCTTCGTCTTCTCTTCCTTCCTTCCAAAATTTTCTCATAAATCCCTTCCGAAAAAAGCAACTACTCTTCTTTTTGCAAATAAATCAATATCTATATTTTATTTCAACGTTGCCCCTTTTTGCTAACGAAGAGTGCAAAATCCATAACTTTCAATTCATAATTCCGATTTTAACGAAATTTTTGTGAAAAACGTATCACGCGAATTTTCCTCGTGGTAAAGGAAGGACGCTATTATCACGCGAAATCACGACACATATATATTCTATACATATAAATCAAGATATATAAAACAAGATATGTAGAATAAAGGATCCAATCTATGCTTAATT
Organism: Megachile lagopoda; assembly: GCA_036983795.1. Taxonomy (NCBI): domain Eukaryota; kingdom Metazoa; phylum Arthropoda; class Insecta; order Hymenoptera; family Megachilidae; genus Megachile; species Megachile lagopoda. The sequence continues at coordinate 12,144,008 of CM072800.1, forward strand.
TTTTGTTCTAAATTGCTTTATTCAATGAAATCAATTTCAACCTTTGCGTTATGATCATATTGGGTCTTGCGAGTGTATTCAACACCACTGTCCTACAATCACAATTTCACGCGAGTACCGTGTTTCTATCATACAAGTCTATCAGAACAAAAACCGTAAATTTCCGCCAGAACAGCGTACGAGAATCCGTCGAAGCAGTAGCAACGTTTCGAGATCGAATTGATCGAGTCAGCGGAAGGTTCGTTCACCGAAGATCAAACAACTGCGTCAGCCGTGCGTGATCGAGCGTATCGACGAACGTAGCCGGACGGAATATCGTTTCCGTGAAACGTATGGGGGTCAAAATGGGGGTTGAAACGGAGGTTCAGGTGTGGCGAGAATCGGAGTCAAGTCGTGGCGAGGTTGAAGGGTGAGTTCAGGTGGCAGAGAGTCAGGTCGGCGATGGTTCAAGCGGGCTTGGACACGGATAGGAGGACGAGAAGCGTATACAAGGCGCAGGTGCACCGCGGTCTCCTGTGATCGGCGTCGGCGTCGATGCTGGCGTCGGCGTCGGCGTCGTCCCGTTAAGGTACCCGCGTTCAGCCACGGCACAGAGCGCGGCAGGAGTCCACAGGATCACGAGGTCCAAAGCGTAAAAGTCGGTCGCCGGTAGCCCGTCGTCGCTTAACTGACTCTTGACATGAGCCTCGGTTACCGCGTGTTCGTCAGCTAGGAGGGGAACTTCCGGAACAAGGTCAGTGGTACAGATACATCCTATCTGGTCACGTCGCGTTCGCCGTCACCAACAGCTTCGACGCTCCGTTTCCGTTCCGTTTATCTCGCAGTGACGCGACGCGTGTACATCGAGCTCTCGGATTTTGTGCAAGAGAAGATCGGAAAATTTCCACGGATGTAGAAGTTCTGGATAACAGTGATCGCCAGTGATTAGACGCCCGTGAACAAGCCAGCACCTTTCGAGCGCGAGCGATTTTCGCGGGAAAACGCGAACCACAGTGAAGCGTGTGCCGCATCGCGTGATAGCAAGTGTATCGCGAACGATCACGGATAATCGCGGTTACGTATGTTCTTTCGTTCTCGCACGATCGTCGTTCGATTTGATCCGAGTTTCGCGACGGACCACCACCACGAAACGGATGCCTATTTGTTCACGGGCTTGACTGGTAGCAGTCGAGACACCTGTTACCGCGTTCGGTAAGAATCACTGTGTCAGCGTTGAAGTTCTTGGTGACGGAAACCGCTTCACGGAAGATTTATTTTTCATTGCTTGAGTGTTGATTCTGAATTTCGTATTTCGGGGATTAATTGACCAGTCCGAAAGAAACGTGAGTAGATTATTTCTCCGTCGAGAAATTTTCGATTCTGTACAACTCTTCTACCTGTTCATTTTCCTCTTCCCGACGTAAGACGGTGACACTAAACTGTCCGTTTCTATGACGCACCTTCTGAAATTCTTAAACAAGAGATATCGATCGTCCCCTATAACCCGTGCACCCCGATGTACGACACAAATGTTTCCTAAAATCCTACGAACGCGCGAAGAAACCGCAGATCCATCATTCCGGATGGGATCCGTCGCGGAGAAAAATGGGAAACGAAAAACCGAAGCATTTGTTACCGTGTTACGTGTTCCAGAAATAGCCGCGGACGAGCAAAAATATTCGATATTTTCAGCAACGCCGGTGGTACAAATATCGGTGATTCTAGACCCTGATGGCTCCTCGAACGTCATCGAGGCGCGTATTGTAATTCGTTCGCGAAGTAGAGCCTCTATAGTTCCGAGGCAACTTCTGTCCAGAAACGAGCACAATATCGATCGCGACGTGAAATTCAGCCGAGCTAACGTACGACGAACCGAAGAAACAATTTCTATCGTGTTGCGTGTAACAAGTGGCTCCGTTGTTCCGTTGGTCGGCCGTTCCGTGTTGCTTCCATTGTCCCGGATCCCCTTTGGTTCACCCAGATAACGCAACACGAGCGTACTCTCGTCAGAACGATTCCTAAATCTTCCGACAGCATGAAACGCGTTCTCGAATCGACATCACCAGGGTGTACGGTTCAGTTCGTTACACAATGGCGCCCCTTGTGAACGGAAGCCATTATCAACGCGTCTTTTCAATCCTACGATCGTTCTGACGGTTCATCCGCTGGAACCTAGCATTGTACCGGATTTTTCATGGGTTATGGACAGGATAATTGATTTCGATTAAAGTTGCAATTTCTCGTCTCAATTTAACACTAGATTTACGGAATCTAAGGACTCCTAGTTAAAAGGATCTTAGATTTCTTATTTTATATTACAACAGTTTTTAAGAAATTTTTGTAAGGATGTTAGCTTTCGTCAAGATGAAGAATTGTTAGTACCCCTAATTTAGTCATTTTTCTACTTTAGCTTCAATTTAAAAACTGGCCATCAAACGACCGTAAATCTACTGTTAAAGATGAGTTTAATTTCTAGGTTTTATTTGTAGGATCTGACCATAGTCCTACTTCTTTTTACATTTCTTTGATACTATCTGTTTATTGTTAGTGATCATGTCTCGACTGTCATTTGTCACATTCGTACATGAGCTCTTCAGAGACCGAAGTGACTCCACTTTTCTGATTCTTTTGTAACTTTAATATTATTTAATACGACACTAAAGAGAACCTAACACTTATCTGTTTTGATGATTTGATCAGTGTGGAAAATGAATCGTATGAGCGAGATCGACAATCATCTATAATTTTGATCAAGAATGTTTTATCAGCAAATACCATTTCGTTAAACAAACAGTCGTGTTTCTTAAAAATCAACTCCGAGATTTACTGCTTCATTTATTTCCACTCTTCAATTGTACAGTACTCAGCAAAGCTTGAACTCGTTATTTTCTTGAAACACGTATTTGAACGTTTGAATTTTATGTTCTCCTATGTCTGAACGATTTTATGACCACACTATATTTCCGAATCCAATTGTAGTTCCTTCATTAAAGTATAATAAATTTTCGTTATATTGCCATCTTAATGTGGTTTTCTCATGTGGACGATTTTACGATCGTACTATATCTTCGAATCCAACTAAACGTTACATTACATACTTGTATTTCTACGCTTTACAATTTAACGAGTTGTATTTCTACACATTGTAACTGCATGTGTTGTTTTACTACGTGTTGTATTATCAAACGTTGTAACACATTAATTATGTCTGTACATGTTGTATCACATTATGGTGCATTGTATCTCTATTATCATTCGTTGTACTTCCACGAACTGTAATTCTATGCGTTTTATTATCTACATATTATGTCACTACGTGTTGCTACACCTTTTATCAAGCGTTATCTTGTAACGCATTAGTATCTTTACATGCTAATTATTTTACACGTATTACCACATTATTACGATACCTCTACTATAGTTGTACCTCTACTTGTTGTAGCTCTAGGTGTATCACAATACTGTATCGTCACATGTGGTATGTCGACGCGTTATACCGTCATGCGTTGTATTGCTGCGCATTGTGTCATAAAGTATTAGTAGCAATACGCGTTATATCTCTACTTATTGTGTTATCGATGCGTTGTATCTCTAAATGTACCATCACACGTTATGTCATCATATGTGGTATATCAACGAATTATATTCCTAACCTTTATACTGTTACGCATTGTCATGCAATATATTAATAGTATTACATGCTGTGACTACGCCTTGTATCTTCACATGTTATACTATAATGAGTTGTATCTACGCGCTGTATTCCCACGCATTAAATTACAACGGGTTGTATCTCTACGCGTTGTATCCCCACACGTTAAGTTACTACGGGTTGTATCTCTACGCGTTGAATTACGACGAATTGTATCTCTACGCGTTGCATCCCCACGCGTTAAATTACTACGGTTTGTATCTCTACGCGTTGTATCTCTACGCATTAAATTACGGCGGATTGTATTCCCACGCTTTAAATTACGACAGGTTGTATCTCTACGCATTGTACTTCCACGCATTAAATTACAACGGGTTGTATCTCTACGCATTGTACCTCCATGCGTTACATCACGACGGGTTGCACCCTCACGCGTTAAATTACGACAGGCTGTATTGCTACGCGATCTATAACCACTGCATCATCATCTGTAGCATTTCCACACATTATACATCATATTACACCGTCAATCGTTGTATTACCATGCGCTGTATAACAACGCGTTATATAGCCAAATATTAATACTATTGATTTATCCCGTCATTCGACATAAATCCTTTCAAACAACCTAACATGCTATTTCAAAAAATGTTCTCTAACTCCGAGGCAACGTACCCCCCAAAAGAGTAAAAAGTTTTGTATTTCAACGTCGATCAGCAGAAAAAAGTGCCATAGGTAAAGGTAAAATTAAACAAAGTACCGTTCAAAGAGTGTTCTTTGCCATTTTAACACGACGCATGTTTCGTCACGAACGTCAACATCCGAAATTTCGGTTGATATCCAGAGAGGCACGAGCAAAGGCAGGGTGTGTCCGATTCGAGTGTGCGTGTTGGCTCACGGTTGTTTGTTTAATCCCGAGGGAACCTGCAACATGGCCACTTGCTGCTTTTCCCTTCCCCCTTTCTCTCTCTATCTCTCTTTATCAAAGTCCTCGGCCCTCTACCTATATTTCCAACGAGCCTTCTCCGACGTCTACGCAACACGGTTCCGTGGTTTCGCTTATTTCCTCGACGTTGTTTCGTTCGTTCGCGATTCCGTGCTTTTTTGCACGGCTAATTTTCTGCTTGTTCATCCAGTTGACGTTAATAATATTTCTTGCGATTATTCGGCTCACAGCCGTCACCCTCGGCGATTAATTCGCCGACAAGAAAGAAGGAGGAGGCACTCGTTCGCTCGACTCGGAATTTCATTTTTTTCCGCGCAATTAATTTTTCGCGGTTGAAACGGCGACGAGCTTTTTCTTCGCTTGTTTTCTCCTCTCCTATTGGCGCCGTCCTGGTTAATTTGCTCTCGAAAGTAGACCAAAAAAATAAAAAGTGTGTACGGTAACGCGTAAAGTAAATTCGCGCTTGCTCGCGAATTCCATCGAAAGAGGAGAAATTTCAATTTGTCTTCCAAGTTTATTATTGGGCGGTGCAGCTTTGAGAGAAATTGAAACTTAAGAAACTCGCCTTCTACTTTAAATAAAATCGACCACTCCTCGTTCCTCACTTCGTACCGATGGATTTCTTCCACGGTGCATAATTTACTTGTTGCCTCCTGCAAACTTTCTTCGACGCTTAGGAAAGCTTCGCTGCCGGCAGAAATTGTTTTCGGAGTCTTTTGACAACGCTAACAATTTTCGTCCCAACACACGGTGAACTGTAATAATATTCGCCGCTGTATTTCAGTAATTATTGCCCTATATCTTCATCTCTGATTACGAAAGCCACAAATTTAATAAAAATATTTAATGCACTTTCATTAAGTATTATTACGTTCATAAGAAATTTTTACATTATTTTATTATACATCTCATTTAAAAATATTTTAACAATCCTTTTCACGGATTACTGTTTACAAAGCGCTTATATAACCGCATCTATTTTTTGTTTTATAATTCAATCTACAGTTTCAAGATACGTTCTTTGTCAACTGTTTACATGCGCTAAAATTATTATTTCACGGTTCGTTTAAGACGCTCGGAAGGAAACAATAGAATCCTTCTACAAGTGCTTTTGCGTTTGAGGCAATTAAATTTGTAATTGTTCAAAATATTTATATAACCTCGAGGAAGATGACAATTTTAATAATTGTTGATTCAGCAATTATTAATATCGATGGCCATTTGTGTATTTATTATTCGTCAAAATTCTTCGTGCTGTCAATAATATCATAAATTATAGCAGTTTGATAATACATATTGGCTATGTTAATAATTACATTTATTAATTCACTTCATCTATTAATTGTTAAATTAACGAGGAACGTATTTTTTATGAAATTTTGAAAGAACTCTGTAATTTTGAAGTTATACATAAAAATGTATAGTAAGTTATACATGAAGGAATAATATTCTATATATTTTATTTACGTGCTCAAGAATTATGTAATTTGCGTACCATTATAACAATAATTGTTTCAACATAAATTTTCTTTATAAAATTGAAAGAACTATGTAATTCTGAAGTTATACATAAAAATGTATAGTAAGTTATACACGAAAGAATAATATTCTATATATTTTATTTACTTGTTCAAGAATAATGTACTTTACCATCGAAACAATAATTGTTTCTTTGTCGTGGTTGTAAAGGGGGTACATAAAACAATTGTCGTGATATCTGCTTAAGCATTAATGCGTGCCATTGTATGTTTCACCTTTTTTTTCGTTACCCTGCCGTGACACACAGCTTTACCGTTCCACGCTAGGGCATTTGCTCCCTTACAGGAACGAGCGTAAACGCACCCTTGTCTTTGCGTTGGCGATCGATAATGTTATTATATTCCAGTCACCTTAACAGGCTTTCACCGTGGCAGCTTCACCCTCTAACGACAACGTCCCCCGAATTAAGTGGTAGAACAGCAAACCTCGCTGAAACATTTCTTAAGCGACACCCTGTCTCATTTTTTGTTCGATATTTCAATTCATTGTTCAAATCCACCGAAATTTTTCTTCATCAAATTATTCTCGTACTCTTACCGAATGATAAATTCTGTTTGCTTTCTTTACCTCATTTTAATAAATTGATGGTATGAAAATCATTAATTATATTGCATAATTTTGTTCATGTTTCATTAACATTTCAATAAATATAATTCTTTAAATTCTTTCTCTACCTCATTTTAATAAATGAGAATGAAAAGTCATTAAATATTTTGCATAATTTTGTTCATATTTCATTAACATTTCAATAAATATAATTCTTTAAGTTCTTTCTCTACGTCATTTTAATAAATTGAGAGTACGAAAGTCATTAAATATTTTGGATAATTTTGTTCATGTTTCATTAACATTTCAATAAATATAATTCTTTAAGTTCTTTCTCTACGTCATTTTAATAAATCGAGAGTACGAAAGTCATTAAATATTTTGGATAATTTTGTTCATGTTTCATTAACATTTCAATAAATATAATTCTTTAAATTCTTCCTCTACCTCATTTTGATAAATTGAGAGTACGAAAGCCATTAAATATTTTGCATAATTTTGTTCGTAATGTAATATATCAATAAATATGATTCAAATAATTTTAGCGACATTTATTTTAAAACAGCCACGTTTAAAATAATTTTCCCTGCGTATTTAAATTTAAATAATGGAAAATGAAACGGCAGAATCGTATCGAATATTGCTTCCCGTGCGAGGAGTTCTCATATATGCATAATTTGATCAGTTTACATAATACGCAATTCCGGTGCACAGAGCTTCTGAAAGTTGTATACTCTAAACATTCGTATCGTACCATTATAAACAAATGCGTTCACCCAAACGGTAAACAAACACCATTATGTAGTTTAACTGAAGTTATCTCAGCAGTGAAATTCGCGTTACTTGCTTCTTCAAACTGTTCATTATTTTCTACGAAAGGAATTGTCGTAATTTTTCTGGCAATTATCGATCTTTCTGAACATTCTACAGTGGGTCGTTTCCCCACGATTTTAGAATTCATCCTTTTACCCCGGAATGCACGTGGCGCCGATAAAAGATCCCGCTCCCTCGAGAAACGCGGGAAACCACGTTCGTAATCGCGATCCTCAATTTCGGTCGCCGTGAAAATATATGTATGTATATAGCAATGCTTGTAAAACGCAAGGGGCTCGTGTCGCGTGTTATCAGATAACGATATCGTGCCACGGCTCGAGGCCACGTCATAATGCTCGAACCTTTTCGGCTTATTCGACGTATTCCGCGCACGGAATCTACCGATCCGCCCACGAACCGCGACAATACTGCTATAGTAATCACCGGTTATCTTGTTTCGCATTGGAACCATACGATCCCGCTCTTTTTCAGGATTATCGTTAGTATGAAAGCGATCGTTTCGGATGCCAACGAATTCGTACGATTTATTCTTACGCCGAAATAGATAGATTTGTTGGCACGGTGCAAACAACGCTTTGCGATCGTTTATTTGGAAGAGGGCATTCTGCTGCCTGTGAGGGGTTTGTGACAATTGCGCTCTCCAAAATTTCGGATTTATCTGCTTAATATTCTTTATTTATTTTCTTCATTGAATTGATGAATTTACAAACTGCTTAATATTCTGTATTTATTTTCTTCATTGAATTGATGAATTTTTAAATTGCTTAATATTCTGTATTTATTTTCTTCGTCGAATTGATGAATTTTTAAATTGCTTAATGTTCTTTATTTATTTTCTTCATTGAATTGATGAATTTTCAAATTGCTTAATATTCTGTATTTATTTTCTTCGTCGAATTGATGAATTTTTAAATTGCTTAATGTTCTTTATTTATTTTCTTCGTCGAATTGATGAATTTTTAAATTGCTTAAAGTTCATTACTTATTTTCTTCATTGAATTGATGAATTTTCAAATTGCTTAATATTCTGTATTTATTTTCTTCATTGAATTGATGAATTTTCAAATTGCTTAATATTCTGTATTTATTTTCTTCGTCGAATTGATGAATTTTTAAATTGCTTAAAGTTCATTACTTATTTTCTTCATTGAATTGATGAATTTTCAAATTGCTTAATATTCTGTATTTATTTTCTTCATTGAATTGATGAATTTTCAAATTGCTTAATATTCTGTATTTATTTTCTTCATCGAACTGATGAATTTTTAAATTGCTTAATGTTCATTACTTATTTTCTTCATTGAATTGATGAATTTTCAAATTGCTTAATATTCTGTATTTATTTTCTTCGTTGAATTGATGAATTTTTAAATTGCTTAATGTTCTTTATTTATTTTCTTCATTGAATTGATGAATTTTCAAATTGCTTAATATTCTGTATTTATTTTCTTCATTGAATTGATGAATTTTCAAATTGCTTAATATTCATTGTTTATTTCCTTCAGTGAATTGATGAATTTTTAAATAAACAACAAAGTAATTTTTAAGTTCCTCAAACTTTTAGTTTGACACATTTGTGAAATTCTGAAATACCTAAATCTCCGAATTTGCAAATGGTAAATACTACCATTTTCTGATTGATTGATACCAATTGTGATTTGTATAACTGAAGATTGTTGAATGTAAAATATACCTAAAATTTCAACGTCGTGATAATTAAGTAGCTCTGGTTGACATGACTGTCGAAAAATTTGTAGGTTAAGAGGTTAAGCTCCCAAATTATGCAACGAACTCTGACATTTTCAAATTTTCGTATTCGACACACTTCCACACCCCAAATTCCTAAATTATTAATGATTAAATTATTATATTATTAAATTATAAAATTCCCAATTTTCAAATACCCAAATTTCAAAACTTCCAAATTATAAGTTCTCAAATAATTCATGTTTCCTGACTTCGCAAGTTCACCAAGTTTTTAAACTCGCAAAATTCTGGACATTGAAATTTTTATTATCAAATATCCCAAATTTACAAATCCCAAAATTTTCCAGATTCTAAAACTTGTAAAATTCTCGGTTCTCAAGTTATTCACATCTCTAAACCCCGCGAAACTTTTAAGCTCTCGTCCTACGCGTTCAAATCTCTAAATCTTCAAGTTTCAAATTTCCAAACTCCAGATCCTCAAATCTCCATAATGTAAAAAACGTATTATTCTCTTTCTTCCACCCCTCCAATAGAATCTGGAAGCTTGTATAATTTTTGGGTGACCCTGTATAAAACTTATTCATTGCAAAACAGAAAGTTCATCTTCAGTGTGTACAACCATTACTAGCACACACTGAATCTCCAAGTAAAGCGATTAAACCAAAATAATTACACTAACGTCTCGATGGTAAACGCATGTCTACTAACGAGACAGGTGTTTTACGAATTGATGGATTTCCTTCCAATACGATGTATTCAGCAAGAACGGGAAACAATAAGTCTAACAACGATTATTGATCGAAATAACGATGCATAAAGGATTGCTCTTCGACAATGTTGTGTTCAGAAAATGGCCGTTGTCGAGACAGGTTGTCTTTTCAAGCTGTTTCACAGAACAGTGACTGGTTCAATACTGTGGTCAATAAAGCGGTACGTAATATGCGGGTTTAAAAATGTCACAAAGTAAGCAACGAAGTATATTCGCTCGCGATTCTGGGAAAAAGAAAGGGCATAATGCGACGTGTTTGCACGATACTATGATACACCTTCGAGGGGTTGTAATTTCGATTGAAAAGGTCGATTGTAAATTACTGCGGGACATTCAGTCGAACAGTGCTGTTCGAGATCTTTTTCTGCCGGATGATTAACAATCTTGATTACTTCGAAAACGATCGTGATACGAATCGGGTATTATAAAGCGTTTCGCTTGAAATAAAGCACCGCGGTTCATTGGAAATAAAACTGTGATGACCGAGCTAAAAATGTTAGGCGATTTCGAAACGTGTTAAGTCAATCGCGATTTGACATCAAAGTAAAATAACACTCGAGACGTATATTTTCTGACGAAAAGTACTATAAGATCTTTTCATTGATATTCTTAGCATGTATTAGCATGTTTTTAGTTATAGATATAATCAGTTAGTGGATATTCAATTCAAAGCTGTAAATTTTATGTTACAAGTGCAGCGATGAATTTTAACCTTAAAATTCAGGTTAAAACATTATTTTGGTGTTTTAAGATTAGTCACTTTGTATATTACTCTAATATTCAAAATAGTTGTCCCAGTTATACCAAAATGTTAACACAAAACTAAATATTGACTAAGACAAAGAATAAGAATATTTTGTGATCACAAATGACAAACATACACGATATCGAAGTATAATTAATAATGATTATAAACAAATTATTGCACTCTTTTGAAGATACAACAAGAACTGTATGTTTTTAATGTCACTAGAAACATAAAAAGTTTAAAAGATTTACCAAAATAAAATTGGTCCTCGAAGGTTTATTAGGTACACGTAAAACATCATCTCTTGGACAAAGCGATTTTAAAAAGCGACAACACGCGAGAAACCATTTGTTGCCACAGCAAACTCTCGGAACTTCCTTGAATATTTCCCTAACGAAAGAAGAAACGTTTCTCTTGAGATTTTTTTAACTATACTTTCTCGAGCAACGTTCCTCTAGGCGATGTGGAAAGCAAAGTTCAACTTCAACGCGTTTTACATAACGCGACCCGAGAGAATCCCTCGACAATTATTAATTTCGAAACGAAGAGAGGCCTGCCGTGTTGATTAAAATGGATGAGTAGAAGCAGGGATAAATCTTGGAAAATCGTGGAGTTGCTTGAATACGGGCGTTGACATCATAGTACAGTAAACTCTCGTTATATTGCCACCGTCATGCAGATTTACGTGTACACTTGTGGTACTCTTTTGCCATTGCAAGGTTAGGAAATTCATGGAGAGTCTCACAGTATTTAAGGATGATTCGTTATTTTATACTTTGTTGGATCGGAGTTCATTTTTAGTTATTCAAATTTTTAAACTTTCAGATCTCAACATTTTCAAATTTCTAAATTTAATGTGTGCAAAATTCCCAATTCTCATATTTTTCAGTTATTAAATTACAAATTCTCGAATGTTCAAATTTTTAAATTTCTGAATTTACTATTCTTAAAGGCTTAATTTTGCAAATTTTCACATTCCCAGATCTTTAACCTTTCAAGTTCCCACAGATCAAACTATCAAAATCTTCAAACTCCTAAATTCCTAAGATGTCAAGGACTCTACTTTCAAAATCTCCAAATTCCCATAGATTCAAGTATCAAAATATTCAAATTCCAATTTCCAATTTCTCAAAAGCCTAAATTTCCACAAAGCATCTATCAAAATCCTCAAATTACTAAATTGCCAAATTCTCAAAAGCCTAACTTTCGAAATCTCCAAATTCTCTGGAATCCAACTATTAACATCCTCAGATTTTCAAAGCCATAACTTCAGAAATCTCCAAATTCGCAAAGGTCCAATTTCAGAAATCCCTAAACTCCCACAAGTCAAACTACTGAAGTCCCCAAATTCTTAAAGGCCTAACTTTCGAAATTTCCAAAATCTCAAAGGCCTATCTATCAAAATCACCCAAAATCTCAAAGGTCCAACTTCAGAAATCCCTAAACTCGCACAGATCAAACTGTCGAGTCCCTAAAATCTTAAAGGTCTAACTTTCGAAATCCCTAAATTGTCATGGGTTCAACTTCAGAAATCCCTAAACTTCCACAGGTCAAACTACTGATATCCCCAAATTCTCAAAGGTCTAACTTTCGAAATCCCTAAATTCCCATGGGTCGAACTATCAAAATCCCCAAAATCTCAAATGCCCAACTTCAGAAATCCCTAAACTCCCACAGGTTAAACTACTGAAGTTCGCAAATTCACAAAGGCATACTTTCGAAATCCCCAAATTTTCATGGGTCCAACTATAAAAATCCCAAAATTCCTAAACCTCCAAACTACAAAATTCTCAAATCCCCAGTTGTCAAAATCTCGAAATCTGCAAATTTCCAAATCCCATATTTCCAGCCTCACAAGTTCCGGAAATCCTAACTACTGAAATCCTCCATTCGTAAATTTGTAAATGAGCATGCTCCGTTAGATCCTTTGAAACAACACGTGTTGAAGTTGCCTCGTCGGTGATTTAATTTTAATTTCAATTCACCGAGTTCTACAACCAACCACCACCTGCGTCTATTTCCCACAGACATTTTCATCCCGCGAGCCGCGAATGAGATCGACTTTTCTAAGCCAATTAAACATTTCGAACGAACCTTATAAATCCTTTTTTTCACGTGGAATACCTTTGCGACCTCTATCACTTATGAACGGGGACAGCAGACATTTTCCAATCGCGCCTACTTGAATTCTTTAATTAAGATTTTAATTAAATGCCTTTCGAGGTTAAAAGGAAAAAAAGAGTCGGGCCGAAAAAGAATAGGAGAAGGAAAATGAAGTCTCGATCGTCGGAAGACAAGGAACTTTCGAGTTATCTGAAGCCTCTCACGCTGAATGAAACGTTTTCTTGTTTCGCCAGCTGCACCGAATTACGCGAAATTAAATGTTTCCAGAATTTGCACGACCGTCTCGTTATGACATTAACGTCGGTGCATAATTACGGCCGTCTCTGCCGGACAGAAATACTAAATATTTCCGCGTTGGAAATTAAAACAAAGGAGGAACCGCGTCGTCTCGAGGAAATAAAAAAGACAACGGTACGCGTTCCAAATGCTCCGTTGTTGGCTAAACAATTAAATCTCTGCATTTAATGAGTGTTACCTCTAGCAGGAAAATTTCCAATTCAGTCAGGATTTCGATAATGATTGACGCGTTCAATTCTCACGGTAATTGCTTCGAATTATATTTATTACTCTCTTAAATTGGAGATAATTGTGTTGACTCGTGCAACATTTTGGATGAAAAATATGGTCTCTGTTTTGGATCAGTTGATTCAAATTATGTTACACCAATGAACAATTTTTGAGGATTAAAAGGTTGATGCAGTTTGACATGGTAGTAATTGGACATGTTCTCTGCTTTGAATCAGTTGATTCAAATTATGCTATACAAATGAGCAATTTTTAAGAATTACAAAGGTTGATGTAGTTTGACATGGTAGTAATTGGACATGTTCTCTGCTTTGAATCAGTTGATTCAAATTATGTTATACAAATGAGCAATTTTTAAGGATTAAAAGGTTGATGTAGTTTGACAGAAGTATACATATAACTACTCAGAATAATACTTATGATTGGACTGTGTATATTAATGCATTTATGACTCTGTACCAAAGTTAGCAAAGTATACATGATATATCAAAGTCAGTATTTTATCTGCACTCCCTACTACATAATGATGTATGCTATTGAAACAACTACCATCTACTGTACTTGAATACAAGAATTGCTATAATAGATATGCCAAAATAAAAATGCAATACTATCTATATATCAAAACCACATACAATATCATATCAATATATATTATATAAAAATATAAAATGTATAATACATATTCCAGCTAAGAACCATGGTTAAGCTAGCATAAAAATGAAAAGAAAAGGAAAAATATCTCGAGGCAGAAATAATATTGCACAACATTTACCCAACCTAAATTAAATAACTTCGACCGACTTATTAAGCGAATGAATAATTCAAATATTAAAAGGTTTTCATTAAAAATTCCACGAAGTTTATTAATAGGTTTCTGGTAAATAAAAGTTGGCAGTTCCCAAGAAGCCAAGTCCCAAAGGAGTTTCTTTAACTCTTGGTCAGCGTCTATTCGTCCACAAACGCGTCCGCGTGTCAGCCGCGTTCGAATTTGATTTTTCTGTCGATAAAATTTTACCGATCGTCCTTGATATTCGCGCGCACGTTTCCGTCGTCGGGAACGAGTGCAAGATCGTTCGATTCCCAATGGAGATCGAACGCTCGTTTCCTTCTTCGTAACTTTCTGCTCTATCGGTCCAAGTTTCCTTCCTCGACCACCGACAAATCCCAAATGTAAATGTGCCATGTGGACGGACAAGAACCGACAAGAAGAAGAAGAACCAGGATTCGAACTTTTCCAACATTGACATTTCGTTCATCATCGATCGACCGAACCGTGGAATATTGTAATTTATGCCTTGCACATGCACGCTCGTTTCAAGCGATTCTTCTCACGAATTCCCAATGCTTCCAACTCGGTTTTCCATGATTTTTCGGACTGGGTCTCATTTAGCTGTACGCAAACAGTTTACCTGATTTTGCTCATGAATACGGGGACAGTATAGAACTACTATTTTCGCGAAAAATTTAAGTGGATTACTGGATTCGAAGAGATTATATAACCTTTCGTACACCTCGTAAATGACCTATTCGTAAAGGACCTCTCATAAGTTATTAATATTACCTCTGCGGTCGTATTAAGTTTATACTTGGTCGGAGTTAATTTTCGTTTAAGCTGGTTATATTACGTGCATGCTGGAGTTAATTTCCGTTGGACAGAACATGCAAGATTAGGGAGAAACAAAATTGGTTCTCTTTTTAACTTTACCGGTCACCCGAATAACTTGGCTGCTATTTGTGACAGGGAAAAGTCTGGCAAAATTATTTCGAGGGGGTGATCATACGTTTCCCTTAATAGGAAAAAATGCATCAAATTATTTGGTATCGAGGGGACAATACGATGTTAGCTCCTTGATACCAAATAATTTTGCCTGACTTTCCCTATCACCAAGTTATTCAGGTTCCCAGTGCCTCATCCTATATATGTAACACAATATTTTTTAATATTATATACAAATTATATTGTATAGTGCTCCATCGCTCAAATGAGTCTGAAGAAAATACAGTGAAGATAAGTTTGAACGTTTCGATATTAGAATCATTGGAATCCATTTTAAGTGACGTATTTCAGAACTTCATAAATTGAGCATAGAACGACAGGTATTATCAGTTATCAATCACCTTCCATTTGCAATAGTGCATTATATGAATAATAAAAATCGTGATCAACGAGCCACTTAAATTGAATGATTTTCATAAAATTAGAGAACGATCTATTTGCGTTATATTTTACTTCTTCAAAGCAATTAAGTAAGAGTTCTAACAACGTACAAACAAGATGCACGTACGCACTGGCATAAAAAACGTACATTGGTGCACGTTTCAATATCCTCGAAGAGGCAAAAGCAACCTCTACTTAGGTCCGAATCAAAAAACTGATAAGTTTTATTTGAAATCCGGTCTTTCATTAGTACAACAAGTCAGTGGCTATTGAGAATCAGAAAGCAGCTTCAACTACGTCGAGGTCCAATTAAAATTGAGTGCCGGATTGAAAAGTACCAGCGAAGTAAATCTAAAATCTGCGAAGTGCTCAACGTCTAACCTGAATTCCTATTCACGTTGCAAATCTTTGCACGAATACTCTTGATTTCCAGATCATCGACGGAGAAACGCGATGTATACGCGTTTTCATCGCGATATCGGCGTGTATCGATCGTGTTCGAGCCAGATGGCTACCATAATCTAGCCTTTACACCTGCAGCGGTACAAGATTTCGCACGAGAACCACGTGGACGCGTTTACGTTCGCACCCGTTCCAATATCGCGTTCCATTATCTGTTTCACACAATTGTATCAACATCGGTACAATTTCGGTGTTTCGAATCGACAGGATAATTAGGATCGTACAAAGCACGCGAGTTAGCAGCTGATTCCTTTCTCGGGACAACAATGCAGAACTTGGAAGCGATTCTAGGTGTTACAATAAACCATTTTGGTGGAGGATATTGATTGTATGTTATATAATAAAGCATTCTATGGAGGATATTATCATGACGGAGGATATCGATCGTTTTTGGATCGGATGAATACTGTCATCCATCTTTTATACGAGGGTTCGTGTAGGATGACACGGGTTCGTGCGGTCAATGCTCTCGAATGGTGTGAAAATTTTATTGGTGTATTTTTTATTTTGCAATGAATAAAGAAACGATTCAGTTTGTAGTGAGGTGTTTCGAATGGTTTCATTAATTATAGAGCTACATTTTGCAAAATGTGTATAGGAAGGAATGGATAATATCTGCTTCTTCTTCGGATTATGTGAAAGTTGTACTTTAGCTGCAATGATCTTAAATTTTTAGATCAACATATTAGATCTCTAAATTTCTAATAATCTACATATATTCTGATATCTCAATACCTTAATATACCTTAGTATCTCTGTACCCTAATATCTAATTCAAATCCCTATATCCAAATATCTCCATACCTCTGTAACACTATACCCAACATCTCTACATTCTAATATTCATATAATATTATTCCTATGTCCCAATATCTCTATACCTTAGTATTCCTATATCCCAATATCTTTAAATGTTAATATACTTTTACCCTAGTATACCTATACCCCAATATCTGTATACCCTAGTATTCCTATACCCCAATATCTCTATGCCTTAATATTTCTCCATCCTAGTACCCCTATACCCTAATATCTCCATATCCCAATATTCTCATACTTTAATATCCCTATAACCCAATATCCCCAGATTCCAATATCCTCACATCCCAACATCGCTACCACAAATAAACTGAAACTGTCAAATTTCAAAACCTGTTTAAAATAATAAAGGGAAACTACTTATTATACATTTTAAACGAACTTTCAAAAATACCCTCGAACGATAATTTTATATTGACACGATCTAAATTAAATCACGTCATTGCGCACTGTAATTAAGTAACGTATCGGTACCGAAAAGTGAAAATAGAACGAAAGATGAATTCTAAATTACGGCCAAATGAAGAACCAAGTATATCATTGATAGCAGGATACATTATTGAGTACTTTTAAATTGGGAAATTCGATTCCTTGAATTATGAAAATTGTACACGCGAGTCCCCGAGGACCTAGCGAATAACGGCACACGTTTTTCGAGCTCGAATTGCAACGCGATCGATACCGACGCTAGTCAAAAATCAATATTCAATTACTCGTTACGGCACGTAATTGCATTGAACTTCGCGAACGTTAATTGCGTTGAACATCGGGAACGTTAATTACAGTCGCGCGTTGAAAAGGGCCTTGCACTACGAAAATAATGATGAGACCGTCGAATTTTTCGGTGAACAAGCACCGTGTCTGTCGACGATCCATATTATATATGGAGTAAACGAGCAATTTGATGGATCAACGGAAATTCGGATTGCTTCCGATTGATTAACTTCTCCAAATTGGATTTACCATTTTACGAACTTGTTTCTGGGAAAAAATAGCGGATTGGACCTTTTTGCAAATAGGAAATTAGAAGAATTTGTTGTAAGTGAATATTTCATAATTGTTATGTTTATGAACACGAGTCAAAATAATTTAGATTTACGAGTTGGAAATTGGGAAATGTAAGAATATTAAATTTTGTAATTTACAGGTTTACAAATTTAGGAATTTAAAAATTTGGAATATTGGCTTGGTAAGGAGAGTTGGACATTTAGAAGTTAGCTTAGGGGTTTGGACATTCAGAAGTTTGACAATTTCAGAGTGTAAAAATTTAGAGATTTGAAAATTTAACAGGTGTTTAAAAATGTAATATACTGTCGAAATTTAGGAATTGGGAAATTTGAAAATTTAATACTGTGGAAATTTAGAAGTCTAAAAATGTACTATACTGTGGAAATTTTGGAACTGGAAAATTTTGAGGTTTGAAAATTTAATACTGTGGAAAAATTTAAGATAACATTTCAAAATTTAGACATTGGGGAATTTAGGAGTTTGAAAATTTAATGCTACAGAAATGTAGGAATTTAGAAATTGGAAAGTTTAAAAATTTAGCAGTAGAGAAATTTAAGAATTTTACAATTCAGACATTGGGGAATTCAGAATCTAAAAAATGTATAAATCTAAAAAATTAAGAATTTAGAAATCTAGAAATGTGACCAATTAGAAATTTAGAAAGTTGAACATTTAAAAGTGCAAAAATTGTATAAGTGTAGAAATACAGAAATAAAGAAAGACAATCTCGAAATGCAGAAATACAGAATAAATATTGAAAATCTTGAAATTGAATTATTGTCCCGTCATCGTTGCCCGTCACGTTTGATTTTACACGTCGGAGTGCCTAATACGATATTCAATTATCTCGCAGTCATCAAAGGAAGTTTAATGAAACTATAACAGAGTTTGGACTGTTTGCATAGTTTCTCGAGATCGGAGTCATAAACTTGAGCATCCTGTTCACGATAAAACTTCTCAAGTATCATTGATCCGACGACTAAATTAATAGAGACATTTATTAGCATTTGAATTCGCTTTATCGTACTACTCGCGAATGATTGTTAAAATCGTGCGGTAGTTGATGAAACGCAATCAAGAACTTGATCGAATAACTGTTCCGTTTACGCATATTGCTCGCGGAAAACTCTGGAACTCGAGAGACAGTTTCCCCGAGTTTCGAGTATGGAAATTATGTTATTTCACTGTGAAACAACAATGGAAGAACATGTTTGTATGATTAATGCTTCCGAGCCAGCTGCACCATCAGTGACTCAACATCTGCCTCGACACGACACACTTGTTATTGAGCAAACGAAAGTGCTGCGTTTAATATGCCGTTGAAATAGATTGGGCCGAAGAACCAGAAACTTTTATGATTGTCGCGACAATCGCCTCTGCAACAAACTTCTGATTGAAACCGCTAAACTTTCAATTCCGAACTGCGTTTCGCTAAATGTTTCGTTTCTTCATATGCTTGCTCCACATAATTAAATTCGTAAATCAGAATTTGAATCCTTGCTAAAGCTCTTCGAGTAGTATTTCATTTCTGATAAACTCTATCATTTTTACAATGTTCTTTCATGTGAATTTATAGACTGGTGAGTTTGCAACCTTGATTTTTCTTATACGGAATTATTTATTCAAATTCGAAACAGTTTGATCTAAGCTTTCGTGATATTTATTTTTCAAACCAATATGGGTTTTGTAGGGAAAATTTGCGATTCTAATTGGCTGAGGTTATTCATGAAACCGGTTCCTATGGATATTCATACGTCACCCATATCTGGGTGGCACTGAAAGTAAGGTATTCGAGCTAATGGTATTCTCCCTAAACTCTGAAAACCATAATGGTCGACGTATTCAGCTAAAAAGTTTCAAGTATAAGGGCGATAATAAACGAAATCCCTAAAGCTCCCAGGAAAATTTTCATCAAACTATGCTGAACAGCTTCGTTATTTTTAGTTAAAAGGTTATTCAAAAAAAGGAGGAATTGGAATACTCTCCTAAATGAAATAACTATTGACATAAATAGAGTGCCAAAGTGAGCAAAAGGTCAACGAGATTCTCTGCACCTTCGATCTCTGAATATTTGCGGTAGCGAGGGCAACCGGGTAATCCAGTAGCACCGTCCATTTTATTTATATCCGTTCGTAAATTGAGAGAGCTTATGAAGGCATCCGTCTAGAAAATTTGCATCAGCAGACACTTCTGCTACCGTAATGTCTGCCAGCAGAGAGAATTTCGCGTAATTTAGCACGCAGGAAAGACTATATTGCCTCTCCCTTCGAAATATGTACCGCGTTTCCGCAGTATCTGATGAAAGTACACGCAGAACTTGCCCGGTGAAAATTTCTTCACGAATGAATTAAAATTCCGACACGTGAAGGTGTTCTCCTGGCAATTGCATTTTTACTCTTCAACTGAAAAATGAGAGATCGGACGGACATAGTCATACAAATTTTCAAGTTATTATTTATAGTATAATGTTGATGATTTACTGCGTGTACTGCATTTTGCAGCTTTGTAGTATTTTCGAGAAAAACAGGTGCAAAGGTCTAATAGTGTCATATATTAGGTTAAATAAATACTCTTTGTACTGTGTTTGTTATCCTGTGTACGAGATATAAGTGTAAGTTTGATGGTGTTTAATCCCCTTGCACTATTTTGACGAGTCTGACTTGTGACGCACTCGTTACGCGCGATGAACAAAGTTAAATGAAAATGGCCAAGTGAATCCGTCATTAATGCCTCCATTTTAGGTACCATTGTGGTATCAAAAGATTTGGAACTTTAATCCTATTTAAATGTGACTAACAGCGGCGTGTATTGAGACCATAGTTTGTGGATTCTAAAGTTGCCATATTTTGCGTTGTATAGTACGTATAGCATATAATCCACTTTAGCAACAAATTATAGACAAACTTGAACAAGGGTTATTATCTATGCATTAAAACGCTGGGCGAACGAAGATTCGTTCACAAAATGATCGAGACTTTCAGCGTGAAAAAGAAAATTTAATCAAACATTATCAAAAGTTGTAATTGAGTTCTATGGAACGTGTGTTACGGATTTATGGTGTCAAAATTTGTAACACGGCCATTGCGATGTAATCCCGAATTCGTTAGGTGAAATACGGATGTTATTTCATCTCTGGATGCTTTCGAAGTACACAATCACGTAAATTACAAGCCGAGATAATAAACTAGAGGTGTATGAGCACTGACACGGTAAAGAGCACCGTTCTAGAAACGCATTTACGTCTTTAGTTAACATTTCCTAATTTCGAAACTTTGTACCTCTGTAGCATAGGTTATTTAATGTATTCTCTTAATTCCAAACTTTTGAATATACAAATTCTCAGTTGAAGTATCAAGTTTTCGAACTTCTGAATTTTCAAGTTCTGTAATTCTTCAATTTGCAAGTTCTCAAATTCAACTTTTAGGTTCTCGGATTTTCAAATCTAAAAATTCTCATGTCCAAATCCTTTGATTTCTAAATTCTTAAGTTACTAAATTCCTAAATGAGTATTCATGAATTTGTAAATTTCTAAATTTACAAGTTCACAAACTCGGAAATTCCAAAGTTCTCAAACTCTTCAGTTTCCAAAGTTATCAAATTCTCAAATACCTAATCTCCCCAGTTCCCAAAGTTCTCAAATTCCCAAATATCTAAACACCCCAAATTCCAAAGATCTGAAATCCCTAAATTCCTGAACTCCCCAATTTCCAAAGTTCTCAAATCCCCAAATTCCCAAACTCCCCAATTTCCAAATCTACAAGTAATCAAATACCTAAATACTCAAATCCTCAAATTCCAAAGATCCTCCAGTTTCCACATCATCAAATCCCCAAATCCTCCAACTTCTGAAGTTCCAAATTCCCAAATCCCAAATGTCTGACCTTCTAAATCTACAAATTCGCAGATACACAATTACCTAAATATCCAAACCCCAAAATTCCAAAATACCTAAGTCTCCAAATCCCACATCGCAATCCCAAAAATGATACATTTTCCCTACATCTCCCATTAACCGCGAATAAAAGTCAAAGACCGCGAAAGGCAATCGTTAATATCGTTTAACGACGAGCATTAACGTCGAATCGAATACTACCGTGATATCGCGTGACAGATAGATGGCATCTTTACTGTCTTCTTTTTAATTTATGAAACGATTATCCGTTACTCAGACCTTGGCAGCTTAACTTTTCCCCTTTCGAGTTTGTAAGTCGTTGTTCGTAAGACGCAATCTCTCTTCGCGATTATTTCAGCGATAATAAAGTAAGTTTTACATTTTTAATAATAGCGATTAAAGTCGTTACAAATTCTTGAAGTTTCTCCATCGCGTAATTGTTCGGTAGACCTTGGAAATTTTTTCTGTGACTTCAAGCATACCGTCAGATCTGCAAGTAAAATTCCTTTTGTAATTCGCTGCAAAGATAACAAATAGTTACTGTCATATTTAAGTATACATATAGCGTGTAACATATGGGGAACACTTTAGAAATTCAGCGCATCAAACACCAACGCAAACATTGATAAATGGAAGAAGGCTTCTCATACTGCTGTTCCCCTTAATCAACAGAAACATCCGAGTACGTCTAATACTGCAGAAAAATCGACTCGTAAAAGAAATACGAAAAAGGTAATATTGAAATTTTGTAAGTCATACACAGAAAATATTTATATTACATTACGTTCCTTTTCATATCGTACAAGCTTTATTCCGTTTAATTTCAGTTAATGCAAATGTTCGAAGCGGACCATGTTATACAGACATCGAACAGTATAATACAATATCAAGAACAGTGGATAACAATTTTATCTTGGAACGATTACTGTCAAATGTTTCTTTGCTATTCGATATCATTTTCATTCGCGTTTCGTATCGTCTACAGTCTCTACGCCATCGGTTCATGCATATGCTTCTACACAAGCTGCATTTCCAATGCAAAGATCCGCCCTCCTATCTACACGTACCGTGGAAAGGTCTCTTCGATGAAAATCGAATACCCTCTTCAGCTGTGTCATTCGCATGCACCACAGATCCAACGAGATTCGTTGAATGTGCAAGAATTTATGCATACCATTATTGTTTTGGCAATGAATACAAAGACGGGAAACTTTATTCGGTTTCTACAATGTTTTTTAGTTGTTTCAAATGAGTAGATGACAGACATGATAGACATTTTTGTAGTCTGTGAAATAAATCTAATTTACATGCTGCAGAATCTTGAAGGTTATTTCGTTTCATAAGACATCAATTCGTAATTCTCTTCAATTCGATTAGAATTTCTTTTAACCTCTTAGGCTGAGTGCGCTGCTTTGTATGGCAAGTTCAACGATTTATAAACAGCACTAGTGACAATGCTGTTCTCTTAGCGTGTACATTGGAAGATGATTAAATTATAATTGTTCCCAAAGATAACATATACTTTAACTTTGATAATCTACTTTTTTAGAAAATTCACATTTCCAAATGTTTTCAATATTGTGTATTAGTGCAGAGTCCCACGGTGCCTAAACTTGGGGTTACCTTTTATTTACATGTAGTACTTTTGTGGGCTTTGTTAATACTCTTATAAAACGTGGTGAAAGAAAGTGCGAATCAAAACATGAAAATGATCGTTTAATTGAAACGGTGAGCGAGCCAATAGAGTGAGCCACTATAGTGGCACTAGGTAATCTACGACATTCGCGAAGGCCGCTATAGTGGCGCAAAGGTGTTTTAGACGTTAACGTTGCTTGCAACTATTCTGTTTGTAATTTTAATAAGCAAACTTAACCTCTTGCCACTCTTCGACTAGTCTGACTCATGACTCACAGTACAAAATACTAATTTTACACGTATTAACATTTTAATGGCCGCCTGCGCAATCAAATGTCGCCAGTGGTCATAATTTTGAAGAATTAATTTAAAAAAACTTTATGTAAATTTACGAAATAATTCAACGTGTGCGAACATACACATAGAACAAACAAAAACAACAATAAGAACAAGAAATTTAATATTTTTCCTTTGTGTGATAATTTACAGCAATCACCTACGTTCATCAATTGTCACACACATATGTGTTAATAATACATTTCGATTTGAAGTATTTAGAAATTTTATCTATAATATTTTTGCTAAGGTTCAATTGACGTAATTGTTGAACTTTCTCTGTTTTAATATCATAGTGTTGACTGACGCACCTGACAATCGTATGACAGAAGGTTAATTAAAATTCCGGTGAGAATGTTTCGTTCGAATAGGATGACGGACGTTCGCATTTCGGTCGTTTATAATGCGATTAGTATGAGCCTTAGCATTAAGCGAAGCCTACGCAATTCTGTGAAACGATGACATTCAGTTGGCGTGGAATCGTTTGCGTGAATACATTACGTCTCTCTGGATGATTGTAATTACCATCTCCCCCGACGAGTCGAAAGCTTTAGCTTGACAATTACCGTAATCGTGCAGAGGAAAATTCTTGGTACAGCTATGACCACGCGATTACGTTCTCGACGAACAGTGTTCGAATAATGGAAAATTAAATCGACAGCTGGTGAATTGCCACGAAATTGACACGATTACCAACTGCTACACTTTGACTGTTAACAGACAGTGTTTTCGGTGAATGCAGAGCGATCGATTTCAATGGACGATTTCAGCCAATTTTCAACGAGTATATTAATAGCAACGCCTACTCTGCCCTCGATATAATATTGAAATATCCGAATCCTCCAATTTCCGAACGTATCAAGTTTAGACTCGGATAGTGTTGACGTTCAAGACATTCGATATATTCTATTATTTAGTTAATAATTCAACTTCCATTAAGCGTCAAATTTAAACTCGCACTGTTACGAAGTCAGAAAGTAACGAAAATCAATAAATCCCTGATATCAGTATTGTCAAGGTATATTTTTGAACAAGTCTATGTATCTGAATACCATACAGATTTAACCCATTTGCATCACACAGGAAATTCCAAAATTCTGGACATTGTATTTATTCTATAAAAATAAAAATATTTCACAACGTGTAAAAGAATATGGTGTCTAATATCCTTGATAATAATATTCTTAATACAAATAACGACGCAAATGGATTAATGAGATTGTTAAAATTTCCGTACGAAAATGGACCTTCGCGGTTATGAAATTAAATAATGCAATTTGGAGTTTAGTTGAATTACCCTCAACGAAGGCAAAGTGTACACGTACCGGTCGTAAGTTGAGGAAAAGTTTGTTCGAAGGCACGATAGGTGTGTGCAAAGTTTCCAGTTTGAATAATGTCGGCCAACTCTCCAGTTGCATTGCCAATAAAATTCCCCCGGTCTGCGAAAACGTTCAGGACGATATTTTTCATAAGTCAGGGACAGAAAAGAACGAGAGACTTTGTTAACTTCAGACTTGACCTGAATCCTGCACGGAACTAATCTTGATCTGACCCGAACTTCGTCTGACCACGCCTGAACACGAAGTCCGAACTTTATCGTTATCTACCGATTCAAAGCGGCGCAGTTTTACGCAACGATAAGAGGTAACCAAGCGAGTTATTAATAATCAGCTGCGCTTGGTATATCGAGTTATCTGGTAATTTGATTAATTAAAAGTTTCCTGGACACTCGAGAACAGCAGGGAAAAAGTTGCAATTAACCAAGCCCACTTTACCACTATCGTAATATCTGTGATGTAATAAATCTTACGAGAGGGACTAAGGAAAAATGATCCAGTAAATAAACACTGCCACGCAATTTCTGGCATAATTCACAGTTTTTTCATTCATTGTTGCTGAACGCAGCAACGTGGCATAATTACAAAGTTGCATGAAGCCATCAAAATCTGAATTATGGAAAATACGTCACTTTGCATTATTCGCTTTTTTACTGAAAGATAAAATTTTCTGAAAGAGGCTTGGAAATTCGAAATAAGTAAAACTTGTATAGAAATGAACACCAAGAACTCCATTCAAAATCTCAAATTTTTAAACGTGAAAAAATATTTATACGAACAGACGTTCACGTGGGCTTTTTATTTTCGCCTCGAAATAAAGCATCAGAACATGTCCTCTTCGAAGCTGTTCAACTTTAACCTAAAACATTTCCGACGGATAATAATAGCGTCGCGAATCAAAATGTCAATATCAGAGGTCCCCTGTATATTAATCTAGTTTATTTCGTGTGTACTGTTCTCTTTCTTCGTTTATTATTTTCTCGTATATCACCCCAAGCAACGAAGTAACTATAGTCGCCTCTAGTGTGTACACAACAATGGTCTATATTTAAGAATGAGTTTGTAGTCATGTTTCGTAGTGAAGGTAAAGCTGTAAATTTTTTATCCTCGGTCTAAATCTTTGATCAAGAGTTCATGAGTATAAATTATGTATGAACGTATAATAGTTTTATTCGAATGTGATACGTCGAAATAAGTAATTAATTTGTATTTCCGTTCCCATCGGGAAGTTCACCTATCGCAGAGATTGCATTTCTGTGACCTCTGACCCTAAAACGTAGAGATACTTTTCCTTTTGAAATCCTGTATCCATAACAAGCTCGAAAAATCAGGCAGTGAAAGCTTTAGAAATCCGATTTCAAAGGTTATATTGAAAGAAACGTCATACAGAAATTTCAGATACATTCGAATCTTTATATTTTTAGACTCGAGAGTAATTCCACCGAATTTGTATACCGAACTTCGCTGCACACTTGATCTTTATGTTGTACAAGTTACATGTATGCGAATTTATTACACATCAACTACTGGTTTATATCATAGAATATAAAATTCAGGAAAATAAATTTACACTTTTTATTTGCTTTTATGGTATGCTAAATCCTTTAGGTATTTGTTAAACATTTCTTAATTTTAGATCAAAGTATGTGTTACAGTTAAAAATCACTAAAATAATGCAGTATTATAGAAATCAATTTTCATGTCTGTGTAACATTAACTCTTTAGACCTCTTTGAAATAGAGGTTAGATTTATGATAATAATCATTGTATTGTTTATCTTATAATCATGAAGTCTCTGGTTAAAGCAACTGCATTATTTCATTCTACAATATAAACCAATTTTCAGAGTTGTCAAATAAACCTGACACTTAGAAACACATTATAGTTTGAGGTTAAGGTGCCAATTATTGTATTGTTCACCCTGTATCCATGAAATCTTTACTCAAAGTAACTACATCATTTCATTCTACAATATAAATCAATTTTCACAGTGGTTTAGTATAACATACAACTTCATTGAATAAATCTGACTTTGAAACAAAGTTTCAGCTTAAGGTGTCAATTATTGTTTACATGAAATCTTCAAATCTGCATCATTTCATTCAACAATATAAATAAATTTCCACATTGTTTCAATATAATATACAAATTCGTTAAATCTGAAACAAAGTTTCAGGTGGTAGCTTAAAATGTCTGTTATTATATTATTTACCCTACAATCATGAAATCTCAAAGTACCTATATAATTTCTACAGTATAAATCAATTTTCGCGTTAAGGTATTATTGTAGTGTAATGGATTCGTGATATTTTTGCATGGGTTCGTCTCCATTTGTATAAAAGCTCTTCATTAAGAAGCTTCGAGGAAATAATTCAGCAGCCAGGAGTAATTGAATGGCCACGAAGGAATTACGTTCAATTAACTCGGTACGAGGATAATCGTATGAAACAGCTGGTAGAACTGTCGTTTAGACGGTGCACCGTTAATTCGAGAAAATGAAACCGAGATAAGATTTTAGTTATTGTGCCGGTGGCGTGACGCGTGTTCGCGTGCTCCACGTTTGACCCTTCGCACGACATTTTTGCCGTGTGTCCGCTTAGCTTCTTTTCTTGCCGTTCGATGCTGAGCTTCGAACGTTTTCACGGAACGTGCTTGTATTTTTCTACGAGAAACACGCTCGATTCGCGTTAAAAAGTAGAGACTGCTTCGTTCGAGACTCGATTAACATTTCCGTGAATCGCATGCAAAAATTCACCGACTCTTTCGAGCCCATTCCATTTATATCGGTTAATTTCACCGGAAGAAGTTGTGCTGTTAATTGTGTTACTTAAAGCCGAGATAGCACGTTCCACGAATTATATTAATTTGTCGTCATTTGTACGAGCTTTTATTCTTGAACGACTCTCGACGAGGTATACGAATTTTTCTGTTCTTTGAACATAGAGTTTCGCTATATGTCAATATTGGGTTGTTGAAAGTTTCAAAATTTGCAAATACGTAAATTAGTGTGTAATTTATGAAGGTAAACATTTATATGTTTGAAATTTCTAAATTCCTGAATTTGTAAGTGACTTTGTAAATTTCTAAATTTAACATAAACTTCGACAAGATGGTCAAAGCTACTTTGGATTTTAAGAAAAATGATTTCATGTTCCACTATGCAACGTATACTGTCCCACATAGAACATTTTCAGCAAATTGATTCATAAATCCACCTGGAGAAGGGATTTTCAGGAACCCAATTACACCAAAGTAAATAAAGACACAGTAAATATCTCAGTTGAAGAAAAGCAGTCTTATAAAAGCAAGAAACTCGAGCAAAGATAAAAACGCTGGAAGAAACAAAATGTTCCCCTATGGCTTTGTTCCCATTGTTAGCATTATCTCACATATAAAGTTAGTACCGTAACTATACAAGCTTCTTGCAAAACCGATCAATAACAAGAAAGTATAAAAGAGTAAACTGAAAGTACACAACCAAGAAGGAAGTTTCAATATTTCATGATTCGGAATTGTTATTTGATGTAATGTTTAGAAACCAGGACACGTTTCCTATTTTCCAATTAAACCAGCTATGATTTATCCAAGTTAGCCGTTCTCTCCACAAGGTACAAAGCAATTATCTAGATTAGTACCGTGTTGCACGATGTGATGTGCAATTAATAACGACGTATCCCACTTCTGACCTTCTAGAATTGGTCGGGATCGATAGTATGCGGTGAGACAACTCCTTGTTGGCTTATGTCTACGTATAAATACCGTACTTATACTAAACTCGATGGAATCGGGTCAATGAAATAAATACCCGTTTCCAATGATCGCAGGACTAACACTCGCAAAACCTCTTGTAGCATTTATGCTTTAATTTTCGTGTATTTTGAAAATGACTTCGTACAAAATCTACTTGTACGACACAGAGGAGCTTTTTGGGAAAATCTTCAAAGGAAGCTGCAAACCAGATTTTCTTTCCAACCGAGAAAATGGAACATCTCTGCGAAGCACGAGAGCAATGTTTTGTACCAAGCGTTGATGCTTTCAAGTTTGTAATCAGTGAATCTACGAGAATACTTACTCCATATCAGAAGATAAAAAAGAAGTTAAAAGTTGAACAACGTAATTATTTTAAAACTTATCACGGTTGTAATGTAATTCAAGCGTAAAACATCACGTGATTCGTAACTACCTTGTTAACCAGAGTACAATATTGTATTCCCGTTTAGATTACAATCGTGATCACGAATACTACATTTCATAAGGGTTTAATCTTTCGATCTAAAGTGTATTCAAAGTTCGAGTTACAAGGTATATCATCGCGTTGTAAATTCCCTCGCAGCAAAATGAACCAGCTCGTAAAACGGAAATGTTTTTCCGATATATTCTGCATTACTGCAGCCGTGGGTGCTACAGTCGCGATCGATGAATGGCAATTCTTCAAGATTCGAAATACACGTCGATACAGTAGAATAGGAAAATAAGAGCGAACAGCCCGCACTTTTCACCAAGATGCACCTGGATACCTCTTTCAGCTTTACGTTACATCTGCTACACGATGAATACGCCTATCCCTTTCTAACACTCTAAACGATTACGCGATCTATCACTCTAGTATCTCACGAAACCCATAAAATAACTTTATCGTGAAACGAAATCTTCATAGTCAATTTTTAGATTCTCAATTTCTACATTTACAAACTATACAAATTCATAAATCTATTTACTTAAACTTTATCTGATAAAATTAAATTCTTAAATTTACAAATTACATCTCCAACAACGAGCTTAGAGATATATTTTCGTGAAATATTTATTTTGAATTATGCAATTTACTCTCACGAAGTCGGTGCCCGAGGGTAAACGATCGACAACAGACTGGTAACTTATTACATGTATAATACATAGGTGTTCGAATCGCGACATAAACACGCCCGAACGTATTTACATTTTTATCGAATCTCGGTCGCGACACGTGAAATAAAGGCAACGTACAACGACGTAACGATAATACCGTGGGATGTGTACAGCTGCACGGTGAGCGTGCTTGAAATCGAGACTAAGTGGCCTTACTCCGTAAAACATCTACCTTGATGTTTCAGCGCAGAGGGTGGCCGCGATGGATCTCTTTCTTTCCTCGCGAGATACCCTCTATGCCGGCGATTATGTATTTAATATCGTGAGAGATGCATCCACTTACGGGAGATGCGTTTTACCGGTATTTTGCTCGAGACCACTACCGCAGAATTTGCATAGAGGTCGTTAACCTTTGCACGATGACACTCTTTGTCGGAAAATGCTTCCGTATATTACCATATTGTCTAATTTAACACCCGCGCTGGGCACGACTCTTTGTGCAAGAATTAATTAAAAATGCACGGTAAGATTGCTTCCGTTCGTGGCTTACTTTTCAAGAAAGGTGAATTGAACATTTTTTAAAGCAAATTCAAATTTTTTAAACGAAACTCAAATTTTGGAAAAGAAATTCAACTTACGGTACTCGTGTGGATGATTCGATATTTTTTCATCTATATTTAATTTTTAATTTCTATATATATTTTTCTTCTCAAAATTGAATTTCTTACACGTGCGAAATGAAATACGATGATATAGGATCGTACGTAACGGGGCGTGTATGTAATTGCTGATGGATTTTGCTTACCTTGTATGACGTACGGATGCTGTTTGATGTTTGCCTTCGTTGACTGTTTCTCAAACCACTATTTACGACCGGTTAAACATCATAAACAGGCCGTACTGTTCTAATTAATTGTCACAATACAACAGCTTGATTAATAGTCCCGTGTCGCACTATTCACACACTGTCTCCGTAGAAATAGTCTTCCCATGATTCCTTGCGCGGCTTGATCTACGAGTATTCGGCCAATAATCAATAATCGGCATCGATCAGCATCACGTGCACACATGAAATCGTTTCGCACCATTCGGTGGTGAAAAATTTAATAGTACAAGTTAGTTTAATAGTACAAAATGGTGAGAACAAATTTTAGAACATTTTGTACAAAAACGAACTTTTAAATAATGTAAAATTGAACTAATGAATTATATTCTGTATGTTTAGGTATTACATTGACTTCATGAGAAGTAAGCTGATTCAGTGACAAATCGTGTAAACCGTTTTCCTGGACGTAACTTGTGTTTTCATACGGACACTTTATACATAAAGTTCTTTTACACATCAGCATCATCATCATTGTCATCATCAGTAAGTACACATCATCATGCATTTCATATTCTATTTAAGTAGTTCTCAATATTCTTTTATTGAATTAAATATTACAGTATGGTTAAACAGCTGATCATTGAAAAATTAAATTTTATAAATAAATTAGAAGCAATATTCACTTCCTTTAGATAAGAATAAATTTAGGGGATGAAACCAAACAGCGTTTATTTTGAAGTTCGAGAGATCAAATCTATATTTTCAAATGTAGAATATCATGCAATATTTATGTCCGTGTTATATCAGTATTAAATTGTTACACTCGTAAGAAAGTGTAATTTATTTCGTATTATGTCCGTTATAGTTTAACGTACAATAGCGTTACGTAATAAAATCGTGGCACAGCATGTTGAACTGAGTTTTCGGATAATCGTAGAGAATTGAAACAAAGCAAAGCGACACAATAGGTAATAAAACAATAGAGGACGGTATTAAGTATGGTTTAAAGCGTTCTATTCTGTAAAAATGAATTATACAATGCTTTTACCTTGTTAACCGAGAAAAACTTAATCGTGCACATCACAGTCGTAATAAATCGTACACAAAATGAATTATGTTCTCTTTATCCGTTTCTTCATACGCGTTCAAGTAAAAAAAGTTGATTGCATTAATAGATTAAAAAAGGTAGAACGATTCTTTGATGAGTTGATCAAGATAGAAACGTTGTAGAAATGCAAATTCGCCTTATCAAAATTATGCGTACCGCTTTAGCGCTGTCATGTAATTTCACCGTAATTTCGCACGGTAATTATATTCCTGTTTTCTCGCCTAACGAACAGATCGCATTATATCCAATATGTATTGCATCCACGTCGTAAATTCTTAATAATTATCAATAAAATAATAAATTGCTAATCTGCGTGTTCAGAAATTTCACAAAAATAATTTCAAAGGATTCATCTCACATTTTTGTTTCATTTTATTCGAGACATGAATTGATTGTTACGTGTCTGTGCCAGGCACGTAATTACTGTTTTCAAGCAATCGTTATTTTCATTCGGATATAACGCAAAATCCGTCTCTTTTACATTTCGCACAAATGTTTGCACTGGACAAATTAAAATATTTTCAATTGGAAAATTTATCTTGTTTAATCATTACCTCACTTGCAACTCATGTCGATAATGTGAAATGTAACGGATGACGATGTAATGATTGACGATATAATGCGTCGGTGATATAATGCGTAGATGATGCAATGCATCGGTGAAATCACGTATGGGCGGTATATGTAGTGTGTAAGTAGTACAACGCGTGGGGGATACAGCGTATAGTAATTTAATGTGTGGCGATATATAACGCGTGGTAATTTAACGCGTGATGATCTATCGCGTGGCGAATTAACGCGTGGCGATATAACGCGTAGCAATTTAACGCGTGGTGATCTGACGAGTGGCGATATACACCGCGGCGATATAACGCGTAGCAATTTAATGCGTGGTGATCTGACGAGTGGCGATATAACGCGTAGCAATTTAACGCGTGGTGATCTAACGAGTGGCGATATAACGCGTGGCGATATAATGCGTGGCGATATAACGCGTGGCGATATAACGCGTGGCGATATAACGCGTAGCAATCTGACGCGTGGCGATATTTAGTATCTGACGATTTAACACGTGGCGATTTAATACCTAGGAATAATGAACGTAGATCCGTGCAAGAGTGACAATATATCGAGAGTCTGCAGTACAATATTCACTCGTGTACAAATAGTATTGAACTGATCACTTAGTACGTTATGTCTGTTATTTTATGGTTTCAATTGCACCTCTGTTAAATGTACAGTCGGTTTATCGACCGACCTAGTCGACCCATATACCCAACATTACTGTTTAATGACTTCTCGTCGAGACACGGTCGAAAAATAAATACATTAAATTAGTTATACCTGTTCCATATTTCCATTCATGATCCCTGATGTCGGACATACCTTTTCAAAGATATGATTTTCCTTTGTAGTCGCGTTTCGACCTAAATTAAGAGTCGCGAACCGCGACGCGAATAAAAATTTCGTTTCACTGAAAATTATAGCCAAAGACAAGTACACCCTTTGTACCTCGATCGTAATTAAACGTTCTCTACTGAAATAGCAGCTAAAGTGCGAGAGACCGAAACTCATAGAAATGTAAGTCACGTAATCGTTGTTTTGATAGACATAAGGTTCTATTAAATCGATCGAACATCTGTTCCGTTCGTATGTTCTACTGAATAGTTCTACTGTCTATCGTAGTTCAAGCAAAGCGACGACCTGTACTACTTTCTCATCCGACAAACGGACGTAGTCATATTAACGTTTGAGAGTTTGGAATTATTTATATCGTTTCGTTTAACAATTCTTTGTTAATTCATTGGAGGCAAATCAGTTCCGAGTAGTATATAAAGACTTTGTTCATCTTCGCAGATTCGAAGATAAAATTATTGGAAAGGCTTTGTTAAATGACCAGAATTATGTCGGTTGAGTAACACACAATGCACGATGGGAATTATTTTATTTTCTAGTTACCTGAGCCGGCTTAATGAGTCGATCAAAGATCAACGAGCATGGAAACGGTGATCAGACGGCGTGAATGGACGATTACGTTTGAGAACAGGGAAATCGATAAAATTTCTCGTGCCAGTAACGAGAACGCAATTATCCTCGGACGTCCTGAAATCGAAATATCGATTACACCTCGAAGTAAAAGCTCTGAGTCATAGTGGTTGGTGTCTCTCGCCGAGCGTCTTGACGTCAAGCACACTCGTGTTGTCGAACGGCTATGAAATAGTAATCAACGTCTCATCCAAACGGTCGCTTTTTATACTAAAAGAAAACTTCGACAAGAAAATATCGAATGTAAGACGAATGAAAACTACATTTTGTAGCTCTCTGCTGAGACGCGATGAAACTGCGGCATTTTTCTCTTTCGACGACGGATATTCTTTTATCGGAATCCTGACCTCCTCGTACTTCTCGAATATCGCAAAATGTCATTTTCATTTAATCTGGGCAGCTATCCAGAGAACACATTTCCCGATTGAATACCGATGAAATGTGTGTATTCATCTTTGTATCTGAAATATTCCATTCGATTCGTATGATTCTTTACATATATACTTTCATGATGAGAATGATAGATTTTTCATTGTTTTCGACATTATCCAGTTTGCGGACTTTAGATTACTATCATCAAAGTTTCATATTTAGTTGTGAAAATTGATGTTGAAAAAAACCATAAAATATATGTTTGAAAAGATAATTGGATTCATGGAAAAGTTGTAAACAATCATATTTTTATTGGCTGTATCGCGTTTATTTAACCCATAATATTCAATCTTTCAATTTTCAACTTTCAATATTTAATATTTCAATTTGTTTTTTGAAATAATATTCATACTCCAATTTTTAGTTTATAATTTTTAATTTTTATGTAACCATCAGTTTTTATTGATTCAACAAACCGTTCTAATTTCGCGATTTAAAAAGCAACAGAATTTTGTCGAATCGTGAAACGATCACACAAGCTATAATTTAGTCTTTTATTTATGTGCATTGTCGAACCAAAGGTGACACGAATAGTGTTAAATCCGACCCACTTAGTCTTCGTCAACCCCATTGAACAGCAACATGCTAACATTCCATTTCACACGACTACAAATGCACGTGGTCATGTCTATTCGAATGTGTTTATATCCCACGGGAATGTATCGAAGTTTGTCTTCTTATCTTTCGATCGTGTTGAATCGCGTCTACTAGCGAGTATCCGTGCTCTGAATTCCCAAAACCGAAGATCCAGCACGTCGATTGCCGGAAACGATTATTCCCAGTCGTTTCCATTTCCTCTAACGAACATATTTATGGGAATTCGACCAGATACGCCGGCACGAAGCACAATATTTCCTAGGAACATATAACGGCTATTCCCTATCGTCGACGTATTCACTAACGCAAGAATGTCTGTATACACGTACAGGTTCTTCTACACACGGTGTCCCAATTCCACCTACTAATTTCTAAATACTAAAAATATTTACAAATTTTTATGGCAATGCAGATGATCTTTTGCTATGGACAGAAATAGATCAGTATGGTCATAGGTCAAATAATTTGATGATAGAAAGTGGCACTTGTATTACATTTGAAGCTCAACGTTTGTTAAAAATTATCATATAAGATCTTCAGCATCGAAAATATTCGTGAAATTTCATATTGTCATTTTAAGTAAGCTTCGTGCTTTGCTGTCGAATATTTTACAGTTCTGTTATGAAAAGAAATGAGATATCTAAAATTCGATATTTCACGCCACATAATAAATGCCCTATTATGATCACTAACTCAATCTGTATAAAAAGATAATTCAATGCATGACCTATATCTACAATTATATGTGAAGTACAAGCAAAAGATTTACTATTCGAAATGTTAAAATGAGTACTTTGGAAGATATATTAATAGCGACGTTAAAATTTCGTCCCCCGGTAAGTCGAAGAAAGAAGAGCAACACACGCGACCCGAATAACTTTGCACCTGCAATGGCGACGCGTATTGGACCCGAAGGATCTACTTGGACTCAAATGAGTTCGTTCGATCTTTTTTTTATCGCATGGGAGGAGAATACAGATGGCAGATTATAAGCATTCTGGTGCGGGTTCATCGAATTAATTTCGCATAACTCTCGCAGACAGGCCATCAGTCCTATTCAATCTTTTTTCGGAGGAAAGTCTTTCCTTCTGATATAGGTCACTCCGATCGACTTCATTCGACGCTGCGCAAGATTTATGCAATCCTGAATATTTCAGGATAATTCAATTTAGATCTACGACATTTTTACCAACGATATATTTAATTACGAACACTTTACTGTATCTTTTATTTTCTTTATTTTTACTACATTATATATTATATTATAATTTAACAATTTTTTACTGCAAATTTTTTAGTATATGTTATTATTGGAATAGAAATGAAAAGATACTAGGTGGCCATGATAGAAGAGACCTGGTATAAATACATGGCCGCAGGTCACGTCACCATTCTCGAGCGCTCAATTCAAATATCACGTACTGTATGACTCCGGGCCTTTTTTATCTTGGCCCAATACAAATCATCATGTAATGTAAAAATATATATGGGGAAAACATAAAAAATTCAATCGTTAAAGTATCTCCGATTCGTGGTGGAAGATTGATTTTTGTCAAATATTTAAGAATAAAAAAGATGACAAGTAGGGACAGATATTTTGGTACCTTGATAACTATGTTATTAAAAATTTCTTTAGACAGTACTTCAATTTTCCTCAAACCATAATATTCCCTTATATTTGTTACCATAACTTGATCTAAATCGAACGTCTGCAATAAAAATTTCTAATTTTGTCTCAAGACCTTATTCCATCTGATCAAGGTCCACGAATTTCTGTGTGTTTATTTTCACACTTCCACGAATAACGTGGCGAGAAAGATGCTTTCGAAAGAGTCAATTTTCCGTAACAAAGAAAATTTGTAAAAGTCGCGAGATTGACTTTGTGCCGTGGTAATCATTTTACACTTTCATTCCTGTCGCGTCGTTTTCACGCTTCGGAACTTCGCCATTTCCCATTTCCTCAGCGAAAATTACAAATTTCAACCGCGTTTTATTGTATACGCTTTCTTCGTTTCCACGAGAACTCTTTTTCGAAATTTCAAGTTTTCAAGTTTCGATGAAAGTGTCGACGGTGATGCATCTGTCTACGTGCTCTGCGTTTTAACAATCTTCGCGATAAACTTGCTACAGCTATACACTTTCCAGCGGGAATATTTTCTCGAACGAACCTATAAGTATCTTGAAATCTCGTGAACAAAGGGATAGAAAAATTTGTTCGCGATCGATATCGTTGCGAACACGCGTTTCATTCGCGATCAAGCGGGTTGTCGCGGATTCCTGAAATAATTCAACCTCCCCGGCAATTAAATCGGACTTGCAAATATCCTTTCGTAAATATTCATTCGCGTAATTTACAAAATATAATCAGCATTACTAATTTCACATGCAACTTCCAATGTACAAATGTTAATTGTTCGTTTCCCCGTTGACGTACTTTTGTATTATTCTTCGCTCTGTTTTACCATCACAATGTTCGCCATACAAAATTGCGTTACAAATTATTGCATTGCTGTTGTTGCACAATGACCAATTAACTTTCATGTTACTTATACATACGGTACTGTGGCTGATTTCTGAATTTTTATAAGGATCATTCAAATTATTATTAGAAATTGTTTACTTACTAAATTCCAAATACCTGTATTAGATCTTTGAAATTATGGGTGACGATAACAAAATACCATGAAAGTTTCAGGTATGATTTATTAGAGATAATAGTACAGTGGTAGAAAACGCAATAGTGTATCATAAACAAATAAAAATTAAATATTACATTTTGAAAAAAATAACAAATCTAACATGCTCTGATGACGTAAGCATGTAACACGAGTTAAAATAATACATATACCGTATGGGTTAGACCTAACCTAACCTAATCTAACTTAACACGTTTTGATAGCGTCAGTATGTAACATGAGTGTGTAATAATACATGTGTTGTATTGGTTTGACCTAACCTAACCTAACCTAACTTAACACGTTTTGATGACGTAAACATGTAACACGAGTTAAAATAATACATATGCCGTATGGGTTTGACCTAACCTAACCTAAGTTGACAAGCTGTGATGACGTAAGCATGTAACACGAGTGTGTAATAATGTGTTGTATCGGTTTGAAGCGAATAGTTGTTAAAAAATAGGTAGACAATTATGTATTAATGATTTGAACGCAAACTGTTTGGTTGTTGGAGAATCATTTTCCTGATCGAAGTTTTGCAGTTCGTTTAGCCGATATATATGTTTAACGGCGAAACAAGATTTGCGTTTGACGCAAATCCCTTTATCCGTATTTTATCGGGAAAACTTTCGTTACCGTGCGATAATAATGTGGTCGACCAACGAATCGATAAAATACGATAGCCACGAGAGAATGTTGCTAAATGGTCCAGTGATTAAATACCGTTGGGCAAATGAAGAACTCGTTACAAGTTTTATAAGCGATATCGTTTGTTTCGTACGATACAAGTTTATATCTGTAGTCATTTGGATTTCCGGTCGGCGCATAGTGGCATAAAACTAGAAACTGTCACGTTGTTACCGTACAAATTAAATAACTTTTAATGGCACGTGGCTTTTCTTCCATTGAATCGCGAAATTGCGTTCATATTGCAACGGAATTAACTGCAGGAAAATGCAAATGGAATAAAAAAGGTTTCTGATTTAAATATGGTGGTGACTCTTTGCTGTTGTAATAATAACGAGTTTTGTGAGCAGGATTTGAAAATGCGAGGATGCAGAGGTATGAAGCGTTGGAAATTTGAAGATTTAGGGATTATGGGATGTTAGAGATTCTAAGGGTTGGAAATTTGAGGATTTTGGGATTAGGGAGTGTAGAGATTTATAGGGTTGGGAATTTGAGTAGTTGGGGTTTTGGGGATTTAGGGGTTTCAGAATTTGGGAATGTGGTAATTTCGGGATTTTAGGATTTGGAGATTCGGTAATTTCGGAATTTATGGATTTGCAGATTTGGAAATTTGGGGTTTGAAGATTTGAGGATTTGGATATTTGGGGATTTGGGGATTTAAGGATTTGGACATTTGGATATTTGGGGATTTGAGAATTTGGACATTTAAAAAGGGGATTTATGAATTTGGACATTTGGATATTTGGGGATTTTAGAATTTAATGATTTCGTAATTGGGGGATTTTAGGATTTGGGTATCTGAGGATTTCGACATTTGAATATTTGGGAATTTAAGGATTCGGAGATTTGGTAATTTGGGGATTTAAGGATTTGGACATTTGGATATTTGGGGATCTGAGGATTTGGACATTTAGAAAGGGGATTTATGGATTTGGACATTTGGATATTTGGAAATTTAAAAATTTGAAGATTTGGTAATTTGGGGATTTAAGGATTTGGACATCTACAAATTTGGGGATGTAAGAATTTGCATATTTAGAAATTTG
The DNA here is from genome assembly GCA_036983795.1 of Megachile lagopoda. NCBI lineage: Eukaryota > Metazoa > Arthropoda > Insecta > Hymenoptera > Megachilidae > Megachile > Megachile lagopoda. The sequence continues at coordinate 12,183,295 of CM072800.1, forward strand.
ATGAATCTAGGATTTGGAGATTTGAAGACTTGGAAATTTAGAAATTAAGGAATTTATGAATTTGGTAATTAGGTGGTTTGACGACTTAAAGCTTTCGAATTGTGCATTTGAAGATTTGGTATTTAAGAATTTACAATTTTGGAAATCAGACGATTTGAAGATATGAATATATGGAGGTTTGAAGATCTCAAAGTTTAGGGAAAACAGAAATCTGAATTTAAGAATTTAAGCTACCTAGAAGTCGAGAGACGTGAAATGTTGAATCCTCGAATAGTAATACGACAGGTGACGACATCGCGTAACAATACAGAGATACTACAAAATCACTTAACCCGCAATGTAGACAACAGTAATATGAATCCACAGGGTGTCTCATAACTGATGTAGGTCCCCGAAATGAGATGTAGCTGACGTGATTCTGAATAAGATTTCCTATTGCAAAAATGGAGTTTGAAGCTCCGTTTTTGAATTATTAAGGAAAAACACGGACCGACTTTTAACAGACTCCATTATATACACACGTACCTTATTCATACTACGATACACAAACTGTTAACTTTAAAGGAACTTGAAAATTGCCATTTTATCCTTAAATCCTGCTAAAATTATAGTACATAACCGTTATTCAATTATCTCCGTTCCACATGTTCGTTCCAATTCAATATTCAGAAGGCTCGATTTGTTCGTAATTGTAAGTAGAAATGAATTAAATTCGAACGATAATATCCTACGTAACATAGACATAATGTTTCATTTCATTCCAATTGAACCACAATTTCGCTCGTTTAATCTATTTTAACCTCAGTCTGGATCCCTTGTTCTAATCTCGAATGTTGAAAAGCCCGTTCGCATTCAATATTCAAGAAATTCGTTCTCCTCTCCGGCGAAGCGTGTTTCAGCGAAGCGCGATGATTTTAGTAAAAGATGAAGCAGATCCTTCGAAAGGCTATGCTATTTAACTTGAAAGCGGGCAGCACGCTGCGGCACAGGAAATAAGGAAAATTGAATACATTCTTGAAGACAAGTACTCTAGAAATTCCTATTTTCTTCGTCTACTATTATACCCGCTTGCCCTCTCCGTAACTCCTCCTTCGTCTATTTGTCTGTATCTTCCCTTTTTTTCTCCGTCTCGAAAGAAGAAAAACCCCCTGTCGGTTTACTTGAAACTGAAGCAAAATACACTCGGTAAAATCCTGTTTGTACAATGTACATTTCCTCTTCTTCGTGTTTGCATTACGACTGAAGCACTATACGACTTTCAGTTATCGTAGCTTCTCTTATTCCCAATGTTCTACTCTTTTAACTGTGTGTTCCGCTTCGTGTATTTGTTGGTTATTCCTTTTTAATTATTCGTGGACGGGATTGGTGAGGAAATATATGGATGTGAGTTATGGGGTTTATGCGATAGAGGAAAATTGAAATTTTGAAGTTTTACGAATTTACGAGTTTGATTTGTTTGGAAATTTGATATTTTTGGGGAGGTCGGGAATTTGGACACTTTTGGAGATTGGGATATTTGGAAATTGGGGATTTTGGGAATTTTGGGAATTTGGGAATTTGGAAATTTGGGATTTTGGAAATTTGGGAATTTGGAATTTTGGAATTTTGGAAATTTGGAAATTTGGAATTTTGGGAATTTGGGAATTTGGGAATTGGGGAATTGGGGAATTGGGGAATTGGGGAATTGAGGAATCGGGGAATTTGGGAATTGGGGAATTGAGGAATTGAGGAATTTGGGAATTTGGGAATTGGGGAATTGAGGAATTGAGGAATTTGGGAATTGGGAAATTGGGGAATTGAGGAATTGAGGAATTGAGGAATTTGGGAATTGGGGAATTGCGGAATTGGGGAATTGGGGAATTTGGGAAAATAGAAATTTGGAGTTTGAGAATTTGGGATTTTGGGAATTTAGAAATTTGGGAACTAGGGAATTTGGGAATTTGGGAATTTGGAGATTTGGGAGATTGGAATTTGGGATTTTGGGAATTTGAGAATTTAGGACTTTGGGAATTAGGGAATTGAGTGATTTGGGAATTTGGGAATTTGGGAATTTGGGAAAATAGGAATTGAGGGTATAAAAATTTGGGAATTTGGGAAAATAGAAATTTGGGATTTTGGGAATTTGGGAATTGAGGAATAGGGGAATTTGAGAAATTTGGAATTTTGGGAATGTGAGAATTTGGGAATTAGGAAATTGGGGAATTTGGGGTTTTAGGAATTTTAAGATGTAAAAACTTGGTAACTGCAAAATTTCAAAATGCCAAAATTTCAGTATTATCATCTCTAAACTTAAAAATACCCAGATTTCAAAGTTTCATAATTCCTGAATTTAAAGTTACCAAAATTTCAAAGTTTAAAATTGCGCCTCAGTGAACTCGCAAACGTACCAGGAATTGCTTATAAAGACAGAGCGTTCTCCGAAAGAGAAGTTATATGGATACTCGATTATTTGTTTGTTTCGGATCGTCGGAACCGTTGCTAGCTTAAAGAATGCAAAACTAAATCACGCAAGATTTCCCAGGCGTGTGATTTGTCTGTAAGCCGCGAGACAGTTTGCTCTGCTCGTAGCGGAAGCCGCAGTACACTTTCATAGAGCTACCTGACCATTTATTACAAAACCAACTTCAACTTCCGAGACGGCAGTAACTCGGAAATTGGTGAAAGCGACTTTATAGGTGATCCATCTTCTGAAGGACGAGTAATTAGTCTGCCTTTTGGAAGTTGATTTATCTAACGCTTGGTGTACCATCCACCTTCTAATATTTCATAATAAACATTCTACACGTTTTATCGCATAAAATATTAGCAACTGCGCCAAGAAGTCCTTTCATCCTGTGACTCAACCTATCTCATTCTTCATTCAGTTGTGTCTTATTTTGTCAGCACTGTTCAATTATTACTTCATGGTTTCCTGAATCTTCGCCGTTTCTTTTTTAACCCTTTACCCTACAACTACGTGTCACACACGTGTATGAGTCTTTTACAGTTATTCGTTTAACAGATTTGTCTGATTAACCCAGCGCGTTCCAACGATATCCTCTGAGGTTCTGAGCAAATTTGAACGAGGAACGAGGTTCTATACAGCGCATACGACACTGCAAGGTGTATTTTTCAACAAACACTTATTTCGTACGTGGAACTGTTTTCGGATTTAGCCCCTGACGTATCACCCTTTCTGTTCGCCGTTTTCCTCTATTTTCCCGACAGAATTCCAGAAATATACGGCTGCTGCAGATCCTACAAGTGCTGTTGCTTTTAAACGGGCACTCGTATCGTTGCAATATGTAACTTGACCTTTGACTAGCCATGCACTTTATCCCATTGCGAAAATATTTACACTGGCAAGCCGATCTCACTTCCATAACATCCAGAACCAAACATTCCTGTATATAATATTTGCGTATCTAAACTGTACATGGATTTATCGTTTGTATATCAAATTAACTGGAACCGCTTTGTTGATCATTTTCAAAACAGGGAATCTAATATTCTCGAATTGGGAATTTATGAACACAACTAATAGTAAACTATATGTTGATTGATTCAATGTCTAGAATTCTTGCTAATTTATGGTAATTTGGAAAATCATTGCGTAGTTTGCTTTGAACGTTAAGCTTTAAATTTGTGTAAACTTGTATGCCATTTCGTTAAATTCTATTTGATATTTCAGACTTTAATTCCCTTTGATTTTGATGATTTTGAAATATTTTGTAGAATCCTAAATTCTGAACATCTTTTGACAAAAATGTTGCATTCCTTTGAGATATTTTAAAATTATTGAAATCAATGAGGGTTGTACCAGCTTACCCTATTTCATGTAGCATTTATTATTTAGCATTCATTAATATTTACTACAGTGCAATATTTATTATTTAGTAGCAAGTATTCAGTATTTAGTATTTACTATTTCTTTAGTACAGTATGTAGTAAACATAAATTCTGTTCAATCAATATTTAATGCCACTCTTTCTTATGTACCTCATCAGACTTTATCATTCATACAATAAATGATAAATATTATAATTCGATCGTTTCCACTATAAATACTAAATACATAATTTTATCATTTACATCGTAAATGATTTTTACACCCCATTTTCATAAGATTTTTTCACTCATATGAATAATAAATTGATCGTTTCTACAATAAAAATGCATAATTTAATCGTTTGCACCATAAATGATAAATACATAATTTTATCGTTTACACCATGTATGATTTTATTACACCCCATTTTCATCAGATTTCACAATTTGTTCCACAACCGATAAATACATAATTTAATCGTTTACACCATAAATGATAAATACATAATCCCATCGTTTGCACCGTAAATGATTTTATCATGTACCGTTTTCATAAAATTTTAAAGCTCAAATTGATATTGAATATACGTTGTGACGCTTTTATGTCACGCATTGTGTACTTCGAAATCGATCATTGTTTGCTATAAATGACAATCCGTCACTTTGTATCAAAGACATCAATAAAGATTATATATAGCCATTTGTATCACACTTCATGCTTTCAATTGGTATATGCATCCTAATTGTTATCAGACTCTCTATCGATCAAAATCTATCGCTTGATGTTCAATAATTCTTTCTATAACGTATGAACTATATATTTCCATAGACATTGAATACATTTTTATTTCTTTATTAATCTATAAAAATATTCTTCAATAATCTATCAATTTTATTTAGAAATTTTCTATCATCATCACAGAGCCAAAATATATTAACTTTTAAATCTTCTGTTACATTTGGTCACATTAAAAGTGCGATGTTCACAGAAATTAAAAAAACTATTGTAGATTATAATTATTCCATTTAAAAACCTAAGGTACCTCAAAAAAATAATATTCATAATTATCAAGGAAGGACCACCATTAAGTTCCACAACTGCAGCAACCCTGAAATGCAAATTTAATTTGCACAGTGATATAATTAACAAAAATTTGTGTAATATTACTTTTGTTAATAATATGTAAATGTTATTAAATAAAATCAGTACGTGACTTTGATCTTCGTTCTACATAATTATAGCTGAGTCGTGAAAACAAAATCGCTTTTAAGAGACGCTGCTTTTGTCCGCCTTTCATACTGCGATCGCAATTTCCGCATTTTATTTGCACTTTCTTGGTACTACACTTTTCGTTTGAGCATCGATCCGCCGTCTTAGCTGTTCGCTGTTTTCCCTGCAAATATTGCTTTATACACAAGTTCGTTCAGTTAACAGTTTTCCGTTTGAACGAGCGAAATTCCCTTCACGGTCGAAATACTGAAGATCATTTTCCACGGGATGGTAAAACTATTTTCCCCTTATTTCCGCCGTCAATGCCAAGACGTTCGGCGTTCTCTTATAAATCTGAGAAAATTGTTGCTTGTTCTGTCTCGTATTTCCTTTCTTCGCCGAGGCAGCTGTCTTTTGAGAAATAGCGTAACATAAACAACAGGGAACTACGACGGTTCTTTTAGCTTGATAGAAAAGCACGGATTTGATCATTTGCAATGCAACAGATATACATATTACTCTGCTATAACCATTATTATTTTCACTATCGATGTGGGCACATAGGGATGTGGACATGTAGTCATGTAGACATGTAGGGATATGGGTATGTAGGGATGTGGATATGTAGAGATGTGGATATGTAAGGGTATGGCCATGTAGGGATGTGAGCACATAGGGATGTGGACATGTAGTCATGTAGACATGTAGGGATATGGGTATGTAGGGATGTGGATGTGTAGAGATGTGGATATGTAAGGGTATGGCCATGTAGGGATATGAGCACATAGGGATGTGGACATGTAGGGATATGAGCACATAGGGATGTGGACATGTAGGGATGTAGAAATGTAGGAATGTAGAGATTTAGAGATCTAGCTGTCTAAAGATCTATGAGTATAGGAATCCAGGAATACACAAGAAAAAATCTATAAAGCTCTCAGTGCATAGAAATCTAAGGTTATAGAGATCTATGTTTATAAAGATCTAGTGTTATATAAATCTCAGGCTATAAAGATCCAAAGACCTTTCTTGGTATAGAAACATAGCTATTTTTGATGTCAATAGTATCACCTTCGATAGTAATGTCGATATAAGATGTACTAGAGACAATATTACAAAATCCTATATTTGAAAATCTGAACTCCTCCATTATTTCGTCAAATTATCTTATCACCTAAATTTAATAGCATTGAATAAGATACTCTTTTCGCAAGTAGTATATCTCTGCTATAACAGGGCGAAAAGATTGTAGCTTACAGCACAGCAAAGTTGAAGTCACATTTTTACGAACTTCTTCGAAGCTCGAACGAACTGCTGGTTCGTACGTGAACCTCTTCAAGAAATGTCACATAATAACGAAGTCGTTCGAACGAAACGATTGCGACTCCTACGCGTTTCGTGACATTTTATCAGCCAGAAATACAAGGTTACACCGGTGGCAGCCGAATTAGGTTATTCACTGTCATCGATTCTGAATCGTCACGTAAGCGGTTACCGGTGAGTTCCAATCGACTGATTCCGACCACTTCGAACTCGTTCGAACGAGACGGAAGTGATTCTACTGAAGACAGGAGAAGTTGGTCTTTGCAAAGTTAAGAGTGATTTTGGAATTTTAGGATTTTAAGACTTCGTGACTGTGGAAGTATTTAGAAGCTACGTATTTTGAAATTTCAAGACTTCGGATATTTCGGAATTTGGGACCTTAAAAATTTAAAATTTATGAACTGTAATCTCGATATTTTACGTCTTCGAAAATGAAGGACTTCAGAACTTCAGCACTTCGAACATTGGAATTTCAGATCGAGTATTTAGGACTTCGAACATTGGAATTTCAGATCTGACTTTGAGACGTTAGCTCTTTGGAAATGTAGAAGGAAGTCGGAATTTGAAGACCTCCGAGAATTGAAGACAAACTATTCTGTATTCAAAACTTCGCGACTTCGAGTGTTCCTGAATTCCAGGTCTTCGTATTCGCGTTCGATCGACAGCCATCAACAAATATCCGTATCAAAGCATATCGAGAGGGCAAGCCTCGAGCGTGTCAAGACTCGATCGAGATCAGCGATCGTCGTGATTTCTCGGAATACATTCGAGTCATTACGTTCCATTTTTTTTTATGGCATGCACCTTAGAACTCATTCGTGGAACACTTAGTATAGGTCGTGTAGTGACACACGTATAAGTGTACGGTTCGAATACGGAGCCGACATTACTATCGGGGTTAGTGATCGCAAGTAGCCGAGCTCACATCCGATACAGGGCAACGCGAGAGAAGGAGAGGAGCTGCATCGAAGCATACCGAACAACCGGAGCGAGAGAGACGAGCCGAGAGTACGGAGGTGAGTCGGAAGAGAGCCAGAGAGAGGGAGAGAGGAAGAACGCAGCTCGGAAAATCGATAGAACGAGGGTCGCGTACGCTGCTCGGAAAATGAAGGCGCAAAACTTTCGACTATAAAATCACGCCTGTAGCCGGCTCAGACAGCTTGTACCGGCGTTTCGGTCACACCACGTTAGCGGAACCCTCTCGACGAAGCTTATCCGCCGATCAAATCGGAAAATGGCGGCTCGCCAGACCACTGTAAAAATCGCGATAAGATCTCCGCCTGATCTTGTTACGACACAAACTTTTCGCGGTGATATCCTTGTTATAAAGTCGGCGAAGTATTAGGTTGTCGCCTAAGTTCCCAACATTGCCACCCCTTGGCCACTTCGAGGAACTGCCGATTTACCGGTTGTCTCGTTTGGAGTTCTGCATATATTCCGCAATTTGTTGTTTCAAGTATTTCGAATAAAACTTACGTTCCGAGGGATACATGCTCTGAAATTCACTTTTCGAGACTTGTGTTCTTTGTCGAACTTATGGAATAATTGTATGGTTAGAGTAATTATGGAAGTAAATTATGGTTATTTAGGTGAGTCTAATCTATTCGAAGCGTTCATTGATCTGTAACAGTTTAGTATTTCAGGGTAGTTCAAGGTCGTTCGAAATTAACCTTGTTCACCCTGAATTTAACTAAATAGGGATTGGCTAATTGGTGCGAAATTTCCGCCTCAAGATTTGTGGAATCATTTTTTAGATACTTTGTATCTTCGCTGAATGCTTAACTGGTTATTCGAATAACAATATTCTTTTCATCTATAATATAAATTGAATACAATATATAATACATGTGTTGTCAGACGCCACTATGTGTACATGCATGTTAGAATTTTGTGAGGATAAATGTCTTTAAAATTATGATATTTAATCCTGAAAATACAGTATGTAGCAGTACAATGCTGACTACATAATGAAAAAGTACTTTAATTTAATATTGCAATGTACCATTACATAATTCTTACAAAAATAGCCATGTAATGAAAGTCTACTACATGTTTCCTTCTAATGATCTCAGACTTTTACTTTTTTTGAATCGTCTTCCTATAATACAATCCTTTCATTTTAATAGCAAATTAAATATAACATTCTGTTCTGCCAAAAAATATTGAAGTACAATTAGATTACTTAACATTGAGTTTAAACGCTTCAAAACGATTTATCTCAGATTCCTTATTTTAAAATACAGATATGAAAATGCTTTTGCCGAAACTTTTATAACAAAGAATAATTGTATAAATTACTTCATGTTTCTTTACTTTTACTCTAAAACTGCAGATGTTCATAAACTTAGCGTTAAAATCTACATAAATTAATATCCAGATAAAGAAAGTAATTTTATGTAGCATGTAACACAGTTGCCATAATTGCAAGAGGTCTTAGAAATTACTTAAAAAACTGAAGAAAGTTTATTTTAACGATGGAACGCAGAAATTGAAAGTTCGAAGCACGTCTTCGGTAAAAGGCAATCACTAATACGATCACAGAAATTTTAAAAGATTCAGTCCGCATACCTAGTTTCTTTGTTCAACTATAGAAACCATATCCGTGTCGTACAATTTGAAACTTCTTAACTGCGCCAGGAACTGATCCCTGGAAGCAGCTGTGTAACAGAAAAGTTGCGAACGCTGGAAAACCTCGGAGAATAAGACAACGTGTGTACTTTCGTTCCACTTAGCCCATGATTTACGGCCGGACCCTTTGGGCTTACGACGCGTCACTCGACCTTCTAGTGAATTTCACTAGAATCTCGCGAATGCTTGGTCAAAACAAGTTTGCTTGCGTACTTTTCGGCTTTTCTTCGTTGACTCGCTTGCGTTAAATGTTAATGTTAACTGTTCATCTTGTAAACTGTTGAGACACCAGATAATTTCGATTTAAGTATTACTTTTTCTCAACTTCATTAAACTCTTTGAATATTGAGTTTAAATATTAAATTCTATAAGTTTATAAGTCTATAACCTTTAAATATTCTCTTTTCTGTATGGATTTAAGTTTGTATTGTAATTAGTTTCACATTCTGTTGTATGGTTAAATAATTTAGGAGAGTAACATAACAAAGTAACACTTGTGAGCATGTTATTTTGGAATTCAAGATTTGATGAAAATGACAGAACATTCGTTTTATAGATACTGTTAATATAAAATAGGTAATCAACGTACTTACAACTTTTTAATATACACTCAAATATAAACATCCCAAAATCAGCCATTTTGAAATTAAAGATTTGATGAAAATTAATGCATAATCGTTTTATTGATACTGTTAATACAAAATAGGCAATCAACGTACGACTTACTGGTATACGTGTACATTAGTAAATACTACATTTCCAGTTGAATCGGCCATTTTGTTTTTAAGCGAAGCATCCTTAAACTTAGCACTATGAAATATCTTTTATTGAAAGTAAATGAAATTATATTTTATCTATAAAATATGCATTGCAATGTTACATACATTTTCTGCCTGTACAAAAAATGTAAGAAGATATTTTTTAAATAAATGTTTTATAGTTAAACGTACCTTAATTATTCATTACCGTGATGACGCTGATGGAAGTGATAAAAATTCAATGACTGCTGACTATATCTGAAAATGTTCATTCTGCACTTCCAATTCTGGAATTCAAAAACGTGTTTTTCACATTGAAATAGCAGTACGAATTGTGTGAAACAATAATTTACGAACCGAACGGTTTTGGTATTCATAAATAACCGTGATATTCTATTTCGATCGTATAAGGGAATATTGTACATGAGAAATTTATTTCACCAAACCGTATCGCGTATATTTGCTCGCCTCTACTCCCTATGCGTTGTTTTCTATTTACAGAGAAAAAAATTAGATTTCCAGCCAACGCAGTTCATCAAGAATTTTTTACAGCTGTTCATTCGATAATGCGCTTAATAAAACTTCAATAAAAATTTATGATACCGGCAGGTATATAAAATTAGGATTTTAATTAGTTCTTATTATTTCGACCACATTCTCATACAATTTTAAATAGCAGACCTTCAAATTTTCAAATTTTCGAATTTGCAAATCCACAATTTTCTAACTTTGTAATTTTTACATTCTCAGATTCTGAATTTTCAAATTCCCCAATTTCTAAATTCTCAAATTCCCAAATTTCCAAATTCTCAAACCCCAAATTTCTATTTTTCCAAATTCTCAAATCCCAAATTTCTATTTTCCCAAATTCTCAAACCCCAAATTTCTATTTTCCCAAATTCTCAAACCCCAAATTTCTATTTTCCCAAATTCTCATACCCCGAATTTCTATTTTTCCAAATTCTCAAACCCCAAATTTCTATTTTCCCAAATTCTCAAACCCCAAATTTCTATTTTCCCAAATTCTCAAACCCCAAATTTCTATTTTTCCAAATTCTCAAACCCCAAATTTCTATTTTTCCAAATTCTCAAACCCCAAACTTCTATTTTCCCAAATTCTCAAACCCCAAATTTCTATTTTCCCAAATTCTCAAACCCCAAATTTCTATTTTTCCAAATTCTCAAACCCCAAATTTCTATATTCCCAAATTCTCAAACCCCAAATTTCTGAATTCCCAAATTCTCAAACCCCACATTTCTAAATTTCCAAATTCTAAAAATATCGAAATCCCCAAATGTTAAATTTCCAAAATTCTACATTTGCAAATTTCTACATTCTTACATTCAAATAATACTCGAATTCCTTCAACTTCATAAAAAGTGATAAATTAATTATTAATAACCGATAATTAACAATTCTTAATATTATTCAGAACTTCTTACAAGTTCATCAGACTAACACATTTTAATTAATCACAATTACTTATTTCAATTTTCCGTACAAATGAGCACTGTGCATTCATTACTCATACTTTTTACAAACATTTCATGAAATTACCGATATCCTTTGTTACATAATATTGTAATTGTAATTTATGAAAGTACTTGAATTTCATTTTGTTTCGTTATTTGTTGCAACTGATAACCCACCATGTTGCATTAAAAACGTTCATGAAAGGTTTCCATAGTTACGTTCGTCAAGTTTCAAATTTTGAATCGACGCTACACGAGAGTCGTGTAATTTTATCAGTCTCGTCGGTTGACAACAAAAAAAAAGGAAAATAAAAGCGATATTAATGCAACGTGCGCGATGGTTGAAGCTCGGAATACATATTCTGTTCACGAAAGCACCTATCGTTTCAAATACCTCTTCCAACGGTTCACAGATTTTTCGATTAAAACGAGTACGTCGAAACAACAATTCCTATACGTATACCATTATTCAGTCCACGACTTCAAATACAAATCAATAATATGTATACATGCGAATAAATGTGAATAACTATCAGTAAACGTGTCGGTCTGTGAACAAAAAATCGGGACATTCAAAGAAAGCGTTCGACAGAGTCGTTTAAAAAAGGATCGGCATTTGTTATTCATTACTTTTGAAACAATAGGGTTTTCAAGTTTGAAATAACGGGGTTAAAAATATTTGAGTATGCAGATTGACGCAATAACGTGTACACGCACCTTTTTATTATATAACTTCAAGGGTTTAGTCAGACAACATAACCTCAAAAATTCACCTTTCGTGTTATTGACAGATTTACGATCATAAAAGTTTCGACTACAAAAATGTTATTAGCAAAAAGGAATAGTTTAAAAGCTTTTAGAGATTTTATTTCGTAAAATTTATCGAGAGTCCAAGAACATTAACTGAACATAGTGTCATTTGACTCCAACTTATTGTTTTTGGAGTGAACGTTGTCTGACTCTAAATATTTTACTCAGTAAATAAACTTAATATAAGTTTAGTTATTACTACATTGCTAAATTAAAAATTACAGATATTAAAATGACTATCAGTACCAAACATGCACTTTGTTATTTCTACTATCAATGTTATATTTTGTATTAGTATTCGATGTACACATTAGGTCGTTCGCTATTTTTATCCAAAAAATAGTAACGCACTCGTACTTCAGCTGTGATCAATTTGACTCGGATTCTTAATATGCTTCAAGTTGGAGTTCAAGTCCAATTTGCATAGTCGATTGATACCAAATTAACATAACATTTCAACTTTCTTTGTTTTAATATTGTAGCTGTGATTAGTTCTGACTGACGCACCTGACTAAATCATAGGGCAAGGGGTTAATATATTGTCATGAAGATTAGCTGAATGTGTCAATGGGACTAAAGTTGATTCAGCATCTAACAATTTTCTTTCTATGAAATTTGCTAAACGAACGGCTTGCCTCGAGTCCTCGTTTCGCGTCGATTAATGCATATTCGCCATATTTCGAGACCAAACGATCTGACCAAAAATCGATCACCCGCACACATTTTTTCACTTTCGTTACGAATTATTGGGAAAGATTTAAAACGAGAGAAATTACATCTATAAATTTATTTTGTTTAACTGAAATCTATCAGAGTGGTCAAATGACAGTTTAAGTTTAACCCCTTGCACTACTTTGACGAGTCTGACGCACTCGTACTTCGTGATCAATTTTACTCGAATACGCTTCAATTTGGAGTTCAAGTCCAATTTGCATAGTCGATTGATACCAAATTGACATAACATTTCAACTTTCTCTGTTTTAATATTGTAGCTGTGATTAGATAGTTCTAACACACCTGACAAATCACAGTGCAACGGGCTAATTATTCCAGAATTTCGTTCGAAATTTCTGTTCGAAGATTGCTCTAATAACTAGTAGCTCGGCGATTATTTTCCGCGAAGCAATTTCAGTTCGACCAAACTTGCTCGTTCTGTCCCCGATAGCGCCATTCCGTGAACGTAATCCAGGTTACGTTACACGGACGATAATGGCTGACAAGTGGAACGCTTCTCATTGGCATACGAATATATCGCCGTTAAAGAGAGACGAATATGAGATTCTGACGGCATTGTGAGGCGTCGAGACGCTTGAATGGACGTCGGTACGACGTGATCCACCGCGCGATGAAAGCCGTTGCTTAATAAATCAACCGAGAGCCCTTTGTACACGCACGAATCGTCGACACGAGTCAAATAAAACGGCGGATAAAGGAGTAATGTTCGTGCATCGCGGCTTCGTTTCGTCAATCGTGAGACCTTCAATATCCGATTCCAAAAGGCGTTTTCCAATTTGCCTCGTGGACCGACTTATAAGATCATTCGAAATACGGAAACGGGCATTTTCATAAAAATTGTCGGATATGGGGCGAATTTTTCCCATTTCTCTGCTAGAAATCGTAGAGACGCGTACGGCGTTTAAACGACGCCATTGTTGTGCCCGAGGTTCGAACATTTCGGTTATTACGCTTAGGATTCACTAGTCTGATTTTTTCGTTGCGAGACTCTCACATATTTCGACATACTTGTGTTGTATATCGATGAGTGTTGTGATATTTTTGTACCAAGGGGAATTTGCGAATTTAGAAACTTGGAGATTTAGAATTCAGGGATTTGGAAATGTGGGGATATTGGAAATTCAGGATCTGGGAAGTTTGGAAAATTTTAAAACGTGAGAACTTGGGAACTTGGTAATTTGGGAATTTAGCAAATTGGGAATTTAGGAAATTGAGAGTGTGAGAACTTCGAATTTAGGAATTTGGGAATTTGGGAACTTGAAAATTTGGGAACTTAGGAGTTTGAGAACTTGGAAATTTGAGAACTTGAGAATGTGGGACCTTGCTAGTGTAGAAACTTGAAAATGTTGGAATTTGTGAATTTAGGAACTTGGGAATGTGGGAACTTGGGAATGTGGGAACTTGGGAATGTGGGAACTTGGGAATGTGGAAACTTGCGAATGTGAGAACTTGGAAATGTAAGAACTTGGAAATGTAAGAACTTGGGAATGTGGGAACTTGGGAATGTGAGGACTTGGAAATGTGGGAACTTGGGAATGTGAGAACTTGGGAATGTGAGAACTTGGGAATGTGGGAACTTGGGAATGTGAAAACTTGGGAATGTGAGAACTTGGGAATGTGAGAACTTGGTAATGTAAGAACTAGGAAATGCGAGAACTTGGGAATGTGGGAACTTGGGAATGTAAGAACTTGGGAATGTGGGAACTTGGGGATGTGAGGACTTGGAAATGTGGGAACTTGGGAACGTGGGAATTGGGGAATGTGAGAACTTGGGAATGTGAGAACTTGGGAATGTGAGAATTTGGGAATATGGAAATTCAAGAATTCCATAGAAACTTGAGAAATTTAAGACTCTGAATATCTAGAAATGTGCAAATACCAATAAACAACGCGATTACATCTCTTGAGTACAGATATAATGTATTCCAGAACCAGTACTACAACACACCTAATAATTAATCCCTCAGTTTCCGGAAATCGGTTTATTAACAAATCTCGTCGTTCCTAATGCACTAACTTGGAACAGGTAATCAAAAGCACTAGCTCGTACGTTGTCACCGAAGAAATTTGTGCAATTTATTTGTCCGAAGTTTCTCGTCGTCGGTGAAATGCACTTAGAAACTCGTCCAGTTATATCATGAATTGAATATCTAAATGCTGAAGCTGAAAGCGGTAGAATTCTCGAGTTGAGATCGATAGAACGAGAGTCTTGTTACTTGCTCTACTTGAAAGCAAACTTTGCAGCTTAGCCGAAATTAGCTGTCTAGTTTCGTCATGGAGAGTCATTTTATTCCTTGTTTTATTTACTGTCAAGCTTTCTTGTGGCCACGGTGCTTCTCTGCTCTCTAGTTCGCAGTTATTAGACACCACGAAACGGTAACATTATGAATATGCACTTCATTTCTTGTTCACCGTATATTTTTGTCTAGTCAGTACAGCTGTCTGTAAAGCAAATACGTTATGAACATTTTCTGAATTCTGCATTATTCATTATTATTCATTATTATTCATTTTACAAAGATAGTTGCTTCTATCTTTTTGGTGTAGATGCTACATTGTTTTTATTACGTAGCAACAAACATTTTTTGTTAACTGTAGAAAAAGAGGATTAGACATTTTTAGCTCACTCGTCGGAGCGAATAATAATTTCATGAATATGAGCCAATCAAAAAGCTTCAGAGATCGTAGTAACTTAATGTGAAAATTCGACAAGTTGAAAAGTGGGAAATTAGGTAGATAATATAGAAATGTAGCAGTCTGAAAATTTGGCAATTTGATTATAGAGAGTTGTTTCGTTTCGATTATCGTACCATTAAATTGCTATAAATTGCCCCGAATATCGTCTTAATCTGTTTATTTCAACAAATACGATAATCCGAATTCGATTAACTCTGCATTAAACTCGATTAAAGAACACATTCCACGTGTTTAAACTGGAGTCCATAATTTCGAATTTTTCGTCCGTGAAAATTGCGGCTATTTGTCTACACAGAGTTATAGAGTTAAAGCGAGTTCAAATATTTTGTACGTAATACTCGCGCAGCGTACTCCTTAAACAGAAATTTCAACTTGTAGATTTTCATTTCGCGATATTGCTAAGATGAATTATAGCATATATTTGTCTAACTAAGCGGATAATGTGATTAAACGGGAGGCGTCTCGTTAATCCGAAACACAGGTGCTAACGCTAGAGGAATGCAACCATGAAATTCGAATGAGTTATGGCGGAAATTACTCATTTACCGACTCCGACGTTTTATGACTTTTAGCGATCGTTCGTGCAATTTCCGTGACACGTCGCGAAATTAACTACCGTGATGAAGTGTTCTCAACTTTCTACAAACAGAATTCAATAATTTTTCTGCGATACCCAAGTGGTTCTACAAATTCGTATTCGATATCGTCGAATTTTTACCTCCAATCTTTTTACTCATATTTTATTTTGAAAACGCTGTTTTTTGTTTAAAAAATTATATAATGTTATAACAGTGCAAAGAAAGTAGTTCAAGTATTTTTTTATTTGGTTCAAAATCATTCAACAATCTGTTAGATTCTAATTCTTTCTCTTCATGAAGAGAGAAACTCTCTTCATTACAAGTAGAAAAATTTGCTGTCTTGTGACGAGACTAGATCTGACTAGATGACACTAGATTTAGCTGCGAAGTCTAATGGACAAGTACTGATTCAATATTATTTATTATAACCCAAAAAAGGAAAAAGCCTGCATGTATTTTTACATTGGTTGATGCGTAACTGACATAACCTCACTTAACTTGTCCCGCAATATCGTGTCACACTCGTGACGCACACTATGTGACGCACCACTCTTATGTTTTCATCACAATTGAATTTTCGGTTCATTTTTAATAATCTTCATAATCAAGGACTTCTGAATATAAAACATGTTTAAATTTTAACTTTCTTTACTCGTCTTTACACTGTGGCAATAATATAATTACTTATTTGCCCATGACTACCTAGAAAATTGTAGGTTAAGTTAATTGCCCGTAACGATTGACACCATTGTCGTCTACATTACAAATCATAAAATTGTGTAAAATTGTTTCTTTAAATGCGTATATATTTGTGTAATTTACATATGTAATATTTTTTTACTTTGCATATACAATTCTTTAATTTTGCATATTTAATATTTCTTTAATTTGCATATATAATATTTACACATAAAAGTTTGGGGATGAAAGTCTTTGGAGATCCGTAACTTGGTGATCACTGTAGATACATGCAAAAGCAGTGATGAAATCAGTGTCGAGAGAAATGAATTATGGACAGGTGACACTCTCGGTCAAGAATTAAATTTGTCATTTTCGCAAATTTGCCGGGTCGCGGTTAAAATTACCGAGGTGCACGCGCAGAACCGCCATTAATTCCGCGACATCCGTTCCGGATGGAGGAAACTGGGCGAATCGCAGTTGCAGCTCACGTTCACTGGATTTATCAGCCATCAGAATTTTCCGCGTGTACATTTCCGAACGGTAGTCCACTCGAGAACTTTAAATCCGGTTCGTTGCGAAATGTTGGGCAGGAAGTTAGGAAGTTCGGGGCGACCTGATTTTCCAAGTAAAATGCTCGAAAATAGCCTCGCTGATACCATTTTACGGGAAAACACGTTACCGGACGTGAAGAAAAACCGTCGAAGATTTTGGAGTGATACATGAAACTTTTATGAACTCGATCCACTCTGATTTATCTAGTCAAGCACAATCGTCTTTTATCTTCAAAATGTTTGTTTGAATTGTCTCTTTACATATTATTTAGATGTCCATTTTTATTATTTAGATCGTTAATGTATTTGTAATAGGAAGTTCTATTTTTATATTTGCGTTTTTATTAATACCTTCCTGTCTACTTCATGCTTTAAATTTTCTATTTCTGCTTCATGTTCTAAAATCAATCCGACATGATTGATTTTTCTTTGGAAACCAGGAACTTTTCCTGTCCACATTTTCGATTCCTGCTCAGCTATTTATAATCACATCACAATGATTTATATTTCAAAACCTTTCCAACGAACTGTTGTAAATATAAAATAAGTCTTATCGAGATCAAATAACCTGTTCGAGGTAGTCATGAATATAAAACTTCCTCTTCGATACATAAATCTCTTTGTACTTCTGAATATTGTATACCTGTTAACTTTTTAATGAGTATACTTTAAAATACGTCCATTATCTCGTACTTAAAAATTGATTACTTACAGCAACTTAATGTAACTTCCTTACCAGAATAAATTCGTGATCAATTTAAGTCATCTCATTTGACACGTATTAACAATTTCCGAAGTTCATTAACGATAATCAATTTAATCAATGCTTTATAGACGTCTTCCACGATATGGTGATATACCACATTTAATTAGAAGTATACGTATATTTAATCACAGGTGATGAATTTCAATCGTTCCATCATAAATCTTGAGCTCGATTGAATTTCATGGAGACCTAAACATTCGCGTCGCAACGAGATTTTCGATGTTTGAACTAGACGCAAGTAAAAGTGCATTTTATGCACCAGGAGCCTTCGTATCATTTTATATCATCGTAATCGTATAACCAACGCGAACGTAAAAAAGCTAACACTGCATTCGGTGTTACGAGCTTCAGCTCTAACCATAATCGTAAAGGTACCTACTAGCTAGTAGGTTTAAGATACACTTCTTTCGCCGCCGTTGAAATTGGCAATCGCGAACATTATTAGACGGAATTACTTCGGATAACGAGGGTAAACGATGGATAGGATTGGAGCTTTACAAATTGTACCTTACGTTATTAACTGGACAGTAGAAATTGTTAATGACTGTATTGGTTGCGTCTGGGGAGTGCGAAGTTTATAGACTTTAATTTGATGTTAATGGTTCTAGAATATTTATATTAGAACACTTGTGCATTTGTTAGATGTAGATGTGTATTTGTACATTCCTAGATATCTAGGTATCTAGATATTTTTACTGGATTTCTATATTTTTAGATTTTAGTGCCAAGATTTCTATGCGTGGAAATTATACTTGTAGATTTGATCACTAAGATTGTAACCCTGTATCCCCATATACTCAGATCTTTAGATCCCAATATTTTGAAATAGCTAGTTTCCTAAATTTCTGAATTCCAAGATACCTCACTAAAATTCATAGATTTCAATGTTTCTAAAATCTTATATAAATAGATCTCTATATTCCGAAATCCCCATAACCTCAAATTTCTATACCCCAAAATTTCTATATCCCAGAATTCCTTTGTCCCGAAATCCCTATATTCCAGAATCCATAGGTTTCGAAATCCACATACCCCAAAATTTCTGTATCCCAGAATTCCTTTGTCCCGAAATCCCTATATTCCAAAATTCACAGGTTTGGAAATCCACATACCCCAAAATTTCTATATCCCAGAATTCCTTTGTCCCGAAATCCCTATATTCCAGAATCCATAGGTTTCGAAATCCACATACCCCAAAATTTCTGTATCCCAGAATTCCTTTGTCCCGAAATCCCTATATTCCAAAATCCACTGGTTTCGAAATCCCCTTACCCCAAAATTTCTATATCCCATAATTCCTTCGTCCCGAAATCCCCATATTCCAAAATCATATCTCGAAATCCCCACACCCCAAAATCCCTGCATCCCTAAATTCCTATGTCTTGTAATCTCCAAAGCAAACTAGTGAAATGTCCATAATAAATATTATACATCGTTCGAATATAATCATTAAAAAATTTGCTATTTAATTCAATATTGTTCGAATAACATTTTGTTTAATGATTTCCGCGGTATCTCATGATACTTGAGAGTGCATGTTGCAAAGTAACGCGATGAAATGCTTGCCCAGAGGCAGCTAAAGGAGTCACTGAGACGTTTAAAATTCACGCTACAATTATTTCGGGTAAAAGCCTCTTAGAATCTTCTCATTCGATGCAATTATAATTTAGCCCCGACTATGAATCTCGACATTGATCGATACCAGAAGTCTGAACCGCGTCTTGGTATCGTAACATCTCGCCGAGCAGGTAAATTCAGTCGATACTTTCGCGAAAATATGGAGGGAACATCAAAGGCATTGTCTTCGTTCACGAAATATGGTTGCCGAGTTTTCCTTCGAGTAACCAACTTCGTTGGATGGAAGTTCATATCGATGCAACCAAGCTTACCTCTTCTTCCTTCGAGTATATTTTCTTCGAAATTAACAACGTGTCTAGGAATATTAAGTTAATACCGGAACTATCGAGTTAGTCGATATTAATTATTTACTGCTTCTTGTTACACGTTACAGAATTTAAGGCGCTCTTTGGAGGAAGCTTTCGGATAGAAAATGGCGGAGCTAGTTTACGTTTCATGTTTTATTCATTTCTTATTTACTTTCAAGGGAAACTGATACCTGCAATGAGGAAAGTTAGGTTAGGTTCAGTAGTGAGGTATTGAATGGTATTGAATTAGCGTTCGATAAGATTCACTTTCGATTTATCAAATATCTGATCTTTCAAATTCTCTAGTTTTCAAGTTTACGCATTTTCAAATTCCTAAATTGCAAAATTTTTTATCGTAAATTTCAATGTTCTTAAACCTACAAATTCTTAAATTCGAAGATTCCCAAATTTCTATATTTTGGATCTACAAAGCCCCAAAATTCCGAATCCCCAAATTTTCAGTATCCAAATTGTCAGTTCCTAAATTTCTAAATTTCAGAATTTCTATGTCCTCGAATTTCCAAATCCCGAAATTCCTAAACACTTAATTTCCATATCCCCGAATCGCCAAATCCTCGAATTTCTAAAATCCAAAATTTCTCATCCCAAATTCGTAAATTCACAAATTTCTATATCCCCGAATCTTCAAATCCCCAAATTTCTACAATTCCAATTCCCAATCCCCAGATTCAAAACTTCTCAAATTTCTGATCTCCCAAACTCCAAACTTGCAATCTCCAAATTTAAAATCCGTGAATCCCCAATTCCCTAAATTCCCAAATGTCCTGAATTCTAAACTCCCAACCCCCCAATTGTCTAACTTTCCCAAATCCCCAAATTCCCGAACCTCCAAATTCCTAAAAGTTAATTCATTTCCAAACTAATCAAAGCGATCTAACATCCAAAAAAAAAATCCATCTATGACGTCAGGCACAGAATGACACAGTCACGCGATACTTCAATAAAAATTAAATAAACACCATACATTAGGACCCGTTCTCTTTTAAAGGTTGATCGATCGGTAATCATCGGGTTGCGCTACCCAATTTTTGTGCACGTACCTAGGCACGATCTCGATTTCATTTAAATTGCCTTAGATTTGCCCGCCGTAAGGTCTGAAATACTTCATTAGCATTACATTGAGAACAACGATACGCCTCGCTTCGCGATGATTATTGACTTCCATACGACAGAATCCATTTGCATTTTCGTATCTTCGATCTGCACACCGAATTGTTTTTTTTACGAACTAACATTACGCCGCCCGAGGTCTTATTCTTGGAATTCAAAGAGTGGAAGGACTTTTCTTTCGTCCTTACGTGTTCACACGTTTCATTCTAGGTCATTTGTGATGAACTCAATTTACTTGAGTATGTACACGATTAACAAACGAATAAAAAATTGGAGTTTAATGTACCAGTAAAAATACATTCGATCTGACAAAATTATGGATTAACCTACCGGTGTGCAATAGTCTGAAATTAAAAATAAAGTTGAAAAATAAATAAGCAAATTTTAAATTGTCTTAATAAATTTTGTGAGTTAAAATGAAGAACTTGTAAAAGGGTCCTTTTTGGTAGTTTTAGTTAAATAAAAAAATAATTGAATAAGAAATTTCTTAAAGTGTGGATCTCGGTCACAAATGGGGTTGCAAAGCGAAATGTTGAGGTCACGATAATTTACATACGTAAATTTGAAGAAAAAAATAGTAAGAATTGAAGAAAGTTTTGTAGAAAGTAGTAGATTTACAGAACAGTAATTTTGTTCATATGTATGTATTTACCAAACAAATAAATTATTTATTCGAAAATATTTGTATTTATGTCTTTATTTTATATTTGCATCCGGTGTAATAATGTCGATAAAAAGGGGTCAATGAAATAAGTTAGGGCTGGATTAAAGTGAAAGATTTATTTTTATCCTAAACGACGTGCGTACATGTTATACAATTCTACTGTCGCAGTAGATAATTTTCTTTTGTCCGACGCGCGCAATCTTTCTCTACTGAATATCGTTCGCCGGAGCAATTCTGTATTCATTCTACTTGCTTTGTCCGATTTAATTCATTCATTCGAACTGGCAGGTAAACCCAATGTGCACGAACGACATTTTCCCGTGCGATCGTATGTCCTTTTTGTTTCGCGAATATATGATCGCTACATGTAAAATATAAAACAGATATATGATCGTTAACGAGATTGCATGGAAAAGTATCTCTCGTGTACGTCCGCTCTTACTTTGTTAATATTCGATCGTATTTTTAATTAAAAATTATGATTAAACAGTGGAAAGTTACCTTTGGGTCAAATAAATGCAGTGCACTTCAGTTGAAAAGAGTCAAAATTATCCAACATATATTTATCTAATTTTATCTGTTACAAATCGATATCAAGAACGTATAAGTATTCGATAATGATTTTTAAAATGGGAATTTTTAAGACATTTGACTTCTGTTTAGTTTATTTTGTTTTTAACTTGCCTTCTTTTTATTTTATTTTACTTTTAGCTTACTGTCTGGTTACTTTGTTTTATTTTTAACTTAATTTCTGTTTATTTTATTTTACCTTTAAATTGACTTCAGTTTATTTCATTTCATCTTTAACTCAACTTCTGTTCATTTTATTCCATAATTAAATAGCAACACTATATGTATAAATTTTATTTGTCACTCTATCTACGATACTTATCGTTTAAAATTCCAGAATCACTATCGACGATTCTTCGCTTTAAGGAAATTTCTGTCGATAGTTAAATCACCGTAGTCAAACGGTAATACAGACTCAATCACGTAGAACGTGTCAAATTCTGTGTGCAGTTTACGCAGAACAAGATTATTCACTCTAATATCGGTAAACTCGATCGAAATGCATTTGCCTGTCTACGGAACGTTGGTCTCGTTATCCTGTCGACTGGTCACATGCTTAATTCATGATACATTATTCATCAGTACTGTGACTTCGTAATAGAGGAACGACGTTAGTCGAGACTCCATTGAATCGAGCGTACTGCGATAAAAATTTATGGCCGACAGCTTTCTTAAATGTATCAAAATTGAAGAAAGAAATGAAAAATTTTACCATAAGTCCAAAATCCCATATCTTTAAAATCTAAAAATTCCAAAATTCCATAGATCCAAACTTCCAAAACCTAAAGTATACGTCCTAAAACTTCCAAGTTCCAACATCCCAAAATCCCAAAATCCTAGAATTCACAAAGTTCAAATTCCCATATCTCTAAAACCTAAAAATTCCAAAATGTCACAGTCCCAAAGTCCCAAAACCTAAAGTACATGTTCCAAAACCACAAAATCTGGAATCCAACCGTGCGTCGCCGACTTTCCAGACGAATCCTCGATACCCACCAAGTCCGAAGTGACGAAGGGTTAAGCAAGTCGCGTTTAGGTTAACGTTATTCCATTAATATGCAGTGACAGAAGAGTTCATGATACTGGAGCGTAGTCTCACGCGAAGCGTAAACTTTAGGGGCCACTATTCTTCTTCCAGGGGCTTGTTACGTTCAAAGTGCATCGTTACGATAACGTTACGTGTCTTGACTGAAACCATTTACAAAACAGGAAGGCGTGAAGAACAGTGGAACAGATAGACAGCGATAACCAACCTAGAAATGACATCGTTTGTAAAGGGGAACATTTTCTATGACAATCTTGACATGGAACAGTTGCTGTTTCATATATCAATGCACGCACGAGTGTTCACGTACTGATATTCTTTCTTTCTGTGCTCCAGTCGTATTCGTGCCGTTATGATTCTTTAGCCGAAAGAGAGACCTTAAGATAATACTCGATAACAATTATTTCTTAAGAAAATAATCTCTGTTGAAATTTGTGTCGTTGTCGATGATCCTTGTGTCGTTAACGCTGGGTTTACGGACGGATGGTCACTTATATTTAAATTTGAACCAAAGTAGAAAAATAAATAAATTGGGGATGTGAACTGCCTAAGACATTCTTTAGCTTGACGAAAGTTGACTTTTACAAAAATTTGTTAACCCCTTGTGATTTATTTGTCAGGTGCGTCAGTCACAAATGACTAATCTCGGTTACAATATTAAAACAGGTAAAGAACGTTGAAATATTATGTCGATTTGGTATTATGCAATCGTTGACTAATTATAATCGGACTTCAGATTGAACGTACTCAAAATTCGATTAAAATTAATCACAGCTGAAGTACAAGTGTGTCACGAGTCAGACTCGTCAAAATAGTGCAAAGAGTTAATAAGTTTTGTCATTTAAAATAGATGATCCGTCACTTTGACGAATTCCGTAAATCTAGTGTTAAAGACTATGTTCGCTATGATCACTTATAATCCCTATAATTTGCCATGTTTGCCATAATCGTTGGTATCGACCGCAAATTTAATCTGTGAATCTACTGTAAATAATTATCTCTATTAAAAATATACAAGAGTCATATTCTAATTCAGAGGAAGTATAAATTGTTTCTCGACGAGAAATTTAAGTAAAGCTCCTTAGTTTTACTGATCGTGTTGTTTTTATTTGAATAGCATCCGAGAGGTTTCGCCAGAGAAATTCCTGCTGACAGAAATTAATATATTATGCAACGAGAGTGCCAGATTTTCTGTGGAGACGAATAGAGAATGTTGCGAACCGCTTTTCTCAACTTTAACGCATATTTAGGACTCCTATTTTGCATACCGATATAGTTCATGTTACCAAACTTATGTGGCGTATGCAAAATTCAGGTAATCATTTAGGATATCGTCAGTAGAGTAGTCTATGAATTTGAGAACATAGGTGTTTCAGATATTTGGGATTTGTGATTTAAGAAGGTAGAGACTTGAAGGTTGAGAATTTGAACATCTGGGAATTTGGAGGTCTGATGATTTGGAGGTCTGATAATTTGGGGATCTAGAAATTTGAGAACCTAGAAATTTGAGAGATCTGAGAATTTGAGAATCTAGGAGTTTGGGGAGCCAGGAATTTGAACATCTGAGAATTTGCAAACTTGGGAATTTGGACATCTGAGAATTTGGAAAGCTGGAAATTTGGAGACCTAGGAATTTGGACATCTGAGAATTTGCAAACTTGAGAATTTGGGGATCTGATAATTTAAGAACCTAGAAACTTGGAAATCTGAAAATTTGAAGACCTAGAAATTTGGGGATCTAGGAGTTTGAGCATCTGATAATTTCGAAACCTAGAAATTTTAAGATCTGAGCATTTGAAGTTCCAGAGAAGATCAAGAAATAAAAAAATCTTGATATTGATCAATCCAAGAACTTAGAAATTTAAAGACTTGCAAACTTAAAATTTTAAAAACTTAAAAATGACAAAATTGAAAAGGTATCAGACATACGTATCCTTCTAAATTGCACTCTAGTATACAACAGACTTTAATATCGTCAGAGAATTTGAAGTACACAAGTAGCAATCAGCTACATAAATCGTGAAATTAAGAAACTATATAATTTTAGAGCGCGAAGTTTTCAACAGGTAGAATGCAATTTTCGAAAATGATTCTTAAGCGATACTCGGTAGGTCCTTTGTGCAAGGTGCCATGCTAGAACTTTAGAAAGTAACGTGTCGGACGTAACGACGCTAAGATAATGGCGGCTGGGAACATAAACGAGAATATATCCGTCCCGTTGATGTTAAAACTTCTCCATCGAAAATTCCGTCGCTATTTGTAGCTTAATGAAACGATCGCCGGCGTAACGAGATTACGTAAGGCTGCGGTATTAAAATGAATTTCCTCGAAGGTAAACTTTCCACAGGCTTAGCGAAAACGTAATCGAATCGATTTCTCGTCGCATAATTCTCGTTTAACCAAAATTCTTGACAGCAGACGGTGGGTTGGCTTCTTTGCTACTCTTGGCTGACTGCATAAAGAACCGTTTACATTATGCAACTTTTGATCAGTCGACCGAGTCGATCGAATTTCAATACTTTGACTATCAGCTTTGTGTTTTCGTTAAATGTCATTCGACGTTTTTATCGTTCTTAACTTCGTGTTCTCGGAGCTTTCTAAGTTTTTTAATGGAAATTTAGTGCAATTTTTTCAAATTTATTAATTAACAAATTGTACTATTTTATTCTGAGTAGGTGAATTTTTTATACTTGGGGATTTCTAAGTTTTTTAATGGAAATTTAGTGCAATTTTTTCAAATTTATTAACTAACAAATTGTACTATTTTATTTTGAGTAGTTGAATTTTTTATACTTGGGGACTTCTGAGTTTTTTAAGGGAAATTTAGTGTAAACAAATTTTTCAAATTTATTAATTAACAAATTGCACTATTTTATTCTGAGTACTTGAATTTTCTATACAAAGAATCTTCAAATTCTTGGTTTATGAAGTTTCTGTATTTTTTCATTTTTGAGGACTTAAATTTCTGCGTCCTTATATTCTGAAGTTGCCAAATTTTCGAATTCACGTGTTTTCAAATTTCCAAATCACAAAAATTCCAAATTCATAATTTACAAAATTTTTGAATTCTAAATTCTCCAGTTTCCTATTCGCCGAATTTTTCAATAGATAAATTTCCAAATTTCCAGATACTCAAATCCCCAAATTCCACTATTTCCGAATCTCTAAATCATCGAATACTGAAATCACCAAATTACTAAATTTGTGACTCCCCAAAATTCCCAAATTTCCAAATCTCCAAATTCCTAAATTTCCAAACCTTCAAATTCTCGAATATTCAAACCTCCAGATTTCCAATTCCCTAAGTCTCCAAAATCTCCAAATTCTCAAATCCCTAAATTTCTAAATATCAAAATCCCCAGATTTCCAAGTCCCCAAATCCCCAAAATCTTCAAATTCTCAAATCCCTAAATTTCTAAATTTCCAAATACCCGAATACTCAAATCCCCAGATTTCCAAGTCCCTAAATCCCCAAAATCCCCAAATTCCCAAATTTCTAAATTTGCAAACCTCCAAATCCCCAGATTTCCAAGTCCCTCAGTCCCCAAAATCCCCAAATTCCCAAATCCCCAAATTCCTAAATTTCCAAATCTCCAAATACTCAAACCCCCAGATTTCCAATTCCCAGAGTCCCCAAAATCCCCCAATTCCCAAATCCCCAAATTCCTAAATTAGCAAATCTGCAAACACCCCAAAACCTCACATACCCAAATCCCAAAATCTGAAAATATCCCGAATCCTCAAATTTCTACCTGTAACAACTGCACAATCTCAACAATCCTCCACAACCCCTAGATGTCAGTAACTCGTTATTTCCATGGCTTTTCTTATTTCCGAGATAGTTGGGTGACCGTAGCGTAGAACGGTTCGAGTTTCACGCCATAACGTTAACTCT
Source organism: Megachile lagopoda (assembly GCA_036983795.1). Classification (NCBI taxonomy): domain Eukaryota; kingdom Metazoa; phylum Arthropoda; class Insecta; order Hymenoptera; family Megachilidae; genus Megachile; species Megachile lagopoda. The sequence continues at coordinate 12,210,542 of CM072800.1, forward strand.
TCTAGTTCTGTGGTCCCTAGTTTAACGAGTATGCCTCTCCTTCGGGAGCACGTGAATTTTCGTTGTGGCCTCGCACGCTCAAAGGCAACGGCCTCTGCCTGTCCTCGTTGCAATTTAACCGAAACGTAGCGAGAAATTGTAACCGCGTTACTAAAGAGAAAAAAAAGGGGAAAACGAGGGGCGAAAAAAGATGGGAAAGGGAAAGTTTTCAAGAATACGCAGCTTGGCTCGCGTTAGAAGCACTCTTCAAATGAGAGGGATCTTATGTTGCGAGCGAGCGCGCGAGTTCTTAGAATGGAAAGCTTCAAGGGCTACTTTCCGCTCGCCAATGAAATTCGAAATTAAAAATGTGCTGAGAATTTGGTCCCGCGTGTTGATACTGCTTTTTCCGCTTTCCCGTTTATTTATTCGCGGCAGCATCACCAATGAATTTTACATCTGTTTTATTAATTTTTAACACACTTTGTCAAAATAATATACCTGGCACATTGGGACGTTTAACACCCTAATTATTAAAAATATTTCTTACAAAGTAGCTACTTATTATTTTAACTTGAAAAAAATTATAAATGATCTTCGAAAGTAGTTAACAATAAAATATGTTACATTTCATAGCTGATTTCGGTAAATTTAAATTTAAATTTCTTACAATGTAGCTACTCGTTATTTTACCTTGAAAAATATTATAAATGACTTTTGAAAGTAGTTAATAATAAAATATGTTACATTTCATAGCTGATTTCAGTAAATTTAATTTAAATTTCTTACAAAGAAGCGACTCGTTATTTCAGCTTGAAAAAAATTATAAATGATATCTGAAAGTAGTTAATAATAAAATATGTTACATTTCAAAGCTGATTTTAGTAAATTTAAAATCTTGAACATGAACAAATTTCACAAACGTGAAAACCTTGAATAAATGATGTTTTTATAGAAAAATTCAAAACCTTTTTGATTTTGATATAAAGATATGTTAAATTTTATAGCTGATTTCAGTAAATTTAAAATCTTGAACATAAAAGATATTTACAAAGGTGAAAACCTTGAATAAATGATGTTATAATAGAAAAATTCAAAACCTTTTTGATTTTGATATAAAAACGTAAAATTTTAGCTGTTGTTTGAGATTTGTTAACTTGATAGTACAAATATTGCAATGTACATGGAAAACGTACATAAATATAAATTTCTCCGCGAAATTGGCGTAAGTAAACTAATCGTAAAAGCGTAGGAGAAAATCAACACGAGGTCTTGCACCCGTAGAACGCGAAAAAACCATTTAACCGTAGTGCCATTCTGTGGTCGAAGTATTCGTTAAGAGACCGGTTAATTCGATAGAGGTCAAACGTGGTCGTAACCGGTGATCGAATCGTATTGCGTCCTCGAGTGCATGTTCGATCGTAAGGTTTACTCCTTTGGGTTCAAATAGTATTTTCAGGATACGAAGTGTAAATGGTAGGGCATGGTTAAAGCTTCGAATGCTACAAGTGTTTCTATTTTGCTCGGAAAATCGAAATATATAGCAAATTACTTGTTGATACTAGGAAATGGATGATTGGAGTGCAAATATTTATTAAATAAATACAGTGTCGAGTATTTATCAATTTGAAGAAATAACAAAAGTATTAATTAGGTATGATCATTTTTATTTTTTTTTTTTAGTATGATATTTTATTTAATATCTCTGTATTAGATGTTAAGTTTATTTTTATTGTAAACATAATTTCAACTAATATTTTAAACATATAACAGAAATGTGTCAAACGAAAAATATAAGAAATATTTGCATTTTATTATTTCAAGCAGTTTTAACATCTTTTGATTTTGCATTACATATGTGCAAAAGGTTATATAAGAGATAGATTGCATTTGGTAATAAATATCAAGAGATATTGTAAGTAAAATAGATATTATAAGCTTGCATTGCAGTTCAATGAAGTGTTTTTATTGGCCATTGAATTTAGAAAAGATAAAAAGCAGTCAAGTCTACTTTGAGGTTATTTTTAAATTATATGAATTTTTTTAAAATAATAATTGAAGTGTAGAGCAATTATTCGCTGTCAGGAAATGGAGAAAAATGTCATGTTTAAATGATAAAGTAAGACCCTATTAGCCATCTTTAAGAGGTATACTGTAGTCTAGCTTATCCGTTTGACCCGTCCTTCGTTCGTCTGAACTGTTCGACCTCCTTTGCACCGCCATAATCCGATTGTTACGAGTTACCCTCTGGAACAACGTTCCTAACCTAACCCGTATCTTCAATCCGTTCCTTTTACTTGCTCATCCTTTGTTGACTGTTCCCGAATTTCCAATCCACAAATCCCTTAATTCCCAAATTTCCAATCGTCTAATTCCTCTGTCCTCGAATCTCCGATTCACCGAATCTCCAAACTGCGAAACTTCCAATCTTCAACTTCCTAATTTCTGATATTTCCAATCCAGAAATTTACGAGTTTCTGAACTTCTACATTCGTAACTGTTCAAATTCTTGAATCTTGAAAACGATAAATTTCTAAATTATTGCTTCCCGAAATCTTCGAATCTTAAATATGACAAATTTCCAGTATGCAAATTAAAATTCCCTGATTTCTTAATCATGGAATTTTCGAATTTCTTGAGTGCCAAAATTTCCAAATTTTCAATTCCCAAAGTACTAAACTTTCAATCTTGTAAATCGTATGTCTAAACTATCATTTTTCTACATTTTCGAATCTCCAATTTCACAAATTCAGCAATTCCCAAATTTCTTGACTGCTGAATCTCCAAACTCCCCTAAACTTTAAATTTTCTAAACTCCCGAATCTGTAACTCCCCAAATTCTTAAATGTTCATTTTCAATCCACGAATTTTCTATTTCCCGAATGGTCATCTCAAATTTTCCCAAATATCGAAATTCTAAATTCCCAAATTTCTAATTTCATAAATTGCTAAATCTCCAAATCTCCAATTTCCCCAATTCCTAAAGCTCCAATCCTACATTCCCCAAATTCCAAAATTTCTAAATTTCTAAATCCCCGAATTTCTTAATCCCCAAATCTCCAATTTCCCAAATTTCTAAATTCCCAAATCTTCAGTTCCCCAAATTCCTGAAGCCCCAAACCTACATTCCCCAAATTCTAAAATCTCTAAATTTCTAAATCCCCGAATTTCTTAATCCCCAAATCTCCAATTCCCCAAATGTCTTAATCCCCAAATCTCCAATTTCCCAAATTCCTAAGTCCCCAAATCTCCAGTTCCCCAAATTCCTCAAGCCCCAAACCTACATTCCCTAAATTCCAAAATTCCAAAATTTCTAAATCCCCCAATTCCTAAATTTTCAAACTTCCACACCCTCAAATCTGCAATTTCCCAAACCATTAAATCTGCAAGTTTTTCCAAATTCCCAAAGTCAGCACCAAAACAACAAAAACCGCAACTTTAATTTCCCAACACACATCGATCGAAGAAGGTGCTTCAGTCGCATGAAAATAAATTCTCGTGAGGTCTCGATCCCTTTCGAACTAACCAAGCTGGTCTAACATCTTTTACGTCGCCATAATCCGATTGTTACGGTTTACTCTCTGGAACAACGTTGTCAACCTAACCCATGTCTCCGGTTCTGTCGTTTTTCTCGTTCATCCTCTGCTGACCATTCGATCCTTCGCCAATACGATTCCAACCTGCAACTAGCGGGAATCCTTTCGGCTCATTCGAGGCAGTCTCGATAGCAAGATTATCGAGGTTTTCTAGGTCACGGTTAATTGGCTAACGAGGCTAATTATCGTTCGATGTACTGCGAAAGGATTCGCAGGAATCGTTATTCGAACAACATGGAAGGAGCTTCAGGAAATTGCGATGGAATTCAAACGATCGCTACTTCTTCACTTGGGTGCGGCATGAGACTCTTTTCATTTAAGAAGAATATGGAAAGAAAGACTCTATCAATTCTTTTCGGTTTTGAAAGAACTCTGAAGAGAAACTACAGAAGACTTCTGTAGAGTCTTTGCGAGTCGAGATTCTATTTTCACAGGTACCATTGTTTTTTAAATTGAAACAAGATTAAAGCGTCTCAAATGTTTCAAGATTATTCTGCTTCAAATGTTTGAAATGTCAAGATTATTGTGTTTCAAACGTCAAAATTATTGTGTTTCAACGTCAAGATTATGGTGTTATGTAGTTCAAATAGTATGCACATTGTACTAGGTACATATGTGAATTGTTGTACTTTATATTCTGTTTCTTTTACAATATATTTAATAATAAAAACAATATATGATACTTTCATGTTTTTCAAAATGTAATTTAATTTCAATCATTACCCGTGTCCGAACGTAATTATTTTCACGATTTTCGAATGCAAAATTCGAACTCACACAATAAATCAATCCGTTGAAACAACGTTTTAGCTTCAGCTGCCAATCACTGTTGTTTATCCTATAAGAGTTATTTGGTGTTCCGATCCAAAGCTGATGCTGAAACAAAAGTGGATATATTCTTCTCGCAAAAATTCCTTCAATGATTCTGTTATATTTTACTTATAACATATGTATAACTTTGTTACATTTACAATCACATAAATGTTTTATAGTATTTTCCTAATTTTGTTACCATTACATTTGTTACGAGACTTGGAGATGCGGGGATTTTGAATTTCGGAATTTTAAGAATTTTGAGTTTTCGAGATTTGCAGATTCTAATTTCGGGAATCTGAGAATTGGGGATTTGGAGATTCGGAGATTTAAAAATTCAAGGTTTTGATAATTCAAGAATTTAGAAATTCGGAAAGTTAGGAATCTCAATATTTTATGATTCGGATATTCAGAAATTCGGGAATTTAGGGATTTCAGGATCGAAAAATTTGAAAACAGAAATTCTGTAATTTAGAAAATTTCAGATCCAAAGATAAATATCGGTTGCAGAAATTTTATGACTAGTATTGATGTATTTACAAATTTAGGTGCTAGAAATTTGAAAATTGTACGAGATTGGAAATTAAAAAATTTACAAACACAGATATTGTTCTTTTTAAAAAGTGAATTTTGATGGCTTGAAACTTTTTCTAATTTAGAAATTGATGAGTTTGAAAATTGGATGTGTCCGCGACGAATTTTGTTTGAAGAACACCGCAGTTGTTAATAATTATGTACAAATAATAGTTTCCAATTTATAAAAAAAAATCTCTATTGCTTAATTAATCCCTTTGCACTCGGAAGTATTTTTGCTACTAATAAGTTTATCTTTCTTTTGAAATTATTCTGAAATGTCACTACTGTCTATTATATCCAACATTCAGTTAAAAAATACTGATTTCAAACGATTGCATTAAACTTCAAATTAATGTCTGTCACCTTTCGATTTGAAAGTTAAAGCAGAAATATTCTGATGCAGACTCATAAATTTCTAAACAGGAACAACCGATAGAACCGCTTGCATGGAAATATGTAATTAGAAAGATGCAAAAACGCAAGCGTAGCGTTCACGCAGAATCGTATTCGAACGGAATACGAATGAATCAGTTGGCGCATGCACGTAAATTGAACAGCTTTAATCCGCTTCGGAACTATCGGAAAAGCGTGGACCTCAATTTAGTCACGTACGTAAAAATACTGGAAACTCGCTGACGAAGTAAAATTATTATCCTCCTTCCGGTGGAAAGTTTGTTTGGAATGGAATGCTAGATTCCATAGAAAAATTTTACCGAGCGTAACAGAATTCTGAACGAGAATTTTGTGCTCGCCGGGTGGAAGCTGTTTTTCGAAAACGCTTTAATCGTCGCGTTTCCCTTTGACCGAGTTTATACCTTACAGGAAGGTACCGATTTTCCCTGTTAACAAGTTACATGGCATTTTACGTTACACGTTTCATATTTTTCCTCTTGTTTAACGATTTCCTGTGACCGGTAAAAAATTCAGTACGTTCAAAACAATTATTTATTTAATTGATTTATTTCAATTTTACTGTTTCGCTTCAAAAGCAATTTTATAAATGGTTTAGTTTTTTCTGTATTTTTATTTTCACTCTGAAATTTGCAAATTTACACATTTTTCGAATTACACATTTTCGGGTTGAAAATTGATAAATCTTCGAATTTATAAATCTACGAAGTTTGAGAAATTCAACCTTCCAAATTTAAACATTTACGATATTTAAAAGCATGAAGTAAAAAATTTAGAACTTCAGAAAGTGAACAAAAATGAATAATTTAAATAATCAGTATTTAATTACTTTTTTAAGAGTGAGATTAATATTTTCTCTCTCTTTTAAATTCAGTTGTCTAGACGTTTAATTAATTATATGAGGAGTGATGCCAATAACGGAGCTAATTAAATTCGGTTATAAAATATTCCACGACTTGATCACACACAAAAGTTTATAATGAATAATACAAATTCTTATTCCAATGTTATTCGAAGTTCCATGAAGTAATTAAAACTGTTCAATGGAATATACTTGAATATGTCGGCTATTTTTAAAAGCTTACTATACGCATTTTTATTTCATTTCAGTCCTTTGATTCCGAGAAATACCTTTCGAATGCAACACGTATTACACGATAATTATTAATTAAAATGGCAACTCGTATTCGTTTATCTTTGCGAAATGAAATTAAATTTCTTCCCCTGATTCGAATACAGTGTCAACATTTCGTTCTTTTTAATATAATTTCATAATTGTTTATTGTCTCGAAATACGGGGAATTTTGCATAAATAACTAATTCTTTATAGATCCCTTTTAAATTGCGAATCTTTTTAAATAATAAATCTCTGTACAAAATTTGTATATATCAATTTTTATACACTGCTTTCGAAGATCACTAGTATGATCATTAGATGATATAATTGTAATAATTATTTTCAGTCTTCTATAGCGTAATTAACGTATTATAATTTAACACCAAGTCAGTAGCAATCTGACGTGGCAATATAACACAAGAAATATGTTTTAAACAACTGTGACGCATAATACAACAGTCACTCGTTCTTTAAAATAAAAATAAAGATTGCATTCATAAAATTTAAATATGTCTCGAAGATATGTGAAAGCAAAAAAATATGTGGAAAGTCTTAAGATGAAATAGAATATGGCGATCAATTATGAAAGTAGTCACTGTATTATCAAAGTTTTCGCGCTAAAATAGTTTCACGTTCTCCATTTTGATTATCAGTTTACACATGATGGTCCAATTACCCTCTCATTACTCCTGATGCAAGCTCGTAATTCCCTGCCCTTTCATTGCACGATGATGCTGCACTATAATGGAGCTACCTAAATGCCGATCAAGGTTAATCGGAAATGATAGTCATCGTTAATGTTATCTGACTAATTAAACTGAGTTTCCACCGTGTGGGACTCTCGAAATCGTTGTTATTCGTCTACCTACGCCAAAACAACAGTCGTTTCAAACATATATACTAATTAGAACCGTGCGTCCCTTCCGGGGATGAAATTAACAAATAATTTCAGGTCCTCGTCAAATTTCTTCTTCTTAAAACTAACATTATTATTGAACTAAATGATCTTGAATTTTTAGAACTAATAGCATTACTACGCTAACTTTATTTTTTTCGATAACGGTATGAGATATGAATCAACATCCTTCTCTTCAGCGTAATTTATCCCTTAAGCTACAACTTTTTCCACAGTTGCGACAGTCAGAGTTACCTAATTATTACTGCAGTGTTAAATAAAGAACATTGAAATGTTAGGTATATTTTGCATTTAGCGATCTTCAATCGTGCGAAATGCAATTGGTATCGAACTCAAAGCTCGATCTTTATGAAAATACGATTTAAGTTTGTCACATTTGAACTGAAACGTGCGTCACGAGTTACTTGATGTTATAAGCCAAGTTTAATCCTGTTCGAACGATTCAATAGGTGTTTCTGAACAATCAGTTTTTCAGTTTCTATTATTTTCTTACTCTCAAATTTTGGTTTTCATTTAAAGATCACCATAGACGACTCTATGAACTCCATAGACTATGAACTATATGAATTTTATATTTATGGACTCTGAAGGTCCCTTAGCAGTAGACGTCTGAATATTGAAAATGATGAACCAACATGGAAAAAGCAGAAATTGGAAAAAGATGCTTTGATATAAAATATGAGACAATGTCATTGTTCTTAATGCTCATTTATGGAGAATCGTTCATTTCAAGATCTCCTCAATCAAAACTCTCAGCTAATCAGATCATCACGAATTTGACGAGGTTTTCATTGAGATTGGATACTTTGGCGAACCATCTAATTTTAAGTCAATTTCCATGGTACGACTCCATAAGGGATAATCTTTCTTGCTGTTAAATTTCAGTCCTTATCATCCCTTATCATCTCTCTGCTCCGTAACTACCATTATATCTTTCAGTCTGATAGCGACGTTTAACACGATTCGCGAAATTAATCAGTTCTTCATTTCCTCTTTCAAATTAGTGATCAGTATTTTAGTGAGTGTACTGTACAAGGAGAATTTCCATTGCAAGTTCTGAAAAAGATCATCTTCAAAAGGACCATGATTATCATGTAATTATTATACGATTGCATAATTACTATATAATGATTATATTATTTAAATTATATAATTGAACGACAATTTTTGTATATAGAATAAAACTCTTAAACATGCATTTTACCCCTTGTGTTAGTTTCGTTTAAATTTCCATAAGAATCTTCTGACGGATTTATTCGTCGTCGTCTATTGTCGTATTTATTCGTTGCCATCTACCGACGTATTTATTCGTCAACATGCAACGACGTATTTATTCGTCAACATTCAACGACGTATTTATTCGTCATCGTCTATCACCATTATTAAGTGCATACAGTTACCTAATTGGAAGCACTTGTATTAACTAACAAGACATTATGAGAATAATCGATAGATCTGCTTAAAAATAAAAATACCTTGAAATTTTCAACAGTACTGTGTCTCCGTCACCACGTCAATCAGTCAATCAATGTACTCTATTAATAAAATTTGCATTTTACCATATTAAAAATTAAATTAGATCAAATTTGAGCATTATTTTATTCCCATCCGAAGCGTCTGCTTTAAAGGAGAAACGTTCGATAGGGCTCGTATTACGCTTCTCACTTATGGCAGAAATTATCGCGAATAAACCCTCTCGAGTTTCATACGAAGCGGTAGGTTTACTTTAACGAGCCTTCCCTGTCAGTTTAACAAGAGCTATTTATCTAGCTCAGCCGACCCGAATTTTCCATTCTGCCAACTCGAGTAACCCAGACATTTCCATCTCATCAAGCAACGCTAACACGATGACAATCAATTTCCTCGTTTCGTCTTCAACAACCCATTAACGACATCGACTCGGCGTCGATTTTCTTAACGGGGAAACGTACGAGGTCTGCCTGCACGTTAATTGCTGGCTCGTATTCCGCTCGATACGTTCGCGGCATGTTTAACGCCTGGTTTCGAATTGTCGGTAATTAAGCCATTGCATTTTCGTCAGTCGGATTAACAACGCTGCGATCGAAGCGATTATGCATACGTTAATCTGGCATAAAACGCTGCTGCCGCATGCTCCCCGTTTCTCTTTGACATTTCAACGTGTTCGAGAATCGTCGACGTCTACCAACGCACTTAGTCGTCGTCATTTACCAACGTATTTATTCGTCGACTTCTACCTACGTATTTATTTGCCGTTATATATTAACATATTTATTCATCGTCCTTTATCAACGTATTTATTCGTTGTCATCTACCGACGTAGTTATTCGTCGACATCTACTGACCGATTTATTCGTCGTCGTCTATTGCCGTATTTATTCGTTGTCATCTACCGACGTATTTATTCGTCAACATTCAACGACGTATTTATTCGTCAACATTCAACAACGTATTTATTCATCAACATCTGCCGACGTATTTATTCGTCATCGTCTATTGACGTATTTATTCGTCGTCATCTATCAACGTATTTTTAGGTCATTAAATTTAATATTTTGTGTTCGGGAGAGACAAACTGTGTTTATTCCAAGTTTTATTTTCAAATTTGCAGACTATCATTTGAATATTTAATGGTTCTTTAAATACTCCGTTTCAAATAAGTTTCATATATTCCTTTCATTCATGCGATCTTAGAATTAGAGTCCATTCTGATGCTAATGGTTCGCTCGCATGATACGACAATTAATAATTCATTAATGATTGTATCGTGTCTTTAGTCATGAATTCATCAGTAGTGAAAAGTTGAATACAGTGTGGGGCAAATGCCATACGTTGTAGGCATTGCTAATTTCATAATTTTTTAACCTTTTAGCATTGTACATTTTCGTATACTCGAACTTTCAAACTTCTAAATCCCTATATCTTCAAATTGCCAAATTTGCAAATCCCTAAATCTTCAAATTGCCAAATTTGCAAATCCCTAAATCTTCAAGATCCAAAAATTCCATATTCCTATATCCCTAAGTTCCAACAATTCCAAATTTCTAAATTTCCAAATTTCCAAAATTCCAAATTCCTAAATCTCCAAATTCCTAAACTTCCAAATTCCTAAATCTCCAAATTCCTAAAATTCCAAATTTCTAAATTTCCAAATTTCCAAAATTCCAATTTCCTAAATCTCCAAATTCCTAAAATTCCAAATTCCTAAAATTCCAAATTCCTAAATCTCCAAATTCCTAAAATTCCAAATTCCTAAACCTCCAAATTCGCAAAATTCCAAATTCCTTAATCTCCAAATTCCTAAAATTCCAATTTCCTAAATCTCCAAATTCCTAAAATTCCAAATTCCTAAAATTCCAAATTCCTAAATCTCCAAATTCCTAAAATTCCCAATCCGTAAATCTCCAAATCGCCAAATTACCAAACCGCCAAATCTCCAATTTCCCAAACCTCCATCTCGCAAAAACTAAATTCAAAAGCTTGAACTCTCCACGATTTTTCAGCGTTGCATTCATCATGGTCGACCGTGTCCACAAGTTGTTTGTCGTGCACTTGATCCATGACCATCAGTGTGCTGGAATCGTGTCAAGGTACCACGAGACATCGAAGTACCCTGTCACGAATGTTTATTCGTGCATCGTTACATCCCGACGAATTGCACTCTCTACCGAGAGAAACTTTTCACGACCCTCTTTTCAGCGTCGATGACATAAATCAAATATCTCCGAGCATTTGGTATAACCGTGTCATCTGTTTCTGTTTCAGGTACGTATTTCGCGTCAGTGAACATCCGCCCGTAACATCTCGCTAATTGGCTACGGGAACTACGGTTCGGTGAGTAAACATTATTTCGAATAATGATCAAATTCATTGGTCATTAAATAGATCAGTGTAACAACCCTACTTTAAGCTGATACTTTTAATAGCGTCGTCTCGAAGCGATATGCTATTTCAACGAGGTTCATATCGAGCGGTCTGCAATTCAGAAAGTTTTAAAGCTGCTAGCTTTCGAATGTAGAGTTTTGGAGCTGTGGTTTTAGGAATTTTGGGATTTACAGATTCGAAGATTTAGAAATTTGGGGATTTTGGGATTTAGGAATTTGAGAATTGGGAATTTGGGGATTTAGAAATTTAGGACTTAGAGAATTTAGGGATCTCGGGATTCGGAGGTTTTGAATTTCGGGATTTTCCGAATTTGGGGATTTGAAGATTCGGAGATTTTGAATTTCGGCATTTAGGGAATTTGGGGATTTCGAGACTCGAAGGTTTTGAATTTCGGGATTTAGAAAATTTGGAGATTTCGAGATTCGGAGATTTTGAAATTCGGGATTTTCCGAATTAGGGGATGTGAAGATTCGGAGATTTTGAATTTCGGGAATTAGAGAATTGGGGATTTGGAGATTCGGAAATTTAGAAATTCAAGAATTTGGAAATTCAAAAAGTTAGGAATTTCAATATTTTGTGATTCGGACATTCAGAAATTCAGGAATTTAGGGATTTCAGGATTGAAAAATTTGAAGACAGAAATTGAGGAATTTAGAAATTTTCAGATCCAAAGATCCAGAAATATCGGATGTAGGAATTTTAGAACTAGAATTAATGTATTTACAAATGTATGTGCTAAAAATTTGAAAATTCGACAATATTGAGATTAGAAATTTAAAAATTTACAAATTTAGAAATTGTTCTATTTAAAGAGTGAACAATTCGTGAATCTTTATGGGTTGAAACTTTTTCTAATCTAGAAAATGATGAGTTTGAAAATTTGATGCGTTCGCGACACACCTGTGTCCACAAGCTTCTCAGATATTCGGTTTGTCCGTCACGTCTTATATTATCAATTTTTCCCGCAAGTTAAAAAAATTTCACGATCCTTATTAGAGTATTCGATTCGTTCTAAATTCACGAATTCTTTCATTGATTCTATCGTTTCAACATTAAATTGCTTACGAGGAGATTGACGAAAGTCGTAGCAGTAGTAAGAGTCAACGTATTATCACACGAAATCATGGCTGGCAACAAAAATGAAGTTCGCGTGCTAACAATTGCTTTCTAGATTGTTGCAAGTTAAAATGAAGTTGCGGTATAAATATATTTATGATTTCGTACACGGCAGAAAGACGCGAAATTCATAAATTCTTGTCTGTCACTTTTGTCTTCTAATATATCATGCGGTTTTTCTTTATCTGCGTGATATACGCGTAGAAAGGAATTATTGCATCGGTAGCAAAGAGAACAATTCGAATATTCGTTTCACAGTTTTGTATATTCCAACTGTGATCATTCTTGTTTTATGTCGTTTGTTTCTCTGAAATTTAATGCCGGTGAATGTTTGGGAAATTGATCTATTGATCCAGGGGTATCATTTCCATGTATTCTGCCCTATTTTTATAACGTAATCGGAGTACAAAGGAAACATTTTTCTGATAAGAAAGAACACCGGTTAGCTTCTATTTATCATGCACGTTATCAATTCCGCTCCATCAACTGCTACAAGTACCTGCATTATGGTATGAGAAAGTGGAGTATGATTTCAGTGTTTACAAGTTCGAAATTTAGCTTTTGTACATTTTTCAGTTTACATATTATCAAATTTGTTATTTCTAAATTTCTAAATGTTTCAATCAGATTTTTAGATTTTTAGATTTCTCAATTTTTCAGTTTCTCAAGTTCTCAATTTCTCATTTTGTCAGTTTCTCAATTTCTCAATTTTTCAATTTTTCAGTTTCTCAGTTTCTCAGTTTCTCAGTTTCTCAGTTTCTCAGTTTCTCAGTTTCTCAGTTTCTCAGTTTCTCAGTTTCTCAGTTTCTCAATTTCTCAGTTTCTCAGTTTCTCAATTTCTCAATTTCTCAATTTCTCAAGTTCTCAACTTCTAAGTCTCCAAACTCTTAAATTTCTCAATTCTTCAATTCTTCAATTCTTCAATTCTTCAATTCTTCAATTCTTCAATTCTTCAATTCTTCAATTCTTCAATTCTTCAATTCTTCAATTCTTCAATTCTTCAATTCTTCAATTCTTCAATTCTTCAATTCTTCAATTCTTCAATTCTTCAATTCTTCAATTCTTCAATTCTTCAATTCTTCAATTCTTCAATTCTTCAATTCTTCAATTCTTCAATTCTTCAATTCTTCAATTCTTCAATTCTTCAATTCTTCAATTCTTCAATTCTTCAATTCTTCAATTCTTCAATTCTTCAATTCTTCAATTCTTCAATTCTTCAATTCTTCAATTCTTCAATTCTTCAATTCTTCAATTCTCCAATTCTTCAATTCCTCAACCTGCAAATCTCTAAATTTCTAAATTTTCAAATGCTTAACTATCCAAATTCACAATATCTAACCCAAACGCATTAACAAGTTACTTAAACAACTAACAAGTACTAATCAATATCCAAATACATTTCCACAAAAGTGTCATAAGAGAAATTCCAGAGCACAGCACGCAGCGCCTCAAAATTCAAACTAAATTAACCGCAATAATACCCGTCTGTCATTTGCGCATTCCCATGAACAACATTGCAGCATTATATTTTATACATAATTATATTGTGCGACAGCAACGGAGTATACTGTTTTCGGCACCGGGTCGTCGTACTCTAGCCGCTTTGCTCTAGCAGTATACGTCGCGTCAGCTAATGATAGTTAATTATCATTAACGTGTGGCATAATGCTCGCACGACTATAATCCCATTACGAGCACAGTTCGTAGGTGAATGCATTTTCATGCAGGCTGGACCAACATGCGATCCGTGATACCGTCGAACTACGGCCGTTGTTCAACGCGCGTGCAAACGACCCTAAGTGACGTGTGCTTTCATCATTTAAATGTACGACCATTCACTTCAAAGGGCAACCGTAAGAATGGATCTCAACTTTTATTAAAAAGTACAACTCACTCTTTTGAATGTCGATTAATTTCGAATTATCACATAATCGATCAGACAGGTTTGGATTATTTAGGGATAAACGATGTTTGAAGTGAACGTATGTGGGACAGGTTGTAAGTACATGTGGACAAGTTTGGGAATCATTCGTATTTTGTTATTGCTGGGTTTCTTAGTTCTTAAGTTCTGAAATTTTAGAGATTTCTAAGACTCACATTTTGAAAAATACAAGTTACCATGATTTTAAATTAAATTTATGTATTCGTTTTTCAAATTGTGGAATTTGTGGAAATCTAAATTCTGGAATTCTGGAATTTCCAAATTTCTGAACTTCTAAATTCTGTGGTAGATTTAAAAATTCTGGAATTAACAAATTTCTAAATTTCTGAATTCCCAACTTCTCAAACTTCTCAATTCTTAAATTCGCAATCTCCTAATTCTCAATCTTCAAATCTCCAAATTTCTGCAATCCCAAATCTTCAAATCCATAAATCTCCAAATTCCCAACTTCCAAAGTCTCCAAATCCCCAACTCTCCAAATCTTTAAATTCCCAGATCCCCAAATCCTCAAATCCCCAAATCTCCAAATTTCCAACCTCTTCAAATTCCAAAGTTCTCAAATTCCCAAATCCCCAAGTCTCCAACTCTTAAAATCTCCAACTCTCCAAATCCCCAAGTCTCCAAATTTCTAAATCCCTATGTTCCTAAATTTCCAAATCCCCAAATCCCCATACCCCCAAATCTTCAATTCCCCAAATTCTCAAATTCCCGAATCCTCAGATCCCCAAATCCCCAAGTCTCCAACTCAAAATCTCCAACTCTCCAAATTTCTAAATCCGCAAGTCCCCAAATTTCCAAATCCCTAAATCCCCATACCCCCAAATTCTCAAATTCCCAAATCGCCAACTCCGAATTCCTCAAGTCCTCAAATCTCAAAGTTCCCAAATTCTCTAATTTGAAATTTCGAGTCACTAACTAACTGCCTATAAACTTGCATTAAAATCCTATTTATTCGCCAATTACAACAATTGTGTCACGACATAATATGTACAAATGAACTGCACCTATCGCAAAAGGTCAAATAAAACCAAGGAAATTACCTTCCCATGGGAAAGGTAACCTTCGAGGCAGTTTCATGGTAACCTACATTTTCCTTAGACTCGTAGACAATAACTATGCAAAGTTTGGTCCAGATTGGTCGAAGGGTTTAAGTGTTAATTGGGAACACATAGACAGACATTCTGTTTTATACGAACATAGTCAACGCTTAGATGGTACTAACCTACTTCCAAATAGTACTTACCTTGACCGTTTCGAAATTTCCCTTGTTATTAACATCGATGCCTTAAAGCTCTCTCGAAAATTGCTGGTCCACGACTATGCACGGTATGGTTAATACCGCGTTATAACCCTGTGTTTCAACCCCCAGCATCTTGGATTTAATTAACGTTTCTATGGAACGAGCGATTTACGGTAAACGAGAGCTCATTCGATCGCTGTGAATGCGGTGATGTAATTCTGTCGACTTGTCGCAAATCGATCTTACGGATTCACGTTCTACCACTTTGATTTTCATCAATTTATTGAAGTAGTATGATATGTAGAAAAGCACACATATGGAAGTCAGAGTTGAGCAACTTGTTACCAATTGTATGTCAATGTCGTTTTAATTCTATATTTTCTACTTTTAGTATTTCCACTTTTCTATGTTTCAAGTTTTTCATGTGTTCGATTTTCTAATCTTCCAAATTTCTACATGGCTAGTTTTGGAATTTGTATTCTCTCTTTCCCAATGTTTCCGGCTTCCTCAATTTTCCAATTTTCCAGTGTTCCAGTTTTCTAGTTCCACCTTTCACACTTTCAATCGTTTAGTGTCTCGTATTTCTGTATTTTTATATTTTCGATTTTCTATATTTGCAATTTTCCAATTTTCAAGCTTCTGGTTTCTCAGTTTCTGAGTTTCTCAGTCCTTCAGTTTCTAATTCTTTCACATTTCCAACTGCTCATGTCCACATTCTCAATTCCCCACACTTCCAATGTATCAATCTTCTAGTTTTACATGCTTCCATGTTCATAAATTTTCAAGTTGCCAAACGTCCAAATTTACAAATCCCAAATCCCAAATAAAAATTCCAAGTGTCGTGCAACATCCTCCACTCGTAAATGAAATAACATCTTTTCCAAAGAGACGATTGCATAACGAATTAATGCAATAACGGTACAAAGGAATTCGTAACAGCCTCGCCAAGAGAAAGAAATTTTCTCTTCGTATAATAAAAAATAGTGTCCCTATTCCTTCTCTCGTCGTTTCGCTCGGCTTCAACGAGGTCCACGAAGGCCATGCTCCGAATAGAATTTCCCTCCCGCCATCTTGTTCATTCCTCTGGTTGCCATTATCGGTGACCGAAAATCGAGGCTCGCCCAAGACGTCCTGCGAATGCAAATGGAAATCGCGGAAATTCAGCTGGGATCGTTATATGTCTCGAACCTCTCCGAAGTATTCTCCGTTCAATCTTTCCGCCGCGTGTTGACGCACGTATGTAAGTACATACGTGTACTATCTCGTTCTATTTCGTCGCTTCGAAAGTGGGATTCAGACGTCCCGTGGGAAACGCGATAGGAATTGCCAAAGAAACAAGATCCAGCAGCGAACCTAAGGGGAATAAAACGGAATCGCAACGAAATTGTCTCGAATGTCGTTCTAGGCATTTATTTGTTCGATGCACGACTCACGGATGACCCCGTTTCCATTTACGAGAGGGGAAACTCTCGGACAGACGGTTCTTGGGTGTTGCCGATCGGGCGTTAGCTTAGATCAAAGAATTCGCGTGGCTGTAGTTACTATCCCTTAGGATCGACTTCTCACGTGGCTGATAGAAACTTTCTTACCTCCGGGAGCAAAAGTCACGACTGTGCAAGTTCTTAAAAGCTTAGCAGGACTCCGTTTAACGCTATCTTAATTAACTTCATTCGATATAATGCGGTTTTCTTATGGATTCTTTCTATGTACATGTATTATGTTTATACATGGAATAACTTAAAATTGAAGTTAAACTTCTATATTCTACATTGTATTCTTCTTAGCTGTGCACTAAAGTTAACCTTATTTAAAGCTGCTTCTTTTAACACTTCCTGAAAACTATTTTAAAGTGCTAGCTATCATTGAATTGACCTACATTATCACTGAATATCTACATTATGATCCACAAATAATCGAATCAAATATAATCAAATTGTTTAAAATATTGATCTATGTAAAGTTATCTTGAATATTCATCTGTGTAAACTATTGTTGAAAATATTAAATTTGACACAATCTGATACTTCTCAGCTCACTGACAGAAAAATCACTGTATGTCATTTTGCTTATACCTCAACATGCAGCAGAACCACATGTGGTACACGAAACATATGAATGAAGTAATATTGTCAGTCCGATTAAAACTTTCATTTTCAAAAATGCTGTATATTTTACCGCATCTTCATGTGAACTGTCCATTACTTATAATACGTACATTATACATATGTACCATATGTTAGAAACCCCGAAGACATCGAGTTTGATTGAATCGTCTGTAAACTGTTGGTTGATGATACTAATGAATGTCGGATGAGTTCATCCGAGGCTCAAGAAGCAGGAAATAATGTCATCTTCACAAACTTAGAATATTACACAAATTTGAAAGCAGAAGTTCCTGTCTGTGCTGTAAATACCCACAATATTGTAAACTAGCTAGCTGGTAACTTTCCAGTTGACAAATATCAGAAGATAGTACACATTGCTGGTTATGTATATACTTGTTAGCTAAGTGATCTGGCTTAGATGAGGCTGGCTGTTTGCAGTTTAAAGTTAACTAAATCAAAGGAACCTAATAGCCTTGCAATTCAACTTGTGAACTATGTAACTAGCCTACATAACTGCTTGCAAACTTATGATACAAAACATCGCACCGAAAACAGACAACTTCTGATTGTTAATTCCTGTATAACTCGGTCGAAATTATGAAAGAGAAATATTCAAAAATAGACCGGAAATGGAAAAAGTTCCAAGAGGACACTTAAGAGTGCTTTGAATGCTGTCGGAAATTTCTTCTTTTTTCTTGGAAATAAAGCTTTTAAACTTCTTCTGGACCATCGCTAATAAAACTTTAATATCTTGAAAGAAAACTGTCAAGTGCCAACTCGTGATCCCTTTAACACTTTTCATTTTTTTAAAGAGTACTATGCGGTGAAAGCAAGTTTGATCTTGATCTTCAAGGTCAAGGTCAATTTTACGAGCATTTTCATAAATCTTTACGATCGAGGGGTGTATAATATTCTTGACTTCACATATACTTGATAGGGTTTCCGAATTTCTCATTTTTTTAACGACATTCCCCAATGACTAAATTTGTAAAATTTCCAAATTATCACAATCCCAAATTTTCGACTCTTAAAATTTTCCAATATTCAATAACTAACGGAATCCCGCCAAGTTTGATTGATTTGCACTAGATTCTTTTTTGATAAACAATTTTCACTAAACGTAAAAGAAATTTATGCTCTCGCTAATGCAACATTTCAAGGAATTCGGAAATGTTTGCATACCTTCCTGGATCGATATATCGACAGCTTCACGGTTTCGTTCCGATAGTCGTCACTGCAAATGAAAAATTCTCCTCTATTTTCCGAAATACGACACTCGAAAAATATTGCGATAAAAAACATGCGACGTTTTGTGTTCACAACGTTTTTCCCCTGCTGCGAAAGAAGCAAGTTGGTTTTCCTGATGTAGTAACCGGGACGAGCGGTTTTTGTACAAGCTTATAGTTTTATCGTTCTCTCGTTGATTATAAATATTACGCTTTTTAACAAATTCTCCGTTTTCTTACTGTACGTGCTTTTCAACGTTTAATGTAATTTTTAATCGAAGAGTGGTTCAATTCAATTTGTAGCCAAAATTGAATAATAATTTTACTTGTTTGTTTACAATTTGAATATACTTATATTTTCGACGATTTATGGTTATCAATCAACGTTGTTGTAGGGTTTCGTTTTTCTTGCGAAACATGAATTCAAATATGACAGAAAAGGATATACACAAAGCGGCTCGTGTCTCTTGAAAAATGATGTAACCAACTTGATCCTCGCTGCGAAGCGTCTCGATGGATGCTTAATAAATCATCCAAGGAAGAATCCGTGCGGTACCGTTAAAAGAATATGATACGATGTAAGAATATAGGAGAACGAGCTCGGAAAATGATACAAAAATTTATTTATTACGATTAAAAGGAAATATTTCCTGTATTGAAAATTAGTATTTTATCAAGGTTTATGAATTGAACTTTCAAAATCTCAAATTTACAAATTTTTATATCCACAAACCTTGAATTCTTAAATCATCAAATTGTCAAATTAACAATTTCTCAAATCCCCAATTTCCAAAGTCCCTAAATTTTTCTATTACCAAATTCCTAAATTTCTAATTTGCTAACTTGCTAAGTAGCTAAATTCTTAAATTGCTACATTGCTAAATTCCTAGATTCCTGAATTCCTAAATTCTTAAATTCTTAAATTCTAAAATTCCTAAATTCCTAAATTGCTAAATTGTTAAATTGCTAGATTCATAGATTCATAGATTCCTAAATTGCTAAATTGTTAAATATCTAAATTCTTAAGTTTCTAAATTCCTAGATTCCTAAACGTCTAAACTCCTAAATTCATAAATTACCGAATTCCTATATCACCAAACTCTTAACTGCTCAAGTCCCAAACTTTGTAATCCTCAAATTCGTCAAATTAAAAATTTCTAAACTTCCCAAAACCTCACATAATTCTCCGAAATCCAAATCCAACGCCTAAAATTTCCAAACCGCAAACAACAAAGTCCTGAAACCCTAAATTCCGAAATCCCAAATCCCTAAATCCTCGAATCCCCATCTCCAAACTTTGAACCATCAAAAATCGTGGAATTTCGCGTGAAAAATAGAAATAACAAGTAATTGTCAAAGAAGAGTAGAATTTGTTGAAACTGGCGCAGAGGATTTAGTTGACGAAGGGTGGTTGATGGAGGCAAATGTTTCTCGCGTTTCATCTCGACGCTCTGTGTACAGCGTGCCGCAATTTTGCGTTTGCTACTCTCTAACGAAGAATAATGGAATTTGCCGGCGAGAGGATGCCGCGGAATTCCGAGCTGAAAATCTACCCGCTTTTACGACGTGTCGATGTTACCGTTGCCGGTGGAATTGCGATTGCGGCCACTGTGACTCTCCTGCAAATTATAAACGGTCGAGTGAACGCGCATGAATGCCCGCTACGAACCGAATTGCGGCAAAAGAAAAGGAATTAACGGTAGCAAAGGAGAAAAAAAAATGCCGGAAGAACGAAGGGAATTTCAATTTAACGCGCACGGGAATACGCGGCGAAGGCACCCAGGTAATTTTTCACGTTTCGCGGTCTAAAGAAATGAGACCGCTTTTACTCGTTCGCACGATATCTCACGGACGATGTTTGTTTCCGGCCGTCGGTAAATTCACCCTTAATCGCACTGTTTATTTAAATAAATCGACCATTCCCGCGGGCCACGCGCGATTGCCCGATGAGAAGTATTTACTTAATTGCCAAATCGAATTTCAACGCGAAACGAACAGATATTATCATCGAATGTTTAACTGCTTTTTTACTCATCAATTTTCTCGTCTTTTATGCTGAAATTCGATAGAAACTTTTATACTTATCAATGACATTGATGTACTTTTTACTTTCTCAAATACTATATATATGAAACGAAATGTTACTGTACATATCAAACTTGTAGAGAAGCTGTTTTAATGACCTTCAACATGAATAAGATCTTGGTCACCAGTCAAGTTCACCAGTGTTCAAATCTACCAAAATTTTACTCTACAATGTTTTCTGTAAACACTTATTTTGATGTCACTTGAATTCACATATGATGAAATCAAGTATGAAAATGTTCATATGTATGTACATATAACACTCGCCACAAGATGAACTTTGACGGAATGTCAAAATCATGCCGCTGTGATTGGATACAACAACCAATATATTCTTCATTTGACATTAATTACAAAATAATTGATTATAGTACTCAATCAGATCGACAAACGAGACTATACGTGTCTCCGAATATCTGCAACTCATGTGACGAATGCAGAGTGTAATATGTTTATGTCTATTCACCAAAGGTATAAATTCTTCGGTGGACATTAATTACAGCATTCAGTCAGATCGAAAAACGAAACTATACGTGTCTCTCTGAATATCAAGCTCATGTTGTGGCTAGTGCACAGTATCGTACATCCATGTGATCTACAAAAGCATATGAAACACGCCTGAAAAATGTCTCTATACAAAGCCTAGATGGCACTCAGATTTAAAGAGAATCGGTTAAGAGAGTTTAGAGCAGCGAGAATTCAAGTATTATTTTTTAATATGGCTGTATAAAGTTATCGAATAGACCCTCGAACGTGAAAGCCATTTCCGGTTTGCTGAAACGTCAAACAAGCTGCTTTTCCATTCGGCAGCTTCGCTGAAACGTACTTTTCCCTTTAAACCTCTTTCTAGCGAGACATGTTTGCTCTTAAAAGGACTCGTGTGACACGCGTGTGTCTGTATCCACACACGTACGTGCGCGCATACACGTACGTACGTTTAACCATACTCGCTTGGTTAGTTGTCACATTTCACTCGTAAGAGCTCAGCTTGCTACATTATTTCGCCGAGAGTGGGAAAATTTTTCGACATTGCCAACGAAACGTTCAAGAAACGATCTGAATAGCTATTTCGTTCTTTTTTTTATGCACCGTTATTGTTCGCATTAAATGCGGGATTCTCGTCACGGAACGAATATCAAAATCGTTCTTCCGGGAAACGGACCGCAAGAAACCCGCTGGGGAGAGTTTAATTAACTTTGACTTAACGTTTTATTCGTATAAATAGCTTGCGTCTGCGCGAGTGCTGGGTAGATTAACGGACGAATGTGCAACGAAATGAAACGTTCAATTTTCCGCTGATACCTCTATTATGTTTGATATGGTTCTATTTCGATGAACAGTAAAAGACATTTTTGTGACGAGATGAAAATTTGTGGGGAATTATGGCGTTTTGGAATTTGAGGTTTTAGGGATTTGGGAATTTAAGGATTTGGAAATTTGGAAATTTGGAAATTCTAGGAATTTATGGAATTTGGGAATTTAGAGATTTGGGGATTTAATGGTTTAGAAATTTAGAAATTTGGAGATTTGAGGATTTAAAGTTTTGGAAATTTGGAAGCTTGGTAACTTTAGGAATTTACGGAAGTTGGTGATTTAAGAGATTTGGGGATTCGGTGATTTGGGGGTTTAAGGGTTTGGAAATTTGAGAATGTGGAAATTTGAAAATTTCAAGAATTTACAGAACTTGGTGATTTGAAAATTTGGGAATTTGGGGATTTGGAGATTCAAGAATTTAGAGATTTATAGATTCAGGGATTTTTATATCTGGGGAATTTGGAGATTTCGGGAATTTTATATTTTGATAATTTGGGAACCTGGTCATTTCAAGATCTGAAAATTTGGAAGATTGGAAATTTAAAGAATTGCAAATTTTCTTCCTTAACTTTGAAATTTCAAAAATTAGGGATTTGGACAATTGGAAACTGCAAAATAAAGTCTGCAAAATTTGGGGAATTTAAAAAATTTGGTTAATAATGTAATTTCAAAATTCGGGGACTTTATGAGTATGCGAATATTTCAGATTAGAAATTTATAAATTTGAACAACAACTTGGTTATCAAACAACAATTTGATTTGGTAATCACAAAACAATGTAATATTTGGGGAATTTGTAACTTTTCGAGTACACTAAACTCTCGGTTATCCCAAAGTTCTCCTCGAATCCTCTCTAGGCTCTCCCTGCGTTATCCTCTCGATTAACTCCTCTCTTGTCTCTTCCCAGATTTCCTCTGGACTCACTGGCATCTCTATTTAGATTCCTCTTGGGATTTCCCTAGATTTTCCCAAATTTATAGGTAAACGATGAGAAACTCCATCTATTGTTACCCTTAACTAAAGGAAGCCAATGTTGCATCCATGCATACCTATTTGTAGCCAAATACCCTAACTTTCCAAATAATTCTAGCATCAATTTGCAAAATATTTTTATTCCTATCACTTTACAAGTTCTGTTCTTTAACAGATATGAAACTTTCTTACATACGTAAATTGAACTTTCCTGCAGGGGTTCATTTTATCTCAACTTTAATGACCGCTCACACAACATGTGTGTGACGATAGATGAACATAGGTGGCTTTAATAATTATCACACAATATATTAAATGTGTCGTAATTGTTGTTTTCCTTTGTTTTATGTGTATGTTTGCACACGTTGTATTATTTCGTAAATTTACATAAAGTTTTAGATTAATTCTTCAAAAATATTGCCAGGCACTGACAACGTTTGACTGCGTAGGCGGCCATTAAAGTGTTAATATACAATTTTCTGAACAGTTGCGTCTTTCTAGCTAATTATTCCTACATCGTGAAGACAACTGAAGAAAATGAAAATGTTAGGTACCTTGTACATTCAGCGATTCTTGATAATACAGATTATAATCAGAATTGATCCCAAAATTCAAGTGCAGTGAAAATATGTCTACTACATTCGAACTGTAGCGTGCGTCATTAGTATGACACGATGTTCTAGGCCACGGGGTTAACTTACATATTTCAGTCTTCTTTTAATTACGAAACATGGAACCATTCAACAAAATGTATATCACCTAATTCATGTTCCATCTTGGCAATGTGTCCACATCGAAATGGCTATCAGTCTTCGCGAAGAACAGAGCGGTTTCTGTACATTCAGCGAAACGTCTTGAACTAAAACGGCAAACGTAATTTCATTAAACGTTTCCGAGACATTACACCTTCGTAATTGCTGCTCAGTTTTCTTTGTAGCCATTCAGCAGCCGTGAAATGTACCTTGGATCAACCTTAGTTCGTGTACTTTCGTCTTCGCTTCTCGTTACGAATTTTAGTTTATTTCTAATCAACGCTGTTTTCGTTACATCACACAAGATGTTCGAAAGATGATTTAAAAACACGTATTCGTTCTGAATGCAGTCTATTCTTGTCGTATCACATTCTTTCATTGTTCCCCGTAACACGATGTCGACATAGAAAATCAGAGTGGAAAATTAATTGGCGTCCTATTATTACGTGACCACGTAGCTGTTGATGAGTTTCTGATTAATAGTGACGGGATGATCTGCGATGAGAGAACCTGGGTTAATGTTTGAACATAATGGACTTGGACCAGGCCATTACCCAGTTGCATTAGCGTTCCACTAAGAAAACAAAACACGGGAAGTATATTACCCGACCCCTGTAAGGTTAGCTGAAATAGAAATTGCTGGGAAAGCTGGAAAAATGGGGACACTTATTTTACATCCGGGCGTTCCCTTATTATCTTCCAAGCATAGGGTGCTGCGAATACTTATGAGTTCTTAGATGACTAAATTAATTATTATATAACTCACCGCTAGCGGAAGCAATTTTTTCAATTAAAAAATTTTTAATTATTTCATCTCTTTGCCCAAATTTTATACTATTTCATTTTATCTGTTATTCAAGGTTCATTAGAGTTTTCAAGTTTTTATGCTTTCGAGTCATTATATGGCCACTCGACATAGTACGATGGCCACTCGACGTAGACCATATAACGTAAATGGTGTGTTATATTATACGTTAGAACGTTACGTGCCATAATGCCACGCGTTAAGTTGCCATATGTTGTAATACCATTTGATCACCACGCGTAGTATCACCATGTCCCATATATTCTTACTATATCGCACTGCGTCATATATCGCCACGTATAGTATCTCTACGCGCCATATACTGTCACAAGTAGTATTGCTACGCTTCATATGTTGCGACGTGCTATATATTGCCACGTGAAATATTATGACGTGCTATATATCGCCACGCGTCATATATCCCCACACGCATTATCGCCATGCGCCATATATTTCCATGTGTTATATTTCACCGCGTGTAATATATCACAATGCGCGGTATACCGCCACTCGCCATATATTGCCGCTCGTGTTATCGCCACATTATCATTGCGCGCTATATATCCCCACGCACCATATATTGCGACACGCTATGTATTGCCACAGGTTATCACCGCACTCCATATATCGCCACGCGTTGTATTGCCACGCGCCATATATCGTAAAGTGTATTATCACTATGCGCCATATATTGTCACGTCCCATATATCGCCATGTGCTACATTTCGAATATATCGTGATATGCCATATATCGCGACACGCCATATATTGTCATGCATTAGATTACAATAAGCCATCTATCATCCCTAGTGTCGTTACGCCCCATATATTGCATTACTCGCCTTACCACGCTTCCACACGTTATATCGCCATGAATTATATTACCGTACGTTATATCACAACACACTATTGCCACGCGTTATATGTGATATAACCATGTTTAGTATAACCAAACATTATTTTTTACTAGTTTCGAAAAAGTTCATGCGATGCAAGTTGCGAAAGTGCAGTTACTTTGACTAAAATTTATGTAACGATAATTTCATCGCTAACAGGATGGCAAAAGTTAATTAAGTATACTTAACAGAAGTCGTTGCAAAGGAATTTCGTAAAAGTTATATCGATAATTGATTCGTGTCAATGTTTTAGCGCGTCAAGTATTAGGAAGTTTAATTAAAACGAGGAAGCGCACGACGATATGTTTTCTGTCGACTCTGCTCGTTCGATGAGCAAACTTTCAATGACTTGCTACGAACTTTCATCAGAAATGTTGTACAAAGTTCAAGAGTTCCTTCTTCCTTTTAACGTCACACGATCGGTGGAGTCGATGAAAATTTGCCTCTATTCATGAATTGCATCATCTTATTGTTGATGCTAGTTATACACGAAGTTAGCGTTGTTATTGTTAATATTGCACGAGAGTTGCTTCGAATAATGAATAATATCGATTATACACAAATATTTCCGCAATTTTCTATTCCGTTGCACCAACTACAAAGTGAAGTCACTTTATTTATAGTAATACTTTTTAAGTAAAAAGAAACCAAAATTCCTACCGAGTTATATTAACGAATACACGAATTAAGAATTGAAATCAAATACTAAACAAACGAAAGCAATCATGGTTCACACACCATACAGTATTATCAAACTTATAACTTAATGCAAATATAATTTATTTATAATAAAATCAGAAATACGTTCAACCAGTAATAAATATAAACCGATAAAGAGCTAAAATGGAAGGAAAAATAAAACTTGACTCGTTTACGATCAAGTTTTTATTCGAACTATCATCGATCACGTTCACGCGACGCGTAAGATTAATCTGTGAAAATGTCTTCTTCGTCATTTGACATGGCAGAGCGTGTAAGACACTCGACAGAATTGATTACACCGTAAGGGACAATTGCTCTTGAGAAACCGAAGTTTTCCAAAGGTCTCGATCCATCTCGAGAGCTACTCAAGTTCTATCAGAATTCAAAGCACTCTCGATTCTCTTAATTAACGTGGTCCTTTGAACTGATATGGTAAACAAGAAGGTACACAGATCAAAGGAAACTTCTTTTAATATAATTCTTCTATTCAAAAATTTACAATGAAAAAAGATTGTCCGTTTTCAGTTCTCAACTTAAAGTGTCCCGTTATTGAGCTGTTGTACAACGAATATATTTTCCTCCCGGACAACAAATAAATTAAATGAACATTTTTCATTCGTCGAGTCTTTTCTCCGTAATAAACGAGCAATATAACCCAGCGAGTAATTCATGATACCGAGATTTTCGACAACCCAATATCAGGAAATTTCCTCCATGATGTTTCCTCGAAGAAAATCGCTCGAAGCGAAGCCAGCGTAGTGTCGCGTAATAGATAAAGGTGATAAAAGTCAGAGTACATCGTGTTCAGCGTAGAACGAGCCGTTAGAAAATCATAATCTTGTTCGAACGAGGCATCGTGTCGGATGGCGATATTTCGAATGTTCCTCGGTCATTGTTTGACCACTTTACAACTCAATTCCAGCGGGAACTCGCATCCTGATGGAGCATATCAGACACGTGTATCCAGTTTACTGCCTCCGTTGTCAGTCGCATTACGGTCGCCATAAAAGATTCACCGTGGACAGAATATAACGCTGCTAACACCATAGGATAACGGGGGCAGAGCAGCTTGAAAGGCCGGGCCAAGGATGTTCGCATTATCCGTGCAAGCAACCGGGTTTGTAAATATTTTAAATGCGGCAAGTTTCCTGAATCTTTATGACCGAAGCAGCTGGAATCGTGCTTCTGACATTATTGTGATTTCTGCCGACACGTGTGCTTCTTTCACGTGTTTATGATCACTATTTTAACTGTGTACCAGTAGAACACTTATTTGGGGATTTGGAGATGTGGAAATTTAGGGATTTGGGGGATTTGGAGAATTTGGAGATTTGGTGATTTAGGACATTTGAGATTTTGGGATTTGACGATTTAGGATTTAAAGCCTTAGAGATTTGGAGATTTGAAGATTTGGGGATTTGGGGGATTTGGGGGATTTAGGAGACTTGAGAAATTTGGGGAATTTGGAGAATTTGGAGATTTGGGGATTTGGGACATTTGAGATTTGGGGATTTGGCGATTTAGGGATTTGAAGCCTTAGAGATTTAGAGATTTGGAGATTTGAAGATTTGGGGATTTGGGGGACTTGGGGGATTTGGGGGATTTGGGGAATTTGGAGATTTGGGGATTTGGGGATTTGGGACATTTGAGATTTTGGGATTTGGCGATTTAGGGATTTAAAGCCTCAGAGATTTAGATTTGGAGATTTGTAGATTTGAGAATTTAAGGATTTGGAAATTTGAGGAATTTGCGGAATTTGAAACTTTAATGATTTGGGGATTTAAGTGTTTGTAAATTTAGAAATTTAGAGATTTAAGAATTTAAGGATTTGGAAATTTGAGGAATTTACGGAATTTGGAGATTTGAAAATTTAGGAATTTGGGGATTTGGAGATTTATAGATTTAGGGATTTGTATATCTGGTGAATTTGGGGATTTCAGGGATTTTAGAATTTGGGGATTTGGGAACCTGGTCATTTGAGGATTCGAAAATTTAGAAGTTTGGGAATTTAAACAATTGGGAATTATCTACCTTAATTTTTGAAATTTAAAAAATTAGAGATTTGTCAATTGGAAACTGCAGAATGAAGTCTGTGAAAGTTGAAGAATTTGAAAAATGTAATTTCAAAATTCAGGGACTTAGATATTTAACTGTGTACAAGTAAAACACACTTATTAAAATAACATTCTTCCGAAGTGGTATTAGAGCAACAGCTATAAACTTTAATGGTATGCAAATTTTTGGGAACTTTTGTACATAAGATTGTGCTGCAGCTTATTACATGCAATTTAGGTATTGCAATGTAATAACTAGTTCCGATAACTACGGAGGAATACTGATTCAATAATATTCACAGAATATTACGTGTTACAAAGCGTTCATTTCACTTCAATTTTTAATCAAAAATGGGGAGATACCAATTTTAATTGGCACTCACCGTATTCACCTTTCATGCTCTTCGTCCTATTTCTTTATGCTTATTAAACTTTCATATTCTTCCTTCTTTCTCTACTACTATTTCGTGTTTTCTATAATTATTAGAGATACATGAATTTGTACCTGTTCCATTACATTTCCTTAAATTTACTCTTATGATAAATTGATTAGTCTCCTGATATTAAGGTCATGTAAATGCTTAGATAAGAATTTACGTAAATTGTAGCATAAACAGTGAACTTTCATGTTTGAGTCCACTTTTTCAGACGCAAACTCGTTATTATTCTAGGCAGTTCACCACAGTTGTCCGAATACTACCACAAGTTCAAATAAATGGAGTTTTGCTTTAATTTACATGGTTTTCTACGGTACTTTCGTGACGTAATTTATTTTTTTCATTAACCTACAGTCTCCAGAGCCCTGGACTTCGAGAGATTTAATACGTAATAAATTCTGGACACGTTACCTACAGTCGGCTTTCAAATTCTGGTGCTGACGAAAGCTCGTCTAGGATCCCAAAGTTTCGAGTCTAACTTCAAAGAGTTCCCGACCTCGTGAAAGTAATAGTACAGAATATTCTGCCGGGTATAGAATCAAATTCATGATTGCATCTGCCTTGTGTTCTTCTTCTTGCAACAACTTTAAGAAAACTAAAATTTTTTAAATAAAATATATAACTTTTATTATTTTTGTAGATATGCCAGGTAAAATAATATCGTACAAAATTCTTGTATTTTGTTAAACACAAATGGCAAGTTTAATTGAAATTATTCAAATATTTAGTAATTTGTTTCCTATGATAAAACTGTTATCACAGTTTTCACAAATTTCAAAAACCTGTTATTTTCAACACACGGTCATGGGCATGTCACGCAGAAATACATGAAGCTTTCACTGCAACTACACTCCATAATAATTATGTCAATAAACAAGTATACACTGAAGAATTAATTTACGTTCAATCGAATTAATTACACCGCTAAAATATCGGTATTTTCTAGCATGCGTGTCGATTTCATTGAATTAATATCTGGCGTGTATCACTTCGAAATAAAAGTTTACCCGTGGTATTTTTTTCCCGGGGCGCGTTACACAGCGAATAATTGGAAGGCAAATATTCGCCTTTTCCGTATACCGATCAATTTATAATCGGTTTACGACCGATCGTATTCGCAGCATCGATGGAATTTTACTGTGTACCGGAAATGATCGAATTCCGTCGGCTACGCCATTTATAGGGATTTTAATCATGGTTTCGTGTTTTTTTTTTTTTTTCAATTCGTGCATACTTTGTATTTGCTCGGTAGGTTCCCATTAGAATGGAACGTACACGGATGAAAAATGCAGATCGGTGCATCTGCTCTTGAACGTATGTACGCGAATAGAAATTCTGTGAGAATAATTGGACGAGAACGTTGAAGCTTGACGCTGACAAACTCTGTGACAGGATCGTATATTAGCTGATATTTTGAACCGTGACCTGCTGAATTTATAATAGAT
This sequence comes from Megachile lagopoda, assembly GCA_036983795.1. Classification (NCBI taxonomy): domain Eukaryota; kingdom Metazoa; phylum Arthropoda; class Insecta; order Hymenoptera; family Megachilidae; genus Megachile; species Megachile lagopoda. The sequence continues at coordinate 12,240,905 of CM072800.1, forward strand.
ATTTGCTTTTATTGAAGCAGCGAAATGTCTGCTTTTGTTGGCGCATAGCGGATGCGTTCTAAAGTCCAAAGTTCTCGGCAGACGATAAACCGATGAATTTATAACAAAGATATATCAAGAAATTTATCGTTTCTACCAAGGAAACATCTCGAAATGATATTTTGAGATTTCACTGAACTTTCGAGCGATGATTAATTGCTCTATTATGAACCTCCGCGAGATAGAGATAGCTTAAAAGTTTAGAGGCTTAATGTTCATTAGAACAAGGAGATTTGGATGCAAGTTTCTACTCGACAATTAAATTCAGCTATTTTATTCTACTAGTATACCACTATTATAGTCATATATGTGTATATGTCATATGTAATTGACAAGTACATTCAGGACTTTCAACTGGCTTTTTATGTAATTGTTTATTAAAATTTAAGAAAATATCACTCTTCGATCAGGCTGAATTATGCTAGAATGAATATCTTGAGCGATTTGTCGATTTGGAAATATGGGGATTTGTAAAGTTGGATTTGAAGATTTGGAGATTCGGAGACTTGAGGATTTAGAGATCTTGTAGATTTGGGGATCTGAAAATTTGGAGATCTTGAAGATTTGGGGATTAAATTCAGGAATCTGAGAATTTGTAGATCTTGTTTTGGGGATTTGAAAATTTTGTACTCTGGGAATTTGGGGTTCTGAGAAATTAAAGATTCGAGAATTTGGAGAACTGAAAATTTAAGAATTTAAAAACTTACAATATTTAAATTTGGTGATTTGAGAATTCGGGAATTTGTGGATTTTGATACCTGAAAAGAGATTTAAGTAATTTAGTAATTTTGGAATATACCGATTTGAAAATCCTGGACTCCGAAATTTAGAGTCAATGGTTGCCGACACAATTTCCAATACATATATTGATCATCTAAGATATATTGATACGATATATGGACCATCTAAGATCCTCATAGCAGCCGTACTCTGATACAGAAGCTTGCAATTAGCTTTCGCGCACAGTGCGTACAATAGAACCATTACATACCGACTATTATTAACCAAAAGTATTATATTCGCGTACTAATACGAAAATACACAAAGTAATGTACTTCCGCAGAAACTGTCATCAAAGGCAGGTCGCAATTCGCCGTGATTAGCGTATTGCTAATATCGTAATTAAGCTTTCACGGTGACACGATGGGAATACATGGGCGAATTGCCATGGAATTTCACGGGGTCGAATCTAATTTCTCCTTCCAACTATGCACATATTTGATTGAAACGTACACAGGCAGCCGAGCTCTTCGAAGTCCGATGAATATTCAACGATCCTCCAGGATCCTTAAAACGTGTCGCCGTAACGTTGCTGTACCCAACGTACCACGTTAATTTATCGACCGTTGTGTCGTACACACAAGAATAGAAAGAAGTTACTATGCAAAAGACGACATTAGACTTATGGTTGACAGCTCGTGACACGAGTAAAACGACGTTCTTTTACCTCGGGTGTTTTTACATTTAGCACAGAAGAGTACTTCTTCATTATCTCAGGTTGCTGTAAGAAAAATAAGCTTCAACTGTCGTGGTACGTTTCTGTAAAGAGTTCCTCGGAAAGGAAGAAATTCAAGATGTAAAAATTAATTCAGGTAGAAACATTGCACTGAAATATTATAGGTAGAGGTGCAAGAGGTATATGAGGATACTTGTCCTTTGTCGAAAATATTGAGATATTTATCACTACTTCTTTCGCAAGAATTAGGACATATTAGGAGAGTTAGTAGTTAGGACGTATGTAGGACATATTAGTTCCCTGTAATTGACCCGAATAAAACACCACTTAATTGTTACCGATGTTAATTCACGTGTGAAGAGGCTGACGTAGAAGGCTCAATTGGTAAGAATCCCTACATTCCGCAATCTCTACACTTCTGAATTCCTACATTTCCGAATCTCTACACTTCTGAATTCCTACATTCCCGAATCTCTACATTTCCGAGTTTCTACATTCCCGAATTTCTACAGTCCCGAATCTCTACACTTCCGAATCCCTGTATTCCCGAATCTTTACACTTTCGAATCCTTATATTCCCGAATTCCTATACTTCCGAATCTCTACATCCCCATATCTCTCTACTCCCAAATTCTTACATACCCAAATCGGTATATTCCCAAATTTCTACATCCCTAAATCCCTACATCCCCAAATCTCTACATCCCCAAATCCCTGTATTCCCAAATTCTTACGTACCCAAATCGCTATAACCCCAAATTCCTACATCCCAAATTGGTATATCCCCAATCGGTACATACCCAAATCACTACGTCCCCAAATCCCTCCATTACCAAATTCCTACATCCCCAAATCGGTATATCCCCAAATCGGTACATACCCAAATCTCTACGTCCCCAAAATCGCTACGTCCCCAAATCCCTCCATTACCAAATTCCTACATCCCCAAATTGCTACATCCCCAAATCGCTACGTCCCCAAATCACAACGGCTCCAATTGGTCATAACAGAAAAATGGATGCTTCACACGTATTTTCGACGGTACTATTAACTCGAGTGGTCGCCAATTAGGTGAAAAACAATGACAGACAAAATCTCGGAAGTGAGATAGTGCTACTTGCGTTCAGCAGTTACTGTCATTATTATTCTTATTTGCCGAAATGTAACTGAAAGTGTTCACGGTGAGGAAGCTTCTTTTACTTTGGATCACGCGCCACCTTGTGGGTTATCTGTATGTATATATCTTGTGAATGACTTGATGTACACATGAAACATGGACAAGACTCCATTAGACCTCAGCTTGTTTTATGGCGGGACCTGGTTTGCACTCTACTAAGTTGGCTATGTTGGGTATACCTTGAAAGATCCTCATTTTAAAAATGTCCTGAAGGTTCCACCTAGTACTCAGTTTCAAAATACCTCTCCTAGTATCATACAGTACGCAATGAATATTTAACACTCAAATCTCCAATCTTCTGATAATTCCAAATAACCTTAAACCTTTCGCTCGCACATATTTTTACTCATCACAATGCAAATAAAAACCTTGTTCCTTTGATCGAAATCCTTCCGTGTATCAAATAAAAGCGGACAGCTGGTTGACATCGTTCCAATTAAAAGTTACTTGAAATCCTGAAAGCTTCGCGTTCTGACGCAGGCACATATTCATTCTGTAAATCCAGGATTCTTTTAACGCGCGTTACGCGAACGTGTACTGTGTTTCCATTAGTCGCATTAACACACGCCGATGTCACGAATCCATAAGCTTATGTAGAAGAATGTTTCACACCCGCTGAATAGCATAAAAATCATAGCGAGCCTTTTCAATCCGCGAACGTCGTGTCACGTTTCGTCGCTGAACGTATTCGGTTATTTTTGTTTAGCTGTTCTTTTTAACGGGGCCACTTCGTACACAGAGGAGCACAGAGAACGTTTGTTATTGCTCTGCTTTCCTGGCTCGTTAAATATTTCAAACATTGCTCGCCCCTTTGCGGCCGTGCGCTGAAATCAACTACACGCTTACGTGATATTTCAACGCGGCGCACTTTCGCGGATATCAAAAATGCATCGCTCTCTACGCGAAAAAGGGAAGAGCATCTGGTCTGATGATATCGAGATAAAAAGCTGCGAAGTATACTTGCAAATTGCTGTTCAGTAATTGTGCTGTTGTGAATCGTAGAGGATGCGGCGATAAATTCAGAAATTTCAAGATTCGCCCACTTGCAAATTGGAGAACTTGGGGAAGTTGGGAATGGGAGAACTTGGGGAATTTTAGAATTTGGCGATGGTAGGTCTTTGGGATATAGAGTTTGGGGATTTGAAGATTGGAGAGTTAGGAGAATATGAAGACTTTACGAGTTTGGAAATGGTGAATTTAGGGCGTTTTGGGATTTGGATATGTGAGGGTTTGGAAAATTTGAGAATAGGGGGATGGGAGAATTTGGAAAAATTTGAAGATCTGGATGTGGAGAGGTTAGGGAATTTAGGAGTTTGAAAATGAGAGAATTTGGGGATTTGGAAATTTTGGGGTTGGAAATTTGGAAATTTAGGAGTTTGAAAATAGGAGAATTTAGGAATTTAGGGATTTGGGATTTGGAAATTTAGGAGTTGAAAATTTGGGAATTTAGGAGTTTGAAAATAGGAGAATTTAGGAATTTAGGGATTTGGGATTTGGAGATTTGGGGGTTGAAAATTTGGAAATTTAGGAGTTTGAAAATGGGAGAATTTGGAGATTTGGGGACTGGGGATTCGGAAACTCGGTAATTTAGGACTTTGGGGATTTGGGGACTTGGGGACTTGGGAACTTGGGCATTTGGAGATTTGGGGATATGGGGACTTGGGAATTTGAGGATTTGAAGATTGCAGGAATTTGGAAATTTAAAGATTTGGGAATTTGGGAAATTGGAAGTTTGAATTTTAAGATTTAGAATTGCAGGAATTCGGAAACTTGAGGATTTGGAAATGTGGACATTCTGTAAATTTTAAAAGTAGAGAGTTTGGAAATTTTGAAGTTTAGAAACTTGAGAATTTAAGACTGTAGGACATTGAAAATTTGGGAGCATAGAAATTTAGGAATTGAAGATTTGGCCATTTAAAAGTTTAAGAATTTTGAGATTTATAAATTCAGAAATGAGGAAATTTGTAGATTCGTGGACTTAGAAATTTGAAAATTTATGAACTTCTAAAAATTTAGAAATTTAAGATTATGCAGACTTAATTCTAAAAATTAGAAATCAAATTTGAAAATTTGACAAGTGGAATTAGCTCATTGAAGAATATGAAAACTTGAAGCCATAACAATTTAAACTTTGGAAACTTGAATTGTTCATGGCACTAAAATTCGCAGAGAAATTGTAGCTAGAAATTTCGTAATTTTACAATGCCCATAAACTGTACCTTACTGCATGTAAATAATTCAGTCGGTAATCTCTAGTTAGACATAAAAACAACCTTAAAATTTCAAGTACACAAAATTTCCCGAAACACGCAATCGTCAAAGTGTTGAAATCTCTCTGCTTCGAGTCGTTTCTGCAGCAGCAAAGCGTTGTATCAGACACGAGTTCATCTCGAACTAGTTTTACGCTCGCCAGCTTGCAGCGCAATGATGTGTTTTATCTTGGGAATATTCTAAAACACGTGAACATAAATTTCGGGGGTAAATCCGGTTCACAGAAGTGATAAGGAAACTTGATGCAAGCGTATGTACCGTTTAGCCCACCTTCGAAATAAAAACCTAATTTTCTTTCGTTCAATTTGCCTATTAAACTCCAATTTATACAAAGTAATCGTGACTATTAAAGTTCATTAAAAAATACACCAAACGTAAAATTCCAACGACCACCACGTTTCACATTCATTATTCTGTTGGTGTGAAAATGTTTAATCCCTCGCCTCATCATGCGGCGAAATGAATCGTTGTGAAACATTTTAATTTTAATTAAATCAAACGTAATTTACGAAATTATACAGTTTGAGTGAAAAGCTGTGGTTAAATATTACAGTCTCCTTTTCAGAAATTTTATTTTTTAAATATCCGAAAAAGAATGAACGGCTGTAATAAAAATGTAATTTCATTAGTTTATTTTAATTCTTGTACCATTCGGTATCACTTTCCACTGTAGGAAATTAAAAAATTTAACAGACTAGCTTTAATTTTATATTTTTTAAATTTATGGAAGTAACGACGATATTTTACAGTCCCTGGCCATCGAATTAGGACCACGTACGAATATTTCACTTTTGTGACTATAACATGTCATATATGGAAAATTGTCTTGGGTCATGCAAAATTATTAGTAAATACGTTGATAACGATATGTACAAAGCAAGTTGTTACTATCGCGATAATAAATTGTGTGATGAGCGATTAAGGACCGTGCGAGCATTTACGTTAGACTCGTATCGATAGCGCGTCAGGTGAAATTTGAATGCCATAGAAAATGTCTGCCTACTCAAAAGACTAGTTTACAACTCTCCAACCACATTATCTGAGTTGAAAAAAATTACAGATATTTGGGAAAATAATGAAGATATAAAGCATATGATCAATGTACACAGAGCATGTCACAAGCTGTGACCAAACCAAAGGAAATACAAGATATTAACATGTGTTAATGTTATGTACAGTAGTAGTGTATCATGTTAGTAACTAATAAATTATATCATTTGTACAGGCCTTTTAATTATAAAAACGTGAAAAATGCTGAAAATTTATAGTGGTCCCTGATGACCAGGGAATATTTGAAAATTCCTATCAACATAAATCGATAAAAAATTACCGTAAGCGTAAAATTATTGCAACAAAGGTGAAATATGTTGAAAATTGTAGATCAGAAGTGAGATCACTGTTGTCTACGTACATAGTAATCGTAATTTAAATTTATAGTGGTCCCAATTTGATAGTCAGGGACTGTGATTTTCTACAAAAATTATAACGCAAGTTATGCTACATATTTTTTTGAATTACGTTGTCCTGATCATATAAAAGGTTAAATTTGAAGGTGTACTTCTGGCGTTTCTTGTAGATTGAATATCTAGTGATTTCCATGGAGACTCGTAGACGTTCGAGGGAGGGTAACTTGTCAGTATGGGACATATTGGTTGTTCGCATCAAGCCGACACGAACTTGGCGGCGAGCAGGAAGATTGATGAGCACCTTTCAGATACATGGACCCCCCTATCGAGCCACAAGTTATAAACTCGTAAAGCAATTGAAATACAATTATCTTAGAAACCCGAAATCCCCGTATCCATTCAAACTTTGCGATGTTTAGCACAAATTGAAATTCCTAAAATGGAAGCACGTACATTTAAACTTGTAAGCTTATTGTTGGGTTATCAGAGCCGCTATATTTTACGGGATTTGGGTCAATCGACATTTAATCGACGTTATTTTTAACGATACGCCATAAATCGTAAAGTTTTGGAGCCAACATTTCAATCATGCTTTGAACAGTGATTTAAGTTATAGTTAAACTCAGACATTACTTTTATTTTTATTTTGATAATGCAAAAATAATTTTAACGGAACGTCAAAAAAAGAACGTTGAGATTAAAATAATTATTTTATTGCGAGTTCTAATTGTTTAAAAGTAAAATAAAAATACTTCGAATACAGAAGGGGATTCTTTACATTTTCAAATTTTCTAATTCGCAAATTTAAAAATTTGGTAATCTTATATTTTTTAGTTTGCTAAATCTTCAGGTTTCCAAATTTTTTTTATTTCTAAATTACTAGATTATCCAGTTCCTAGGTCCCCAAATGTGTATACCATAAATCCCTAGGACGAGTTAGATAGATCTTCAAATTGAAATGTCTTCAAAGACTTAGATTTTCAAACTTCTATACACCAAATCCCTAGATCCTCAAATTTATATACCCCAAGTCTATAGATCTCCAACTTTCTATGCGTTAACACATTAAATCCTCAAATTTCTATGCGTTAAATCCCTAGATCCCCAAATTTCTATGCGTCAAATCCCTAGATCCCCAAATTTCTGTACGTCAAATCCCTAGACCCCCAAATTTCTACACGTTAATTCCCTAGATCTCCAAATTTCTATACGTCAAATCCCTAGATCCCCAAATTTCTATACGTTAATCCCCTAAACCCAAAAATTTCTATATGTCAAATCCCTAGATCCCCAAATTTCTATATGTCAAATCCCTAGATCTCCAAATTTCTGTACGTCAAATCCCTAGACCCCCAAATTTCTACACGTTAATTCCCTAGATCTCCAAATTTCTATACGTCAAATCCCTAGATCCCCAAATTTCTATACGTCAAATCCCTAGATCCCCAAATTTCTATACGTCACATCTCTAAATCCCCAAATTTCTATACGTTAAATCCCTAGATCTCCAAATCCGAAGATTTCCACATTCCTAGATCCGCAGCTCCCAATATCAACAAATTCCTACTCCTCCACATATCTAGATCCCAAATCCTATATTCCTATAAACATATATCCCCAAATTCTAAATTCCCATACCTATTGTTCCCCAAGTATCCTATGTCCCAAAATTCTTACATCTCCAAATCCCTAGATCTCCAAATTGCTCTCCAAACATGCACCCTACTCCTAAACCGTCAAATTCTTAGATTTCTATACTCCTACGTTCCTAAATCTCCGAGTGCTCAAAATCCTGTAGTTACAAATTTTCGAATCCCCAAAAGTTTCCATAAATCACCCGGTAGTCCTTTCTCTCCCGTGGCGATATAAATTTCTCTCCCTCGAACGGCGCAGAAACGTACAATTTCCAAGCGTCTCGTGAAGAACGATCTCTCCATTTCGCAGCGTGTTGAACTTGGAAGTGTTCACAAATATCCCCGTGCTGATCTTAATTATCTCGAGAATGAATGTGGGGATAAGAGGAAAGGAAAACAGGGCGAAAATTCGTGAGATCGATACGCGTGAAAATTGAGGCGGGTCACGCTAGGCGTTCACGGAACTCATGTGTGGGGCTGTTTTTAACGACAGGAACGTACGCACCGAGCGTGCTCCAGCTTCCTCTGGCTTTGCCCTGTTAAATATTTCAGTGGATGTTGCGCGGAGGTGGTCGCGTTACACGTAGCCCAGAAACGACAAGGCTTTCGCTTGGCAACGCAAATTGAGCCCCGGGGGTATCGTCGAGACACAAAATTGGAGAGCACCGCGAAGATGGCTCTTCATCTCGTCGAGATACATTTAGCAAAGTCAACTATCATTTTCCGAGCTTGTTATTATCCCGAGTAGAAAACGACAGCTGTGCAGGGGCAATTAGCGGTTTCATTAGAGCATCTTTGAGTTTGTACACCCGCGAAAACGATTCGGCTCGAGATTAACCCCGCTGTTTCTTAATGCCCAACTGCTCCTCAACTGCGGCTAATTAACGAATAACGACACTCTAATTTTCTTTAACTCGCTGCTTACCTGTGACCCTGTAACCAACCAATTCGGATCTAGGTTAACTACCTCTTCCTCGTTCACGGATTCACTTTCGGTACGTCCAAACTTAAGTTATTTTATTTTTGGAGAATGAAGATGACCATTTTGTTAAATTATAACACTTTGGGATAGACATTCGCTTTTAAAGTTTGTTTACTTTGATTAAAGCTGTGGTTGTAGAAATAAATTCTTGTATGTCATAACGCACATGAAAGAAATTATTCGAGATATCGATAAGTATTTTCTTAATAGTATGCTCCGATTTATTATTTCACATCGTTACAAAATTTAAATGCTCTGTGAACTTCGAAAATTTGAAAACTCTAGAAACCTTGGAAATTAAAAAATTGTATAAAATTTGAAAATTTAGAAACTTTACAATTTGGAAATTTGAAGATTCGACAATTTCAAAACTTCAAAGTTGAACAATATAGATACTCCATCTAATTGCTTCAAAGTTTGACAATTCGATAATAAAAAATTTGGAAACTTAAATATTTGAGAATATCCTTCGATAAAAAATCTATGAATTCGTTAAAAATCTATGAATTTACAAATCTGAAAGTGGTTTGTATCGTGGTAACTACAGAGTAACGTTGACAGTAGTTAAAGACTTCGTTAATCAGCCACGAGTGACGGAGATATTTCCATTAAGACACGGAACTGGTGTTAGCTCGTTGGTATTTAGGCCACGTAGTGTAAACCGTCAGATTGAGGGTTGTGAAATTGCAAGGGGCAAGGAAATCCATCTTTAGTTAGTCTAACCACATACGTTTTCGTTGTTCTGAAATAACTTTGTCGCCGGGGTGTAATTGATCATGAATTTCTACGGGAGGAATATGATATTCTGTTATTCTCGAATTAATTGAATTTCACCCTAATGCACAAGGAATTTCGAGAAAATCCTCAAGCTTAAATATTATACGTGCAATCTAATCGAGAAACCTAGCGTTAATTCGTTGAACCTTAAAATTAAATTTATAACGCAACAAGAATTACGAATTATAGTTATTTTCAAGATACACTTTTATATTTGTTGATACATTTTCTAAATTCAGTACCTACGCTCGAAATTTACGTAACTTGATCTACGCTTTCGCTCGATAAATTCAGAAAAGCGCAGCAAAAATTCGAAAAACCGTTCGTGTCCTACTTTCGATACTGACTTGTACAGTACATTTGATCTGATTTACAAGATACCTATATATCACCGCCCATATTCGTTGCTACGACTTCAATCGATTTCCGAAAATTGCAAAAGGGGAATAACAAAATTTTCACCGCCCCAATTTTTTACCGCAATTTTATTCAATACCGAACACCTCTGAATAATGTAATACCACTCCACATTTATTCATAATGATTTTTGAAAAACGTAACCGAGAGAAAAATTCATAATACACAATTTTGGAGTTGCATTGTACACGCATGTTATCCGATACGGATTCTGTATAATATGACCCACAAAAAATTGAAAGGAAAAATGACGTCACAATTTTGTTATTGACCTGCATGAAACGTTTTATTCAATTTACAAGATGTATTTTATAGCGTGATCCTCCTATTTGATATTGCAAGTGCAGTTTGTAAATTTTAAAATATGCAATCAAAATTGAGAGAAATTCATGTCGACGCAATTTTATTATTAATTTGCATGATACATACATTTTATTTTATTTACAAGATGTATCTTATAGTAGGATTCTTGTATTTGATATTGCAAGTGCAGTTTGTAAATTTTAAAATATTCAATCAAAATTGAGAGAAATTCATGTCGACCCAATTTTATTATTAATTTGCACGACACGAACATTTTATTTTATTTACAAGATGTATTTTATAACATGATCCTGTATTTGTTACCACGAGTGCAGGTACTAAATTGTAAAATGTGTAATTAAAATTGAAAAAGAAAATATTTATGATGTCCCAATTCCGCTACTAACTTGCATAAAACATTTTATTCAATTTAAAATACGTACCTTATAACATGATCTATTTTCCATCTTGTCATTACAATTACACTTGATGAATTTTAAAAAATACATCTGATTTATGACGTCCGAATTTTGTCATTAACATTTCATTTGGTTTGCAAGATTTATCTTGCGACCGCACCAGTTATATACGATTGTATTCGACAAATGAAAAGTTTGGAACAAGGTCGTGATATTTCTCCTTTAAAGAAGGATGCGAGCATCTGCGAGTACACAGCTACCTACTGATTTCGTAGTTTGAGAAATAAATTTCGCGGGGAAGAAAAATACACATATGGGACCGCGATGGTATCGCGCAAACATAAAGTTTCTAACTGGAAGTGCCATAAGTTTAGCAGGAAATTGCGGGGCGCAACAGCTCCGCATGTTCGGCTCGACATCCGGTAACGCTTCGGAAATACTGGTCCCGTTTATTCACCTTGCACTACCGGAGTCACGTATGGGAGATATAAGTGGATTAATTATTCCCCAGAATATAATCGGCCGGTTAATTTCATTTGCTCGGGACAGTTTAAACTACGTGACCACCATAAGTCAACGTAACAGAGCATAAATACGGGAATAGAATAATTGCATTTCATTTAACCCTCCTATCAGGGTAATTTCGTCGACTATTACGGAACGTGAACGTTTGATTCGCCATTGCGATTTTTACCTTCTCATACGAAAGGCTCGCACAAAATATACTTCATGGGATATTTGTGGAATCTCACGTTTTTACATAGAATTTTTGAGATAATGAAATTTATTGAATGGAAGTTTTAACACTATCGTTGGATTATTTAACTTATCATTAGAGAGTTTATTAACCTCTCAGGGCACACCACATAAAAGCCACCATCTTTCTTAGAGTAGATTTTTAAAATCATTCTCCTTATTAAATAAGGGAATGTTGGAAAATTTCTTGATATTTATTTACTCGACAAAAAGTAGTTACACAATATGTGTAATGTGTTCACTGAAATAGCAAGGGTGGTTTAAAAAAATTGACCAGTGCACATGTATACATTTCACAGTCAAAGAATTACATAGGCCAAGATTGTTAACATTTAAAAAGCTGTTTTATAGTTTTATTAATTAATGCTCTTTTTATTGCGATACTCGTTCCTGCGTAAAGTGCTGATTGAAACACCCCCTAACAATTACGATCGATTTTAATTACCGCTCGACAAAAGTAATTTGTTCTGCTTTTATCCACTTCTAATGAAACTTTTTCTCCGCTGCTTTTTACCAGCGCTAACAGAATACGTTACATTAAAAAAGAACATACATATTTCGAATAACCGCGTAACACGAATTGTCTGAACTCGAAACAAAAAAGACGGAGGGTTTCATTTGTGATACAATAGATTATAGAGTTTGATTACATTGATTAATTGAGAAAATAATTTCAGCTTGAAACTGCAGTTGTGTCCGAGAAGAAAGGTGATTCATCGAGGAATTTGTTTTGTTATACATTTTAATTAGAAGCTTTCCTTCCTTTCATTATTTGAACATTTCGAGTTCCCTGCTTTTTACCGCACTTTCAGACAAGAAAAAAAGCTTTATTAATTAAGGTACACAATGTTCGTGTATGCGTTTTGCACCGCTCGTGCGGGGGCTTAACTAGAGCTTAAAATATTGTTGCATACTTTAAACGCAGTAATTCAGGCGAATCTCACTCCAGAACGCAAATTGCTTGCTGAATTTTTCCTCGCACCTTAATTTGCACCCTCCTCATAAAAATACAGTTAACCCTATTTCAGCTGGAGAATAAAAACTTTATACACGTTCTGTACAATTAATACAAACTATGAAACATGAATGAACCATATCCAAATACTAACAACCTACACATAATTATTTAGTTCTTTTCACTACGCTAAAACCGTCAACGTTTACTTTGTTTTAATGCATTCTTATAATTTGTCGTGTTAACCCCTTGCACTATGACCTATTTGTCAGGTGCGTCAGTCAGAACTAAACACAGCTACAATATTGAAACAGACAAAGAATGTTGAAATGTTATGACAACATGGTATTATGCAATCGTTGAGTATGCAAATTATAATTGGACTTGAACTCCAAATTGAAGCATATTCAAAATTCGAGTAAAATTGATCCCAACTGAAGTACCAGTGCGTCACGAGTCAGACTCGTCAAAATAGTGCAAGGGGTTAATCTACTGTAAGAGCGAGCGGACAATGGTTAGAGTCGGTTTAGGGTCACCATAAATTAAGGAATCCCTCAGTGTTTAGGGACCAGGTTTGAACAAGACTCGGTTGATATTTTCCAAGCCCTAGTATCGGCAAGAGTTTGTATTCCCCAAAAAAAGTGGGGATGCGTTCCCCATAAAACCTTCGGGAAAGCTTGAGGACGTCGCATTTTGTTAAAGACTTCTTTAGAGAACGTGAAGAGAGAAATCGAACGATAAAATTATTCGTGAAAGTGTTCTGTTTGAAGTATAGGCATCCTTACACTACTAGAAGATGCAGTAATTTCGATATTAAAAATTGCAGAGTACTCGTGCATTCTTATAATAGTATTGTGTTAATCCAGTAAAAGATGCGGTGATTTTGAAAACAGTACAATTACGTAAAGCTAAAAATTGCATAGTGTAAATACGCTATAACTCACTGCACGTGATGAAATGGTTTGTATAGAGCGTGTGTATGCAATTTGTTTTTTTTTTAACCGAGTAGGAAAGGAATTTGCTGGTGTATCGCGTTGAACTAGATTAAGCAACACGCGACAGAAAGCGTGTCCGTTGAAATTCGATATTTTATCGCGAACTCGATCTCGTCCGCGTAAATTTCGCTATTTTCTCTCACGATTTGTTGCATTTATTTCGTTATACGTCAATTAGAAGACACGACATGTTCTGTTAATGTTACTGCATCCCTATTTTTCGTAGTGTAAATTGGGAGGATTAACAGTGTATTAACTGTTTATGTACAAATATCTGTCATTGTAAACAGTAATATTATTAATATGATAATCTTTATATGATTTGGTCTATTTTTAGTATACCGGAAACTGATTAATTTTGTTGCAACATTTTTTCTGATAGATCATTAGAACTCCCATAAAAATCATAGAGACTGATTCTTGAACCACCCCCATCATCTTAAATTAAAATTTAAGCTTTTTCTTAAAATTTGCTTTTTACTGAACACGTTGATTGTCACACTGAAGCAGTTGAAAATAGGATTGGGTAGTATTTTTATTTTCAACAAATCTGAAATATTTTCACGATGTGTTATATTTATTCATAGTTCTAAATAATACGAGTCTCCGATGAGGTAAGTACACAAATTAATAATACAAGTGACAGATTTTTATGAAAATTCAAGCGTACCACACATGTTTGACTTAACAAAGTATTGAAGTAAATATCAAATTTCTTATTTTTATATTATATATCAAAAAAATGTTACTGAAACCTACTAATGTTCTGGCAGTTTATGGCATTTTCCCTTCTCGTCGAAACATAACGAGCACCCTTAGGACACACGCTATTTACGTTACATTAATACACACGCGGCTGTTTATTCTAGATAAGTGTAACAAATTGTCATGTAAAGGGAAAATCGATGATGGCCGTACACCCTTAACCACGCGAGAAAACGCGTGTTCATTAACTATTAAATAATGCTGAGGTCACCAGGAGTGGTTCGTATCAAGTTAGCAATTGGATCGTTAATTTTCGTCGATTCGATAGCGGTCGTTAAACAAACTGTATATCTGCTGATTATCGGTACTGGGTTTTACAGAACAGCTTAAAGTAAAACACGATGCAAAGCAGTATCGATTTCGAGTTAGTGTAATTACCTCGATATAATTTAAGAGACTTCTATCTTTGCTTAATGTCTTTCTTGTACCTTAAATCGCTCCGCCATTTTTCTCGCTTATTTTTTCTACGTCTACAGCTTCAATTTTCTGCCATTTCTTTTCCACCCTTTTTAAACTGTTTAAGCGTTAAAACGTTTTTCAAAGACTTTTAAAGTGCAGAAGGAAGTTCTATCTTTTAGAAGGTAATTTTTTGGAAATTTGAAAATTGTATTTTAATCAGAATATTACATATATGTTGTTAACAGTTTTACGAAGAAATGAGAGTACAATATGTGATATTTAATTTGACGAAAACACGTGTGACCCATGCAAAAATTTAATAAGTCATTTAAGACCCGATTTTAAAACCTGATAATAAAATTTCGAGTATACACTTATCTTCAGTATCTGAAATGAACAATTTCTAAAATAAAGTACAGAAGAAGTGCAAAAAGCATCGAGCATCTCTGGTAATATTATTTTCTAAGCTAACAAGTTTCGTTGTCTTTTATTTATACTCCAACATCTCCTTATTTACCTTGTCCTTTATTTACCTTGATCGTTGCTTTTTATTTATACTCCATCTCTTTATTTACCTTGTCCCCTATACCATCATGCCATTTCTTTGTTTTACATTTCTCCGTGTCTGTAATCTTTCTACCATTTCCTTCTCTTTATTGCTGTATGACTTTCGTCTTTGATACCGGATTCTCCTTTCGTAATATTTCTTTGCAACGGTGTCTCTTGCTTCTCTTTAAATTTGCGTCCTCCCAGTCTCTTCTTATTTGTCTTAACTCCCTCCTGATTATACCCTTTTCTTCTTGTTCGCGTGTACTTTCCTTGCGTTACATACAGCTCCATTCTTTTTCGCCATATTGCGTGTTGTTTTACTGTCTACTTCTTTTGCTTCTCATTCTTCTTGCCTTTCCCTGCATTTAGGACTGTTGGAATAGGTAGGGTAGTGCAGCGATAAATATCTAGATTTATAGATGCGAATCCATAGTGAATATGTGGATTACGCTCTTTTGAGAATTTTAGAATTTTTAAATTTAGGAATTTAGTAGATGTACAAATTTTAGAATTTTTAGAAGAATTTTAGGGTTTGGGGATCTGGAAAGTTGAAATGTTCAGATTTGAAATTGGGTGATTTGAGGTTGGGGATTTGGAACTTGGGAAATTTAGATCTTGGGGAATTGGGAATTTGGGAATTTGGGGATTTGGAACTTGGGGAATTTAGATCTTGGGGAATTGGACATTTGGGAATTTGTGAATTTGGAGATATTGGAATTTGGGGATTTTGGAATTTGGGGATTTGGAACTTGGGAAATTTAGATTTTGGGGAATTGGGAATTTGTGAATTTGGGAATTTGGGGATTTTGGAATTTGGGTATTTTAGAATTTGTGAATTTTGGAATTTGGGGATTTGGAACTTGGGGAATTTAGATCTTGGGGAATTTGGGAATTTGGGAATTTGGGGCTTGGGGAATTAGGAATTTGGGAATTTGGGAATTTGGGACTTGGGGAATTAGAACTTGGGGAATTAGGACTTGGGGAATTGGGTATTTGGGAATTTGGGAATTTGGAGATTTTGGAATTTGGGGATTTTGGAATTTGGGGATTTGGAACTTGGGAAATTTAGATTTTGGGAACTTGGGAATTTGGGAATTTGGGGATTTTGGAATTTGGGACTTGGGGAATTAGAACTTGGGAAATTGGGACTTGGGGAATTGGGTATTTGGGAATTTGGGAATTGAGAATTTGGGAATATGGGAATTAGGGAATTTGAGAATTAGGAAAATAGGAATTTGTGAATCTATAAATCTGATAGTCTAAAAACTCGTAGACGTAGGAATTTGGGGACATAGGTATTAGGGAATTCTGTGATTTGGGGACTTTGGAGATTGAAGACCTAGGGATATGGGAATCTACAGATTTAGGGATTTGAGAATATGGGAATTTAGGGATTTGGAGTCGAAAAGTTTAGAAAACTAAGAATTGACAAATAGGAATTTTGGGGAATTGGAATTGAAGACAAAGGAATTTATGGATCTGGAAATTTGGGGGTTAAGACACCTGAAAATTTAAAGCTATAGAAATGAAGAAACTCAAAAATTTAAAAGTCTGAAGAATGTGACAATTTCGAAATGAAGAAACTTGAAAATTTGAAACATTAAAAATGAAGAAACTCAAAAATTCGAAGAACTCGGATACTTTCGAATTTAGAAACCTAAGAATTTGAAAGTTCGAAAAACTTGAAAATGTGAGAATTCAGAAACGTGAAAGTATACCGTTTCGAAAAAACCGAAATACGCGGGGTACCGTAGATTAGATCGTGCACCCCTGTCGCTGCACGAAAGGGTCAGATCCACCGCCAGGTTCCTGGCTCGTTACGTCAACGGTAACAATCGATTTCGTCCATCTTTCTCTTTTCCTGGTTATTTTTCTTTCTCCTCTGTCCCGGTTTCCCGGAGTTTTACCGTGATCGTACGAGATCCCCGTAGGTCTCGCAGATGGGAAACATCCATCATCTTGTATCGAATGAAAACAGCAGGGCAGCCGTGTTCGGCTTGCTCAAACACAAAAATCACTTTGCCGGTTATTCTGTCCTCGTTCGAATGGTCGGATTTACAACGGGATCGCCGCGAGGCTGGTAATGGAAGAAAATAGCCAGTCGTTGATCCCGTTGCACCGGAATCAATTTCGAAAGCAGTTCCAAAGATAAGATTCTACACCGTGGAAACATTCGATAACGACGAAACGAGCGTACATGTGAGCCAATAATTGAACGCGGTTTGCCTTATTCGATTTATGTTACTGCTTTACGCCGCTGCGATGCTCTTACAGATTTCACGAGATCCTGCCGAACCAGTTCGAAATTATCTTCTTGGTTTACGACCGGCTGCTGCAGGATTTCGCTTCTCTTTTATTCGACGGATAAAGCAATTCGACGACTACTTTGCCGAAATGACAATGCTATTATATCTTCTCGTACCGGAGATTTTCTGGCTATAATTTTCCGGCTAAATCTCTTTGTAGTTTGACAATTTCAGCTATTGGAACGTTTTGGAATTTGGGAATTTTTAAGCTCGCAGATTTAGAATAATTTTGGAATTTCAAGATTTCAGGATTCCGCTATTGCCGCGTTAAGAAGCTGCAACTTTGTACTTTAGGATTTTGAAGTTATGAAATTTTGGAGCATGATGATCTCAAAATTTGTGAATTTGAGCATTTGGAAATTTGGGATATGAGAATAAAGAATTTACAATTTGAAAATTTTTTAATTTAGTACTCACGAATTTGGAAATGTAAATTCAGAAATTTTTTTAAATTGAAAATTTGCATTTTAAAATTGCATGCACAATTAGGAATTTGGAATTATATGAATTTGAAAATTTAGGAATTTAGGAAATTTAGGAATTTGGAAATCCAGGGATTTGAAAATTTAGGAATTTGGAAATTTAGGAATTTGGGAATCTGGGGATTTGGAAATGTAGAAATTTAGAAATCCAGAGGTTTGGAAATGTAGAAATTTGGGAATGTAGGGATTTAGAAATTTAGAAATTTGGAAATTTAGGAATTTGGGAATCTAGGGATTTGGAAATGTAGAAATTTGGAAATCTAGAGGTTTGGAAATATAGAAATTTGGGAATGTAGGGATTTGGAAATTTAGGAACTTGGGAATGAAGGGATTTAGAAATTTAGGAATTTGGAAATCTAGAGATTTAAAAATGTAGGAATTTGGAAATCTAGGGATTTGGATATGTAGAATTTTAGAAATCTAGGGATTTGGAAATTTAGGAATTAGGAAATCTAGAGATTTGGAAATGTAGAAGTTTGGAAATTTAGGAATTTGGAAATCTAGAGATTTAAAAATCTAGGAATTGGGAAATCTAGAAATTAGAAAATTTTTAAATTTTTAAATTTTGAAACTTGCAAATTGAAAATGTTGAAAAATCGAAAACCTGAGAACATTAAAACATGATCCCACGTTTCTTACTCCTCTGATCGTCAGCAAAGCCCCTTTGCACCGCGTGCATAAAAGCTCCTCTTAAAAAAATGTTACTCTCGAGATCTCCCGTTCAAAGAATTAGACGGATAAAACACAGTTTGCGGTACATCTGAAAAAAGGATAAAAAACAATCGGTAAAACGGTGGAGCGCAAGGGATTTCCGTAGAACAAAAGGCAGCATAACATAACACTGGCATTGTCGTGTACGTCACCTTCAGAATTCTCGTCAAATTGAATCGTGCAAACACGTCTCTTGCAAACAGGAACGATGTTTGTCTAGAATTATCTTAGCTGCATTTGCATTCTTATTAAACGCGCCACTCGGACGACAGACACGTACAAAAAGCATGAATAGAAATGGCCGCATTAATTTTTTTTCCCACGTCGCCAGTTATCTCCATGGACAGAAACGTGGACGAGCGGTCGGCTTTCTGTTTGAGCATGGTACTATAGTCTTTACATGCGTGCTTTCTCTACGATAAAACCTACCGACGTTAAGTCGTCTACCCGTCGCACGGTTACGTGCAAGATTCCTGATTAAGAAGGTAATATTTCATCGAGAATACATTGTTTAGATAATTGTATGGAACAGTCGCGGTTTTTTATGATTGCAGGGGAGAAAAATATAACTCGGTGCAAGAAATGTTTTAATGTTATCGAGATAGATTAAATGGAATATTATACGAATTTGAACAAAAATATTTGTAGGTTTACTAGATTGGTAGTGTCGTAGACTCTTGTTATATTGTCACTTTTACGCTTTAACAATGTTATAGATTCTATAGCCACATGTTGCATTTTCAAACGTTGTAGTATCGCACATTGCATTTGCATGCATTGCATTATCAATCGTTGCAATTCGGCACCTTCCATTTCAAAGCGTTGCATTTCGACATATTGCAATCCGACGCATTGCATTTTGGCACGTTGCAGTTAGACGTGTTGAATTACCACGCGTTGCACTTTGACGCATTGCACTTCGATGTGTTACATTACCACACACTGCATTTCAACGCATTGTGTTCCTACGTGTTGCATTTCAGCACATTGCATTTCAATGCATTGTGTTCCAGCGCGTTGCATTTCGACACGTTACATTTCGACGCATTGCACTTCGACGTGTTGCATTACCACGCGTTGCATTTCAACGTATTATACTCCTACGCATTGCATTTCGGCATATTGCACTTCGACGCGTTGCATTTTGGTACGTTGCAGTTAGACGTGTTGCATTACCACGCGTTGCATTTCGGCGCATTGCACTTCAACGTGTTGAATTACCACGCGCTGCATTTCAACATATTATGTTCCTACGCATTGCATTTCAATGCACTGTGTTTCACCGAGTTGTATTTCCGCACGTTGCATTTTGATACATTGCACTTCGACGTGTTGCATTACCACGCGTTGCATTTCGGCACGTTGCACCTCAACGCATTACATTTCGACGCGTTGCATAACTGCTCGTTGCATTTATATGCGTCGAAATTTCATGTGTTGCATTCCGTCGCGTTGCATTAGCACGTGATGCATTATTATGCGCTACATCTGCATACATTGCATTTCAATGCGTTGCATATCTACGCGTACCAATTCCACGCGTTGCATTACTGCACGTTGCATTTCGACACGCTGCATTACGTTTCGTTGTTGCGCATTGCGTTTGCACGCGTTGCATTAGTATTCAGTGCATTTCAGCGCGTTGCATTCGCATTCAATGCATCTTGACTGGTTGCATTTCGGCGTGTTGCATTATTTGTTGCGTTTTCACACGATACGATGCGTTGTATCAGCGTGTGTTGAATCATAACTCGTACCAACACGTGTTGTATCATCACGTATTATTTATATGTCTCCACATATCGCAACACGTTCTATTTCCATACATTTATAACTACCATATTTCCATGATAGTTATATCGCATCATTTGTAACATTCGACTAAAAATATAACGTAGAAACTAATGAACTAAGGAGTTGGTAAACCAAATTCAAATCAAAGTAGTTTAACTTTAAATAGTTAATTTATTAACGCGCAAGTAACTGTACTCTAGTTCTTAACTGTAGAAACTTTTATTAATCAACACATTTAATAACGAAACAACTAACAAATTATTTGATTAAATTTCAAGAAAAATGCACACGTTCTGTTCAATGTAAGGGTAACTGACTGAAAATTAAATAAAATGCACATAGCAATTTTTCAATGAAACACCACTTGCAACCCCAATCACTCTGTTCACACTTCACAAGCAATATCCACAATCACTAACAGGTTCTTCCAGTAATACTGTACCAATACATGCCTACATAACATAAGATAAATATAACCATCGAGTACTTGTAGGAATCTGCCCCTCAAACGGGTTAAAAGTCCTCGAACAAAATTCCTTGCAGAATTTCAATTGCTTAAAATTGTCTAACGAGGGTTGAGGAAAAGAAAACGGCATGGTGAAGAAAGTGATTGGCGAACATACGGTTGGGGCCTCTAACAAAGGTCTTAACGAAGGTATAGGGTAAATAACAACGAGACTTCAGAAAGTTTGGTCGGTTCTTTACTGCTGTCCTCAACTAGCTCGTTCCAGTCTTTTCTTCAAAAATCAACCGCTCGTTGATCACTCGAGTAGGTCATGGTTTCCGTTCTTCGTAGTCCTTGGTTTCCCCTGTTTTCTTATACATTGTTTCGTCTTCACGTATCTCATCAATAATTATTTCGAGAAATAAAAATTGATGCAAAGATAAAAATTTGAACAATATGGAACGATGAGAATATCTCTTTAAAGCATAACGCATTTATGCCTGCAACGATAATTCATTATTCGTTATGCGAGCGCGATAGAGACGAGTATTCGGAAATAAACAAGACTTTCAGATCCCAGAAGTGAGACCATGTTGGCGTTTAATCTCGAGAATGTTTCGCGTTGCTTTCATTTCATGTCCGCTCGTGTTATCTGGTTTTTCTTGTTTCATCGGAACCAAATAAAACTCACCGTAAGAACACCAGACGGAAATGGAAATACGATCGTATTGACCGGTGTTATTGGCGCTCCCCGGGGCTACGATACAATCAGCCACAAACGGAGTAATTTCTGTTTGCCCTTAGAATTCGTTCTCGATTGATATACTAACTTCGAATATCGTCGATTAATGAACGTTTTATCATTTGACCCGAATTATTACCGAACGTACGTATTTTCAATTAACCTTTTCACGGATGACTTTTTTAAAATTAATCCCTTTATGTCAATCATAGCTACAATATTAAAACAGAGAAAGTTGAAATGTTATGTCAATTTGGTATGAATGACTATGCAAATAATTGGGCTTGAACTTCAAATTGAAGCATAATAAAAATTCAAATAAAATCACGAAGTACGAGTGCGTCACAAGTCGGACTCATCAAAATAGTTAAATTAAAAAGCGATGAGATCCTTTCGTGTTTTATTTGTTTTCTGCGATCGAATCTAATAAACCTTAAAAGTGTTCTCAATATACTGAAAGATAATATTAACGAACTGCCACGAGATAAGCTTCCCGGAATTGCAAAAAGCTAGTCTCTTACTCGTTCCCCTCCGTTATTGCCACTGTTAGTGAATTAAAAAGGGAAGAGAAACGTACGCGCACGTAGCAGTATCTTTGAAGCAGTTAAAAGCAGCGAAATTGTCTGAAGAAGCGAATTATGGTGACAGAGAAAATTCTCTGACATGAATCTTTCATTTCCTTGGAGAAGCCGAAATTCTATTATCTCACTGCTTCATTTAGTCACGATCGTTTTACTGTCTTTACATATTATTCAAAAATATTCACTGATGCGTTCATACGGAAGTCCGGAGAAATGAAATAATTATACGGTTCCATCTTTCGATTTCACAAAAATTCGTTTCACTTCTGGTTCATAAGAATTGAAAATCTCGCATTTCATTTAATTTTCCATTTCGTCTCTCATTGTCTGCGCATTATGCATGCACGATATATCGAAATCTACAAAATCGTGCAGTCTGTATAGTAGCATAAACGATTTTTTTATACTTTACCTCGATAAATTCATGAACATTCGCAGTCCTTTTAAGAATACATTCTAATATATTCGCAGAACTGAAGAATATCTTACATTCTAATATATTACATGTCTTGATTAAATTTATGAAGAAAGGATTACGAGTAACTATCAGTAAAAGTGCCTCGTAAATTCGTCACTCTATCAGATTTGACTGGATTTTCATAAAATATCGTTTTACAATTCCGATAAAACCTGATCTCATACTTTAGGGGAGGCCATATAGAACGTGAAAATAGGAATAGATACAGGGTCGTAAATACTTTAACCATCGACCGCGATTAGCCCGCAGAGTGGATTCAACGATTACGATTTACCGTGTGCTTTTAGTGGTTGTACAAGAACAGATTGCCGGGCTGCTTTGGTTCCCGTCGTTGTCTAACCTTTCTAATCCTTCCACAAAGATTAAGACACCGATTGAAGAGACTACGTAGGATTTTATGGAGCATCGAATGAAAATGATGAGTCGACTATTGATTGCTTTCGACGAGGAAGATGTGAACAATTTCTGTTAGCGATCCGAGAAGGCGATTAGACGAAATTGCCTTCTGACACGCCGAAAAGGCAATCAGGGCTCGTGCAAACTGAATAATAAAAAAGACCAATGAAAAATAACCGATGAAACTTACTTACTGGAAATATAATTGAGATTCGTGAAATTTAAATGGATGTATTCTCGTTTTTTGACATTTCTTGACTGAAATTTATTTAAACTTGTAATAAATAGATTAAATAAATTTTGATTTAGTCCAAGTCTGAAATATATTCTTGAAATTATTTTATAAAATTAAACAAGTATTGCTCAACAAAATTTAAGGAACAATTACATAATACTATAAATTTTTAGTGTATCAAGTTTTCAGTGTAACAAACAGTAAAAAATAATTGTGAAAGATGAGGAATGTTTCCGATAACTTCCTTAATTGTTAAATCTACAATTCTTTATTTGACAAAGTATAAGAATTTAATAGTATATTAATTTATGTAGCATATGTGCAATAGATATGTCCATGAAAAATAATTAACAGCCTGATCAAAGTTATCAATGTTCAAGAGCAGTTAGCCCGTCGCAATTCTTATAATTTAATTATAACAAGTGGCTAAGTTCCAACTCCTGCTTCCTGTAGAGAATAGCGGTAACTTGCAGTTAGTTAAAATTACGATCATAAATTTTAGATAACTCAATTTGGGAGTAGCATTAGAAATAAGTGAATAAGAAACTTGATAACGGATTAAAGTTCCCTTTGGGGATATTGCGTTTGCCAAATTAAATATGTACAGTGTTGGATCGCTTCTCACAGTTATCTTCTTGATAGCACTTTATACGAACTGTCAGTCAATTTTACATCCTCAAATATCGCTATAAATGTTTCACTCCTTTTTGTATTTAAAAGCTAAATCGTTCTGAAATTTCCAGCTTCAAGCTGGAAGTATCATCACCAAAATAGTGGACATTCTGATCATATTTAATAATGTCATACTTTTGAAAATGAAACATTTCACATATATAAAAATCTATATCTTTAGGTAATGGAATGAATAGGGAAATGTAATTAAACACTTTCGAAATGTTAAAGTGATTCGTATATTTTACGATAAAAATGAAAAAGGACATTTCTTGCAACAGTTAAAGGTAGAACTAAAAAAATTAAAGAGTAAGATAAAGATATTATATGAAAAAGATGGAAGACAGATAATTTCATACAATTTTACGACCTTCAAATCGTTGACTTTTAATTTCAATTATAATCTTTGAATCCTCGATTTCAAATTTGAATTACAATCTTTGAATTGTTAATTTTTAATGACCTTTAAATCGTTGATTTTAAATTTGAATTTCAATTATTGAATCGTTGATTCTTAATTTTATTTATGATCTTCAAATAATTAATTTTAAATTTGAGTCATCTAATAATTTTAAAGTTCCAGCAGATAGTTATGGTGCAATCGGTGTTTTAGTAGGAAGATGCAGTTCAATAATTGTTGTGCGAGATACATCGCGCAGACGCCTAACGAAATATTAGATGCCCGTTGGAATAGTATAGTATCCAGCATCCTGTTCCAACGTGATTACTGTCGTAATGCGGGACTCCGGTTAAAGCCGCAGAATAATAAATGTCGCGGCGATCATGCAAACGTGGCTTTCGAGGTTGAAACCGACGGAAAACAATTCTTAATTGCGAACTATTAAAACTAATCTCGTTCGTCCGGCAGACTAGCCGTCTGCGAGTTGAACTGGTGAATTTACAATTAAACATTGAATGCCTTCATTCAGTCGAAGCTGGTCTAGCGCTGCGTTTATAACGCGATCCTTTTGCCTTTAAAAGCTTCTGTTTATACGCTCTCGAGACGCTGACAGACAAAGGTGAGTCCGTTGACTCCGCGACCCAAGAAACTTCAGGTATCCTCTTAAATATGCAAAACGCATTCGAAAGTCTGGTGAACGCAAGAACTCGTCGAGAAATTTGCCCGGTTGAATGGTACAAGGGAATACAATTTACGGTGAATAAGACGTTGGAGCACCTTTCAACGATCATGTCTGAAAATGTCCTTCCTCCAATTATTTTTCCGTGAACAATTATCGCTGGACGGCCGGAAAAATAATTCTTTGTAATAGATATAATGACTTTTTTTACGGCGGTGCTTTTTTGATTCCTTATCGTTGAGTAGAAATTGTCGATGTTAAAAATATAACTTATATAACGATTGATTAATCTAATTTGTTTATGAAGATAAATCTGATCTGCCTCTACTTGTCAGATAAATCTGGAATTCGCTACAAATTCACAAATTTTCAAAAATTATCATGTTCAACATTGGAGATTCCGACATTTTCGAATTTAGGGTTTGTTTCAACTACTGAACATCCTTCGTCTCTGCTCAGTTGGCTAACTCCGTACAATGCCTGATCAAACACGTATCTATTCTACTAGCAGCGGTCGATGGTCGTGTACTACTTATACGGTCGGGCACATTCTACTTGTCTGATCATGTACTAAATCCGAAACACTGCTGTCGACAACAGAGTTCCAAATAATTGTTTAAATTCGCAATTTAATTAACAACAATTAAGAATTAATTTATAACAAAGTGTCCTGTAATTAAAAATTAATTTATAATTGTAAGTGACGGACAGTGACAGAAGTAACAAGAATGATAATATTCTACGAAAATTTCGACTAAATTGATAACTAAAATTCAGTTTATAATTAAGAAACAGAATTTTAATGTTAAAACGAGAACATACCAATTTATATGAAATTAAATTTAATTTTGATAAATTGAAATTTAATTTGAAATCAAGTTGAAATTAAATTTCAATTATTAGTTTGAATAAGTTAAAATTAAGAATGAAAATTAATCTCTACTTAACGAAATTTAATTGGAAAGTATTAAGCTTTCGTTCTTAATGAAAAGCTATAATTAACGAGTGCAGATAATTCGTTAATTTAAAAAGTTCTCAATTAAAACTAATGGAAATACAATATCTTGGTCGGTAATTGTACTCGTCTGAGGATACAGAAACCATGGAATTAACTACCTATTATTTATTCAAAGACGAAAACCACAAATATCGTTAATGAATTAATATTTCATCCATTAGAATCAGCTGCGTGGTTCGAAAGAAGATCGCAATTGTGAAGGTGTACGTGAACAAACCGAGAGTTGTTTTAAAACCCGTCCGTTTCCATTCGTTACTTTTAATCCTTTATACTAGCTTCCGTCGCTTTAATCCGTTCGTTCGAAACTGATGTGACGAGGTCGTGTCGGATAGCTTAACAACGTCAAATTACAGAGACGTCGAAGGACGTTCGGACGACAATTACAAGCCGTAGGATCTCGAATACTAACACGTTGACAATTTCGTGGACTTTCGACGTTACTGTGTCATAAAACTTGTTCAACTGGCAGAAATTACGAGCATTCTTCTTTTGCCTAGCTGTTCGAAGTTTCCCGTGGGTTTGTTCCCTCGTTTATTCTCGCTTTTTGTTTGCTCGCCACGTTAAATCCGTTTGCAATAAACTGTGGAACAACATGCACAACGGGGAAGCGAAAATAAAAGCGAGCAACCATGCTTCGAACGGGGCTGCTACGAATCAAAATTTATTCTTATTGGAAGCTACAGGAAACATACTATACGATATGGGCGTAGGAAAGGCAACGTGAAACGTTCAAAACTATCCGGCCATTTTCAAATTACAAACTTTCCGCTGCTTTAGATTATTTTTCGTTCGACGAAGCGAGTAAAGTGCGATCTTTATTATTCAAAATCATTGTTAGTATAAAAATTAAACATTATACTCAATGAAAGACAGGTGAAAAATGAAAACTCAGACTAGCATACCTCTGTCAGTAACTAATGACGTAAGCAACGTGTATGTGATGACATCCAGTCTGCTATTTTCATATTCAGACATTTTGAAATTTTTCAAAGAAATTCATAAATTTACACTATTCAAGAAATTTATTCAAAGATTGTTCATTTTCGAACAATACAGGAAATATAATCATGCAAGAGTTATTTACCGAAACGAAATATCACGGTGGAAAGATACAAATAAGCAATTCGTCAAATTCGTTCGAAGAGAACCGTTTGGCAAATAACAATATTTGTGGGACGTGCGTTACAAGGGCTCGTGTGCACGACTGACATAAACCGATTTGCATGAAAATTTCACCGTGCCCTTTTGTGTAATCGCCATTTCTCGCTCGCTCCATTTCAATCAATCGTTACAGGATTCACGGAACGGTTCGATATCGTTGCCGGCGTGGTTCGTCAGGCACAACGAAGGATCGGTTATCGGTTATTGGTTATCGAAAGTTCGATTTCCTGGCTATGCAATGCTAATGCACGACTAGCAGCAGCAACCAGACTGTTAAGCATCAACCTAGAACGTTACAAGCGAGAAAAGGTGTTCCGAATTCATCGAGTTATCCCGCTCGGGTTATTTTCCCATTACTCCAGGAAAATTACGCGAAATTTCAGACCGCACGGCCAAGTAACAGAAATTTTACGAGTCTCGGGGACGGTGTACCACCAATTTCAATTCTTTTCCGCCCACGTGGATAATATCTGTCGGTTGGATTACCGGATAAACTTTCAACGTCCAAAAAGTTTCTCAGACTGAAATATATATGTGTATATAATATACTGCATGGCCCAATTTCTCCAACATTACCTACCGCCCCGAAACAGTGTCCTCTAAATAGAAGAAAATTTTCCCGCAATATTTTTCATACTCGCGTTTGAAGAACGGTAACTTTTTAAGGAGAGTTTCATTTCTTGCTTGTCATGTATACCTGAATAAATAAACCTAATACTCGCATGGACCGTAATGAACATTTTCTTACACCCAAAAAGCTTATGTGTTTTATTTCTAACAGATAACCTAGTTTCACTCATTTCTTGTCACTTTGTTTGCATCGTAAACCTAAATGAACTTAATACTCACAGGGCTCTAATGAACATTTTCCTGTACCCAAGAATCATGTGTTTTATTCCTAACAGACAACCTAGTCGTTTATGAAATTTTTAACAAACTTAAGATTTAGTTTTTTTTGTTTAAAGATATTATTATTTTAGAGAGTGTATTATTCATGGTAGTACAAACATGGATATACGTTGCATGATATAATAAATGGCAAATTCCTGCAGAAGTTCATGCGTCATAGAAATGTGGTAACCTCAAAGCAACTACAATGCACTTTATAGCTTGCACAATTACTTGACACGTTCACAAAGCGGTAATGCGACATTTTCCACGTTACAGCGTGCTATTTCATCCGCAATCTTTCGCCCCTTACAAATATCCTTTCGGATAATCATTTCAATAACAACAACCATTTTGTTTGAAATATAATCAGTTTAAAAATTTGATTAAATCGCTAGATTGTATCAAGCTTATTTACTACCGAATCGTGTATTCCAACCGAGTTACTTGTGAGATTTAACTCTGGTTGGTAAACTTTTCGAGCAAGCTCGAGTTCTTAGCAAATTTTCGTGCATTATCCAGATATAGGTTAAACATGGTATTCAAAGGCACAACCAAATCAGCTAGCCTCAAAGCAGCTAAATTTTATTATCCTCTAACAAGTGTAATTTCTGTTTATCCGGCAAATGAGTACGAGTTAACAAGACATTTTCTGCGTTACAACGTGCCATGCCCGAGCTTTTGCTCCTTGAACTCTTGTCGGAGATAAAATTTACACGGTGGACCATTGAACGTTGACCAGCTCAAGTAGTTTCGCAGCGTTTGCGAATATTCAAGGAACAAGATTTCAAAGTGGCGTACGGTGTCAAGGGAGACTGTAACATGGACCTGGTCCTGTGACTAAGTCCGGATACAAGGCTTCGTTACGGATGCCACAAAGGACGTTGAAGCTAATGTACCGAGAACCATTCGACACCACGATTACGGTTTTACATTTTTACAACCGTTCCAGCGGCTGATAAATCCGTCCATTTTATCTCTGTCGTAAATGCTGGGATCGGACGATTAACTTTGCGGTTGGCCTCGATTCGCAAGAAATTAACAACCGGAGCACACGACCTATGAAATACGTATGGATTCAAACTTCCTATAGTCGTATGAGAACCCATCAAATGATAGTTCTGCAAAATTATGGCACTTTCGCGAAATGGGGGAATATTGGTGTTCAAGGACTTTAGTGGCGATATTAGATTTAGTGATATCTTCTGATTTCCTAGTTCGCAAACATACATTTTCTAATTTTGCAACATTTAAATTTCCAAATCGTTTCAATACTTACACATTTTTCAATCAACATTTCAGTTTTATAATTGTACAATCTTTTTAACTCTCCAATTTTATAATTGTAGAATTTTAAAGCTTCCAAGATTTACTATTGTAAATTTGAATCACCAAGGTACGATCATACGTCAAATACAAAATATAAAATATATTTTAGAATGTACACAAACTAGGATGTGAACAGAAATTGTAGACCTGTAATATTAGTTTTGATTTAAAACTTGAAATTCAAGTAAATTATTGTTGTATCGTGCTCTTCTCGATTTTCCTCGAAGGCAGCACGACAGTTGCACCCAATGTGACGGGTGAACTCGGTTGTGTATAGGGTAGGTTAATTGATTGAAAAAGTGTATAAGTTGCTGAATGAATTTATTCAGCACTAGGTTGGTAGGTTTAAAAATACTTGTTTGATGGTTGATTAGTTTCTATCATTTTTACATTTCGGTATGTATAAAGAAAACAATTTTTGAGGTATAGAGTGGTGGTTCTACCAATCAGAGATAAGTGGTAGAGGGAGGAAATCGAATAGAGGGAGGAAATAGAAGATAGAGGGAGGAAGATTGGACTAACGGTTTTTGGTTATTCAGGTAGTTGGAGAAATTCTGATTTTTAGGGACAGTTTATAACGTGACGGTCAATTATGGTTACTATGGTCAAAAAATATGGTCCCCTAAACATTTTGGGTTTTTCCCGTCATCAACTGCTTCATAAACGGTTTGGGTCTTAACTGGTCAATATGACGACGCTACAATTATTACAATTTGAAAGTATGAGACGTAGCTATGATCGAACACAATCTCGATCACCGAAAAAGGAATTTCACGTGCAATTATGGGAGTCGTTTTTCCAATTTTATTCTTTCAAAGTGTTTTATTGAGAGACGAAAACGAGCTACAAAAATGGTACGCTTGAATTGCTGTCCATACAAAAGACCAGAATTGTACTTGAAACTCGAGCTGCTGTTGAACGAGGCTCGATATTCCTTTTCTATTGTACACCCGTTAACAGGAAATCGATTGTCGATGTCTAACATCGATTCGTTGCTTCAAAATATTTCATTTATAATTTTGTTACAGGTAAATTATTATTAATGTCATGAATTAAATTTAATTATTAGAAAAAAGTTCATTTGAAAAAAGAATTCATTAGTGTTGCGACTAAATTTTCTGAATACAGCTAATATTGCGGAGGATAAAGACAAAGTAGAACAATAAAGAAGGGTGATCTTGGCGGGCACCCCAAATTACGACCCTAAGAAATAAATATGTCTTATATTTATCATCTGAGAAATTGTACTGTCTCTGCAAAGCTCCGTATTATAAAAATGTCTGGTATCGTAAATAATAACGATAGGACAAGAAAAGAGGATTGCAAAATACCAACAGGTGTTTAAGAAAGAACCGTTAGGAATACCAACCTTTAAGTTTGCTCTACATTAAACCTAGATTATCCTTCTGTGCTGATAATAATTGAATAATTTATTGTATAGCTTGTAAGAAAAATGAAATAAGGAACACTTCGTACATTTAATCTACTCTCAGCATCTGAACTTTCTTTTCATCGATTTTTCTTTTACTATTTATGCGTTTCGATTGCCGTTTATGCGAATTCGATTGCCTCGTTAAAAAGATCGGGCGCGTTTCATCAAAAGCGAAGTTGGATCCCGCGGTTAAAATGATTTCGAGTTAACAAGCTACGGGAAATATTAAAGCTTACCATTTCTCTGATGAACGCAAATATTTACACGAATTAATATTCGAAAAATCGTTGCTGACGATATTGGAAACGGTGCTTATTTACATTTATACGGAAATGATTATTGGAGCGCTTAATATTA
The DNA here is from genome assembly GCA_036983795.1 of Megachile lagopoda. Classification (NCBI taxonomy): domain Eukaryota; kingdom Metazoa; phylum Arthropoda; class Insecta; order Hymenoptera; family Megachilidae; genus Megachile; species Megachile lagopoda. Next base: position 12,272,311 of record CM072800.1, read on the forward strand.
TTTAATATTAATATTGAAGCGAGGACTTTGATAATTTGGGATTTTGGGATTTTAGGACTTTGGTATTTGGGGATTTTGGGATTTTGGAATTTTTAAATTTTGGTATTTGGGGATTTTGGGATTTTGGAATTTTTTAATTTTGGGATTTTAGGATTTTAGGAATTTTTTAATTTTGGGATTTTAGGATTTTGAGATTTTGGGATGTTGGAATTTTGGAATTATCGGACTTTAAGATTTTGGGATTTTAGTTTTTATGGATTTTGGAATTTTGGAATCTTGAGATTTGTGTATTTAGGGATTTTTAAATTTTGGGATCTTGAGATTTTGAGATTTTGGAGATTCAAATATCTGGAATTTTTGAACTATACAATTCCAGTACTTCAGAATTTTGTAACTTTCAGACTCAAACTCTTAGAATTTTTGCACTTTAAAGACTTTTGCAATTTTTAATTTTTGAAACTGTAGAATTACTTCATAATTTTACTTTGGAATTCAGCAACGTTGAAATTTTATAATCTTGAAACATAGAAACTTTTGAATTTTACAATTTAAAAATTTTTTAATTTCATAATTAAAGAATGTTGGGCTTTGAGACATTAAAGCTTTCAAATTTGTTAACATCTGTCGCTTAGAGACATTATAAAGCAATACATTAGAAGGTGATAAACAACCAACTATAAATTAAAATTGTTTGCATCAATTGAACAATCAATAAAAATGAATCGAATAAGGAAGACCAATTAGCTGAAATTTTGAAAACGAATGCTAAACGAAAATACAGGTGACAGTACATTGATCGAGAATGATAAATTATTATCGTCGGATAGATGTTCAATTAACTGTGAATACAAACAGGTTAATTAATGGTGGCAATGTAAAGTTTGATTGGAGTCCGCAATAAAAAGCGTGCAAATTAACTCTCGAAGCCAGAAACGTGGCGGTTCAATTTCAATGAAAATTTTTCTCCGAAATTCCTCATTGGAATTCCATCCGAATTTTAATTGAAGCTTAACATTCAGCATCAGCTAGCGAGATTTTATTTCACGATACCGTGGACCGAGCAGGAATTAATATTCCCGTGGACTTCGAAACTTTTTCCGCCAGAAGAGAAAACTTGGTCGGTGAACGCGTTCGTTTTACTCGTTTAAATTATACTTTACGACCGGGTCTTATTGCATGTCGGCAAATGAAATCGTGTGGCTTCGTTCTCCAAATGCAGAAACACGCTCCTAGTTTTCTACTGGTCGTTCTTTTTTTTTCCGGTTGAAAGCACTAGAATTCTATTTTCCTTTGTGAACGTGCGTTATTATCGCCATTGTTCTATCTTGTTAGAATTACTTTGTGGCTATGTGTAGTTAGAGGTGCGACTACCGATATTGCTATCGATAAATATCGATAATATTCAAATACCGTATAACGATAATACGTTCGATGTATTGATATTGTTATGGTACTGTTATAGTTGATGGAAGCAGAGGGAAGTGAAATGGTTGTAATGTTCACCTACTTGTAAATCTTCAAGTTTTCAAAATTCGAACTCTTAAATTATGAAATTCCCAAATTTTCAAATTTCCATTTTTCTACATTTTCAGATTTCCGCGGTTCCATACTTCCAAATGTGAACATTTGCAAATTTTTTAAATTACTACCCTTCTAAATTCGTAAATTTCCACATTTATAAATTTCCAAATTTATAAATTTTCAAATTTTCAAATTTTACAAATTTTTAAATTTTCAAATTCTTGAATTTCCGAATCCTAGTACTCTAAATTTCCAAATTCAAGCCCTAGGATTTTCAAGTTTCCAAACTTCTAAATTCTCAAATTCAACCCGTGGTAATAGAATGCGTGGCAATTTAGCGTGCGGCTATATAACGCGAGGGTATACAACGCGTGTGATACGATGCGTAGCAGTACAACCCATGGTAGTACAGTGTGCTGAAATTCAACTCGGGGTAATCTAACACGTAACGTACCAACATGTGGCGATATAACGCGTGGCGATATAATGCGCGGCGATATAACACGTAGTGATACGGGACGTAGGTATAGTAGTACGCATAGTAGTACAATGCGGTGAAATACAATTTATGGAAATAGAACATGTGGCGATATAACGCGAGGCGATATAATGCGTGGTGATTTAACACGTGGCTATGCAACGCGCAGTAATGGAATACGTAGTAATACAGCCCATAGCAGTGCAATACGTTAAAATACAAATCGTGGTAATATAACGCGAGGCGATATAATGCGTGGTGATTTAACACGTGGCTATGCAACGCGCAGTAATACAATACGTAGTAATACAGCCCATAGCAGTGCAATACGTTAAAATACAAATCGTGGTAATATAACGCGTGGCGATATTACGCGCGGCGATATAATGCGTGGGTATACAATGCGCAGTATTGCAACACGTAGTAATACAAGCCATGGCAGTGCAATACTTTAAAATACAAATCATGGTAATATAACGCGTGGCCATATATCGCGTGGCCATATAACCCGCGGCTATACAACGCGTGGTAATGCAGTACGTAGTAGTAGAACTCATGAAATACAGCTCGTGGTAATATAACGCGTGGCGATATATCACGTGGCTATAGAACGCTCAGTAATGCAATACGCAGTAGAATAACTTGTTAATACAATCTATCCTAATACAATCGAAATATAATCCGAAATAATACAACGCGAGGACATAATGCCAGACAACACGTGTGACAATATAAGGCATATCGATAGAACGTACGAAAATCTAACACATATCAATCGCATAATCAGTGAGCTCACACGTGTCAAGTTAACGTTTCGTCTACCTCGTGGTCACATAACACGTAGAAATATAACACCCAATAATACAACGGGGTAATACAATACGCGTCGATACAACAGTTTCAATTAAAACAAGAATCGCCTATTAGTACGTAGCCGAAAGTTTCCACGTAACCGCGTTTCATTCCTCTCCATTGTACATACGTTTCGTTCCATTGTTTATCGCGAACCGAGCAGATTCGTGTCTGTTTCGAATCACAGTGCAACCATAGAGCAGCGTCAGACAATACGTTGCATTCATTTACTCTCTCCCGAGCTCTGTGCAATTTAACCTAGAGCAGAAAACGCATATTGCCGAATGAATTAGGTATGATAATGACGGGAATAAATCCCTGGAACGTTTATATCGCTCGGGCCGGGTTCAACCGGACGTGTCCCGGTATCTGTATAAATGATTACTCGAAAAACACAGCCTGCACACACGAGCTTTGTTCAACGAGAAACTTGTGCATCGGTGGTTCAAGTTTTTCCACGAACAAATCGTCCGCTTGTTATTTGCGATTTTCAATTAAAACCGTGTTGCCGCGACAAGAAACGATTCGACAAATGAAAACAATCGCGACCGGCGTGTATTGCTTTTTCCACTCGGTTACCAATCACAATCACAGATGCTTTCTTTCCGCATGCTCGAGGATTAATCGTGCAAGTTTTTCTAATTACTTTCATTGCTAGTTATTGGGAACATTCTATGGATACTTTTGCGGTTTAAGCAGAGGTCAAACTAATAGAATTTTTATTATTCTGTACTTTTTAATTCCCAAATATCACACTTCTGAATTTTCATATTCCTCAATTGCTAAATCCTGCACTTCTGAATTTCTATATTTGAAACTAGTTTAAAACTAGTTTAAAACTATTTCTGGGTTGTTTGATTTACAAATTCTCAGTACGTCAAATTTCTGAATCTCCAATCTCTAAATTCACAAATCACTAAATTTTCAAATTAACAAACTTTTGATATTTCTAAATCTCCAAATTGCTAAGAAGTCGAATTTGATAATCACTAAATGGACAAATTTCCAAATTTCCAAATCTCTAAATCTCTAAATATCCTCACATTCTCAGATCCCCAATTTCCCAAATCTCTAAAGCTCTAAATTTCAAAATCTCCCAATCTCTAAACCTCTAAGGCATTAAATCCCCAAATCTCCAAATCTCCAAATCTCCAAATCTCCAAATCTCCAAATCTCCAAATCTCCAAATCTCCAAATCTCCAAATCTCTAGATCTCTAAATCTCCAAATCTCTAAACCTCTAAGGCATTAAATCCCCAAATCTCCAAATATCCAAATATCCAAATCTCCAAATCTCCAAATCTCCAAATCTCTTGATCTCTAAATCGCCAAATCTCTAAACCTCTAAGGCATTAAATCTCCAAATCTCCAAATCTCTAGATCTCTAAATCTCCAAATCTCCAAATCTCTAAACCTCTAAGGCATTAAATCCCCAAATCTCCAAATCTCCAAATCTCCAAATCTCCAAATCTCCAAATCTCCAAATCTCCAAATCTCCAAATCTCCAAATCTCCAAATCTCCAAATCTCTAGATCTCTAAATCGCCAAATCTCTAAACCTCTAAGGCATTAAATCTCCAAATCTCCAAATCTCTAGATCTCTAAATCTCCAAATCTCTAAACCTCTAAGGCATTAAATCCCCAAATCTCCAAATCTCCAAATCTCCAAATCTCTGAATCTCCAAATCTCGAAATCTCCAAATCTCTGAATCTCTAAATCTCTAAATCTCTAAATCTCCAAATCTTCAAATCTCCAATTCCCCAAATTCCCCAAATCCCCCAAATCCCCCAAAGCCCCAAATTTCCACATCTCTAAATCTCCAAATCTCCAAATCTCCAAATCCCCAAATTTTCAAATTCCTAAATTCGCAACTGACCAATCAACCTGTACTCAATCAATCGATACACCGATGGTCGTTCAGCCGCGAAAATTTAAATAAAAATTTTTCAGTATTTCACATTTTTAATCCCTGAAAGAGCTAATGCCTCAGTTATTTAAACGATTACTGTGCACAGCTGTACATCAACTGAATGCGTAATGCACCATAAAATATTCATCAATATTTGCAAATATATTCGTACATTTCGTATTACACGGATTACCGATCACCGGTAATGTTTATTTAAAACACAATCACCGAAAAAATATGTCACCGACATTAATACGGAAAATAAATGAGAAAATTATGGATGTAAACGCACGATGAATTCGAATATTTGTGATTGAAACATCGTTTCTTTCTTTCCTTTCGTTTATTCAGCAAATTTTTGCTGCCAGTTACGTTTGATACGGAACGCGTTTGAGCGTTCTCGGAATTTTCTGTTTAAATACGCTCTGATAGCTCTGAACGTGTCATCATTTTTCTCTTTCCCGAACTGTCAACAACGTTTTCTGTTTGCTTCGTACACCGAAACTATACGGGAACAAAAATGTACCACACGAACACCACCGACGTTTATTCGGTATTCGCTCGTGTCAAACATTCGCGGGTAATGCTCTAAAAATTCAGTCGTGTTCAGGTTATTAAATGAGAAAACTTGTTCCAGATGACTTTATGCCTCGTTTGAGAGACACTGCAGCACGATATTAAATCTCGGTCTCTCGAAACTTCGGCTGCTCATCCTGCTGCTCTCTCTCTCTTTTTCACTTCGGAGAAATTCGCTCTAAACTCTCATTTGCCAAGAACAATGAAAACACGAATTCGTTCGCGAGTGTTATTTTCAAGGGGGGTACTTTCTGTTTGCGAAATACCTTTACGTTTTTCATCACTCTACCATAATAAAACGAGAACTAATTTCAACTTGATCTTTCGCGACATATCCTTTTTATAACTATTTAAAACCGCAATGCTTTTGGACCTTTAACTTTTTGAAGACCGTAAATCTGTTTATAGATTTTTAAGGATTATATTTTTCGTAGTGTAGCATAACACTTTAATTTTTAACTCGAAAATATATGTTCTTACTTTTCGTATAACATCTAACATTCTTACTCGAAAATTCTATTTTTATTTTTTGTACAAAATTATGCTAAATTTTACAAATTAATCTCCTAATGTTTAAAATTTCTAAAGAATTTCTAAAGTTTAAAATTTCTGAAGGATTTCTAAAGTTCAAAATTTCTCAAGAATTTGTAAAAAATTTCCAAAGTTTAAAATTTCTAAAGATTAATTATAGACGTAGCAATATTACAGTGAAGATACAAGATAAGCTAATGTGTTCCTTTTGATCTAATCAAGGGGGAGTCAAAGTTATTTTCTAAATTTGATGTTGAATATTACAGAAGAAATTTTCAAATAATTTTTACAGCCGAGTATTTGGAAATTTTACTCATAAAATTTTACTTTAGAGATTTAATAAAGTTCAACGATGATAGGAAGGTTGATTAATTGACAGGATTTTACGAGAGAAAAATTTCAACGCGATCAAAGGTCAGTACGTTTACGTCATTTGGTGAAAATCAGGTCGAATGGTAAATGATCAGATTTGCGGTGGTGTTAATTAAGCTTTCATAGCACTTCGAATGCTATGCGATACATGTGATTTGTAATGGTACTTGTCGTTTACGAGCATATCCGAGTACACCTGCGTTTCCGCTAATGAAGTTGCACCCGGTACCATTTATCGACGATCATCGATCAATTGCACGACACGTTCGATTATATGTTCAAGCTCTATCATTAGCCACCGAATTTATTATTCGTTTATGCTGATAAATACCAGCGTTTGTTGCAAACAATTTTAAAACCCGGTCTTTTAACAGTTTATTAATTGTAAGAAGTGAATTGATAGAGGTTTTAGGTTAGTAATTCACCAGCAAATTAACTCGAAGAAAATTTACAGAGTGATTTGAAGAAAATTTGGGGGATTGGGAATTTGGGAGTTTCAAGATTTGGAAATGTAAAAATTCGGAGGTTTGGAAGATTGATGGTACAGAAATTGTTTAATTTGTGGATTTAGGGATTCGAAGATTTTAGGATTAGGAAATTTTGGAATTCGGAAAATTTGGGATTCGGAGATTTTAGGATTAGGAAATTTTGGAATTCGGAGATTTCGGGATTTCTGAAATTGTGGGTTTGGGAATTTATGAATTTATGAATTCAAGGATTTTGAAATTTGGGGTTTGAAAATTTGGAAATTGGAGGATTTGAGGACTTGAGAATTTTGACAATGAGGAAATCGGAAATTTGTTCATATGAGAAGTCGGAAATTTGAGAATTTGAAAATTTGAAAAGTCGGAGATTTAAGAAATTGTAAATTTGAGAAGTTGGAGATTTGAAAATTTGAAAATTTGATTTAACAATTCGGAAAAGAACTTTCGAAATTTAAAAATATCAGGATTTGAAAATTTGAAAAAGATTTAGAAATTTTTTAATTCTGATTCGAAAATTTAGAAAAATCGGAGTCTTCCAATTCTGATGCCCTAACGCCAAGAAACCAACAAATACCCAAACATATTTCAACTTTTCAAACACAGTAAAATTAAATAAATTTGCCAGAAAAATCGATGTACACGTTCGTGTTAAACGGCTGGAAAAATTGCACTTAAACTGCAATATAGCAAGAGTACAATCTGTGGCGGATATAAAAGTGCTTAAATAAATCCCGCATGTTCATTCATTGTATCGCATTAATCTATCTTGAAAGCGTTCCATTAATATCTGTTTCAACAAAAATTGGCGGAAAAATGAGAGGAATAACAGTTTATAGTCAAAAGCTGAAATTTAATGACTTCCCTACATAGAACGGAGATACCGGACACATATTCCAGCATAGCGATTAACGTGTTGATCGACGAATTAGTGCTCGATCGTTTTGGTTGCTCTAATCACTTTGATATAAATCATCCGTTTACATGTGAGAATCTTCATTTAGTAGTCTGTTCACCGGTAACTACGAGATAGCACGAAAGCATTATTGTTCCTTCCGTTATGCTATCCAATTAATCCAGCAGAATGTTTATTCATCCAGTGAGAATTTCTCGTTCATCGTGGCTTGTAGTTGTCAGCTAGATTAGAGTTCGCCATAAATCTGTTGTTTCGAAGATCTTGCGATCAAACTACGTGACAGACAGACAACGAGAACTGTTAATTACTTAACGTTCGATAAATTTCAATTTTCTTTCCTCAATCAACGTTCATATTGAATTTATGAGAACAATGAAATTCAGTTGCTCTTATTCTTTTGACGTCTCGATTATTTATTTCTTCGGGTTTATCATGTACGGTTTATAATTATCTTTTTTTATGGAATTAACGACGATTAAATACAGTGACCATCGAAATAGGACCACGAAAAATTCACTTTCATTAGTTTATTTTCATTTTCGCACCATTCGGTATCGCTTTCCACTGTAGGAAATTAAAAAATTTAACAGACTAGCTTTAATTTTAATTTTTTAAATTTGTGGAAGTAACGACGATATTTTACAGTCCCTGGCCATCGAATTAGGACCACGTACGAATATTTCACTTTTATGGCTATAACATGTCATATATGGAAAATTGTCTTGGGTCATGCAAAATTATTAGTAAATATGTTGATAACGATATGTACAAAGCAATTTGTTACTATCGCGATAATAAATTGTGTGATGAGCGATTAAGGACCGTGCGAGCGTTTACGTTAGACTCGTATCGATAGCGCGTCAGGTGAAATTTGAATGCCATAGAAAATGTCTGCCTACTCAAAAGACTAGTTTACAACTCTCCAACCACATTATCTGAGTTGAAAAGAATTACAGATATTTGGGAAAATAATGAAGATATAAAACATATGATCAATGTATACAGAGCATGTCACAAGCTGTGACCAAACCAAAGGAAATACAAGATATTAACATGTGTTAATGTTATGTACAGTAGTAGTGTATCATGTTAGTAACTAATAAATTATATCATTTGCACAGGCCTTTTAATTTTAACAACGTGAAAAATGCTGAAAATTTATAGTGGTCCCTGATGACCAGGGAATATTTGAAAATTCCTATCAACATAGATCGATACAAAATTACTGTAGACGTAAAATTATTGCAACAAGGGTGAAATATGTTGAAAATTGTATATCAGAAGTGAGATCACCCACATACATAGTCGTAGTTTAAATTTAATTAAAGAAAGCAGTGAAAATTCAGGAAAAAAATTCACGCAGTTCGTTCGGAAACATTGCTTTGAAACTCATCCACCCACAATCCACGGAAATTCGAATAGCCCAATGGTGCGATACCATTCCATTTGCTGGAATGCACATAGTCGATGCATATTCACTCGACCAGAAAGTCAGAAAACAATTGTTCAGCAAAATATATCACACATCCGTTTCACCATCGAGCCAATCACCGATCGATTTTGCATCGCTCGAACCATCGATGTTCGCCATAAAAGCAACGCGGAAAAATGATTTCGTCCAGCAAGAACGAGGAAGTATATCCTAAGGGATGCTTCAACGACCGGAGGAAAAATAGCACACGGATAAACCGGAAGAGTAAAAACACGATCGATCGATCCGATCTAGCTGCAAGGGAGATTGAGTCCTACCCGTGAAACGACCCACGCAGGAAATTCGACGTAAAGATAAACGAAGTCCCGATCGGAGGCATTGCCGGGTCCGTGCTCGTAATCCTGGATGAATTCCAGCCATTTCCATCAGGATTATGTGGCCAGGTCACGTTATAGGTTCCTGGACCGAGTCGATGGAGTAATATAAATCGAGGTTTCAAATTTGGAAATTTGCACGTTTGACAATTTTGCAAATTTACATATTTGGACATTTCAAATCTGGAAATATGCAAATTTTATGTTTCTGAAATTTGTACATTAAAAATTTCTAAATACCCCAATTGCTAAAATTCCAAAATTCCTAAACCCAAATTCTGAAACTTTCAAACTTCTGAATCACAATTTCCTAAATCTTCAGTTTCCAGTTCTTAAAATTCTTTAATCCCAAGTCTCTAATTTCTGAAATTTACAGATATCAAATTTCTAAGATTCTAATACTCCTAGATTCCAAATCCCTATATCCTCAAATCCCAAATTCCCCAATTCCCAAATTCACAAATTCACAAATTCCAAATTTCACAAATTCCAAATTTCCCGAATTCCAAATTTCCCGAATTCCAAATTACCCGAATTCCAAATTTCCCGAATTCCAAATTTCCCGAATTCCAAATTTCCCGAATTCCAAACTTCTCGAATTCCAAATTTCCCAAATTCCAAATTTCCCGAATTCCAAATTTCCCGAATTCCAAATTTTCCAAATTCCAAATTTCCCAAATTCTACATTTCCCAAACTCCTAATTTCTCAAATTGCAAATTTCCCAAATTCTACATTTCCCAAATTCCAAATTCCCAAATTTCCACAATCCCAAATTCTCAAACCTCTAAATCCCTAAATTCCAAATTCCAAAATCTCAAATTCCTGAATCACAATTTCCTACATCCCCAACTCATAAATCTCCAATTTCCTATTCTTAAAATTCCATAATCCCAAAACCCTAATTTCCAAATTTCTCCAAATTTCACTTCTAATCCCAAAATTCCCAATTTCTAAATCCCAAGTATCCAATTTCTAACTCCAAGCAAATCTCGAATGTCCAAATTACGAACCATAGGCCGATATGTGCCGGAAATTCGACGCAACTGTAAAGCAAGTACCGACGATCGGCACCGGCGGATCCATGTTCGTAATCCTGGACGAATTCGGGCGATCACGATCAGGATTACGTGGCCAGGTCACGTTATACGTGGTTAGAAGGTCTTGCTAGTCGAGCAACGGCTCAGCCACCGATCAATATTACGTGGAAGAACGGCGAGGCGTACCGACTAACCAACAGGTGAAGTTACATCGTGGAAGAACCTCCACTACGTGGCCGAGGGGAGAATATAAAATTACCTAACCCGGATAGAGGGTTGCACAGCAGAGTCAGCTTGCCGCTGCTGGAACATTTAATGGACTCTGCCCTGTTACACGCTTCTCATTGGCTTTCCTCCTTGCTGCTAGACCGTCGTCACACGGGCTTCCGGTAACCGCGTCAGCTGAAAGAACCGCTCCGGATATTTCCGGGATAATTGTACCTTCGGACAGATCAACGTCTACAGTCAGGATTTTTGGTTTCGCAAGACTTTTACTAACTTACTGCACTGATTTTTACTGACTATTTATTCCACGGTTATGTCGAACTAAATTCAATTGGAACTTTTAATTGGTATCACCTTTTACTTTTATTCGAGCTTCGGGTAATTGAATGAACTGAAAATATCTGGACGTTCTCGAGGTAATTGCAGAGGGAATTTTACACTCCAGACATTTGTAGGTAATTTACCTTTTATCGAACCGAGTGAATATTTTAAGATCGATTAAACATCTGTGGATGAACTTATTGAATTTCTAAACCTAACTCGAATTTCTGGTTTTTGTGTTAAGTGAAAGATAATTGTGGTTGGAAATAGCAATTCTTAGATATAATTTCTCTTTATTTAACGGATTAAGCGTAAATCGAGTTTCCATCAACCGCGTTATCTGAAAGATCCACACTTGGTGTCTGCGAGATAATTTCAGCTACGGAGGAAGTCTTGAATCTGAGATATTTTTAGATTTTTAGAATCTTGGATCTTCGGAAGATCTTACCTTCTACGTGGGTTTTTTGCGAACGTTTAAATTGAAATCGTCTTCCTAAAGCTTCCTTTCTTCTGGGGAAATTTATGGGCTCCTTTAGAGGATTCCTGGAAGAAATTTTCACTCAGATCTTAAACCGTTCTTTTTTCTTCGACGCACCGCGATTTTATCAAGATCTCGATAAATTATGTTAACACCCTGCTATTTGTGGTATTTCTACGAATTTAAGAATTCATTGTGTTTCCTTAAGATCTTAAATTCGATAAAATTAATGTTTCTTGTATTCAAATGATTTTTAACTATTTATGCAACTATTGAAAGCAACATTTTCTGACGACAAGATGGCGGCTTTGCTTCTAGTTATTCGTTAACTTTTGAGGTTATGTCGCGCAGTGTTTCATGATCCATTAAGTTCCTGCAATTTTTACAAAAATGGACACTTGCAGAAACATCGATACCAAAATACTAGTCTATCTTTTTAATTCTGTTTACATGTTTTTCGAATTGATAGATTTTATTTAGAGGTTTTAAAGTTGAATTTCATTTATTCTTTTATTTCATAAGGAAGCTTTACAGGGAAGTTTTACAATTGAATTTCAATTATTCTTTTATTTCATAGAGTAGTTTTTATTTTAGAATTTGATCTCCATCTCTGCTAACGTGATAGTACTAAAAAAATTCTTACTCCACAACATTTATACAAAATTAAACAACGATATTAATAAATTTTATACGTTAACATTAATGTTATAATTTTCGAAATATTCGAAAAAAGAACAGTATACGAATGTCGCAACCAAGCTCGCTCGATTTATCAGAGTGTAATATATCATTCGCTAAATATTGAGGCTATCTAAACGAAGTGACAGTTCTCGTAGCAACAACAAGAACAACGAGGAAAAAGAGGATTGACGGTGGAGATATGGTAAATGGTTCCAACCTCTATTCGGCGGTACATGCCGTATCTGCATGCATATAAAGAGGCAAAGGGAAATAGTAAGGCGAAACGCATTCAGCTTTGGCCGTACCCGGAAAAGGTCCAAAATTTTCTGATTTTCGCGAACACGAAACGCCACGTAGCACGGTAGCCACCCACTTCCAAAGATGCAATCTTACAACTTTGATAAGCTTCTTTCGCTCTGATAAAACCGACAAGGGAGAAGAATGTTTGCATTGAAATCGTGACCCAGAGTGGTTGCAATATTTTTCGTTCTTCTTCATTTCTTTTCCAATTCGACGTAAATAATTGAACGAATGATTAAAAACGTCGAAATTTTTATTCTATCTTGTGGATATCTCCATAAAATGAGTTTGCAATAACAACGGTGAACTTTTCAGAACATCGCGCGAATATTAAGGCTTCCCCGAATTCTAAAGCCTCAAAAACATGATAGCTATCATAATTAGAGAAAAACCTGCCACGTTATATTGAAATAATTCAGTTTGCTCCATTTCGAGGCTGAAATCTCCTTTGCGTGGGCGATGTTTTTTAAGGATACTTTACATTGCACAAGGAGTTCACGAACTAGTTTAAAATTGTTGCTTTCGGGGTCTTGGAAAAGATATTTAGGAGGTTAAGTATGGAGATATTCATTATTCTGTGAAGAATAAATTTCGAAAGTCAGCGTTGCTTTATCTATAGAAATATACGGGATCATTTATTCTTTATATGATAGAATAATTTTGACAAAAAAATTCTGTTGCGGATTTGTAACTTGATTTAATTTGCTAAGTACTTCAAGAGTTAAAGAATACTTGGATTAATATAATAGTTGAGAAATTTAGAAATTTGAAGATTTGGGGTTTGGAGATTTGAGGATTTGGAGATTTGGAGATTTGGAGATTTAGGGATTTGAGGATTTGGAGGATTTGGGGAATTTGGAGAACATGGAGATGTAGAGATTTGGGGATTTGGGGGATTTTGGGAATTTAGCAAATTTGAGATTTTGGGATTTAGAGATTTGAAAATGTGGACATGTGGAAATTTGAGGATTTAAAGAATTTGGAGAATTTGGAGAATTTTAAGAATTTGGAGATGTGGAGATTCGGGGATTTGGAGGATTCGGGAAATTTGAGATATGACGTTTTAGGGATTTGAAGCCTTAGAGATTTGAGGAGTTGGAGATTTGAGAGTTTGGAGATTTGAGGATTTGGTGATTTGAGAGTTTGGAGATTTGAGAATTTGGGGATTTTAGGATTTGGATCTTACAGGATATGGAGATTTGAGAATTTATAGAGTTGTGGATTTCATTTTGAAGATCTAAATCTTCAAATGAGGATTCGAGCTATGAAGATTTGAGGATTCGAAAATTAAAAAATTTGAAGGATTGAACGTTTGAAAATTTAAAAAGTTAAAAGTTTGAAGATTTATAAATTCCAAGACTTAAAGCTTTGAAAATCTGAATATTTTACAGTATGAGAACTACGAAATTTGTCATCCCCAAAATGTCCAAATTTCTAAAACAAAATCTCTGTAAAGAGAAATACGAAATTTGTGCGTACTCGAAATACATTCTACGGCAATGACATCTCAAGCGCTTTCGTAAACCATGAATTCCGAAATCAAACGAAACGACAAGAAAAGATGAGGAAGAATGATTGGACGTTCGATAACAAAGTAGAACAGCCACATGTTGAGCGTTCGAGGAGAGAATATTCAAGAATTCCCCATTCGTTTTGCATATGTACGTTCGATTCCAGATCGAGGAGGAAAAAAGGAAACGGTGCCACGACCCTTTTGTCACGCAATTTTCGCGACTCCCCCAACGGACGTCGAGAAAATCCTATAAAGCTTTCGAACGCTTTTTTTTCATTTTGTCGCGAATCGTTGGTTTGAACGACACGTGAAATACGATTTAAGGTGAAATTGAAGGAGTTCCTGGGGAGAATTTTCCTTTCGAGTGTCGAGATTGCTGAACGTGCGAAGAATGTGCTCAATAGTTGGCTTAAGGGTGTAGAAATATTTGTACAAACATGAATTTGAAGGTGCTGTGCGAACACTTTGATTGATAAGATTGCTAATAGAAAAGGGAAAATCGAACAACATATCTTCACTCTTGACAATTTTAACGCGTTAGTCGAGAATGAAATTTTGTTTGCAAGTAAATCAAATTATGGCTCGATTATCCGTTCATGCGGTTATGTGTCCTGTACATGCATCGTGACCAAAATCAATACACAGCGGGAATAATGGACATATTTGCACATCGAAGATTGTGATGCATTTAAGTATACAAATACATATGTCGCATAACGTCGATTATATAACTGTGCTGTGTCATGACCATAATTGAGTCCTATTCTAAATTATACAGTATCCATATTAATCTAATCCTTGAAAATAAACTGTGTATTTTTATTATCGACTCTTTGTTAAATTCTCAATCTTGGTAATTTAAAAATTCCTATTAACATAATCGTTGAAATTACATATTTTTATTATCGACACTCAACTTTTCAAACTTGAAAATTAAAAAACTTAAATTTCTTCAATTTTCCAGACTGGACTAAGTGAAACGATGTCAACGACTTTTTCAGAAAGAAAAAATAGGAGTTCTCCATTCGATTCCATTGTTCCTACGTTGTAAGAACAAATCGTACCTACGTTGCTTGTAAATTATTTGAAAAAACATTTAACACACGAAAAGCGGGTCGAGTATTCGTAATCAACCCTCCTCCAATTAAAAAGGACCGCAGTTCTGTCCGATGAGCGTCCAATACCTCGTCCAATACCTCCAAAACCTCGTTGTAATATTATTATTTCTTTGACCGAGTGCAAAGGTAACGATAAAAAATACAACAGAGAACAAAAACACACGCAGGTTGAAAATATTGCTGCGACCTAATTGCTAAATCCGTTACAACTCTGACGCATGATAAATCGATATTCTGTTATGCGATACGTCCATAGACAAACAGCGAATATTTACCTACTCAACTCGTTCTAGGAAAGGAACTTTCGATAATGGGGAAACGAAAATCACTCGAGGCAAGAAGAATATTCGAAATCCATGTTGTCGATCGCGGAAGACAAAGAGGCAGGCAGCTGATAAAAACCTTGACAAAGTGTTTCTTCGAAATTTATTCGAACTGCTAAAGTGGTTGAAAACGATGACAAATTTTTTAAGGGACGTTTGCACGAATTTCCTTTCCCTCAATCGTATTCGGGTGGTGATTCAATAACCGAAGTAATTTTAAAGTTTTTTTTGGTCGATTAATGAGGTGAATTCTGGTTAGAATTTCATTGTATTGATACTAGTATTAATATTAAAATATTGGAATTTAGAAATTGGGGATTTGGGGATGTAGGGATGTGGATTTTGAGATGTAGGGACTTGGGGATGCAGGGATTTGGGGATGTAGAGATTTGGGGATGTAGAGATTTGGGGATGTAGAGATTTGGGGATGTAGGGATTTGAGGATGTAGGGATTTGGGGATGTAGAGATTTGGGGATGTAGAGATTTGAGGATGTAGAGATTTGGAGATGTAGAGATTTGGGGATGTAGAAATTTGGGGATGTAGAAATTTGGGGATGTAGAGATTTGGGGATGTAGAGATTTGGGGATGTAGAGATTTGGGGATGTAGGGATTTGGGGATGTAGGATTTTTGGGATGTGGGAATTTTGGGACGTAGAAATTTTGAGATGTAGGGATTTGGGGATGTAGGGATTTGGAGATGTAAGGATTGTGGTATGTAGGGATTTTAAGATGTAGGGGTGTTGGAATGTAGAAATTTTGGGATATACAGATTGTAAAATGTGGGGATTGTTCAATGTAGGAATTGTGAAATATATTTTGGGGAAATAGGGGTGCAAAGGAATGCAGTGGCGTAAAGATACCAAGAGATAGGAAAGTAAGAAGATAGAGCTATAGAGATCCAACAACACAAAATCTTAAAGATACATACATAAACAATTATAAATTCATAACTAAGTTTCCTGATACTTGTGTCCTCTAAAATAATAATTTATATCCATTCACCAACAAAGACTTCATTAAAATGACACGCTGCATCAATTTTTCAACCCCTGTAAGATGAAACTCCTGTAAGTTGGAGATCAAACCACCTCCAAGTCACGTATATTTTAACAGGCCGAAGATTTAACTGCTTTATGAACCTAATAATAATTATTCAAAGTCCGGTGCTTTACCAGACGATGGTTAATTTTTGAACGAGTTAATTTCTTAGGGAGGATTTTAAATTTCGTTTGTAAAATGCATGACCCAGGGCGGCGATATTTAATCTCCTAATGGAACAAAGGTTGTGAAACCCTATATACGTTGAGGCCATTGGAGCGAACAGGGATGTTCTGTGAGTTCAGAAAACCCAAGAGGGTTAACCCTTGGGGATATCGAAGTCGGTGACCATCTTCGGGTAACGAAAGATTCCGATATTTCTGGCGACTCGATAGCGTCGATCTCTGAATTACAAAACCTCGGACCTCATCCTGGGGATATCGAGAACGAATCCGCAGGTCATGTACTTGATGTCGAACACGAGGAAAAATGTCATATTCAATATTAACTTTTGTTCATATAAACGGATATCAAACTCGACGTAAAAAATTCCAGAAAACTTAATACTTAACCTGCACTCTGAAATTAAAAATGAAGTTGGGGAATAAATAAACGATCAGATATAAATTAATACTGAAACTATAAATACAGTCAAATGACCGGTTCACAAGTCTCTTATTATAATTCACACAGTTTTTTAAGGTAATTTTCTTGAAATTGTTAATTTTCATAAACACAAAGAACTAATGTGTATAGTAATCTATAATTTGCCGTTTGTTTATTTATTTTTCAATTTTATTTTCAATTTCAAAGTAAGTATTATATGTTGGTGGGTTTAATACACATGTTAATACTTTATCTCGATGAAAATTGACACAGGTTTCAAGAAAATCAACTGAACGAACTTCATCAACCTAAAATAAGGAACATAGCGGCCATTTTGACCGCTGTGATAGGTTTAGTAATACACGTTAATAAAAATTGACACAGATTTCAAGAAAAGCACCTGAACTTCATACCCTAAAATAAGGAACTTAACGATCATTTTGACCGCTTTGATTTATTAAAATATTTATATTTTTGAATGTTGCCTTGAAACGCATGGAACGTTCAACGTTTTACGTTATCCTGTTGAAACTTTGTACATTTCCCTAAAAATATTAACGAGTAGGATGTATCTGATGCTCGTTATTCCATAAATTCTGCACCGATTAAAACTTGAATTTTTGAAACATGTGAGGAGAAATTTATAACTAAAATTCATCAGTTATGAAAGTGATATTTACTTCGGTGCTCGAAGTTATTTACACAGATACTCGACATGGATTCAACATCCAGAGTGCTCAGATAACCGCATGAAGTCAATATGCTCTCCCTTCTGAAATGTCTAGACGGTCGATCAATATACACAGCTAGTACATGGAACGAAAAATAAACGCTCTATCAGAAGCATAACAGCATAATTAATAAACCACGGCGTACTCTTATCTAATTCAGTTCAATTCGTTCATTACGTTAAACGTCGATTAACCTTTGATTGGCGGGGGCGGGTCTTCGTTGACTCCATGCATTATTTGAAATTTAAAATAACGGTATAATTAACTCTTGTGTCCGGATATTATTTTTCCAGCGTATAAGAATTTTAATCTCTACATTGCCTTGTTACACGCGAGAGGCAACTTGATTACATTTTAACGCTTTTAATTTTTACTATATCGTAACATATTTAAATTATGTAATAAGAAACACGTTAAAATATATTTTAAACTCTCCATATGTAAATGTGGAGTACAAAATAAATTAGAGAATTTGTTTGATAAAATCAACAAATATTACTGTGGAACAAGAAACTGATATTAACAAATATGTAAAATATCTGTAACTAGTAATAATTCTGTTCCTGTATCTTTTGTAACAATTCTATGAAAAGCATTTCTATTTCCGTATCTTTCAATCTTACAAGATTGAAATTTCGATAATACTTTGTCAAGATTTTTCCCACACTCTCATTCGCGTTTAAAATTGCTTCAAGCTTCGTTTCCGGGGAGTTTTTACTTCGAACAATAATTCCTTTGCTAAACCCAGATGCTATTTGCAGTTGATTCAGCCGCGCCGTTCACGTTACATCAGGTTTCATATTTCCGATGGAAATTCATCAGAACACGGTGTCTTTTTTTGTGCAAGACCGTTGCACGCTTCCCTATTGAAATACACGGCGGCCATGTTTCATTCGAAAGTCCAGCGTTCCGTGTCGATTCGACCCGATAGTCGAGAATAGACGAGGGTGAAAAAATGTCGGATTCATCGAGATTCCCATGAATCACGTTGATAAAGAAACGCTGCATGCACGGGGCCGTGCATTCCTGTGATTACAGCGGTTGCGCGTTGTTGCTCGTGTTCTGGTACACTCTGGAAAACTGGCCATCGGACGTACACCTCTTTTGCACGTGCTCGCTTTGAAACCTCAACTGTTTGAGAAACCATCAGGTTCGTACTTCTCATTTTTTAGATTGATTCTCATATGCAGCGAAGTCCGAAATGCGGTCGCGAATTTGTGTAAAAGAACGTCTATATCACATGTGTAGCAAAGGGGTGTAACGCTAATGAACACTGATGGATAACCAATGTGGAAATTTCGAATTATGTTCCTAAATTTCTGAGTTTACTTTTGAAATAATTACATTTTCAAATTCACATATTCTGAATTGCCATATACTCAAATCTCAAATTTTCCAAATTCTTTAATTCTCGGTCTTTAAAATTCTCAAGCCTACAAATTCCCAAATTCGCATGTTCTAAATTCCCAAATTCTGGAACCTCCAAATTCTCAAATTCCCAAATTTCTAAATCTCCAAATCCCAAATTCCCAAGTTTCTAAATCTTCAAATCCTCAAATCCCCAAATCTCCAAATACTCAAATACCCAAATCCCGAAATCCCCAAATTCCCAAATCCCCAATTCCCCAATTCCCCAATTCTCCAAATTCCCAATTTTCCAAATTCGTAAATCCCCAAATCTCCAAATCCTCAAATCCCCAAATCCCCAAATCTCCAAATCCCCAAATCCCCAAATCCCCAAATCTCCAAATCCCCAAATCCCCAAATCCCCAAATCTCCAAATCTCCAAATCCCCAAATCCTAAAATGTCTGAATCTCTAATTTCCAAAATTCCTAAATCCCAAAATTCCCAAATCCCAAAATTCCCAAATCCCAAAATTCCCAAATCCCAAAATTCCCAAATCCCAAAATTCCCAAATCCCAAAATTCCCAAATCCCAAAATTCTCAAATCCCAAAATTCTCAAATCCCAAAATTCCTAAATTCTTGAATCCCAAAATTTATAACTTTGAATTATATTTTGTAATCACGAAAATGTCACGATTAATCACGTTGCTCGTACAATTAAAATTTATCGCGATTTCATGGAAACGGAGCATTAAATTGCATTTGCTTATCGGAAACAGATTGCCCAATGTTTCATGTTCAAGTTAATAACGTAAGTAGAGGAATTTGGTTTCACAGTATACTGTTGTTTCAACCCATCAAATTGCAGTTGAACTTATAGCTTGGTGTAACATATCCACGTATTATGATTGTCACCAGTACACAATGCAGCGATCATTGCACCTAGTGGCACCACAATATTTTCATCTTTATAAATTTATACTGAAGTTTTCGAACGTATGTTACTGATTAATTCGGATATTTTCAGTTACCTTAAAATGTATATAGTAATTTCTTCTTAAAAGAATTTTATCTTCAATTATATATA
Source organism: Megachile lagopoda (assembly GCA_036983795.1). NCBI lineage: Eukaryota > Metazoa > Arthropoda > Insecta > Hymenoptera > Megachilidae > Megachile > Megachile lagopoda. The sequence goes on from CM072800.1 coordinate 12,292,560, forward strand.
ATATGACAGTTCTAAAACCATTAAAAATAAATTAAAATTGTAACAAATATTCGAGACATCCAGAAAAAGATGTATACACATAAAGATGTATGAAATTATTCAATGAACAATTGAATATCTCACTTGTTTCAATCTGTCGGTCATATATTCGATTTATGAATAATTTCTACCATCTCCTAATTACATTTTAAACTACATTGCTTAAAGTACATTTACTTTTATCTCATGTACATTTACTCCATTATATCCTAAATAATAATGAAGTGTTTCATCAAAATTGACCATCATTGACCTTTGAGAAGCAGAAGGATTAAACAACAAACGATTACAACTTCATGTAATAACTATGTAAAGCCAACAGTTAGGACAACAGCAAACATTTTGAAGACAGGTCGGAAATTTATCTAAAACAATTAAAAGCAAACAGACATTATCCTCGAGAACCGCCGACAGTCAGGATCACCGGGTGCTTTGTCCTGGACCCGTCAGCTTATTTCCATGTTGTCGTTAGCGAAACAACGTTGTTCCGGTAGCGTTGGAAAACATCCAGAGGAACATCCGTGAACACAAGGTTATTACAACGCTGGACGTCGATGAATAAGAACGAATTTAACGATGTCGTTTAATGAGCTGAATCTCGGCCATCAACCCGTAAGAAATAAATGCAGAACGATATTCCCTGCTAGTGAAAAAGTTTCTCTCCAACCGTGAGGATAATGCACCATTAATGTGTTCCAGCAATTTAGGGGAAAAACTTGATATTCTACCAAGAAATATGTAAATATCAGTAGAAAGTTTCACAACTGAAAAACTTCGATACAATTCTTTTTGTAGGAAAAGGAAATTTTGTGAAATAGGTTGGTGCTATATTTGTGGCTTTTATTGTTAAGCGATTTAAATATGTAAATATGAATTTGATTGCAAACAAATAAGTATGGGTGCAGGTAAATGTTTGGAAAATTGCATTTTGATAAATCTGAAATGTGGAAGGGATATTTTATATAATGGGGTGTGTACATATAATTTGTACGAGATAACGAGGGGTGATTTCTTGCCAGATAATACGATGCCTGGTTATACGACACACGATGATATGGCACATGATGGAACGTATGGTAATTCGATATGAAGTAATACGACGCGTGGTGATTGGATGCATTGTAATATGAACTGTGGTGACTCGGCGCGTAGTAATTTGATATGTGGTGATTCGACGCGTAGTAATTCGGCGCATGGTGATTGGACGCGTAGTAATTCTAAATGTGGTGATTCGATGCGTGGTAATTCGACGCGTGGTAATTCGACACGTAGTAATTCGACGCGTGGTGACTCGGCGCGTGGTAATTCGACGCGTGGTAATTCGACACGTAGTAATTCGATGCGAGGTAACTCGGCGCATGGTGATTCGACGCGTGGTAATTCGACGCGTAGTGACTCGGTGAGTGGTAATTCGACGCGTGGTAATTCTAAACGTGGTGATTCGACGCGTGGTAATTCGACGCGTGGTGACTCGGCGCGTGGTAATTCGACACGTAGTAATTCGACGCGTGGTAACTCGGCGCATGGTAATTCGACGCGTGGTAGTTCAACACGTAGTAATTCGACGCGTGGTAACTCGGCGCGTGAAGATTCGACACGTAGTAATTCGACGCGTGGTAATTCGGTGCGTGGTAATTCGACGCGTGGTAATTCGACGCGTGGTAATTCGACACATAGTAATTCGACGCGTGGTGATTCGACACGTGGTGACTCAGCGCGCAGTAATTCGACGCGTGGTAGTTCGACGCGTAGGAATTCGGCGCGTAGTAATACAACTTGTACTAATTCAATGCGTGATATCTCGACGCGTAGTAATACGACCCATGGTGATTCAGCGCGTACTAATACAGCACATAACGATCTTACTTATAACAGCCCGTGGTTTCATTACTCTTGATCATAAAACATGTGACGATCTAATGCAGATTTATGCAACGCGTGGTAATTTAATGCATGGTCATACAACGCATAGTAATCTAATGCGTCATTATAGAACCCGTGATAATTTAATGCGCAAGAACCTATCGCGTGACAACTTAATGTGCGGAAATATAACTCACTATATAGCGGTGTCACAAAACTGATATAGTTTGCAAAACACATTTGAGTGGAAAAATAGTTTTACACGATGTTTTCTGTGTAGTTTCAGTTTTTCAAACTGTTAAAAAAATTGCTTGTTGTTTGGGCAATTAGTCGAGTTACTACATGTGTAGTTGAATTTTTCAGCTGTCCTATTTCGCTCATGTACAACGTGACAAATTCAATTTCACTCGCTATTATTTGTTTCTTCTTTGGTGATGCATTTCAATCAGCTCTAACAGCTCTGAAAAAGTGTGAACGTTAAAATTCAATTCTCTATTCACTCAGTATTTTATAGAACAACTTACGATAATTCGATATAACGTTGTCGTTACAAGGCGGAATATTCAATTCTTTAATTTTGTCCCATTATTTTTATTTCGTTACATTGATTCATAAATTTGCTTTGTGAAACGATTGCAAATGAGGTACATAATTACGGCGCCTTTATATTCGTTAGATAATAAAATTTCAATTAAAAAGCGGCAACATTTATGTGCCATAATAAAACAAGTACTTATTAAAAAATACTCGTTACTAGTCGATAATTTAAATCGAGTTTTTAATTAATTACTAAAATATCAGTCTCATATATTTCTTTATTGCTTGCCATCTGACATTACAAAAATGAAGGTAATAGTATATGTATTAATACTCTTACATTCTCACAAAAAGATTTTTCATCCGCTAAAATTCGCAGCAACGAAAGTAATTTTATTTAATTGAAAAGTTCTTTTGCATGTTGCTGCGAACATAATGGAGAAAGTCGACAGGGGAACAATTTACGATCGTTGAATTACTTTCGATAGTCGTGAAACTCGCGTTCTTGAGGCTTATACGATTGTACTTCATACAAATACGTTTTAAGGCTACAAGAAAGGCCAGTCTCGGAATTTATGGCCGCATTGGCCACGTGCACTTGATGGTATCACGGAGTACTGAAGTTTATGGCACGATAATAAAAAGCTTGTAAAATTTATAGGAAAACAACAGTATATCGTACTGCAAACAATCTATTGCTCTTTTTCTTTCTGCAAACAATTTTATCTGTTTCATTATCGCGCGAATTTAAAAGAATTTTATGTAAATTAGTCGTATTTATTCGGTATTAAATATAAACAATTAATAAAATGAATAGAAAAATTCAATAATAACATTCTGTAAGTTACTGTTCCAATGTTCTTGAATTAATAAATTGAATTGTTCAAAAAAAGAACCATTACATTGTTCCGTAAAAATGAATATAGATGAATTGGACATCGAACGTTATTAATTAAGAATGAATCTGAATATCGGTGGAATCCTGGATGAACGGATTTTGTTAAATACGAATTTACTACATTTATGAAGGGGTGAATGTCTAAATGAGCGAGTCTCAATATTAAGGTAAAGATAGGATTGCACGAAGATAAAGAGTTAAATGAGGCATTAATAATTTGGAGATATATCGATTTGGGGATGTAGGAATTTGGGGATATAGCAATTTGGGTATGTAAGAATTTGGGAATGGAAGAATTTGGGGACGTAGTAATTTTGGTATGTACCGATTGGGGGATATACCGTTTTGGGGATGTAGGGATTTGGGTACGAAAGAATTTGGGAATACAGGGATTTGGGGATATAGAGATTTGGGGATGTAGGGATTTAGGGATGTAGAAATTTGGAAATATACCGATTTGGGTATGTAAGAATTTGGGAGTAGAGAGATATGGGGATGTAGAGATTCGGAAGTGTAGGAATTCAGGAATGTAAGGATTCGAAAGTATAAAGATTCGGGAATACAGGAATTCGGAAGTGTAGAGATTCGGGACTGTAGAAATTCGGGAATGTAGGAACTCGGAAATGTAGAGATTCGGGAATGTAGGAATTCAGAAGTGTAGAGATTCGGAAATGTAGGAATTTAGAAGTGTAGAGATTGCGGAATGTAGGGATTCTGACCAATTGAGCCTTCTACATCAGCCTCTTCACGCGTGGATTAACATCGGTAACAATTAAGTGGTGTTTTATTCGGGTCAATTACAGGGAACTAATATGTCCTACATACGTCCTAACTACTAACTCTCCTAATATGTCCTAATTCTTGCAAAAGAAGTAGTGATAAATATCTCAATATTTTCGACAAAGGACAAGTACCCTCATATACCTCTTGCACCTCTACCTATAATATTTCAGTGCAATGTTTCTACCTGAATTAATTTTTACATCTTGAATTTCTTCCTTTCCGAGGAACTCTTTACAGAAACGTACCACGACAGTTGAAGCTTATTTTTCTTACAGCAACCTGAGGTAATGAAGGACTCTTCTAAACACGTCAGCCTCACGCGCCAGCTCGTGGGTTGACATCGGTACATAAATTGTTCTAAATCTTATTTCCACATTTGAAAGCGATCGATATTTGAAGATTATCTAGGAACGCCACGAGCAGAATTGAGAACCCTCGAAATAAAGCCATTCCCTGAAGGCAAAGATCTTAATACGGCAATAAATAATGCGATCGTCGGAAACAGAACACAGATTCGATCTAGGAGCTCCCCTATTCCCCAACCTACAACTTTCCTCCTTGTTTATCCTCGAATCTGTAACATCAGGAATATTCGTTGATAAAAAGAGAGGAAGTCGGCAGTTTCGTGTAGCGACATTTCAGGAAATCGGAAATAAAGCTTAAAAATCCCTTGATCCATTGGAATCCCGAAACAAAGCAATTTCTCAAGTATCGTATTCCTTGTAAATCATGCATAAGCCCAATAACAACGTCGTTATTTATCATATTTAAAGAACAATATTTTATAGAGACAAAATTGTGGATCCATTCGTTGAAACAGAGAATAGAAAACTTTATTTATTACTGGATCAAACCAAGAACTGAAGTAGTGGAATATACAAGCTGCAGCTGAAATTTCACGGCAGTTTGTTTCGCTGGCCTATAAACAATGCAAATGTTAATTTAAAGCCGAGCCAGCCTAATTAGAACTGTAAGCTAAAGGATCCACCAGAAAGTGCCGGTTACATAGAACGAAGAGCAACCATACTATTTCCCATGCGAGTTTCCTAGCACGACTCCGCTGTTATCTCTGTTTTCTGCAATATTTAAAAACCTGTTACACTTTTGACTGGCACGTGCATTTTTTTCGAGTGCGCTCCTTTCTTTCTTTTACTGATATACCCAGTTTTCCCACTGGAAAATAGAAGAGTATTAACTTTGGAAAGGAATCTCGTAACCATTCGTTTCAAATACTTGTTTTTAATTAATAATACTGGTAAAGTGGTACTTGAATACTTGTGTGGAAGATGTGAGGATAAATAATTTTTCAGAAATTTTGTCGAGAGAAAAAATTTAGAGTAAACATGATTTTCCAGATTTTCCAATTTCACAATTTCTAAATTTTCCACTTTCCCAATTTCCCAATTTTCAAATTTTCCGATTTTCCAATTTCACAATTTCTAAATTTTCCACTTTCCCGATTTCCCAATTTCTAAATTTCCGGATTTTCCAATTTCACATATTCTAAATTTTCCACTTTCCCAATTTCCCAGTTTCTATACTTCCCAATTTCCCAACTGCTCAATTTCTATATTTCCCAATTTCCCATTCGCCCAATTTCTAAATTTTCCGATCTCCCATTTCTTCAATTTCCACTTTGACCAATTTCAAAATTTCCGGATTACTCGATCAGCAATTTCTATTGTCCCCAATTTTCTATTTCTCAAATTCCAAAATTACCAACTCCTGAACAGTCCCATCTCTCTAGTTTCCAACTTCTTTCCATCAGTCACTTCTTAAAATAAGTATCTGAATATTTCAGTCTCCTAAAATTCTTAGTTCTCGATATCGAAATTTTTAAATTACTCCATCCCCAAATTTCCCAATTTCAAATTCCTTAATTACTCCTGAAATTCCTTGACGGGTTAGCTGAACTCTCCTTAATCCTTTCAGGGTTGTCTCGAGGAATCTCGACTAACCAGGTAATCATCGCATCTTCCAATTAACCCAGTTAATTAACCGGCTCGCTCGTTCAAAGAATATTTACCATGACCGTGATTAGAGGCCACAGGTATTCTAAGAGGTGACCGGCTGTTTTACGAGCTCGCCGGCGAATGTCTGCTCAAACTACGAGTCGAACTTTATTGCGGTTTATGTGGAACTTAAGTACCTGATTGGTAACAAGATAACGTGCGGTTCATGGGTCAAACAGACCACAACGAGATAATGTGCTGGTATAATGGACAGGCAGACACACAAGGGTGGCACGAATTGTGTCTCGTAAAAAGTGTATTAACGTAAAATCCGTATCGAGCTACACCGAGGATCTTGAATGACCTTCTTTTTATCGACTACCCTTGTTTTAACGACCAGAGCAAGATCTACAGAGCTTCTTTGAGAAAAAACTGCTCCCACATGCCACATGACTTTTTGTGTAAATAACAGTCCTGAAAGAAAGTCTTTTAATTCGCCAATTTCAGAGTTCTCACATTTTTGCATTTTGAGATATACTGCAAATTTACAACATTGCTTACATTCTGACATTTTGGGGTTATTGAATTCTCAGTCTTTTCAAGGCTTTTGATTTATTAAATTATCGACATCAAGCAATTTTCAGGTTTTCAAACTTCGTAATTTAGCGTGGTGATTCGACGCGTGGTGATTCGACGCGTGGTAACTCGACGCGTGGTAATTCGACGTGTGGTGATTCGACCCGTGGTGATTCAACGCGTGGTAATTCGACGCGTGGTAACTCGACGCGTGGAGACCCGACGCGTGGTGATTCGACGCGTGGTAATTCGACGCGTGGTAATTCGACGCGTGGTAATTCGACGCGTGGTAACTCGACGCGTGGTATTTCGACGCGTGGTAATTCAACGCGTGGTGATTCGACGCGTGGTAACTCGACGCGTGGTAATTCGTCGCGTGGTGATTCGACGCGTAGAGACCCGACGCATGGTAATTCAACGCGTGGAGACTCGGCGCGTAGTAATTCGACGCGTGGTGACTCGGCGCGTAGTAATTCAACGCGTGGTGACTCTACGCGTAGTAACTCGACGCGTGGGGACCCGACGCATGGTAATTCGACGCGTGGTAACTCGGCGCGTAGTAATTCAACGCGTAGTAACTCGACGCGTGGTAATTCAATGCGTGCTAATTCAACGCGTGGTAACTCAACGCGTAATAATTCAACGACAAGTAGTAATACAACTTATACTGATTCAATGCGTGATATTTCGACGCACAGTAATACAACCCATTCATTCAGCGCGTAGCAATATAACACATGACTCTACCAAAATCATACTCAAATATTACATCATATTCGACGATTAATCTAAAATTTCCTAAAAGTGCTTCAATTAGGAAAAGCAACCCGTAGTTTCGAGATATCTCTCTCGTTTCGCAACACTCTCCAGGGTAAAGAAGCTCTGAAAATAAAGGACGCTGTTACCGGATCAAAATCTACCCCAATTTCGCCAGGAACTGGTAGCCTAATAAAAGAAACCCAAAGGAATCTCTGTTTATTTCTAGCAAGTTTCTTCCTGTTCTTTATTTCCTTGCTCGCTCCACATAGCCGGGTACACTCGCATACAAAATGATGGTGCTTTCTATGTCGATCGATAAAGCTTAACTATTCATGCTGCTCTCGATACGGAAAGATTTTTCCGTCAATGCCATCCTGCCGATCCTCTTCAATATTGCAGGCAACGGTACTAGAACTTCGTTACCTTTCCGTAGACACTGATATTCGGCTAGTTGTATGACGGAAGTCGAATTTCAAAATTTGAACGTCGATGAAAATCACAAATGAAGTGATATCTCTTGAATTGTGAATCATTTATCGTTTCCTTTTCTCTTGTTATATAATTGCAATGTCCTTTGAAAAATTTATTCGATTATTTGTAAATTAATTTGAAAAGATATTCGTTATTGTTACTCTTGTTTGTATACCGATGTCAACCCACGAGTTGGCGCGTGAAGAAGCTAACCCAGGTGTTTAAAAGGCTTCTTTTATTTTGGACCTCACGCGCCAACTCGTGGGTTGACGGTACATGAACTAAATCGCCCAGAAATTGAGACAAAATATGTTGCATTTAAGAGTAACTTAAATTTTGTACTATATTCTTCATATGCTCTTCCCGTTGAAAATTAAAAATTTTAACCTTGTTGAGGCAATTGTGGAGATAACTGAAATCAAGTTATAAAATGAAAAAGAAATTTTAACGATTAAACTAGCTATAGAAATTCTTTTTTAGGTAGATTATATTGAAATCTCTGCAATAATAGTTATTTTCGATCCATTACGTTTATTAGGTTAATGGAGAATGGAACGCGTTTATTAGCTTAATGTTCAATGTTAATGAGCAGTATTATAATAACCGTGCGAATTGAGAGTAAATAGATATCGAATTTAGATGGAAATTAACTTGACTTCGACCAGAAAATTGTGGGGATATAAATGGTGACCTTAGACGATTTGTAGATTAGGTTTTAAATATTTTACGATTGGCAATATTTGGTGACAGTATCGTGGATTTGGAAAATTTAGAAGTTGGAATTCGAGAATTTGAGGATTCAGAAATTTGAGAATTTAGAAGTTATGGAATTGAGTATTTGGACATTTGAAAATTCGGGAATTTGAGAATTCGGAACTTGGAAATTTGAAAATTTAGAAGTTGGGGATTTGAGAATTTGAAAATTTAGAAGTTGGGGATTTGGAAATTTGGAAATTTGGAAATTCGGGAATTTGAGAATTCGGAACTTGAAAATTTGAAAATTTAGAAGTTGGGGATTTGAGAATTTGAAAATTTAGAAGTTGGGGATTTGGAAATTTGGAAATTCGGGAATTTGAGAATTCGGAACTTGAAAATTTGAAAATTTAGAAGTTGGGGATTTGAGAATTTGAAAATTTAGAAGTTGGGGATTTGGAAATTTGGAAATTTGAAAATTCGGGAATTTGAGAATTCGGAACTTGAAAATTTGAAAATTTAGAAGTTGGGGATTTGAGAATTTGGGGATTCAGAAATTTGAGAATTTAAAAATTATGGATTTGAGTATTTGAAAATTTGGAAATTTAGATATTTGAAACTTTAGACCTTATTGAAAATTAGGAAATTAGGCGAATTTGAGAATTCAAGAATGTGTCAACCGCTATGCCACCGTGTATTATATCGCCTCCCGATATATTGGCACGAACGAAATCCCCACAAGTAAGTTTGTCATACGGAACGCATAAAACAAGAATCCCATTGCGACCGTGCACCGTTTCAACAAAGATAACAAACTTGTTACAAACATCATAAAATACAAATTGAATTGTCCCGCTTTCCCATACATCGTGAAACATTGCACATAACTTGAATGGGATTCGTTGTTTACCGTGATGTCCGATAGCGTTTGAAATATGCTTTCACCTCTGCAATCGATCGTTGATCTTTTTCTAAAATTAATCTTGCAGAAACGAATTTGACAGTATTCCTGACGCGTTGTTCAATCGCAGGCATACGAGCCGATAAAAAATAAAAATGGTAGCTTGTGTAGCATGATGGAAGCGTCGACATCACTCAATTGAATAGAGTGTTCCTTCTGGCAGATTGTACAATTTGCTTCGCATCAATAGCTGTGCAAACAACGAGAACACCCAGCGTATCGATTTCAATAGATACATCGTACCTGCAAAAACTGAACTCTCTGTTTAACGTTCGAAATAGTTGTATTAATTGATTGACCGTAGTGAAATTGCTTCTGAAGCTTCATGGAATTCTTCAATTTGTCCGCAATTTAGTTTTAGATCATGGACTTGTTGGTTTTCAATATTTAATGTAATATACTTCGTTCTATATTAGTCACTTTTATATTTTTGGACTAGATTTTCTTGAAATTACTGTCATCTCACAGTTGTGAAAATTCAATTAAGCTGTAATTTAATTACGTTATTTAATTGCATCGATCTTCGATTACATACTAATCCAATTAGATACGTCGATCGGTTAGTAATTATTGTAATTACTAGTATAATTTAATTATTCTCATATGTGACTGAAGGGTATAAAATTATAAATGCATATCATATCCTGCTTGAAAATTCTGCGTGATTTTTGCGACACTAACACTAAACACATAATTGGGGATCAAAAATGAAATATAAAAATAAATGAACAAACGATGAAACATGATTGAATATATACATCGATTTATCTTCATACAAATTAACACAGATCTCAAATTAAATATCTCCACAAATATAATTTAAAATAAGAAACTTGTGGACCTGTCACTTGACTTGGCAGTTTTAACTCCAGTCCGATTACTTCTTAATTAATCATTTTGGTTTAATTATATTGCAGTTAACCCATTTCCAACAATGTCATAACTTCTGGAATTAACTTGGAGATTATCACTATTAGAAGTCTAGCAAAAGTTCTGAAATAAAAATGACATTTGAGATTGATCCTGTATGAAGGTTCTTGACAGTAATTCCATTTTTCAATCTTGAAAAGGAGTCAGATTTATGAGTTTCCTATACGGTAGAATCAGAGATGCTGATAAAACATCTTAATATCTCCGAATGAAATATGCAGAAAGTTTTGACACCGGATCTCAAATGATCTTTTCATTCGGTGCAGCTTCACGAAACCACCGCGAGAAAACCCAGAATAAATTCTTCGCTCCTCGTTGAAAAGCTCTTTGTCCACAAAAATAAGTCCTTTCGTTCGTCAAGGATATTCTCGCGATCTAAGTGGATTCCAATGGATCGGGCAAAGGATAAAAGCGACGATAAAATACGCGTCGAATCGAATTTTCCACTCCGTAGTTCATCCATCGTCGTCGAAATCCAATTAGCGAGGAATCGAAGTCTGGGCCAGCGAGTTTTCTCGAGGAACGGTTGTTCGTAACGCGTATAATAATGCATTACGATGAAGAGGGATCGATATCCGGTGAATCGCAATTACCGAGCGACAAGAGAGAAAGTAAAACGGGGGCTTCCCTTTCTTTCTCGTCGCCGGCGACCTTTGTGTCGTTACGGAACTTTTCTTTCCCTTTTTCTTTCTCTTCCGTGATCGACCGCCGCCGCATCTGTCAGCCGTTTATTTTATGTAAAGCAGAAAAATTATGCGACAGACCGCGAATCGCGCCGCCGTTCGTGACGAAAATTAGCTGAAAAAACTAGACTGCCGGGAGGAACGATAAACTCGAACTAAAATTGAACCTGCCTCTCGTAACACGTTCTACAGATTGCGATTTTTATCTTACTTCATTATACTAATTATTCCTCCTATTACGCTTAACGAGTTACACGCTTCGTACGGAGATAAAGAAATTTGCGTTTACGGTGCTGCTGGATTTTTAGGTTAGCTTAACCTGTTAATCGACATCGTTCGGAAGCATACGAAAGATTTCGTCAATTATTTACCATCGTTTAGTACTTGCAAATTTTATTTGTTTTTAGTCAATTTTAAAATTTGAGAATGTTGGAGATTTAATTTGCGAAACGAGATTTGAGAATGTGCAGAGCTGGGACAATTCGGGAAGCTGCAGACTTGGGGATTTAGGTACTTCAGAATTTGGGGATTTGGAGATTTAGGAGTCAACGGCTCAGACATTCAAGGATTTATTGATTTGAGAATTTTTTAATGTATGCACTTGGATATTTAGATCAAAAATGTTTAAATTCGAAATTTTAAATATTTGAAGATTTGGAAATTCAGTTTCGATATTCTGTCTCCAAGTATTTAAATATTTGAAATCTCATCAAAAAACAAAAAACATTCAATGAATTCGCTAAAAAATTTAGAAATATACAACTATAAGAATACGTGAATTTTGGAACTCGGAAATGTAATTTCAGAATTGAGAAATGAAAAAACCTTCTGACTTACATACAAATTTTTACTTATCATTTTATGAGAGCGTTATATATTTAAATCCGTGATTTATCATCCATGAGCATTAATTCGACGTTAGACATTTATTTAAAACAGATTGTCCGAAATAACCTATTATCGCAAATACGGCCGCATTACAGGGTGGTCAGCAATAAAAATGTCTGTAAATAATATGAAACGTTCGCATACGTTTAGATAAAACCGGGTTAACAGGCAATTTAAAGGTTTACGACCTTCCGCGATATTTTCCGTTTCCGTGGTCGCAATCGCCATACTGAATTTCTTTTTACTACACTGAAATGCTCCTGCGACCCGGTCGAAACGATTTCATGAATAAAATCTGTCTTTCCTCCGCGTTACACGTATAAAATACGAATTTCACGTGTTTTTTTGCCCTACGTTTTCTGCGGAGATACGGTTTAAACTAGCAACACTTAGTATTTTTATTCTCAAAGGCTCGTGTGAAAATTTCAAAGTAACTGTGAAATTTAAATTTCAAAATTCATTTTTACAAAGTATGAAGGATAAGGACAATATTGTAATGTAATAATTCATAACTGCAATTTCCTTTCAAATAAATTAAAATTGCAATTTATTATCGCTGTTGGTTATGTACACATGAGCGTGTTTTCATAGAAAGTAATCACCGAATGTGTTGTTTTATTGAACAGTAAATTATAACCTTGCAAATATCGTCTCATATAATGGTACATACTGATTATGATCAGTTGTACAAATTGTTAACAATAAGTAGAAATATATTGATTAATTCGGTAGCATTTCATTTGTACTGTTTCAACGTTTTTGAAGGTATACACGAATTTATGCACTGATCAAATTACTGTTCCAACGAATGTTAATCCGAACATTAACATATTTGAAAATTTTGCCCAATTATTGAGATTTCCACAAATTCACGCAATTATTTCATTTCTGCGTTTTCGTGGTGGAAGCACTCCTTAAATTATGTATTTTTTTTGTTGCAAAATTGTTGTTTAATACTTCTTCTGGTACGTTATGAAAGTAGGTGAGGACCAGAGAAAGACTGACCTTTAAAACTTGTTAATTTTCAAGCCTTCAAATGTTCAAGCTTTCAATTTATAAGTTAATAAGTTACTAATATTTATACACTTAATAATATTAAAATTGTTTATACATTTAAATAATATTTATACATTTATAAGTTTCTAAATTCTCAAACTTCCAAGTTTATAAATACTTGATATGAGGTGTTTCCACTATCAGCGGAGTTATATTCTTCATTAGAGACAAAATGTTGCTCCCGACACCTCATGTATCATATTATCATGATCACGTTACATATGTGTTTAGACGTACGCTATCAAAATGTACTATCTAATACAAGTATACGATGCTGAATAGCTCGACGTCACAGATATGACTCTTGTCAGCGAAAGTAGGGTTCCACCCTAGACAGAAGCTCTATTTACGTCAATGAACAAACTAAAAACATTAAATACAAAACTGCGCGATTCCCCCATCATATCCTCGTTACGCCAATTACGTAACGTCATTAATCTCCAGAAACTGAGCAAAAAAGTGGGAAATCTTGACGTCTCTAGAGCATATCTGAAGTCGGTCAGAAATCCTCGGACGAAACGAGCGTGACTCGTTGCAAAGCTCGATGTCGAAAGAGGATCAAGCGATAAACGGTGTGCTCGGAGCCGGCTCAGAGTGTCGTAAGAATGTCCGATGACGTGGTCCACCACGTTGGCTGTGCCGTCGTCGCGTATCCCATGATCCCCTTGACGGAAACTGCCCATTAGCCGACCAATGATGATGCCAACGGACACCCAGGTCAACTCGGCGCAGCGGTACCGAGCAGAGGCCGGCACCGACGATAGCTTTCGCCTCTGGACTTCTCCGTAGAAGCATCATACGCACTCTTTCCTTCTAATTCGTTACTTTCTTCGATTAACTTTGAAACCGTCCGAGACACGTAGAGAGAGGGTGTTCATTCGGGACGTTGAATTTTCCAGCTGTCGAATTACATTTCGCGTTTCATCCGTGTCGAAAAGTCCGGAACTTTCGCGGCTACGAGACATTTAATTGTCTCTCGTTCGTGGAGCGTGAAAGCCAACTTGTCGCTTCAGCGTTGTTCTGACGGCTTCAGAGAATTGGCGATGCGATCCGCGCGGATGCTGCACCGGCGATTAACGCGTACGTGCTGGGAATACTCGAGACGAACGGAAAGGTAGGTCCTGTTTCGAGAAGCATGGAAGTCTTCGTTAGATGGTTGCCGGCGGTGATCTCGCCTAGACTATGAAGCGTCGAGTGACCGGGATTCCTACGAAGTGAACAGTTTCTTGTGCGACGGTGTTGTAATTTGTGTCGTCGAATAGATTCACGGAAAAGTGTGTCGTGGTCCCCTGCGCTCGCAATGAACCCCTGTGCTTCGATTAATTTAGCCAACCGCTAAGTTTCTTGATACGCAGTGACATCAATAAGAGATGACCAGTGATTACGCGAACTTGCGGCCCGGTTTCGTCTTGCAGTTTCGCAGCAATTTCGTGACGGAAAAAGAAAACGACCACGTGAGATACATGGATCGGTACGTTCTCCCTTTTTACCAATCCAGCTTTTTTTCGTGAAAGGTCACTTTTTCTTGGTACTCCCAATTAAAAGTTGACGCGAGTAGATTAGTCTCGTTCGTAACAAGTATAACAGATTTATCTCGTTTTTAAGAAAAGTTTATTGGTACGTTTTAACTGAGATGGTCTTTTTATAAACGTACAGAAATGTCTTTTGTAAGGAATCCATGGGAATAATGTATTTGAATAACAAATGTGTTCTCTGAGGGAGCTGTACGTTTATTACCCAGGAAAAAGGATAATAAAATTGCGGTATTCAAAACGTTACAAACTTTCCGGACCTGGTGTTCGAAGTAAAATGAAAAAATAACAGCGAAATAATGAACGTGTTTAACTGCTTTATTACTTCCACTGTGAAAATAACATTCGACAGATAATTTTGATTTATTAAATAAAATAACAGTTCGTAGAGAAAATTAGAATTGTTTCGGGTAGACAAATATTTATATATTATTCAAATATGAAGTGCTCAATTTTTCAGAACTTTAGTTCAGAACAACGGTTGAAACAATAAATTATATAAAACATACAAAACATATAAAATATGTGAGACATATAAAACATATATAACATACAAAACATATGAAACATATGAAACATATAAAACATATAAGACATATAAGACATGTAAAACATATAAAACATACAAAACATACAAAACATATGAAACATATAAAACATATAAGACATGTAAGACATGTAAGACATGTAGGACATATAAAACATATGAAACATATAAAATATATAAAATATATAAAAGTATATAAAACATATAAATCATATAGAACAGGTAGAACATATAAAACATATGAACCATATATTTGTATGATTAAATATTTGCTGATTGCATATGAGGGTGTTTTGAGTTAATCCTTATACCTTGACAATCTGTACAAAATTATTTATAATACATACCTTAAAACAGTCTAATAAAATGATAATCTTCGCAGTTAATTAAGAAAATTGTAAATAAATGAAAAAAGTTAAATAACATATGTATAATCTAAAATCTATGTTTCTGAATTGAACACCTCAATATCGTAGTGTACGCAGTTTTCGAATTTAAATAAAAAATTACGTGAGTAATATCATATAAAATACGCGATCGTCAAAGTGTGAATAGCGGAAGATATCTTTAAAATTTTTTTCCGCCGACAGAAGTATCATTTCACCCATCACATGAGTACGTCTAAAACACTTCACTACGTGTACGCACCTGAGACTAAAATTTCCGCCTTTTTAAACGTCATACGTCTGTCCCGTTCAAAAATTCGTTTGCTCCTGCAAGGTATACATATATTTGACGGTAAAAAATATACGACTGGCTCGTAAAATACAGCGAGGGATGAAAACGACAGCGTGGCTGCTCGACTGTCGAGGGTGAAAAGTCCAAGGACGAGAGTTCCTCTACGCTTTTTGGAGTATTATCGCATTAACTATACAGGGAGATCCCAAATGGAAGAAGTCTAATTTCAGACCCAAGTGTAAAATACGATCTTGGAAGGAGGTTACGTGTAAATTTACATTTGGAAGTATTCTTTTTCGAGCATCATTTCGCACTCTTCGACGTTTCTCGGATACCGTGACACTCTCGATCAGCCCTGGGTATATTTCAAGTACGGACTATTGGAAATAAGTTACGAAATGATTTGTTTAAACATTTCACAATTTATCTTATTAAATAGTATTTCTACTAAATTCTGTACTATTTTGAACTAACATGGTCATACAAAATTTATTACGTTGTAAGTTCATCGATGAAGTTTTAACAAACTTTCTTTATAAGACCTGCCAGTTCTCCATCTATCGAACAGTAGCATCGTATTCGATCTCCAACAAGCTTAAAATCATCCAGAACCGGAAATGTAAGTTTTATTTCAAGCACGATTTGTTCCGACACATTTGATCGATAGCATCTCGCATATTTGTGTTTACCAAAACAATGGCGCGACGTAAATAAATGACCCTAGATCGAATCGAGTCGAGAACGCTGGCGAGAAAATGCAAGGTGCATAAATTTCCCACCAACAATGCTAGCCCGTTATTTCCTATTCAGATTCGTGAACGATCGAATCGTTAATCCAAACTTACGTGTAGTTCGACGAATATTATCTTCGACTAAGGATCTTTAGTTTCGTGTTAAATATTTAATATGAACGTTATAGTAAAATAAAATAGAATCGAATTTTACTCTACTTCTCCCGTTTAGTAACGTGCAAAAACTGAACATGTGAAAAACTAAATGAATTTTGATTTATCTCACGGGATACTAGACCCTTTATGGATGAATTTAAATCCTTTGAACAAATAGTCTGTTCGTGAACAAAACCTATAAATAAGGATTTGTTGCTCGATACGGATGATCCTAAAACATGTTTCATTGTATAACCATTAAACTTTGGCTTTACGATTTTTGTTATAAAATTGACAATGAGTAGTAGCTACACGGAACTTGGCTACTTGTTGCCTGAAGCACAACGCAGAAAATACACGGTTCAGTTCTTCCCATTTCCATGCATTATATATGTTAGTTGATATTTATGCAAATACGGACTTCTGATATTACACATGCTTTGCATGTTTTGCATAAATTGCAGATAAAAAGATGATATATTTTATTTACGTCAAGTAAATAAAACATACTTGATTGCAGTATATTCGTGGACAGTATCTCTTTAACGTAATATTATTTAAAAAATTATAAAAAGAAAAAGATAACCTAGTACTCTTCGCAAGTGAAGATAAAGTCAATCACGTTCGTTTCGTAATAACATTTTGAGGAAAGTAAATCATGTTATTGACATAAAATTGTTTGATACTTACACGCAATTAACAGTCTGTACAGTATATACGTCAATCACAAGCAAAAGGGACAAACGATGCTATGCAGCAATCAAGCCGCGTGTACATCAATGTTCTTGTAAAAGTTTTTCATCGTTCGACGTTCATTAATGGAATTTCTCCTCTGCGAGTTAATTACTACCACGCGTAATTAGAAAAAGCTGCTCGTTTATCTGTGTGACGGCCATATTTAATTAAAGGAACGAGGGCATTCTCTGGAGCTGCATTTCGAGGAAAGTAATGGTTCATCGAGTTATAATTGCAATAATTGGAATTACTAGACACAGATTAAATCTTCCGATCTAAATTGCAATTTCGACCGCTTGAATTATGTGGTTCAGAATTATAGAGATTAACAAGTCACAGTCATCATTTGAGCGATTGTGTATCAATAGAACGTTATTCATCAAGTCCAATTTAGGCTTCAATAATTGGGACACCTAAATCCTATAAGTTAATGTCGGAACTATATCAGTTCCGATATCACATTTAATCCCAATCGAAATTAACGTTTTGATCATGCATAATAGTAATTTTGATACTTGGCCTTTTACGCCCCGGCTCTCTCTATTATCTATTATTTACTGCATAATTATTAGAATTTAATAATTGATCATTTACCACAGAAATTGCTGAATGTAAACGAATCAGTTTCGATACAAAATGGCTGATATAATAGCAGTCACAAATCCAACGAAATACGAACAATATGTAGTTATTATTAGTTAATAACTGTAGCATTGATCATTGATAGCAATCATACGGCTACCGTCGAAGATGCATTTAATACTCTGACAAACACTAAACCTACTATTTCTAAATTTCCAAATGACCAGATTACTGATTAACTAAGTTCCTAAATTACCACATTGTCAAATGACCAAATTTCAATATTTCTTTTGTAAGTTTAAAAATTGGAGACCTCCGTAGACCTCCATCACTGAAGGGTCTCCGCCAGACAATTGATCTGTCAATCACACATCATCCACACGAATAATAGCTACAAATCAAACTTTATAACACAAATTTCCGACAGCACCAAATCCCCGGAAGCTAACAAAGCTTTCATTCGTTTTTCAGGCTCGGTGTACCGGCGCACCGCGGAAGAGCGAACAATGGGTATGAGAAGAGCAGAGGCTAAGTAGCAGGCTGCAGGTACAGGAACAGTAAAGGCGAAACAGGAAGTGTGTGTGTGCCGATTGAAAGAAGGACAAGAAGAGCAGAGGAGAGAGCAGGATAAAAATCGACAAGGAGAAACGGTAAAGACCGAGTTTTAGCTTCGAGGGAAGAAAAATCCAGAGAAAAGACAGCAGGTCGAGGAAAAGATGAAGGAACAGAGCTTATGGACGTTGATTTGCATGTTGTATCTCGTAATGGGTCTGAGCTTTGCACAAACATCGCAGCTCTGCCCGTCGCACGGTGAGATCTCGCCTTGTTCCTGCACCCTGAAAACATCCGGCCTTGACATCGTATGCGAGTACACCAATCTGACTGACATCTCCAAGGTTATGAGCTCGTTGAAGGGAAGAACTAACACGGTGATCTTCTATCTGAAGCTCAGGCATAACAGCCTGCCGAAATTGCAACCTTTTGTCTTTCTTGGCCTCGATATTCGTCATCTAACTATTCTCAACAGCAGCTTGGCGAAACTCGAGGAATCTTCCCTGAGTTCTATCGGTGAGCTCTTTACGTTCAGCGTTTTTACACAGATTTTATCTCGTTGCACACATCGTTTTGTCATAGGTTTTGCTGCTGTGATTCGCGTTTACATTTATTAAACTCTTGTCATATTTCGTGAAATTTCTGATGAAATTGCTTATCGTATTGACAGATGTAAATTTGCAATTTGTATACATAGCGCAAAAATGAGAATTTAATGTAAACAGATTTTCGTTTGAAATTAACTGTTCAATCGTGGTACCAATAATTTCATGGATTGTAACTTCCATGGTCAGGTTACTTGCATGGTTGTTTTTCAGTCTAATAAGAAGTGCTTTCTAATACGATGATCGTTTTGTTTCACAGGAACTGGCCTGACGCAGCTCGATCTATCACACAATGCTCTACTCTCAGTACCATCGATCGCGTTGAAAGATCTTCAGCATTTACTTATCTTAAATTTGAACTGGAACAAGATCAAAGCGATTCATAAGAAAGCTTTCGAGGGGCTGGACACTCTTGAAATCCTTTCCTTATACAAAAATGAGATTTCCACTATTGAAGAGGATGCCTTTAAAGGATTACATAAGTGAGTTCGCCTTTGATGCTGTAAAATTATATTTCAATAATAATGTGATACAGATAAAGAAAGTGACACGTTACAGTAAACGTTCATTGTAAAATATAACATAGAATTTTAAAGTAGTTATTTTTAAACGATTTAATATTAGATATGTATAAATTTTTGAATTGCAGTCGAAAATTAAGGAGACTAAATCTTGGAGGAAACGAGTTGACAAAGGTACCGACGCAAGCGTTACGCACTCTGGACATGCTGAAGAAGCTGGAGATGCAGGAGAATAGAATCACATCCATTCAAGAGGGTGATTTCGAGGGTACGTCTACCTTCATTTCGATTTTCCATAGAACCCCGTGTGTTAAAACCTCTGTTCGATATAACGACCGTTCGAGGTCTTCAGTTCTTTTCATAGATTATTGGGTTACCCAGAATGTCCGCGTCGTTTCTAGATTATGTCCACCACCATCGGGCAAGTGGGGCATTTGCTCCGAGCTTCATATTTGGGAGATCTTGAACTTCACAATGTTCGAATGATTTTTGTAGAAATGTCTGAATTTGCAAATTTCCAAGATTAGACACTTGTAAATTTTCTAATTTACAAATATTCGATCTATGAAGTTCTCAAGTTTCCAAATTTAGAGATTTATAAAGTTACAAGTTTGAGACAGAATTTGTCATAAAAGGTGATGAGTAATTTTATAAAAAATAAAAGATGTAATTTTAATATTACAGCCATGTGCGTGCAACGTCCACCTTTCGCTGTAAGGTCACAGGAAGGATGCATTTATTCTTAGACATTAATAAACCGATCTCGAACAAAGCGACGTGCAAAAATAATCTTCCAGTAAAAACAATTAAAGTTGTAGAAAGAATCGATTTCATAACGAGGAAATGCTTGTGCCTTTTCAGGTCTGAAGAGTCTGGATTCGTTAGGGTTGGGTCACAATCAGCTTCGCGAGGTTCCCGCTCGCGTGTTCGCTCACTTGACGCAATTAAACTCTTTAGAGTTAGACGGAAATCAAATTACCCACGTGGATCCGGATGCGTTCATCGGTCTCGAGGGTAAGCTAAATATTGATCTCGTACAATTCCTTCGAAAAATCAACTTGATGCTGGGACAATACCTCTGATCCGAAAATACTTTTCATATAACCGACCATCGATTTTCCATTTAAAAGAATTTTCTGACATGTAACGTATGAATAAGATCTAATGTAAAGTTTCTAATATTTACTTTATTTTCAATTTTTAATTTCTAATAAAATGGACTTTATATTTTACTGAATACATCGTACTTTACAATTAATACTTACACTCAGTTGACAAGTAATTATCAAAATTGTCATGTTATATGTCATATGTCAATTGTATTTCAAAAGTTCCTGTATGGCGTGCATATGTACGCTCTATTTATTTGCAACAAAGAAGCAGATATTCCATAATTTCATAATTTATAATAATTCAGATAAATTCTATTACAGAGAACCTGCAATATTTACGGCTGGGGGATAATAATTTGCATTCGGTACCGAGTGACGCGTTACGACGTCTCCATCGGTTACGACATCTTGATTTAAGAGCCAATAACATTACCGTGCTCCCGGAGGACGCTTTCACCGGATACGGAGATTCCATTACGTTTCTGAATCTTCAGAAGAACCTGTAATTTTCTCTTTGATTCTGTCGATGTTCTATTAATTTTGCGTTTGACATGTTTATATCTTACATCCATCTTGCCTGTTCAGGATCAAGGTGTTACTGCCGTTGGTCTTCGAGAACCTGAACTCTTTGGAAACGTTGAATCTGCAGAACAATAAGCTGACGCAAATACCGGAAGAGGTGGTTGAAAATATCGTCGACACCCTTCGAGACATTGACATCACAGGTAAATTCGTTACTTTCTTGTAGAAAAATCTCTGTAATATAATTTTGCTTCATTAACCTTTTATAGATTTGATAAATTGTCCAATATAGATATTAAGAAATTTTAATCTTAGTTATGTAGATTATTTCCATTCAGATAACATTTTCGAATGAAATTTATATATATATTTGGATGGATTTGTATATATTTATATTTGAGAGTCGAGATGTCTTATTCAAGACACATAAAGTTCATTGATAGATCTCGGTATTTCTGTAGCTGCCACAAGTTTACCTTTTACAGTACTCTGATTCCATTAATTTCAAACTAATGGAGTGCTAAAGTTTTCATGCTATCGATAGTTACTTTTACAACTGAAATTGAAAATCAATTTTCTTCTATTAAGTACATAACTAAATTGAATTTCCAATAGTCAATCAATGAAGTTAAGTAGAGACGACGTCATTATTTCAAAGCTTTTCAAATTCCAATTAAAGTTAAAGTCCTTTCGACCTACAAATGGACATATTTAACGAGAGAACGTGCAGATTGCGAAATTCTATTCTTCGATAAGTATCAAATTATCCGAAATTGCACCGCGATAAAAATTTGAAATTATTTTAAATTGTTCAGTGTGGGATCATGTTTTAATTATTCAAAACATATCTATTATGGTAATTTTATATGAAACAAAGCAAATATCGAGTAACTATATGAAGTGTATGTAGACCCCCTTATATTTCTACTATTTATATTATTGATTAAATAGCTGAAAATTTTAAGTTTTTGAATTTGTCGATTTGTAGATTGATTTCTAAATTTCCAAATCTTCAAATTTTCATAATTTCGAGATTAATTTCCAAATCTCCTGAAATTCTCACATTTAAAAATTCGTAATTTTCCAGCTCCCACAGTTAAAAAATTAGCAAATTCCTAAATTTTCCTGATTTCACATATTCGTAAATTTTTTAAGTCTCAAATCTGCAAGTACCGGTCGTTTGCCTTCACCAGTGACAATATACGTCTGCTGTATTTACGAAACAAAATAACTTTTTAACGAATGCCAATTTAAAATTGAAATTTCTTACTATGAAATATTATTTATTTTTCTTTGGACAGACAATCCTTTAATCTGCGACTGCGAGCTGCGATGGTACTCAGTCTGGCTGGGCAATCTACGGAACAAGGACGACGAAAGAATAGCCAGGAAACGAACAGTGTGCATGATGGCCAACGAGCATCGGGAGTATTCCGTTCAAAATCTACCTTTGGAGAGAATGGGCTGCGTCGGGAAGAACGCTGGACGAACTTCATCAGCTGGCAGTGGCCGCATTTACATCGACGCGATGTTACAACTGCTAGCTGTCGCCGTTATGCTTTAATCGCATTCAGTTCAGTCACACGACCCTCGACGATCTCAGTCTTCTCCTCTGATGCGAATCCATTTGTCTGATCAAAGAACGCGAGAACCCGTGCTACCGGCGTTACAAATCCTAGGCTCTCTTCGTCGAACGTCGCTTGTTAAGTGAATTGATCATCGCATCGAGCAATCGTGCCACGATCGCGGAGACGTGACACGATTCTACGATTACCTGTAAAATTTTGTTGAACTTCCTCGTCGGAGTTTTCATCGGGAAAGACCTAGTCGATTGTCTAGGATAAACCTCGAATATTACACTGACGTTATAGAAACGAAACGGGAATTGAGACTTGATAATTAATTACAAATTATTTGGTAGGAAGAGTTGAGTCATATGAACGTAGAACTAGATTTAGCTTTTGCTTGAAAAAAAAGCGGGCTGTGGTAACATATGTGATGTATACTCGAGTGTAAGCTTGAAAGTTTAACATCTGCAAATTTCTGAGGTTGCAGATTTTCAAATTGCTAAATCCCTAATTCAGACTCGAAACTCGTAAATCTCCACATTCCCAAGTGTTTAAATTCATACAATCAAAATAATGATCCTTTTATGTGCCGCCATTTTTCCTAGAGAAGCTTATACTTATCGTACAAGGTGAATTAACTCTTCTTCATTCACTCTTTGTTACAGTCTCGAGGGGAAATACTTCTCGGTTGAAAAATAACTCGGTTAACTGGTTAATCCGTCAAATTGACGGTGTTACTTTTATGACGATAATTTTATACTATAGTCAGATGGATTGAAAGCAAACAGCAATCGACTAGAGTCTCGATTACTAGTAGAATGTTCGATAATTAACAGTGAGAACCATATTTAGTGAATCATGGCTGCAATAGGTGCGTTGTGATCGACGAAGAGACGGAGAACTAAGGTCAAAGGATAACGATGACAAGAGGGAATCTCGATCGAGACGTGCGATGAAAGGGTGAATAGAAGGCACCACGACATCACGATAATTATCACGCGAGCCTTTTTTCACCGAACGTTACATATCAAGATCGTTGCCAAGTATTTTCTGGATGTTACACTCGCGACAACGCGAGACGCGTAGACATAACTCGATAGAGAATTCGAATGTCTGTAGTTTTAGTCGTCATTCTATTGGTCCACGGACATTCATCTTAATACATATCAACATGCGCTCCCGAAACGTTGGGACAAGTTATCGATAATTTCTCGATGTTAAGTTTCGTACGTCACAATCTATCGTAGTTCACGGTTTCGAACGTACAATCTACGTTATAGATCATCGCGTTGTAGAAAGTTACGGAATTAATCGATATGCAAATGATTTGATTTAATACGAAGATTTTATCTGGAGAAGTAAAAGAAAAATTCGATGGAAGCAAATCGATCATACTCTTTAAGCCCGCAGTCTTCATCGGTAAATAGATCTTGAGATGATTCCGGTTGCTTAACTCCATTCACAAAGGACCGACCGGTCGAAATGAAATAACGACTGCTGATGAAACGTAATGTACTCAACAGGAAACCGACACTTGTCAATTCCATTCAAATGGCTTAGTCGCTTCTGTTTTGTAGCTTTACTGCTCTCTTAGGACAGGAACGCTTACACGCACACGAGAAAATTACACCGCCGTCTTTCAGCGTATGTAACCCGCGACGAAGACGGTGATCAACAACGTACGTCGCAGTAACGCTTTTGCAACCGTATCGTTTTAACGACATAGATTTAGTTTATTTTTAACCCTCTTATTTTTTTTCTTATTCGTTTCGATGACGCACAGATTGTGACGTGCGAACAACGGCTGCTTGTATTTTGGAGTTGCGAAACGTGTTCGAAGTTCGTTTAGAACGGCCGACGTCAAAGAAGTCTGCAATATTTTTCGATGAACATGAGAAATTAGGTTATTAACACGAAACGAAGAAAGTATGAGGACAAATCCTGTACACGTAATGTTATATTATCAAGTATAATTAGATGTATGCTATATCGTAGAAACGAGTCGAATGGGCACAGTAGAACCTTCGCTATTCGAATCCCTTAAAAATCACGGATTTGATGATCAAAATTTCAGTTATTACTCATTGGAATAAATGAGAAATTCTTCGATATTATACAGAGTGTCTAACTAGTGTAACTGATAGAGTTGACTCGACGTAAAAAGAATAAGTTAATGATATAAAATATGATATTTACATATGCAATTTCGTATTCGAAATTACATTTAAAGATTCTTTAAACTATTTGTAAAAAAATTTGCTTAGCAAAGGAGTGATATTGTCAATTTTCTCATTAATTCAACACTTGGATGTTGTGAATTAATAAGTGTATTAATACTATTTGAATGTATTCCCATTGTCTTCATAACATTGCTGAAATTATGATAAGTATGTGCAGTAACAATATTACAAAGAATACTTACTAAACGTACAGGTGAAATCAACAATCAAATTGATTAATTTATAGCAAATATTCAATATTGTGGGAATATGTGATAAATAAATTTTCTTACAAATACCTCAAAAAATATTCAAATGCAATTCCGAAAACGAAACTGTATATGAAAAAATTTCGTTTTATAGTCTTAACTCATTCTTACACGTACAATCACCTTTTTGTCAAGTTTTACTGACACTCAAAATTTTTAAGTGATTTATAATTTCACAATATTACGATGCCGAAGAAAATATATTTTTATTAACATCCGAATGGCAGAAGATTTGGATACCAAAGGTTTTACTGCACTCGCTCGAAAACGCTGAATAAAAAACATCCATATCGTCGAACACCTTTCGTAGACTGTATATCGCGCGAAAGAATATTATTGAAGATACGTTCACAGAACGTAGTGGTTATAAAAGCATTTACGTGGAAAGTAAATTGTGTTTTACAATTGAATAGATAGGTAAGAGAGTACTAAGGTTTAAGCTATATTAATGGTACGAATAACGTTGCATATCGAAATTAGATTAATACAACTGATACGTTGTAACGCGAACCGCCATTCCAATAAAAATCGAAGAACGAGTTTGAAAAACATCTACTACGCGATTATAAATAAAATGATAGTAAATGAAATAGTTGCATGACGGTAACTATTGCAACCAAAAAAAAGAAGCTAATTTAGAATTCAATGAAGTTTGATCACTTGTTCAATTTCTTTCTGTTTCTTAAAAAAGATTACACGCGAAAAGAACAGAAATTAAGAAGCAAAAAAAAAAGAATAAAAATACTCTACTTCGATTAAGGGATAAGGCTTCGTGTTGATATCACACAATACACACATATCATTTATACGCCCAAGTTTTACCTGTAAGATAATGGTTAATTATAGCGATTTAAGACTTCATTGATATAATCTTTAAAGATCGTATACATATCGTGAACGTATGAGATTTAAGAGAATTTATTTGTTACTATATATATATATATATAATATATATGTACGTTACGTATAATATATACACATTATTACGATCATCAAAGATATATTATATACCTATATATTATATATATACATGTACACATTGGATGTTTTTTCTAAGAAGTTTCATCGATATAAAAATATGAGGTTACAGTTTGCACCCTGTCGCTTCAAGCGAATAATTCGATTATTATCGATCTGTTTATTCTTATTATTCGTCACGTATTAATAATAACTATGTTATCCGATAATTTCGTGTCTCAACGTCCGATAATTTGAACTCTAAAATTCTGCTTAAATTGAAACGATACGCCCAGTGGAATTCTCTGCAGGCCCTACATATAGCTTAGGATACGCAGCCGGCATATCGATAATATTTCATACGTTTGTTTCCGTATCGATTTTCTCTATGACGAATATTCGCTCGAACGGCAGGATGCGAACGGACGTAAGTTAACGAAAAAATATCAGTAGATGCAGAAACGAAGAATAGTGACGTTAGAATAGATGCACATATACTCAGTGAGGCAGGAGTTTAGATCCCATGATTAAAGACTGAATCAAAGGGTGAAGGAAAATAGAACTGTGTACAAACGATCTACTGCAATTATTCGCTCTAAATATTTAATATTAATCTACTCAATTAGCTATTATTTCATCGTCACCGATATTTTATTAATTTACAGCTATACAAATCCACACTTTCTTCCGATCACGTACAATTTAAACTTCCTTTATTTGGTTACAAGCAAATGTAGAAGTAAATATCTCACATATTTGTCCATCTTTAGGGAAGAGATTTGTTTTCGGTAGGTTTTTCTAGAGTCCTACAACATTCCTAGGGTTCAACAGCGTTCTAGGATTCTCTCAAGAATCTAGTATTCTTTTAGAGTTCCTAGAATTCCCTAAAGTTCTGTGTAGGGTTCTTCTAGGATTTGCCTAGGGTTCTGTCGGGGTTCTCCTAGGATTCTCTTAGAATCCTCTTCCAGTTCTTCTAGGGTATTTCTAGAATAGGGTGTTGTAGGATTCTGCTAAACTCTACGATTCTCCTGAAGTTCTCTAGGCTATCCCTAGGGTATCCTAGAACCCTCTCAATATTGATTAGTGATTCCTTTACAGTATTCTACACTTATTCTCAACCAAAAGAAACCACGTGGCACCCAAATGCACAGTGCCAAGCATGTCAGCCTTCCCTAGGGAAAAAGACGGTAGAAGTGTCTGTACACTAGGTAAATTACTAAACAAGTGACTAGACTTGCAGATACTCAACAGCGTTAAAAGATATCCTTTTACTCCTAGATACTAGATCGAACTAAAAACCGATAAACGCTTATGACAAAACGACAACCATCTTGCAATGATCGTATAACAAATTTTATCACCATACCGTTCATACAGCCGTCACTTTCCTCATTTTTAAATTTAGCAGTGAAAATAATTTGATCATTCGACTTAATAAACATAAGAAGCAATGATGAGCAAAATAAAAATACATTGCGACTATGAATAAGGCTTTCAGTTATGCAAGAAAACAAAAAACATGATCGTAGGATGTATCCAAGCAAATATGTTTGAAGGAGTATTTGATAGTTCACCTCAAAATAACTACTGGATAAAACTGAACAATAGCAGTGCAGTAAAACATTTAATAGTAAAAATGAGAAATGCTGCGAAATAAAGTCGATTACATACTCCGTACAAATGCAGACGTGTATGTCTGAATATTAAATGAAGGTCCCTCTGATCGGCTTTTTTCCTAAGGAAGGCTAAAATGCTTGATCGTGAACCATCACACGCTTTCGCTAATCCGTAGAAGAAACAAACTAACGCGGGACTCCTGACTCACGTAGTGAAACATATCCCTTACTTAGGTGATTCATAGAACGATGAAACAACGGGTTAGTCGTATCGAGACACCCAAAGAACCATGTCGAGACATATCTCTGATGGCCGTAGCTTTTTGTCTCGTCGGCTGCGTCGTTATTATTACTAATTATTATAAACGGTATTTTTGTACAGTGTCTTACAGTGGTCGAGTCGTTGCAGGCGCAGCCGATGAGCCGTTCACGGCGTAGCCATATATACATATATAGAAATATATACATTATACATAGATTTATTTCGATCATAGCGCGTAATACTCTGGGAACGTTTCTTCGGCGAATATGAAAACCTCGTAAGCGACAAAATCCTGCTAAGAAACGCGCAAGAGAAGAAAAAATCGAGAAGAATCTGTCGAGTGAACGAGAACAACCACGGAGCTTTACTCTGCCTGTCTCTCTGTTTCTGAACTTGTACGTCTTCACTCATATGTATCTCGGTGCTCTCTTATGTACTGTCCGCTTCGTTAACTGTTGAGGACTCGTTTGGACATTTCACTCTTTACGAATTAGCGTATACGCCGGTGTAACAACACACGTCTAATGTACACTCGAGGTACACGCAAGCATATATGAATATATATATACGTACAAATAATTTTAACGAAGAATAGAATCACGTACGAATACATTACTACCCATGTACCTATATGTTATCTTCTCTTTAACTAACTTTTAAGTGATTAATCTGCATAAAAGATACAAAGTCCGTACGAAGTATAAATATGAGGATGAAGGTAAATATTGGTCCACGTATATAAATTATACATACACACACCATGAAGACGAGCTATGTGTGGGGAAATACATACATGGCGCACACGTACACATACGCAACAAAAATTCCATGCCTAAAATGACATATCGGTGTTGCAACGTATATGATATAAATATAAATATTATGTAAAACACAAATATACATAAAGTTTGTCTGTATATGTCTATAAATATTGTTACATATATACATATATATATATACATATATATATATGAATGGTCATTATAATGATAATTATTACGTGATATGTATTATGAAACGTCTTTTTTCTCGCGATACGGGCATCTATTCAGATTCTAATGTCTATATGTCATTGTTTATTATATCGTTAACGATTAACGTGTATATGTGAAACTTTCAGAACAAATAAAAAGTACCTAAGCATACGATTGTAGTAATTTCCATACCTTTCTGTCGTGAGCTTTCAGAAATCTGGGAACCTGAGAATTTTTCAATTTCCGGCATTTTAAAACAGAATTTGTACGAATATTATCGCAAGATTATATAATAATATTCGTAGTCATTTCAAAATATAACAATATATAAATCACACGACTCAATCGTTGACTTGCACTACTGAACCTTACCGTCAACGCATCTGAGAAATTGAGTTTAATTTCATTGCAGTAAAAAATTGCACTATGAACACTGAAGTAATGAAAGAAAATCTTATTAGGTTCATCTACTTATAAAATTTTAATTAACGTAAAGTATTTGACTATATTAAAATCTTTATTGATAAATCTTACAATATCCTTTATTCAGCGAGATATTAACATTTTGCATTATTTACATTTTCATTTTGCACAATAATTGTAATTAGAACAAGTTTCTATCACATAATCTGATCATAATCATTTCATCGATCATTCATTATACAATTATTAATTTTTCATTTTCTATTGCTATTTTAATTACATTAACCATTTTAATGTACCCATGTGTTGCAACAATGCAGTATCTTTTCAAATATCCCTAAAATACTTTAACAATTTTTATGCTTAACAATTGTTAACAATTTTCAAAATATTCTATGTTAGATCAAGCAGGTATACATCAAACTTTATAATTAATTTTTAATTAGTATATAACTCAGTCTTTGAAAAGTTCATTAAACGGCTGGTACAGTTTTAACGAACATATTTCGTTGATTTTTCTCGTACAATTTCTTTTTCTTAATTACTGGATTATTTTTGTATTGTTAAACGAGTAGTGAAAATATTTCCGTGTACACTTTTACACAAACATACGTAGTACCTTTTACTCCATTAACAAGCTAATATTTTATATCTTTCAACGATTTCATAATTTCTCCCGAATTTTATATCCAATGACTTTTGAACAGTATTTCTTTCCTCTTCATTTCTTCCGTTTCTACCCAATCATTTTATCTTTCTCATTCACACTCATCTTTTCATTTACTTCCTCGCTCTTTATAATCGTTGACTCCGTCAATTTTTGCATCTCCTGCCCGCTTTCTTTACCGGGTTTTCCGTATTTGTTCCACGGTTGTTCCTTTGACGTTCCGAACAGTAAATACACAATGGTCCCAACTAGTGAATTTACGGTTGCTATGATGAAAACTATACGCCATTGTGATATTGTTTGCTGAAAATGAAACAATAATCAATTAATTGATATAATCAAGAATAACATACTATCTAGAAATGAGACATTCTCAAACATCTAATATCATTTTGGTATTTTTTAACACATGTGAATAATCTTACAGTAGAATGCGTTAGGAGGTTACACAAAATGGCGGATTTTAGAAAATCCAGAAAATCTGACGTAACTTTATGGTACAAATTATGCGAACGTTTCACCACTATTCATCGCTAAATATTAGGATAGAGATATACAAGTTGAAAATACCTAATCAATAACCAATTTCAGTATGCGTATACAGTATGCATATACCAAGTTTGTTGTTTGTTACTCACATTATTGTTTGTCAAAATTCCAACAACAGCCGGCGAAATAAATCCACTCCATATCACAATCATTCCACATAACCCAAGCAGGATACTAGCATAATTCGGGCTGAGATCTACGAAATTTGCGAAGGTGGCAGCGGAAACTGCGCCTGTTACAGTGATTCCCGCCATCATGAAGATCACAGCGAGCGTCGGTTCACATCCGCTGAATCCTAACAGCAGAATGAACATCCCTTGCAGACCGATGGACACAAAGGTCGCCAGTTTTCTGACATTCGTCAAGCTCATTCTTTTGGTACGTATCAGCCAGTCGCTCATGACAGAGAAATAGTAAGAGAAAATCATTCTCAGCAGATGTGGTACTCCGGAGATTACACCAGTCTACAAACAAAAATTGAATATTACAAAATATGTCGTATACTTTATGAAATTGCCAATCGCATTAAACGACGTACACATTTACTTCTAAATTGAAAATAAAATAAAAATAAAAGTAAAAAAATGTAAGGTGAAAAGAAATAAACCGTGAACTTGTAAGAAAATACTCCCTCGTCAACTTTGATGATTTTCAAATATTTTATAAAATTTTATATTCGAGCAACTTTTTCTTTTTTTAAAAATGTCGTAGTAAATGTTAGATGAGATTTGTTAAATTCGTTACAAAATCAAGTTTCATTTACCGCATTGATGTTCCATCCGTGAATGAAATTGAAGTAAGTCGGTGTTTGCGTCATCAAAGTTAAGAAACCCCATCCGCTACCCCAATGTGCAATAATGGTGAGCCAAACAGGACCTGATGTTAATATGTTTTTCCATGGTATCTCAGTTTTCCCTTCTTCGACCGAATCGCCAAGATTATCCACAATGTATTTTCTTTCTTCGTCGGTTATTCGGGGATGTTGCTGGGGTGAATCGTACACCAAACACAACCAGAAACCGTACCTTTGAGATTAATTTTGGTATATTAGCGAACGAGCACATTTTTTGAAATTATTCTGAAATTATACATTTTCGAATTTTATGAAAGTCTGCTGATTTTAAATTGAAGATTTTATTTCGCGGTGCAAAATATTATCTTTAAAAATTAGAGGGCTTATTAAAATTTCTAAATCTTCGAAATTAATAAACGTTTATGCAAATATATTAATATCTGCAAGTAATAAGTAAGTTATTGTTCTTTGATATATTAATAGTTATTAAATAGATAGTTAATATATTTTATATTTCATAACCTAGTGAATTTTGTTGAAAGATGTTGAATAGTTACAAAATAAGTGTATTGAAATTTACGTGTAACTAATCTACAAAACTTTGTAGATCTCAATTAGGTATCTATAAGCTTTATCTTAGAAGCAGTTTAAAAGCAGAGAAGTATTTTGTAAATTAGCAATCGTACTTGTAAATGACCTAGTGCATTAAAATTTGTGTATAGCTCCGAATTATTGTATTTATTTGCATAAAAGGGATTACCAAATAACACCAAGGAATGATGTTACATAAAAAGCTGCAGGCCACCCGAACGTGCTGCTAACAGCTGCGCAAAGTGGATAAGTTATGGCAGCGCCGACCGAACTACCTGCAAAGTTAATAAAAAGTTTCATTACATATACAATCGATTGTAAAATAGAGAAAACGATCAACGTCTAAAACTGTTACGTAGATCACGTTAAAGTTGTGAAAGAACCTTCGTTACTTCAATTTCATTATTTGTATTATTGATATTGTGAACTCTTACCCAAATAAGAACTGACAAATCTGCTCCTCTCATTCGGAGGAATCCATTTGGCTGTCATATTGTGCATTGAAGGCCACATTACACCCTGTAAACAATAAAAATCATGAGCAACATCACCATTTAAAAACTTATAAGACTAGTATTTTATTTGAATAATTCTTATTTGACCATTACATGTCACCTAAGTGTTTCCATTAATTATTCCATCGCTGTTTGATATTAAAAATGTTGGACAATTAACAGATTTCAAAAGAAAAGATCTACTTTATCGTTTGTTCTATAGTTGAAGTTACTGTGCAGCTTTTATTATTTCTCTTGTTCTTTTTAAAAAATGAATCACATTTTGATTTTTTAGCGATTCTTTCATAAACGCCATAACGTTCGATCGTATCTGAGGTATTAGGGTTTTGTATCATACGAAATATACAAAAAACAAATGTGCTTCCCTATATTGCAGTATATGTTGCACTTAGGTGACTATATTAAAAATTTCGTAAATTCACTCACCGCAGACAAACCTTGCAGAACTCGTAAAAGCACAAGAGCATAGAGGTGATAACGCGTTAGAAATGGAATAAAAAAGCCGAATAGGGCTGTAAAAAAATTTCCTAAACCGTAAACAAGTTTGGTACCATAACGTCTTGTTAACAACCCGCCGGGAAGTTGCGATAACCAGTGCAACCAGTAGTAAGCACCTAACGCTAAACCTTGTTGATATTCGTTCCAAGCAAATCGATCCTCGGACTGCAAACATACAATATTACTACTAGATACCATTCGAAATTTAGTCAAATTACTCTGTATCGAATTTGTTGTTGTAAGATTCTGTGTCAACAATCGCTGGATCGCGATATCGACTCTTTCGCTACTAAATATGCACGTACATTCAATTTCACTATTAACCCCTTGCACTATTTCGACGAGTCTCGTGACGCACTTGTACTTCAGCTGTGACTGATTTTAATCGAATTTTGAATACGTTCAATCTGAAGTTTAAGTCCGATTATAATTTGTATAGTCAACGATTGCATAATACCAAATTGACATAACATTTCAACGTTCTTTGTCTGTTTTCATATTGTAGCCGAGGTTAGTCAGTTATGACTGACGCACCTGACAAATAAATCATAGTGCAAAGGGTTAAATATGCACTATTATAAGTGTACCGTTCTACATGAAGTCTTTTTGATACGTCTCAACGCATGTACACATAAGTACATTCTAATTTCAGTTTGAATTAATATTTATATATTTATTTAATGAATTTTAGGCATTTCTTAAAATATGCGAAATACTTTCGAACATTTTATGAAAATGAATAATTGTAAGGAAATATGTATTGAAGTAGAATTATCTCCGTTCGGATTCGTTATGAACGAATCGAATGCACAAATTGCTGAGTAATATAACATATAGTTATTCACATAGTGTCACATATAAATGTACATACCTCGACATTGTCGGAGATTGATACGCTCGAAGGGGTTGTTGTAAAGGTGCCGTTAATATTATACGATTGATTGTGCGATGACGTGAGTTCAGGGTTGCATTGTGCAGTTATGGCCATTTTTGGACGAGGTACCACCATCGCCACTATCGCTAAATTTAAGTTGATCCTCATCATGTAATTAGCAGCGAAACCGCAGAAAACGAGATACCAGAGTACATCTCGGCACGATAACAATTCCTTTTCTGAAACGCAATTTCGCACTTATTAAAATTTCAGTTTCTTCAAAATGACTTCCAAAAGTTTCACGTTTTTTCTAGTTAACTGAGTCTCGAATATTTCATAGATTTATATCGTAAATAAACGATGTACGCGGCAAGCAATGTGTCTGCAACTGCAAATCTAGACAGCACTTGTATATACAACTACTTAAGACACTTGAAAGTACAGTGCAGTAAAATCACCCAGAAAACAACATTTGATGTTGTCGGAAGACACCTGTTGACTCAAGTGATGCATTATACAATAATATACGATATGATATATGCCTTAATGTGAAATATTTAGGAGATCAGTGTTATGACCGAAATCATTTAATTGAAAAATTTCATTTTGATATATTACTTGTTTAATCGAATATTTCAATTACATCGATACAGTGATTGACACGCGAAATATTAAAACGTAATTTCGGAGAAGCTAATTTCTTGTTTTCGGACTGATGACGTGAATGCGTATCAGCAGAAATGTTATCGATAGCGCTAAAATATTCACGAAATTTGGTTGTTTAAATTTGAGGCACCCTGTACGTGCAATTTCATAGTGCACGTGTTTGCATATTTTATGACGTTTTGTTTTGTCACTGGATCATTATAAGAGGATAGAAATGCGAACTCTTTCATGATAATAAACTCATTGTCAGATATGTGTAAAGAAAATTATCGTAGTAATTTATTTATTTCGTTCTTAATGCGATAACGATCTTAGGACATTAATAGTGTAGAACATTATGTGTACACACATGAACAGTATTAACATTAAACATAATACTGATAACAAAAATATAATAGTAGAAGATCTTGATGTTAATAGTGATCATTTTTAACATTTATAATTTAAAAACAGGTAATATGAACATAATAAACAATTTTTATATTAAAAAGGTTAAAAGAAGCAATTACAGAAAAACGAAAAAGAAAGTCACAAAAATTTTATTACACGTCTTCGTTCAATTTTCTCTCATATAATTCTAGTTCTTTAAATTGTAATATTTATTACATGACACCTTGTACTTTGCAAAAAAAAATTCACGTCATCGAACGATATTTTTTACATAAACTGATTTTTCAATATCTCAAATATTAAAATTCAACTCACTTTTATTCAATTTGCCGAATCTCTCCATAATTACCGATTGAATGAACAGGAAACGTCGCAAACGCGTCTTCTAAAATTTCCACACCATGCGTCGAGAAAAATCTCGATGTGTCAATCAGTAATTTATACCGATTGTTTCTGTCTCGACGAATTTCAAGATGCACTGTTCATGGTTTTCCAACGCACTTTTATACTCGATTAATTTCATCGAAAGATTCGCGAGACTGCTTCGCATCGATTTTCCATTGACAGATTTCGAGTTTTATCGAGAACACTTCCGAGTGTGCATATGTGTGCGAATCGGTTAATGTCGCTAAGAACACTGCATGTCTGTTCTTCGATTGCAATCGCGCGAACCCTCGGAAATCTGTCTGCGAATCTGTGGCGACGCTAAAATAGTCGCGATAAAGATGATCGCACCTTCCGTACACATATTTGAAAACCCCCCTTCAATAATTTCGTTCGATATCATCAAAATTATTTCACCAATTTGAGTCCAGAGACAAATGATGAAGGTGATCTTCATCGAAGCGTACACTATTTACAATTGGTGAACAAATAGGTAAATTTAGAAGAAGTGCACGTTTATTGTATCATGTAAGAACTAAATATTGGAAATTTTAGTGTAATTTACAATTACAAATTTTAAGAACTAAATATTGGAAATTTTAATGTAAAGTATAAAAGTTTCATTTGTGTCGTAAAAAAATTAGCTGGAACAGTGTTGAAAATTGTCGTTGCAAGACATGATCAAAGTTTTAGCGACAGATTTGCACATGAAATGATCTTGATTCGGGCCATATAACGAGCACTAAATTATTATACATCATCGTATAATGCTCGTTGAGTACGTCGAGATATAAGGATTAGAATCTGATGCACTAAAAGGCAGGTGTAAAATGACTGAAAAAAATGTTTTTTATAAAAAATCAGGAACCTTGATATTTTTAAATCACATAATGTATTTCTAATTTAATATTTTTATAGTTAAGTCGATAACGCATCGTACAAAAAATATAAACCGTGAGATGACACTTGTAAAAAATTAGAAAATTATGTCCTGATGTCTCAAGCTTCTTATTTTGTCTATTGATTATCCAGAAGTGCATATAATGTAGGGTTTGAATAATATATTATTAAGTGTCGTTGTACTGTACAATATGATTTAAAGGTATTTGCAAATGTCACAGAATACATATATTTCGAAACATGATTCTTCATTAACTGAACTTATCTCCGGTTAGTTATTGCTAAACCATATAAGTAGCTCGTCTGTGCTCATAAAACTGTCATCCTTGGAACTTATATTGCGTTCTGTATGTTAATAATTCAAATATTTTGTTCCGCTCGACGCTGCATTCTATATATCTATGATATGCCGTTTGTTGATTGGTTGATAGTATTGGTGGATTATCTCGATAGTACAGCTGAACCGTAACAACTGGAACCTCTGTAATTCATAAATTACAATAAAAATTACAATTTTATTACTTCCCTTGTGTTCTATTGACAAGTTCTCTCTATATCCATAAGGGAAACATCCCTATTAGTGATCCATTGCTTATTTTGTTCCTCTAAAAATAATAAGTAAAGTGATCTACTCATGAAATTCTTAAAACATTAAAGTTAAGGGCATTTTATTTGTTTCAAGAATTCTTCTTTTATTGCAATACTTTTCAACAAATATAATTGACAATATTGATAACATGAATGGATAAATGTATACAAATTATACAGTACGGACGAGATACAATATAGTGTGCGAATTGTTCTGAACACATAATCTGTATTTTCGGAGCCACAGAATATATTGCAAACAGTATAAAATCAATATTAATAAATATATAGTATATTAATCAATAAAATCAATATTAATTGAATTTAAAAAAAATGGAGCAAGTGGCGCCATCTCTCCTGCGAACAGGGTGAACTACGCACTTTTGAAACTGTAGTTTAATTAGTTCTCATATTCTACCGCTAAATGGCGAAACATAAGACAGAAACCCTAAGGCTAATTAGAATTAGCCTACGTATGGTTAAAAATTGATAATAGTTTGGTAAAGTCAAAACAATTTGAAGTTAATTGGTCTTGCACTCCGATGTAATTCGATTCATATTCTAATCATTTAAGCTAATAAAATCAACTATTATAATTGAATTGAACCGAAACGATACACGTAGCGCCAACTAGCGGCAGTGTGTGGGAACTAATTGAACTACAGTTTCAAAAGTGTGTAGTTCACCATGTTCGCCGGAGAGATGGCGCCACTGGTTCAATTTTTTTTTAAATTCAATTAATATTGATTTTATTGATTAATATGCTATATATTTATTATATATTTATTAATATTGATTTCTGCAGCCATGTAGTATGCCCCAATGCCGAGATCTATTGAAGTTCCAAGTCACTCAAGTACTTAGATCACCTACATTTATCACCAACTCTTAGGTCACCTATATCCATCACCAAAGTCTCGTTATCCAATCTCGCTCCATGGTGTCACAAACGGGTGTTTTTACCAAATTACAAATGCACCCTGATTTTATATCTACAAATATAAAACAGGTATTGACATTACCTACAGGATAGCTACAGGCCCACAAAATAAAATTAAAAATTTAAGTATAATGTGCTTCAAGCTTAATATAAAGTTGTTTTTTAGACTTTATCATATCCGTAGAACAATTTGCAAGTGGCAACAAAACGTGAAAGTGTCATTTACGGATAAACGTAATTTTATATTTCGCTCGTTCCGCGTTTGACCTCTAGATGACACGGGAGGTACTATTCTTAAACAGCGCGCGTGGAAAAGTTAATTTTTAAATTACATGTATGAGGCATCCAAAATGTTTCCTACTTTCTTAAATACTTTTGATAAGTACTTTACAATACATTAGCTTTCATACATGTTGAGCCGCCATAGCACTTCCGTTATGAACGCGAACCTGAATGTAAAATTTAAGTACAAATAACGTTAATGGTACCGTAACGGCACGTGGCTCGCTGCATTAGTAGAAAATAGCATTGGCCACAGATGTTTACGTCTAAGCAATTAAGCCTACCCTAAAGTCTGTGAGCGAAATTATTGTACATTTTTTGCACGTGCGTAGCCGAATAGGCTGCCCTACCATAAATGCTGCCAGCCATGTGTCCTATTACGGCGTGTCCTAGAAAAAAGTCCTTTATACACGATTACCACGTTAGAATTTGTCAAGATTTTCCCTTGAAAAAGATCACGGTGTCAACTTCACCCTGGGAGGTTCCAAGGACTTTTCGAAACCAAAATACAGCGAAAAGGCGGAACGTGTGGATTTAAAGGTTTAAGTCCAGTCTACTTTCTACTTTTACTTACATTTAAATAATGGGTAAAATGGGTGGAGATGTCACCCAAGTTTTTTATAAAGAAATCCAATGAAGTAAAATAAAGACCCTCATCTTTATAAAGAGGGTACATAACGAATATTTTGGGTAAAAAGTCATTTAGTCATGAATAGAAGTAAAAATAATAAAGAAAATAAAAAATAAACATAAATATATTTAAATATACGTTGTTTTTTGTTCTCATACTTGTCCTTTGTTATTTTATTCTTCCTTCCTTTTTCTTCTTCGGGATACTTGTCTGGAGACCCGGGTGCAGCACCCTCCCGCCCTTTTAAACGACCGTGACGTTAATAAATAAATTGTGTCATGCATTAGTATTAAGTTTATACGTTTATATATTTTTTTCGTGTAAATTATACGCAAAATTTGAAGAAACAACATTTACGATAGAATATATTTTAATGCAGTGAGTACACGACAATTTGTCCCGACATTCGGCAAAAAATACATATGTATGTATATAATATATAGATATAAGTATATATTAAATAAATAAATATATTTCCTGTCGGAAACTGACTATTAAATTATTTATACGCACTTTGGCGGGATAAAACAAGGAAATACAATTGTTAGCGCCCATCGGTTGTTCAAAGATATCTGAGTAGAAATCCTTATCGATCCGAAAAATAATAATAGAAAAAGACACAATGCTGTTTTTCGCGATAAAATTAAATTACAATCAGGATTATTGCAGCGAGCTATTATTAGGACGAAAAAATTTGCACATTTCACGCAGCATGATCGTTTTATCGACTTATTTTATTATTATATCGATTAATTGTGCGGGCGCAAAACGGAAAAATATTTACGTCCTTGATGCTCTCTTACAAAAATTTGCTTTTCATTTCTCGTTGAAATAACATACTTCTACAAAAATGACGTTCCCTTTTTATATGTAATCAGTTCCACATGCCGACAAAGAATGGGACAAAACACGTCCCATTTGGCATGCATTTGTATACCTTAAAAATAATAAGTAATAACAGATAATTACAATATTACACTAGACTTGTCCCCGCACTTTTCAATCTATTTATCGTCATTATCATAATACTTAACAATTTGCATCTGTTTTTTTTATACACTACCACGTGGCCTATATTCAGTGACTGAAAGGAAATTCAAATTCCAAGCTAATTTTAAACGCTTCGAATTTCACACATAACAATTGTTAAAATTTATAACAAATACTCGAGTATTTATTTTATTAAAAGCAATTTTTGCTGAGAAATTAAGAAGACAAGAAAAAGAGGGTAGCTAACCCGAAAACTTAAAAATACGATTGCACATAAATTTTCTATCGTATGTGACTTACACAATTAACGAGAATATAATTCACGCGTAACAAAATAAGAAAAAAAAATAACGCCTAAAATGTTTTAAGTGTTCAACAAATAGGAATAGGCCACGTATCGAATTACATTTGTAAAAAAAAGAGAAAGAACATAATATACATCGATTTCTACATATAAATATTACATTACTAATTAATATATTTATATATGAACATGGCTCAGTGTATATGCAATCTGTTCTGTAAACTACAGATCAAATATTAGCAGTAGATTCCAGCATAAGTTGTGTCTAAAATTTAAAAAGTCATACAATCTGACAGGTTTTACAGGTTTTGCAGAAAATTACAAATAAAATTTGAAGTACTACACAACTCCCTATGGAAAACTTTGAACATCAATTAAGCATTTACTGCTTAAGTTTTATATGTATGCACTTAACGTTAAATCCAAATATGAATTTTTATATTAGTAATGGTAGTACCTGATTCATGGAATCTTCCACTAATTTAGTTCTTAGTTTATAAAACATTTTGTATGTCATACTGGAGTGATGCCAAGTGTAAATACAGGTGGCTTCGAGTTATGAATTGTGACGATACAATGTAATATCTAATATTAAACATGCATGTATGCTTCCACACGCATACTTGTACTGGCAGTGAGCATAGCTCCTCTCAATACTCTGGCATTATGGAGTTCTTATCACAGAGATATCAATGTTTGGTACTTTCTTTTCTAATGATTCCACCTTCATAGTGGAAACTGTAACCATTTACTCCAGTAAGATCTGTATCATTAAAACCGAGCCTCTCAAGGTAATCAATACTACTCATCAGTAATTATACATACATATATATGTGTATATATATGTAATATTAAATTTTTACGTTCTTCTAAAATTACGAATCGTAGATTCGACTTAACGCTTTTGTACTTGAAGTTAATGTGTTGCCGTAATCGTATATCTGAATCTCGAAAGTTTAGTGAAACTGATTTTTAGATTTAACCATTTGCTAGACCTCTCTTATGACGTATGTTAAGGCCTCTTTTATAAAGGACTCTTGTTTTGAAACGAGCCTGACATTTAGAAAATGAAATTACTATTGAATAATTGAATGACACATGTAAGAAGCAGCCTTAGCGTTACTGACGTTGAACTAAATTTTAAAAACGTAAATTCAAATTTCGTTGCGTCAGATTTTAAAACATCCTATACATGAACTAAATATACTAATCAAATTTAATTTCTGGTGGATGTTTTTTGAAGTGCGAAAAAAAATACCTTACAAAACTTTTTTACAATATTTGTTCTCTATTTATGAAATGATAATGAAAAGTTATTGAAATAAGGTACTTGATTATTTCACAACAGCAAAAATCTAACGACGACGAAATTGAGCAATTACGCATTTTAATAGCAATTACTGTTATATTAAAAATGACATTCGAAACCTTTTATGCAAAAAAAGGAAAAACAGAATTTCTATTTAGATTGCTGTCAGTCTTGCTAGTTTTGGCAAGAAATTGGAATTGATTTTGTTAAATATTCGACGTAATCAGAAAATTTTACGACATACAAAACATGTATAATATAGAAATTTAATTCTTAAAAGTGAAGAAATAAATTACTTGAAAAAGAAACGATTCACTTTCGATGACAATGGTGTAGATTTCGAAAAAAAGTTGACGCGTTCGATTATTTGCTTACAATTTCTTTAAAATTTATACGTAAACTGAAGAAACTTAATTTTTTGTACTTTTCGGAAAATAAAAAAGAAATAAATAATTTACTGGCGTTTTACTTATGTGCTTTAAGTGTCATTGTTTTTATTTCGAATGAAATAATTTTTCTAAAACTTCATGCTTTGCAAAACGAAAACATTAAATGTTAAAAGTAAATTTAAAAATAGTTTCGTTTCGATTACGTTCCTTCGAAGGCCTTCTATAAAGATGATGCTAGCTGCGCCACAGCGATCTTCCTTATTTTGACACTAATCCACAGTAATTTTATACCGACATGCATACATGCACACGCACACGCACGTATCTAACATACATATAACATGAAATACGAAAAAGTTACACAGAGCACGCCAGCTAAATATTGAAAAATCAATGTCTTTTTTGATAACACAGACTCAACGATTTTTTTTAGAAATAGACTTTTCTTTTAAATTTGAAGATTATATAATCTTTGAGTTTTTTAATTCTAATTATTATATAATTTTAAAATTGGAATTAATTTCCATATTTATTAGATCGTGTTATAAAATATTTTTTCGAGAAAGTACTTTAGACTAGTTACAAATTTTTAGTGCTATTTATAGCGGACCGATTTGCATAATTTGTAAATACAGTAATACCTCATTTTTAGCCACAAATTTTGCTTGATTATAATTAGCATC
The DNA here is from genome assembly GCA_036983795.1 of Megachile lagopoda. Taxonomy (NCBI): domain Eukaryota; kingdom Metazoa; phylum Arthropoda; class Insecta; order Hymenoptera; family Megachilidae; genus Megachile; species Megachile lagopoda. The sequence continues at coordinate 12,335,153 of CM072800.1, forward strand.
TGCGTAACCAAAGCAAATATTTGCTCGGAGCTTCGAACTCATAAAGCTTGTTTTATCTTATTCATTTTCCGTGTGTCTGACTCTCGTCCCTGACACGTTTATTGTTAGGATCATCCGAATTGGAGAGGGAAACAAAAACGGAGTATACAGTTTCGCTATATAGCTACATACTTATATGGCATGTTGAATGAATTTTCGTCTCACGTACTTTTACTCGCGTTATTGGTACCCTCTCTCCGATTTTAGTGTATAAACAGATTTAGCAATTTTCAAAGTTCGAAATTTGAAATTTACAAATTTAGAAAATCCAAATTTAGGAATTTAGAAACTCACAAATTTTACAATCTCGTCGAAGACCACATAGTAAAATTTCACTCTAATTCTTGCAATATCTTCCTACTTCGACAATAGTCACGATTAAAACACAAGCTTGCGACTACTAACTGGACATTACTGTATTTAGGAGAGAGGAAAAAGGATTAGTTGCTGGCAAGCTCTAACTGTACGTTACAATGTTCACCCTGAGACACGTGTAAACAATTTTCAGAATCAGTCGAATCCGCGAAATAACGAGGCCACTATCATACACTTATTAGACTGTAAAATGTTTTGAATTATTACTTCAAAACAGTAAAATTACTGGACGTTGTTCCATTGGTTTGTTTAAGGCTTACAGATATTCTTCAGTGCAATATTTGATCTCCTTCAAACTTTCACTGTTCAAAATGACGTACAAGCAATTATTGTCAACTTGATTATTCAAATGAAATATTGAAATGGAAGTAAATATCCGGTATTAATATAAATTAAATCAGTTGCGTGTATGCTTCCTATGTTTTACTCTAAAATGTTTGAAAGTTTGAAAAAAATCAAATCCTAAAGATAACAAAAACCATTCAGTTTGGCAATGAAACTAACTCAGATCGTAAAACTTCACGGTGAAACTCCACGACGATGCAATTATTTATGTGAGACAAAATTCTCGAATTAGTTAATGACGGGCATTCGATAATTATTACTTTTAATTTCATGATTGAAAATTCAAAGTTTATTAAGAGAAAATTCTCATAATATATTAAACCGTTTCCGTGACTTCCAAAAATTCTCTAAGCCCGTCACTATACTAAATGAACATGCTAGTCATCCACATTTTTCCATCTAATTCAGATTCCATTTTTCCATGTACCAAAGTACCACTGTTTTTCAGTAATTTTTGTTTAAATTTGTTTACTATGAAGCTTTTGCAAACTGTATAACAGAGTTCTGCCGCTGTGAGGCAATGAGGCCACTCCTTTCACTTTCCATTGACTCTAAAATCTTTTTACACCGCTTCCTTGGAGGAAGAATCAATGTTTCTCGTACCGGAATCGCCAAATCCAGAGGATCCGGCGAAGGTACAGGACTCACAGGATTACTACTGGGAGGAGTTAGAATTGGTTCTCTCTCGACCCTAATTCCATATTCTCTCTGTCGTTCTTCCTCAACTGCTTCAAGCGCGGCCTCGACTCTTCTACGAGCATCGTTTCCGGGCAAATTCAGAAGCGAAGAACAGTCGCCAACGAAATCGTTATTCTGAATTCCAAAACTATTGTATGCTGGAGAAACTTCTGGGTATAGAAACAAGTGGGGTTGTTCAACAGGAGCAACAGATGTTGACTGGAAAGATCTATCTTCACTTGGTACCAGAAGTGGTTGTGAATACTGCTCTCTGGAATATATGTAATATGGGAATTCTTGTGGAGTGTCATAAGTAATAATGTGATCATTTAGTTCTTCAGTCCTTTGGTTCTCCTTGTCACTGGCAGTGCTTACACTGTTTGCCTGAGAAATCTCAATTTCTGGCTCAATTGGAGAGTTTCTAGGAGAACCATTAACAGATAATTCTGTGTGAGTTTTAATATGCATTTCCACTGTTTTCTTTGAACCAAATGTCTCATCACATGATGTACACTTGTAAACCTTTTCACCATAATGGGCAACCTGGAACAACAAAAATATTATTATTATAAAAGTTTCAAATTTGAATAAAAAAAAAATCGAAACTGTATTTTAAATAGAAACAATTCTTTACTTTAATTAAAAACCACAAGCGATTAAACAATTTTTAAATCTTTGCAGAAATCAAATGAATAGTGAAATTTTCTCATGATTTTTATTTTGTAAATATTTATTGATAATATTTGAAAAATTAATTTCTAATTAATAATTATATTTTTGTTATAAATTTAACAATTAAACAATTTTATATTTTTAAATATAAAGGACTAATTCTGAAGGTCATCAGAAGTTTCAAATTTTTAAATTTTCAAATTTAGGAAACGTTTGTTATAAATCTGCGCAAGATCATATAGCGAAATACCACTGTTAGATGTAAAATGCTAGGAATAAAAATTTCACTATTTTTTCAAATTGTTCAATTTGTACCATACTACGAAATGTTAAGAAAATTAAATGAAATTCTATCATTCTTAGTAAATGAATATTAATTAACCTGATGCAATTTCAGCACGTGATTGTAGCCGAAAGATTTGCCGCATATATCGCACGTATACGGCTTTTCTCCGGTGTGAGTACGCGTATGCACCTTCAGTTGTTTCGAACAAGTAAATCTCTTGCCACAAGCTTTGCAAACATACGGTTTTTCACCAGTGTGCGTACGCATGTGGATTACCAATTGACCACTTTGAATAAATGTTTTTGAACAAACGGTACACTTATGCGGACGTTCTCCAGTATGAATTCGCATATGTCGATGTAGTTTACCACTGTGTTCAAATGCACGCTCGCACACATCACACTTATAAGGCCGTTCTTTCGTATGTATACGACGATGCACGCTTAAATTCTCTTTCACAGAAAATGATTTACTGCAGTATTCGCATTGGTACGGTTTTTCACCAGTATGTGTACGGTAATGTCTTGTCAATCGCGCGGGTACTGCAAAAGTTTTCCCGCAAATATTACATCGGTAAGGATCTTCGCCTTCTTTACCATGAGAGCGTAGATGACTCTGATATAAACTCTTCTGGTCAAAGATTTTTTGACACAGCAAACACTGATAAGTCTTATCTTCAACATTTGCCGGCAGAGTTTTGGTACCACACGTTGGTGACGCGAATACACTTAAATCTGGACTGCATACGAGGCTTTTCACTGGATTCACTGGCGCTATGGTTGACACTTCGTTGCACACCGACATCGTTGTGGCAGTTGAGATCTGCTCCATTTGATAGAAACCTACCATTCTTCGCTGCAGTTTTACGAGTCTGAAATGAAAATGAAAATAAAAAATTATTGCTTTTACTGAAATCGAGATGGTTATCCAAATAACAACATAAACTTTGGTGTTCATTTTTGAAACAAAATTAACAACTAAACGAAAGATGTTTTTAGTCATTATCGTTTGTATTCACAATTTTTCCAATTTTCAATACCATTTTACGTACAATTCTTCGAAGAATCAATCCGTATAAAAGAAATATATACTATGCTATTTAAAAATTTGAACATGATCTTCGCACGGCTTGTTAAGGTCATCGCAAGGTCAAACAGACAAAAGGACAGTATAAACCTTTCGATGGCGTGCAATCTTTCTTAGAATGATTTTTTGTATGCTTTGCAGTGAAAAGTAAGAGTTCGTAAATATTTTTTCAGTAATTTTTTCAACGGAATAAATCAACCCATTACAAACCGAAATATTCATTTATTTGGTTGAAGAATTTTTTTTACTTATATTGCTCTATTATTTGTAATGCTGGACTCATGTGAATGTAGCAACATATAAATGTTTAATTGGGCGTCGGTCTGAAACATTGGAATTGGGATGTATTGCCCTATCTCTCACCATTTGTCCCTTTCCAAAAAACGCCCACAAATCGTACGATGTCATGCGCATGACACTTACACGCACGCGTACGCATTCTGTAACTTCTATTCGTCCCCAATACTATTGGGCCTTGGTAAACTATGTTATCGACGCACAAACTTTTCTGATTTGGAATTTGTTTGATACAATTGTTTTACGCATTATTTTATAAAATTAATCAAATAATCAAATAATTTTACTTATTAAAATGAAGTAAAACTGAAAGTAACAGTAGGAAGACATGTGCATTGTTACCAAGTTCGCTAAAAGTGCATTTCTGAATTCTTTGATGAAAACTTGGGAATGTAGAAATTTAATTTTGGTATTGCAAAATTCAGACATTTTAAAACTTGCATTTAAAAATATTCGAATATAAAAATTCGAGTTTTTGAAAGTATATAAATTTGGGTATTTGGAAATTTTGAGTTTGGGAATATGAAAAATAAGAATTTGACAATTTGGAAATTTGCTTGACCATTTTGTGCGCTCAGATTTAACGGTCAGCCATTACGTAGCCGTGTCAAATTATACACGTAGAGGTTTCATTTAAGAAATGAATTTCTTACATTATAAATCATAATATTGTTCGAAATTTAAAAAAATGCAATAATTATTATTAAAAAAGTCATTATATTAATGATGCTTAAGTGTATCACATCGTTTACGTCTTCAGCGAGTGACTGAACTTTTGCATCGTGCGATTAAATTTGTAAGCGGTGGTATAAAGTGCGGGCCTCAGACAATGTACCATCGGTTGTCTTTTCAGCCGCCTGCTGTTTGAGCCACGCACACACCGACTATACCCACTTTTAAATCGCTTGGCTTACACGTTCGCCACCAACGTCACTATATACGTGTCACTTTTAGACCTCGTATACGAGACCGTGACTTTTAAAACAACAAAATAAAGGAAAATAGGTACGGACGGATCTTTACTGACCCACTCTCGGGTCATTACAAAGTCGACAGACTATCGATAATTTCGAGACTTTTTCGTTACGGTAACCATTTTGAACTTTAAGTAAGATTTAGATATCATTATTAGGTCACCCTATTAATTTCGAGTGTATATCGAAGAAGGCAGCAAATATCGGCAGTTAGACTCCAATGGCAATTAAAAAAATAAAATGTTCAAATTACTGTTGACGCGAAATACTCTTTTTGTAAATACATTTTTGACGATGTTTCTGACCATTCAATCAGTCGGATAGAAATTAATAAAAAGTCGTTAGTATTCACGAGGGTGTTATACGTCGATAAATTCGCCCATTATTACTTGTATTTAGTTACATTTGAATGAAATTAAAGATATAATCAGCTTAATAAAAAGAAGTGAAACATCTGGAATGTAAAGGGCATTTAATCAAATAGCAAACTCATTAAGGAAATCTAACGTTACTCGTATGTGCCTACGAGGTCGTTAGTTCAGTATAGGTTAAGGCTGGGTTAAACCTGCACGCGCGCGTCGTCCCTCCGTGAGGCAGCCGTCGTGGTCGGCGGTGGTGCAATACCGCGACGCGGCGCGGTAGAAACCGTCTACTGCTGCCTCCACGTGTACTCGTCGCATTTTTTTATAGCGATCACCGACCTCGTGCAACTCGCCGCGCAGTAAGGACGTTGAGTTACATCACGGGCTGCCGGTGTGTATCGTTTCTCCTAAGAGATTTTAATGCAATCTTTCTTCCCCTTTTCCGGAATAAATGATTTCTTTGTTTTCATTGTTTTCTTAATGCGATGATATACCCAGGATATAAAAACGTAATCGATCGCTGCAAGCGCTGAAGTTCGCGGCCAAGGAGAAAACTATCGATTTCAATGTCGCTAATTTTTGTTTTTTCTCTTTTCCGAAAAATTTTCTCTTTGTTCGTTCTTTCCAAAAACCATACAATTCAACACAAATTGTTGTTCGGCGCGTTTGTTAAAAAAAATCAATTGTTTAAAAAAATTGCAAAATCAACGTACACCAAAAATTTGAGTAACCCTTCCAATTTATAACCTATCATGAAATTTTTGTGTGCACAGAAAAGTTGAAATATGAAAAATTAAAATAAAGGAAATAAGGAAAATTGACAAATAAATCTATCGACGAAAGTTCAAGCTTAGAGAGTTTCAATAAAAATCTAAATTAATCCAATTATTCGTACGCATGCTGAGTCTAGACACATGAAAATTACTTACCAGTGAAATTCTTGTTTAGACCCTGTTGTGGCCAAGAAAAATCACGTCCCGTTTGAGCATCCTTTGGTAGATATCGAATCAACGAAGTAACTTGCAAGATCGGATTGATGAATAGAATCGAACACGCACGATTACTTTAACGCATGTCGCTTTCGTTTGTCACTTCTCACAACTGAATGACGACGAAAAACTCAAACTCGAAAACCAAAGGACCCGCCTCAGGACACAGCCAATCGTACTGTGCAATGTTTACCGCCTGGCCGTGCCGAACGGCGGCGGAAATCATCGATCATGACCGAAGCGCTGTGCTCGACCCTGCCCCTCCACTTCGATTATCCCCTCCACCGTGACAACGGCGGCGACCTACAATTTAGGGCGACTAAGTGCTTTTCGCAGCACGTGGAGGCAGTCGTCGTGGTTTCGGCTGACCCCGCGATACGGGTGCGACGGAGGAAGCCGACAGACGAAGACGTAGATATCTCCGGTCTATAGGGACGCGTTCACAATCTACACACGCATATGTGACGCTACGATACGTTACAAGCTCCGGTAATCATGAATTGGCTATCAGTAGTTGAATATATCAACATACGAATTCAGCTTTAATTTCATTATTTTTTTTAAACGAAACATCGGTGGGCGCGATTTTGCGCAGCAACGTTATGTCCGACGGTCATATTTGAGCGTCACCAAGACTGCAAGTAAATCCCAAAATAATTCAAATTGCCCTAATTCCCAAATTTACCACATTTTTAAATCTCCAGTTCTCAAAGATCAAAAGTTTAACACTTAATTATCAAAATTTCCCATTTCACGGATTTAAAAATTAAAAAATTTTTAATTTTCAAAAACCTTGAGATTTTTATCCATAATTAGAAAATAGCCATTTTTTTAGTGAAATCACTTTTTCTTGCAAACCTTGGACCATATCTTATATGCAATGATTATACAAGTTGTTACGGTTCCCTTTAATTAAAAATATGCAAAAATCGTTGACTGTGTTACGATTTTTATATTGATTCTATAAGATCTCCATAATAGTTCCACTTTATCTGCACGCTTACAGTACGTGAATCATAATCAAATATAATTGTATTTGAGACAAAAATATCTTGGCTATCGAAATATAATTATCCTTTGTAATATACAATCATTGTGTAGGTGTCAATACCTGTATACGTTAACCTTTACTGATTGTTTTGTTAAAAAAGGTACGATCATTCCCCTTATCCTGTACTTGGTAAGGTGTAATCCGTTGGGGAATGGTCGAATTTTGTTCGATTTCATTGTGATCATGCTCGAGACAAGTGTGTGAGCCGTAACGATATTACTTTCGAACGGAGAGGAGAGCAATGACCCACTGCGCGCGGTGCACGTGTGCTAGGGAGAAACCACGACGACTGCCTCTGGACAGGGCATTGGACGCCGCGTGCGGCAGTAAAAACGTCGGCTATGATACTTACTTCTTACTGTTCTTGTAGTAGTACCCCTGAGACTGTAGTGGCGGCTTAAGACGATAGCAGCCAGTGACGGTAACAATACCGAACACCTCGTCTAATAATGTTAAAATCTTGGAATGCGTGAAACAAAATAACTATATTTAGGTAACTACAAGGTACATGTAACATATACAATATTACAGTACTATATTTATTATCGTGGGCATTGATATACACGGAAATGATAGATAAGGAAATATGGAAACATTTGACTGTTTATTACGATGAGTACATATCAAAGTACATACACAGTATTGATTACGTTACTTAAATATAAACGAGCAATATTAGTAATTCGATGAGATACGATCATCGTCAGGTATTTCTATGATAAATAAAGATAACAATAGACGCGTCAAATCGTTACGTAATATGTTAATCGGTGATAACTTTAAAATGCATTCGAAGGATAAAATACGTCAATGTCGACAATGCGAACATAGATAAGATTACCGTTGAAAATTTCAAGCATCGCATGCAACTACGCAATACTTCTGCGCTATTACCTGCCGATCGAAATGCTGTTTTCGCAAAGAAAGCAGACAAACATTCATCGTATGATAAAATGAAAATTACGTTTTTGTAACAATATTATAAATGATTATCAAATGTCTAGGTAAATACGTATAACTAATTCAAATATTGAGATCAACGAGATACGTAGAATTATGAAATAAGTGTTCGATACGGAAGTTATCACATTATCTCGTATTGGTAAAGCACGTGGAATTATTATCGTGGCATACAGCCCTGAGGAGGCACGTGGGTCAACACAACTTACGTGGCTCAAAACATACGCAGTGTCGGGGTCGTGGCGAGATCGACGAGGGTTTCGAGACGTCGAAGACAGAAGAGGTCGAATGCTCGATGGTGGGGGTATGGACCAACTAGAAATCTCTCAGGGGAGTATGGTGGGGCAAGGGTCGAGGTAGCAATCAACTCTAGAGCGATGTCGTACCTTGACCAATCTCAACGCAACTTGTTTTAAGCTATGCCAGCGATGACCTTAGAAATGACTTGCAGTCAGGCCGAAACTAAAATGGTAAAGAGAAGACTACTAAATGTGTCTTATTTACGCGCCAGTAATATTCGTTTAGGATATCAAGAATATGTTATAACTTATAATAAATTATTTCGTATATTGAACATTTATGAACGATTAAATTAACTGTAATTTAATATTTTAAAAAAATACATTCATTATATGGGTCAAAGATTAATATCTGATTTTAATTGATGACATAACGTTATTATTTATTGTATATTATTTCAATAAAAATTTAACTGCATTTAATATTTATCTGAGGTCGTATTTCATTTATGCAAGAATTTCTCTTCATATTCAGATTTATAATTTAATATTAAAATATTGCTAAAAATAAAATGCATTTTTAAGAAAATTTACTGTTTAATAAATATCCTTATTTGTATGCATATTATCAGTCGATATTATTATCGACCAGAAATCAGGGGTGTTATTACTGATATGGACGGAAGTATTTTTTGTCATTTTTTTACAAAGTGTGTAAAATTTAATATCCACGTTTTTAATATAAACACGTAGAACATCATTGCGATCTTTCCTTTCTCAGTTTTCAAGATCATGGATCAGCTACCAGTAGATTTCTGATTCCCAATAGAAATCTGAAAATTTGGAAAATTTGAATATTTGAGGATTGCTTACTTTTTGTGGATTAATTCACGTATGGGAATTCTAACTTGAAAATACTTATAAAAAGTCATGAAAAGACCTGCCCGCCCTCTAAAAGTTAATTCGTGAACATGTTTATTTTAAGAAAGGAAAGGAAGGGAAGACCAAAGAGAATCGAATCAGCCTGACCATCCCAAGTAGAAAGTGGAAAGTATTCCTAAGGTCAACGACTTCATAGCACGTGTAACAATCTATGCCACCAAATGCACTACGCAGTTTATATTACATTTCAAGGTCGCATGGATACGAACATAACTTTGTTTAGCTTTCCCTTCCGTATTTATCTCTTATTAGCGTTACATAATCGTAGAATTGCATGTTATAGATGAAGACGTTTAGGACAGCGTTTTTTTAAATTAATCATCATATGCCAACTTCTCATAAATTTACATTTCTTATATTTTTTTTTTTTACCTTGCCTTTGTATTCAATTAACATTTTACGTTACATCGCATTTTGTCTCATTATGAAATTAAAGCGAAATATTTCATACCTGTATGAATTCTTATGTTAAAATATATTTTATGGAATGTATTTATACAATGCCAATTATACAACTGAAAATTTATTATGACTCAGTTACTTCTAAACTAACTTTTAAATTTAAAATTGAGAATGCATTTAAAGTTATTATTATATAAATAAATTTTTAAAAGATAGGTATGTGTATAGATGGTAACATTGATTTTTTTATGTCTACTTATTTTAATTGTAAGAAGCTAAATAACATTTTACACCGCTCATAGTTATGAAAACTATAAACTTTTTTTAATGTTAAGATACTTTGAAAATTAGCTGTGTTGTTATTTATGTGCACTGTATGAATTTTAAAACCAAAATACTTTTTAATAAAACTAATGAAAGTAATCGGAATTGGTAAGAGTTCCTCTCAACTAAATCCTTTCCCCAAACTTCAAATCTTTTTAAGTTTCAGTTTGGAAATCGATAAATAATTTTAGTTTTGCAATTTTGTAAGTCAATTACAAAAAATTTATACTTTTTGTAGAATGTTCTCGAGGAGGCTCGCAAGTCCCATTCTGTTTTAAATGATATCGACGGTGTATCGGTAAAGTAAATCGCGACATTGCCGCAATAAAATGTTTCTCAATTTTTTGAGCGTTACATTTCACATCACAAAGAATATTTCTTGTAAATATTGTTCTTCTTTGAAATGAATTTATTTTTGATGTTTTAGTCACACTGCGTCATGAAAGTTTTCAAAATTATTAAAACGGTGTAATGTTTTTCGTACAATTTTATTTTAATTTTCCAGTCACCAGAAGTCTTTTCTGCAAAGATTGTTTTTATGTAAAATGAAGTTCCTTAGAAAATTTCGATTATATCGGATTTGAAATCTTTTCTATTTGAATTTGGTGCCATACGATGTTTGTTTGAGCTTTGGTACTTTTTCGTTTCCAAGTTTCATTCTTCGCTATAAATTTCTGAAATTTGGCTACACTGGTGTAACGCTTGAAATACCCTAAGAAAATGTAGCAGAAAGATTGATAACGATATTCTGTTACAGATTGCAGGTAGATAAGTAATGTGCGTAAACTTATAGTAATATAAATATTATATGGTATAAAAATTAAATGTAAAAATGGAAGACAACGCTATAACTAATCCTTGGGATTCGTTATCCACGGTAACAACATTTGATAGAGGTAGGTAATATAACCTTAAAATACCCGCGCAATTTTGAAATGTATTCGAATAAATTGTTTTGACATGTAAAGGACTCTTTGTAATTTTAATGAAATATAATAATTTAAATAGCAACTTCTTAAGTATTTTCTTACGTAAAGTTTTGCTTTTAATAATGAGCAATTGATTTTATATGTACTCATAATTTCTTCTTATACTTATTATTCCATATGTTATTTTGTATTGGTAGGCAATAGCGCAAGAAGTACAGTATGTTTAAACAATGATAACAATCAAAATAATGGACAAGTTGTAAGCATAGTAACACCTTCTACCAGTTTGTTAATTGCATCACTTATACAGCAGCTTACTATGTTGTTTGAAGATGATACAGCTCGCAGGAATAAACTATATTTTGGTAAGTCATTTATTCTTGTTATACAAATTATATAATATTATTGTAAAATCTGTAAGACTTTTAAGATTTTTATTTGTGAGAACTAATTAAATAAATTAATATTAATTATTTTTCTTATTTTTAGCTATTTGTGATAGACTACATGAATTGAAGTTAATTGATAGTTCTTACAGTATGATGGAATTTGAAACATTAAGAAGTCAGTATCAACGTGCATTGTATCATTTAGTTGCAGTTGCACGTGCAGCAACTGGTTGTGAAAATGTACTACAAGTTCCTAGGTACAAGATTTAATAATCAATCATATCCACACATATCATGTATTATTATAATAGAATTATGTGACTTTTTTCTTGTTACTTTCGTGTAGTTCATTGATGACAGAATGGTCTCGGTACCATAGAGAATTTCAGGAAATAAGTTTTATTGGTGCTGGAGGGTTTGGAAATGTTTTTAAGGCTCTACATCGTCTTGATGGTATTGAATATGCTATTAAAAAAATAATGGTACGATCTGGACGGGTTAAAAGTATTATGCAACATCTTGAAGAAGTGAAAACTTTAGCAAAGTTAAATCACACCAACATAGTTTCATATAAAAGTGCTTGGATTGAATCCAAAGTACCTTCAACTATTGTACCAAGTTTAGTATCTCCAGATCACTTTCAAAGCAAATCAAGTTCTTTAAGTCATAGGAGGAAAAGCAGATATAAGTCATATAGAAGTCAGTCCTCTGATACACAGAATCAAATAGGGCCTAGTGGTAATTATAGTGACAACACTCCAAAAGAAAATGATGAACAAGGTATGTTGATGCAAAATAAAAAAATTATAAATTATAGGTGTTCATATGAAGATCAAGAAAATATTCACAGAGATTTAGTACACAATCAGTTACTATATTTCTGCTATTACATGAATTCAATATATCATTTAGGAGAGCAATTAATTCAAGAAGGTATTGCTGAAGAAAATATTGACAGAAATAATTCAAATAGCATATCTTTTAGAAGTGATAGCAAGTATCAAGATAAGAAAACAGAAAATAACACAATGGACGGTACTGATTCATACGAAGAAACTAGTAGCAATAAACAACTTTATCCATATGTACCTCAAATGGTTTGTACATAGTTTTCATTGTCTTCGTTTTCTTATACAATTAAGATGTATTAAGAAGTTTCTGTAAAATATTTTAATTTAAAGAATGAACAGTATGCAACATTATACATTCAAATGGCACTTTGTGAAAAAACTCTTCAACAATGGCTTGATGAAAGAGTAGAGATGACGTCGCAAACAATGATTATGGCAATATTGACACAAATACTGTGTGGCCTAGAATATATACATTCACGCAATATTGTGCATCATGACATAAAGGTAATAAAAAGATAAAGAATTTACATTCTGTGTAAACTGCTTAAAAAATGTTAAGTGTAATAATTATATTAAATTATAAATAGAAGATATTAAAAGATATATTCTTTTTATTCTGAATTTAGCCAAGCAATATATTTATTTCACTGTCAGGCCGTCTGCAAATACAACTAGGAGATTTCGGTTTAGCTTGTCCACTACAAAGGGAAGATCATCATTCTATACTCGGTACACATATGTATGCTGCACCAGAGCAATTACAGGGAAAATGTGACCCTAAGGTACTGCTTTAACCTTTTATCTTTAATGTTACCTTTTGAATATATTTTAGTTTAATTTATATTGTTTCAGAGTGACATATATAGTTTAGGAATAGTACTTTTAGAATTATTGATACATACAAAAACTAACATGGAAAGAATTGAAGTAATTAATGGTTTAAAACGAGGTCATATACCAACATCAGTGGCTGCCAACTATCCTAAATGGGTAAGTACTTAAAATAAAATGACTTATATGTAATCAAGAAAGTAATCGAAAGTAAATTTAATTTTCATATAGGCATATATAGTAAGCCAATTAGTTCAAACAGATCCTAAGAAACGACCATCAACAAATCAATTATTACGTGACTTAAATGAAGATAAAGATATAACGATAGCACAGTTAAGAAATGACATTGCTGAAAAAGATGATACAATAAATAAATTACAAGAAAGAATATTGTTATTAGAAAGACAAATAGCTAAATGCAATATATCAATAGACGATATATAAACGTTTCTTTTAATTGAATTGAATCATGTAGGAAGATAAGAAGAAGATAAACTTTTAAAAGAAGTATAGTATTACTTTTTTAATAATGAACAATAAAATAAGGTAAAGACTTTGACATTATCTTTCGTTTTAAGAAATGAAAAAAAAAATAAAATAATGTTAACCACTTAAATTCTAAAACAAGTGAAAAAATTAGTTCGAAAAATGACAAGCGTCACTATTGTAGTGTCGTTTTAATATCTTTGTTATAAAAAATTGGAAACGAAGCACAACTTTTATTGCATTTTATTAGTATTTCAATTTGTATTATTTTAATTATTACTTAGATGTTAAGTTCTTCAACATAATTTCCACTTTTCCTTTATTTTATTACGCGCCTAATTATTTAAAATATCGTAAGTAATGTTAGTACTAGCTGGCTAATAAGGCCTAATAAAATTAAAGTGAAGAAATAAATGGAGTCATGAGGAAAAAACTAAAAATAATTGATACATATTTATATACTCTAATGGCTGTGAGTGATTGATAAGAAAATAATGAAATTTTCTCTTTAAAGCGATATTTTAAGTAACATTCAGTTTCAGAAGTTTTTAATTTAAGTTTTAAAGCCTTACTGAACTACTTCCATTTAATAAAGTTAGAAGCACTTTAAATTTTTTTACTCTTTTGACAATGTAGATTTTATTAATCAATGTGTTTTTATTACATTAAGCTATATTTTTTAAAAAGACAACCATTTTAACATTATGTTAGCCTTCTTTACCTCCGGTACTTTATATCAATTTCGTGTGAATATAGTGCATTTTTTAAATTAATAAATTACAACCGACAGTTGTAATACAATTTTTGTAAATATTTTTAATTTTGTGTATGTATTATAATATTAAAATTAAATGTTATAATCTTTTTATAGTATAGCAGCTGTTAAAATATTTTATGCATCGTGAACGTTTATGATATCAGTTTTAAACTATTATAATTTGTATATTTATAGAAAATTATATATTTATATAACAAATAGCAAAATGTACATTTGAACAAAGCCAATGTCAACATGTACGGGACCGAGTTTCAATGTATTTATTTTAATAAAGCGTACAAATTTTTTTTAATAAAAAATCAATTTTCTTTTTTATTAGTTTCAGCAGTGATGCGCTGTCGTAGAATTCCTGGCATATACGCACTAAAAAATTATTAAGAGCGTTTCGATGATGTATTTATAAAAGATAGGAGTTCTAGAAAAAAATGGAAAGTTTCAACGAATGAAATCAAATGTTATATAAGTAGTAATAATAAAATTCATTTGTTTCTATGTTTACAGTCACTTTATTACACGAATACAAACATTTTGTGGAAGATATTTCCTTTTGCAAAAAGGAGTTTATTTGCAAAATTTGGACAGAATCGAAGCATGACAGTTTTCCGAAATTTCGCCTTTTATTATAAGATTTGTAAATCTTCTAATTTGGATAAATGTAGAACTTATAATATATACTTACTTGATCCATGCGCGTTTAATGCGCGATTCTTGAAATTCCAAAGAGTGCATTTAGTGAGCGCACATATTTTCAGTACAAAACATTTTCGTAAAAGAAAATATCGTGGAACAAATGAAATTATAATTTAATAGTAATTCGTAGCTCTTAGCTCGATATCGTTTTCTAAAGTTTATTTCGCGAAAAATATTTAGAAAACGATATCGATTACCAGGTCACACCACGTGGAGGTGGCTACGACAGTGACCCACCCTATCTCCAAATCCCAACCACCCACCATTTGCAAATAGCTCATTTATCGGAAGGATAAATGAGTTCTAACTCTACTTAGCCCGTTGGCTCGCGAAAATATACAAGTTCTTTACTACAATATAGCAAAGAACTTGTATCGCACGCACGCATAAATAACTTATAGCACACAAGCACACCATACAATTCAACGCGCTTGCATTCTAAGATTGCACCCGTGTTATCTAAAACGGTATAAAAAGCAAAGGGAGAAGGGAAGAAAGTTAGAAGAACTTTCTACTAAAAGAAAAGAAAGTTAGAAGAACTTTCTACTAAAAGGAAAGAAAGTTAGAAGAACTTTCGCAAAAAGGTGGACCAGCATTCTCTATCAAGTGAACCTCGCCCTCATGGGTCAAAGGGTAGTCGCATCGTGACTTACGTGAACCACGAGACAGATATGAACCGAAAACACTGGCAAGAACGAGTGACACATCCGCGAAGGGTTTCCCATTTCTCCCCGCTCCCGTTGAAAGGGAGGCTAACAGCAGAGAGGATACCCACGCCGTGAAGCGGCAGATCGAGATGGACCATCAATCAAAATGCCTCGCAGAGATGTGTCCCTGGCGCTACACCAGCATTTGCAGCTCACAACTGCCGCGTGTTCACAGCATTATGTACCCCCAATGATCCACTTGGGTTCGGACCAATTGACAAAAAATAACTGGTTATACTACAATCTAACGCGTAAAAAGTTCACCAATTGTGAAAATGAGTGCAAGTTAGAACAAGAGGCACTTACAAGGACCCACCCGCCCTCCCACGAGATTACAATTAACTTAGAACTAACGCACGCATCCCACGATGATCCCTCGATGATATCTTCAAGTTTCGTATATACGCATATCATACATGCACTCATCCATACTACAATGTATTACAATATTTTGTGCGCAACTTAAAATTAACTTAAAATTAGCGCATCCATCGGTGAAATCTTTCTGTGATAGTCCTGGATGATTACCTATGCTGTAACAATATGCGAAAGGAGAAAACAGATGCAAAATTAGTAATATTATAATATATGTCCATGTAAGGATATATGACTCATACTTTCCGTTCTGGTACGAAGATTGTAGATTCACTTCGGCATACAGCCTCTTCTTTCTTCGGGTAAAACCCTCACAAAACTCACTCGCGAAACACTCGATAAATAAGTCGAATGTTTAACATTTTCGGAAAAAATGAAATAAAAATCGAGTCGACTCGAGGAAAATATGCAAATGAAATAACAATATATTTGTGAAATATTCAATTACTTACTTAAAATCAACACCTAAAACGTACAAATGTATTTAAGACAAACAAGAATCATTTCATTTTTTACTTAAAATCAAAACCTGAAACATACAAATGCAATTAAGACAAATATGAATTTTTACTTACTTCTTTAAAATAAAAATCTGAAATATACAAATGCAATTAAGACAAATATGAATCATTAATTACTTACTTGAAATAAAAACCTGAAATATACAAATGTAATTAAGACAAATGAGAATCATTTCATTACTTACTTGAAATGAAGACCTGAAACATACAAATGTAATTAAGACAGAAAATTGAAGAACACGGAATGAAATCTTTCTTTATTCGAAACAGAACTCTTGAAAAATCGAAATCGTCGAGTTTGAAAGCCTCAAAATCCGAAATAAAATTACAACGAGATTCAGGAACCGCAAATCTTGAAATAAGATCACGATAAGGTTTTGAAAACTCAAATCCCAAATAAAACCACGAAGAAATTCAGAAACTAAAATTCGGTATAAAATCATGATAAGGTATTGAATACCTTAAATCCGAAATAAAATCCTGAAGTAGTTGAAAACCTCAAAACCGAATTAAAATCACGAAGATATACAAAAGCCTGAAAACTCGAAATAAAATTCAAAGTACAACACGTATTAAAAATCAATCAGATAATAAAATAATATAGAGAAAGAAATAAAATAGCTAAGAGGCTTGAAAACTTTGAAGCTAGAAATAAAATCAGATACAGATTTAGAGACCCTATGATCCCAAAATGAGATGAATAGATCCTGTATCCTGTACTCACACTTGATTCACACACTCACGCATACTGCAATACAATACTTATTTTAAAAACCCTACATGTGCCTTTTGTTCTAAAATTGCACTCGTATAATCTACAACTTTGTAAAAAAAATAACGAGGGGATAAGGTAGAAAGTTGGAAGAACTTTCTTTTAAGTTTGGTGCAATTAACAATGGAAATGACAGGTTATTACTACAGTCTAATATGTAAAAAGTTAAAAAATTGTCGCAAAGATGAGTGCAAGTTAGAACAAAAGGCACTTACAATTTGCGCAAGCTTTTCGTCACGTATCGTGACGAAAAACTTGCGCCCGAGCCCTCCCTTCCTCCCACAAGCTCGGAATTGACGTAAAACCATTGCACTAAATACATATAACTTACCAAAAATCAAATCCTGAAACATATAAAATTTTATTAACATAGGAAGTTGTAGGAGAAGGAGTGAAATTTTATTTTATTTGGTACAAAGCTTTCGAAACATAGAAAACGCAATGAAAATTGCGGATTTGAGAAGAGGGAGCAACATAATAACTTACCAAAAATCAAATACTGAAACATACGAAACATTATTAACATACGAAATTGTGGGAGGAGTGAAATTTTTCTTTATTCGAAACAAAATCTTGAAAAATAGAAATCCCAAAGAGAATTACGAATTTAAGAGCAACGAACAACGAAATAATTTATATAAAATGAATCTCTGAAACAGAAAAATATGGTTAACACAAGAAATGATCAAAATGATCAAAAAAGAGAAATTGCGGTGAAAATAGATTCGCGATTATATTTCGAGTTTCGCGATTTTATGACCGTGTGCTCGTCGAAATCCGAGCAAAACGCGTTTGACGATACATTTCGTACCGTTTAAAAAAACACATGTAAAATACAAAAAACATAATTGCGAGCATAGTGACAAAATGACTCTCCATCCTAAGATGGACAGCCATTAATAGTTCCCCTCTTCTTTGGCAACTTTTGCCGGGGCTCTTCGGCATATAGCCTCTTCTTTCTTCGGCACAGCCTCACAAAAATCACTCGCGAAATTTTACGGTAGCTCGGATATTCTTTGCTCTCATATCAATTACATAAACTCTCAATTTTACTATCAACCGATTGCAACAAACAGATAGCATACACTTTTATAAAAATAAAAATGAACTATCCATTTGCTTCAATCGCCAACAACAAAATCAAAATTTTATATATCACAAAAATTCTTTACTTAAAAAAAATTCTCAAAATTAAAATACGACCAGCGATTCTTAGAATGCGCTGTCCGTAAAAGAATATCCGAGCAGAATATTTATTTAAAGCACTGCACTTCACTTCACTTCACTGTATACTTCATTTTTGCAATCGGGTCTAATACCACGACTGCGACTTACAAACTAAAAGGCCTGGCCTTACGAACAATCGAGTTCAAGAGAATATTAAATAGAATAAATTCATATTTAGATTTTCTCTTCTCGATTTTTCGTTAACCCCCCAGATGCAAGCATCTCACGTGTTTTACCGGAGGACAGAGAAACATGAAAGCTTGCTCTGGCCCTACCTACTTAAAACTAACTCAATCACACCAGAAGTAAGCTACCTGCCTGCCTAACGCTATATTTAAAAAATTGCAAAGTCCATTCTCACAAAAACACACTCCACGGTTCTCACACTCTCCACCCGGGTGCAAAAAAGCCTACTCCTAGGGAGTACGTCCCGGGACGTCTCCGTCACCCGAGTTCAATACAACATTCACACTCTAAGTTCATACCTTTTTTGCTGAAATCGATCGACAATCGACAGTGAACATTGAACATTTACATATTTCATTTTCTAATTCTTTCGAATAATCAATGTAATATGTGCATGTTATTTTGCAATTCATTCTAACTCGACTGTTATAAATTTGTAATTGAATCTAAATCATTTTCAATATATCTTGCAATAACTTTTTGGAAAATTTTTATGTTTTTATAATAAATTAATATGGTTTGTAAACGACACAAGGTCCACGACCTAACCACACACACACACGTGTAACTTGTGTCGTATAATTCACTGTCAAATTGTCGATCGCCGAAACATCTTAAAACTAAACCGTGCCCACCTGCCCTAACTCATGCGAGTAGCATCTAAGCACGCGTATGAGTTTAGAGCATAAAAATGAACACGGCCAACAATATTTTCACCTACCAGTTTTCTTCATGTGTGCTGAAAATCCTGAGCTAAAAGACGCGATTAATAACATGCTAATAAAGTGTCTCTTCCGAAAACAATTTACTCTAACGTTTCAAAAAAGAAAATGGAAGAACACTTTGCAAAAATCTAAGTATATCGATTGTTACATTCTTAACAGATTTTTAATATCAAAGTAAATTTACTAAATGGTCAAAAACATTCATGGTAATTAACTTTGATATCGAAATCTGTTCTTCGCGAAACTTTCTTGTACATATATTTAAAAAGAGTTGACGCGAAAAAATTGAAAGTGACTCTATAATAAAAATACTATGAAATCGGAGGGTCATCCGACTTCTATGTAATTTTAAATTTAATGTATAGGTTCGTTATTGAAACGCGATGTACAAGAAAACCCTATCCTGATCTAGTAAATAAAATATACAAACAGTTTGTACGAATATTTCACGATCGTACAGTCGTGGTCACTATGCTCGCTCAAAAATATAAAAATACAACCAGTTCCCGTGCCGTTTCGGACCATTCGTCCTACGACATGATGGGAACCGGAGGAACCGTAAAGCATGCGACTCACCGATCGCTGACTCGAACTACTCGGCTCGTGAGCGATCGGCTGCACTCGTACCACATCGTTAGAGACTGATTGACTGCATCTCAGAGATTGACCCATGATCGGTTGCTTTCGTACGATCAGGCATCTCGGCTCGGCATTGAATCGTCCTTCTGGAAACAGAAAGAGTCATAGGACGTTAGCAAACTCTTCAACGATTCGTATTTCTTTGTCAATATATTCAAATTATAACAAATAAGCACATTTGCGAATAGGTAACGTGCAAACAAATACAAACACGCATGCAAAACTATGCAGAAATAACAGTTGAAACATTCCCACAAACGTATTAAAACATGTTAGGTAATTATAACGTAAACATACTACAACGTTTGAAAAAGTACGTTCAAACACTTTGTTAAATAATCCATAAAACCCAGTAAAAAATTAGGAAATGTATGCAAAAACACATAGGTAACCACACCATAAAACTGTCTGTAACATTCACTAAAATATGTCAAAACACATAGGTAACCACACCATAAACCTCACTATAACATTCACTAAAATATGTCAAAACACATAGGTAACCACACCATAAACCTCACTATAACATTCACTAAAATATGTCAAAACACATAGGTAACCACACCATAAACCTCACTATAACATTCACTAAAGTATGTCAAAACACATAGGTAACACACCATAAAACTCACTATAACATTCACTAAAATATGTCAAAGCACGTAGGTATTCACACCGTAAAACCCAGTAAAATTTGTGTAAAACACTGGTAAAACACTTAAATAACCACACCATAAAACACACTAATGTATCCGTATACCCATGCACAATCACAAATTAAAACACACTAGTAAGCACGTAGGTATATGGGGAACCACACCATAAAACACGTTAATACACCCCCGTATATACACTAAAAAACTTGATAAAACACACTAGGCACTTGCACTACAACACTAGATAACACATCGATGAACACACGATCGGTTAATTAACACTTTGACTCGTACCGGTACGAAATGTCACGGTCGATCCGAACACCTGGACAGCTTGAACGATAGTGAAGATCGGTAACACTTATCAAGTTAAGAATGATAGGTGAACCGTGGACCAATCAGTCCGCGTCATGTCAATGCTCCAATACCAGGCAGCTTGAACCATGCTGAACACCTATGAACACCTATGACCTTTATCAAGTTATCAATGATAGGTGATCCATGGACCAATCAGCTATCATGTAATCCACCAATACCGGGCAATTACGTCGATTCGTAACTGTATTTGCAATATCGACAGTTTTTACTTAAATTTTTAATTTTTCATTTGCTTATTTAACAAATTATTATTACAACTATTAAAATTCATCATTTTTATTAACTTTTATGCGTGCATTGGTTATAAGATTTTGTTTCATTATTACATTTTGATATGATATTAAATGACAATTATAAATTATATATTTTTTTTAATATTATTTAAAATTTTTGAGTAAATTTTCGTTAAGTTATTATTGTATGTATTGATATTTATGTTTCTTTTTCAACTTCTTACCGCTTTTCTGTTGCAATTTTTTGTATATGAACGTAAACATGTTCTACGTAGTTTGTTCGTGTTTTATGTATGTACATATCCCGTTTATTGTTTCAAATAAAAAATATCTACCAGTATTTTAATTTTTAATTTTAAACACTAAGGGTTCGGTGGTATAAAATCAGTTCCAATCGATATGGTAGATCTAAAATTCTCCTTTACCTACACATGCAATTTCAGTACAAAGTCGAATTCATCGGTAACTGTTAGACTGAAAAACTGGTAACTGAAAATTCGGAAAACCACTATGCTTCGATATCGACGAAATTTTGTAAATAAGCTCCTTTTTGCAAAAGAAGACATCTGTGAGAATAGGTTTTGGCGACTCGAAAGAAAACTTTTTACCATTCTTATGTCAATCCCTATATCATCGACGAGATACAGTATAGTGTACGAATTATTTTGAACATATAATTCGCATCTTTAGACCCACCGAATATATTGCAAACGGCATAAAATCAATATTAATAATTATATAGCACATTAATCAATAAAATCAATATTAATTGAATTTTAAAAAAATTGAACAAGTGGCGCCATCTCTCCGGCGAACAGGATGAACTACACACTTTTGAAACTGTAGTTTAATTAGTTCCCACACACTGCCGCTAGTTGGCGCTATGTGTATCGTTTCGGTTCAATTCAATTATCATAGTTGATTTTATTAGCTGAATTGACTAGAATATGAATCGAATTACATCGGAGTGCAAAAACCGTTCTCACAAATATCTTCTTTTGCAAAAAAGACCTTATCTGCAAAATTTGGTCGATATTGGAGTATGACTTTTCCGAAATTTCGCCTGATTTTTAAAGAATCATTTTCGAAATAAACTTTTATGTAAAGAACATTCGTTGACCGGTTATTATGCTTTATTTTACGACCTATTATAACAATAATATTATAACCGATTATAATAAATTATTGTGTAAACTTTACTGCGCACGTTTATTATTTTCCATTATCACATATGTTAATTTGTTCAAGATCACAATCAACGTCAGCAATAATCTTTTTACATTTCTAGTAATAAAACGCCAGTAAGTACCTCAATTTACAATTTAAAAATTTACAAATTGTGAAACTTAATAATTTTAAAATAAAAAACTTTTAGATTAAGTAATTGATTACCATCAAAGTTGCAAATACATGTCTCCTGCAAGCTCGGATATGTCTTCACGGATAATTCATCTCTGTTCTAGATTGATCGATAAAAAATCCTATCAGTATTTCACTGCATTTACCCTGAATTATTCCGTTCATCTTTGAGAGTCAATATCCGGACATACTACACGTACTCCGCGCGTTAGAGCAACGGTAGCAACATATCGTCAGATGCGCCAACATTCTAGCGAGAGGGCTTCGCAATCTTATTTTTCATTTGCGACAGGATAACCTGCACAAACTGGCTGGAAGATGCAGTCCGATCTGAAAATGTATTGCACAAATATACGATGTTAACAACGTTGCCGCATAGGTGATGGTGGAACAGTTAGCGACTGGATATCCGTGACAGGAGAGAGTAGATCTAACAAGCAGAGATCTATCGGTGCAGCGTGCGTTAATCGATGAACTTTTGCAGCCTACTGAATATTCATATGCCCAAGTTATTGATACCTGACTTTAGATGCAGTTAACGGTTTACGTTTACGAGGTACTTACGGTAATTGTACCCTTTGCATTCGGTTCTCCCCTCTGAGGAGACATTTTAAATGGCAAAAACTTTCGGAGTGCAAAGGGTTAATAACATGAATTTATACATGTTTCCTTCTACTAGCAATGGAAATTACAAAATTGTCTTTGCGCAGGTCTCCAATGAATTGTAAGATAAATAAATGTAGCTTCGTGCCAGGCATTGATATTTCATTTATTGTCCTCCCGCGCCTTCAAATTCTCGGAACCTCTACCACCGTAGATAAGCACCCAGATGTGTTCCGGACTGCGCACGTTTTACGGAAGTTTCAATTTCTCAATGAAATGACCACGAAAATTGTTTCATTGATGCTGACGAAGTAGATAACCGCTTCATTTCCTCCAGATGATATAAATTAACTCAACAGTATTCGTATTTATCTTAACATTATAAATATTAACTTTGAACGAACTCGTTACTATTAATTTAACCCTTCATTGTAGTGTTGCACATGTGTAATATAAAATATACTATGAAATTCTTGTACTAAACACTATTTCGGAAAGAGGAAGCATTTATAACTTTCACCAATACTTAATTTTATGGTAAATATTGATCTAAATCTACTTAAGCCATTTTATATCGCCTATTATTTTTGTCACATAAGAAATACAGTAGTCTTTAGTTTGTCAGTAGTTTTAATGTTAAGTATCCAAAATTATTTTCAACAAAGCAGTACTTTAAGTAAATTTTTATACTAAACTCATATACATTAAAAACTCTTATGTACATTCGATTTCTTTAACAGTAAATTAGTTTGTAGAGTAAGGGATTTTTATAGCAATAAAAGTCTAGTGCATGACACGAAGTACCGGTATACAATATGGAGCGTGCAAAATATACCCTAACTTCCACTCTATAACATAGTGATCGATCACTGAGCGGAAATTGACTGTTTCGAAAATTTCCACCCCGAAAAAATCATGAAACCCTTATATGGTATTATTAGACACTTGCATGTATTAACATAAATTCTTCAAAATATCTTCTGTGTTTGCAAACCTATTCAGTCGACATAAATTTAGCCTCTACGGTGGTTAATACGGATAGCGTTATTTCACAAAAAATTTCAAATTTTGCACACGCGTGAATATTTTAATATTGTAATATTTCCGCTACACTTACGAGAGCGAAATTCTTTTCACATGTATTGATACCAAATGTGCATCAGTGCTTATCATCAACGTTCAAGGTCTTTCCGTTTCAAGTAAATATAAAATCGCTGTCAACTGCAATAACATGTGCACTTTGCGAATAGGACGACTAGAAATTACGTTCGTAGATCTGCTTATCATCGTATTACTGCATCACCACAAATATGGTTCAAATTATATGGATTTTGTGAGTAATCGTTATGATAGGAGTATTCAATTAGCGTGAGATGACTAATTGATTCGATTTATAGCGCGTTCGCTGGCACAATTACCAGTGGCATTTGTAGCATCCTGCACCGTAACCATAATTTGGAGCGGTTATTCCATGCAAACAACAGGTCTATTACCGAACAACCACAATTGGAACGGTCTCTTTGTACCACTAAACAATGCGAAACACTTGGTAAGCGAATTTTCGTTTTGTTTTGCCATCAACTATCAAATTGATAACATTTTTAAATTCTGCTAAAATTATCAAGCGAGTATTGTACTTGTACTTAAATACGTTTAGATGTAGTTACCGAAGAAATTAACATTAACATTACTTTGTTAAATATTTTTAAAAATTTTACTTTCGATATTGACAAATTTCTGTCGTGTATTACTGCTCTATTTGAAACGATAATGCACATGAATATTTGTACAAATAAATAATGATTATTGAAGTCAAATTCATCTTTGAAATAGGTGTAACCCACTATAATTTTGTTTCATTTCACTATTTGCACAGGTATCTGTAATTAGATTAGTTATTTTCCTCTTTTGGGCAAAATATGAGTCAAATGTACCACCGAAACGAGACCTAATCAATTTTCAGTTAGTAATTCTTTTCTCTTATTCAATAGCAAAGATGATAATAGATGGTATGGACAGAAACGCGAATCCTTGCGACGATTTCTACGAATTTTCATGTGGAAATTGGAAAAAACATAACCCTCTGCCGCCAGATGAAGAATACTGGTCACCGTTAATTAAAATTCAGAAAACTGTTGACAAGCGTTTGGAAGGTTTGTTCGATTCTTTATTCATATTTGTTAGAACAATACAAATAATCTTGATCCACATAAAAATGTTCCTGGAACTTTGTTTTAAAAAACCATCAATTTTATTTTAGATTTGAAAAAATATAATTCGATGGAGTCAACATAATTTGTACATTAAAAAGTATTTATAATTGTAGGAATTATATGCAATATATTGAATAATGCAATCTATTATATGCAATATATTAGCCTATTTCTCATAGGCTCAACAAAAATCTATTGTTTATTAGATTAGTTATTAGATCAGTTTAGTATAGAATGTTAGAAGAAAAATAAAGGCAAATTATTTTGGGTTTAATGAAAGTAAAATTTTATTACGTTTTCCATTTACAGAAATAGTAACGAGCGAGGCAAAACCTGAGGATCTCTATGCCGTAAGATTCTCCAAACGAGCGTACAAAGCTTGCATGGACACAGGTATTCCTGAAAGAAATATATTCTTGCCAATACAAAAAGATGATTTTGTTTATTAATTACGAAAAACTATCAGTTACATTTTACAATTAATTTGCAGACGAAATGGACAAAGCAGGACTTCAACCGCTCATATCCACATTATGGAAGGCAGGTGGATGGCCATTGATAATGGAAGACGAGGAATGGGACGATGGAATATATAAATGGCAATCCATAGACGATTACTATGCTTATATAATAGGTTTAAACACCTTTCACGATTTGCACGTTGATGAATACAGTTGGGACGTTGATACCGTGGCCATAATTGTAAGTGCACCAATAACATATTGTTATTTTGTCACCTACGCAACTACTTCTGACATTGGCAATATGCAGAGAGTCTATATGCATATTGACAATATGCATATTTTTCTTGTAGCTTCAAGTGGTAGCTTAAGATTCTTGATTAATAGTTTAAAACTGATTGTCAGACTGCAGTCACAAATTCCATCCTACGATGACTATATTTTTAATAAATTTGTTATTCCGATTATAGTCGTTGTTATCAGTTATTCGCGAGTTGAATCATTTACAGTTAAGATCGTTTCAAACTGTTAATTTTCTGATAAATGACAGTAATGTTATTCGATGTTTCAGATCAATACTCCCCATTTACCTCCAGATATGGATAAACTTGTAGGTGAAGAAGAAATATACATGGATAGTAGCGACGAAAATAACGAGAGCGGTGGAGGAAGTCAAGAAGAAGGTAGCGAGGAAAGAGATAAACATGAAGATGACGAGGATGAAGACGAAGATGATGATGAAGACGAGGATGAGGAAGATAAATTTAATCTACACAACAAGAAGACATTCAAGGGACGAGTTAATAAAAAACTGACAAATAAGAAAAAAGCAAATAAGCAGATAAAAAGGAAAACCAAAAGAGCCACTCTAGAAATACCAAGTGATAAACAAATTTCAGATCATGAAGCTGGGCATCGTATAAGACAAACGCACAAAGTATCAAAATATAGACCTGTACCTCAATCTAACAGTATTATAGAATCTGTATTATACGATAATCCACAGACTAGCATAAAGTATGAAAATACGAATAATGATTTATATTTCAGTGATAGCGATAATGAAGGTAAAAATATAAACGGTGACATTGATAACACCAATAGTAACGAAGTGGTAATCAATGAAAACGAGGAAAATGGTAGTAATAACGACAATGAGATGGGCGAAGAAAGTAGCGGTAGCGGTGATATTGATGAAAAAGATGACGAAGATGGCAGTGGCAGTGGTGATTACGATGACGAAGGTAGTGGCAGTGGCGATAACGATGATGAAGATTCAGATGATGATGACAGCGAAGAAAGAAGACGTATAGAAATGGAAAAAGTGAAGGAATTCAGGGCGAGATACGCGGAGTATATACTGAACGTTAGTATGGCACTTGCTGAAGCCAGAGGAGTTCCAATACCCAAAGAGAAACTGAAAAAGGATATCGCTGATTTGGTGGAATTTCAAATAAATTTCTTAAAGGTAACTCACTGATTTTATATGGAAGATAAATCATTGAGATAAGTGAAATATACTCTGCATTAATAACATTTTTCACTTATGTATTTAACATCCTGCTTATGTATTTAACAGTCTACTTCAAATTTTCAAATGTTGAAATTGTACAATTTTTTAATTACAGAAGTGAGAAATTTACTGAAATAATAGAACAGTAAAATAGTAGTGGTTGAACAAGCGGAGTAGTAGTATAATAGAGCATCAACAACTACAATAACAAATTATCAAAATTTTAAGTTTCCAAATGTTTATTATAATGTATTTTCCCTATATGACAATATTTATGCAAATGAATATGCACGCAGCATTGTTCAAGTATTTATAATTTAATCGAAACACAATTTTCTGCAACGTATTTCATAAATGTGTACTCGTTCGAAGCGTTTAATTGATTTTATAGCCAACGTACGGATAAATACGCATATACGATTAGTTACGAAATAAAACAGCATCCCTACGACATTTAAAAGCTCTGTAACGCAGATTAGCTGACTTCTCATATTAGGAAAAGTCTTCATATTAGGCAATTTTGCCTTATTCCCGTTCAGATGAACCTAACATGACTCCATACTTCAGCTAGCCCATATTTAGATCTTAGCCTGTATTTACGTCATCTACAAGTCGTTTCTATCGACCGTTTTGAAGTGTCAATAAAATAAAAATTATATAACAGTGATCATTATTACATGTTTCTACTAACATTTTATTTTTTCAGATCATAAACTTGTCCGGAGAAAAATTGAAAATAACTCTTGAGTTGTTCCAAAAGAAATACAATTGTTTGGTACCTGTGACGGACAACGGAAAAGTAAGAAATATTTCAGTCACAAAAAACTATTTAATTGTGAAAGTATATGAATGAATTTTTCAGATAAGTTGGATAAGAAAAATACGACACGTTTTTGCTAGTGGAGGAATGGAAATTGATAAAAAAGCCCAGGTCGTAATTCCATCTTTTAGATACATCAAGCATCTACGGAAGTTGTTGGACAACACGCCAAGCAGAATAATTGGTATGTAATATTTTTAATTAAGACATCTTTGATCTAATATATATCGATGAATAAGTAAGAAATAATTTTGTAAATAATTTTCACGTGAATAATTTTATACAGTGAATTACGTACACTGGAATTTCCTTAGTAAAGTATTAAAGACCAGCACAAAGGAAATGAGAGGTTGGTATTATGGTTTAAGGAACGAAGAAGTAACTGTTAGAAAGAGGTAACGAAAAATATGATAAAATATTTGCGCAACGAACGAGACAATAAAGTGATCATTTTTGTACAGGCCAGACCTATGCATCCGCGAGATAGAAGCACGTTTCAGTTTAGGATACGAATATGTAAAGAAGTATTTCTCGGATAAAATCAAGCAAACGGTAAAGATTAGCGTGAATATTACAAAAATTATGTTTTATTGAAATAAGAAACTCGGTGACGAATATAAAGAATGTCATTCATTGATTGCTATTCTATGGAACTGACAAAGGCTTTAGATATGATCGACAATATCGAAAAGGAAGTCGAGTATCAGATCAAAGAATCAACTTGGATGGATGCTAAAACTAAACATGCCATCATAGATAAATTGGTGTACCTGAAGAAATTGGTTGGATATCCAAATTCATATAAAAATAGTACTATTATGAATCAACACTTAAAAGGTGTAAGTCTACTTTTTACCGTCAGTGTTTTATCTTTTGATATTTCAGAGCTGTCTCCGAAACAGGTGTAGGAAATCTCTTAAAGCCGTAGTGTCGCACTTGTTTCGGCCATTTTGTTTGTTTACATTAGCATCTTTCTGCACCTTCCGACTTTATTAAATATGTACATTGTCCAAAAATACTACCCTATTGGTCTACTGGTGCTATACTAATAGAAATTTTATTTTTGCTATCAATGAGCCTCATGATCGATGTCGTAAACAAGATGGCCGTAAACAAGTGCGACGGCGTTTACTGATATGAAACTGATTTAACAAAAAGAAGATTCACAAAAATTTAGAATAGCGAAGATTCGAGTATTTGAAAATATGAGAATGGAACTGTACAGTAACGGAAAAATTTAAGAATTAGGTAAATTTTGGAATCGGAATTAGAAAACAAATTCGACAATTTAGATGGAGCATATAATTTTGCAAATAATTGTTCTCAGTTTATCCTTCATTAGAGACGGCTCTGGTTTCAAATACTTCTTGTTTTTAATTCACGTTCAGATAATTTTTTAATATTTTTCAGCTTAGCGCTAGCCGATCACATTACGAGAACACGTTGAGTATTATGAGATATTTCAAATGGGATAGATTAAAAATGATGATCACGAAAGAAATTTCTCCAGAAGAGTAAGTATGTTTTTAGATCCAGAAGAATTTAATGTGTTTACAAATATTTAAAAAGTAGATATTACGATAAAGTCAAGAAAAAACGAAGAAAAAATTTGTTACAGGATACCATTGGATCCTTTAAGAGCAAATGCCTTTTTCATAACCATTTATAACGTTATAGGTAAGTTATTAAAACACTATTGCAAAAGATCAGATAAACTCATAACGCGTAAATCAATGTATTAACAATTGGAGTTTTCAAACTTTAGTAAAGATTCATAACAATTACATGTTCCAAGTATATCTATAGTTGACGCCATGTTAAGAAATAAAACTTGTTTCTAAAGAAAAATAAATATTACTGTAAACGATAACGATTTTAATTAAGATTTCATTATAATATTTAATATTTGAAGTTCAATTTACACGACTAATCTTTTAAACTTAGTATAATTGCAATAATGTTGAGGGTGTTATGATTTGTTCATTTTAGAAATAACTGCAGCAGACTTTCAGACTCCATTCTTCGATTTTGAGCAACCATGGTATGCACATAATAATTAATATTTTTAATGTATTATTCATGTCAAACCATTATGAACTGTTCAGTAGAGGAACGTGCAGATTTTTAAATTCTGAACATTCATTTTTAAATATTAAGGACACTTATAAACTACCTAATGTCCAAATTTTGTAACTCTGGAATTTTCAAATCGTCAATGTTCCACTAAATTTCTAAGGTCTCAAATCTCCAAATTCAAAACTCCACAAATTCCTAAATTTTTGAATTCTCCAATTTGCAAATTCTCAGAATCCCAAACATCCAAATCACGAATGCACAATTTCCTAAATTCCTAAATTAAAATAATCCAAATTAAGAATACAAAGTGTCAGAAAATTATTTGAAATAATGCCCATCTTTGGTTTTAATTGCACAGGTACAGTAATTTCGGTGCTATTGGAACCATAATGGCTCACGAAGTGAATCACGGTTTCGATAACAGAGGTAAATTATTTGTAGCATGATCTTCGGTTACAAGCTTTCCGTGACACCAGCGTGTACATGATGATTTTTGTTAGGTCGTGTGTATGACAAATATGGTAAATACATGGAATGGGTACCAAAGATGGCGGAAGTATACGAGAAAAGAGCGGAATGCTTCGAACACCAATTTACCAAATACAGTGTAGTAGACAATAAAACAGGGAATATCCAGATGGAGGTAACCACGTTAGGCAAATAATTTATGCACAGTTTCAAATATAATTTAAACGCGAATAACTTTTAACTATTAGATGCACGAACAAATAAATCACCTTTTTGTAATAAATTAGGAACGTAGTTGAAATTGGGAAAATAATGTCATTTATCTTTATGAAAATATTTTGCACTTGTAACAAAGGACATTATATGTAATTTAAAAGATTTGTTCGATTAAATTTTAATTATTCAATGATTTATAAGCGTATGAAATTCTCAGGATTACGGAATACGAACGCAAGGTGAAAATATTGCGGATACACTGGGGTTGCAAGCTGCATTCAAAGCTTATCAACGAAGACAACGAGCATGTAAACAAGTTGACCCCGTATTGCCAGGATTAGAAGATTTCAGTAACGAACAACTTTTGTTCTTATCCTTCGCTAGTGTAAGTTCGTTTTCCATGCTGGTTTAGACAGGGAGGGTACAACTAGTTAATAAATAATTCTATGCACAAAAATAAGGGGTATATGGTTACAATTATTGATGTAGTTAAAATGTACGATTAGTCAGTATTCTTTGTAATATTTTTAATAATACAGATTGAAGAATTTCGATCTGTGCAAACTGTGCAGTTCAGAAATTTGGGAAATTGAGAACTCGGGAATTTTGTGATTTTGGGAATTTTAAAATTTGGGGATTTGAGGATAGGACAATTTAGGAATTTGGGCATTTGGTAATTCAAGGATTTAAAAATTGGCATTTTGAGGATTCTGAAATGATGGTATTTGAATATCTGAAAATTTGGGGTTTTGAAAATGGTAAAATTTGGAAATTGTGCAGTTCAGGAATTTGAAAAATTGAGAACCCGGGAATTTTGTGATTTTGGGAATTTTAAAATTTGGGGATTTGAGGATAGGACAATTTAGGAATTTGGGCATTTGGTAATTCAAGGATTTAAAAATTGGCATTTTGAGGATTCTGAAATGATGGTATTTGAATATCTGAAAATTTGGGGTTTTGAAAATGGTAAAATTTGGAAATTGCGCAGTTCAGGAATTTGAAAAATTGAGAACCCGGGAATTTTGTGATTTTGGGAATTTTAAAATTTGGGGATTTGAGGATAGGACAATTTAGGAATTTGGGCATTTGGTAATTCAAGGATTTAAAAATTGGGATTTTGGGGATTCTGAAATGATGGTATTTGAATATCTGAAAATTTGGGGTTTTGAAAATGGTAAAATTTGGAAATTGTGCAGTTCAGAAATTTGGGAAATTGAGAACTCGGGAATTTGGGGATTCTGGGAATTTGAAAATTTGGGGATTTGAGGATAGGACAATTTAGGAATTTGGGCATTTGGTAATTCAAGGATTTAAAAATTGGCATTTTGAGGATTCTGAAATGATGGTATTTGAATATCAGAAAAGGGGATATGAAAATTAGAGATAAAATTTGGAAATTTCTGAATGTCCAAAAAATAAAGTAATAATAGTCATAGGAAATTCAGTGTTAATTATTGATAACACGAAGTTGTTAAATTATGTTTTTACATTTACAGATATTGTGTGAGAACATGACACCGGATGAATTACGACAAATGATACAAAAGGATCCTCATAGTTTGGGTCCACTAAGAGTGATTGGTTCTGTATCGAATTCCGAAGACTTTGCTAAAGCTTTCAACTGTCCAGAAGATAGTCCTATGAACCCGAAGAAGAAATGTAGCATATGGAAATGAGAATAATACCCACATCGAATGCTGATATTTTTAACAATAATTAAATTCGCATCTATGAAATAAAAATTACTATAACTCTGTATCTGTATGAGTATTAAATACATAATTCAATAAAGAAAGTTTGTTTATTTAATCCGATTCCTTACTTCATCCTCATATATAATATTATAAGTAATATTAATAAATCTAACGCTTCAATATGATACTCGGAATCTTTTTATCCAGATACACTTAGAAAAATAAAATTAACTGAGTTTTGTTGGAATCACTCAGAAAAATCATCCTATCTCCGATTTATAGAAGATAGAAAGAATAGAATTAACAGTTGCTTTAATTTATAATAGAGGAATGAAAGTTTGCTGTATCATTAAATTGGAGAACTAGAAACCTGACAGCAAAATTAAAGAAATTTATTCTATAACTTTTTGTTTACGAAGGATATGTTTAAAAATAGTATACGTTGTCAATACCTATAGTACATTAAAATAAATTTCGTATGTTAAACACAGAAAGTAGAGGAATGAAGTAATTTATTTTTACAATTTTATATTCCTTCTTGTTCCATGTACGAGTGAAGACTTGTATACAAATGTCACGTTGTGTAATTTAATAAAATTAATAATAATAATAAAATACAGTACAAACTCATTAATTCGAAAACTATAACGTCAAACGTTTGTTCCTCTCTGCTCCGTTCCAAAAACCTATATGTAAAGTTGAGACAAAATTTGCAAAACTGGAAGTCTCACGTGTCCAAATACATTACTCCTGTAAAGATAGTCAAGATAAAAATAGTTAGAATAGTCAAACCTTCACAAGTCGAAGTTTACTTCTGTGAGTCGAATTTTCATCGTTTGCGAGCCAAAATTTATAACAATGGATATTTTATTTTTATTTCGTCAGATAGTATCAGAACATCTTGTGATTCGAAATAAGAGAACATGATACATAAACAGAAAGTCGTAAATACTTTATTAGAAAGTTATAAGAAAGATAACAGAGAAATTGTCGTTCATCCACAAATGTCATTAGTTAACATGATATTTCCCATTATTATTTGGAGTGTTACAAAGTAGGTAACTAGACAATTTTTATATATTTTGTATATAAATTGTTTTCAGTCTGTAAATTTGAAAATTCTTTAATTTCTAAATTAACTCTCAGAATTTTGAATTGACGAGGTTTCAAGCTTATGAAGATTCAGTTTTTCAAACTTTCAAATACTTAAATTCCCATCTCCCAGAATTTCTACTTATCTCTAGTATTCCAATCTCCCATATTTCAAATTACACTTCTAAATCTCTACATTCTCAAATTCCTATATTCTCAAATTCCTACATTCCCAAATCTCTGTATCCCTTCTAACTAAGAGGGGACCACCTTGTACATTTTATATTATTTGTCGAAATAATTTGTATTATTTGTCGAGTTTAACAATTGCACCGATTTTGTCGATACATAATGTCAATTTATTTTGAGCCTAAGCATTGGGTATATAACAATTCCATAAAGAATAAAATAAAGTGATGAACATACCATAAGAAAAAATATTATTTGTTTTTACCAAATCACTTCCTTTTTTCATTCAGTACTTCGTTAGCACTCCGTAGAAAGCATACCTAACACCTACACTCCCAATTAATTGCATCTAATCTCCGAGAATTATTAATGAACGTAATCATTCACACCAAACGGAAACAAATTCTAAATAAAGTTCCTGGATGCGATATTGAGACATTGCATCTGCAGAACAAGGGCAGAGGATGCACATCTATCTAATTTCAAGCCAGGAACTTTATGTCGTAACATCTTATCGTGTCATATCGCACACAGTTTCAGGGTTACCTCGATTTCACGGGTATAAAATTGACAGCCATCGATTTACCAGCCACATTGTGCGACATAGAAAAGCTGGCGCGTCAGAAGTCCGACTTCTATTTTCGCGAAGTGCGGCTTCAGTTTTATCATCGACATGTTACGACTTCTGGTTTTGTAAGTAAATGTTCAAACGTGTCTCGTTCCTTCGACTGATAATTTGTCAAATTAATTTTGCGAATGTGTTTTCAGGGCGTCTTTAGGCGCCGTTGTAAGCGCTAGCTTTTTACCCCACCATTTACTGGGATACCCTCGTAGTCTGCAAAGTTTATTCGGCGCCAAACGCGAAACGGCTGTTGAAAAAACGGAACGAGAAGTATGCAACAATACAGAGTGTAGAACAATCGGTAAGCATATGTTTATTCGAAAATACTGCTTCCAACTTTGACATGGATTTATGCTAACTCTGATACTTTCGAAATATCCACCCCTTGCACTATTTTGACGAGTCTGACTCGTGACGCACTTGTACTTCAGCTGTGATTAATTTTATTCGAATTTTGAATACATTCAATTTGAAGTTCAAGTCCGATTATAATTTGCATAGTCAACGATTGCATGATACCAAATTGACATAAGATTTCAACGTTCTTTGTCTGTTTTCATATTGTAGCCGAGGTTAATCAGTTGTGATGACGCACCTGACAAATAAATTATAACGCAAGGGGTTAAGAAATAAAGAAATTGGAAGTGACAAGGAATCCGATACATATAATTTGTTATGTAACCAATCAAAATTTAATATCTAAATTATTGTTCATTGTTAAATGAATAAATTTAACAATTCTTCTTTAATAATTCTTCATCAAATTTGACTTTACACATTTTTTCAAATATGTGAAGCATATTTTTCAAATATGTTTAAGAGCATATTAAAATGATTTTTTTCGGATTGCAGCAAATTTATTGAAGGACAGTATGGACGAGACCATGGACCCATGTGACGATTTTTACGAGTATGCATGTGGAAAATGGTCAAAGGGTAATCCCCTTCCTGAGAATAAAACCGAGTGGAGTTTATGGGAAATGGTTTCGGAGAAGATTGAGAATCAGGTTCTGTGTATGTATAACTTTTTAATCAGCCATTAATTTCTGCAAACAGAAGAAGTTACATATTTAAATTTTTGTTGTTTACAGCGATCATTGAAGCTAAACCGAAACCCAGTGATCTTTTTGCCGTGAAACTTGCTAAAAAGTGGTACGAAAGTTGTATGGACACAGGTATATCTTTGAACATTATTAATTATTTGAAAGCAATCAATACAGTAATCTTAAGATATTTTCCCGGATATTGTTAAAACTGAAATAATTTTTATTTTCAATTTATCGAGAATTTGTATTTCATTCAATACCACTCGCTAGAAGACCTACCTCGCTTTTTAGTGATAATGTAAATCACTATTTTAATGAAAAAGAGAAACTATGTAATATTAAATGAAATGTTTTGACTGCAGAAATGATCGAAAAAAGAGGAGCGGAACCAATAATATCCACCTTATGGAGACACGGAGGATGGCCACTGATTATGGAGGAAGGCGAATGGGATGATCGCATATATCACTGGCAAATAGTCGACGACCATTTTGCTCGTTTGTTAGGATTTAACGCGTTTCATGACGTATACTATAGGAGTCTCACATATGTAGGCAACGAAACGATAGTGGTAATTTAAACAAATTTAATATCATATTAATACAAGCTTAATCCCTTGCACTTTTGATGAGTCTAACTCTCATACTTCGTAACCAATTTTATTCGAATAAATTCGCTTCAATTCGGAGTTCAAGTACAATTATTTGCATAGTCGATTGATACCAAATTGAAATAACATTTCAACTTTCTCTGTTTTAATATTGTAACTGTGATTGGATAGTTCTGACTGACACAAATAAATCATAGTGCAAGGAGTTGAAATGTATATCGCTAATGAATAATTTCGATAATGTACACCGATATAACTATGTGTATCATGGTAATCAATAGTAAACGATGTAAAAGAATATTATTTTTAAAGCAGTCAAACCTGAGAATAAATCGACCAGTTTATTTTGTCAAACAATTTCTTCATAAATCTATCAGAATCATGAACCACTGTTTCACGTTGAATGTTCTTGCGATGTTCCAGATCGATACGTCTCATCTACCACTCGGTCTACGGAACCTATTAAATGTTGATGCTGCAGTTGACGATAATGACAGTATTGATGAAAGCAACGAGAACGAAGAAGGTAGCCAGGAAGCGGGGAGCGAAGAAAGGGGCAAAGAACAACAACAGGAGAACGAGGGAAAAGAAAATACCGAAGAAAACAAGGAAAGTGAAAACGAAGAAGGTGAAAACGAGGAAGGTGAAAACGAAGTAACTATAAAAAGCAAACGTGTGGTCAGAAGGAAAAATCACAAACGACTCGGTCATGGTAGCAGACACGTGTATAAAAAGGGAACGAAGAAAAGGACGAAAAGGGACGCTGTGGAAAAGAAAATTGTGCATCAGTTATTGCATCAGCTGAAGAAGGCAAATAAAGGAAAATCATCGAAGCATCATCTTGCTATTAACGGTAAATCGCACACGAAAAAGCAGAACCATGAAAGTAAGAAGAAACTGAATGGAAAGATGACAAAGGGAAAGACTAGCAAACGCCTAGGCCATGGTAAGAAGAATAACAAAGTGATGAAGAAGCACGTTCACGAAAATAATTTGAAGAAAAAGTTGAACGTTCATAATAATCAACATCACGCGCAGAAGAAGATTAATCACAGGGTTCATCATGTTACGAATAAAATGAAATTAGCAAACCACAAAAAATTGATGATTAATGACACGGAAGATACAAACAATGACATGGATAACGATATCGAGACCGAAGATGATGAAAAAGTGGACACGAATGATGAGACCAAAAATAATGATGACAAAGAGGACACTAATGCTGAGGATAATGAAGAGACCAATGATGATGCGGATAATGACGTGGATAACAAGAATGACGATGAGAAAGATGAAGAAAACGACGAAGATAACAAGGATGACGATGCAAAAGAAAACGATGAAGACGATAAGAATGATAATGAAAATGAAGAGGACGAAGATGAAACGAACAATGACGAAGGAAATGAAGATAAGGACGACGAAGAAGAAACTGACAAGGATTCTGAAGAAGAGGTTGACTTAGAAGAGCTGAAAGAGGAATACAAGGAATTTATGCTGAATGTTTCGTTAATACTTTCCAAAGCCAGAGGAATAGAAATACCAAAGGAAACATTGATGAAAGATATCAACGATCTGTTAGAATTTTCGATTAAAATTGGAGAAGTAAATATATTCTTTTAATATTCGATAGTGAAAGACAATATTGAATTATACATTGACTGACTTTTCAGCTTACACTCAAAGAAGAGGAGCCAGCGAACATGACGCTTCGTGAATTTCAGGAAGAATATGACACCTTGGAATCTACCACGCGCAATGGCAAGGTAAGATGTTTTAGCGGAATTTGTGATTTTGGTATATTAATGTTCTGTTGGGTTATGTTAATACCTGAATGAAGAACTCGCATTAAATACCGGACAGGATAATCCACATCTGTTAACGTAACTGGCTATTGATTAGAAATTTAGAAATTTAGAAATATGTCAATTTTAAATGTTCATGTCTTCAAATGTTGAAATCTGCAAATGTTGAAATCCTCAAATGTTGAAATCTTCAAATGTTGAAACCCTCAAATGTTGAAATCTTCAAGTGTTGGAATCTTCAAATCCTCAAATCCTCAAATCCTCAAATCTTCAAATTCTGAAAAAACTCAAATCCTCAAAAACCTCAAATCCTCAAATCCTCAAATCTTCAAATCTCCAAATCCTCCAATCTCCAAATCCTCCAATCTCCAAATCCACCAATCTTCAAATCCTCAAATCTCCAAATTCTCAAATGTCCAAATCCTCAAATCTTCAAATCTTCAAATCTCCAAATCCTCCAATCGCCAAATCTCCAAATTCTCAAATCTTCAAATCTTCAAATCTTCAAATCTCCAAACCCTCCAATCTCCAAATCCTCAAATCTCCAAATTCTCAAATGTCCAAATCCTCCAGTCTCCAAATCCTCAAATCTCTAAATCCTCCAATCTCTAAATCCTCAAATCTCCAAATTCTCAATTGTCCAAATTCTCAATTGTCCAAATCCTCAAATCTTCAAATCTTCAAATCTTCAAATCTCCAAATCCTCCAATCTCCAGATTCTCCAGTCTCCAAATCCTCAAATCTCCAAATTTACACTTTTAGAATTTTCTACTGTTTATTTCACAAATACATCAGCATCCCTCGATCTGTATAAGCCCTATAACAGAGATAAGCTGAGATCTCTTCATATTAGGCAACTTCGCCATACAGATTCCTTTTAAAAATCACGTTAAAAATGTTTAGATAAATTGGGTGAAGAAGGTGCAGAAGTTATTCGCAGAGGCAGGAGTGGACATAGAAGATGACGTAGATATTGCGATATCGAATCCCGAATATATCAAAGAACTTCATGCACTATTAGATAAAACTCCTAGTAGAACGATCGGTGAGTTTAAGTTTACAAACGATCTTTGGCTTGTATCGAATTGTTGGATAACAGTTGTACACATTTGTTACAGTCAATTATATTCACTGGATGTTCATTAGTACGGCAATAATGGGTGGCCCACAAGAACTTAGATCACTGGCTGAGAACTGGCTTGGAAGACGCATGCATTTTTCATCGAGGTAAAATTGATGTTTTATGTACCCAATTACACAACATCTAAACAGACGAATTACAATTTCATATGTCATATTACTATAGATGGATACACTGACGTCACGACGTTTAAGAATGTCGTTTATCATTTATAGTGATTAATTTACTTTGTATACTTATATACCATATTTTTTCTTTTTTAAGTCAATTTTAAATTACTTTGATTTGATAAACGAAAACCATACATTTCTTTAGTGAGAAAATATTACTTAACAATATTCACAACGTCAACAGATCGCAACATTTTTTATACGATACCGTCACAATTTACAACAAATCAAAATTAATGCTTCAAATCACTGCGTTATTAATACACTGTATAATTAATACCGTGTCATACTCGTAAAGAGAGAAAATAGTATCTAATAATTTTATAAGAACTCTTTAATATTTTCCTTTACTTCTGTAGAAAGTCAGAGTGTATACAAATGGTGGATTTAAATGACATCGTAGCATACGAATATGTGCAACAGTATTTCTCAGAGGATACAGCGAAAACGGTAAGGATGACACGTCATGTCTTGTTATAATGACAGAAATATTTTCAAATGATCATTTAAAAGAGATCTCTTAACAACGCGCATTGTTTCACGTTAAAGGCCCGAGATATGATCGATGACATTCAAAAGGAGGTCGAATATCAGATCAAGGAATCGACGTGGATGGACGACGACACCAAACATTTCATTTTAGATAAATTGGTGAACATGAAGAATCTTGTTGGTTATCCAAGCTGGTATAAAAATACCACGATGGTGAAAGAATACTTCCAAGGGGTAACTTTACTTTCACTGACGACTAATTTTCAAACTTACTATTCCAAACTGAAATGGATTAACTTATTACAGATTAAATTTTTATTTAACTTCGATTTTAAATATGGTTAATTGAACTATAATTAAGATTTACATAAAATACATGTTACTTTTAAGAAAGCTCATTACAGATTTGAAATAGAGATCCACAAGTTTAGTTAAATATTTTTCTCCGATTCTTCAATTATTTTTTCGCTATTATACTAAAATTTCTTTGAGAGGCCTACGGTGAAAAGTGAGTTAATAAATATTAAATTTGCATTACAATCAATTTTGTGATATTTACAGCTCACAATCGGTCCGTCGTACTACGAGAACGTGTTAAATTATGTTAGACATAGGAAATGGAGAAACTTACGTCAGATTTTGGAGGAGACAGAAAAATCGATGTAAGATTTTTAATGACATTAATCCTCTAAGTGAACGCGAATGAATATTTTCAATATGTAATTGTTTACAGCGAATATTTGGATCCCTTGATGTTGAATGCGTTCTTCATGCCTACAGAAAATTCTATTTGTACGTATAATCGTTTTTATATTTCGGTCTTTCAATTTTAATACGCATAAATGCCTGACAGTTTGATAAATAATGTTATTTATTTAATCCAAGAGCTTTTACAAACACAGACTTTAATTACTAATCGCAATATTCAAGGTGTTAATAATAACTTAATCTGATTTCGATGCAGCTATAACAGCAGCTGATTTCCAAAGTCCATTCTTCGCTATAAATCGACCATGGTAAGTAATTAACTGTTACAGAAAATTATTTCGTTAATGAAATACCAATTTTCTCTTTGTCCGTAGGGCTGTCAATTTTGGAATTATTGGTCTCGTCATGGGTCACGAAGTGAATCATGGATTCGATGATCAAGGTAATTATTTCAATAAAGTTATACTATCTTCAAGATACAATGAATTGTAATGTGAAACAACTAATGAATTGATTGATGATAGGTCATCTTTACGATCACGGAGGAAACTTAATGGAATGGTTGTCCGCAATGGCTGATGCTTATAATAGAAGAGCAGAATGTTTCGTCGATCAATTTAACCGATATAGTATCATTCAAGGGGAAAATTATACGATCGAGGTAGTTTTTCTTGTTAATTAAGAGACACAAAAAGATTTATTTGAGTAATTAAATAAATTTCGATTTACCAATATTTAAGTTTAGGAACAATGAAATTATGCATGTTAATATCGAATGTTACAGAACTATGGTAATCAAACAGCAGGTGAAAATATTGCTGATACAATGGGTCTGCAAGCTGTGTTCAGAGCTTATAAACGACGACAACGGGAATGCGGAAATCCTGATCCAGCTTTACCGGGATTAGAGAAATTCAACAACGATCAAATATTCTTCTTGTCGTTTGCCAACGTAAGTATCTGCTATGGAATTTTTAAATTTAAGAATTTGAGAATTCGAGAACTTGATAACTTGAGAATTTAAGAACTTGAGAACTTGAGTACTTTAGAACTTGAAAAGTTGAGAACTTGAGTACTTGAAAAGTTGAGAACTTGAGAACTTGAGTACATGAAAACTTGAAAAGTTGAGAACTTGAGAACTTGAGAACTTGAAAAATTGAGAACTTAAGAACTTGAAACATTGAGAACTTGAAAAGTTGAGAACTTGAGAACTTGAGAACTTGAGTACATGAAAACTTGAAAAGTTGAGAACTTGAGAACTTGAAAAATTGAGAACTTAAGAACTTGAAACATTGAGAACTTGAGAACTTGAAAAGTTGAGAACTTGAGAACTTGAGTACATGAAAACTTGAAAAATTGAGAACTTGAGAACTTGAAAAACTGAGAACTTGAGAACTTGAAAAGTTGAGAACTTGAGAACTTGAGTACATGAAAACTTGAAAAGTTGAGAACTTGAAAAATTGAGAACTTGAGAACTTGAAAAATTGAGAACTTGAGAACTTGAGTACATGAAAACTTGGGAACTTAAGAACTCGAGAACTTGAGAATAATGAGCATTCGAGAACTTAAGAATTTAAGAACTTGAGTACTTAAGTACATGAGAACTTAAGGACTTCAGAACTTGATTACTTCAGTACTTGGGTACTTGTGAACTTGAGAACTTAAGAACTGGAGAATTTATAATTTTAGAAAATTTCAACTTAGGAATAGAAAAATCAATGATCTGATAATGTAGGAGTTCAAAAATTTGGAAATTTTTAATTCAAATCAAAGTACTCATAGATATTTTGTATTGACTGAAGGCCAATCTGACATATTAGGAACCTATATGATAATAGAGTGAATCAAGTTGTCTTTTACTGATAGTTTTTTCTTTTACAGTTATGGTGCGAAACCACAGATCGAGAATCTTTGATAAGCAGCGCCAAATACGACGTTCACAGTCCCGGACGTTTACGAGTAATTGGTTCGGTATCGAATTCAGAAGACTTCGCTAAAGCTTTCAATTGCCCGGTTAATAGTCCTATGAACCCTCAAAAGAAATGCAACATATGGGTGTAATTCAAATGATATCGAAACTTCGCATTTTCCAACATTTCTACTCACCGTTTGAACATTGTTATTCTACTAGGTAACAAAATATAGTACACTATTTGCAAATTATCTTTTCGTAATAATTTCAATGAAATCCTTCAATAATTTCCCGAATATCCTTTGAACGAATATTGTATTTTTATTGAACGGATTTTGTATTTTATATTTTCTGTCAAAGATTAACATCGTTTCTTGATGGTACAACACATACCATAAAATTTAAAGTACCACAAAGGTATGTTTATTTATAATTATGTTAATTATTAAATATTAAAAATATTCTAATATGATGGATATCATGATTACATCATAGTCAAGTTCAGAAGTTAAAACATCCATAAATTTTACAAATAAAGTAATGATGGTAAACAATTTTGAACGCAAAATACTTTTAATATGATATATAAAATACCTTAATATAAAAATAAATAATACCTTAACAGTATAAAATTAGCGAAATATAAATACTGTTCAAGTAATGGCCAAAACTATAAAATAATAAGATGAAACATTTAAAGCTTTGATTC
The DNA here is from genome assembly GCA_036983795.1 of Megachile lagopoda. NCBI lineage: Eukaryota > Metazoa > Arthropoda > Insecta > Hymenoptera > Megachilidae > Megachile > Megachile lagopoda. The sequence continues at coordinate 12,378,475 of CM072800.1, forward strand.
TTGTCATTGAACACATCAGTAAATCCTCTTTCGATGTTATTCTGTTTAAAGCAATGAATTGAATTTAACCTTCCATCTTTTGGGATTCCTCGTTTTTATATTCCTTTCCATAAGTTCTAATTACTTTTTATCGAATGCTGCCTTGAACTCCATATTACAAGAAAGAAGAAGGATTTTACATTGGCCTCGAGGTAGCGCCGACGCTAGACGCTTTGATGAGAGACGATCACGAGCGATCGCGCAAACAAAATGAACTATAATTCTTGATTTATACACGTTAACGGCGGCTAACGTAATTTCACCGGCTTCAAGTACAAGAGCCTTCATTCGAAATATTGCTCAACGCAAGATCTTGGAAATTAACCTTTGATCTCGGGACGTTCTTTCAGCCGACGTATTCAAAAGAACTATTGCGTGATCTCTTGAATCATTAATTGAATATAAAAAAATTACTTTCTCCGTTAATATCAGGAATAAGATTAACCATTTCACGTCAACTTTACGATTACACATTAATTAGTATCTTTTCCTAATTTTAGACAAAATTCTAAGGACTATCTTCGAGGAAGATGCAGACAATTAAAATAATTAATTTCGACTTTGAAAATAACGAAAAACTGCATATGGAAGAACTAAAATTTTGTTCTTATTATTAGAAATTGATAGTCAAAGAAAATGAAGTTTGGCAGATTACATCAACGAGTCACCGAATCTGCTGTCGTAATGAAGACCGAACATCGACAGTATTTTATAAATCTACCTAAAAGCTACTATGATGCTCCTCGTAAGAGTTTTGACAAGAATATTTGTTGTAACAAAGCAGTCAAGAAACGGGAAATTTTGTTATAAACAAACCTTCAAGTATTCGTAATGTACCTACACTATCTCATGAAATAGACTTATGGAACAGTCAGCTTTAAATACATAACTATAACTATACATGGTTATAGTGATATGGTAATTATACATAATACAATGAATCTATAAATGTGTTCTCCAATAACAACAAAAATTGAAAAGTCCTATGTTCAAAATGTTCAGCTAAGTCAACAATTCGTCAGACAGTGCTTTCACGGTGTATAGAAAGATACGGTTGAATTTTTCCGTGGTTATCGGAAAGTTAAAATCCAAAAGACGCATAACTTTGTTACCGGATAATAAGTCATCGACATTATATCAGAAGCGTAAGCGCCTAACCGCATTGCATCGTTAACGGCACGGGTGTTGCAATTCGGCGAGACAGTTGTAGATCGATGTAGGGACAGTAAATTAGATCAGGCAAAGGAACATTACCTAACTGTAGCACGAGCGTTCATCTTCAGGCCTCCAACACTTTCACAGATCAAATAGAGAAGTGGTGAAACTGCGCGATTATACTGATGCATCGAACGGGTATATATCGCATTTGCTCAGCCAGAGAAAGCACGCTCTGATTCATCGAAATAAATGGCTACAGTTTTAGAACGGATGCATCCTATTATAATGTGCATATCCACCGATAAACTATCACTCTCGTCGATCGATCGTGATACAGTGATAACGTGCTTTGAATTGCTAAATTTGTAATGCGCATTCGTTGCTTAGCTGCCGCGGATGTCATTGCGCCGTTCGTCCTTTTTGCTGTTTCTTGCACAAGAGCGTCGCGTCTGGGTTGCATAAATAACCGGGAAAGAGGGTTGCTGAATTATTTCGCGAACAACACGAATCTTCCGCGTTACGATGGACGGTATTTTGACGGTAGATCGCAGCCGATGATCGATCGTGGTCGAGATTAATTAAACGGTAATCGAAGTTCCTTCACGCGTTCAGCGTTGTGGAAATCGACGGTGATCGCCGATTCGAATTTAATTTGATAGAATAATTGACACTTTGATTGCCACGGTGAAACATCGATATTACTATTAAGTCTGTTATGAAACTTAAACTTACAATTTACCGCGACATTTCATTAACAGATGTTTTCAAATTTCGTTTAACTTTTATGAGCTTTTGTTAATATATGATGAAACGTTAAAAAGTTTTTTTTTTATTGATAATACTGAGGGTTGTGTAATTTAGTAACCGTGTCTCTTAATAAATTTGTCTGCTACTGTTTTCACTTTTTATTAATAATAAGATTTAACTTCCAGATCGTAGAATGCAATAGGAAGAGGATCCAAGTTAGGATAAGTTAGGTTAAGGTTAAATTGTAAGAATCTAGGTTAAGGGTAAATTGTATCCATGTCCTTTTCCATGGATGTAAGGATGAAAAATAATAAAAGTATTACTGTTACTACTACATAATTGAATAACTGTATTTATTTCTAAATAATAAATTTAATTTTTAATTTTTTGTTAACAGTAATAAAGAGAAGCTTTGACTTATAGTAGTACAATTTAATAACTATATTTCTAAATAATAACAAATGTTTAGTTTTTATGTTAATAATAAAAAAGCAAAGGCCTAACGGTGTGTAAATATCAATAACCATATTTAGCATCGTAAACGAAATTTATAGAATATATTAAATATTATATTAAATTTTAATTTCACACTTTCATTTACTATTTGAGAATACCAATTTTATTGATATTTCGAATAAAATCAAAATGGATATTTTTTGAAATTATTCTACCTCTATACGATTTTCATGTCGCAAACAGTGCACTGCTGTTCCTGCGAGAACGAAATAACAGGACGAAGAAGAAAGTAAGAAATAAATATTACTGATTAGCAGATTGAACGTGCTGAGAAAAAGCTGGAAAATCGTAAAACGCTCAAAAGATAGAAATGATTGCTAGGAATTGCGTGTACAAAGAAAAACATACGTGATATAATGAGCATAATAAATTACTCGTTTGAAGAGTACAACAACATCGCGACGAAACAATCGGACCACGTAAAACAGGAAAAGTTGCACGCGTAGTAAACACGTAAGGCAGAGCAATTGCTTTACGTAACAGTTATCTCCGAAACTAATTTGCTATCTTTCCTCGTTGACGCGCCGCTATCCTGATATTATCATCGGAAAAACTATTAAGCAAGTTCCTCGAGTTAATTCAACCATTCGTGACTCCTCCGTTTATTCTTGCTCGTTTATTCCCTCTATTTTAAGTGCGATAACCATTGCTTTCCTCGTGCCACGTGCAGCCATCAACTTGGATAGAACATTTAGCGGAGAAAAGATTTCCAGACTTTGCATAAATAAATCAATAGAAAGAACATTTTCTACTAAATTTTAATTTGTACTCGTAGCACTTTAATAGTTGCAATAAATGTTTCTTTTTAAACGGAGATCAACATGTTCCACCCCAGTGAATATCATTTATTGTAAGACAATGAAATGCTACGCACCAGTTTTTCGATAACAATTTAAATTTTAAGTCAGTTTTTATAATTTTAGTATTTTTCAAGGTCCAATTTGATTTCAAAATAGAAAAGAAGATATGGCAAAATTATTATGGATCTTGGCTGTGAATAATCATATATGTTCATTTTGTGTCAAATATTCGAGAAAATTTTGTTTCTTTTTCACAAAGAAGTAATTAATAGTACACATACCTTAACGTCGCGTTCAGTGCATTTTGTAGTCAAAATTAAAAAACGATTTGTGTTATACGATTTTGACTGTGACTCATATACTATGATTACATACATTTATTAATAAATGTATAAAATTAACCAGATCAGTAAATGCTTGGAGTTGTATCGTACGCATTTACCAAATTAACACTTTAATCGTATCATTGAAAAACTCGATCTGGTAAAAAATAGTTTGTGTTGAACAAGATATTTATAGCTCGCGCATTCTGTAACATCCGAAAGCAATTTCATAATAAAGTATATTTACGATCCAACTATCTCGAGAGTATGGTTTTCGTTCGCAACGAATTCGAATTTCGTGTGAGATGCATCAACGACACGTGAGCATCGGCTTTATCAAGCATTAAAACAGTTCGCCTCCGGTCATTTATTAAATCTGAATACTCGCGGCGTTGTTGCGCGATGCAATTTATGCACGAAGAATCCTTCGTGTCTCGCAACGCGCCACGGACCGTAGCCGATGTATAATAAAACGGACACGACGAGATACAATCGAAACTGTTCTAAACCGATTAAGACGAATTTCAGGATTCTCGAACACTATAAATCTCTGATCGTAAAAATCATAGGTACCCGCAGCGCTATCTTGCTCGTGTACGATGAGGTGCTGATACAATAAACCTGTGACGCAATCTTGCATAATGTATCCCTATCTGAACCAACATCCCACGTTACCACCACCTGTGTTCAGCACGAGTTCACTGATTGCACAAACCTCCTGCTGCATCCAGGATACAAACGTGTGTACACATTGGACAGTTGAATCCGTGTGTCTGCGTGCCCTACTAATTTCCACACGCGACATTTTTCACCCGAATCGAGCTTAATTGATGGATAAAATTAATTGTTCCCCGATGGAATTCATTATACACAACTACGTTGTCACTTGTTCTTAAAGAATTCTAGGCAAATAGGTTTGTTTGCAAGACTTCTGGCGACAGTTGCACCGAAATTATTAATGATAATAGCTATTTGTTTTTTATTAGTTACATAATATTTCGCAATCTTTATGACTGTATTAATTTCCCGTGAATAATGGTACGAGAATAAAACAGCACTATTATAGACGTTTCAAGAAAAAGTGTAGTTCCCCTCAGGCTTTACTTGTTTGTGTAAACTGTAATTTACTCTATAAAAAATTAACTACGTTGACAATAATAAATTTAATAGTAAGTGGATATTGTCACGATATAAGATGGATTACAGGTTTAACTTGTAAAAAGTTCCTTTTGTCTAAAACAATTTCTTACTACCATAGTGTATTTACAGACGTGACTTTATTACAAGTAAAATTCACACATGCTATGAAAAACATAAACGAACATTAATATTTGCAATAATGTAAAATGTACAAATTGGACAGATAGTAATGACTTCGTTATGTTTCTCATGCAAGAACTCTTTATAATAAAATCCTGAAAAGGAAAACGGGTCATAATGATTGGTTAAGTATGTTGAAATTAACTATTTCTGTCGTTATCGCGTCAAACTTTTAACGTTTCTAAATCGAGCGTTCTATTTGTAACAAGCCAGTATTAAATCGATCGTAAAACCCTCAAGTCTACAGATTAATTACGCTGTACAATGAAATTTAATTTCTTGAAAATTTACGGCCTGCATGATCGTAAAATTCTCGTTAAACGATTTCGCAGTTATGCAACTAGGACATGTAATTTGTATAATTTGATGTATATCGATATACATATTAGCTTCATTCATTTCTTATGTGTCCATAACCGTATGCTAAAGGATGCGATTAAAATGCATCGAATCGAACTGATCAGAATTCACGTACGTACATTTTAAAACGGAGATGTTCTTAATCCCTTCATGTTTCAATGACGCGTACTTTGTAAAAAACGCATGAGAAAGTCTCGCTCGCAGAAAGTACATCGTTGCCTTAACCGAGCAGGACATAATAGGTTTAATTGCCATCTCTCCTTTTCAAGTCCTCCCTGCATGAATTACGCGATCCTACTTTTTACAGAATCTTTCGGCTCGTCTCGTGCACATAGATGGCTCACATTTTTTATTATCGAACGTGAATAAGAGACATGCTAGCTCTATCGTGAACATCTTCAAAGTTTAAAGGTCTTGCGACGCAAACGTTAACCCTAGACGTGTGTTGTACAATGTTCTACACGAGCAAACTTTAATTTTAGCTGTAAATCAACCGTTGAGTCAAATGATAAACGATCGACTGTTGGAACAAATAATTTCGTTGGTATCGAGATTACATTTCGTAGCTATTAGTCCATTTTAGCTATGCAGTAAACTGTGAGTGATTTCTAAATCTGAACAGATTCCTTGGGATGTTCGTTAAGTAAACGCTCATCAACGTAGAAAAAAAAGATGATTGTAAAGCGAGCGCGCAAGTTAATAGACTACGTTATAGCAGCGCGTATTAACAGATTTCGAAATCGAAAGTGTAAGGGAAAAGAGGATATTACGCCACGTAAAAATTGGACTGTATCAAATCCATGACATTCGTATCGAAGGCTATTTATCGATTGCGAAATTAGATGGATGATCTCGAAGAATACACATTTGGGATCAAGCGGTGATTAACAAAACATTTACCAAGTGTACAAGTCATTCCGTTACGTAATCAATTAAATCCCTATTTTATGCTCGAAGAGTTTAGCCCGAACACGTTCAACCGGAGGATTAAAAAAGTTCCCCTTACTCTAGTGAGGTAAGTTTATATTTATAGCGTTATTGATTCTACGACCATATCATGCATCAAAAACTGTAATTTATGGTATCATCTCCCAAAAATTGCCTTTCAATTTGAGCAACGAGTAAATGAAGCACTCACGGTTCGGTACCCCCGAGCTCCCGATTAATTGTCGCTTGGGCGCTGCGTTAAATAACAGACTAGCTGCTAATTCGATAATTACCTCTCGTAATTAGTGCACACGCTTAACGTTGCTTAATGTCTCGTGTTCGCCGTTGTGTTTCGAGGAAGGATCACGAGGCATCGAACAATTTCGTGAAAGTTCCGATGCGAGGACGAGCAGCATTAATCAAACCGGTTAACGAAGACGAGCGATCGAAGTTGCCATCCCCTAGAAGGTCTGTATCCTTACGATGTCCTGCATCCTTGTTCGATATGCTCGTCCATCGATGAGATGGTAGGAGAGCGATGCTCGAAGTTAATGATGCACCGCATTGCGTTACAATATAGGATTCGTAACCCGTGAAATATGGAACGAATCCGTACTCTAGGTGGCTGCTTCGGTCCCACTCTTCTTCACCATCACTACCTACCGTCACCGACTGATTCAACACCACCGTGACACAGTTACAACGTGCCACGCTGTAAATCCTACCGCTTGCACCAAACCATGATCTAGAAACACGGATGAATCCTGGGATATATAAAGCGGATTAGAACCAAACTTTGTCATTCCCTCGACACCGTCCTACGGTGGATGGTGTACACTGGCCGAAAAGATAGACCAAAGGTAGAAGACACAGCCGTACCTGGCGCAAGCACCTCGCGTGATCCAAAAGTCTCACCTTCTCAAGGATAAACGAGGGAAATAACGGTGACGAGATTTTATTGTTCGACGAAAGATCCATCGCTTCACCGCCATGTCTAAGGTGAGGAAACTCGTGGGCCACGAATAACAGGGAAATTATATCTGTTGCAACTGATATGCATCGAATAGGAAGAAGCTTGCGACGAGATTGTACCTCGGAACGTCGAGCTATTCTACCTGCAGTAATTGCACAACACGCGAAACGATTTCGTGTTCTCGGTAGGATTATTCGCGAGGGAGTGAGGAATTTCGGTACAAATTATCGTAAAAAAAAGTTTTATTGCATGCACCTGAAGAAAATTAAGTGCTGATCTTATTCGAGTATTCGCTAAAGCACAGTAAGATATCGATAAACAAGCAGGAAATTAAAAATTTTCGCACGAATTCCAATTTCGAGAAATTAATCTTAAAATAATCGTAATTATTTCGGCTAACGATCGTATCACGAACTTATTTTTTATCAACGTATCACGAACAATCATTTGTCTAAACAATATACGTATGTAAATTTGCAGATTGGATTAGCAGTATTCATCGTGGCTCTCACCCTGGTGCGGTCCGAGCCTCCGGTAAATTCTTATTTACCACCAGGCGGAGGTGGTCCTGGGGGTGGTAACGGCGGAGGTCCATCAAACACTTACGGACCACCTGGTGGTCCCGGAGGTGGTAATGGCGGAGGTCCTTCGAACACTTACGGACCACCTGGATTCGATGGCCAGAATGGTATCGGTGGAGGCGGTGGTGCTCCAGGCGGTGGTTTATCGAACAGTTATGGAGCACCTGCTGGAGGAAACGGTTTCAACGGTGGTGGTTCTGGAAGACCTGGCTCGAACGGTGGACGAAACGGTGGAGGCAGAGGAAACGGATTCGGAGGTGGTCAACCTTCGAGCTCTTACGGGCCACCGTCCAACGGATTCGGTGGAAACGGTGGTTCTGGTGGCGGAAGACCCTCGAGCACCTATGGAGCACCTGGTGGAGGAAACGGATTCGGCAATGGCGGAGGCAACGGTGGCAGCAAAAACGGATTTGGCGGTAGCCCGTCCAGCAGTTATGGCGCTCCGCAAAATGGAAACGGTTTCGGTGGTGGCAACGGAGGTGGTGGAGCTCCGTCCAGCCTCTATGGACCCCCAGGAAGAAACGGAAATGGGGGAAATGGGGGAAATGGGGGAAATGGGGGAAATGGAGGCAATGGTGGAGGACGACCATCGAGTAGCTATGGCACGCCTGACAGGAACGGCGGAAGACCGTCAGGACTTTACGGGCCACCTGGCAGAAATGGAAATAACGGTGGTGGAAATGGAGGATATAACGGTGGTAATGGTGGCAGTGGTGGTTTTGGACCGAGTGGAGGCAACGGAGGCTATCCCTCTGGAGGTCCAGGTGGAAATGGAGGCTATCCTTCTGGAGGCCCTGGCGGAAACGGAGGCAACGGTGGTTATCCCTCTGGAGGACCCGGTGGAAACGGCGGCAATGGTGGAGGTTACGGAGAAAATGGACAGGATGACAGTAACGTGAGTCTTTTATTTTCAAAAATTACACATCGTCGAATTTAATAACTTACTTGTTGGAACATTGTTCTTCGATTATTTATTGAAATATATATTATAAGATATTCCAATTATAGTTAGGATCTAAGCGAATGCTTTCTCTTACTTGTAATTTTAAAATCAGTAACAATTATGATCTGAAACATTGCTCAAGACATGTAAGAGGAATTAATCGATGATCGATACTTGGTCGTAAGAAAATCTATTAAGACCACCATTTATAATCTTCTGTTGGTTAAACTTCTTGATATTGATGTAGGAACCGGCAAAATATGAATTCTCATACGAGGTAAAAGACGACCAATCCGGCGCCGATTACGGCCATACTGAAAGCAGGGATGGCGATCGAGCTCAAGGAGAATTCAACGTGTTACTTCCCGACGGAAGAAAACAAATCGTTGAATACGAGGCTGATCAAGATGGGTTTAAGCCGCAAATTAGATACGAGGGTGAAGCAAATTCGCAGGGATACGGCTCTGGCGGTCCAGGAGGTAACGGAGGGGGTGATTTTGGTGGCAATGGATACCCAAGTGGTGGTCCTAACGGAGGTGGATCCGGTGGTAATGGATACCCAAGTGGTGGCCCTAATGGAGGTGGATCTGGCGGAAATGGTTACTCATCAGGAAGACCAGGTGGTGGACCTGATTTCAATGACGGTAAGCAGATTTATTCTATTAAAGCAATTACGACTTAACCAGCCAAATTCAGATATCCTCACGGTAATCGAATACAGTGATTCTTTAACTTACAAGAATTTCATTATAATAATAGATAAAATTTTTAATATATCTTCGCGTATAAATATATTTAAATACAACAAATATGTACCCACATGAGCACAAAGAAAGTATTCATTCAAATATAAGATACATAAGAAATTAAATTGAACCTACAATTAATGCGTGAGAGTTAAAATTCGTTCTTGTTATATCAAACGTAACCACTGCGCAACGCTTCCTAAAATATTGTTAATTTCATAAAGATTTGATTCGTTAACTGTACCTTTTTTTAATTCAATATCAAAATTCCTTCGGAGGAAAGTAAATCATAATCGTAGAAGTATAAACTGATCGTAAGTGTACTATGATATATTGCTCTGTTCGTAGGAGGATTCCCATCCGGAAGACCAGGTGGTAACAACGGTGGATACAGTAACGGAAACAACGGTGGCAACGGAAACGGAGGTTATCCATCCGGAAGTGGTGGCGATGCTGCGGCCAACGGAGGATACCAATACTAAATATTTATCTAGGTGTAGTGATATATATACATATCGCGTGTACTACGAAAAAAGGGAATACATAGGGCAACGTTTATCATAACGCATAGGATAGTTTCTGTCTGGAACAGTAAAAATGCGAATGGAATTGCCAATGATAAGAACAACCAGTACGATCGAACTTTCGGATCGACATCTAACGTATTTCATCGCTTTAGGACATTTTCAATCCAACGATCACGGAATGAGCAAAATGATAACTCGTTTAACTGTGAAAACAAACAAGTATTTAAGATGCAGTGCATCGTTTGTTTCAGACGTGGTATCCTTCCTTAGTGTAAACATATTAATTATTCATACGATAAACATAAAGACCTCACAGTTAATTCTTAGATGTAAACGATATTATTGAGTATTAATTGCATACGCTGTACCAACGTACTTGTTCACGATACAACATGCATTGCAATAATACTAATCGTATCGTTTAATTGACTTAGCGACGGGAATGGATCTAGAAACCTTGCCTGGAGGGGAGGAGGTGATGAAATATGTAAAAGTATATTTTTGCATCTCTTTTGCATAATTGTTTGTTACACCTTGCTTATTAACATCTTTATTTATCATAAAACGAATTTGTAGTACGTATGATTAAGTAATTTATTTTATTAAAAAAGATAGAGAAAATATAAAAAGTATTAAAATTTAATGTATTTAATATACCAGCAAAAATTAATTTCTTCAAGATTATAAATTTTGGGAAGGAGGAGATTCTCCCCCTTCCTCTGCTCTTACCTCTGGATCCACCGCTTCTTCGCGAACGAAAACTCATTAACTTTTTTTTTTCAATTTTCTTTCAGTACGTATAACAAGACTCATAAATCAATTGATTACTTTCATATAAACCATTCGTAATCTTATTCATGTAATTTTCAAGTTCTTCGATAGAACGTTCAAACCAAGTGTCTCTCTTGACTTTCATCGATTAATTTACAACTTTATAAGCATACATCGTGTATACGCTAATTTTTTAACGTTTGTTAAGATACATTTTGTATTTATTACTATTTATCATACTATGTATATTTTAATGATGTTTGAAAATGTAGCTGTAGAAACGAACATCCGCATAAAATAAAAATTGCGGTAGGCCATAATGTGTTCAGTCTTTCACTCACACCTTTCACACGGTATAAATGCATTCTACACATTTATTATACCGACAAGTAAAAATTTCAAATGATTGATCGAATGATTTTAAAAAAGTATCATGTTGTAAATGTAATAGCCATATTTGACGTTTATATATAATTTCTATCTATATTTAAAAATTAAACTTAAAATTTACGATTCGATTGCAATAGAACGAAAATAATTTAGAAAATATTGTATGTATTAAGGTATCCTACATGCGACAGATAATATGCATGTAGCTGTATTTAATGAACAGTAATAAGAGATATCATAAAGTAGATACATTTTTAAATTTCCAAATAAATGTGGAGTGACGTATTTCACTAACTCACTAAAATTCACCATAAAATGCAGTAACTATTTTCGATTAAACGAATCATGACTACCAATGAGGCTAAATCTTTAAAACTCTGTATCTACAGGATGTCTCATTTTTATGCCAACAATGAATGACAGTATAATCTGTGATTAAAAATATTAGGTTTGAATTAAATGGACATTCCGAAGATTACGAGGTTCTCTTGTTAATTTAATCATTACCTGTAGTGACTGGTTTAATGACCTACTTGCAATATCGACTAAATACTAGTGGATGTTAGTGTAAAGGTTAACATGAATTACAAAATATTTAAATATCTTTATTCTTTAAATTATTTGTTTATACAGCCAAATTAAAAAAAACAACAAATATTTCTCATATAATTTGTACAGAACTAAATTCTTTGATTATCAAGTAACATTTGAGTGTATTAAATCAGCTATAGCCTTCTGCCTAAGAGTATACAATTTCTTCACCCACTTATCAAATCTGATTTCTTGATCAAGCATTATCTAGATGAAATAAAAACATGAAACAATAAAATAGATGACACTATTATAATTTTTTCACATGAAAAAAAGCAAAATGATATACAATACCGATGAATGAAAAATACTCTCTGACCCACAAGGAATTTCAGCCACTGCTGGAACTTGTATGGTATCTGCACTAATGTCTATAACAATATTTTTGAATTTCTTTTCTTTTGTACTAGATGATGAAAATTGTTTAGGAGTGAAACCTTCAGAATTAATTTCATCTAACACACCCTCCTTGAAACGTGGTTCAATTGGAAAATCATCTATAACAAATAATTTCACACTAAGTTTGGAACTCATAAATAATACTAGTATTATTAATACTAAACATTCAAATGTGAAATAAAATGTTAACAGTTTAATACCATATTCTTACTAAATTATTAATTCAAATCATTTTTAATACTGTACCTTTTATTAATATGGTTTTGGTTTTGTCAGACACAGTAGCTTTTACATTGGACTGAGAGCTACTTGAACGGCTTCCAGACTTTTCCCTGGAAGTAGATCTAACCTTCCTTTTTGATCGATCTGAAGAACGTGATCTGGAACGATACTTGTGTCTTTCTCTACCTTTTGAATTGCTATTTCTTGAACTTTTATAACTTTTTTGACTACGATCTCTATCCCTGCCCCTGCTTCGGGAATGGGACCGATGTCTACGTTTAGACTTTGAATGTTTAGAAGATCTTCTTCTATGAGGTGATGAGTCACTAGAATCTGAACTAGATGATCTAAAATACAAACATAATTTCAATACAGCATACTATGTTTTACATTTTTAATTACACACTGAATATAGTATCAGTGTTTAAACAAAATATGTTAAGAAACTTTTGCAAATGTACTTTAGATAAAAAATAATGTTATAAATACTATATAATTCAAGATTTTATAATAATGATTACATCTTTACCTAGACCTTCTGCTACGTCTTCTTCGATATCTACTATTATGGTCGGAATCGGATTCACTTGAGTATCTTGCCATAGCTGTCAATGACTTCTTTGTTTACCTTATGTTTAGGTTAAGCAAAATATATACAACGAATGTAGAGTGCACTCAAAACGAAATCTAGTTTTGCTAGGGAAAATGGCGTTCAAGAGCTGTCGGGATTATCAAAATCAATTTACATTCATACAGAAGTAACGTAGCGATCTAAGATATAAAGAAGATACAAAAGACAATGGCTTATTTTAAAATAATTAATTTAAAAAGTTATATGCATTTTGGTGTCCACATTCTCAAACATATCTGAATATTTATAATTTCGCGCGAGCTGTCCGACCTTTCGCCGCTAGGTGTCAAAGCATTCTGAGGTCCATAAAATGTAATTTTAAAAATTTTCGAATATAATGCTTCGGGCTCATTGTAAATACATTTGTCGGACGTTGTCGCACCCGCAGACCAATTTGTCAGTGTTAGCGAAACGTAAAATTGTCTTATTTTGCGTAGAAACATGAGTTTTTATTTCTGTCGTTTCACAATTAACCGCTAAATGGCGCTAGTCGTACTATTTTCGGCCTGTGCGCGCGAAAAAATTAATTTTAAAATATACATTAAAATCTTCCCCGGCGAAACTAGATTTATATTTGTGCGTGTTGTGTAACACTATATTCTTCAGTGTTATTTGTGTCTTGAAACATGAGAACATATGCGATCTGTACTAGGGAATTAATTAATGTATAAAGTAAGTGGTCTAACCTCAGTCTTTCCTTTACAAATAATATATTTAACAATACATAAAATAAAAATGTTTTAATACGAATTAATTGTATTTTTTGAACATAAGAATTATAACACTTAACACGTCTTAACACTTCCTTTTCTTGTTTTATTTTTCAAACTGCTTATGTACATTATACACTTGTATTTTTATGTACACTTTTATGATAATAATTAGTGGAATTACTAACAGAATTAACAATGCCTATATTATTAATGTAAAAGTTCATGTCAAGAAAATATACAAGCATTATATTATTTTTGTTTAATAATTTATATGCTACACAACTATATCCTGTGAATTATGACACAGAAATGGTTTGTACTTCTAATGCTGATACCCCTTTTTGTTTAATTGGCAAATAAACCCCACCATATATTTGTAAACCAATCATTGTTATATTTGCTGTATCTAAAGGCTCTGCATCAGGCACTTCTCTTCCACGATAATATGGTTTAAAATTTGTCAGGGGTAATACCACAGTAGAGAAATCAGTGTTTGACATTGGAGCCTAATATAATTTAGTATGTATTATTTTTAATATTACTTTTTGAACAAATTAAATACTAAATTATATAAATTGAAGATTAAAAGATATAAAAAAAAATTATTAATCAAAAACAGATAATGTAATTAAAATTTACCGTAAAAAATTGTTCATATGTTACATTTCCATTTGTGTTAAGACCTTTGTGTTCAAGAACAATTTTGTAATTACTATTTCTGCCTTGTCCTCTACAACAAATATTAATATTCTCAAAAAGAGATAAATCTAAATCAGTTGTTGTTTCCACTCCTGCAAAGCCTGCACCATTTGGTTGTGGATTTAAAAGTGTAAAAAATATGGCATGTTGAAAAAGTTGAGTTGTTTGCAATGACAAAACTGCTTTTGACTTTCCTACTGTTCTGACAGTATCCGATACTTCCTTCCAATCATCTACATTAGTTGCAGTTGTAAAATCAAAAAGTATTTCCCTGTGCCAAACAAAGTAAATATACTTTATTAAATTACATTTCTAGAATAAGTCTAATTTTTATAAGTAATATTTTCATTTGTTGCTAAATCTACAGTGACATATCAGGTGGACAAAATTGATGAAACATCCTGTACCATAAAAATTGTATGAAAACATTTCACAATCAGTTTTCATAGTGACAGTATTTTCAGGCAGTATCTTACTTGTGCCTAATTGTTCCTATTCACAATTGACATTTTTAAGTTTTTATACATTATTTATAGCTTATAAAGCTTAATATAATTATTAAAACGTACGAAGTATTTCTTGTTTGTGTAGTGTAATTTAATGATGGATGAAGGTTATAATAAACGCGTATAAAAGACGCAATAAAAAATTGCATTGTTAACATTATTTCAAATTAACCATGTCATTCGTCGTCAGCATTACTGACATTGTGTTCTCCTTTTATTTGTAACGTATAGTGCGCACTGATTGTATTTTTTTTAAATGCGAATATTATGTAAAGTCCATATTCGTTTAAAAATGATAACAATACCAAATGAATACATACAATCATAAATAAATCTTTCCCCCTTTTCAAATTTATTTTAAAAAACTTGTATTAAATTGTAAATTTGCAACATATATGAATATGAAAGAAAAAATTATAATCGGAAAATATACAAATGTTTTTGATTTCAGCAATAGTAAAAAATATATATATATATATATATATAACATTTATGTGTGGCTAGATACATGAATTGCATAATGTATTATTTTTACGTGTATCTATTGTACATATATGTAGTATTATTGCAACACATTGCAACAAAGGGTTAATTTACTATGTTTTAAGTTAACTACGATTATGAATACAACAATAACTTCCACTAGCATATTGGTTTAATATTTAAATGTAAACGCTTTTAAATGCTTTTGTTATGACGTTAAACAATTTATTAATTGATTATGTAATTATAAAAATTAATATTAGAACTATGCATATTTTACGAAACAAATAAAATGCATAAAAATATATATTTTTATGAATATACTTTTATAGATACTTTCCTACATACTAAAAATAAAAATGTATTAGTCATTATGTCACTTTGATGAAAGGTATCTCACCCTTTTATTAGATGACATGTCATTATGATTAAAAAAATACCACAAATATATTGCAAACTCATTATTACGAAAAATTAATTGAATTTAATTTATATGTAAACTATTAATACTTTGAATCTGTACAGAATAAAACTGATAACGTTCGCTACGTATCGAATTTAAATGCTGTACTATCACGCGGAATGTTCCGGAACTACATTTATAATCTATAATTGTTTGCAAGTTAAGAATTAAAAAATAATTAAACTTAAATCCCGAAATAATTTATTAATTAATATTAAATTTCCGAAATTTATGTCAAAAGTCATGAAAGTAATTATAAAAACGTATAAGACTTTTAAAATAATATTTAGATATATTTGTTTTCATATTGAGTTATGTATACAAAATATGAAAACTTTTAATGATAAATATTTAAAATTTGAGTATACCAAATCGAGAAATGTGCTTCCTTTTCATTTTACACATTAAATTGCTTTTCAGTGGTTTGAATTTTATTTATATAGACTTTATGATACATATATAATAAGACAACAATTACTTTTAAACAATCTTAAAAGCTTTGGTCAAATTTAACTAAAGTAATTTTTTGCACTTTTTTCTAATGTAAATGCAAAATACTTTTACAGTACATTGAATAAGACTTCAGTTTCATGAAATCAAAAGCAATACACTACGCGATAAATAATTTATGATCAGTTCATTTTTAATGAAATTGCCGTTATCAATAACATATAAAACTTCTATAAAATAAATTGAGATTACTGCCGAAAAAAGAAATATTAATTATGTATGTAGAAGTTATAACAAATTTTACAAGTGTCTTAAGTTTCTTTGTAATATTAAACATGAAAAGCAAATAATATTGTATTGACGTTTAACTATACAAATCGGTATAATACTTCAGCTTAGTAATATCGGTTAACATAATATAATATTATGTTCAATTATACGTCTTATTAAAAGAATTGACAATTTAAAACATTTTCGGCATATTAGCAACAATAACAATGCATTAAATTCTGTCTTTACCAAAATAAGAACACTATCAGTGAGTAATTATATTGAAAACTAAAATAATTTTCGAGCATAACATAAAATCTAGAATTCACTAATTTTCATATCCCGCGTGGTATGGTAATAAAGTTATAGTTTGAAATCACAGAACTGATATCAATTTTGTTTCATTGTCATTTTATGACAGTTTTGTTTGTTTTTTCGTTTTATCGAGAAATTTGAGTCACTAACAATCTTTTGCGTTTAACCTTATAGTACATTAATTTTCAAATTGCAAATTAGATAACAAACGCGAACAAATATGTTCAATCTTGTTCCACGAATTTAATTTACAATAGTAAATACATATCTTACTTAACTGTGTCACATTCACATTTATCATATTTTCATGTGATTAAGTATATCTCGTGCAATGCACCTTGTACATGTGTACTATAAGATTTGTGAATATAACATATTGTCTAATATTTAATATTCTTACGCAACAGAATATACGACCTATGGAAAATATATTCAAATGACAATAATTATAAAAAAGCTTTAACATTAAAATATCAATCACAATGCCAATATTGAATGATTACCATCAGTATAATTTATATGTATATATTTATACTGAATCATGTATTCGCATCTTATTCTTTGCAAATTAATTCTAAAAAAAAGTCGATAACTTTTATTAAGTAGATTTGACTTATCAAAGGTAAAGGGATAAAGACAGGAGACTATTTGCTTGCTATACTTAGTATAAATCATATATGCATTAATAGTACCGAGGAATTCATGTTTCTATATACAAACAAATAAAGACCTAACAGGAGCAAGAATCTTTCCCGCCCTGTTGTTCATTAGATACTCCTTGAAGATTGGTACGACCTGGTTGACTGGGATTGTGTTGAACTCCAGATTCTGCTGCATTTAAATCCAAACTGCAAATAAATAGATTACAAAATTAAAGTTTCTACTAAAATTGCTTTCTTCTATATATCAAATAAGAAGAATGTGTTCTACTAACCGGCCATCTTGTATGCTTTGGAATATTTTTTTTGCTGTTTCCAGAAAAGCTTCCTCTACATTATGTCCTCTGATAACCAAAGATTACATTTAAATATTAAATTCCGGTATTCCACTTAATTACCCTGTTATTAACTTACGTTTTTGCACTAGCTTCTACAAACATAAGACCATTTTCATCAGCAAATTGCTTTGCTTCTTCATAGGTAACATCTCGTTGACCTTCCAAGTCACTTTTGTTACCAATTAAAAATATAACCTGTAAATACAATACATAAAGTCTATTATTATTTACATGATATAAATGAATTGTTATTTATAATATAGAAGAAATACATCATTCAACAGTTCAGCATCAATGTAGTTACACTTTACAGACGTAAATACCATTAGGTAAAATATATTTTGCATACAGTGCTTGGATTTGTTAAATTCCTTGTATCTGTAAGCCAGCTGCTAAGATGATTATAAGTTGAACGACGAGTAATATCATAGACCATTAATGCTCCAGCTGCTCCTCGATAATAAGATCTGTAATGCATACAGAAATATATGTAATATACTACTTTTTTGAATATTACAATTTATTATTAACAGAAATATCTATACCTAGTAACTGCTCTGAAGCGTTCTTGCCCTGCAGTGTCCCAAATTTGTAATTTTATTTTTTGGCCTGCCACTTCAATGATTCTTGTCCCAAACTCAACACCAATAGTATGTGGGCAATCTGCCATAACTAGAATGCAGTACAAGTTTATATACTACTTTAGGATAGAAACTTACATAAAATAATGTATCAACAATAAAGTGACTTCTTTAGTTTTAACAAAGTTATTGAAATGAAGCAAATGCATTTTACATTTAAAGATATCAATAGTATATAAATATTTATGCAGATTTAATTTATTTAGAACTTTAATTATTTTCATATACTTCATTCATTTAGTACATAGTATTGAAATATGTTTAACAATTCAGCATAGCAACTTACACTTTTTTTCTGTAAACTGATGCAGTAAACATGATTTCCCTACACCCATATCTCCTATAATAATGTACTTAAAAATATAGGAGTAATTATAAGGTCCAGTTGACATTTTGTTTCTGTAAATAAATAGATAAATCATAAAATATTACATTCTTCATGAATCAAATTCACAATCAATCAATTCACAAAATGTGTATTTGCAAAGATATCCTTAATCTTATGATCAACATATGGTGATGTTCATAATAAAATTTCTAAATATCTCTATTTATTTCATGTATCAAAGAAATATAAAATTAATGTACAAATAATGTAAGGAATGTTAAAACTACAATATATGACTGTTATATAAAGGTATATTTTATAACATTATGATTCAAGTGTGATATAATAATTTATAGACAAGTGCAAACAATATTTAGCTAATAACAAAATCATTTATGATTAATATGTTACTCAAAAGATTTGATTAAAACTGATATTTTGGATGCGAAAGTTATTTCATATATTGGATAAACAAATTTATTTGCAAGTTGCATATATTAGCTGCAGTTCATACAATTTACTGTGCTTTATAAAAATACATATACAAGTATAAAATCAAACAAAATCTTCAGAAAGATATTGATATTTTCATTTAAGTACTTTTCCAACAAAACATGTATAATAAAACAACAATCACTTAAATAACAATTATGTTACTGTCATTTAAAAGTGTTACAATGATTCGAAGTTATCATACAAGGATATATGACAAAAATTGGTAAATATAAAAGTTCAGAACATAATCTTCTGATGACAACTACTTCTTAAAAAAAGTTTCTGATGTCAACAATGCACCGTCTACTCACCGTCTTATAGCACACTATCAGGAAGTGTTTTTTTCACAAATTCAATTGTGGCAATTGCTTACAATTATTGTTACTACATAAACAATAAATGAATGTACTGAATGCACATATAATAACCGTAATAACGTAAGTGTATTACAATTCTTTATATCACGCGCAATATGGCAGATCACTGTCGCTAATAACGATGGCGGCGAATAAACGTCAAACCACCTGTCACTGATTTTTTATTTGTTCTATTCAATGATTCATATTCGTATATGAGAATTTTAATTTTAATAATACAATTTAACTACTCCTATAACTAAGAATAAACCCGTTAGCCGTAAATGCAACCTTTTTCAATGGATAACTTTGTATGTACGTCCATAGAAAGACGAATATGGATGAGTATCATTTGATCATAATTTTTTGTACATGCACTTATACATATAATTTAGAATATATTTCAAAGTTATATAATTTTTCAATTAAACGATTCTTTATCTTACGAGATGGTTTTTAAAAATCATTGTTTCTGTAAAACAACATGTTATACGTTATAGTTGTATTTATAGTAGCGCTTGTCACCAACTACTTTCCCATTTGATCAATCTATTACAATCACATAAACCAATTGTAATCAAATTCTATTGAAGCTAGTGTATTGATTGGTTTTCTTTTTTCTTTTAGTTTACCTATTACACTGAATAAAAAATTGCTGTAAATTCTGTGTAAGCGGTTTTTAAAATGGTATTTTAATTGTCCTACAACTTATTACATTTCCAATTTACTCTCAGTTTCACGAGAGAATGAACTTCCTAGACGACGAGTTTGCGTCCTTTTAGCGCATGTTAATCAAGACATATCTTACTAATCTATAATCTATGGCGACACGCATTCACTCTTATGACAACCGTGTTGCCGAAACTATATACCCGGTGTATTTATTTTATTATATCCTTTTCATTTCGGTATCATCAGTTTCTGCTGCTTCCTTATTTTGTCCCACCGTATGTAAGACCATGAAGGTGGAAGCATGTTGTAGAGAGGCATTATACTCGTAATTAAAAATCTCCCTAGTCTATCAACCTGCGCAAATTGAGTTCGTTCTCTCGTTGAATGGAAAATTGTATATACATCATCTGTTCTATGAGAGACTATATCCGTCATACGAGGTTTTCATTCATTTGGATCTTATTTCTAATTGATTTAATCACGCTTTATGATGCACATGTACGTTTGTGATGTTTATGGTACCGAGTGTATATACCTAACAATGTTTTTATCCTTCATTATCGTCAGTCCTTGTCTCTATTCACAAATTTTTGTACAATATTAACGGGTTAATGGTAGATAGGTAGATAGGTAGATAGGTAGATATGTAGATATGATAGATAGGTAGCTCCAAATAGGAGCAAGCCTACTAAAACAACAAAGATGCGCGAAAAAGGTGTGATCTTTCGTTGAATGGAATATGCATAATTCCACACGTTTCCAAATATACAGACACGAAGACAATTTAAAGTTATCACATCTCCATGCAATAAAACATTACACCAATATTATTGAAAATGTTTATATACTTTTTATGCAACAATTTCACATTACCCAATCAGAATGTAATTTCGACTTCCTTGTTGTAACATCCTAAAAGTTTTCAATTAAGAAATATTGCAATTCTTAAATTCACAAATTTCTTAATTTTCGCAATTCCAAATTTACAAATTTTGGAAAATTTTTTTAATCAGAATTGTACCTTCTGGTACTATTCCTATATTTTTCTCAACGTATGCATAAGTGGTAAACAGGAATGCATATGGTAGTGGGGCAACAGTAAATAGTTAGAAGACAATTAAAGTGAGCTGCGTTGTACGAAGTAAGTATGATCTAACATGGAACGAATAATATGCATATGCTTCAATGTAGTTGTATTTGGAATATGCGCACTTTCGTAACTTTTGTATGTGTGATTATGTACCTGTTCTTTTTTGGTTGAAGTTTATCTTTAACAATAACACATACAACGCCTTTTTAAGTTTAAAAGTTTTTGCAGTCTTTAATGTAGTAATTTAATTTACTTATTACATTGTTTCTATAAATCATTGCAGAAATATAGTACAATTTTTTATTACGACTTAGGTCAGAAAATTGAATTCTGTATATGTTAACAGGTGAGTGTACATGTATATAATAATTAACCAAAGTTAATAACATGAATTAATCCTAAAAAGGAAACTAATGACTGTTAATTCCGGTAATATAATTCATAAAATTTTATGAAATTTTCTACTTCATTGAAAATATTTAAATTATTGTATACCTTTAACATTTTTTAATTCATTTTAAAAATTTCACATTTTGAACAACAATTTGTCTTAATTTCAAAAAATATTAAAAATATATGATGTTATGATAAAGTATGATTGAAGTTTCGTTTGTATTAAAAAAATTATACGTACAAATATACAATGATATAGTCTATATAATATTTTTATAAAAATAGTCATTCTTATTATTTAATTAAAAGTATAAAAACTGATCATGTTAACAATTTTTTGTATGATTCCTCTGTACATAACCCTCATATCTGCATTTATAGGTTAGGGCTGATATTCGTTCCCAAACGTTGAATGATCAAACGATTTTAGTTTTATACATTAAATCAAACTATGTAAGTTTGACATAAGTAAAATTAATACTTTTGCCGTTATTCTATATATATGTATATATGATTCATAATAAAATTTGTTTTAGCATAATATCACAGATGCCATACATTTTGGTACGTGGTAATCTTGCTTCGTATGGTAATAAATATCCATGGAGGGTTTTAGTATCAGGTCTTAAAGGTATAGTTTCTTTTGACAGCTTAAGTGTTTACTAATATTTATTTTATATTGCCAGTTGTATGCTACAATCATAATTTTTCCAAAGCTTATGCTTTTTATATTATATTCCACGCATTATATAAAATCTTGTTAAACATTAATGTTAACACATTTAATTATAATTTATATTGAAATTTACATGCATTAATTTTATATTACTTCATATATATATAATTATATAAAGTAAAATTAATTTTTAAAAACCAGAACAGAATTGTATTCTTAGGATTGAACATAAAAAGATTGATAATATAACTTTCTAAGCACTAATACTCTTATAGTTAAAAAAATTAATGTGTAAATTTTTATAAACTTACGTATTCCAGCTTCATTTCCATTATAGTTAAGTATTATTTACTTTATTCACTTACACCTGTTCTTATGTTTCTATAAAAATATTTATACAATGAATGAACATTGAATAGATATTGTTTCTTATACAGAATAATTTAATAAAGGTATTTCTATTTGTACAATTTAATATTCCAGCTGTGTTATTATAATGTAAAGTATTGATTATTGCTAGTAATACTATTTAAATACATGTTTAAAAATCCACTGTATAATAAATATTCTTCAAATATGAATTTTGAAATGTATGTTATTATTTTAATTAATTCATGTTAATTCTTCTGAATCATATTTGTACCTTTATCTGAAATTTGTTAAACGAAAAAATAGTTGTTTATAAAAATAATATATTATAACACAGAAATAGTGTTCAGTTTGTACTACAATATGTAAATATAGATCTGTTGTTTTTCAATTAATAATTAATATAAATTAAAAGTTTTTAATTTATTAATTTTATAGCAAAAAAATTTTGTTCGTGTACTGCTTTGTCTGAGTTGCAATATAATTGATGTTTCGTAAATTCAACTAATACGATATCTCGACTAACGCATCATCGTGATAAAGCGATAAACATTATCGCGTACGTTGCAATTGAAAGAGGGTATAATATTTTCAGTAAAAATGTGAGATTTTTACAATTATTGTTATTTTGTAATATAATATAAGAAAATTCTGGAATGAGGCGTAGAAATGTGTAATCTTATTCATTTGTGTTGTAGCATCAGAGATAGAACAACTAAGTCGTTTTGCTTCTGGGGGATATTGTGATGATTTGACAATAGTATATATGCAACATCCTTGTGTAATATTAACTGCTTTAGAGGTTCTTGGTTACAAAGTTGTGGCATCCTCAAGTACCGGTGTTAAACAAGATTATAATGAATATATGTGGACTATGAGAAAAGATTTTTCTGAACCTGAACCTGAACCTGTTCTTAAGGCAGGTATGATATGATATCAATTAACTATTATTTTGAATAAATGGCCTTGTAATAAAAAAAAATAGATTTATATTGGTAAAGAATTATGTTTTTTGAGAAATCAATATCGCGTCTGTCACTTTTATTCTATATACGCAAGTTATAAATTCGATAAAATTTCGTGCTAACTACAGAACATAGTGGAAGTACCGGGGAAAGAAAGTTATTAAATATGTATGTAAAAACAAAAATTTTTAGTATATACATTTAGAGAATATTTTTTGGATAAAAAATTTATAATTATTTATATTTTTTATTCACGATATAAAAAAGATTTTTATTCTACTAAAATATAATTACACGCATATACTATTAACTTATTGATTTGTTTATTTGTTTCAGTACTTTTTTCATTAGCACTTTCTGCACATAGTAATGTGTTGATTTATCTTGATGTTTAGTATGCATATTATATCGCATATGTGAAATAGGTGTTTTATGCAATTTCATGTCACAGTTGAGACTTATTCTATTACAGTATGTAAAATTTGAACATGTAACGTAAATTGTGATGAATTATTGGAGAGTTTGAAGTGTTTGTTATTTTCATTACTCTTATAAAAACTGCAACATTATGAATGTAGTTTTACAAAGGTTATGTTTGTAGTGATTGACGCTTTAATTTGATGACAGACGTGGCATCAAATGTATATTCTGTTTACTTAACCAAATTAATCAATACTTTATCAAATAGTAGTCGAATTATTCATTATTGAACGGAATATTTACATAGGACTTCCATTATTATATAAGTTAACATTAATCGTTTTTATTGACATTATAAACTTTTACCGATCTTCATTGTATGCAACGTGAACGTTCAATTATAAAATAAAATTAACGATTAAAATTCACTTTCAAAAATTTAATTTAATTGTGTTAAAAGAGAACATCACATTTTCAATTTATAAAATTCAACTTATTTCTTTATGAATGAGTAAATATTAAGATATGTAATATGTATAAATATCTTACTTAATTTATAATGTTTCATTGAATTATATAATCATAATTTTGATGTTGCGCTAATAATCTAATATTATTCTAATTGATTTTAAAAATTTGTTAAATCTTATGTTTATGGAGTTACACAAATATTTTATTGGTTCTGTGCAAAGAAAACAATTATATATATTGTATGTTATTGAAAGTCATATTTTTATCATATTACACATAAAAATTTTGTACATATACAATAAACATAAAAGTTCTAAAAAAAAAAGAAGTATTATAAGATTATAAAAGTATACCATGGTAAAGAAACGGGGAATAGTGTGGAATTACTACAACAAAAAGATGGCAGGATCTCAAGTAATTGCATTTTGCAAGTTTTGTGATCAATCGTATATTCAAAATGCAACACGCATGGAACGACATATGGGAAGATGTTCAAAATGTCCTGAAGATGTTAAACAACAGTTTATACAAGTAGCACGTAATAAGAAATATAAAAATAATAACAGCGTTGATAAAGTGAATAACGAATGGCCAAAACAAGAATCTTCATTGGATCAAAACATGACTGATACAGAATTAGAAGATTTAGATGATTGGAATTGTAGAAATCAAACTTATTCGATTCAATCAACTAATACAATGCAAGAAAATATGAATTCGGTAATGCAAAATAATGAACAAGGTTGGGTAAATAAAGATAATGCTGTTGAAAATAATGATACAGATACAAGTTCAGTCAGCAAAAATTGGGAGTCAAGTCAAAATGATATAGGAACTGTTACATCTGGTAATTCAAAAAATATTAGTTAAGAAATAGCTAACTTTTAATAAACTTATTCTTAGGATAATACTAAAATGAATGGAATTATTACATACAGTATATTTGCAATGAAATTCTGAGTATTTTAAAACATTTTATATAGCTGGATCTCAAGATCGGACAAATTCAGTTCATCAAAGAAAGTCATATAATCCCAGAAGAATATCACAGTGGCCAATTTCCTCTATGCAAACATTTGATTGTTCACCTTTACAAAGTAAAATATGTCAAGAACAGTTATTAGAAAGACGTGCTTTAAGAAGAGCAGCAGAACTAGAACTACAACGTAAAACGTTGGAATTAGAAAGATTTCAGTGGGAGTATGAAAGAGATAAAGTTCAGACTGAAGTTCGTTGGGCTCATGAAACTCGTATGATGCAACTTAAAGAGGAACGAGAAAGGCAATTAATTGAACAAAGTAGAACACAAACTGTTCCACACACAGTGTAATTTTAAATAGTAACTTTTGTCTACTGTTAAGTAATACTTTAGTATGTTTAAAAAGTAGACAATTTGTGTATTTTGGATTATATTTAATTTTACAAAAATACACAAGTATGTGAAAAAAAGAATGTAAGAAAACATACGAATTATTTAAAGTACTTTTAATTTACATGAAAAACAACTGCAGTACATGAAAATATGTTACATTATGCTGTTAGGTAAACTTATCTTATTATTTTAGATATCAGATTATATAGTACATATAAATCATGCAACTTTTAAGTCTCATATTAGGAGCAGAATTTAAAACTAATTTCAAATTTACATAAATATGTTAACACGAATTTACTCTTGACATCCAATACATATTTTTTATTAATTTTGTAATTAAAGTTCATGATAAAAGATTAAATATTTTTATATGGTTTACATACATGAATAATAACTTTTTTTTTCCTGATATAGTATACAGAAAATTTATAAATGTTAATTTTTCAGAAAGATGATTTTGTATTTCTTTATGATAATATGTACATCAGATGTATGTTTTTTGTTTTAACAGTGAAAGGCAACGAAGTTTAACAATCCTTTTAACTCAACAATGACGCAATCAGCGAATACAGCGATCGGAAAATTAGCCAACGCAATAAGTGATGAAAATTACTATTACGTTGGTGTAAAAGCTTCTCCATTTGCAAATGATTGCGTTGTTTTTGGCTTAAATCCGGATGAAGTTTTGGCTCTCTCCAAACGTTTTCCAAACTCTGGATCAGACGTGGTCAACGGCGTTATGATTAAAGGTTTTCATTCCCAGTTTTTTATTACTTTTTACTTTTTCTATACTATATTTTAATATCGTTATTTTTTTTCTTTTGCTATACAAGTACGATAACACGTTCTTAAATAATACATTTTAATTCAATGACTTAATGATGAAAATAGTAATGATACATTTGTGTGAATAGACTTATGATTTATAATTTGTTTCTTGTACACTTTGCGTTTCATTATTTCTTAGAATTATTTTTGGAACAAAGTATCGCATATCGTAGTCATATTTTGCGTTGTTCAATTTTCGTATTTAATTCCGAAAAAAGTTCAAGTACTAATAACGCGTTAATATAATTTGAATATAATTCATGAAAAAACATTTATTACAGGTCCACCATTTGCCATCATTAACGCCTTGGCAGAATTAGGATATAGAGTTATCTGTAGTACAGGAGAGGCTGAAATACTTTGGACACTGCAGAGGGAATTATAAAGTCAATAGTTCTTTTCAGGACTAACATTAAGAAGTAAAACACACACATTCTTATAAACACATACGATCAGTACGAACAGAGTATTATATTATTTAACTACATATATATATATGAAGTTTTTGTGCAAGAACACACAATGGCATAAATGAGTGTGTTCAATTTTGTTACCGAATTTTGATGAGTATTTTTTAACTTCCTTTATCAATGCACATTTTTTATTGGGCGGATTATTATAAGTAAATTTCCAATAATGAATTTTACCATTTTGGTGTGTAAAATTCGTAAAAAGTATTTAATAGATTAGAGTTATGATCATATATTATTTTATATTTAAAATAAATTGTTTTTTCTTGCGATTTTTAGAAGAACTAGGAAAGTACTAAGTTTTTCATTAATTGTTATTTTCTACACATATACATGTAATCAACATTACGACACTAATAAGACTGTACGGGTACAATTTTCCAAATTTTCTACATGTTTCCTGATCAAAGATACTATGTTACACTTATTACTTTGTACCGTATCGTAAAATCGCATAAAAAGCAATTATTAGATGGCTAGATATATACATAGAATTATGAGATGTGAGGTATTTCACAAAATAACTTATATTTTTAATAGATACATTTACTCCATACAGAATTAAAATCAGCAGCCATTTGGGATAAAAAGATACATCACATTATTTTTGTCTTTTATTCCTACATTTCATGTGTAAACCATGTTTTGGATCAAATTGTATTACAAGTTATATTTTTGTTATCATGTATTTATAGTTTTTATGGTGATATATAAAATGTGCAGAATCAAAACTATTGTTAACTTTATGCAACGTGAAAAAAATATTTCTATTGCGATTAGCATTTACTACATTAATTATAAATAAAATGCTTATTAGCGCAACATCATGCTTTAGTATGAAATAGATAGTGCAGCGATTATTGAAATGTTCTACTTAATGTAAAATGATCGAAATATAATAATAATAGTAATGCCCTGCAAAGGCCATTTGTACGTATGACGGCCTTATTTGCATATAGAAAATCGGTGTTCATACAAATTGTAAAATTATATACGTTTATTTTGTGTATACAAAATACACTTTTTGCATATTATACTGTGAATTTCTTATGAAATATATAACTTATAACAATTTAAAAATATTTGTACACTTTCATTGGTGTCTACAATAACAGTACAAGTAATATTTATATGCGTCGCAAAAGATACTTAAGTGTAACGTCTATTATGATTCATTGAAATAATAGGTAGACGAGGATTCTTCAAGCATTTATAGTTACACATACGATCAGCATGGAGCACAACCATGGTTGTAATGATCATTATGCATGCTGCAGTTCAAATAATAATCTTGATGTTCGTCAGTCACTTATGGAAATGGAATTTGAACGTGGTATATGGTATGCAGGTAAACAAACTTCAATTATTTATTATTTGAATGTGTCTGAATTCTTTTTGTTCTGAAATTATCATTGAATAAAATCGCGTCATTTTCAGCACAGTATAACGATCTGGATCGCGTCGGAGCATTGCTGAGAAAAGGTACATCTGTTAACGCGGAAGATTCTGCTGGGTACACAGCGTTACATTATGCGGCTCGAAACGGACATTATGAAATCTGTAAAACGTTGTTAGAGAACGGTGCAGCGGTGAATGCACAAACGCGTTGTGGACACGCTACGCCTTTACATAGAGCAGCAATGCAAGGTCATGTTAATATTATTGAACTTTTATTAAAGTCGGGTGCAGATCCTAATTTGAAAGATGCCGATGGTTGTACTGCTTTACATAAAGCGCTTATGGGACGTTCTATACCTGTCTGCAAGCTTCTGATACCGTGTACCGATTTAACCTTGCATAATAACAATAAACAGAGCATACAACTATTAGCAAAGGAAAGTTATCCTGAAATTTTACCATTTATATTAACTTGTATGAATAAAGATAATCAATAAAAAAAATTGAAGTTTGCTAAGATTTCTGAATTTAAAATTATGTTTTTTAAAGTTTATTAATATGAATATTTTTCAAAATTCGAACAATTTAAAATTAATAGAAAAAGAGGTAATAATATTGTATTATAAATGAGGATAATTTTTGTAAGTATTATATTATGATTGTACCATGATTACTTGTAACATTTTGTAGAAAAATGATTATTTCAATTAATGATTGTATTTCAAAGAAATATTTTCAATAAACCATGAACTATAAATTTTCAAATGCTGCTAGGTCCACATAAACTGTCAATAGTTATTTTTAATAGGTTTGAAATGAAGAATAAAATCTAGTGGAAGACTTCAGAGTCCTAAATATTTATAACAGAAAAGAAATATTTTCAATACAACATTGTCAATGCCGTCAATATTTATCGACAAACTGAATTCATCACGAGATGTTCAACATTTATTGACAAGATGCACGCATATAAATAGTATTGCGTATAAGAAGAAAATAATTAAATAAATAATTAAAATATAATACTTCGGTTTTCATCAATTCACCTTGCTATTACCCTCAATAATATTGACAATACATATTGATTACCTGAGATGCGTATAAGAATTTTGTTGTAGATATCCCGTATCCGATTGTTTTACATAACGTTCCATGCAAAAAAGTAAGAAAAACAAATAATAATAAGAAGGAAGAAAGTAAATTATTATTGGACGAAATACTAAAAGAATAAATGTGTAAATAACGTCGACGAACACTCATCGTCATTCGTATTTCCTTCCATGTGCTCGTCGGAACGGAGAGGGTCGTGCACTTGATATTGAATCGTTCGTGCGTGGTCGTATACATTCGGAATGATTCGGTAGTTATCGTCGAGGTTCGACAGTACTCGATGAGTTGCGGTACGTGAAGCGCAGTACGGCCGCCGGAGCCCCTTGTGATACACGGTGGTGCCACCTAGCGGAACACCTCCCGTCTTCTGTACGGTTGCAATCGTTGCATGGAGTCAGTCGTTTCACGAATACCGCGGGTGGTTTGCGCGAAGGCTCGCCGCCGCCTTTAACCGTTGTACGACGGATCGTCCGTCGTTTCGCGGCCCAAGGTTCGTCCGCGTGTCTTCGACCACCTTTCCCGCCTGGATTTTTGTGCGGTTTTACCCGTCGGATTTGAGTGACAATCGCAAGCGATGTAACCGTGCCCTGACGTCACACGGCTAATCAAGTGCACACACGAACACAAACACAGGCGCGCGCGCGCCTGCCACTCGTATCCGTATACACGGATGGTCTACGCAGCCTGCACGCAGTATACTACGTACGAACACGTATAGGGCTGTGCACACGGCCAAACTGATAGAGAACGAAGGAGAGGGAAGAAACAGTGAGATCGCGAAAGACAGAGGAGAAAGAACGGAAACGGAGAGATAAGAAAGAAAGGAAGATACATGTATATATACACGCAATATATATGTTACGTAGCAAGAAAACGGTATTAGAGAAAAGAGGTGAGGTGTAAGACGTACACACGGAGGACATTTCATACTCACACATACATTTGTACGTGATCAGTGAGTCTTTCGTCATAAAACATTGTACATGGATAATTATCAGTGGAAAAAAAGACTGTGAGCTTCGACGTTACTTCGATCGAGATATTCGGCAATCGATTTTTCTCGAACCCCGTGTTTTTGTGTCCCTCCGTAAAGGATTTCGTGTTTTCGACACGTGCAAGACAAGGCTATGAAATAGAATAAAGAAGAGAGGAGGGAAAGAGCGAGAGAGAAGTATCCACATCTCGTGGCGCCCCGTTGTGTTTTTCTACGGAAAGCTGTGCTCGGAACCTGCGTGAACTCTCAGAGTGGAAGAAAACGTTCGGTAGGGAGTAAACGGAAGAGGCAAAAAGAAAAAAAGTTACTCGCGGATAACGAGTGATAAAAAAAATTCTTCGCGGGTTTCTGTTGGTTCGAGATCAGTGAAATCGTCGAAGAAGCGAACGAAGCCTGAACTGGAACGGACTCCGATGGACGAGAACGAGTTTTATCCCGATCAAGTTGGTCAGTTGAGTGTAAGAATTTTGTGCTTATCGTTAACGCGTTTTCTTGCCGTTACGTGAATTTTTTATCGTGAGGATAGAAGTGTGTACGCGTGACACGGTCGCGGGTGTACCTTGTTCATGCGATAATAAGAAAGTGGGGTCTCTGCCATGTTCCGTTTTTATTAACTTGTCGGACGGTCCACTGCTTTGAGAGTCAAGTTCGTCGCGCTTCGCTGTACGCGCCGTGTCTGGCGCGCGCATATTTCCTCGCGCTTTCGGTTGCGCTCCACGACAAGCTTTCTACTCGAAGTGAGATGAAACATTTCCTCTCGGTGATATCGAAAACCATCGGTAAAGGTAATTTTCAATTACGCCACAGAAACTTTCGATTAATCACCCGTTCGTTCGCCGCGAACGCCACGGAACGCGTTATACTCTGTTAATATTATTAATAACAAGGCAGGAGTCTTCAAGGAATTGTGTACAAACTAAGTGATGTATTTGAATACAATTTTACTTGGATATAAAATATAATGCAATACAAAAATAAAACTTTAAAAATCAGTGTTTCCGGAAAAGTATTCTGATTTGTTTTTTTCGACTTACAAAACAGCTTATCAGTATAACCATAAAATTAGTTTATTACTTAAAATAAAGGAAACTTGACAGTAGTCTTCCTGTTTAAAAAAGTAAAATCCACAAAAATTATATTTATAAATTGTTTATAATGCTTGTAAATTACGGAAAGGAACAAAGTACATACTCGGTGAAATTATCTTTATAAAAAATTGACGCGCAAAAAGCCACGACGTATGAAAACGGAGTTTACAGGTCTCGCTGATTAACCACTGTTGCCATAGAGTTAAAAGGTTTTTAAAAAAGGAGATGGGGGAGGGAATGAAATGCACATTGTGCACTTGTACTAACCACAAAGAACTCGTAACATTTCAAACCGGAATTTGTATCAAGGACTGGGAAAAGGGGATCATAAAAGTCGACATTTTTCGATTGTTCAAATTTCGGTGGCTTAACACAAACACCGCATATTCGTGCCATACTCTGTTATTATTATTATTAATATCAATATTACAAATAACAGCAAAATGTTACCAATGGTATTAAATTTAAGTTAACCCTTTGTCGATTGATTTTTTAAATTTTATAAGGAAAAATATTGTTAAATACTCCCAAGCTAATAATATGAAAATAACAATGAATAAATTTTGTTTTACAAGTGAAAGTTTTAAAATGACAAACAAAATTGTAATTACGAAAGATAAGACAATGTTTCTGATAATTTCATTGATAATAAAAGTCATCTGAATCGTGTTTAACAAGATACAAGTGTTTTTAGAATATTATTTTATGTATTTGCAGTAACGATGGATTAATTCACTGCGGATTTGCGTACCGCTTGGTAAATATTATCATTGATATTGAAAACAATAAATAAAAGTGGTATTAATATTAATCGAGTGTGACGCGAATTAGCGACGTCCATAGCGAACGTGATAACCTACGCATAATGCTAATATTATCGTTGATATTAATTTTATTAATATTGAGTGTGATGCGATGTTTACAGTGGATGAGTTATCACTTTTTGTCCGTTTCACGTTCTTCATATTCATTTCCATAGAGTCTTCTAAATATGCAGTTTTATCAGTCGATATTTCGAAAATTATATCTCCCAAAGTGTTTTTATAAAATAGTAGTTATTATGTTAACAAATATTTGTTTCGCGGTAGAAGGGTTAAGATGCTTTAATCAAAATGTACACTGACTTTCGTAAAAATAAAGAACAATCGTCTACGCTACTTTGTCTCATCCTTTGTGTAAACATTTCACTAACTTATTTTTAAAATATTTACTAACTTAAAATATTTACTTAACCAAGATAATTTAATTTTCGTCGGAAATGTAAATGCATAATATAAAAAAGTGAACAAGATTATTGTTTTAACGTCAGTTAATTTTTGTTAGATGGATTTGTCCCTAGAACATTTATCGATGTTCCTGTCTGGTTGACGAGAACGGATTGTTTTGTCACATGGGTTAGTTTCTGTGTAGTTTCTTCGCGTTTACTTCAAACTGTCAGACGAACGTTTGAATCGTAAGGAAAAAGTAGTGGCCATGGTTAGAGAATGTAAGCGTCGACGACAATATCGATCAACTTACGTGCCTAAACGTGCCTCGGTCTACATATGTTCGGAAGCAGAATGGGGTGTGGACATGCGCATATACGGACCATTGTATTAGTAGTGCGTCGTCAAGTGCGACGCCATGTGATGCGCGAGATCGTGATACAACAGTAAACACTCGTTGTTTGGAAAATAGTTAATGTTCGACCGATTAACTGTTCGTCGAACGTGTAGTGATTCTGTTTATTGTTTTCGGCCGATAATTATTTTGTCGGTTGTGTGGGTGTTAGATATTGTCGTTAACTTGGTCGCACCTATACACCGGGCCGGTGAACATTTTCGAATGTCCAGTGATTATTTTAAAAGTGTGTAATATTCAAATTGCGGCGAATTATCGAATTCATGCTTTTTCTTATGGTTTCTTTGTTCGGTAGTTTGAATCATAATTTACCTGACACAAATTGATTCTTGTACTTAATAAATTATTTTAATTATTACTAAATTAAAATCGCTTAGACTTGAAGATGGGCAAATGTGTTGGTCCTATGAAGTAAAATTTTTTGGCATTGGACTAAAGGTTTTGAATTTTATTTAGAAGATAAAAGGATTAATTTATTAGATGACGTTTAATATTTTTTATTATTCTAATCCGCTGTTCTATATTGTTATTCAGTTATTTTATCCTCTAGCTTTTTTATGTTAAGATGCTATTATACAATTATACACTAGTTTACTAGTTCTACAACAGTACTATCCTACTGTTTTACTATGCTGATATTCTACTATTCTACATTACTATTCTATTTAAGTGAACAGGTTACAGCATTGGCTCAGAATTTGGTCGCAGCTTGAGTCAGATTTGTGGAGAGGGAATGACCCAACGTTTTAACA
This sequence comes from Megachile lagopoda, assembly GCA_036983795.1. Taxonomy (NCBI): domain Eukaryota; kingdom Metazoa; phylum Arthropoda; class Insecta; order Hymenoptera; family Megachilidae; genus Megachile; species Megachile lagopoda. The sequence continues at coordinate 12,412,846 of CM072800.1, forward strand.
TCCCCGAGTTCAAATTAATTTTTAATAATATAATTTTAGAAATATCGAAAATAACGGTAGTTCGCTTTTAGATCGGTCGAAAGACTAAAGACGGTCACTATGTCAATATTATTCAATCGTTACCTTAAAATATCAGGTTAGCAACAATACCTAACAGAAAACATCAAAAGATTGTGTAAACCTTTAAAAAAAAGGTATAAATACAACCTCCTTGACTATATCCACAAAGTTATAAGAAACTTTATACCGACATTTAAAAAGCGACAAATCAATTGAGCGTTTTAGGTTAGGTATAGTAGCAACCTCGTACCTTCGAGTGTCTGAGAGATGCTTTCATTTTTTTCGAACGTAACGCGCAATAAAATATAACCTTGCTGATGTTTCTTTTTTTTTCACTTAGGATCGGCAAGATTACGAAGGTCGCAAGATCAGGCGAAACGGAAGCTGATCGAGGACGGAAGAAGTTTCTACGACTTGATCGTAACAAGACAATTTCTAAAGGAAGTAATAATTTTACGGCGCTTGGAAGAGGAACGCATCTTCCTCGGTATCTTCGGAGAAGATACTTGTCATTGAATATTTCCACGGGATATTTGGAAGTTTGGAAGACGAGACAGAGATCAAGCTTCCTCTTTAATGACAACGATAAGCTAAAAAAGCAGGGAACGCCCGAGGTTTCTGTTCGTCGCCGGTAGATTACGCATACGGTTAACGAAGAGGAGACACGAGTATCTTGTACGTTAGCGAGCGAGAAAGTAGCGTGTCGAAAAGTGAACTCGATATCCGAGGACGAAAAGGAAACGAAGGTGTGACGGTGCTCGGTCGATAAGGAGAGTTCTAAAGTGTCAAGAGGAGACAGAGGGGAAAAAACAAAGGTGTACTTCGATATAATATTTCGCGGTGGTGAATCTGCACGGTGACACGCGAGTATATCCGTCGGAAGTACCCCGAATGTCGGTTAACGAAGAGGAAAAATACGACAGAACGATGCGATTAAGAACGCGTGTTCTTTACGTGAGTGTCGGTGGAGGTAAAGAAACTATTCGTCTTCGTTGATCTTTTACTGCTGCGTTATCACGAGTGATGAAACGAGATATTCTTTCTTCGTTTCCTCGCGAACTTGCGAACTGAGTTATCCTAATTCGACGTGGTGTTTAGTTGGATCGGGGAAAAAGGAATAAAAAAAGAAACGAAAAAGAGATTACCAGGGATTTACGAATTCGGAAAGTGAAGGTGGTGATAATTAGTGGTGCGTTTGTTCGTTCGCTGGTGATATTCGTATTGTTTAGTGGTGCGGTAGTGTGGTGAAAGAGGTTGGTGGTTGGTGGTGGTACGACGTGTAAAAAAAAAGAGAACACTCGACTGTGACTCTTAACTCATTACCACGGATCTCCCTCGGCAGTTTAACACCACAGCCATCCTCGATGAGAGGAGGCACATGTCCATTGCTGCCGCTGAAAATGCAGGGTGAGTTTCTTTTTTCCTTTCTTTTCTAATCCGAGCGAAAGATTACGTTTCGCATGCGTGACAGATTCGCGTATCAATAATATCTTTGTCACAAAAATCTGGAACGGTTAAAAATAAATTCCACTTCTCTAGAGAAAATATTCTAGCAGACTATTTGTTGATTTTTCTGGATTTTTGCGATCTGACAATTTGCGGATGGGTTAAGAATTCGAGGAAATATTAATTACTGAACTTTTACACCTTTTGCTGTCCCCTTAAATATTAATAGTTATACATCGATAAAAATATTATTTAAAGTTGTTTAATTTTTTAAAACAATATCATTCGAATTTCAATAAATATTTTCGTCAGTTTTAATGAACAATTTCACTGTACTATGTTCATATTGTTATGCACATTTACATCTAATACGAAGATCCATAGAAAAGTTAATCGATGGAATGAGTTAACACGTCACACGCGGTTAATAAGCTAATTCAAAATTTTCCGTACGTTCTAATTCTGTAAATTCTCCGAGATGCAGAATCATCGCCTATTCAATGTTATTTGAGTATCTCTTTGCCATGCGGTGAATTCAATTTTAGATTACTATATTAGGCGTACAGTAGTCGGCACCGATTGTGGGTCATTTACATACGAGTATATTCGTGATGTTTCACTCACGACACAATAATATCTGGTTGGATTGGGTTTGCAAAGAGGGCAGGGAAGACTTCTGAGGTCATTGAAGAGGAGATCTAACATAGACTTCGATCGCAAAGAATAAAAATGGCGGCTCGTCTTTCTTGCGTTAAATTAATGGACAGCCTGAAAGGATTGAACGCGCCAGATGATCTCCAGGTCTGTGTATCTTGATTCGTTCTTGGACATCTGCTGCATCGAGAAATAATTTCAAATAATATTTTTGTTGCGTCATCGGTACCTTGTGTCAGCTTGTTTCTAGAGTAATGTCGCGCGGTGCTCCGCCGATTTCTGCGAATGAATTTCTCAAGTGGTTCAAGTTTCCTAACTTGTAAATTTTCAAAACTCTAGAAACCTCAATTTTAAATTGTCAAATTATGTAATTCTCTGATTTTTAAATTTCTAAATTTAATTCTCGAATTTTCAAGCTTCAGAATTTATATATTTTGAAATTTCCGAATTATGAAATTTTGAAATTTCCGAATTTCTCATTTTCGAATTTTTAATTTTTGAATTTCTAAACTTTCGAATACCTAGTCTTCGAATTTCTAATTTTCAGATTTCAAATTTTTGAATTTCGAAATTTCCGAATCCCTAATTTTTAACTTTAAAAATTGTCGAATTTCTAATTTTGGATTTCGAAATTTCCGAGTTTCTAATTTTCAAATTTCAAAATTTTCGAATTTCGAAATTCCAAATTTCTAATTGTTGCATTTCGAAATTTTCGAATTTCTACATTTTTAATTCCTAAATTTCCAAATTTTAATTTTCCGAATTCTGAAATTTGCAATTCTCAATGTTTCAAATTTACAAATTTCTAAATCTCGAAATTTCCCACTTTGCTAAATTTCCAAATTGCCCTGTGTCCTAAAACCTATCCCCCAATTTCCAAAGTTCCCAAATTTCGGAATAGAATCTCAGAAAATGTCTAAATCGCAAAATTCAGGACTAGAAATGCAGAAATGTACACATTTAGACTTCCAAGTGCAAAGGACGTTCCTCGTGACGTCTTATAATTTCGCAGAAGTTGTTGTTTTCCCTTGAATATACATATTATTCGTTAAATATTCAGCATAAACATATTCGCATGTAATCTTTCGAATAGCTTCTCCGTGTCCCCGTTCGCGTGCACAGAAATACACAAAATCTTCTCACGAAGAGCGAGCGAAGAAGAAAGGAACGGTGTATCATCCTTCGTTATATTTGAGTTTAAAAATTTAAGAGCTCTCTTTCCCTTTGAAAGGTTGAATTGTGCCGACACCTGCTACTCTCTTTTTTTCCTCTTCTTTCCTTGTTCTTTTTCTTGTTTCTTCTTCTTCTTTTTTTTTTAAAGGAAACCTTTTGCATCCACGTTCTTCCAGTTTCTACTGAACCTATCTCGAGGCTCGCCTACCTGAGATACCTTTCGTATCTCGAAAGGACCCTCTGGTATACGCGATGCCTAAAACTATCTCATCGCTTGTCTGTTGTTCTTCGTGGCTCTATCAATATCAACACTTTCGCTAACGAAACGAGTTTGCGTACTCTATAATTTTAGAGAAAGCTGTTACTTGTTCTGCTAATTTTCGTACAATTGTAATTAACATTAATTCTGAACAATTGTTTACTTATTGAGATAAAGATTGTTCTTTTACGCTCGACAAAGTACGAATTTCAATTTATGTAAAGTTGGAAGGAATGAAACTGATGTTGATTCATTCACTGCTAGTTTTAGAGCATTTTGGCCATTTTTATTTAGGGAAAACATACATTCTGCTAGTCAAATTTTTCTACATTTTACTTTAGTAGTAAGAGAACTTGGTCGCTATTATTTTAAGAAAAACATCTTCACAAAATATAATATTTAGCTGCAGTTATACTACTAAAGTTTACAGCAATGAAAAGGGAATAGGAAATAGTAGTTGGCAGTGTGTGAAAGAAAAATTAAAAGAGTGAAATAATAAAATTAAAGTCGAATATTATAAGCGAATTGAATACTACATACAGCAATCGTTAGAACGAAGGAAATTAAATAAATAATAACTAGCTCGAAATTGCGTTGTTCGTGTAATAAATTCAACAGATTTCCAGCAACAAACAACATTAACCTGTTAAGCTACAAGTTTTTTGTATGTCATTACAACTTAAATTTAATTAATTTAATTTCTTTTAACATAACATATGTTTTTGTCAAATCCTAAGTGTATGACAACGATTAATATTCCTATCAAATGCAATAAGTTCTGTTAAACTTAGCCGAGACAAAGAAATTCACGGACACATTATGTGGTCGAAATTAGGTCAGTAGGTTCAGACAAATGAATACATCAACTCACACAAAATATTAATCCACTGAATAATATTCATACACATGGAGTTTAGACCTCTTTTTTTTGAAGTCGTTTAAAAGCTGAACGATAAAAACGATTTCATAAGATGTATCATACAAGGTTACATAAAATACATGATTTTTATGTAAATCTTTTTTAAGTTTCTCTTATTAATTGATGAAAAGTAATATTTCGATGAATAAGAGCTTTGTGCTGGGAGGGTTAAGGTTATATTGTGATTATATTCATTATGCCTTTTGGTGGTTTTTTTGTAAGTGCTTCTGGGTAGATTAGTGTGCTGTACCCTGAGAGTAATGCTTATTGAAGGAAACAATTTGGGAGTTAGGGTATTTAGGAATGTTGAAGGGAGTTAGGGGATTTAGAAATGTTGAAGGGAATTAGGGGATTTAGGAGTGTTGAAATTTGGGAGTTAGGGGATTTAGGAATGTTGAAATTTAGGAGTTAGGGGAATTAGAAATATTGAAATTTGAGAGTTAGGGTATTTAGAAATATTGAAACTTGGGAGTTTGGGTTGGGAGTTAAGGGATTTATAAATATTAAAATTAGAGAATTAGGGTATTTAGAAATACCGAAATCTGAAAGTTAGGATATTTAGAAATATTAAAATATGTGAATTTGGGTATGTAAAAATAAAAAAAGTTTACAGTCAAAATATTTACAAATCTAAGAATTTGAAATTACAGAAATTTGAAAATTTCTTCATCCAAAAATTTGATAATTCAGATCAGAAATTTTACAATTTATCCACTTTGCATATTGAATACTGCAAAATAAATTTTCCTTATTAGCACTGAAACGTAACAGATTGTAAAATAATTTCATAACACATGTGAACTCAAATGAACTATGTTTGTCGCATTTAGGTATTCGAATCGTAAAGGGGTTAATGTTCATTCATCCATTTGAAATTCCAAGTAGTTTAACTGAATTGTATAATTGCTCTATTTTAATGAACAATTTCCAAGAATCATTGAATAAATAAACGAACTCGTCTAATATTACCAGTTCCATAGCGTATGCAAACATTTATCCTTGTTTTGCATAGTAAAAATAACGCGAAAGTGAATAATCACGCAACACAAGCGTTTTCTATTGAGAAACATACTAGTTAGGGAAAAGATAGCTTGTTACATAGCGCTGAGTAAACGATAGGAACATTTTTAGACACTATTAGACAACTTCTGATAAGGAGTTGCGTAATGACACATAATCATTTCCTTCGTATTTACTGTCGATCGTTGCACATTATTTGTGTAACAATAAACATAATTATAGAAATTTGAATTTGTTCTTCTATAACTTGAACTGATTTTTATTTTTAATTTGTCGATGAAAAACATTTGAAGAAATTCTCGATATTTCTTTCTAAAAATTTCATCAGTATTCGTAATACAAAACAGCTGGTTCTTTGTTGGAACAAACAATGAATGAACCAGTTTATAGATCGGTATTATCCATTACCGGATATTCAATTTTTAATCGTTTATATCTGCGATGAGTAATTGCTCTAACCGGGGCATGGTGCACGGACGTGCGAATGGCACTCTTTCGGATATTGAGTGAGCAAAATTTATGAACCTGAAATTTTTATCAGTTTTTATTCCTGAATTTACGTATTTTTAAATTCCCAAACTTATATATGTACAAATTCTTGAATTTCTGAGTATCCACATTTCTAAACTCCTAAATTTCCAAATCCCTACATTTTTTAATTGCTAAATTTCTAAATTCCGGATTTTCTAAATTTTTAAATTCCCAAATTCGCAAATTGCTAAATTCCTAAATTTTAGAATTTCCATATCCCCAAATTTTCATGTCCCGAAATTTTCAAATCCCCAAATTTCCATACCCCCAAATTTTCAAATCCCCAAATTCCCATATCTCCAAATTCCCATATCCCAAAATTCCCATATCCCAAAATTCCCATATCCCCAAATTCTCATATCCCCAAATTCCCATATCCCCAAATTCTAATATTCCCCAAATTCCCATATCCCCAAATTCTCATATCTCCAAATTTCCAAATCCCAAATTCCCATATCCCAAATTCTTATGTCCCCAAATTCCCATATCCCCAAATTTCTATATCTCCAAATTTCTAAATTCCCAAATTTCCAAGTTCCCAAATTCCTAAGTCCCAAAATTTTCAAATTCACAAATATTCAGATCCTCATAATGTTCACCCCTCAAGCTCAAAAATATCACAATTTGAAAACTTCTCAATCTCCAAATTTCCAACTCTTAAAACTCGCAAATTTTCCAATCTCCCCCCATTTTTTAAACCTCTCAAATACCATATTTGTTCATTTCTAACAATTCAGCATCTGAAATTCTAAAATTCGCAAACTGCCGTATAGGAGTGATATTTGCTGCTGACTGTACGCGTATGATTGGGAGTAACTATAGCTCGTATAATTACCGACTGTTGTTCGTCGACGATGTATGCTTTATTAGCTCGTAAATAAGTGCTTGCTTAGAGAAAGCCTTTTCTGTGCCACAGTGGATAACATAGAGTATATATTTGAAAATAACAGCCTCCGGTACGAATTCCTTGACTCGCTTTCAGACTCGCCGAACGAAGGATAAATGACACGGCAGGCAGCCTGCACTCGCGTGTCTCCCACGTATCAATTCTCTGTGTATTAAACGAGATGCAATAGCGTATCGAAAAACAAGACGTATCCACAGATCGTCGGCGAGGAAATTGTAGAGGCACGCGAAACATAAGATATACAGGGTGCTTCAATTAACTGGAAACGGTTGTATGTCTCCATTTCACAATTTCTGTATTCCTCCATACTTATCTCCTCACATTTTTGTATTCCGACATTTCTGAATAGCCCAATTACTATATTCTACCTTGTCTACCGGGTACTACAATTAGCTGGAGCTGTATGACTATCTGTTATAAGAGGTTGGAGTTATCAAAAAAATAGTATCTCTATATTTCCTTCACATTTTTATATTCTGGGATTTCTAAATAGTCCAATTACTATATTCTACGTTATCTACCGGGTGCTACAATTAGTTGGAGGTGGTTGAATATCTGTTACAAGGGGTTTATCAAAACATATCTTCACATTTTCCATTTTTTATATTTCTAAATATTCACACCCCCAAATTTGTACATTTCACAATTTCTGTGTGGTTCGATTACTATATTCCCATATGTCTACAGGGTCTTATCCTGAAATCTCTTATAAGGAGTTGAAGTCATCGAAGAAATGTCTCCTTATTTTTCAAATCCTATATTCTTAAATATTTACAGTGGCTCTTATTAATATTCAAACCCCAGAGTGTTCATTATTACTCCTTATATTTAACCAGAATTAAGTTAGCAAATTTTTTATTTTTTCGTTAAGATAGTACTCTCCTTTCAATGAAAACTTTTTATTCATTTAAATGTATTTATCGCATAACAAATAATATTCTATTTAACAGACTACGTCAATTAATTGAGAACGATTGAATTTCTCTTATAAGGGATAGTTATCAAGAAAATGGTTTACATACACCCTGTAGAATGCGCAACTGAGATAATGTTTCTCAGTCAACATCTCTTGTCCAATGCAAAGCTGGACTGATCGCGGAGTGTCGCGTGCGAAGCACATGTAGCGAAATAGAAACTTGCCTCGTCGTTGCGTGGGCGTGCAAAGTCCGTGCAACTCGCGACTATATAACTGATTCATCATCGACGCCGTTGTTGTATCCGTCGCAGGAGGCGAATACACTTTACATGAACGGGTCGAAGTAATTAAATCTGCCTCGTTCATCAGCGACTCGCAACCGTTTCATGTAGCACACGACTAGATGACACGAGATGAGAATCCGGGATTTGGATGCACTTTTGTAGGATACTAGTTCAGATGAACCCTTATTTAAGTTCGAAAGTGTTGGTCGCAATACTTAGCGATATTCATGATAATCTCTATTAAAATATCACGAGTGTCTTGTATGTCTTATGCTGGTGGTGATTAGCAAACGTACAAAATTCTAGACTTCCGAATTCCTAGATCCCTGATGTCCATAAATTGCTAAGTCTTCAAATTTCTCAGTCCTCAAATTCCTACACCGTATGCTTTCTGAATTATTCGGGGTACGTAAGTTGGACCACTCTGTATAGATAAGTTGCTATAAATATTTAAAAACTGATTATTTCCAATATCAGCAAATATTTGTACATCTTTAGAATTGAATAAAAGTGTACCTGAGTTACTGTCTCACTGAAGCGCGGCAAAATCTGAGAGCTTCATCTCGCACCCTTTGCTTGTTTGAGGAAAGAGAGAAAAATCGAATCGAGTATCGTGTAGTCGGAATAGAATGATCGTTAATCGCGTCATTGTTCGCGGCCCGTGTCACGATCATCGTGCGTTCCATCCGGCAATGTAACTCCTCGAACGGAGCGCGGTGGAACGCGGAAACGGCGTTGTGTCTCGCTAAAGGAATCGATCGAAGTGACGATCGATAAGGTTAGATTGTTAGATACAAACTAGCGATAGTGAGGAGAAACCCCGGATAAAGTGTAAAAAGTTCGGGAAGGAGACAGAGAGAAAAGCGAAATTGGCACACAACAAGATGTAATCTCGCTATATTAAAACTAATGATTAATTATTGATTTCACAAAAATATATTCTCTTGATAGTCAGACACCCGTAATATTTTTTTACAATTCGGACATGTATAATACAATGCGTACTTGGAGTACTTGTTAAATAAAATTTTGAATCGAGAAACTCACCCTTTCGAAGTTATGCGCATATTTAGTGTGTTTTAGAGATTACTTCGACGCCATATTGACTTCTATCCGTAATTCGCCCAACGAGCGATTTCGCTGTCTGTATGCGGATCACGTGGGTGACGGCCATTCTGGCGGGATAATTCGAATGTCTTTATCCCCATATGTGATGATCGAACTTATGACAACGTCGAAGGCGGCCACATTCTAGAGAGATTGTATTTTAAATTAAATACTTACAAAATACATTGAAAGTTAATAGAATCCTTCGGTTTACCTATTCTTGTTTCCCTTTGAATGAAACAAATTCGATGACTAAAACACGTGTGGAGATGAGAATGTTCATTCTGCCAATATGGCCGCCACCCACGTGACCTTTAAACAGACAGCGATAAACGAATATCGTTTATTGGACGAATTACACATAAAAATCAATGTAGTGTCAAATAAATCTCCAAAATACATTAAAAACATTTAACTTTATATATGCATAACTATTGAACGGATACCCCGCTCCAAAATTGACATAATTAAATTTAACACGTGCTTAAAAAAAATTACGATCAAAAAGAAAGCTTTTCCAGAGGAAAAATTTACGGCATCTTTACATACCTGACTTTTAAGTTAAAAATGTCAAGTCAAAAGAAACCAGTTTTGACCAAGTTTTTACGAATATGGACCACCGTTCGTGTAAACATTTGTAACAAACCGGTGTAACAAATTGAAATGATTACATTTTTTTCCGGGTGCCAAGTTCCAGGAGCTGTTGGTCGAATAGCGAGTAACGTGTAGTAAGTCACGTGGTTAGTGTCGAACAAAGCCGAGGGCCGAGCCGAATCAAACCGAACCGAACCGAATTGAACCGAATCCCGCCGAAGTATGCCGCGTCGCGGTAGTCTGGGATATAGATCCTCCGGTGTACGATGCAACGTTGCCAAGTCATTGCTTTGGAGCCGGCCGGCTGCTCGACCAGGCCGACTTGGTTCGTTCGCTTGCTTGCTTGCTTGTCCGTCTGTTCGTTCGTTCATTCTTTCATTCGTACATCCAATCGTTCGTCTGTCTCTACGGGAAAAATAGCGTTGCCTTGGCTTTCTTTCCTTGCCTTGCCTGACTCACGCCCTGACCGCCTTTCCTTTCGCGAAAATACCATTAATTTTCGATCACTGTGCCGAACCTTTTTTTTTCTCTCGCTCGCTGGCCGAACGAACGACGACGCACGTTGTCGTCCCGTGCGCGCGCCGATGATGTAATTCCTTTGTTTCGGCCCGGTTCCAGCGTTTCCTTTTTATCGGTGGATTTATTGAAACGCATCGATTCGATTATCTAACACAACCAGACTTCCTTATCTGTTGATTGATTGTATTGTACAGTCTGTTTGAAATAAGTAGACATCGAAACTGTTTCGAAGCTTTATTACTTACAGTTTCTTCTTGACAAAACTTTTTTATTTTAGAATACATACATTTACGATATGCTTTCGCTGTTAACAGTCATAAGTTTGTAAAACGTACGAAAAATTACTGTATAATAATGGTGTATAATTGTTTAAGTACGCTAAGTTTTTTGTTAAATAATTTCAACGTCGATTCCATTTAAAACAGTTAATTTTCTTTTGCAAGTTAGCGTAATCGTGTTCACCTAGAAACAACCATTTTAGAACCAAGAGTATAACAGGTGTAATCGTGACGCTAATTTTGATGGATGAAGCTAATAAACGCTTACATTTTAAATTCGATTTAATGTTATTCACTAACATGCATAAAACATATGATTAGACGTTATGCGTAGATACACATGTACATAGCAGTGTTCGCTATTATCCAGAAATTTCGGTATTCGCGGAAGTCTTACTGTATTCGTTAAAATACGAATGTTCATATTTTATTCCGCGTTACCATTATTATACTGTTACGTTCAGACAGAAATGGCGACCGGCGAGTTCGTAGCGCAAGAAAGAAAAAAGATGTGGCAACGTACATTTTTGTTAAGTACCTAGACAAAAATAGCGCGGCGTGGAAATACACCGTTATATGTATCCTGTATGTATATATTTATTATGCGTAAACTTACACAACGCATCATTAGTGCATGCAATCATTTGTTGCATAACGCATAATGAATTAGTAATCATTCCCAGAGGAAAGACAGTTTACACTACGTGTAATCTGTGTAAATGGCAGGTACCGTTTTCTCGGATAACACGGTACCAATTAATTGAGATTAGTGAAGGCTCTGTTGACCTCGGTTTCAGTATTTCGAATATTTTTTACGTAATTTCGTCTTCCAAAACCACAGACGGTATTTAGAACGTACCGTTATCACGAACAGTGCTTGTTTGTTTCCCGGAGTCCCCCTGGATTCAAATTTACAGTGCGCTTTACTTTGGGGAGGAGCGTAACAGTTGCTAGCGACTTATTCTGATTAAAATTACCGCAGGTTTAGATTTCGACGTCTGGCTTAATTTAACCAAACTCCAATGTGTAGTTAAAAATTTATTATATAATGACAATTTTAATTAATCAGAATGTAGGAAATTAAAATTATTACGCACACTTAATTATCATGGTGTAAGTGGTCGATCTTAATAATCGAAAGTATAACTTACCTGTTTCGTTTTGAAACATCTGTTTTACGCAGAAATAAACGGTGAAAGCGTATGATTAATCGTGGTTATAGCATTAAATTCAAGGACTATGTAATACTTTTTTAAAGGCCAGTTGTAAATACAAATTTCTATGGCACTGACTCGATTTTTACCACAACTATGATTATTAACTTCATGAGAAAATTAACGTTCATCTTTTTTTGATAAAGTCAGCAATTACCTTAATTAATAAATAAATTGATTTAATATAAATCTAGAAATTTAAGCTTAATTGTAGTACTAAAAAGAGTTCTTTATCATCAAAGAAGTTTTTCACTCATGGACATTTTCTATTTTTGAAAATTATGTTCACACTCATAAGAAATTTCGTTTAGTAATATTTTCAAAAACATTTAGTGCGGTCGTTTAATTTTGCAGAGCAATTTACAGGATACTATGTTGTTAATATTAATGTTAATGCTTTTATCATGACAGCAGGAGAATAAATGGGTTAAAGATCGATCGATTTCATCATGAAGGTATTAAGAGAAGTTGTTCTTATCAAAACTTTCATTAGACATTTCTAATCTGGTTTAACGCGAGGTGAAAACATTAGTGAACTTGATTTCATCGCGTGGAAAGTCTACCATTAATTTTGCATTCTAGTCTCATTTTTTTCTCGTTTTCAGTTAATTTCATTGAATCGCTACTTTAATTGGTCGAGATGTTTACCTATTCGTATTTAGATAAGCGTGCACACGAGGTGTGTGTGTTTGCGCGGTAAAGTTACGAGATTATGCGAGTTTCTTCACGTGGAAAACTCTCAAATCGTCGCCGTTGTCGGCAGAGTGTGACACGGAATTGCGACGTTGCCAATGTTGCAGCCACTCAAGGGCAGTTCACACCGTGTCACTGTTACCTGTACGAGTAATCGAATTAATCTTGTCATGCGCAATATCGACATCGTCGGTTCGCTCATATTTTAAACAATAAAATCATGCATACGGTTGCCTAATGCAACCTCTCCTAATACGACCTAGTTTATCTCCGTTACAGAAATCGACTCTGCACGAAAGTATTTTTGCTGTTGGCAGATTGCGACTCTCAAAATTTCTAGTTGAAATGTTTCAAATTATTTATTTCTACCATTGTGTTTCGTTATAATTGTACAACAGATAATAGCGCGTATAATAGATTTCAAATACTTTATTCAAATTGTATTACTATCAAATCTTCTGGTTGAAAAGTTTGAATTCTTTTGATATCCCTATTATTGTGTTGCATCACGTATATACTCTAGATTGATTTAGAAAATACTTCTAAACGTTGTATTACACTTAGTGAGTCACCTTTCGAGTGCAAGGGGCGAAGTCGTAAAGATGCTGTTTTATTTTGCAACCAACTGCGTGTTTAGTCCGCACGTTGACTTTGAAATCGATTAGACGTCTTGAGCAATCGCATATTTGTGAAATATGCTGCAGAACAATGCTAAGTGTACAATCATTTTCATTATATAGTGCATGAAGTTGTACTTTGTTAACTCGACCCACTTCGTATTTATGACGTTTTTAAATATAGCCCTAGAAACTGCTATTATGGGTCTTGAATAGTGAGATAATCCTGAAACTTATTTTCTGTATTTTTGTACAAGGAAAAATGTACACATGTACATTACAAATTTTTTGTATACTTACCACGATCACATGATAAAATAATCCAATAATAATTAATATTTAAAATGTTCGAATAATTTTCATAACGAAGTGTCTAATTAGGAAGGTATCAAAAATGAAAATAGTCGCAATGAAATTTAAGGTATTCGCTAGCGGAGTAGAATAACATATGTCTCCGTAGAATAAGCTTTTTGAACGAAATGATTTAGTCTAAAATTAGAGGTGATTTATGCACGTTGGATATGAATCATTTAGGATGGATTTAGGGCTTTAGGATCGAGGACCGACACGGAGATCTAATTTGTAATCTTCTTCCTTGCTTCTGAAAATAGTAATATCATATGGAAAAGCCTAAGATAGCCGAGCTATTGCGACGCGCTAATTTCGCGACAAAGACGGTTACATTTTGAAACGAGTCGGATCGAAAATATCGATCAAACATCGATTTTTTCAATCCGTTAAGCATTGTACTTTGCGCCGGTTTTCGATACGAAATTCGATATAATAGTTGCACACGATATCGATTTTCCTTTATTTTCTGTATAGAGTTTCAGGCATCCGGATTATACCGTATCGAATTTAATTTCTGTTTTATGTCACGTGGATACGAATTTGAGATTTCAATCAGACAGGGTGTCCAATAATTTTCTAAGAAAATCCTTTCTATTTCCGCCATGATTATAATTTCATTATTCAAATTTACATTGCATATAATTATTATTCTCTATTATTATCAATTATTATATTACATTATTATGTATGGCATTTAATAAACATATTTTCGGTGTTAACATTTTGTGATACTTTTTTAATCATATAAAACATTATTTGTAAATATGACAAAGTGAATAGCATATTCGTCTTTGGTTAAACATTTACAAATTTACGAACATCTACAAATTTTATAGATTATACGTTATATGATTACATTTTTACGCGTGCACATTTTCGACCATTAAGATATTGTTGCAAAGTAGGAGTCGCAATGTAGCAACGTGAAGCAGCATCTTGAATATTACTCCCTGTCATTAAATCAAATTTACGACGTCCTATCTCAACTCCTTGGCGCAACATTGGTGTCAGAACTGTCGGATCCGTCTTCTCTGCTCAGAAACTATGTGTCCCAAGTACTTCTGAAAGAAGTTACTCAAAATAGTCCGTCTATGGTTCTCATGGGACGGGAGCTGCAGTTGCGATGGATCTCCTAAGAGGAGTCCAACGTACAGAAAGAGAATGCATCGAGGCAAAAGAATTATGGAAGTACACCGTTTCGTTCGCCAACGCATGCAAATTTCTGCTGAAAAGACGAAGATATGTATAATTCTTTCCAAAGCCACTCTCATTTGTGCCAGGAGAGAAAGTGTGGCTTTATCATCGAAAAGAAAGGACAGGTGTCCAGAACTTCAATTTAGAAAAAGAGCCTAAGAGGTGAAGGTTATGTAAGGGCATAATTCCAAAATCAAAGTCTAGAGTCATCCATGTGGATGCTTGCTACAAGGCTTCACATCCCTCATGATCGAAAAACTGTTTGGGACAAAATTTGAGGCAAATGTTCGACATCTTTGGCCAAGAAGACTCCTCGTCGCTGAAGGCGGTTTTGGAGTCAGAAACTTGGAGGGTTGCTCGGTGAGGCTGGGAGAATCCACATTCGAGTCTTCAAAAAGTGCACAAGTCACAAGAATTAAAGGGACGGGCGAAGAGCAATCAGGACATCGTCTTCCTCGAAAATGTTAACAAGAATAGAGTCTACAAGGAATTGTTGGTTAGGATAGAACACCGACTTCTTGCTCAAGGTTTTTGGGTGGTTTTCCTTGAGACGGCGGACGAATGTCAAGGCGCTAACTGTCTGATAAAGGCCACTCAAGTGAATGTTTCGATTTGTTAATTCACTTCCTTTGTAGAGGTGTACAAGCTCGGGCTAACTTCATGGTAGCTCTCTGGTTAGGAAGGTTTAAGTTGAAGTTGGTTTTTCTGCACTGAATCGCGGTCGGGACGATTGTCTTTTGAAGATATGTGTGCGATGTTGTGACGTAAAGTAGAAGTCGTAATGTTGTAATGTCGACCATGGTTTGAAGCTATCCGCGGAAGTCTTCAAACGGACTGAGCGTGTTCGAGTAAACTTCCGGTCGTCGAGAGCAACCGTGGTGTTTGAATTAGAATAACGCCAGAGCTTAAAGAATATAGTTAAATAAAATTTATGCCGTTTACTATCTCAACTTCTCGACGCAATATTATTATGAAAATTTTATTCGCGCCTCCGAATAAAAAGTGACAAATTTCTAACGGTGACGTAATCGTATCAGAAAGGATCGATCGTACGTTGTAGCAAGTGTAACGTAATACGTTGAAACTGTATCGAGAGCAGGAGCGATCGGCTGTTAACAACACGAATCTCGTAAAACGCGAATTTATTATTTCGCACGGCGAGAGAGACCTTAGTCTCTTTTAAAGTAGCAGAAATTTTTAGAAATGGAGGTCAGTCGCTTCTTGCGACGCGTGATACTTTAATTTTCTTTCGTAGCGGTTTATTTTTCGCGTCTGATCGCGAAAATTGCACAAGAATTTTGTTCCTCCTAGTCAGATATTTTTGAATATTTTCTTGAAATATTACCATTCAAAATATTCCGTATAACGAAAAACTTAATCAGAGTGGTTTGAAGTATGTTTTTAAAATGCAATTTCATTTAAAAATTTTTAATATTTAAAACTTCGTTAGTACACATATATTATTGATCTGTTTCATTAAAAGCAATTACATACAGTTGCGAACAAAAATTCCCTCGATTTCTGTATTTCATGAAGATAAACGTAGTTTTATAAAAATGTTTTCGATGTAGATTCTTAACTTCTACATCGATGTCGCATTATTGTAACTTCAAACGGAGGACACAAATTTTCATGAAATACAAAAATTGACATCGTTTAGAAACTTTTGTTCTTGATTGTATGATAGAACAAAAGGGAGTTACGTAAATATAGTTAACAGCGGATAATCGTAACCGCGGATAATGGTGGAGAAGTGTAATAGCGGATAAGTGCAATCCTAGATAAATGTAGCTGCAGATAAGTAGAACCGCGGATAGGTAGAACCGCGGATAAGCAGAACCGCGGATAAGCAGAACCGCGGATAAGCAGAACCGCGGATAAGCAGAACCGCGGATGAGCAGAACCGCGGATGAGCAGAACCGCGGATAATGGTAACCGCGGATAAGCGCAACCGCGGATAAGCGCAACCGCGAATGAGCGTAATCGCGAATAAGCGTAACAGCGGATAAACGCAACCGCGAATAAGTGCAACCGGAGACAAGTATGAGCGTGGACAAATATAACCGCGAACAAGTATAACTACGGGTAAGCGTAACCGCGGATAAGCGCAACAGCGGATTAGTATAACTAAAGGTAAGTGTAACTGTGAATGTGCGTAACCGTGGATAAGCGTAACCGCGATTACGGTCGTGGTGAATTAAGAAATATTTAATGCGTCACTGCGCGTTATTGTTTGAGAACCGCTGCTCGGAAGATGAACGTTAATGGTGCTTTTAGTAGAATTTCGTGCCCGTGAATTTCGATTATTTCAACGAACAAAGCAACACGTAAATGCTGTGGGTTATCGCTTTCTCCTGCAAACAGAAACGTACATTTGTAATTAATGTCTTGATGAGTAAAGAAGAGCAACGACGCGACGGCCGGAAAGCTGTTGTATGCTCGACTTGTTTGTAGCTGTGGCGTCGTCGCGTGTGGAGAAAGTAGAGTAATTTAGGTAACCTTATTATTGCTCTTATTGTTGTATAACAAGTGTAACCAACGCCACCGGAATGGCCCATTAACAGGATGTGTGGCATTGAAAAATAATTACACCACGCGTTCCAACGATCGGGAAAATTTGCTCGCCATATTTCCGTTTTATACCTTTCCACTTTTTGCTCGCTCGATACGGCTTAGATACAAGGCGACTCTCTTCTCGGTTTGCGTTACGCTTACAGAATTAATCCTTTCGCCGAGAACGACGTACATATACGTCCAGTTAATTGCAGAAAGCGAACGTACGCGTTTACCGATTCAAACGTCCAATTGGTTTTGCGCTATACTAGCAAACAGATGCTGAAATTTATGCGTGTTATAGAGTTTTGCTGAACACGAGCATAACTCATTTTGGTGGCAATCGGTTATTTAGGAGATATCAGCAATTAAAGCTTGTTATTTATATGTTAGGTCTTTACATTCCGAAGTATAACACATTCACATATGTAAATAGTTGCTTATGCGATTACTTGACTATAAATTAAAAGATCCTCGGTTCGATAGCCTAACTTTTTGTCATACTTAAATATATTGAATTATTGTTCAAGTGTCGGACAATTATTTAATTACTATGCACAGTAATTCTGTCACATATGTAGATTATATACATGTATAATTCTACTGTATTTATAGATTATATGTGTGTAACCCTGCCATGTGTGTATTCCACATAACCCTACCGTATATGTATATTTTAATATACACATTTAATAAATATTATATGAAATTACGCAATTTCTAGTTGCGAGATAGTAGCATGTTCTTGCATTTACCTTATGAGACAAATTATATCACACACGCTGAATTTAATACACGACGTACACGTATGTACAGTCGCTCCCGAGTTATCTAAGCTTTTTCGTCGTTTCAACTACATAGATAGCGGCTGTCGTTCGCTTGTAAGTAATCAGATATCTCTCATCTGCCGTTGGCTATCTGGAAATAGTAATTAATGTTACAGATCGTATCAAAAATCTTGGTACAGGTATAGGTGAACCGATAACACAGTATAGTCGTAAACGAGTTACTAGCAATTAAGTTTTCACCTTCCTATTTTTCTTTTTCTTTCGCCGACAAGTCTGACTGGTTGGAAAGACCGTGAATACATTATACTATTCTATAGTTTCGATTAGATATTGACAGAAAGATTGGAGGGGAAACGGACAAGGTACGAATTAGTTCAGAAATCATATTTCACGTTTTTTTATCTAGCGACAGTAAGTGGTTCTCGAGTATTTCGTACCTGAAAAAATTCTTAGATGTACCGACAGATTAAGACGTTTTTTGCGTTCTACAAATTCGAACGGTTCATTTCTGGTGTACCAAATTGCGACATTTATACATTTTTACATTTTTTACTCTTTGAACTCTCAGATTTAACAATTTTTTAATTCGCACATTTTCGAATTCTCAAATTACCGAGTTTTTAAATTTCCGAGTTCTCAAATTACCGAATTCTCAAATTACCGAATTCTCAAATTTTCGAATTCGCAAATTACCGAATTCTCAAATTACCGAGTTTTCAAATTTCCGAGTTCTCAAATTATCGAGTTCTCAAATTACCGAATTCTCAAATTTCTGAATTCTCACATTTCCGAATTCTCAAATCTCCGAATTCTCAAATTTCCGAATTTTCAAATTACCGAATTCTCACATCTCCGAATTCTCAAATTTCCGAATTCTCAAATTTTCGAATTCTCAAATTACCGAATTCTCACATCTCCGAATTCTCAAATTACCGAATTCTCAAATTTCCAATCCTCAAATTTCCAATCCTCAAATCTCCGAATTCTGAAATTTCTAATCCTCAAATTTCCTATTTCTCAAATTTCCAATTCTCAAATTTTCAAATTTCCAAATTACTAACTTTGAACTCCTAAAATTCCCAAGCCCCTGAATAGTAAAACGTTCATTTCAACGTGCAGTTTCCTCGGTTAATTGCAAGTAAACACGTAAATCTCCGAATTACCAAATGCTCAATTTTCCAAATTGACTCTCAAAATCTATAAAACTTCGTTTTCGAGAAACTCAATTTGAAAATAGTAAGGCTGTCGACGCTCATAACAAGCGCATAAATTTTTCAACCGTGTATCTTCCATAAAATCATAACGAAAGCAAAGCCCGATTTGCAGTTGTTTAATTCAAAAGAGATTTCGTTTGTTAGTAAATTATACTCTTGCTTACTGAATGAAAATGACGTGTTAACTCGTTCTGCCTCGGTAACGAGTAAAAAATGTACGCGCGAGGGCAATTAATTGATGTAATGTTCTTACTAAGTTTCAAAACAATCTCGTTTCCTTTAAAATCGAGCGCTCGCAGCGAGTTACGCGATTGTTGCAGCGAACGACCGATACGCGCGTGCACGAACCAACGGTAGCCGATCATCAAAATATACAATTATTTCGACGATAAAGCGAAAACGATTTCATTTGTAAACGAGAAGACGTTCCGTGCGTGTAATGGGATTTCATGTGTTTTCCAATTAAAGCAAAGAAACGCAGCGAGCAATTACCATCCGGAGAAGATGCTCGTTTCGCGGATTTAATTTATTTCATTAGCAGGCGGATTTCTGTTTACTTGCGTCATGCAGATATCGTTGTAATACTTCTATCGTACCTTTCTCATACTTTGTTCGATCTCTAATAATAAACATGACGCGTTATTATATTTTTCACCAGCGAGTCTTTTTCGTGCTCGGTTAATGTCGCCGTATCGAGGCTGGATTCTGTCGTATTTCGTCATTATTCATTTGCAGTGACGCATACCGGCAACAATTTCAATTGTGAAATTCCACGGTTTAAGCCTGCAGGAATTTATAAAATACGTAATAAATTCCGACGTAGGATGTCGAGCATCATCGACTGCATTGGCCAACAAATTATGATGCTTAATTGTTGCGCTGTGGCGAAAACCTTCTTCGGTTTGAAACGTGTTATTCAAATTTGAACAAGTTTTATGGCTTACGCGGGGACAGGTTGATACAGAGAAATTTTCTGGACACATGTCGTTTCATTAAGAAATGTTTGAACTTTATTGTTTGATCAAAGCGAAATGTTTGAACTTTATCGTTTAACGGTTTATTAACATAACACTGTGTACACCGATGCAGCTGCGGTTCTTTTTCATTTTTATGGAAAAGAAATATTTGTGTTCGCTCGAGACTATGAAACTATGTTCTGCATTAGTTTCATCTCTTATTTAGTCATATTTGAGGGCAAACTTACTCTGATATGCTTTAAATTATGCGAGGATATTTCTTACGCTAGTTTTGGACATCTTGTGTAATTTCTTATGTGCTAGGTTCATTTCTCTGAGAAGTTTACAGAGTATATTAATGGGCTGAGAATGTTGAAAGCTTGGAAATATGTAAGTTTGTGAATATTTGGTAATTTGAAAATTCGAAACGTTTGGAAGTTAGGAAATCCAGTGACGAAATTCGGAAATTCAGTAGAATCTCCATCTTCTATTTTCAAATCTCTTCAAATACAATTGTCAAATAGCTCGCAATCCCAAGAGATCTTACCTCATTTTCAAAGCAAACAGCTTAATTCACGTTAGACGAGAGGTGCTCAGAAACGCGTAAATAATACCAGAAACCTCGATATTGTATAAACTAGAGGAAATGATTGAAAACGAAGTGAAAAGTATCATCGTGGAAGTCATATTCGTAGACTTCATTTCTCCGTGTCTGGATATCGAGAAACAGTTATCTGGTGGTTGCGAGGACGCCTCTCTGTAGATTCCCTGTAATGGCATCGGAGACAATGGCAGTGACATAGTGATTGTAAAATGAGGTGATCGAATAACATCGAGTCGAACGACTGTTATCAATTCGTGGAAGAAGAAGTAGAATTCGAAGCAGGCGCAAAGGAATATAAGTGATAGAGAAAAGGGGCAGGGAGGTCGCGAAGTGATGTCTTCGGGGGTTGAAGGGGAAGAAAGGAAGCTTTGCTGGAAAGAAGCAAAGTGCACGCTCGTATCATCTTGGCGTTGTCTCTCCGGTTGCTGCAATTGTTGACGCAGCTAAAATCAACCGGTATACTGATTAATTCGTTGCAATATCTACCAGGACGATGCTAAGACTTCGCAGGAGGACACTTAAAGAACACCACAAATTCCTCGAAGCGAAAGTTAATTTTGCAGGTAGTTAAACATTGTTACTTTAATGGATACGTGTATAAAATTGAATCCAGTTTTGAGTATTCAATCCCTTGTCATATTTTCACGAGTCAGGCACTTAGGGTTCAAACGTGATTAATCTTATCCGAATTTGTAATACTTCAATTTGAAATTTAAGTGCATTCGCAATTTGCATATTTTAAGATCGCTGCATATAAAATTGACAGGATATTTCAACTTTCTTTATTCGTTCTAATATTGTACAGTGAGTAGTCTGACGCATGGGACAAGGGGTTACTGCAGATCAATTATTTAGGACGTCTTCTATTAAACTTTAAACGTCGGATATAACAGTACAAGCTCTCAAGTAGATTGTTTCGCAAGATATTTTTTTTAACCATGAATTGCAGCAACATTTAAATATTACGAATTAGGTTATTTATACTTTAAATACGAATTAAGGTATTTATATTGTAAGTGAAATTAATAATTTGTGTTTGAAATTGGAGAGTAGAGTAGAATATTGAGATGAATACCAGTATATTATGCTAGTTTATGCTTGTTGTATTTTCAATGGATTTTGTTATTAAGGATAGGGAATAAAGCCTTTCAAAAAATGAGCATTTCCAACGCGTGCATAATAAATGTAGCACAAATAAAAATATCATTTGAAAGCCCGCCTGGCAGTACGTTTAGATAAGAATAAATGCGTGCACATTCATCGCATTTCGGAATATAAAAAGAGAACGAAAATCAAAAAATGTGAAAATGCAACAAAAAATAGAAAAAAACATACAGATTGCAACTGATTAGTACTTATTCAATTTTCTAAATATTGAACTGATATTAAAACTGTAATGAACACCAAGAATATTATTATAAACCGAGAATTCACGTTTGTACGATTTCTTTTTCAACACACTATTTCTGGAGGAATATCAAGACTAATTAACGAGCAGAGAGTCATCTGTCGCAGATAAAGAAAACCGTAGCCACCCGAAGCGTTACACGAAAGATGAAGAATACATTTATCTTGCTTCATTTTTCATTTCTCTTGGTGTCATTGACTAATACTTGGTTCAATGTTTACGCCAATATATTCTGGAACGTGTACGCAATCGGGAAATATGTATCTTCGTTTAATGGCCATTTTTATCGTTCCCGAACGATTCTCGAGTTGTTGCACCAAGGATAAATCCGACCGAGAAAATAAAGAACGAACAAGAAACTGGAATAGCTTTCTAGAAACGTCGTTTTGAATCTCTATTCGAATTCAATCAAAGTAAGTGCGCACATTCGAAAGAATAGTTGTTCTCTGCAGAAGGGCTGCTCGTTGTTCTTCATCCCCCTTTCGCTGAAACATTCTGCAACGAGACTCTGACCAGTTTGCAAATATTCAGGATTAACATCCGTATTTTATCGCGTTAAACGTATTCGTTTCATTGTACCAGGTGAATTATGCAGTTGGAACGGGTCGGTTTAGCTCCTGTTGGAGCTTAGAAAAAAATTTACCATCTTGCAGAAATCGGTTTATGCCTCTTCATACGAGATATACCGGTGAGGGAACTAGCATTAGTCTAATCAATTTTTTGTTCGATAAAAAGAGTACTATAGGATAAATAATGGTCTTCAAAGTGATCTAAAACGTATTTGAAGAATTAGAGTATATCTTCGGAAGTTTCCACTCGTTCCTTAATTGTATTACACTTATTGTCATCTTTACAAAATCTTTGAAGCTTGAACATAAATTTATCCTTCAAACAGTCTGGTTTGGGGTTTTATCGCGTTAAAATCGATATTAACACTTCGCCACGTTACCCACGTATAGGTGGCGATTAAATTTTCATACGAATCTATCACATACATTATTCAGAATTTGCTCGTTTATTTAGGTGAAAATACTCGTATTTCCTACTTGAAACTGTGGTTAATAAATATGGCAAAATATTGTGAAAATATTCCATAAGATTTGTTAGAAATAAAGTGACTACCTAATCAAACTTTCAACAACTTCGGTATAGCAGCCGACGTGTTAAAGTAGGAAATTGTATAAAATGACCAAAAACTGATTTCATTACGAATTTCATACTTTACATATTCGAACATATCCAAAGAAAATTGATGTATGAGAAGGTAGATTATGAAAGTCCATTGCTAGGGCTGAAATTCCAAGTCTCCGAATAAAACTTGAGAATATCTGATACAAAATGGCCTCGGGACAAAGAAACGTTTCAAGTCGAGATAATTCATGTGATAAAATACGAAGTTAAAACTAATAAGTAACTTTCGAAGATCAGCTTATTAAATGATTTATTAAACGGAGATTGTGACTGGTAACTTAAATGCCTGCGAATACCAACATGTCTTTCTGTTGATAAGGAAAAAATGTGAGACCGCGAGATCCATTGAAACCGTAAAATATGTAGCCGTCAGAGTGTTAACATTGTCCTTTCTCGCGCAATCAATCGAATTAATTCTCCTCGTAAGTCTCTCATAAGTTAATTAATCGCATCGCGTCGTTCGCAGCGTTTTACCTGAAGCTTACACGTAACAAGATTAATAGAATCTCTCGAAGAGTCAGCCCAGGGGCGGGTCGAAGAGGGGTTAAAGAGGGTCCTGTTTCAAGCACAATCAATATCTTGCCACGTTGTTCCACGATATATATCCACCTCACTGACGCGTTTACGTTCTCGGTGGAGCCCCTGTGTCTAACATTGTCAGACGTTGAAACACACCGTGAACGACCAGTTTGCAAATGCCGAGGGTTGCCATCGTATTTTACATTTAGCACGCACGGGTTACGCGTGATATCACCGCAAGATTCCCAGAGACGAAGGCGAACGGTACGAGGAGAACCGTTTTCTAGCCGAGCTCGTTTTGTTTGTACGCGATAAACGCGGATACAAAACAACCGGAGACTTTCACTTGAATCGTTAATTAACTACGATTCGTTTTCGATCGTTACGCGATTTGGCCCACGGTTCGAGGGACCACGAAATACGCTAGCATTCAATGTTGCCAGCCAAATTTTTTATTAGATTATCTACCGCAAGGTAAAAACGCCTCTCGGAATTTATTCGACGTTTGTAATTGCGACAGCTCTCTGGGTACCTGAATGCTTCTTTTTTTTTTCTTGCTTCACACATGCAAATGGCATGAACTACGTGTTCGGTGAGACAGAGAGTTTGGCTCTTTGGACATTTCGAGTTTTGGGATTTTTAGATTTCTGGATTTTGGGGTTCTGAGATTTTTGGGATTTTTAGATTTTTGGAATTTTGAGCATTTGAGATTTTAGAATTCTGGGAGTTTTAAGAACTGGAATTTTGGATTTTGAGATTTCAGAATTGTAAGAATTTATTATAAACTTTTGGAATTTTTGGATTGTGAAATTTCGACATTTTGGAACTTCACGATTCTGGCAATTTGAGATTTTAGAACGTACAATTGTTTAGCCTCGGCATTATCAAATTTAGAAGCACTAACCCGTTTCACGGTGCATTACAAAATAAAAGAATGAGTTTCTATTTCATTCATTGGAACATGTAGCAACGGTAATTCACTCATTCATTGAAACATGTAACAAAAAAATATACATTTCCTGTATGAACTAAGTGTGCTAAGATATGAAAAGTAATTTCCATTTTATGTACATTTATATAATAGTAAACAAAATGGAAATAGCGAAATAGCAGTTGAGGCTAATAATAGGAAGATCGTTGTTTTCTGTGATTAAACACTAAGATTCCGTTAGCTCTTTATTACAGAGATACCTAGTATAAAAAGCTTAATCAATGACTACGTAATTATTACCAACATAGCGGTATAATTATATAATGGCAGCAACTATTATCGTAATGACTTTACAATACCGATATGTTCGCTATCATTAACCAACGTTGTTAATAATTTTGCAAATTCGCAAATCTGAGTTAATTCCTGGCATTACGAGTGAATCATTTTACATTAAAACAACACGTAACACGTAGTCGATAAAAATACACAAACTAACATTTTTTAGATATCTAACTAAAAATGATGGTAACTAATTATTTCAAAATAGGTTCTAACTGAATATTTCTAAATATTTCGATTTGGGGATTACCGATTTGGGGGTGTAGGAATTTGGGGATGTAGGAATTTGGGGATGCAGGAATTTGGGAGTGAAGGGATTTGGGGATGTAGAGATTTGGGGACGTAGCGATGTGGGGATGTAGGAATTTGGGGATATAGCGATTTGGGGATGTAAGAATTTGGGGATATAGCGATTTGGAGATTTAGGAATTTGGGGATATAGCGATTTGGGGACGTAGGAATTTGGGGATATAGGAATTTGGGGATATAGCGATTTGGGGATGTAGGAATTTGGGGATATAGCGATTTGGGGATGTAGGAATTTGGGGACGTAGGAATTTGGGGATATAGGAATTTGGGGATATAGCGATTTGGGGATGTAGGAATTTGGGGATATAGCGATTTGGGGACGTAGGAATTTGGGGATATAGCGATTTGGGGATGTAGGAATTTGGGGATATAGCGATTTGGGGATGTAGGAATTTGGGGATATAGCGATTTGGGGATGTAGGAATTTGGGGATATAGCGATTTGGGGATGTAGGAATTTCGGGACGTAGGAATTTGGGGATATAGGAATTTGGGGATATAGCGATTTGGGGATGTAGGAATTTGGAGATATAGCGATTTGGGGATGTAGGAATTTGGCGATGTAGCAATTTGGGGACGTAGCGATTTGGGGACGTACCGATTTGGGGATATACCGATTTGGGGATGTAGGAATTTGGGGATATAGCGATTTGGGTATGTAAGAATTTGGGAATGGAGGGATTTAGGGATACAGAGATTTGGAAATGTAGGTATTCGAGATTATAGGAGTTGGAGAATGTAGGGATTCGGAAGTGTAAATATTCGGGAATACAGGAATTCGGAAGTGTAGAGATTCAGGAATGTAGGGATTCTGACCAATTGTGCCGTAGCTCTTCTAATCACCAGGGTTAGCCTCTTCACGCGCCAACTCGTGGGTTGACATCGATGCATGGTCCATTATTGGTACCTTTACCGCACTAAATATAGGCGTCCATTTTTCTATTCTGACGAATTGTATATAGCTCTTCTACGTCAGCCTCTTTACGCGCCAACTCATGGGTTGACATCAGTACATTTGTATACTCAGCTAACTGATCGAAATGAGGTTCTATAGTATTTTGATGCCCACTTTGTCTCGATAAAGATGAACAAAAATCTTGAAGAAGATTAACTTCGTGATTGAAGGAAAACTCACGAATGCGTCAAACGACTCGTGGTTTTCAAAACTATTATGCTTGCGTATATTACGAGATTCTTAGACGTGTAATTAGAAATAGCGTTCTCCTGGCTATTGTTTTGGTATTGTCGTAATTAACAATTGAAACATTGCTGTCGAGGTTTAGAATCAGATACCGTTAAATGATCAATTGCACGTTGTTCGCGATTAGCTTCACGCAATCGGGTAATTTGTAAATTGTTTTCCCGTTGAAAAATGTCGTACAACTCGCGTGTTTTACTTATCTGCTCTTCCATTACCTGTACGTATTAGCGAAAGGTTGAAAAACCAATTACAGTGTCGCTCGTATTTCATTCACCGCACTGCATCTGCTGTTCGATGCAAATACACAGGGTGTTCCGCAATATGTCGTACAAGCTGTTGGTCCTATGCAAGGAAAATAAGCTGGAAATGTACAGAAGGAATCGTAATAAGACGTACATAAGTAGAAATAAGCGTAATTCGTTCGATTTATAAGAAAGAAAGAAAAAGAATATTTTACTGGAACCTCGTTTGTTTTAAAAAGATATGTGATATCTTAAAACCTATCTGTATCAAAGTATTTAACTGTTTAAGTTGTTTTTTAGAAACTCGTAGAACACATTGCAAATGCTTTTTGTAGTATTTGTACTCTTTCCTCTCATATATCAGTATCCATAATGATTTACCAGAGCAATTCACACGATCATCTATGAACACTTGAACTAGATTGTCTACTATTTCCGTGAAATATTAATCAAACGATCCATTAAGAATCCATCAGAACTTTTCTCTTTATCTCGTAAGGTATAGAAAGTTTAAATTGGAAAACAAAACGATGGTAATCGGAATAATTGCAGTTATAACAAGCTGTACTACACGTGTTAGTAATTAAACTACTTATCGTTTGAAATTCTGTAAACACATTCATTAACAATTTTAACAGAAATTATATAATCCTGACAGAACATAATCCTGTCAAATGTGTTAACAGTAAAATCTGTTAATAGTAATATAATCTCTTTGAGTAACACTTCTTAAAAATTAAGCAGTTACATTCAATAATTCATACAAAAAATTTCGATTTCACTGATTTTAACAATTTCACTTGGAATACATCGAATATCGAGAACCTCAGATTGAATTAATTTATCGACATTAATAATTTTAACATCCGTTAAAAATTACGATTATGCCCTTAGGAAAAAAATGTGTAATGTTTGTAATGTAATTTGTGTACAAAATTTGAATTCAAAGTTATAAAGAAACGTTGTAAAATCAACGTTCAGTGTGAACATAATAGCAGTGCTGATCGACACAATGATTACTTTTGTATCTTCAGTTTGTGTGTACGTATACATATAATATGCAGCATGCGATAGCGAGTATTTCAATAAACACAGAGCAGAACGGTAGAATTACGTATAACGTGCAATTCGTGATTCAACGTTGCACCGCATCTTTCTTACAACTGCATTACTATAACGACGTGTACCGCTTATTAGAGCTGTCCGAGTAGTCGAGAAAAACGAGTAGATGGATTCAAACATTATACTCACCGAACTACATTGCTTCAGATACAAACAAAACCTAAATAACAGTGTCAGTAGTATCACACGGACATGTTGACAATTTTTATGTAGTGGCAAGAGGACATATTTTTCATTTATTAAGAGTATGTATTGGTTGATTATTAATATGAGAATATATCGTTTGATTATTAATAACAGAATATATCGTTTGATTATTAATAAGAGAATATATCGTTTGATTACTGACAAGAGAACATGTCGTTTGATTATTAACAAGAGAATATATCATTTGATTATTAACAAACGAATATATCGTTTGATTATTCATAAGAGAACATATCGTTTGATTATTAACAAGAGAACATATCGTTTGATTACTGACAAGAGAATATATTGTCTGATTATTAACAAGAGTATATGTTGTCTGATTATTCACAAGAGAATATATCGTTTGAGTATTAATAAGAACATATGTCTTTTGATTATTCACAAGAGAATATATCGTTTGATTATTAATAAGAGAACATATCGTTTGAGTACTAATAAGAGAATATGTCTTTTGATTATGAAGAAGAGAGTATGTTTGCTGATTATTAACGAGAGAATGTCTCCTGATATTTAACAAGAGAACATACTTATATTTTATTTACTATCCCCATAACCAAAGTACAAAGTAGAAACTCGTCACAAATTGTTTTATTTTGACAAGCTATCGAATGATGCATCACAAATGATGTATCAGTCACAAGTGACGAATGGTCTTTTCATCCCCTTATTCAACTACTGTATCTTAAGATCCTCAAATTCTCCCTCGGCTAAAAACGAGTTCTTACATCGTTCTTTAACCCGTCCATGCATCGATTAAAACCTATAACACGGAAACGCGAAACGATTTCGGGTCAAGTAGACCCTATCAGAGCATGGTTAACAGACCACATGCTCGAACAGTCTAATATCCGAGTGCATATAAAAAGCTATCGATACTTTGAAAGGCTAAAAATATCGTTGTACATCGTTCGTTTCCCTTCGATCGTCTATGGTCTCCAGAATCTTCCCTTAATTGTCCTGTATGATGCATCAAATAATTATTCCCCCGTTATTCGCGTGCAAACGAGGGGTTCGAGTTGGTTCGAATAATAATCGAACGACACGGCGTTGTGCAGAAAGGGGGATCGATGGCGACGGGGGCGACGGAGTTGCAAGAGGGTCTGCTGATATCAATAAGCGTCGTAAATACGTTATTTTTAGTAAGTCCTCGCTTACTATACTAGCACACCGAGAGATATCTTTAATCGTCGTGCGTCTGTTTGCAATTCGTGACATTGATGTACAATTCATACGAAGTAGCTCGTGTCGATGTACATAGGATGGAAGATTTCCATGGAACTTTAACGAAGATCCTATTGTTCTTTCAAATCAACGAATATACAAGATTTCATCCACAAAGTCATACCTCTTTCTCGACAATCGTCTACATAGTATTTTATAAGTTACAATATCGCCATTTTTCGATCACGGTAAAACGTAATAAATCACTAATCTATAATACGTTTAAAACATCTTCCATAGTTTTCGCAGTCTGCAAATGAAAATAGCAATGCTCTGAAAATGACTTTAGTCTTCACAGGGTGTGTTTCACAACTAGTGTAACTCCCGGAAATGGATGATAATAGATTCTGAACTTTTCCATTTGCAAATGTTCAAAAGTTGCAAAAAAGTTGTTCAGAATCTACCACCCATTTCCGGGAGTTACACTAGTTGTGAGACACCCTGTATAACCCCCCAAAAGTTCGACTTATTAATTTAGACACTTTTCCAATAATTTTACTCCGTAAGTGGAATTTTGACGAAGAACTCTTGTCGATGTTTTCAAATTTGAGAGTTTCGTATCGAACGCAGTTAAATCCAAGAAACAATTGGAACTTCTTTGACCGAATTCCTCCGGCGTATCTCTGCACGAGGAATTCTGATTACGAGCCCCGAACGCGAAACCAGCGAATCACGATAGAAAATAAGACACCGAAGTTTATAAGTTCGCCATGGAACACCCGAGCACGCGCTGATAAAGCGAATTTTGCGTCACCTGAGAACTCCGTATAAATTACACCCACGCAATTCAAGCGGGAACACGATGATGCATTAATCGCGAGGAATATGCGGTGCAATCACTAGTACATCGCGCATGCAAATTTCTACGGGTTTTCACGACACAGAGAACATGGATACTTTCTATGGAGATATTAAGTTGAGCTTAGAGAAAGTGGTCTTAATACTACTTTTTGGAACGTACTGATTTTGACTGCATATGTATGTTCATACATTTTTTTGTGACTACAGGAACAATTTTCATAACATTTGTTGCAGTTGATTTGGTATTTTTGAACCTCGGATGGCGATTGTTTGATGTAAGAGTAATATATGTCAGAATGTATGTACGTGTGTGATTAGATGTATGAATGGATACAATATTCATTTTTATTCATGTGTAAATTAATGATTAGATGTGTTAGTGTAGGTACATGATTTAGATATACGAATATAGATAAATGATTATACATATGAACGTAGATACATGATTAGACATATGAATGTAGATAAGTGATTATACATATGAATGCAAGTGAAATGATTATATATATGAATGTAAGTGAATGATTAGACATACGAATGTAGGTAAGTGATTATACATATGAATGCAAGTAAATGATTATATATATGAATGTAAGTGAATGATTGGACATATGAATGTAGACAAATGATTATACATATGAACGTAGGTAAATGATTATACATATGAACGTAGGTAAATGATTATACACATGAATGTAGGTGATTAGGTGTATCGATGTGGTGAGGTATGAATTTATTGAATGAATCTGTCAAGGGAAAGAAACAGCGAACACAGGTAAATTATTGGATATTTGAATATCAGTTTATCGAACGAGCCTATTGCATCCTTTGAATAGCTGGTCAATTATTAGTTTACGAAATGAGTCTATTGCACGAGGCTACGATGCGAGTGGGCTTAAGTAGTTTTATGATAGATTTGCATGGTAATATAGAGTTGAATGAGAAACTAGTTAATGAATGAAGTGAAAGCGAATGTATGTATGCACTCAGAGTGTGATTTGACTACATGTTAACAAAGATCATTTGGGAAAGAAGACTTACTCATGAAGTTTACCAGGTGTAAGTGTTATTCATTTTGATGAATTAATATTACTATAATTGTACAAATTACTATTACTATTACTGAATGAATTTTACTATTAGTAATATGTCAGATAGCCAAATCTGATCGATGCGAGTTTCTGTTCGAATAACTCGAAAATCCTTCGTCATAAGATAAAGTAGGAAGATTTAAAATGTAGGGGTCAAGAGCGACATTCGCGAAAGTTTAGGACCTTGATCCGAACAACCGCCGCCATTGAACTCGGCCGAAACTTGGGCGACAATCATTCGATCGAGAAGCTAACTTGACGATGACAAATGCCACTATCAGATATCGCGGAAAAAAATATGGTCTTATCGGGTTAAATAAAATTACGATAAAAAAATAGAAACTAGCTTATTTGCTGATTAAGGGAAATCGGGTCAAATGTGGTATTTTTCTGCGGTAATTTTGCAACGTTTGCGGTCAACGCGTGTTTCATTTGGCTTGTTTTTGTGTAAACTCATTTTCATACAGTATTTGCTTATTTTATTATTAATAGTTTTTAAGTAAGTATACACATTTGTTTACGTAATTAGGACAGGTTATACCTTGATTTTGGTGATGGGAAAAAGTCGAGGTCATTTTTCTCATATTATTTGATTTGGTATACTTGCTCGATTTAGAAAACTGTGTTGATCATATCTTTCCTTCAGAGCACCTATACATATTGTTACAAGACTAAATTCAATTAATTAGAAATAATCATGAAATGGTTGTAAATGGATGACCTTAAGAATCATTATACAAGTAAAAAAAATATGCACAATTATTGTACCGGTAAAAAAGCAGAACGGTGATTAGCTAACCCACCTTACCCAATGTCTACTTTGCCCCGGGCCTCACGAACTGTAGCTTCGATTACGATATTTAGAAATATTTAGCAGTATATTATTAGCAAGGCTAGTTTCGAAACGATGAAAATCAGGCAGTAAATCTGCTTCGATATGTCATCTGTACGAAGAACGTTAAGGTAATTTTAAGATCATGATATTGGAACTCGTGCATAATTCCCGCAGGTGAAATTTGAATTTAATCGGTCGTCGCGTTTTACACTGCTTAGTAAATGGCATTCGATTAACTTTCTGTTTTCGCGATGGGAGGTCCGATGTACCCTGTCAACCGTCCGCGTTTTTTCCTAGTTGAGATTAAATTTTGTAACAACGTGAGAAATTGTTTCCACGTGCATTAATTATCCGGGAGGGATGATTCAGCGGATCGCTGCTTCAGATTAGACAGAAATAGTAGGAGTCCTTTAGTTTTTCGTGTGTAATAAATTATGAAATAAAACGTGGGAGGCACGGTTTCGAATAGACGAATATCTCTTTGTATCTTTTCGTTGTTCAATTTTTCTTCTCGATTGTCTTTATCGTTTTGTGGGGTATACAATCTGCTGTTTCACGATATTATCGTTTCATCGGCATTTATTATGAATTTTTTCTTAAACGACTGCATGTTTGAATTAAAATTTCGCGTGTATTTAAATATGGTTATAATACAACGTCATTTATTTCAAATTCCACGTATTCTTACATTCAAGTGGAAGAG
Organism: Megachile lagopoda; assembly: GCA_036983795.1. Lineage (NCBI taxonomy): Eukaryota > Metazoa > Arthropoda > Insecta > Hymenoptera > Megachilidae > Megachile > Megachile lagopoda. Next base: position 12,445,822 of record CM072800.1, read on the forward strand.
TTATAATAAGGTTCCCGTATCCGCGGGGATTACCTTTAAGATCTTCCGCGGATAGTAGTGAACTCTATTACGTACTTATGTATTTATGTATATGTATACATAGTCTGTATACACATATGGTATGACATATACATACACATATACACACATATGTGTACACACCCAGCTAGTCATGTTAGTTATTATTAGGTAGTCATAGGTAGTTATTTTATGAAGATCATTCATCCTCTGCAACAAACTGTACATTTCCACTACAGTTATTTTCAACTACTCGAGTTTAAATTAATACTTGTTTAAAATAACATACCTTATCGAATTGTAACCGAGTCAAATCTCTCAACCTCATCTTGGCTACACAAAGTTCAGATCATATCAAAACATGAATCGACACAATAACATAATTTAGGTATAAGTCTGTGAACAGTGACAGTCATGTGTGAATACAGGAAAATGGCGGCGTGAGATGGAAAGTTTGCTGGATTAAACGAATACTGGTTTCGTATTAGGGGATCAGGATGCATCATCTTTCCCGGCTTCCAGCCACACGAAAGTAATTGGAACGAGCCGCTATCCCAAAACGAATCGCGAACCGGCTTCGTTTTTCTAAAAACATCATCTACTTGCCGGAGCGTCGGGGTCGTCAGCGTGTGCGACTTTGATGATGATCGCTCGAAGGATCAATTATGGCCCCGTCTTTCTTTGCTATTGCGAGCTTTGAAATTTGTACCGGGGAGCCTCGTTTGTTCCACGGTTGACGAGAGATGATCGTGGGATATATGTAGTTGGTCCAGGAACGTTCAAGGCGATTCGAAAACGAGCGAGCCAGTCTTTTGAAGCGGACGCCCAAAACCGGATCCGTTTCCCCGAATGCCGAGGCGATGATCCTCGTGCTACCTATGCCACCATATTAACCGGCGATCGACCAAGACCTCCCAATAACGTTTCTGTGTCTGATTTTCCTTTTGCTCCTGTTCGGTTCGGCTGTGTCAAAGCCGACACAGAAATAAAACCAATGAAATACCTGCCGCGTGATCGAGCGGCTAGTAACTTTGGTCGAATTCAGAAAAGTGGACACCGGCTCGAGATGGACATACTAATCGAAGATCGCTGTTATCTTTTTATTTCGTGTACAAAAGAAATCGTATTTTTGCACTCTTACGTGTTAGTCTTACGTCTTTGTGTAGTCTTACATGTTTTACGTGTTAGAGCCTTACGTGACTAAATACGTGTTTTAAAAATAAGAATGATATATCTGGAGTACCATTTTCGAATGTTATTCTTGTATAATCGGTTGGCAATAAATAAATGATTTTGTTGACGTCAGAGGGATGAAATGAACATACTAATCGAAAATAGGTGTAACTTTTTCATCTCAACAAATATTTTAGGAGTCAAATAATAATTTTACAAGAAGAAGGTATGTTAGATGAAAGTGGCTAAATATGGAATACTATGTTCTTCGAATGTTATTCTTGTATAATAGGCAATGAATAAATAAAAAAGTGTACGTATTTGGTTACGCATTCATGCTACAGTAGTGAGTATTGATGTCGTTATCGATAGATATCGATAACACCGGAGTGTCATTGATAATTCGATATAATATGGTTAAAGTATCATTGACGCGAATGTTGGTGGAGAAGATTGATATATTGTATTGTTATTTAAGATTCATTGTGCGCGGTTATCGATCTACTGTTATTTAATCTGTGTATGCGACCACTATAGACTTTAATAGGAAGAGCATCATTGCTCAATTTTTTATCGCTAAATTTGGTCATTTTTACACGTAATTCTAAATTCCCCTATAAGTTTATAAATTTACAAATTTACAGATTTGTAAATTGGAGGACTTGAAAATTAGTGGATCGAGGATCTAGAAATTTAGGAATTTAGCAATCTGAAGAGTCGTTAATTTAGAAATTAAGCAGTTCGAAAATTTTGATACTTGAACATTTTTTAATTCGAGGATATAATTTTGTAATATAGGAGTTTGAAAATGTAGAGATTTGGAAGTTTAAAAATTTGAAAATTTGTACCTTTTCAAATATCGTTTCCAATTGCTTCCAATATTGAATAATCTTTATTCAAATAAAAAATTTTATTTTTCTATCGGTATCATTTACGAGAGTCAAAATGATCCTCTCTCGTTTCGTTTGAAAAGTCGAAGATCGAGAAAGTGCTGTGCGAAAGGGTTAAATCAATTTCATCCGAAACAACGAAATCGTGATATGACACTCTTATCTGGTCTTGTCTTCGCTCATAAAAGACTGGAAGTTATCTGATCTAAATCTGATTACAAACGTTGCTTCTCCTTCTCGAGGTAGTTAGGAACTGTTCATATTTGCAATTTACTTAGATTGTATCTGTAGCCACGTCTGTTCGGTCGTTACCGAAGAGACCGGTTAAACGTTCGATGGTGGTCGTCGTGAATGGGGAGATGTAATCGTAGCGAGCTATCGTTCAAGTTTTACGTCTGTTCAGGAAATTGGTGTCACTTGGCGGGACGAGTAACAGCTGACGAGGATTAACCTCTTGCCTTATGATTTTCTCAGCAATTGCATCTGTTAGGGCTAATCATTCACTGTGATGTTAAGGCATCTAAAGAAAGCTGAAATAACAGGTCATATCGTAAATAACGCCATTTTATTATTTTGCACCAGCAAAACGATGTACATTCGGATACAATGTATTTTTGCTTAGAGAGAAAGTCATTTGATTTTGGATTTACTATATTCGAAAATTAGATTATAGAGAATTAGATTACACTTAGAAATTTTCAGATGTTCAAATTTGGAAATTTAGAAAATTCTTTCAATTTCATAATTTTTAAGTTGTCAAGTTCTCAAATTCTTAAATTCTCAAACTCTTGAATTATCTCAAAACTCTCAATTTTTGCAAACCTCAAATCCTCGAATTCTCAGACTTTTAGGTTCTCAAACTCTCAAATTCTCAAATGCTCAAATGTTCAAACTTCCATTTTCTCAAATTCTCAAACTACCTCAAAACTCTCAGTTCTCAACGTCCTCAAATCCTGAAATTTCTAAATTCTCAAGTTCTCAAATTTTCAAATACCAAAATTCTCAAAGTTACGAATCTTAAAATTTTCAAATTCTTAAATTCTGTCAGAATTTTTAAATCGTCAAATTCCTTAAAATATAAAATCTTCACATTCCCAAGTACCAGTATTTCGGAACCTGTATAAGAATATAGTAGTACAAGTAATATAGTAACATCGTAGCATACAGTAATATAGTAACATAGTAATACACAGTAATACGGTAATACCATAATAAATACCCTGTACGAATATAAAGATAGTAGCAACATAACGTCGATTTCAGATCATGTAGATCCAAGGAGAACAGCGGGGTCAAGTGTGACCGTCAGATTCTTCGAGCCGATTTCTCTGTCCCTCTGTCAGGGGTCGTTAACGCCTCAAATTACGACTATGGCCGAGGAATAAAGTCCTAATAGAATCCAACAGATAACCATTCTCGTAAAGTGTATTTGCATGTACGTCTGTATCATTCGAGCAGTTTTCGGCAAACAAGTTCCTCGACGACCGGTATTACAGCATCGGTAAATAGTATTTCGTGAAACTCTGTCGGCTCAAAAGCGTATTTGAAGCACATTATGTAAATCGCGACACCGTAGTGTTTGGTGAGGTCGGCTCATCGAGGTGAAATGGACTTTAAAGTCTGGATACACAGGATGCGGCGAAAGAACGTGTTACACACAGCTATATGCTTCTTATCGAATAACTTTAAACGCAAATATTTATTTTTCTATGTTTAACTAGACCTTCCACTTATTTCTAAGTCAAGACGCAAGAATTGGTTTGAACATGTGATAATAAAAATGAGCGAAACTTTAACTGATCATATTTTGTATATTATTAATAATTTGAATAAAACTTCTGATTCACATGGCACGTTACAAATCATTTTTTGTATACAACACTCGTTTGATTTCAATTTTCTCCTTTCAAATCATACTTCCAATCTTAAACGTCATTAAATTTAAAAAATCACAAAACATTCTATATTTGTTATGATGTTGCCTCTATAAACTGATAGTACACAATGTAGAACGATTTAAGGAATTTTTAGGTACAATTTAAAATTTCATGTAAAATTGATAAAATATCCCTTTAAGACACGTGTTCAACTACACGTACATAAGATGACAATTAAACGAGCACATTTGCAGAGTTTGTTTCATTAAATTTGCATAGTTTACCCGTTCATTTTCATTCAATACAAATGACTATTACTCACAGTTCGTGGGATTAGCAAATACGTGTAGGTGGTTTAGATTTAGTGCCTTATGTAGAATATCGTTACATCTCGTTTTGGTGAGAACATACACCATACGCAATCAGCTGAGGAATCGTAGAAAGTGTCAAATCAGTGCTGGATGATTGTGCAAATAAAAAGTTGATGACTCATACATGCCTCGAGCTTCAAATAAGAGTCGAATCTCCCTTTATTCATCTTATCGACCAGTCTGACAATCGGGCCTTTACAATAAACAAGCTTAACTGGACGAAAGACTTGTCGAAAATAACAAAGCAAACAACTCCTTCGACAAAATAAACGGAGAACGTGGATGCAAACGTGGAAGCAATTAAATTCTCATTAGATGTGCTTGCGAGGTGTGTGGATTTAATGCAGGGATCAGCTGACGTAATCGTTGAATTTAACTTGTTAATCTACGACGACGAATTAACTCGTCATTTGAAAGTACTTTGATAAGCATGTTAACGGGCCACGTAAATTTATTTCCATTATGAAGAAATCATCGCGGAGGGCTGTATATAGTAAATTGGTACAATCTTTAATTATTAAACATCACAAAATTTTTACAAAATTTACTCCATTAATTTTGATATTTCAAAATATTTTAAGGGGGGAACAATTTAACACTTTGACTACTGCTTCACATTTTCATACGAATCTATCATCTAACAATTTGTATTAAGAATTTCCTAACCTAACTGGAAATATTTTTATGAACTACTTGTTCACGTGTAAGTAATATTCCCATGCACTACTTAACTAATTATAAATAATAGATATAACAAAATATTGTGAAAATATTTGGTGTGATTTGTTCAAAATAAAAATTGTTTATTTCGGTACGTTTACTGTTTATCAAATTTGTCTGTCCACAATGTGAAGACAATCGCTAAAAAAAGAACTGGGACAACAGCGAAAAAGTCATTTATTTTTTGGTTATCGAAATAATGCAGCTGGAGCATAAGTACATAAATAAGCGACGGTACAAAATATGACAAGGATCGTCACAGTGACGGCGGTGGTTTCCGGTAAATCCGTTTTGGAGTGCGTTTGGACGAAAAATGTGGCCGGGAAAGAAGATACAAGGCAAGAAAAAGAAGATTCACGAAGCCGAAGGAGGTGGCCGAACCACCGTGGCGCCGTTCACATTTCATTAAGTGTGATGCTCGAGGAAACTACCTGTGTACGAGCTTTAACGCTTCCCCATGGTCAAAGGAGAGGAAAGGAGACGGCGATATCCAACTCTCAGCAGCTGAGATAAACGTGATAGAACAGGGAAAAGAAGAGAAGAGAATGAAGCGTGTAGGAGAGAAAGGCAGAGAACGGGAACAGAAGCTTCTCACGGAACGAGTTGGAACGGAACATGAAGTGACTATACGATCCACTGTTAACCCTTTGTTTTATGGGTTTTTCGAAAGTTATGTTCGCCGCGTTGTCCTGAATTTCAAGCACGCTTTAAGGAGACGAATAGATGCTTACACACGTCGCTGGACGATATCTTTTCTCTTTCATTTTTTCCTCTAGTCTACATTTTTATAGTTCTCGGGGAATTTTCGTTAAAATCGGTGAAATAACAGGGGAGAAACGAATGAACATTTAGCTGAAAAAGATTTGATATCTCTCTTCCATTCTCCTTCATCGACTGTGAAAATGTTAATTGAGAAATTGTCGCGGCTCGTAAAAGTTCGTTTGTGCGACACGGGAATAATTCATGCGGTAAATTAGACGAGATGAGTTCGTACGTTCTTGCTTTCAACGTTCAAGCTCGTTATAATGGCGAAACTTGCGAATCATGACTGAAAATCAATAATGATCAAGCGTTATGTTCATTATTATGCGTCCTGTGAATATTTTTCGTCGTTTCGGCTACCAGTCTGCTTGCTCTTTTACTTTTTTCCTGTTGATTCGTAGCGAGCATCAATAAATTAGGCTCAAGAACCGCAACCTGGCGCGATCAGTATTCTATTAGATGCAAACGGTTGTTCCAGTTCTGTAGTAGGACATCTTAAAATAGTCGGATCGTATAAAAGTGTCGTCGAAAATGGAAAGCGAAATTTTTTTAAATATTTCAACCGGTATTTGTGAAAGGAGCGAATCTCGTTTGGCATTCGAAGCATTCGACTCCTGAAATATCGGATTTTAAGTGCTACTGCTTTGGTTGTTTTAATTTTTGGTTAAAGTGGAGGTTGTTGGAGATAATATAGATAAATATAAATTGTTAGAGAAGTATAGATTGTTAGAGAAAATATAGATAATATAGATTGTTACAGATAGAGAAGACAGATTGTTGGAGAAGACGTACGGAGTAATTTTTCTGCAGATATTTTAAACAGTTTTATGATAGATTTCATTTAAGCCGTAATTTTTTATGTGGAAGAAATAATTATCTTCTTACCAAGTTTTTATCTATTTTCGAAGAATATCCAGTATTTTATATCTGTAATGTCCATAATATCTGTAATCTGTAATGTTTACAGTCTATAATATCTATAATACCTGTAATTTATAATCTAATGTCTATAATGTAAAATAATGTTCGTAAGTTTGCAATCATTAAATCATTCGATTCTTACGAGACTGTTGACGATGAGTCAAAATGTTAATATATTAAATTTTATATTACAATATTATCAATCACGCGTGTATTTGACTTCTTCTTTGATTCTACTTGTATAGGCTGTTCCGAAAATCGGTCAATGTTTATCAACGTTTATGCATATTTTTTATAACTTTATTCTAGGATTTCTTAGTTTTATAGACATAGATCAAGAAAGTGTTTTTCGCTAACCACTTGTGTTGCTATAAAATTCTAGTACATCAGAAAATTGCAAAGTTCCCTCAGCCTACAACATTCGTTAAAATGAAATTTCTAATCAATGGTAACAATAAAATATGTAAAGAGACGATACAATTATTACAGAGAAATTAAAAGGAATTTAAAATTCAATTAGATGTATGACTCAGACATTCAGTTAGCAGACTTTGTTATCCAAAGGATCAAACGAAGTCATGATCAAGGAGATTAATGATCAAATCATGATCAAAGAGATTTATGATCAGCTCATGATCAAGAAGTTATGATCGAAGATAAAACTGTTATGATTATTCTTTATTAATTATTTTTAAAATTTTATTCTGTTTGAAGTTTCGTTGTCGGTAAGCTATCAGGTGTTCAATAAGTGATTACATTACTCGATTCACGAGGAAGCATTGAAACTATCGAATCGAACTTTTAACTGCAGGAAATCTTCTGTCGACACGCATCGTAGATGGCACGGATTCGAATCAGAAACTCTAGATATCCGCCTTGGCGTGTTTCCAATTCCTCTGCCGCCATCAATTTACTGTTTGTCGTGGACGTGCGTTAGCTACTCGTTTAGGTACATCGCGTTCTTTATTATTTTTCAGTTTGCAAAAGCTCCGCTTGTTCCATTTTCTCGTTAAATCCAAAGTCGAGAAGAATTTATGATGGTGTAAGAGCACTCTGTTTTTTGTTTCTGCGGGTTGCTTTTAACCGCGTAGCACGAGTATTACTACGACAGTCATTTATACTGAAATAACAAAAAATGTTTGGCTACTAGAATATCTTTGATGAAGTCGGTAAATTGTTCTTGTAACGAAATTGTTAGTTTACGTTATTAGATAACGTTACCAGTTATCAGCAGTAACGCTGAAGATATTTAACCACTAAAATTAACAACCATTTTATACGAACGTATAAAATTGATTATTGTGACTGCATAAAATTTATTATTGTGTGACTGTATAAAATTGATTATTTTGTACGATTATATAAATTAATTTTCTTTTAAAATTATTACTATACAATTGAAACATTGTGCAACTATAAAGTACATGTACTTATGTTAAATTAATGTAGTCAAATTATTATTTTAAATATATCTTCTGTTCTAATATATATTATAAAAAATTGGTTATAATATATTATCTGATGACTTCGTTATCTTTCATTATGTTAAAATAGTTACAAATAATTATATAAATAAGAAGAATTATAGAAAGCAGTCTTTATTATAACCTCGTTATAACCTAACTTAGTCTAACCTCGCTGTAACCTAACCTCGTTATAACCTAACGTAGCCTAACCTCGCTGTAACCTAACCTCGTTATAACCTAACGTAGCCTAACCTAACCTCGTTATAGCCTAATGTAACCTAACCTCGTTATAACTCAACCTAATCTAACTTAACCTTGTTATAACCCAACCTAATCTAACCTAACCTCGTTATAACCTAACCTAGTCTAACCTAACCTTGTTCTAACCTAACCTTGTCATAACCTAACCACACCTAACCTCGTTATAATCTAACTTAACCTAACCTAATCTCCTTATAACCTACCCTAACCTCGTTATAATAAAGTTTGCATTATCTTAAAATAGTTATAAATAACTATATATACTAGAACCGTCGAAAGTGTTTAGCAAAATTTAAATTGTGTATGTGATACGGTTTTTTAATTAAATTTTCAATGATGCTATCAATGTGTGGAATTCGATAATTTTGCAAGATAGCAGGTGGTAAATCGTTTTATGAAGTAGGCATATAATTGCACGGCGTATACAGGAAGAAATATAATTCGGTTGAAAAATTTAGAATGCACGAAATGGACGGTAACGTTGATTTTGCATAACGGATGGTACGTGTATAGTGGCATTAATGAAACCTAATATTACGATTTTATTCTCGAGCGAATAAATCATGCAATCTTATTGCAAAATGTTATTTCAGGATACGAGATGTCGTGGCCGTTCCAAAAAAGTCTGATGACGGTTTTTTTTCTTTTTAAACGGACGATCACTAATTGACACGCATCGAACGCCCACAATCGATTTGCATTTTTAATTTTTCTTACTTTCGTTCTTCGTGCAAGCCGAATTTCTTCAATTACACTACTTTGTACGTGTATTTTTAAACGTCGTAAATTATCAGAAATTTTTCCGCTCGAAAATTTGATGTTAATCACCGCATCTAAATTTTGTCGGTTTCTCAGAATGCGGACGTGACAGAGGTATAAATTAAAAGGTATATTTTAATTTATGAATAGATTATTATGAACAGATGGTTTTTAATTTTATCAACATTTATTTTAATGTTACAAAAGGTTGCGTGTATTAAATATTGCCGATTTATGTAAATTGTTTATTTAAATATTTGACTAATAAAATACTTGAACAACCTGTAACTACTAATTATGAAAAAGTAGCTAATTACTAGTTACTGATAATTACTACTAATAATACCGTATAATGAAGTACTTATAATAATGACTAATTATTATTATGATTAGTAATTATTTATAATTACTAATTATGCACTTCGTTGTATTATTTTGAATTTAGGAATTCAAGGATTAACATATTACAACTTGCAAATTTGCAGTTTTTTAAGTTTCAAATTTTCACCTTGTTAAGTTTAAATGCTGCGATAGTTTGGGCATTTGAGAATTTATAAATGGAACAATGGAACAATTGAAAAATTGAATATACGGAGTTTGGAAGATGGAAAATCGAGAATTTGAAAATTTCCCTGAAAATAACTGCTTTCTCGAACTTTTATCGATATCGTTGAAAAACGATGCATCGACTGTCTGGTTGTTTCGGGATATCGATTCGTCCCGTATGATAACAGGACACAGGTACTTGTAAATTTCGAACCGGGTGGCAATCGAATGGAATCGACCATGGTGTATAGAGTGTGTAGATAGTTTTGTTTAGAAAGTTACTGGTGACGACAAATGGCCATGGAAACGATGACGTAACACATACGGGGTTCGAGCCTCATCGTTGTTACGGCACCACATGTTCACTTCAGGAATAAATATAGTAATATTTTACAGTGTGTCTACAAAGTATTCCTACACTAATAATAAGTACACTAATATAAGTTTCAAATCAGATTTCAAAAATTGGAATTGAAATTACAATATTGGATTTCCAAATTTGGAAATTTGGAAATTTGGAATTTGGAATTTGAAAATTTGGAATTTGGAATTTGAAAATTTGGAATTTGGAATATTGGAATTCGGAATTTTCGGAATTCGGTATTTTAGAATTTGGAATTTTGGAATTCGGAATTTTCGGAATTCGGAATTTTGTAATTTGAAATTTTGGAATTGGGAATTTGGAATTTGGAATTTTGGAATTTGGAAATTGGGAAATTTGAAATTTTGGCATTCGGAATTTTGGAATTTGAAATTTTGGAATTTTGAAGTTTTGGAATTTGGAAATTGGAAATTGGAAATTGGAAATTGGGAAATTTGGAATTTTAGAAATTCGAAATTTAGAAATTTGCAATTGGGAAATTTAAAAATTAAAAAACTTGGAATTTGGAAATTTGAAAATTTTGAATTTGCAAAAACTAAGCACATCTAAGCAGTAATTTCACACACATCAGTCCCATAGAACACATACTCCCCACAACTCGTATCATCCCCCATCGCAATTGTTCCCTACTTCTCTACCTTTTTCCTCTTGCAATAAAAATACGGATAGTGTAGTAATGATCATATGACCACAATCACGTAAATCAAAAGTGTGGCAAAAATAAAGAAATAGATGACACAGAGCAGCGTGCTACAATGTGTATTTTCCCCGATCTTCCATGATTCAATTTAGCCGAGAACAGCTTTTGATGGACAAACTATCGCGATGCGAACTCGTGACGCGAGGACGATATTTTTATAAGTTCGGTGGCATCGGTCCAAGCACATTGGACCACCCTCGATCGATCTCGTTTTGAAAATAAAAACCAACGTTCAATTTAAATTGTCGACCATTTGTGAATCGTCAATTAACCAGCGTCGTTGTTGCTGAAATTACTCGAAAGAAGTCAGTTTATTCCGGTATCATTTCTGACTACCAACATTATCATAATGTACATTTCAGAAAATGTCAATTTTTATTTGATAAGGGTTGATCGGTTAAAAATGAAAGTTGCGTTTGTTGCCAAAATATTATGGTATCGATACAATTATTCAAGTTGAATATATTTGATCGATACTTAAGTTGTGGTACGGTGATTAATATTTGATTAATTGGATAAAATCCTTAGAACTGTATTTAACACTAGAGGTATTGGCATTAAATGCACACCTTTTAAGTTGAAAATTAAGTCGAGAAATAAATGTGTAAATACTAGAGTATGAACGTATTCTTTTTCTCAAAAAACTATGATAGAAATTTTGACGAAAACATGACTGTAAAATTTTGTAATATAAAATGTGAGACCTGTACCCAGTTATACCATTTTAATTAGTAATTGTAATGTTAATTTTTGTAGTATACAGATGTATGGACAGAAGGAATGTAACTAGGAAATATGTAGGTAGGTACATCTATAAAATGTGTGTAGATAGAAGAAATTTATCTGTAAAATATTTAAATATCTATAAAATACGTATCCATAAAATACGTAGAAAAATTTCTATAAAATAGATATGTATAAAGCACATACATGTATCCATGAAGTACATACATAAATTCCTCTAAAACATATAAGTAGATTTCGTGTGAAATTGTATCTCCTACAATAATTGTATCTGCTTAAAATGTTTTGTTCTCTTAATCAGTTTCTTTGAAAATGAAAATTTCTTTGAAAATTTTCAATGAAAATCGGTGAATTTGTTCATTCGAAATATAAAAGTCGCAGCAACACGTTACTTTCCATTTCTACAAATCACGATGTCCTCGTAGAAGGACAAGTGAGTCGCGTTTTGAGAATAGAATTCACGAAAAAGCTGACGGCACAAGAAGATGGTATTTCCTTCTTAGAAACCCCATGTGTTTGTTGGCTAACTTACATGTCCTCGCGGTGTAACTTGTAAATTAAAAATATCCTCGGAATTTTCTTAAAAGTGAAGTTCAAACGATTCTTTTTCTCGTGCTTCGTAATACTCGACGCAAAGCCTGAGTCACAAAATAAAGAATGCGTTTTTATAAAAATATCTTATCCATGAAAAATGATCAAAAGCCAAAGAATACTTAACGCGTTGGTTGCACGCTGTAAAAATACACTCGTGTGGTTGGATGTATCGAAATTTGTTTAATTTGTATCCCAAATACGCTGTATTAAATAACGTGAGATTCTTGTATTTTGTGAAACACAGACAAGTTTAGGTATATTAGTGTTTTAAAATCAGGGATTTGTGGTCTACTCGAGGAGTAGATCTTGAGATATCAAAGTGATAGATATTTTACTGTGAGAATAAAATAAAATAGATCGGTCTTCGTATCTGTCTGTTTTTCTCAGAAGGATCTGCTCTATCACATGATACAATGAAACCTTGTCTTAAACGTTTGATTTTAGAAATAAAATAAAAATTTCAAGAAATTGACATGTGATGTGAGTCTCGTTCGTTCTAAACACTAATGGACTTGGTCAAATGTTTATAACGTTATTAAAATATATATCGTTGTATTCGTGAGGTAGCAACATCTGCAGCTAGAATTTGCGTAGCTTTCCTAGTTAAAACAGTAAGAATTCTTCAAATCGTATATTTTATCCTCCCAAAATGAAATTTCTGAAAAGCTGAGGCTGAAGAAAGTCTACAGATTCCTACATATATGAAAATCTACAAGTCTCATTTATTCAGTATTGTCAGACAAAATAGTGTACTCCGTAATCCATACTCTCATCTTTATTATCTAGGTATAATATAATCTTACATATTTACATATCGATGATCTCTGCCATGTAAAAACTCTTATCGTAATTTCTTCAAGAAATTTCCCTTCAAAAAGATCGAACAATACCAATCATGAAATTTTAGAAAATTTTAAAGAAGATATAGAAAACGAGTCTCGGTAACATTTAGAGTAGCAAAAGAATCGTTGTCGATAACAGTAGGACAGAGAGACATTCCCGAATGTAACAACCTGTTCGATAATCACCGATCGAATCGAATGGTTGTTTCGTTTGACGTTTTGAAAAACGTCGCAATGAAGATAAGCCAGAGTTAGAGGACTTTTATCGGGCCAGGTTCCCTCGAGAGAGCGAACGAAGAGAAAACTGACGCATCCACGCGGACATTGTGGGTCAAGGTTCGCGGCGATAGTCGTCGTTTCGCCGAATCGCTTTGCCGCAGATACGTCCAACGAGTGTACGCTCGAAAGCAAATATGGCTTCCCTAGGGACGAAACGACAATCATAAGTGATGTCAACTATTTCAGAGATTTTTGGATAAGTTTAGATAATTTGGGGACATAAGTATTTCGCTAAATTGAGATTTGGAGATCTATTGGTATTGAAATCTAGGGATCAGTCGATTCAAGAGTTTCGGCTCCTACAAAGGTAGAGACAGGAATTTGTGGATCTAGGAATTTGAACAATTAACAGTTTGTGGACTTATGAATTTGGAGACCTGGAAATTTGGGAATATATGAATTTTGTGGATTTAGGTATTCAAAATAGAGACTTGGGTTCTGGGAATTCGGTATCTAGGGATTTGGGATCTAGGATCAAGAAATTTGAGATATAGGGGCTCAGGACCTAGCGATTTCGGATATAGGAATTTGAAATCTAGGGACTCGGGATTTAGGGATTGGGGATCTAGGGATATTGGGGATTTAGGGATTGGGGATCTAGGAATTGAGGATTTAGGGATTGGGAATCTAGGGATTGGGGATTTAGGAATTGGGGATCTAGGGATTGGGGATTTAGGGATTGGGGATCTAGGGATTGGGGATCTAGGGATTGGGGATCTAGGGATTGGGGATCTAGGGATTGGGGATCTAGGGATTGGAGATCTAGGGATTGGGGATCTAGGGATTGGGGTTTTAGAGATTGGGGTTCTAGGGATTGAGGTTCTAGGGATTGGGGATCTAGGAATTGGGGATCTAGGGATTGGGGATCTAGAGATTGGGGTTCTAGGGATTGGGGATCTAGGAATTGGGAATCTAAGAATTGGGGATCTAGGGATTAGGGATCTAGGGATTGGGGATCTAGGAATTGGGGATCTAGGGATTGGGATCTAGGGACTCGGGGTCTAGGGACACGGGGTCTAGGGACTCGGGATCTAGGAATTTGGAGAAATAGAAATTGGGGACATAGGAATTTGAAATCTAGAGATTCGGGATCTAGAAATTCGGTATCTAAGGACTTGGGATTTAGGGACTCGGGATCTAGGGACTCGGGATCTAGGGACTCGGGATCTAGGGACTTGGGATCTAGGGACTCGGAATCTAGGGACTCGGGATCTAGGAACTCGAGATCTAGGAACTCGGGATCTAGGGACTCGGGATCTAGGGATTTGGAAAAATAGAAATTGGTGATATAGGAATTTGAAATGTAGGGATTCTTGATCTAGAAATTCGGTATCTAAGGACTTGAGATTTGGGGACGAGGTTACTCGTTACTCGGGTTCTAGAGATTAATATCCGCGGTTACAGTCACCTGTGAAAGACATAGAATTCTATATCCATATACATCAATGTTTCACGCGTGTAAAATTCACGATACGCATTTCGAATTAATCCTTCCGCACGGTTACCTCTATTTCTTATTTTTCAATTCGTCGAAAAGCAGCGAGAGCGGGTGAAAATACGTATCGTGCGTAACATGTAAATGTACGTTTATGGAACGATTTTCTTAACCGCGAATGGTAGAGGTTGTGTAAGCAATGATGAAATAGAAATGTTTCTCTGTACGTTAATAATTAGAGGCCACAATCACGTTCGCATTTCTAACTTCTCTTCTTGGTACTTATTGTTAGAGCGTTCGTAATAATTACATCAGGTTCGTTGGTTACTTGTTTCTGCCGTACACATGCACGACGAACAGGTTGGCGAATGCCGTGCTTTTCGAGCCGCGTATTATGCGAGTGGTGTTGTTCGAGAAAGAAAGAAAGAAAAAAAAGAGTAATTAACACGGGCCGCGAGCGGAGTTTGCCTTTGAAAAAACGAAAGAAACACGGGCTCGCAAAACGTCTGAATTTTATTCAAAATTACATAACAGCGTTCGTTCAGACGGCCGATGTTAAACACGATCCGCTCGTTGAATTACGCTCGACTTGCTTAATTACGAATCGATGCGGCTTATTACGAAACGGAGGAACATTATCAAATTTTAATTACATCTCCGAGATTAGGCAATACGTTTCGAGTAAATGTTATTCGGAATAATATTTGCACGAGTATCGTCATGACGCCTCGTGTAGAATGATTCCGAACGAGATAACGTTAACCGTATTTAATTAGTCCAAGGACCGGTTGACTGCCACCGAGGGTCATCGATGATCGACCCTACGAATTTAATTAATCAAATAATTAAGCGATAAAGAAACAAACGGAAAGAAAGCAGACATTGTTACGAGAAAAATTATGAAGGTTATGATACCACTCGTTTACTCTGAAAGTGACTGAAATGGTTTCTCGAACAGATCGAATCAACCGTTGTAATATTTACGACTTTATGTTATCTTCTCGCTGTTAAGCAGTTAGCAGATAATATACTCAAATATGCGAAAATTTTGTGAACAGACTTGAGTCTACCTTCAAAACTCCTCGACCGATATGCAATATTCAGGGAAACTTTATTATAATTTTATTTTGGTTAGAGATAGTGATTGTCGACGATGAGAAGTTTTTCTTTAATTAATTCTTTAATCGTTTCTGCTTTAGGGAAATTTTGCATTTAATGACATTTGACTTTTGTTCAACTAACAATGACTTTTTAATCGGTGACTTATTCGATCAAGTTTTGTGGAATTATTATTTTGGATTTCTGTAAAAGAGCGGTGAATATTTCAGATATTGAATTTCGAATTCAAAAATTTGGAAAGTTGGAAATTTTGGATTTTGCAATTTTGGATATTTGGGACTTTGGAATTTTTTAATTTTGGAAATTTGAAATTTTGGAAATTTGGGATTTTGGAAATTTGGAATTTGGGAAATTTTAATTTTTGGGATTTTGGAAATTTGGAATTTTGGAATTTTGGAATTTTGGAAATTTGGGATTTTGGAAATTTTGAAATTTGGGATTTTGGAAATTTGAATTTTGGGATTTGGAATTTGGAAATTTGGGATTTTGGGAATTTGGGAAATTTGAAATTTTGGAATTTTGGAATTTTGGAATTTTGGAATTTTGGGATTTTGGAAATTTGGAATTTGGGAATTTGGGAACTTTGAAATTTTGGAAATTTGGAATTTGAAAATTTGGGATTTTGGGAATTTGGGAAATTGGAAATTTTGAAATTTGGGAGTTTGGGAATTTGGGAAATTTGAAATTTTGAAATTTTTGAATTTTGTAAATTTGGGATTTTGGAAATTTGGAATTTGGAAATTTGGTATTTGGAATTTGGAAATTTCAGATTTTGGAATTTGGGAAATTTGAAATTTTTGAATTTTGGGATTTTGGAATTTGGTATTTGCAAATTTGTAAATTTAGAAATTTGCCGTACTAATTTCATGACGCACACATATGACGCACACGACTGAAATCCAACAAAATGTCTCATATTTTCATCTCGATTGAATTTCGACTTCAATTCTAATCCCAACCCTTCCAATGATCAGCATATCCAAAATATCCCTAACATCTGTCCATTCTTTGTCCATCTTAACATTACAACAATCACTCTAACTTACCTACGGACAAAATCATAAGTTAAAGGGTTGAAATCCAGTGCGACGTTGATGATCGACGAAACCTCGGCTTCGTTAACGAGCTTCCTGAGACGTGGCATGGCTGACTGGCCATACGCGCACGTTCCTCGAGGCGCCAATGTTCAAGAATTTAATTAGTGGCATCCTCTTTCGCTTTGAAAGTAGAGTCGGCAGCTTTATCCATCTCGATAGTGGTTTTCAGCGGTGCCACGAGCCGCTGATAACTAATACCAGCACGGGCCGGCATGTTGCAGAGAAGCGGCTCTGGACGAATGAAAAATTTTACTAATTCGACGACTGCCGACTAAACGGCTATTCCAGATTCTTCTCCTATTAACACATTGCTTGTTATATGACCGCTGGGGATCCTTGTTATGGGAATTTCATTCGGTGAAACAATTCGACGAGAAAGAGTAAACCTTCGTAGTTATCAACATTTTTTTCAAATTAAACCACGAGGTTTAATTTACCGATGTTATTAATTTACTTATGTGATCATTTATTTATGTTATTCTGATTTAGATGTGAACATTTAAAAATTTTTTCATTTGAGGGTTTGGGAGTTAAAAAATATAGAAATTGGAACATGCAAATATTGGAAAATTTAGTTTGACTTTAGGAATTAAAAAATTGGAGGATTTGAAAATGTTGAAATTTACATGATAGAATGATTGAAATTATATATAATTAATTAATACAATAATTTTATCGAAATGAAAGTATAAAAGTATAAAATTATTCAAATAATGCCCACTCGAAACAATAAAATTTATATCACAGAAACAAATAAAACAATCGACGAATTCTGGTTATTTAAAAATATTCAATGCTCATAACGAATGAATTAAAAAATTAATTGCAGACAATGTAAGTTGTCGTTCTGTTAAATAGCGATAAATTGTTCCGTTACACTTTATCAGAAAGTGCAAATTCCAAGGATTAATGTAGCAGAGAAATTCGCGGAATATTAAATTGGATAATAATTTTTTAATTACTGCGCCCATCTTATCGATTCAGTGTAAAGGATGAACCGACCAAGTACTAATTACAACCAATTACGTTGAGGGATTTACTATCTAGTTGCATTCAAATACAAGAGATTATAATTGCATAAATTTTCCACTGCCTAATTGGTCGACCAGAACAATTATTTTTTATTGCATTTAATTGCGTATCAAAATAAGAGCAAAGAAATTATTTAACAACTGATGAAATTCATTTGATATTCTTCATCGGTACAATTAAAGATGTCTTACGAGGTTCTTTTTATTCAACAGAAAATTTTCAATAATTCCTTTTAGTTTTCATTTTTCTTGTACAGTGGTATCTTGTAGTAAATATTCGATGTGATAAGAAAAAATTGATTTATGTCGTTATACATTACAATTGTATTTTTTATGTCGTAAATGAAAAAGTACAGAAATGCAGGTGAATGTATCGATGTTAACTCACGAGTTGGCGCGTGAAGAGGCTCACCCACGTGATTAGAAGAGCTACGGCACAATTGGTCAAAATAGAATCCCTACATTCCTGAATCTCTACACTTCCGATTTTCTACATTCTCGAATCACATCCGAATTCCTGCATTCCCGAATTTTTACACTTCCGAATCCCTACATTCTCGAACTCCTACAATCTCGAATACCTACATTTCCAAATCTCTGTATCCCCAAATCCCTCCACTCTCAAATCCTTACATACCCAAATTGGTATATCCCCAAATTTCTACATGCCCAAATTGGTATATCCCCAAATCTCTACATCTCTAAATCCCGACATTCCCAAATTTTTACATACCCAAATCGCTATATCCCCAAATTCCTACGTCCCCAAATTAGTATATGCTCAAATCGGTACGTTCCGAAATTGCTACGTCGCCAAATTGCTACGTCCCCAAATTGCTACGCCCTCAAATTGCTATGTCCCTAAATTGTTATGTCCTCAAATCTCTACATTCTCAAATTCCTCCATTCCCAAATTCTTACATACCCAAATCGGTATATCCCCAAATTCCTACATCCCCAAATCTCTACACCCCCAAATCGGTGTATCCCCAAATCGCTACATCCCCAAATCGCTACGTCCCAAAATTGCTACGTCCCCAAGTCGCTACGTCCCCAAATTGCTACGTCCCCAAATCTCTACACTCCCAAATCGGTGTATCCCCAAATCGCTACGTCCCCAAATTGCTATGTCCCCAAGTCGCTACGTCCCCAAGTCGCTACGTCCCCAAGTCGCTACGTCCCCAAATCGCTACGTCCCCAAGTCGCTACGTCCGCAAATCGCTACGTCCCCAAATCGCTACGTTGCAATAATCGCTACGTCCCCAAATTGCTGCGTCCCCAAATCGCTACGTCCCCAATTGATCAGAATAGAAAAATGGACGCCTTACACGTATTTTCAACGGTACTATTGACTCGAGTGGTTGCCAATTAGGCGAAGAACAATGACGGGCAAACGTCACGAGAGTGAGATAGTGCTACTTGCGTTCAGCAATTGTTATTGTCATTATTATTCTTATTTGCCGAAATGTAACTGGAAGTGTTCACACGCGGAGATAGAGCTTCTACTTTGGTTCACGCGCTAACTCATGCGTTGACATCTGTAGATTTTATTGTAATTCGTAACTGGTCGTATCTTTTAGAACAAAAGAGATTTCATGCATCAGGAAATAATCTTAGGAAATAATGTAAAATAATACATTATGTAAAAATAAATCGAAGATGTAGTGAAGGAGGATGAATAAAATAGTGTACATAAAATTACGACACCTTGAGGGTCTCTGATGTTTATAGTTCACGTAACAAGCTTGCATGCTATGAAACTTATGGAAAGTGTACGGAGAAAGTGAATGAATACTCCTCTGTATATTAATTGAAATATACACAAACCGTATTCGTATCACGAATACCATTAACCATGACCGACTTTAAGGCCACGAGTATCGAATAAACGAAATTAAATGTAATATTATACTTGAATGGTAACCTATTAAGAGCCACAATGTAAATGGACATACAAATGTATAGGACTGAGTTAATCTTCAAATGTAGATCTACGTATATGTATTGTAGAAGCAAAATCTGTGTGTGTGTCATTTTTGAAATGGACAACTGTGCCTATTATAAATGAATGTTCTTGCCAGTGTTGCGATCATTGATGGGCAATTTTTCTGTTTCGAAATTGAAAAATATGGGGACTTACAATTTTTTGGTTTTAAAGTTCTATGTTTCTGAATTTCTACATTTTTCAAATTTTCAAATTCTCAAGTTTCTAAATTTTGTAAATATCCAAATTCCTAAATTTCTGAATTTCTAGATTTTCAAATTCCTAGATTTCAGAATTCCTAGATTTCTAAATTCTTAGATTTCCACATTCCTAGATTTCAGAATTCCTAGATTTACAAATTCTTGTATTGTTAAATTTTTTAATTTCTAAATTTCTATATTTCTAAATTTCTATATTTCTAAATTTCTAGATTCCTAAATTTCTATGTATATTCTTAAATTCCTAAATCCCTAAATTCCTACATCTCTAAATATTTAAATTCTTACATTTTTAAATTCCAAAATGTCTAAGTTCCTCAGTTTTTAAATTTCTGTATTTCTAAATTCCTAATGATCCTAAGTCTTCAGATCTCCAAATCTCCAATTTCCCAAATTTATAAAATTCCTCTGAATTTCGATATTCCCATCTTCTCAATAATCCAAACCTCCAATTTACCAAATTTCAGCTCTCCAGCTTCCAAAATCTGCAATCACGATCAATCATCCAATACTTCACTCCCCTCACATTTCACCCAAAAATATTAACAATTTTTTTCAATACCCTCCCCCGAACTCAATCTAATAAATCTTACTAATTATCATAATCATCGCAATGATCGAAACGCGAAGAGAAGCTGGTTCCGTTGTATAACGCCGGGAGTACTGGTTCGAAGAATTTTTTCGAAATAATCGCGACGGTGGTTGAATAAAAAGCGTCAACCGTTGCTCGTCAAAGAGTAAGCCACCGTTGGAAGGACGTCCATTCTTCTCGGTTAATACAGATATGCTCAAGCCGTTCCTATGAGCGCTACGTCATTGCCAATAGAAGAGAAAACATAAGGGTTGCTGGACCACCATTCAACCGACTCGAACGAGCCTTGAGAACATTTTGTTCGAGCATTTCTAGCGCTAGGAAAAAGCTCAATAGTACGTTCGCGATTAAAGTCACAATTCCATTATGTTTGTTCTCTTGCAGGTTTGTAGTTATGGCCTTATTGTTTCTACGCCGCTTTGCTGGACCGTATTGTACGTAGTTCGTTCGAAAATATAACTACCGCGGTTAGGAACTTTTATAACACGTCGATTGTCACCGCAGAAATAACTGTGTCTAGCACGCCGAACGATAATACGGTTTACTAACAACGTACGCGCGGTAAATGACACGATATTCCTTTTCCACCTCGGTTAAATAACTTGACGGTATTTTTCAATTTATTTTCTTTTCGCGCCGGTTCTACCCAAGTATTACCGGAATTTTATTGGAAATGTGACGAGACGCGAGTTACGTTCTTTACGGACTGATGTTTTAACTAGAGTGAAGTAATAGTTTTTCTTTTAGAGACAATAGGTTTGTATTAAATGATTGTGGGGCCAAAAAATGATTTGTCTGGGTCAAAAGAGGCCCGGTGTCATACTGTACGGGATATTTTGCTGTACTTAACTTTTTACTGTAACTTTTTAACCATATGTGTATCATATGAGGAATGTATGTATGTCATGGTATGATATATGAATGTATGGTGCAGCAAATATATGTATGATATGGAGTTCAAACTATCAACAAGTTAGGGACCGTTTACAATGCCATTTACACTGTGACTGTTTACATGACCGTTTACAGTGTACATGGTTTACACTAAGCCGTGCTAGTAGCATGGACCAGTAGATAGTCGAATTTTTGCGTTTCTCACTTTGCCTGTACCAGGTCTATTGTTGGAAAAGGAAAATGGTTTCTTTCCTTCCTTGCCTTTCTTCCACCAGGTCCTGCGTCATTTGACATGCCTTTTTTTTAACAAATATGGAGATTCCGGCAATGTAAGAAATGCCTGGTACACGCAAAGTGAGAAATGCAAAAGTTCCACTACCTACTTGCACGTGCCTCTGGTATGGCTTACTGGAATAGTGTAAACGCGACCTTACTGACGAGTCCACTAGCAAGTGCTGGATGAAACGCTTTCTCCCTCTCCTTCATTTTTCCTAGCCCTTTCATTCGCTAGTCGAACCTCAAACTCTGACATCAAACTTTCAAATCCCAACTTCTCAAACTCCAAATTGTCAAGTCCCCAATTTATTAAGCCCAAAGTTCTGAGATCCCAAATTCTCGAATACCCAATTTCACAAACCCCAAATTTTTAGATATCCCGACTTTCAAATCCCAACTTCTCAAACTCCAAAGTCTCAGATATTCCAACTTTCAAATCCTAACTTCCCAAACTCCAAATTATCAAGTCCCCAATTTCTCAAATTCCCAATTTCACAAACCCCAAATTTTCAAACCCCAATTTCTCAAACCCGAAATTCTCAGACATCCAAGCTTTCAAATCCCAACTTCTCAACCTCCAAATTATCAAGACCCCAATTTCTCAAATCTCCAATTTCACAAACCCCAAATTCTCAGACATCCAAACTTTCAAATCCCAACTTCTCAACCTCCAAATTATCAAGACCCCAATTTCTCAAATCCCCAATTTCACAAACCCCAAATTTTCAAATCCCAATTTCTCAAACCCCAAATTCTCAGACATCCAAACTTACAAACTCCAAATTGTCAAATCTCCAATTTATCAAACCTTGTTAGAAAAAGAGGGCAAGCAAGGAACCATTTTCTTTCTAACGACAGACCTGATACAGGCAAAGTAAGAAACGCAAAAATTCGACTACCATTGCTACTAGCACTACTTACTGACATAAACGGTCCCCAAGTCGATTTTATTGAACGTAACGACAGTACACAATGTAGTTTAAACTTGCAAAAGAGTCCAGTTCGATCGAACGACGAACATGTGAACGACACGGATAGAAAAGAAAATAAGAGAAAAGTAAAAAAGGAGAGAGTGAGAGAAACATCGTTGAGGGTCGGACGACGCTCGGCGTCGTTGTTGGGCGTCGGAGGCAGGCGTGGTAGATTCGACGACCTTGACCCCCGTCCTCGACTGGCGCCCGTTTGTAGCCTGGTCGATATGTGCCGCTCCTTATCCCCCTCGATGTAATACACCCCCTCAACCAACTGATTCTCATCCACCCGTTCTACCTTGCCCTGTCCAAGCTCACCCTGCCCGCCATGCCTCTGTTGCCCTACCATCTCCTATCAACCTCGACATATCGATGTTCTTCGCCTTGCTCGAGCTCGATGTGGCGCAAGATCAGTTTTCTGCCGAGGCCCGAATCAACCTTTACTCGAACACTCTGCCTTCGGGAATTGGAACGAGATCGATTTTTCTTCGATGTAGAGATTCGTTCTTCTTTTTTTTATGCGATTTTACATTTATCAATTTTTCAATTTGTTAATTTGTTAATTTGTCAACTTGTCAACTTGTCAATTCATTAACTTGTCAGTTTGTCAATTTGTCAATTTGACAATTTCATAATTTCCCGGCTTCTGAATTCCTAAATTTTGAAGTTCGTAAATATCTACGTTCACAAATTCCTAAATCTCTAATTTCCTAAGTTTCTGAATTGCTAAACTTCTAAATTTCTAGATTTCTAAATTCCCTAATTCCAATTTCTCCACCCCCAATTCTCCAAATCCCAATTTTTCCACTCCCAATTACCCAAATCCCAATTTTTCAAACATCAGTTTTCCAAACATCCCAATTTCTGAAACCCCAATCGGTCAAATCCCAATTTCTCAGCCCCCAATCTCTCAAACTTCAAATTCTCAAATCCCAATTTCTCAAGCCCTAATTTCCCAAATCCCAATTTCTCAACCCCCAATCTCTCAAACTTCAAATTCTCAAATCCCAATTTCTCAATTCCATAATTTCCCAAATCCCAATTTCTCAACCCCCAATCTCTCAAACTCCAAATTCTCAAATCCCAATTTCTCAAGCCCCAATTGCCCAACCCCCAATCGGCCAATCCCCAATTTCCCAAATTCCATTTTCTGAAACCCCAATTTTCCAAATCCCAATTTCCTAAATCCCAATTTCCCAAATCCCAATTTCCCAAATCCCAATTTCTCAAACCCCAATTTCTCAAACCCCAATTGCCCAACCCCCAATTGCCCAACCCCCAATTGCCCAACCCCCAATTGCCCAAACCCCAATTGTCCAAATCCCTAAATTTCAAATTCCTACTGTTTCAAATTTCCACCTCTTCAAATTTCTACCTCTTCAAGTTTTCACCTCTTGTAATTTCCACCTTCTCAAATTTCCATCTCTTCAAATTTTCACCTCTTCAAATTTCTATCTGCTCAAACTCCCACCTCTTCAAATTTCCATGTCTTCAAATTTCTACCTCTTCAAATATCCTCATCTCCAAACTTTCCACATCCTCAGATCCCCAAGTTTCCAACTCCCTATTTCACCAAATATCTAATTCCCTTATCATCATTCGTTCCACCCTTCCTTGTCGTAGCTCACACCCCTGCCATGGCCCTGTTGCCCTATTATCTCGTATCATGGTCGACATATCGATATTCTTTGCCTTGGTCGACTTCGATATGGCCCGAATTGCGTCTTCGTTCACTGGCTTCAGGAACTGGAACGAGATCGATTTTTATTCACCATGAATGGAGCTTGATTCTTCTTTTTTAAACGCGATCGAACGTTTCTTTATTCTTTCGGAAGTTGGTTCTTGAATAGGCATGCTTGAGAAGTTGGTTTTTATTGATTTTTTCAGGGGTTACGCGCGTCAGGAACAGGCTTCATGGTGTTAATGCGGAGTTTCTTTACTTTTTACCTTAGACTTAGAACATAGATATTTCTAGTATCTTGTAATTTGCATAACATGAAATAGTTCAGTTTGGTAACACGTCAAAAAATTTCTTAGTTCTTGGACGTATACTGTTTTGGGTATTAAACATGTCTAGTTTAAGAAATAATTCTCATTTATTCCTTTTCTTGGTTACTAGTTCTTCGTTTCTGAAATAATATATTATAA
The DNA here is from genome assembly GCA_036983795.1 of Megachile lagopoda. NCBI lineage: Eukaryota > Metazoa > Arthropoda > Insecta > Hymenoptera > Megachilidae > Megachile > Megachile lagopoda. The sequence continues at coordinate 12,470,892 of CM072800.1, forward strand.
TTGGGAAAAATAAATAATTTGAACAGTTTCATTAAATACGAAATAAAACAAATAATTGTAATTAAGAAAGATTAATACTTTGAACAATTTGGAAAATTATAAAATTATCGACAAATGGAACACAAGAATTTTTTAGTACATTATTTTATTTAGAATATTTACAACAGAATAGGAAAAGAAAATACTTAGAATTGCTTATGTAATTATTAAAAGCGTAATCTTATAAAAACATAATGTAACGATTAAAAGCGTAGATGCAAAGGAAAATAATTTTAACAGAAAACATGTTTTTTATGTTACAGAAAGAGGTAATGCTACGTTAGATGACAGCCAATTTATTAATTGATACATCGGCGAGCTTATTAACGAACTCGTTCGTCAGCACCGACGTCGTCAACGACAACGACGACGTCGACGACGACGACGCAGAACCTAAACGCGTTTGGTGCGCGCGTTGCTATCGATTTCAACGAAGCCGTCCCAGAACCTTTGAAAAAGATGGTGGTACGTGGTAAGGTCTAATAATTTCTGACTTAATCCACCTTTACAGAAATCCAACAAACTCGTTTTAACACGTTCTTCCCGCGTTTCGACATTTATTTCGACATTTCGTTAGCATTTCTGTTCTCTTGTACCGAATAATAGTACAAGTGTAGGTAAAGCAATTATTTAATTCTTTCGCTGCGAACATGGAGTGCGTATCAGAACTGAGTCCATTGGTATTTTAACACTTAATGGATGGGCCACGTTTTTTCACATCAATCAGATTAGAATCGTCGCTATAATTTTTGCAAAAATAGTCACAACACTTCAAAACCGATTCAACCAGGAAACTAGAGACTTCGTCAAATACAGTAATCCACACCTTACGTGAATATTATTGTATACGCGTAAGAAATGACTATTTCTAAACAGTCAGATTTTTAAACGTGCAGTAATTTGCCTATATTCGTAATCGATGAATATTTAGATGCATCTTAACTTAAAGGACGAGCCACGTAATTCACGTTCTTCCATTCCGACTTCCTACGACGGCCCACGTAGATTTACGTTTTGCTCGAATTTTTATTAAGCTGCGTTACTTTTTCATTTTTACGCATTTGTTTCTTGTTACCGTTCTAGTACTATCTGTCGAACGTAGTTTTACTTTTTACCTGGTATTTTTTAGTAACTTCGTAACCGTGAAAATGGCAGGCAGAGTTTACGAGATATACTGTAGGATTCCACTTCAGGGTGAATGTTTTACAAAATATCGCTCTTAAGAAATACTAGGCACGCAAGTAAATAACTTTGTAAAATTTGATCGAAAATAGCGTTGATTTAATAAAACTGCCACGCTTTAAAATTATACATACGTGTTTATTTAATTCTCTTAAAACGGAAGTTGAGAAAGATGGAGAATAACCCGTCCGTTTTTTCAATTTTTTAGTAACTTCGTAACCCTGAAAATGGCATTATAATAACAGAAACTATATTGGTATTATAATAACAGAAACTATAAATTTTCTTAGACAGCAATGCATTGTTGGAAGCTTCTCGGTACACGTTTGAATATTGTATAGGTCATCATAGAGCTGCTATTAATAACAATATCGATAAATTGATAATAATAAAATGATTCTCAATATATGGATAATGTCTTCGAGGTATTGTTACAATAAATACATAGCATAACATACAGAATACGTTATTTTTCAAACTTTTACGAAAAATAAACAGCTGTGTCTTCCCGCGCCAACTCATGGGTTGACATCCCTAAATCTTTACTTAAACTGAATAATTTTTCTATATCGTAATTAATATTATTTAATAATCTACATTCTGTCGAAATCTACCATCATGGTTTAATCGTCCATCAAATTTCACAGGGTTTCACGGTATTTTCGTGAAAGGGTTTAGGGTTTTCGCAGCGAAAGGGTTAATGGCATCCAGGTCAGAAATTTTTAGGATCTTACTACATATCCACCGTCAAGATGGAACGACGAAGTGATTATTCAGTCCCGTACATTTATTTATTGGAGTAACATCGCGTTTTAACGCGTGATGTATAGGGTGCTTTGTAAATGTATCAGGGATTCGGGTCGTGTCACGTTGCTTTTTGCTTGGCGAATTTTATGGATAAAATGGAGCCGCAAAAAAAGCTTCGACAGTATTCATGTCGGAGATACATACTTGGGTGATAATGTTACCTCGTGACGCAGAACTTAGAAATGTATGGGGTTATTTTGTCACGTGGAAAGTATTCTTTTTATAGAAAGTCGAGGTCTTTCCAAGGGATGGAAACGAAGAATGTTTTGCTATTGTGTCGATGAAAGGTATTGTCTATCGTGTAACCTGACAGATTTCACAGAGGTCATTAGTTACGTGGGAGGTGTTATATGAAAGAAGAATATTATTATTGCACGAAGAAATTTGTTTTTTGAAACAAGAAACTCATATGCTGTCTTTTTCAAAGGATGAGACTATGAAAATGAATTTATGAACGTCTAATATATGCTTGAGCTAAGAATAAAAGTTACTACAGATCACTGCTAATATAATAGTAATTAAAAAAGAGAAAATTCTTAGATTACATAGCCTGAAAATTAACTAAACTTTCATCTACATGAATCTTACTTTCATAAAATGTACATGTTTTTCATAATATAAATTATAATACATATAAATAGAACTGAATTTGTATATTTAAATAAAAATAAAATTTGTAAATTAACAAATATGTTTCAATATGTAACAGGTTGCTCTAGAAGCGCTTTATGGGATAAATTACTTATATACAGGGTGTTACACAGTTAGCGTAACTGCCGGAAAGGGGTTGTTGATTCTGAACAACTCTCTTCGATCACTTCTAAATCAGTAAAAATATTTGAAATTTTTAAATTGTCAAATTAATTTTAAATTCTGAAAGTGTCCGAATCTGAAATTTCTAAATTAACGAAAGTATTCGGTTTTTGCAATGATGTAAGTTCATTTGAATCAATTTTGATGACGAAATCGAGTCTCCTCGGTGCGCGTTGCAAAAAAATTTATTCCTCGGCTATAAGAGCGTGTAGTGTCGAAACGGAAACGAGAATCAGCCGGTACGTTCCCGAAAAAATACCTTCCTTTCTTGCACGGGTCCCAGTTAGGCCAGAAATTCAGTGTGGTCGCCGGTGTAGACATCGTTGGTCCGGTGAATGACGTGATTTGTATGGCCACGAAATACGTGCGGGGGCCGGAAGGTCATTTTCGCGGCATCTGCGTGTGAATGTGAATCCGGCTTGATACGCTGGCAGGCGGCTTATTCAGCCGTAAAACTGAGCCAACCAGTCACCTACTTTTGGACATGTACATTCGGCTGCAACGTAGACTTTGCATCAAGACACATATTTAAACTTGACCATTTATTAATATCCAAATTTTTATTTTTGTCGGTTGTTCAATTTTTACATTTTTTAATTTTCTATATTTGTCGTGGTCTAAATTCCTTGCCTTCCAAACTCCTAATTTTGTTAATGCTCAAATTTATGGATTAGTGATGTGATTTGGATATTTTCCAAATTCTTGCATTTTTAGATTATTGAACTTCTATATTTTTACATTTTGTACATTTTTCAGACTCTTGAAATTCCACATTCTTAAGTTCATTAATTTCTAGATTACTGTACTTTGTTACCAAATTTGGCAAATTCTCAAATTCCCAAACTTGGAAACTCTCAAATTACTACATTTAGAAATTCTCAAATTTCTATATCACTAAGTTTCTATATTTACAAATTTTCTAAGTTTGCACATTTCTCAAATTCTCAAATTGCCAGAGTTAGAAATTCTCAAATTCAGAAATCTCCAAGTTTCTAAATTTTTAAGTAAATTTGAAACACTTCTGGTTTGTGGAAGGTTAACCCTTTGCACTTGAAGATATTTCCGCTGTTGTTAGACATCTTCTATAAAACATTTTTGTTAAAAAGTTTGCTGAACTCATTTAAGACCACTATTTCTCTATTATTAATTGCCACTATTGTTTCATATGTTTATACACCATATGTATAATACTGTAGATTCAATAAAAAAATAGTTTTTGTATTAATTGTATTAAACAGAGTAAGTGTGAGTCACCTTTCAAAGCGTTAAAAGTTCACCGATCATTTGGTAATTTTATTGCTACCATCACAAAATTTACGATGCATTTGATCCTTCGGAATTGCATCTGATAGCTCATAACGGTTGCAACGGTACAGAATGATTAGTCAAAAAAAAAAAGAATGAAAATGATTACCGCGAAGGTGGCGATTACGAGTAACACAGAGGCGAGATATACGGTTTACAATGAGGCGATAACGTCGGGAATGACGAACGGTATAATGGATTATAATAAAGTCTAAGCTACAAGAGAGTAATGATTAGAACAATAGCGATGCTGACGGGGGATAACGAGTACGACGTAACTGTGGAATATGGCGGGAAAAGCAGCTGCGATGATAGTGAAACCGACGAAGGTGATCACTGCCACGAACGGAGTAACAATGAAGACACCGATTACAATGCTGATAATTATGAGGATAACGATCCCAACAATAGCGGTAACAAAAACGATGACGACGGGGATGACGGCACATGTGTACGAAGAATTCGGATGACTTCATCTAATATCGATTTTCATCAACCGTATACAGGATGACTTTTAATTACAAAGGATGCCTCATACGAAGTGTTGCAAAATATTCTTCGAAACAGATATTGACTTCACTGTTTTCTATCTCTTTGTGGTCAGAATACTTTTACACAAGTCGATCTTGTTGATAGGGTGTTCTTTCTCTATCTTCCTGTGTGTATTGCCTTCCTTTTTGTTATATCTATTCCATCAAAATAGTATAACTGTTCAATTCAGCTTTTCAACAGAAGCTTCTTCGATACATTAACGTAGTTGACGTTGATACTACAAGTAGGCACAACTAATTATATAGTCATTGCTATTTCATTATCCATAAGCTGGAAGATGTGGGTTTTCATGATTTTAATAAGGCTTCAATTTTTCTTCTATCAGCTAACAGTGTCAGCTTCTGATTCCTGGAAAATTAAATACTTTTTGTACATATTCCAAAGAGAAAATGTTTAAAGTCAGTAATTAAAAACAGGTTCTGATTATTAATATGGTCAGGACAGCGCGACCCAGCGGTGGGTCATCGATGCTGCTCTTATATGTCAAAGTGACCCATGGGTTGTCGGATGCTGATATATTCTAGTGACCCACCACTGGATCATTGAGGTATGACAAAGAAAGTCCAACTGGTTATGAACATTCCACTTTTAATAAACGTGAAGACTATAAACTAAACAGTATCATTAAAAATACAGACTTTGATCAAGTCCTCCAGAACATAACGAAGCTTCATGAATTTCATAGAAGTCACATGTTTCTTTTGAACTTGTTAATAACTGTCATCAATTATAATCGATAACTTGTGGTAAGAAAGTGCATCACAAGAGATATCGGTACAAATATGCTATCATGATGAGTTATAATCTATCTACCTAATCAGAAATAACTTTGAAAACCTCAAATGCAAAGTGTAAGACCTGCACATTTACTTTTAATGTGAAAATAAAGCAAATGCTGAAGTATCAACCAATGTACGCATACATTTCTCAATCTATTCGAAATATTTTCAGAAAAGTAGGAAATTTTGTACAATAAAATCTGAGAGCAGTAATTTCTGTCGGTAGTTCGCGTTAATAAAGGTAGGGGCAGAACCGAATCACGGCATTGAACGGTGGTTTGTCGGACCATTGTTGAAGTTGATTTTAGGGTAGGTCAGTCCCTAAGGACAAGCTAAGCAAACGGTAGTACGAATTCGCGTGTTACATCGCTGTGCTCGTTATTTGCGACCGTTGACGATCAGCCTTGTTTCGAGGTCCCTCGTCGATTCGTCGCTCGCGTTTGCGCGCCCGCACTTGGTCGTTTCTAACCAATCGAATCGAGTTTACCGGCAACACACGTGCTTCTTAGCGATGGGAACCCCGAAAGCTACCATAATCTAAACCTCTTCTCCAGCTAGTCTCTCCCGACCCTCCTTTACCTTGGCCTCCCCTTCTTCCTTTGCTACGGAGTATGCACACTCAGCCAGATTATCCGTGTGCGTGTATACCGGTTTCGCATTTTAACCGAGAAAGAACGTCTGCCAACCCTCGAAAACGTGATCTCCCGACGAAACCGTCCCCTGTGTTCTCGCTCGCGCGCATGTTTCACGCACGCTGGCCATACTTGATTTTGAGGCAGGTCAGACGAGCCTATTGGAGCAGCCACACGTTCGCTCTCCTCCTCGACACACTGCTCCATCGAGCTCCGGAGGTGGCTCGTTCGTGGATTAGAACTCGCTAGTTTGCTTCTCGAGGCCCTTTGTTGCACGATTACGAACCACGGCCACGTTCCCGAACGCCGTCCACATTTTGCCGGACGTCCTCGCTCGCTATACGCTTCTTTATCTGCCAGCCAAATCTGATGGAACCACGCGATGGAGGTGTACAGGTACGTGTTGTCACTCGCGAACCCGTAAACGTGTCCCGTGATACGTCCCAGATTGCTGATACGCTTTTTATTTGCACCGTTTCGACGTCACTTTCTTATTATTAGTGGCACATGAGGTTATTAGTGATGTGTTTAATACGTTGAACCACCGTTTGTTGCGTGTACGTCTGTGGTCTGATCGAAGAACAAGATATGTCAACGTTTGTCACGTACCAGCTTCTGCCGCGGAATCTATTACGTCTATCATCTGATCGTCGAACCTCTTACTAAAGTTCCGACGAAAATTATGTGCGTTGAGTTGACCTTTTAACGGCTGCTGTCACTCAGCTGTACCTTTATTTTTATCACTGATGCTGTGCGTTCATTTTTGTCACTGAAGCTGTACGTTCATTTTCATGACTGAAACTGTACATTCATTTTTGTCACTGAAGCTGTACGTTCAGTTTTGTCACTGAAGCTGTACATTCCTTTTCATGACTGAAGCTATACATTCATTTTTGTCACTGAAGCTGTGCGTTCAGTTTTGTCACTGAAGTTGTACGTTCCTTTTCATGACTGAAGCTGTACGTTCATTTTTGTCACTGAAGCTGTACGTTCATTTTCATGACTGAAACTGTACATTCATTTTTGTCACTGAAGCTGTACGTTCAGTTTTGTCACTGAAGCTGTACATTCCTTTTCATGACTGAAGCTATACATTCATTTTTGTCACTGAAGCTGTGCGTTCAGTTTTGTCACTGAAGTTGTACGTTCCTTTTCATGACTGAAGCTGTACGTTCATTTTTGTCACTGAAAGTGTATGTTCATTTTCATGACTGAAGCTGTACGTTCATGTTCATGACTGAAAGTGTACATTCATTTTTGTCACTGAAGGTGTACGTTCCTTTTCATGACTGAAGCTGTACGTTCATGTTCATGACTGAAGGTGTACATTCATTTTTGTCACTGAAGCTACACGTTCGTTTTTATAATTGAGAGAGTGTGGTGTTGTACCCGGTGTGATGCGACAGAAACTTTTGAATAAGCACTCAAAAATCAAAGTGCATATTGAAGGTAGTTTGTCTTGTATGGATACTGCATTGTGCATATTAACCGATGTGTAGTGAAGTCCATTTTCATGGACCGAATTCTGAAAGTACCAAAGTACAAGGTGACATACTAGTAGCATACTAACTTTTAGTGTATTTTACTAAAATTGATCGATAAGATTTAACGCAACTTGGTACACAATCTTATTAAGTATTCTGGATTGAAGTTAGGTTAACATTAAAGAGCAACAAAAATGTCAGTTTGGAGTACCTTTAAACTGTAAAATTTGCAATGTGTTTCAGTCTCATTAACCTTTACGATATCTTGATGATATTATCGATACGTCGTTAAATATCAGTATGGATGTCGATAGTATCTTTACCGTTGTTGATCGGTTAATCTACGTTGGCTTACCGTTATCCTATTAATCTCTGTTGTATATGGAATGATTTAGCTGTGGTTTTTCGGAGAAGAACTTTGCAGAAAGAACAGCTACGTTTGAACGGGTTCGCGTTTAAAACAAATCCAATGCGAAGACACACGGAGCATGCATAATTCAAAGCGGTACGCACTTTTTTGTAACTAAACGTTACGATGCAACGTTCTGACCTATTTTCGAAGTTCTAACCGGAAATCGTAAATTTCGCGTGGCAGTGAACGCGCCAAGGTCTCGTGTGTTCAAATATTCGAAAAAGAAGAGATCGTGGTTACGATATTGCCAGGTTGGTTATCACTGTCAAAATGGGCATTTGTTGCAAGATATACTGAAACGCTAATTACATATTAACTCTAGGACGCATGCAGGGGTAATTGAGTACCGCACCGATCTCGAAAAGTTGTAATTATTCTAATGTCTGGGTTGGTAGATACACACTGATCATAGAGCGAATGCTTGTAAGACGCCAGAGAAAAATTGTAATAAAGTGGTTTTTTCGAAAATTAATGAGATGAAGTTTTGCGATTATTATGGTTAGAGAAGACCAAATATGAAAGAGTGCTTATATTCGTGGAATGGTGGTATTTTTGAAACTGTGATGAATGAATGATCTGTCAAAGGATTGTGGAGCCTTGTTAACTTCATCCGACATTACACATGTGACTACATATTTTCTGTATATGTGATGTTACATGTGCGAGTGTTGGTGACGTGTTGCAGACCTTTTTGATTTTTAAACATCTGAAATTTCTAGGTTTAAAGATTTGGCATTTCTAAATTTCTAAAATTCGAAATTTGAGATTTCTGAATTTAAGGATCTGAAATTCATAAGATTGGAATTTTGAAATTTCTAAATCTAGAGATCTGAAATTTCTAAAATTGGAAGTTGGAGATTTCTAAATTTAAAGGTTTGAAATTCATAAGATTGGAATTTTAAAATTCCTAAATTTGCAAACTTGAACTTTCTAAATTTGAAAATTACTAAATTTTTAATCGTAACCTACTTGATACCCATTGCTGGTGACCCCATAACATTTGGTCTTGAATGTACTATTTCGAAGCGTATTAAATTATTCAAATAAAATCATGCAAACTCGTTCACGATGATATTTAAAGTCCCCTCACATCGGTTCGAATACTCCATGAGAGATTACTCTTCACACACATCGCGAACTAGTTCCAATTAAGTACAGATTTGTAAGCAACGCCTGGAACGATCTTCAATGAAAAGATCGCGAAACCATGTCGGAAGGTTTGTCTTAACTCTGAAGGATCTACTTTGATATTTAACGTGTTCCTAGCTGGCGACTTAATTAAAAGTTCCAGTCGTTCGATGAAATGTTTCCATTCGTATTGGTGGTCTTGTCGAAATATTCAGTTAGATCTCTGCATTCCAATTAAAATTCTCGTTAGCTTCGTTTCTATCTCTCTCACTCTCGACCTGCATATGATTTTATACGGGGTGTCGTACAAATTTATCGAATATATGTCCCAGAAAACGATATTCGTTTTGTTACATGTGTTAATAAATATTTTAAACTAACATTCTTTACTTTCAAACAGATCTATAAAAATTTCATCTATAGCATATTTATTCACATGTTAGTTTTAGCATATGTTTGTTCACTTATTAGCTCTAACATATTTTTGTTCACATGTTAGTTTTAACATATATTTATTCACATATCAGTTTTAGCATATGTTTCGTCACATATTAGTTTCACCATATATTTGTTCACATATTAGTTTCAGCATACGTTTATTCACATATGAGTTTTAGCATATGTTTATTCACGTATCAATTCATGTAACAACATCAATTACCATGGGGTTGTAACTCACACATCCAAAAACAATAACACATATGTGACAATACACATATCATTCGTACATTTAAAAACTCTTCGACATTTTTCGTTTTAAAAATGTGTCAATTTTTGGCTTCGAAAGTTAGTAACTCGCGTATATTCTGAATAAGTTCAATATTTATAGGTTGCTCTATTTATAAATTAAAAAATGCTCGATACCGACGACGGCGCACGAATCGGATGGGTTTTCGAAATCGATTTTCTCTAAAACGAGGTTTTCCGATTCGTGGAGGTCACACGGAGGTTTACATCGAGTTCGATTCGTCGCACCGTAAGAGAAAAAAAAAAAGGACGAATGACCTCCGTTTTTCAGTTCGAAATCTGGACCATCGTTGTGCGATCACTTCGGATTCGGAGCTTTTTGGTTAATCACGGTTTTTAGGCTAATTAAAGAGGCGCGGTAACGTCGGAACATTTGAAATCTCGCGGAGAAAACTTGTCTCTCGAATGAACTAATTTGTGAAAATGTTCACGTTTGTGGAATTGTCACGAGAGAATTGCTTTTCAAGAATTAGCTATGGATAATCATAATCGGTGAAAATCTTTAACCCAGTTCTTTTTTTAAATTTTGAGAGGTTGCAAGAAGATGGAGGTTTAGATCTGCAAAATGACTTATGTAAAATTATTGTGAAGTTGCAAGTTGCAATAATATTATCATATTATTTATTTTTGTATGTAGCAGCTCTATTTGTATTGAATATACAATCGTATTAAACATATAGTTATATTTGTATTAACACTGTGACCACCATGCAACCCATATGACTCATATGTGTGACACTCATATTTCTGTACACATCTAAAATCTATATTATTAAAAATTAGTCCACTTTCCTAACTGAAAATACTCATATTAATCACTTGGAACTATGGAAAGTGTAACAAAATATTATGAAAATATTTGATAAGAGTTGTTAAAAATGAACACATTACCTAATGTAGTGTTCAACTAATTATGGCAGTCAATGTGTAAAATATATGTATAGCTCTAATTGTATTAAACATACAGCTCTTTTTTTGTTAAATATAAAGGACGTTCGAATATTATAAACAATAGTTTCAGGATTGGGTCACAATTGACATAGCAGTTGCTGTTTGGTTAATGGGTTAATAGCTGGCGACATTACGTTAAATTTGCTATAAGTTATGCTGCTTAAATAACGATTCAGGTTTTGAAGGTTTTAAGTGATAAAATTAAGTCGTTATTACGCGTTGGCGTTCTGGTTTCAATGATTACGCAACAGAAAGAAATTCTCCATCGCCGCGAAGACGAAGCCTCGTTATCTGTCTATAAATCGTAGACGTTGCTCTTAATCCTGAAGCAGAAGCGTCGCTGTTATCTGGAAAATGTAAATACATTCTCTTTAACTAAACGATTAACTGAGATTATCCGATATTTGCGTTACCAAGGGAAGATTTCTGAATCCTTGTTCTTTCGTTTCAAATCGTACTTCACTGATTTTGAAAATAGTACAAGCATGATTTTTATAACCTTATTTTATGAAATTATAGACTCATGTACTCATGATATGAGTATCATGACTCATTTGACTTATGTACTCATTTTGTGAAACAATTTTTGTAGAAAATTGACGTGTAATTTTATCAAACAAAAGATATTTTTGTTATTTATATTTCATTGTTCTAGTATATGAAGTTGTATTTGTGAGAGACTAATTAAATTTAAGTTTTTATCGAAATATTTTTCTTACATTTTAAGATCCCTGATATAAAAGACTGAAGTACACTATAGTGTGGTATTTTCTACTATAAATATACCCAGTAAATTTGTGTACTTTGGAATGTACGAATTTTTGAACTTCCAAATTCCAAAATACCAAGTCTCTCAATTTTTAAATATGGAATAGAATATTCTGTGTTAAATATAGAAATTTATCGAATCGAACGAAGTTTCTAAATATGAAAATCTGCACGTTTAAAAATTTAGAAATTTGTTAAAATAGATATTTTGAAGTGAAATTTATAAATTAAAATACTTGAAAGTTTAAAAATTTGTAAATGTGATAAGATAGATATTTTGAAATTTTTGAAATTTAGAAATTAAAATGCTTGCAAGTTTAAAAATTTAGAAATGTGATAAGATATTTTGAAGTGTAATTTAGAAATTAAAATGCTTGCAAGTTTAAAAATTTAGAAATATGATAAGATATTTTGAAGTGTAATTTAGAAATTAAAATGCTTGATAGTTTAAAAATATAGAAAAATTTTGAAACCTTCAAATTTTACAAAATAAACATTAAAAGTTTCTATTCGCAAATTCTAATTGTATCAATCTTTAGTGGCAAATTGAAAATTTGATCTCTCAATTACCTCCATATTAACGGAGTTAACTTTGTAAAATCTTGGATGTATAGATACGATTATTTGCATCCAGTTAAATTTGAAAGGAGCGTGATAATAAAGCGTGTTCGATGCAGCTAACTTAGTGAACGATCAAACGAACTTCAATGAAATTTTCCTTTGATTTTTCGTTCGTGTACGGACACGTGAAACGTGTCCGAGATCGAGAGACGAACTCGAACTGCTTGCAAAAAAAAAAATGAACAAAGAAGAGGTTTCCGATAACACGAGCTTGCAATTGGACCATGTTCGTTACTTCCACGAAGTTGTTTGCCGTAACCCGATGACGAAAAAGGCCTAATCTAATTCTAATTTGGCTCGAATTCTCGCTCCCTTAATTAGAATTGTGAATCCCGATAACGAAGGGATTCGAGGAACGATTGGAACGCAGTACGTTCTTGTTAACGCCATTGCTAGCCGGTTTTATTACGCAAGAAGTTCTGCTGTTCTGTTAATTGAAATCAATTTTTATAACTGGTGGGACAAAATTAACCACTTCGTGCAACTATTTTTTTAACGATACGTTTTCTGAGATGTTATCAAATATCACTTTCAACTTTCGAAGAAAAGGAGTTTTCAAGCTTAAATATTAAATTAAGTCTTAATTAATGAATATTTACAGAAAAATGATTCGAGTATCGAACAGTAATTTTAGGTACTTATATTTGAAATTTTTTCGCTAAACTTTTTATGCAGAATGGTACATAAAATATCGCATTTCCTTCTTTGTTAAATTATCAACGAAGCTTTCAAACTTTAATTTATAATTTACTCGATTGACATATAAGCTTTTAATAAATTATGAGTTACAATAATCCATGATTTATTCCACAGATCAAATGTTTTCGTTGTTCTACATTCCCAATTTATGGAATAAAATTATTTCAATTTGCTTACTTTTGCTAATTTGTGTTTAAAATTGCATAAAAAGAAGTGTTTATTTTTGAAATGACATAAAAAGAAGCATGTTCAATTTTAAAATTACATAAATGTAAATAGCGAGAACAAAATCATTAGTACAAGTTAATGAAATGATTTTCGTGTTTAAAATTGTGCTATAAAATTTAATATATTGCGTTAAAATGTAACTAAATATTGGTTTCAAATTATAAGAACCACTATTATTTTTGTGTTAACTACTGAAGCGGCAAATTTCGTGAAACTTATATAACAATCATTAATGATAATAATAATTGTCCATAATTTGCACAAATGACCGTACAATAATAATAATTATTATAATTACTATTGACAATTCGTTGGTAAATGTTCAGTTTTATTACTTACGCTTTAAAAATTTTGAAACATTTTATTTTGAAAGTTGTATAATTTTTCAAACTGAGTTATGTGGCAGTTCTAATATTTAGGATTCGAAAATGGCGCCAAATTCGAAGGAAAATTAAATGAAATTCTTCACAAGCTACGTGTATAAAAATTGCTTTAAAAAACAATAGGGACAACAGAAAATATAGAAGTTCTGTTAAAAACAGTAGACTTGTAAAACTTTTACAAAAATCAATACCATTAACTGTGATAATATTTAAATGCTTCAAATTTGGCGCCAAATATGAAGGAAACAAATTAAATGACTTTCTACACAAGTTACATATATAAAAATTGCTTTAAAAAACAATAGAGACAACAGAAAATATAGAAGTTTTGTTAAAAACAATAAACTTGTAAAACTTTTACAAAAATCAATACCATCAACTGTGATAATAAATTCTTTAAATTTGGCGCGAGTTTCAAAAAGCTGACGTCCCCAATTAATTAAAAAACTAATACATACATTTATTTATAACATTCAGTGAAACTGCTGCTCCGAATCTATTATTTTACTCTACTTCTATTATTTTTCTTCTTTATTTAATTTCTTTTTCAATAAAATATTCGGACTAGTCAAGATACTCAGAACTCCGGTGTCGTTCCGAATTCGATTATCGGAACTTCCCGTCGAAATTGATTGCAAAAAAGGACATTAAAAAGCATAAAAAGGGTAGTTTAATTGTCGTCTTTTTAATTTTTGTGGCAACCGTTTTTGTCGCGAATTTCATCGCGGTCTTTGTTGGCGAAACAAATGGTTTACGCTCGTACGTTTTCTAGCAAATGAAATTACCAAATCGCTTTTTACAATGTACAGCGTCCCGGGAGAAAAGATTGTTGGCTAGCTGAACATTAAGCGAAAATGAAAAAAAAAAGGGAAAAAAGCGCGTAGCAAGGAAAAATGAACGTTCGTCATTGTTCCGTAGTTGAATAGGTAGTTAGAAACGCGCGGTAGGAAAGATTGTGGTTGGCAGGAATCCGATGTAATTATTGCAACCTTAACCACGTGTTTTGCCATCTAGGATGATGGTGTTTCCCATTATGGCGGGGACCCCTTGTTGAAGGAGAAAGACTACGGCTAACGTTCACGTATATGGAGGAATAAATTGAAACTGTGCCCTGTCATGGTTATGATATGATAATTGCGATGGAATTATTGAAAGATCTTGCGACCACTTGGTTAAATAATGAAACTCCTTTCAGATCAATTTTTTAACGTTGTTCTTACAAGAATATTTAGAATCAAGATTCGCAAGTTTATTTTGGAGAGAGCAATTTGTTGAGGTGCTCTTTTTGAAATTTGTGCTGATTTTTATCGAGACGTATCAATTTAATTAATCTTCAGTTTTTATTTTAATCTTATTGTTACTTTTGAATTATGTGTAAATTGTACGCTGGTAGTTCAGTGTTAACATATTATAAATATAGACATCAACGATTTAATTATAAATATAGAAATAATTTAATAACGCTGTATAAGGCTGATGATTTAAGGAGGAATTATACATTTAATTCTTGAAATTGAAAATGTGTAAATTTCAAAACATCTGAACCTGAAAATTTGCGAATGAACCTGTATTTTTTGAAAACAAAATATAGTCAAACCTTGAAAAATTGCTATTAAAAGAATTCTACCTGCAATGTTGTATTTGTTGCATTTTCAACTAATTGTTAAAAGTAAGAAGTTCTTGCAAACTAATTTTCCAATATTTTTATAAATTTCAAATTTTTACTGGTAAAATAAGTAACGAAATAACTCCTTATTCGAATAAAGATTTTTTATAATAAATTCTCCAAATTCGGAACAGTCTAAAATAAGAGACAATAAATTCTCCAAATTAGAAAAGTTTGAATTTTCAAATAAAATATAAAGTATTTTAGATCATCATTTCATTACAAATGTGATACGAAGATTCGAACACTGATTCAGATTGATGAATTGACCAGAGTTTTTAACTGCTTCAACTGTTTGAATTATTTTATAACTGGAAATAATTCCAGCATTCTTCGAGTATTACGAATAATTGTTTGAACGTAGCGAGCGAAAAATTCATAGAATTTGTTTAGGAAATTAATGAAGCTGATAAAGGCACTCGTACGAATATATTCAAAGAATGCAAACACGATCGAACGAGGCATTCCTTGAATCAATTATAATAATTACTTTCCTTGTAATCATCGAAGATCGTCGCGTGCATGAGCACTTTTAACACTTCGATGCTTACTGATTTAGTTAAATATGTGATTCTTATAACTTCATATCAATTTTACATCTTCGAGACGAGGATAATACAAATAACTGGAATTACTTAACTATTGAAACTGGAAGCATACATGTTGCATTACATGCATTACATGTTGTTTTACTTGTAATTTCTGGTAATTACAAATATGTCGATCTGGTAATTGTGTTAAATGTAATTAGAAATATTCTCCAAGTCACCAACTTTCAATAATTAATTTTTAAACTCGTTACTTTCCAATTTTTCTAATTAATTTTTTAACTTGCAATTTTCAAATCTGGAACCGTATTTTCATATGAACTTTCATATTCTAAATTTTCAAATCTTCAAATTTAAGAATCGTCAAATTTAAAAAATTAGAAGTTTCTCAAATTTTTTACCTTTGTGCACTTGTTCTGTTACTTTTCTTACTAACTTTTTTATAAAACACACTGCGAAGTAGTTTCCAATTCACGAATACAAGTACAGTAAAGGAAATAAACCTGTATAATATGTACTTTGAAATGAAAAATGAACGACAAAACATAAATTACTACACGCATTAATTCTCCATCCCGATGAAAACCAATGCAGATTTCAAGAAAAGCACTTTAACAAATTGTGTAACTAATAAGAAACCTATGGAGCGATCATTTAACCGGTTTAGTTCAGTGCTAAACCACACTCGCACACTCGTAACAACATTCGTATATTAAATATTACATTAGTTATTAAATCGACTGTTAATTACATCAACTGTGCCGAAACACAGTTTGCGTTCGCATAATCTTGATTCGATGAACAATTCAGGAATGTCTGCAACTTTTTGTTCGAATTAATGTTTATGTTCACGTTACTATGTAATCAGATAGATTAACGAGGAGAAACAATGAAAGGATTTGCATAACTCCCGTGTTGTTTTCGAGTGGCTCATTAGTGTTGCGGGCACTATAATGCTTATGAAGCGGCGTTAGTAACAAGGAGCCATTATTACCGATTGTTGCAAAGTTTCAATTAACAAAAAATACTCTTATCGGTGCATCGTCATTGATTCGCGAGCATTAACCCTTGAAAGATGAATACTTTATTAAGCCTCGAATGCAAGGTCACTTCGACTTCAACGTATAATCATGTACAAACTGGAAAATAGTTTTTTATGCTGCCGTTTAACGTTGCATCAACTGATGGGTTACTAGAGGCTTCCTATGACTTTTGTTAGAATATTTGGTTATACAGTTTGGTTTCTTTTAAGTACTCAGATCGTGTTCTTTTCCATTTTCTAAATTGTCCTTGATGGTTTCAGTTCACTTTTATCGAAGTACCACGTGTTGGAAATATTCTTAACGCTAGAACTAAGGTGATGGTACCAGTTAAGAGGAATCATGTGAACAAAGTTTGGAAGCTAGAAAATTAGAAAACTCAGTTATAAAGAAAGGAGATCCAAATTAGTTTAGAAATTCGATTTGGAAATTTGGGAAGTATAAAAATATCAAAATTGAAAGTATGAAATGTAAAAATTCTGAAATTTACATATGTGAGTTTTATCGGATGGTAGCCAAGTCAAGCTAAATGAAGAAATTTGACAATTTCTAATTCTGAATATCTTTAAATTGAGAAATTGAGTATCTGTCTTCTCGTCATCACAACTGTCAGTCACTAGATTAGTAGATTAGTGATACTTATTAATAGTCACTGCAGATGTGTAATATTTACTAATTGTCCCCAGATTGGATCCACAATATACTCTTTCTTTTTTCTCGTGCAGCTTCCTCGTTTCTTTCTTCTTCTTCAGCGTCCTGTTTACCCTCCTTTTTCTTTTATATCGCGAAAAAAGCCTTCTTGCTCCCCCGAGGTCTGCTCTTGTTGCTGCTTTTGTGGCAGGGGGTGGAAACACGCGCCCCTCTTCGAACGCGCGAGTTTCTCCGGTATCGATCCACTGTCGTAGCTGGTGTTCGTCAAACGCGTATCCGTTGCTGTCGATTTTCTCGAGACAATAGTCTCCGACTCTTTCGGGGCCGAAAGGATTACTTGCTTGCTTTGTTCCCTCGAACAGCCAGATTTTTCGACCAACCAGCTGTTTCGTTTCTTCTCCCGTACACCGCACTAAAATCGCCTAACACGGGGACCTATTTCTCCACAAAATTATAACTCTCGATTACTGTTCGTACAATTTTAACAATTATAATTCGCAATTTAATTATTCTCAACTTCTCTTGCATACTTAAGGAGAAATTCTTTGCTAATTACTTTCTACAAAAATACAAATAGTTGATACGCTGATCCACAGTGAAAACTGATGTTTGTGGTCAGACACTGTAACAGATTATTAAGAGTAGTTCATCTTTCAGTTTTACTTTTTAATCTATTAATGTGTATCACTGTCAACATTAAGATCCCTCCAATTTTCCTTTCATTCGTTTTTCTTGTAAATAATTAATTTAACTGAATTTGTATCACCGGTCACATATGTCACATATGATACAAAAATAAAAGTACTCAATCCATCAGTTTCATTTATTAATCTGTTAATGTGTATCACTGTCAGCATTAAGAGTCCTCAAATTTTCCTTTCATTCGTTTTTCTTGTAAATAATTAATTTAACCGAATTTGTATCACCGGTCACATATGTCACATATGATACAAAAATAAAAGTACTCAATCCATCAGTTTCATTTATTAATCTGTTAATGTGTATCACTGTCAGCATTAAGAGTCCTCAAATTTTCCTTTCATTCGTTTTTCTTGTAAATAATTAATTTAACCGAATTTGTATCACCGGTCACATATGTCACATATGATACAAAAATAAAAGTATTTAACCCATCAGTTTCATTTATTAATCTGTTAATGTGTATCACTGTCAACATTAAGATCCCTCCAATTTTCCTTTCATTCGTTTTTCTTGTAAATAATTAATTTAACTGAATTTTCACCACTGATTACATATGTCACATATGACACAAAACTAAAAGTACTTAATCTTTCAGTTTCATTTTTTAATCTGTTAATGTGTCACATGATATTCTCATTACTACATATATTTATTCATTGAATTTGCATATAATTAAAGCAATCCAAAGATACACATGCATATACATACAATTATACATATTACATACATGTATTTAAATACTCGCACGTTTACGCATATTCAAATTATAATTAAGAGCACTTGTTTGGATAGACTTCTTCTAAACTTGATGTATTTGCAAATAATTTTCTACGTGCACTGAAAAGAGGAAAAATTATACGGTTACGGTGAGATAACGAGAAATTTTCAGGATGATCGTTTCAAACAATACGAGTGTATCGAAGAGGAAGAAAAGTCGCATTTGTCGTTCGGATGATCGATACTCGTGTCGATTACGGAAGATCAAAGAAACTTTGACCGCGAGCGTGCAAGCCGCATTGCAACTTGCATTCATAATTATTCCGTAACCGTTGCGAATAACGTTCGTTCGTCGAGCCGAGCTCCGGCAACTTCCAATTGCCGCTTTTACCTCGTAGTTATGCTCGTTAATGGGTGCAACAACCACTTTCATACGTCTTCTCTCGTTCCTTTCCTTTTTATCTTGTTTTCAGTTCCGATTGACGCAACGAAAGTGGATCGCGAATTCGCGTACGATTGCGTAATTCGCTCGTGTTACGCGTTTCCAATAGAATTCGCGACTACCGTTTTTCCTTTCGTTTGTTTTCCATCTGAAACAGAAGTCAAGTTTCGAAACTGTTTGCATATCTAAGGACACCTCGTGTCTTCTCTCGTGAATGCTTTCAGGTTATCTGTGGACGTGCGCGAGATATTTTAACGCGTCCAACGTGATGTCACGTTTAACGTAGTCCTGAACGATTTTCGATGAAAACTGGGAGGAAAATCATGCGATAAACTTGGAATTTTGGATATCTGACATTTTTAATGGACTTTGGAACTTTTATGTTTTGGCAATTTGGAATTTTGGAAATTTTGGAAATTTTGGAAATTCTGAAATTTTGGAAATTTTTGAAATTCTGGAAATTTTAGAAATTTCGGTTTTTGGAACTTTTATATTTGGGACTGAAATTTTAGAATATTGGGACTTGAAAGTTTTTAATTCTGGTATTTTTGACATTTTTGTACTGTATGAAATTTTGGAATTTTTCAACTATGCGGAACTTTTGGAATTTAGAATTTTGGAGCTTCGAAATTTCAGAATTTTGGAATTACGCAATATTGGGACCTTGGAGTATTAGTATTTTGGAGTGATTAATAGTTTGGATGTTTGGAACTTTGGTACATGAGGATGTTGAAATTTTGTAATATAAAACACTGACAATTTGGAATTTTAGAACTTCTGAGTTTTCGTACATTGGAACTTTCGGTACATCGAAATTAAAAATTTTTCTATTTTGCAACATTTGAAACTTTGGGATAAGAGCTTATCGAAACTTTTTAATTTTCGGACATTGGGACTATAGAATTTTGTAATTCTTAGACATCATGGAATTTTTAATCAAGACACTGGATTCTTAAATTTTAAAACTAGGAAATTTGAAATTCTGCAACATGGAAGTTTGGGACATTGGAATTTTAGAAGTTCAGGATTAAATTTTTAAGTTTAGAAACTGGGCTACGTAATTCTTAATTTTCTAATTTTCGATTCAATAATTATGGAGAATTACGGCTAAATTTAATTGTAAAATAAATAAATTGCAAACACAGTCGTGATATAGTGCAATTATTTTTACTCTATTTTTTACGTGTAGAAGTCTCGTGCATGTTACATAAATAAATAATTCGTCCTAGTAAAAAGTCGAATAACTTCCTGGTACACAAAGATTCAAGGTTTTGATCGCTTCCTGGCATGCATTGCTTTTTAAATCCCGTTACGAAGAAGACATTATAGCTACAGTGCGTAAGAATGCAGGATTACTTTCTCTTGTGGACCCATTTTGGACCAATGAAAGAAACCAGCTTGAAGTTACGAACGTGTTCTTCTTCGATGCGAGATCGAACGTGGATGTTTCTCGTAAAATTGACGAACGAGAGAAACTAACATCTTCGTTGTGTCTCTAAAATAATTATAAAGCAATAATAGTAAAACATTCATTACATTTTTTTCTTAAAACACCTTTTTGAAATCCTAGTAACATTTTCAATACCGAAACCTGTCTGAATTTTCAATAATTTATTGTAGTTCTTAACAAGGTTCTAAATAATTCCTCTTTAAATAAAAAAGAATTAAATTGTTCTCTACAAATAATTATTTGAACTGAATTTATTTTTAGTGCTGCCTGTCATCGTCTTAATAAATCATAAATCTTGAATAAACCCCTATTTTGTAACATGACAAACCTTATTTATTACTAACAACATAATATATTCCGTATTTCAAAAAGTGTCAGCAAACGGTTTCCTCAACAAACAAATTTTGAACGAATTATTTGCAAGTTGCTTGAAGCATCTCTCTTAACTCTTCAGGTTTAGGGTTAAAAATTGTCCTACTTCTGCTAAGAAGCATAAGCTATTATGCAGGATGGTACTGTAATTGTCATTTTAAAATTGAATTATTGAAATGAACATTTGTTTCAAATTCAAAATTAATCGCGGTTAATTATAGTTAACCACAGACAACTACATCAGGGATTCTTAAACTTGCATAGTCCGAGGACCCCCTTAAAAATTTGTTGTAGAATAATTACACTTGTACTAATTATTGTTTGGTTATATTACTAACTGATAAAGTAACAACAAAAAAAGTGCTGACCATGTAAGATTATTGAACAAGTCATTCAAATAAAAGCAAAAGTTGAGGGATGTGTTAAAATCCGCAGGGGTCCACGGTTTAAGAACGTACGTGTTAGAGGCTTACAGTTAACCGCGATTAACTGATTAAAGGATTATAGTTGGATGTCGAACGTCGATCAGATTTTTCAGCAACGTCATCGCCGTGTGAACGAACGACATGGTCGGTTGTTCGATCGCAAACAGTGTGTCGTCTTTAGGAGTGATCAGCACTCGCGGTGGATGCTTCCACCTACACAAATATTGATACAGACGAGTGCGTGCTCGTGTCCCGACGCCTCGTTAAGTCATCTAACAATTACCGTGGTAGTCGAGTTAAGTGCTCCCCACGCGAATATCCTTGCTATATCCCTTCGTTTATTCATCGCCCTCGTCCTTCCGATTCAACTCGCATTTCAGATCTTCATCTCGGCTAATTATTTCCTTCTACCTTCGCATTCAATCAGTCTTCGTTGGCTAATCATTAATCAAATTACACTTATCGTCTAGTCAATCATTTTTTGCTTCGATATTCGTTATGTTAATTACTCAACTATCAGGCCACAGGTGTTGCTCTAATATGCAGAGTAACTTAGATGGTGAAAGTGTTTGATTTACATTGAATGCACAGGAGCGACTTTTCACGTCAAATACCTAAATTTCATCGCAGATCTTGAAATGGACTTCAGATCCCAAGGTCCTGACGTATCTGTAACATGTGACGAATTCGTAGATTGTCACATTTGCAGATTTCTATATATACGCATGTCGTGAAGTTCCTAGACTGCCGAATTTCTTTACAAATCCTCAAGATCTGTATTCGTAAATATCTCAATCGTAACGACGTCAGACACCAAGGTCCCAAATTTCTAGCTCCCCAAGTCCCTAAGTCTTCAAATACCTATGTACCCACATTTGTACATTTCCAAATAGTTACCTTCATATTCCTAGACTGCCAAATTCCTAAATTTCCACTTCTGTAAATTCCGAGAACCTAAAGTGCTCAGGTCCAATGATCTTCAAATTCCAAGATCTCCAGATCTCAAGGTGTCCAAATCTCAATATTCTCAAAGCCCAAGATCTCAAAACCCTAAGATGATCGAATCCTAAGGTGACCAAATGCCAAGATCTTCAAATTTTAAGGTAGCCTTTCTAACTTCCCAAACTTCTAGGTTCCTAAATTTCTAGGTCTCCCAATTTCTAGCTCCTCCAATTTCTAGATCCCCCAAATTCTAACTCCCCCAACTTCTAGGTCACCAAATTTCTAGCTCTCCCAATTTCTAACTCCCTAAATTTCTAGGTCCCCAAATTTCTACCTCTCCCAATTTCTACATTCCCCAATTTCTACCTCCCCCAATTTCTAACTCCCCCAAATTCTAACTCCCAAAATTCGTAACTCCCCAATTTCTAGCTTCCTCAATTTCTACCTCCCCCAATTTCTAACTCCCCCAATTTCTAGCTCCCCAAATGTCCCCAAATTTCCAACTCGCCAAGCACCTATCCTAGACTGTTGAGTCCCCAAATTTCCACATTCGGACATCCTCAAACGCCAAGTTCTTCGAATCCCAAAGTCCCTAAATCCTAAGGTCCTCAAATCCTAAGGTCCCCAAATCCCAATGTCCCCAAATCCTAAGGTCCCCAAATCGCAATGTCCCCAAATCCGAAGGTGGCCAGTAACTACAGGTCGAAATTCAGTGAAGCGACGGTTCGCGTCGTCGTCCTCGTTGAAATCGTCGGTTCTGGTGTGAACGTGCAACCCCCAGGAGGTTACGAAACATGTGACACGTGCGCATTTCGCGCTTTCTTTCCAGGCACAGAAAACGAGACGTACGATCGATCCACTCGGATCTTGATGTTCATTACGTAACGCATCCCTGCCCTACAAGTACGCCGTTGGTGTTCGCTGTACGTCTAAACCACTCCCTCGTGTGACCACCCTGTGGTACACCACCCACCTCTCCGATCGGTGTGACGCAAAGACGCATAGTTACGTCATCATGGCAACAGAGCGTCGCGACGTCGTGTTCGTCGACATGGTAACGTCGTTTCACCCCTTCCAGCATCGCGTTTACGTCGGGTTTGCCATTAGCATCTCGTCGGATATTAAATCTTTGCGGTACATTTACTATGTACAGACGACGGCAAATTTTTTAGGAAAAGTGTAGCGACCAACGGGGGAATAGTCCCTCTATTAGGTCATTTCTACTGAAACCTTGGGATCTGGGGAGTTTGGGATTTGGAGATGGAGGGATTTGTGAATCTAGGACTTTTGGGGATTTGGAAATTTGGTGGTGGAGGTATGTGAGAAGGTAGGATTTTGGGGACTTTGACATTTGGAGATGGAAGGATATGGGAATTTAGGAATTTGGGGTTATGGGTATTTGGGTATCTAGAAATTTGGGGATTGAGGAATTTGGGGACGAACGTATTTGGGTACGTAAGTATTTGGGGACGTAGGTATTTTGGGACGTAGAAATTTTGGGATTGAAGAATTTAGGGACGTAGGTATTTGGGGATCTAGAAATTTGGGGATGTAGATATTGGGGGATCTAGAGATTTGGAGTTTGAGGAACTTCGGGACGTAGGTATTTGGGTACGTAGGTATTTGGGGACGTTGGTATATGGGAACCTAGGAATTTAGGGATTGAAGAATTTAGGGACGTAGGTATTTGGGGACGAACGTATTTGGGTACGTAGGTATTTGGGGACGTAGGTATTTTGGGACCTAGGAATTTAGGGATTGAAGAATTTAGGGACGTAGGAATTTGAGGACCTAGAAATTTGGGGATTGAGGAATTTGGGAACGCAGATATTGAGGAATCTAGCCATTTGGGGACGTAGATATTTACGAATATAGGAATTTGGAGACGTATTTGGGAATCTACCAATTTCGACTCATAGGTGTTCAGATATACAGAGATTTAGGGTCATAGGTGTTTAGAGGTTTAGGAATTTGCGGATGTAGCTTTTTGGGGATCTAGGACTTTGAGGACGTTGATATTTGGGAATTCAGGAATTTAGTGACATGTGTATTTGGGCATTCAGGGATTTTGGGACATATAGGTATTTGGGGATATAGATATTTAGGAATCTACTAATGTGAGTACGTAGATATTAAGAAATTTAGAAATTTTGAGACTTAGAAACTTTAGGATTTGGAAATTTTGTGATTTGAGGACATTGAGATTTGCAACTAGACAAACATGAAAACTTAGTAATTCGGAAATCTATTTGAGGACGTCGGATTTTTGGGAACACTGAAATTTTCAAGTAAAGGAATATGAAAGTCTAGGAATTTGAGACCCAGAAATTTGAAGACTCAGAAGTTTAGAAATCTAAGATATTCATTGACAACAATACTTTTTGCGTTCCAATATTTTTATACATTTCATTTCGTGCTTCCATTAAATTTTTGCGACGAACATCACGCACTGAATAGATTACCCACGCACAGGTTAAGTACCGAAAGCGTTAAGGATTATAACTCGAAATCTCTGCTCTTTTTCCGTCGTTTCTGCTCCCCTGTTCGTCGTTCCTACGCTGCTTGAGCTTGCAGAACGAAGTTTAGAGAAGGCCTGGAACCTTGAGACTTTCGTAGGTTGGGGTTGTTTTGGGGAAACAACCTTCGAACGAGCAACCGTTTCTCGAGTGTTGTTTCTGGATTACTACAGCCGACGTGGTTGAACTTGAAACTCCTGTCTCTGCTTGGCTATAAATCGTGCGGCGATAGGATAAGAATTTGTAAAAGTTACTTGTTAACGTTTTCACGGTCCGGAGATTTTATCGGATCGTCAAACTGAAAGTTGCAAGGTTCAGGTTGTTGCGATAATCAAGTTCGAAAGTTGCTACCGTAAAAAACACGACGAATAACATGTTTGTCGTATTATAAATAAAATTTTAGTTACAAATTTTTATATGGTAGAATACTTAACTTTTAGAGTACTTAATATTGATACGAAATAAGCAAAACGCTTCTGCAGTTTGAAAAATGTGAAAAGATAAATATTTTAAAAAAATTTGAAACAGTTTAGAGTTATAATTGAAGGTGATTATTCATATTTCTGCTTTTTCCTTGCAGCGTGAATATTATGATTCTTGTTGCAAATATCTTGGTGTGATTAATATTTTTTGATAAATATTTCAAAATATTTTAATATTTTATATTAAAGTTTGTAAAATTATGTTAGTACTTACGTATTGTTGTAATTTTATATTCAGTTAAATTTCGTAAAAATTTGACAATAAAGTAATTATTGTTAAACTCACCCGACTGATTTCAATTGTTATTATCTCACCATTGTGTCGGTATAAATTACACAAAATTGGAATATCTACATTTTACTTTGTCGATCATAATTTAATTACGTAATGAATCCAGATTTGTCACATTCGAAGAACAGCGACATTTTTAATCACCCTATTCAGGATTAAACGATTTAATCATAACCGATAATTAAATACTTCTTAATTGATTATTGAAATTTACTTGATAATTAAATGATTTTTCGAACGAAAATTACATTTCAGCTTTTAATCGAAGCTTGTCAAATTAAAAGCTGTATGTTGATTTTAATTATGGACTTCTAGGGCTGACGATTAACTTCCACTCGTTACACGAAACTCTTTTTATTGCGGACTGAAAACTTAGTGTTTAATTTAATCAATTTAATCGAACGTTGGAAACTGTTTTCTAATTCAATTTAATTCGACATAAAAACCATTTTTAATTCAATCCCGTTTAATCAAATTTTTTTATTGAATTCTGTTTAATCCGACATTAACCATTTTTTAATTAAAGCTCGTTTTAATAATAGTTAATTTTAATCTTATAATTTCTTCAAACTGATAATCAGTACTTTGTTTCTATTTAGATATTGTATTATTGTGGTATTTCTTATTAAAAGTTAAATACTAATTTCTTAATTATAACTTGGATTTTAGTTACCGAGTAATTAGTCATATTGTAATTGTTAACACTAGAACTACCAGTGTTGCACATTTACTTCTAAGTTGAAAATAAAGTGAAAAAACAAATAAGTGACACATCAACCAACATGTACAACTATTCTTTGTCTCAACAACATATGACAGACATTTCGACAAAGCACGAAAAAAAATGTTGTGATATAAAATATGAAACCAGTCATTTTAACTGGTAGTTCTATTGTTAATTACAAGGTAGAAAATGATGGAAATTAATGTATTAAATGGTAATCAGTCAATCCAATTAATTACCTTAATTAATTATTCGAAACAGTGATTCGAATTCATCGTCATAATAATAAAATAAGAAATGATAGAGAGATTTGTTCTAAAATTCAATTTCCATTTTAATAACATCAGCTCGAAATTAAAACTGAATTCACACTTCCAATTAAAAAGTCATTTAATTAACTGTAATTAAAATATAATGCTCAGTCCACGATAATTAAACGTTAAAATATCATTAGAGCTGCATTAAAGACTTAATTATGCGTAAGCCTGGTAGAAGTTCAATGTAAACCGAGAAGTTCGCTTCGAAATTAATCTAAAATTTGAATAACCAAGAGATTCAATACGTAGACAGGAATATATTAT
This sequence comes from Megachile lagopoda, assembly GCA_036983795.1. Classification (NCBI taxonomy): domain Eukaryota; kingdom Metazoa; phylum Arthropoda; class Insecta; order Hymenoptera; family Megachilidae; genus Megachile; species Megachile lagopoda. The sequence goes on from CM072800.1 coordinate 12,497,972, forward strand.
TATAGTACCGTAATAACGCATTAATATACAATAACGAGGGAATAGAGACAAGAACATTTATAATTGACGTGTCACGATTGATTTGTGTCGTTCGATCAGTATTGTGTCAGGTCGTTCAAGTTTATGTTTTAAAGGCGGTAATCGATTATGCGAGGACAAGAGATTCGAAATGGGTAGTTGCGAACCTGTTTTCAGAAAAAGGAAATAAGAGTTCGCTAGCATTTTTCCTTTCCCATAAAATGTCTTTCGTGATATTATACTCTGTACGTTCTAAAATCTGGTTTAAATTTAATTAAAATTTTTCTCGTGACCATGAACTCCACAATTTATTTCCTCGATTTTTCCGTTCAATAATTAATATTATTTCTGTCTGTCGCGGTCTCGGCAATTACATTTTTCAGAATGCCCATTGACGAAGATGGCGGTGTATGTAACTCTAATTATTGCCAACTTTGGGACGCGATGATTTATGCGTTAAGCGTACGGGAATTTTTGTTTACGGAGAACCGGAAATCGTTAAAAAGAAGTAGAGAAACATCGTTGATGGCAGAGTTGTACAGCTGTCTCCACGGGTCCACAAAATCTGCTTACTTTTACACGTTGAAATGTGGGATACTGGTTCGTTTGTGATCGAAAAAACGCGGAAGACCGGTTTCTTCGGTCTAACTATACTTCTAACAGAACGATGACTCATACACCGAACGCATAGTCTCTCTATAATCACGTTACAAAGGAAGAGTAAAAAGAATACAGCTTCAATTATGTATATTCGATGTACAGTCCCGATCGAATTAGGACCACGTACGAAAATTTCACTTTTATAGCTATAACATGTCATACATGGAAAATTACATATGGAAAATTAGGTCGTTATGTTTAGGTCATATCTTGGACCATGCACAATTACTAAATACGCTGATAATTTGTGCAGTTTTAATTTTGAAAATACTGAAAATAGTGGTCCTAATTCGATGGCCAGTAATGTATGTCACATGTGACACTACCTAGTTAATAAATATTTGTTGCCTTATTTAGTTAACAGTAAAACTAATGGGATCAAATGTTTTATAAGCTTCACGTTTTAAAATTTGTTAACATTTGAGATTAAAATTTGTTAACCTTGAAATATGTGATGATTTTCATCAAGTAGAATTAATGTGTATATTAACCCCTTAACCACGTGTCACACATGTGACGCACACTACAGTTGGAATGTGATAAGTCTCGTATTTTCACTGCAATTTTGTGTTCAACTCTAATTACAGTGTATCATCAAGGATTGCTGAAGGCAAAACGTGCCTAACATCCTTTAGTTGTCTTAACGTTGTAGCAATAATTAGGTAGTTGTGAATGACTGCCTAGAAAATTATAGGTTAAGGGGTTAATTTGTGTCTTACCGTTTGTTTCTTCAATTTTCATCTTCATTTTTAATTTTAAAATTTTATGTGTACTTAAAAAATGAAGATGAAAATTGAATAAACAAACGATAAGACACAAATTAACCCCTTAACCCATAATTTTTAATTTTAAAGTTTTATGTGTACTTAAAAACTGAAGATGAAAATTGAATAAACAAAAGATAAGACACAAATTAACCCCTTAACCTATAATTTTTAATTTGGAAGTTTTATGTGTACTTAAAAATTGAAGATGAAAATTGAATAAACAAAAGATAAGACACAAATTAACCCCTTAACCCATAATTTTTAATTTTACAGTTTTATGTGTACTTGAAAAATGAAGATGAAAATTGAATAAACAAAAGATAAGACACAAATTAACCCCTTAACCTATAATTTTTAATTTGGAAGTTTTATGTGTACTTGAAAAATGAAGATGAAAATTGAATAAACAGACGATAAGACACACATGAACCGTTAACGTATAATTTTCTAGGCAGTCATTCACAACTACCTAATTATTGCTACAAGTAATTATTGGTTAAATTGCTTAAACTTAATTCTATTATATGATACCTCAAAAAAGATAATAATAATTACAAGTCACATAAACGTTCTAAATACCTTTCGTACAAAGTTGAAGTAAGTCCGTATTTGAGCGGTAGAATCTGGTAACAAGTGTTCGGTGCTGAATGGTATCGCACGTGTTTGTGAGCGAAAGGGTTAAATAGCGAGGAGTCTGTTCAATTTTGAAAGTGAATCCAGTCGGTGAGTGAAAGCAGCCAATGTGTCCCAGTCGGTGAACGTGACACGGTGGCCAAATTCAGGTCTAAGCTTGGAAGTATTTCAGGGACACGTGGCTCACGCAAACTTCGGGGAGCTTCGAGTTTCGAAAACCATCCTTCCCTTTTCTATGGCCCTTTTATAGATTCAGCTCGCGCCCCGCCCTTCGTATCGAAAAGCTCCGGCGATCAAAATCGGTCCACGATTATGTAATCAGCACACAGCCGACCGAAATCATGGCCGCGAACGAAATAGAAATAGGAAAACGATACAGATTCATAGGCTGTTATGAGATTCTCGTATTGCACGCTATTCGAACCTGCGGTCGAGGAACAGTACCGACCGGCTATTTATTCGATTCGATTAAATACGCTATTTATTCGATTAAATAAGCTACTTGATTCGATTAAACGAGCTGCCTATTTAATTCGATTAAACAAGAATTTTCTTTCAATTTCATTAATCGTTCGAATATTTAATTAAATGTTCGAACGAGGTAGGTTAATTATGAAACCTCTTCAAATTATTGATCAAAATATAAATAACCATGGACAATAGAATTTGAGTTTCTCTAACTCGTTCATTTCACTTTCGCTATCTGTGAAAAGGAAGACACCTTGAAATAATTTTCGATCTCTATGGCCGAGCAAAGAAATTTCACTTCCTATCGATCGGGTGTTCGATTAAAACCGAGTACGCTTTAATTCTCTCTCTGACCTCCGATTGCTTCAACCTGGGTGAAAGTATGCTAATAAGCTTGCCATAATTTTACGGTTGAAATTGATAGTCCTGGCCGATGACTGATAATTATTGTTAGCCGTTGTCCGTGGATGATCAGACATGTTCCTTCGCGAAACCGTTGCCTCGGGAAAAGAGAAAACCACACGATGAAAAAGTGTTTTAAGTAACACATTTGCTAGGTTAGCAATTATACGTGCGTATTCAATTGCAACACGTCACACTTTACACTGTTTTATCTGGGTAAACTTTCGAGATGTAGAAAAATTCTTAATGGAATAATTCAGTTTAAGGGAAAAATGCGTCGAAAGCAAGTTCGTTAAGTGTTGACATGCATCTAGTGTGGATTAGCTTTCCAAAAATTTAGTTTATAACTAAATATAATGTAGTTAACAATTTTAATGTTAACATATTAACGTACACTTGTAATAATATGCACTTGTGCACCCTGATTCATTAATTCTGATTAAAATTATAATATAGATTCCAAAGTACAGAAAGAATTAATTAATAAAATTATTTAACACGTATGGACTTAAGTAATTTTAATCGAAATTAATTGAAAAAGAATATTGAATATCTTAATAGAGAATACTTCAACTTCTGAACGTTTTAATTACTCGAAAGAATTCGTCATAAAATTTGTAATTAATACATTCGTAAAAGCAGTCGAAATTATGTAACTAGAATCACGATATCGTTTGACAGTAATCATGCAATCAGTTGAAACATAATTTCTCTTATTTTAATAATATATTAATTAGCTCGTCAGTCGCGGATAATGCGGAAATAACGAGAGATCAGTGCATTTAGAGAAACAATCCCGTATTATGAAATAGAGAGCGAATATGACGAACAATATTTTGCAAACTAAATAGCTGCTCGATAAATTGCAAGTTATGTAAGCCACGTTTGTCAAAGGGTGGAGGGAGTTGTCTCATAAGCTCGTAAATGTCAACTAATTAACACGATTTCCTTAATTCTACGTTTGTTGTGTAACAGTTAGGGAGAATGCGCTCGATAATTCACTGCTCTCGGAGCTCCGAAGGTGTCGACGCGTGTTAGCGTCACACATTGTTTCTTTACATCATTGTTCTTTTGTTTACATTAATGTTTTTACTAAGGTTCTTCCTTTCGAATGATTCGAATCGTGAAAAATTGAAAATTGTTGAAAAATTGAGTATGCTTTGTTGAAAAATTTAATGTGCCTTTGTTTCAAAGTGTAATATTGAAGTGATCAGATGCTTTTATTGCTAATGTATATTATAACATATTTATGATGCATGATGTGTATACTATAATTTATTTCTAATGTAAAATATATGTATTATTTATAACTTCTAATGCATAATACGTATATTATTAATTACTTCTAATATACATATACTACAATTTAGTTCTAATGCATTATTATACATTATATTAACATATGAAGTATTATAAATACACGTATACATCATATAAGGTATATTTTTAATCTCTTGATATAAAAAAAATAAACAGCTAGTCTACATAGTAATTTACTATACCAAAAAGTAAAAAATTGATGATTTTCAACTAGCAATTTCCCTTGAAATAATTCAAAAATGTTATTGAGCGATCAGGTGTTAATCGAACGTTAAATTGTTGAACAGTTTGGTTAACGACATCGTGTTGCAGTAACTTTCAGGTTCGATAGGTTCGTAAGTGTCAATCGGTTGCTGCGATTAAAAATCTTGTCACTTATGGGATGAAATTGTAGCAGAGTGACGATAATCGCTGCAAATATGCAGATTGGAAAATAAAGTAGAAACGTTTCGAACGGGGATCGTTTATGAAGACAGTTGTGCCATTAAAAAATTGAAGATCTTGTGCGGGGATAATTATGCAAAACTGGTAGGATCGTTGGAAGAATAAAAGATGATCCGAGATAAGATCTCTGATAGTCGATAAAAGTGAGAAACAAGCAAGATAATCGAAATATTCAGTGAAAGAATCTCGCGATTGGCCAACGCAGATAATCGTCGCATAATTAAGCGAGTAACAACGGGGAAATTGTTTACGAAATTTTAACTGCAAATATAGCGAAGTTTAATCGTCGAAATTAATAATCTGTTAGGTTCCTAAATTTTTAGGTCTTCCAATTTCTAGTTCCTGAAATTTTTAACACCTTCAAATTTCTAGCTTCTCCAATTTCTTACTACCTCAATTTCTAGCTTCTTCAATTTCTAACTTCACAAATTTTTAGGTCCCCAAATTTCTAGCTCCCCCAAATTCTAACTACCCCAATTTCTAGCTCTCCCAAATTTCTAGGTCCCCAAATTTCTAGCTCCCCCAAATTGTAACTCCCCCAACTTCTAACTTCCCAAATTTCTAAGTCCCCAAATTCTAACTCCCCCTATTTCTAGGTCACCAAATATCTAACTCACCTAATTTCTAACTCCCCCAATTTCTAGCTCTCCCAAATTTCTAGGTCCCCAAATTTCTAGCTCCCCCAAATTCTAACTCCCCCAACTTCTAACTTCCCAAATTTCTAAGTCCCCAAATTCTAACTCCCCCTATTTCTGGGTCACCAAATATCTAACTCACCTAATTTCTAACTCCCCCAATTTCTAGCTCTCCCAAATTTCTAGGTCCCCAAATTTCTAGCTCCCCCAAATTCTAACTCCCCCAACTTCTAACTTCCCAAATTTCTAAGTCCCCAAATTCTAACTCCCCCTATTTCTAGGTCACCAAATATCTAGCTCACCCAATTTCTAAGTCCCCAAATTTCCAACTCTCCAAGAACCTATCTTAGAGTGTGGAGTCCCCAGATTTCCACATTAGAAATAGGTTATATTCTCAACCGTTCTAACCTGTATCATAAACAATTGAAATCTATTTGATAATTTAAAATGTTCCTTGAAACAGTTGCATTAACGACCTAATCATCGTTTCACGATCGAACCAAACAGCAAAGCATACACGTACATTAAACAAGAACAACTCACCTGTCCTTGTATACCCTGTTAAAGTCACAAACAATCGTTGATAAAACCCGCACCCTAGTTTTCGTACCTTTCTAACACGTTCGAACAGAATGAAATAGTGTTTCACACCCGATCTCGCCGAGTCAATCGGCGATGCAATAATTACTTCGGACAGTTTTACACGTGTTCTGTTGTTAATATGTAAAATAAAAAACAACCTATCGTTACAATGTATCAACTCTACTTTTTAAAAAAAATTACTTTATATATTTTTTTCGTATCAAACTCCACTCTCTTTACAATAACATTGTGTTCTAAATCATTCTGTTTTTGATAAATATTGTATTGGAAAAAATATTTTGTTCAAAAAAATTTGATAAATTAAAGTTTTGATAATTTAACACTAAACCTACCGTCATATAACATGCACTTAATATTGAAATGGAAAATGAAGTTAAAAAGTAAATAGACACACATTAATTCTTTGTCTTTGTCCAATGCAGATTTCAAGAAAAGTACTTTAACAAATTGTGGAACAATAGGAAATTTGTGGAGCGGTCATTCGACCGGTTAGGTAGTTTTAGTGTTAAAGTCCCTCTATTATTAACTCTCACCATTGTCACTCTTTCGTGTACCACACAAATAATACTATAGATTTAACTAAAAACCTACTTTGAATCGTCGTGTGAAACTGATTGGTGTCACCTTTCGAGTGCAAATTTTAAAATTATTATTACATTCACGGGTTTTGAACGGTAAACGTGCTTTGATGCGATATCGACCCTGAAAAATTGTCCCACGACACATTCGGCTGGTGTGTATCCAAGGGTGATAAAGGATGGCACGTGCGATGTGAACCTGAACCTCGGCTTGAACGGCGAAAGGATAGAAGGCAATGGTACATGGTATATATTCATATACATAGTTCGAGGTGCACCGGGAACTCTCTGGTCGATGGCCGTGGTGTAGAACAGTTTACAAACTGCATATCCGAGAGCCGGAGAAGTGTGTTACTACTCGAGCGTAACCGAGAGACCTCGACCAATTTAAATGCGAGATCGCCTTCTACGGATCATTCGATCGAACGAGAGCAGATTGCCGTTTTATGGATGCTCCACGCTCGTTTAAGATAGAATAAATGAGTTTAAAAGCATCGAAGAAATTGAAAGTGATTCTCTAACACGGTTTTCGAACAGCTTTGCACGAGCTTCGTCTATTTTGTTAGATAAGGTTTTTTAAAACTTTGTAAGTAGTTGTTAACTACAACTGCGAGTTGTGCTGAATTTGGTAGATTAGCATTAAATCGTGATGTATACTTATTCTGAAGACGAAGTTGAAGTATAGGTGAACGAATGGTGAAACGTAAATTATTGTAGACATTAATTCTCTGTCTGGGATTTGGGGAAGATAGGGGATGTAGGGATTTAGGGCTTTGGGCAGAGGTCTACGAGTTTGGGAAACTTGGGATCTGGAGATCTGAGAATATTGGGATTTAAGTATTTGGGAGTTGGAAAATTAGACATCTAGGAATTGAAGTACTTGGTACAGAAATTTAAGAATTTAAGGATATGGGAATTTAGGTATTTTGTGTGTAGAAATTTGGGGAGATGGGTATATGGGTTTTTGGGTTTTTGGCATATAGAAATTTGGGGATTTAGAGATATGGCTTAGGCATTTGGCGTATAGAGATTTGGGGAGATAGATACATAGGATTTTAGGTATTTGATATATAGAAATTTAGAGGTTTACACATATGGTAATTTAGGTATTTGGCGCATACAAATTTGGAAATACAGAGATATGGAAATTTGAGTGTTTGGCTTATAGAAATTTGTGGAGATAGATACATGGGATTTTAGGTATTTGACGTATAGAAATTTGGGGGTCTAGAGATGTGGTAATTTAGGTATTCGACGTATACAAATTTGGAAATTTGAGTCTAGAAATTTGGGAACCTGAAGATGTGAACATCTTTGATATTTGAAAGTCTAGGTATATGGGAAAATTTGATGATCTAGGTATATGGGAATTTTGGTGTTTGGACTTATAGAAATTTGGGGATCTACAGATATGGTAATTTAGGTATTTGACGTATACAAATTTGGAAATATAAAAATTTGGAAATTTGAGTATTTGAGGCTAGAAATTTGGGAACCTGAAGATGTGAACATTTAGATATTTGAAAGTCTAGGTATATGGGAAAATTTTATGATCCAGGTATATGGGAATTTTGGTGTTTGGACTTATAGAAATTTGGGGATCTACAGATATGGTAATTTAGGTATTTGACGTATACAAATTTGGAAATACAGAGATATGGAAATTTGAGTATTTGTCGGTCTAGAAATGTAGGAACCTAAAGATATGAAAATTCAGATATTTGAGTCTACAAATTTGCAGATCTAAGCACATGAGAAGTTAGGTATTTAAAGGCCTAAAAATTTGAGGATCTAAGAATGTAGTAATTTAGGTATTCGATCATATAGAAATGTAGGATCCGCGTAATAATTTCCTCCGCCGGAAATATGTAGAATAATAAATTGCAAAGAACACATTCATTTCTTTGAATACAATAGCAAAAAGGCGTGGTGAGAAATAGGTTACGTCAGGAACAGTTCTGTATCAGTTTTCGGACACTTTACAAATGGCGTTAAAAAGAGCGGAGATATTTTTGCAAAAGAAAAATAAAACAGAAGAGGAAAGGAGCATAAAATCCGCCGCTGTGAAGAGTAAAAGAGATGAGATCGAGGAAAAAAGGGATAAAAATTATTAAAGCATACAAGGAATTATCCTAAAAATATGATGCAATTTATAGTTTTCCTAAAACATAAATAAACACTGTTATCGATAAATATAGGTTTACTCAATAAAATACGAGGAAAATTGTTGCTCCGTAATGAAAACTTGAAGCTCTATAAAATTTGAAAATGGCGATTGAATAAAACTGCTTTAAAACTATATACACGTGTTTCTAGTTCCCTAAAAAATGTCCGAAAACAAAGAAAGACGGAGAGAAAACAACCTATAAATGTTAAGATCCTTGTGTATACTTTCCCGTGCCATTTATCAGATGTGCCAGTCAGGACTAACTCAGGGCTATAACATTAAAACGAACAAAGAAATTTAAAATGTATTTTATATTCAAGGATCCTTCATAATGCAACTTATAGTTGGACCCAAATTTCAAGTTGAAGAGTATTCAAAATTTGAGTGAGGTCACATTTGAGCTGTAAGTGCGTCGTGAGACCCTGCAAAGCACCGAAAGGGGTTAAAAAGTAGTTTATATTACTGCAAACACCTTAAAGATTCGTAGGAACATAATTGAACTCGCCCATTAAAATCTGTGAAGACACTCGAGGTGGTTTTCTTGTTAGACCTAATCGTAAAACGTCTTTCGGGTCCGATTATCAAGATCGATGATGGTGGGTTTTCGATGAGTCTGATCGTCGAGAAGGACAGGTGTTTACCTGCGAAAGTACGAGTATGGTGTGACTGTGACGAGCGATATCCGATGGGAAAGAACGTAGGTAGGTTGGTAGGTAGGTGATGCGTGTGTAGGTAGGTTAACGTGTATGTAGGTAGGCTAACGTACACGTAGGTAGGTCGATGTGTGTGTAGGTAGAAGGCAGATAAGTGGCAGTGGCGTAACGAGACAAGTATGGGACGTGGCCACGATCGATTTAAATTATTCCATTGCCGTTTCTTATCGAATTTCCTCTGACAAAAACGTGCAATTTGTCCATGCCGAAACGAACGAGTTTTTCGTTCAATTACGATTCTCGTTGTTTCAGTTAAATGCGGAATTTAGTATTACATATCCTCATGGGATTATTAATACTACATTTATGGGACTCTGAATGACGGCCTTTAGATTTCTTTTTGTACATTACTTTTCACTGTTTAATAACTTGATAGATTGATTTATACTATTTATACTATTTGTACTATTTGTACTATTTATATTATTTATATTATTTATACTATTTGTATTATTTGTACTATTTATACTATTTATACTATTTATATTATTTGTACTATTTGTACTATTTATACTATTTATACTATTTATACTATTTTTCTGATTTGTCTGTATTCTTTGTGTTTCAGGTAATTTTACACACTAGTTCATAGGCCCGAACATGTGCCTTCGCTGTTTAATTTTCGTGAGTACGTGCTCTTGCAATTTACTCATTTTTAATAAAAAAAAATAATAAATGTACTCTGTAACGAAGCACTCGTTGTTCATTAATAAGTTCGTATAAAAGGCAATTTCTAAACGTAAAATATAATCAAACTTGCAATTTGTAAAATTTAAAAAGCAAATTTTGTAGAATTTTGAAATTTTCTTGTGAAACCACTTGTTTTAAATGAATACTTCGTTAATGTCTCAGAACAAATTATTTTGTATTAAACATTGTAAATTCACCAAAGAGTTATCAATATGAAACATCAATATGATATTGTGAATTAAAGAATTATTACATTCTAAATAATTGCATTGAACGTTAATAAAACAAACATAATACGCTGCTTAAAAATAATGTATTTACAGCTTATAAATTATTAAATTTATGTACGTACATTTCCTCGTAAATGTAAAAAATTTTCGCATAAATGTAAAAAATTTAAATTGTAGAAGATTACAGAATTGTAATGTGATTGTTAATCTTTATTACCCGCGATTACTAATCTTTACTAATTACGTGTGATTATTAATCATTAACATCGAAGTTATTCGAGGTATAAAGCGTAGAAAGAAAGGATTTTCTATTAAAATTTAATAAAATCAGACATATTTCATTGGAGTTTGCAGTTTCACTTTTGAAAGACTGATTTATTTCCAGAACTCCTTCCCCGATCTCAGATCTCAATATAGCTATTCAAATTTCCTTCGATAATAATCTCTTCTCGCTTTCTGCGTTCCATTTCGTTAACAAATTCAGTTTCTTTGTTCGACACGGAAGACCTTCGAAAAAAAAGCGATGCGTAAAACGGAAAACCGTTCTTCGAATTTTCTTAGTTATCTCGAGAGCTTCGTCATCGGCTACTAAAACGTTTTTCGCGTACCTGTCATCGATTCGACCCATCAGCGTTTAAATTAATTTTTTTTATCGGATTTATCAGATTGATATTTCGATTATAGGCAGAAATTGCCTGCGCACGCAATACACTGATCGATTATTGCAAAACAATGAAAGGTAATTAGTTATTTTTGGAGTTGGTGCAATGTATTTTGATAGCGGAGTATACGATGAATTTAAACTCGGAAATTGAAAAGTATAGAAATATCAAGCTTTCAAAGTTCCAGTTTTGTATAGTTATTAAATTTGGATAGAAATTTCGTATTACCCTTTAAAAGGGTTAATTACGATTTGAAAACTCCCATAGTTTTTATTTCAGTTTACCTGAATAAAATAAAAGGGAATAAAATAACACAGTGAATAGGGCGTTTCATAGAGTTTCATGGCAAGCTGCATGCTAAAGGAAAAAGGCGAAATAAAATATCGAAAACAGATCGGTTTGTTGCAGAAGCGTGATTGAATAGAAAAGCGATGACAAAAGGCTGACGAGAGAAGTGCAAGGCCTTCGGGTCACCGATTTAGTTGAAATTTTGCATACTGATAGTTTTCGTCATTCTGTTTATCAAAATGTAACATCGTAAGGGCAGATCATAGCTTTTTAGATTGTTTAGATTCAAACTTTTTAGATTCAAACTTTCACATTACCAATTACACAAATTTTCAAACTTTTAAATTTCCTAATTTTCAAATGTTAACATTCTCAAATTTCCATATTCTCAAATTTGTACATTCTCAAATTCCCAGATTCTCAAATTTCCACATTCTCAAGTTTTTATATTCTCAAATTTCCACATTCTCAAAGTTCCATATTCTCAAATTTCCAGATTCTCAAATTTTCACATTCTCAAATTTCCACATTCTCAAATTCCCAGATTCTCAAAGTCCCAAATTCTCAAATTTCAAAATTCCTAAATTCTCAAAACCCCAAATATCTCAAATTCCCAAAATCTCAATAACCTAAATTTTCCACATTTCCCAAATTCTCAAAAACCTAAATTTTCCATATTTCCCAAATTCCAAATCCCCACCCAACTTTCCAAATTCCGAATTTTCGTCTAGCCACGTATCCAAATCCCATACCTTCTAAATTGTTAAATCTACCACTCAAAAATGAACAACGGAGAATCCCGTTACTCTTTCGTCGCAACATTTTCCTCATGTCCGCTGGATTTATTCTTGGCCGTACAAGTTTCGTAGCTTACGTACAGCTATACTTGCTATACTCTCAACAATTGGAAATACTCGTATTTACTTGCAACTGTGAATAGTAAATACAACAAAATTTTGAGAATATACTCGGTAAAATTTGTTAAAAAATCAAGATATCTAACAAAATTTTCTACAGCTTCAGTATGGCAACGAGTTAAAGATTAAACAACGAAGGAAACGAGATATCCGAGTATACAAAGTTTCAGGTAAATCGTCGAGTCGAAGGCTTTGCACTCTCTTTGTGAGCCGTGACAAACGCGAGTGTTCGTCGATTCGTCGTTTCGAGTGCGACGGAAAAATCGCAACAGACGCAATAACAAGATAAGGAAGCGTATCTCGCGTGAAAATGATACGCGTATGCAAACGCGTGCACGACGTGTGTCTGGCATTTTAAAAAACAGCCCGTAGCCACAAAAGAGAACATACACCGTCTTGGCCGTATCCTTTAACAGCCATAAAATATGATTTCATAGCATTCGAAGAATATTGACGTCACTTCTATCGCTGAAAACGGACAGACAGGAATTTGATACCCGGTCTGAATTAGGTGTGACAACTTTTATGCAGTTTCTTGGCTTCCGATCCCAACAAAAGGATTCCAAACTGGTTGCACGATCAATATTTAACCCTTGCTTTCGTGCGAGATTTTTTGTCGCGTTTCGCTTCGAATCACCTACGGTTTCGATCATCTATCCTTTCTTGTTCGATGTACGACTTAACTCTTAACAGACGAACCACGTATATTTACGTTTTCCAGATTAATCAGATTTATTAAAATCGTCGCTATGATTTTCGCGTAAATGGTCACATCGTGGATCAATAACATGTTCGATCGTTCTTAACACTTATCGGATAGGCCACGTAAATTTTTCAGATCAATCGGATTAGAATCGTAGCTATAATTTTTGCAAAACGGTCAAATACAGCTTCAAAACTGAGTCAGTCAGGAAACTGGAGACTTTGTTAAATACAGTAAACCACACCTTGCGTGAATATTATTGTATGCGCGTAAGAAATGACTATTTCTAAACAGTCAGATTTTTAAACGTCCAGTAATTTGCCTATATTCGTAATCGACGAATATTTAGATGCATCTTAACTTAAAGGACGAGCCACGTAATTTACGTTCTTCCATTCCGACTTCCTACAACGGCCCACGTAGATTTACGTTTTGCTCGAATTTTTATTAAGCTGTGTTACTTTTTCATTTTTACGCATTTTTTTCTTGTTACCGTTCTAGTACTATCTGTTGAACGTAGTTTTACTTTTTACCTGGTATTTTTTAGCAACTTCGTAACCGTGAAAATGGCAGGCAGAGTTTACGAGATATACTGTAGGGTTTCACTTCAGGGTGAATGTTTCACAAAATATCGCTCTTAAGAAATACTAGGCACGCAAGTAAATAACTTTGTAAAATTTGATCGAAAATAGCGTCGATTGAATAAAACTGTCACGCTCTAAAATTATACATACGTGTTTATTTAATTCTCTTAAACCGGAAACCGAGAAAGATGGAGAATAACCCGTCCGTTTTTTCAGTTTTTCAGGAAAGAATAGAAGGATAAAAATACGTACAGTAAACGACAGACGACTAATTATTTTATCATTATTCTAAATAATTGATTGTCCATTAATTGATCGTTATTCTCATTTAAATAAAATTTTATTTGACTAATATGCACCGCTGTTAACGGATCGATTACAAAATTCGGGGTTTTAGATATCTTTTATTTTATTTCGGTGTTCCTTTTCTGATAAGAACTTGTCTGTATCGACCTACTGATTTATGTATCGAATGCGAAAAAATTCAACAAGCTCGGTAGAATTGCGCGTCGAAGCGGCTCGAAGTGGGTTGATCCGCTCAAAAACCGTTTATTCTCTTAAAAAGTGCTTGAAAACCGTGAAAGTCGAAGAAAAAACAACCCGGTCTTCATGTGTTAAACGTTAAATAAATCCTCAGTCGTGAGCCGAATGCTTGAATTCAAATAAAATCGTTTCCTTATTGAATCGACGAGATTTACGAAGTTTCTGATTTTCGAATTTTTGACATTGTGGATTCTAAAAACGAATTTTTATTACCTGTACCGTCGTAAATCATAACTTGTATTCAAAACGAAAGTCTTCGGACACTGGTCACAAGAAAGAGAGATTAGGAACTTTCGATGACCGTAACCTTCCTTTACCTGAAAATGAAATTTGAAGAGTGTGAAAACGCAACGCGAAGATCGTGCAATAAAAAAAGTTGTGATAGAAAAGAGGGAAACAAGAGGAATACGTTTGATATGACGAGAACGCACGATTCCACGTGTCAATAAAATTCTGGTGGACCGATAGAATTTGACGCAAATGAAATCTCGGTATTTCGATTCCGTGACGATTTTCTGCAGTCTGTCGCAAAACGTGCTCTCCGATCAATATTGAATCGGCAAATCGTCAGGAAAGTATTCGATCGCTTTTACACGTTGACGCACACGGTCAGAATGGACGTGACTGCTAACATATATCGACATTTTAATTACATTTTTCAACATTTTTTTTTACCGCTCCAATTCAAAGGACGGATCTGGCAGATTTTTTCTGTTAGTACTTTTTCCTCGTTAGTCATTTTTGTAAAATTTTATTTTTACCAGGAGAAGGTGCGAATTTTTCTACTATGTCGGATAGTAAGTTAATCAAATTTTTATAATTTTATAATAATAATCATTCTAGATACATAACCAAAATTTGTGTTATGAAATTGTAAGTTAAATTATTGTCGGCGGTGAAACACTTTTATTTCCGAATATTAAAATTAATAGAATTGTAATAAGTAATATAAAATATTAATTTTATTATGAAATTAATGAAAATGTACGACAGTATCTTTTATTCTTTTCATCTTTTATTTTGTTTCACATAATGTCGTACCATTCTTTTTTAATAAAATAAATGTATAATTCGGTTTATCGTATCAATGGCCAATTATTATGATTATCTTTCATATTATGGTTATATGAAAGAAGAAATGTTTGCTATCGATATTGGTTAGCGATAATGATATCGGTAATCAAAATAATCGAATCATGAGTAATAGTTGCCGATAGCTGGAATTACGTTTCTATTATCGATAATGGTTACCGATAGAGAAACTAATTTTGATCACCGATAATAGTTATCTGCAATTAGAATAAAATACCTACGGTTCCACTATTTTTATATAAACTTTAAAACAGCATTTTTGGATTTCTGATTAAAGAATTATTTAATCCATCTCAATTCATTCAGAGATACCTAACGCATCATTTACTAAAATTAATAAGAATTGTAATAATTACGATGACGAATGTTGCATTATAAGTCAGTGATACATGGAATTTAGTTTGTAAAATTGACAAGTTTCTATGACTGCAGTTAACGATATAAAATATTAGAAACACAATGAAACCTTGAAAGTCGATTAAATGGTCGAGTACTTTTCTGACCAGTTATTATACGACGAACAATAAAACATTGCGTCCCTGTCGGACGAGTATTGAAAATATCGATACGAATCAATACCGATACCACTTGAATCTTGTTTCGTTTACGATTAGATTAGATCAAACGATCTTACATAAACGTACGCGATTAATTAGCGGCCATCGAGCCAGTTTATTGATAATTGCGTGGGTATTCGTTTAGCGTTTGAACTTTACGTTCATCTCGTGGATTTAACGTGAATTTAATCAAACCCTTGACGCACAAACGTCATATAATGTACAATGATCACCGCTAATGATGATTCTCTCGTATTTTCAAAAGGATATACAAATGCATTTCGTTGAATTTAATTACGTTCGACAAATCGGATTGTCGTAAACGCGATGCAATGTTAAAAATTGAATTACAGTGAAATTGTCGAAAAACGATGTACTTTCGGATGGAACAATTCGATGTTCACATTTGAGTAACTGATTATTGATTACTGGTCGAATGATTTTCTGCTGCTGCGCATTTTCTTTTATAATGTATTACACAAAATCGGATTGAAATTAACTTTGTTTTTACTGCTATGTGTTGATGGTATGTTATTTGTTATTATTATTTCCGTCTTTTCAATTATTCAATTATTCTATTCTTCACTTATCGTATTCTTCAATTTTTCAATTATTCAATTTTTCTATTCTTCAATTCTTCGATTTTTCAATTCTTCAATTTTCCAATTTTTCAATTATGCAATTATGCAATTATACAATTGTCCAATTATTCAATTATTTAATTATTCTATTCTTCTATTCTTCAATCTTGCAATTCTTCAATTTTTTCACCTTACAATTTTTCCATCTCTCTATTTTTTTGTGATGAAGTGTTTCAGTTTTCAAATTTTTGTACTTTCTAATGTTACCACGGAGAGATATTCATATTTTTCCAGTTTTCAATTTTGAGATTCTTATATTTTTCGCTATGTGTACAAATCTTTTCTTGGCCCGAGAAAAGTTCGCGTTCTAGTTTTGCATAATTCCTTTTGAAGTAATATGATCGAATGTTTCCGATGTTTCTTTTTTACCTTTCAAGAGAAATGAGTTTTCCGACAGTTCGTATGCATGAAATTCTGCTCTCCTCTGGATATTTATGAAACAAAGACGAGAAGCTTATGACTCACAACGCATAAGATTTCTTTCAAAGAATGTCCGTGTTGCGTTCAAAACGAATAGAGGATTTAATCCGTCAGATTTCCTGTATCTTGAAAGTTTTTTCCGTTCATTGTTTTGCGCGTAGAACCATTTGTAATACGTCTCTGTATATGAACAGTAAATTCTCACAGATAGCCACTGTTACTTTCTGATCATTTTAAATTCAAACTTCATTACCGACGAAAGCGAAACGACGAAACAACATTCTATTCTACCATTTCATATCTCCGTATCACTAACCTTGTTACACTTAAAACACGTTTTCCTAACATTTTATCGCTAATATAAACATCCACAATTAACACAGATGCTATTATCAGACATCAGATTAAAATTCGACCTAAATTAAACTGAACGACTGAAAGAAATGAGCTTCTAATGTGGAAACTCATTTTCGGTATTTCGTTTTGTACGAGTTTTTAGAAGTTATCAATTACTTTCATCGCAGTTGACAGGATATTGCGATAAGGAAAGTATTCGTAATAGTCGCGATGATTGTCATCGAGAAATTAAGTGTTTTTCTTATATGTAATCTGTAATATACTTATACGAGAATTAATACAATTCAGTGCTGCCATATGTGGATCTCAGATTTTCAAGAATATAAATTTACGAATTTCTAAATTTTTTAATTTTCACATTTTCAAATTTTCACATTTCTAAATTTCTATACTGACAGATTTTTTCATTTTCAATTTTACAAATTTTTTAATTCTTCTATTTTCAAATTTTCAATTTTCTAGTTCACAAGTTTTCAAATTTTCAACTGTTTAAGATTCAAAGTGTTCTTATTTACAAATTTTCGGAGTTTTCAAATTTTCACACTTCTAACTTTCCCAATTTCCAAATTTCTGCATTCTCGAATTTTCAAATTTTCAAATTTCTAAGTTTACAAATTTTCAACTTTCCAAGTGTCTATATTATCAAATTTCCAAATATTCAATTTCTAAAATTTCCAAATCCCATAATTTTCAATTGTTCAACTTTCTGAATGTCGAACTCACCGAATCTTCAACACACCATATTTCAAAATCTTCAAATTCCCAGTTTCACAAATTTTCAAGTTTTCTACTTCTCAAATATCTACATTCTGTGTCCAAATCCTCAAACTTCTAAACTTCCAAATTCGCAATTTTTTATACCTTCAAGAGTTCATTTCCAAACTTTCATATAAAATGATGCCCATACAAGCAATCCTATTTTCGTTGTATTTAACACTAAAACTACCAGAAAGGTCAAATGGCCCTTTTACAAGTTTTTCATTTTCACTTACAAAATTTTTTAACCCCTTGCACTCCTATGTCGAGCCACACTCGACATCACATTTCTCTCGGATAATATAAATAATTCAGATAAATAAATTAGTTCAATATACTTTCCTTTATTTACTACTTATAATAAATGAAAACGTATTTGCCACATACTCGCACTGTTGCAATACATTTAATTGAGAAATCCTTTCTTGATCTATTTTGTGAATTAAAGAGTTGGTAGGTAAAAGAAATTAAGTACAAAGGGTTAAAACAATTTCTTTAGAACCTTTGCTAATCTTCATGTAGGTGAAAAATTAATATGTACATCAATTTACGTTTTATCATTTGCTTATTTATTTTTCAACTTCATTTCTAATTTCAGAGTAAGTGTATTGCACACCGGTAGGTTTAGTATTGAACAAAAATTCTATCAATCAACCCTAATATCTCCATATTTCATCTTCTTCATTCGCGAATAATCTCAAAGAACGTTCGTTAACCGAACGAAATGTAATTGCAACATTGTTCCTTTATTCGTAGCTGAATTATCGAATCATAAACATGTCAGGGTGGGGAATAAAAGTCGATTGTTGCGTAAGATATTTTCTTTCCCCCTGGTATTCAGCTTGCACGTCTCGGTGCGTGTCTCAATCATCTCATTGCACGTCTAGCGACGTAAATCCTGGCAATCTTCGTATCCGACGAAATAGCGAAAAAAAGCACAATTTCCACGCGGTGTTCGAGCAACAGTATTGTGAGATAATAGGCTCCATCATGGCGACATTCAAATGGCCGCAATCGTCGTGTATATGTCGAGAGGAAAGGGAAAGCACGGGAATTAGAAGCGAGCAAATTGAACGGAAAAAGGGAAACCACGCAGTGGCAAACAGAGAGGAAAGTATACGATACAGGATCGTCCATTACATTCTATACACGAACATAATCGCGCACGCGATTAAGTATCTGAAAGCGAACATCATCGAGCGCCACTTCTTTTCAAGCTTCATGTTCAATGATCATTCTCTAGCTGGGAATTGTAATATACTAGTAATTACATGTAGTTCAACTTTTTGTTTCTTGTACACGTATATAACTCTGGTATGTGTTTACAGTATTGTATAATCTACTTTTTGTTGGAAATTTTATGTAATCTTATGATACACGAATAAAGATATTTAGAGATTTAGGAATTTTTGTCTCGAAACTTGGTCGAATAACCTTTGCACTCGAAAGACGTCATTCGGTTCGATAGTCCAAATTTATTTGTAAGTTTTGTCCCATTTCTAGCCCTTTGCACTCGAATGACATTCGGTTTAATACAATTTATAAACAAATATTGTTTAACTAAATCTACGATGTATTAACGTATTGGACAATAGTAGAGAAATGATCTTAAAAGAAATCTACAAACTAAGATGTTTTAAGGTTAATATCTTGCAACAGCAAACATACTTTGGAGCACAAAGGGTTAGTCCGAAATTCTCCGTGCTCTAAGATGTCTTCGTTGCCTTTCAGAAAACAAAGAAACATGGTTCAAAAGATGTATGCATCAGGTCTTTTATCAGACTTTTGATGTTTCGAAGTCATTTCATTTGCAATCTAATGTAACTCTACATATTTAGTTGACTGCCACACTGATCATATCGGCGCTGCACCTTCTCAACATGAAAAGAAGGATATAAAATCGAAATAAAAATATAAAAATAAATAATGGATAACACGTAAACTTTATATGATTTCATCTCGATGGAGATTAATTTTGACAAAAGCTTAATTTTCATAATTGAACATAAGGAACCTAAGGTCATTTTAACGGGCTCCAAATCTAGTATCAAGCGTTAACACAAGAACTCCCGGCGTTGGGTACTTTTACAACAAAAATACAGTAAAAGAATTAATGAAAAAAATGCATCAAGTATTTATCTTAACCAAAGAATTCTAATAAAAGCACTATGACTTTGCGGTATAAAATGTGAGACCTGAAACCAGTGATTCTGTCTGGTGGTTCGTTGATCACCGATTTTTCGTATATTAACCCCTTAGCCTACAAGTTTTCAGGTGCGTCGTTCATAGTTGAACACTACAGCGTTAAGGTAAATAAAGAATGTTGAAATGTTAGGTATATTTTGGATTTACCGATCTGTAATTACAGAAACTGCAATTATTACTCAAAACATGTTCATGCAAATGCGATTTAGTTTTGTCACATTTGAACTGTAACGTGCGTCACGAGTTACTCTTATAGGCTAAGAGGTTAAAGAGGAGTGAAATCGGTGGTATAACTTCGAGCAGTGTCTAGTCAAGAAGTCGGGTGCAATAAACACGTATTACAGTTATCGTTGGCGACCGCTTCGATTTTGCGTATATCAAAGAGTGAAATCGTCGGTCACATGATTTTGAAGTTAGCGTAAGTCGGGTGCAATAAACGGGGCACGTTTCACGTCGGGTTATCGTTGGGTCGTGTTGATTCGGTGGCGAACGCTTCGGAGGGCCACGGGTGCACGCAATGCCGCGCATGTCCGTGATCGCCCTGGCCCACTGACCTATATCGCTCGCGGGCACAGGTCCCGCATATACGAGTCGACCCAGAAGCGAGCGATGCTCGGCCGTGGCGAGTCGGACTCGCCTGGCCACGGAATCCGCTGAAGATTCGATCGCACGCGGAAATCGTCGCCCCGTTGGAAACAGACGCCGGTGAATCGCGACAGCTGAGTCGGCCCGAAGGACTCTCGGCTGGTGCGAGCGTGTGTCGTCGAGCGGTCGTCAGTCGGGCGGTATCGCGCGGGAAGAATTGGTCGCCGGTGCTCTCGTGGCACATCGACGAGTTCGAAACACCGGAGGTACAACCCAGAAGAGAGCAGCAGCTCCGTCGAAGCGAGAGGAAACGCTCTGATCGCGCGTTGCGCAAACAGAGGTGGAGGGAAGCTGAGCGCACGGACAATCCAGGAGAGGAGTTTCGAGCTGGATACGACGGCGCAGAGAACTGCCCACGTACACGCTCCTGCAAAGTCTTCTACGCGATAAGTGGTGACGTCGATAACATTAACACCGCGGGTGTGCTTCGATACGGACCCGCGGATACAACCACCTTTCGACGTTTCTCTTTCCTGTCGGCTTCGCGAGGATCGTCTCGAAGACACGTAGCTCTCGATGTACACTTGGAACTGAGAGCTGGTACCCTTGGAGTCCGAGCTGTGACCGCGAGGATGCTTCTCGGAGAAAAGTAAGAATGTAACGAGTGATGTGCACATCTTTTGCAGGCCAATCGGTGATCAGGGTGTATAGGTGCAAGTGTTTCGTTGCTTTTCAAGTGAACAGGGAACACGTGAATTTTCGTTAATACGGCAGCGTGTGGGTGCGATACAGCTGTTTCTGAAAGTATGATTGATGGAAAATGTTTCGTTTGTTAGTCGAGCTTTGCGAATATTGAAACGTTTTGTGACAGAAAAATTGAAGCTTGTGTCACGGTTTTCGCGAGATAATCAAAGCGAGTAATTCTAGTTTTGAAAGTTCCAGTACGTGATTATGGTCAGCAGGTGACCTAGTAAAATTCAGTGACATCTACTTTCGATCTCAAGAAATACACGGAGAATCCAGAAACTTTCGAAGATCGATCGATTGTGATTGAAAAGTGTGCTTCGACCAGTTCAGTCGGTTCTTCGTGCTTTTTTTTTTCTTTTTCGTATTCTGTTGCATTAATACTCGAATTGCAAAGCCGGCTCCTTTGAGATTTTCTTTGAATATTATTTTTATTTATATACAAACGTATATCGTTTGTAAATTTTTAGTGTTCAGTCTTAGACAGTGTAACGTTATTTACATGCGCATGTTTCGTAACATCGTACCTTGATGATTAATGCATCGACTATCGTGAGAGTTTAACAATAGCGAGTGTCTCGTATTTTGTGTAATCGTAGAACCAATAAAAGAAAAGGGTGAATCAGTTGTGGATAACGCAATAATATACTAATATCATAAATACGTTTAAAAGGTATTCAAAGTATTACAACATTATCATTTTCTTCGAATCACTACGATTTAGCTATTTTAATAAATTCAAGCATTAAATTTCGAAAATACACTTTCAAGATGTTATACCATACTAAATATGTTTTAACTCTACTAAACAAGAATACTACTTTCATGAAGTACAAATTAACAAAATTAGATGTGAAATTATTAAAATTAAATTAGGTATGTGTTTTGAAGGTTGTTTTCATGTAAAAAAAAAAGTTAGAAATATGGAAGCAAAATTTGTCTTATGTTGCTTCATTTTCGAGAAAAATTGAAGTTGAACATTTGGACATTTATACATTTGGATATCTGAAAATTTAGACATTTGAACATTTGAACATTTGAACATTAAAGTATTTCTAAAAACGTTTGTTTAAAACGAAAGAAAAGGCAACATCGACAAATTAATAATTAACTCTACTCAGCAAATATAAATCAGTAAATGTAATTATTAATATCATTAAAATATGTTAATCTTCATTGCTTGTAATATATGTGTGTTCTCATCAAATTACGCATAAGTACCTACATCAACAATGTTATGAAGATTGATAATAACCTTCGGTGGTATTAATTTATTTAACATTCATTAATTCTTAAATTAACCATACTGTGGAACTCAATTTTAAAAATCCCTACATACGTAATTAAAATCGAGCAATGACGAGTATGTACATCAAACATGAGCCAAACTTACAAATTTCACCTAGAAAGCAAAACGGTACAAAATTAATTCGTTAACGTCATTTCTATTCTACAAAAAGCGAATTGTTCGCACGCAGCTGAAGTTTTGCATAGACATCAATACACATCAAAGGCAATTAACTCATTAACACTACACCTGCTGACGTATAATGCACACATAATTAAGGAGTTAAAAAACAAACGCAAAAATGAACGTTTCAAGAAAAGCATCTCACATTTTGTAATTTGAAAAAAAAGAAGAATGTTCAAACGAGCCACATTCGGTATATTTATTAACAAAAAATTCATTACAACTCTACAGTAGCTTTGTCTCGAACAACTCCGAAAAAGTTGAAATTAATTT
This sequence comes from Megachile lagopoda, assembly GCA_036983795.1. NCBI lineage: Eukaryota > Metazoa > Arthropoda > Insecta > Hymenoptera > Megachilidae > Megachile > Megachile lagopoda. Next base: position 12,521,098 of record CM072800.1, read on the forward strand.
TTTCGAAAATGGAGTAACGCGAACATTTTTGAACAACTTTTTCACGCACCGTTTTTGGCGGTATCGATATTGTACACTCGTATAATACTAGGCCAGAGGGTTGTTCCATGGAACAATGGCAACAAATCAGTCGCAATTCTCGCGCGCAAAAGTTATTGATCTAGAGTTGTCGACGACGCAGATGGCTGACGTAGATTCGAAACGTTGCGTTGGAAGCAGTCACGTCGACGAAGATTCCTAGTGACGTTACATCGAAACGCGTTTCGTTCCTTCGAAAGGAAAAACAATCTCCCCAGCTCCGATATCATCAAGGTCGAGAGCCTTCGATCCACGATTATGCGCCATTTTCCTCGATTCTTATATCCGTGGAAACGTTCTCCCTTCGACGATGCTTTTCCCTTCTTTTTTTTTATTTTTCGAGCACGCATAAGTAGCTTTCGTCGCGAATTCTCGCTTTTGTCGCGAATAAAGTGGAGGATCGGAAGGTGCGCGTGGGAGTTTCTTGTCGAGGAGAATGAATTTTAATTAATTTTCCAGGGAAGGTTTTTACGTCGAGTCCTTTCTGCGAATTAAAATTGTACGCCGTTTCTTGCCCTACGATTTATATTGGAATGGTGGTTATTTAAATCGGAAACTATCTTCAAAAATAAATTGAAGCGACTCGCAACTCTACACGCAGAAATCGAACTAAAAGTCTTAAAACGCGTAGTAAAACTGGCACTTCCTCAGGAAAAATAACAGTCTGTTACGTATTCGCCCAGTTGGTCCTTCGGTATAAACACGATCTCAGAATTAACTCAGAATACAAAATTAAGGTTTTTCTTTGTTGTACACCCAGTAACTCTCGGCACATAGATTTATTTTTGCTCATTAATTAAAATGAAAATTTAACTTACTTGTCAGATGCGTCATAGCTGTAATATTAACACGCCAGTCACACTGAAGAAGTTGAAAACTTGATTTCTTTTTTAACAAATCCTACCAAAAATTTTTAGGATGTTCATGCTATTTATTATTCACAGTTCTAAGTAGGTAATATGAGTACTTCCAATGAGGTACATAATCAAATTTTTAATATTTCATAACATATTCCATATAATTTTGAATAACCATGTGTGGCAGTCAAAGTGTTAAAACAGAGAAATAAAAATGTCTTTTATATTCAGAGATCTTACACAAATTGGACCTAAACTTCAAATTAGAGAAACTTCAAATTAAAGTAACTTCAAGTTGAGTACTCAAAATTTGAGCAAGGTGTGTCACATTTGAGCTGTGAGTCATGAGTCATGGTCGTCGAAGTACAAGAGGTTAATCAGGTCTGTCGTTTAGTTGTTGCGATGTTTACGAGCTACTTTTTCGAAACTGAAAGTGTGACAGGTATTGATGTCCTAATAAAAATAGCTGTCTGATATAACAATAATGTTGATTGTCATGGATGTCATGAATTTAATTGAGAAACTCTATACTGCAAGAAACTCTATACCTAAGAAGCTCTATATCTAAAATGGTGGATGAAAGTATATCGGTTATTCGAAACAGCAGATCGTAAAATCGTACATTCTCGTTATATTGCCGCAGAGTTAAGATTTTTATGTACCTGTTACTTGTTAACCAAGTGTATTATGAATTCGTTCGTTAATATAAATTTTTATATATGAATTACAATTTATAATTTTTATGTATGAATTACAATTTATAATTTTTATGTATGAATTACAATTTATAATTTTTATGTATGAATTATAATTTATAATTGTTATGTATGAATTATAATTTATAATTATTATATATGAAATATAATTATCATATATTTTTATATATGAGTTATATAAATTTTTTTTAGAGTATTGTGCTACTCTTCCTCGCATCGATTAAATTAAATGCGAAGTGCAGGTCAGTGCCGAATTCTCGTGACAATAAACGCGTTAATCGTTCCGTCCACAGAAATGAAATTTGTCAATATTTTACAAATCGCTGAAAGCTAAAATTTCAATATTTGCAGTAGCTTTGTAACGCGATGATCGTGTGTATTTCGTAAAAACGCGTTGACGCTTGTTATACAATCTCACTAATTCATGTTAAACGGCATCAAATTATCAAGTAAATTACGTAAAAATAACTTTTAGCGCGAACATTCTTAACTGATAGTTTGTACGTTCAGTTTTTCTTGTGAACCACCGTTTTACATAAATTTTATCAAGTTCAATTTTTCTCGTCGTGAATCGTCGTTTAATATTGATTTTATTGAATTACATTTTTTTGTGGGAACCATTATTTAACATAGATTTTATCAAGTTCAATTTTTATGGTTGTGAACCATTATTTGACATAAATTTTTAGTTCAATTTTTACTGTCGTGAACTATTACTCAAGATTTTATCATATTAAATTTCGGTAGTTGTGGACCATTATTTAACATAGATTTTATTAAGTTAAATTTTCATTGTCCTGAACTATTACTCAAGATAGATTTTATCAAGTTAAATTTTGGTAGTTGTGGACCATTATTTAACATAGATTTTGTTAAGTTAAATTTTCATTGTCCTGAACTATTACTCAAGATAGATGTTATCAAGTTAAATTTTGGTAGTTGTGGACCATTATTTAACATAGATTTTGTTAAGTTAAATTTTCATTGTCCTGAACTATTACTCAAGATAGATTTTATCAAGTTAAATTTTGGTAGTTGTGGACCATTATTTAACATAGATTTTGTTAAGTTAAATTTTCATTGTCCTGAACTATTACTCAAGATAGATTTTATCAAGTTAAATTTTGGTAGTTTTGGACCATTATTTAACATAGATTTTCTTAAGTTAAATTTTCATTGTCCTGAACTATTACTCAAGATAGATTTTATCAAGTTAAATTTTGGTAGTTGTGGACCATTATTTAACATAGATTTTGTTAAGTTAAATTTTCATTGTCCTGAACTGTTACTCAAGATAGATTTTATCAAGTTAAATTTTGGTAGTTTTGGACCATTATTTAACATAGATTTTGTTAAGTTAAATTTTCATTGTCCTGAACTATTACTCAAGATAGATGTTATCAAGTTAAATTTTGGTAGTTGTGGACCATTATTTAACATAGATTTTCTTAAGTTAAATTTTCATTGTCGTAAACTATTATTCGATATGGATTTTATCAAGTTAAATTCTCCTTGTTATGAACCCTCGTTTAACATAAATTTTATGAAGTTAAATTTTTCTAATATTAAACTGTTCAACATAAACTCTCTAAAGTTCAATTTTTTCTGTCGTGAACCCTAATTTAAAATAAATTTTCTTAATTTATGGTAACCAACGTGAGATATCGATTGATTCGAAGCAAACTGTAGGACAGTGAAATTTTAAAGGTCGGGAACGTTTCATTTTTAAGTTGTTCCATTGAAAATTTATTTGAACTTGGCGTTGGGGTCACAGTCATCTTTATAAATACTTTTCTACCGAACGATACTGCGCCGCTCTTCACGAGATAACTTATCTCCTCCGCTTTATATTAAAAGCTCGGTTATGTTATTTATTAATCGTTCTTTCTTACATTTCGAATGTTTATTACAATTTTCTTCATTATTATGTTCGTTTATTGAAAATGAAACATCAAATGTCTTCGTAGTGTAAACATTGAATGATTACAGACATGTCGGATCTAATTAAAAAATTAATGGGGTTATGACTGTTCATTTTTTTCCTTCTTGTTTTTGTTCGTTTACTTGGAAGTATTGTAAGAAAATTAATATTGTTAATTTTTATTTGTGTTGTCTTTATTATATTCGTTTGAAGTTCGTAGTTCACATTTAGTATATTTATTTATAATATTTTCTGCAAATTTATTATACTTTGTAATTTTTTTTTACAAATATATTATATTTGTTTGTAACTTTTTTTTACAAATTTATTGTACTTATTTGCAATTTTCTTTTCAAAGCGAGAAGTAAACATGTTGATTAAATAATTGAGCTTTCAAGTGAAAGAGTATAACAATAAATGAAATTAAATCTCTTTCGTATTTCAACCTCCTATATTACATTTTCGTTGTTCGTTAAGCATTAATTTTGATTCATTTGAAACTCGCAAACGAATTAAATGTAGTGAAAATATGCTCTGTTTAATATTTGTTTGCTCGATTGAAACAAATTTCCTCTGAACGAGAGTAACCAGCTGAAATGTAATTTCCCTCCTAAAAGTTTTTTCATTTTTATACACGCGCGTCGAATCTTCATCAATTTTTATTTCCATGAGTACACTGTTCATATATTGTAAAAAATATGGTGCGTGAAATGTGTAAAAATCACAAATTCTTAAATTTAGAAATGTTCGAAATTACAAACTTATAGACTTAAAAATTTTCAGATGTACAAATTTTTAAATTCAGAAATTTTCAGATTTACAAATTCTTAGAATCAGAAATTTACAAATTTCAGAATGAGAAATTTTCTAATTTTCTATTAATTTTTAATCTTTCAAGAGCTGCGCGGAGAAAACCTCTTGCTATATTGCCAAAAACTAAAATCTCTTAGAAGCAATATAACGAGAGTCAGCTGTTCCTTCTGATTTATGATTAATAAAAATAGCATTCTTCGATTACGAAAAGAATTAAATAAACATGAATTATATTACATTATCCACATGCATTATGCAGATTAATATTTTCAGAATATTTAATTCCAAAAACAGTCATCCATCGTTTCGAACGAAGACAATTAATCTCTTGGAATTAAAAACATTTAAATTAATTGCACTGCGATATACTATAAAATATTTCTCGTATAATAATACCAAACAACAGTTTAATTTACAAATGTATCTCGATAAATTCTCCCGACTAACGTATTTATTTAATCAATTTCCCACGGGGTATTCCAAATGTATGCATTCACAGGCAACAATGGATAGCCAATTTCATAAATCGAACATTTAAACCTTTTGTATTTCTTAAGCTTTTAATTTTTCAATTTTACAATTTCGTAATTAACAAATTTCTCTGATTTAAACATCTTCGGATTCCTGAATTTACAAATTTTGTCATTTTTAAATTTGCACATTCTCAAACTTTCAAGTTTTCAAGTTTTCAAATTTTCTAATTTTCTAATTCTCAAATTTTCAAGTTTTCAAATTTTCTAATTCTCAAATTTCTAAATTTTCAAATTCTTAGAGTCCCAATTTCTTAAATTTTCATATTCTTAACTTAGCAAGATCTCAAATTCTAAAAATATCAAATCCTCAAATTCTCATATCCTAAAATTCTCAAATCTTCTAATTCTCAAAACCTCAAATCCTCAGATCCCCAAATTCTCAAATTCTCGAATTCTCAAATCCCCAAATTCTCAAATCCCCAAATACTCAAATCCCCAAATTCTGAAAATTCCAAATTCTCAGATCCCCGAATTTTGAAATCTCCGAATTCTCAGATCCCCAAATTCTCAAATCCCCAAATTCTCAAATTCCCGAATTCTCAAATCCTCAAATTCTTAAATCCCCGAATTCTGGAAACCCCAAATTCTCAGATCCCCGAATTTTGAAATCTCCGAATTCTCAAAACTCCAAATCCTCAGATCCCCGAATTCTCAAATCCCCAAATTCTCAAATCCCCAAATTCTCAAATCCCCAAATTCTCAAATCTCCGAATTCTCAAAACCCCAAATCCTCAGATCCCCAAATTCTCAAATCCCCAAATTCTCAAATCCCCAAATTCTCAAATCCCCGAATTTTGAAATCTCCGAATTCTCAAAACCCCAAATTCTCAGATCCCCAAATTCTCAAATCCCCAAATTCTCAGATCCCCAAATTCTCAAATCCCCAAATTCTCATATCCCCAAATTCTCAAATCCCCGAATCCTCAAATCCCAAATTCTCGAAACCCCAAATTCTCAGAATCTAAAATTACCAAAACCCCAAATTCTCAGGTCCCCAAATTCTTAAATGTCCAAATTCCTAACATCCCAATTCTCATAATTTCCAAATTTCTAACTTTCTTCAAATATCAAGCTTTCCTACGAAAACTCCACCTGCCCAGTATTTCAAAATAAGTAATAACACCATCGAAAAGAATAAAAAGAACGAGGAAACAAGGCTCGTTAACGACGTAATCGATTGCGTGGAACGAATAATCGCAAAGATCGAAGTTAAAACGAAATCACTGTCTCACTGACAATCGATCGCGCCGCGTAGAAATTTATGCTGTGGCTGGAGAGAAATTTGAAAATTTATCGCGTTGTATCGCTGTGATTGCGCAATATTGTTAAAGCAACGGCACCAGCGTTCCAATAATATAATACCTTCAATTCCGCGTTATTTATGCTTCCATAAAGTTGAAGATTTATGCGTGTCGAGCGAGCATAGCTGAAACCGAAATCAGATTCCACAAAGGAATAATACCTTTTCTATTTCTTAAACTAGGAAGGAACACACCCAACATTTTATTACGCTATGTCCCCATTTTGATCTAAACTTTACCAATATATTTCATACGCAAGAATAAGGAAAGTATATTAACATATTTTATAAACTTAACACCGAAACTATGAAAGCGGTGAAATTAACGATTTCCTGATTTTAACGAATTCCAAGTCTCTTATTATAAATAATATAATTTGTTAACACTAAAACTACCAAACCAGTCAAATGACCGCTCCACAAATTTCCTATTCCACAATTTGTTAAAGTACTTTTCTTGAAAACTGCATTGGTTTTCATCAAGATAAACAATTTATGTTTTATCATTTGTCTATTTCTTTTTTAACTTCATTTTCGACTTCAAATTAAGTGCATATTATACGGTAGGTTTAGTGTTAAGGGGATTTTCTTGAAATCTGCGTTCATCGAAAGGAATCAGTGTGTGTGCTAACACATCATTTGTGAATTTATTTTTCAGTTTTATTATTAATTCTAAATTAACCCTTACATGCATCATTTTTATAAAAGTAAGGACAAAGTGTGATTGCAATACATATTTTATTAGTAGGTAATGCTACAGTCAGAAGAGTGCATATTTCACATATGTACTAAAAATACACCCATGTCGCAATATTATTTCTCCAATATTGCAACACTATGTAAAGGTTAAGTATGAATTGATAGTTGTGTTAAAAAGTAACAAGAGCACAAAATAAATTTGGAATATTCTGTTTTTCGATATACATACTCTGTGACCCAGTTTTCTACGTAAAATTTGACCAGCATGTTCTATAAATAAAAATGATAAAAAAGTGTTATATAATCGTAGGCTCTGTTACTGAAAGATTATGAGAAATATACGAAGTAACACATTCATCTTCGAAAGCACGAATAATTGTCTTCTATTTTTTTTTTAAATAACTTGGTTAATCTGAAAATCGTAAATTTACGTGGCTCGTTAAGTGTTGAAATTATCTGTAAAAGAAATTGAAAAAAATTTCTATAATGTTATATTTTGAACTTGTTTCTGCATTGTAACGTGAGTTATTCGTCGAGCAGTGTATTCGCCCACCGCCGGCTTACATCGAGAGCTGCTTGCCCGCACTATAAAACAGATATTTGAAAGAAAAGGGAAAAAGGAAGCACCTCGGTGCATGATCATCGAAGCAAGATGTTTCATTCATAAACACCGTTACTCTACTCTACTGCAACGGTGAATGAACTCGTAAGACGCGTCTTCAATGTCGATTTTCATCGTACAATATTTTTTCAAATTTTCGTCGAAGTTTTGTGTCAAACAACTTACCTTGTTATTAAACAATTAACACTAGATTTGAAATGACAAAACTTATTGAGACATTTTTGTAAAAGTCAACTTTCGTCAAGCTAAGTGTCTTAGGCAGTTCACATATCCCCAATTTATTTACTTTTCTACTTTAGTTCAAGTTTAAATATAAGTGACCATACATCAAGCCTAGTGTTAAAAATACAGTCTTTTAAAAGTTATTCACATATGTCATAAGTATTTACCAAACAAAATTCATTGAGTTAGGTTTAACGACTTTCGAAAATCGAAAACTTATTCTTATCACTTGAGTCAAATTTTATTCATGTCAGAAGTAATGTAATTTTGATTACATTTATATTAATTATAATTGACGCCGCACATCTGTGGTGCCTGAGAGGCACACTTGGTTAAATCGAAAGATTTTTAATGAAATAAAGTCGTTGGTAGAATACAGAGAAATTCATTACAGAATATAGTGAAATATGGTAAAATAAAATAAGTCAGCTAAATCAGTTTAGGATCTTTTGTATTTATTTCAATTTGTATTTGTTTGAGAAAGAAAATAATGTTCAGGAAACCTCGGCATCGATATTTAACGAGCTTCCGTTTTCACTCCGAACTCGTCAACAATTTATTCAGTTGCTGATTCAATATGACGTGGATTCGTCAGTCATCGTTCTTTCTTAATCTACCGTGTCAACAATCTGCAGGATTACTAGCGAAATAGAATGTGAATCGATCATCAACCAAACGATAAATCACCGTCTGATTTGGGAATCGATGGAACGTGATTTCTTGCTGTTTCAGAGGATTCACAATTCGTTTGCTTCTTTAACCAATCTTTTTTCGATTTAGATGCTCGCCGATGGAGAGATTTCTAATTAAATTTCTCAAGATTATGAAATCACTTTTTCCTCTCAATAAACGGATCGTGTATTTTTACGCGACCCTCACCTTCGCTCGAAGGTCGCTGGAAACTCGGCAAAATTTTATTAAGAAAAGTACGATTGGAATGTTAAATATCAAGTCGATTTATCAACTTTTATACGTAGCATTATAAATTCGTTCCAAACTCCTTACATAATAGTTACAGTACTTTCATACAAACTCAACTGGAAAATTAGGCATATAAAATATTGACAAATCGTTTTACATGACAGAAAATATATTATCACAAGATATATTCATAACTTTTCTATTATATCTTCTAAACAAGATCTGTATAGCAATTTTTCAGACAATTTGAAAGTTTAAAATTGTTTTAGGTTGAACATTTGAGGAACTCTAAACATATGAGCTTGTTAATATGTTACATATGACATAAGCACACATACATAATCCTTCAGTTTCATCTTTTAATGTGTTAGTATATGATAATGTCGACATTAAGAATCCTCAATAGTTCCTTTCATCTACTTTTCCAGTAAATAATTAATTTAACTGAATTTGCACCACTGGTCACATATGTCACATATGACATACGAGCAAGGGTACTTGATCTTCTTAGTTTCATTTTTTAATCTGTTAGTGTGTATCATTATGGACATTAGGAGCCCTCAAATTCTCCTTTTGCTGTTTTTCTTGTAAATAATTAATTTAATTGAATTTGCACCACTGGTCACATATGTCACATATGTCATAGGAGCAATGATACTTGATCTTCCAATTTCATTTCTTAATCTGTTAGTGTGTATCATTGTGAACTTTAGGAGCCCTCAAATTTTCTTTTAATTTGTTTTTCTTGTAAATAATTTAACTGAATTTGCACCAGTGGTAACATATGTCACATATGACATAGGAGCAAGGATATTGAATCCTTCACTTTCATCTGCCAATCAATTAGAGCATCTCATTATCTACATTAAGAACTCTCAATACTTTCATTCGTCTCCTTTTCCAGTAAATAATTCATTTAATCGAATTTGCACCATCGGTCACATACGCCACATATGACATAAGCATAAGATAATCTATCACTGTATCTCATTGTCTCCTAAAGTTTCTAAACTTTCTACTATGTAAATCAGAAAATGTTCAATTCGTGAATTAATCCGATCAGCATGTAATGATCAATGGTTGAATGGCAATGTTGTTAAAAAAAGAAATGAAACAATGGCGACATACGTGTACATACACGATAATTGCGAAATGGAAGAAAAACAATTAACAAAAGATTTTTTCGTCGACTCGGAGCTGTTGAATTGCGAGGTACACCTTGTTGTATACTTGACCCCATGACTTTTATCGATATCGTGCATCGCAAGACGTGCAGGAAAATTTTGCGTAGGTAGATTCTCAGACGCAACTAACCGTGTAATGTGTACCTATCTGTGTTCTATCAGCCATACGTTTGCTCGTTTCACAGCTGTCTTCTCTTGGTTATTGCCTACTTATCATTCGCTGACTAATATCTCCTACTTTATATCATCGAATCAAAAACAAGTTATCGTCGAGGCCTTTTGGAGTCGAGTTTTATAATTACACGACCCCGTTAATCGATTGCGCGACGGATCATTATGATATCAGAATAATTTTAATAATATTCTATTAGAAACCTTTTTTTCTTGTTATTCCTTTCTGTGGAATTTTCTTTGGGTCAAGTTGTTCGAAGTCATTTGTGTTAATCGATTTCTTTTCATCTGTTGTAGAAGAGGATGTATATGGTAAATTTTTTTATTCATATCTGTATATTGTCAGATATTTTAACTGTCAAATTATTTTCTAAATTTCTACATTTCTAAATTCCGAAATTTCTACATTTCTGAATTCATAAACTCCAACTTCCTCAAATTCCCATTTCCCAAAATTTTCAAATTCCCAATTCCCCAAATTCCCAATTCCCCAAATACTCAATTCCTCAAATTCTCATTTCCCCAAATTTCCAATTGCCCAAATTTCCAATTGCCCAAATTCCCAATTTCCCAAATATCCAATTCCCCAAATATCCAATTGCCCAAATTCTCATTTTCCCAAATTCCCATTTCCCCAAATTCCCAATTTCCCAAATATCCAATTGCCCAAATTTCCAATTTCCCAAATTTCCAATTCCCCAAATTTCCAATTCCTCAAATTTCCAATTCCCCAAACCCCTAAATCCTCAAATCCCCAAACTCTCCACCTCCCAAATTTGGAAATTTTTAATTTAGAAAATTTAATTCAAAAATCTCCTAAATCTTCAAATTTAAAGATTTGCAAATCCACCACTTTATCTATTGCTAATAATACAGACAATTTTTCCACAAAGAAAATTATGTTCCCTCCCCACCATAAATTTTCAACCAAACAGTTAACTAACAAGATTATCATAAACCAATTAAAATTTCAACTTTACAACACAACAATTTGTGAAACTAATAAGGAGTCAAAATTTTCTTGAAACGTGACGTGCAGATAGTGTTATCGTACGATAAGCTATGAAACCACCAAGTGTTCGCATTAACCGCAATCGTAACTTCAAATTGTATTTGCAAAATTTATCACAAATTTATGTAACAATATATCTATCATCAGTACTGTTACGAAGAGATTAATTATACAACAGAATTTAAAAAGAGATTTATTATGTTGGTACAGTTTTTGGGAGATCTTTTTATCAGTCTGTGAAACAGGTTTTTTAGTTCCAACGTCGACGGCTATCGGATATTTGCTGATCGGAAAAAAAAAGAAGATACATATCAAATATTTTTTCGAGTTTTGTTTTCTTACTAAAAAGGCAAACAATGGCGGTTTACCTTGCAATTAATGTGTAGAAATCTCGCATTTCGGTACGTCCATAGAAATCGTTATTTTCAAATAAAATGACAGTGTCGTGGTGGCATAAACCTAAACCTCGCCCACGTATGAAAGTTCAAAGTGTTAATTGTACAATATGTGATCGTACCAGTTGACTTAATAGAAATCTTCCACGTGAACAATGATACTAGTTCTGTTATTAGAGTCGAGATAGGTCTGGAGACATTTTTTAAGCCTTCTTAAAGCCACTCTTTAAGACTTTCATTGTTTTTCGCCTAACTGGTGTGCAACCACTCGAGCCAATAGTTTTGACCATTTGGAGCTGTAGTAATTTGACGACGTAGCGATTTGGGGACGTAGGATTTGGGGACGTAGGATTTGGGGACGTAGGATTTGGGGACGTAGGATTTGGGGATGTAGGAATTTGGAGACGTAGGATTTGGGGACGTAGGATTTGGGGACGTAGCGATTTGGGGACGTAGCGATTTGGGGATGTAGAGATTTGGAGACGTAGGATTTGGGGACGTAGGAATTTGGGGATGTAGAGATTTGGGGATGTAGGAATTTGGGGATGTAGAGATTCGGGGACGTAGCGATTTGGAGACGTAGGATTTGGGGACGTAGGATTTGGGGACGTAGCGATTTGGGGACGTAGCGATTTGGGGATGTAGAGATTTGGGGACATAGGATTTGGAGACGTAGGATTTGGGGACGTAGGAATTTGGGGATGTAGAGATTTGGGGATGTAGGAATTTGGGGATGTAGAGATTCGGGGACGTAGCGATTTGGGGATGTAGAGATTTGGGGACGTAGCGATTTGGGGATGTAGAGATTTGGGGATGTAGGAATTTGGGGATGTAGAGATTCGGGGACGTAGCGATTTGGGCCGTAGCGATTTGGGGATGTAGAGATTTGGGGACGTAGCGATTTGGAGACGTAGGATTTGGGGACGTAGGATTTAGAAATGTAGGAATTTGAGGACATAGGATTTGGAGACGTAGGATTTGGGGATGTAGCGATTTGGGGACGTAGTGATTTGGATATGTACCGATTTGGGGACGCAGCGATTTGGGGATGTAGGAATTTGGAGATATACCGATTTGGGTATGTAAGAATTTGGGAAGGTAGGGATTTGGTGATATAGAGATTTGAAAATGTAGGTATTCGAAATTGTAGGAATTTGGGAATGCAAGAATTGTAGAGATTCGGGAATGTAGGAATTCGGAAGTGTAGAAATTCAGAACTGTAAGGATTCTGACCAATTGTGCCGTAGCTCTTCTAATCACCTGGGTCAGCCTTCACACGCCAACTCGTGGGTTGACATCAGTACACGGTCAACTATTGATACCTTTACCACCTTAAAATTTGAGCCGCATAAACGCGGTTGCACCGATGTATACCAACGTAATTATATTAGTAAGCGCGTTATGTATTATAGTGCAGAGGTACAATACTAGTGTACCCGTTGTGAAGGTGGCAATCATCCTCTAATAGACGGGTGTTAAATCAACGTTGAATTACAATAGTGCAAGAAATATTCCGTTGGCAGAAAATCTTTTATCGAATTCGAAACGATCAGGATGCGACTATCGTACCACGGGCAGCACATTGAAGCAGTTAATTATCGGGCGTGAATTATTTATCGTGGTAAAGGGATATCGTAATAAACGCGAACGACGATGAGTTGGCGTTTTATGAACGCGTTGCATCTGTTCGTTTCGGGCTGTCCGCGTGTATCCTTGGCCATAATTGTCCTGCGTCCCTTCAGACGCATCGCGAATTCTGCGATGCATATTACAATGCAACACGCGATAGCACGGAGACTCGCGTCGACTCACGTGTCGATAAACGAACGCATAAAGTACACGCATGTCGGTGGAACCGACTATATCCTTGGCGTAAAGTGCACAATAAAAGAGATTCGAATGCGTGGACGTGGGGCAATTACGGTTACACGTATAATATGCCGAGTCAGATATCGCGAAAATTGCCAGCTATTCGACAATTGTTCGCAGTCGTAACGGAGGAAAGCGCAGAAAAGAATTGACTGCGTGGTTGACACGCGCTATGTAACACGAAACTTGCGTGTTCGACGTGGACAGAAACTTACGTGTTTAACGTGGACTGTCTTGAAAATTTGGAAATTTCGGAAGTTTCAGAATTTGGAGAATTGGCAAGATGAGAAAGATTTGAGAAAGAGGAAAATGAGAAGATTTGGAAAAGTAGGAAGATTGGTGAACTAGGAGAAAATGGAAAAATTGGAATATTCGAGAATTGGAAGAATTGTAAAATAGAAAATTCGAAAATTGAAATTATAAAATTGAAAATTTAAAGAATTTTAAGAATTTCTAATTAAATTAGAAATTATTATATTTAAAAGAAATTAATAATCTTTAACTTGATACATTTGTGTTAAAAATTTGACGCGTCGGAATTAAAAGTTTCAGTTTTTAATTAGGAAATAATTCAATCAACGGTTACAGTTTCGCTCTGAATTAAATGAATTTTAGGTGTGAATTAAACGTTAATTGTTAATTAGTGCTGAATTAAATTAAAGAAAAAGTGTAAATCAATATTAGCGAGAGCTGCCCATGTTTTCTCACTTTACGGAATCGTGTACGGTTTTGTAAATATTTGCGATATTATAGAATATTATTAATATATTTTATTTTTTGTTACAGGCCTAGCCCGTGTGAACTACAGGACCCGTTGTGGGTCAAAATGAGTGCGATTACTGGCAGCATCACCAAGAAAAGAAAGAAATCCGATGCCAAGCCTCAGTCGCAGATGTAAGTACAAATTATTCGTGATTTTTCATTTTTTTATTCGAACTTATAAAATTTCCTATCTTATACATTTACTTAGATCTATAAATTTTAAGTATTTAAATTGAAACATCTAACAATTGGGAAATTTGTACATTTGAAAACTATTTATTGAAAATTATTTTTGTATAATATTCGTACAAAGTACAGATTTTAATCAATTTTCCCTATAATTGTGACTCCCATCTTATGTTATCGTCTCGATAAACTTGTAATACACTGACAAATAAAGACTGTTGCATCTACTAACATTTCGTAGAAGTTATTACGATTGTGATCGAAACAAATGGGCTGAGATTATTATAATTATGTTGGGGACGCGTGTTACTTAAAATTAGATTACTATTATAAATGGGACGAGTTGGTTAAAATTATTACCGCTATAAACGGGACGGGTATTTCTTTAAATATGTAAATTGCGTAAATAAAGTGTACAAAATTGAACGTTGTATTAAGTTAATGCAAATGTTGGTCTCGGTTTGATGTAAATCAACGTGAAAATAATGGTCAAGGATTATGTAAAATATGTTGTTTACGATAATAAAATTTCGGAGGATTGAAGAGTCTCGATTTAAAGGCGAAGCAAAAGGAACCGAAAATTTCTAAACATTACAATTCATTTAAACCTCGTGATTCCTATTGAACTGCTAATCGTTAATTAGCAGTTTCTTACTGAACATACTAAATTATCATTGAACTACTTTACTCTTTCTTACTTTTACACTTTTACATTACATTTATGTTACATTTACTGATTCTTACTTTTACATTTTTACAATTACATTTATATTACATTTACTAATTCTTACTTTTACATTTCTACATTACATTATATTTATATTATATTTATTGATTGTTACTTTCATGTTTTTGCATTACACTTATGTTACATTTATTATTTTCACATTTTTATTATTATGTGACGCACTGTGTAATAGTAAACGACGCACCCTATCTCATTGTACGATACACCCCGTAACATTATGTGACGCACTGTGCAATAGTGAATGACGCACCCTATCACATTGAACGACGCACCCTATCACATCATGTGACGCACTCTGAAACATTGTACGACGCACCCTATCACATTATGTGACGCACTCTATCATATTGTATGACGCACCCTGTTGCATTGAATGACACAACCTGCGACATTATGTGACGCACTCTGTAACATTGTACAACGCACCCTGCAACATTATGTAGCGCACCTTACACATTGTACGATGCACTCCATAACATAACATGACGCACCCTATCACATTGTACGATGCACCCTGTAATATAATGTGACGCACTCTGTAACATTGATTGACGCACCCTATCACATTCTGTAACGCACTCTATAATATTGTATAACACACTGTCACATTATGTGACGCACCTTAACATATTGTATGACACACCGTGTCACACTATACGATGCATCCTATCGCACTTTATGACGCACTCTGTAACATTGTATGATGCTACCTATCACAGTATATGACGTACCCTATCAATATGTATATGCATATGTATGTCGTACATATAGTTCCATCGTAAAGAAATTCGCAAAATAAATGAGTTCTATGGAAAAGTTACGTTGTACCAAATGAGCATTAATTGAGGTAACGTTAATTTGCCAAGCAAATAAATTATAGTTCCCAATCATTTCGCAATCGGTTGTATCGTTTGAAGAATATCGGTAATTCAGAATTATCTATAATAACTCGCTAGTTACACGATACAAACTGTAAGATGGCTAATTGCGAGACATAAAAGGCAGAAAATATTGGTCACAGTTGAATTTGTTTGATTGATCGTAAACGTCCGCGTGCACTTCCGCATTTTATTTCAACCCTTTTGCATATTCATCGGTACGCGTTTGTACGCATAAAGGCGGCCATAATTATCGGACTAAACGCGATAAGTAAAGCGAACGTTTAACATGCAGCATGGGTCCATTTTAATTTGATACCTATCTAGTTCGTCGGGAAGTTAAATCATGCGTATCCGCTGCGCGTGTCAGTGTCGAACGACGGTAGTTTTCGAGTTGATAGCGGCTTGTATAGTTTAATTATAATAATAAAAAAAAAGAGGAATTCGTTCGGGGGAAAAAACAGTAAAACGTACGATAAAAGAGCGTAAATTGCTCGTTACGGGTTATAAATTTGATACGAAAGGAAACTTTTGATATACGCGTCTGGTTACTCGGCGATTTGATTTCCCTTTAAAGCTTCATCGTTTCTGGAGTTTACAGCTTTTTCACAAGCTTAGTAATCCTGACATAGTAGTAATGTCGTATTATACGTTGGTTAGATGCTTCCTTGAAAATGGCGCTTTAAGCTGATCGTTGCAACTGTCGTATCATTTAGAGCAGTGGTTCTTAACCTTTTAGAAGTCACCAAATACTTTTTTTTACTACTAAGCAAGTTTATAAGATTTTCAAATTAGAAAAGTTCACAATAGTCACAATTACAATTTTATATCTTGGAAATTTAGTGCTTTGAGTGGAAATTTTTTCATTTAGGGTATTCAGAATTTCTGGATATTGGACAGCATTATTAAGGACTATTCTAACTTCTTAAACATGTAAATACGCTTCCTTTGATTTATCTTTAGATTTACGAACTATCCAATCATTGACCAATCATTGAAATGTTTAAATTGAAATTTTTATAATACGTAAACTAGCTTGCACAATGATTCTTTATTTTGACAAATATTCTGACAGTGGCATCTCAATAATCTCTGTAACGTGATGTAGGAAATGTACGATCCGTTATTCTGATGGGTTCCGTAAATATAGCGTCGAGCGTAATATACATCGTGGATAATAACCAAATAGCTGGATACAACCTTAAAGATTGAAAAAAAAAAAACTCGTATTATTGCATGTTCAGTCTCGACTCGGTCCACAGGTATTTAATGTACTCGATATACCAGCTTCTCGATAAGAAAAACAACAATCCTTTCACTTTTTTCACCGGCGTATTATACCGTTCGAAGTATGTTATTAGTTCTAATCCAGGGTGGAAGTTTTATAAGGCGAAACGGTCGAAAGATCAGCAAGTGCATTTCATCTCGGTTAAAAACTCGCGACTCTTACTTTCCCGGCACGTTGATTCGTTCGAGTGATTACCAGAGCACCGATCGCAAAAAGCATCAATCATCGACGTAGCGGCTGGCTTTTTGCATCGTTTCTTCGTCTCCATAGGATTCATTTATCGGCGGTTCTTTTTTTTCGCAAAAAATCACTCGGTTTATCAAAAGTTCATACATACGAAATACATTCGAGAGAGAGAGTGTTTCCTCGCGAGAAATGGTCCAGTATGTCGACGCGTTCCCCGCGACCGATTCAACATTAAACGTCCGAGCCGGTAAAAAGAGATTGAGTGCATCGCGTTCAGACATACCGTGACGAGAAGCAACTCGGTGAAAGAAAAAAGAAAAACCCGCCGAGAGTCGTAGACAATCGTGCGAACGAATTGCACTCGAGTCCGTAACGAAACATCGAGAAACTGCGTTGGCGAAGCTCTCGAAGATGAAGCAACTTCATCGCGATGGAAGGATTTACACGCAGTTGGCCTTACCGAAGTGAGAGTCACTGTTCAACGATGTGACGTCACGCAAGGTCAACTGAACGTTTCAACGGGACTAAAGTTGATTCAGCATCTAACAATTTTCTTTCTATGAAATTTACTAAACGAACGGCTTGCCTCGAGTCCTCGTTTCGCCTCCATTAAAGCGTGTTCGCCGTAATTCGAGACCAAACTTGGATCTGACCAAAATCGATCACACATTTTTCCACTTTCGTTACGTATTATTGGAAAGGATTTAAAACGAGAGAAATTACTACCTTCACGAGTCTGACGCACTTTGTGATCAATTTTACTCGAATACGCTTCTATTTGGAGTTCAGATCCAATTATTTGCATAGTCGATTGATACCAAATTGACATAACATTTCAACTTTCTTTGTCTTAATATTGTAGCTCTGATTAGTTCTGACTGACGCACCTGACTAAATCATAGGGCAAGGGGTTAATATATTGTCATGAAGATTAGCCGAATGTTTCAATGGGACTACAGTTGATTCAGCATCTAACAATTTTCTTTCTATGAAATTTGCTAAACGAACGGCTTGCCTCGAGTCCTCGTTTCGCCTCGATTAATGCGTATTCGCCATATTTCGAGACCAAACGATCTGACCAAAAATCGGTCACCCGCACACATTTTTTCACTTTCGTTACGAATTATTGGGAAGGATTTAAAACGAGAGAAATTACATCTATAAATTTATTTTGTTTAACTGAAATCTATCAGAGTGGTCAAATGACAGTTTAAGTTTAACCCTTGCACTACTTTGACGAGTCTGACGCACTCGTACTTCGTGATCAATTTTACTCGAATACGCTTCTATTTGGAGTTCAGATCCAATTATTTGCATAGTCGATTGATACCAAATTGACATAACATTTCACTTTCTTTACTTTAATATTGTAGCTGCGATTAGTTCTGACTGACCTGACAAATGCAAGGGGTTGACATATTGTCATGAAGATCAGCTAAACATGTCAATAGGACTAAAGTTGATTTAACATCTAACAATTTTTTCACTTTCGTTACGAATTATTGGGAAGAATTTAAAACGAGAGAAATTACATCTATAAATTTATTTCGTTTAACCTAAATCTATCAAAGTGATCAAATGACGTTCACTACCACATAGGGACACTTTAACCCCTTGCACTATTTTGACGAGTCTGACTTGTGACGCACTTGAGTTGGGATCAATTTTACTCGAATTTTGAATATGCTTCAATTTGGAGTTCAAGCCCAATTATAATTTGCATAGTCAACGATTGCATAATACCATGTTGTCATAACATTTCAACATTCTTTGTCTGTTTTAATATTGTAGCTGTGTTTAGTTAGTTCTGACTGACGCACCTGACAATTAGTGCAAGAGGTTAAAATTTCATTATTTTTATTTTGAACAAATTGTACCAAATATTTCACAATGTCTTGTTATATTTATTTACAATTGCAAGTGATTAATAATAATATTTGAGATTAGTGAACAAGTTCTTAATATGCACGATTTATATGTAAATTTGAATGTCCACATATGATGCAGTATTAAAGCTGTACTCGTACGAAAACTTTCTCAGTAGCGTACAAATTCAAATTTCCGTAAACAAATCTAGTTTAAAGCTAAACCTAAAAGAGAAACTTTACCTAAATCCTGAAGTCCAACCTCCGTAAATACGAATTAGTCTAATTGCAACTTCATATTTCATTTTCTATCCAAGTATCATGTTTGAAAATTATTGTAACTACAAAATGATCGGTTTGCAAATTGTGATCATTGCATAGATGAATATAAATGAAACAAGAATCAGTAATAAATAAAATTATGTATGAAAATTGTAAAATTAATGGTAGAGGTGTTGAGGTGGATGCACAAATTGATGTATGTGTATGGAATATAAAAATATTTTATGTTAAGGAACTTTCTTGAGGACAGTTCCCTAGAAAATCTGCGAGCTTCTAAACCGTGTAACGGCTAAAGATAATACGACAAATAGGGCAAGCTTAATGGGAAGAATAAATCATCATTGGAATGACAATATCCACTTGTGGGAAATGGCAATTAAGCGCGCAGGAAGCCTCCCGTGTAGAACATAGTAATCAGTCCCAAAGGCAATTCAACCGAATGTTAAAATATAACATAAATTACAACCGTATGTGCTTGGAAAATAAATACTTTGAACCTGTATTTTTATATCTGTGGAAAAAAAGGATTCGTAAAGACAGCTAATAAAACTTCGGTTCACATCGAAGATGAAAAGTGATTGCAAGAAATTGCTAGGGATTAAATTGTGAGTTCTTACGGTGTTCAGCAGCGTGAAAAATTCAAGGTTTCCGGTAGGAACTTGAAAACAGGTCGAAAAGTTATATACGTCGCAGTGTACGATTACAGGAAAGTAACAATTTGTGTTAAATATTTTGTACCTTTTCCTGTTTCGCAATATCGATAATTAACGCGCTGGGTTCTCGAATTGAATAAAATTTTCGTAGTTGATTTTAGGTAGACTGTAGTAACTGAATTTCATTATTATTCAATTTATTTTATATTTAACTTATACGTTTAATTATTTTGAAGATAACTATATGAAAATTTCTTAGAAATTACAGGAATTGCGGTTAATATCGTGGTAAATAAAATAACCATAGTTGAAATAAAGAAATGTTTTGTTCATTTATTTATACACTTCATTAATTTTACAATTACGTTATTTTTTCAAAATAAACGTAATATAAAAATATATTTAAAATGAAAAATAATAACAATATTGCTTAGAGTGCACACAGTTACGTAAGAATAACACTTTTTAATAATACCAGGTTTGCGTAAGTGATATTTTCAACATCATTTGTTAAACTATTATAGCACTATTGATCAGTGTAATAATATCCTTCATAGTGGATGTTTTTTTCTTTTAACAAATCATCTCTATGCAAGTTCAAAAGATTGGATAAAAAGTAGGTACATAATATAATATATGTACTTGAATAATATACACATACATAAGTCCTCGATTCTCATTAAACAAATTAATATTTAGTTGCTGTTTGAGGTCAGTAAGTTTCCTAAACTTTTTGTTACTATTCTGACAATTTTTGGATGAGTTTTCTCATCGCAATATTTATGAACACAGCTGAAAGTTACGAATAAAACATCCCTTATACAATTTGTGCTACAAAATTTTTCTCTCGATCAAAAACTCATTGCTTATATTTCTTCAGCTTTACAAAATAACGTTATACTTATTCGTCATTTTTGATTAAATAAGTTGTATTTTATTTTTCAATTAAACGATGAGAATAATTTTTGATCAATGCGAAGGTTACATTCGATAGTTGTGATTTGTAGAATCAGTTGTATAAATTGACATACTTTTACGTCGATTTTGATTAATTAAGGAGCTGTATTTTACTTCTAACCTCGATTTATTTTCAAAGTTGTCAATTCCAGTGTGACATACGAGTGCAAAGGGTTAAATTAATGAGAATAATTTTTGATCAATGTGAAGATGCGATAGTTGTAGAGATCCGTGAAATTTTTATGGAACGTGGGTGGAGAAAAGGGCATAGAAACATTTTCATTCGGAAAATTCTATCCGACGAAAGAAAATTCGTAGGATTGATTTGTGATCCGGCAATAAACGTTCCAGCTTCGTGATTTATCATCGCCTCGTCATAGATCGTTTCTCCAGCATTTCTAGAACAAAAGTTCGGGATAACAGCGACCTATTAGCGGCTGTGAAAAGATTAACGAGCAAACTGCAAGAATCTGAAAGATTGATGCGATCATTTTAACAGGATTTCACTGCGATTGAAGTTTCTCTGCTGCAATCGTAACAGATTTCGTGAAACTGTATGATGGACGATGATACGTAACACGTTGCCATGAAAATTAAAGCGAAACGAAGTTCTTTGAATATTTACTTATTATTAAATTAATTCGAAATATTAACTTCCAATCTCTGTGCTCACCCGAGATTATTACAGGTGCGTTATATTGCCCTGCTGGGTAAAATAAATTTACGCGTGATTTATCGACGCGACACTTGCTGTTTGCTGCGAATAATATTCATGGCGGGATGCTGTTTAAAATTCAGCTTTTAAAATATTGCTTGGGCATCTTATCACCTTGTTAAATATATATGTTTTATGGTAAATTGTTATTATTTTACGGTGGTGAAATGTTTAGTTGTTACAGTGTTACAATGGTAAAATGTTTAATATTACAGTGTTATAATGATACAACGTTGAAATGTTAAAATGTTACAATTTTACAATTTTGCAGTTTTACAATTTTACAATTTTAAATTTTACAATTTTACATTTTTACAATTTTACGATTTGACAATTTGACAATTTGACAATTTGACAATTTGACAATTTGATAATTTTACAATTTTTCAATGTCACAATTTTACAATTTCACAATTTCACAAGTTTACAATTTTGCAGTGTTACAATGTCATAATGTTACAATATTATAGTGTTACAATGATGTAAAGTTAAAATATTAAAATGTTGCAGTATTCAAATTTTTTAATGTTGAGAAGTTAAAATGTTTCAATGTTAAAATGTCACAGTATTAAAATGTTGCATTGTTACATTGTTACACTGTTGTGTTTCACTGTTAAAATGTTAAAATGTCAAAATGTTACAGTATTAAAATGTTGCATTGTTACATTGTTACACTGTTGTGTTTGACTGTTAAATTGTTAAAATGTTAAAATGTTACAGTATTAAAATGTTGCATTATTACATTGTTACACTGTTACAATGATACAACGTTGAAATATTGCAATTTTACAACGCTATAATTTTTTAATTTGAAAAATTAAAATGTTTCAATGTTAAAATGATAAATTTTGTCGTATTTCATAATATTTTAGAGATTTCTTCACTGATATTTTGAATATCAGATTTCTGCACTAAACTCGAGCCACAGATGAGCAATCAGTAATCTGATTAACGATCAGTGATTAGGTACATATAACGCGAAATCATGTTCATGATTAAGGATTATGATTAATAAGCAATCGAGTAATCATGATGGATGAAGTAATCAAAGCAAACGTAATTACTGATCACGATGAACTCAGTAATCAGTAATTACGAAAGATTAATATAGACAATTAATCATAGTTCAGATAAATGATTAACAGGTTTTAGAAAATCTGCATTTATCGAGTTAGAAATAATTGAATTCAGAAACGACGATAAATATATGATATTACGTGTAATTGCATACAAATTATAATAACAGACTAATTAATTATTCATTCGGTCTTTGCAAATCACAGATTAATTATTTATTTAATGCAATCATGATCATTGATTTATTCCAGGAATTAATTAATTCACGACTGTCATTACCACGATTTCATTTAATTATCAGTTACGAAATAATAGTAATAAAATAATACATTATTAATATAACATATCTGAGGATTGGAATATTAACAAATTACAAATGCAGAATAAAAGCAGTGATGCCATTAATTAAACAGTTTCGAATAAATATTCCCAGTCGATTCAAATATTCTTGAAGTAAAAACACTTCAAATGCTTTTACATTGGATATACAATGTTAATGATTATTCGATCAAAAAGATCATCAAGAAAAAATACATACCAATTTCTCTGATTCAATATATGTTTCATCTTGTGTTAGAAACGATACAATCAGAAACACATCATGAAATATTGTCGTAGTATAACACTTTACCTAAACTTTACACATTTCCTTCTGATTAACAATTTGCATAGCATGTTCAGAAATAAACCCCAACACAGTATGACAACATTTTACACCTATTAACCCCCTGCTCTATAATATCGCGTAACACTCGCGCACACTATCGTTCAAATATGACAAACCAGACTCTTATTTTCTCCGAATAGAATATTGTGTAAAATTCGACTAAAAATATAACGTAAAATTTAATGGACCACTAAGGAAATGGCCTAAGAAAGGTACAACATCACAAGCTGACTTATTCGAGCTTTTTCCTCAAAAGTCAACCGCTCTTTGACAAAAAGTTGACCACTCAGGTCATAGTTTCCATTCCAGTCCTTGGTTTTTCTCCTGTTTTCTTACATTTGAGTTCGATTGGAATTATAATCTACACAATCACTGCCCAACATTTTAATCTTCTTTATTCGTCTCAAACATGTAGCAATAATTAATTGGCTATGACGCAACCACGTAGAAAATTGTAGGTTAAGTAGTTAAGCAAAATCTGAATTCAATAAATTGTCACCTAAAATCGGAACTATTTTCTCCGAAGCAAAGAACCGAATTATGTAATGACAGAAAGAAATATTAAATGTAAGAGAAACGTAAGGGAAACCTAAGAGAAACGTGACAATAGTGATAAACGCGTGCGGTTGAAGAGTGGAGGATCGCTTTATCGATAAGAATTGGATCTAGAGCAAACTCCAATGATTTGTCATTTTGATTGTTTACAGTAACAAGTGCCTTAACGAAAAAAGACGACGGAACCAGGAGAACCTGTTTATCGATGAGCTTGCCGAGCTGATTTCCGTCACGGACATGAGCTCTGGCAAGACTGACAAACGCCAGATCCTTCAGAGAACCGTCGACCAGGTAAGAAGACAGATTTCTACGTTTCTGCCTTTCAAATAGCTGATCGATAAACTTAGCAAGTCCTTCGGGATTACCTCGAACGCCGCTTTTTTACCGTACGTTGACCACGATGAAAGTCAAGAAATACTCTTTTCGTAACGATGGTCACATGGGATTTTTTAACCCCTTGCACTATTTTAACGAGTCTGACTCGTGACACACTCGCACTTCAATTGTGACAGATCTTACTCGAATTTTGAATACACTTCGATCTGGTGTCCAAGTCCAGCTGTAATTTGCATAGGCAAGAATTGCTGAATACAGGACTGACATAATATTTCAACTTTCTTTGTCCGTTTTAACACTAGGTTTACGGACGTTTGATGGTCACTTATATTTAAATTTGAACTAAAGTAGAAAAATAAATAAATTGGGGATGATATGTGAACTGTCTAAGACATTGTTACTTTAGCTTGACAAAAGTTGACATACACTTTTACAAAAATTCCTTAATTTGTTTTGTCATTTAAAATAAGAGATCTATGATCCGTCATTTTGACGGGTCCCGTAAATCTAGTGTTAATATTGTAGCTGCGATTGGTTAGTTCTGACTGACGCACCTTACAAATAAATCATTGTTCAAGAGATTAACCCTTAACATTGAATTTATCCCGGGACAGTCACGGGCAGGGTAAAGCGTCCAAACTGTTTACCAAAGATATCTAACACTAGGTTTAAAGACGTTTGATGGTCACTTATATTTAAATTTGAACTAAAGTAGAAAAATAAATAAATTGAGGATATGTGAACTGCCTAAGACATTCTGTAGCTTGACGAAAGTTGACTTTTATGAAAATTTCTTGATAAGTTTTGTCATTTAAAATAGATGTATGATCCGTCATTTTAACTGGTTCCGTAAATCTAGTATTAAATCTATGGCTAAATTCCTTGCTTTCTCTTTCTAAGATTATTGTAAGATGTGGTTCAGTTTTTAATTCAGTATAAACTCGATATTTTTTGGACGAAAATTTGTAATTTTACCACACTGTGAAAGGGTGATGGTCACATTGGGTTATGGAACAGGTTATGAGACCCAAGACAATTTAGTTTCATATCCTGACAATCTGAATAATTACTTTCTTTGAAACTCCGGTAGTTTTGCTATGTTTTTCTCAAACTATTACATCTCAAGAGCGTTCAAATAAAATTTTAGCTCTCTATAAAACATTTTGAACTCTCACGTTTCTGAATTTTTTTCTTGTTCAATTCATTTTGATATGAAACGTTTAAATTTTCTGAAAGCAGTCGTGAAATGTTGAAACAATTTCCAAAGATTATTTGTAACTTCTTTCAAATTAAAATAGTAGCTTCTTTGTCAGGAATATTTTTAGTTATTAGGGTCTTAAATGTCGTAGTACGCCAGATTTCCATAGTCAAAACAAAAATTGCAATAACACTTGAGCTTTGTTGCAATTTTAAAAACATTCCTGGACTTGATTATATTGTCGTATCGTATTATAGAGTGCTCGTAGTGAATATCTGTCCGTAATTAAAAGCAACAGTGATATGCTCGACGAGTGAGCAATGTAAAAGGAGAAGAAAAACGATATTACTCTGCAAAATGCAGCACAGAATGCAAGAAATGTTGCTCATTAGCATGTTAACAAGTATATAAAACTTTCTCATAAGCGGAACGGACGACCTTCGGGACGCTGACTTGTTCCAAACTTTGCGCAACAATAGTGAACTTCGAAAGCGATAATTCTGCAAAATTATTGCTCGCTCTTTTCCGAAACAAGGGCGATATAATGCGTCCAAAGTTCTTGTCTTAATAGCACAGCTGATTTAAATGTTGAGAACCAAACTTTTATGTTTTACATTTTTCATTTTCAAATCTTCAGATTTGTTAATTTTCACGTTCAGTATAATCTTGAAATTATAATTTAGAAATTTGTGTATTTTTGAATTTAGGGACTTGATGATTTGGGTATTTTGCAGATTTGGGAACTTTTGTAATCTGGGAATTTATGAATTGGAGATTTTAGAAATTTATAAATTTTAGGAATTTTTTAGGAATTTCAGAAATTTCAGGAATTTTATAAATTTGAAGATTTGTGGATTTGGGAATGTAGATACTTGAAAAGATAAAAATTGGGGCAGTTTGGAACTTTTAAACTTTGGGAACTGAGAGTTTCGAGAATTTGCAAGTTTTGAGGATTTGAGAATTTGAAGAATTTAAACATACTAAAGAATTTTTAAATTTGGGAATTTGAAAACTTAAGAATTTAGGGTATTTGGAAATTTGAAAGTTTAGGAATTTGTAAAATTTTGCACCAGAAAATTGGAGATTCGAGAATTTGAAGAATTTAATTTAGCAATTCAGAAATTTGAAAGAAACTATTATAATAAAGTAACAGGAAAGTGAACATAAAGATTGATATGCTTTCATACGAATCGCATTTTCTAAAACATCTACTCCTACGTACGCTAAAAATAAGAACTCTTTTCATTGTTTCTTAGAAAGATTTTAATTCGCGTACGTCGATTGCATAATTTTGACCGACAACCTACATCTAATTAAATAAAAAGTGAACAATAATTTCTGAATCATTAAAGAGTCGCGAAAATTGGACAGCGTTCTTTCGTAAGCGTTAAATTGTTTGTTCGATTAAAGTTAGCAAGCTGAGAAATTATCGTGGAACGTTTCGCTAGTCCCGCGACTCGCCACGTTATTCTTGAACTCGTCGATCGATAAGGTATTTACTCGCGCGTATCGTTTAAGTGAAATAAAAATTTCAACGCATGCGTCGTATTTTACATTGATTTCTTGGCATACCGGCTGGCTAATCATATTCTTCTTTGCCTCCATTTTTTATTACCGTTAACGGCAAAATTTCTCTGTAACTTCGTGTGCAAATGGATCGATAACATGTTCGGCCATTCTTAACGGACGGGCCACGTAAATTTTTCCGGATCAACCGGATTATATAGAATCGTCGCTATAATTTTTGCGAAAATGGTCACATACAGCTTCAAAACCGATTCAATCGGGAAACTGGAGACTTCGTTGAATACAGTAATCCACACATTACGTGAATATTATTGTATGCGCGTAAGAAATGACTATTTCTAAACAGTCAGATTTTTAAACGTGCAGTAATTTGCCTATATTCGTAATCGACGAATATTTAGATGCATCTTAACTTAAAGGACGAGCCACGTAATTTACGTTCTTCCATTCCGACTTCCTACGACGGCCCACGTAGATTTACGTTTTGCTCGAATTTTTATTAAGCTGCGTTACTTTTTCATTTTTACGCATTTTTTCTTGTTACCGTTCTAGTACTATCTGTCGAACGTAGTTTTACTTTTTACCTGGTATTTTTTAGTAACTTCGTAACCGTGAAAATGGCAGGCAGAGTTTACGAGATATACTGTAGGGTTCCACTTCAGGGTGAATGTTTCACAAAATATCGCTCTTAAGAAATACTAGGCACGCAAGTAAATAACTTTGTAAAATTTGATCGAAAATAGCGTCGATTTAATAAAACTGCCACGCTCTAAAATTATACATACGTGTTTATTTAATTCTCTTAAACCGGAAGCCGAGAAAGATGGAGAATAACCCGTCCGTTCTTTCAATTTTTCAGGAAAGAATACAAGGATAAAAATACGAATAGTAAACGACAGACGACTAATTATTTTATCATTATTCTAAATAACTGATTGTCCATTAATTGATCGTTATTCTCATTTAAATAAAATTTTATTTGACTAATATGCACCGCTGTTAACGGATCGATTACAAAATTCGGGGCTTTAGATATCTTTTATTTTATTTCGGTGTTCCTTTTTTGATAAGAACTTGTTTGTATCGACCTGTACCTACTGATTTATGTATCGAATGCGAAAAATAATATCCAACAAGCTCGGTAGAAGGATTGCGCGTCGAAGCGGCTCGAAGTGGGTTGATCCGCTCAAAAACCGTAACGCGATATCTCGGTGATTAAATAAAATAATCACTCCTTCCTTTTCTATATTTTATGCGATACATTATTTTATCGTGATAAGTGTTTTATCGGAACAGAACTTTGTACCGCATCTTTGGATTCAACTTTCTTTTCTTTCTTTTTTTTCATCCAAGTCGACATTCAAAATACTCAGGCATTTAAGCAATCATGCAATGTGACACGATCAAAAATCAATTCTGTATCGAGTGTGTAATTAGATGGTTCCTGGTAACTATATTTTACTAATTACGTTTACAAATTCATGTATCGAGAATTACTAGCAATACTGGTGACCGCAAATTTGACTAATATATGAAAATTGATATAGCAAAATTATTGTAGTAAAATTTGTATAGTAAATGACTAATGGCAAGTAGTAATAAATACAATAAATATAATACTAAATAACTAATAGTAAATTTTACTATTACTAAAAATAATAATAATAGCACAAATATTAAACCGAAGATGTAATTCCACATAAATGGCTATAAATTAATTGATTGTAATTTCCTGCGAATTCGCTTAATTCTCATCAGCGTTCAAACAGTTAAGAAACATTTTAAATGCTGTAAAAATTAATAATTCAGAGATGATAAGTGTCTGAAGATAATTTAAGCGTACTATTATCCAGTTAAATGTTAATCGATTTTTCAGCAAGGAAATATATGTAATATTTCTCACGATACGAAATATTATTTTTGAATACAAAAATTATTGCAAACAGTCCGAACTAGTACAAAAATACCTAATACAAAATTTGTTGCAAAAAGTGTTTCGGTGAATATGTGAACGACGCAATAATGAATTCTTGCTTTAGAAATCTTTTTTTGCGCGGTATAATTCAATTAGTAAATTAATATACTTATGCAGAAGATACCTTGTACCAGATATGCTGTTTTTTTAAGACGTTATGTAAGAGATTCGAAATAAAAATCATAAATCACGAGTGTACCATAATTATGCAAATTAAAGAACGATAGTTAAACAATAAAATGCACACACATATTGTTAGAAATTATTATGAAGATTAATTGTATAAACGTTAACATAATTTTAGTTAAATTTTGCACGAAATTACGTAAATATATATTTTTTTATTTATAGCTGTATCTTATTATCTTTTGTTTTTTGTCTTTTTTTTAGATAGCTTTTTATATCAAGTTTTTTACCATCGAACATTAATCCTTATTGCTTCTGCATTCAGATATTCGTTAATTATCGCTAAAAAAATACGTACCAGTTTAAATCGAAGAAGTAGCAGACTATTGGTGTTATCAGAATTATTGTGAATTATGTTATATTTATTCTATTCGCTTATATCTTGAAATTGTGACCTAAATTGTGAAATTGAAAATGTGATAAGGTAAAGGTAGCTGCGCTAAAATTGATTAGAAATGTTAAGAAATATTTCATTGACATATTGAAGACTGTTTGGGTCATCGATGTTCAAAAAACACTTTTTTTATTTCATTAAAAAAAGGCAGTCACCGATTAATCTTGGAAATAACAGAAAAGTATATAGAAAGTGTAATAAATGTTCAGTGAAAATTCGATTTATCTTTAACGAAAGGAAAATTAGAAACTGTGAAATTAAT
This sequence comes from Megachile lagopoda, assembly GCA_036983795.1. NCBI lineage: Eukaryota > Metazoa > Arthropoda > Insecta > Hymenoptera > Megachilidae > Megachile > Megachile lagopoda. The sequence goes on from CM072800.1 coordinate 12,551,108, forward strand.
TAATTTATAAATTTACAGAATTCGAAAATTTTTTATTTAAAATTCTATGATTTCGAAATTCAGAAGCTTGAATATTTTAGATGCACAAATTTCTGGATTTGGAAATTAAAAATTTACAATTTTGCAATTTAGAAATTTTATACTTATACGTATGGAAATTTAGAAATTTCAAATTTGTGAATTTATAGAATTAAACAATTTTTTACTTAAAATTCTATGACTGGAAAATTGAGAAGTTTGAATATTTCAGACAGACAAATTTTCGAATTAGAAAATTAGAAATTCCTAGGCTTTGAAATGAAAAAATTTGGAACTCCAATATCTGAAACAGAAGAAAACAAGTGTTTATAGATAACGGTAAAGCAAAGTATACAAAATATGAGAGAAACGAAATTAATCAAGCGAATGTCTCTGTAATCGATGATATAACTCGGATAAATACCGAAATGGATGATCGATTCTGCACGAGTAACTGTAAATTAATGGCCAATTTAATCGTTTGAGATCCTTTTTACTCCTCGAATCGGATGAACAGTGAGTATTCGTTTTATTCTTTCGTCAATTAAACAACATTTTCGATCGCTTGACAGGCTATACATCTGCATATAATTCGCTCAGATTATGTAATAGCTGTTCTATAATATCTTGTTATTAAATATTCATAAGATTAATTAATCATTTTTAAAATACCACGTTGTAACGAATATATATTCTTTGTTACACAATTTTAATTTAACGATTAATCAACCGTAAACGGATTTTGCTAACGGTGCATTTATGAATTGATACGAAGTAAATAAAATATTTGGTATTTTAATGAACCGAGAAATAATGGCCTGTATATGTCGCAGCTAGTGTTAATTTAATTAATGAAGAGAGGAAAATATTTTCCTTTGGTTAAATAGAAAATTCAACAGAATTAATTAAATCGAACAAGCTTTAAATAATTAAACCTTGACAAGTTTAAATAATTATTTAAACATAAAATATTGAGAGGTTTTATATATTCTGATGTACTCATTTAATTTAAATTTTTGGACACTGTTATTTCCAAACTTAGAATTTTCGAATATCCACATTCTAAAATTTGAGAATTGTTAAATTCCCAAATTTTTAAATTCTCAATTTCAAAATTCTGAAATTTCCAAATTCCTAAACCCCCAAATTCTTTATTTCAAAATTCTGAAATTTCCAAATACCCAAATTCCCAAATCCCTAAATTCTAAAATCTCCAAATCCCCAAATTCCCATACTCCAAATTGTTAAACTCTCAAATTTTCAAATTTCCAAATTTCCATACCCCCAAATCCCAAATTCCTAAACTCCCAAATTTTCAAATTCCCAAATTCCTAAATCCCCAAATTTCAATACCCCCAAATCCCCAAATCCCCAAATTCCTTAACTCCCAAATTCCTAAATCCCAAAATTTCCATACCCCCAAATTTCCATACCTCCAAATTCCCAAATCCCAAAATGTCAAAATTCTCAAATTTTCATATTACTAAGTTGCAATTTTTCTACGCAGAATATCACCTAAAATGGCACACATTCTAAAATTTCACCGTAAAGAAAAACATATCCTCTTCAAAACAAAACAAACATTAAAACACGACAAAACAATAAATACCTATATATTAATACCTATCTATTTCTAACTGAAACATTTTAAAATCATGATACAGAACATAAGTCAAAGTGTTATTTGCTCGAAAGCAATAAAAATACAAAGCTTTAGAAATGTCTCGTCGTCGGCATTTTGGAAGTTGAACCCAAGGTGACTGCATCAACGAAAATAAATCGTAAAGTGTATCGTAAATCGTAGGAGTTCGATCCTGTTATATCGAAGAAAAGCACGGCGGACTGGCATCGATTAAAATTCCTCGAATTGTAACGTGTATCACGGATTGTCGAAGTTGGACGTAATCGATCACACGATCCCAGACATTTTGAACGATGAGTCGTTGAATGCAGCGGTGAATCATTACCATATCGAGCTCGATAATTGATGCTCGTTTTCCACGCGTTAATAGTCCTCTTGAGAATCGATAAAATTACCGACATTAATAAGACGTTTGATCAAATGAACCGTGCAATTTGTATCGCGGTTTCTTGCAGCTCTTTTCGCCGAGTATTCGATGCCTGCCCTGCGTTAACCTTTTACGTTCGAACATTTAGAGGCGTATTTGGAGATCTGGGTATGTGGTATCTAGGGAGTTGGGAGAATTTGAATTTGGAGATCTAGGAATTTGGGAATGTAGGAATTTAGGGATATGGGGATTTTAGGAGATAGGTACTAGGATAGGTTTTAGGAGATAGGTATTTCAGGACTGTAGGATATGGAAATTCACAAAATTAGGAGATGAGGTATTGGGAGATATAGGAATTTGGAGATCTGAGTATTTGGGGATCTAGGGAATTGGGAGAATTTGAATTTGGAGATCTAGGAATTTGGGAATATAGGAATTTAGGGACATGGGGACGTTGAACACTTGAAGTTTTAGGAGATAGGTATTTGAAGACTGTAGGATATGAAAATTTAGGGATTTAGAAACATAGGTGGTTGGAGATATAGGTATTTGGAGAGCTGAGTATTTGGGGATCTAGGGATTGAGGAGTCTATGAATTTGGAGATCTAGGAATTTGGGAATGTAGAAATTTAGGGACATGGGGACTTTGGAACCTTGAAGTTTCAGAAGATAGGTATTTGAAGACTGTAGGATATGGAAATCCACGGAATTAAGAGAAGAGGTGTTTGGAGATCTGGGTATTTAGAGATCTAAGGATTTGGAAGCCTATAAATTTGGAGATCTAGGTATTTGGAAACCTAGGAATTTGTGAATATATTTTAGAGTCGTGGAATGTGGAAATCTAGAAATTTGAAGACAAGTATTTGGAAATCAAGGTATTATAGCCAACAGCAAGATACCTTCGTGTGCAAAGGTTAATCTACGAGGTGGCCAGTGTAAATTGCGTAAAGATAAGTAAATTACAGTGCGTGTCATGAATTTACCACCCCCCTGAAATTTGAATAATATACCCTTTAGGACATAATTTGTGCCATACTGTTGCTTCTTACTGTTTGATAATAGCATATAGATAAATAACCCTTCACACTCGAGGCGAATTACACTCGCCATTCGGTTTAATACTGCCATTCAAAATAAACACTTTTCGACTAAATCTGTAGTGTTGTCAAATGGTATGTTCAAATTTAGTGAAACAGACAATAGTATAGAAATAATAATTGCAATATTTTTTTAAACTAAATCTGTAATATTATAAACGAGATGTTTAAACCTAGCGAAATAATACTATCAATAATACAGAAATAATAATTGCAACTCCGTTTGAACATAAATCCGTAATATTACAAATATGATGAAACCTTATGAATGAATATGCAAATGTAAATTGCAACAAATTTAATTCGCTACTTAGCAAGAAAGTACATAGTTGCTTTTTTCTCAACAAAAATACCTTCGAGTGCATAAGATTAACAACGATACCGCTAACAGGTTGCAATAAGTAACTGACAAGGTGAAAATGTTCAGTCCGTGTTTCATGAATATGTAAATATATCAATTGCTAACAGAAATTGTTTTACTTCAATTGCAACACGTCGATTTTTGTCATTTATTATATTTTTGCTACGATGGCTTGAGTGAAAAACATGATTTTGCATTACTGCAGCTGCTTCATCATTTTACTTTCATTGCTGTTTCGACGTTTGTAACATTAAAAGAAAAGTCGTTTTTTATTGCGATTCAGTTAAATTAAAGTCGTCTCGAAGTACTTTTCGTGCGAAATGCCAAATAAAACATACGACGAGAAGACAAACGAATGAACGGTGATGTTGTTGCCAATTTTATAGAAATATTCAAGGTTAGTATAATAATGAATCTAAGTGTTGAATTTTGGTATTTTTCCATTTTTATGTAATCGGTTCTATTTCTGTAATTTAACCCATTGCACTATTTGTCAGGTCAGTCAGAACTAATCGCAGCTACAATATTAAAGCAAAGAAAGTTGAAATGTTCTGTCAATTTGGTATCAATCGACTATGCAAATAATTGGATTTGAACTCCAAATTGAAGCGTATTCGAGTAAAATTGATCACGAAGTACGAGTGCGTCATACTCGTCAAAGTAGTGCAAGGGTTAAACTTAAACTGTCATTTGACCACTCTGATAGATTTCAGTTAAACAAAATAAATTTATAGATGTAATTTCTCTCGTTTTAAATCTTTCCCAATAATTCGTAACGAAAGTGAAAAAATGTGTGCGGGTGACTGATTTTTGGTCAGATCGTTTGGTCTCGAAATATGGCGAATACGCATTAATCGAGGCGAAACGAGGACTCGAGGCAAGCCGTTCGTTTAGCAAATTTCATAGAAAGAAAATTGTTAGATGCTGAATCAACTGTAGTCCCATTGAAACATTCGGTTAATCTTCATGACAATATATTAACTCCTTGCCCTATGATTTAGTCAGGTGCGTCAGTCAGAACTAATCAGAGCTACAATATTAAGACAAAGAAAGTTGAAATGTTATGTCAATTTGGTATCAATCGACTATGCAAATAATTGGATCTGAACTCCAAATAGAAGCGTATTCTAGTAAAATTGATCGCAAAGTGCGTCAGACTCGTGAAGGTAGTAATTTCTCTCGTTTTAAATCCTTTCCAATAATACGTAACGAAAGTGGAAAAATGTGTGATCGATTTTGGTCAGATCCAAGTTTGGTCTCGAATTACGGCGAACACGCTTTAATGGAGGCGAAACGAGGACTCGAGGCAAGCCGTTCGTTTAGTAAATTTCATAGAAAGAAATTTGTTAAATGCTGAATCAACTGTAGTCCCATTGACACATTCAGCTAATCTTCATGACAATATATTAATTCCTTGCCCTATGATTTAGTCAGGTGCGTCAGTCAGAACTAATCAGAGCTACAATATTAAGACAAAGAAAGTTGAAATGTTATGTCAATTTGGTATCAATCCTCCAAATTGAAGCATATTAAAAATTTGAATAAAATTACGAAGTACGAGTGCGTCACGAGTCAGTCTCGTCAAAATAGTGCAAGGGGTTAAAGTAATATTTTTTTATTTAGATGTTATATGTAAATTTGTAACGGTCCGTGATACTCTGTCCATATCTACTAAAATACTGAAATATCGGTGGATTACTATATTTATGGTACTCCATATATTTTTGTAAGGGTGACTCGAGGTACCCCTTAAACCCTTCTTATGATAAATGGCCGTCTCGAAGAGCGTCAGACAATCCTTCTTACATTTCTCTCAGATGTCATCCTTTTTTGCAGATTATAGCTTTTCTGGGAAAGTAGATTATGTCGTACCAAATTCAATTTGTTTCCTGATACAATTTATTCATTGCTTTTGGAATACTTCTGTTGAGTTTTGGAAGGAACTGAAATTGAATTATCTCCCTTTTTATGTTTCCAGCAACTGTTTGGTCTCATTTCAATTCTTCATACGACGTTTGCGATTATTAAAATTTCTTGGAATGCAACTTTCGTGGGCGATACAATGCTATGGTCACATTCGAATATCTCGAAAAGTGTAGCAGAAGTTCGTGAATTTCCACGTTTCCCAGCTTCTATCTTTCCAAATTTTATTTAAAAATTGCTGAATTGCCAAATATTTAAATTCTCAAAGTTCAAAATTTTGAAATTTCCAAATTCTTAAATCTCTAAATTCCTAATTTACCAAGCTCTTACACTTTCAAATTTACATATTTCCAAAGAACCTTTTCAATTCATCTTTCTTTCAAGAAAACAAAATGTCCAATCGAATATCACATATTTTCGTAGAAAATTAATATTCTATTCCCAGTTCACCTGGAGCTTGGTGTTTTGCAAATATTTTATGCTCTTACATATAGAAGAATCAATGAAATTTCTAGATTTATCAACTCATTTAATAATGCATTAATCCTTGTACTTCGGGTGCAAATTTATTTTGACCTAATTACACAAATGAAACGTGAAGTGAGGAGGATTTATTTGCAAAGCTCATGCGAAGAATAAAACTGTTATCTGTATCGAATGAACCTAAATACATCTAATACATATTGTACCTTCGCGTGTATACGCATATGCATATATTTAATTTCTGAGTGTATAAATACCATACTGATCAGGAATATACCAACATAAATTAAAATTCTTTTAATATCCAATGGAAAAAATATTTTTACTTTGCATCTCATAAAAAGTCTACCTTCTTACAACTTGTTTTAATAAATTTAAATAATCATTCTTGCCTGATATTTTCAATTTTGAAGATATTTTTCAACTCACAGTTAATAGTGATAAAAAATAATGATAAGTAAATGTTTTCTGTTTAAAATATTTGCATATATTTATTTAAACAAAAATTATATAATAATACAAATTTGTAATATTTTAAGAAGATACAAGAAATTGTACCTACAATTGCATCTCGTAAAATACAGAAAATTTTGCTGAAAGTAAGAAATATTTTAATTAATTTAATTCAAGAATTTTCAATTTATTTAAGTTTGAAAGGATACAAGTTTCATATCATATCATTTCGAATATTAAAAACGCGATGTAACGACGTATTCGTGAAAATTCTTCAAAAAACAATATATCATTGTGTTCGCAATCTTTCTCTATCCGAAACGAAAAATTGCAATCGTAAACCGTTTCAGTCGCTCGAATTACCACGTACGGTGTCTTATTACACGTATCCGTTTCCACCATATTCGCTCATTGTCGGTGTTGTTATCAATCACGTACAAAACTTATTGTTATCATTATGACAATATTATTCCGCGATTCTTCCGGATCCTTGATTGAAAATCGTACAAGCAGCAAACATCGGCCGGTACATCGATTAATTTATAATCGATACGTTCAATTCCGCGTTTTATTTAGCCGTATTGCCCGATTAACAAGTTCATTCATCATATCACGATCCGCGTGCTGCGGCCCCGACTTTCACGATTTTTAAACATGTCGAGTCATTTGTTAGCCATCCGTCCTCTCCGAGAACTGGTTCCGAAAGATTCGCCTGTGTCAGTCGATAAGACACGTTTCATTTTCGATTCAACTGTTCCGACTAATTTTTTCTTAGAAACTCATTTACCGACATCCGTAGCTGTCACCATATAAACTGTTTTACTTGAAATAAACGCTGAAAATTGTGAGAGGTAGTATAGGAATTTAAGAGTGTACATATTTGGGCATCTAGGGATTTGGTAGTATTCAGCATTTGGGTATTTTAGGGATTTGGAGACTTAGGAATTTAGGGCCATAGATATTTGCAGTTTGGTGACATGGGAATCCAGAAATTTGGGAGTCTAGGAATTTAAGGTCTTAGGGATTTAGTGATATGGGTATTGAGGACATAGTAATTTAGAAATCTAGATAATTGGAAACTTAGGGATGTGGGAAAGTAGATATTTTGGAAGCTAGGAACTTAGGGGAATGTGTATTAAGGGACCTAGGAATTTGGAGATCTAGGGATCTGCGAACTTGAGGAGCTAGGAATCTGAGAATCTAGGAATTTGGGGAACTAGGGATCTGGGTACCTAGGAATTTGGAGAACTAAGGATTTGGGAAGCTAGGAATCTGGGAATCTAGGAATTTGAGGAGATTAGTATTTGAGAACCTAGGAATTTGGAGAACTAGGGATCTGGGAATCTAGGAATTTGAAGAACTAAGGATCTGGGAATCTAGGAATTTGGGAAAGCTAGGAATCTGGGAACCTAAGAATTTGGGGAGATAAGTATTTGAGAACCTAGGAATTTGGGGAACTAGGGATCTGGGAACCTAGGAATTTGGAGAACTAAGGATTTAGGAAGCTAGGAATCTGGGAATCTAGGAATTTGAAGAGATTAGTATTTGAGAACCTAGGAATTTGGAGAACTAGGGATCTGGGAACCTAGGAATTTAGGGGGATAGGTATGTGGAAACCTAGAAATTTGGGGAGATAAGTATTTCAGAACCTAGGAATTTGGAGAACTAGGGATTTGGGAATCTAGGAATTTATCTAGGAATCTGGGAATCTAGAAATTGGGGGAAATAAATATTTGGGAACTTGTGAATGTAAAGAAATTAGTTTTGGCAAGCTTAGAAATTTAGAGATCTAGGAATGCAGGAACGTTGAAATTTGGAAAACTGGGGATTTGGGAATCTAGGAATTTACATAAATATTTGAGGACCATGTGATATTGAATCCAGGAATTTAAAGACCTAGAAATTTTGCAATAGGTATTTGAAGCTCGTGAAATGTAGAAATCTAGGGATTTGGAAGACTAGAAATTTGGTGATCTTCGAGAACCTAAAAATGTATAAATCGGTAAATTTGCAAATCTGGATATTTAGAAACGTATGAATCGAAAGTGTATCGGCAATCGATAGCAGCGCTTGCGAGCAACGTGTCGTTAAAACATTGCCACCAGTATTTCGCATAATTCAACGGTGCGCAATTTCGTGTTTCTCGGAAAATGAATAGTGACTGGAAATAAAAAGATAAATCTCTTTACGTTCGGTCGGGATGTCCACCTCTCGTCGAATAAATCAGTCGAATTAGAAAATAAATTTCTCGACGAACATGTTAAAAGGCAGCTACAGAAGAGAAAGGAAAAAAGAAGCGATGGCAGGAAGAGGGGCGTTGAACAAAGCGGATCTCCTTCGAAGTTAAATGCACTCTCGTTTGGTTGCGGCTCTCTTGTGTGAAATTTATTTCTGGAAGACAGAACGAAATATATCGATAAAATAACTTTCGTCCCGGGTAGAGAAGAAAATGAAGAAGACATTCTTCTCCGTCCAATAACATTTCACTCGAGTCGGTTTAATGAAGTGCTTTTCACTCTGGGTCCATATGGACATCACCAACTCCTTACCGACACTGTTTTATGACAATGCGGTAATCATTCGTTTTTATTATGGTAATTCTTACTCACCTATTCGTTCGTTAATAAACGAGAAATATGAGTAAACGAGAAATATAATACTATGTAAACAACAGTCATTTTTAACGCTTTCTACATTTGATTATTTTTCAATAATTGAATATTGGTTTACGTGCAATACTGTTATTGCAATTCGAAAATACTTCAATTTCCAAGTATAATTAATCGAATTTGTAACATCACTCTAAAGAATCTCTAATCAGAATCCTAAGATCAGTCAACAAGGTTACGCCATTTTGAAACCCATGGCGCGAAATTTGATTTGTAAAGTCTACTTTCGCTAACGGATACAAGTCGCGTAAATAATACATTTTTATTCAGTTTGTTTATGTATTATGCATTACCATAGTTTCTGGAATTTAATAATAATTTTATGAAAGTGCACAGTTCGAAAATGTTTTATGACTGTTTAAAGATTTACGTAATCTAAAGTAGATGTATCCATTAGCGATCATCCCTCATTAGTGACCAATTTTCTACTTTATTTTCTTAAAATGGTCAATAAAGATATTTACTGATCATAACCTTAAAATAATGAAGTTGAAAGTATGCTTTTATTAGGCTGTTCGATAACAGGTATAATATAAGGGTTGTAAGCTGAGTACATGTAAGGTATATGTATATCAATACATGAATACATATATATGTGATAACTTGTGCAGATTATCAAGAACCATGTAATTAACAGCAATATAACTTGCAAGCATCAGTTTTCATTTATATAATTGGAAGAGGTAATCAATAAAGAAGACATCAGACGGGACATCATTTTCATGAATAATTTGTCAGTGAATATGCTTGAGAACTTATTTAGAAACTTATGAGTATCAACATTTGATGCATAAAATCTTGATAAAAATCTTGATATGTTAGTAGAAAATGATCGTTCAAAGAACTACAGTTTTATACGTCCGCCATTGGGATCATTTACCTCATAAATCTTAAAAATAGACTGGTCACTGCCAAAATAATATAATTGGTCGAAGCGAACGTGTAAAAGTGCGGGCAGTTCGACTTTTTATTCGTAGAACCGTAGAAAGAGGAGAACGGAACGAAGAAGGGGCTCAAACTTCCTGTCTGTTCTCTGCACGTTAGTTCTGTGATTCACGAACGAGGAGCACATGTCGGTTTTTCGCGCCAGGGTCGCGCGATATTTCGCTCCGTCTCTGTCCCTCTTCGTGCGGCGTTATTAAGGTTACGTTGTAGAAAGCAAATTCACGGACCTAGGTCGTAATACCATCGCGAGCGAACTCCATAGATTCGCGAGGAATCGTTAAAAAAGTACTGCGAGTTTGTCACGTGACCTTGAATGACGTCACCGAGGCCAGTAGGAAACCTTCCAAACGGCGTTATAACCCGAGCTACTGGAGCAAGAGTTCGTGTGACGTCATCGGCGCAGTAGAGCCACGCGCATCCTGTGCCGAACCGACGTGACCGAGGTGGAATCAATTGCAAATTTACAGGGAAAGACCGTGTTTTCTCTCGCTTCAACGTCCAACCGTATCGACGATTATTCAACGAGCTTTCGGAATGCATTCGGTAAAACGACGCATCTCTGTCTACGTGTTCGCGCTCGGATCAGAGATTCGTACGTTTCGATCTTCGCGATCGTTTAAAACACGACCGACGATATTTTCTTTGTTTCACCGAGCTGTTCCACCCTCCATTTGGATAACGAATGCTCCAGATTAGAGGGAAACATCGATGATTCCGAAAGCGACCGAGGAAGAATTTATCGCGTGCGACGTGTGATGGGACAGGAGAGAAATATATACGGTTTAAAGTGAAGGCTAGCGGCAACGTCGCAAACCGTTTGTCGGACTCAGCCACCGAGTCACCGACTTTTCGAGGCCACGGCATGTTGTGTGCCCGTGTGCGCTTAAAATTCATTTTGATTACGAGCGCGATCTATCGGTGCCGGGAAATATGAGCTCAAGGACGAGCTTTCCCTCCGCGTTCATCAGTGGATCTCGGTCGGTAACGAAGAGATTTACTTTCTTTCTTCTGCGTTCGCGTTTCGCTTTGACAGAGCCAACCTTGTGACTCCGGATGGCAGCTACAACTATCCTGTATAGCTAGATTGCACGCTTTATCGGAAATTTGTCGACCTTCGGAATTAATTTTACGTTTGATCTTTTTGCAAAGCCGCGACCAGCAATTTAAGCGTTTTGCAAAGAATTAATTGCGCTTTCACTTTTTATTCTACCTTTGTTTCCTTTCTTTGGTCATTGGTAATTGATTTACACCGATTTTTCGTTGTTCTGCAGCAACTACTGCAAATGACATATTGTCTTTAGAGCTACCGCGCATTCTTTTCGCGCAGCCCTTCGCGCCTTTTTTTAAGCGCGCCTAAATTTGATTTTCATTTTTAATAATGATGCATGCAATTATTAATATATACAATTTAAAAAGTAGATAAATTAAGTGATAGAGATACATTTCTTTGCATTCTTCTGTACGTATGATTTATATTTAATATGTTACATCAGTTCTGATTACGAGCAATTTATCTCTTACTGTACACTTGATATACCAAAATAAAGTAGTAAAAGCAACATACAGTTCGGTATTGAAAAAGATACAAACATTGTAACGTGTCAAATCAAAGCAATAAAAGAAGTACATATAATCGTAAGACGTTTCAAGTAACATCTGACGTGTAACATCAACGTGTAACTGTTCGAATACTTTTAAATGGCAGCTACTTATACGATTCGTACTTTCTCCTTTTTATAATGACCGCATCAAATATTCGTGTACATACGGTCGTACAAGCATTTTCTTCAATTACGGATTTTTAACAGCTTTCAGTATTCATTCTTATACCCTGTTTGAAGTGGAACATGAATATCGATGTTAGTAAAAAGACGCTATTACTTTTCTTGTCCACTGGAGAAAGTAACGAATGGTGCTCCTTGAGTCGTAGGTGCGTTTTCTTGTTGATTTTATTTCTGATTAGTATGTTTCTTTTAAATTTTATGAGTGCAACATCTTGTTTCTACTAGAGATTAGTGTAATTATTTGCTATGAAATCGTGATTCTGTACATGATAACATCTTGGGATCATTATAGTTGATTGTAGTTGCAGAAATTATTAGATTTTTGAGCAATTTAATTCTCAAATTTCTAAATTCTTAAATTCATAGAATCTCAAGTTTTCAAATTCTTGTACTTCAGAATTTGAAAATTTTCCAACTTCCAAATTTCCAAATCCCTAAATTCTCAAATTTAGAAATGATCAAATCTCCAATTTCTCAAATTTCACTTTTAAATCCTGAAATCGCTATATTTTTAAATCTCTACATTCCCAAATCTTCAACTATCCATATTTTCAAATTCTCAAATTCATAAATTTTCTTTGTCTACGAAAAAATGTTATTTATTTGTCTCTGACACCAAACCTGATCGATAATAAAATGAAGAGTAGGAAAAAATAAATGCATCGGAGTTGCAATTAAAATCGATAATAAATATTCTCGATAAGACTGAAGGTGAAAGGAAAGCTCTGACGCTCTATCCGCTCACGAGTTTTTATAATCGCATGAAAGTTGGCGTGTATTCGCCGGTCATGCTCCATTATTGTGACAAAAAGGAAGATGAGTAATTGTTTAAAGGCTCCGATAAATAGAGATACAGCAGTTCGTTGTATTCAATTATCGCTGAAGTCGAAGGAATGCGGATTATCAGTTCAAATATTTACCAGTTCAGTGTCGATAATCATGGTAGAATTAAGATGTTCGTAAGAACTGCACAGGGTCTTGTACGCGGCATAGAAAAATTTTCCATCGAAAAATTATCATTCAGTACGTATGCTGTTTCCTTCTTTTCATTTTGTTCTTCCATCTCTTTGTAATGTTTCCCACGTCGCAACGAAAGAAATATCGCTTCATCATATTCTTCTTTTACGCGATTCGAAACGAGTATTTTATAATCAGATCATTTTTAACGAGATAACTTGCAACTTATACAACAATTTAATGATCGTTAGTAAAATTCTATGTTAATGAAAAATTCTGTAATTACTGTCGTTCTGTTCTATAATTTGAATTCACAGAAATTGCGATTTTTCGACAGAAATTCAACTACCCAAGGGAAACACGTTTGCTCTTTCTGTTGAAGTTTCTGATGCTTTGTAGCGATTGAATGATTCACGTTCGAATTGTTTGTGAAATAATTTTTGCAGCTTCGCGATTTCGCGTGTAATACAATACGGATGTTGCAATAATGTCTGTAAAATACTTGCATTGTTAAGGACGTGCATCGAATTTCATCTGAATGTTGATTAGCAGGAAGCGAATTTTATTGTTTTTGAAATGGAACTGCTGCGTTATCTTGGCTATTGCGCAATATTACGCGCGTATTCGCCGAGCGATATAAAAGGAGTAATTTTTAATATGTATTAATACGACGAATGGAAAAAACGCGGTCTTGTAAATTATTCATTACATTAAACGCAGTGCGTATGCGCCATGGTATGCAATATAAAGTATGCGACTCGAGTTGCGGTGAACAAATGAAATAATGCTGTTTCGTTCTGTTATTTCATAATTCGATGCAAGAAAGGAGATTATTAATTACGATAGCATTAACCGGCGTCATGAATCTAGCGTATTTTTAATGCATAAATACATAAATAAACGAATTCGTCGTGTTCTTAATTAATTTTTAATCTTAAATCACGCTCATAATGAAAATGTAAATTTTTATAACACATTGAAACTCTAATTATGCGGCATTCATCTTCTAACTTACGAGCTAATTAATTTTTTAACTGCCGAATTAAATAATTTTTCCATTTTACAGTTTTACCGTATCTGTTCTGTTAAAAATAACCAGTGGTTCGATAAGTGAATTGATATTGAAGTTGTGGTACTTGAAAATGTATTTGATTTAATTATTCAGGTATTAATGTGATCTACTTTGTAGGAAATAAAATTGTGGTAACTTTACGTACAACTTGTTAATTAAAGTTGATTGAATGTATGTTATGAGATATTAAATGAAATCGAAATGGCGGTTGTGAATGTGCAGTGGGGTTGTATGATACTTGACATTTATCACAAATTATAACATTTAAGTATTATAGTCAGTATTTAATATTTTTAGTTTTCGTCAAGAATATAATTTATCACGCTATCATAGTGCAACGGATTAATGAAAACCTGTAAGAGAATCGTCTTGCGATTTTAATAAAGTGAGGTTAGGAAAGCACGTGGAGATAAGTGGTAAAGATATCAAATGAAATATGTTTTTAAATACATCTAAATAATATTTTACAACTACTTTCTTTCAATTCTGGAAAAGTATTAAATTATGCAACTTCAATTTATGCAAATTCAAATAGAATTACTATTATATAAAGTATTAAAAAATAAATCTAAATTGAACAGTTGCTATCAGATTGGTTATACATACATAGAACATATAAAAAAAATTCGAATACATTTTATGTTTGTGATATATATTATATTTAAAGAACATAAATATTTGTACAATCCGTAGTAACATTTCAGATGAATAATAAAACAATTGTATTCTGAATAATTGTAATTACAAATCCAATTTTTCCTTGACTACACAAGAAAATATTCGACATGTTAGTGAATTTTTACTTGCACAAATTGTAAATAATCTCAATATTTCAATAATTGAATTTCGAATAAATGAAACTAGGTGAATATAAATATACATACAATATTCCTCAAAATGTTAGTTAATTAAATTATTCTTTTCGATTAAATATAAAAGTTTACATCACAAAAGATTTCCTTGAATAGCAGAGTGATCCAAGATTTGGTTAATATTTGACTCGAACAAGATTTGCGTTATAGTGCAAAAATGAAACGAGATTTTCCAAATACAAAAGTATTAAAATTTTCTTGTCTTTTTTATACGTGTTAAGAGTGTAAGTTTGATTTGAACGGCATAGATATGCAAACTGTGTAACGAAAAATCAGCGTTGCGTCGTTGCGTTATCTTGGCACGTGAAACTGTAACGACGCAGCGAAGAGTTTGCTAACTGTGCCTTACTAGAATGAATTGTAAATTCCTCGAGCTTACTGCTTTATACTTCCCTTTTCTTTTTATTTAGCATTAGAATGTATTCAAATGTAGTCACAGGAAAACGTATGTTTGAATAATTTGTTCCACAATATTACCTACTGCCATTTGCCACTTATGTACATTTATCACTTTCGTTCCCATTGAGCCGTGTTTGGTCTCCTTAGTCGTTTCAGGCATTTATATGCTGGATATAATAATTCGTTGCACAACTTTATTCGCACGTTTTAGTCTTTTAGAAGTTTTGGAGATTTGGGGTTTGAAGTTGTGGTGATTTGGAATTTTTGAAAATTTTGGTCATTTAAGAATTATAGGATTTAGGAATTTGCGGGAATTGGGGAATTCGGGATTTGGGAACTTTGGGGAATTGGGGATTTGGGGAATTGAGGAATTGGGGATTTAGGTATTTGGGAACTTTGGGAAATTTGGGGAATTTGGGGATTGGGGAATTTGGGGAATTGAGGAATTGGGGAATTGGGAATTTGGGAATTTGGGGAATTGAGGAATTGGGGATTTAGGTATTTGGGAACTTTGGGGAATTTGGGGAATTTGGGGATTGGGGAATTTGGGGAATTGAGGAATTGGGGAATTGGGGATTTGGGAATTTGGGAATTTGGGGAATTGAGGAATTGGGGATTTAGGTATTTGGAAACTTTGGGGAATTTGGGGAATTGAGGAATTGGGGAATTGGGGATTTAGGGATTTGGGAATTTGGGGAATTGGGGATTTAGGTATTTGGGAACTTTGGGGAATTTGGGGATTTGGGAATTTGGGGAATTGAGGAATTGGGGAATTGGAGATTTGGGGATTTGGGGATTTGGGAATTTGGGGAATTGAGGAATTGGGGAATTGGGGATTTGGGGATTTGGGAATTTGAAGATTTGAGAGTTTAAGAATTTGGGAATTTGGGAATTTGGAAATTTGGAAATTTGGAGAATTGGGGAATTGGGAATTTGAAGATTTGAGAGTTTAAGAATTTGGGAATTTGGAAATTTGGAGAATTGGGGAATTGGGGATTTGGAGATTTGTGAGTTTAAGAATTTGGAAATTTGGGTATTTTGGGACTTAGGAATTTGGGGACTTGTGGATTTGAGGATTTGGAGATTTTGGGACTTGAGAACTTGGGGATTTTGGGACTTATGGATTTGATCATTTGGGACTGGTGGATTTGAGGATTTGGGGATTTAGAGACTTAAGGACTTGGAAATTTGGGGATTTGTGGATTTGAGGTCTTGGCCATTTGAGCACTTGTAGATTTGAGGATTTGGAGATTTAGAGACTTGGGGATTTGGAGACTTGAGGTCTTGGAGACTTGGATATTAGAAAATTTGGGTATTTAGAAAGTTGAAAATTTTGCAATTTAGTAATTATAGAATTTAAGGATTTGACGAACTGGAAATTTTCAGAATTTGAGAATCCGAAGATTTGGAACTTGAGAATCATAGAAAATTTGGAACTTCAGAAACTTTTGAATTGGATCCACTTGAAGTTTTAGACTTTGTAAATTGAAGGACTTAAAAACTTGATCTGCGAAATGAGTAACTTGGAATAGCTTACGAAATTGAAAATTTAAATCGGTGCAAATATTTAACCTCCTTTTTCATATCTACCCTTGCATTTCCCTGAAAGTAATTCATTTCACATTTCATACACAATAAATTCGTCTTGACTCGTTTTCATATGACATCAAAAAATATATAGCACTCCATTTAAAAAACGAAGATCACCTTCGTTTCTCAAAATACAAAGAACTGACAGATCATTTTATACGTGGTAAAATATACTTCTTTCTCTTTCAATAATTCGAATCCTTCCTTCGAAGAAACTACTAAACCGCATTACCACGAAGTCAACATGAAAATGAATATAAAATTTGATACGCGGTTATAATAAGGTTTTAACATCGTTATGGGTCCGAGTGACCTTGTACTCGAGTAGATCGTCAGCCACGAAGCATGTTCCGAGGGCTGAATCAATTGACCGGGAATGTGAACGTGTTATTAATTGTGAAATACTTTTTGTTTGTACAGATTCGGCACATTAGGCAACAGGAAGGCTCCAATAGTCATGCCGTTCAACAGGGGGAAGTGTCTTCATCGAATCCTAACATACTGTCCAACGATCAAGTTGGTCCTATTTTACTCGAGGTATGAATCAACTTAAATCAAAGTCCATCATCTTATTCTGTTCTTGTTGCTTTCGTTCGCCGATATGCACCTGCATCATTCAGAATGATTTTGTTTCTTTCTTTTTTTTCACGGGCCATTACGAAGGTTTAGCTGATTGAGTACTTTATTAAAATTAATTGAGGTTAAATTGAGGTTTAATTGAACGTGAACGGATACATGCACGTAGTTTCTTGAACAGAACGAAGGTTTCGGTATAGAAAATACCTTTTGTTTCTTGTATTAATCATTTTTCTCTGCTTTTTTTTTCTTCGTACGGCGTATCATGATTCATCCATGTTGTAATTTATGCTGAATCACGTTGGAGTATTTCAACATGATCAACGATACTGTTCCGATGTGTTAACACCCCTGAACTTTTATCTAGGCGTTAGATGGCTTTCTGTTTGTTGTAAATACGGAGGGACGAGTGGAGTACGTAACGGATAACATAACACAATATATAAATTATACGAAGGACGATGTGCTCGGCAAGGATATTTATAATATTATTCATCATGGAGACCACAACACCTTCATGCCTAGCTTGTGCCCTGTGTCATTAGGTTTGTATACCATACAACCACGATTATTGTCCTTTTACTATCGACCCTGTCCTCTACATTCGTCCATTTTTTTCTCCACTTACTCTCGTTTAGAGAAGACAGTTCAACAAGTATTATAAAGTTCAACATTTTTTAAACATGTCAAATTTAAGAAATGAAAATCACCGTCAAGCAGTAATCCTTATTATTTCCTTCAGTACAAATTTTTCTGTATAAAATATTCTCGTGAACTATATAAACTAATATAAAAATTGAACTACATGAACCACCTACAAATTTTGTCTGTTATCTAACATTTTCACAACACATTTTTAAAAGTTTGTCAAATGATTATTCTTACAATTAACACGTGAGAATATATTTCGAAATACGTCCAAAAATACCAGTTTTGGATGAAACAATGACAACTGAGATGTTTAATGTCGATAACTGCCGTGAATTTTCCGAACAACCCAAAAGATTAAATCTTGCAATGGAATTATCTTCGGGATTTCGCGATAAAATGATTATGTACGAGTATCTTTGTTATGCGTCAGACTAGTTATGATAATGTAACGTTAGAGTTTATTTACCGGATGGATTGGCCACGTGTAGTGCTTTTTCCTTTATCTCCTTTGTCAGTAAGTTCGACGGTAGCGGAACGGAAAGATTTATCTTCTGTAATGGAAGTGGACAGTTTAAAATTGTCGCTGGCAGCAGAAATACGATGCCATCGGTGTCGTCTTGGCTTCGACAGGCTTGACTTTCCGATCCCTGACAACGAACGAAAAATTTCGTTCGACTTTTATGTCGGTTTATTATAAACGAGCGATCGCGGTTACTTCCAATGTTGATGAACAAAAATTATTTCGTTTAACTTCTTTTTATAAGAAACAATTTTAATCTTCAAATCCTCTAGTCAATTTTTAACTACTTTAATAAAAAGAAGTAGAAATTGAAAATTTGAGGTAATAAACGAATTAGAAAAATATTTTCTATGATACCTTAACGTCTTCATTTTTTGCGTGATTATAAATTATTTAATTTATTTATTGTACTTGAGGGAAGCTTTCCCTACACCGCCATTTTGTAAAGGGAAACCTGTTGTGTTCGATATTGTGCAATTTAAGCAACTTCCTTATAAGTGTCAGTAGGCGAGTCACGTGTGATACACCTTGAAACACGAAATCCATATGTATGAACTATCACATATGCTCATTTCGCTAACTATCACATATGTTCGTTTTGTTAACTGTAAATATGTCGTTATATAAATTTATCGAACCAAGCGGATGGTGATAGCGATACATTTCGAGATATAGGAGTGTTGTATTGATTTTGAAATTGGGTTGAATTTTTATTTTAGTTTCTAAATGAAATATAGCGAGTTCAATTTTTCCGATTCGCATCCGTCTCTCCCGAATCTTCCCATTTCCCTCGAGTCTCTCTCGTCTCTCCCGAGTCTATTTTCATAATAATTTCTGTTGTCCTATTCTTTACTTACATAAAATACTTTATCCTTTAATTTTCTTCATTCATAAATTTAAAAAAGTACCGAGATTCACTGTTTCAACTGTTAAATTAACTCTAATGCAGTTACTGCAGTAGTTCAAAATATTATATTTGATTCGAGTTAATCACAAATGTATTTCAAAAGTAATACGATTAAGAAAAGTACGAAATCTTTTTTTAAATAGAACTAGACAATAACAGAGTAATATGTGGTACACAAACTTATATTTATTTTTTTTCTTATTGTTACTATAATTATCATTTTCATATAAAGATGCACGTATAGAACATAGCAGAGTGTTACTTGAATCAGAAATAGTGGCACAACTGCCTCTATCGGTCAAATTATAAAGATAAATAAAAAGATGTATCTAATTGGTCAAAGTTCATTCCTGCAACATTGAATAGTGATAACACGAACATTTTCTGCTTCGTGTCACTTTTGAGATACGTATGTGAAATATTATTTCATTTTACACAAAACGATTTGTAAACAACAACTAATAATACGACACGTTGAACGCTGTACGATTGCCAATAATTTATACAGTTAATTAAACGTACTCGAGTAATTAGAAGAAAATAAAGTCTCATTTTCTTTGACAATGTTCTCTGTCGCGTTTCTTTGAATAAATTTTTATAATAGAAATGTTTCTCCTGTTACAAAAAACTTGAGACTGTATTATTTTACAAGATTATTTTACAAATAGTTAATAGAAATTTAATAGAAGAAAAGGTTGGTTCAGAATGGTATTCTAGACAGAAAAGACCTAGACCCAAAGATAAATTATTCCAATTCTTACCGATTAGAATTTCATTAAGTTGCAACAAAGTTCTCTACAGCAGTCAGCGTATTAGTAGAATCTTCGTTCTTATCATACCTCCGTTCCATTTCAAAATACAACAAAAGTCGCGTTAGTTGATCGTTAATATCTCTTGCTAAATGAACGCCAATTATTCCCAGTTCGCAAAATTTTGATGAGTCGTTGACGAAGCAAAGAAACATATAGCAGCACACAAATACGTCCTACGGCTATATCGATTACAATCTATACGATGTTTCTTCGTTTTCATCAATTGTTCCTCGACATCAATGGAGCACTCACCGTAACTGTTCGCGCTCGGACCCTAACAGCGATCAGTTAACGCGACTATACCCTAAATGCGCACGAGCGATCTTTTTCCGTGCGAATCCACTGTAATCATACGTCTTCTGTTTAACTGAGAAAGTACGAAAAGTAAGAAGAAAAGTCGCTCGTGAGCATCTATTCCGTAACTATATTTACTGTACTTACGATATTAATTATTGTACTTACGATATCAATTATTGTACTGTACGATATTAATAATTGTGAGTATTATAAGTATATTTACTGTGTATAGCGTGACTATACCCAAGAGAAAGAGGCACGAGGAAAGAAGAAAATGATGAAACGGTTATGTGATTCAGGCTGGACGAGCGAGCCACAGCCCCAAACGAGGAATCGTACCTTCAATTGCCGCTTCTTGGTGAAGCCTCCTGATGATAAAGAAGAGACTATGGAAGAGAAGCAGCAACGAGTATCGAAATACGAGTCTATGCAGATCTGTTCAGCTCTTTTGCCAAGTAATAGCGATCGTCTGGAGAGCGGTGACGTATCCTCCGAATCGTCGGACATCGGTCCTTGCGTAATGTGCGTGGCTCGCAGGATACCACCGAACGAGAAACCCATTGGTACGCCTATCGAGCAGTTCACTGTCAAGCTGGACACCGCGGGGAAGATTATCGCGGTTGATGTCAGCTGGCTGACGCCTCCTTACTCCAAGTACCTAAACAAGGTAAGGGTACATAAGATTCCAGATATATCCTCTTTTATATCTCTAAATACTTCGACATTTATTAACCCCTTAACTTATGACTTTGTCAGACACAGCAATTTAATATGTTACGAATATTTTGGATGTGGCGATCATTGAGTTGGAATTAAACTCGAAATTGAATCGTGGTGAAAATATGAATCAGATTTGTTGTATTTCATACGTGGGAGACGATATTATAAGGCAAGGGGTTAACCTTAATAAGATGCTTTAATAACAGAATAAGATGTTTTGGTTGAAATTTATTATAAGTCAAAATATTTTACCTTTTGTCCAGATGAAAAATAATAGTATAAATTAATTTATGTTCATCCTTCATTTATTGTTGTATCTGATTTTTAATTTAAAAGTTAAGTGCTTGTAAAACTAAAAACTAAAGTGATCAAGTAAAATGAACAAGTCCATAAACTTAACGTGAAATGAATGAATATTAAAAATAATATTTGGCAAAGCGTATGTTACAGGACCTGATTGGCACTACAATAAAGGATGTGTGCCACCCTCATGATCTCAGTAAGCTAACTGCACATTTGAACGATACGCTTCAAGTCGGTGAGAGTACCAGTGGTGTGTACCGACTACGCGTTAGTCCTGATAAGTTCCTTAACATTCAAACAAAGTCAAAACTTTTCAAAGCAAATGTGATGAATACACACGATACCGACTTCATTATGGCCACCAATTCCATCATCGGGTAAGTTCGCTAATTCTTTATATTTCTTTTTTCCCCTGTTACTCGTAAAATATCCGTGTAAGATTCGTTCAACAACGGATTAATAACTGACTCTTTAAACTTCAATTTTAATCCAGAATCAAGAACTTTCTCTGAAATATCAGTAAATTTATTTGAAGAAGCGCTGATCCGAGGTTGAACGTCGAGACATTGATTATCATAGTAATTTCAAGTTGAAGCAATTTATGTCAAAATTTTTAGAAATGTTGCTATGGTACTCGGTGTATTGATGTTAGTTAAAGATAGTTATGTACGAGTAGTATTAAGACCTAGTGGAACTTCAATTATTCAGAATACTAATCGGTAAATACAACTTATTTGACGATTTTAACCCTTAACGTAGCGATGGATCTAAGTAGCTCGCGAGTTGGATCAAACTTTGATCGATTTCGAATCTCGCATTATTTCAGAAAATAAAAATATTTTCGTGTATTAAAGAACGATTGCGAGTCTGCTACGAGTAATTTAAAGAACGAGTTTCAGTAATCTCGAACGCTATTTGAATAGTAATATTTGTTCAATCATCGCCTCAATAATCGGCGTTCTGCTGGGTAATTAAGTTAATGTACTGTTCCTTTGCTTAATTACTTTCCTACTTGGAATACATAGGCAAGGGTGACTATATCTACACGACATGTTCCACCTATGAACTTCCCGCTGCATTAGGTTTTCGCTAATGTATTCTGTTCACCTAATTTCTCCGTGTTTATCTTATCTCCGTTGCTTCAGTAACATTTTCGAGCTAACTCAAGTACTTACTCTAAAACGAAAAACGATCTATAGAAAAGCGAAAAGAAATCAGAGAGTCTAATTTCGACTGGAATTAATACAAAAGAGAATCACGATATAGGAAAGGTTACTCGACAAAATTTCAATCGATTTTCGACAAATTCTCCTTCGTGGTTTTTTTTCTTTTTTTATCAGATTTCTAGAAAATCTTGCATGTACCGCGACACACACGGGTTTTCTTCTCTCGGTGTTGGAGATCTGGCCACTCTTGAAATTGAAACGATTTTCCCTGACTATGTTTATCGTCGTCGCGCGATCACGATCACATTTTACGCTTCTTAACGCTTCGTCTGCTAATAATTACTACGTGTCACACGCTGGTTTTAATCGTACTTAACGCACACACAACTTTTGGCAGCGTTTGTCTACGCACGATCACACTTTCCATTGCGTTGTCGTCGAGCCCGGAATGGCAAACGTTGCGGCTCGAAATTGTACAACCGATTCGTACGCGATCGTTGCCATTTTCGTTCTCGATTTCATGCCGTTTCTTTTTTCAAAACGTGAAGCAAGAGGTGATCGCGATCGTCAAATTTTCGGTCCCTCGTTAAATCGCGGAGAATGATGATACTTTCGCGTGTCGTTTTCCGAGCTATGCGGAAAAGTAAGTTAGACATCGGTTCGCTCGCGTTTAAAGTAATTTCTGCGCTCACCTCGAGGTATTCACGATATCGGGTCGCATAGAACGTTCAAGCTGCAAGTACTTAGCGAAAGTAAGATTTACGGTGGTCACGGTACGATGAAGTAAGTCTTACTTACGCTTGTGTGCCACTTACAACAGGGTATCAAGGTGGCTCGATTGATGCTCAAGGTTTCTCTCTCGGTAAACAGTGCGCGAGATACGAGGAACATTGTATTTCCACGTGCTTTTCAAAAACCCTATTTTTCTCGACTGTTTAGCATCGTTCCGTCTGGCTTAAACGTTTCACGAACGATCTCTCGTTCAAAATGCAAACCATGCAGTTTTCTGTACAAATTTTCCAAAAGATTCGGGACAATTATTTAGCGAGCACTGTTCACCGTACATCAGAAAAATAAACAACTTAGCGAATAGTAGGGAAAGATGCTGTACCTAGGGATATTATTTTTATTTTAGGTGTCTTGAGAAGAGTCTCAAGATTCAATTGGCATATTTAATATATTTTTAGACGTCATGGAGGTTTCAACTGATTCTTTTCACATCCACAACTGTCTCTAGGTACATACGTGATTGTAATGTATCCAGGGACAATATGTGGGTAGAAAGTGATTGACTGTCGTTTAAACATATAATTGTTATTATTAAATGATACCGTTCATTTTATAACAGTAGATTGATATTTTATAAAATAGTAAAAAAACAATTGTTTATTTTGTTACTCGAATAATTACTATTACTAAATAACAAGTATATTATTTTTTAAATATATATACAGTTGCGGACAAAGTTCTGAAATGATATTGATTTTTGTATTTCATGAAAATAAACGTACTTCTTTTTAAATAAAGACTTTTAATGAATCAGTTTGAAGCTTTACAAATAAAGAACGTTTGGAATTATAAAAAGTGGTGGATTTAAAAATTAGGGGATGTAAAAATTTGGAAATATAGAAATATATGAAGCTCTGAAAATATAGAGACATGAAAAATATAGTTGTGAATTAAAAAATTTGGGAATATAGATATTTGAAAAAATAAAAATTTGAGGATACAGTAAACTTCAACAAAATCATTTATTTGCAATACTAAAAACACAAAGACAATTTAATGACACTAAAATGTCAGTTATTGGCAAATATTATCCAGATATTATTGCTATAAAATTACTAATGATATAAAATAAAAATTTTCTTTTTTTGCTTATATTTCAAGAAAATCACATTGTCGCTCGTACAGCATCTTCCCCTAATGCTTAAGGGGATATTCCCATTCGGAAGGATAAAAAATCGATTCCGTTTTTAATTGTACTTTCATTATAATATAATACCTTGAACATTTTCGAAATTTCATGCTTGAAATCATTAAAACAGTTACCTAGAAAACGATATATTAGAAAATGGTGCACCGTGATACTTTGCACGCATTTTTTCGAAACCATGTTTCTGAAAATGGCTGCCACGATGTTTCAATAACGAATTAACCAATCTTCAAATTTTATGTGCACATAAACTTTATCTTGTGAATTAGTATTATGTCAATATGGACAAAACTTTTCATTTTATGTAGAAATTGGAAATTTCATGAACATCGATCATTTTGTTAGTAATATTTATTTACATTATTCTATTTCACAAGTTAATTACTTTTATACAGGGTATCTGTAAACATTTGTAAAAGATAATATTTTGTAAAAGCATTCATTTGCAATTTTAACAGTTAATTGGTTAATTCAGATATTCACGAATATCATAGATTAATACATTATTGTTATTAATTATTATTAACTATTAATACAATTGTTATTAACGAGTTACTTATGTTCCCATTTACGTAAACACATACGTCAATCGTGACAGCCATTACAAATGTCACACCGTATAAAAAGTACCTATACCATATAATTTTGAAAAATATCAAAGATAATTATCAAAAAATTTCGCCACGACATGCGTACAGAGTATCAAAACCGCGTAGCATTAAATCTCATAGATCGTCTAAAAGCCGACGACTCCGAATGGGAACGTCCCCATAAAGTTAAACTAAAGAAAAAAACAAGCGATTATTTAAATGGTAACTGGCAAATACATGTGTTTGTTTTGTTTCTTGTCCATGATAGGGACAATGACTTAACGCCTATCGAGGGTGGTCAGCTTTCCAACAACAAAGTGTGCTCTGGACACTCTAGTAACCGTTGTGCGAATAATAGTAATAATAATAATGGTAACAATAACAATAACGTGGGTGGCCCGCTGATGTCCGTGGCGCATCTGAACGGTCAAGTGAGTGGTATCAGTGGTCGGGGGTTGGCTGGTACTTCGTCGTCGTCGTCGTCGTCGTCGTCGTCGTCGCATGGCGGCGGTGTCGCGACATCGTCAAACTCGATAGTGTTTAGCGCGGCCGAGTCTTGCAACAACCCCCTGCCGTCGCTAAGTACAAGTAATCCGTTCAACCACTTTTCGGGGAACATGGACTTGGAATTCGAGCTCTTCCCCAGTTCCACATGGGACTTGGATAGTAGCAGCGGGTGGGCAGATAGGCCCGAATCGAGAGCGAGCGGGCCACCAAATTCACGACCACCTTCCCAGCCAGCCCCGACATCTCCGAGTCCCCAGGGAACGTTCTCCTCTAATTCAGCGGTGGCGCCTCACTGCAGTCCCCTACGCGCGTTCAGCCCGACCTCAGGCAACGCGGCTCACACCTTCAGTAATTCGTTCCCCTTCAGTCCGCTTCAGGAATCACAGACGTCCTCCTTGACGAACAGCGCTGCTAGTAGTGTTAGTGCCAACGGCGCGGCTGGATTGACGCCCAAACGGCAGGATGAAGGGAAGACCGGATGCTCGAGCAGCAACAACCAATCCGGGATGGATAGCACCGGCAACTCGAGAAACAACTCGACCAACGTGGCCGGGACCACCGCGACCGGCCAACAACAGACCACCGTCGGGGTCACCGCGACCGTTGTCGAAACTCAGAACAGTGTTGTGTCCACCGAGTCCGGTAGATTGAGAAACTTGTTGATCAAGGGGGCTAGTGCTAGTGAGGATCGTCAGGACAATGCGAATAACGATTCCGAGAACCAAAATCAGCATAGGATATTAAAGATCTTGTTGAATCAACAAGACGACGAAGATTTTCACCCGGAGCATAATAATAAAGTGCGCACGAGTCCTAGTAACATGCCGAAACCGAGCATGGAGCATTCGAAATCTTCGCTTGGAAATAATATGCTGTTACAGGTAAACCAGCTGATCTGTGGATCGAACTCGATTACGATGCCTACCGGACCATCGATCTGTCCGGTCATCGAGTCCTTTCCGAATATTGATCCTTCAGGTCTTCATCGTGTCACGGTTACCCTTTAACCGGTTAACTGCGCTCGATCTTGTACACGCGTTCCAACACTTTACTTCGCGTTAACAAATTGAAGTCTTCCCTCGTTTCACTTTACTTTTTTCTGCAATTAACATTTGTTCTGTTCCATGTGTACACGCGTAGATCTAAACTTTTATTTCAATTCGGGTGACGAATTGTTTGTTTCTTATCGAATTAACTCTGCGATGCAATTATGCAAGTATGCAATCATACTCGTTGCTTGATTTTGATTATCCGTGAGGGATTTTTGAAGCTCAATTCCGCAGTTAACTGGTTAAGACTTTTATAGAGATCTCAGATAATTGATGAAGATAACTATTTCAAACAGTATTAAGTGTGATGATCCTTTTCGCGAACATTTGTTGGCTTCTGTGCCAGTGATGGGCAGACCGTGTGCTCTCCAAAGAGCTCGTGGGCAGTGATACTATGGTGGAGATCCAAAAATATTTCCTAATTTATTAATTTTGCAATTTGGACATTTTCAATTTGATCATTTGGGTATTTAGGAACTTTTTGGACAATTTTGTGATTTGAAAGTATCCAAAACCTAAAAATATGGTGATTTTTAAATATAGAATTTTGAAACCTTCAAATTTTCAAGTTAAGAGATTTTTAAATATTTAGATGTAGAAATGATCCATCAGTGCCCCTGAATGCACTTCGCAAGGGCAGCTGCCCATCACTGCTGTAATATTTTTTCCGGGGTTCCAAGTTGAACGCGATTAACCAATAGTGTTCTTCGCAACAATAACTTTTATCTACAATAATTTTATCAAAGATCTCATTATGATACGCTTGCACTAAATGAACAAATTCTTCTTCCTTCACAAAAAAGTTCAAGATCGTCGTAATTTTTCCAAAATGAGACAAAAACAGACATCTAGCGTTCAGTGTATACGTACCCTAATGTTTCAAAATGTTTATGAAATAGAATAGCAAATTTGTAATTATAAACCTTATAGACGATCATGCTCAGATTAGAAAATCATTATTGGTTGATCAGCAAATACCTATTATTTCTTGCATAATACAGGATAGACAGTTTAAATGAGGCCACTTAAATATTCCTTTGAATTTTAGTATTACAATATGTTACATATTATTTAAATGGTATCAGAGGATGTGTCAAGAATATCTTTTTTTCAAACTGTACATTTTTCATTGTATCGTGCAAATGACTAACAAATTGAGACATACCATGACCTTAAACTTGAAAAATTAAAACTTTACTCAAAATTTATTTGTTATTAATTTTATAATTGCCCAATGTGATATTTTACATAAACGTACCTTTTGATCTGTAACAAAAAATCAAAATACTTGTGTGTAAGAAATATCGATGACATTGAAATCTCTGACAAAACTGTCGAAGAAAAACGTTGCAACATACCGGTTCTCTGACGCCATTTAAATAGCGTACACATTTCACGTATCACTGAAATTGGAAGAGACATTTGGGTGGCCTCGTTCGACTCGTCCGCTCTGTATACCAACGTTATTCCTTAATACGAGCAATTTTTGTTAAGTTATTAAATGAGAAAAACGACGACGAGGACGAAGAGGCTCGTGCCGGTTTAAAGAAACGGAACGAACTTCTGCAGCAGCTTCTGAAAAACCAAGACGACGAGAGGAAAGTACAAGAGCAACAGGTAAGCGATCACACGATTACTTTGTTTCATAGATTTATATGCAAGATTAGTTTTCATGCCGGTGGAAACAACCGAGCTAATCTCTTTGATCTGGTAAAACGAAACGCGTTTACGTTTAACGTCACAGACACGCGGCATCGTCGATATTCTAGCCGGTTTATTCGATATTTACGAATGATCTGGATGTATTATGTGAACAGTGCAAATCGCAGAATCGGGAAGAAGATCCTCTGTTGCGAAGTCTTGGCTTTCGGAACACCACGCCATCCCCGTCTCAATCGGGCGACAACGTTGGTCTCGGTGGTTCGACGCAGGTCGGACAAAAAAGACCCGGCGAGGATGGCGATCTGAACATCGCTGTGAAACGTCCTATGGATGGCTCGCATCAGGTGTCCTCTTCGGGTACATCCACCAACACGACCAGCAAACTTTGGGAGAAGAACAAAATGTTAGCTTCGTTGCTAGCTATACAACCTCCTCAGCCAACCACTATCCCACCAATACCTGCATCTGTGATATCGGCAACGCCACAGGTAATTTAAATCACTAATTATCTCTTAACTGTAATAATTAACTCCATTGGTACAGTGTAAATGAATACGGGTGCGCGTTGCATGGTCGGGGATCCAATTTCGTTTATGAAATTGATTAAAATCGACTTGCATAATTACAAAGAGTAAATACCTCGTTTTATTCGGGAACGATCAACGCATTCGTACGAATAGTTATTTAACGAATAAATATAATTCTGATAATAATCTGATATAATACAATAATTCAGATGTAATTATTATAGTAATCCGACATAATTCAATAATTTTTGTATAATTCTTACAAAAATGTGCCATAACTATAATTATTTATAATTATTAACATATGTTTTTTGTTGCGCAGGATAAACTGGTACGTATAGGATTAAAGTCACAACAAACGTCACAGCAGTCGCAACCGCAGTCGCAACAACAGCAGCAGCAGCAACAACAACAGCAGCAGCAACAGCAACAGCAGCAACAACAGCAGACACAACAGCAACCACAACAACAACAACAGCAACAGCAGCAACAACCCTGGACGGGTGGTAGCATGCAATCTGTTAGTGGTAATACGATTACAACAACTGCAACTTCCGCGCGAACTCCTCTCCAAAGCCAGTCGAGACAACTACCTCGTCAAACAACCAATACCTACCTCACTCATATGCTAAGTCAGGTGAATATTATTCTATTATATTGTAAAGTAGTTTCGACGATGCAGATCCTCATATTTGTGAGGTGTAATATTTGTGATTGATGGTAATATAATATCGAGATGTGTATTTAACCATTTTCGTTGTACTTACAGCAACAAAGACCCCAGATGGGTCAGATGGATTCGGAATTTACGGGCAGCGGGGAGTATCGTCAAACAAGTACCGATCCAAGCAGTTGGGACAATCAGTCATCAGATCCTGATCTTTCCGACATTTTGGATCAGGTGATCGAGTTCGTACCAGACGAAGCTATCACAGGTATATCACCGATCAGTATTATCATTCTACCAACAAATTAGTGTTTCTTACTATCCCTTCACTATACTAAGATCTCAGAATCCTCAAAGAAATTTTCAAAATATGGTACTGTTGCAGTTAGAAAAGTGGAATGGTAAGACATCGTCGAATAAACATCTTCGATTCCGATCAGTTTTTAATATGTTGTCAAAGTCGTTGTTTGGACAGGGTGGTGTCGAGAAGGTTCTAACTTCCGTTTCACCCCAAAAGAAACCTAACTTTACCTTACCTAACCTTACCGAAATACATCACTGATTAAATTGAAAGTAGCTTTGGGTTAGGTTTTATTTCTTTTAGGTTTGATTCCAGGATGCTTCGTTTGTCTCCACTTTTACTTATCCACATACATATTTCTATACTTCCCTTCTAATTTATAAAATGTTTCTCATGAAAGATAATCTTTTAAAATTAAAATATCCTGTGTAGCGACAGAATTATTCTAACCTGAAATGAAGACTTCATTGTTCTATTGTCAAAGTACAACTTGAACTCACATAAAACTTAAATATGCGAATGATAGTTTACATGGCCTTAAAATATCTTTTATACATTATATATATTACAGCTTTCGCTGTCACAGCTTGATCGCATACTTTTTTATGACTTTTACTATCTTTAACAAAATTTCTGAAGCTAACAATGTACTTGTATGATTGTCGTTTCGTGACAGCGAAAGTGGTACGATTATAGACAGCAATTTTTATTCAATAGATTCGTCTGCGATAGCAAATCTCCTAGATGTGATCGAAGCACCGCAGAACAACGCGTTGAACGAGAAGATGGCGATTAACGCGATACAAAAGTCATTGATGTTATTCGAGACTGCCGTAAATCCAACGTCTTCCACCATAACAATCCCTGGCACGCCTCCAGCTTACTCCACCACGGTAAGTTAATATCTGAATATTTTTCATAATGTGCCTCTAGTAATTGTAATATATTCCTATCTTAAAACCACTCTATTTAAACATTTTGGAAATTCGAAAATTGTAAAGTGTATGTATGTTCCCATATCCGAAGAGTGTCTTTGAATTACGAGTAATATTATTTCAGTTGGTTACCACACCTGTAACAACGAGCCATAGTTACCAGCCACCACCGATGTATCAGCAACAACCAAGGATGAGGTTTAACACGCAACCAGGTGTCAGGCAAACGGCCACTCAGTTCACGCAACAGCAACAGTTACAGCTGCAACAGCAACGGACAAAATTAATACAACAACAGCAACAGCAACAATTGAAGCAGAGGTTGCTACAACAGCAGCAACAACAACAGTTACTCATTCCTTCCAATGCTACAGCTACGGACCAAATTACCACCGGCATTCACAATATTGATAATCTTCTCAACAACACTGTTGCACCGAATGTGTCGTTACAGGTGATTATAAATTTACTTTCAGGTTATCAAATATTTTCTGCACGCGGAAAATAGTACCGTAAATTTCTCAGCATTAATTTTTAAACTCTCAACTGTGTTACGAGACCCTCGAGCATTTTTTAAAGAAACAGTTTTATGTACTTTTCTCTTGAATTTCGTAGTATAGTGTTTTATGTAGCGTGTTTGCAACAGAATGCATGACAAAGTTGAAGTTAAAAGATTCACCGGGCTGCTGTATTCCCCATAATTCGGAAAAGTGTTGAATAAATGCGATATTATGCACAGAACAAAATGTTGAAATAAACGGAAAAATTCTTTCCAGCGGTCGAGTGTCCCAGATTCGCAAGTGTCTCCAGGTTATGGGGGATCCGTCCAGATGCCTTCCAGTCACCGACTTGGCCACTCGTACTCACATCCTTCAACGTTACCACAACAGTAAGCACTTGTTGCACGCGATGCAGTTATAACTCGGACGTGCAATCGTTATCTAACGAGTGCTTTTATTTCCAGCCCCATTGTAAACAATAATTTTAACAGTGGTCAACAAGTGTCCGCCGCAGCTCGACTGTCGCCGCATTCTCCCGCTGGTATCTTGTCGTTCACTCATCCGCAGCCGTTGTCACCACGCGTGACGCAAGTACGTTTCACCAGTTGTTTAATTAGACGAGGTGTCCTAAATGCCTGTCGCGTAGTTTCATTTTTATTTTTAAGTTTTATTTCTGTTCCATCGGGGAAGGGTGCATCCACAACTTTCGATACTCTGCAATTCTATTTGCTCGATTTAATCTCGTGCGTCTTAAGCCGCGTCTGAACTAGTAAAAATTTACCGTACGCGTTATATTCGATGCAAATTTTTATGCGTGATTACATAAACGTGTATATTCATACATATTTTCAGTTTTTTATACGACGGATTTTCGTTACAATGTACTACGGGTATGCCTATGAATGCACGTTAATTTTGGTAAATATATAAACATAAAAATGATAAACACAGTACTACTTATACATTGAAACCAATATAAAGTGGTGACGAAGGATAAAAATAAAGCATTTTTGTTCAGACTTTGAGCGCAGTAATTAGTAAAAGAATATCTGTTCACGTAATCTTCATATTAAAGAATAAAAAATAGTTTTAATAGCCTCTTAAAACTTTAATAGCCGATAATATTCTAAAGTTTCAAGAGTTAAGTATTTGAAAGTTTTCTGAGTAATATATACTGTTATGCAGTTTCAAGTATTAGAAGTTTAAATTCAACTAAGACAGAGTCAAACTTGACTGTATCATGATACTTATAAAACGATTAAAGTTAATATAGTTTAGGTTTAATTGTAATTACAATTTGTACAGTCAATGATCATCAAGTACAAAATATACTTTAAGTATATAACTTGATTTGTCTATATTAAAAATTAGCTTGTACCAAATTTGTTACAAAAATTTTTGCATCGAATTCTGAATTTAAGGCACGACGTGAATTTTTACTAATACAGGGTCCGTCCGAATTTTCGACTTTGATTTCTTCGGAAACTAAGCAGAAGATTAAAACATTCTTACCATTTCATAAGAAATTACGCGGTGTCCGTTTTTACATGTTATTCGACAGGAGCCTGTATAGACCCGACCTTATATTGTACATTTCCGATACAATCACGAGAATTTTTAATTTCTTCTTCTTCTTTTTTTTTACGTTTTATGATAAAGGGCAACTATGGTAATACCCCGAGATTATTCAACGTTAACCAGGTGAGATCGCAGCAACAGCCCACCGCGCAGCAGCAGTTGCAGCAACAACAGAGATCGATGCCGTCGCCGGGTACTCCAGCGTCTGCACGGCAATCTCCGTTTCCGGCGGAAACCTTTCCTCCACCCACCTCCCCCACAGCCAGTCAATTTCCACCCGGCCCTAATCCTGGAGCTCCAAATCCTTCTGCCCAATATCGGTTGCAACGGACCACGTCTACGCCTTCAGCTACGACTCAGTTGCCAGGTAGGTTCGCGTTAAAGTTGTAACAACTATCTCTCATTGTCAGCATCTTTTACGGTTATTTTTACATATGTACAGTCACGAACATCCTAGACTTCTCGTATGGAAGTGCAGAGTTTACAATTAAGAGTGTTCTAGAGATCCCTTAGGAAAAATGGCGACGTAGGAGAAAAAGATGTAGCAGGTTATCGGTCACTGTAGTGTTCTTAAAAAAGAATTCTGAAACTTCCATATTCGTACATGATTCTCATGTGACCATCAAAATTCTCATATGACCTTCCAAATTCCCATATGACCATATATCTAAATCCTCACATTTTCTAAGGTTTAACTATATAAATTTCCAGTTTTCAAATAGTAAAAAGAGGCGAATGTTCTTGTTCCTCTACGTTGCCATTTTCCCTAGGCATGTCTACCATGCTCTGCACTATGCAGGGTGAACCAAAGTTAAACTACTAAATTTCGCCAAAGTGTCAGTATCTTCATTCTAATATGTTATGTACGAAGAAATAAAATTTTACAAGAATGCAAGTAAAACCGACTGTTTTAAGCTAGTTTTATATTCTATATTACTGTCGTGTATAATACGTACATCGGAGTATACAGGATAGTCAATCAAAATAAATAACTAGATTGATACAACCAGGTCTTCGTAGTCTTCTGTAAAACAATTTCTTTTAGATACATGATATTAAAGTGGAGATATCGATGTACTATAAGTAGAAATGAGAAAAGGATGTGTTACGCATATAGATCCGCAATCGATTTATAAAAAAATTACAACGAAGATGTAGAACATAAAAGCAATAGCGGGCTTCGCTGTTAATACATTAAAACTTAAAAATAGATCGACAATGCGTTTATTTGTATTATAAATAATCTGAAGTGAAATCATAAAAGAACTTCTTTGTTATAATAAACATTTATAAATCCATGTGTACGTAGCACATTTTTTCTTATTTTTTTTACTTGTAGAACTCGTGAAGCTTGATACACTGTAGTTTAATTTTGAGACACTCTGTATACACGTAGGGAACCATTTTCTCGATACTGCTGATGGTGTAACGGTGTTTATTGCGGGCAAACCATGTTATTTTCGATTATATACGCGTTACGATATTTTTTTTCTTTTTTTTAACGCGTGTGTGCATATTTGCGGATCGAGTACCTACTTAGGGAGGTTCGTAGATGACCGTACGAATTAATACGTGTGTAACTAATTTGAGATTTATTTATTCCCGCGCAAAACAAACGGAAAGTCAGAAACTGTGATCGAGTTATCGTATTATTATAATATTGGTGCGGTTAATCTTAAGTAATTATCAAGTAAAAATATATGTATCTACATGGAACGTGTGATTTAAATAAATACTTTTTTCTAAGTAGGTAAGTATGGAATCGATTAAAGTATGTGTTTCGCTATCTCTCTTCAATATTCTGAGGTGGAAAAAGAACGATTAGATTAGATAGATGTGCGTACATAGATATTATTTAGTCTAATTTATGTCTAAACTTTTTCTTGCCATATTGGTGTTTCAAATGCTACTCTGTGTTAGATGAAATGAAGTCGGGATAACTTCACAAAATTTAATCTCTTCCGTTTAAAATGCATCGAATTATGAATCTCCGATCTTGGGAAACAGCCACCGTACAAATCGTAACTTTATCACCTTGCAGATTTAACACATTGCGGATGAATGACGAATTATTGTTAACATAAATTAGTGTTAACAAAAATATAGATTGTGTATAAATAGAAAATTCATGTCGTCTGTAGAAACGAATTTTCTCTGAATTTTTTTCTGGAATGAAATATTTTCGTAAATACTTAATTAATTCAGAAAATGATAAAAAAATGACTCATTTGAATTTCACGCAAAATAAAGTTACTTTTTCTACGTTGTTTCTGAACCAGTTGAATCAATTCATTACTTAAAATCTGGCATAGTACTGTGCAAATTAATGTGAACAGTTTAGATTGTTATATATGGTCACTTTAGCAATGCAATGTTTAGTCACATATAATTCGTGTTGAAGAAAAATATTGACATTTAATATACTTATTGATGGTGTTTAATGTTCTTGTGTTATTTTACTATATTCAGCTTGTTAATTTTAATCGTGAATATCAGATTGAGAAATTGAAAAAGTTGGTACATAGGAGACTAGAGAAAATTCAGTGAAATGATCAATGTTAACAAAAATTTACTGCTCACTATAGAATATCATGTTTTTACTTGAAACTGATTTTCTGAGCAATAAAATATTTTTACAACGTAATGTTCACGTTAATTCGCACAATGCTGTATTTTATGTTTAAATCCCCATAAGATGTACCCAAGGCTGGACGAAACTTTTTAGGGAAAAGGTGGAATAGTTGATGAGAAAGGATTATAAAAGTGTTACGATTAATATATTAATTCTATTTTTTCATTGTCTGATTTCAAAAAACATTTGCAATATTACAGTGCAGTAATTTGTAACTGTACTTCTGGTGTATAAGATGAAAATGTTAAATGC
The DNA here is from genome assembly GCA_036983795.1 of Megachile lagopoda. NCBI lineage: Eukaryota > Metazoa > Arthropoda > Insecta > Hymenoptera > Megachilidae > Megachile > Megachile lagopoda. Next base: position 12,586,828 of record CM072800.1, read on the forward strand.
ACTTATTTGAATAGCATCTAAAGGGTACATATTTCGTTTGACATTGGTCGAATTCAGTTAATGTTTGCAAACTTGTACATCTTATTATTATTTATTTGTGTCAAAATACTGTTTGAGAGGCGCATATTGCTACAAAGAAAAAATGTTCGAATTCAGTAATTAAAAGCAGGTTTTTATTATTAAATAGTTATAAGTTAACAATCTTAAGAATCCGTAAATAAATAATAAAATAGGTATAATACACATTAAAGAAAGAGCATAAAACCGTGATCAGTTATTCCATCTTCCCCTTACTGTATCGCAAAGAAAATGTACCGAAGCCTGGACGAAACTGTACCGCATAATCGATCAGAGAAAACCCCGAGAGCGTATTAGCTTGAATAAGGCCGCGTGGAAAGCATGGAAAAAGCATAAAAGATAAAAAAGAAAATTGCTAAGAAAACTAAAAAAAAAATACAGAAAGGAAGCAAGGAACAAGGAGATAGACACGATTGATGTTGCAGGTGGGGTCGGTTCGCCCCGGCACTACGGCGGAGTGAGTAAGGAACAACCTCTTCTTTCACCTAGTCATCCACATTCGGGTTGCAACCCGGCAACACCGACTCACAATCAACACAACGTAACGAATACCCAACAACACTTCTCCAACCAACAACATTCTTCTATGATATACCACACGACCGCCAATACTATCAACACAGCTGACATGCAGAACAATCAGTTCTGTTACGATCGGACGTCTGTTCCACTCTATTCGTCAGGGCCTGGGGACGCGCAGGATGCCAGGCCTCTGCCTCCCGGTAATCCTGTCAATCACCAATTGGGTGGTAAGTCATGTGACCAGTTAATGTCATGTGACCATCACTTCGTCATCATTACACCCCCCGTCCACCCTCGTACGACCCTGTTTTTGTATCTAAACAACCTCGTATCACGAGACCGACTGCAATACGGCATGTAACATTGTTTGGTACATGGAAGCACATCATTCTATTCACCATCCACCACCCCCTCATCGATGTGTACCGTTCTGAATCATGTAAATACGATGATCGTCTGAGACTTGCCAGTGTTCTCGTGCGTTCGATGTATTTTGCCCACCGTCATTTGGCCCTGCAAATATCCCTTTCTCGCGCTAAACATTGGGGAAATGGTGTTCGGACCCTGATGGGACCTCGTCATTGTCATTTCGGATCGTCATGTCGATCTCGTATCATCTCCTGCTTGGATACTCCTTGAATACGTCATGCTTCGATGGTCGTTTCCAACTGCTCGTTTCATACTTTGCTCACATCGGAGCAAATCGTTTTCTTGTGGATCATTTGTAATTAATCGGTATCATTATCATGATCATTCGTTGTTACATCTCTTTCCTTTGGTTGGCATTCTATCGTGCACCTAATAGGACGCAGAGTAGCGTACCCTGTCGACATAGCGCTAAATGTTGCATGGTGCTTTTGTTTATAGTTTGACATTTGCATATCATCGTAATCATTTCCGTGGAATGTACTCTTCATTGTGTTGTATGGAGACGCGAATCCATTCGATTTTGTTTAAAAGATACAAACATGTTGATGAACATGATGGCAGTTTTCTGTAATTGCTGGATGGGAGGATTTTAGTTGATATTCGTATAAGTAAATTCAATAAATTCATTCTGTAGTTTACATTTGTTTAATTATTGTATATATAAATAATGAATAATTGTATATACAACAAAAACTGTATATCCATTTACTAGATATTGTTTATCTATTTGTACATCAAACATTTGTCATATTAATTTCTACTAAATTAATGTTTCCAACATTTTGAGAATAATTTTTATAATTACTATCAGTACCGTAACATTTTTGTAAAATACAAAATAAATTCAGTTTACACTTTCAATGCACCAGTTTCGATAAAAAGAGTAACGAAGAGTGTTTGAGAATAAAATCTGTAATTTGACTGTACGCAATATCGCTAAAAAATGTTCCAATACAAAGTAGTTCACCAAAATGGCGCCTTTGAATCTTTTAAACGGAATCAAACAAAAGAAGCACATCTCATTAATTTGTCAACTAACTTCAACTTCATCAGAATCTTTCTCATCGAAGCTCCACTCTGTAAATAACAAACAATTGTTTCTAACCGTCACATAATTCTTTTTTATGCAAAACATTTGATTCAACATCATGCTTGTCACGAGTCCACGTTCATTGTACACATGTAAGAAAAAGAGCCTCGTGTTTCCGGAAGAAATTGACTCACACCTGTGTTTTCCCAAGTACCGTCATACGTACTACTTCATTCCCATATGTAAGACACACACTTTCTTTCACACTAATTTCAGCGATACGAACGCGACGTTCGATTCTGCACTCTCTATTTCTTCCTAGCGATAGAGAGACTACACCTGTTCTTTTTTTTTCTTCTTATGGTGATTGTAGACATCGAAGTAATTATGTAATGACATTAGTAGATAAGTCACGTAGGAAAGACTGTCCTTTGTACCATATCTTTCTTTAGGTATCTTTCTTATGATTCGTATGCGTTAAGATCACTGTATTGTTTAAGGTGGACTGGAAACAGAAGCGGGCAAACGTTATTCGAAAAAATTGCTAAAAGATTGGTGCAAATATTTTCAGCGCACCAACATTATACTGGTTTCAGAAAATGTATATACAATTACATTTACAATATATTTACACACGATCGTATACAGTAATATTTACAATTATATTTACGTAGAATTGTATACAATTATTTTACAATTTCATAATATTATGAATAAGAATATGTAAAATGTAATTTTCTACGTACACCGTAGAGCATAGTCTCCTGTGGGAAAAATGGCGATGACGACAGCCATTTTGTATTAAGAACGTCAGTGAAGAGTTTTAAGAAGCATTTTTCATCCCACAAGTTTTTTCAGTCTTATATATGATATAATGTTAAAGAAATGAATCAACTCGTGCTTTTTGTGCCAGTTTAAATAAGTTGAAACCTAACCTCAATGATTTAATGTGCAACAGAAATAATCGATATTTTTTACAGAAATATTGAATACTTAGGTTTTTGCTTTTATTCAATTTTTATTTAACTTACGATACATATTGCTGTTTAAAAATTTACATTTTTAGAAACACCGAATACATTATTAATTACATGATTAATTTATTAAAAATAAAACTAAATGTGAAATTTGTTGCTGTCAAGCAAGCGATATGAATTTAATTGTTATGCATAATAAAGGTGAAATCAAAGAGATAAATTGTAAATTCCAACAACGAATTGCCCATTTCCGTTTCCGAATATGTTCGCACTGTTTAGTGATTACCCTCCGGCACTTCCGGAACACGTAAATTAGCATCACTATCACTTGCACCACATATATAAAATTTGTGTTATAATAACTAATACATACGTACTGCTGTTTCCATGTAAGACTGAATTTCCTGTACAACCGTGATTTAACAATGATAAGGACAAGTATTGCTAAACGATTAGAATAGAATCCCTCGTTGTATCTTAATGTTTTAAGCAATTAATATATTTTTTGCAGTTGTTATCGTTTTTAGGATTTAAACACCTTTTCTTTCTTTGATCGATAATATGTATGTGAAACATCGAATGCTCGATTTGTGAATCCAAGTTTAAAAATATTTCACGCATAAAGTTACGAAAATATTTTTAAGCACAACCACTTGCATCCGTTTCGAGAGAGATAATTGTAATCGTAGAGTTAACGATGACGTTCACAAGATTCAGGAATTCAGTTATCGCACGAAAAGCGTTTAATATCCTATTCATATTTCTCTTATAATTTGTTGTTACTCACTTTGTGTTTTTCATTTTTATACGCTTGTTGTATCACGCAATCTCATTACGTTTTCTTTCCCTTTGTATTCTCCTGTTATTAATCTCCGATCAACTGGCAATTTTTGTACTAATTATTTTATATTTGCGAACCACTCGATCGGTATTTAATTACAATTGGAGCATGATCAACGCAGACGATTCTTTTCTTATTTTTTTTGCTGCAATAGAGTTCTACGATTTAGCTATAATTTTATCATTTACATGTTTCAGTATGCACATTTTAAGAACGTAGATGCATCCTTTAGTTTCTATATTTTCAAAATAATATACGATCGAAGAACAAATAAGAAGCACGATGGTTTAAGAAAGATAAGAATTTTTTTTTAAAACGATTGCCTCGATAATTACTCGAGACTCGTAACGATCATTCACAAATACTATAGATAGTATCTAGTTTTATCAGTTCTACATATGATATATAGTTACGTTAAGCTAAGTACAGAATGTAAAAAAAGAGTAATTAGTCCACTTTAATCATTCTCCAATCTAAATGTTGATCCGCATAATATATATATAATAAATCAGGTTCACCGTTTGAATCCACAATTTTCAAGTAACGATACAGCAAAGAAGGTATTAACAACGACGCATTTTTTCATGTACCAACTGCATCGAGCTTTTGTGATTAATCATCGTCACTAAATGCAATGTTAAGCATCGTTGAGCACAGTGTACTGTGTCGAGTGCATTAGCATTTTCTAGGGAAAAAGGCCATATAGGGAAAGGAAGGACTTCTGTCGTTCGAGTCAAAAGATTGAAAGATAGAAGCGTCAATCTGTCATTAATTTCGTATGATCAAATTTTCAAAGTTCCAAATTTCTACATTTTTTCGTTTCCAATTTCTGAATTTTTAATTTTGAGATTATACAATTTTTAGAATCTCAAATTTTTTAATTTACAAATTGACAAATTTAGAAATTTTAATGTTGCCAGTTTAAATAATTCTGAAGTTTTTCCAGTCTTCATAGTTTGTCAATTTTCTAATCTTAAAAATTCTTGACTTTCGGATTTTCCAAATTTTCAATTTTCCGATTTTTTAAATTCCCAACTTTCCGATTTTCTAAGCTTTCAATTTCCCAACTTTCCAATTTTCTAATCTTTCAATTTCCCAACTTTCCAATTTTCTAATCTTTCAATTTCCCTACTTTGCAATTTTCTAATCTCTCAATTTCCCTACTTTTCAATTTTCTAATCTTTCAATTTCCCTACTTTCCAATTTTCTAATCTCTCAATTTCCCTACTTTCCAATTTTCTAATCTCTCAATTTCCCAACTTTCCAATTTTCTAATCTTTCAATTGCCCAACTTTCCAATCTTTCAATTTCCCAACTTTCCAATTTTCTAATCATTCAATTTCCCTACTTTGCAATTTTCTAATCTCTCAATTTCCCTACTTTCCAATTTTCTAATCTCTCAATTTCCCTACTTTCCAATTTTCTAATCTCTCAATTTCCCAACTTTCCAATTTTCTAATCTTTCAACTTCCCAACTTTCCAATTTTCCAAATTTCCAAACCCCCAAATTCCTAAGTTATAAACTTAATTAATTCCCAGAATATAAAATTTCCAGGTCCCCCAATTCCGAATTCTGAAATTTCCAAATCCTCAAATTGCATAATTTACCAAACATCTAAATTCTCAAGTCCCAAAATATTCAAATAGGGATCAACAATAAAATGTTGCTAAGTAACCGTTATATCGCCTTTCGCTATATCGCCTTTTTCCCCAGGGAAGGTTAGTATTCTCGACATTGTAGATATCAATGTCTGTCAAATTTCTGTTCTTTTTTTTTAATATTCATACAATAGGGTAACTGCACCTAAATGGAACATTCCACTTAAAATTCATAGCAAAAATAAAGACATGTTTTCTTTTCAATAAAACTGTGGTTAAAACTTGACAAAAGTTTTATATATTCAAGTTGACAAAAGTTAACATATATTCCTATGTTAAGTTGTTCAAAAATTTAAATATTCTGAAATTGTTGTAAAAGATGTAAAAATATCACATGCTATGAAATAATGAGACGTAATATAAAACACGTAAAAGAGTTTAAAAAAAAAACTACCGAAACTTTATTTTCATTATGGAAACTGAGTATTTATTTAAACAAAATACATCATGAAATATTTTATATTTAAGTAAACAAATTTCTCTTGTTGTAAATTCATCTTGTAATTTAGTGTTCCATTTTGGATACAGTTACCCTACACGGGGTGATCATTTTAAATTGTTCTGTCGTTGATTGACCGATTGAGAAGACCCTAAAATTATAATGTACAGTGAAAAAATGATTCATCATGAACCTAATATCGCAATTTCGTATCTCAGCATCGGTAAACATCTGTAAACTGTTCACTAAATTAATCTTGACTCTTAAATGCAAGATCAAATGCTTTCATCGTATCATGTAGAGCTCATCGAAAGAATCTGTCTTTAAGGAACCACGAAACAGTAAGCAATCACTCTTGCAAAATGATGTTAAAATTTTAGTAGTAATTTTATTGACAGTGCAAGACAAAGATAGAAACTGCAGCACAATCAAAAATTATATGTGAAAAGAATAATTAATTTGATATGAAATTTTTTCATTCGAGACTTTATTTTTAAAAATTTGATGGATTTAGCTGTTGCAACAGTAATTTGTAACAAATGTAAACGAATATTCAAAAAGAAAGCATTAGATGAAATTTTATATCACATGTTTTACTTATTTCTTTTACATAGAATTACTATTTTTAGTTGCAACATGCTTCCATTTTGTATTAACAATAAATCTACAGTGATATTTTAACGTCATTTACGAAGGGAACTGAATTCTGATCCGTGGTTTAAGACTTATTTTTTCAACATGACGAAAGCACTTGACCTTGAATTTAGGCTCAAGGTCAATTTCAAGAACACTTGTTTATAGAACTTCATCGAAGCAGAGATATAGAACCACGCCATATTAGAGTTCATGAAAAATTATTTTTTTTCATCGCGTACATGAATTTCAAAGGTAAAAGCTAAAAACGATGCTCTAATAATCGTCGGCCCGAAGCTTCGTCTCACAAAAATGTTTGGTAATTATACAGAATAAGGTGAACTTGGACGATTTCAATGAATCTTGATATATGTCATGAATGTCAATTATCTGAATAAACTGCCGATCATTTACTTTTGAATATGTACAAATTTACAAATTTATTAAGATATGTCAATTTTTGTAAGCATGTGTTGTTTAATGGTTTTAAGTATTAGACTGTTAAACTTGTAGAGTTTTTAAAAATTGTAATATTTTTTATATTTTTAACTCTCAAGTTCCAACATTTTTTAATTCTCAATGGTTTAAATTTCTTAATTTTTAAGGTCTTCAATTTGTTAGTTTGCAAGGTTTTTAAACGTTTAATTTTCAAGTTTCTAAAGTCCCAGAATATCAGATTCCGAAATATGCAAATTTCAGATGCCTGAATTTAAATTGTATATCAAAATGTCGAGGTCTAACGTATCGGTAAAATTATTCAGATCATCGACACAACGTGTATCATAATTACTGAAATCAGTGATATTCACCCTATTCTCTAACAATTGTTTATTTTTCGTTTCTTCTTCAATCTCTATCTGTCTCTCCGCCTAAGGACCTCATCGTGCTTAAATATCACGGTAAATCCGTGCGAACGGATGTGCCGAATCAGTCGAACGCGTTTGTTACGAGATAAGTTGCAATCTGTCCGATGTTACTGCAATATTATTGTAAATACCGCATTTTGTAATAAAGCATTCATCCTGTACCTTTGACTAACTTGTACGTAAACGGCTTGCACAAATATGAGACGAACAACGAGTGCACGCACTCGAGGTATCGTTGTTGTATCCGTTCGAAGCAAAGAGAACGAGGATCGTTGTCTGTTGCTTTGGTTATTTGGACGCGTGAAATGACAAGATATTTGTTTCGTTTTGTCACAGGAAACGCGAGCAGCACGTCCGAGTTCGTGAGACAAGAATTGAGAGCGATCGTTGGTGCGCGAACGCAACAACAACAACAAAGGGTACCAAACAACATTCAGAACAATCTCACCGGTCAAGTATCTCAAGACGATCTTGAAGCGCTTGGTCTGACGTTCGAGATGTCCCCTGCAGGTACGTAATTAAAAAAAATCACTAGAAAATGAACCTTCACCGTTTTAGTCTCACCCCCTTTTTTTAATGCGCGTTAGCGGAAAGGGTACTCATGGCGACTCGCAACTAAATGGGTGCTGCTCCGCAAAATTTGTAGTCTTTTAAAAAGAAACATGTATGAAAAGAAAAACTTGATAAAATCCTGAATGAAATATTTTTTATTTGCTAAGTTATCTCGAGTGGAGGGTGCAGTTCCATCTATGCGAGCCGCCATTGGTACTCGTCAAAATGAAGTCACTTTGTACATAACCTTTTTTTTCCGTTCGATTAGCATTTTTCGAAATTGTCAGGCGTCGATTGGGTTCACACAGATATACGGTCGTTCATTTTGGATTAATCGAAACTAAAGGGGGGATTGGTCTCTCGATACTAACCAGATCTCACGTTCTCTTCTTGTATAGCATTGCGAACCTCGGTTTGTTCTCCTCGTTTCGGCTTGTAAATAAAGTATCTGCGAAAATTCTGACAACTGTGAAAAAGTATTACAGGAGTTCTGCTAACATTCGTATTCATTTTTCTGTGAAATTGTTTCTGCTACGCTGTAACAAATTTCAACGATCATTTCGTGTATTTGTAATGGAATTGTAACGAACTTGAAAAACAGTGAGAGTTTTGAAATTTGTTACTGAATTAGAGATACTGGAAAAATATTATGAAATTATGCAATTGCGAAAGCGAATACTTAAATGGTTCGTCTATAGATGAAGCAGTAAACGAGATTATAGAACTGCTTTCTGATGTTTATTTGTACTTCGTCTTTTTTTTATTTCGCCGTGTATTGATTAGTATTTATGGACATTTTTTAGAGACAGTTTTTGATTCGGATGGAAACATTCGCGAAAATACACTGCCGTTCATAAATGTTATCTGCACTTTAATATTCTTTCAATCTTTCACGGATCAGTTTTTACTTTTTACCTGCAAATTTACAAATTTTATAAGTATTAATAATTGTAGATAATTTCTGTGTTTTTAAAATTAATTAAAATTTTTTTTCAATGAATTTTTTTTTATAGAAAACGTTTGTTTATTGCTGTTGTAAGAGTTTAAAAATGTTTCTTTTGCAAAATTGAAAACATGTAATAAAGGATTAAACAGAAATCTTTTCGAGTTAAACACTTTAGGAAATTTCGTTACTAATTTATATCTAATTGTTGGCTTCAAAGAAACGATTTGCAGTTTTATTAAATATCAAACATAAACTGACAGAAGCACAAAGATCTGACAACTTGTACAAATTATTATAAATATTGTTAATTAACACTGAACGTTTCAAGACTGTGAAAGTAATCGTTTAACAAGCTTCTTATTTTAACCCTCGAAGATTTCAACATTTAACCTTTTCAGTGTTGAACAGTATATTAGCAACACGAACCTAAGTGAAGAACAAATCGATTTGATGTAATTCAGTACAGTCTGAGAAAAAAAAATAGGAAAAATATTGACAAAATTGTAAAATGAACAGAATAATAAATTTTGCAAATAACAACGAAATATAACAGTTCGACTCTGAAAAGGTTAAAAAGTTCCCTCATAACCCAGTGCAAAGACTGAAATTACAAAGTTTACAAATTTTCTGAGATAAAAAATTATTTTGTACATTAACCTATGTTCTATCGTTTATTTTTCATGTTCCATTTATTTTTCACCTTCAATTCCATAGTGTGCTCACAAGTGTCCTAATACTTATGAACGGCAGTATACGTGAAACGTACGTAACGTAATCGTTAATTAAAATTAATTTCGTTGTCCCATGTAAACGTATCGACAAATCGATCCGTTCGATTTGAAATTTCATTCCCGTAGAGTTCGAGATCGCGAAAACGAACGATAGTTCGGAAAATAATCGAAGATCCGAGTACCTGATTCGGTTTTAATCGTTTCGGAGAGGTGTGCCCGACACACTAGTCTGGTTCTTGTAAGAAAACGCATAATTTGTAATAAAAGACTGGTGGTAACGCCTACTGTTACAATGTCCTAACTAGGTGAGGCTGTGGTTAGCGATGGCCCTGCAAAGAGCTGGGCCATTGGGAGTGCCGGAGGTGCCCCCTCGTCCTCCAGGGTAAGACCCTTCCGACAATTACTTTTACGTATATATTATATATATATTTACTTATTTACTTTATCTACCTTTTTTTTTTAATCATTATTTATTTTATTTATTTTCATTTGATTTTGTATGCGATGTCTTCCCTTCTTCGCTTGGCTTCAGAACTTATTGTGCACGAAATGTTTAATGATTATATAATTATACATATATATGCATATGTATTTATATATGTGTACATATGTATACGTGTATATTTGTATGTGTATACAATATATATTTATATACGTGTACCGATGTATACATTTATATTTATGTATATGTACACATGTATACGTATATATTTATGCATGTGTACATACGTATACGTACACATTAACATATGCTTACGTATTTATACATGCATACATATATGTATATTTATATATGTATACAAGTACAGTATATATTTATGTGTGTGTACAAATGTATACATGTATATTTATGTATGTGTACACATGTATACGTATATATTTCTATATGTATAATATACATATTTTTTTCTCTCTACGCACTGAGCGTAAAACTTGTAGGGGATATTTTAGCGCTCTCTTTGCATGTGTCATTTTTTGACGTTTACTATGTAATATCGTTCATTTATGATCTTATTTAGACGTAGCTGCGTTCGATACACACGTGTATTATGTATATCTGGACCGTGATATTTCGCGGACAACTTCTGTTATTGTTTCTTCTTCCTTTTTTCGTTTCTTTACTTTTCGATCAGCTTGTCTCGATCGATTTATCGAGAACTGCGTGGACGTAGAAAGGATACACCAAGCCAGCTTGTTTTATGACTATTCTTCGACCTTTTTTTCTGTCGTTTATCGCTGGGTTTGGAGACTACAGGCAAAGAAGATGAAAGGAGATATTTTTAAATAACGCATACATCGCCAATTTTTAATATTTTCTGGTACAGTTTCATCAGTGGCGATATAACAGATATCTACTGTAATTTGAATATTTAAACCATTTGATCCGACCTGACGTTACACGCAACCGGTAAAAATTTTACTGCCTATAAATCGTCATAATTTTCAAGATGTTTCCAATTTTGGATCATAGTTTTTAAATTGTTCATTCTTAATTAAGGACATAACGTTTTCGTTACAATGATGTTTAACAAAATTTTCAAGTTTGAGTTTTAAAAATTAGAGACAGATAGTGGAAATCACCAACTTTTTCGATTTTGTCAAAAAGAAATATTACATCTTAATACACAAAAATAAGGCTATAATTATTCTTAATCATACTACAATTAATATTTAAATTTCGTACAAATTTTACTCATCGTGTACCGATTGGAATAAAGAAATGAAGCGTCAAAATTATTTTCGATATCGTAATTATATTTTACACATTGTCACGCAAAAATTGTCATCAAAAATATTTAAAAAATGAATTTTCATCGGTAGAAATAATCGAGTCCAATATTTTAAATAAAACAAGTTAAACATTTGTTAAAAATGCAATATGTTGTTAAACATGACTTAGAATAAACATTTAATATGGCAAATCGTCGATGGGCCTGGTATATCGTTAATTTGTCCATACTGAAAAGAAGAAACTTGTAGGATCATTAATTAAACTTTCAGTGTTCGATGAAAATTTGGAAGTTTTACACTCAGTGGCAAGAATCACATATTTTTACCTTTTTGTTTGCAATTGTATCATATCGACTAATATCACGTGATGGAATTCTAGGATCAAATTCGTTAGGAGTATATCGATTATCATCTGTACACAGAAAACTAATTCTTTTTTTTGTTCAAATTGTATTAACTGCAAGTAACCACGCAAATATTTCTCGTTGTTCATGTAAGACTAATGCAATGCAAAGAACTAAATTCGTCATCTTCGAGACAGAAAGCATTGATACAATTTTCGAAACAGAAAGGAGATTCATCTAAGTATTTTAAAATCAATTATTGTCCTACAATATAGTAAAAAAATTTTAACCAAGAAGAATTTTAATAAAACTGAATTTTAACAAAGAAGACTTGTGACAAAGAAAAATTTTATTATAGACAAAGTAACTCAGTTTCAAAAAATATCTTTCCATTTATAACTTAATTGAATTTGAACTTCAAAAAAAAAATCGCATATTCAAGATTTTTGCCGTAAAGGCAAGTGTTCGTAAAAATTAGTGAATTAATTCGTTAAAAATTAGGCCACTTTTTTACCATGGTTTGTAACACCCTGTATGTAAGAAGGAATTTTATCGTTGATCTTGTATCGAGCGTAAAGAGTGTATCCTCTTTATTCTACAGGGTGATGGTGCCGTTAAGCTTCAGCTCATTTCGAAGTAATCAGTATTAATCACACTGGCATTGTTGTATCGTGTAACGTATATTTTAGTATGGTAATGCTTTTTCACAGTGAGCCAAATAGACATCTAAGCGGATAGAGCTCTTTTTTTACTATCTCGTTGCATGAGGCAGAACTGTGACAGTTCGCCGATAAACCGGAAATGCGTCGAAGAAGATGCAACAGTCAAATATGTCAACCATTTTATCACATTAACTGCCACAGTAAAAATTTACAAAACAAAGTAGCATACTAAACACACAAAAGTTGCGAAACACATTCAAATTTTCAATTATTAATAATCGCTTTCATTTAAATTTTGTATTCTTACAATTATTTTCTTTCATTTTTAAAATTCGCGCGCTTAGTTTCAATTCCGACAATTGAATGTTACATGTGTTTCAGTTTTCCATGTGTTGAGGATTTCAATAGGTAGTTTTGCATTTTTATTTTCTTCTTTTAGTGTCTCATATTATGATGATATTAAACAGTTTTTACATGAAACATTTGTGGCATCGAATTTCTGCGGCAGTCAGTGTGTTAATAATCTAACATGTTATCGAAACTGTCGGTATTTTTGTTCGATCAGTCGGTAAATCGACTGTCAAATTGTCTGTTAATTCGAGTGTCAACAAGCGGTGATTAATGTAGCGCGGAGTATTTAAAATTATAATTTTCGATCGATAGTGAATGACTGACGTGAATTAACTCGTTCAACTCGACAGAGATTTTAATGCAAATTTTCGTGCTGCTGAAACTTTATTCATTGAATTCGAACACCTAATATTTGTTTTGATTAGGAAATATAGCGAGCTCTATTCTGATTTTCATTTGTAATTAAATTAGGTGATTTTAATAATTATTTTGTATTTTACTTTTTTCTCGTAGTTTTTTCATTAAGTACCACAAGAATATTGATAATTAAAAAACACGTTTTTTTGTTTAATATCGCTATTTTGAAAGATGAACACAGTTCAGAAATATTAGTTTATGTAAAACATTTGTAGTTTCAAAAAAATTAGTTGAATTTTATGTCAGATATCAGTGAGAAAAATTACAAAAAATTAATAAAAATGACCAAACTTCAAAATCCAAATTCTCAAATTTTTATATTCCTCAAAGTTTGAAAGATTTAAATTATAAAATTCACAAATTTGCCAAATCACAAATTCTCAAATTCTCACATACTCAAATTTTTTATTTGCTAGATTTCCAAGTTTCCAAAGTCCATAATTTCTTGAATTTGTAGATTTCCAAATTTTCAAGTCTATAGTTTCAAGAATTCTTACATTTCCAAATTTCCAAATAATTTCAAGAACTTGTAATTTCAAGAATTTCTGTATTTCTAAATTTCCAGAGTTCATAATTGCAAGAATCACTATATTTGCAAATCCTTAAAGCCTGAAATTCTAAAATTCCACAATCTTCAAATCCTCAAATTCCATGACTCCTAAATTTCTAATCTCCACAAATTCAATGATACCCAAATTTCTAAATTTCTGATCTCCGCAAACTCTCCGTCTTCCAAATTCTAAAATCCCCAAATATTCCGCAAATGCAAATTTCCAAATTCCAAAAATCCCAAAATTCAAGAATCCTCGAAATCACTCACGCTATCAATAAAAACATTAATTAAACTTCACACTCCCACTATAAAATATACAAGGTACGAACCTTAAAGCACATCGAAAAGAATCTGTAAAATGTGAAAAAACGCAAAAAGTCTCGAAATGAAAGATGTAATAAAAAACGCGAACCAGTTTGTAATCGCCCACTACGAGTTGAACGTGCTAATAGCATTCAGCGATCGACGATTAATTAGTACGATCTACATAATCGCATTCGCGATCAACTGCAATTATTACTTGTAAATTCTTCTATGTTTTTCTCTCCCGCTCTCTCTCTCTCTCTCTTTCTCTCTCTTTCTCTATCTTATATGCATTCCAGTTGAAAGATTGAGCCTGCGTAAGCTAAAGGAAGCAAGCAAATCTGACACTCTTTCAACACTACGCGACGTTCGTAATGTAGTAGCTTTTTAACGTTCTGCAAAATAACTGCTTTGTTTTTTAAACAGGAAGAAAGAAAAGATAGAAGCGTAAACAAAAGCTGAATTTCTTTCTTTATTCGTGGCCTAGGTCGTCGGTTAAATCGCGACGTCGGTGTGATTCTCTATTTTCTCTTCTTATTTTTTTTTTTAACGTCATTAGATTAGCGGCCTTTGGTGTGCATTGGAACATTGGATGTGTAGCGAACATATGTGGCTTCAGTATAGTCTCTCTTTTTGAGTTTTGACTTTGCGTTTGCCTCCGCTGGAGCAATTTTTTTCCTTTTTATTTTTTTATTAGGTATTGCGACCTCGAGAACTTGTCGAGATTCTCTTTCTATTTTTCCTTATATTTTTTTTCGTTTATTACGATGCCGTGAATATTCAGAATTTCAAAAGAATCATTCTTTAATTAGGGATTGTTGATTCGGTTTTTTTAAATAGAAACCTAGATATTTACTGGAATATTTTAACTTAAAGAAAGCAAAACTTGTATTCGAAGCAATATATTTTCAAATTTCGCTGTTTATCTCGTGCAATTGTTCGTACGAATTTTTTGAATAAATTCTGTTCTGATTCGTGTTGAACAAAGTTCTCGTTATGTTACTTATTTAGAATTGTAGATTGACGAAATTGTTTAATATTCACGGTGTCTCGGGTGAATAACAAATAAGAGTGTCGGCAATGTTGGCCAGATGCTAGATAACGAAATGCAAGATTTTGGAAAAAACGTATCACGGTAATTTTTTATAATACTGCATATAATGTTTAGGCTCATTTAAAATTGTGTAATTCGGTTAAATATTTTCGCAACTGTACGACTCACTGTCGTTAAATGTGAAATCACGCGATATTGCGTGCGGAATTTTTTCAGTCATAAACGTGTAGCTTCATTTGAATAGATATCGTAGCTTATACTGAAATTAATGAAGTTTACGAGAATAATAATGTTAATACACTCGTTACCAAACTCGTAATCACATAAACAACTTCGAACGAAATAATTATTAAGAACAAAGAAAAAAGATACGGAAAAATATGTTTAACGTGACATTTTTATAAAAACCTATTCTCCTGTTCCATAATACAAATATGAAATTGTAAATTTTTATGCAAATAAAGTAGAATAAAAATGTCTGCATCGTTACACTTAATAGCATAGCGGCGAAAGAAACAAACAGATTTTCTCAAGTAACGCGTTGCATAATGACGACAGAGTGTACGTTACACCATATAATTTAATACGACTTTTCCAAGACTTGCAATTCTCGTTGCACAGTGTTTTATCCAACGTTTCCTACATTCTAAATCGATGAAACCGTTATAAAAAGAAAATGGATCACGGTGTCCTTAACCCTTTGCCTTACGAGCTCACTGGTCGAATGCCATCAAACTGTTTGGCCGTCAAACGCGGATAATTCAAATGTCTCGTACAATTTTCGCGAAAATAGATTCTGTAAATTACTGTTGAAATGCGAATCAAAATTTGATCTCATTTGACGTTTTAGAGTCAAATCTAGTGAGACTCGATGTTTAACCCTAGAGTGGTTGCGCGAATGACATCGAAAATAATATTTATTTCTTGTATAACAAATTGTTGCATCGAATTTCATTTTTTTCGGGTAGAAATTAGCAAATGTGAGACATACATCGAACATAGTAACCCTAAAGAAAATATTTAGCTTATAATTGTTATACATTGTTTTCTGTAGTTGGCAATTAGCCATTTTATAAGTGAAATATTAGAAGGGTTCATCGTCTACTTCCAATTCTTTTTATTTTCATATTGTAGTGTTGATAAATTAAATAATCCATCTTTTTTTATACTGGTAAATATTAGATGTAAAGGAATGAAATGTAACCTCAAAGATTTAACGTGTATCAGAAAATAATTGGTATGTTCTATATAAATATTGAAATAGAAAATTTCGTATTCTGTCAAATTACTATAAAATTATATTAGTACACGTACAGTTTATCGTACCAAGTTTAACTATTATGTTTTTACAATACTCACGATTAAAGAGTCTGTAATTACAATGGTTGTTTCATTTATTAGTATGTAAATCAGTTTATACGCTGTTTCAATAATTAATAAATGTGATCCCTGGAAATAGAGTTAGGTTGCCAGTTACATTTAATAATTAAACAGAAGCTTTGCTTCCTAAGGATATCAGCGCTGGCAAATAATAGTGATGCTATTCGAAGTACATTTCTATTTTTGTTATCGGTACATTCATCGTGTTATAACGAATAACGCTTGTCATTCACGCGACCTCTCACGCTACATTTACAAGCGCAATTACTGCAGGGTTAACAGGCAAGGGGTTAAATTCACAAATCCTACGGAACGCTGCGATTGTGCGCTAATAAAACGGAATTCGTTTTGCAGACTTCTATGGAGGAAGTGGCTCGAGGTGATCCAAAGGTGAACCAGTCGTCGTTGTTACAGAAACTGTTGTCCGAGTGACTGCAGGCCAACGGTTTGAAGACTAAAGGGATCTATGTAATATACGTTTGAAGCTAGAGACGTGAACAGAAAAAAAATGGATGCAAGACCGGGTCACATACGGCACGAAGGAAAACCGCCAAGTGCAGAATCGATCCGCGTGTGTACGACGCAAAATATACACCCTATTATACGTAATGGATACTAATTGTATTATATGTAAAACGCCGCAACAAACAAATACACACACATACATACACGGGACACACACGTATACACACGAAGTCAGTATTCAGACACGTATCACCAAATACAAAATTGCGAGAAAATTTAGGCCGCTGCGCCGTGCTCTCCGTGGCCTTAACGCGCTGGAAGTCGAATTTGATGTGAAAAAAGGAAAACAGAAATAAACAACAACGGGAAGTCATTTTAAGAGACAACAATCAAAATGGAGCTTCGCACTCGCGACGTGAACGAGTCCAGCGCGTCTTTATATCTTGCTCCGAAACTCGAAGGACCAAAAGTTTCCGTTTCGCTTGTATCGAACGGTCTCGATGATTCGTGTTAGATCGTCTCCGATTTCGGAAGGATCCCGCGAGATAATAGAGCGTCACGGATCGAGATCGAACGATCGATCTCTATGAATCGATCACTCGCGATTCGGTCGCGAGAAACGACGGGGAAACGTTGAATTTGAAAAGAAAACGAAGTAGAGCGCGGGGAGCACATGGCGTGACATTGCGATGACCATTATTTTATATATATATATATACATATATATAAATATATAAATATAAAAAGAATGAAAGAAAGAAAGAAAGAAATGCCTTTCTCGGGGCATCCCAGCTTCGGACGATATTCGAGTATAAATATATATAAATATAAATATAAATATATAAATATATTATATATGAAAATATAAATATAAATATAATACCGACACGATTAGACTGACGGCCGCTTGTAATCCGATTGAAAGGGTTGCCACGCGAACCGTCAGTATTGTATTTGGTATCACTGAAAGAAACTACGTAGGTACCTCAAAGGTATACTTTACTATACCACTGGCTGTTGAACATAGAACTATTTATAGGTTTAATTATTGTACACAAGAGGATGATGAAAAGATGACGAAGATAAGAAAGAAGCAAATAGAGCACTATTTCACGTATTCTCTTAATTTAATGATCCTTTTTGACTATTACATTTATGAATAATATATTTGTGATTGTAAGAATCTGCAACCAAAATGTGACAAAGAATACTTGTTGTTGTTAATATGATTATAACTATTATTATTATTATTATTATTATTAATATTATTATTATTTTATTATTATTATTATTATTATTGACATCATCATTATCACTATTACCAATATTCTTGTTGCAATTACTATATTATTATAATATTAAGGATTATTATTATTATTAATATTATTATTATTTTATTAATATTATTGTATAATAATTATTATTATATCGATATTGATATTATTGAACACTTGGAATATGCATATTTCTATTCAATAGTAAGAGTACCTTTATATACATATACATGTATACAGGCGCGTTGTATAAATGTATATGTGTGTACATGTGTATAGGGATTTATATAGCGTGTTATATATAACTAATTCTGCCCGATTATTTATATATAATCGGTATATAAATTTACGGTATATTTATATATGTATACGTGTGAAGATGAAAAGGAAAAAAAAATATGGAGATCAATCCTTCTATTTTGCATAGCTCGATAATTCTCCTTTGAGTCTTTAGAAGTGCACACTAAAAATTACTTCTCGAACATCTGTTGTTGCATTGATCGAATCGTGTGGGAAGGAAGAACAAAAAAAAAACGATATAAAGAAACGGAACGAATCGAGAGAGCGAACGAGAGAGAGAAAGTGAGAGAGAGAGAGAGAGAGAGGGAGAGATAGTCGAAAGAAAAAAAATAACGATGGAAAAAATACGTCTTTTCACGTTTATTCGTATATGTATATACACACGCCGCGCGACAACAAATGAATCGGCGTGTATTATGTATATTATTTACATGCATATGAAAGAAATCTCACGCAAGTGTCTTATTTTTCCAGGATGTTCACCGACGATTATTAAAATGAAAGAGTAACTAAAAAAAGTGAGTAAAAATGAGTAAAAAAAAAATAATAATAAAAGAGATCGAGGTAAAACGATGAAACCACGAATGAAAAAGTTGGAAGAAATTGCTACGAGGTAAACACGCGCGAGAACTCGTCGTTTCCGTCTTCGTGATCGACGAGTTCCGATCGGAACCGTGTCGACGACGGAAGTACACGTTGGTCACTTCCGTCGCGACACACGTCCCGTGCCAGGAACGCGTTAAATCTTTGTTTTTCTCCTTTTACGCGACCGTGTCCCTTAGAACGTAAGTTATTCTTTTTAAAACGCGTTTTGTTTTTATACCCAAATTGCACGTCGTTGCGTGCTGATTGACGATGAATTTTTACCATTCTCCCCGGTGTTTTATTTTATCATTTCTCTCCGCGTGTACGTACTTTCGTTAACCTTTTTTTTATCGCACATGGTACGTTCACGTCCTTTTGTTTTGTTTTTTTTTATTAATGAGGGGAGTTGATCGTTGATCGAGTTTAACGCGATCTAGCGTTTCGAACGGGCGAATAATTCGTTTCCTTTTTCGCTTATTATTATTATTACGATTATTTCTTCTTTTCTGTTTTTATTAGTTGCAATTTTACGAGCGTTTTAGCGATTAATGGATTTTAATGAGAAACGTTAACGTTCTTAAGGATACATTTGTTTAGATCGTAAGAATTCGGGGGTTGATAAGATTACAAAAATCGGGGGCAAAGTATACCCCAGTGGGAGATGTACACGTATATACTAGATGAACGAAAGCGAAAGAATGAAGTAGAAGTATATATATAAATATATGTAAATGTATATGAATAAAAGAAAAAAAGATGAGTTTGTGACACGAAGATGACACTTTTCCGCGGTGGTACACGATACGGCATTACTGTGATGACACTGGCCTGCTCATCTCTGTTGCACTTTCTTCCAATTATTCGAGCAGTTACAAAGTTTTGCGTAATGTAAAAAAAAAGAAATGTTTAAAATCCCTGTAAAACACATTCGTGAGGTACTCTGAATATGTACACGTGCATACATAGACATGTATACTCGTTTCGTTAGTCGTGCGTCGCCGTTCACACAGTGACGTAATGTGTATGTGTGTGTGGCGGGCACGCGCGCCCACATACGTGTGTATGTATGCCCGCGCGTGTGTGTGTATGCAAATGTGTGCTTGTTTGTTGTGCATATGTATGTATGCGTGTGCGTGTGTGTGCTTACGCGTGCGTACGCTACAGAATGAATGATTTCACGGTGTGCGTGTGGCTCTGAGTGTATTTTTTTTTCTCTTTGTGCGTGCGTGCGCTCGTAGGCACGCTTGTACGCGTGTGTGCGTAGTGAATTACGTCATATAGATAGATCATATGTGCTTTCTAATGATGAATAATTTTATAAATATAAATATAATATCGATCTCTCACGTGTACGTTTATTTTGAAGCGGGTCTCCCGCTTCCAGATCTTTTTATTAAATTGATTTTATTTCAGTGTATTTTATTTTCCTTCGTGTATAGTGCGCCTGGTGTTTTTGGTATTTGCCCAGTCGGATAGAGTGACCATTCTTGCTAATAAAATCGGTACGGTTTTGATTTTTGACCATCCATACTTACTAAAACACTTCTAATAATTTGTCTCGATAAACTTATTGTTCAGTTCTATCTTGAATGAGTTTAAAATTATTTTTGAATTTGAATCGAAATTAAATGCATAAGTATAAGACTTTGCGACCACTGTAAATTTCTTTCATACCTGTTACCTTTTGTTTTCATTTCATATTAAGTATTAATAATTTGAATTGTTCATGTTGAACACAAAATTCATATCGAGATTAAATTGTTCTTTTTTTATTACGCTAAAAAACTGTACTATATTAGTCAGATGAATCTTGTAATCAATTTCCACTGTTGTATTGAATTTACTAAAATATAGTCACTCTATCTTTTAGAAAATTAAAAAAAGAATTAATGATTGAGCGAATTTTTGACTATAAGATTGGAACTTTAATATTTTGAAACTTGAAAGCATCTTGGAAGCCGCATTCTTACATTTAATTCAAACATGTTTTCGCGGGTAGTATCTGTAAACGATGCTTTTAACGACGTCTAGCAATCACGCATAGAACTATCGAAACAAAAACTTGTTTTTTTGTAAAATGAGGCATTTTTACATTCCATGCCGAAATTTTGGAAAACAGTCATGCTCCGATGCCGACCAAATTTTGTAAATAAGCTCTTTTTTTACAAAAGAAGTTATCTATGAGGATGGTTTTTAGCAAAAATTTTTTACCATACTTATGTCATTCCCTATATTACCGATAAGATACAGTATAGTGTGTGAATTGTTTTGAATACATAATCTGCATCTTCGGTCCCACGGAATATATTGTAAACAACACAAAATCAATATTAATAAATATATGATTTATATATAGCATATTAATCAATAAAATCAGTGTTAATTGAATTTTTTCGAAAATGGAACAAGTGGCGCCATCTCTCCTGCGAACAGGGTGAACTACACACTTTTGAAACTGTAGTTTAATTAGTTCTGATCTTCTACCGATAGATAGCGGTACATAAGACGAAAACCCTTAGCCAAATTACGATAAACCTAGGACTGGTTCAAAATTGATAATAGTTTGTAAAGTCAAATCATTCCGAAGTTAAATCTTGCATTCCGATGTAATTTAATGCGTATTATAGTCAATTAAGCTAATAAAATCAACTATATTAATTGAATTGAACCAAAACGATGCTCGTTGCGCCATCTAGCGACACCGTGTTAGAACTAATGAAACTAGTGTTTCAAAAGTGTGTAGTTCACCCTGTTCGCCGGAGAGATGGCGCCACTTGTTCCATTTTCGAAAAAATTAATTAATACTGATTTTATTGGCTTAATTGACTATAATATTCATCAAATTACATCACAGTGCAAGAAAAATTAACTTTAGAATGCTTTTGACTTTATCGAGCTGTTATCAATTTTAAACCAATCAAAGGGGGGAAACCGGAATACCGTCATCTTCCGATTCTGGCCAAATGCGAATAAGCACCTTTTCGCAAAATTAATTACTCTACAATAAACTATTGTCTTTTATATCGTTTTTACATATTAAATTGTCGCGATACTTCCATTACGAACATGAATTTTTATGTAAAAATCAATAATATAAAACTTTCATGAATTTATTGCACAAATAAAGTAGTAAGATGGTATAGTTACTAGAATCACTTTGCTACAAATGCTTGCTATTGAAAATAAGAATTTACGTGCTAAAATTTTCGAGTAATTATCGATTTCGAAAATGCTTATAGCACTTAGACGCCATTTTCGGCAGCAAAATCAGATTTGCGCTTGAGTGTACAAAAAAAGTAAACTTTAAAAGCAAGACAATGAGAGTCAAATCATTTGATAAAGAATTCCTAATTCAATAAAGAAACATCTATAAGAAAAGGATGTAACAATTTTAAATAAACTTTCTTTTCTTATAATTTTGCAAGTCGTATTTCATGTATGTGAGGTTAATTTCTAAATAATTGGATTCATTCGTATAAGTCATATACAGTGTGTATGTAATGTTTTTAACCGTGGAACCAAGAAATTATCTAATAATTTGTAATGGTAAAGTGTTATTTAATATGTTCGTATAAATTCACGGGATGAAACGAATTGATTGGTAAGGTTATGATCGTAACATATAATACAAATTCAGTTTTCATTCATAAATACAATATTTTTCGACATAACAAAGAATTTTATTTCGAAATAACAGAAATTAAGTAACTATCCTTATAAGTTGCAAAATGTAAATAATATTTGATTTCATCTTATTGTTTATAATCCATTTATTTCAAATTTTTAGTAAATAGTTCGTGGATGTAAAGCCTTTAGCAATCACTTGTTGCATTATCATTACATATTCATTAATTTATTGATACATAAATTTTACGACGCAATCAAGTAAAAGGAAAGTTTCATGGCTACTTTAACACGCATGCGTTGCATTAATGGTGGGGGGATTCTTCAGGAGAAAATATTCCAGATTTTCAATCGAAGAAGCACATCTGCTCCTGCTTTAAAAAAAAAGATAATGGTAAGTTTATTGTGATAGATGTATAATATAAAATATTAAAGTAATATCTAGTATTGTACAGTAATACAAAAAAAATCATCCATACACCTCGCGCGACAATTTATTTCTACTGAATATATTTTAACTATTTCGTAAATATCTTTTTAATTTAAATTTAGTACCATTTTAAATAATTTTTAGTTAGATGTGTAATTTCTGTTGTTTACAGTAAAACAATAAATTTAAAAACATATACGTCGTGTACAGACGATTTTCCCGTGCTTTGGGCGTAACAAGTGGTTGAGATTAAAAAAAAATTAGTGATAGAAGTTACAGATCAATAACTACATCACTGAAAAATGACATTACGTAAAATTGATATTTCATTAATGGAATAATGGAAATATTCCATTTTTATGTCTTAAAATTTATTTTTTCGTGTCGTATGTTTTCATTTTTATAAAATACATACTTTACTCTGTTTAATATTTTCTTAAAATTCTAATTAACTAAATATTTAAAATGTTATATTTCATTTTTAAATAGTACTTTATGACCTATGTAAAAGAAATATTTTAGAATGTACTATTTATTTTCAACAAAATGCTGAAACTAGATATAAAATTTACAAAAATATTTTATCTTTTAGGGGAAGCTTACTCAAGAACAACGAGAAAATGATTTAAAACCATTATTGACTAATGGTTGGTCTGTTCAAGAAAATAGAGATGCTATATATAAAGAATTTCTATTTAAAAATTTTAATGAGGTATAAACTAGTTTAAAAAAATTTAATTCTTTGTTTTACTTGTAGGAAATATATTTCTCTTCTATATTTTTAGGCTTTTGGTTTTATGACCAGGGTAGCATTACAAGCTGAAAAAATGGATCATCATCCTGAATGGTTTAATGTTTACAATAAAGTAAATATCACTTTGTCTTCCCATGATGTGAATGGTCTATCCCATAGAGATATTAAACTTGCAACTTTCATAGATAAAACTGCTAAATCAGAAGGAAAGTAAAATTTGAATTGTGTAATAACTGAATAAGTTTCAAATTGTTCCTTAAAAATAATCATATATGTAAAATCAGCATGTTGTAAAAATTATATTACCAATGTATTACACGGTAAATGTGAATGTTGTACCTATTCTGTTTTATACTGTTATTAAATAAATAGATCTTTTTTCAGTTATGTGGTGATTAAATAATTTTTCAGATCATTTAATTCTATATTTTATATATCTTATACATCTATGAAATAAAATAATGTTATACATATTTAAGGATAAAGAGTTTATTCTGAAATAATTTACAATATAATTATAAAGTACCTAAATTAATCATCTATTAAAGTGTTAAAATTACAATTACAATTATGCTTCAGCAGTTCCTTCCTGTTTCTTTGGGGGTGGTGCTTTACCAATAGCCCAAAAATTCTTAATAGCTCGTGAAACACCAGGACCATCATTTATAAGTACAAATAATCCACAAAGTGTAACTGCTGAAAGGATAATTAATGAAAAGTGCAAAACTTTTGGTAATACTGGTCCAAGGATAATAGGACGTGCATAATCAGTAACCATAGCCTCTAAACCCCTATTAAAAGAAAAATTATAGTGTAACAGGATTACATTACTAAGTTATATATTAATTTTATGTCATTTATATTATTGTTATACTTTATATTAAACAGTAGAAAACATTATCAATGTCGAAACTTATTAACAAAAATCTCATTAAGATAAAAATGAATATTTACCAATGTGTATGCATTACAACTAGTACAGACATTATTCCATCGAGAATAGAATTTTCCATTATTAATGCAGCAGGAATTACAATAGGAAGTGCCACTGAGGCAAGTTTTTCTAAAACCCAGAGGCGTACATGATCACCAGTAACGCCACTTGCTTTTCGATTGAATTGAGTACTAACAGTTCCATTGATTGGAAACTACAGAAATAACATTTATCACACTTAAGTTTGTGGAAGACAAATAATTGAAATAAAAAAATATTAATGACATAAATTACCTTTGTCAAACAGTACTTAGTTTCATGTTTCATTACATTAGAATTTAAACATTGTTTAAAATTTGTAAGGGTTGTTGATGTTCTGCCAAACTGAGGTGGTTTACACGAGTTTGCAAAAAGAGTAGTTTTAGAAAGTGATTCTGCAAAAATTAAGTCATTTATATTGCTATCTCCTACATGAGTACTTGAAACATAACATAAATTGATATACATATCTAACAATTTAAAATTAAATTTATAAATACATATTTTATTTTATTGTACATGCAATTTACATTCCATCTTTTATTATAATACAATGAATTAAATAGCATAACATCGAGTAAAACGAATACCAAATGCATGCTAATAAGGTTATTTCAATGTTAGCAAAAATAGTCAATCAAGATTATGTAAAGAGTAGGAATTTGCATATCTTTCCAAATTTTAAACGCAACTTACCTAGCTGTTTAACTTTATGGAAGATATTAGGTGTTACTATTTTCTTAATGATCATTTTGAAGTTGTTAAGTACAAAATCTTCCGGAAGAAATCTTATTTCAGAACGATAATGAATCCCATTCAAGTTTTGTGACAACCAAATGTTGCGATTACAACACAAGTAAGAACATCGCTATGTCTGTATAGATATGGCTGATACATATACTAGTATTGTCAATGTATATCGATTGTTCTTCAATCTGTCGAATTTATTTTAAATAATGATTTAACTTTATACGAATGCGAAATAAATTAGCAAAAATTGTTATATAAATTATAAAAATATTATTTCGATGTATTAATATACCAATTATAAATAATTACTTATAACATACTGAATATGCATTTATTAAAATAAATTTTCTTGGCCAATAAATTATATTTTTTTTATAACTTGATTCGCAATTACGAATATAGAAACATACATTATATATATTATATTTGAAGTATATTTCTGGTTGAGAAACACTGTGTAGCACGTGTTGTCGATTTGGTTATGGCTCTGTAAATATATCAATGTTGGTATAGACGTGAATCTGTAACAAAATTGAACCGGTTATTTTCAGAATTTTAAAAAGAAAAAAGATTCGTAAGCAACAAAGTAAAAGCTAATTGAATTCTGTATTGAATTTAAATAAAAAGCAATGTCCGAAATGGCAAATAAAGCTACTGATTCAGAAAACAGTTCTAAAAACAGTGGACTTGCATGCGGACCTGAAGCAGATAGTACACGTGAAAAATGTCATAGAGATTTTAAAAAAGATTGGCGATCAAATTCTAACTATAAACGAAATCGTAGTTCATATCACGCTGGTAAGATTTTATTACTAATTGTTTAAAATTATATATGTACAAAAGAGTCATCAATTTCTTATAATATCTGATTTTATTTTAAAAGGATATCGAAATGATAATTTTGGTCGAAAACCATTTAAACGTAACTGGTCAAACTTTCAACAGGATGGTGGAAGAAAGAAGCTGAAAGTTGGAAATCGGTTAAAAGAATCCGATGTTAGTATTACAGAATATATTGGTGATCAGGGATTTTCTGGTGTAATTAAAGAACGATATACAGATTTTCATGTTAATGAAATTGCTTTGGATGGAGAGATAGCTAAGTTAACTAATCAAGATATTCCACCGCAACCAGAAGATAATGAAAATCTGGAAGATTTAAAATCATCTGTCCCAGATATGATATGGGATCAGTTACAGACTTTGAAAGATGCAGAAACATCATCCATAGAAATTGATGTAACAAATATAGATAAAGATCAACGTAGAGCAATTCATACAATTGCTAAAAAAATGACAGATGTTGTTAGTCAAACCATAGATAAAGATAACAAGAAAATTATGATGATTTTGCCTGGTAAAAAGGATAATAGAGATTGTATGTTAAATATTTGTCCCTGTAATAATAGTTATTATAATATATTAATGTTATTTTACTCTATTAGGTCAGACATTTCAAAGAGACAATCGTAAAGATTGGAAAAACCGAGATGGAGAATATTGTTATTTTTTGTTGCACAAAGTAAATATGGATACTATGGATGCTTTGAATCAGTTAGCTATGAATTTACGTATGAAGCCAAATAATTTTAATTATGCTGGCATGAAAGATCGTAGGGCTTGGACTACTCAGTGGGTTAGTTTGAGAAAAGTGGAACCATCAGATATATTACGAGCAGCAAAATGTGTACGCGGAGCATATGTAGGGAATTTTAAGTTTGTGAAAGAACCTTTGAAATTAGGAATGCTTAGTGGTAATCATTTTAGAATTGCTTTGCGAAATGTCAGTGGAACAGATGAACAAATTGAGCAAACAATGATCTCTTTAAGAGACCAGGGATTTATTAATTATTATGGTCTACAAAGATTTGGTACTGTAGCTGCCATTCCAACTTATGAAATAGGCAAAACTTTACTTCAGGGTAATTATTTTTATTTTGAACTTGAGAGATTCCATGGATACAATCTTTTTCAAATTGTCTATAATTTTATATACAATTCGATTAATAAATTATTATTCAAGAATATGTGTTATATGTGTTAAAATTAGGTAAATGGAATGAAGCAATTGAATTAATTTTGAAACCAAGAGAAGGGGAACAAGATAGAGATTTGGTAGAGGCTAGAAGAGTATATGAAACAACTAAAGATGCATATGCTGCATATAAAAAGATTAAAAGATCCGATAAAATAGAAGCTACTCTTTTAAAAGGAATTTATACATCTGGAAATAACAATCCTCAAGGAGCTTTAGATTCAGTACCAAGAAATACTCGGTTAATGTATATTCACGCGTATCAAAGTTACGTATGGAATCACATGGTATCGAGAAGAATCAAAGAATTTGGAACGAAACCCATAATAGGAGATTTAGTATATGAAAATAATACAAAACAAAGAGACCAAGATGAAGCTGTATACGATAATGACAATGAACGTGTAATTGAAGATACTGCAGAGTCTATTGAAAATACGGATAAATTAGAAGATGAATCATGTGCAAATACAGTGAAGGAGGATGAGGTAACCGAAGTACCTACAGAATCAACATCTACCTCAATTAAAGAAATAACAAGTGCTACAGAAAGTTGTCTGAAAATAGACGAAAATACAGAGAAAAGTAAAACTACTGCCGAGGAAAGCGAACCCGAAGATTTATACAATCTTTCTCCAGTAAAAATTCTTAAGGAAGAAGATTTGCCTAATTATACATTGGCAGATGTACTGATGCCACAAGTTGGGTGGAAAGTTACATATCCACCTTATGCTAAACCTTGGTTTGACGAGTTCTTAGCAAAAGATGGACTCACAACAGACCTTAGACAAAAAAATAAGTAAGTTTATTGAAAAATAACTCTGTGTACAGATTCCTTTAATACAAGCAATTGTATTTTGTCAACTTTACTTTCAGAAAATATAGTTTAGGAGGCACTTACAGAAAGATATTACAAATTCCATCAAATTTATCATGGAAAATTATGCATTATAAAGAAAAACATAGTGATCTTATCATGTGCGATATTGATGAAATGAGAAAGTCGACACCACCGAAAGATGAACCAGGTAAAAATTATAACTGATGTTTAATTCATTTTTTTCATAGAATATTTTTGAGTGAGATATTATTAAAACGTATTGCATATAAAAATTTTGGCATTTTCAGAAGGACAATATAAAGCTTTAATTATCGAAATGTCCTTAAAGTCTTCTACGTACGCGACAATGGCACTGCGTGAAATTTTAAAATTCGATACCTCTCCGCAAGCACAGGCAGCGCAGTACGCTGCATGTAATACAGAAGTGGAAAATTCAAATGATTCACCGGATGTTACACAGAATGAAAATTCTGCGGAAATCGATAATACTAACAACGATGAGAAATGTTCCGAAAGTGAAGGGCAAGATGCAAACTCTGTCGACGAAATAAAAGATGATAAAACGGAAACACCCGATGCTATATAAAACTGTGATATGTTGTTTTATCATTTAAGAAATGATATCCTAACTTTTTCATACGAGCAAATAAATCGTAGAAAATATTTACATATATAATATTAGGTGTATAATAAAATAAGAATCAAGGTATTATTTAATGAACGTTACTTTTTTTTACAAATATATGTCAGCTTTATTTTATTTATACATATAGTGAGAATATGTTCGAAGATTCAGAATAAGTCTTTTGTTTTTATTTTAAATTTAAAATCAGACTAAATAATTCCATTTCAGTTTTTAAAGTCACAATTGTTGAACGTACCATTTATATGTTTAATGTAGAAAAACATTTTTATAGTTCATATGTATACCTGATAAACAAATAGAAAGATGTATGTTCTTTCACTGGAATAAATTATACAAATGCATATAACCAAACCAATATTCTTTTTTAAATCCATCTTAATTTTTCAAAGCACAAAATTGTGGCATGTCGTACGCGTTTGAATTCCCTTCGAAATCGATCTTCTGTGGTAATGTTGTACACACAAGGTAAATCGAAGCATTGTTGCGCGTGGTCGATGAAGGAGCGATTTGTAATGATTCAGAGGAGACTTCAATGGTGTTAATATCCTCTCAGGTGACAAACGAGGGAACGACGCTGTGGGACGTCCGGCGTCCCGATGCCGTACGACAAATTATCTCACCTCCGGTTGAATACTGTGAAAAATCGTCAATATCGTGACAACGCATTACTGTCGACGGACGAAAACGTATCGTTCAAGTGATGTAATTAAACGTCATTCTACTATAAACGACGCATTTCATGGATACGGTACCTCATGATAATAAACATTTACAAACATTATTAATACTATTCATATACTTATTCACATAATTGAGTGTACATAATTTGTAAAGATTTTATTTACTTGATTAATAAAAAACAAATAATTTATTGACAAATTAAGTTTGTGTATACCTAAAGAATAGGTAGATAAGGAACATCACAAAATTGATCGTGTATGTAACAGAAGTAACACATACATGAGTTTCATTTACGAGAGTGAAAATTTCAAAAAATTCTCAGTTTCACAAAGTTTTAAATTTTCATTTGTATTCGTTTAAAACGCTTTTTACTTGAGAGTTCATGATTGTTGTAATTAATTTAAAGTGTCTGCAGGTGAATAATAATTAAATACGTTTAACTTTTAATCTTTTAAATTTCTACTAACAAATTGTTAGTACACAATGGAGTTATTTAGAAAAATGTTACAGGAAATATGATTTATATGCATGACTTTTACTTTACGTGGGAATATGGGACTATTAACATCCTTGGTACCAGTTGGTACGATGAAGTAATAGATGGTACGATATGGGACAGCACATTATTAATTCTAGAAAAAGGTCCACGAATTCTTGCGTCTTGTTATATAACAAGTTGTATAGATTGTTGATAACGAAAGAAAACATTTCCGATTAAAATAGAAAAGTTTCGCATTGTTTCAAGATTTGAATATACGCACGAATCGTAGCGTGTTCATTAGGAAATTACGATGCAACACACCCCATAGCCGATTTACTAAAATAAAAGATGCAAGTAGCTAATCGTCTATTGCACCCATCCATATGTTATGAAAATTGTCTCTTCTGAACGCAGCTGAATCGGTAAATAAAATGTGGATTTAGTGCAAGTTGTACAAAAATCCATTGCAATAACTCCACTCTTGCTAGATAATTTAGTGGTGCTGAATATGGTATGAGTGTAATAACTAATCGTAAAGAATTCTGCACACAAGAGAATTCTTCAACCACTCTTACGGACCTCCATATAAATCGAAACAAACCTAAATCTTCTCGAATCTGGGTGTCGTGTTTTAAATAAACTATAGAAAGATATTGATGAAGTATCGTAAACAAACTTTGAGGAGTTACAGCTCTCCCATTAATAAGATCGCATATAAAATGCGTTTCTACCATTTTTTGATCAGAATAATACGATGTAGCGACTTGTCTGAAAATTTTGAAATATTGATATGAACTTACTTCTGGTAAAATATGCTAAATTTTGATTATGAAGTGCGTATGAAAACTTCGTGTAAATATCAGTATTACTATTTAAAATATTTAACTGCTTTTTTAATATCTTGTATTAGACTTACGCGATAATGGGGCTCCATCTTTATAGAGAAGTAGGTTAGTTGTATGTAAGATAGGTATGTTGAGTAATGTGTCTTTGTTGAGATGCTGTGTATCATCAAAAGTCAAAAGATAAGTATACATCAAACTCCGCCCTCCGGTAAAAACGCCGCCTTCTGACATGCGCCTTCGTGGTTACAACCCCCTTTGTCACCTGTAATCGCCTTTATAATCTGTTTGGGGTGGTGAGTATCTAATTCGGGCTTATCCTTCTTCATGTCCAGATCCATCGACCAAGTGCGAGAAATTTTGTTGTTAGTGTTCTTTGTGCAATTTTTTCGTATATTGATCATTTTGAGAACGTTAAACAAAAAATTGTGATGTCCGGTAAGCGTCGAATATTAATTTAAGGATACAGTTTTTTGAATAATTGGTATTTTAAAAAATAGTTTGATGTTCGATTTTCAATTCTACACTTTAAGATCTTTTTCCAAGTATGGGTCATACGCATTATTTTGAATTTAAATATGTTTGTAAGAAGTTCAGCAACTTCCATCAATTTTGTTTGCTGCGATTTACTTAAAAAATTTTCAAATTACGCTAAATTTAGTGTTCATCAATTAGAACATGCTACGTTTACTTCGATCAAAGTTTCCTATTAGTTGCCAACTTAATAGTTACTATTTTAGCATAAAAATAACTGAATTATCAGCGATGAAACACTCAAAAAATCAAAGTGCGAAGACTTTGTGGAGGAAGTTTTAATAAGATCACAATTCGAAGTGTACATAAAATATTAATACAAACTTCGGTACCAATTTTATCATCAATTATAATATAAAGTTAAAATAATGTTTATATTTATTACATTAAACGGAATATGCAGCATGTGGAGTAGTGCAAGATGCACCCCTAGATTTGAGCTGTCGCGGATCCGAGAAGAAGTTGAGCTTAATAAATCCTTCGAAGTTTCAAAGATGTTTGCCATGTCAGACGTGTGGCAAGAGCTTTGACAGACCTTCTTTGCTCAAAAGACATCTGCGAACTCATACAGGTCAGTTCATGTTAATTTTGAATTCTATTTCGAATTTTATGTACTAAGAAAATTTACGTTATATCAAACGTCCTGAAACGTGAAATATTTCAGAATGATTTTATCCTCTGCAAAATAACGTTTCTTCATATTTTACTAAAGTTAACGCATGCCACAGTGAAAATGGCGGAACATATTATAATTTTCCTAGTAATGGATGTACGATACAAGTAACACTTAAAAATATGATTTTGAATAGGCGAAAAACCGCATGGTTGTGCAGTGTGCGGGAAAATGTTCAGTACAAGCAGTTCCTTGAACACACACGTCAGAATCCACACTGGAGAACGTCCACACGAATGTCCTATTTGTGGAAAACGTTTTACTGCTTCGTCCAACTTGTATTACCATCGAATGACTCACTATAAGGTTTTTATCTTGTTCATTTCAAAATTAATATTTTTGTTGAGTGACTAACCAAAAATTATTAATAAGACCTTGTTCAAATACCATATAATTATAAAATACGTTAAAAATACTTAATAATTTTGCAAAATGATAGTGCATAATTTTCCAAAATTACTGCATGCATACTATATTTCAAAATCCTTTGAATTATTTTACTTTCATAACGGTCTAAGGGGTTTCTTAAGATAACTGCAAAAATATGGCGTGTCTACCTGGCGTCACGCAGCCAAATACTTTCACCATTTTCACGACACAAATTTTTATTTGATACTTATAATTTTTGGAATGTATAAAAATATTGCAGTCAAAATTTCATATTATTCATATATGGCTACTTATTGTATTAGTAATAATAGAATGTACGCAGGAAAAACCCCATAAATGCAATGAATGTGGTCGTTCTTTTCCAACCCCCGGGGATCTAAGGGCCCATGGATATTCCCATAGCGGTAACTGGCCGATGCGATGTTTGATTTGCAATCGAGGATTCTGTAAACCTGGAGCTTTACATCATCATATGCAACTACACACTGGTAAGCATCGTTAATTGACAATGCAATTTGTCAACCATTAATCTTCCATAAATTTTAATCTTAATTTACAGGGTTTTATTTCTTTCATTTTAATAAATACAAAAATTGTGCCGATATAATCTTACTCGGTTCAAAGTAACAAATATTGTGGTCCAATATTTCTCCTTCTTAAAATTAACTTTTGCCAATTTTTGGACAAAGTGGGGCTTCAGAGTCAGCGAATATCTCCGCTATTTTGCACTAATTTTATTTTTAAAAATCGGACGATAAAACTTATATATACATTTTTTTAAAAATGTTCATTTTGATAATCTTCATTTAGTCAAAGTATTTTTAACATTGTCGATTTTTTGGTACTAACGAATGTCCTAAGGTTGAAAGATAAACAGAGCACATTATATAATATAAAGAACGATAACAGATTGTTTTTATTTTTCAGGAAATCGACCATATCGCTGTACCATATGCAAAAAACAATTTTGTTTAATCAGTAATTTACGATCGCACGAACGATCCCACGATCTTGATATAACAATTGGAAGTGCTGTTAATTACTCAAACGTAGAAAGTAAAGTGTCAACAATGAGCGCGATCAGATTTGACGATGCAAGCAAAAACCACTTGCAATTTCCCATTTATTCGTGGACTTCTTGGATACCTGTACATTATCCGAAATGAACATGATCGCAGTGTAAACATGTTATGATACAATTTTTATCAGTCACCTGTGAAACGATAAACGAGAGCGATTAATTAACGAAAGATAATGATTACCGATAATCGTAAGCGAGTCTTATTTACATAACAGCATAGCGCAGGTAGAAGAACCGTTCGAAATTAAATTAAATTAAAGTTTTAATTTTTGTTCAATTTAAACGTAAAGAATATAAATACTTTGAATGTACAAAAAGATGTAAGGACGTAAAACTTAAATCGTTATAGTGATAATAAAGGGAACACAGTAAGTATTTGGAATAGAATACCACCAAGTTTATTGTTCTTATTATTTAAAAACGTACACGCAAAAGTAGAAAATAGTCAATAATAAAAGGAGCAATTAATCGTTTTCATTGTCCGAGTATTGAGGTTTATAATCGAGGATCGGTTGAGATTGTAATTTCAGTTTCCTAGTGTTCGGTACATATTCAAGCTCCACCACTACCAATTCATTTTCACCCGTTTTCAAAAACGGTGCAGGAACGTACAAAGTCACTTGAGGCCCAGACACCGGCCAATATCGACCCAAATTGTGCCCGTTCACGAAAGCCACCCCTTTGCCCCAACCGAATGTGTTCAAGTACGTGTCCATAGGTTCATCAGAGATAGAGAAATTTCCACGAAGAATTACTGGACCTTGACGAAGAATTCCATTTTCTATCGTGATCGTTTCGAGACCATTAACCGAACTCATATTGTCTAATCGATATCCAATCATTCTCCAAGGTCCAAGGGGAATGTCTTCAAAGGTTACGTTCGAGACTCCCTGTAAAAAGACATACTCCGGAATAAATAAAATAAATATTTGGTTGGCAGAAAGGGAAGACATTCATCTTTAGGTACATGTCAGTATAGTGCTAATTTTTTTGGATAAGGAAAAAGAAATAAGGATCAGATATGTCTGTAGATACTTGTGTTACATAGTTGTTCTGTTGATGTAAGTTTTTTAACCGAAAACGGGAAGATACACGAGGTGTACAATTTTACTGATAAATGTGTTTCTATCAAAAATATTTATTTCAGTTCCTCAGTTATGACTCACCTTGTAATCGTAAAGTCCATTTCCAAAATTTAAGCGGCCTTGATTTTCAACTAGCAGCTTCAACTTCTGCCCATACGGCTCTAAGCTCAACGTGTATGCTGCACTAGTACGACTTAAGATTCCAGATAGATAATCATCCACGTAGACCAATGCTCTGTCTCGAACTATAGCGCGCAGGATCGCAGGATCCGAAGTAGTAGACGGTAAATTAGCTTCGTAGAGCATTAGCGAATGAGGTAGTCGAAGTTCTTCAAATGTCAACGGATGTGATGCTTCGACTATTATGGTTCCAAACAATTGTTGACCCATGGGTTCCATTAATTTCAATACTGGAGAAAGGAGAATGGGACCGTAATCGCCTTTCGGGGATGTTGACGGAATTGATGTGTTCGGCAGCGGCAAATACTGTAAAAGACAAGTGACATTATTATAACGAAAATGAGACAATTATAGTCTTTAAGAAAACTTGCTACTTTTTACTTCTACGAGACAACAGCTTAACGAATATAAAAAAAAAAACAAATCTCTAATTTATTAATATATGTTTTTGTTTATTTGTTATAATTCTTTTTTATGATACCTTAGAGATGACGTTTCTAATTTCAAAATACTTTGGCGTCGGATCACCTGCTTCCGTTAATGGAGCATCGTAATCATAGGAAGTTAATTGTGGACTGTACATGTTTTGACCGCCATTAGCACCTGTGAAATCGTAAATGTGATTTAATGTCGTGGAAATTAGTATTACTTGTTGGTAGAAATTTAATAATAACGATATTCGTTACATTAACTAACCAGAGGTGTAACCGAAATTTGTACCACCATAAAACATGTATATGTTAACTGAAGCACCCATGTACAACATTTCGTCCAAGGTTTTGGTAACTACTCCGTATTTTACCCTTTGAAATGGTTCTTGCCAGTGCGTTAGCCAGCCGGGGTAAAATTCGGAATTAACCAGCGGTCCCTGAAACAAGTACATGAACAGATTTTCAATTGGAAAATGAGAAACTTTGCAATTTAGAAAATTAGAAAATTCAAAAATTCAAGAATTCAAGAATTCAAAAATTCAAAAATTCAAAAATTAGAAAATTCAAAAATTGCGATATTTCTAAAATAACAAGATGTATTATCATGTTAAAGATAATGATCAGGCTTTTTATTTGTACAGTAAGCTAACAAATATAAAGATTTCTAAATAATTATGAGAGTGAAACAAACAATCAAACTGATTATATTCGTGATAGTTAAAAATAGAACTTCATTAAAACATCGATAAAAAAACAAATCTTCCACTTGAGATCAGTAATCGATGAGTGTTTATTGCAGAAAGAGTGTTATTTACAAAGTCATAGTGTATTTCGTTATCAACTGGTACTTACCCGTGGCTGATCAATGCGTAACGTTTCAAAAATTTTTCTCACATTGCTACCAGCTCCGAAGTCGATGGTGGTATAAACATTTGGTATAGATCCACAACGAAGCAGAGTAGCATCCGTACCATCGGTTGTGTATAACAAAGCCTTTGTTCCAACTTTTTCTTTCATTATATCCCGCAGATGAGTCTTGTATTCCATGTTGCAACCGTAGCTTCCGTACTCATTTTCTACCTAAAATCGCGACGTTCGACATTTTTGTAAAATGGACGCTGATACATCGTTCTTATTAATTTGAAGGTAAAATCGATATTTATGGAGGAATAAATTATACTTCATTGGATTTTATGAAAAGATCAAGTTTTATAAAGGATATAAAGATTTTATGAGTAAATTATTTTTCTTCTCATAAAATCCAAAGAATTTATTCTTCTAATCGACGTTTGTCGATTAAAAATTAGTCGACCAATTGTGAAAAGAATACAGTTTTGAAATAAAGATATTCATACCTGAACCATTATTATGGGACCCCCATTTCCTCTCAGATATGGTTTAACGCGTTCTAATACTTCGTTCAAGTACACTTCCACGTATTTCATGTATTCTGTAAGATAACGAAGCAATTTAAATGTAAAATGTTGATAGTTACGTGACATGCATATCGAAAGCTAAATAATACAGTGTAACTTGTTTTTAGTATATTCTGAAATACATTTCTTTCTACATTCTGAAGAACATTTTGAAACATACTTACGTTCATTGTTTGTACGTAGTCCATCGACTGGTACAAGTGGCAATAACCAATACGGAAGACCTCCCTGAGGATGAAAATAAAAATGAAACGCGTAAAAGTGGCAATATCTTTAATTTGTAAATTCAAATAATTTATGAGTAATTTTTAAATAATTTTTAGAAGTATTTTGAGTATCATTTACTATTACAAGTTAGCAATATAAATTAATAAAGCAGTAGTAATAAGTTGATCTTATCTTTTTATCTTAATAGATACGACAAAAGCAGAGTAACTTACTCAAAAGCAAATTATAACAAAACAACAAATTTGTCTACTTGTATTTTTTCTAAAGTTTACATTCTAATAACAGTTACACTCTAAAGGGCAAAAAATTGATAGATATACAATAATTCAGTGTTTTCGAGAAAATACTCACAAAATCTCTTTCCGCACAAATATAAGGACCCGGCCTTAAAAGAACCAGTAAATCTTCTTCCTGAGCAATTTCGATAAATTTCTTTAAATCCGCATCACCTGTCCACTCCCATGTGTCCTCCTCCGGTTGATGAAGACTCCACTCAACGTAACTACATAATTCGAAAGATTTAATTTTTACTTTATGACTTGATTACCAAGGTCTGACCGTATTTTGACTACAAATAGCAACGCGTACAAATGAATTTAAATCTGTTTGCGCAAACGAAAGTATTAACTCACGTAGATACAGCATTTAATCCAGCAGCTCTCATTTTCCTTAAACGATCTCTCCAATATTGTCTCGGCGTCCGGAAGTAATGAAAACTCCCAGAAACGTATCGGAATGGTTTTCCATCGAGTAAAAATTGATCGTTCGCATAATCGACTTCGAAACCAAATTTTACATCCGTGTTCTGAAATTGCAAATTTCACGAAACTTCTGAAGGAATTATTTTCAAAGTTATTCTATCTTTATTTCGTTCAAACAAACCACTAACTGATCTATTGAGAAATTCATAACTGATCTCCATTATGCTGCAATATTTTTTAAAATTTTATCGAAAAAGAAATAACAATGAAGTCATCTTGTAATCTATCTCCAGATTGAACACACATTCTTTAATCCTACTCAGCAATTTTGATTACTGATCGTGTTAATCAATTTAACTCATATTTCACGCTTCAAGCTACTATATTTTCTAAAACACCGATTCAATGTTCAGAACATTAAATGTTACAATAAATTGTTTATTTCTTTGAGAGTTTAATTTCTAGTACTTCCTTCATTTCATATCAGTTACATTCGTATATCTTGTTATATTAATAGCACCTATTTTAACATCGTTATTAAAATAACGCTGGTATAATATTCTTAAATCAATCATAATATATGTGAGCTCCTCAGCTGCTGATAATTTCGAAAACTTGTAACGGGTTCGTAGACCCCCAGCACACTGTTCAATAGTCATAGATTTACATAAATATATTTAGCTTCAGAAAATATTCTATTTACCGAAATCTTAAGTGTAATTTAAATTTCTACTTTATTTAACCACAGAATGGTTACTTAAATTAATATTTAGAACTTCCTTTCTATGAATTAAACACAACATGGACTCAATTTTAATATTATCGAAACATTGTAAATTAAACGCTATTGATTCAATGACTCATCAAACTCAGATCCACAATTGTTCGCTAATATCAAATAAATAAAATATCAATTATAACACATAATTAAATACTCCAATCAATATCGATCGAACAAGCCATGAATACAAATACCGTTTCTCTCCTCGAAGTTCTACGATTGTTATATTCGACAATTATTTTTCAAATTAAATTCTCCTTGTATACTTACATTGTCCACGTGACGATTCACCACCTCTCCCATAGCGCCGGTTATTGCCAAAATTACCAGAATGGACCACATTTTGAGGTGTTCACCTACTCACTGTTTGACAACCGTTGTTTCTGCTAGTCGAAGTTTTACTGCGAGTCTAAACAGATTCGTCGATCTAATCAGTCAAGTCAGATCGTTGAAAGTTCAACATCGGTGAAGATGTCCGTTGGTCGACGAGGTCAGTTATCGGCGGAATATTTGCGATAGCGGCATATCTTCGGTTCGATGTCTCGATTGCCGCTCGAAAGTTGTCGAGAGCGGTTTTGTAAACTGACCGACGTGTAAAATGAACACCGACGACGCCAGAGGCTCGTCGTTTCGTTCCAGTTTGTCCGACACGACTGGCTGGCTCTGCCGAGGAAGTCGTAATGTGTGCTGTGACCCGATCGAGAACAGGTCGAGATATCATTGGCCGATATAAAACGTGTCACGGGCACTATACTGACCGATGGTTTCAGGATGACTGCGAAGCACATCTGCCGTCAGTGTTGGTCAGACGGCC
Source organism: Megachile lagopoda (assembly GCA_036983795.1). Taxonomy (NCBI): domain Eukaryota; kingdom Metazoa; phylum Arthropoda; class Insecta; order Hymenoptera; family Megachilidae; genus Megachile; species Megachile lagopoda. The sequence continues at coordinate 12,626,341 of CM072800.1, forward strand.
GTTACACGAACGCTTTGCTAATTATGTGACCGGCAATCGGAACGAGACGATGCAGAACGCCTCGCAATAATGAGCCGCGATGACAAGCGCGCCTACGATCTTGATATATAACCTCAAGGTCCGTACGTGACTTCTCATAAGTACATATTAATTAATTTCACTTTACAACCTTGTACCTTGCGCTGGATTTCTGACCATCGATTGTTAATATCTTATTGATATGTGATCCTTATCCGAGCCTTATTTTTATTCATTATCAGCATTCGCGATTTTAAGCCGTTTATGAGAGTAAGAATTGGGTCATTATTCTCTGGCGGTCTTGACACTTTGTACGAGTATTTCGTAATGTTTTGAGATAACAATGAAATTTATGGATGGTAAATGTAAGCAGAATGCCATGTAACTGGCGGTGTAATCGTATATGTTATTAAATAAGTTTTGTAAATAATGAGTTATGAAATAAGTTTTCCATTTTGGTTCTTGAAAGAATTTTGGAAAAAGAAGTTTTGGAGATTTCGATATATGGACAGTCAAAAATCTGATTTCTCTAGGAAGTTTGGAAATTCGAAGATTCAAAAATGTGGGAACTTGCGCATTTGAAAATATCGGAATTTGAGAAATTTGGAAAACTGGGAATTTGCGAGTTTTGTAATTTAGCGTTGTGAGTATTAGAAATAATAAAAAAAAGAATGTTACTTGGGACAAGTGTTAAACATGTTACACATAGTTTGATGATTGTAACTGTTTTTTAGAAAAGAGTATGATTACGCGAGTAACGTTTGTAACACAGGATGGACATCAGGTGAATGGAAAGATTGATATCATACGGTGGGATTTAACAGAGCAAGGAATCTCTTTCTTGAGATTTATGTTTATTATGAAATAACAAATAATGAATCGTATTTATTATTCAATTAGGCATCTCAACATTTTACTCAATTTTATAAACAAAATATTGACCTTGATAAAATTCGCGTTGTTGTTCATTTTACGACTCTGTTATGAAGGACATTAAATTACGTTTATACACACACATTTGAATGAACGCATTCATCATTTAATGAACATCTAATATGTATATTTCGACATATTTGATGACAAAATTACATTGTAATTAAAATATATATAATATCATACTAAATAATATCTCATAATATTAATCTCAACAACAGTAACAAGTTGCACCATATTGTGCAATAACATATTTGTTTATTACGTATGTACTTGTAACATAGTTGTTTAAAACATAAGTACATTACAAAACATAAATTAACAGGGTCCATCCATTAACGAATATTATGCTATCGTTACATATTGAAATATTCAGCAGATATTGCTTCAGTTCTTCCCAGTTCGAATACTTCCATATCAGAATGTAACGTCCAATTTTCATAGTCAGCTAAAGTTATCAATATTGTGTCCAAAGAATCTGCAACAAAAAGCAAGTTTCATTTAAATTGCGAAAGACATAAATTAATATCTGACATAAGTTACAACATCACGTTACAATAAATTTACTAAAAAGTACAAATCACCTACCTAAAACGAGATTCAATGCTCTTTCTTCGTTGGTATTTTGTTCCGCTATTCAGTTGATACGACTGTTTTCAATGAAGAGCCAGAATTTGAATTTCCATTTGCCTCAGGTGACGCTGATGCTCCAGAAACAATTGTACCGACTGCAGCACTATTGCTAATATTATTACCATCATCGTTAGTGGGAAAACTTCTCCCCGCTGTTACCGTCTTCACGTTGGTATCAATTACTACATTATGACTGTCGGTATTTGACTGAGAACCGCTTAACTCTGTCTCCAGAGTAGGTAACAAATCACGCGAGGTGAAAACAGAATTTTCTGTCGTACTTGACTCCACATTATCTCTTGAAATATTAACAATGACCTCTCCATCAGATTCTGAATTAGAAGAAGCAACAATGCCGCCCGATATCGACAAGGTCTCATTGATTTGTAATGCATCAGATCCTGTTTCCGAAGCGACAGAACTGTTATTGCTCCACACTAATTGATTACTAGAATTATAAACATCGGTCAAATTATGTTCCTCAACATTAATCCCAATATTTCCAGACACGTGAATGTTCTCCACGCCAACAACTTCTTTAGAACCCGAAGAATTTGTTCTAGTCAACTCTCCGTCAATCAAAACCGAAGATCCATTAATATGTAAACCGGTCAAATTAAAAGCTCCAGATTCCATTATAGAACCTTTATTCCCAGAGCTTCTACTACCATTGGTTTCGATAATGATTTCTATATTCCCAGAGATAATAATATTCTCCATTTCGGACGGAGAATCAGTGGTTATCATTTCAGTATTATTCAACGTCGAGCTATCCATCTCCTGACCAGTCGTTCCTAAAGACCAATTATCCTTGGTTGTTGACGAGGATGATTCAGTACTACTACTGGGAGTGTCAGACCACAGTCCTACTGAAACAGTACTTTGAGTCCGTCCACTAGAGGGTTCTGATGATGTGTCCCTCCTGGAACGTGAGGAATTACCAGATGATTCCGTACTTGCAGCAGAGGCAGAGACAGCCGATGCAGGAGATGACTGCCCATTGTCGACTGGAGACCATGATCCCTTCACGGTGGTAGTTATGACTTCACCCGTAGCAGCAACGTTACTGGAGTTCGCGGATTGTGTACTTCCTCGAGGGGATTCTGATGGAATGCTGTCCACAGTTTCACCTGTTCCGGATGGTTCTGTTACTCCACTAGGTGATGCAGAAGATGACTGCCCATTGTCGATCGGCGACCATGATCCCTTTAGAGTGGTAGTGATGACATCATCACTGGTGGAAGTAGCTGGATGTGTACTTCCGCTAGAAGCCTGAGATGGACTGCTTGTCACAGATCCAGTTAGGCCAGGCCATTTAGTTGGTTTGCTGGGAGGTGCAGTAGACGATGATCCACCCTGGCTCGGAGTCCATGATTCACTTTCGGTTGTTGTGGTGGGTTTCTTTGTGGGTTTGGTTGGCGTTGTACCTTCGCTGGTAGTTTGGGAAGATGAGCTCGTCACAGTTCCATTTGTGCCTGGCCATTTAGTTGGTTTGCTGGGAGGTGCAGTAGACGATGATCCACCCTGGCTCGGAGTCCACGGTTCACTTTCGGTTGTTGTGGTGGGTTTCCATGTGGTTTTGGTTGGCGTTGTACCTTCGCTGGTAGTTTGGGAAGATGAGATCGTCACAGTTCCATTTGTGCCTGGCCATTTAGTTGGTTTGCTGGGAGGTGCAGTAGACGATGATCCACCCTGGCTCGGAGTCCACGGTTCACTTTCGGTTGTTGTGGTGGGTTTCCATGTGGGTTTGGTTGGCGTTGTACCTTCGCTGGTAGTTTGGGAAGATGAGCTCGTCACAGTTCCATTTGTGCCTGGCCATTTAGTTGGTTTGCTGGGAGGTGCAGTAGACGATGATCCACCCTGGCTCGGAGTCCATGATTCACTTTCGGTTGTTGTGGTGGGTTTCTTTGTGGGTTTGGTTGGCGTTGTACCTTCGCTGGTAGTTTGGGAAGATGAGCTCGTCACAGTTCCATTTGTGCCTGGCCATTTAGTTGGTTTGCTGGGAGGTGCAGTAGACGATGATCCACCCTGGCTCGGAGTCCACGGTTCACTTTCGGTTGTTGTGGTGGGTTTCCATGTGGTTTTGGTTGGCGTTGTACCTTCGCTGGTAGTTTGGGAAGATGAGATCGTCACAGTTCCATTTGTGCCTGGCCATTTAGTTGGTTTGCTGGGAGGTGCAGTAGACGATGATCCACCCTGGCTCGGAGTCCACGGTTCACTTTCGGTTGTTGTGGTGGGTTTCCATGTGGGTTTGGTTGGCGTTGTACCTTCGCTGGTAGTTTGGGAAGATGAGCTCGTCACAGTTCCATTTGTGCCTGGCCATTTAGTTGGTTTGCTGGGAGGTGCAGTAGACGATGATCCACCCTGGCTCGGAGTCCACGGTTCACTTTCGGTTGTTGTGGTGGGTTTCCATGTGGTTTTGGTTGGCGTTGTACCTTCGCTGGTAGTTTGGGAAGATGAGATCGTCACAGTTCCATTTGTGCCTGGCCATTTAGTTGGTTTGCTGGGAGGTGCAGTAGACGATGATCCACCCTGGCTCGGAGTCCACGGTTCACTTTCGGTTGTTGTGGTGGGTTTCCATGTGGGTTTGGTTGGCGTTGTACCTTCGCTGGTAGTTTGGGAAGATGAGCTCGTCACAGTTCCATTTGTGCCTGGCCATTTAGTTGGTTTGCTGGGAGGTGCAGTAGACGATGATCCACCCTGGCTCGGAGTCCATGATTCACTTTCGGTTGTTGTGGTGGGTTTCTTTGTGGGTTTGGTTGGCGTTGTACCTTCGCTGGTAGTTTGGGAAGATGAGCTCGTCACAGTTCCATTTGTGCCTGGCCATTTAGTTGGTTTGCTGGGAGGTGCAGTAGACGATGATCCACCCTGGCTCGGAGTCCACGGTTCACTTTCGGTTGTTGTGGTGGGTTTCCATGTGGTTTTGGTTGGCGTTGTACCTTCGCTGGTAGTTTGGGAAGATGAGATCGTCACAGTTCCATTTGTGCCTGGCCATTTAGTTGGTTTGCTGGGAGGTGCAGTAGACGATGATCCACCCTGGCTCGGAGTCCACGGTTCACTTTCGGTTGTTGTGGTGGGTTTCCATGTGGGTTTGGTTGGCGTTGTACCTTGGCTGGTAGTTTGGGAAGATGAGCTCGTCACAGTTCCATTTGTGCCTGGCCATTTAGTTGGTTTGCTGGGAGGTGCAGTAGACGATGATCCACCCTGGCTCGGAGTCCATGATTCACTTTCGGTTGTTGTGGTGGGTTTCTTTGTGGGTTTGGTTGGCGTTGTACCTTCGCTGGTAGTTTGGGAAGATGAGCTCGTCACAGTTCCATTTGTGCCTGGCCATTTAGTTGGTTTGCTGGGAGGTGCAGTAGACGATGATCCACCCTGGCTCGGAGTCCACGGTTCACTTTCGGTTGTTGTGGTGGGTTTCCATGTGGTTTTGGTTGGCGTTGTACCTTCGCTGGTAGTTTGGGAAGATGAGATCGTCACAGTTCCATTTGTGCCTGGCCATTTAGTTGGTTTGCTGGGAGGTGCAGTAGACGATGATCCACCCTGGCTCGGAGTCCACGGTTCACTTTCGGTTGTTGTGGTGGGTTTCCATGTGGGTTTGGTTGGCGTTGTACCTTGGCTGGTAGTTTGGGAAGATGAGCTCGTCACAGTTCCATTTGTGCCTGGCCATTTAGTTGGTTTGCTGGGAGGTGCAGTAGACGATGATCCACCCTGGCTCGGAGTCCATGATTCACTTTCGGTTGTTGTGGTGGGTTTCTTTGTGGGTTTGGTTGGCGTTGTACCTTCGCTGGTAGTTTGGGAAGATGAGCTCGTCACAGTTCCATTTGTGCCTGGCCATTTAGTTGGTTTGCTGGGAGGTGCAGTAGACGATGATCCACCCTGGCTCGGAGTCCACGGTTCACTTTCGGTTGTTGTGGTGGGTTTCCATGTGGTTTTGGTTGGCGTTGTACCTTCGCTGGTAGTTTGGGAAGATGAGATCGTCACAGTTCCATTTGTGCCTGGCCATTTAGTTGGTTTGCTGGGAGGTGCAGTAGACGATGATCCACCCTGGCTCGGAGTCCACGGTTCACTTTCGGTTGTTGTGGTGGGTTTCCATGTGGTTTTGGTTGGCGTTGTACCTTCGCTGGTAGTTTGGGAAGATGAGATCGTCACAGTTCCATTTGTGCCTGGCCATTTAGTTGGTTTGCTGGGAGGTGCAGTAGACGATGATCCACCCTGGCTCGGAGTCCACGGTTCACTTTCGGTTGTTGTGGTGGGTTTCCATGTGGTTTTGGTTGGCGTTGTACCTTCGCTGGTAGTTTGGGAAGATGAGATCGTCACAGTTCCATTTGTGCCTGGCCATTTAGTTGGTTTGCTGGGAGGTGCAGTAGACGATGATCCACCCTGGCTCGGAGTCCACGGTTCACTTTCGGTTGTTGTGGTGGGTTTCCATGTGGGTTTGGTTGGCGTTGTACCTTCGCTGGTAGTTTGGGAAGATGAGCTCGTCACAGTTCCATTTGTGCCTGGCCATTTAGTTGGTTTGCTGGGAGGTGCAGTAGACGATGATCCACCCTGGCTCGGAGTCCATGATTCACTTTCGGTTGTTGTGGTGGGTTTCTTTGTGGGTTTGGTTGGCGTTGTACCTTCGCTGGTAGTTTGGGAAGATGAGCTCGTCACAGTTCCATTTGTGCCTGGCCATTTAGTTGGTTTGCTGGGAGGTGCAGTAGACGATGATCCACCCTGGCTCGGAGTCCACGGTTCACTTTCGGTTGTTGTGGTGGGTTTCCATGTGGTTTTGGTTGGCGTTGTACCTTCGCTGGTAGTTTGGGAAGATGAGATCGTCACAGTTCCATTTGTGCCTGGCCATTTAGTTGGTTTGCTGGGAGGTGCAGTAGACGATGATCCACCCTGGCTCGGAGTCCACGGTTCACTTTCGGTTGTTGTGGTGGGTTTCCATGTGGGTTTGGTTGGCGTTGTACCTTCGCTGGTAGTTTGGGAAGATGAGCTCGTCACAGTTCCATTTGTGCCTGGCCATTTAGTTGGTTTGCTGGGAGGTGCAGTAGACGATGATCCACCCTGGCTCGGAGTCCATGATTCACTTTCGGTTGTTGTGGTGGGTTTCTTTGTGGGTTTGGTTGGCGTTGTACCTTCGCTGGTAGTTTGGGAAGATGAGCTCGTCACAGTTCCATTTGTGCCTGGCCATTTAGTTGGTTTGCTGGGAGGTGCAGTAGACGATGATCCACCCTGGCTCGGAGTCCACGGTTCACTTTCGGTTGTTGTGGTGGGTTTCCATGTGGTTTTGGTTGGCGTTGTACCTTCGCTGGTAGTTTGGGAAGATGAGCTCGTCACAGTTCCATTTGTGCCTGGCCATTTAGTTGGTTTGCTGGGAGGTGCAGTAGACGATGATGCACCCTGGCTCGGAGTCCACGGTTCACTTTCGGTTGTTGTGGTGGGTTTCCATGTGGGTTTGGTTGGCGTTGTACCTTCGCTGGTAGTTTGGGAAGATGAGCTCGTCACAGTTCCATTTGTGCCTGGCCATTTAGTTGGTTTGCTGGGAGGTGCAGTAGACGATGATCCACCCTGGCTCGGAGTCCACGGTTCACTTTCGGTTGTTGTGGTGGGTTTCCATGTGGGTTTGGTTGGCGTTGTACCTTCGCTGGTAGTTTGGGAAGATGAGCTCGTCACAGTTCCATTTGTGCCTGGCCATTTAGTTGGTTTGCTGGGAGGTGCAGTAGACGATGATCCACCCTGGCTCGGAGTCCACGGTTCACTTTCGGTTGTTGTGGTGGGTTTCCATGTGGGTTTGGTTGGCGTTGTACCTTCGCTGGTAGTTTGGGAAGATGAGCTCGTCACAGTTCCATTTGTGCCTGGCCATTTAGTTGGTTTGCTGGGAGGTGCAGTAGACGATGATCCACCCTGGCTCGGAGTCCATGATTCACTTTCGGTTGTTGTGGTGGGTTTCTTTGTGGGTTTGGTTGGCGTTGTACCTTCGCTGGTAGTTTGGGAAGATGAGCTCGTCACAGTTCCATTTGTGCCTGGCCATTTAGTTGGTTTGCTGGGAGGTGCAGTAGACGATGATCCACCCTGGCTCGGAGTCCACGGTTCACTTTCGGTTGTTGTGGTGGGTTTCCATGTGGTTTTGGTTGGCGTTGTACCTTCGCTGGTAGTTTGGGAAGATGAGCTCGTCACAGTTCCATTTGTGCCTGGCCATTTAGTTGGTTTGCTGGGAGGTGCAGTAGACGATGATCCACCCTGGCTCGGAGTCCACGGTTCACTTTCGGTTGTTGTGGTGGGTTTCCATGTGGGTTTGGTTGGCGTTGTACCTTCGCTGGTAGTTTGGGAAGATGAGCTCGTCACAGTTCCATTTGTGCCTGGCCATTTAGTTGGTTTGCTGGGAGGTGCAGTAGACGATGATCCACCCTGGCTCGGAGTCCATGATTCACTTTCGGTTGTTGTGGTGGGTTTCTTTGTGGGTTTGGTTGGCGTTGTACCTTCGCTGGTAGTTTGGGAAGATGAGCTCGTCACAGTTCCATTTGTGCCTGGCCATTTAGTTGGTTTGCTGGGAGGTGCAGTAGACGATGATCCACCCTGGCTCGGAGTCCACGGTTCACTTTCGGTTGTTGTGGTGGGTTTCCATGTGGTTTTGGTTGGCGTTGTACCTTCGCTGGTAGTTTGGGAAGATGAGCTCGTCACAGTTCCATTTGTGCCTGGCCATTTAGTTGGTTTGCTGGGAGGTGCAGTAGACGATGATGCACCCTGGCTCGGAGTCCACGGTTCACTTTCGGTTGTTGTGGTGGGTTTCCATGTGGGTTTGGTTGGCGTTGTACCTTCGCTGGTAGTTTGGGAAGATGAGCTCGTCACAGTTCCATTTGTGCCTGGCCATTTAGTTGGTTTGCTGGGAGGTGCAGTAGACGATGATCCACCCTGGCTCGGAGTCCACGGTTCACTTTCGGTTGTTGTGGTGGGTTTCCATGTGGGTTTGGTTGGCGTTGTACCTTCGCTGGTAGTTTGGGAAGATGAGCTCGTCACAGTTCCATTTGTGCCTGGCCATTTAGTTGGTTTGCTGGGAGGTGCAGTAGACGATGATCCACCCTGGCTCGGAGTCCATGATTCACTTTCGGTTGTTGTGGTGGGTTTCTTTGTGGGTTTGGTTGGCGTTGTACCTTCGCTGGTAGTTTGGGAAGATGAGCTCGTCACAGTTCCATTTGTGCCTGGCCATTTAGTTGGTTTGCTGGGAGGTGCAGTAGACGATGATGCACCCTGGCTCGGAGTCCACGGTTCACTTTCGGTTGTTGTGGTGGGTTTCCATGTGGTTTTGGTTGGCGTTGTACCTTCGCTGGTAGTTTGGGAAGATGAGCTCGTCACAGTTCCATTTGTGCCTGGCCATTTAGTTGGTTTGCTGGGAGGTGCAGTAGATGATGATCCACCCTGGCTCGGAGTCCACGGTTCACTTTCGGTTGTTGTGGTGGGTTTCTTTGTGGGTTTGGTTGGCGTTGCACCTTCGTTGGCAATTTGGGAAGAAGAGCCTGTCACAGTTCCACTTGTGCCTGGCCATTTAGTTGGTTTGCTGGGAGGTGCAGTAGATGATGATCCACCCTGGCTGGGAGTCCAGGATTCACTTTCGGTTGTTGTGGTGGGTTTCTTTGTGGGTTTGGTTGGCGTTGCACCTTCGCTGGCAGTTTGGGAAGAAGAGCCTGTCACAGTTCCACTTGTGCCTGGCCATTTAGTTGGTTTGCTGGGAGGTGCAGTAGACGATGATCCACCCTGGCTCGGAGTCCACGGTTCACTTTCGGTTGTTGTGGTGGGTTTCCATGTGGTTTTGGTTGGCGTTGTACCTTCGCTGGTAGTTTGGGAAGATGAGCTCGTCACAGTTCCATTTGTGCCTGGCCATTTAGTTGGTTTGCTGGGAGGTGCAGTAGACGATGATCCACCCTGGCTCGGAGTCCACGGTTCACTTTCGGTTGTTGTGGTGGGTTTCCATGTGGGTTTGGTTGGCGTTGTACCTTCGCTGGTAGTTTGGGAAGATGAGCTCGTCACAGTTCCATTTGTGCCTGGCCATTTAGTTGGTTTGCTGGGAGGTGCAGTAGACGATGATGCACCCTGGCTCGGAGTCCACGGTTCACTTTCGGTTGTTGTGGTGGGTTTCCATGTGGTTTTGGTTGGCGTTGTACCTTCGCTGGTAGTTTGGGAAGATGAGCTCGTCACAGTTCCATTTGTGCCTGGCCATTTAGTTGGTTTGCTGGGAGGTGCAGTAGATGATGATCCACCCTGGCTCGGAGTCCACGGTTCACTTTCGGTTGTTGTGGTGGGTTTCTTTGTGGGTTTGGTTGGCGTTGCACCTTCGTTGGCAATTTGGGAAGAAGAGCCTGTCACAGTTCCACTTGTGCCTGGCCATTTAGTTGGTTTGCTGGGAGGTGCAGTAGATGATGATCCACCCTGGCTCGGAGTCCACGGTTCACTTTCGGTTGTTGTGGTGGGTTTCCATGTGGGTTTGGTTGGCGTTGTACCTTCGCTGGTAGTTTGGGAAGATGAGCTCGTCACAGTTCCATTTGTGCCTGGCCATTTAGTTGGTTTGCTGGGAGGTGCAGTAGATGATGATCCACCCTGGCTGGGAGTCCAGGATTCACTTTCGGTTGTTGTGGTGGGTTTCTTTGTGGGTTTGGTTGGCGTTGCACCTTCGCTGGCAGTTTGGGAAGAAGAGCCTGTCACAGTTCCACTTGTGCCTGGCCATTTAGTTGGTTTGCTGGGAGGTGCAGTAGACGATGATCCACCCTGGCTCGGAGTCCACGGTTCACTTTCGGTTGTTGTGGTGGGTTTCCATGTGGGTTTGGTTGGCGTTGTACCTTCGCTGGTAGTTTGGGAAGATGAGCTCGTCACAGTTCCATTTGTGCCTGGCCATTTAGTTGGTTTGCTGGGAGGTGCAGTAGACGATGATCCACCCTGGCTCGGAGTCCATGATTCACTTTCGGTTGTTGTGGTGGGTTTCTTTGTGGGTTTGGTTGGCGTTGTACCTTCGCTGGTAGTTTGGGAAGATGAGCTCGTCACAGTTCCATTTGTGCCTGGCCATTTAGTTGGTTTGCTGGGAGGTGCAGTAGACGATGATGCACCCTGGCTCGGAGTCCACGGTTCACTTTCGGTTGTTGTGGTGGGTTTCCATGTGGGTTTGGTTGGCGTTGTACCTTCGCTGGTAGTTTGGGAAGATGAGCTCGTCACAGTTCCATTTGTGCCTGGCCATTTAGTTGGTTTGCTGGGAGGTGCAGTAGACGATGATCCACCCTGGCTCGGAGTCCACGGTTCACTTTCGGTTGTTGTGGTGGGTTTCCATGTGGGTTTGGTTGGCGTTGTACCTTCGCTGGTAGTTTGGGAAGATGAGCTCGTCACAGTTCCATTTGTGCCTGGCCATTTAGTTGGTTTGCTGGGAGGTGCAGTAGACGATGATCCACCCTGGCTCGGAGTCCACGGTTCACTTTCGGTTGTTGTGGTGGGTTTCCATGTGGGTTTGGTTGGCGTTGTACCTTCGCTGGTAGTTTGGGAAGATGAGCTCGTCACAGTTCCATTTGTGCCTGGCCATTTAGTTGGTTTGCTGGGAGGTGCAGTAGACGATGATCCACCCTGGCTCGGAGTCCATGATTCACTTTCGGTTGTTGTGGTGGGTTTCTTTGTGGGTTTGGTTGGCGTTGTACCTTCGCTTGTAGTTTGGGAAGATGAGCTCGTCACAGTTCCATTTGTGCCTGGCCATTTAGTTGGTTTGCTGGGAGGTGCAGTAGACGATGATCCACCCTGGCTCGGAGTCCACGGTTCACTTTCGGTTGTTGTGGTGGGTTTCTTTGTGGGTTTGGTTGGCGTTGTACCTTCGCTGGTAGTTTGGGAAGATGAGCTCGTCACAGTTCCATTTGTGCCTGGCCATTTAGTTGGTTTGCTGGGAGGTGCAGTAGACGATGATCCACCCTGGCTCGGAGTCCACGGTTCACTTTCGGTTGTTGTGGTGGGTTTCCATGTGGTTTTGGTTGGCGTTGTACCTTCGCTGGTAGTTTGGGAAGATGAGCTCGTCACAGTTCCATTTGTGCCTGGCCATTTAGTTGGTTTGCTGGGAGGTGCAGTAGACGATGATGCACCCTGGCTCGGAGTCCACGGTTCACTTTCGGTTGTTGTGGTGGGTTTCCATGTGGTTTTGGTTGGCGTTGTACCTTCGCTGGTAGTTTGGGAAGATGAGCTCGTCACAGTTCCATTTGTGCCTGGCCATTTAGTTGGTTTGCTGGGAGGTGCAGTAGACGATGATGCACCCTGGCTCGGAGTCCACGGTTCACTTTCGGTTGTTGTGGTGGGTTTCCATGTGGGTTTGGTTGGCGTTGTACCTTCGCTGGTAGTTTGGGAAGATGAGCTCGTCACAGTTCCATTTGTGCCTGGCCATTTAGTTGGTTTGCTGGGAGGTGCAGTAGACGATGATCCACCCTGGCTCGGAGTCCACGGTTCACTTTCGGTTGTTGTGGTGGGTTTCCATGTGGTTTTGGTTGGCGTTGTACCTTCGCTGGTAGTTTGGGAAGATGAGCTCGTCACAGTTCCATTTGTGCCTGGCCATTTAGTTGGTTTGCTGGGAGGTGCAGTAGACGATGATGCACCCTGGCTCGGAGTCCACGGTTCACTTTCGGTTGTTGTGGTGGGTTTCCATGTGGGTTTGGTTGGCGTTGTACCTTCGCTGGTAGTTTGGGAAGATGAGCTCGTCACAGTTCCATTTGTGCCTGGCCATTTAGTTGGTTTGCTGGGAGGTGCAGTAGACGATGATCCACCCTGGCTCGGAGTCCACGGTTCACTTTCGGTTGTTGTGGTGGGTTTCCATGTGGTTTTGGTTGGCGTTGTACCTTCGCTGGTAGTTTGGGAAGATGAGCTCGTCACAGTTCCATTTGTGCCTGGCCATTTAGTTGGTTTGCTGGGAGGTGCAGTAGACGATGATGCACCCTGGCTCGGAGTCCACGGTTCACTTTCGGTTGTTGTGGTGGGTTTCCATGTGGGTTTGGTTGGCGTTGTACCTTCGCTGGTAGTTTGGGAAGATGAGCTCGTCACAGTTCCATTTGTGCCTGGCCATTTAGTTGGTTTGCTGGGAGGTGCAGTAGACGATGATCCACCCTGGCTCGGAGTCCACGGTTCACTTTCGGTTGTTGTGGTGGGTTTCCATGTGGTTTTGGTTGGCGTTGTACCTTCGCTGGTAGTTTGGGAAGATGAGCTCGTCACAGTTCCATTTGTGCCTGGCCATTTAGTTGGTTTGCTGGGAGGTGCAGTAGACGATGATGCACCCTGGCTCGGAGTCCACGGTTCACTTTCGGTTGTTGTGGTGGGTTTCCATGTGGGTTTGGTTGGCGTTGTACCTTCGCTGGTAGTTTGGGAAGATGAGCTCGTCACAGTTCCATTTGTGCCTGGCCATTTAGTTGGTTTGCTGGGAGGTGCAGTAGACGATGATCCACCCTGGCTCGGAGTCCACGGTTCACTTTCGGTTGTTGTGGTGGGTTTCCATGTGGTTTTGGTTGGCGTTGTACCTTCGCTGGTAGTTTGGGAAGATGAGCTCGTCACAGTTCCATTTGTGCCTGGCCATTTAGTTGGTTTGCTGGGAGGTGCAGTAGACGATGATGCACCCTGGCTCGGAGTCCACGGTTCACTTTCGGTTGTTGTGGTGGGTTTCCATGTGGGTTTGGTTGGCGTTGTACCTTCGCTGGTAGTTTGGGAAGATGAGCTCGTCACAGTTCCATTTGTGCCTGGCCATTTAGTTGGTTTGCTGGGAGGTGCAGTAGACGATGATCCACCCTGGCTCGGAGTCCACGGTTCACTTTCGGTTGTTGTGGTGGGTTTCCATGTGGGTTTGGTTGGCGTTGTACCTTCGCTGGTAGTTTGGGAAGATGAGCTCGTCACAGTTCCATTTGTGCCTGGCCATTTAGTTGGTTTGCTGGGAGGTGCAGTAGACGATGATCCACCCTGGCTCGGAGTCCATGATTCACTTTCGGTTGTTGTGGTGGGTTTCTTTGTGGGTTTGGTTGGCGTTGTACCTTCGCTGGTAGTTTGGGAAGATGAGCTCGTCACAGTTCCATTTGTGCCTGGCCATTTAGTTGGTTTGCTGGGAGGTGCAGTAGACGATGATCCACCCTGGCTCGGAGTCCACGGTTCACTTTCGGTTGTTGTGGTGGGTTTCCATGTGGTTTTGGTTGGCGTTGTACCTTCGCTGGTAGTTTGGGAAGATGAGCTCGTCACAGTTCCATTTGTGCCTGGCCATTTAGTTGGTTTGCTGGGAGGTGCAGTAGACGATGATCCACCCTGGCTCGGAGTCCATGATTCACTTTCGGTTGTTGTGGTGGGTTTCTTTGTGGGTTTGGTTGGCGTTGTACCTTCGCTGGTAGTTTGGGAAGATGAGCTCGTCACAGTTCCATTTGTGCCTGGCCATTTAGTTGGTTTGCTGGGAGGTGCAGTAGACGATGATCCACCCTGGCTCGGAGTCCACGGTTCACTTTCGGTTGTTGTGGTGGGTTTCCATGTGGTTTTGGTTGGCGTTGTACCTTCGCTGGTAGTTTGGGAAGATGAGCTCGTCACAGTTCCATTTGTGCCTGGCCATTTAGTTGGTTTGCTGGGAGGTGCAGTAGACGATGATCCACCCTGGCTCGGAGTCCATGATTCACTTTCGGTTGTTGTGGTGGGTTTCTTTGTGGGTTTGGTTGGCGTTGTACCTTCGCTGGTAGTTTGGGAAGATGAGCTCGTCACAGTTCCATTTGTGCCTGGCCATTTAGTTGGTTTGCTGGGAGGTGCAGTAGACGATGATCCACCCTGGCTCGGAGTCCACGGTTCACTTTCGGTTGTTGTGGTGGGTTTCCATGTGGTTTTGGTTGGCGTTGTACCTTCGCTGGTAGTTTGGGAAGATGAGCTCGTCACAGTTCCATTTGTGCCTGGCCATTTAGTTGGTTTGCTGGGAGGTGCAGTAGACGATGATCCACCCTGGCTCGGAGTCCACGGTTCACTTTCGGTTGTTGTGGTGGGTTTCCATGTGGGTTTGGTTGGCGTTGTACCTTCGCTGGTAGTTTGGGAAGATGAGCTCGTCACAGTTCCATTTGTGCCTGGCCATTTAGTTGGTTTGCTGGGAGGTGCAGTAGACGATGATCCACCCTGGCTCGGAGTCCATGATTCACTTTCGGTTGTTGTGGTGGGTTTCTTTGTGGGTTTGGTTGGCGTTGTACCTTCGCTGGTAGTTTGGGAAGATGAGCTCGTCACAGTTCCATTTGTGCCTGGCCATTTAGTTGGTTTGCTGGGAGGTGCAGTAGACGATGATGCACCCTGGCTCGGAGTCCACGGTTCACTTTCGGTTGTTGTGGTGGGTTTCCATGTGGGTTTGGTTGGCGTTGTACCTTCGCTGGTAGTTTGGGAAGATGAGCTCGTCACAGTTCCATTTGTGCCTGGCCATTTAGTTGGTTTGCTGGGAGGTGCAGTAGACGATGATCCACCCTGGCTCGGAGTCCACGGTTCACTTTCGGTTGTTGTGGTGGGTTTCCATGTGGGTTTGGTTGGCGTTGTACCTTCGCTGGTAGTTTGGGAAGATGAGCTCGTCACAGTTCCATTTGTGCCTGGCCATTTAGTTGGTTTGCTGGGAGGTGCAGTAGACGATGATCCACCCTGGCTCGGAGTCCACGGTTCACTTTCGGTTGTTGTGGTGGGTTTCCATGTGGGTTTGGTTGGCGTTGTACCTTCGCTGGTAGTTTGGGAAGATGAGCTCGTCACAGTTCCATTTGTGCCTGGCCATTTAGTTGGTTTGCTGGGAGGTGCAGTAGACGATGATCCACCCTGGCTCGGAGTCCACGGTTCACTTTCGGTTGTTGTGGTGGGTTTCTTTGTGGGTTTGGTTGGCGTTGTACCTTCGCTGGTAGTTTGGGAAGATGAGCTCGTCACAGTTCCATTTGTGCCTGGCCATTTAGTTGGTTTGCTGGGAGGTGCAGTAGACGATGATCCACCCTGGCTCGGAGTCCACGGTTCACTTTCGGTTGTTGTGGTGGGTTTCTTTGTGGGTTTGGTTGGCGTTGTACCTTCGCTGGTAGTTTGGGAAGATGAGCTCGTCACAGTTCCATTTGTGCCTGGCCATTTAGTTGGTTTGCTGGGAGGTGCAGTAGACGATGATCCACCCTGGCTCGGAGTCCACGGTTCACTTTCGGTTGTTGTGGTGGGTTTCCATGTGGTTTTGGTTGGCGTTGTACCTTCGCTGGTAGTTTGGGAAGATGAGCTCGTCACAGTTCCATTTGTGCCTGGCCATTTAGTTGGTTTGCTGGGAGGTGCAGTAGACGATGATGCACCCTGGCTCGGAGTCCACGGTTCACTTTCGGTTGTTGTGGTGGGTTTCCATGTGGTTTTGGTTGGCGTTGTACCTTCGCTGGTAGTTTGGGAAGATGAGCTCGTCACAGTTCCATTTGTGCCTGGCCATTTAGTTGGTTTGCTGGGAGGTGCAGTAGACGATGATGCACCCTGGCTCGGAGTCCACGGTTCACTTTCGGTTGTTGTGGTGGGTTTCCATGTGGGTTTGGTTGGCGTTGTACCTTCGCTGGTAGTTTGGGAAGATGAGCTCGTCACAGTTCCATTTGTGCCTGGCCATTTAGTTGGTTTGCTGGGAGGTGCAGTAGACGATGATCCACCCTGGCTCGGAGTCCACGGTTCACTTTCGGTTGTTGTGGTGGGTTTCCATGTGGTTTTGGTTGGCGTTGTACCTTCGCTGGTAGTTTGGGAAGATGAGCTCGTCACAGTTCCATTTGTGCCTGGCCATTTAGTTGGTTTGCTGGGAGGTGCAGTAGACGATGATGCACCCTGGCTCGGAGTCCACGGTTCACTTTCGGTTGTTGTGGTGGGTTTCCATGTGGGTTTGGTTGGCGTTGTACCTTCGCTGGTAGTTTGGGAAGATGAGCTCGTCACAGTTCCATTTGTGCCTGGCCATTTAGTTGGTTTGCTGGGAGGTGCAGTAGACGATGATCCACCCTGGCTCGGAGTCCACGGTTCACTTTCGGTTGTTGTGGTGGGTTTCCATGTGGTTTTGGTTGGCGTTGTACCTTCGCTGGTAGTTTGGGAAGATGAGCTCGTCACAGTTCCATTTGTGCCTGGCCATTTAGTTGGTTTGCTGGGAGGTGCAGTAGACGATGATGCACCCTGGCTCGGAGTCCACGGTTCACTTTCGGTTGTTGTGGTGGGTTTCCATGTGGGTTTGGTTGGCGTTGTACCTTCGCTGGTAGTTTGGGAAGATGAGCTCGTCACAGTTCCATTTGTGCCTGGCCATTTAGTTGGTTTGCTGGGAGGTGCAGTAGACGATGATCCACCCTGGCTCGGAGTCCACGGTTCACTTTCGGTTGTTGTGGTGGGTTTCCATGTGGTTTTGGTTGGCGTTGTACCTTCGCTGGTAGTTTGGGAAGATGAGCTCGTCACAGTTCCATTTGTGCCTGGCCATTTAGTTGGTTTGCTGGGAGGTGCAGTAGACGATGATGCACCCTGGCTCGGAGTCCACGGTTCACTTTCGGTTGTTGTGGTGGGTTTCCATGTGGGTTTGGTTGGCGTTGTACCTTCGCTGGTAGTTTGGGAAGATGAGCTCGTCACAGTTCCATTTGTGCCTGGCCATTTAGTTGGTTTGCTGGGAGGTGCAGTAGACGATGATCCACCCTGGCTCGGAGTCCACGGTTCACTTTCGGTTGTTGTGGTGGGTTTCCATGTGGTTTTGGTTGGCGTTGTACCTTCGCTGGTAGTTTGGGAAGATGAGCTCGTCACAGTTCCATTTGTGCCTGGCCATTTAGTTGGTTTGCTGGGAGGTGCAGTAGACGATGATGCACCCTGGCTCGGAGTCCACGGTTCACTTTCGGTTGTTGTGGTGGGTTTCCATGTGGGTTTGGTTGGCGTTGTACCTTCGCTGGTAGTTTGGGAAGATGAGCTCGTCACAGTTCCATTTGTGCCTGGCCATTTAGTTGGTTTGCTGGGAGGTGCAGTAGACGATGATCCACCCTGGCTCGGAGTCCACGGTTCACTTTCGGTTGTTGTGGTGGGTTTCCATGTGGGTTTGGTTGGCGTTGTACCTTCGCTGGTAGTTTGGGAAGATGAGCTCGTCACAGTTCCATTTGTGCCTGGCCATTTAGTTGGTTTGCTGGGAGGTGCAGTAGACGATGATCCACCCTGGCTCGGAGTCCATGATTCACTTTCGGTTGTTGTGGTGGGTTTCTTTGTGGGTTTGGTTGGCGTTGTACCTTCGCTGGTAGTTTGGGAAGATGAGCTCGTCACAGTTCCATTTGTGCCTGGCCATTTAGTTGGTTTGCTGGGAGGTGCAGTAGACGATGATCCACCCTGGCTCGGAGTCCACGGTTCACTTTCGGTTGTTGTGGTGGGTTTCCATGTGGTTTTGGTTGGCGTTGTACCTTCGCTGGTAGTTTGGGAAGATGAGCTCGTCACAGTTCCATTTGTGCCTGGCCATTTAGTTGGTTTGCTGGGAGGTGCAGTAGACGATGATCCACCCTGGCTCGGAGTCCATGATTCACTTTCGGTTGTTGTGGTGGGTTTCTTTGTGGGTTTGGTTGGCGTTGTACCTTCGCTGGTAGTTTGGGAAGATGAGCTCGTCACAGTTCCATTTGTGCCTGGCCATTTAGTTGGTTTGCTGGGAGGTGCAGTAGACGATGATCCACCCTGGCTCGGAGTCCACGGTTCACTTTCGGTTGTTGTGGTGGGTTTCCATGTGGTTTTGGTTGGCGTTGTACCTTCGCTGGTAGTTTGGGAAGATGAGCTCGTCACAGTTCCATTTGTGCCTGGCCATTTAGTTGGTTTGCTGGGAGGTGCAGTAGACGATGATCCACCCTGGCTCGGAGTCCATGATTCACTTTCGGTTGTTGTGGTGGGTTTCTTTGTGGGTTTGGTTGGCGTTGTACCTTCGCTGGTAGTTTGGGAAGATGAGCTCGTCACAGTTCCATTTGTGCCTGGCCATTTAGTTGGTTTGCTGGGAGGTGCAGTAGACGATGATCCACCCTGGCTCGGAGTCCACGGTTCACTTTCGGTTGTTGTGGTGGGTTTCCATGTGGTTTTGGTTGGCGTTGTACCTTCGCTGGTAGTTTGGGAAGATGAGCTCGTCACAGTTCCATTTGTGCCTGGCCATTTAGTTGGTTTGCTGGGAGGTGCAGTAGACGATGATCCACCCTGGCTCGGAGTCCACGGTTCACTTTCGGTTGTTGTGGTGGGTTTCCATGTGGGTTTGGTTGGCGTTGTACCTTCGCTGGTAGTTTGGGAAGATGAGCTCGTCACAGTTCCATTTGTGCCTGGCCATTTAGTTGGTTTGCTGGGAGGTGCAGTAGACGATGATCCACCCTGGCTCGGAGTCCATGATTCACTTTCGGTTGTTGTGGTGGGTTTCTTTGTGGGTTTGGTTGGCGTTGTACCTTCGCTGGTAGTTTGGGAAGATGAGCTCGTCACAGTTCCATTTGTGCCTGGCCATTTAGTTGGTTTGCTGGGAGGTGCAGTAGACGATGATCCACCCTGGCTCGGAGTCCACGGTTCACTTTCGGTTGTTGTGGTGGGTTTCCATGTGGGTTTGGTTGGCGTTGTACCTTCGCTGGTAGTTTGGGAAGATGAGCTCGTCACAGTTCCACCTGTGCCTGGCCTAGTTGGTGGGGTTATTGTCTGATGACTGCTACTCGGAGTCCATGGTGCACTTTCTGTAGTTGTTGTGGTTTCCCCTGTAGTGCTTGTTGGCTTCGTACTTCCGCTGGCAGTTTGGGTAGAAGAGCTTGTTGTTGTAGGTCGTGTTGTTGGAGAGCTGTGCGTCGTCGTAGTTCGTGTCGTGGGAGATCGGTGTGTTGTAGTTCGTGTGGTGGGTGATATGTGTGTCGTGGTAGATCGTGTGGTGGGAGATCTGTCTGTTGTTGTAGTGCGTGTCGTGGGAGGTCTGTGTGTTGTTGTAGTTCGTGTGGTGTGAGGTTTATGTGCCGTAGTGCGAGTAGTATGAGATCTATGTGTTGTTGTTCTTTCGCAATTCTCAGATGGTATGCCGGTTGGGTTGGGGGGTAGTATTGTTATTATTTCGAACGTTCCGTTTATTGCAAGGTGAATGGTAACGCATTTTTTAATTAATATTATTTGATCATATTGGTTAATGTCTGCACTTATTTTACATATTTGTAATAGGTCGTCTATACTTATGTTTTTTGCGTGTTGTATTAAATAGTTTTTTATATTGCATTTGTTTTTCCATTCTGTATATCTAGCCTTATTGTATTCATATAATTTTTTGTAGAATATTTCCAATGGCGACAGTGGTTTACATATATCTTTTTTGTGGTGCAAAATCATTTGAATTATATGCTTTATGTTTTGTAGTTTTATTTTAATGCCTGATAGGAATTTTATGAATTCCTCGTCAATGGTTTCTAGTATACCTTTCTTGTAAGTGTCAAGTTTATTGATCCATTTTTCTTTAGATCGTGATCTAGTTGAACTATTTTGGTCAATTGAGCTCGATGTCTCTGCAGAATCCGTTAAGTTAGAGGAATCATTCTCATCAGAATCCTGGGATCTCTTATTCTTGCCTTCTTTGCCACCTTTTTTCTTCGATTGATCCTTTTCAGAAGATTCATTTTGTTTTTCGTATTCGCGAATTTTATCAAGTATCCAATCAAGAGCGTTTCTGTTTGTTTGAGGGGAGTTGTCTTCTTCAGAAGTTTTTTTTTGTCGATTCCATTTGTTATCCTCTTTTTCCGTTTCCTTCAAATTTGTTTGGTCAGAATTCTTTTTGCGATTTACTATGTCAAGTAAACTCCATCTATTTTCTGTCAGTAAATCTAGCGGACTTTTCTTCTCATCATCACTACTATCTTCTTTGTTAGGTTTTCTTAAATTGCTTCCAAAAATTGGAAGCTTGTCAAGTGCTGGTAAAAATTTTGATTGCAAGTCACGAATTTGCTCAACTGCTTCTTCCTTCTTTGTGGCTATTTCCGCTTGCACTTTACCTAGTAAATCCTTCCATCTTGAATTTTCCGGTGGTGCACCATATGCATTTGCAAATAAGATGACGATAAAAAGAGTGGTGATACCTATGAACAGTTAATATTGTAATCATGTAATATCATAAATGTTATAACATTACATTTTAATAAAATCGTAGGGGGTATATATTGTGTATGAGTTAGAGCACAATTTAAGTAGTGATTTGTTATTAAGTTCACTTTCTACAAGGAAGGATGATAATCTAACATTCCAGTGGGAATTCTGCATAATATAAATGAGCATTATCTTAAAAGTTTACATAATAATTTATTACAGAATTCGAAAGATAAGTTGTGGATGTCAAAATATTTTCTTTATCATTATCA
Source organism: Megachile lagopoda (assembly GCA_036983795.1). NCBI lineage: Eukaryota > Metazoa > Arthropoda > Insecta > Hymenoptera > Megachilidae > Megachile > Megachile lagopoda. The sequence continues at coordinate 12,647,241 of CM072800.1, forward strand.
AGAAACTATTCATTTGAGAATCACATACCCATAACAGAAGCTACTATAATATATTTTAAAATAATTTCAAACTTGAAAAAGATCTAAATAAAAAGATTTATTTAAGAAATAAACAATAAAAATGAAAATATACAAGTCTTATATTTTCACAGAAAGATTGATCATTCTTTGCACGCAGTATATGATATTTTGATATTTAAATTTATGACCGCTTGTAAACAGATATCGAATTTGTCGTATAAAAATTGAGTGAAATTATAATTATCCTATCAAATATTTCTGTTTTTACGGTCTTTGATATATCAACATCAACACTGGCTAGCATGCACTATTAAATACATTATTATTATTTTTAGCGTTCGGCGTTCAACTTGTCCACCACGTGAGATTTGTCTACTACTACAATATTTACCTTAAACCGTAAACACGATTGACATTTATAAAAGATTACTTTTTAAAACAAATGTATGATAATGTATTAATGTATAATGTATAACGTATGATTGTTGTACATATTACTTAGTGATATAACCTTATCTTGAAGTAACAATTCTAATACTACTTTAGTATTTTATGTTAGTGAAATGACGAATAATAAACGTAAATCTAACTACAGAACCCAGGGAGATCAATAAACATTTAAGGAGCAATAACAATACAAAATTAAATTAATTCATATTGTACCCTTCACGTCCGTCACGGATTACATCATTTTCGGCAATACAACTTCGAATTAACTTTGGTGACCTCGTGCGGCGAAACTTAGAAACTCTCGACGCTTCTTGTCTATCCTGTGTTACTGTGTACAGCACACAGGATAATAAATATTTTAGCATTAAAAAATGCAACTTTGTTGTTCGAAAAATTTAAGGTGAAGAAGTAATATTTTCTCATTCCTTTTTTGTTCAATTTTTTGTAAAATGAGTCCTACAGAATTCTTCGTAAAATGATAGAGATAGATTTTGCAATTTTGCTTGTAAAACTTTATGAAGTATGTCTATATGCTTTCGTTTGTTATAAAATTTGAATAGCGATATCGCAAAATTGGGCTCTGTAGCTTTAATCGTTATACAAAGAGTATTTAAAAGTCATGAGTAAATATTGCGTCTTCGTTTGAAATTCTTGAAGCAATGAAAATGTCTTTAATATCTTAATAAAAATTTAATAATCTATTAATTTGAAAATAACTAATTTTACAGACAATTTCATTTTCTAAAAAATAGCGTCTAAGACCAATTTTATCTAGCTAAATCGATTGCTACCTTAAAGTGAAATTTTACGGCAATTAACTTGAAATTTAATTTTTGTTATTTATTTCTAAATATTTTGCAAATTATACAACTTTGTCATGAGTAATATTATTCATTTCAATAATTTATTAGATTTAAGTAGCGATAAAAATATTATATTTTTGATAAACAAAATGTATTTGAGTTTTATACTGAAGGACTTAAACAATGTTTTAGATTCTCAAAAGTGTAATGCACGATTTGTCACAAAAATGAATTTGGCAAAAAAGGAAGGTTTGGCAAAAAATAATAATCGTAGTCTTCCTATTCCGTCAGTTATACAAACTATTAGCTGTTCGTAATGGATTTATGTAAAAATTTGTTTTATTACCCTAGTTTATTGTTACCGATGCGAAGTGTTACAGAAAATGATTATAAATAAATATTCTCGTGTCAGATGGGCGATTTGTGTCAAACTTATCAACGCTTTTAAAGTTTTATACAATTCGCTTTAAATACATTGCCTAAACGCAATTTCACTGTTAACCGCGGATGAGTGAAACCTCAAGTACTTATTATTGTACTTATCCATTATCATAAGAATATACATTAATTTTTCATGTTTTGTAGTTTCGTTAAAAAAAGACATGTGTCTATGTTTGAAAGCTTTTAACATAAAGTGTTTCATACGAGGTACAGTTACCCAATCCCAAAAATAAAACGTCGATCGTGTTTATCTTCCGAACTGCGAACTGATCTTGAAGCTAGCCACCATTGAACGTAAAAATACATGTAGCAAAATTTTTGGTCAAACTAGTGCTTGAATAGTCCATGGATCACTTAGAATAGATTTTGCGTTAAAAATAAAGAAATCTGACAAATTCCACATAGTTTAACTTCGATGTGCTAATAACGCTATGTATAACTTATCCGCGGAACAACACAAAACTTTCATTACATTTCTACGATATATTTCACTTTCCAAAACGGTATGTATTACCTTTCATTGCATGAAATATTTATTACACGCACTAGAACTCGGCCACCAGTTACACATCGTCACCTCTACTGCTGGTTTAGTTATTTCAGGTCTTTTTATATAGTTGTCCTCTGATAAATGTTCCTTATCGGTTCTTATGGAATAATTTATGGGTATTATTACAATGATTCATCTTATTTTTCATCTAACGCCTCTATAAACAAAGCATCCAAATTCCCACAAGGTGAGATTGAAACGGATCCAGCTACGACAAACACGATTTATTGTGTCTGCCGTAGACGTGTTTCAATCTTTTGAATACAATGCATATAGTCGTGACATCGATCGTGTTTGCTTTTTAAACAATTCGATATTCGTGAAATGTCACTTTTCCATTTGCGTATCTTATCTACGAAATTGTTTTTTTAACGATGTTTGTTGTAATAGAATGTGTCTACGTTTCACATATATGAACTTTTTATGTATGTCTGGTCTTAGTAAGTCTTTTTATTTGATATTAGCAAATTTATCTAACATTAGATAATTTATATATTTTAGCTCAAAAATCGCGTTTTTTGTAAATTTATTTGTACTCATATGTTATTTATAAAACTACGTTAACGTCTTTCTAAGATTCAATTAAAACGTGACTTGGGAATCTCATCTTGTATGGCCACACACACTGACCAACAACATTGTATGACCAGACACACATGGTCTTCATGGTGGAAGATGTTGTCTATTTCGACTCCTGATATGAAAGAAGAAAGTTCAGAAACTTAGCTGTTATACTGATAGTAATGCAAACCATGACTCCACTAAATTATCCAGCAAGAGTTGCAATGAACTCTTGTGCAACATGCACTAAATCCACAATTTATTTCGCTCAGTTTATTTGCCGATCGAGCTGCGTTCAGAGAAGACATGAATTTTCATGACAACCACGCATGAACAGACCCTTGCGCAATTATTTAAATAAATCGTCAAATTTGATTTTCGTTGAATGTGCACAATAAACGATTAGATCTTTTTATTTTACCAAATGGACTACCTGGTATATCATTTTCTAACGAATATATTGCAACAGTAATTGCATGATGTACCTCTTCATGATTGATTGGATCCGTGATGCGATGGTACTCGAACTCCTTTTATCCTCAACGTTCATTTCAAACGTTTAAGTTATCTGAAATCATTTACATATTATTATTAAATAATAATATTATTTATTATAATATAATAATAATCACTATTTAATTGAGAATTAGTGAATTAGAGATTTACAGAATTGTAAATTTTACAGAATTGATATTTTGTAAGAATATCTTTAAAATAAAAGTTTTGAGAATATTTAGATATTTAATTATTCATACATTATTTAAAATCTTTTCGCTCGTCGACTTTTCTCTTAGGAAAGGTTAAAATTCTTGGTAATGTATTTTGTAAACTAAATTAATCTTCCTAAGAATTCGTGAATTTTGATGCTGATTTATGTATTCGAGACTAATCTCAATTGACATTCGGTAAATGTTAATTAAAACCTGAAGTTATACCGAACAAACAATGAATTTAGCGATTATATTGTACCCTGCAGTCTCGAGATATCATTGTTTAAAGACAAATTAACAGTAAAGTTAAAGTTGACTTGGTAATATCAATAATCTTACCCAATCATTTAGCTATTATTTTAATCAATTGTAAAATTTTGAAAATATTTACTAGTTCGAAAGTAATAAAATATTCTGTACTATTGTAAATATTTATTGTAAACTTGTATGTAGTAGAACAATGTTACACGTGTACGTTGAAAAGAGAAGAGTAGAATAATCAACGTAATCCGAATGAATTTGTTTTGCGTTATACTCCTTATAAAAGCACTAATTCATTTTACGTTGATCAAATTGGTAGTAGATCCGGGTTATGTTTTGTGATGAAAGAATAATCTCTGTGACTACTGATATGTTTTCTCTTTTAAGCATTTCAAATATTTCAAGTCTTTCATTTTAAATATGCGGAGAAAAGGTAATATTATCTTATCACTAGAGATAACATATTGAGTCAAATGACGAAAAATTACAAAATAATACGTCAGAAAAACTTGATTCGGAATCAAAGGAACGTAAATTGTACACCCAATGTAAATCACAAAATATATCAGATAACAGGTGGTGCCAGCATTCTCAGTAGGTGCCAAAAATATTACTACTTTGCCTAAAGCAGTTCAGGTAATGTATACATTACCTAAGCAATGTATACACTGCTTGCGTAAAGCAATAACTTTACATTGTTAGAATTCATACATTGTGCAAAACGCGTCGACAATGTATAGATTACCTGAAATTATTTTTACTTATATGTATGTGGACTATGTGTGTAGGTGTGTTATTATCCGATACATGTGAGGGGATGAAAATCATAGAATTTATATATTGTACAAAACACCTCGACAAGGTATACATTACTTGAAATTTATATTTTACTTATATGTATGTTGAGTATGTGTGTGTGTGCGTTATTATGTGTATATGTGAGGGGATGAAAATCATAGAAGAATTTATATATTGTGCAAAACGCCTCGACAAGGTATACATTACTGGAAATTTATATTTGATTTATGTGTATGTTGAGTATGTGTGTATATGTGTTATTATCGGCATATGTGAGGGGGTGAAAATCATAGAAGAATGTATACAATTTGCAAAACACCTTGACAATATATACATTACTTGAAATTTATGTTTTATTTATGTGTATGTTGAGTATGTGTATATGTCAGTTATCCACATATGTGAGAGGGTGAAAATCATAAATGTCTGAGTCAAATTTTGTAAACATATTGAGTTGTATACATAAGTATGATTTTTGTGCATTCGAATGAAAAGTAATGTAAACCAAATAATAAGAATTTAGAAATTTCTGAAAGTAAATTTAAAAATCCGAAATTCTTTAATTTAATCTGAACATTTTCAAACGTCGGTCCTGACAATTTCAAAGATATTACGCTAAAATACCAATTTCAATTAGAAATGCAATCAATTTCGATAAAAACGGAAACTGTTCGTGCATACACAAATTTTCATAGAATTATCTCGTAAGTCAGCAGACAGTGTTATAAATCCATCACCCACGGCGAAACAATATTTGCAATAAATAAGATGGTGCTAGAAGCAAAGAAGATACTAAAACTTGCTGCTGTAACGTCATTGTTTCTACAACTATGTTATTATCGGCCTGGCTATTATTCCATTTATAGATTTCAACGGAATTGCTAATCGACTTGTTTCTTTGATTAACGTTCCGTTATCAACAAACTGGTTACAATCAAGGCAATTTGCGTAACAGTGCACTCGAGTGAATTATTATACACGCCGCAGAGTCTTATTGTTCATCGTACATACGCAGTTTTAGAAGTGTCAACTTAATTGGGATTAATTAAGGCACATATGCATTGCAATCATGCCTAAGTTTGAAATAAACGCGTAAGCGATTAATACCAATAGCTGGATTTTTGCGTTTGAATTTCTTCTCCAAGGAATGTCTGCGATTTCAAGAACTTGGAAATGAAATGTCGTCCGACTTGTGTCTTTCTGTATTTACGCTGTTTCTATTTATAACACAATTAGCATTATTATGTAAAACTACTGGTATATAATTTGGAAATTTGGACACTTTGGAGTTTTGGAAAATTTGGGAGAAAACATGGACAATAACGACAATAAAAATTCTTGTGTATATTTTGCGATATATTTTATTGCTCTAACTTCTACAATAATGGCACTTTTCTAGTGTAAAGAAGCACAACTAACAGTTATAATATTTATGTTAATAAACACATTGGTAAAAATATTGTGTTAGCGCAACATTCACTGATCGTTTGTATAATCGTACAATTCTCTTGATTGAAGAAAAGTGTAATGTAGATCTTAATCGACGGATACATATGCATAGATTACGATCAATACACCAATGAGTTATTGCAAATATTTCAATGTTATCAATCAACCTTAGCAAAATTTCAATATTCCCAGATCTTCACATTCTCAAACTTCCAAATTTCCAAATTTCAAAGTCTTCAAATTCCAAGAAATTTTTGACAAGTTTCTTAATTTCCGATGGTTACAGACATCTCCCAAAAGAAACCTACTAATTGACCTACGCCATTGTAGTTCCCCGCCGTATAACGTAGCAGTGCCGCTAGTGCTATTTGCGTCGTTATCAGTAGGTTTAGATGAAGTTTACGCAGTTGTTCCAGTATTATTTATTGATTCTTCCGTACCTGTTCTCTCTGTAGATTCACTGGCTGTTGCTGACGATGATTCTCTACCACTATCTGCTTCATTTTGTGTTGCAGCTTCAGTTGTGGCTGCAGCACTGCTCGACGCAGCAGAACTATTTGTGGTATCATTTAAATCCCCACCAGCTTCTTTATTTGATTCAGGATTATTTGTTGATTCTTTAGTATCTGTTCCCCATGCAGCAACACTAGCTACCAGTGATGATGCACTGTTATTGCTGGAACTCTCTGGTTGGTCTGTTGTGACCGTTTTATTAGTTGTGGTTCTAGTAATATTCCAGCTAATGACTTTCAAACTTCTATTCCCATTATTTACGCCATCAGCAGAAAATCCAGATAATGTTTCTGTTGGCCTTGGAGCATTTGTGGATTTCGCAGTTTGGTTAGCTGTTGAAGATGGTTTACTACTTTCAGTGACTGGTTGATCTGTGGTAGCCTTTTCAGATGTGGTTGCAGTACTTTTTGGCGTATATGATCCTTCTTCTATGTCTTCGTCTTTGGTACTAGTTTCCCCTGTTATTTCATTAGCTATCGTGGATGATGATTCACTGTTGCTACCCATGGCTGGTTGCTTTGTTATTTTGCTAATTATTACAGGCAATGGCTGACTATTACTAATTGTAGCAATGTCTGGTACACCTTCTGCTGTGACAGCTTCTTCAGTTGTTCTAGTGCCACGCCATGTTATTAGTCTTCTACCTCCAGTGGTACCTGTATTCACACCTGTAAGTGTAGATGCACTTTCTTCGATTGGTGTTGACTCACTTTTACCTAATAGCCAGTTAGAGTCAACGATGATGAATTCAGTCGTAGTACTACCTGTGGCTTCAATAGTACGTCTAGATGAATCTTGCTCAGTTGGCTCTGAATTACTTGTTCCAGTATTTCTTCCTTCTGTAGTTTCTCCGTTGTCCGAACTAGAGCTCTGAGTTGTCTTAGTTGATCCAGAAGTACTTGACTTCTCAGTATTTGTCGATTGTGAGGTTGTACCGGTTGCCACCGGCGATGATTTACCTGTGCTGGTTGTAGTTGTCCTTCTACCTAATATATAGTCAGAGTCGGCGATGATGGTACCAATCGTAGGTATACCTGAAGTATGTCTAGATGAATGTTGCCCTTTTGTAGTTTCACTGGTGGATGATGTTTCGCCGATGGTATAACATAATCCACATGGTAAGTTAGGTCCTGTGTAGGTGACAGATTTTGTGCCTTCGGTGCTTGTCGTCGTTTCAATCGTGGAAGAACCTTGAGTGGAAGTTTCTCCGTTGTCCGAACTAGAGCTCTGACTTGTTCTAGTTGATCCAGAAGTATTTGGCTCATCAGTGCCTGTCCATTGTGGGGTTGCACCTGTTGCCACCGGCGATGATTCATTCCTGCTGGTTGTAGTTTTGTCTCCATCTAATAGCCAAGGAGGGTCCATGATTATGAATTTACCAGTCGGAGTTCGACTTGTTGTTCCAGTATTTCTTTCTTCTGTAGTCTCACTGGTTGATGATTTTGTGCCTTTGGTGCCTGCCGTCGTTTCAGTCGTGGAAGAACCTTGAGTGGAAGTTTCTCCGTTGTCCGAACTAGAGCTCTGACTTGTTCTAGTTGATCCAGAAGTATTTGGCTTTTCAGTGCCTGTCCATTGTGAGGTTGTACCGGTTGCCACCGGTGATGATTTACCTGTGCTGGTTGTAGTTGTCCTTCTACCTAATATATAGTCAGAGTCGGCGATGATGGTACCAATCGTAGGTATACCTGAAGTATGTCTAGATGAATGTTGCCCTTTTGTAGTTTCACTGGTGGATGATGTTTCGCCGATGGTATAACATAATCCACATGGTAAGTTAGGTCCTGTGTAGGTGACAGATTTTGTGCCTTCGGTGCTTGTCGTCGTTTCAATCGTGGAAGAACCTTGAGTGGAAGTTTCTCCGTTGTCCGAACTAGAGCTCTGACTTGTTCTAGTTGATCCAGAAGTATTTGGCTCATCAGTGCCTGTCCATTGTGGGGTTGCACCTGTTGCCACCGGCGATGATTCATTCCTGCTGGTTGTAGTTTTGTCTCCATCTAATAGCCAAGGAGGGTCCATGATTATGAATTTACCAGTCGGAGATCTACTTGTTGTTTCAATATTTTTTCCGTCTGTAGGGGTGACAGATTCTGTGGTTTGTTGTGTTGGAGTGGGCTTTGTCTTCCATGCTTTATTACACCTCCACCGCATTTCATCAGCTGAATTAATACTAGTCGGTGGTAATTTTATGACAATTTGAAACTGTGCGCTAATGTCCAGGTGGATTTCCATACATCTTCTCGCCAGAGTTATCTGGAATGGATAAGGAACAGTCTTCTTGATTTTGCACAGCTCCAACAATGTTTCCATGGCTATATTTCTTTTGTGAGTTAATATGTAGTTTCTTATCTTCAATTTTTCCCTCCATGCCATGTACCTAGCCTTATTCAATTCATACAGTTTTTTATAAAAGATCTGTAATGGCGATAAGCGTTGACATAAGTCAACTTTGTGGTGTTTGAGCATTTCTATGATATACATTCTCTCTTTGACTTTCGGAATTAGATTTATTAAGAACCTTTTGAATTGTTCTTCCGTGTTTTCGCGTATATTCTGTAATTTACCAACGTCTTCCGAAGCGACACGATTTTTGCGATTTCTCCTTTCTGATGTACGTTCGTTTCCTCTCCATTCTTTCGAGTCATATTTTCGGTGTCTTTGATGTTTGCTGCCCGATGTTTTGTGGAAACGTGAATTAGAAGAGCTGATTTCATCTGTTGATCTTGATGACTCAGAAGAATCCTTAGTACGGGAAGAATCGGAATCGTTGTCAGAGGAATCTTGCTTACGTTTCATCAGTGCCGAACGTGGGGGAATCAGCGGTTCTCTTTCCACACTTTCATCACTGTCATTTTCGTCAAGCGAGGCATATAAATCTCGGAGTTTCTGAATGGCTGCTTCTTTCCTCGCGTTTTGCAATCTCTCCTGCGTATTCTTCCATTCCCATCTGTTAGAATTCGCATTGTTCGCGTGGGCAAGCAAGAAGACAAACAAGAGAATAGCGAAACCTATCAACAACAATGAAGTATTAAAATTTATATAAATATAAGAGCACTTGCGATATGAACACAGTAACAAGGATTATTAATTTCATTAACAAGAATTAATATAGTGCAAAGCTGCTGAGGTGAAAGTAAGTAATTTTTTATGTTCTGATAGAAAGAATTGTTTGTATAATTTCACACGGAAGTTGTTAACCATTTTTATCCTAAGTAGAATATAATCGGTACAGAAAAGATTAACACGTTAAATATAGAGTGTCACTGTTAAAGAAACGTGAAGAAATTCTGAAGAGTATTACATAACTTTTGTCAGATGTTAAATAGAAAGTTCAAACTGCAAGATAAAGCAATTGTATTTTGAATAATTGAGGTTAGGGTTTTCAGGAAAATGGCGATATCAAGGTCCTATATGATGTTTACGTTCTCGTAAATATTTATCCAGAAAATTGTCGAATACAAAAATATAGAGTGGTAATTTTTTAGAATTATAACGGGGTATTTTTGCCATGTATCACCATTTTCACCGAGGAAGCCATGCTCAACATCACACGTGGCCATCCTGCAGTATTTAACGTGTTAATGCACCCAGCGTCCACGTCTTTGATTTACCATTAAACACAATGTATTTTTATCTATTACATATATGTAAATTTCACTTCTTAGATGCAGTTACCTTTCATTGTAAAAAACTTTGTTCACTTGTACGCGTTTATCAATTGCGCGTCGTCACATGTACTGATGGGTTCAATTCTTTCTTATCCTTTTATACAGATACCTTCTGATAAAGGTTCCCCGTCGTGTCTTCAGATCAAATTTATGGTTATTATTGCAATGATTCATCTTGTTTCGCCAGTCATACCTCCGTAAATAAGTCATTCGAATTCTCGTACAGTTAAATTAGAACGTTTTGGTATGTAACTGGTGCAGACGTGTTTACATCATCTGATGATGAGTGCCACGATATTGTTCGTCATTCGTTTTAAGTCGTGTTTGCCATTCAAATAATTCGATATTGCAACGTATAGTTTTCTCTTTCACGTACTTTATCTAAGTTCCCAGAATCGCTTCTTCATTTATTGTTAGCAACAAGTATTTTTATCTCGTCTGTATTTCCTAATATGGCGAGGTATGCTAAGTCGAACAAATGCTGTGGCGAACAGTTTTTATCAATAAATGGTGAGAGTTGGAATAACCCAAGATTAAAGTAATATTAATTTTAAATTATTTTGTGTTATCACGTTGTGTCATTAGTTCACAGTGCTTTCACCAGTGTTGGTATTATTCGAATAAAATTGAATTTTAATACGAATGGTGTTCGGAGATTTAACAGTTGAATAGCTTGAATAAGTCAAATATTTGAGCACTAAAAAATGTGAATTAAAATATGTAAGTATTTAAGTATTTATACATTTGTGTATTCAGAGATTTGAAATTTTAATGTTTGAGTGTCAAAAAGTGAAAAAATTCGAGTATTTGAGTATTCAAATGTCTAAGTATTCATACATGTGAGCATTTAAAGATGTGAAATTCAAATATTTTGGTACTCTCAGATCTTTCATTCAAATATTTATATATTTCAAGATTTGCACTCAAATATTTAAGTATTTACGATGTGTATAACACCTTATATACGTCAACGTGGAAATTTTGCATAAAGTGTTTTTGCAGAAAATACCGAAGTCAATTCTGCACAATTTATTTTTAATTTCCTCTTTTACTGTTTGTTAATACATTAAGCACATAAATATTGACATCGATACAACTTGTAACAAGCCATGAATTTATTTTGTACAACTTTTCAGTGCAGTATCTGTAACAATGCTGCGATACATAACAGGTTGCAATGTTGCAGGCGTTACGTTTCTTATCACGTATATCGATAGAACATCGACAAGTATTCGAGATCTTAACAATACCGAAATTTTAAAGCAATTTAAACATACTCATTAGCATATTAATTCGTCAGATATTATATATCAAATAAAGGCAGTAAATTGTGTTACATTATGAAATAATTTTAATAACACTTCCAGAACAAAACGGATAAAATCAACATTGTTTATATACTTAATTTAGCAGTGTTACATAAGATAATTTCATTAATTATTAACCATATTCAAGGTTAAAATGTTTAACTTTTTCTGACAGTCACCCATAGGTATTTGGAAGTATGAGGACGACAGCGATATACGGTCGCAGGAATGGAGAGTGGCCCAGAAGGAAATGGAGGATCAGTGAAAGCGAACGTGATCCTGACCTAGGACACTCCAGTTTCCTGGTAGAGATCTATTCGGTGTGCCAGGTTAATAGAAATCTCGGTTAGGTCGGGTCAGGATGACGGCACAAGCAGCGAAAGTGGAAACGAAACGAAACTCTCAAGTCGGTCGTGGGCACCAGATGTAGGTGAGTGAAATTGAGGCCGGTAAAAGTGGAATAGTAGAGCCGCGCCCTATATCTCTGTTCCAGTACTTTCATTCTCGATACGTGAACTTTCCTGCTATAGGACACCTTCACTTTCTTATGAATTTGCCCATTTTCGAGTCAACGAACTCGGCGGAAGATGCCGAGTCTTCAATGAGGGTTTGAAGTGGCGATTTTTTGAACGGAACCTGTGGTCGATAAACCTCAATGTTGAGTTTCAATGTTTGCGTGGAAGTAGTAAAATTATAAATTTATGAATTTCCAAATTTTGAGATTTATAAATTTTATAGTATAAAATTCACAAATTTTTTAATTTCCGAATTATCAAGTTTACAAGTTCACAAGTTTATTTTATAAATTTACAAATTTACAAATTTACAAATTAATGAATCCACAGATTTACAAATTCCCAAATTTCCAAATTCCCAAATTCCTAAATTCCCAAATTCCCAAATTCCCAAATTTCCAAATTCCAAAATTCCCAATTCTCAAATTTCCCACTTCTCAAATTTCCGAACTCTCAAATTCCTAAATTCCTAAATCTCCAAATTCTCAAATTTCCGAACTCTCAAATTCTCAAATTTTTAAATTCCCAAATTTCCAAATTCCCAAATTCCTAAATTCCCAAATCTCCAAATCTCCAAATTTCCAAATTCCCAAATTTCCAAATTCCAAAATTCCCAATTCTCAAATTTCCGAACTCTCAAATTCCTAAATTCCTAAATTCCTAAATCTCCAAATTCCCAAATGTCCGAACTCTCAAATTCCTAAATTCTGAAATCCCCAAATCCCCAAATTCCCAAATTCCCAAATTTCCAAATTCCCAAATTCCCAAATTTCCCAAACTCTGAACCTCCAAATCCTCGAATGCCCAATTTCACAGTTTCCAAATTCCCCAATCTCCAAATTCCAAAAATTAATGTTAATAGAATCCATATTAATTACAGTTAGATAGAACATGAAAATAAACAGCGTCGTTAAAACGAATATTAAATAATTCAAAGATATTGCGAGTCGCAAAGTAAATCAATTTTCCTTATAATTAATATTAAAATGACAAGTATAACAACATTTTCGAAATAATTTACTGATAAAACGTATCAGTACAATGATGAACTTGTTCACTAGATAAGGTTATTAGTTAACGTCTTACGAAAATTTCCCTCCATTTTTGATTCGTATTTCCTTGTTCTTCTTATCAGTCCTTCATTTCCGTGTATTAATTACGATACGTTTCAACAAAGAATTAATAATTCAATTATTCAACATAATTGATAGTGACAGAACAAAACTATACACCAATTAAACGTTATATTAATTACTATAATTTATTTTTTGGACAGTCTTTGTTCATTTATACGATTATTGACGTCATTATCTGAAAACAGACCATTTTTTAGATTCTCGGATACGAGGTATCAGTATGCAGACAGATAACCACTAAATTTATTGAGGATAACCTATAAAAAGGAAATATAAATTTTGCTTTATCTTATCTGTAACCTTACATCAATCCGTTATTCATTTCCTTAAAAGTTTAATTACTTTCCCCGTTATATTGCCTAACCTAAAAAAAATGATGTCTGATGTTTTTATATTGATAAATTTATTATGGTTGAAGCTCCTGAAACTTAAAATACAATATTTTTGTTCAAACCACTTTTTAATCAGGAAATTTAAAAAAACAACGTAGTAATAATAAAAAATTATTGTTACTTTGCTTTGAATATAATTAACGTAAGATATAAAACTCTGATTATGTCAAAATTTGTACGTAATTTTCTATAAATAACCGAATGTGGACTTTTATTCTCCAGCCCACCATTTCAAATGAAGCAGACATTTTGTCTTCCGAAATCATAATAAACTTCAAATTTTTAAACGATAGTATACATATGAATTAACACGTTTAGGTTCTTATCAAGAATTTATGTAAATATTTGTATAATGATTCATTCATTTCATTAGAAGCTTATTTGTTTTTGTTTAAATAAGATGGCGATACTGCTGATCTCTTTCATTATCATTTCGATCGTTCATTCTTTAACACATATTGTTAAGATTATTTTGAGAAGTAATGAATGAAATGATATTTTAAAAGCAATAATATTTGTTATTTACTGTATTAGATTATTGTATATATTAATATTTTCGAAAGGAACGAAGAATACATCATTTTGTTCTGCACACGTCACGTGACCTGTTTTTGACACAGCCATCATAGAAATTACACCGTTTAAACTCGTTTCCGGCATTCTATTCTTTTTGTGAGTTCTATAATGAGTCATAATATCTCTATAATTTCTTTCTTCACGGTTCCTTTAATCTTCGTGTTTCGAGATGCTTCTTACGCGCAAATTGGCTCAACGAGACTATTTAAGCGATCTTAAACCTTCCTTACGAAAGGTCAATTTAAACAGATAACCGTTTCGATATCAAAATGTCTATGTTGTCTCAATCAATATTTCATGTTGCTACTAATAAACCTTGCAAATGAGTCGACGATTGTTATGTGCGTTCATTATTAGTTTGTGTAGGATTCAAACGGATGAGATCATTCTTAAATTCTTTAACTACCTAAGAAATTTCAAATTCTTAAATGTCTAAATTTTCAAATTCTCAAGTTTCCAAATTTCTAAATTCCTAAATTTCCAAATTCTCAAATTTCCCAATTCTCGAATTTCCAAATTTTCACATTTTCAAATTCTCAAATTTCCAAATTCTCAAATTCCCAAATTCTCAAAATTCTCAATTCCCAAATTCTCAAAATTCTCAATTCCCAAATTTCCAAATTCTCAAATTCTCAAATTTCTCAATTCTCAAATTTCCCAATTCTCAAATTTCCAAATTCTCAAATCCCCAAATTGTCAAATTTCCCAATTCTCAAATTCCCCAATTCCCAAATTCCCCAATTTTCAAATTCCCGAATTCCCAAATTCCCCAATTCTCAAATTCCCCGATTCTCAAATTTCCCGATTTTCAAATTTCCCAATTCTCAAATTCCCCGATTCTCAAATTCCCCAATTCCCAAATTCCCCAATTCTCAAATTCCCGAATTCCCAAATTCCCCGATTCTCAAATTTTCCGATTTTCAAATTCCCCGATTCTCAAATTCCCCGATTCTCAAATTCCCCAATTCTCAAATTCCCCGATTCTCAAATTTCCCGATTCTCAAATTTCCCAATTCTCAAATTCCCTGATTCTCAAATTACCTAATTCTCAAATTTGCCAATTCCTAAATTTTCAAATTCTCAAATTTCCAAATTCCTAAATTACCAAATTTCTAAATTTCAAAATTCCTAAACTCCTAAATTCCTAAATTTCTAAATTCCTAAATTCCTAAATTCCTAAATTCCTAAATTCCTAAATTCCTAAATTCCCAAATTCCCAAATGTCCATACTCCCAAATACTTGAACCCTCCAATTCCCTAAAATTCTCAAATTCAATGTATTTGTTACTGAAAGTATTAAGTGCCTAGTACATTCGGTTTGTCAACATATGGCACAAAGTATTAAGGTTCCAATATTTCAATTGTAAAATTTTAAGCATCACCTTAATACACATGTACTAATATTATTACATGTTATGCTATTACAACATACATATACATACATACGTATATTAATACATACACTGCACTATTACTATTGTACTATTATACGTTGTTCTATTACACCATATAAGAAGTCCTATATTATAATATACAGTTCTGCATATAGATTTCCATACAATTACCTACTAATATAACAAAGTATCTAAAGCTCAGTATGCACGACGAAACAGTATGCATTCGCAATCAATGTAGTAAAGTTAGGGGAATGGAAGGTACTAGAACTCTCGAATGCATCGCTGTTAATTCTACAATTTATTTCGTTATCGGTTACGCCTATCATTCCATTTATAGAGTACAATGGAATCTCTAATCGACTTGTTTTTCCATTAACGATTCGTCGTCAACAAACTTGCCGCAATCAAGGCGTATGCATAGCAATGTGTACGATCAAATTAATATACACTCTATGGTATGTTATATTATATACAGCGAGTTATGATACCCGTTTCGTATGCGATTACATGTACATATGTGTACACGTGGTTTTAGAAATGTCAGCTTAATCGAGGTTAATGAAGGCACATCTGCATCGCAATGATGTTTACGTTCAAAATAAACCTACTGAACGCTAATATTTGAAGTATTAGCATGACACGTGTAATTTTATGTAGATACTTATAATACATTGTCATTGCGCAGGACCTTTACGGTAGTGAAGTATTAACTGTAATAGGTTGATTGAATTATTTAAATTATGATGGTAATTCAACGAAGAGTCGAAAGTATTTAATATCCATAGAGGTGCCTTTACAAGGAAAATGTACTAGATGTCTTTTTTATTTATTATTTAGTTATTATTTAATATGACATTTCTTGAAATTCATTTTTGTATTCGTGTTATACCTTTCATTTTTGTATTACTTAGAAATGAACTATTAAGGGTTTATTTATGAAATAATTCGAGAATTTTGTACAAGGGAAATTTAATAAAATGACTGTTTGGTAATTTGGCAATTTGGCAAATTAGAAGTTTAATAATTTGCAAATTTAGAAATTTGATAAACTGGCTGTTTGGTAATTTAGCAATTTGGCAATTTAGAAATGTGATAATTTGGCTATTTGACAATTTGGAAATTTAGAAATTTGGCAACTTGGAAATTTGATCAGTTGGAAATTTAATTTGTTAATTTGAAAATTTAGAAATTTAGAAATTTAGAAATTTGGAAATTTAGAAATTTAGAAATTTAGAAATTTAGAAATTTAGAAATTTGGAAATTTAGAAATTCAGAAATTTAGAAATTCAGAAATTTAGGAATTTAGAAATTTGGAAATTTAGAAATTCAGCAATTTAGAAATTTAGGAACGTAGAAATTGAGAAATTGAGAAATTTACAAATTTACAAATTTACAAATTTACAAATTTACTAATTTACTAATTTACTAATTTACCAATTTACTAATTTACTAATTTACTAATTTTCTAATTTACTAATTTACTAATTTACTAGTCTACAAATATAGAAATTTACAAATTTGGCAACTAGAAAATTTAGAAATATAATAATGTAGCAAAAAGTTAGAATATTTTTTTTTCGTTATTTGGTAATTTGATAGCCTAGCAATTCAATAACTTAATCTGCTAATTTAGTACTTCGGTAATGAAATAAGTGAATAATTTAATTTACAAAATTAAAATAATTAGTTACAACTCAGTCAATTCATAGCCCAACATTTTAGAAATCTGCAAACCTAGAAATCGCTAGACATAGAAATAAGAAATTTGCTGATGAATGTCCGCGAGTGCACTCCAGTTCCCACGGTCCGTCGAGCGTGCTCTCGCGATCGTAATTGCCCATCACTCGCTCATATTATCTAGTTTCATTTGAAGGAAAAACCGCGTAAGAATCTGAAAGACCGAGATGACCATTGTCACCTGTTGTTCCTTGTATTATTGGAGTACGACGAACGCTAGCGTGTAACTTGCGCAGTTGTAGAGTCCCAAAGCGGAGTCGCGCGAGTGATCGAGTCAGTTTCGCACGAACAACACGCGCGAGTAAACGCTTCCCTCGTGTTTCAGTTGATCGTCGCAGCTCGTGCACGACGCATGGTCGACGTAGTGACACACGTACTATACTGCACTTAAATTTCAAATAATCCGTGATCGCATAATCCATCAGTCCACTATCTCCAAACTTATCTCTCTTTTCCTTTAAACACCTTTTCCCATCAAAAACGATCATTTAACACGATTTTAACACGCACGATTTTCTGAACACTGGGTGGCATTGTTGAATGAAAGGTTTGTTCCCGTTTTAAAATAGTTTGAAATTGGCGGGAAAGCGCGGTATTTGACTGAGTTTCGAGAACAGTTGATCGTTGTGTTGCATTTTGAAACAAAAACATTGATGCATCAGATTTGACGGGAAAGGAGAGGAATCGAACGAATCTCCAGAAACATCTGTTCGTTGCGATACAGGAAAGGTACGTAACTAACTGTCGATCACGAAATTATTTATTTGTTTCTTCGCTCTTTTTCGATAGAGATTGATGATGATGTTACAACATTGAGAATCGGATACAGTCTTTTGCGCCGATAATGTTGCAGTTCATTTATCGCTGCGCGTGTTACGAAACGTAGTTTTGTAAATAAAATCAACAACTCCTGTCAAAGTGTGTATGAATTGTATGTACTGATACATTTGAATTGCATATTTCAATAGTTTAAGTGCATCTCGTATTGAGACTTTAAGTCTTGGAACATTTGGGTCATTTTTATTCGTAATTGTTGTTACATGTAATTGTTACTCGAAAAGTTTGATGCTGAAGATTTTAGAAAATTGATCAATTTTTAGGTATAAATATTGTATACTTTCAAGCATAAATATTATATGCTTCTGGACATAAATATATACAAAAATATAAATACAAAATATAAGAACAAAAATATAAATAAAAAATATTAGTACAAAAATACAAATACAAAATATTAATACAAAAATACAAATACAAAATATCAGTACAAAAATATAAATACAAAGGTATAAGTACAAAAATATAAATACAAAATATAGGCACAAAAATATAAATACAAAAATATAAGTTACAAGTACAAAAATGTTTGTATATTTGTATATTTTATTATGGTTGGATAAAAAATGACTATTCAATTGTTAAATAGTTAAATGTACGTATCTCCTGAAAAAATTTCCGACAAGAAAGGTCAGACAGAAAGGGTAAAAGTTATCGAACGTGAAGATTAAATAGTTTAGCAATTATTTATTGCTCGCATTGCTGAGATCAATCGCTCGAATTAAAAAGATAGCGGAGATGCAGTAATTCACATGACGTTCAGCAGCATTTTCGAGATCAAATTTACTTGTAATTTTGGTGGTCGTTTTGTTATAAAGTGATACGAAAATTGAGACCTATAAGATTCCATAAGGATACTAAAAAAGTCTAGGATATTTAAAAAAGGGGCGGTGTCGTAAATTTTATTTATTAGATTATACAAAGTTAAGTTACATTAACAAGAAAAAGTAAACCTACTGGGTTCTGATAGACGCCATTTTTTTAACCAGCTGAGTTAATGTAAAAATTGTTTGAACGATTATTTAATAATACATGTAAATACTGCTAAATACTTGTAGTTTGTCAGTTTATGTACACAGATAAAAACATATTTAAAGAAATATCCATTTTTTAAATACTAAAATAATTTTAAATACATATTTAAAAAAAGTAAACATTGTTGAAGTTTAATGACTTTTACCTTATTGTTCACGAATTGATAATAACGTAAAAATTGTATGAATTACAGTTATTAAATAACGTACATAATTTACTTAAACAATCTAGAATCTAAATTATCATAAATCTGTGAAACCTAACAATATTTTATTAGAAACGTTGTGTTTGCACATTTTCCCGAAATTCACCTGTTAACAAAATTCTTCCGGCAATATTTTATGCGTTGTAAATATT
This sequence comes from Megachile lagopoda, assembly GCA_036983795.1. NCBI lineage: Eukaryota > Metazoa > Arthropoda > Insecta > Hymenoptera > Megachilidae > Megachile > Megachile lagopoda. The sequence continues at coordinate 12,666,752 of CM072800.1, forward strand.
CTGAACCTGATTCATTCATAAAAAGTTAAAAATCCCGTTATGTTAATGCAGCAAATATTAGTACTAGATTTGAGTCATTCGCAGATGTTGCCTCTAAAAATATGCTTTGATAAACGATGATTTCCTTCAATGCACTTGTTAATCCGAATTCACGTTCTCATTTCCCTATCAAAATCTATTTGTGTCTTACTAGTATTATCTATAGAATTATATAATCTGCAAATTAAGATGAATCCGAGCTTAATGCAAGGTCGAGATTGAATGAGCACCCTGTTGGAAGAACCTTCTGAACCGTGAAAAGTTTAGATGGTCCATTGAAAGAAAATAAATGTACTGAAAGTACTATAAACTTATTAGTTAAAAAATTATATGGTTTGCATTGCAATGATCATTGAAACTCTCGATTTTGTTAAGTATTCGTATAAAATATTACTTCATTATTTGCATATATTTTCATTCTCTAATGATGAAAACAGTGCAAATTAGAATATGATATAGTTTTTGATATTTGTTGAAGATTTCATACTTTTGTAGTGAGATTATAACGAGTCGATGATTAATACGACTTCGTTATGTGAAGTTTTACAATAACTAATTTTTCATCTCCTTGTAATATATATTTTAATTAGAGATAACTAAAAGTTCGTCTTAATTCTTCGCTTTTACAGCTTTTGTTTCTTTGATACGAAGTAAAAACTTTCTACGCATATCTGTTCTTTTAAAACACAATTTTAGGTTAAAATGTTAATCGCTGTACAGATTACCTTATCTTTCATTCTGTGGAAATATGGCGATATAAGAAAAGAGGATTTTGTCATTCGTCATGATATTGAAGTATTATCGCAAGAGTGCCGGGACTTTCTTTCGTTATAACTGCGAATATTGGAAATTTTAGGATTGCAAAATTGGGGAATTCCAGTATTTAAAAATTACGAAGTTTTGAGTACTTGGAAATTTAGAAATTTAGAAGTGTAGAAATTTACAAATTTAGAAATGTAGAAATTCCAAAATTTAGAGATTACAAATTTTTGAAATTAAAATATTTAGAAATATAGAAATGTACAAATTAAAAAAAAAATACTAAAATATTAAAAAATTTGTTAATTTAAAAAATTCAGAACTTAGAAACTTGCATAATTTAAAATATGAGTGCATAAAAATTTGAAAATTTAAAAGTTTCAGGATTTAAGATATTCGAAAGTTTATTTACTTGTGAATATAAAAACTTAAAAGTTTGTAATTTAGCAAATTTCAGAATTTGAGAACTTGGAGACTATTTAACTAGAAAATTTGATAATATAATAACCCGAAAATATAAAAGTTTAAAAATTTGAAAGCAGAAATTCTACATCAACAGCATGTGAGATATCTTTGTTCGCTTTATCTCAAAACTGATGAGGACTTGAAAAGCTGTTAAGCTTATGAATAGCCGCAAGTTTAATACCCCGATGCGATAAATAGAGATAATTAGATCTTAATTTAATCCCGATGTCGACTTATCACGAAAGACTATCGTGGTTAACGGAAGTTAAAAAAAAATTAATCTTAACGAGTATTAGGAGAGATTATAGTTTCTTCGATGAGTTTGTTTCGAAAAATTCTGTTTTATGGTGCGATTATATAATCCCTCATTTTTCCATCTGTTATCGTTAGATTTATCATATCAGCACTTGAAGTGCAGCATATTTGGAATACCGTTAATAATTTAGTACATCTTTCTAAAAATCTACTAATATTATCTAATTCATAACACCATAAATAATAACCAATTCTGGACAAAATATATTTTTATAGACAAAAGAAAAACTAGCTCTATCATTGCGAATTCAGTGAAAGATGTTCTACAATAATAATAATAAACACTATAAATTATTCGAAAAGAAAAATCGGTACCATAATTTCAAGTTTGTGACAGAAATGAATTAACTGTATACTGTTTCTGTTGTGTCACACGGAAAATTGGCAGAATGTCTTTCATTTTCGTGTATCGTGCATGAAAATCAAGGTTACTCTTATAGAATCAAGAACGTGTGTGAGTATACGTGGGTGCTGAAATGCTTTTTAAACGAACGCGTGTGTAGAGTGATTCATGCAACAGTTTCCCGGCGATTTTGGATTTTATGAAGAGGCGTTTAGCGAATGTATGTATTACGGCGTTATATTAAACTGTACGATCACTGAAAACTTCTCGCTGCAATTACAAATGCGTTGAACAGGTGCAAGTAGTAAATATCAAGATTATACTAATTTCATTATTTATTTCCAGGTGAATGTCAAATCACAACATAAATTTTGTTGTAGCTTTTGTTTATTTATTATTACAATATTATGTGTAGACGCAGAGCTCATATTATAATGGTCTCCTTTGTTCGATTAATAAGATGATTTTTTCAAACTTTTGTATACTATATTGTGTAGAACCTAAGAAATAGTTAATTATCAGAAAAGTACTAAAAAAATTGTGTTATTTTATTAACAAAAATAAATATATTTTACTGCCATATGTGTATAACGTATAAATCTACGTATTAATAATTATAATTGTAATATTTTGTTATGATCTTTGCATGCATCAGCAAAGTTTTTATAACCGTTTTGGTACAAATTCCACTAAATTTTTTGTTAATAAGATTGAGATATTTTTCTTCATTTCCATGTTGCATTCTTGCTGGTTTTATTTATTATAATTTCTTCATTCTGTTTTCGATTAAAGTCGAAGTCATGACTACTTAATAATATTGACACGTAACATAAATCTCATTCTTCGACAAACACCGTTTGAGTCAAGTCATCGTGTCAATAATATTGATTATCCATTTGTAAATTTTCAGAAAATTGTTTCGTCTGAACTTTCACACTGAAATACTTCATTTTGTCCATAGTTGAATATACGAACTTGATATTTGTTTCAGTAACTTAATATTTGCTTAGTAACTGCCATAACATTGATCCTCCATTTTCATAGTTGGAACCATAATGTTTTCATCAGATGGTTTCCTCCATATTTACATTTTATTTATAGTATACTGTAAAATGCATTACCTCATATAGTATTAATAACACGTATAGTATTAAGCAATCCTATCATAGTTGTACAAAATGTATTTATTTCAGAATATATATATTAACTTATAGTATTTGTTACAATAATAGAATTCGCACAAGTATTGATCTGAACTATTTGCGTAGATTTTGGTTTATGATAAAACGTTCCGTTTTGGAGATAATGTAATCTCGACCTCCGCGAATGAACGGGTTAAATAATTCTTTTTTAGCACAGACATTCTGGTGCCTTAACATAACAACGGGCCAACAAATATGCGCAGTTGATTCGATCACAGCGACTGCAGCCAAATGCAACTGTGGACGAAGTTCAATGCCGTGTGGACTTTCTCGAGTAAAACGAGAATGATTGCCCTCGATTTTCGTTACATTCATTCGATCTCAGGTTACGTGCGAGTGATTTTTCGATGGACTTTATTGTTACATCGAGCAACTTTCAATGGCGACGGTAACACAGAGAATAAAAGAAATTTCCATTTAGAAAGTTTAAACATCTTACCTTGGGAAAATATTGCTTGTATAACGAGGGGATGTAATTTCTCTTCTAATATGATACATTGGACAATAACGAAGTTTTCGATAAATAATATTTTTAAACGAAAATTCGATAAATACTCTAAATTAATTCTTATTCGTTTTTAAAACCTCGGAAGGAACCTTATTGTCCCTCAAAGTTATCTTAACCGGTATAACCTCAAAGTTATACATTTTTTCCTGTTAATAATCGATGTAAATTATGCATAAAAATCATCGAAGAAATGGCAATGAACGAAAAACAGGTAACCGGGAGGTTAAGAATTTTGAGACAACTGTTTCCTGTTCCTGTATAAATATTCACGCGTGTACAGACACGAGTCACATCCGGTGCATGCAAGTCACACCATATTCATGGCGTTCATCGTAGTGATGGGAACTGTAACAAACGAAATGCGATTTTGGTTATCATTTCTAGTGCACTATGACAACGCTTCTTATCTGAAGCAAAGTCTGTTCAAGTAACTTCCGTAACCGATTCAGAAACGTGTTTTCAACGTGCTTGTTAAAGCCTCATAAATCAATACTAATCAATTTCAGTTTAGCGTTCAAGCTGTTTAATTTTTGCAAAATTGTTTTGCTTTTATGGTTTGTATTTTATGAGGATGTTAACTTAACAAAGTGTAGTATTAAATACTTTGTTAAGTTTACTTTTTCTGACATTTTAATTACTATTTTACTTAACACTTTGATGGCCGCACATTTTGTAGAACCCCAAATTTTTGTAATTTTATACGTAATACTGTTGCATCTATTTTAAAAATTTGTTAAAAATAATATTCTTGTTTTTTGTGTTCTTAAATTTATTCTGAATGTACGAATGATTATAATTTTGCAAATTTTAACTTTTATTACTAATTAAGTACTTCAAGTTATATTTTTAATCAAATCACGAGCATCACTTTCAAACTTATTTTATGTCTTCAATTCGTATGACACGGAAGAGAAATTGTTTCTTTTTTTTGAACTGCTTTGAAGGCATATCAGACATGAAAATAAATTAAGTTACAGTTATTAAGATATGACGAACTTTTGTTAAAATGGAAATTACTGATAGTGTGCCTGCTAAGGAAACTACGATAATGTCTACCGGTGCATAGAAGCAAAAATTTGTGTTTGCTAATACTTTTTTCTGATGAATCTTCTTTTTATTGCTATTAAATGTTTTTTCATCTTATTTAGGAGAAATGTAAATTTGTTAAAAGTATTGTCAATATTAGATTTTATTAGTCTTTCACTCTTTTCAATCAAAAAGCATTTTAATGAAAAAAGAATCTTAATCACCTGAGATTAATACATGTATCATATAATAAATCCAATGTAAAAGATATTTATTTAACATAATGAACTATTACATTTTTAAACCTATCTGTCTCAAAAATAAAAATGTAGCCAGGCATCATATGCTGCAAGATTTCACAAACATCCAAAGATTTTTTTAAATCGCACATTGTTATTTATATAGGGTAACGGAATATATATTTAGAGTGCTAAATATAGACATAAACGCGTACAAAAAATACGGACACGTTTTCCTTTCAACAAAACTAACATTTGAACATGATAAAATCAATAGAGATTTGTTAACGATTAACTATACAAAAATGTGTCTTGAAATGTAAGAAATCTAAAAGGATCAATTAAAAAGAAATTATGGTTCCATATTTAATATGGAACAATTTCATTTACAGCCATATTTATTTTTACTCTTCAAGTTTATAGTCTTCAAGACTAATGTTTATCCGAATGTCATGAAAATGATCAACTGCATGAATTTTGCATGATTTATGGCACTTAATGTTAATTCAAATCATCCAGTACGCATACACGCATTAACAATTATATTTCCTCGATGCCTGGAAATTCCTGTAGCTATTTTCCTCAGCATTCGAAAAAAAAACATGCAAAGATGTTTAATTTCTACCGAGAATTTCTGTTGAGAAATACTGGCAACGACTAGCTGGTGATTTCAAGTCGAAGAATTATGGGGTACATATGAAAAGAAACGTTTTCAACTACGCAATATCGACAACTGGTTTTAAAACATACTTGTACATCGTTTTTGAAATAACAGTAGTTACGTATGTTAAGTAGAATTCTCCATTTGGATATTCATCTAGCGTCAACAAATTAACGCGATCAATGGGACAACTGAATACATTATAAACAACCGATTAGGCGATTGATATGATCATAATCGATTTCGTCATGTATTTTTCTTGTCGAGGTGGGAAGATGTACGTAATGTACTCTTCATGACGCATAAATATTCTGTGTGAATTGTGCGTGTCACAACAATGTTAACACTCTGACATCTGCATACTTTATGTAATCAATGGCTCTTGAAATTTGATTATGTCTGGAAGCTTTTGTAATGCACAGTGGTTTGTCCAGAGTTCTAAATGTCAGAATTCTAAATTTGGAAACTCATAAGTTAACAAATTTAAAAATTTGATATTTTAATACTTACAAATTTTCAAATTTCCTCGTTTTAGCGCCGAATATAGACATCTTCACATTCGACTAATAAAATTCTCAGAAGTTACTTATGCAGTATAACAAGATAATTTCAGAATAAGATTAAAAAGTATATTATAAACAATATCTATAAACAAATGCAATTAAAATACTAGTAAAAGTTATATTTTACATTATAATATTTCATAACTACGAGGTGTCTTACATCTCTCTCGTCAACAAATAAACGATATAATAAATACAATGTTTTCGTAAATAGTTACAGATCATAGTTGCAAAATTAAGAGACTGTAAAAATAAAATAAAGAACATACGTAAAAATTTCAAATTAATATATGTTATTCTTCGAACGCGTATTGACGTAACAGCAACTAATCAACTAGGCGTGTAAAATATTAAAACAGAAAAATGAAAATCAACAAATGGAAAGTGTTCGATCGTACACTTCGTACTCTGTTATCTACAGTTGCATCACATCCTTTGACGCATTTCTTTGGTACATTCATAAATCAAAACATTTTGTAATGCTGAGTCTAAGGGACCAGATGTTTTTGAACAATAAGATAAATCATTGAACAACTATGATAGTTGAGCAGTAGACTGATTAATGTTGCAGTATCTTGTAAACAGCGGTTCAAGGTAAATCTATCAGCTATAAATACCTTGGGAACGTATTTGTCCAATTAATCGGTCAACTCTTGTTAACGATATTAACTGCGTTCTAATGAATGTTGATCTGAGTTTTTGTGAAGATCAGTGAACAGTGAACATTAACTGCGTTTCAACCAAGTTTAACATCTTTTGTGAATTCAAATTCATGCGATAAGGTTCGTAATTGATATAATTATAAATTGTGCATCATTTCGAACAATATTCAGAGTTAAATCCTTATTTCACCATTCATACTAAAAACATTATCTTGTAGTTTAACATTAAACCTACTGACGTGAAGTGCAAGTGTGATTGCATTAATAAAGTTGCACATCAAAAATGAAGTCAAAAAATAAATAAGCAAAGGATAAAATATAAATGAGCATACACATTAATTCATCATTTTAATAAAAATCAATAAAGATTAAAAAAAAACCTTAACAAATTTTGTAACTTAAAGTAAACATTTTGTAGAATGGTCAAATGACATCTTATGGTAGCTTTAGTGTTAAAATTTCGCACTTGAAAGACTCATACATCATTTGACTTAATACAGTAATTTGAAGCAAGAAATTTTATAATAATATACATGTTATACAGTATACAGTGTTATACTTGTTGTACAGTATATAGTGTTATACTTGTACAGTATCCAGTATTATATATGTCACACAGTATAACAGTATCCTACATGACCTACACGTGTACAGTACCACATATATTATACAGTATACAGTGTTATATATGTTATACAGTATACTATGTTATACATGTCATACAACAGACAAAGTTATAAATGTTATACAGTATACAGTGTTATATATGACACACAGTATAACAGTATCCTACATGACCTACACGTATACAGTACTACATATATTATACAGTATACAGTGTTATATATGTTATACAGTATACTATGTTATACATGTCATACAACAGACAAAGTTATAAATGTTATACAGTATACAGTGTTATATATGACACACAGTATAACAGTATCCTACATGACCTACACGTATACAGTACTACATATATTATACAGTATACAGTGTTATATATGTTATACAGTATACTATGTTATACATGTTATACAGCAGACGAAGTTATAAATGTTGTACAGTATAAAGTGATATACATATTATACAGTATACAGTGTTATATATGTGACACAGTATAACAGTGTCATACATGTGCTACATGTATACAGTAGTGCATATATTATGCAGTATACCTATAATACCAAGAATACCAATAATTAATAATATAAAAAATACCAACTTTAAAAGAATTCATCAGACAAAAAAGTAGTAAAATCGCCACCTGCCAACAGCAGAAATATCTTCAAGTGCACAGGGTTAGTGTTGGCGCCAGCATCAATTCTGTATCTAATCGCAAAAACGCTCGCAATTAGTTTCGCATGCCGGTTACACGTCGACTCTTCTACAAGATTTTATACGCCAAAGAATCGGCATTACTTCGTCTCAGAAAAAACGCAAATTATCGACAGTAATCGTGCGTGAACGCCATTCGTAGGATTCCAAGTAGCGGCATGTAATCGCGTAATTATCATCGTTGCGCATCTTGTATAATAGTAATCCACGGTAATGATCGCCGACACCTCGAGTACCCGATCGCGAATCGTGGATATTCGCGATTTTCTTTGCTCACCGTGTAGCTACTTTAATCGTTTTTCTTTTTGCTTTCCCTTTCCCCCTGTCACATGCAGGTCAATAACATTCTGGCCTTCTAACGAGACTCGCATTGTCCCGATTCTTCGGGCTAAATGGAGACACGCGAACACTTCGAACATCTGTAATCAATGTTTCTGCAGTTTGGTAATCGTGCGACGTTCGATTACGATCGAAGATTCATGGGCGTTTAACGAGGTAACATTTGCGTTGCGAAACGTTTTGTGCAGCGGAGTTGAGTCGAAAACAATCAACACATCCCTCGACGCGTTCTAAGAATATGGCGCAGTATTAACATGTTTTGATCACGTTTTTCTCGAAACCATTTATCTTAATTTGTCTGTCATATCTCAATAACAAATTGGTCAATCTTCTTTAAATACACGCAGTGGACCAGAATTATAATGTCGATCAAATTCGGTCAATTTCTTTTCTTGATGAAACTGCAGTTACGAGTTTCATGAATTTCAGCTTCTCAACTATCTTGTTTTTCTCTGAATTTTTTGGACGAATGCAATCATCAGATAGGAAACACTCTTGCCGAAATAGAAAGAATGAAGTAGAGATAACAGTTACGGTGGAAAATGATGGATTGGTTAACTGCTGACGACTTAATTCGGGTTAACTCAGATTTGGTGTAATATGGAATTTCCTTTATCTCGAGCTAACTCAGACCTACTGCACTGGTTTAGTTTATTTGATAACGCGTATGTTTGGAAGGTTCAGTGCTCTTCTTTCGTGGGCACGTGGAGTTCTTTTTGTATCTTCACCTCTTTTTCACTTGCACCATCAATAGGAAATACTGTGTATAAAAGTATAATTTGCTGTTTCAAACATTCTATCTGATAATTTATGCACCTTCAGTAAGTATTCATTATGCACTTAACATATTTACAATTATTACATACAGAAATAACATATTGATATATTAAATATATTATTATATGAAAATATGTCAACATATTTCATTCTTTGACCAGCCTAGTAATTCAGCCTCAATTAAGTCCGCAGGTTTCACAAACAAAGTTATAGAACAAGTAGATTTTCTCATAATCTGTTTTCCTAGAACTACAGAATATTTTGAAATTGGAAGAAAAAATAGCTGATTAGCATTTTCTCCGATGAATCGATAAAAGATAATTAACTTTTTGCACGAATGAAGGACGATAACTTGTTACGTTATTTGCAATAAACTCTTCAACATTTTTTCCCTTACAGTCACAGGGATTTTATTTGCTAACCATGAAGTCAGTTTCTTTCAAATCAATAAATCATCATCGAATCATGCTTATATAAAAACCGATACTAAGTCAGTTTGTGTTCAGACAAAAATTCACGAATATCCACTGCTCGTATGTTACAGATAACACATTAACGAACATAGAAAGTGAACGTATCGCAAAGAAACAAAATAGCCGCACAGCCAGACAGTGATATGAAGAATTCGCAAAACAACAGTTATGGTATGTTAATTTATTTCGTACTTAATTATTAAACTATCTAGCATTGTTGAACTGAAAAGATTCTAAACACATTTCCATGAAACTATTTCTATATTACCAAATCCAGTAATTGAGATTCGTTACTCTTCACGGCAATATAACGCAACCAACTTTAACAAACCTTTTATTGAGCGATACATAAAATAAGTTAAATCTAAATTTTAATCCGAGAGAATCTCGATTGATTAAAATTCTGAAAGCCGCGAAAGCCCCTAAACGCCCAGGGCAAGTGCCCCATTTGCTAATTGAAAGATCGTGACCTGGTTAAGTCATGCAATAATTTCAATTTTTCACGTATGTATTTTCACGTTCGTTTTATAAAGCTCAAAGTAGGTTGCTTTTGCAATTCTATCAGACCAGCCTCAGGGATTGTTTGTCCTCGGGCACGAAATTTATTCGCGCGAAAGACAACGCCCTCGAACGCGATGCATTTCTCGCATAAGAACCAGCGATTTCTTCGTTCACTATTAAAACGATGGAAGCCATCGATCTAGAAAGACTGGCGATATACGTAGATCATACGAGTCTCCCAAGAAGGTGGACGAAGTTGCACGCACAGGGAACGAAGGCTGGTTTCCACTGTCTCGAGGTTACCGTACCATTTTACGGTTCACATGAACCCGTCGATCGGTTTTTTGTATGAAACTGGTTTCCTCGTCACTTGCTATACTTAAACGTAATAAAGGATCAAATGGTACGAACGCATTACCGAAGAATCTTGTTCTCATTTTTTCCCCCCTCCCGGGAGGCAATTTTGGAGCAAAAAGACATTGCTCCACGGTGATTGAAGGGAAAATGCAAGTCTGCTACTTTTGTGCCGATCAACTGTTTGTACACGGTGTGTCGTAAAAGAAACTGTAATTTCATTTCCACGTCGAAATTAGTAACGCCTTTTCACGTTTGAAGGCTGACATTTAAGCATACTAGCGTCAGAAAGTTACAGACCAAAGTGGCTTTTTATCTAGCTGTATAATATATTCTTTCAATTTTCGCAATTTATTAATGTCCTCTATGTAATTATATCTTTTAACTGATAAATTATTAAAAGCTGTTTAGGAAAACTATACTTTTTCTACAATTAGCAATTACCTTGAATATGTTATCTTCAGAAATGTAGAAAAATTTTTTTTCTAAAACTTGTGTAGGTCAGAAGCTGTAATATGCATACATTAATTTTTGCATAAGTAAATGGTTTTCGTTATTTCTTTAAATATGCTAGTTCACTGTTGAATGAACTTCCAGGAGAGTTTAAATATTTTAAATATTTTAGTAAGAATACAATATCATGCAAAATATCATATTTTACTAAGAATAAAAGATATGCAAAATATTATGATATCTTGCTAAGAACAGAAAGATATTGAAAATATGATATTTTAGCAAGAACAGAAAGATCATACAATATATCAGGATCATAAACATTTTCCCAGATAAAATTTTTCCATAACTCTAGATAACGAAGATATTCATGATCAAAGTTGTTGATCACTGTATATCTACATACATATTATGAATATGTACATACATTGATATTTGTAACATGGTTGCACCTACACTCACAGATGTGTATAAAGCAAACTAGAATGCGACCAGTGATACGTACGAAAAATCCATTATCATGTAATTATTCTCGACATATAAAGAAATCGATATATTTTACTAAATATAAAAAAACAGCAATGAGAATTCAAGCTAGGAAAATCGAGAATTTAAGATCTGTGTAATGATTTGAAAGAAATGAGTCATTACGCACTGAAAACAAAGACATTAATCGTATAGATTTCTGATCTTGAAAATTCATTTTCTCCTTGTGTTTCCCAATATTATAAACGGTGCTATTGTTTTCCTCGTGTTAATGAGATTTTTAACGATATGCGATTTGGGGAAATCCCACAGGAAAACTGACGTTTTCCTTCTTTGAATGGTTCCGAGGTGTTTCATTCGCGCAATATATTCTAAGACGTCTAATTTGCATGAAGACGTCTTACATAGTTAACTAAACACCTCGAATTTGTAAGTCGCAATTTACATACGTTATATTTTCACAAATAACGAAGCGCATAAGTACTATTCGTATCATTCGACGTTTTAATTACTGATAAGTAAATTCATTCGCGTAAACGCCAGAGTAATTGAAGTCAAGTAGAAGAATGGAAACGATTGTGTTTTTATTTTTCTTACGTAAGTTATTTCGATGTACAACACATGATTAATATTTCTGCCCTTAAACCTAACTGAGATATTTGATATTACGTTTCTTTTATATGTACATTCGTATATTTCTCTGTATATGTATATGTATGTGTATATGTATATGTATATGTATATGTAAATGTATATGTAAATGTATATGTATATTCGTTGTATTGTTTATTTGCAAATTTCTATTGTAATTTGTAACAAACTTAAAACTTTTGTTCGAAATATTTATCATCGTGTGTACTCTAATATAATTAAAGAAAGTATTGTGTTCATTTTTGATTTACCGTAACATCGATTGATCTTGAATCGAATTTTCTTTAACTGTAACACGCGTATGACATTTTCAGTTGTTCCTGCACGTTCTGCACATCGTGAAACAAGTGTTACGGGAATTGTGTAACAACAGTAAATGAAACTATATTAAAACCGCAATTGCGTGTTTAATGAAATGGATATCTTGAAAGATCACGGAGGTACACTGTTTGTAACCATTTGCCATTGCAAGTACTTCCTTGTTATTAACCTATGAATAATAGATAGCATTTTCATGTTTCTTCACAATTATTCTAAACGTTACAGTTAGAATTAATTATGATTCAAACTTGTTACATGCACACTCAATTTTATAACGTTGTACTATATTTGTTTATTTTAGTTATTAAAATAAATCTATTGCTCGAGTTCTTTTTTAATAGCTGATTATTTGTTAGACGCACATTATGTACACAAAAAATTGGTAGAGAAATTTTTCATATGAATTATTCATTAGACTGATCATGTGGATTGTATTCATTATATTGATTATATTGATTATATGAATTATCTGGATTATACGGATTATATATTGTAGATTATATAGATTATATAGATTATACAGATTATATAGATTATATAGGTTATACAGATTATATAGATTATATGAATTATATCGATTATATTGATTATCTGGACCATAAAGAGTAATAGCGTTACTATCGATAAGAAGCTGATTCTCTTTACTGATTAGTTATATTAAACATTGTATTTTAATTCAACAACTTTGACATAAAATTTGATGAATTGACAAAAATTTGTTTACTCATTCTCATAATTTTTTATGATGGATATCAGTTCACCTTTATGGTAACCACCGAGATACGCTACTGGTAATAAAACGAATATGTACTCTAATATATTCGTTGATGTTGCATAATCTTGTATTGTCACGAATAAATGTCAATAAAGCAGATGTAACAGGTTAAAAGAACGTAGCACCTGTTATCGATAATCAGCAAATTTCTGAAATTGACAACACGTATGTAAATTTAACTTATAACGACAGCACTTGTTAAAAAAACAATATATTCTCAACAAAGGAAAATACATATTTAACAAAATTATTACAATTATTTCAACACTGTACAACAATATTTATCACCATCCAGTATTTTTATCAAAAGTTTCAATTTTTTTTAACCATCTTAGCAATGTTACATACTCACATTTTCAACACTTCGCGGTTTTAATTCGTAGAAATTGAATAAACACTTTTAGAATCATAATGAGTGAATATTTTTGTACTAAATATTAATATGAGCTTGTACGAGAAAATTGTGTTTTAGATGATGCATTTTAATTATCGAACTCTGACTCACTCGTCGGGGAAGTTTGCTCAATTTGACCCGAACAAAGTTCGAAGAAGGAAAGTTCAACCGGTTCAATTTACACAGCAGACGAATGAATATTAAATGCAAGTTCACGTTGACGTTAGAGTATACTGATATCAGACGATTTCTTAACCGGATAAAATTCTTTGTTTAATATTATAGCTTGGATGATGCACTTTATTAATACTGCGTGTACTTCATACACGATTACATTGTAGCAGAAATTTTCAACGGAGCAATTTTTTAATGAGGAAATTAGTTATTGAGATGATAAATAGGATAATATAATACGTAGGTAATGATTGTCACATGTGATGTTGACAATAAAAAAAATATTTAGGAAAAGAAATTCAGAAATCAATCGATTTGTGTATCAATGCTATTTGTATTTGTATAAATTATTTGATGTTAATTTAAATATAAACCAACTATACACACTGGCAATTAAATCCGTAAAAAAGCTAACTAGTTAGAATATTAGAATAAAGAGATATTATACAATACGTATAAGTATACTTATAGTAATAAGTCTTAATATAAAGAATCCTTTGTTACATCTTATCATCGACTTCAAAGCAATACTTGTCACGCTTAGTTGTTCCTTTTGTGACGTACATATGTACATAAACGTCTAACTTTTGTCTATTGATGTTACATAAATGACATCTTTGAACATAATAATAAAAGACAGCGATGAGTGATTGTGCAGAATAAATTTGCATCGATAATTGAAAATTAGCTGTACAGGATAATCGTTCGATAGAAATACAATTTATACAGAAACTCTCAATACAAAGACGCTGAATATATAAAATGAAATGTAATAGATAGATTCGATTAAAAATCCTATACTGGGGATGAAATATTGTAATGCAAGCCTTAAACAATTATACCCACAAGAAAAATTTATCAGACAAAAGTTATGTTATATTTTGAGGTGTATGAATCGGCATCAAAATGAATTTATCACGCTATGGTTATTTATTCTGTAGTATTTTCATCTTATTAGATGTAACAACCCCTAAAGTATGTCATCTAAGTATGCAACATCTAAGTATGTCAAGACAATTTATACGCGAATAAAGTCCATTCAATTTAGTATCTGGTCCCTAGAGAACTTTTAAAAATTAAAAAATGACGCTGTCATAGGTGATACTGATATCAGTTTCGTTCACACGAGGCACTAACTTGAATCGAATATTACAGTCAAAATTAGATTTCTTAATCATGAAGAGCTCTAAATACCAATTTCCGTAAATATACTAAAAATTGAATTGTAACAGCAATTAACCCGCCATGCATTGTGCACAAGCCAATCGGATTTCTCTTTCCGACGCACACCCTCTTGTTGCGTAAGAAGACGTCGACGTACAACGCCGACGGCAGCGATCGTCACCGAGTAATAACTACGGTAATTGATCCAAAGTCAACTGTTTAATTACCGACGGTTTTTTTCTCCTTCGACCGTTATCTCATTGACGGCTACCACAATGAATCGTTAAGTTTCAGTGTTGATAGAAGTAAATCAATGCTGCACGGTATCTCCGCCGCAGGGGAAAGATTCTTCTCATTCTTTTTATGTTCTTCGGTGCATTACATTCGATAAGTAACGGTAATTGCGATAAAAAATTAGTTATAATCGAAGAAACGTAGACTAAACTTGAATCGAAAGGGGACGAAAATGAATGATTAAACATTTTTTTTTTAAGCTAGCATTGGATGTTATTTGATAAATAACCTTGTATGTATATTAATACTATTATTAGAAGCACATGATGAATTTGATAATGTGATTCCAGCTAATCTTCCTATTGTAAACACGAAAATAAATTCTAAGGTTCATATAATTTAATTTAGCTCCATGATAAGTGGCTAATCAACTAAATATTTTAATTCCTATACTCTTGTTGATGCTTGCAAGTACGTCAATACTATTTCCTTGGAATTACATTGATACTGTTATTGATATCCGAAAGTATACACTTATTAGTACTTGAAAGTACATTAATACTCAAGCAATTGACAGATGCAGTAGATATACGACCCATATCCAATACTTATGTTATAAATTTTTAATACTATTCTCATGATATCCTGTAATTTTGCTAGGTATAAACCAACACGTTTATTGAATCAGATAAATTCGATCGCGTAGGTGTAAACTACTTTAAAAATAAAAAAACTATGAAAACTATGATGAATAAATTGTTGTCCCAAGAACCGGTTGTTCCCGTATGCAATGTATTTTACAAGCAACAAAAATTAGCTTTCTAATTGTATCCGTCGCGACTAAAAGTAGAGCGAATCAATAAATACATATTTTTCCAAGATACTAATCTACATGTTTCCAAGGATTCGGTTGTTGCTTTCCATTTTGTTTAACCAACATTTTTCTGTTAGCTGTCAATGAACATGGTCTACGAGCTGAATTTACAAATACATCGTTATACATACGTCATTTAATACACAATTTTTTACCGATGCGTCAACTTAAAAAGTTATGTACGAAGCTTATAACTCATTGATGAGTATAATTTTTATTTAAAGAAAGATAATTATGTACATTAATAAATCATGTTGCTTAGTATACCTTCATATTATATCACTAACTTCATAGTTTACACATTTGTGTTTAACTAGATGTAAATTATAAATTTTCAAGTTAAAGTAGTTAGAAATTTCAAATCGTTAAATATAGGATTTTTTCTCAATTTTTGTACATATGTGGAAAGTTTCAAATTTGAGGATTTACAAACTTATACAAGTAATTTAAGAATTTTAAAATTTATTTAGTCAAATTTATAATTTAGAAATTTACAGATGTAAAAATTTACAAATCATCGAGTTCGGAAATTTAGAAATTTACAGATGTAAAAATTTACAAATTATCAAGTTCGAAAATTTAGTTTAGAGATGTAAAAATTTACAAATCATCAAATTCAGAATTTTAGAGATGCAAAAATTTACAAATTTAAAATTCCAATTTTTTATTTAAATAATAAAAAGTTTCTTATCTAAATAATAAGTTTTCCAATATTCAAATTAAGAAGTTTTAAAACTGAGTTTCAAGGTTCAAATATGCACCTCTTCAAATTTACAAATTTTCATGACTAACAGAAATCAGGCACTGTAACGAAGTACTAATTATATGGCACTATTCGCAATTTTTCCCACGTCCACTCGCCCGAGGTCATCTAACAAATCTCCTTCACTAATTACTCAGTTTCACTGAATATGCATCGAACGTTCATTTTCAATCGGATAACATTAATAGTTCAAATGTCCTTTAAATAAATCGAATCTCGTAATTGGCTAATGTGTGCCTACGTAATGCAGTTTCACAATTAAACAATTAAGAACATAATAAATGGTTTTATATAATACAACCTTATCGAATTACACCTCTTCAGATATGCATCTCTTTACCCGAGTAGTTTACTATGAATAATTTGTTCGTTTCGATGAAGAAGTGCGTTTTCATCATTGAAAACACGTCACATACGCATATGTTAAACATTGATTTTACGTAATTAATTAAATATTCTTTATCGGAAATCAAACAAAGCATTGGATTCTTTGACGTGTACGTGTTGCCTTATTAACGGCGTGCATACAATTACGAATATGTTGGATGATATTAAATTGCAACATCTTGGTTATAAAACAAGCGGTATAAAGTTTCGTAGAGACGATCAAAGTATTACATAGTAACTAAACAAGTAGACCTTGATTCTTGTTGCATGTAACTCGGGGGTTTAGAGTCAGACAATGTTGACTCGAAAAATTCACTGTTTGTGTTAATGATTTACGATCACAAAAGTTTCGACTACAAAAATGTTATTACGAAAAAATGGTTGCAGTATTTGGAGATAACGTTTTGATTTTCTGAAATTTATCGACAGTCAAAGAGCTAACTAGACATAGCGTTGTTTGCAACTTGTTATTTTTGGAATTAACGCTGAGTAAACCCTTGAACTATTTCCGTATACTAATTTATAAAATAGTATCAATTTACAAGTTGTAGATTGTCAACATAGTGATTATAGAATGTTAGAGTAGTAATATTAAAGTAATAATATTAATAAACTTGTAAATTCGAGATTAGTTGAATCATGGTCGACAGACGCCATTAAGGTTATGTTTCCAATGTAGCTACTATCAGAATACACGTGTGATGTAGTAGATCATAGAATAAAATTATAAAATGGAATATTAAAAATGATTTAAATAAAAATGAATATTAAACGAAAAAGAATAAAGAAAACAAAGAGATAAAGAATCGTAATAAATGCAATTCGGTAGCATTATACTGTCTGCGATAAACGAAGCACAATATTATCCTCCTCGATAAGTAAATGATTTATTCTGCTTTTTCTAAGAATTAACAAGTTTGCCAATTTCTTAGAACGAACGAAATATTTTATTGTATTTTTTCTGCTATCTCGGTGTTTGGGAAGCAAACGTGGAAAAGCAAAATGCGTTCTTTAATATTCTGCAAATACGAAAAACGAATATCGAAGGAAACAATAATTTTAACATGAATATCTTTGAATTATTAAATAAATTTCGTTAACGTGAATATTTTTGAATTGTTAAATAAATTTCGTTAACGTGAATATTAATGAATTATTAAATAAATTTCATTAACGTGAATATTTTTGAATTGTTAAATAAATTTCGTTAACCTGAATATTATTGAATTATTATAAAATTTCGTTGACATGAATATTATTGAATTATTAAATAAATTTCGTTGACATGAATATTTTTGAATTGTTAAATAAATGACAGGTAATTATGTATAACAAGTGACTACAGTTGCGAAGAATCGACTCGGAACATACCACAAATTGATTAACAATTTTGCAATGCGCTAATTGATTAGTTTGAAGAGTGCACGGAAAAGGTCAAAATCATTAAAGTGACAATTAATCGCAATCTTCCACTTTGTTAATTGCTGAATCGAGTTAACCTTCGTTGTTACGTTCGATGTGTGTTTTCCATCGATGAATCTCTATTTGTGTTCACCATGTTTAATAACGTTCAGCATTTTCATCGTGTTCAATTATCTTTGCCACTTGTTCAAGTAATTTAATATTTCCACAGCCACGATTGCTGACGTTTCACCGATAAAAATGATCGTCGGTTAATTATTCATTAACACGTTTTAATTGATTCACAGATTTGTTACGAGTCCTTTCAAATCGTGTGAACTATTAAATATTAATTTTCAAAGATATTATAGATACTTTACAAAATATAATGTTCTTTTTTAGTAATTATCTAAATGATTTTGCTAGGAAAATTTAAATAATTTGAAATTGTTTTAAGTCATTTGAATTATTATTTTAAAAAATAATCATAACAATTGAATCATTTTATTCGATACATTAGTAATGTTTGCCAGTTAAAATTTTAGAATGTGATTATCAAGAAATATAAATTTGCATCGGGAATTTTATCAATTAGATTTTCTGTATAATAAATTATACAACAATAAACAAATCGTTATCGCGAAAATTCAGTTATTTCGCAATCGTTAAAATTCTTCGAAACATTGTACTGATAAGCGAATATTTTGACTCCAACATCAACGTTTAAGTTTTTTAATACTAATTATAAAAACAAATTTGTTTCGTCGTTTTTAATAATTAATAAAACAAAATTAAAGCGATGCAATTAATATCTTCGTTGAACACGAAAGTTCTATTTTATCTTTTATTATAAATTTGTAAACTGAAAGATACTATATCATGTCATATAAATGTAAATGCAAAAATTTGCATACGAACAGTATGAATTATTACCAACACACGTCTTTGTATGCACTTTTTCTAATAGGTATAAAAGCAGCTAACTGATCTCTGAATCATTCGAGAATAGGTTCAATGTACTCCTAGCTGATAATGACAAATAATACAAATATTTTTCTTTTGATATATATCTAGTAAAAAGGTACATAACTCAATTTTTCCTCAAATTGCAGAACATTCTACAAATATATACAATTTATTTCCTCTTCCTAATTAAAAAAAGAACAGCAAAGATAAAGAAGACAATTGACACTTGAAAAAAATAAAATAATTGAGCTTCTATTATAAATTATAATTCATACTAACTTAAGTATGAGTCATACGTCGTACTTATTATAAGTAGTATATCTGGCAGTTTGATAATAACGCAACTATGTAAATATTGTGTTTTTATCTTTCACTTTAGTGTTGTTTCAACGTTTCGTATGAAAACGTACGTTTTCTCAGTTGTGAGTCATTTAAACATGAATTCTCGTGAAATAATGAATACGAAATTAACGGAAAATGTTACCGACCGTCATACAGACGAAAATAATCGAACCAGATTGATTCTCAAAAATTTGTGCCACGAAATTATACGCGAAGTGAAGAAAGGTAAGAAATGTAGTCAGTTAGATGTGTTGCGACAGCAAGTGCAATCCGGACAAATTCTCAGCTACGTGTCGCCATTGATTACGGTTTTGTTTGAAAATCTTTGAAGAGTTAAACATTTTTTATAACCTGTTATCAGACGAGTGAATATAGTTAATCTTCAATGGAAAAGTACGCTGTAGGTACAATTGACACGTGCGTTGAAAAATTGACTCACGTTGAGACTGGTATAATTTGTGAGGATTTGTTATAATTGTATTTCATATGAACCAATTGTGAACAATGAGACGTTTTTCGTATGAAATCGTAAGACAGTTTTATTCGTAACAGCTCTTATATTCTCAAATTTTTTAGATTTGAAACTTTCGGATTTAGAGCTTTCGAATTTGTAACCTTTTTCTTTTGTTTTAAATTTCATAATTTCTTAAATTCAAAAGATTCCAAATTTCCAAATCTCTATATCCCCAAATCTTCAATTCATCAGAGATCCAAATTTTCAAATTCCCTAATCTCCAAATCCCCAAAGCTCAAATTCCCGAACTTCCAAATTTTCAAGTTCACAAATCCCTAAATTTCCAAATTTCCAAATATTTAAAATCCTGAATTACCAAATCCCTAAATTTCCAAATTCCGAAATCTCCAAATCCTCAAATTCCCAAATTTCCAAGATCAAATCCCTAAATTATCGAATTTTCCAATTCCTAAATCTCCAAATCTCCAAATCCCCAAATTCTCAAATCCCTAAATCCCAAATCCCCAAATTTCCAAATGCTCCAATCCCCAAATTTTCAAATCCCCAAATCCCCAAGTCCCCAAATTCCCAAATTTTCAAATTTCCAAATGCTCCAATCCCCAAATCTCCAAATTTAAGAACCCATAAATTACCCAATTCCTAAAACCCAAAATTTTCAAATTCTGTTACATAATACTACTTTAACCACTAAAGTAAAATTGATACAAATCAAAACAAGTTTTATGAAATCACAATAATTCGAAAATCCTAGATAATGTATAGATTGTTATCTGCATACAATACACTCGACGATGTAGTTACCTTTGTAACAACTCTATAACGTTCGTACACACGTTAAAAACAAATTGTATTAAAACAATGATAATGACATTGAAAATACTGTTATGTGTTATTTTATGCAAATAAGAGACCACTTTTTTTAACCGGAACGTTTTGCGCTTGCAAAACAGTATCGCAATGAATAATTTTTGCTGTTTGCTTGATCTTTCTACGGTATAGTAGACATGCATAAACAGGATTATACACGCACGTGTATGTAATTATACACGTGCGATTGTATTTTTGAATATGGATTCACGCGAATGGTAATACTTGTACTTAGCATTGTAGATTGTCTGTAACCTTCTCACAATGTGTTAGACGTAGCAATATCTTTATCAAGCGGACACTTTGATTTACGATTATCGATGATTACGCGTAGCGAAGGCGTCGAAGTGTAAATCTTTTATGATAGAAAATTCGCGAATTTGGGAATTGGAGAATTTATGAATTTTGAAATTTGGGAATTTAGAGGTTTGTAGACTGTAATATTTGGTATTTGGAAATTTGGTGATTTGAACACTTGGAAATTTAGAAATTTGGAGGTTTTGGGATTTCAAGATATTAGGATTTGGAAGTTGAGAGATTTTTGAATTTGGGGATTTAGAAATTTGGGAGTTTGAGGATTTGGAAATTGGAGTTTGAGAAATTTGAGAATTGGTCGATTTGGAGATTTGAGGATTTGGAAATTTGAAGGTTTGGGGATCTGAGAATTTGGAGATTTGCGAACTTCGGGATTTGGAAATTTCAGGATTTGTGGATTTGGAGATTGACAATTTGAAAAATTTGAGAATTTGACAATTCAGAGATTTGTGGATTTGGGAATTCAGAGATTTGGAGATTTGGAGATATCGGAATTTGAGGATTTGGAGATTTGCGAACTTTGGGATTTGGAAAGTTGAAGATTTGTGGCTTCACACATCTGAAGATTTGAGAACTACGAATTTGAGAAATTTGAGGATTTAATGATTCGGAGACATGAAGATTTGGAAATTTAGAGATTTAAAGATTTAATGAATCGGAGATTTGAAGATTTGGGGATTTGAAAATTTGGATATTTCAGGATCTAACGATTTGGAGATCTGTGGACTTTAAGATTTGGGAGTTTAAAGATATGAGAGTTTGTGGATTTGGAAATTCGGAAATTTAAGTATTTAGTCACTGAGGTTTTGTGGATTCAAAGATTTGAAGATTTGATGATTGAGAGATTTGAAGATTTCGAAATTTGAAAAGGATTTCAAGATTTAACGATTTGAAGATCTACAATCCTTGGGATTAGCAAAGGAGACTTGGTAAAGGAATTGACAAATACAGTTTAGGAATTTGTAGACACAGACATTTAAGAACTTAAAAGGTTATAGACATTTGAACATTTTGAAATAGAAATGTATAGATTTCGAAATCTGTCATAAGTCACTGAAAACACAATGTATAAAATCCATTTCATTTCCGTGATACGTACAGAGAAACCTTTTAATACTAAGAGGAATTAACGAAGTGCTGTTTTTGCAGCGGAAGTGAATGGCAAGCAAGTCTCAAACGGGAAGGAGGAAGTTGTCGACAATGGCAATGAGGTCGATGCCGTGCAAGAAGCTA
Organism: Megachile lagopoda; assembly: GCA_036983795.1. Taxonomy (NCBI): domain Eukaryota; kingdom Metazoa; phylum Arthropoda; class Insecta; order Hymenoptera; family Megachilidae; genus Megachile; species Megachile lagopoda. The sequence goes on from CM072800.1 coordinate 12,689,591, forward strand.
TCGGGAATCTTGGCAGATGGCAGATTTACGTCTGTCTGGCAATTTCGTTGGTTAAATTCCCGATTGCTTGGCACCAGCTCGCGATCGTCTTCATGGCGCCACACCAGGACTACAACTGCACATCGCCAGCTCGTTCAGAATCGTCAGATCAGTGCACAGTCAATGTCAATGGAACATTGGCACAATGTACGGAGTGGGAATACGACAGGAGTATGTTCACCGAGACCATAATATCTCAGGTAAGTACCGAAAATTTGCCCCCGTTCGTTTTGTTTCTTCTTTGCTCGTGGCTCGAGCGGAAGCGTCGGTAATCGATGCTTTAAATTCCAGCGGCGGAGTTAAATAGATTATTTTTAAATGATTTTTTGCTTAATACTTTCTGTTCATAAAAATATAATGTGACGCGTACGTGTAGTGCGTGCTGCGTTTACGTTTTTCTCGAATGGAGACATGAAACGATGAGTCGGATGTTAAACGAATAATGAAACCGATTTAGACGTTTAACGAAGCGTATCGCTTGGGTAAGTGGAAATGTTCGGTCAGTATGTTTTATTAGTGATTGTAGTTTAGTATTTGTTGGCGCACTTTGACCCACGGGATTGTATTGTAATGCGTAACGTATGATGTAAATGATTGAATGTGAACGAAAGTTTCACTGTGCTTCCCTATACGGGCTGTCGTTCGGTTGTTAGCTCAAATTGGATGTACAAGATGATGGGTTTCGTTGGAAGAAAGTTACTTAATAAATGCATATTCTTGATAAAATGTCATACTTACTAAAATTTTCTACAACTTTAAATGAAAAGTTGCAAAAATATTTGAAGAACACCCCTTTTGGAGATGTGGTTCAAAAATTGTCTAATCCATAAATGCCATCAAATATAATAGCACTAGAACGTGTTACAATTAGTGACTATTACCACTGATAACAGTCAAAAATATTTGGAAAAATAGGTTTGAATATTTATTAAGAAATTTTTGTTTCTTTCGTTTGATCCCATCGTAATTCATATATCCTATAGTAATTCAGAATTATTTGTCATTTTTAAAAGTACTTTCGAAGTTCGAAAACTTAAAATATTCAAAAATAGTGTATTTACTTGAAAAGAAAAAAAATGATTTATTGTTGCACATATACATCATAATTGTTTTTAATTATAAGTAGATGCATGGTCATAGTATACAAATTTTGATTTTAACAACGAAATGTTCTGATTTGTTTCTTGTTAATTTAGTATCGGAATATTTTAATTTGTACAACCCGTTTTATGATCGTGATTATGTTATTTCAGTGGAATTTAGTATGCAGTCGAACACATTACGCCAATATCCAACAATCAATTTTGATGTTCGGCGTACTTCTGGGCAATATTATATTCGGCAATTTAGCAGATAGGTACAGAAAATACTATCTTTCATGTTCTCGTTAATTTATGTTCGAAATGTATGAATTTAACATCGAGTACGGTTAAATTTTACTAACTGTTACATCAGGTACGGTAGAAAGATGCCATTGATGATATCCGTAGTTCTTCAACTGGCTTCCGGTATCGGATGCGCTGTCGTGCCGTGGTTTCCGGCACTCTTGTTAATGAAATTAATTAGCGCTTTGGCTACTGGAGGTACAATGGTTACCAGTTACGTTATTTGTAAGTAATTATACCATTTATCACTGTATAACTAAGTTTCCTTATTTATCAGTAAATAACTTATTTATCTTTCAAATTTACCAGACCGAATATCGGAAGTATTCAAAATAGTTATAATATTAAAAATGTTGAATATAAGGCCAAGTAAAAGTTGTTCATGGAATTGAAATCTATTAGTTTTGTTTTATTCAAAAATTGAACTATATGTACTAAATTCTAGTTTCTTACAAGAAGAGTTAGGTTGATGTCGGCATCTAATTATTCCTTGTAACTTTACAGACTTTTATAATGCATAATGAACCATAATACTACGTCAAATTTTATGAAACATGGACTTCTTTTATCCTTAAGAGAATAATGTTTACAATTAGAAAAATTTGAAAACGAACTACACAATTTCAAAATGTTAGTTATTATGATAACAGATACTTTCCTGATTAAATTTTGTAAAAATGATGCAGTTTTTCTGGGAAATGTATCTAATAATTTTCTGATATATAGGTATGGAAATAGTTGGTACAAAATGGCGAGCAGCCATAACAGTACTGTACCAAATTCCATTCAGCTTAGGCCACGTGTCGTTGGCTGGACTCGCATTTTTGTTCCGCCATTGGCAACATCTTCAGATGGCTATCACGCTTCCCTCTATCATCCTTCTAAGTTATTGGTGGATCGTTCCCGAATCACCAAGATGGTTGCTCGCATTTGGGAAGCAGCGTGCGGCCTGCAAGATTCTCCAAAAAGCGGCCAACATTAACAATATACAAAATAAAGACATTCCAGAGTTGGTCAGACAACACTGCCTGCATCAGGTAAAGTGAATGTTTAAACAATTTTCAAAAAATCATGCTGCTTAATTAACTGCAACTTTTAATAATCCACGACCTTTTTAAAACAAGTAATACACACTATGATTTTAACGATGTTTACTCCAATGTCAACATAATTTGCAAATTCGAAAACATATTAACACGTTGACTGTCATAATCAAAACTAACGTTTGTGCTTAGACGACTATAATACAGATTGTTAAGACTAGAGGTAATTTCATCTTTTATTCTTGTTCACATTAAGAGTCCTCGAATGTTCCTTAACCATTTGCTTTTCCTACGAATACTTAATTTAACTGAACTTGCAACACTGATCACGTATGAACTCTGTGAACGTGTTAAACATCGTGATATATTTATCATTCGGCAATTATTTTCGCAGAACTCCAAGAGATCGGATTTAGATCACAAAGCATCCTTCATAGATCTGTTCCGCACTCCCAACATGAGGATAAAATCGTTGTCGATCTTTTTCAACTGGATAGTCTGCGGCATGGGACTGTTCGGAATGTCGCAGTACATAGGACAAGTCGGTGGAAACATTTTCATCAATTTCACCGTTTCCGGTGCTATTCAGATACCTGGCAACTTCGTCGCTTGGTGGGCAATGAACAAACTCGGTCGAAGGATCACGTTGATCTGTAGCCACTCGATCACAGGTGTCTCTGCTCTCTTCCTCATCATAGTTTCAAACAGTGCGTATATTTATGGAACGAGTGTCTTTTTTGTGAGGGTTTATCGATGAAGGTTTATTAACATGTTCCTCGTCAGACGAATTTTCACTGATTTTCCGATAAATATGCTTCAAGAAGTACTATAAGCCCACAATGTGACAGCTATATTGCTACATGTATGTATAAAACTACTATAAAATATTTAGGCATCGAGACATAATTTTATGTAACACTATGTCTGACATTTAAGACTAATTCTAGCTGACATTTAAGAGATCTATTATTTAATAAGGAAAATATGAAGCAGTATGAAAAAGCAGGGTGAGGTGCATGTAGAGTTGTGAATAGTAGTACAGAAGGTGCTGATATCATGGTTATATACATAAATATGAATATTAAAGATATTAGATAATGTTGATGATAATTTTGAATATAGTATGTACATTATGGGCTGTGAAAGTGCACCGAAAGCGAGAAATTATCGAGCAGTAACTTATGTAACGAAATTGCAAATAGTACCTGCAATCTATTATAAGTTTCTATAAATCATGTTATAGCTACGACTGACTGGAAAATGGAAATAAACCTTAAATCGTAAAATATATAATCTTAAATTGTTAAATGATGACTATATAGTCTTCCCCTTGTGATTTTGTGTATGTTTGTTTGCAGATCTCGCGTGGCTTCGATTAATTCTAGTCTGCATTGGCATCGTCGGTATGTCGGTCTCATTCACCACTGTTTATCTATTTTCTAGTGAACTGTTCCCAACAGTGATTAGGAATATTGGGGTCGGCACTAGCAGCATGTGTGCCAGAATCGGCTCCATCTTGGCGCCTTTCGTGGTGTCTTTGGTAAGTTATGAAATAAGATAATTGTGTTACTAATTAAATTATGTAGTTGTTACAGAAAGAAATAGTTAAATATATTTTGAGACAAATTGATTACGAATTTTTATTTATTAGTTTACAAGATTGATAATGGAAGGCCAATAATAGCTGAGTTTTTGTACGTTGCTAAGGATTTTAATATTGTTGAATTGTCAATTTCTTTTTATAGGATCTTGTTCAAACTTGGCTGCCACCGGCTTGTTTCGGAATTCTACCTCTTATTGGTGCTGGTCTTTGCTTTTTATTACCGGAAACTGTAGGCTGCACGCTTCCGGAAACGCTAGAGGATGGTGAAAACTTTGGAAAGTCAGTATAATTCGTAATTTGTTTTGCTTGGATGAAACTATTTGAGTTATAATAAGAAAAAAGGACATTATTATCTTAATAATAAGATAAATTTGATTAATGATATGTAAATAATGATACGAACAAACAATAATTGTCTAGTTTCGACTCCAGGTTTGAATTCCTTTAAAAAGTTACTTTATTTAAACTTCGATTTCCTATACATTTTAAGTTTTCTAAAAATCAAGTTGCCTGATTTTTGTTATCATGTAATTATCGCTACATCGGATTTTCGATGTAAATTAACTTTTCTGTGTAATTCTGTTAGGAAACCTCAGAAGATCAAGAAATACCCCAAGGACATCGAAGCAGAGGCGGCACTTTGAACAAAGACTGCAATAATTATTAAAGAAAAGAAGAAAATTATCGAAAGGTATAGAAACGATAAAAAACGAAAAACTGTAAAAATCACAAAGGAAACGTATCGAAATTTTCGTAAAATAATTAGGTGTATATATAAGTAATACTGAGATCATTCCGCGTTCTTATTTATTACATTAATACATTCACGATTTTAACTGCATCGAGGAATCGTTGTTTTCTTCGCACACGTTCAAACATATCGAGTTCATATTTTAATGAATTCCTTTGTCCACTCGTGCCTAATAAACTTAATCAATATACTGTCCTCTTCGGGTAAAAAGTTCGATCTTCTCGTTTTTAAAAATATTTTAAAATAGATGAAACATAATGTATCTTTGTATCTTAATCAAAATTATCTTAAAATATTTTATAATATATGTTTCATACAGATGTAGAAAATTACCTCATACGTTAGTAAAAAAACATGAAACTGTTTCAGTTTTAAAAAATAAGTAATTAAAGTAATTGTAAAAAATGTGCAAAAGGACAATTCGACTGAAGAGGGCAGTGTGTAGCTCTGTTTACATGTAAAGAAGAAATTTAGCAGGAATACAATGTTAATTATTCCAACTCGTTAGGATATTTTTGATATCACGCTTTCAGAGAGCTGAACAGTGTTGTTTACCGTCGAATGTAACAATTACAAGAGAACCGTGCCTTGTATCATTTATATGCGAATGTATAAAAGGAAAATAGATCTTGTATTTTATAAAATGGATATGTTATTCTTCAGCATCCATTCCTCGTGCGTACCATGTGTGAAGAAAGTGTTTAGTCAATCTACTGGCTACAGTAGGACCGCTGTGGGGAGATGTTCCCCGGATATCGAAATTTCAAAATATTTACTATAAATCATCGAATCCCTAAATTTTGAAATTCTCAAATGTTCAGGTCCTCAAATTGCTAAATTTCCTTTCAAATTTCCAACGCTTACATTTTTCACATTTCCAATTTTAACATTTTCCAAATTTACAAATTAACATTTCACAAATTCCGAACTTCATTTTTCAAATTTGCAAATCCTCAAATTCCAAATTCTCAATTTTCTGAGCTTGTGAATTTCTAAATTTTTGAATTGCTATATCTTGAGATCCTCAGATATCTAATATCCCAAGTTTAAAAACTTGTCTATCAGAAATTAACGCGAAACCGAAGCCTCCATTCACTGTCATAATGAAAGTTATGGTCAATTTGATTATTAGTTTTATTATAATATAACTTTGTTAGTTTGTAAGTGTATGTACAATAAAATGTCAAAACTGCATAATAGAACAAAAGCATCAAATTGGCAGGATTATGCGGACTTCATAAACAATTACATATTTGAACGCAATTTTTTCAGACCGCGATCACGGAGGTCCTACTGTACTTACAATAATTTATTTCATTTCGAGTGTGCATAAATTGATGACAAGTGTATGGGTGTCAAAGAAACGAACAATACCAAGAAGATATTTGAAAGTATGTTTATGCATATACATACTTTCTTCCATTGTTATAATATTGAAAATAAGTTCTTAGAAAATCATTCCCAATTGTGTATTGTACATATGTATATTTTCCTTGTACATAAAGATTTCAAACAGATTTTCTGAAACTCTTACTCACTATATTAATAAGTGTAGAATCAATTTAAAAATTCTGAAAATTATTGAAGAATTAAGGATGATTTCGAAACATTGTCAATAGACAGTAAACTCTTATTATATTGCATACGGATATCCTTGGACTTTTCTTTTATAATATCAATTTCAAGAATTTTTCGGGTTTACAATAACCGGAAATATGGCAATATGACGAGAGCCTACTGTAGTTACTTTCTGTTACCCTTACAATTATCCTGGTAAAAATTTATTGTAAAACTATAATGAATATATCTCTTTTGTCAAACAAAATTTATAAAAAATATTAATATACTTTTGTTAGATTAAAACTTACTCTATGTTTTTCCAGACATTTGATATATAATTGAATTACTAGAATAGTATACAAATCAAAATCAAAATTCCTAAAAAATTAATACCCATTCTACAGAAAGCTTCGGAGGCTTTGTAATATTACATGTGTACTGCAACTTCAATACACTGCTATTCCAAAAACCACTTCCGCATTCTTCCCCCTGTATCGAATTGTTAGACACATTACCGAGAAATTGTATTCTTTGCACATTTCATGAGTAAACATCCATAGTCTGTTCGTAAGAAAGTATTTAAGTATTAAACAACTTAATTTTATCGGTTGTTAAACAATAGGAAATCCATACCACTTCGTGGTATAATAATACGTGGTTATAAAGATCTCATAATTAGATAATTAAATAAACTAATGTATCTCTAATGAATGATCTGTTTACATTTCCGAATCGAAGTAAATCCGAACTTGTTAATTATACTGTTTTTTAGAATTACATACAAAATATTACTCTTATCATTATACTGTATATATCTAATTATAACTATATACTGTTATACTATTTGTAAAACGACGAACAATATTTGTACGACCTGTAACTTGTACACACGTCTAAGCCTGTTTCTAATGTATTTAATGTCTACTGTCTAATAAATACGTTTATTGCTTTGCTGATGCGTTGCATTGTTTTCACCAGACAGACAAAACAAACTGATAAAATTCGATCGTATTCATAAATCGTTCCAGATAGGAATAAAAGAAGAGTCACCTCCGTTTGAAGAAGCATTAGCATCGTTCAAAATCATGTTTATAATTTAAACAAACTAAAATGTCTCGAGAAAAATTGTTTCTACTAGGAGAGTAATTTCTAATTTACTATTACATTCTAATTTACTAAATTACACGATTATTAAGCGTACATAGTAAATTAAGCCAATTAGTGTTAATTGGATTTTTTTTTCGAAAATGGAACAAGTGGCGCCATCTCTCCAGCGAACAGGGTGAACTACACGTTTTTGGAACTGTAGTTTCATTAGTTCCCCCACGCTGCCGCTAGACGGCGCCACTCGTATTGTTTTCGATTCAAATCAATGAATATAGTTGATTTTATTAACTTAATTAACTTCAATATGCATCAAATTACATCGAAGGGCAAGAATAATAAGTTCGGAATATTATGACTTTACCAAACTATTATCAATTGTTAACCATTCTTAGGCTAATCCTAATGAACCTAAGGGTTCCTGTCTTATGCGCCGTCATCTAGCAGTAGAAAATGGGAACTAATGAAACTACAGTTTCAAAAGTGTGTAGTTCACTTTGTTCGCCGGAGAGACGGCGCCACTTGTTCCATTTTATAAATATTGCTTGTAGTTAATTATTATAACGTTTTTTACACTTTATAGTACCGGCAGATCAATTTACAGGTGACAACAATACGTAAAAATGTTTCATTTTACGAAAAAACGCTATTCTTTGTTTCGATAGTTCACTACTTCTCCGCTGGATAGCGCGAGCAATACTGTTTTCCGACAGCGCGCGTTTATGCATGAGTTTTAAAATCATGTAAAAAGGAAATTTCCAAAATGTACTCAACCTTTTTATTTAATTATTTTACAATTAACTATTATCTTTCACATCTGTGTTACATATTAAATTGCTATGGTACTTCCGTTATGAAGGTAAACTTAAATGTGTTCAATTACAAGGAAACGTTCGCTGTAGTTCTCAGTATTGCCTGAAACACAAATTGTAACGCGACTCGGTTATAAATGTTCTACACGTATATGTATATGAATAGCCATTATGGTAGAAAAAAGTAGCATGCTTAGGTTCATCATTCCGTTATCGCCTGACAGTGTTTGGAGTGGGGATTTATGTTCCATTACTTCTTTATTCAACACGCAACATAACGATCTGTTCTTTTTTCTGCACATTGTTAGAAAGAAACAAGATGATTCACAGTCTTCTTTTAATTTTTGCTATAATCTAAGTATGGAGAACATTAGGCTTGCACGTTCTAGGAATAATATATCTGAGCCTATACACGTCGTGTGTGGTATTACTGTAAAAACCTAGTAGATGTCGCTACATGATACGAAGTACATTTCCGTTGGCTGCATGCTCATTGGTACTTGGTATTTGGTGGGGTGTCTATGACATCACGACGCATGTTCATACGTACTATCGAATATGCCAAATGACAGGTGGTGTAGTAGTTCTGTTACGTACTGTGGATCGAGGGTACAGCCCGTATCCTCGCGTCACGCGATCGGCACGTTGTTATTCGTAGGTGTCAGTGTTAAGTTTTGTGATGCATACCACGATATCACGCAAACTGCCTGATAGATTTAACTCCGTAAGAAGCGGTGAGTCTATAAATTCTCTAGTACTAAGAACAATTTCATTCCTTCCACTCTGCTGGTAGCTTTATGTTTATAACACGTACAGGATCGACGAAATTTCATTTAAATTGAAACAATGTTCACTTACATCTCGCGAGATGCGTTACCAAGGTCTCTTCGTCGGAATATTTGCAACGTGCATTATCACTTTGTATGCATAAGTGCAAGAGATGATTTCATATCGTTCCATTACGTTTCATCCGGTCCATCTGACTCTTTCAGATCATTGATCAATCTCCAATGTTTTAAGTACTTAACTACCTACTGGTTAATCGAGTTTAATAAAAATATGTAGTTGCAGTGTTCACGTGCAAAGTGCCGATTGATGATTTTCAGTGTAGATATTAACTATGAATGCCGTTTTATCGTTCACACATGGTATTCGGATGCAAATTATTGGAGTGAAAAAAGAAAAGAGACTCGATGTAATCTTGTGAAAGGTTTCATATCGTTCGTGAGTGTTTGATATGAAAAAGGACAATTTATTTTTTCCAGCGCTTTTGAGACAGCTATACAGCAAACCAGGAATAGGGCCATACGGAATTTTGTTTCTGTGAGTAAACACCAGTTTACTGCAATACAATTTATGAATATCTTTGGTAATGAGGTGTTTACGAAAGGTTAAGGTGCATGCGCGTTTCCGGGGATCCTTATTTCAACTAACAGAATCTTTCATTCTCGTTTTTTTCTTTTCTCTTTTCATTATTTCCTCTATGCAAATCTCGGTTTGATTGGGTGAAGTTTAATGCCAATCGAACGCCGTTAAGGTTGTATCTGTCACAGGAATTTTTATTAAAATTAACCTCAGATGGTGGAGGTGGATCTTTGACGTAACATATGACTTACTGTTCTCATTCAGCTTCAATTTCTTTTTCGTTCTCTTTAGATATTATTCTTTCAATATATGAAAATCTTTCGTTTGGTTTGAGTGCTTAATTTTAATGGACGCACCAATGCACGCGTTTCGTAGGGGTCATGATTGACCCGGTCACTATCCTTTTAAGTTTAATTTAAAAGATAAATGAAGTATATTATATTTTAATTTTTTGGTTTTCAACGAAATTCGGAGGATTACATAGGTTCATAAATATGTATAATTACAGTTATAAATAAATATCTATTTTAATTATGTAAAATTTGAAACTATAATTTAACATTTGTTTGCAATGCGTATGTTCGGCTAGTAATAGTACATTTTTTGTAGAGAATAATCAGATCCTTGATATTTCGGTCATTATCGATTGCAGGACGTGAAACTGGGTAGGGTCCTCCATTTGAAATATCTCAATGCAGATTCTGGTTACCATGTTTCTCTTCTCTTCTAAAAATGTCCTGAAATATTGCAACGATAATTCAACTTCTCCAACTGAATAATTTTGTATGCATTCCTCGAATTTTTTACCAATTTCTAAAGTATACATTTCATATATTTTTTCAATACTTTTATAACGTTTATAAATTACATTACATTAATGCATCTGAAATGAGCTTTGAATTTCATGGAATAATTTCAGGTAACAGATGTTACTTCATAGTCAGTTATTATAGATTATTGATCAGTGGTTCTCAAGTACAGGAAACATGGGGGTAGTAAGTGGCTAATTTGTGGAATGTACACAACAATCTTATCATCTAAAGCTGTATTTTTAACGTTAAACAATAAATATGGAACAAAGCTTGAGTTAAAATTAAATTCACGTTTAAACTAAACTAAATTAGTTTTCATCAAACAAGTATCACATTACTTTGTTTATTAATAATTTGTTAATATCATTGTATTAATCCCTTTGTGCAATTATTCTGTTAGAAACAATATAAAATTATATGACAGTGATTTAAGTATATACATAATTTAAAAATTATAATTAAAATTATTTAAAATTTTTGTGTACATTTACAAAACATACTTCAGTTGATGGTATTAGAATTTTGATTTCGGTGGTACATGTTTATAAAAGTGTTGAGAACCACGGTTAAAGATCATATTAAAAAAAGGAGTTTCTAATAACATATGTATAATAGCTTGCAGTAGTTATCATTAAGTATCTAAACGTGAATAGAATATTAAATATTTAATGTGCTTGCTACCGGTCGCACATTAGGTAAGCCACGTGGTTTTGTGAAACAGAGACCAACGTGGGTCATATGTGGGACGTTGTTCAAAGGCGTAGTCGCATCTATGAGTCACTTGGTCTATTCAGCAAACTGACCATACACCCACTATTTCACATATAAACCATAATTAGAAATATTTTTAAAATTATATTTTCAACAAACCAAACTTAAATTTCCATATTAAAAATATTTGAATTATTGCTAACATCCATAAAAAATAAACGGAAATATATTAAATTATTTCACAGTATTTGTTGGAACTTGTGATACTCAATTTGAATAGTCCTATAGTATTCTCATTCTGGTAGAAGTAACTTGATCAATGTCTTTTCTACTTGCTTACAAATAAAGAACTGATTTGTGTATGACATTAAGTGTGCTATATAAGCCCTGTTTGTAAACATGAACGAATTCTTAAACACTGTACAGAAACTTTTTTTATCTCATTCGTGTTACTTTGTTCCCTATCGCTCAGAAACGAATGTGAAACATAATTTGAAAGTTTGGGAATTTGGAGATTTGGAAATATCGGAATTAAGGGATTTGGAAATTTCGAAAATTTGGAGATTTAAGATTTGGAGAAAATTTGGAGATTTGGAAGTTAAAAATCTAGTTACAAATTTTAGAATTTTAGAAATTGTTTAATTTCCACATTTTTTAAAAAGTATATTTGATAATTTGAGAATTGAAAAAATTCGATACCATAGTCATTAAGCAATTTAGAAATATGAACGTTTATTGATCTAAAAACGTAGAAAATGTGAAAATTGATGAATTTGAAAATTTTCAATTATACATTTTCCCGAGAGACAAATGTCGGAAGCTTCCCTATATTAGTTCTCAACTTAAGGAATGCAGCATCACACCCTGAAGACTCGTTTAATTGATCGTATGTAATGGTGGTAACGGATATGTTAATCTCGAAATGATGGAGAAGTAGGAGACGTTCCCACGTGCAAAAAATCAGTAACACTTCCCAAACATACCGAGTTCACGTATTCAGTATATTCCGAATGTGGCGAATTGGGCCAGTGCCATCGTCCTACATCTCGAAATCGCGATACACTGCCACCTTTCACCATTGATTTGATGCATTTAAGGTTACATTCTTTGCTAAGGTTCTACCTCTCACCTGTGTCTTTCCGCTTGTTTGCAGATAATGTTACAGTAATAAAATAATACAATTTCTCGTTAAACGTTGTGTCGCTAAAACGTACAGTCGCACACAAAAATATTTTTTGCATTTCCACCTGATTAACTTTTGCAGGTTTCTTTTAAACACATTTTTATCAAATCCTTAGTCATTGGTGTCACTTAGCTGTTGTGTAATTAAAAATCATGATTGATGCAGGGAAGATAAAAAATTGTACGTGATTGGACATTTTTAGATACAGCAAGTGATTAATTATTTATAAAATATTTTGTTTGATACTTCATAGCAAAAAGATCAATACATGTTAGTATACATTTCATACAATAAAGGAACAAGATATTAAGCAGGAATAGCATGAGTTTTGTGTGCGTGGTATTGTGAACTCTTCGATAATTTGCAGATGTCATCATCTGAGAACTTCCGTTCGTAATAATGAAAGTGCACGATCGTGATATTTGCAGTAAATCATCTGGTAGATATACGGAGGGAAAGTGCAAATTGCGTGACATTCTAAATGAATGTTGTAAAGAATTGAACGAAGCAATTTAATTTTCGATAAGTTTCACAAGAAACAAATTATGGACATTAGATTAAGAAGAGACACGCTTAAGTTTCTTGATCTTAAAGTGAAATTATTAGATTAGATATCCAGATGTTCAGGTAATTTTTTTAAATTTTGTAATCCTCTTATTTAAATCTTATTGTGGTAATAAAATATTTAAATAGTTTGTAATGTACATATATTTAACAAACAGATAATGATCTATCTTTTACATAATATCTGTCTTGATACAAGATCTAAAAACTGAAAAATGCTATAATTCACTTTTATTTCTATAATTTGCAATTTAACCACTGGAGAAGGGCTAAATATATAATCTAGAAGCTAAGTTGCTTTTAAGAATTAACCAAAACATTAACTCTTTATTGCTACATAGTTTTGCGTCGGATCAATTCATACTAATTGACCAATTAGCTTTACGCTTCAAGTAGTGTAGTACGTAATAAACGAATCGAGAATTATCGATAATGTTTCAATTTTCTGCGGTTCACTTCTTTCGAAGCAATACGCGTGATTTATTTCGAAACGTCATTTCTAACACTGTGAATTTACACTTCGCCGCGGACTCGCCAATTACAATCCTTACATCTAGTGGAGCATTACTTTCACTGATGCTCAAATACCGAATAGATATAAAAACGTTTCGCAACCCGTACATTTCACGGTAGAATTGAAGCACATTTGTCACAAACTTTTTTCAATTTCATCAGCGTATTATTTTTTTTATGAAGTTCAAATGATTTCAAGTAACACTTTTAGATACTGATTGACACTTTCTTGGAGAATGTCAAATAATATCTTCATTTTGATATATATCTAAACAAATGAAATTTTACAGAATAGTAAGAGAAATCCATTATTTGCAGCTAGTTTTATATTTTGTATTGCTATCGTGTGCAATATGTACGTCATACATGCGTGATGTATAATGCACGAGATAGCAATGCAAAATACACGATTAACGAAATTGAAATAATTTCATTCTTTTAGATATGTAGTATTGGAATGAAGGTATTGATATTTACTTGAAAATAGGTATACATCATATTTTGCATTAATACATACAGTAGACTCTCGTTATATTGCCATTCAAAGGTTGTGGGTGTTTTGCTGAGTATCACAAATTTGACCCTTAGCAGGAACGTATAAACAACGGCGATAAATCACGCGTGACGATAAATCAGGAGCAACCGCATATAATGTGTAGTGATATAGTGCGCGGCGATATAACGCGTGGTACTAAGCGTATTGTGCGGCAATACAATGCATTCTAATATTATAACACACGGCGATATAGCGCATAGTGCTACGTTACACGCGGCGATACAACGCGAGGCAATATAACGCATAGTGATATGTAACACGAAGTGATAATTATCCTGTGGCGATACAACGCATAGTGATATATAACGTACTATGGTATAACATGTGGCAATATAACACGAGGCGATATAACGCATAATAATGTTTAACGCGTGGTGATATAACACATTGTGATATAAAACACACAGTGACGGAATACATATACAGCACATGGTGATATAGCTCGTGGTGATATAACACATAGTCTTAAATAACACTCGGTGATATAACGTGGTGTAGCACGCGGCGATATAATTTACGATGTCATAACGAGTTATAATATATAACACGCGATAATATATTACGCAAGATATAAAACAGTATAACACGTGGAAGTATGACCATGTATAATGTGCGGTGATAGAACGAGTGTGCCGAGGCGAGGGAGCATCACTAACGTGAAAATTCATGTATGTAAAGGGAACATGTTTAATTGGCAATGTAACGAGAGTCTACTGTATATAAACAGCTTTATTGTACTTTGATTGGTACTTGGCAAATATCGTTTTTTATGACTTTGTGTAATTAAGAGTGTGGAGTAATTATTGTTACATGCAGGGTGTAATTATTTGTGATAATTAGGTTGTGCGGGGACGAGGTTGGGTCATCTATATGGGGCAATGCGTGTCTCGTAAAGCGGGCGCCGTCATCGCAACCGGTCATCGCGACTCGCTCACGTATCGCATCATGGATAAACCCGCCAAGGTAAATAATTTTTCAATTACATTTCACACGTTTTTAACTGTAATACTCATTATAGCTTCACTAGTTAATAGTTCATTAAAACACTGTCGAAATTTAATGCAATATTTTCTCTATTCTTGTATATTCTGTAGATCTCATATTTTTCTGTATACATACAGTAGGTATGTATACTCTTTTTACGAAGTATTCTTTATAGTATCAAAAAAAATCTCCCCTGCAACGTTTTCATCTTTTTTACTTTTAATTGAAAATGGATTCTTAACCCTTCGATGCATGCTGCTGCAAATATCCCACTTAATTAGCGAAATTATTTGAAACATTTTTTAGTTCACATTTCTTGCGAACTTGCGAGCGTTCAGAAACGCTTTTCTCAAACTTAATAGAAGTAACAAAGTATTAAAATTACAGAATCTTCCACTTACACTCTTTGTTCTTAAGACCGATAAGATGTACTTATCAGTGCGTATAAATAAATCTAATTCCTTCGTGTTGCACTTACAAGCTGCGTTATCTAACCTGTACATTCCAAGAAAGGAATATTCCATGCAATATGAAACATATTTGTGTCCAATTGCCTACAGCATTCGTCGAAACGAACGGTAAAATAAATTGCCAAATATACTGTACATAAAACTCAATATTGTCCGTTATAGTACATTGTATGCTATAGAAAGATTTCAATTGGCGGGAATTGCTGCATGAATAGAACAAGCAACAAATTCTCTGAATAGTCTATCAGAATAAGTTGTTTTCTCATTGCATGCACAGAATTGTGCGTGAATGCAGTTGAATGAATCGGTGAAAGCAAGGAAGTTTTTCAAGTAAAGAAGAATGAACGTACACAATGCTATCTGCTCCGATGAGTTGAAATCACAGAAAATAGTAGCTTCTAGGCACAGTAACAACACAATGCAAACGGTATTTCATGATTGATCGAATCATTAGATTCGTTCGGTAACACTAGACTCACATTTATTATTTTTAATTACATAAATTATTAACACGTCCTGCAACGTGTATTCACTTTTGTGGAGACAAAGAATGATTGTGTACACGCATACTAATTTATTTTCCATTCTTTGTATGTTTCTTTAATTTATTTTCTTGGAGTATGAAAGTAGTGTCACTCGTTTAAACTGGATTTACGTCTTAGTTACATAAATTATTAACACGTGTACTAATTTATTTTTAATTCTTTGTATATTTTTTTTCTTGTTTTCTGTCTTAAAGTAGGGTAGTGTCATTCGTTCAAACTAGATTTACGTGTCTCGTTTTTAGTTACATAAATTATCAACATGTTTCCGTCGAAGCGTGTAATTTTAATCGAGATAAAAACAGATTCTTAACCCGTGTATTAATTTATTTTTAATTCTCCGTATATTTTCCCCCTTATTTTCAGTTTTGAAGTAGTGTCATTTGTTTAAACTGGATTTACGTGTCTCATTTTTAGTTACATAAGCTTTGTCGAAACATGTATTGACTTTTGCGAGGCGAAGAATGATCCAGTACACGTGTACTAATTTATTTTCAATTCCCTGTTTATTTGTTCACCTTATTTTCAGTCTTGAAGCAGGGGAGTAGTATGGGGGAGAGTCGTACGGTACCAAGCAAGACAGGTTTTCACTTTTAACATTAGTTGGTATTCTACGTAATTCAAAATGAAGAATATTATAGTAAATGCAATAACTAAATTAACACATTATAAATCTTCAAGAATTACGTAAAGTATTAAGGAATTCACGAAGAACGTAAAATGATTTTATCAGTTTCTTTCACAAAATGGTAACGATTAGAAGGCGTAAAAGATAATATGTAAACGTATTAGATTACGCGTTCTTACAATTAGATTCTTTAATACGATGATCATAGTAACCAGAGTATCACCAGCTCGAATAACTTCATCGGTTGGTAGGATATTCAATTCCTTCAAAACCGCAAGTTACACGTTCATTAGAATATTAAATATACAATACCTCATTTTTGATACTTAATAACTTTTCTTAAATGTTTAAATTAAATGATTTTACTTAGCTGTTTGAATTATCATGTCTGAGTTAAAAGATATTTCCTTTACTAATTCGACAAAAATGTCGTAAGAGCACGTTTTAAAATATAGCATTTGCATTAACCTTACATAAAGTACACATTAGTATTCTTACTATAATATTGAGGTTTAATTTTGGACTCCCTACCTTGCTTGATATTTAATGATTTAGATATGAGTTACGAGTATAGGCAAATTATGGGACGTTTAAAAATCTGACTGTTTAGAAATAGTCATTTCCTACTTGTTCCTTAAGTGTTAATTGACTTCCGGTACATGTATTGGGAGCCACGATTTACTGTTTCTAATATTTTGCAGTATTCACAGAACATGTAGAATTTGAAGTATTTCAATGGAACATGTATTGAAGAATTGCAAATAACTATCCATCTGCATACCCACCTACTTTTCAATACATTCCACGTACTAGGCACAAGCGTAGTCGCTTATACTTTTACCATGAGAGAAAATAGTTCTATCGATTTATTTCTGAAAATAATACATGTACTAATGTTGTACATGATTAATTACATTCTGAAATTTCAATGAACTTATCATGTAATCTCTCAAACGTGTGAGAGCATTTATAAATTGATATATCAATGTGGTTAGCGGTGTAACATTTCTCTTATGATCTTTTATTTGTAGAAAATACACGCAGTAAGATAGCGTTGTATAATGCTAAAGAAGTTGAAAATATAGAGAAAGCAGATAAGATAGGACAAGTACATTGAATCTATTAATTATATCATTTTAATTTAATGTACAAAATTTTGAAAGGTTGGATAATACATACAAAACAATATAAAATAATTAATATGTTATGGAAAAACAGTATTGTCAAATAATGCAAATATATTAGTATAATTTTTTACTATTGAAATTTCAAATTTATACTATAATTGAATTTTGTTATTAATTATTACAACTGATGTTATTATAACTAATAACAGCATATACTGATAGAATACTTTTAATGAGTACTTATTATATAAGTGATCAACTGTTATTATACCTGACAGATACATACTTGTACTTTGTAATTCATCATAAAATTGCAAATTAAGAATCATATAAGTATTGATACGAAAACAATTTTTACAGCATGTATTAATTATACCATTTGCACATGCTCTTATTCAGACTCATTTATACATTAACATATGTTAATATGATCGTAAAAGTAATTTTACAAAAACGGAACTCTCGAAATTGAAGTAGGCATTCACGTCGAATGCTTGCAATTTTTAATGAAGTGATAAAGTAGAGCGGAAGAATCAGAACAGAAAAAGTTTACGGTAAATAATTTGAAAATTTTTTAATTTATAAACTTGTAAATTTGTAAGTTTGCAAATTTGTAGGTTTCAAAATTGAAAAGTTACTTTAAAATTCAGTAGTTTGTAAATTAAAAAATTTTAAACTGAAAATATTTATAAACTATAAAAATTTCTAAGTTACTAAATTTTTTTTCACGAAATCAATGCTGCACTTTTCTCTGAATTATTTAACTTTAACTAATTACATTTGCGGTAGTTAATGTAAACGATAATGAAATACTTACATAAAAAACATGCAAATGAACGAGTAAAGGTATAATCAGAAAACATTAAAATACTTATATCATTAAATTCATAGTGAAATGTCTGAGAAATGTTATACCTGGTTACGCCATTGGCTGAACAAAATATTCATCATAGGCTTTCTTGTTCTTCTCCTTCCTTTCACTTGAACGTCTGCAGTATTTCAATATATGTACGTGTCTCATTTTTCCATTGCTTCCTGCATTGAAATCACTTCGAAATTCTTTTTATGCGTCACGCGTTGAAGAGCTTGTTGTCATTTACATTCAGTTTTGTGAAAACACCTTTGCAAAGAAGAGATTTATGAACTTTCATTGCAATTCAATATCTCGAAAATGAGTGAAAGATTCTCGATAAATCATCGATGCTTTTTAAACAAATTAACAAGATGTTCTTACACAATATTTTTATCTATTACTTCATATTAATTACATTAAATTAATTCATAATTTATATTAAAAATTATTTTATATTAATTACATTAATTTCGAATTAACCCACTTATTAAATAACTGTATTTTATTCACATTCATATTGATAATATCTCCTTTGCCAGTCATTTGCTTTTCTTTTTACCGGTTTAATGACATACTAAGTTCTCAACAGGTGTTCTAAAGAATGTGAAACGCAAATTGCAAATAATGTAGACATGGAATTTTGTATTAGCTATTAATCAATGAATGCCGGTCAAGTTTCTGATTGAATCATTTTTCAAATGTAGCATTAAATATTTGCTAAATCACTAACGAAAATTAGATTTTAGATGTCTTTACTGACCACCACTTTTTCTAATTATGTAAATGAAGATCTAATTATGCAAATGAAGCTTTCGTGTTACCTTAGTAGTTCTTGGTAGTTTCAGAAAATTACCTTGCAGACTCACATCTTCACGATTTTATGCACATCTTATTAAAACTTGTAACTACACTTGTTAACGAACAACTTGCTAGAACAACCTTTGAAATGGTAAATAAAGTACTTTTAACGTTTTGAACAAACGAATGCTCACTAACGAGGACTAACGAGGATCGTTAATGAATACATTTACTTTATCTTACATCGAGTTTATAGTTCCACAAATTTATTTGGAGACAACTAATTCTGGACTTTGTTTTTGAACTCGTCGATCAGATTATGTAAATTTATTCCATTATTCAGAATATGTAATAACGTGATGTAAGGCTAACAGTTGCACGGATAGCGCTTAGAATCTGATACTGCGTTTAGGTTACTCTACCGCAATACCACATTCGCATCTTATATGTAACTCGGTATAGCGGAAAAGCCAGCTGATTCCGTGAGATACGAGTTGAAGGTCATCCTCGCTAAGTTCAATGTCCTCGGTATCATTTCGATACTATTCATAACCATGACTTTTTCGATTCGATCGCACTTCAGCCCTAGGGATATTATTTTAACGCTTAGCGGACGGGTTCTTTCTCTATCTTCCTGGGATTACAGGCATTTTTAAACAGAACACATAAACATGTACGTATGATTTTAATACGGAGCAGTTTTATTAAATCAACGCTATTTTCGATCAAATTTTAATGATCAATCAACTTCAAATTTTATGAAGTTATTTACTTATGTGTCTAGTATTAACACGTTGACTGCCATATTAAGCTATTGGAAATTTTGTTAAATACTTTTAACAAATGTTACCAAATATTTTCACAATATTTACTATATTTATTATTCGTAGTTTCAAGTAGTTGATACAAGTATTTTCAGTTAGGTAACTAAACAAATTCTTGAATAATATAGGTGATGGATTCATATGCTTTAAGCGTCATCCATGTATAGCTGACGTGGCAGCTAAAGTGTTAAGAGCGATATTTTGTAAAACATTCACCCTGAAGTGGAACCCGACAGTATATCTCGTGACCTCTGCCTGCCATTTTCACGGTTACGAAGTTGCTAAAAAATACCAGGTAAAAAGCAAAACTAGTTTGACAGATAGTACTAGAACGGTAACAAGAAAAAATGCGTAAAAATGAAAAAGTAACGCAGCTTAATAAAAATTCGAGCAAAACGTAAATCTACGTGGGCCGTCGTAGGAAGTCGGAATGGAAGAACGTAAATTACGTGGCTCGTCCTTTAAGTTAAGATGTATCTAAATATTCGTCGATTACGAATATAGGCAAATTACTGGACGTTTAAAAATCTGACTGCTTAGAAATAGTCATTTCTTACGCGTATACAATAATATTCACGCAAGGTGTGGATTTCTGTATTTAACGAAGTCTGTAGTTTCCTGATTGAATCGGTTTTGAAGTGGTATGTGACCATGTACACGAAAATTATGGTCGATTCTGATTAATGTGATTAAGCTGAAAAACGTAGATTTATGCGATCCATGAAGTGTTAATTAACTACGTCCTGAGATGACGTGGTTTAACGACTTATTTATTTCTGTCGTTATGGCGTTAATATTTATTACCAGCACAGGAAAACGTGTGCCTCAGGTGTTTATACTAACAATTTATTCCTGGAAGTTTTTCTTTTCCAATATAAATTGCCCTTTTTGTTCACTTGGTACGTCCGTTCTAATTGGATGATAATGAACTCGGATGAGTTTAATGGGGAGAAATATAACTCGTAAAATGTTCAGTCGATCTATAAAACGACTATTACTACTTATAGGAAGAATAATAACAGGCTTTTTTATCAGAATGATTATCCGTTAAAATGATATAGAAATGAAGTTTGTGATAATAAATACTGTATACAAATAAATTCTTCCCATTTGGCTATAGTAAAAATATTAATATTAAAACTACCAAACTAAAAATGACCGGTTCACAAATTTTTTATTATAAATTAAGAATTTAGGTATTATAATTTAAGGAGATTTTCTTAAAAATCATTCTTGTTGACTTTCAACAAATCAGCATTAATTTTCATCGAAATAAGGAAAAATCGTGTACGTTAATTTACATTTGTTTATTTTTAAATTATTACTAATTTCAAGCTAAACGTAAATTATACACTAGTAGGTCTATTATTAATATTTAACTTTTTGAAAGGCTATTAACTTCCAGATCTAGGCTACTGATACATACATGTACACTTAATTTACTTTAATTTAGAAACCAAGACCATGGACATCTTTTTATTATCAAAGCTTTCAAAATCCGTGTTATTTAATTGATATCGATTTGAATTGTGCATTGTTACATAAACGAATAAAAATGTGGTTATATAAAAGTCGTTTCTTTATACGATTTCAAAAAATCGTCCAAGGTACAACATTACAAAAAACTATTAAAAAGTCAATAAATTACCATCGATATCCTTAACTTATACGAGCTCTGCATTCTTAATATACAGAGCATAATAATGTCCGCTGCTTGTAAATAAGTACGTGTTCACATTAGTATTCCATAAACGAGCGTGTTGTACATGCTCTCTTTTTACGATAGTACATACACGAATCTAGTCGAACAATATGTGATGAGAATGTACATGATAGCAGGTTAAAAAATGAATGACGAAAGACCTTCCTTTCCACGGCAACTCTACCGTTATTTTACGCTTACCGATCATACGTTATATCCATTCACGTTTCACAAACTTTTCAATAAATTAATACCTATTGTTTTTCATGGCCTTGTTTCTGACAGGATCTATTAAACAAGGCTGTGTACCGTTAGTTGTAAATGTGGGAGTATATTACACAAAATTACGCTCGGTTATATAAATCGCGTAAGACAATTTTGATATAAACGAAACCATTTAATGCAGATTGCGGCGTGCGAATTAAGAAATTGTTTACTGGAGAGTACCGTGGGTTATGGAGAAAATGATATAGGGAAAAGAATTCTTATTGTCATCACGTTATGTTGGACTGTGAATTTGCTGAGTGAGTGTTGTAAACTATGAATTTGGAGATCTGCGAATTTAGAGATATGAAAATTTTGAGGATTTAGGAATTTGGGATATATAGAAGTCTAGAAGATTCGAAAGTTGAGAGTTTAGGGACTTTGGAGATTTGGAACTATGAGGATTTCGAAATTTAGGAATTTGAGAATTTGAAGATTTGGGAATTTCAGAATTTGAGGATTCAAAAATTTGGGAAAAGAAGCTTCGAAATTTGGCAATTTAGGGATTTTAGAGATTTGGAACTTTGAGGACCTCCAGATCTGAGAATTTGAAGATTTGGAATTTTGGGATTTGGAAATTCGACAATTTTGAAAAACTAGAATTCAGAATTTGTGAATCTTAGTATCTGAAAAATTTCAAAGTTCGAGGATTAAAAAGTTCAAGAATTTAAACAACGTAAATGACGACAATAATGAAGAACTAATTATGTTTATTAAAATAATTGTAACATACACTGTCGTGTATATCTAATAAATAATCCCTAAAGGAAGTCTACAGGTTTTATTAAAAAGAGAAAAGCAACATGACTATAACTTGTTATTACGTTGAAGGTTTATTTTGCAATAAATAAGGTAAAGTATAAACTTTTCCATTGCGAAATTGTATAATAATATTAACGCGTAGTTGACCGGACATGTACAATTACGGTGCTCGACTGCCTGTGGAGATAGCGGACACGTAAGATTACGGATTTTGCATACTTTAGCAGAAGGCCATGTTCTTTCTGTAACCATGAACACCGTTGTAAAAGTAAAATTCTTATCTTTGTTATTGTTGTCAACGATGAATTATAGAGCTTCTGGCCTGGTTTCAGTTTACTCTGTGTTCAAAATTATAAAAAACAATAGACACGGCTTTTTAGCCATTCGATGACGATCAATGTCGACAGGTTTCTATCGTCAGATCGCCAGCAAAATTTATATAGCGAATTTAGGGTGTCTCGTGAGACTATCCTTGAAATTTCAAGTGAAAAGACCCATAATTGCGGTTTGCAGCGTAGTACAGACAAACAAATGTACCGATGCCAACCCATGAGTTGGCGCGTGAAGAGGCTGACGTGTTTAGAAGAGTTACGGCACAATTGGTCAGAATCCCTACATTCCTGAATTTCTACACTTCCGAACCTCTACATCCCCAAATTCTTACATACCCAAATCGGTACATCCCAAAATTCCTACATCCCCAAATCGGTATATCCCCAAATCTCTACATCCCCAAATCCCACCATTCCCAAATTCTTACATACCCAAATTGCTATATCCCCAAATTCCTACATATCCAAATCGGTATATCCCCAAATCGGCATATTCCTAAATCACTATGTCCCCAAATTTCTACATCCCCAAATCCCACCATTCCTAAATTCCTACATCCCCAAATCCCACTATTCCCAAATTCTTACATACCCAAATCGCTATATCCCCAAATTCCTACATCCCCAAATTCCTCAATTTCCAAATTCTTATATCCCCAAATCTCTACATCCCCAAATCCCACCAGTCCCAAATTCTTACATACCCAAATTGCTATATCCCCAAATTCCTACATATCCAAATCGGTATATCCCCAAATCGGCATATTCCTAAATCACTATGTCCCCAAATTTCTACATCCCCAAATCCCACCATTCCCAAATTCCTACATCCCCAAATTCCTACATCCCCAAATTCCACTATTCCCAAATTCTTACATACCCAAATCGCTATATCCCCAAATTCCTACATCCCCAAATCCCTCAATTTCCAAATTCTTATATCCCCAAATCTCTATATTCCCAAATCCCACCAGTCCCAAATTCTTACATACCCAAATCGGTATATCCCCAAATCTCTACATCCCCAAATCCCTCCATTCCCAAATTCTTACATACCCAAATCGCTATATCCCCAAATTCCTCCTTCGTCCCAGGAGTTTCACTACGTTCAACAATAATTATTGCCATTTTTGCAATATTATCATATGATTTATAAATAGCACATAACCATTATTCATAAAGAGTATCATATTACCTATGTCTATAATTTAATTGCGTATTGCGTTTACTGTGAACAAAAAATTCCTAAAGGTAGCAAATTTTTTGACCGTCAAGGTAGAACAACCCCTTAAGGCGATTTCATTTGATTGATACGTTGACCATAATGTCGGACGAGGCAATGCTATGTTTCCAACGCGATTATTCGTTCGCATGACGAGGTCATCATACGTGAAAGTAATTAATTGTTAAATTCATTGCCGTCGCTAATTCTCCCGTGCATCGTTCTTGCTCTTTCCTTTCATTATATCCGCTTTCTATTGTTCCCCGTTATGCCGGTTGATTTCATGGCGAGTGCCTGCTAACCGGAAACAATGTGGAAAAACGCGAAACCGGGAGGATCAACACCTACGCTCGAGATGCGGAGAAAGAGAAGTTTCTCCGCTTCTTTTTTTGTCTGGTTTCTTTGCGATTCATATTTTGAACAATGGTATTTCCCTGCATTCACTTCTTCCTTATAAAGAGACTTCCTTGTATGTATGTGCCTTTTACGCTATGCGATGTTTGTACGTATTTGTATTGTATGGAAGCAATTGCGAGTGCAGGAATTAAAATTCTTCAGTTGTGTTTATCCTCTGAACCACAGTTATAGTTTCGGAACAAAACGTTAGGATTGCTCTGAATTTTTTAACGGTACTTTTTATTGTGCTATCGTTATTTTGTCATTTTACTAGTTTCGTATGTTCTATTTTCTATTACTTTTGTATTTTATCATTTTTACTAGTCTTGATATTTTCACTGTTTTTATCATTTTACCATTTTACCATTTTACTATTTTTCTATTTTATCATTTACTACTTTACTATTTTACTATTTTATCAATTTACAGCTTTACTATTTCACAATTTTACCATTTTACTATTTTAGCATTCACTATTCAATATTTACCTATTCATTATTCACTATTTCGCTATTTTACTATTCATTGATTCACAATTTTAGGATTCATTATTCACAATTTCCTATTTTACCATTCACTATTTCACCATTTCGCTAGTTCACCATTCACTTCCATTAAAACTTCCACTTCCTATTTAAACACACAGGACTTTATATTTCTAATATCTCATAGGTAATTCTATAAATTATTGCATGTGTGTAATAGTTCATAAAATATGTAACTAACTGAGATATTTTAAATCTAAAAGTAAGATATTTTATTCAAGAGGTTCGAAATATTTAAGAAATGATTAATGTATATTTAACATGTACGTATTTTAATGCATTTATACACGAAATCCTTTAAGGAATTGATTTATGTAAAAAATATGCAGTTCCGTTTAAAAAGAAAGTTCTCAAAATCTACGATACAGAAAGTCGATCTCGTGCACATATGATGTGCACATGTGTGGACCGTAGGAGTACCATTTACTTTTACAGTACGAGTGCTCAAAACGTTCTTAATGATTTCCGTAAAATAGAAAGAAAAAAATCTCACTCTCACTGGATTGAAGCTTTAATTAAATCAGAAGACTCTCGAAACGTCAGACGGATTAATTTCTGGGTTAAGCTACTTGTAAATGAGCAAAAACGATGTGTTAGTTACTGGAGCAGAATACCTGTCATTCATGAATTTCAAAGGAAAGCAAAAATGCACGAGAAGAGTAAATAATTACCTTGTAACTCCTTTGACAGAGGATATTTGAGTCCACTAAACTTTTACGAATAAACATTTTTTCTATTAGATTTCTATTCTTTCTAGTAATGTATATAGTAATCCATAATGGTACGGTAAGTAGTCATTTTTGCTTGACGATATGATCTACATACTTAGACGTACAGTACCATTAGAATTATTTATAAATTGTTTCTTACACGAACGAAAATTTCAAAACAGATAACATCAAGAGAAATACAAGACTAATTTTATGATATTTTATTTTTTCATTGAAATGCAGTCAGCTTGAATTTTTTAATTGTGATGCATAAAATGCACTTATGTATATGGATGTATATGGATCAATCAATATTCATGAGTATCAAATTAGCAATCCACCAACCTATAATTACTTAACACGAAACTTTTAACTCTGAGTTGTTTAAAGCGATAATCTATGGCCTTGAAATAAAATACCTAATTTAGAGAAAAATGGAACACTGGTATCTCTGTGACATATTTTTAACAAAGGAGTTATCAGACGGGAACGAAGCCAGTTGACTTATATTTAAAAATGCTGACGGTGTAAAGTAGTTGTAAAGACGTTAGAAAATAGAGGCAGAAAGTAGCCTGTATTAAAGCGTGATGACTCATCGGTTTTATACATATTAACGACAAGAAGAATCGGATCGACGTCACGTTAATCGGAAACGTTATCTGTACACTTTCTTTGCGTGTATACTCGAGTGCATTGTAGGCTTCCTCTGGTTAAAAATACTTAATTTGATTTAGGGAGAGTTTAGGGACAGACAGAAATTCCAAAATGTCTATCTCGATCCATGAGTAAACCGATTTTAGATTAATCACATTCAGAATTAAGATATTTAAAGTTTTTAAGTGGTCCTGCCACACCAAAGTAGTTAACACACCAAGGTAGTTGACAATTTAGTATTTTTATTTCTAACCTCACCAAATATTTTTGCAATATTATTGATAGTTCCAGATAGTTACTATTTTTAATTAGAGAAATGAACAAATTCTTAATAATGTAGGTGGTTCCTACGACTTAACGTTACCCATTCATGATACAGCGGTATGAAGTTCTAGTGTAGACTTCTTCACCCTCACTTTTTGAAAAAAGAACATTCTGTGTATTCGACATGTAACAAAAGATATGAATGTCGATGATGATGTAATTTTATCTATAAATTTCGATTTCTCCTAGACTGTAAATATTTTTATTACACCATGTATTAGGGGTGTTTTTTCCTGAAAGAGAAGTCTTCTTGTTGCGCACACTGTCGGTGCGTGAAGTGTAATACTAATGAGAAAAGGGTGCAGAGACTAAGAGTATTCAAGTAGAATAGTAGTGCTAGCTTTCCAGAGACTATTCAGAAGAAGGCTCAGACTTGTAGCCTGTATGACTCAAGAACAAGGGAGAGCTTATCGTACTGTCTGAAAGGGATATTGTGCGAAGTTCTTGGTACATGCTCTTTACATTTCCTTCCAGTCGTGGAGTTGCTGATAAGACTGCAGTCTGATTCGCAGCTTCATATACATTGTATATCGCTATATAATAGCTCGATGTTATAGCGCTTGATATGAACGTATGTTATATTCATTTTGTGTTGTCGATGTACAAATAGGTTTTTATTGGCAATTTTTTATCATCAAGATACGTGTTGTCGAAGTAATATTTATGGACAGGGTGTGCCTTCTGAGACAGCATCTAATTTTAACTGCTATTAAAAACAGAGAAGTAGCCATATTGTTTCAGGATATATATTTAATGATAATTCAGATAATTTAGATGTTTCATTTACGTAGAATAGCTTGTGTAGTAGACACTAGTTATAAGTCGGATTGTAGGAGTTGACAATTATTTAAATTGGCAATATAGTTAGAGCGTCTTCCGGACAACCGTAGGCTACAGAAGTTATGTTATCAAAAGTGTGGCTCAGGAATTTTAGTTTTCATGAAGCTTTCAAATCAAAGCTTGCAAACTTTAATTTTCGTATTTAATCTTAAATTTAGGTTTCCAAATTTGAGTCTGCAAAACTGAATTTTCATATCTGGGCTTTCATATTTAAATGTAATGAATTTGTTTATATTTAAATCCTCTAACCAGTCTTTCAAATTTAAACTTTCAAATCTGAATTTCGTCAGAAAAATTTTTGAATTCAAATGTTTAAATCTAGAGTTGTGTCTATGCTTTGGAATGAAAGCTTCGTGTCAGCGTTACAAATTTTACTGGCAACAACTTAGGGTTTCATGTTGAACTCTCCCGCAGCGAAAGGATTAAGTTCCATCTCGAGCGGTAACTAGAAAAATATCCCCCTAGCGGTCCACTTTTTATGTAACTGGGTGTAAATAGAACAGTAGAAACCAGGGCTGGATTAAGCATTAAGCAAAATATACACATGCTTGAGGGATCAGTGGAAGGGGGATACCACAGAAATTCCAAGGGGATTTTAGAATCCTCGATATCTAAACTTTTGATAATCTCAAAGTCCTAAAGTTACAACGTTCCAAAATTACAGAATCGCGTAGTTTCAAAGATTCAAAATGTCCTGCAGTTCCAAGTATTTGAAAATGTCAAAGTCCCAAAGATCAAAGTGCAATCATTTTCCACTGTCATTCAAAATGGCGCATTGGTGGGTAACTCAATCCTGTTCCAATTGCAATCTTGCTAACATTCTGCAGTGTATTAATGCAAAATAATGCAAAGTTAATATAAAAAATATTTGTAATCGTGGTAACAACGAAATGCAATAACTGGAGATAGGAATATAGGAACATTACGATGTATTGCACATATTTTTGAATGAAAAAGGATTATGGTTAACGACATACATAGAGGACATTTCAGAAATGAGATTAGTGAAGATAAATTACAATTTTCATGTAATTATAACAAAATAAAAAAAGAATGAAAAACAAGCAATTTCATTTTATATGGTACTTGGTGATTAATAGAATTTTTCATAAATTAACTCATTACAAACCGAAATATCCTTTATTTTTTTAGTTATTGTAAAATAAAAGTATTTGGACATCACTGTATTCGGAAATATAGAAATTTATGACTGAAGACTTGGAACTGTCAAAATTTGAAAACAAAAAATTTTCGAGATATAATGATTTGAAAATATAGATAATACATGGTGGTATATAGATAATATAAATTGAACAATGCAAAGGTTTGGGAATACAGAAATTCGGAATATAGCAATTGCAAAAAAAATGATCTTGATAAAAAAAAAAAAAAAAATTATTCATAAATCAACGTATTATAAAAGGAATATCGTTTACATCGTTATTTATCGCAAGATAAATATAAATTTGTTCACACCGGTGTTTCGATATGAATACGAATTAAACACGTATGAAACGTCGGTATCAGAAGGTTGCAAGTGTTCGGGGCCTGTATTCGTTTGAATTCGTTCCTGGCAGAAACCGATGAACAGATATACATAGAAACACATCGAAAGGGAAGCGCGGGCGCACTCGAGACATCATTCGTTCGCAGTGTACGCGAGTGTCACGGCGCGGCGGTGTCGGCGGTGTGTGTGGAGGCGTCGCGACGCCGGCGCACTCCACACGATCGATTATTCCACGTTTCGGTGGCCATGTACTCGGCCGCTGGTGGTAAGAAGAGGCTAGTTGAACAGAGACGAAGAGCTCAGGTGGAGGAAACGTGTACGATCGACGAGAACAGAATGAGAGGGTGAAGAAGTGGTAGTTGGTGGAAAAGGGAGAGCCGAAGATATCGGTGCGCGTGTGTCTTTTTAGCGACAACGCGTACGATACGGAACGTGTGCAGGATCTTCGAAAAAAAGCTTGACAGATCACGGGGAAGGTTTGTTCGAGCGGAAAAAACTGCCGGGTACATTCGGCCCGGTGTCTCCCTTGGTTAAAAATATTCCCGCACCACGGTGCAGGATGACGTCGTTGCGGATTTAGAAGAGACAAACGTAACCTTCTTCCCGCAAGCTGGACGAGCCGGGATCGATCCTAATACAGTCTTCTTTAACAGCCGGCTCGCACTGGCCACGAAGACATGGATTATCGGTCTGCTGGCACCAGGTGCGAGGATGATATCCTGGAGAACGAGAAAGGAACCGATGCTGCGGTAAGGGATGCATCCTTTTCTGTGTTCCACTCCGATCAGGGCCGGCGCGAATTGCGTGTGGAATGTGCCGAGTATTCCACACCTGAGACCTTGACGTCTGTGGAATTCTATTTTTAGGGATTTCCCACATATTTTACTACTTTCTTATCGGAACTCTCCCAAATTACTAAAACTATAGTTTTTAAATTTCCTCTACGATTTCAATTGTTTTATTCGACAACTCAATTACCACACCTTCGAGTAATCTTCGAAATTATCATCGAACTAATATTTCGAAAGCATGTACTAGATCTAGTTTTCAAGGTCCCAAGTTAATTTCTCAAACTTTCTTTTGAATTCTCCACATTCTGAAATTATCAGATTCTCAACTTACCTAGTCTTAAATTCCCTAGTTAAATTCCTCGAATTCTCAAAGTCCCTAGTTGTCAATTCCACAAATTCTTAATTTTGCAAGTACTTATATTATCAAATTCCCAAATTCTGGTTTCCCCAAATTTTCAAATTGCCAAATTGTCAAATTCCCAAATTCTTAATTTTCCAAATTCTCACATTCCTTACTTCAAAAGTCCCTAAACTCTCAAATCCCCAATTCTTATTTCCCCAAATTTTTGTATTATTAAAGTTCTGAATTGTCAGTTCCCCAAATTGTCAAATCCCCAATTCTCATTTTCCTAACTTTCTATATCATTAAGTTTCTAAACTACCGAGTTCTCCCAATTCTCAAATTTTCATATTGTCAAGTGTACTACTAAATCTCGAAATTCAAAATTCCCGCTCCATAAAGTTAGCTCCTGCCAGTCCCAGATTGTTATCAAGTTGCACTCCCTTGTGCAGAAAACGTTTGCAACCTCTTCTTCGAGCTTTTTAAACGCTATGATAAAGTATTCCTAGGAACGACATCACCTAAACGTAATTGGCAAACGATTTCCGGCCGATGTGCGACTCCATGTTGCGGCAACAGTTCAACCAATAAATGATACAACGAATATTACGGTGCCGGCTGTTGTGTCGACGAATTCATGCACGGTGTGATAAACGATGTTTGCTGTCAATGCGCAATTTAGCGTGAAAGGATATCGATATTATATTAGTAATCATGGTGGTTTGTTGAAATCGTGATAAAAATTCGATAATGGAAGTGACTCATATCAATGATCCACGTGTTGAAGATATATGTTGAGTACCTACATTGAATGACGATAATGTTGCTCATAGGTAGGGTTAAATAGAAATAAACAATAATCAATACATCGCTAAAAACACTTAATTGGAAATTTCAACGTTACGTATTTTCTTATTACATTTTTGTATCCACATTTTTCAAATGTTTCAAAATTTCAAATTCCAAATCTCCAAATTGTCAAACGTCATATTCTCAAATCCCCAAATTTTCAAATTCTTCAACCTCCTAATTTTTATAGCATTTAACTATATACCAACACTTGTGTTTTTATTGCGTGATTGAAGTTTCGTGAAATCTGATCAAACTTATAAGCAAAACTTGTATGTGTCACTGATAGGGAATATAAGCGAGTTATTGCGTATCAGATGAAGTATTTTGATATATCAAAATGGTGCTTCCAAAGAGTGCATTGAATTGCAGCTTCGAAACTGGCAATTGGACAAGTGCACGAAAAGCATAGGGAAGTTTAGTGATTTGGGGACGCAGTTACTCTATTTCTGGAGTTTGAATCGGGTTACTTCGTTTTTCTTCTAGCTTCGCTGTAGCGTTTATCTGTTACACCCGATCTACGTCAAGCCAAGATATTGCGATCTATCGATATATTGTTTGGTCTCAAAACAAGTACTCAAGCGATATCATTATTACTTATTTACGTATATCAGATTATGAATTATATTTCTGAAAAATTCCATATCAAACCGTATGTGTATCAGCTGAGTTAAAATGTCTTTGTATCAGCTGTTTTGCAAATTCGACAATTTGTAAATTTGAGAATTTTAAACCATGAAAATTTGGATATCTAAAAATAACCTGTAAATAAAAATGAATTTGTAAATGAAATAAAAAATTTCAAATAGTTACCAGATTAATTTGCATATCTAATAAATTAAACTACTTATGGAACTCGAGACGATAATTGATTAAATACTGAATATAGCGAGTTCATTAAGTTAATGCGTAATGTGTAAAAAAGGAAATTATCGATAACCGACTATCGATGCTGTTTCATCATTCGAGCTTTAAAAAATGTTTGTAAATATGATGCAATGCTACTTTCCACTACTATGCAGTTTCTACGATCGCTTATAAGACGTAGAGATGCTGATAACAATATCTCTGACCTTCAGTTATAACGATCACATCTTCGAACAGAAGAGAACTTTCCTCGAAACTTTATTATTAATAATAAATAATAATTCATTTCCTTATCTCTGAAGTCGAAAAGTCTTCAAATTCCAAAAATTCCTGACCTTCGCACTCGAAAATAATTTACTCCAATCTCGATGACGAGCACTCTGCTTTATAACCAAATAACATAAAAAAATTTGTAATCTCACGATTAGCGCTATGTCCGTTGCTGCTAGTTTACCGCAGTAATAACGCTGACGAGGAAAACTATTGCGTAACAGGAATACATGTTCGCTGTATCGATCGCTAGATGTTACCGAATAAAATGAAAACGGTGTAAAATGAAGGCGGTTGCCAAAACATTCCCGAAATTCTTGACATTCTTACTCCCGAGTGGTTTTCTTTGATGTTCCAGGGTGAACACAAGGGCGCATCGAAGCGTGGCGGTTCCCATACCCGCGGCACGGCAATGTCGTTTGGTTTTCGACGAAGACCAACCTCCGGGATACCGGTACCGAAGACGAGTATGCCTATCGAGCTGAGTTTACTACATCCACGATCGAAATCAGCGGGTCCCGAGCAAAACCGTAGGCGTGACGATGATACCAACATCATCCACAACTCGTCGTCAGGTCGATCAACGCCTAGACTCGCACCTCCCAAGAAGGAAGCTAGTGGAATCGCCGTTAGGACGAACCGATTTGGTTACCGTCAGCCGCAAACCAAATTCACCAATAAAGTCGGCGACATCCGCAGCAGCCACAGCGTGAGTCACTACAATCACGAGAAGATGCAGCAGCAACAACAACAGCAGCCGGAAGGTTTCGTCAAACAACCGCACAGGGTGGTCCAAGTGTCCAACGTGCCTCCACCATCCAAGACCAAACCGTCTACCGTACACAACCCGACTTCGTATAACCCTAATCCCGCTCATACGGACGTGAATCGCAGAACATCCAACATTCCAGAGCCAATCGGCAGGTACACTCTTCACACCAGTCATCTGCCTCTGCCTCAGTACGCCGTAAGGATGACCGACGCGAATTCGAAGGTCGCGAAGACCGCGGCTAACCAGAGCAGGAAGGTGTCCGCAACGTCTAAAAGTTCGACGAGTTCCAAGGAGGGTTCCGGTACGGAAGATTCGGGCGTTGGAAGTCAGCAAGGTTGCCCCGGCGAGAGCGATTTGAGGGGTGTAGATTACACGGACGGCTCGTTGACGAGAAGGCGCGGCATAGGTAGACCCAGGAATTTGAGGATGGTTGTGAATGGGAAAAGTTTTGACGTGAGGGACGTTAGGGACGACGACAGCACCGTCACCGAAATATCGGTTATCCCGCTACCGAAAACGTTCACCGCAGCCAGCACTGGGCTGGTGCGGGAAAGGACGACACAGTATCAGAGAATCGTTAACAAGGACAACAGGTACACCGAGTCGACGACGTCCATGTCCACCACGTCCTCGGAAGGGTACGACGAGGGTCTAGGCGAGGAGAAGGTTTACAAAGACAGATCACATTCCGAGAAGATTCCTTCTATCAAGTCGGACTTCAGCCCCCCAAGTTCGGACGATCCTGAATACGGTCATGGAGAAGCCATGGCTGACGAGTACTCGTTGAGCTCCAGCGACGAATGTCAACGATCGACCTCGACACAGCACGCGCAAACTAACTCGAACACGGCCAAAAATGGAACTGTTCCGAAGCAAGCTTTACGTTCTGTTCTTCTAACCATCGAAGATCCTGCGTTCGCTGCTGCTGCGGCTACTTCGACCACCTTGATCGACGACGAAACCTCGCCAGTCGATAGTCTCTTCGACAGCCTTACAGCCAGCATCACCCAGTCCGATGTCAAAGCTACGAAGAAAGAGTTCGCCATGGAGCAATCTGGGAATACGATCGACGACGAGAGCCCTGGAACACCGACGAACGTTTCGAATTCGTTAAGTTTGTCGGAGGGAAGAGAATATTTCGATGACGAGATCGCTGATCAACCTGGACTCGTCTTTGACGATAATTCTAGAGCCGGAGCTGAAACACACTCCATTATGGCTAGCCAAGCTGTCACGGAAAATAGTCACACACTAGTCGAGTCCAGTCCTAAAACAGGTAAATATAATCGAATTTATGGTATCATAAAAATGATACACTTGACTTCGAGGAAATTAGACTAATGAGATATTAATTTTGTAGGTACAGGACATGGAAAAAACGCAACAAACAGCCCTCATCATGGCAAACGAATAAGCCGAGCTGGAAGCGTTGACACATTATCTCCATGTGAATCTATTGCTTCTGATGATTTGATATTGGATTATGAACAAAGTGATGCGAGTTCCTACGAGGAACAACAACATCAGTTAGTATTGTATTTTTCTTTAATTACTTAACTTTTTGTTCAGTACACCATTTATCCATATTTCGGATAAATAATAAATTTTGTTACATATCATTTTGAAGGAAATGAGAAGTCATTTCATTTGTGATTATATCACACTAGGAAAGAGTATTATATTGATATGTTGATTGCCAGCTGGCAGCTGTTGGAAGCTTCATTAAGTACAACATACTTTACTAAATTATGCCACTGCAAAATATGGATGACACGGTTAAGGCATTGAATGAAACTTAAAAAAAGCTATATCTTTAATACATCTATAAAAAATAATATGTGACAAAATTTGTAAAACGTCTAGATAATGAATTATGTTATATTTCATTTTCATGTTAGCAGAACTGATCAATAGTTTGACTGTATTTGTTTTTGTATTGTAGGGTAGAGTCAAATACCTCGTTGCAAGATATGGATGATGCTACTATCCTCTCTGAATTGGAAGCTCAAGGTGAAGAAGTGATGAGACAATGGACCTCTTTATTGGGCACGTGTCAAATGCTACAGCAGACTAATAATTCAAATACAGTTAATAACAATGTAAATGGTGGATCAACCAATAACAATAATCAGCCAGCCAACGAAATAGGGTGTGTATTTAACGCTTTTCCATTACTTTTGACATTTATAACCGCTTTATAATGCCCATGATTTAAAGTAATGCATGGTATTATGCTAGACAAGATCATATTGAAAGTAAAATATACTAAAATTGTTTTTAGATGATACATGAGCATTATCTTTTCTTTCTTTTTTGTTTTTAATATTATTGGAACGAGAGATCATTATCCCTATTGGTATTAATGTACTTGACAAAATGCAAAACTTTTGTAGCTTGAAGAATACTTTCGTTGTTTGTGTTTCATATATATTTATTGTGTATATGTTGCTTTGCTTTGTGTTATTATACATGTCGATTCATACTTATTGTACGTTATAAATACTGATGTTTGAAGTGCCATGTTTAATTATACAATTTCCGCAAGAAAAGTTTGAAACAATGAAATTCTTAATTTAAACGTATAGTACAAATTGTTAATCTTCATGATTAACACCTATAAATTGAAATTTCTACTGAAATGAATTTCTATTGAAATTGTTAACTTTTTATATCATTAAATATTTATAAAATTAGATTTATACAATGAATATATAATACAAGAGAATTGTGTACATAAATGTAAATATTTTAGGGGTGATATATTTCACTTCTTATATGGGAGAGAATTGAAACACTAACAAATTCGGTTCTTATGCTAATATAACAACTAAACTATGTTATTATTAGTATTATTATATTAGAATTTTGTTTGAATTTTTAGGATATTTAAGGTAAGTTGTGTAATAGTATACATAAATGTTTCAGTTTATGAATATTGATTGTTTTTTTAGGTACATCACAAAAGATTATTTGACAGTTTTTGTAAAACTTTAATTTCAAAATATAGTAGAACTTCTTTTCCCAATTCTTGTTAACATTTCTGTAGGAAATATTTGAAATATGTAAATATTAATAACTAAACACCTGGCAATACTATATTTTATTTCATACTTATTTCAGTAATTTTCTCATAATTGAAGATAATTGCATGAATTACTTTTAAGTAAAATATAAATTAATTTCAACTCATTTAATTCGATTCGCATAATTTAATGAGCTTCAAACGTACCGAAAAAGCACCCCGAATATTACGAATGAATTTTTTGGTTTTCCAAAGACCTGCTCTGCATTCGATTTATACTTTTATTATAATTCTGAAAGCAAAGAAATGATGTTCTCTTGACAGACAAATATTTAAGACCTGTCTATCTAGTTTTGTATATATTGATATAATATACTTTATAATAATGTAAACAACAGTAATTGAATATCATTCCTATTACTTGACATTTTTCTCTTCTCATGCATGATATAAGCATGATTCTATAATTTACAAATGCAATACAGTTACGTAGTATATTTTTGTAGTACCTTTTTTTATCTGTGTATGATAATACATTTTTCAAAATATGCAAAATTAATATCGGTGTTATTAAATATTACAGAGATATACAGAGTGATCTACATAGCTGAAACAGGCTATATCTGTAAAACAGTTCAAGATGGAAAAAAATGTCATAGGACAAAATTAAGTAACATTGTCATGTCGATATATCCAGTTGAATAAAGCAATTTCATAACAAAACGTGTTTATGCTATAATCATCTTAAGTACTCAATGGTAACTTAACAATTATATGTACTATAGAAGAATTGATAGAACAAATTGTATGCAATTTTAATAATTTTGTCTATTAGATTTTTGTTATAAAAATTAAGGTCTAATAATCCATTTATTAATACTTCACTTATTGATACGCTATTAATAGATTTTCCAAT
Organism: Megachile lagopoda; assembly: GCA_036983795.1. Taxonomy (NCBI): domain Eukaryota; kingdom Metazoa; phylum Arthropoda; class Insecta; order Hymenoptera; family Megachilidae; genus Megachile; species Megachile lagopoda. The sequence continues at coordinate 12,726,903 of CM072800.1, forward strand.
ACCATCGATTATCGAGTAAATACTAGTTCAATAAACCATTAATTCTTAGAAATTCATTTACAATTCAATTGAGATACAATTAAAAATAAAGAATATTCTTTTTAATCTTCGGTTACTGTGAAATTATGGAATGATGGTGTTTATTCATTTCATTTGGAAGTATTAGACATTAATGCTATATGATTTTCAATTCCTAATTTTTATAATGAGAAGTTTTTATTATAGTCCTAAATATTCCATTATTATTAACTCTAGTAGTGCATGTACACTTTTCTGATGCATCAATGCACAAAAGTGTATAGACTTAATTCTAAAATGTACTTGATACTATTTAATTTTGTCCTATGACATTTTTGTTCATCTCCAGCCATTTTAAAGATCCCTGATCTATATAATTAATTAAATTAATAATCAAAGATTATAACATTTTTCAAATAATTTTCTTACTTTTTTCAAGATTAGAAACTTTTAGTTCTTTTTCAGCAAGCAAGTATCTTTTGTCTCTATTTTTATACGAAAGAAAATTTCTTCAAGGACAGTTTATTATACAAACTGGTGTATGAATACAACTGTTACATAAAAGCGAATTTCTTTAACGCATATTGATAACTATTTATGTAAATACATTACTTGTGATAACATTTTTTGATAATTACGTATCATTTATCTTTTTTATCAATGACCCGCGTATACTTTTTTTTAATTATTTATGTACTTGAAAACAGAGTTACTTTAAGAAACACGTTTATAAAGTATGTCAAGTGATACATGATAAGCATAATTTTGTAATGTTTAAAACTGTGGCTCATTATTTAAAACTTCATTCAAACTATTTATCAAACAAGCCGTCGAAGTTGTCACTGTGGCAACTTTCCGTTCATACAGAAATCAATAACTCCATAGAAATTGCTGATGTATTTGTGAAACAGTTGGCAGGTGTTTCCTCGCAAAAATGAAGTCTTTCCAACAAAGAGATGTGCTGTGTTATATTGCATATAGTACCTAACATTAATAACTGTTAATTTCTTTTAGGCAAAACAATTTGTTGTTAAAGTTTAATTTATTTACCAATTTACCTTGTAATATTCAATTTCTTTCTTTATTTATTTATTTTATATTCGTATCTGTTTCTTCAATAATTGTGGTAATAAAAACAACTGTGTACCGTGAAAAATACTCCAGTAATTAAAATTATTTGTTCTTAAGCAATGCATGGTTAGATTTAAGTATACTTTTCATGAATTAATTTATGGGTTTTCAATTCTAAAACATAGTACTTATTATAAAAGCAGTCATATATAGAACAATTTTACTGGTATTAAAGCAAATTTGAACTAGCTACTTTATCAAGATTACACAACAAAAACTGAAGAAAGTACTATTATTAATCATTTCATTCGATATTTTTGATTTAACGTTTTATAATTTGTAATCTACTAATGAATACTTCAATTTATAATTATGGTGTTCAATTTTGGCGCGCGAGTGGCCTTCTATCCCCACTCCGTGCTTATCTTCTTTCCTATTCGCTGACTCGGATAAGTGTCATGGCGTCGCCGGCAACTCAAGCTTGAAACGCGTTTCGCGTTTCTTGTAACTGTTAGTCACGCGTGTGCGCTCGTGCCGTTCGGATTATTTAGTCTGACTTTTTCAACCGTGTTGCCTTATCGTGTTTGCTCAATTACATACCAAGTGATTTTTTATAAACGAGTGAAGTGCTGCAACAATAGTGAACAATGAGATAGAGTGTAAAGTAAAATAGTACGTGGTTTGCGAAAAAATTCCTTTAGTGAACAGGTTAACGCTGAACAGTGAAGTTTTATATACGAAAAGAGCGTCGTGTTATTGAAGATTTTGGTAAATAAAGAACTGAGTTTACAAAACGCCACATGGATACACTCATTCGCTTTTCTTCGGAAAGATAAAATATTTTAGCCATTACTAACAACTAATTAAGGTTTAAATATATAACATTAGCAAAATATCAGCGTTAGTGACACTGTTTATTGAATCCATAGATATCATTTCGTTGTCATTAGGAATCTTCTGCTAGTTAAAATATGAGTTTATAGAAATGTTGTCCGTATATATACAGTTATGTGCATCTTGTTATTTTACAATTGCAGATTAATGATAAAACGCGGTAAATGGGAGTTATATATTTTATAAGCAAAAATAAAAATAATGCACATATGGTAGTTTAGTTTCAAATGAAAAATGGATGAAATTATCAGATAAGCGAAATATTCTTAACATTTTATAAACAATAATAGATTCTTTAGCAAATAAAATTGAATGTCACTGGGAAAACAATTCCGATATATTTCGTTCACTCCAAAACAAATTCTATTTTAACTGCGTTAATTATCTACGTGAAACTTAAGTTTATTTCATAAGGTAAGATACAATTTTTGTTTATAATACATTTTTGGTACTAATAGGGCATTGTTCAAATAATCTTCAGATATAAATTTCAAATAAAACGAAGATACTCGAGAACTAATATTTCTTTTTTCTTTTGCAAAAATATAGTCGAAGATTCTCGAACAAAAATTTTGTACCGAACGAAATTATTGTTAAAGTAACGAATAATTTTTAATTCAAATAATTTTCTATTCTGATCAAATGTTATTTAATTGTCAATCTTCAAATTCTAAAAATTTTTTTCTACATCATCGTCGGTGGCGATGTTAAGTCTACCGTATTTTATATTGATCGTGTAATATCTTCAATCTCTATTAACATGTATCGCAGTCTACATAAAGTAACGTTTTACCGTAGTTTGCATTAGATTTAAAATATTACATCTAAAATATTTCTTTCACGTAGTTCCATCGTAAGTTGTAATTTAATTGCGCTTTCATCGTGTATGCTGCATGTGTACAATTACCTAAATTTTTTAGTGATGAATGTTTGAAAAATGTACGCCATTTTGTTTCCTTCGTCATTCGTACGTAGTTTACTCTGATCTGTAATGTAGACTCGTAGAAACTACTCTTAAATTTTTGTGAATTTTGCCCGGATACAATTTTTCGTACCATTATACAATCATCGAAAAATATTATCTTATTAAACCACAAAAGCATTAAAAACGCTCCAAATAAACTCAATCGTATATTTTAGTACGGTTTGCGCTGATTTTGTCGAAAAGAGGATTTGCGTTCTTCGTATTTACGTCGTTTAAAACAACTTTTTTAGTTACATTTTTAAATCCTTGCCTTATAGTAAATTTTATGGCTATATTGAGAGTATTTATTCGAATATTATACTTGAAGGTATAAAACTCGCGAACTCTGTATATAAAAAAGGCAATATATTTAGAGCAAAGAATATGTGGGTGGTAAATCTGTATTTATGTTAAATAATAAAGTATTAAAATTTGTATTATATTTGTATTGAAATATATGTGCATTCACTGGTACTTTCCCATTACCTCAATTCAAATTTTAATCAGTAAAAAATGTATTAATAAAAATTTCATTTATATCAGTGATGGGCAGATGTTATGAATTCATGAAAATTTCAAATTTAGAAATTGAGGGAGCTGAAACTTTGAGCTATGAAATTTTGTGGATTTGGATATTTGAGAAGTTGGAAAATTTGTAACCAAAAATTGGAGGATTTGGATGTTGCAGAAAATGCAAATATTAGAACTTTAAAAATTCGAGAATTTAAAACTCTTAAAATTTCAAGATTTCAAAATTAAAAAATTTGGAACTTTAGAGGTTTAGGAATTTATAAATTCAAGGATCTGGGATTCACACAATTAAGTCTGCAAATTTTCGAATATGAAGATTTCCAAAATTTGATAAATTTTCGAAGCTAAATTTTTTTGCAAATTTTTAAAGTTAAAAATTCAGGAATTTTTCAATTCTCTCTCGCTTATGACATCAGTACATTCCATTTCCAAGGTTCAACAATTTTTATAAGACTGTTACCCTCAGGTGTATCTCCAATAAAGAGTTTATTACACCAATGCTAGTTTACTGCCTCGTTTAATAGTTACTCCACTTCCGTAATTCATTCGAGTTAGATGTAGATAATGAGAAAGTACCTATTCGCCGTGTAGCGCAATATTATATTGCTCAGCAGCGAATAATAATCCTTCAGAATGATATATCAAAGCGTTACGTACGATCATTTTTGAAACAGTTCCGTACCACACTCGTCTCAACAGAATATAACCATAAGGCAAAGAATTAATTACGTTTTTCGAGCGAGTCGACTATTAACCCCTTGCCCTATGATTTATTTGTCGGGTCAGTCAGAACTAATCACAGCTACAATATTAAAGCGAAGAAAGTTGAAATGTTTGGTATCAGTCGTTGACTATGCAAATAATTGGACTTGAACTCCAAATTGAAGCGTATTAAAAATTCGAATAAAATCACGAAGTACGATTGTGTCACGTGACTCGTGAAAATAGTGCAAGGGGTTAAGACCGTTTCTTTGTTTGCTTCGTGAAATTATATGTTGCTTCTGCGTGTTTGGTTCGCTTTTTAAGTTTCCTGTCCAGAGATCGTTTAGGATACTTTCAGCGTGCGATTTAAAAGTTGCGAAAATAATCGAAGCAAAAATGATGCGTTTATAAAATGTCGGATGAAACAATGAACGAGAGAAGTTTGCGAAAGGAAATAGCTATCCTTGGAACGAACAAAAGAAACCGCTGGGAAAGAGCTGTTTTACTAGCAGTAATGACAGAGTTTCATCACGCAGTTCCCTTAATATTAATCATAAAAAAAACGAGCGTTAGTTGCGTTGAACTTCTCTCCGTTTTTCGTGCTCCTCGTGCGTTTCTTTCAGTTTCTGTTCGTTAAGAGCGCATATACATGTGGCATCTCTAAAGAGCTCGCGTATTTTTTCAAGAAGAAAGTAAAACACTTCTTCGTTTCTACCTTGCTCTATGGAAAAGTGGTTTCGTTATAAAATTGTATAGAAGTTCGGTTGAAAAATGTAGACAGGCAGAAATATCCGTAGCACTATGTTGTTACATATCAAATAACCGATTTCGAAAGAGAACGTCTGACACAAATTGATGACATACAAGTATGTGTTGCAAAATATGTGCTGTGTACATACATATGACGTATCGGTTTCATGCTTTAAAGTTAAATGAAAATAACTGCGTAAACGTTTATATAAAATGGGAATTACTGCAAGCGGTAGATTTCGAAATATAGAAATTTTGTTCTTAAAATAGTAGTAACGTAATGTGTATATTCTCCACTGAAAAATATGTGCTAAATATTTCTCTCTTTTTTGAGTGATATACTAAAAAAAGTCATTGTTGAACGCCCGATAGTCAGCCATTTTAGATTGGTACTTTGAGCTAATGACTTCCTCATATGTAACCTATAAATTTTTGCATACATATAACATTTAACGGAATTCACTTAATATTGAAAATTGTAAACAGCTTTGAAAATTCAGTATTTTATTGAATATAAAACGATTAATGAGGGATAAAAAGGATTAAATATGATGAAAATTTACTAGATTCGTCGAAAATAAAACTAAAAGGGCTTTCCGTGTAAAAACGGTGATGAAAAGTTTGCGTAATCATTTTCGCTAAACTGCACCTCACTAACACATTTATACCTTTAATTTGTAAACGTGAACTTTTCAGATTTGATGAGTTTTCCGGGAATAATTTTTTCCAAAAATTCATATGACCTCTTTAAACATTCTAAATTAATAGCATCGCACGAATTTCATCAAATTAATTTAAGCAACGATTAATAAATTAAATCACATGTTTGAATTCATAGGCATACTACGTTAAGTTATAAATGCGTATTTTGCAAATGATATTTAGCGTCAAAAATTGAAGTCATTATTCAATGCGACTACCACATTTTTACATTAAGCAGAATTTCATTCCTATGAATTTTTATGAAAATTAGACGTGTCAATGATTAATGCAAGTGGTAGAATTACCTACATTTTACCTCTACTTAAAATCATTAATCTCTTCAAGGCTACACAAGTATGCAAGTTCAATTTATTTTCAGTCAGTTTATTTTATTTTTAAATCCATCATCCAAAGCTCACATGTTACCACTGCTTCTCTTAGAATTTATTTATATAATTGTTACAAACGATGGGTGAAATATAATTATACTGAATAAGCAAATTTTAAAAGAAATCGTCCCTAAAGATTTTTACATACATGTAACATACAGGTTACACACATACGAGAAAACAATTATTGTTGGACCATAAAGATTTCATTATACAATAATATATAAAACTTCGAAACTCGAGAGCCAGAAATTGTCAAATGTTTAATTGTATATGCGCCCTTAAGAACACCCGTTGTACCTCGAGTCACATAGTGAATCGTAAATTTTGCCTCGTTTCATCTCCCGTGTATTATTCAAACACCCCACGGTATTTCGATACATCGATCAGAAGAAAGAACGCAGTTTCGCGTAAGATAAATTTTATTATTATAAATAGCCCGTTAGAATTGGCACGATATGAGCGGATCGTATGCGAACGTGTAAAAATGGCGCGAAAGAGTATAGTCGAATAAGATGGCCGAATGTACCCTCGAGCCAAATGAAACTTGCAATACATCATCCGATGGTATATCCAAAAAGAACCTCTCACACCAACTTTCAATCACCTATCTCAACTGGAAGGGTAATAACGGGGAAAAATCGAAATTTCACCCTTTTTCTCCTACTTCAATATAAAATATTTATATTACATTAATAATATAAAAGTTATATTCCATCTTCAATGGAAAGTCGCATTCAACTCTTCATTTTTACAAGCACAGTTTGCAATCAAGAAGTCTGAACAAATTTTGTAACATGCGCTACTGGGTCCTCAAGTTTTCAAAAATTTTGTACGTCGTTAAATAGGAAAAATAATATTAATAGTACAAAAATACGTCATTAAAAATAATACGGCAAAATTTCGATTTTTTTTCTCTTTAATACTCTTCCAATTCAGGTAAGGGGTTGAAGGTTGATGCGAGGCGTTCTCTTTGTATACACTGTCGAATGACGTCCTGCAAGTTTTATTTGGTTCGAGGGCACATTTGACCGTCTTGTTCGGCTACGCCCTTTGAATGTAAAAGAAATTAATCTAAAAATTAAAGAAAACAATTGGAGAACGTGAATTCAGCGATAGTATTTTGTGTTCTAGCGCGCTAATAAAGCGAGTGAAGCAATTGCAAAGCCCCGATGAGGACTCCGCGGGTGGGGACTACTACCAGCTGACATATCCTAACTAGCGACTACAACCCGCCGGCCCTTCTCTGTCGACTAGCGAATCCACATTAATCGCAGTGACTAAGTCGGCATAACGTTGAAAACACGGACGTACACTTAGGCAGGGACACTGATAAGGCCAGATAACACTCTCCGACTAGAAGAGAGATGTGTAAACAATGAGAAACATAATAAATGGCGAAACAATATCGCGACACGTGCTTTCACGCCATGTCCTTTCAGCTTGATCCACGATCACGCGGTTCGTTGCAATCAAAATCAGGGTTTTCCAATACTTCATCCCTCGCGAACCTTAATAAACCTTAGTGGAACTAGCTAAGGTGGTTGTATCTCTTTGCTTTCAATTTTAAATACTGCTGAAATTTGAAGTCTGACGGTGTCGAGAAATAATTGTATTTGAAGGTAGCTATACCTGAAATACTGTTGTATTCAAAGGGGATTATACCTGAAATACAGTTATGTTTGAAGATAATAGCATATGACGCTGCGAATCAATTCTTTGTACTTCTCTGACATGTCAGCTTTAACCCTTTGCTCTCGAAGGTATTTTTACTCTTGGCAAACTATTAGTTGAAAAGTTTGATCGATTCTTTTGAAGTTATGATCTCTCTATTATTGTTACTATTATGTTTATACATCATATGTATAACACATGTAGGTAAAAAATACCTATTGCAATTGTATTAAATAGGATGTGAGTTCGAGTGCTAAGGGTTAAGAAGTTTTGAAACACATACTTCACATTTTATCGCACGCGAAGAGAACTTAACAAATGAGCTCATTAACCTCCTGTTTTACCAGTTGCGTCAGTCGGAGCTAATTAATTATTGCTGTAAGATGGATAAAGAGAATTGAAATGTTAGGTGGATTTTATTTTATGCGATCGTTGATCGTGCAGATTATGATCAGCGTTGAATCAAAGTTCAGTCACGGGAAAAATATGAATCAGGTTTGTCATAATAAAAGTGATAGTGTGCGTCATGAATGTGACGCGGTATATGCCAAGGAGATAATAGTTTTGCAATTTAAAGTTCTGCGTTGTCTATTTTTCGAATTATTGCACCTGGCAATCTATTCTTATCTTTGCATATGGAGTTTAGTTTAACTTTTGAAAGTGACTTCACAATCGACCGATACAACCACCTTGAAACGTTAAGAATCAGAATTTTATTCATCTTCATTTGATTATTACTTGAATTACAATTTGAAAGAATTCGTTATAGACTCAAAGTTGAGGATCGTATTGTATAGTAATTTACAAAACTTAGTTGTTGTTTTGTAGAGAGTATATTTTTACTAAAATCTCCAAATATTTATTGTGGGAAATTTTTAAGTAATTCAGAAACTTTCGGACCTTTTTATTTCACGTAGACCTTAACCGAAAATAGTTCTATTCAAAGTTTGTTATCAAGTTTTGTCAGTTGCAATTTTATGTTAAAGACGGTAAATTTCTTTTTAATTTTCAATATCTTGTCATTGAAACGGTTTGCGGGTTGATGCTGTGTACATTGATTTTCATATGACCTCGAAGAAAATAGAGCTGCCTCACAAATTGACTCTAACTCAATTTTGCGGCTACATTTGAAAGCAGGTAATTGTTCAGGGACGTTTTGAGAATATTTCTACTCTATTGTATACGAGTAAGGATCAAATAATAATAGAAGTTAGTTTTGAACATTGATGGGGTTGACAAAGGCTAACTTTCGAGGTAGAATTACTATTCTGGTCAGAATATGGTGGTTGAAGTATATTATGGTGGTACTGATCGAAACCAGGTACCTTCACATCCCCATTTTCATAAGTTGTATTTGATTAAACTTGTACCGACATCTTAAAAACCCTAAAACTGCTATTGGAAAACCCTACATTTATTCGAGACACGAGATTGTACACCACGAAAACTCAAGATTCTTTATGCAACGAAAAATCAAAAAGTTCTTTATCATTTTGCAAACATTTTCACTTTTTCGAGGTACGAGCAATTCAGAGTTGAATAGCTCACTCTGATGTGCTCTGTTTAACTCTTTCCTATTTCCCACTTAGAATTTATTCTATGTTACTTGTAAATATTAGTAAATCATTTGTTTGCCATTTGATATTTTGCACGTGTACTTACATGTTTAATCTAGAAATTTATTTAAAAAAAGTATGATTAGAACTTTGACACGAAAGTTGTTCAGTCTTTAGTTGGTCATACACGCTTTTGAAATATTTGCTCCTTCAATACGATATTTAGGTTATTCACAGTTTTCTAAATGGCATTCTTGGTTTCATCTGCAGTATTTACTAATTTGAAGGTTTGAAGTTTTAAAAGCTCTCAATTTGCAAATTTGCAAACTCAAAATCCGAAACTTTTACATTTGCACATTTTCGAGTTTCTAAATTTGCAATTTTTCAAACGAAATACTCAAATCCTTGAGTTTGCAAATTTCCGAATTCGAAATTAGAAAGTTCCTTTTGCATATTTCAGATTAGAAGTTCCCAAGTCCCTAAGTTTGCACATTTTCGAATCACTAAATTTGCAATCTTTCAAATTTTAAATTCCCAAGTTCCAAAATTTACAAATTTTCAGATCTCGAAATTTTCAATCTTCCAAGTTTAAAAATCCCTAAATTTGCAAATTCCCAAATCTCGAAATTTTCAATCTTCCAAATTTAAAATTCTCATGACCCTAAATTTGCAAATTTTTAATCTTCCAAATTTAAAATTCGCAAATCCCTAAATTTGCAAATTCTCAAATCTCGAAATTTTATATCTTCCAAGTTTAAAATTCCCAAGTCCCTAAATTTGAAATTTTCCAAGTGCGAAATTGTGAAGTCCCTAAATTTGCGATCTCCCAAATTCCCCAGCGCCCAAATCTGCAATTTTCCAGATTCGAATTTTTCAAGTTTCCGCCTAGCAAAAAAAAACTCGCTTCGAGCTAGTGACAATTTTCTCTCGTGTACCCCATGGGACTTTTTAATTTGTAACTAGCATAAAGAATCTAGAATTTTCGTCACGTACAATCATCGTTCGTAAAAGCCTGTATACTGGAGAAGAGAACGTTAGCACAAGTATTAGATCGACGAGTATAGCGATACCGATGACGATGAATATTGATGATAACAAGTAGCGTGTGGACGATAGAGATTATTTTTCCAATTTCATACGAGTCTCCGTCACGTCCGACAAATTTTGTCCTTGTCAAAAAGTTCCAAGTTAGAACCACTTTCGGTTCGATCGTCCTTTTTCGATGTGTTTTCTAGTCTTCTAGTTGAGCCAATTAATCGTCGCTTAATCGATAATAATATAATAATATATGCGCAGAAATCGCGTAGCCATGTCGACGTATTCGTACCCGATTTCCAATGTTATTATTATTAACTAATACGAGTATACTAATTATTATCGTAGGCTGCGAACAAATTTGCAATTAGCTATGGTCCTCGGAAAAATATTAACGCGGCGAAGAATTTATTCGAGGAAATAAATCAGGCGACAGCTTATGGTTACCGTTCCTTCTTAATTTCGTTCCTCTTTTTATCTTTCGTACTTTCTTAATGAACAGCATGTTGTAAGGAATATCGCTGCACGATTGCTTCTATTATTAGCTTTGTTCTATTGTAATTACGATTTATTTAGTTGCGTTGGTTATTTGTTGATTTTATATGGATACACGGTGGTTAATGTGATCTCCCAAATTATTTTCGTTATGAAGAGGTAATACATTTTATTGTGGTTATTTTCCTAATTTGAAAATACGAAATTTTCATATTTCTAAATTTATAAATTACCAGTTTTCAAGGTTTCTAAATTTTTAGGTTTCCACATTTCTGATTTTTGTTTCTGAAATTTGTATAGTAAATTTTCAAGAATGTATTTCTAATCTAAGTTCTTTCATTTGTAAGACACCAAAGTTATGAACGTTTCAATTTGAAATTTCTATGGTTTGAAATTTTTCAACATTTGTATATAAGTTTCAAGGGATCATCTTAGATTTTTTGTAAATATTTTCCAACAAGTAATTTCTCCTTACTTACCAATATTTAATGTAAAGTCTATATTATAGCTTAACCTACTATTCAGATTGGTTTGATGCTCTAAAATATTTAAAAATTATTTTTCTATTATATTGTTAAATATATATTTTTTTAAGTGATTGAGTTTATCTCAATGTCCACTAGTTGATAGTATTAAAATTACAATTTTTTTCAAGATTATTTGAAGATAATCTTAGATTATAGACAATAGATTAGAGTTGGCTATTATTGGAATAAATTTTTATGCGAGTCAAGAATGTATTTTACTAAAAAATTGTTAATTATTTTAGAATGTTTCTGTTCTATACAAAATCTTTATTACAAATAATTAAAGCAAGTCCAAATTTTTACATCGCATAATTAAGCTACAGAGAAAGTCAAAATTAAAAAATTTCATTACACAAGTAATAGAAGGAAAAAATAATTAAGCGTTAGACAAAGTCAAAATTAAAAAAATTTAATTACTCAAATAATTGAAGTAGAAGGAAAAAGATGACGGAATTAATTAAGCAACAGAGAAAGTCAAAATTAAAAACATTTAATTCTGGAAATAATTGAATAGTAGGAAGAAAATAACGAAAATAATTAAGATGGTCACATTAAATGAACCACCCTGTAGAGGTAGGTGCGAGGTGTGATGCCAAATATTAGTTCCCTTTATCTCAATTTATCTTAATGTATATTGGTGTTATCGTAGAGTAACCGTAACAATTAGTTCGATAATAGATTAATTTATCACTTACTCTTGCGATTGTTCGATAAGGAATTTCGTACTGATCAAACGCGACGCTTTAGATTCGAGATTCTTATCGTACTGCATTAGAAATATTGTTCCTTTACGCGTATCTTTTATTTAATTTTATTGTGTGTACATAATAGTGCTCCGTGTACGACACGTATTCAGAATGTTTCTGAAACACGATAAGATTATCCTCCACTTTTACGCGTCAAATGTAATTTGCAATAATAGGAATTAGTCATCCAGTTACGATAACATATATCAATATATACCTCCTCTATGCGTGTTTACGCACAGGTATCATTTAGCAAGCGAGAGTTCTAATTAATTAATAAATTAAAGTTTATTTATGACTTCAGAAAAATGGAGTTCGAATTGTTAAAGACTAAGGGTCTTACGAGTCCGTCTAATAATAAGTTTGTGATATTTTCATTCTATTCTTTCCGAAGGTTCGATCGGATGAAGGAAACTGAATTTTATGCAATATAAATAATCATTCGATGTCTTACTGCATAACAAATTATATTAATAACGAGTATTTATAAATATATTATTATATTTATAATATTTATGGTACATTTCTACAGCACCGTCCAGGGCCATATAGCGAGATTTTATCGTAATTTCTACTTATATTCTGAGCTCAACAAGTTAATCAAATTTTAATGTACGAGTTCGATAAGTCTGTGCAAAATCAAAGAGGTAAGACAGAACGATTATAGTAATTTTTAGCATCTGTTAACTATTTATATTTATGTAATATAAACAAATCAGAATTGGTTACAACGTGTACATATTAATTCATGATTTTGATAAGTGGCAGATATAACTCTACCCCTTGAAAAATTATTTGTTGGGTTATATTTATATTTAAGTAAAAATTATATTTATATTATAAATGAGAATTAGGTGGTTGCGTTCATCTCAAATGTATCATTTTATAATTGCACATAAATTATTCAGATAAGAGTTAAAAGGTAATATAACATAAATTAGTGGCGGAATAAAATAATATACGAATCAGCTACTGATTATTTAACGAACAAATTATACTGTGTAGGAATGAAAAAACGTACAAAATATTTTACAAAACAAAAATCGGAAAAACTCTGATTATCGAGCCAAAACCTGATCGCGTTAAAGAATAAACATTTCTTTGAAGAACCGATGTTCTTTATTTTTGTACGGCTTATCGAACCGAATGTGCAAATCGATCGAAATAACATGTTAAATTTCGAACCATCCTATTGAACATGTTTCGTGACGTCATACCCTGAAACCCTTGAAGGGATAAGATCCGTGGTAACAAGCCTCGTGTTTGTAATTATCGTAGCCAACTAACTGGAAAATTCTTGCTTCCTAAATTGATACTATCTAGTGTCTGGAAGGACACCATGGAAACTAGCTTCCTGATATGCTCATTAATATCTATTAACCTCGTACTAACCCTTTTATGGACACGATACACTTCTCATGGTACCTATCAAAGATATAATCTTCAGAATTTTCAATTTAAGTCGATTGTGCTAAAAAGATGAAGGTAATTTTGCGATATTTTTATAAGCATAAAATAATCTATCCCGTTCTCAGTTTTTATTTTTTTCGGGAGGTTATTACCTGAAATAGAAATCGAATACTTATCGAGTGTTAAGCAGATAACACTTAACCTAACTGTTTCTGAAGAGGTTATATATTAATATATGTTTAAATACTTATCGCTAAATAGTTTACGCTCTACAATTAATTTAACACTATAAACTCACCAGAAGATGCATTTAAACATTAATGAAGCCCTCAGAGTATCACAGTATGCATAGTTTTCTACTAGTAATCGTAGAAAGTGAAGTACATGCACTTCGATATACAGCCTGTTTAAAATGAACGTAGACTCTATTAATTTAAAAAATAAAAACTATAGTAAATGTTTATTGTAACTTACCATGTAGTTCTATTAATATAAAGCCACTTGTTTACTATTACCCACATCTACTGTCCACTAGGTTAAGGGCAATCGGGGTAAAAATTTCTGCAACGACCTTATTTCTCGTAAAATATGCTGCATTTTGTACATTTTCTTCCAAATTTTGTCCTTATACAATAACTTGTATATCTGTTACAATCTCGATATCAATCAAAACTTAATGTATATTTAAATTGTATATTTTCATGCGAACAAAATAATTTTCGTGTGATTTTTCGAAACATAGTTGAATTGATACTGATGTAAAACATTCTATCTGATTTTCGTGAAATTTTGGAGTCTAAGTTTATTTTAAACAGACTGAACGTAACAGTATTCAAAGTGATTCCACAATCGTCAAATCGATTGCACAGAGAATACACCTCTAGTTATGGACCTAATATGTTAATCATCTACGGTACTCGTTCGTAAGATTTGAGGGTACGCGCTGATAAGTGCCTCAAGCTCTTGTCGAAAATAGAATTTTTTCTATTTTGTCTAAACATCCGAAGTACCATATTCCTGAGCTTTTTGGTTTGAAATTATATTTTTTAATTTCTAAGTTGCCATATCTGAAATTTTCAAAGTTCTCGTATTTCCAAGTCCTCAGACTCCAAATTACCAGATTGTAGATCTCCAAATTCTAAAATCCCCAAATTTCTAAGCCCTTATAGTTATAAATTCCCAATGGAGCTTCGACTTCTTTGATAGAGTTTTATACCCACACTGTTGCCACAACTGGCATTTACAGTTCATCCTGTATTTATCTTTACCTATTACCTGGCTAGAAATTTATTTTTTATCAATCTTTTATCGATTCCATATTTCGGGTATACACGATTATCTGATTATTCCAAGTCCTAAATCTGTAATATTCCGTTCTTTATTCGTTCATTGAAGCACTGGTTTTAATTTCTGATATGAAGTTAATCCCAACCACGATAAATGAATATTACGCTTAGAAATCGGGAATATTTAATAGAAAGTTCTTCCAGCTGTACGAAACCGAGAATCTTTCTCCTAATAAATTTTACAGTTTGCAACGATTATTCGTAGTAGAACTTAAAATTTATTCTCCTTTGACTCAGTTTCAAACACATTCCGTATAATAATAGAAAATAATTGAATTATCTATAAGTGTTTCGTTGTAATCCATTAGATATTGCAAACACGTGCTTTGCGGTTTTAAATTAATTCAAGTATTGCTCAAATTTCATCTTTTTCTCTGTGCTGTTACTTTAAGCGAAATGTACATAATCTTACGTTTTAGAATTATGCTATGGATATTACACGATTCGTTTTTATCGTTAAATCGTTAACCATATGGGACAGTTTCGTGTAAGTATGGAGAGTGGTAGTCTTCTCTAGGGAAAATGGCAATATAGAAGTACGGCCTTATCACACGCCTGTAAACATTCGGTTGATGGTCGAATACGAAGATGTCCTTTAAAACCTATAATGTGGTTACTTTCTTTTATATCGCCTCTCTCTGTAGGGAAACTTACCGTACTCGTCATATATGGCCGCGTGTAGACTTCTTTTAGTTATTATAATAGGAAGTGTAGGGAAAGATAGATTTCGTATCAGTTAGGCTCTCTAGGTCTAATCAGTTAGGATCAGCTAGATTCTCCTAGACTCTCTGGGTTCTACGTTTCTAGATCTCTCATCATTTTACCTGGATTCCTCTTGGAACTCCCTAGGTTTTGTCAAATTTCCTATGTTCTTTTTTGATCCATTCTAAATTTTTTCTGGGTTCCCTCAAAATTCTTATTGACTCTTTTTAGGGTCTTGCTGGATTTCCTAAAGTTCTACTTAGGTTATCTCTGAAATTCTTTAGATTAATAACTAGGTTTCCCGATCTCCCTAGGTTCTACTTAGGTGCTTCTTACATTTTCCTAGGTTTTACCTAAATTTGTGCTGGTATTTCCAAAATTTTACCTAGGAACTCCATGGATCTTCCTAAGTTACAGCTAGAATTTTTCCAAATCTTTCTAAGTTCTATTTAGGTTCTTCCCAGATCTCCCTAGATTATATCTAGGTTCTCCACCGATCTCCCTAGATTCTACTTAGGTGCTCCTTGGATTTCCCTAGGTTCTACCTAAATTTCTACTGGGTTTTCCAAAATTTTACCTACGTTCTCCATGGATTTCCCTAGGTTATATCTAAATTTTTTCAAAATCTTCCTAGATTCTATCTAGGTTCTCCCCAGATCTCCCTACATTCTACTTAACTACTTTATGTACAAACTTCTCCGAAATTTTATCAAAATTCTCACTAGATTTCCGAAAAGTTTTATCTAGATTTTCCTTGTATCCCCTTCGCTACTCTCAGGTTTCTACAGGTTCTACCTTAATTCATGCCAGATTTCCAAAGGTTCTAATTTTTCTTGAATCTCTCTAAGTTATACCTAGATTCGGCCTAAATTTTTCCCGACTCTTCCTAAATTCTTTCTATGTTCTTCCTACATTCCTACATTCTGTGCTCTTCATTTTTTGTACCTCCCTCTAGGAACTCCCTAATTTCTCACCAAATTCTTTCCCTGTGTTCTCTTTGATTCTCCCTGAATGTTTCCCAAATCAAAGATACCTACACTTACTCTTACAATTAACAAAAGAAGCCTACGTTGCAGCCGTGTGTACATCGAGCAAAGGCACTATTCGTTTGAGAATTCGTGAAGATATTGATAAAAGTGCCGACGAGAAGGTGCTAATAATAGCTTAATTTGAATAATCGATAGCGTTAGCGGTGTACCTAATTTTAACCTGTAATATATTAAATCGCAGTCTGGATTTTAATCCTAAAACTACATACTAATCACGCATGTAACGTTCGTTGAAATACTTATTTCGTACTCAAATTGAGACGCCAACACGGTGCTTCGATGCTTATTGGATATCCGTTGAATCCACTTTTAAATGTAATTTAATAACATTCGAATGTGAAACGCCTGTTTAAAAGCAGTCGGTTTTTCTGTACCGTTCGTGTGTTATGTTACGATCGAAATGGAACCTCAACGCGTTAATGTTTGAAGAGTATTTTATTTGATTAAAAAGACGTTTAGTTTCGTAATAGCTGTTGCGATTGTATCGATGAGATGTATTTATGTACGAGATAAATAAAGGCTACATTTAAAATCTTCTGTAAATTCTTCGGCTGGACATTCTGTTCTGTTTATTCCTTGATGACATTTCATTTGATCGAAAAACGTTCAAATTAATCGTAGACTTGCGTTTAATTCTCCCAGTATAATTTCTCGCATTTTTGGATGCGTATACAGGATAATTATTTTACTGTTTGCATCAGAAGTGCATTAACGCTGATATTTACGAAGACACATAACAGACATCCTTGCGGAATGTCCATAGTCTTCGACTTCAGTTTATATTAATTTAAATTAAAAAATTATGTAGGAGCCCTCCGACAAATATTAATTTGTGAAGCGGTACGAAACGAAATCATAGCAAATATTTTCTTTTACAGAAACTTAGTTAAAGGAAAATAATATGAAATTTATAACAGCGTATATTTTCTGAAAAATGTCATTGAACTTTCCAGTACGAAGCAGGTTTTTACGGAATTAGTTTTTTCTACAAAATATGGGACACTTTATACAATAGTAAATTCGTTGAACATCGTGCCTACAGACTTGAATAGCCACTCGGAAATTCGCAGCGTTCGCGGTAATAGTGTTCGCGGTTCGTTTTTCGTGCGGTGTTTAACGAGTCCTAGAACGTGGTGGAAAAAGGGATAACAGGAGCGTATGAACACGGAGGAAGAGGAAATCGCTAGAACGGAAGGGAGTATCGTAAATAGACGGCACTAACGGTGGGAAAACGAGAGAAAAGCGTACATCTCGAGAATTACTGCGACCGGCTCAAAGAGGCAGCGAACGAACAATTATAACCCGACGGTTTCCGGGAGAAAGAGAGAAATTAAAACACCGCAAATGTTATTGCGTAATTCATCGCGATGTTCGCTAGAAAACTTCCTAAATCAGTGATACACGTGCACCGCTCGTTAAGGGAAGGATATCATTAAGCGAAGTGGCTTACAAAGTAATCTTCGAACGCGTTAGAATGTCGTAGAATACGTTTGAAAGAGAAAGAGAGAACATTTTTTATTTTTGATACGTTGAAAAGGATCGAGTGGAACGCTTGCAGAGTGAAAAGAATCGAGAAGATCGAAGAAACTATGAAGGAGCCATCCGTGACGAAGAACACTGCCTCAAGATCGAATCTTTCTGCGACCAATGGGTAAATAATTCAAACGATTTCGAAAACGATACATGCGAAATTAACAGGGTGTACCTTGTATCTGGTGGTAGCAGACGGTCATTTTTTATGAAACATTTTCTCGTACATTATTTTCAAGAATATTGAATTTGAATTGGTAAAAATTTTTATCAAGTTTACTCAGGAGGGTCATTTTTTATAAAACATATATTTTCTAGTACATTATTTTCGAGAATATTGGATTTGAATTGGTAAAAATTTTTATCAAGTCACAACTAAAAATATCTCGATAACTTTCCCTAATAATCGATGTTACTTTAAATCATTTTTATCATTTTTCATAACATTGTTGATGTATTAATGATGAGAAATTGAATGCTGATTAATAACACATTTTAACGATACTAATAGTCTCTTAATTTTTAACGTCGATTGTTGTATTAATGTGCAAAATGGATGTCTAAATACTGTTAATATTATAAAGAACACTGATAACATTTTAACGATATTAATCGTATCTCTTAATTTTTAACGTCCATTAATTACTGCATCAACGAAGTAGTTTAAATGGTCTTTCTTGTGGAAAACAGATCTGACAAGCAGAATTATTTTCAAGTTTTTCCAAAAATTTTGTTTCATATTTTTGTCCGAATTTTCTATTTAGATTTATCACCAATTACAAAACACCCTTTTGGTACTTGTATTTTGTCGTATTTTTAAGTTGAAATTAATATTTTGTTATTTGTCTAAATTTAGTAATAAAGGAAAACTTATGTGCTGTATGAACGATTTACGTGAGGATATAATTTACGTGCTTTTCTTTTCGCTCGTATATCGGACAGTAATATCGTCTGAATCATACAAGTTTCTCTTATTATACAGCACAATCGTAACTTCATAACGTTCTAGAGTAATTAATCAGTGTTACGTATAAAACTATTAATATAACTTTCAAAATGAAACACTCGAATGTTTTCGGTAAAAAATTTTGATTTATTATCAAATAATATTAGAAAGTCAATTTTGAAGGAAAGAAAATTGTAAAAGTATCGCGAAACGTAACTTGAATTTTTGACAATAAATATAGTGTTAATGATGGTATAATTCGTATGAAAATTACTACGTAGAAATACGATCACTTACTTTCATTTTTGCGCTAACGTCTGTCACGAAACCGTGTGTAGAACAATAAGTACCTACAGGATTACGAAACGAATTATTCAATCTTTTCACAGAAATAAAGATCCAAAGCGATTATAGTAATAATCAAAAATTTCCGCAAGTTTTCGTATCTTTTCCGCTTGTAAACAGAATCTGATAAGATTATATTTGAGAGGTTCCACGTAAGACTTAAAATCACAATTCGTAATAATGTATAATTGAATTTGTGAATCGAATCGATCATGAATAAATAGTCAGAAGTATTTTATTAAGTTAAAATAGAAATATTGCACATAAATTACTTTAACAATTTTAATAACAGTCGACTCCTATTATGTCAAATTATATCTTACAGCAGGATAAAAATTAAAAATTACAACAGAATAAAATACAGTTAATAACAAAAAATTACTTGAAATGAAATTCGATTAATACTAAAAATTTCGATTACAAATAGTTGACCCTGAAAATTCAATAAAAAAGAATTGTGAACATAACAATTAATCACAATGACTTTTACTACAAAACAATTATCCAACAAACATTTTTTATATCAAAGTAACCAAGATATTAAGGTGCACAATAGAAACGAAACACCCGGTATACAGGATTTTCACGTTTAAAGAGATGAAGCAACAATGATGCTTAATGGGTTAATGTTTCACACAAGAAAAGCGTTATTCTTTTGAACCATTAAATTCTTTCGAAGCAAAACTGCACTACCGAAGATACCGCGGATAACGAACACATTAATTTATGCCAACCAGAACGATTTCGACGTTAATTAGAGCGTTACTAGTTAACCGAGTTTTTCCTCGTATTCTTCCTTCGTCATTGCTTTTTTCTTCACGATTCCTTTGCTTTGCTTTCTTTATTCCCTGTCGAATGTTCAACTTATTTTCCGTGAAGTACGACAAACTATCACGGTAATAGTTTTGTGAAAACCGGTGTGTTGCAATGTCTGCATGCATAGTGTTTAATTACTGTACACGAAATTTTCAGCTAACTTATTTAAAAAATTATTTTCTACCTTATTACTCGATTTGAAAAATGAAATTTAGGAATTCATTTCACAGATTTAATTGAAAATTTCAGACTTTAAAAAGTTAGTTCAGAATTTTATATTTCACAAATTCATTTTAAATTTTAGATTTTACAAATTTATTTTAGGATTTTAAATATTACAAATACAATTGAAAATTTTAGATTTTACAAATTTAGTTGAAAACTAGATTTTACAAATTCAGTTTAGAATTTTAGATTTTACAAATTCAGTTTAGAATTTCAGATTGTACAAACTCAGTGTAGAATCGTAGGCTTTTCAAATTCAGTTTAGAATTGTAGATATAAAAGATGTAATCTGCAACTTTAAAAAACGATCAAGCGCAAAGGACACGAATTGTAAAACACTATTATTGGCTTTCTTCAAACTTACACGTAATTTACCTTTCCCAAGCGGTTTAAGTATTTAACTGTTCTTATTTTAACGAGACATTGAACACAGAATTGAGAGTTCTCTGCTTCGAATGTACAAAAGGGATGTATAAAGATTATTCTGAAAAGCGCACGCGAAGGCGAGATGCATAATATGCTAATGGCCGTCGTAAAATAGGGGATGCGGCCAGCTTTTGTTGCTCCAAGTATACAGATTATAGCCTTCGAAGTTGAAACTTTCTGGCAACGGGTGGTGGTTTTCAGCAGTCTGCACCGAAAAGGGCATTGACGGGGTGAACTTTCGGCATAGGGGTGGAAATGACTCGTGAGTGTCTGCACTCTCGTGTAATCGATCGAGTACACTACAGACATTAATTGCTAATTACCCGTTGCTTCCCGATGCAGATTACGATGTTTTAACCCTTCGGTGATAGATGCATTCGGGATCAAACATTAAATCTTGTCTCGTGATGAAACTGTGACAGTGCAATAATTCAGAATAAAATCTTATGTGTTGTATGAAAAAATTCTTTTTACATTGTCATATATTATGACTTATCGACACTGCCATTGTGGTTCATATGTGACAAACATAAATCGTTATTGCAACACGATTGAATCAATACAATTAAGAATCACTAAATTATATACCTAACTTCAACTTTATTTATCTTCATGCTATAGCAATAATTTATTAGAAAAATTCATGTTAATGCATTTTTATTATTACATATCAGTCGTTATAACTTAACCTTTATACTTAATTTACCCTTCACTACCCCTAAGGGTAACCTTTGCAGAAACGACGTGAAATCATTGTCTTCCATCTTTAGCCATTTCAGATGAAAGTACTTTTCTAAAGTTCTAAAGTCGTAAATTTTTTTATATTCCCTGAAATGCATTTGGTGAAGAAAGTGTAGACATAAATCCGCCGATAAAAACATTTTTTGACCAACGCATTTGTCGGCATCTTCAAGGTGTACTCCGAATGATAACCGAATATGCGCATAAACATCCGCATTATACAAGGGGAAATAGAAAATACATGAATCCGTGAAGTTGGAATTGTGGCGGATCGATTTGAATCGAATTGTGGGGAGGTTATTGGCTTACGGAGCGTTTAAACGCGGCGCGATGCTATTCCGTCTGGACAGGAAGCGAAAATTGAGACGACATAAATTCACGAAGTTGGCAGGGAATTGGCGGCTGAGGGGGAAAATCGCCGTCTGTACTTTGGGTGGAAAAGAGAGAGAATCGCTAGAACAGACGCCAAACGCAATGTAGTCAAGGGTCGAAAGAGCAGAAGAGCAAAAGTATTGATCGTTTGCTCCATTGGCGAGCAGATCTCTAACGGAATGAAAAAATTTTGCTTCCCTCGGAAATGCGTATTTCTTCCGTTGTGTTAACCTCTTTCTGCCTATTCGAAACTCGATACGCGTTTTAATTAACAAATATGATTTCACCTAGCACAAGTTTGCAATACCGTGAATCTTGGCGCAGTTTGAAAATTCCGGAATTCTGAAATTTGGAGACTTGAGTATAGTTCAACTTTAGAAATTTGGATTTGGGAGTAGTTAAACTTTGAAAATGTAGAAACTTCAGGACTTTGAAATTTTTAAACTTATTTGGAGACTTTAACGCGTTTCAATTTGGGAAATTCAAAACAGGTTCAGAATTTCTTTTGGAAATTTCAAGATATGAATGTAGGAAATTTGTGGATTTCACAAATTTAAAAATGTGGAAACTGTTTTAAATCTAAGAATGTCAAATGTTGGGACTTTAGAAACTTGAGATATTTAAATTTAGAAAATTGAGAAATTTGAAAACCTCGGTATTCGAACCTCGGAAAAGATCTGGGAATTGGAGAAAGTAGTTTGGATAAGCTGGGAATTTGGAGATGCTGAATTTCTGGAACTGAGGTGTCTGGATTAGGTTTTGCCTAGATTAGATTTGGGCATTTGGAGATTTCGAACTGTAGCAATTAGGAGGTTTGAGGATCTCAAATACGCGGAATCAGAGAAGCTCGGTAATCCAAGGATTAACGTTGACTGTGAGAAGATAGCTTAACCCCCGAACGTGGTGTCCACGGGGAATTACGAGAAGATGAACCCGTCACGTATTGCCGGTATATACACCCTAACCCTTCATTAGAAGGGCGTAGGATTCGCTGTCTTGAATTCCCTATACAAAGGGGTATTTACGACTCGATTACCGTGCATAAAACCCCTTTTCCTTTGTTTAGCTATTTTGAAAACTTTAGTGAACATAGGTGTTTTGAAAACTTTTCAAATAATGTTATTCTAAAATTAGATACCAAAGCTTTTTAAAGAGTCATCTGTTTTTAAATAATAACATACCTATATTTTGTTAAATATTTCGCATTAAGGTTGCAATATGTTTCGCATAAACATATCACACTTTAAACAATAAATATATTTGTTATTTTATTTCGATACGAATTACATTTTTACTCGTTTTAAAAGTTCCGAAATGTTTTTCACGTTTTCAGAAATATGTTACTTTTTTAAAAATACATTGAATTGTACATTTCATCGAATAATGTTTTATTATTAAAAAGTATTATTTGTGCAACTTCTGTCTCTTAATTAAACATCAATATTTACGAATTAAATTCTGTAGTATGTCACTGAAAAATTGATAGAACTACATATCGTGTTCAATGCGAGTTCCATTAGCAAGGATGCATTTTTGAGCTCTATTGATTACACTCTTGGTACTTTGTGCAAGTGTTGCGCTGCATACTGATGCACACGTTTTTTCATCTTAGTTTGTAAGAGGTTTAAATCTTGTATGTAGTTTCAATTTGGCTATACATATTTTGTGTGAGAATGAATTATTCAAAATTATCCCAATAATTTTTAAATTCATTATTTTTAAAAAATTAGAGATTGAGTATAAAAGTAAGAATGTGTTATTAATAATTCTGCACCAAACATTTGTTCTCAATTGTACCAAAGGATGTCTTATTAAATTTCTCCTTAAATCCTAAAGTCTGATACGTAGTTCCATCAGCTTTTATTGGCAATTGGCAACCTGCTAGTAAACTCGATATTACAGAACGTTCGATCCATTTCTTTCTGCCTTAACATGGCCTTGAAGATCTTAGTCGTGCACATGAATGAATTCGTCTTGACGCACGTTTTCGTGTGACATTGGAAAATATATAGCATTGCATTTAAAAGCTGAAGGTCGCATTGATTTCTCGTAAAATAATGCAAATACAAAAAGTGGATACTATAGCTAGTAAAATATTGTACCTTTTCTTTTATTGCTGTGACATTCTTACTTTTCATATCAGCACAAACACCCTTATAATAAATGCATTAATAATGTATTTATTTTTAATAAATTCATTCAGTTTATTATTAACAAACTATTAAATTATAAATGTATTTATTGTTCATAAATACAGTAATACATTATTAATTTATTATTGATGAATACATTTCATAAGTTAGGTAACATTGAGACAAAATAATTGTCAAAATAATTGTCATAAAAAATAGGACTAAACCAAATAATTTTGGTTACAAGAATGCAAGTGTTTACCGAATACAGATTTTATTTAATGTCACCCAAGCGATAAAGAAGAAATATATACAGTGTATGTATATTCAAACCCCATATGAGGATCGCGGAAATGGGTTAAACTGATGTAACATAACTTATCGTAACATAGTAACTGCAACCAAGCAAATACCAGTGTTTAAATATTTTACAACCGCAAACACTCAATGAACAATGTGCGACCAACACGCGAATACGACACGATATGTATGTTTCGTGTGAAAGTGCTCCACAGTCAAAGCGTTAGTCATTGAAAAATGTCAGATCCGAAAGTGTTAAACCGGCGAAACTGGATAAACAAAGTTGTCCGTGCGAGAAATTTTCAAGCATTTCATTTGCCGCCATCCCTGAGATTCCATCCCCCTTTAGCGCAATCCTTGCGATATCGAGCGCAACGCCGTAATCGGTTTGCGCAAGTGCGAAAAAGCTACGTCGAAGAGGATGTTGGTACCGTGTAGCAAAGCTCATTTCGAAGAGCGCCGGATACGTGGCGTTTCTAACAGTTTCAACACCGGCTTTGCCATTGAATTTCGCGTGTCACGTGCGTTCCGACGACGGTACGTCTGTTTCCCGCCAATGGAGGAGCCGAGGTTCACCGATGTGCACCATAAACACACCACCAGAACACCGCATTGCGCAAACGACAGTGGGGATTGAATGAATTATTTAAATCTGTGCCGGGATTTGTATGTTCGTGATAAAAGACCATGTTTCGTGTTCGCCCGACAACCGATCCTTCGTGACAACGAACGTTCTTGATGGATCTATCTTTCACCCTTACATGTTGCCTGTCCACCCACAGACCTGTTTTCTTGATCTACGCTCGTTCTACATTCGCTGGTTTGATGGAACTTGGCGGGAGAATGGAAAATTAACTAACATGTGGACTTTATAGGACAAAGCAATTAACAGTGTTCTGGATGCAATGTTCACTTTATTGGAATCGTAACAGGCGGACTTCGCACCAGATGTAGTTGGGTGTAGAGAAACAAATATGTAAATTTGAAAATTTTCAAGCCTTCGAATTTTTTGGATTCTTAAATCTCTAAATGCGCAAATATGAAAATTTTCAAATCTTCGAATCCATGAATTTTTAAGATACCCTAATTTTAAAATTAGATTCCTATTTCCGAGTGTTATGAAACTTCCAAGACTCTAACTTCCTAAAGTCCGACATTTTGAACCAATAAGTTTGTAAAAATTCGATATCCCAACATTTTCGAATGTTTAAAGTCTCAAATCTCAAAATCCTCAAACTTCCAAGTCTCCAAGTCCCCAACCTTTCAAACCCCTAAATTTCGAAATTTAAAAATCTCCAAGTCCATAAATTTCCAAAGTCTCAAATTCCAAAAATTGCCAAATATCCAAGTTCTCAAATCTCAAAATCCTGAAATTTCCAAGTCCCTAAACTTTCAAAATTTTCAGATCTCCAAATTCACAAATACAAGTACCAAATTTGAAAATACATCATCTAAATATCGTCTACTGGTCACCTTACCTCTCTATGACTATTTCGTCCACGAATTTTTTTAACCATTGTACAATAAAAATGTCTTTATTATTCAGATCACAAATTTAAGTTTTTTTCTTTACCTTCAATAAATAAACTTTGTTAAACCATATACCTTGTATCGCGATTATTTTATTTTTACTATCAAATTAAAAGAAAAAACGATTATTTCATTCCTAATTAATTTTGCAAAGTCTAATGTTGATGTTCCGTTATTCTCTCCACTTATTCGCGATATCAACAGGATGCCATTCATATACCCCAGACTACTAGACTTTAATTAAAGAACGCAGAAATTACGTTTCTTCATTTTAATCGTATTAGACGTATGAAACTCTTTCGAACGATACTTTACTTTCCATTCATTGAAATCCGTAGAAGAATTTCAGGAGCTCTCGAAAGCAGCTCAACGAATAAAGCGACTATTTTTAATTATCAAAACTCAATTACAACGTCGCGACGTCTGAGTTTATTGTACCACGATTGAATTAGTCAAAGAATTTTGAAAGTGAAATCTACTTTTTATTTTCTGTTATACTTATATATAATTCTTTTTTATGCATATTAATTTGAAAGACATATAAAGTTAGACATTAAAACAAAGTAATTTGAGAATAGCAAGTAATTTTTTATATCGCTCAAATTGTTCGATTAAAAGTTTGTTACTAAATAACTTTATTTCGTAGCTTTTATACGAACATTATTATAAGAAATTGTTACTCGAACGAAACTGTAATAAAGTTTTTAGATTTGTAACCTTTATAAGTGTAACACTGTTACGAACTACATTATAGATTTTCTTATCGTAATTATATTTCAACGGCTATAGATCGCTGCACCTGGAACACGTAGATGTATAACTCTTTAAAAATCAATGGCCTGTATAGCCGTGTACTCGTTTCTAGGAAAATAGATGCCTTTCCGTCTCGAGCAACAATTATTTAACGAATAAAAAGGTCACGTACAAATTTGATTTATTCGCTCTTCATGAATAACAAATATACCTAGTTTACTATGGCGGAAACTTAATTTAATAAATAGCTTTTTCGAAGCAGTAGAAATTTCAAGATCAACCTCGTTATCCTAATGAAACACTCTAGAAAAATTATTAGTATGTTAAAAACAGTCCATTTGATATTTCAACCCTTAACTAGCTAAAAAATATCGAAACATGATAAAAATAACATTGTAGATTATGTACGTTACAATATTATTCACATATTATACACGATTTTATATTGGTTAATACATAAACATCGCCTCAATATTATTATCAATATTGTTATATATCACAATTATAATTTGAGTGCCATTATAATTGAAAGAGATATTTAGATGTTTAAATGAACGACCTTGTACCTTTAACAGGATCAAATTTAACCCTACCGCAATAGTTAAATTAAAAAAACCGCCCTGTGTGGTTTGTTAAAAATTTATTCGGAACTCTCTGTTGCAAGGAACAATAAAATCGATGAGCAATTTATAAAAGACCTTCTTTTTGGACCAGTCTACACAACATGAAAATGCATCTCATAATTTGTCTTACCGAAGAATATTAAAAATCGACGAGGAATAATTAATGTTGACAAGTGACTCGATGTGGTTAATTAAGTGTAATGGCGTCGTCAATACCCGAGGGGTCAAGGGGCGCGAAGAAACGAACAACTTTAACCGGAAGATCTTCCGTGTCGAACGCAAACGGAAAACACGAGACGAGACACCGATCGAATCAAAACAGTGAAGATGGTCTTGATTCTGGATTGTCTTCGGAGAGTTCGACACCGACGATTGGCTCGCCGGTGCCACGACAAAAAAAAAGCACCAACCCCGTTAACATCGTCAACCCCTCGAAATCAGGCATTGCGTCTCTTGTCCCGAGGTAGTTCCTAACGATAATTCGTTTTAGAAGTTTGAACATGTTGTACCTTCAAATCTAATCGCGTTCAACCCCCGAGATACGAAGTTGAAACTTGGTACAAATGGGTCTCCCTTGACGATGATCTCCCTTATCGAAGTATCGAGTCGAGTTTGGTTTATTTTTCACTCCTTTCTATAGGAATTTAAAGATTTTCTTATACTAATTTTCAGAACACCGTACAAATAATTTTATGATAAACGTTAAAGATTTCTATTGTTCCTATAAATAATAGTGCTACGTTATTCCTACAAATAATACTTGGAAATATAATCTTGTACTATTATATTTACAATGCGTTTGCGTTCTTTTTCGTTTCAGAAATGAATGCGATAAGACAACAAAGGTATGGCGAACCAGATCTGTAACTGATTCACCACGTTCCGTAGACAGCTCGCGAAATCGTCAATTTTCCAGTCCTTTAAGAACATCGAGAAATGTAAGTGATTTTTTCAGTTTTCTGAATTTTTAATTCAAATTATCAACCACCAGATAAAGTGAGTCGGTAAATGTGCGTCGAATTTTGTTTTGTAATACGCGTTGCACCTATTACAGTATAAACTGATAAATAAATGAATTTATTTCCACTCTCGTATTTCTCGTACAAATTAAATTATCGGAGGAATTTCCAGTTCTGTTACTTCTTACAGAATTTCATTATCTCGTTTTTGTAATAATTCGATTCGCTCGTTATCATTAATGTGCTTTCATTATTAAATTTGTTCTTTTTCGATGAACTCTGTAAATAACTGTGAAAAGATTTATTTCATTTGCTAACGGTTACTATCTCGGGTTATATAGAACATAACTATAGCTGTTTTTATTAAATAAAATATTATTTGAAATACATAATATGATCTTAATGTCGTTCATTCGCTTGTATAATTTATATTTATTAATTTTCGCTAATACGTATTTAGTATGAGGTAAAATTTACTTCATAAGATAATTAAATAAAAGTTACGCTATATTATTTTGCAACATGACCAGACATGTAAAAGTATCGAAACGTTTACTATGTATAATCGTTTAACAATTTTGTATTTTAAAAATCATTCAAAATCGACGAATCCAAATGGAAAAATTAAGGTTTTAAATATATAAAAAATTACTCGCTTTTACGCGCTAGGGGTCTCCGCCCCTCAGAACCCCGTTGGCCACTTTTTGGCACTTTTGACAATTTTTATGAGGGTTTCGACCCATTTTAAACAAGTTTGATTCTCCGATAAAAAGTCGTATCTGACACAGTTTAGCCTGCACCCTTGTATACGTGAGTGAGTGACTGGAATGGAGTTTTATAGTACTTTGATATCACAGTCATTTTTGAAAATGCAGCGAAGTGTGATGTATGTGTGTACAGCTATACACAGGGTAATAATATTCATAATTATTTAATTATAGCTTAGATGATATTTAATTTCTAGGTCCAATCACCGAGTCTCGATTCTGGGGATGAAGGAAGTCTCCGTGTTGATCGTAACACGTATCAACACATGTTTCAAGACATTGTTTCCATCAAAACAATGCTTTTGAAACTGAAACGGGTACTTCAGGAGGTACTATAACATTTCTACACATATACATGCTTATGTAAATCAATGTTACAGTTTGTTTGTAATTAAATTTACTATTTTATTTATAAAACACGCTCTTATAATTTATATATGTACGCATATGTGCACATATCAGTGTGCTTTTTCATTAACACGCATTTCTTCTGTTTTGTTCTTTTCATTATTGTCATCCGCCATGATTTTATCTTCAAGTCAGAAGAGAACGGTTTGACGAGGGTACGTTGTATTATTTATGTTGTTTTATTGTATATATTATTTCTTGTCTCTTTTATATTATACGCATATAACAGTGTCGGAATTAATAATAATAACAACGCGCTTTATGATTTATAATGATTAATGTATTACGCGTTGTGTTCACAGACAGAAACTCTCAACCCATTCGATAATTCAATGAAGGTTGGTATTCCTTTTTAATTTATTAACTCCTGCTCATTTCCACTCGTAATTCACCGTACAGTTATCACCTACTTGCGAGAAATTCTTTCGTTCGCAGTCGGTACTACTCGGTAATTTCCTGCTTTGTGGGCTTTGGAGGTGGACTTCAAAAAAAACTAAAATTATGATGCATTAGTGACATGTTTCCGTATTAATTTTCCAGTTTAGAAGCTTGGGAATTTCTAAATTTACAAAGTACCAAATTTAGAAGTTTTCTAAGTTATAAACTTATTCATTGTCAAACTTACAAGCTTCCAAATGATCAAATTTAGAAAATTAGAAATTTGAAAACTTTCAAAGCAGAGATTTAGAAATGGCACTTCTAATTTATACGTATTCGCGCAGTAGATTTCAATTAATTAATAAGAGTGATTGTGCAGGTCAAATTTGGTGCATATATTGCTAATTAAGGTGTACATTAAATACAGTAAACTGGTATGCGTTGATTGTTGCACATAGCTTTATGCTATACGATTTTTAACAAGTCATGCTACTTTTAAATCGTGGTACAACTGTATTGTCTGCTTAAAAAACAAAATGCAGCGGATGTGCTTATATAAGGTGGCATTCTGTACAGGAATTTATGTGTCAGGGAATTACGGAGAAATCAATGTACAATGAATAGAGTATCCATACTGTTACAGTCTCATTTCTTCATGCATTAATGATACAGAAACATTATTTATATAATACAAAGTAATGATTATAAATCTGTAAAATTTTAGAATGGTCTCTTCTATAACCTGAACGAAGGGAACACAGCCGATGTTAGTACTTCTCCTGGAAGTGGAGGTAACAGTATCGCGGATGAATTGGCTGATTTACGTAGACAGGTTGTCTTTTTACAAGGCCAAGTGGAAGACAGGGATCGAACAATACAAGTATTACAGGTATGAAATTTACTAAATCAGAAGTCTTTATAATACTCCATAACAAGTGTACAGAGAACAAAAATCGTTAAAATTATTACAAGATTATACATATTACTCCATGATGATATATTTAAATTTTTATTAAAATTATTTTCACAGGCAATTCATGTAATTTTGTGTTCCACAGTTCCAAATATCGAAACTTCAAGGACCTAATGGCGTCGATGGCCAAACATGTGCTTTAGCAAGTAATCACAATAATGTTTCCCCAGACACTTGCAACGCTGCTACACAAACAGAAAAGGTACATTTATAATCAGCATCCTTCAAACGGGAGAACTATTAAATACTGCAGACACTCGTTATATTGCCGTAAACAAGATAACAGAAGCAGAAAATTAGCCGAATTGGCAATGTAGAAAGAGCTGTAACCATACAACTAATAACTTTAACCTTCTGTCTGAAATTTCCTCAATTGTATAATACGCACTGTTCGTGTAACAATATCGATAATGTTACAATTATTATTTATGTATATGCAGTTTATAAATATTGATTCATTTATATTTACTTGAGTACAGCACTTTATTGTACAGTCTTTAAGAAGTAAGTTATATGTTAAATATTAGTAATCACATATGAAATATATTTTAATATTTTCTTAACTTTTATACTATCATTTTTTTAATTTCGTTTTAAATATTACTAACATCGCCAATGTAAATGTTATTGTAATATTTTATTACACATTTGTTGTTACTGATAGTGATGTAAAAAACACGTTGACTGTGACTGTATTGATATATTAGTGCTAATATGGTTTATTTATTGCACGTTTAATTGTGGATACAGATACGTCCAGTGTCAGCAGGGCCTTCAATCATGCAGCAACCCTCACAGGATGATGTTGTGTGGCCTCTAATGAAGTGAGATATTTTTTCAATTTTTTTTATTTCTACAATCTATTTAAATCTAACTCTACGAAAATGTAAAATAGGAAGGTTCTCTGAACAATTTTGGAAAATATTACCAAATTCATATATATAGTGTATAAAAAATAATTTCGAACTGCGAATTATATTCTAAATCCTTCATTACGCAATTATGAAACTAAATTATTTTTTTCAATGAAAATTGATCTCATGATTTTCTCAACGAAATTTTATTACAGAAATAGTACTTTCCATATATTCTACAAAAAGACATACACATAGGTAATTAAGTAATGGGCTAACTTATTTTAAAAAATCAAATTAACTTCTAAATGTTTATCTACTATTTGAAATAACTCTAATATTCTAGAAGTTATCTAGAAATATCGCTTATTTATTGCAACAATGACATAACTCAGAACTTACAGTTTTGAAGTCATTGATGCGGAAATAATGATCCCTGCTTTTTACCGGTAGAAATCTGAAAGTGAGTTTTTAAAAATGAGCACACGGAAGCAGTTGTGTACATATAATTTCCTCAAAGTTATAGCTTAAGTTATGAAACAGAACTCCTTTCTCCAAAATCGTGAAATATTGTTGTTGCAGCAAACAAGCGGTATGCGTCTGCTGAAATATTCGCAGTTCGATGAAAGTAAAAATATTTTAATTACGAAAAAAATCGGTTGAGACAGATTTCTATTGCTTACAAATATAAGAGATTTTTGAACGCGTATCATTATGAAATTTGTGATAAATAATCTGTTGTTCTTGCTGCTCTGGTCATTACCTTTCCCTGGTGATTCCATGTGAGACAGCTTCCGGTTCGGGAAGGTAGAATCGGTCAGTTTATGTGACTTAATATTAGGATACTTACTTCTTTCTGCATTAAACGCTTTTATATTGATGCATCTTTTATACGCTAACATCACTTATTTGATCGTTCGATATTAACAATTATTTTGCATGCAAGATTCTTGCTTCTACTTTACTCTTCTGCTGATTTTTCCGTGTTTAAATACGTGTATAAAGTAACTGCAGGTGATATGGAAAACGTGTTTTTGAAAATTTCCCAGAAATGGTTTTTCCTACTCGAAATATCAATACGTACCACAATTTATCAATATTCACATAATAATCGCTTTGACATAATTGCGAGTAGTTAAAATATCGATCTAAATCAGCGAAAAAATGGAACATCTAAGTAATTCATAATTTCTGTCTTAGAAATTTTGAAAATTACTTTGACTTTAACAATTTTTTAATTTATCAATTTAGAAGTTTGCAGTATTTTCTTCAAACAATAATTGTCATGTGAAGAATGTGAATTTAATGATAAATTACTTTGTAAGAATGGAAACGAAACAAATATATTTCCTTTCCAAACAATTTTTTCAATTTGACTTTTAGGAAATTTCCCAAAATTAAGTTCCTCTTTCCATTGTGGATCTTTAATGAAACTTTGACAACGATCTGACGCAAACAGAACTTTGTTCTGTCTACAAGACAATATCTTAGGTGGTTACTAATTCACTTGCCGAGATCTTGCGATGTTCCGTATTACATATGCTGTTCCCATATTAAATGCATTTACCCTATACGTGTAATTATCTTAAATCAAATTGTGTGTCATTATCCAGAATTACGGTTTGCGATCGAATCGCGTGATATTAGATAATAAGTTTAAAAGAAAACACGATTGAAGAAATTATGGCACTAATTGCTTTATAGCCTAAAAGTTTTACAGATACATGGATAGATACAACTATAAATTATTTATTTTTATATTAGCATTAATCGTTTAAAATTTAGTCATTATAAGTTTATAAAGCGTTCAATTGAAGTTACATCTCCTTTACAGGTAATATAAATAAATTTCTAATTTTAATAATACATAATAAATACATTATATATAATTAATGATAAATATAGTCACATCTGAATCTCAACAATATATACATTTAATAATATTGTAAAAATATGTATCATATGTACCTATTAATTTTTTCATCTGATAGATTGATATAGTATGTACATTTTTTATAAAAAGATACATGCAGAGAAAAATGTATTATATGATGCATTTCAGGCAAAAAGATACTTTATTTTATGCTTATATTTAAATAATTATAGATTTATATAATGTTTATTCATAAAATTACTGATATTTGCATAATTTTGATTCGATTGCAAACCCTAACTAATTTAAATCTATCTAAAATGTATTAATTAAAGTGTAATGTTTTAACAGTTCTAAACGCAACATTAATAGTATAAAATATTTAATTTGTTGACAGAGTATCTTAACTCTTCTATCATGGCATGTAATGTAAATATATGAATATACAATCAGTTGAAAAGTATAATTAAATAGTTTTTTTTTTCCTTAAAAAATAGTTTTAAGATTATAATAGATTTACAATTAATAATGTTTCATGCTGCCTTTGATAGATACATGGGGTGAGTTTACAATTTGTACATATGTAGATTCCTTGTAAAAAACCAGATCAGTATTGGTGTTATTAAAATAAAATCACTGCATTGAGAATTTAGGATATCAGAAGTTTAAAAATCTGTAAACTTCTACACAAAGTTCAAATCTAGTTTTGTAAATTACATAGATTCTTCATAAAATTTATAAAAGTACAAATTAAAAATATATTAACATCAAATTTTAGAACAATTTAAATAAAATTACAGGTATTTAATAATGCAAACTATTTGTTTTATGTAAAGATGGAGTGATTCCTGGGATCAACACCGTCCTACATTACTTGGAGAACAGCTTACCAGTAACAGAAGCCCTCGTAAGTCGACCGATCGTATACCGCGTACAATAAAATCTCGTCAAGAAGAAACCTCGCATCGTCAGAACGGGCATATTGATAAATTGCCGACAGATAGTTCTTCTAACGGAAAACTTCTGAAGTTAAAGGAGTCAAAATCTGTTGAATCGAACAGTACGGAACAGCACGAGATAAAAACAGAGGGAAGTCCTACAAAATCATGTATTCCGACAACTAGAAAGCTTGCAACACCAGTTCTCATGACACGATCACCGAGGGCCGTAACTTCAACAGGCCGATCGCACAAAACGTAATCATCTTGCGTCCCTAAGTTCAATTTATTTTGAATTCGACTGTAGATCGTTTTTTCGATGAAAAATATGCATAGGTAATTCGTTTCATATGCTGAAATTAAGCTATGAAATACCATTCTAACCTATTCGAATAATTATAAATTTTGTAGACATTTTTTTGCAAATATTTTAATTGGTAACATATATTAAAAACATTTGGTAGACGTAAATTGAGAAAACAATGTACAAATCATGTGTTAAGTGTTAAGGGCAATTTATAAGTTCCTATTTTTTAAGATTTATATTTCATTTGATTTTCGCATTTCATCTATAAATGAAATCATCATTTCGAATCATCATTACGAATTTACGATCATCATCATGTATGAAATGACATCATTTTGTCATGCTCAAATTGGGTCATTGAGATTTTTTGTGTAATAGACTGGAAGAGTTGTATAAATTCATTTGCAGTTGTAAAGTATTCATTAAGTTCTTGTAACTGATCATATTTCAATTTGTATATTCATTATGAATGCATTGGGAATACTTTGAATAATGTTTGTGATATTGTAAAGAATATCCTCTTATCTTGTTTTCTATAAACTTTCTCACTTCCCTTTTTATATCATCAATTATATTCATTGGTCACAAATTGATATAAGAATTACATTTTATGTATACATTATTTATTGAAATTCATTTGTTTTATTTGGAAAGTTATTTAAATGTAAAAACTTCTTTGCTATTTCATTCAGTTCTTTGTCATATGAATTTAAAACTAAAATATATTCAAATATATCAAGTACATAAATACCATACTCTATAATCTATCATATATGCTATGCTTGCAATTATACACTATGTGTACATTGTATATAGTGCACAATGCAGCATAATACACTTTACTACATGTATTTTACATAGTGTATATTATGCTATTACAATATATATAATTATGTTGGAAATAATGGCTAAATGGACACTTAGTAGCATGAATAAAGGTATACTTTATTTACTACATGTGTTACAATAGGCAAATGCATTGCCAAAAATTCGCGAATTGCTGACCTGAATCATCCATTGCCTCAAATATTTGTAATTAGGTATAGCTCAAGTTCTTCACTATCTTCAACAAATTACATGATAGTGTAATATTTGTAGCGTAAAATTTTTAAACTGTACATTATATTCTTTTACAATTGTACTTACTGTAGAGATGCAAGATAGAGGAACAATTAATGCAAAAAAACTATGCTATTAAGTATCACAAACATTAATCTTTATTCCAAAATTCTTAATAATACTTTCACTGTATTATTTATTTTATTAACAATGTACAAATTCTCAATGATAAATAATACTTTTCATTTGGCCCTGATTCCAACAATAAAAATGTAATTGTTAAAATCGGCGAGCTTTTGTAACTTTTTTTACAACGTATGTTGTAATTTATTTCATGGCTAATTTATAAGGTTATATTTGGTGCTATTAAATTGTCGCAGTCTACGCTAATGCTTTATTTAGAATCTCCTGAATCATTGAACATAAAGAATAATTATTAAATTACGTTTCAATCGATTATTTTTTTACTATAATTTGTAAAATTATTATGTATCTATTTGCATAAAATAAAAAAATACGACAATAAAGATGATATATGCTGATTGGTAGAAGTAACATTTTTATTTTGTTGCATTACGAATGAATTAATATTATTAAACGTTTAAAATAAGATAAAAGGAGTTAGTGCATAATTGTTTAATTGATATCAGGAGATACTAAGTATATCATATATATGTTGTACATTCTATTCATCACATTTTAATTTGTAAAATGATACAATAATAAAAGCAAATTAAGAATATAAAATAATTTTGTGTATTGCAAAATTTAATAATGATGAATTTAATAGGTGTCACTTTCATAATAAAACAGGCTGATATATGTAACCAAATAAATTTTTTAATAACAGACTGCTATTTTAGAAAATTTTAGAACACTTTTTAATGACAGAATGCTAATTCAGATATATTTCTTATAATTTAACACTGCATTATAACATTGCTGGAAATATAAAATAAATGATATAAAAAATATGAAATATACTATAATAAAATCGTACTTAAAAATTATTTCTCAAAGTTAAAATAGGAAGCAATAGTTTTCCAGTAACAAAGTGTATACAGTTTTATATTATTTTAAGATGATTCAGTATCTACCTCATCATCTTCATAATATCATAATATAATCGAAAAATGAAATATTTCTATAACCAGTATTTCTCAGACAGTTACAATTTTTTTTTTATTTTCATAATTTGTACAATTTGTACTTTTTTGCTATAAAAGTACAATAAATCTAGGTAAAATATTACAAACTTGTACTTACAGATTCCTACTCAGTTTCGTTAAAATATTCTATGCTTTTTAAATTCTGTGCAATTCTGTTCTGTAATTTAATGTATAACAAAACAAAAACAAGTAAAATTAATCTTTTAAACTGATGACACCTTTGCAGTAAGGACAGAAATATTCGAGATCACTCTATTTTATATTTCATTACATTCCACAAAATGTTTTTACTTGTATTCAGCTGTATAAAAAATAGTAATGAATCCCTATTAAGACATTACCTTTTAGTATGCACATTTAAATGTATGTATTAATTTATAATACAAGATTTGTTGTAGTGTTGTTTGATGTTTATGAAACTGATCAGTTAATGGTATTATAAAAAGGCTCTAAATAACTGTAAATTTTATTTTACTACAATTAACTTGCAAAGTCAAATTAATTAGAATTTCTTCCAAATTTAACATGCCTTGCTGTTATCCTTCAAAATACGAAGTCATTTTACTCGTAGTTGTTCAAGAAAATAAATAACTAAAATTGGTAAAAGAACTTTGTTATACACGTGAAGTCTTTTGTATTCAATAAACTAATCATAATTATACTTTTACTAAAGTATCAAACGTAAATCTTTTGTTATAAATGAAATACTGCTGTTCTGTGAAAGTAGCTTGTACTTATTCTTTTATAACAGTATATTAAGCATCTTAAAATAATACTGTTAAAATCATAAGATATCTGTCTTATTTAAAATTTACAAAATAATTGTATAAATAAAAGCTTTCACTTGTAATTAAATAGAAGCATCGATAAGTTATAACCTGTAATATGTCTTATTTTAATTTGTAAATTATATGTATAAATATGTTCTTTCTGTGCTCTTAAATATAGTAGAATGATTACTAAAATTGCTCAGTACATTATTTTTACCTGACTTTACAAATTTATTGTACTGAAAATTTTCTTCTTAAATACATATTTTTAAGCTCTTTCTTAAAATATAATGAAGAATTTTATTAATAAGTTAATTTATTAGCATTTAGTAAACCTCTTTTTAAAAACATGCCACAGGAACTTGAATTTGTAAAATAGTTATAAGAAATAATAATACATTGAAAGAGAATCGTTATTTCAAAGGTAAACAAAAAGCGCTGAGTGTTAAAAATTTATTTTTCTCGTATATATTTTCAAGTTTTTATATCATCATTTGCCAAGGAAGTAATTTTACAATCATCATAAACCTACATCATTTACACACTGTTAATCATTTCATATCAATTAATGTGACTTTAACGTATTAATGACATGGATGCAATTTTATAGTAGTAAACTACAAAAGGTTTTCTATGATAGAATATGTACAAAATAATGTCCTTGGCATTATACGCAGTTCGATCATGGAATACATAAAACAATTAATATTTGAAAAACACGCTTTATTCTTTATTTTTTAATTTCTTTTTTTTAACTATTCAGATTGTATTCATGTCATGAGTAATATATTCAAAAAATGAGGGACATCATAAGCACTCATCTTTCTACCATGTTCGAGTCATTACTAACATGTGAATCTTTGTAAAATTTACGTTGAGATAAGTAGTATCAACAGAAATGATAGATTTATGTATATAAAAGAGTTGATATATATAATACTATTTTTACAACTGTTTAATAAATTATTGTTTCTTATGTATATCGATACATTTATGTGATACTAAATTGTCTACAAATACTTTGGTGTTCAAATTACTCTTAGGTACCGTTCTTGTAAAAGTATTTACAGCAGTTACATAAAACGCAGAACAAATAAAATTTTCTTTATCGTCTTTTAACTAGCTTTTAAGAAAAACAATGCTAACGATATCCCATTAATTACTACCGTACATCTTACAACCGTTGTTGTGTATATTGTGTGAAAGTTTTATTTTGCCATACGGTCTTCTGTGTACAAAGTAATAAATACATTGATAACATAATAGAAATACACTGCCACTATCAAATATGGTAATCAGTTGTTGCTTTCAAGAGAAGAGTACCTATGATAAATTAAATTTATCTAAGGCCACTTAAGAATTATAAGTGTAATGGTGTAATCTATACATAAAAACAACAAGATTAATGTTGCAATACTGCATATAGTCCATCCAAGAAGAAAGTTTGCTGTCTGATTAATATTTTTGATAAATCACAGTTTATCGTGAGGCAAAATGAAAAAAGCAAAAAAAAGATTTGTTAACAATTATTTATCCAGAAATATAATTGGAGATGTGTGCCTCAATTAGTCTTATTACATTCGGGTAAAGTTGAAGAAAATCAACCGCAGATGAGGGAATTCTTCCAATATCTAGAAGAGTTCTAATTTTGCAAATTAAAGAATTGTTAAATTTAAAATTTCTAAGCTTTTAATTTTCAGCATTTGAGAATTTGAAGGTTTAAAAATCTGTAAAATTGAAATTTTTTAGCTCAGTAAAATTTTGTTACCCACATATCCTTAATCATAATGAAATCTGAAAAGTATTTTAATGATCACACGTTAACGATGTTAACCGTAAACTTATTTTGAAATTACAGTACATACTTGTCTATTAATATCTGGCACTTTATGGCAAATCAAAGTTACATCAGTATTTTAAAATGCTTTTAAAAATTTTGTCTATTTGCATAAAATTCGATAAATTTATGATGGAAAACTGCAATGTAATGATTCGTTTTAATAACTGCATTATTCAACATTTATTTATTTCAGTATGCATTATCGATTTATTTATGCTAACTGAACTAGCAATCTTCCTTATTTCTAACATAATATGCACAGAAATAGTTTACCACATATTGTCACTGAGTGAAAAAAGTTATAAAACTGAGTCTTTAGTCATTTTACTTTCATACGGGTAAACTCTTCCCATTCACTTCAAGTGCTCCCGTTGCTGAGCACGTTGTCATTTTTTGTTATTAATATATACTTAAAGTTTCATGCGAGTGCATCATCATCTTTTACAATACCTAAAAGTATATTTTTCATTTACTTCTTTTCTTTATCAGTTTCTGTCATTTCTTTTTTGGCTGAAATTTTATTATCGCATTTTTTATCTTTATCCATTTCTATGAATTCTTTTTTCATTTGAACTTTGTTATCTCCCCATCTCGTGTCAGTTTTAAATTTATTTTCAATTTCTGATCCATTCACTTCGCTAACCTTTTCATCCTGTATTTCTACAATCTCCACTTTTTTTGTATCAGACTGCATCATTTTTGCTGCTATATGATACATATTTTTTACTGCAGTGAGGTATGACAAACATTCAGCCTGTAAAAAAGAATAAGATATTAATATATTTTGTAATAACATGTTGTTTAAAAACTTACAAAAAATACCTACCGATACTTTCTTGAGCTTTTCATCTGTATTCCTTAATTTGTCTTTGTATATTTTTAAGTCTTCGGAAAGAGATTTAATATTATTTGTCTGTTTTGCAGATTTCTCATTTACTATTGAAAGTTCATGCTGTAACTCCATCATGCGTTCTTCCGTATCCAACCGAGCTTTTTCTGATCTCTTTAATTGACTAACAAGCTTTTCTACGTCTAATAATGAACCTTTGTACATAACAAAACCTTCCGACACAGATGATTCCTCAGATTGGTCTGTAAGAGAATCTTCCCTCCGCGCTCTTTTTGACGGTGGTCCACTTCCAACAAATACTGGTAACAATTTTTTATTTCCTAAAAACAATAACAAAGTTAAAAATATGTGACGATATACTGCGTGGTTCTACATTGCGTAACCTCAAATAGAATAATAAGATATTGAACTGTACCAAGTGCTAGTGAACGTAATATATCTTCTTCGTTGTCTTCTTTCATAGAATCACTTCTATCCATATCCTTGTCATCTTTCTTTTCTTCTTTCGGATCGTCTTCCCTTGATCTATCTGTTAATTTACGATAATGCAAAGAATCTCTAGTTACAACCTTTTGTACTAATTTACGAACTTGAGCTCTTGATAAATTCAATCCTAAAGTATAAATAAGTTCTTCTATATCTTTGTCAAATATATATCCACAATGTGTTTGATCGAAATAAACGAAAGATAATAAGAGATAAGGATCGTGCGTATATAATTTCGTTTTCCTCTTTCTTCCATCCTTATCTCTATCTCTTCTACCATCTTTCATTGAATCATCATCCTATAAAATACAATTATCATAACAAATTTTCAGAAAAGAATTCAATAATACACTATTGAAAAATAATTACATCAGACTCATCTTCTTCGTCGTCGTCATCATCGTCATTCTTTTCTTTATCTCGATCCCTATCATCTGTTTTACTTTTCGCATCCTTTTCATCCTTCTTATCTTTACTACCCTCTCTCTTTTTATCATCCTTCCTTTCATCTTTCCTACATCTTTTATCGTCATCCTTTCTTTTATCATCTTTCTTTTCATCTCTCTTATCATCTTTTTTATCTTTCTTCTTGTCTTCATCTTTTTCCTTAGGTTTCTCCGGAAGACTACATAATGCTCGGTAAATGCGAAAACCAAAATCTCGCATTAACATTTCATTAAAGAGTTCCGCAAATAATGATACTTCAAAGGAATGTTCCTAAGAAGAAAAAAAACAAAAATCAATCAAATAAGCTAGAAATTCTCAATGTACGAGATCCATTAGTAGATCGTCTTAAATATTTTCAATGGTGCATTGACACAGACAATGGTTACTATTTCAATAATTTATACCCGATCAATACCTTTGTATCTTCCGGTCTATAATCTAGAAGTACACTCAGAGACATAACGGTGCAATCGAACTTTCCACTTTTCGCCATTCTAGAAGGATGTACGATAATGTGGGACGACTCCGGTAAAGTATACCGTTTCTCGAGAGTAACCCGTTCACGTTCACAAAGTTTTCTCCTATCCTCATCATGCTATACATCGATATTACAGAAATCAATTTATTAAATACATGTATTAGATCCTTGCTCGTACTTTAGATATGATAAGAAAGTATGAAAAAATATTGATATATTTACAAGAAATACTTAAGAAACCTCACATCTTTATTGTCCCTAAACTTTTTGTCCTCCTCTTCCTTCGGTGAAGGTGAAATATCTTTTTCGTTCTCTTCTATATCATCATGGCGTCCTTCTTCTTTAGCTTGTTCTAACGCTGCTGCTTTCATTAATCTGGCAAGCAGTTGCGATTTCAAGCCTTTGCAATTTAAATTACGAGCAGCTAACTCTTGCCGCAATTCGTTCACCTGCATAAAATTAGCGATATAAATACGCACAAACAGTACGAGCTTTTTGTGTGGTTCTTGCCACAATGTAGCAAGGTTGTAATTTAAGTTGTCATTAAACTAATGGTGTCCTGGTCAAAGTTGCAGGTGCTTCTTTCATTTAAACTGTTATTTCGACGCTTTGATTTCGAATACTTCGCTTTCTAAAGAGTTTTATAACCTTGTTACATGGTAACGAAGACTATAATTGCATTAAAACTGACATTCATGGACTTTGGATCCAATTCAGAATAATGAGTGGGGTCCTTTTTCTCGGGTACTGGATCTTCCTGAAAAGAAGAAATTATACATTATGTTACGGAAGTAACGAGCATGGCAAAAAACTACAAAACAGAAGCAGCCCCTATATAACGAAACGAAACCACTCCCTCTTCATTCTTTCATCACTCTCTATTTTACCACCACTCTCTCGCATTGTAATGATATATACAGTTCTTCATTCACGATGACCTTCAAGTATGACTCAAGTAACTGCTAGATTCTCATAGTGTCCTGGCTCTGGTGTCTGTGTGGTTGATAGGTTATGGATAATATCAATAATGTTGTATACAACGATTATCAAATGAAACTTTTGAATGATTTATCAATGATGGTGAAGGTTTCAGGAAAGAGGGGAATGGCTCAGCTGCGCTCTTCTCCGAGCTAGGCTTGCTTGCTTCTCTTGTTAATGCAATGTGACTGCCAGTGGCTAAGGGAATACTTGCAATACATTACTCATTGATCTTTATATTAATCTTAATGTTTTAACTGGTTGAAAGCACAAGTGTGTTAGAAACACTGTAATTTGCAAACTATGATAATCATAATTTTTAGATTAGTAGGACATTATTACTTTGTTCGGATAACAATACAATGAATCATTAATAATTTAGTCTAATAATAATGTATCATATATACATATGTACAGTTATCACTAAGCTATATCTTAATTACAATTACAACATTATTCATGTTATCAAATTATCATGATTTTCTAACAAAGAACTTCGTATACTGAAATAATGGAAATTAAAATATCAAAATATACAAATTTACTACTTATATAGAAAAACAATAAAACAAACCATTCAAATCAAACTTAACAAAAGAGAGCAAAATATTGAAGAACCAACAGATACTTAAAGATAGGATCAATGAGCAAGTAGAGCCTATATTGAAAATCCAGTTTAGTAATGGGAAAACAGTTTCACGATTATATAATGTAATAAAAAGGTAAAAGTAATATGGGATGATGTTGGCAGTGCCTTTTGATCAGCGACGGCAGCCTCATCAGTGTCATTGGCAGCATCCGAATCGTCGGGGCTAGAGGTGGCACGCAGCAATTTTCGTTCCAGTTGTTTCTTATAGCTGAGTTGTAGACCATCCCATTCCAATTTGGTAGGTACACAGCTCCAAACATCTGGGAGAAATAGTATGACGGTTTCAACGCGAGAGGGCACCACTCGCCCCGACTTGTGGGTCGTTTCTGCACGTCTGTAGTAGAGTTCCAGGAAGCGGTACCTGTGCCGCAAGGAAAAACAATACCCAAACGTCAACTCAGGTTAATGCCGCTTAGCTTTGCCTTATATGCTAAGTGTTCGTTCGCTTGTTCGTAAAGCCCGCGCACTGCATACAAAGCCACACATAGCGCACAATGTAGAGACCGTTTGATAAAGCACAACTGAGTGGGGTCACAACGATCACAGAATGACAGTGATGATTTTTGTTTGCCCCAACTGCTCGTATATCATCATCTGGGTGCTCGATACAGGATCCAGTGCAGCAATCTCCGTCGGTCAGTTGTGTATAGAACAGATACGTACCTCCTCTACAGAGACTGAGCTACAACCTTAGTTATCAAGTCAGAACTCGCATTAGAAGTTACTTTCTCTCACGGATGGTACACCTGCCAGATATTTCTTAATACTATAACATTTTGTCCCGTGTCTTCAACATAATTAAATTACATATCGCCAAAGAATATGTATTATACATTTATACAATATGGAATATCGAATGGAGCCGACGAGTCCGAAATTTTTAGTTTTTGCATTAATTTCTTTGCTGAAGTAACTTGATAATGTATCGGCGAACAATGAAACAGTAATGGACAGATAAATTAAATAGCATCACGTTGCTCTTTCGGTGAAGTGCTTTAAAACTGCATTCGAAACAAAAATGAAGTGAAATATCAATATTTGAAGAATCGTACCACTGAGTGCAGCTGGAGAGATCTATCCCTGTAAGCGCTTTACAAGTCCTCACTGCTGTCCTGATTAAAACCGATGGATCCTTTTCAGGATTAGGACCATCCAATGAAGGACTCCATGGCCCACCAATTGCCATTGTTTCATTTTTACCTCGTAAGCCTACCAAGAAATTTATTAAACGTGTAGGGTGTACATAATCCCGATCTGGATCTCTATCCTCGGATACACCGCAACACCGTTTATATATTTCTTCCATGGCAGGCATAGATATTAGCATGACCTACAAAACAACGTATACACTCTCTTAAAAG
This sequence comes from Megachile lagopoda, assembly GCA_036983795.1. Lineage (NCBI taxonomy): Eukaryota > Metazoa > Arthropoda > Insecta > Hymenoptera > Megachilidae > Megachile > Megachile lagopoda. Next base: position 12,771,747 of record CM072800.1, read on the forward strand.
ATAAAAATGATAAAGTACTTTTTAAAGCGTTCATTTCAAACTGTCTTGTAATTAATAATTCTGTATAACAGGTACATAATATAACAAACCTTCGCAGAGAAAAGATAATCAGCATCCGAAGGCTCTAACACTGCTGTATTTTCGGTACAAGGATCAATATCCTTATGCATGACATGGAAAGAACATGGCTTATTAAGAGCAAATGGCATATGCGGTGGAAAGGCATCAACCCATCGAAAATTAGTAGAAAAGAAGTCGCTAGGAATATACATATTTTGATAACGTCTTCTTATCTCAAGTACATCTGCTTCAGGTCTAGAATAACAATGAATTATAAAATTTAGTAATTGCAATAAATATGTTCCAAAAATGTTGGTATCCACAAAAATACACTTACAGATCAAGAGCTATTTTAGGTATTTGTACCATATAACGTGGTACAACCCTGGTACGTCGCCGTGGTCTCGGAGATTTACTTCTCCTGGTCCTCGATGGGCTACGTTCTTCTTTCTTTTCTCGTTCTCTAATTCTTTCTTCACGACGCCTTTTTCTTTCAATTTCTTCTTCTTCATTTTTCCGTTCTCGAGGAGATCTTTCTCTCACTCTTCCAATTTTATTACGATTACTAGCTGTATTAGCACTTGTTGCACTACTTGTAAATCTATTAACAATTATATAACCAGTAATAAAATTATATTACCATAAGTACTTAGAAATATACGAAATAATATACAATACATGACATAAATTTATACCATTTACCTATTACTGGCATTTTCAGTAGGTGGAGGCACAGCATTATATGTTCCTGAAGTTCTACTTTGTTGTGGTTGTTGCTGCTGCTGTTGTTGACGGTTGGGTTGATTACTTTGTTGTGTATTAGTGTTATTGTTATTATTTCCCATGGGAAGTACTTGTATCCTAGTAGCACTCCATTTAAATGGCATAGAAGGATTATAAGATGCCTCTACAAGTACACGATCACCCACAACTGGATTGGATCCTTTAACACATGCACTAAAATAAAAATATTTCAACAATAATATCATAGATATCAAACTGATAATATGCTCAAAGTAAAAAATAATTCCATTACTTTGTTTGAAAAAATACATCTTCATCTACAAAACCAAAATTATCATATACTTGAGTCACTGTGCCAGTAAAAACTCTTTGCTTAGTAGATGACGATGGTACATTTTGCTGTACTTGTTGCGGTACACCAGCAACAGATGGTTGAAATGCATTTGTATTTAATGCTCTTGGTGGTGGATAAGAAACAGTAGCAACTTGTGGATATAATTGTCCAGCTATACCAGATGGCAAATTTGATCCAAGGGTTGCCATTGAAGCCATTGTTATATTGGGCTATTAATATGTAGAACATATTAACAAATCTTTTAGTAGCAGAAAATTTCATTTTCATATTTTAAAATACATATCAATAGTAATTCTGACTATAAAGATATTTTGTTAAAAATAAAAATAAAATATTTATTCAAAATGATAAATATATTATTTTGAATTTTATTAACTAACCTGCTGTAATCCTAAACTTTGTTGATAAACTTGTTGAGTTTGTTGTTGATATTGAACCATAGGTTGTCCACCTATACTACCCATTGCTTGACCTAACATTTGTTGTTGAATATTTTGAATTCCCTGTCCTACGTAGAATTAAAAATAAAATATGTGCCAAATATGTCTAAAAAATAATCTTGAATATTTATGATTAAGTGTATAAATTATATTATGGATTTATTATGCAATACTACACATTAAATGATATACATATTAATAAGTTTTCATTTCAAAAAACATAATATGAACAAATAAATGTAATAGCGTCTAAAAAAATAAAATATGTGTTCATAGATATGTAATAAAAGATCGTATAAATTTTCTACAGAATTTATACAAATGAAATAAAAAATTTATTTTAAAGAAAAAGGAAACCTATTAGAAAGAAAAGATGTAATTTTGAAAGCATTCTTCTTATCAAGAAACATGCCTAAATCGATTATGTTAGAATGTAAATGATATATTATTTTTTAATGCTTTGACAATACATAAAACAACGCTAGGAAACAATTTGTAAATATATTTATTGGCTCATATAAATTGTAACAGAAACTTGGCAACGTTGTTGACTTGCACACGGGACGACAATAGGTTGCATATTAATAACGAACTCGATTTACCTGCATTACGAACCCACGGTGGGTTTTTTCCACCTCCAAATGGTGAGAGATTACTCATTTTTTAAGAAATATGTAATATTATTAACAACACAACTTTAACAAGGTCTTGAGTACTCTTTAATTGAGCGTCCTTCATTCAGGCGCCATCTTTTCAGCTATTACTACTATACTCAAATACTGCTCTATGCAGGAAGTAAATTCAATTTTAAATTTCAAAGGAAATGTCTTTACTGAAACTTTTCGTCGAATAAATGTTAATTCAAATTTGTTTAACAATTATATTTCCTCATTTAATGTGAATAAGCCATGAAAAATATTAAAATAATTGGAAAAAGAACTAAATAAATCTTTCAATTTGATCATCTATGTATCGGAGCCATACAGAAACATATTCTTGTCAAACTATGATTTAGTGAAAATCTTTAATTATTTTTCTGTAAACTGCCGATATGTTACATTACGCTATATTTAAATCGTACATTTGTAATTGAAGTACGTTTAAATATTACATAATAATCAGCTGACTGAATATAGAATAATTTGATAATGCGCTGCGGGAATTAAGTGTTCTGCATTTTATTCGTTGCGACAGTGGTCGCAATGGTGATTTTAAAACGTCATATCCGGCGCAGATGCACAATGAAATTGAACAGAATCATGATTGGTCCACAATCAAGATTATCAAGATCCAAGGCAATGCATGACATAACATCCTTTGGTTATGTCAAATAACTGTATAACATTAACAACATAATTGTATGTTTTTATACTATGAGCTAAAATTCTTTCATAATCCAAATTCGAAAAAAAAATATCGTAGATGACCAAAATTTTGAATACCTTTAACATCAATAAAATGCAAATCAATAATAATGCTTTCGATAAATCACAATGAAATATTAATCAGGTAATAAAGAAAGTATACATGCATAAAACTCATTCTTTATTTAACAAGGTATAAAAATGCATGAAGTGTATACATAATGATAAGCATATTTGAAATTATTATATAAAATAAATTTCCAGCTGGGACAATTTACCTATATGCATAATTTATTTTTTTAAATAATTTTATTTTTTGTAAATTCGTTTTTTGTTCGTATGAACTTTAATAGAAATCTACATTTTCCGTTAGGTCCAATTTCTATATACTAAAAAGAACACGTGATTGGATATTCAGCGCGATCGGTGAAAATAACGCGTCAGATTGGTTGAAAGCAGGAAACACGCATGTCGTTCAATAATTGCCGATGTTAAAGAGAAAATCGTCGCTATGTTACATAATAATACTATGAAATAATAGCTGGTTATCTCGAAAGCATAATATAAACTATATTACAGAAGGATAACCAACGATTGAATCGTTTGAAATTGATTTTTAAGACAGTAACACTCGTAACATGGCGTTGAGATCGATCTGCCGGCTGTCAATTGATTCGACCTTCAGCCATTCGAGCCATTTGGGAGCCACCGCCCGCCCGAGACGATCGTCTTTTTCATTGGTGTCACGAACATTCGCTGCTCTTGCTGAAACAATGGGTTTGCCACGTGTTTTCTTCGATATGACCGCAGACACCAAGCCTGTGGGACGTATCGTTATGGAGGTAAGTGAAAATCTTTCCTAATTAACGTGAATTTCATCTTTTATACACGTTGTCGTTAGGATCCCGGCGTGATTGGCCATCTTGAATTTTCTTGAAAGCCGGTTATGCGAGTTGGTTTTTGACCTGAATTCTTCTTAAAACCGTTGATATTTATGTTATTTGCTAGAAATTATAGTACTAGTCGCATATAATCAAATATTCTAATATTTGATTCAATAAGGATCAGTAAAGAGTGTAATTCGATATTGCATTCTCGACTCCCAGATTTCTACGGAACTGTAAAATTTTCCATTCGCTGATTGCCGTTGATATGTTCGATTACGTATCCTACACAGGTGAAAATTTAAGACGTAATTACGAAATATTCTTTTACCATGTGTTCTATCAAACTATCGTATTGAAATTAAGATTGAAAAATACATTTCTCTCGCTAATTGATTTTATAGAAAAAAATATATAAATAGATACAATGAAAGTAGAAATAAAAATTGTTACAGGGCCGCATTTGTACGTTTAACGGCACGGTATCATTATGAGACCTCGAAAGAGCGTCATTTCAATTAATTAAATTCATACATGTAGCGTTTTCAAATTTATAGAAAATAAAAGCCTTCATTTTTATAATAGAATAAAAATAACACAATGTTGATACTGGTATTAAAAAAATCTATAAGTCGTAAAATAACTCTAAGCCTTTCTAGTTTTAATTTTAGTAAATTAATGGAATCCATTATATCTAACAGGGTCTTGAAGGTAGCAGATTTCTTTTATAATAATAAATTGGTTGTTTTTTATATTTTAAAATACAAAATTAAGATTTTAAAATATGGCTCCATAAAGAATAAAATTCTAGCTTGTATCCAATGCATCTTATGGTAAATACAGCCTTGAATTGTTATATTTAGCTGTTTCATTTGCCAATTGTAGCAGAACTGACTTTATAATTAAGTATGTTCTAGAAATGTAGTTATTAGTAACTGATTGTAGTATTGTAATTACGATAGCTTTTTTATGCAAAGTTTTTAGAAAGCAATTTTTAATTTCTAGTTGAGAAGCGATGTTGTCCCAAAAACTGCAGAAAACTTTCGAGCTCTCTGTACTGGTGAAAAGGGTTTTGGCTACAAAGGAAGCAGCTTCCATAGAGTGATTCCAAATTTCATGTGTCAAGGAGGTGATTTTACCAATCATAATGGCACTGGTGGAGAATCCATCTACGGCTCAAAATTCAATGATGAGAATTTTGTACTGAAACACACCGAACCTGGCATTCTTTCTATGGCAAATGCTGGTCCAAACACTAATGGCAGTCAGTTCTTCATTACCAGCGCCAAGACTAGTTGGCTCGATGGCAAACATGTTGTGTTTGGAAAAGTTGTTGAAGGAATGGATGTTGTTAGAAAAGTATGTAACACTTTTTCTTCCTTATTTATTACTAATTAATATTAAGCAATGTTTATTTGAATCTCCTTTAATTAAACAGAAATTGCATATTCTAATGTTTTTTCAAAACTATTTTGAATTTTTTCTTGTAATAATATATTAACATTTTATTTTTGATACCAAAAGAAATAATGTTTGTCTTTCTTGTTTCAGTTAGAGTCAATGGGATCTCAAAGTGGAAAAACTTCCAAAAAAATCGTGATAGCTGATTGTGGAGAGCTGTAGATTGTTCAACTAGATACTCTAATGCTGAATTTTTATTTAGCTGTCCCATACAACCGTTGCTGTTTTTATTGTATGATTCATTCATTCTAATCATCATCATTTTCTTTAACACTGAATTTAGTTTTACATTAAGAGAATGTACAACTTTTACGAACTGGTACAAGTGATTTGTATTGTATCGTTTTTTATTGCAAATAATTAAGGTTGGAATATACTACAAATTAGATTTCACCAGCACGAATTTCTCCTCTTTCTTTTTTCTTTTTTTTCTTAATATAAAATTCTTGAGTTTTACTTACATCATTACTTACCCTCTATATGGATACATTTGTCGAATATTGAAATGGAATGCAAAACAGATGAAAATAATTCTAGATCCACATTCTTCCATGCAATATTCCTCCTTTAATGGTACAGCACAGTAAAATATCTATATATGGAACTATACATTTTCATAAAATAGTTTTTTCTGTGTGTACTGTTCGCATTTTAGTATCTAAGGAAAAGAAGTTTGTGAGTATTTGCATTTCTAAAGTCCATAGTTAGTGAGTGTTACATAATTGCTGTATAATGCATTTATCTGTGGAATTATAATGTTTTAACTTTTCTATTGTGCTTTTATATTTAAAATCGGTAAAGTAATGCTCATGTTATCTAGAGCATTATTCGTTTTTATATGTATACACCCTTCCTTTTCTAAGCACAGAGTAATTGATAACACCAGATTCATTATTGTAAACTGTAATACCAGATAATGCCTTTAGACAATTCCATCTTACTCTGATGTAACACGAATGTTAAAGAATGTAGTTGCAGCAATCACAATAATTCGGATTTCTAAGAAATAAAATTGTTTTCAGAAATATTGTTGTATATCATTATTATATCACAATTACAAGTGTACTGATATCCGTGTTTTGCTTTATATTGACCTTTCCCTATTTACACACAGTTACGTATCAAATAATGAATGATACGTGATATAAATATTTTATAGTAGATAAGATAAATATTTTACTGAAGGTTAAAGTACATGATAATTTATGAATGCAAAGTAGAGAGATATTTAGTTGCATCAAAAAGCATATTTGATACGTAATTACACTGTTCATTTTGTTACGTTTTTTGATAAAAGTATATAAACTGACAAAATATAATGTACTACCAAAAATGAGGTATAGAGTAGATTAATCATGCTACTATTATGTGTATCACATGACGAGAAATATCGGCAGTGTCGAAAACCTCATCGTTTATATTTGCTGTATTACGCATTTGATGATTCATCGAGGTGAATACGGGAACTATATCAGCATACTAATTACTTTGTTCCTGAATTAAATTTGTGTAAGTTTTCTTATAGTTTAATGTTACATTCAAATTAATATTCATAATGAAAGGATATAGGGGATAAAATGTAAGTAATGTAAGGGGATAAAGTGTAAAAGAATCATAAAAGACAATAGTTTAATGCAAAGTAATGAATTTACAAAATTGAAAGCATTTTAGAAGGGTCATTTTTACAAGTCTTTTACAATTGATAATTCGCGCGCGTTTTCAGGAAACACAGTACGAGCGTCATGTAGCAATCAAACGGCGAAGTAGCGAAATCGACTAAATACACATGACGGTAAAGTTAAAACATTCCGAAATTAATTAAACTTGTTCTGCGATGTAATTTGATGAATATTATAGTCAATTAAGCCAATAAAATCATTATTAATTGAATTCTTTTGAAAATGGAACATGTGGCGCCATCTCTCCGGCGAACAGGATGAACTACACACTTCTAAAACTGTAGGTTCATTAGTTCCCACATTATACCGCTAGATGGCGAAACGTGCATCTTTTTCGGTTCAATTCAATTCAATATAGTTGTTTTTATTAGCGTAATTGACTATAATATGAATCGGAGTACAAGACTAATTAATTTCGAATTATTGTGAAATTACAAAACTATTATCAGTTTTTAACCATTCTTAGGCTAATCCTAACTAGTGGAACGCCCCGTGCTATGCACGGGCAATTAATCAGTTAAAATATAAATTTGACTTTGCCCACCCTCCACCCCAAGCTCTAATTGCATGATATTAAACCAAATGAAACTTTTAATTAAAAAATTCGTTGCAAACTACATTGTGTTGGTTTGTATCGTTCTAAAAATGCATCAATTTGATTTGTTGGAAAATTTGTTGCTCAGGATCCGCGATTATCTCATGAAAACCTTGACTCCCTGCGCAGTCCCAAACGGTTAGAGATAAACATGCGCAGTAAATTTTTTATAAAGAGGCTTAACCCAGAAAGGTCAAATGAGACAATCTTAACGATGACGTAATTAGTTTTTAAATTGGAGCAATTTTGATTTGTTCGAAAATTTGTTGGCCAGGATCCGCGATTGCCTCATGAAAACCTTGACCCCCTGCGCAGTCCCAAACGGTTAGAGATAAACATGCGCAGTAAATTTTTTACAAAGAGGCTTAACCCAGAAAGGTCAAACGGGGCACACTAAACGATGACGTAATTAGTTTTTAAATTGGAGCAATTTTGATTTGTTCGAAAATTTGTTGGCCAGGATCCGCGATTGCCTCATGAAAACCTTGACCCCCTGCGCAGTCCCAAACGGTTAGAGATAAACATGCGCAGTAAATTTTTTACAAAGAGGCTTAACCCAGAAAGGTCAAACGGGGCACACTAAACGATGACGTAATTAGTTTTTAAATTGGAGCAATTTTGATTTGTTCGAAAATTTGTTGGCCAGGATCCGCGATTGCCTCATAAAAACGTTGACCCCCTGCGCAGTCCTAAACCGTTAGAGATAGATATGCGCAGTAAATTTTTACAAAGAAAGTAATCAAAGAAGAGGCGGCGGGGCCGCACACGATGCCGCAATCGGTTTTTATGTATCCCTTAAAAGTGTCCCTTAAGGTTTTACTGTATTATCATTGTAAGAGTGCATATATAATATTTTTCTGCCTTGTTTTCGAGCATGTATGCAACATCTCAGCGTAACTCATGCACATGTTTCTGCGTTATAACATGATGATATGATACGTGCGGAGGTGGCACGGAGATCTTTCGAAGCCAGGGTCAGGATTTCGGATTTTGGTATCAGGAGAATATGATAGGCGAGGAGATGGCACGGAGATGTTTGGATTACGGGATCATGATTTTGGAATTTGGTATCAGGGGAATATGATATGTGAGGAGATGGCACGGAGATGTTTCGAAACCAGGGTCCAGATTTTGTAATTTGGTATCAGGAGAATATGATATGTGAGGAAGTGGCATGGAGATTTTTCGAATACAGGGTCCGGATTTCGGAATGTCGTTTTATTATTTCTTTGTTCGTGTAATTTTTGGGATAACGGGATTCTTCGAATGGTTCATTAAATAAATGGACAGTATATTTCTTTCGTTTTCTATTTATTGAAGTTTTTCAATACATATAAGTGGTAACTGATTTTATTACTCTTTACATTCTTAAGCATAATACAGTAATCAGTAATAATTCTAAGAACTACAATTAATTCTAAGAACTACTGTATGTGTAGCTCGCATTTAGGCATATGATCGATGTATGCTGCATAGTATAAGTAACACATATTGCTGCATTTATAATGTTCTTGTTTCTTCTTCTTCGATATTGTGAGTGTACAGTTTGTCATTTACAGGTCGCTGAAGTGATGAAAATTTCTTTTGTTGCATTCTGTAATATAAAAGGACACACAACTGTTATTATTGAATGTAATAAGTTATTCATTGTGGTGGGCTAAAAAGTTTTTAAATTCTTTCTTCGAGCGTAATATATCGAGAAACGGATAACAACAATATGCAGAAGTTCCTACAGGGTCTGTAGGAAGGGACACGTAAAAACAAATTACGTCATCATTTAGAGTGCTGCAGCTGCTTTTTTTTTGATTACTCTGTAAAAATTTACTGCTTATGTCTATCTGTTACGGCTTAGGACTGCGCAGGGGGTCAAGGTTTTCATGAGATAATTGCGAATCCTGGGCAACAAATTTTCCAACAAATCAAGTTGAAGCATTTTTAGAACGATATCATGGAATTGGAGCTTGAGGTGGATGCTGGGCAAAGTAAAAAATAATGCATTTTATGGACCTTAAAAAGCCTAGCCATCTAGCGGTGGACGGCGGAACTACGCCAATCGAAAATTCCGACTTTCTACACTAGCGCCATCTAGCGGCCGTGTACCACAACTACTTGTAGTATCAGGATAGCAGAAAAGTAAAGGAGGTATGCCCAATAAGAGGTATCCCCCGCAAAGGGCGCGCATGCGCAGCAGGTGCTTAGAGCTCATTGGTGCTACATAGGAGGCGTAGCCACGCCTACGGGAGTACGTCGCGCATGCGCATTGCGTACATGCCTATTGCGCATGCGCACCCCTCACGCATGCGCATTGCGTATGTGCCTATTGCGCGTGCGCAAGAATCGCGCATGCGCAGTAAACAGCTATAGAATGCGCATGCGTCAACGGCACGCATGCGCAGTGGGTACGCGTACAGTACGCATGCGTAAGCGGTGCGCATGCGTAGTAGGTAGTATGAGGAGCGCAGAAAGTAAAGGTGGTATGCCGAGTAGAAGGTATCCCGCACAAACAGCGCGCATGCGCAATAGAGTCATATAGTAACTCCTTATACACGATGACATGAGTATGAAGAAATATTAATTTCTCATTTTCTGAACACAATTTATGAACTTTTATGTTCGAAGAATGTCCAGTGATCCTTTAGCTACTTTCTCATATGGCATTTGTTCAGATTTCTGTTGATAATAATTAATTATTAACTAATATCCTCAGGCTAGGCTAGGCACGGCGCCAAGCGGTATGTATGAGCTCATTTAGAACAATTAATTAAACGTTTTCTGAATATAATTTGTGCACTTTTATGATCGGAGAATGATCAGTGATTTATTATTTATATCGTTCAATCATGAAAGTCCATAAATTGTATTCAGGAAACGGGTAATTAATTATTTTGTATCAACATTCCGAAACACACGTAAGCCATCTAAGGCAGTTCTACTGCGCATGTGCGATGTAGTCTCGTAGGTGTGGCTCTGCCTCCTATCTACTGCGCATGCGCGCTGTTTGCGCGGGATACCTCTTATTCCGCATACCTCCTTTACTTTTCTGTGATCCTGATACTTAAAGTAGCTCATGGTACCCGGCCGCTAGATGGCGCTAGCGGAGAAAGTCGGAATTTTCGATTGGCGTAGTTCCGCCGTCCACCGCTAGATGGCTCGGCTTTTTTAGATCCATAAAATGCATTACTTTTGACTTTGCCCACCATCCACCCCAAGCTCCAATTCCATGATATCGTTCTAAAAATGCATCAATTTGATTTGTTCGAAAATTTGTTGCCCAGGATCCGCGATTATTAAAATTTTTACCTTATGTTGACGCAATACTCCCATTATGATTATTAGTTTGAACATAATCCTGAATTGTATAAAATGTTAACTTATCTTTTGATGTAGTTCTTAGAATCATCCCCCTGAAACGTGAAGTGCGCAACAAAACAGCTTACTGTTAAAAAATAAACACATCTATTCCAAGCGGTTGATTAAGTTTTTTAAATCGAAAACAAGTGTGTTCGAATTGTTGTAGCCTTTATTAACACTGCGAAAGGTGAAGCAATAAATACAGTATCAGGATAATATTAGCACTATTTTGTACAGTGGTGTGCACCATAAGCTTCCCTTAGTTAAGAGAGTGTAAGGGAAGAACTAATATTTAAGATTCATGCTAGATTTTCCCTAGGTATTCTCTATACTTTTCCTAGGCTTTCCCTGCGTTCTTTCTAGATCCTAAACTTTTATCGTTCTTTGCTTTGGTTCACCTCAGATTTTTTCTTAAAATCTTTCAAAATTTGTTTTAAGTTTCGTTTCGATTATCCTTGGGCTCTCCCTATGTTCTCCCTAGCCAATAACTGTCATCCCTACGTCTATCCATAGCCGAGGGAAGCCTACGTTGCACTCGAGTGTACAAGTAACAACACATGTACATAACAGTCATATTTAATGAAACATGTAAATCCATTAAATACATTTTCTTTTTCAACGTTCGTGTGTCGACAAGATCTTCATAGTTGGTCACATTTATTCATTACGATCATTCGAAGAGTACTCCGACGATGATAGCGTATAGTAACCGCAGGAGTATAATGTGGTCGCAAATTCTGTCGATCTTTATATAACAGAAAATTTCGTTCGTTCTTGTCTAATTCGAAAGATTAAATACTAATAATAAGTTCAAACCAACGTTTAATACTATAAATTTAGTAATTTGTCGAAATGGTAATTTGAAAATTAAGGTAATTATCAAATTGGTAACTTGGCTAACTTGGTAACTTGGTAATTATTAAATTATAAATTTGGTAATTTGGGAACTTGAAGATTTGACAATTTAAAAATTTCGTTATTTCATCATTGAAAAGACACATGTTAGTTTAATTTACAGGTTGCTAACATTTGCGACCACGCTATATTTTTACAGTTATTATACCGGAAATATTACTTACATTCCAGTAATCTATATCTATACGATATTTTACTATACAAGTCATCGCATCGTTATTAAAAGTATATGATTAATTCTTTTTTATACACACAATTATTGCATACATGTATATATTATATATATATTCATACAATATATATTATATTACAGTCATCCGATGAGCCTTTGACCCGCAAAGGCAAATAAATACACGTATTACAGTTTATTTAGAAACGTTTCTCTGATGTCGCTTCAAATGAAATGGCGGGATAAGTGGTAGCATTAATGGCGGGAACTTTAAACTCTCGAAAATACGAGAAACTTTATTATTCGGTCAGGTTGAAAAATGACAAATTGTCATTCCTTTAGTCGCGGTGATTTCTGCTTTAATTTATTCGCAACTTAACCTGCACACGAATTAATACATACGAAATATTATTATTGCCGTTGGTAGCTTGTAAATAATATACGAAGATGAGTATTGGAAAGATAGGTGAGTGTGAACCTTCGCAAACGAATCCATGCAATATATCGATTTCAGTCATCAGTTTTAATTACTTAAAGGTTGGAATCTTTATGAATTAATGACATTACTCCTCGAGTATTCGTGCAGTGTATTTTTCTTGATAAAATACACGCTTCTCTCTTTGTATTTAAAATAGAAACATTATATTAATTAAAATAAGTTGAATAACCGAGATCAGAAGATTAATAAATGCATAAAGATGAGAGATTTAAAAATATATAAAGTATTTTTCAAATTATCTGTTCGATTATTTCAAACTTAACTTTGTTATAAGAAGTAATGTCAAATTAACAATTTTTTAAATTGGGAACTTCTATTTTATAAATTAATATCAGACTATTTCACGTTTACATATAATATAAAATATTCTGTGTAACATGTTTATGTATTCATGTTGAATACGAACGAAATGCTTTCAATTTATTATAATTAAAACAGATATAAATGCATATTTGTTGTTAATGAAACAGTTCAAAGAAACAAAAGAGACAAACGAAGATGAGTGGTCACGTTTTATAATGACCTCATTCTATATACTCCTTTATCATAAAAAACATTTTCCTCTTATAGGACATCGTGTAACATTTATTGTACAATATACTGCTCGATCGTATTGGAATTTCAGCTTCGAATTCTTGCTTAATTAAGCGCTGATATTAAATATTCTGCATTAAACATAGAGCTTCAACGAACATACGTTCACATTTATGTTGTTGAAAGCTACATCCATAGGAATGTTCAGATCTATTCGTAAATATGTTTGACGGATTGGTATTTAATTGCTCGCGATGTATAATGCATATTAATTTCGCCATGCTCGTTCTGATTTCACCGAAACTTCGTGTTTATGAATCGGATTTACATTTCTGTCCAATTCAACGGTCATTTTTTAGTCATTTTATTTATGAAAACTCAAGCTTACGATAATAATTTTATTTACAAATTATTTTGTTGCATGCGCGGGCAGAATTAATATATTTATTAAGAAGTATTCAAATATAAATAATTATTTAAATTATTTAGAAATAAAATTTACGAGATAATATTTTTATCGCTTGCGTGGTTCGATCAATGATGAAGCAAAGTTTCTGTAAAGTCAGAAAGAGTTTCGGAATTGAAGTGTATGAGAAATAAAATGTTTATAGGGGAAAGTTGCCAAAAAATTATAAATTTTTTTAATCTAAACAGAAGAATGTTTGTGGCTTCAAAATGATATAATTTGTTTCTCAAAATGTTAAGAAGATAAAATTATAAGATATTTACCAAAAATGTGCATGACTCTGTCAGTCATCAATATTTTACAAATTAAAAAATTTATGAATATTCAAAGTTTTTAATTCTGAGATTTAAAAATTTAGTACTATAAACTTGCAAATTGGAAACTTGTAAATTTAGAAATGGAGAAAGTTTTGAATTCCGCTTATTTTGGCTGTTCATTTTGACCTCGTTACATTGTGCCAGAGGCTATACAATCGTTCAACGTAAACAAACTATGCAGTTATGGTAACCCTCCCCTATTGAAGCTGTAACATTTCAATGCAATTGCCATAAACTTAATATAAACAGTACAAAACGTAGCATAAAAAGTGTGCAGTATCTATAGAAACGTGGCGTAGTCGTAAATGTCAGCAAGTTAAAAAGAACAGTGGTGTCAAACAATGCAATGTTCAGCATGTAATAACATACTTATCTAACTTATTGGTATTAGAATAAATTTCGTTCAATATTTGGAACAACTTTTTGTAAGTTTCTGTCAACGATAAAAGAGAAAATTGATAGACAAATATAATTATCGCCATCATATAGTTTTGAACGTTTGTTCATTCGCAGCATTTCTTATTTATCCAGATAATTACTAAAACTAATAAAATTAAACCACAATTAAACTAGGTACGTGACCTTCACAGATCAATGAGATTTACGACCACGCTATATTTCTGTAGTTACCACATCCTTAAACCTGTTATATTTATTTCGTATTAATAGGTATATTATGAATCTTAATACAGGAATGGTAATAATTAAAACAAAACATTTCAATCTAATGTTTAAAAAAGAACAAACAAAAAATGATTATAAATTACTAGGTTTCCTCATATACAATAACATAAAGGAGATTGTCAGTCATCGATAAAATTGAAGTGTTAGGTCGCGGTTAATCTTTGAACAAATTCTTAAACGAAGAACCGTCAATTAATCCTGCTAGAAATACATTTGGATTTCCATACTACTTAACAAACAGATCTTTCAAGGTAGAACAAATCGAAGGCTCGCAGGATTCATTTTGCTCTTGGTCTTTATTGCTGCCTGTAAACCAGCTCGTTACCTTACTAGATTTCGGTTTATTCGGTGATATCGAAGCTTTACTTGACGAACCAGATGCCTCTCCATCGCCCCCTTTTTGCGTTAAAATCTTTTCGATTGCACTGCCTAACACCTGCAACAATACAATTGTTTCAATAAAAAACATTTTGATTACAAAATTCAGGGTAAACACTGCTTGTCTTCTTCTACTGTAAATTCTTCTGATCTAATTTTCGACATTATAATTGCAAGCATGGTAAAGATTGGGCAATTTTAAGGTTTACATATTTAATCTGTTAAAATCGACGATAAGCTAGAAGAGTCTGTTAGTCAAAGGAAGTCTTGAATATAATACTCGTAATATAACATATAGGGTGTCCCAAAGAAACTCACTCTTCAATTAACATTGAACATTTGCGAACACAAATGTGCGAACAACTTAAAAGACTAATCTACTCAATATATCAATAAACTTGATCAAAATTCAATATATATGTAACAGCCAATTGAAACGTGAGTACAATTTTTACACTCTGTATATTACTAGTCAGAATCAGACCTATCCTAGCTGCCACTCAAGTACATGTATAACATGTTCTTCGTTTCTCGTTCCTTCATATCGTTACGACAAAGGAATACCAAAATGTCTGCTCACCTGAGCATCCACCTTGGTACCACTGCTATCATCCCAGACCACTTTGTGTCTGATTTCGCTGGTAGGCGAGGTTTTCCCGAGGGTTTCCTTGACCGCTTTCACGACCTTCGATTTATCGAACTTAAAGTTCAGACTGGCCGTGATCAGGTCCTCCGGCTTCTGTTTCTTCGACTTAGGCTGATGCCTCTTTGTGAACCAATTGGACGGCGCCATAATGGAGGCCGCGGTCGCCTTCGAGGATCCGGCCAGTTTACTTTTAGCTCCGTGAAGTATCGACACGTCGAAGCTGTTCGAACGGAAGCTTTTTAATCGACTTCGTTTCTGTTCGGTCGTTTTGCCGGACCAGCTTGATTTGCTGTCCTCTCGCGAGCTCGACGTTTCTTCGCCGCATCGGTTGATTTCCGTCGCGGACGATGCCAACGAGCTCAGAATCGATATCAGATCCGTGTTCGAGCAAACGATTCCCGCTGCTCCGGATACGGAAGCGCTCAACGCCCTTGGCACTTCCGAAGCTCGTCTGCGAAGCGAAGAAGTCGGTGATACCGAGGGTGGAGGCAATTCGGAGAATCGTCTCTTTTGATATTGAGTGTAACGCTGAGTGGAACTATTACCCTCCAATGGCTGTATCTCGCACACTTGCTCTGTTGAAGTCTTGTACATCTTCAGTCGTACCTGAAAGTTTATGCTCCGTTAGAGTTACACCGAATCGATATTGGGAACATACAGGGTGTTTATCGCTGTTAGAGCAGCTTAATACGAAATCCATTTCTTTGACAAATCAAAACTATCGACTAAGAATATTTTTATTAAAGAGTATCGCAGGATGAACAAAGCGTCGAACATTATGCACCGTAGCGAAAGACATTCTATACCAAATATCGACCTTGTGTCTTAACCGAAATTAGGTGAAGGTCCGAAATATAATAAATTGAAGGATATTCTAGACACGAGTATGTTAGAGAAATTTTGTATATTCCTTCGTTGTGTCTGAAATTTGGATCCACTGTTAGGCTATGTGTATTCTTACTTTTCTCGCTTTTATTTCCGTAATGTCATCTAGGATGTCCAGTTGAAGATTATGCGAACTGCCACTGTTACTGGGTGGTCCAGATATTCCGGATTTTGAGTCCCTACGACTGGGCAGTATTCTGGTCGCGCCTCCCAGGGGAAAAGCAGCGATTGACTCGCGTCGATCACGGCCAAATAAGGTCGGTGGTACCTTGGAAATCGTAACAACCGAGTGTCTTCGTCCACCTGGTTGAGGGGCTGGTGCTTGAGACAGCGTCGCGAAAAACGTTGCTTCTCTCGGAGACAATGCTGTTCCTTCTCCACCACGTTCGCTTAATCGTCTTACCTAATTAGGAGAATGTGTGCTTATGAGAACGTGCGGTGATTATGATGGAGGTGTCGAAATTCTACAAAAATTAGAACGCTTAAATGTACTTAATGTTAGATATATTCATACTTTTATATCTATTTGGATACACTTGTAGACTCGTGGACGAATGTTTGAAAAATATTCTTAAATTGAACTTGTAGTGAGACTAATCGCTGTGAGATCGAAAGAAATCTAAGGCACGTTGATATTGATAATTGTATAAATTCAATTACTTCCACATCGATATGTCATTTATCTGAAAATCCTTCTTCCATATTCCACAAGTGAGAAGATAGTTAACACTAAATCTATCGTTGTATAACGTGCACTTTGCAATTAAAAAAAAAGTTGAAAAATAAATAAATAAAAATCAGCACAGACTTCAAAAGACCTCAACAAACTTTATAACTCAATAAGAAACTTGTAAAATGGCCATTTTGATCGGTTTGGTAAGTTTAGTAGCATCCGACCTTTCAAAAATACTTTTATATAATGTTATCCTCGATGAACCAAGGATTAAGCATTATCTTGGATAAAAATAAATTATCAGAGAAGAGGATGTGGTGCGTATCTCGTACATATAATCATAAGACGTTACCTGGGACGCGGTTATCCCGGAAGTGCATTGTGGAGTCGGCAAAGAATGCTTCCTGGCGTCTCTCCAAGGGGACAACAGATAAGGATTCAAGGATGGTGAATCTGGATCCAAGCATCGGGGGGGTGACTCGTTTCTCCGCCGTTCCGCTTCCTCTTCTCCTAATGTGCTTTCTTCGACGATGATCTGTGGCTCACCGACACTTCCGGTATTCAAGCTCGAACTGTTCGATTGTCTCCGCATTTCGTTTCAAAATCCTCTACAAAAGTATAGAAAACCGAATAATTACAATCGATCGAATAAAATGTTCGTTGTATAATTAACTGAGTAATTTGTATTCGACTTTGTTTGGAAATAAAGTTATTTGAAATTCTCGTTTAATTAAATGTATTCTTAACGTTATCCTTTACTGGTTAATTATTGAGACCTTCGTAAAACAAGAATGGTATCACTAATAATTGATATTTTGTTCATAATTTATTAAAAGACTGCTCTTGCGAGGATTATTTAATGAGTAAGAAGAAAGCTGCAGTTTAATTAGTTAACAAAAGCTCCAGATTCGTTGCATTCTGTTGCAAATATGCAACATAAAAGAAATACTAAATCCTTGTAATTTGTGAAATATGTAGCGGTGTGGAAAAGTTTTCAGAACACTTTTTATCTTACGATAAATAAAAAAATAAAGGATATTTCGAATTGTAAAGAGTTTATTTACAAATAATTCCTTCAATTGTCAAATATATATTTTCGAAGATTATATTTATTTTGCAAAACTCAAACAAATAGATAAAATTGCTTGGTTTGTACGAAAATTGTAGTTTATTTTCAATGAAACGTCCAGCATATTGATCTAAAGCGGATGTGACCCCGCACGTTTTATTTGGCGGTAAAATTCAAATCGATTTGCACGAAGCGTTTTGTAATAAAATCGGAAAATTTTATCGATTTAATATGAACTAAAATTTATTTTTGTAATTATTTATTCCTTCACAGTTTTGTTATAGATTATTAAACTGTTATTACAACATATTTATACATTGCTAAATATATTAAACTGGCTAATATTGATACAAAAGTACTAATTTCTACGAAAATATGCAATGAAATAATTAATATCTGTAAATAATGCCTTCAATTCACACTTCAGACATCAAGAGCTAGATAACGAAGGATTAGAATGGTGGAAAGTTGACGAAAGTCTATTCGTTTTTGAAGTTGAATCGATTTTTGTTTGTGAACAGAAATTCGATGCCAACTTTATTCCCTCAGGATGATGTGTGACATCGTTAGACTGATTCGATTCACTTGATGTCAACTTTGGTTTAAACTCGTCGTCGATATATTTTGATTAATCCCTTTAGACCGTGATTTTTCCCGCAATTCGAAGAAATGCTTCTGACGCACATGACGATGTTGACACGATAAAATTAGATACGTGGGAAACTTTCTAAATAAATATTTGAGAAATGAAATGAAAAATTATTTCTTTCTTTATTTCTTTCATTTGAAAGAAATCTACAGAAAAAGAGGTGGTTTGTTTAAATAAATTCACTACAAATAACATTATTTTAAAATATCTATTCAAGCTAATATAGCTATTGAAGATATATTATTATGAGGTGTATTGCTTAAATGATTTATCTAAATAATACTCAAACTTGTAATATAAATATATGAGTGATTTAAATTACAAAAGCAATTGTACTCTGCTTTACATTTCTTTTCATACACTTACATTTCATTTCATTCTGTATTTTCCTTTCATTTTTACACAATAACGATCTTTTGTTATAGACTCGATACAGTTTTTTCCAGAAATCGGAAACAAATATTCGCTGTTTGATTCGCAAATACGAGCGAAGAGGTATCGTACAAACGTTGTCGCATTTTAAACAACGTTTAATCGGAGATGTCTGGATTTCGAAAGAAAGTCCATTCTTACGTGAACGATATCGATTTATTAAACGCGGTTTATTTTTATCCGCAGATTCAGCGAACTCCTCCTTTATTTTCGCGGATCATCGAACCGTGTGATTTTTCTACATACAAAGGGCTGCGAATTTGAAACGTGCTCTTCGGATACATCAGAATGCATCGTTTCGATTCAATTACAAACTCATAAATATTTGAACGAATGTTTAGATTAAATTAAACAATATGGTGTAATAACATTTTCACTTCAAAAAGAAATAAATCGTAGAACTCTGAAATAAATCTACAGAATCGAACAGCTACAAATCACTCAACATAGCTACATTTAAATACTTCAAATTTGGCGCCAATTTCAAATTTTAGTTTAAACAAGAATTGAAATTAACGCAAAGAAATTTGCTACTTTCTACTAAATTAAAAGTAACTATTAAATTTGTTACTTTCTACTATAATATAGAATTTTATTACTATATTATTTTATACAAGACATACGTTATACAAGACATATTTTATACAACTTCTATTTTGTTTTAACCCAAATTTCGTTGGGTGCAAGACTTTCGTGAGAGACTGTATCTTAAACAAGACTAATAGGAACTTTGGCGCAAAAAATGACCCGATAAATCTTTGCGGGATGCAAAAGGAAATTCCACAGGACGGAAGTGGGCAAGGAAGAAGGAGACCAGCGAAAGATCGTATTTCGTGATTCGATGTAGTATATAAAGGACCGTCATCGTTCCATTAGTATCACTCAAGAATCAATTTGAAAGAGACGCAATAGAAGGAATCAGTTCTTTCAGTCAACTTCACTGTTCAGTTTAGAGATCTCTTTTGAGGAAACATGAAGCTCCAACTCGTTGTTGTCAGCATTCTTGCTATAATTGCCTATGTTCATAGCGTGAGCGTTCCAGAGGCGGTTTACGATGGACCAACTTACGAATTAAGTGAGTAACAATCTATTATATTCATTATTATATTCACAATTATCACTTAACACTGATATAAGTCATATATCATAAGTCATATTAATAGTCATTAATAGTCACGTAATTGTAACAGTATATATTAAGGTAGTGTCTAAATTTTTATTTTTTGAACATTGCTTGGACAATTTTGCTTTTTATACGAATGGGTTTGATTCAAATTTTACGTTACATATTTTATAGGGTGCTATTCGTTTATTGTTTTCTATGAAGAATTTGTGTAGCAAATTCTTATAATTATTACAATTTATTATTATTACAATTTCGACAGAAATTCCCGCGTTAAGAAATCGACTGCATTAGCTTAACGATATTTTTCGTGAAATACATTTTTATAGACGCGGAGTTATTCTTAAAAATTGTTGATTTGTAAATTTATTTCGTAATGATATTCTGACGTTAAATAAACACGTTTTAAAGTTATAGTATGTCGAGGAAGGAAAATTGAATTTTTTATCATGGTAGACAGTAATTCATTGGCTAAGCGACCCTAGATATTTAAACGTCGAATGTGGAAAATATTTGAAAATCAATCAGCAAAAGATACAAAATTCTTGTAGAAATTTCAAAAATTCAGATTTCCAAATCTCTATGTAAAATTCCAAATTTTTGAATACCCATTTCCGAGTACTTCAACTTTTAAGTTTCCAAATTTCCAAGTTCAGACATGTGGTAGTTTAAAAATTTAGAAACCTGGAATTTCACAAAAAATTTTAAACGTACAAGTTTCCAATTTTCCAGCTTTCAAATTAGCATATTAAGATATTTAATAATTTAGAAATTTAAAAATTCAGAAATATCAAACTTTCAAAATTTAAAAATTCAGAAATATCAAACTTTCAAAATTTAAAAATGCAAAAATTTTAAATATACAAATTTTCAAATTTAG
This sequence comes from Megachile lagopoda, assembly GCA_036983795.1. Taxonomy (NCBI): domain Eukaryota; kingdom Metazoa; phylum Arthropoda; class Insecta; order Hymenoptera; family Megachilidae; genus Megachile; species Megachile lagopoda. The sequence continues at coordinate 12,792,999 of CM072800.1, forward strand.
AAATTTCTATAATACACTGTAACATACTGCAGTATATGTATGTATGCTCATGGTGTACGTACTATAATATAAACTACGTAGTCCCACCTTGCTATCAAAACTGAAATTACTATCACCTACAAAAATTAATATAATAGATATAAATTTAAATATAAATTTGTTAATAGAACCGGTGGAAGAGAGAGAAGTGAGAGAAGTTCCGGATTCAGAGGATTCTTTGGATTTGGCGCCTGTTCGACAAAGACGTGTAACGTGTGATGTTTTCGCATGGAAATCAAAATGGTTCAGCGTAAACCATTCTGCCTGTGCCATCAAATGTTTAGCTCAACGTCGCAGAGGTGGTTCTTGCCGTCGTGGCGTTTGCGTTTGCCGCTAATCAAATACTCTTCTTATAGTATACTTGGCGCACGAATATGATACTCTGCTCATAACTTTCGATTTTCTTACTGCCTGTTTCATACATTTCTTTATACTTACATTTTGTACAAGCATCGCTTAATAAATAATTCATATTACTACCAAATGTTTATATTTTTAAAAATCCAACTTTTTCAATTAGCAAATTCAACAATTTTCAAATTTCTAAATTAACGAACTCCTCAATTTTCAAGTTTGGAAATTAGAAAATTAACGAACTCCTCAATTTTCAAGTTTGGAAATTCTCAAATTTCGAAATTCTCAAATTTTCAAATTTCCAAATTTTCAAGTTATCAAATTTCCAACTTTTCAATTTTTTAAATTCCAATTTTCAAACTTTCAACGTCCTTAATCTCCAAAACTCAAAATCTCTAAATTCTTAAATGACCAAGTTCCAAAAATTCTCCGACTTTTCAATTCTTCCTAAAAAAGTGTATATAGAACTCTACATAAATCACACAAAATATTACATGAGTCTATATAAAAAATGTACATAAAATATTACATGAGTTTATATAAAAAAATATACATAAAATTTTACATGAGTCTACATAAAAAATGTACATAAAATTTTACATGAGTCTACATAAAAAATGTACATAAAATTTTACATGAGTCTACATAAAAAATGTACATAAAATATTACATGAGTCTATATAAAAAATGTACATAAAATTTTGCATGAGTCTACATAAAATTTACGCAAAATCCCTGTCATTGTTTTTGTGTCAACGATTCGACAAAACTGCGTTCGCCCTCTTTGAAACATATTGTGAAATCGATAATTTGCACGTGTTCGCATAACCTTTTATTTGCGAATCGGATGTGAGTGTTCGTCGTTCCGTTTGTGAACGCGTGTTTGCCATACGTGTGTCGATAGATATTGAATGTCAAAGTTCGATAAATATTGAATGTCAAAGTTTGGTACCACTTTTATCCACGGTATCAAGTTTTTCAAAAGAAACTCCGTTCTAATATCGGCAATATTGATCCTTTCGTTCAATCTCTCCCTTTTTTTCCATTCGAGCTTTCGTTTTCTCTTCGTAAACTACCGAATATTAACATTCGCTCCGCGGATAAAGCTGCGAATTTAAATCCCGTTTCATTCGATTAAATCGCGTTATATAATGTTTGGAAAATTTGATGTAACGAATTCCACTTAGCGTTTCACTTCGGAGAAATATTATATATCGCGTTAACGAGGGGATCGTTAAAAACGGCGTGGTTTAAATACTGTTATTCGTTTTGCAAAAGCTTGTTTAATTTTCCGCTTGTTAGCGAATTCGAGATAATAGCTTTAAAATGCGGAAAAGTTGCCGGGAAGAAACATAATTGAATTTAAGCGTGCGTAAATGGAAAAGTTTCATCGAAATTTAATCCCTCGCCATACTTCGTCGAGTCTGACTTGTAACAATTCAAACTTCGAGTATAATAAATCTTATAAGAATTTTTAATACGCTTTGAATTTTAAGTTCAATGTATACTCAAGCATCGCTGATTACCGAATTTCAACTTTCTTTATTTGTTTAAATATCGTAACAGCGAATAATTAGTTCTGGCAGACGCATCCGACAAATAAATCGTCCCGAAAGAGATTAAAACTGGAGAAACCCGTGAATATGCGTTAACACGTGGATATTTAATAAAACAACTGAGGATAATTCAAATTTTATCAACTCGTTTTTAAGCCGTTTTATACGATACTAAAAGGACATGGTTAATGCTTTTCCAATAAAGCGGGATTTTTGCATTATTCTTTATTTTCGAATGAACTTTTGTTTATTTTTGTTATCGGTTGATAAAAATCATATGTTATCGGTTGTTTCGGTCAGATTTGGATAAAGTTTAGTTAAGTAAGTTTTAATTAATCTAACTCGTTCATATAAGAATCTGTTGTTATGTGAAGATGTATCTTCGGAATTAATTCAAGCATATCGATTTTTGCTTCTGGCTCTGCAAATTGAACTGGCGGACTTGTTAGAAGTAATAAGCATTGTTTATTATGTTGTTTCTTTTTTATTTGTAAAACGTCAATTTTATAAAATACTTTTATGTGAAAATGAGCAAAACAAATTCAAGTTTTCCTAACCTAACACATTGACTGCCACACTGAAGCAGTTGAAAATTGTATTAGATAGTATTTTCATTTTCACCATATCTCAACAGTGTTTTCAGAATATCTCATTATATTTATTTTCCACAGTTGCAAAAAATGATTACAAATACTCTCAATGAGGTATGTGAACAAATACTTAATATGTATGCTAGAAGTGTATGGAAATTGTCACTCATATATGGGTACCTAACCTAACCTAATCATATGCTAACATGGCAGTCAAAGTGTTAATATTATTACACGTTATTAAAATGTTTACATACACGTAATCTTCCACCGTCAAATATGCGTTTTACATCATTTAAAAAATAAAAGCTTGTATGCGAAACAAAAACAGCAATGTATCCCACGCTGAAAAAGCTCAGCAGAAGGAATAAAAAGGAGAGCTTCAGTCAGATCTGATTTCGTTTGCACTACTTGTTTTTCGTTTAGATACAATCGTGTGGTCCGAAGTTCTACGTGCTTAATAAAGCTCGCCATTTAATCATAGAGATTTCAATTTTTCGTCTCACGGTCTACGAACAATTCACATCGACTTTTTAACGAAATCGTGTATACATTTTTTTTTTTTTGAAAACAAGTAAATTGAAATAATTTTCGAGACCGTATGATTTTTCATTTGAAGAATCTAGCTTATGATTAATTGCATTTTACCAGGGTTGCGGCTTCGAAGATGAAATACAAATCTCGGCACCTACGCAGTCGTTAATCTACGACAAGCACAGCAGCGCAAAAGCTGCATTTCATCGAATAGCGGAATGTTTGACGCATATCAGATGGCATGCACAAACTTCCTCGTTTACGAAATATACTGCTTTGATATTAAACGCTGAATCGACGATTCTTGGCAACGTTATTAAGGACACGATCAAAGACTTTTTTCATTTCGGAGCCTGAAATGTTTTTCTTTGAAGTATTCGCTTTGATTATATCGCCGCTTGGTTCTGATAATGGCGCGACTCGGAGAATGTAACTTTTCAAATTTTTTATTTGTGAATATGCAAAATTTACGCCTTATTAATTATACGCAATTTACTGTAAGTACACCGTTTTACGAGATGAAAATAGAAACGTGATAAAAGCATTGAATAAAATGGGAACAATTTTGCATTCAATAAAAGGAAGTTGGAATTTGAGTTCTGCCAACAATGCCAAGCAGAGATATGTGAAAATTGAAAAACAATGCAAACTGAAATATTTTGTAAATTTCAACTGATGCCAATGTTATTGAAAATTTGTTGATTAATAAAGAATCAATTCATGTTTTCACGTTTTGTTTAAATACCTTACATGTCTTTAAATTTTAAACAAAAGAGTGATAGTGCAAGTTCATATCAAACTTATATTAAGATTATCATATATGCAAAAGAGGAAAGTCAGATATTCATATGTTTGTTGTAATTTTCACTTTCGTTTTATTTCAAATAGAAGATTTATTTGTTCAAATAGTAATATGCACTTTCCAGTGGATTTTGAGAAAAGTAAGTTTTAGTAAATTTGAGTAGAGTAAATGAATTCTAATGAAAACAGTTTCTTCGTTACTATGTGGCTCAACGAGAAAAGGTCTGTTATAAACGAAAGGTTGCGGGTTCAAATCTAGAAATTAATTTTTCCTCAATTTTTTCACTTGAAATTAATTTTTCCTGAATTTCTGTTACTTGTTTTTTATGTACCACTTTTAAATATTCATAAGCATCATTTAACGGTCAAAATTATGTACATAAATTATTTAATTTATAACAGATTCTGTTAGCATTTATATTCATCTTGAACGAACTTTAATTGTGGAGAATTTTTAAACAAAATACAAACTCTGTGACATTAATGATTAATATTAAAGAATCTTTTTCCTTCTTCTTCTTCTAAAAACTGAATAGGTAATTCCTCTATTCTAATTTGAGACCAAACGAATAATTTACATAGAAATTGTGTAATTTTGAATTACAAATTGATGGAAATGTTACACTATTTTGAATAACTTTTTTCCATTCAATCTTTTCCCTTGTTACCCAATCTTGAAACTTAGATTGAGCATCGCCAAAGAAGCAAATGTGATGTGTCTATTTATTCTTATCTCGATGAATACGAAAAATGTTACAATTATTTAGTTGATCAACGAATCTCAATTTTGTCAGTAAATAACATTAATTTAATTTATGTACATATCAACACCTTTTACATGAACGAATACATAACCTCGAAGCTTACGTATTTTATAAAAAATTGTGTCAAGGTCGGTGAAGTTTATAATAGATGATGTTATAAAATATGAAGTGTTACATTATATTAACTAATTTTAAAGTAAAATGTACAAACTCGAAGACGATTTGCATACGATATGCATGCTATAAATAATTGTAAGTTAATTTAATTTGCAAAATTTTTATATGTTCTAAAAAAACAAGTATAGTCTTAGAAGGTCACCGATGATCAAAGACCTTGATCAATAATAATTCACCTACGCTGAAAGAATGAACGATATATTGTACAATAACAATATAAGTTACAATAGTTACATTTACATGTATAATTGCATCATTGTATCACATTTCATTATATCACATCTGCATGATTTATAGTTGAATTTCTTCTAAAAAAAATTCAATAAGATTTATAGTTGAATTTCTTCTAAAAAAAGTCAATAAGATTTATAGTTGAATTTCTTCTAAAAAAATTCAATAAGATTTATAGTGGAATTTCTTCCAAAAATCCCAGTTACATATAAAAAATTTGTAGTTGAATATTTCATTAAAAAATGAGAAAAGATCTAGGTTAAAGCAATAGGTGACTTTTTAGTTTTATTAACGTAGAAAACGTTTAATGTCGATCGTGGAAGTATTATATCGGAATATGTCAAGCATCGAGTAAGTAGTGGCACGTAAATGAGAATTAGCGAGAAATGGAAGCGCTTCACCACTGTCCGTTCATTTTGCGATGTCGCGAAGTTAAATTGAAATTCATGTATTTACAGAAAGTAATATCCTTCCCTGAGTGATGACGCTAAACTGGTCAACGGAAATGAAGTACATCACCCAGAACTCATAATTACAAACGACGAAGAAAAAAATACGTAACAATTTTATATTCAAGTTACAATGCAAATTTTTATCTTGAAAAATAGAAACCTTAATTACAATTTATTATATTTCAAATCACTATTTTTTATAACAATTTTGTACATTTAGTTCGGTGACAGGATAGATTATTTATGTTCAATTTTTATGTAGACGATACTGGAAGTCCAGGGGTCACTTTTGATCTCTATATAAAAAAATAAAGAGGACTATCGCCACTTAATTTGGAGTGAATTTGTAAATAAAGGAGGTTGCTGCATATTTCTGTTTTCCTAAATTTTTTTGTAAGTTTCTCAAATTCCTAGAAATCTAAATTTTCAATTTAAAAATTCTCAAATCCTCAAATTTTCAAATACACAGAGTTCAAAACTCCAAATTCCTAAATTACAAAATTGTCAACTTGCTAAATATAAAAATTATAAAATTTATTTACAATCCCCAAATTTCCGAATTTGTAAGACCCCAGATTTTCAACTACTCGCTGAATATTGCACACAATAAAGTTAGATTTCTAAACGCATCATAAAACGTTAAATGAATCTTCTAAAAGTATCAATTTTAATTCGACAAGTATCTGGTTTCTTTTCGCAGCACGAAAAGAGTAACATAAACAGTCATTCGTTTTATAAAATATGCAGTCGTTGAAGTGTTAATGCGTTGATTAAAATCGCCATGCTTTGTGAAACACGCGAAAATGCCGGGAACATTGAAAATTAATATTTTAATCGAATCGACTTCTCGTTTTACACTGTTACAGCAGGACCTCGATAAAATGGCCTAATTGGAAGACAAATAAGGTAAATAAATCGGGACTCAGCAGGTAATCGAACCTTGGGGAGAAATGACTAACCTCTAGTTATTGAATATTCGGAAATTTGGGAAATTGAGAGTTTCAGATTTTGGGAATTTTGAAGGTAGAAATTTATGAAGATGAACATTTTAATGTGTAAAGATTTGATAATTTGTAAGTTTGCAAATGTAGAAACTTGGGGACATTTTAGGGATTTAGTAATAGGGAATTTGTGAATTTTTACTTTGGAAAATTGAGGGTGTTAGATGGGAATATGGGGATTCAAAAGGTGGGAAATATACTGAAAGTTACACTAGATGTTATACTATTATAGCGAAATACTGATCATTTTAAAAATCTGCACCTTAAAAATAAATTTTGCTAAATAACCAAAGTTAGCAACAATATTAACCCAAGAATATTTACTTGATTTTGAATACGCTTCAATTTGAAGTTCAAGTCCAATTATAATTTGCATAGTCAAGGATTGCATAATGCCATATTGACATTTCAACTTTCTTTGTCCGTTTTAATATTGTAACTGTGATTAGTTCTGACGCACCTGACAAATCATAGTGCAAGGAGTTAAGAAATTTAAATTACGCAGATCAACAAAAAGAATTTAATTCCAAATACTCAAAGACGTCAATTTATTACAGATTAAAAAAGAAATGAAAGTCACTACGCGTCTATCGCCACATCGATGACTGAACTTTACTTAAAAAACTGTCTATAGTTTCAAGCAGTAACTGCGATTAGGTTTGGGACTCCATATTTTCGCGCTAGTAATTCTCAAACGATGACGATATATCGCAGAGTTTAGTCGCAAAGAAGGCACGATTCAGGCAAGCCCTGTGTTCCAATCAATCGATTACACTCGAATGCGATTCCCTAAAAGATATCGAGTGATATCCAATAAAGCAAAGACCTGGTGAGTGCAGCTTTAGATAGTCTATCGATCGTGCTTCGCGACCACAGTTTCACTCTTCAAGGTACAAAGCTGGAGCATTCGCCAAGTTACTGCTTATGTGTTTCATTTTTGTTTCGCCTATATACAATGAATGTTAGCCATGTGATTTCGCAAGGTGAGGCTCTTTGTACGTATATTTACGCCATAACTATTCTATCGAATATTCTGTCGAACGTGTTGTAATATGAAGTGTGGAACAGTTTTTGGAAGACTAATTTATATTAAGTGAAGAGACGATATTTTGGTATGTGAGTTCATTTACGAGTAATCAACACTTAGTGCTCGAAGGTATTTTTGCTGTTGTTGGATATCAAATATAAAATTTTTTAATTACAAGGTTTGTTAAATTTATTTAAAGTTACTACTTCTCTATTATTAATTGCTACTATTATTTATTATGCATATACTGCTTTATTGTGTATATACATCATATTATACTATAGATTTAGTTAAAAAATATTTATTCCAAATTGTATTAAACTTAATGATGAGTGTGACCTTTCGAGTGCAAAGGGTTAATTACCAAACAAGAAGAGCAATATACCAAGTAATGTGATGAAGATCATATTTTTTTATAAAACGTATGAATAAAATAGACAGAACAAATCTGCCTTTCTGTATTATGTGATCTTCAAACATTTGGAAAATGAACAGTTGTCGAATATCATAGACTTCATCTTGATTTGATTAATAAGATCAACAACGAATAAATTTCCTTTGGAAAAGATCTGTTTGCAACGTTAACGTATGTCTAGTTAACTAACATTTCGTGTAATTATAAACTATTGTGGAGTTTAATGTCATGGCTCTTTAATACGATATGTTCCGGTAGTTGAGTACCCACGGAACTAATTAACTTCGTAAATTCGTTGTAGTCAACGGGGATCGATAAACTTGAAATACACGTTATCGACAGGTAATTAGACATTGAAGGAATAATAAGATTTATAGAAATATGTTGTATATATCATATTGTTAAACTAAAATTAAAATGTTCGAACAGATTAAAGTGATGTTCATATTCATTTTAGGAATTTTACCTACGAATGTTCAAATTTTTCAAACTTACAAACAATCATTTTTTTAAATATTCTAATGTTCAAGTTTTGATAGTCAAATTCACAACTGAAGTTTTACATGTTTTCAAGTATTCGAATGTACAAATTTTTTAGTGTTGAAAATTGATAATTTAAATACATTATTTGAATTGTATTATAGTTGCTGCATGCAAATTATTCTATCGATCTATCATGCAAAATTATTTTCAAAATTTCGTGCAAAGCAATCTAACCAGTCTTTTCAAGAGTAAAATCAATTGCAGAATAAAAAAATAAAACCAATAGTGTAAAATAGTATTATACTAACATAGTGATATAATAAAATAGTAGAACATACGAATAGTGAAGTACTAAAACAATAAACTGGAAGAATAATAAAATAGTAAAATAGTAAAATAATTAATGATAACAATATATCTATTTAATGTTGATCTTCGTTTTTGTGTCAGACTACCTTCTCAGTATTAAGGTACAAAGAATCGGTAATTAAAAACTTTGCACATTTTTCACAGCGAACGTAATTAAAATGAAGATATTGTATTACAAGGTGATCATTTAACGTTTTTATGGTCGGTAATTTTGATGCAATCTCGAAGCTGAAAGCCGTAAAGCTTTGCAATTAAGGCATCGAGTATACAGATTATTTTATATAATCTGCAAACGAATATCCACATTGAAAAATATAACAGAATTTTTTTGTGTCATGGAAAAAACGTGGTGCTACGTCAGCTACAGTGACGTACTAATTATTGATTATTTAATTATGTAAGTACAACGCAACGATTATCAATATTAAAGAGTATCGCTTGTTTACTTCTTCCACGTGATTACCTTACACGTACTCCATAGTTTCGCTGAGTGTTCATTGTTTCGCCGATAAATAACCTTTATAAAATACGTAAATATTTTGTGTAAAACTGTAATAATCATATAAGTAATTATATACGGAAATATTTCTATTCAAGATTTTACTTAGTTAATATTTTCTGAACCCTTAATTAAACAGTAACTGCAGTATAGATTTTCATTTACGTTGTTTTAATTAAGGAAAGTGAAATATTGGCAAATTATTTTCATAACTTTGTTCGTAGATATGTGTTATGAATTTCATGTTTGTAAACTTATAATTCAACGTTGTAACTGGGTTGGATTATAGATAATTTTAAGTTTAGAGATTTTCAAACTTAAAGCTTAGATTTTGGAAATTTTCAAATTACGAACTTGGAAATTTTTAAATTTGCCAATATCGAAATTATAATAAAGGAGTTATCAAGTTTGAATGTTCATAAATGTTCAAATTTGTTAATTTAGCAAAGAATAAGAATTTCTAAATTTTTAGACTTAGGTTAAATTTAAAACCCTAAAAATTGTCAAAGTGATCATCGTTCAGTTTTCAATTGAATAATCTTCGTTCCACAATCATCGTCATAAACGTTAGATTAAAATAAAGAAACTCGAAGAATCTATAATATGTAGCTTTATATCAATGTATACATGCGACACTTAATCTACATAATCCTATATATAACACGTTCTGTATTGTGGAAAGGGTTACCATAATAGTGTTTGAAACTTTCCAAATTAACGCTTGAGGGACGCAAGACTGGTTCTTATCCTTGACTAAACCGTGAATAAATTTTAAGTACTTTCCGGAGGTTTGTGGATTCCCCTTTAATCGAATAATCGACGTTTGCAAACTACTTAATCGTGTTTCAAATTTGCTGACAATAAACATACCGAACTTTAAGATCCAAGTGAGCGTTAACTCTCTGCAGATTTCGATCTCGAGTTACTTCAGAGCAGTCCAGACCACAAGAGGGTGTACTGGCTGTTAAAATGCACCATCTGGCTATATCAGATAAAAGGGAAAATTAAAATAAACAGAAATATCCAAATATTTTAACTTTTATTTTACACATTTTTTTGTTAGTAAATTAAAATTTCCAAAATCATTAGAAATCATTTTTAACTTTATCAGTTGACAAATCTTTCAATTTATAATTTTGTAAATTTAGTCCTTTGATTTTTTAAATTATTTGTTATTTTTTAAATTATCAATTATAGGAAATTAGGAATTTATTTAGAAAATTTAGGAAATGTAGATAGTTTACAAAATTTAGAAGTTTATTATGCAAAATTTAGAAATTCTGAACATTCTCAGAATTACAAGTTGATAAGTTTGATAAATTCTCAAAAGAAATATTTAATTCTTAAACTTGAAAATATACAAATTTTGTAATGTCATTGTTTGCAAATTTTTAAACGTTAAGAGATCTTTTTATACCAGGTCCACACTCTATTAGCCACCCTGTTACCTTAAGAATTGTTACAAACATTCACATAATTAATAATTATAATTTATGTACAAAAATGTCAGTGGTCATTACAAAAATATAATATTCACAAAATATGTATTAAAATGTCAGTGGTTATTACAAAAGTATAATATAACAATGTTAACCTTTTGTACTCGAAGGTATTTTACTCACAGGAGGTAGCTGCAGTAAAAATTTCCAATTTGAAAAATCTGGACATTTTCTTTTGCACTTCTTATTTTCCCATTACTAGTCACTATATTGTCTGCTACGCAGTGTTTATACATGACACACGAAACTACAGATTTCGTGAAAAAGTTTTTATATTAAATTGTTCTGTCAACCCCTTGTCTTATAATATTTATCCCACACGTGACGCACATAACTGCTGAAATGCGACAAATGTGACTCATATTATCACCACCAATGAATTTCGAATAACCCGAGCAATCAGTGTTGTAATATTACAATAATAATTAATTGTGTCTGACGCACTTGCCAATAAAATCATAGGTTATGTTAAACCGAGTGATGAATGAGTCACCGTACGAGTTCGAAGATGTAAGAAAATGTAATATGAAAATGTTAATGTAAATGTCAGAAAATCTAGCCTTGAATAACTGCCCTAATTTTTCGCTGTCACATTTACGAGTAATTTTACGCATTTATTCAAACGAATTCGGTTTCCAGGAACACGTTCGAGGAGCGGAAGGACGATTTATAGGCACGTTTAGCCTCGGAAAAAAGGAATCGAAGGTCGACCGACGATTGATAGAATCCTTTTCTTTTATCTGCTTTCGAATAAAGTAACATCGAGGACGTTCCACCACGTTTGCAAAGCTTATTTGGGTATCGTCGAAATGAAGATACGTTTCAGTGAATAAATCCAATTAACTCGGCGAATGGGATGCGAACAAAACCAATAGGAAGCTGAGTCCGTTCTCGAATTCTTCCAATAATTGGACAATAATACTGATCGGGACAAAGATTGTCCTGTAGCTTGAACGATAATCGATACTTCCACTTTTATTAGCTGACAACATGCGAAATGACGTTTTGCGAACAACGCCTATCGAGATTTAGATTGATGCACTCGTATAGGGATCGTGTAAAGGGCAGATTTTTTCTTCATAGTCAAAGGGATCGAAAATATCGGGATGTTTATAATTTTACTTAGACCCTTTTTTAATTTTGTATATAGTGGGGTGAAAAAGAATACCTCTTTGTAGTACAAGGAAGGAAGAAATAATATTCAGATTTGTAATGGGTTTGTGTATAATTCTAGTTTATGTACGAGTTAAATAGTATTCGAAACTCCTGTTGATGGTACAACAAATAAAGAAATACATAATATTTTCATTTGTTTTTAAAATCCTCAAATCCCAAATTTCTGAAGTTTGAAAATCCCAAAGTTTCAAAGCACCGACTGAATCTTTTTCTGAAAGTAGACGTCAAAATTTTTAAATCGAAATATTCTAAAATCTGAAAATCTTGGAATTCCAAACTTCCAAAGTTATAAAACTCAACAGTGTTAGTTTTGTTAATTTATTTACAACTGAAGACCCAACAGAACATCCAAACTTTGTTGAAGAAAAGTTCGAAAGCACTTCAGCATTATCACTAAATTATAATTACAAACTAAGACCTTAATTACCAAATACCCATTTCAATTATCATATTTCTTCTTCTCAGAAACTCGGTACAAACAATTCTTTTGCGGAATAAAAGTGTTCATAGGATAAAAACAAATGTTAACTGCAATCAGGAAGGTCGCTTTTTACCGATCAATGTAGAATCGCAAATAAAAGGTTCTGTCACAATTAATTAATATATATCGTTTAACGGTTTGAAAGCAATACACGTGGAATGTTTTCAGTTCGTACGTAGGTACACAGAACAATTTTCAATTAAACATCTACAGTTTTTATTTCACGAGCAATTATCTCGATTACTCTTCGTTGTCACTGCTGATAAAATATCGCGGAACTAACACTACATGAACAGAAAAGTTTTGCAACCGTTGCACTTTTAGTTCCCTTTTCCATATTCTCAAAATTCAATAACAATCAAACATCTATTTGTAAGTGAAACAATATCTTTTAAATAAAGAACTAAGTAAATTTTCCAGCGAAAAATATACTGGCGAAGACAAAGAGAAAATTTTACGATTCACGCGATCGATCCGTCGATAGGGAAAGGCGAAATAAAAGAGATAGCGTGCATGCTCCGACAAAAGCGAAGAAGAGCGTGAAAAAGAGCAAGATACGAAGAATAGAGAGAGAGAGAAGCTAACATGCTGGAACGGTATGCTAATGGAAATCGATTTGCGAAAAGTTCTTTGGCGAAACGACTATCGCTCGAAAAGATTTTCTGCGACTGAAGAGTGCTTCGTTTCATTTAACGGATGCCTGTTATGCGTGTTGAAAACTGCCTTTCACGATAAATAATGTGCTCGAATATCTAATTCATGGATCAGATACACCTGATTGTGAAGGGTGTTGAAAATTATACATTACAAGTACGAGTTAGGGAAATACAGTGACACTTAAAATACACTACGTATATCTTGTTGTTTTTGGTTAAGAAGTGAACTTAGATCAATAGGGCTACCACATGTTATAATACGTTGTGCTACATATCATATTCTATGTACTGTCGACAGACAAGTTGGCGCATGAAGAGGCTGACGTGTTTAGAAGAGCTACGGCACAATTGGTCACAATAGAATCCCTACATTCCCCAATTCTTATATTCCCGAATCTCTACACTTCAGAATCCCTACATTCTCGAATTTCTACATCCTCATATCCCTCCACTCCCAAATTGGTATATCTCCAAATCGCTACGTCCCCAAATTGCTACGTCTCCAAATCTCTACATCCCCAAATCCCTCCATTCCCAAATTCCTACGTCCCCAAATCGGTATATCCCCAAATTCCTACATCCCCAAATCGCTACATCCCCAAATTGTTACGTCCCCCAATCCCTACATCCCCAAATCCCTCCATTCCCAAATTCTTACATACCCAAATCACTACGTCCCCAAATCTCTACATCCCCAAATCCCTCCATTCCCAAATTTCAACGTCCCCAAATCGGTATATCTCCAAATTCCTACATCCCCAAATTGTTACATCCCCCAATCCCTACATCCCCAAATCCCTCCATTCCCAAATTCTTACATACCCAAATCACTACGTGCCCAACTCTCTACATCCCCAAATCCCTCCATTCCCAAATTTCTACGTTCCCAGATCGGTATATTCCCAAATTGCTACGTTTCCAAATCTCTACATCCCCAAATCTCGCCATTCCCAAATTCGTACATCCCCAAATCAGTATATCCCCAAATTTCTACATCCCCAAATCGGTATATCCCGAAATCGGTGCATCCCCAAATCGGTTCAACACTACATCCCGAAAGTTTAAATATTAAAAAATAAATGGATAATTACAATGATATATACGAAACCCAGATGTTGCTGTATTATGATGACCAATTACGGAAATATTTAATAACATGATTAATTTTGAAAGTGAAATTAGGGAAGATTGGTGTATCCTTATTTTTTCGTGGGTTTTCGTTAAATTACGGTGTATACGGAACGATAATCGATCTTGTAAATCTGAAGCGTAATAAGGGCAACATATGATTAATGACCCAAGGCTGTGGTAATTTCTAGCCTTCAACTTAATTACCTCCACACTGCTCTTATTTGAGCTTGTAACATCCGTTTGATCTAATACAAGGTAGTATGGTCGGTGAAGAAACGTTTCGTGTGATTTTCTAGTGAGCACTATTCAGATGTTATTATGATGGATGATCCTGGGTGAAATGTGTTCAAGAATTCAAACAAGTTTGAAATTTCTAAATTTAGTAACTGCGAATTCGGAAAATTGGAGATTTAGGGATTAGGAAAATTGGAAATTTCGGGTTTAGAGATTGGGAAATTGGAAATTTGAAAGCTTGGACAATTGGAAATTTGGGGATTTGGACACTTGGGAAATTGGAAAATTGGGGATTTGGACATTTGGGGGATTGGAAAATTGGGGATTTGGACATTTGGGGAATTGGAAAAATTGGACATTTGGGAATTTGGGAATTTGGGGATTTGGAAAATTGGAAATTTGAGAATTTAGGAATTTGGAGAAATGGAAATTTAAAGGTTTGGAAAATTGGCAATTTGGAAATTTGAGAATTTAGGAATTTGGGAATTTTGGAACTTAGGAATTTAACAATTTGGGAAATTAGAAAACTGGAAATTTGGGGACTTCGGCAACTGGAAAATTGGAAATTTGAAAATTTGGTAATTACAGAATTTGAAGTTGTAAATTTAGAAATTTCGAGATTTGTAAATTTTGAAATTTGGGAACTTAGAAAATTGTAAAACGTAGCGAAACTAATCCTTTTTAAACTATTAAATCACCTCATATTAACAGGCAATTCTTTCTTTCAATCACGAGCATAAACACTCTCGGTATTTCATAACAGATTTATTATCTTCGAAAATACGTTTAGAATCGTAGATTCGCATCGACGACCATGAAACCGTCTTTAACGGAGATACGATCGATGGAGAGACTACGAATAATCCAAAAACATTAGAATTGCCGAAGAAAATCCAACGATAACACGATAAATTTCATTGTTGAATTTAGCTTAGTGTTTGCGTGAATCTGTTGTTTTCGTTAAGCAGTTTGTTAAATCAACACCGTGCACGTTGCTTCCTAAGCTTTACCCATGCTATTAATACTCTGATAACCCTTTAAAATACTTTGAAACATTTTTGAAAAATATTTTGGTCACAAAGATACAATCTCTTTTATATCAAATTAATTTAACTTAGTAAAAATTAGATTAATATTATGTAAGAATTGAATTATTTTGAAATTACTGAACTTTAAAAAAATTCTAATTTTTCGTTGAATTTAAGTTAGATTTAGTGGTGTAATCGTTGACACTTTTAGATAGAATTTTTATGTATTATTCAACAATTCAGTAAAAATGTTAAATGTACAGTCATTGCTTTAATTTATTTTTTGCATCATCCTTTCAGTTTTCAAAAAAACATTAATAGACATCATTTTATCATTAATATTATTACAAATATTAAAGTAAACTTCCAAGTATACTTTCTCTGACATATCACACTAATTAAAGGATCGAGCGAGAATAAATACATACGAATGATCAAATGATGTATTAGTTGTAATATTAATAATCGATCCGTCATTCAAGTATAAATGAAATATTCATACTTCATTAATGCCAATAATGTTTAAATTAATGCATGTAATAATGTATGTTACTCATTAGAAAATCAGCATCCTAAATTAACATGAATGATCAGTTGAGACACGTTTAAACAATATCCTAGTACAATTATTTACATTTAATAAAATACACATCGGTTGCGAGAAACGGAACACCTACATATCTCTGTTATTTGTAGATATATGAAAGAAGTTTGTTCGCTAAAGTTATGTGGTATCGGGGGAGCCATAACACAGTGGTAATAATTTTTTTGTAGATAGAAATTCTTCGGAGATTCCCACATCGACTCTGTTTTTCCTTCTCGATGAAACCGATATTTTATGCTTAATAGAGAAATATTACTCTGAAAGTTTATATGAACCTCAACATGATTTTGTTGATTTGCAAAGTGAATTTTTGTCTGAAATATGTGAATTGTTTACTTTTTTTGCTCAGTTTAGAGATGAAGCTTGAAGAAATATGAAATTTTTTAATTTATAAGTTATATTGCAAATTACATGTGGAAATTTTGGAATTTTGGAATTTTGGAATCTTGGAATCTTGGAATCTTGGAATTTTGAAATTTTGGAAATTTGGAATCTTGGGAATTTGGGAATGGAAAATTGGGGAATTGGGGAATTGGGGAATTTGAGAATTTGGAAATTTGGGAATTGGGGAATATAGGAATTTGGTAGATTAGAGATTTGGTAATGTAGGGAATTGGTAATTTAGGGATTTGTAATGTAGGAACTTAGAAATTTAGAAACTTAGAAATTTAGCAATTTAGCAATTTAAAATTTTTGGGAATTTGGAAATTAAAGAATGCAGAAATTTAGCAATTCAGAAATTTTAGAATATAGAAATTTAGCAATGTAGAAACAGAGAAATTTCCCAGAGGTCAGATTCAGAAATGAAGCATCTATTATCGCGGTGGCGTTTGCTCATCGCCGTGTTTGAAAATACTTGATTCCAAAGTTTAGAATTCATTTGTCAGTATTGTAAACTAACAGGTATAATTTATTTACGTTCTGCACACTTCCGGAAACTATATTTGCCGTAGTTAAGTTTACGCCAACGCTACTCGATTCACGTCAAAGAAACTAGTCGATTCCGTTGCTTCGAACTCCGATGCACTTCACGTTTCCAGCAAGAAACTCTTGCTGAAGTACGTTTTATTGTTACGATACAGTTAAATCGCCAAGTTTA
Organism: Megachile lagopoda; assembly: GCA_036983795.1. Taxonomy (NCBI): domain Eukaryota; kingdom Metazoa; phylum Arthropoda; class Insecta; order Hymenoptera; family Megachilidae; genus Megachile; species Megachile lagopoda. The sequence continues at coordinate 12,810,199 of CM072800.1, forward strand.
TTGACGAGATTCCAATATATCAAAGTTGTTCGAACAATGGAAACACTGGAGATTGCATTTTCCGCGTGGGCAATACATCAGGACACCTAAGACCAACGAATTTCACGAATTGCTCAAAATGGTCCTTCGTTTATTTAAAAATCATTCAAATATCTTGTCAAGATTATTTTTAACTATTTATAAGTTACTATATATGTTGCTTTCAATTACATTCAAAGATACGTGCAAATATATTTATGTTATAATTATTTACAAACGAGGCTTCAATTTTTATTGAATTATAGTCATTGAAATATACATTGAAATATAAATTGAAATATATTCAAGATCAACATTCTGGGTAGTTCCGTTCATATACATAATCAGTTGTTGTCCTTAATTTTTAGAATGTATGCATATAAAACATTATGAAACATTATAAAACATTATAGCGTTGATTCACAAATAAAATATCAGATATTCTATGTATAATGCAATACAGTAATTATAAATAATATATGGGACACTTACAGGACCCTATTACAAAATGTTATGTCAATTTTGTATTCGACAAACTTGACTATGCAAATTGTAATTTGATTTACACTCCAAATTGAAATAATAAAAATTTGTGTAAGATTTGAAGTGTGAGGGCATCACATACGCGACGACATTGTAAGGCAAGGGGTTAAACGAGAATATAAAATTAACAGGTATATCAATTTGTTTGGACGCATTTAATAAGTAAATAATAAGATGCAGATTAAATAAATTGATAAACTATCACATACACGTTATGGAACGTGAGAAGAAACGGTGCATGAAAGCACCCCGTTCAAACAACAAGACAGTTTCAGTGACTCCGTAAAATGTCGTTCTCCGTAATGGGACACGATGTACACTTGTCTCGGGCATCGATTGAAACTGCTTGAACGTGAAACAGTAACGTGTGTAACGCACTCAGGATATATGCATGTATATTTCAAGAAGCATTTCCGTTGTTTCCAGTTCCATTTCCGATTCGCAGGATCTCGTTACCGTTCTCGTCGTGCGCAGCTCAATCCTTGTTCAGCTTTCCGCTTCGATGATAAAGAAAGCAAGAAGACGGAATTGCTTTTTGATTCTCCTTGCTATCGATACGGACTAAATTACTACTATCTAAAGTGAAAGCCTTACGTTGCAGGGACGCGTTCTTACGAAAATAAATTATACTCCCAGTTATAATTATTTTAACGTATGACACGATTTAACTTGCATTATTTTGACGAGTCTCGCATTCGTACTTCGTGATCAATTTCACTCGAATTAATACGCTTTAATTTGTAGTTCAAGTCTAATTATTTGCATAGTCATTGATACCAAATTAAAATAGCATTTCAACTTTCTTTACTTTAATATCGTAGCTGTGATTAGTTTTGACTGATCTGGCGAATAAATCATAGGGCAAGAGTCGACTCGCTCGAAAAACGTAATCCTTTGCCTTATGGTTATACTCTGTTGAAACGAATGTGGTACTGTTTCAAAAATGATCGTATGTAACGCTTTAATATATCATTCTGAAGGATTATTATTCACTGAGCAATATAATATTGCGTTACACAATCTCATTATCTCCATCTAACTCGAATGAATTACGGAAGAGTAACTATTAAACGAGGCAGATAACTAGTATATAATAGATTGTAAACTTGAACGCTAATAATAAGGCTTATTTTTTACAAAAACTGATTTATCTTTTATATAATTTGGAAATAAGTCTTCGAAAGACTTTCTGAGTAAAAGAATTCAAATTCACGCATCAACCTAATACGAATAAAAGAACATTTATTCTCAAGATACAAGAAAGGACATTAGTTACGGAAGGATCTAATGGTTCAATTAAGATAGTCTGCAAGAGAATGCGGGAGTTTCAGTTACAATTAAATGAGGATTCTGTTAGATCTAAGTTATGCAACCTCGTTTGCACTAAAGAACACGCGTTTGTTGAGTCTACGAGACGAGCAACTTCACAGCAGCCTCTAATTACAATTAATTACAGCTACCTTTCTCGTAAAATTTCGCCGTAAATTCTCTAAAAATACAGCCGCTGGTTTGCGAATAATTTTTCTGCAGATACTCGCTGCATTATTTGATGAATAACATGTTCGAGTTTCAATGGAAATATTTTTCGATGTTGACGCATAAAATGTCGATAACTTGATGCTACGTGACATCCGAACTTAAAAGGTGTTGCGTTCGACGAAATAAATAATAAATCATGCAGCACGCGTCCTATAAAATGCATATTCGGAACGATCCATTATAATCGACCCACACAACCGTCTTCTAAATTGTTTTTCTCCTTCAAGAACTTTTCGAACAGAATTTATTCTGTTTTCAGGTGAGAGGACAAAATTCCCGAACTCATTAACTTTTATTTCTCCAAACGTCGAAATTTTGTGGGTAACAATTCTAAAAATTTTTAATTTATAGTTACAAATGTAGAAATTTTGTAAATGGAAATTCTCAAACTTTTTAACTTATAATGTTACAAATTTATAAATTTTGTAACTAAAAATTCTTAAATTTACAAATATTCTTTTCGAAATTTTGTAACTAAAAATACTGAAATTCTTAAATTTAAAAATTCTCAAATTTTCAAACTAACAACCTTTCGAATTCAGAAATTAAATAATTAAAAAATGCATAAGTTTTTAAATTTACAAATTGAAATTTTGTTAAATTATAAAAGTTATTCAAGATGATAATATAATTAAAAATCCTAAAAGTCGCTGGTAATTTCGAATAATTACAAAAAAGTTAGTACCATTTAGTAGCACTTGGTACCATTTAATTTCACAAAAACATTTAATTTCGTAGCACGTAGTACCATTTAATCTCGAGACTTTCCCATCCACAGTTTTCGAGACATTTACACGTTTCGAGATAAAACGGACCCACCGTGTATTAAAAATAAACTGTTTTAAATCCAAAGTGTTCGAAGACTGCTCCAAGCACGAATGTGTGTTCGAACTTCGCCGAGGATATTTCAATATTTCATAATATGCACTTTCACGTATTTCACGAGAAGATGTACAATACACGATTCGAAGCACAACGTTCGAATGTTTGTTTCGCGTTAAACTGAAAGATTCGGGACGGTCTCTATTGATACTTCATGTTGAAACTTCACTCTGTGAAGTACCATGTATGCTTTAACGTTACTTCCTTGTTTGACCTACATTGTTTCAACGACTAATATTTATATGACAATCGTAGACTACCGTTGCACTACACTACGTAAAATCAGAAATAGCTTGTTGACATATTGGAGATAATTGTTCGATGACACAGTGTAAGTTCTATGCACTCGTTCTGTGACAAGCAATGAACTTTTCTAATAGACTTGAAATTTTTATCTCTCTAAATTTATACATTTTTACATTTTCAAATGATCAAGTTTCTAAATTAGCAAACTTTTGAACAACTCCATATTTCGATTTTGAAATTTGAAAATTGAACCATTTGGAAATTTGATATTTCTACATTTTTAAATCTCTGTATTTTAATTTTCCAAATTAGTAAATTGTAATATTTGATATCTCTAAATTTATAAATATGAAAATTCAACAACTTTGAAATTTCTGTGTTCTCAAATTTAAATTACTTAATCTGAAAATTTGGAATTTGTATGATTTTTAATTTCTAAATTTAAAAATTTTAAACTTCTATGCTCCTAAATTTTTAAAATCCTGTTTACCAACGAAATGGAAATTTTTATGGAACTATTTATCATAATTTATGCAGAACCATAATAACAATTTAACTTTAAAGACACGAGATAAAATTTCAGCATTTTTATCTTATTCCGGGAGAAACGATGCTTTGTGAATTGTAATTTTCTGTTATAAAAGAATCTCAAATTCATATTACGAAAGCAAACGTGTTATCCTTCTTACTGGTGGGTACTATCCTTGGATAATCCTTATAAAGCGCAATATTCATATCCTGAAAAAGAAAGTAGTATGATGTGAAATTCAATGTACTGTCGAGTTTAAAGATGACACATGTTGTTAATGCAGAAATTTTATTTCAGTATATGACGGATATATAGCAAGTAACAATTTTATTATCATATTTACAACGCGCATAAAATTTTGTTACCTCTTATATTGATCTTTATTGATGCAATAGTAATGGACAGACCATATGCCAACCAAAGGACATGTGGGTAGATTCAACTTTGCAAAATTTTTAATTAAAAAGTTTAGGAATTTTTGCAAGCACATTTTCTTCAAATATGAATCTTGCAAAATTTCAAATCTTCAAATTCTCAGATTGAAAAATTCAAGTTGAGGAATTTGGAAATTTAGATATTTAGGTATTTAGGTATTTAGGTATTTAAGTATTTAGGCAGTTAGATATTTAGATATTTAGGTATTTAGGTATTTAGATATTTAGGTATTTCGAGATTTAGGTATTTAGATATTTAAGTTTAGATTTAAGGTTCTAGATATTTAGATTTAAAAAATTTCAAGATTGAAGGATTTAAGGATTTAAATATTCATAAATATGGAAACACAAAAACTAAAAAATGTTGAAATCCGTACGTGCATTTATATCTAAAAACACATCTCTCTGTTTATCGTTTATCCGTTCAGCATAAAATGTTAATTGTGAATTACATAATAATCCTCACAATCTGTTTATCTCGTTAATTGCTCAATTCAAATGAAACAATATCATTTGACGCGATAAATCATAAATTATCAAGGATTAGTAATTTCAAGTCTGTTAACTGTTTGCAATAACTCCCGGAAGAATTGTTTCCCGAAGTATGCTACTCCGATGCATCAGGTACAAAACTATTAATTAATATATATATATGAACCACATGTGGTTGCAGCGTTGTATCTGCTAATTTAGACGTGCATTTGGAATTCGTGGCATTTAATGCGTTTACTGTAGCCATTAATGGTATTCCTCTGACAAATGTTTAAATGGATCGAGGATGTTCCGTGTTAATGATCATTCTCATTATCAAAGTTATTTATTATGTTGTTGCGTTTAAAATGACAACGGATTATGGAACATGGAAAGTTTCATATGATTTGACAGCATAAATGTAGCATAAAAAGCCTTCATCGAGTGATTTAATATTCATCGCTTTTATTTAAACAAGAGTTTCAGAAGGTATACGAGGAGTATACAATGAATTACAAAACAAAGTAATGCGAATAATAATGCGTAGTTCTTAACATTTAAATTTTGTTACGTATTCAGAGACGTGTACATAAATGGTTGCAAGAAATGGCTTTCTTCTTTGTATAATTTCGAGAGTGTGGTATTCAAAAGACTTTATCCACCGTTGTACATTACAATTCTTAAAACATATTACATGAGAGCTCCTCCAGCATGAAAAAAGTGTCTCCCGCTCACTAAATGCCCCGAGCTCTTATTTCAAAACCTGTGTCCCTTTTAACAACTAAAACTTGCACAGAGATTCATATGAATTTCTTTCATTTTTAAACAGCTTTATTTTAACGAAAAATGAAAACTTGTAATTGTAAATGTAAACTTGTAGCTTAATTTATGGTTTAAATTTATACAATTATTTTGTACATAATTTTCTATATTTTTGGTTATGGCAAATAATATACTTCTGATAATCAGGACAATTTTGCAACAAAACTGGAGACGATTAAAGACTCGCTCAAACATATCCAGTACAGCAATCAAAAGTTTTAACTGGCTACAAATATTTCTCTGTGCGATATTAACAAACTCTATACTAAAGCGATTATTAGAATCAGTATGTACCAACAAAGTAATAAACGCTGCCAAGAAATACTAATACCAAAAAAGTGCCAAGATCAGTACTAATAAGTACATCCAATCCACTTGAAAATTACGAAGAAAAGATCTAATTAAAAGAAAATGAATTTGATGAATTTAAGTAGATATTTTCTAATTATGATAAACTTCGTTGCTGATATAGCGTACATGTTTTTATGAAATAGACTGTATATAAGGGAAACGGGACGGTTAACTGCATAGCTTTGTAAGTATACGCGCAATGCGAAGTATTTCAATAATAGTCCCTAGAGTAGGAAACATTTCAGGTATTCAGTATTATCGCACAAAGGGGTTAGACAAACTGCCTGTCTGATAGTTGAGAAATGACGCAATATTCAGCACTCCCAAGGGACTTTCCTTTATCAATTTATTTAACGCTGGATTATTTCGTTAGGTATATGATGCGAGGCATCTAAGGAATATTTCAACTCGTTTCTCTTCGATATTAACGAAAAATGCGTTAGAAGGTATCGATATACACTACTACACATAGTACTACATATTGATAATTTACTAAACCGAAATGTATGATTAATATACTAATAATAGTATCAATATATTAGTACTATAGATTGAAGCAAAGAAAAGTTTATGAATATGGGGTGGTTTTTTCAGTAGCCCATAGATTTAGTCTAAATAAATATTTCTACATTTATCATCACTTGTTTTTAAATATACAGGGTGGTTCACCACATTTTGCCATCTAGATATACGTCATTATTATTACTCATAGCATATTTTTGTTTGTAGGTGGACGTGTAAAGGAGATATGGTCATTAATATTTCTTTAAATGGAATCATATATTTTTTATTGCATCAGCTGATGCTCCTTCATATTCTTTACAAAAAAGTATTAATCTATTTATGTAAAAAAATCATTAGTTTAGGAAATATTTTAATTGTAACTTGTTAGAAACTCGTGACTTTCTAGTCAATATTATGAATTCAATGTGATACTGTAGTAAGAGAGCAGGAATTATCAACGTAAATGTTTACATTTTCTGTGTTGATAATTCTTGCTCCCCTACCTACTGCGAAATTTAGTCGCTGTTATGTATCTAATACGGTGAATACGACGATACGGTGAATTATCATTTCATAATGTAGTATTCTAAAGAAGAAAAGATAGACATGTTATCAATTTCAATATCATCAATGAGTGTAATAAAATAACATCAGGTACACTAAAATGGCAAAATGTGGTGAACCACACTGTATATAATAATATTTTGGAGTATTTTCATGTATTTACATCGCGAGTCTCGTATGTGTTATCACAATTTACAGAGGCACACAATCTCTGCATATTAGGAGCAGTACGTGCTCGATATGAAAAGGCAAGTGCTCTCCAGAATAATGTGTCATAATGATACAATTTCGAATAGCATGATACAAGATAATTTATTTATATAACACAAAAATATGGTATAATAAAGTTACTTTAATTGTGAAGCTAAAATGATTGTTCTGAGGGTTATAATCAAATAAGGGTTAAAATATTTCACGGAACATTGACTTTTTTAACATTGTACCTTTTCACGCAGGATGCTCGAAGCAAGTTGTATAAAAAAAGATATGACATTAGGTTCAAAAAAATAAAATTTTAAAATCATGTCTACAAAAAAGGTAATATTAAATTATATCGTTCGAAATAAAAGATTTTGCTATCGTAAAAGACAGGAGAGTTCGATTGGACTGTTTTATGGATCCCACCCCAACGAAAGTAATAAACTGCGAAAATCTTTGCAAATCGAAATATAAAGTTGCTTTAACTAGAAATATTTGCCGCCCGTTTAGCTGTGTTATTTTACCTCTGTAACTTGAATTCAGAGAAACACGACCTTTGCAAGTCGAAGTTTACCTTTATAAGTCAAAGTTTTATCACTGCCACCCCTTCAGGCCGGGGTAATAGGTACAGGGGAGAGTTGTGCAATACCATTACAAGTTCTTTTACTCTAACTTAGGTCAGTTTCAGCAAAAATCAAATTTAAAGAAGGTGGTTCGTATAAATGTAGCTTAATAAGGATGGGAAATTGTTTTTCTCAACTTTGCTACGATCTTCAACTCAACCGTACCTATATTGCGAGTGTTTCAGTCAAAATAATCCGAATTTATTAAACTCGCATCTTGTCCTACACTTTTACTCGTAAACGAAATGTGCTCCTCACGTTATGATTTTCTTAAACAATTTTCACTGAAACCACTTAGTTACATATTCATATATATGATAACAGTTGAGTATTCAACTCTGTATAATTCTTTCTCTTTTAGAATGAAATGCAAAGGGAGGTACAATTCAGGAGTATGCAAATTTTCACAGCAATGCCTTCATTGTTTGGAGCAACATCGTATTACACTTGCTATGCTAGTGTTGTGGTCCTTTATGGTCAAAGCACTTCAAATACCGGTCAAGTGAATGTATACGACCTATTTGTAATACAATAACTAAACTCGATATTAATTCAAGCCTTCCGATCTCTATTCATTAGGCTGGATCGATAATAGTAATCAGATGTTTACGATGCTATCGATTTCGAACGATCAGCGTTTGACTTATGTTATTTAAATTCATTCTTAAAAAGGCGGAGATCCCGTTTTAATTTAATTTCGATACTATCTATGTATTGAACAGATTATCTTGTTTATTTGTCTTTAGTACTGTGTGCGTTTAATAAATCAACGTGTAAATCAATAAAATTCGTATTACATTCGACTGTAAACTTATCCGACATAATACGAACGTTCAGTGATTACAGTAAAATCTTTCCAAAGATCTGAATTGAACGAGTATGAAATATGAAGCTTTGCAATTTCTGTTGTCGAGCGCAAATAATTTTCCATCAAAACGTTACAAAATAACTAAAATAACGAAAATTACGAAACAATTGATTTGCCGATCAATGGAGGATTAATACCACTCGTTTCTCGCATTTCGATTAACATAATTTAGTCACTCAATTAGAGTGACGTAAATTAATTACGAGGAAATTAAATTAATGCGTGGGATCGACGCACCGACATACCGATGGTTCCAACGGAACGAAAAGTTTAATTTCCGATATTTTTCTGCGAAAGAACGAACTCGTAAAGAGAGCAGACAATGTCTGATAAATTGAGGAACTTTCGTAATTCAACTTTTCGTAAATCGTTACAACTTCTGCCAGCGAAGTACAGTTATTATTTCAGTTCAGATAAAGAACTCAAAAAGACATTAAACGCGATTCCCGGAGATTAACACCGAAGACTTTCAGAAAACTCCGGTACAATTAGGAACGACTATACAAAATTAATTTCTTGCTCGTTAAGAGAAATGGATCCGGTAAAATTGTAAGACAATTTCAAGACAAACTTATGATACAAATCACTTGCAGTGTCTGTTTTCTACAGGGCATTTCATAATGACACAAAACCTGACGAAGTTCGGATAAAGTGAAAACAAAAATATGATGCTTTCAGAACTTGTAGTTGGCACTTTTGTCATTAATTCGTAATTATAGGTAACAGGTTTGCAAGAGGAGCAGAATCGTTTGTTTCACCCCGTTTGAAGAACGATGCAAGCGGTTCTAAGAAAATTATACCGTATAGGAAGTAATAAATTTACCACGACAGAAGTTAGAATATTTCCACGAAATAGCGATGTTAATTAAACTTCAAGATCGTGTCACACTTTTGAATTATTTTTTCGGCCATATAAGAAGTCACGTATGCATCATTAATTCGCGATTTCAAAAATAATATGTCATTGAGTATTTTAAAATGATCGATTATTTCCAAAAATAATTGTATCGATCAAATATTTTGAAATAAGAAGACATTTTGGTAAACTAAAAATTGTTTTATCAGCAAAACTACGTTGTCACGCGCGTTGTATCATTACGCATTGTATTACAACGCATTGTACCATCATACGTGGTAATGTCGCGTATCACCGTGTATTACATAGCCACGTGTTATATCACCACTCATGAGTTATATACTTGTACACATATATCATCACACGTTTTGTTGCAATGGCCACAAACGAAAATAATTATCAACATTTATCTTATAGAGAATAAGCTTTCGGCAAATAAAGAAAAACAATGTACTATTTAAGTAACTTTTGCAAATAGAAAGCTTACTTTTTGTAAACAGAAATACAAGTATCAACTATTATACTGTCAGCATCAGATGCAGTTTCCCTATGGCAATATAACGAGAGTCTATTGAATTCAAAAATATAATTTGAACAAATTTTTGTCAGTACCGTAAATGTTAAACTATGATTTGGAATGCAATTATCTTCGTTTCAGTAATGTTAGCCTTTCAAAAATTTTCGCAACGTGTAAAAATCGTTATTATTCACGTCCAATTAAATTTCAACGTAATTTCCTAATAAATTGCATTCGAGATATAGCTACCTTAACTGTACTCGATATTTTATTTGCTTTGTACGATCGATACGTACTCGCAGATCCGCGTGCTACACAACGACTGTTGCGAAGATTCTAATCAAATTTCGAAAAAGAAATTAAACATTCCTGTTAATCGTTCACGCGTTCCGTTTTTTTTCTTCTTTCCTTCTCTCACCTACTTTCTTCCTGGAACTCTTAAATTCAGAGAAATGTATTCATCCTATAACCGGGAAATTGGAATTTAAAATTTTCATGATTTTACGAGGTTCAGTAGGAACAAAGCCGTGTTTTGTTTAATAAAATTAATACCGTAATTCCAACTTGCTGGAGGAAGAAATTATTTGATACGAGATAAAATTCAATTATTAATTTCTTTATTCAATCAGTTGAACGTGTGTAAGTTTTCTAAATGTGGGTCCTATAATATAATTTTATTAAAATTAAAGTGTGTAGAAAATTAATCTAAAATTTGGAAATTTTGCAACGAAAATCGAATAAAAGATTAAGAACAGCTTTTGATCATAGCATATATACGGACGTGACTACCGAATATACGGAAAAAGATGAAAAACTGCAGCAATATTTTACACGTGTTAAGAATGATTTAAAGTCTAGAAAAAAATATTTGTAGGTCACAGGATATGTATTATAAAATACTGTTAATTTATATTAATTTACTCTTTTCATCCCTTCCTTTCGACATTCTTTTGAAATTAATCTTGTTGAACAAAATTGTATATAAAAGAAAATTCATTAGTGACTTATAAATTCTCATTATTTATCATTGAAATATTTACTCACATTTCAAAAAGCTGAATATTCGTTCAAATTACTTTCAGAATGAAATATATAATCTCCTTTATTGTCTACTATATTAAATACACATTGACCATTTTAATTAATCATTATAACATGTTATACAGTAGATCGTTATACTATACACGTGAAATGTGAAACAGGAAAAAATAGCAGTATATAAAATATCGCACTACTGTCATTCATATCTCGTCAATTCGGCGGGATATTCAAAAATCTTAACACTATAACGGCCGTTATCACTATATTTCTGACGTCCAAAATACGCCCTTATTCTCCACCTTATTTTTACACATTTTGTTAAATAAAAATTACAATTTTAAAATGAATAATTTTACAAGGTATCTGAAGCAAAACTTTCAAACATAATTCTATCAAAAATGTCTTGTTAAAGTTACAAGAAACAAGAAATGTGGTCATTGAAATCGGAATAACGCGTAAATTGGAACTTCAAGGAAAATCACATAAAGCAGCTTAGGATTCAATATTTCATCCCAGCGCTTGACTACAAAATTACAAAATAACAAATGAAGACTCACCAAGAAAGTTCGTGTGTCGGCCAAGAAAAACACCAGCTCGATCTTTCTTCGAATGCAACGGTACTCGTGATCGAACGAAATAGTATCCACTATGAAACAACAGTCACAAATCCCGTTCGTAGATTGTTCTATTAGCAAGTGTTACGTGCAACAACTTCCGTAATTCGTAACTCGGTCTACGCGTATAGATGCATCCCCTCGCGTGTATTTATTGTCACGCGCACCCACAGATAATTACGGGATGTTTTGCCGTTCGTTTCGGGCACGCGTTTAGAGCGAAATGTTACGGAATTTAAAAAAACATTTCGAAAAATAATTATAGTTGATAGGGGCAATAGAAATGTTTCGAAAGGGCGCACGGAATTGATCCAACCACGTTGACAGTCAAAGCGGTACTGCGAGGCTCGCGACGACCCGGCATCCCCCACCACCATCGACCCGGAGCACATCGACCAATCAGAGACGCGGATTCACAGCCGTTTAAACTACTTCCGTTGGATCTACGGGCAGCCGATGTCAGTATCGTGAAGGGGTGGAAAGCACTGACGCCACTTTTGGCGGTCTCACGTGTTGCTTCGCTGTAAACACCGATGATGGGAATTTCATCGAATTACTACGAAATGTGCCGTCGATTTTCGAGCCTCTGATGCGCGGAAAATTGTCGATTAGAAACGCCATAACGTTCGTTTTATATGATTAAAATGTCCGCAAACAAAAAACGTCGCAATCAAAACTTATGATGCCGTTAAGGATTAACTTCCTGATCAGTTTAGTATTATAAATACCATGTAATTTATGGACATTTATTTCAACGATTATAGTTGATTTATGTATGTTTTTTTTGGCAACGTGATCGAGTTTTTAAATTTAGGCAGTTTTTAATTTTCAAGCTTCGAGTTTAGGAATTCGGAGACTTAAACATTGGCAGATTTGAAAATTTGGAAATTTTGAGGACTTCAGAATTTGAGAACACCGGTTAGGACTCTTACACTAATATTTAGCGTAACATTATCGATCTAATGTTTAGATCGATTATATTTAAATGATCATTAGAATCTTAAATTACCAAAATTTGCGATACAGTATAAGAAGTTTTGAAAACTGTAGTTTATAATATAATTGCAATATACTGCATTATATTCCAGTAATTCTACTATATAATAAGAATATTATTTTCAGGTATTTAATCTCTTTGTTCAGAATATAAAGAACAAATGCGGTGATATAGGATTCGCTGTTCCACATAGTAGAATACTGTTTTTTATTTGCCTATCCTCCGTCGAATGTAAGAGAGGAGATAAAAGCATTATGAATATACAACTAAATAAAATTAAACAACTGAAAATGCGGCGAAGAGAGTGTAATAAAAAGCAAATGAAACCATCAAACCCATCCTCTAGTTTTCTCTTATTTTGTACGCTGATTTTTCCTCGTCCAGTATAAACATTTATACTTCGAAAGATTAATATTGAATCAAATTTTACGAACAATGTTGTTTTATTATATTTATGTTCATATAACAAATTTCGATAATTTGACATAAAAGTGTACGATCAGAGGCGACTGTGGCGAATTGAAACGATTAAAATGCTGCACATTTCACTTAATCGATAATTTAAAAAAATTCGATGTTCAGGACGTTTGAAGAACCTTCCCCTGTCATTGCCATTGGGGATGCTTCTCATGGCCCCTTTTTCATGTATATCGTGGGAGAAAAAAGAGGATTTGTGTAGCGACACGATATTTCAGTGATGGATATCCAGTACGACACAACCAACGCAAAACGACGATATTATTCACTGAGAAGGCATGATCAAAAAAGGGCAAATTACAATAAATACAAATATAATACTTATGTGTACATCAATATCATGTTTTTCGAATCAATTCACACTTCACTGATGTACTTCAGTGAACAGTATCACCACATATTACATATATCTTATCAAAGTCTATGCCTACGATATTCTTTATGTTCCTATGTGCTTCGTTATTAATCTATGGTTAAACTATCAAATTTACAGCTCTAAAATAAAAGATAAATGATGTGGAATTATACTAATGGAAATACTGCATGACTATGCAGTTATTCATACAGAAAAAATTATAACAATATATATGAAATTATAAGTAACAGAGGCAATACTGTGAAGATAACATCACGTCACTGGCATCAATAATAAAAATGAATTATTATTAGTAAATAGTAAAATTATAGAATTTAATTACTAAGTGCATTCGAACCGTTTATCCTGTTATCTAATATGAAAAAGCGAAGCTTATTTTTATCCTTGGAGACATGACTATGATCGGTGCTTGTGAAGTAAATCAAATGCATAACTTGCTCGCTTCTGATATTCTTGCTCGACATGAGAACAACGGATTATCTGTTTTCCTCCCGTTTATACACATGCTTTATAACACGGGATTATCGTCACGTCTCACCAGACAATTGTTACTTACATATGCTGTGTAAATAATTACCCAGAGCTGCCATAAAATTTCCGCGGTACTCCAGAGACCTTAGGATTTTAATACCAATCTCTGAATTCCGGTTTCATTACGGATTTCTTTTGTTTGGCAGAAAATGAGAGAAAATTACTATGATTCGTATTAACATTACATTAAAAATTCTTTTTAACGTTTCAGATAGCGTTATTTATTTAATGCAGGATTCCCTACATATTTATGACCTACACTTTCGATAACGATCATTTTTCACGAATCACTTGCTCCTACTTTTAAGTTTCAAAATTCTAAAGTCTCTTTGCAGAGTTTTAAAATTGCAAGACCCGAAAGTTGTAAGTTCCGACATTGAAAAATTAAAAAATTGCAAAGTTTCATGGTCTCGAAATCTTAAAATCCCAAAATTTTTAAATTCCAAATCCCAAAATCCCCAAATCCCAAATACTCCAAATCCCAAATTCCCCAAATTCCAAGTTCCCCAAACCCCAAATTCCCCAAATCCCAAGTACTTCAAATTCCAAGTTCCCCAAATCCAAAATTCTCCAAATCCCAAATTCCCCAAATTCCAAGTTCCCCAAATCCCAAATTCTCCAAATCCTAAATTCCCCAAATTCCAAATTCCCCAAATCCCAAATTCCCCAAATTCCAAATTCCCCAAATCCCAAATTCCCCAAATTCCCCAAATTCCAAATTTCCCAAATCCCAAATTCCCCAAATTCCCCAAATCCCCAATTTCCCAAATCTCAAATTCCCCAAACTCCCAAATGCCAAAATTCCAATATTCCAATATCCCACAATCCCGAAATTCTAAAGCCCAGAAATTCCTAAATCCATAAATCTCTAAATCTCTAAACCTCTAAATTTCTAAATCGCTAAATCCCTAAATCCCTAAACCTCTAAATTCCAAAATTAAAAAATTCCGAAATTGCAAAGTCATTCGAAAAATGTGCGCAAAAGTAAAGAATGAATGTTATTTCAGTTCAACCCTTTTGTGACTGTTGGGATATACGTATCTTACTTATCTTCCCTTGCCTTTATACTTTATACCTAGGGGAACGATAAAAATCCAATTTTTGTGTGTGCCACTATCTGGTCGAATGTTCAGGTATTGCTTCTGGCGAACCATTTATAAAAATACAGAAAAGCATCTCATGGCAGTTTTCTTATTCCAAGCTATTCACACCTAGTGGCAGCAATATGTTCAAATATATTCAATAAGTATCTAACGAATAACGAAACATTATTACAGAATTAAATTTGTTAATCATTATAAAAGATATTTAGTATCACGTCGTATGGAATTGTAGAATTAATAACGTGGAGCGGAAACACTTGTTCAAGTACCTAATGAAGGCGAATTTATCGTCACACTTGTATAAAGTGATAATAGGATTTATACAAGATATAACTTTCTTTTAAAGTGCTTTAATCCTTCACGTCAGATATACTACACGAAATATAATTTTAGCGGAGAATCGCTTGATCTTGCACTTTGGTTCAAAAAGGATGTAATGAAGTTTAGTCAAATAACTTTGTTACAATGTTTAAGTAACATACAAAGGATTCTTTCAAGTTGCAAACGCAATACTTATATAATTACCAAAACGATACACCTTTGTACTTAATTTAGAAGGATAATCATAGTAACTTAACAAATATGCTAGAAATATAATTAGAAGTCAAAATGAAAATAAAAATATAATTAACTCAAGTAGCAACGCGTAAATAAGCATTGTAAGTGAATGTATATTTTAAACACATATTACACACTTATGTTATTTATTATATTTATATCTTATGTGCTTGATTAGTAATTCAATACCGCATAATAACACCTTTTAAGTTTAAACTGAAGTGTTAATGTATACAATTTAACAATGTTCCATGACAATGATGAGCAGAATATATGGAGGTAATTTTTCAATTTAAAAATTGTTTAATTTGAGATGTATATAATTTTACAATTCTACATTGCGATATTTTCGATTTGAACCGATGTGGACATATTTGAACCGATTCTGATCGATCTGGACCTATTTGCATCAATTTGCTCCGATCTGAACTTGGATCGATTTATGTCGATCTAGACCAATTCGGATCAAACGAGTTCAATGCAATCCAGATTGGTCCAAAACGCTCCAAATCGGCCTACATCGATTCAAATCGGTTCAACAAGTGTCAGAAGTGTACTCTTGCTTAGTCAAAGTTAATTATTTCATTTTACGCAGAATTTAATTCGTATTTTCTAAGTAATCGCTGAAGATCGATTTTTCACGCGCAAGAGGTAACCATGCTACTTAAACCGTAATTGATTCTATCTCCAAAGAGATTAAGTGGTATTGGATTATCGCTCGAGTTCTTATCCTGATGGTGAAATACGATAGAACCTCGATCCTTCGAGCATTAATTACGTTCCAAGATTTCTTTCCTCTATTTTCTTATTCTAGTTCTTTTTTTTCGCAGTAAAATGTTCAGTAAAATATCGACGAAAACACGAGAGATCCGTTCATGGTAATATTTTCGAATTCGTAGATTTCTGTAATGAGGAGTTAACGAATGAGCTTTATGAATTTTTAAATATTGTAAAATTCGTCGATTTCAATATCGAAGCGATTTCAGTAGAATCGGTCTTCTCGCACATAACGTAACTTAATGAATGTATATTGTGCATATTGAAACACTGCTGAATAAATTCATACGCTACAAATAGCCTTTGGTGTGCGTTATTATATAATATTATGTTGACATGATCTGGTACAGGCATGATCAAGTAGCGAGATATGTTCGACGAGAAATTTGAAAACTTGGAAATTTAAAGATTGAAATAGTAAAATAAATTCTAAATGTATTAATTTGTAAATTTGAAAGTTCTAAAATTTGTAAATTTGTCAATTTTTAATTTTGATGATAAATGCATCAGAAAATTTAGTACGTCGACATATAATAAATATTTTTTTAAGTTTTCCATTGCACTATCAAGACTTTTTCACTTTGAAAAATAAATGTCCAAACTAATGTACTTGAGAATGAGTTTTTACTCTAAGTAATCAATCTTCTCGGTACGATAACATTGATTAAATCCACAACGTCATATCTGTTCAAATAAAAATCCATAATTTCAATAAATCGATACGAAAGTGGTATAGAATGAAATTAATGTTCGGTTAGAGCAAATAATCCGAGGTTATTATATTAATGGTACCGACTTCTGAAATAATTTGAGAAAATCGTCATTATAAATTATTATGCACTAAAGCACCGTAATGTATCAACATATCGATTTCGATTGTACACCTATATCCTACGTATTTGTATATTATATCCGATGGACCAATATTGTATCAATTGGTGTAACACCTCGACACTGTTTGCAATGATAATTGCAGATCTGATAAAATAAGTTTCGTGGGCCTTATTTCTAGCAAATTTAATTTTTATTTGCAACCTCGTGTCATTTATCTTTAAAGTAATTAGTGATTTAGTCAAAAATACCTTGTATTAATTTTTCCAATAAATAACTTTCTAATTTTTATTTTATCTGTACCAATTAATTAACTTACTACATAATAAGAAAGACTTTCTTCGGTATATTAAGTAATAAGCTGTAAGTCTGAATATTTCATTATTTATATTTTATTACATATAACTTTTTAACTCGATTACAGTGGACTTTTATAAGTTTGTTACATCATAACAAAATTGCTGGAAAAACCGAATGAAGGTTGACATAAAAATATTTATAGTAGTAGCAATTAATATTTATTAAACTCTTACGTGATCGCTGTATCGTATTAAAGATATTACGTTGCATTCTGCTGCGTTAATGTCGCGTTGCGATTAAATATGTCGTGCAGTGATAATCTCTGGTATACAATAGATAGTGTACCTAGATTGTCGGTTGATTGCTTCGCAATCTTTAGAAGCTGCAAAATCCTGACCAGCTAAACAAAATTGCGTTAAAGGTTCGTTAGCACGTTGAACGCCGTGGGAGCTGCCGGTGGCTGGCACCGTAAAATCAATATATCTAATCGAATACTTGAGAGTAAAAAAGATCGATAAACTTTGTTATCTAGTAATTACTATCAAATGTGTGATTGATTAATTATATGCTTGCTTAAATGCGTTGTCGTATTTTGAGTACTTGTCATTCAGTCATCTGAGGATTTGGGGTTTGGGAAATTTGAAACTTTGTAAATTTGAAAACTTAAAAATTTTTTAATTTATAAATCTAAGAACTTGACTCGGACATCTAAAGATCTTTGTAAGTTTAAAAATTTACTGAACATACGAGGATTCCCATTTTCAAAGAATTAATATTATTTCAACAGCGAAATAATTCTGTTTTTATCGTGTTTATATTGAAAAAATATCTGCTAAAAAATAACGATAAAATATGTAGTTATTATTATCTGACACAATTTCTATCTACGTTAATCCTTCAAACGGATATAAATTTTCTCTTAAAATGTGCAATATCCGCTTCAATTTAACGCGTCTGTCCAGTGTCGGATCAAATTCGATGCACCAAAAATTTGGTACGTTCAGAACAGGGTCAAGCGCGTTGGACTATTTCCAATCGCTGATACAAAACATTGTACCTGTTGAGTGAACCTGTTTACTCGGTCAACGTAAGTAAATTAACCAATAAATTTGTCACCGGTTAAACAAGCGAACTCTCTGGCCTAGAGTTCATTTAGCATGATTCAGAA
Source organism: Megachile lagopoda (assembly GCA_036983795.1). NCBI lineage: Eukaryota > Metazoa > Arthropoda > Insecta > Hymenoptera > Megachilidae > Megachile > Megachile lagopoda. The sequence continues at coordinate 12,828,937 of CM072800.1, forward strand.
AATGGGATGAGAAAGGGGAGAAGGAAGAGTTTCCGAGAAATGTCTGTTCCGACCTTCTTGTCAGCAGGGGAAAATAAATTGGTGATCTCACCAGGAATACTACGAAGGAACTTAATAGCATAGTCGACAAGAGTTTCGCGCACAACGTATTTCTGATGGTATGAAAGCCATCTTGTTCATACGTTTCGTCGAAGAAATCCGATAACTAAAATTGTCTGGCGAAATTGTTTTACGCGGACCCCTTTGACACTTTGTCGTGTCGCATCGATGCGTTTCTCATTTCTGATTTAACGACGTTACCGTGATTAACACCACGATTTCAAATAACCTGGGGAAGCTGATCAGGATTCAACGTAATTTTCGGAACGTTTAGTAATAAAGATCAGGATTGTTAAAGTGAAAAGTCATTTGGTACCGATCGGGTCTGATTGGTGAAAATAAAGGAATAGCAGAGAGTGGACGTACAAGAGGAAATTATTTGTGACAATTCTACTTGGTCAATTTTTTGGGGGGTTTGGAAAGGTGATGTGATTTGGAGATTTAGGGATCTGGAGATTTAGAAAATTTGGGATTTGGGGTTGTAGGTGGATGGAAATATGAAATTTGGGAATTTAGGAATTTGGGAATTGGGGAATTGGGGAATTTGGGAATTGGGGAATTTGGAAATTGGAGAATTTGGGAATTGGGGAATTTAGGAATTTGGGAATGTGGGAATTGAAGAATTTGGAAATTGGGGAATTTGGGAATTTGGAAATTGGGGAATTTGAAAATTGGGAAATTGAAGAATTTGGGAAATTGGAAATGTGGGAAATTGGAAATTTGGGAATTTGGAAATTTGGAAATTTGGAAAATCGGGAATGTGGAAATTTGGGATTTGGGAATTTGAAAATTTGAGAATTTGGTAATTTAGTAATTTGGTAATTTGGAAATATAAAAATTTACCAATTTGAAAACTTGAGAATTTAGAAACTAAAAATCATAAAATTTGAAAACTGAAAAATGTAATTATCTCAAAATTAAAGAATTTGTAATATTTCGTCCTCTCTCATGCTACATGTGAGAGGTCAGTCTACATTTTAAGCGAAAGCCCTAATCCTTGCTTACGTCAATAACAAGGAACTGAAAGCATTGTACATTCTACAAGAATCGATTTGCGTTAATGCAACGGATTAACGATGCATTTACTAAGTTACAGCAAGATACACATAACATTCGGAGATTATACTTAATCTCTTTACGACATCGAGCTTACATCGAAAAGGGTGGCGACATTTCAAATGAAAGCGTAAATGAACTCTTCCGTGATAATAAAGCTACCATAAATATTGACGCAGATAACAACTCTGTGTATCTACAAATACAAATAGGTGTACAAAACACTTTTTACTGGCGTTTACTTGTACAAGTGATTAATCGTTCAATTTTACTCACCGACTTTCCAAATTATAACTTTTTACTCTAACCCTTTGCTCTCCTTAATTTCTTTTACCTACCAACTTTTCAATTTACAAAATAAATCAAAAAAGGTGTTCTCAACAAAATATATTGCAACAATGCAGAGTGTGCGATAAATATATTTTCCATTTATTATAAGCAGTAAATAAATGAAAATGTATATATTCAACCAACCTATTTACCTAAATTATTTATAAGATTCAACAGAAATATGATGTCGAGCCACACTCGACATATGAGTGCAAACGGTTAAGATCATAATTTTGTACGTTTAAAATAAACGAAAATCAAATTCTGTTATGCAATGTGAAAACAATGCAATACATGACGTACATAATTCGTTACGTTATTGTGGAGAAAATACGGTCTGTAATAAATGAATTTCCAATTGACGACGAGTGCAGGCAATGCATCGAATATCGTTTTCCGGAAATGTACATGTAGTTAACAGTTACATAGTTTATTCCGATTTCTGCAAACACCATGCACTGTGCATTGGAAGGAATGGTAAGAGAATTTTAAATTGAAATCAGAAGTTCCCCCTTTGCTTATTTCATAACAGTCTGCTGCAGTTGCATGTTTTATAGGGGTGAATAGCCGCAGAGCAATCGATTTCAGGTCTACAAGGGACAAGTGTTATTGCTCTCCCTTGAACATTCTCCTTCGCGATCACTATGTTGTCTTCGTTCAAAGGAAATTGCGTTTTTCGCACTCGATTAATATCAAATTTTACGGATTAATCGAAGAAAATAAAATGGATTAGAAATCATTAGGGAACACTGTAGTACTGATCACCCCAAGTTTTTTACTATAATTCAGGCTAACTCGATGAAATTCAATTTAAAAAAAATTTTATTATAAACAAAATTATATTTTTCAACTGTGATATTTGACAATTAGTAAACTAAAAGGGTTTCAATTGAAGTGGATAAGAAAAATTACAAGATCCTTAAATCCCTAAATCCGTCGTTTTTTATGCTGCTTCATCCCTAAATCCGGAGGTTCAATATCCGCAAGTTGCTTAGATCCCTAGATCTTCATGTCCTCTATTTAATACTATACCTTTACTTCCATATATCACTATATTTCTATATTCTTATATTCCTATATTACTATATCCCCACATCCCAATATCCCTATGTTCTTATGTTCCTATATTCCTATACCCCTGTATCCCTACATTCCAATATTATCGTATCCCTGTATGCCCACATTCCTTTATTCCCATACACATCCCTATATCCTCACATTCTTTTATTCCCATATCCCCGTATCTCCATACCCCAGTATCCCCATATCCTCTCTCACCATATACCTGTGTCCCTCTATCCCCATATCCCTGCATCCCAATATTCCTCCAACACTAGATCCCTATATATCCTATGTCGTCATATTTGCATATCCCTAAATCCCTATATACCTATAACCCCATATCCCTATACCCCTACATCCTCAAATCCTTAAATCCTTAAATCCTCACGTACCTAGAGATTCCTACATTTCAGGTATCCCTACATTCTTAATTCTAAATACTTAACTCCACTTTTTATTCCACAATTCGACAATCTCTACCAAATTGCAAGTACATGTCGATTGCTGTGGAATTAATGAATCGCGTTTCGTTCGCGTGAAATTGTATTGAAATTGCGTTACTATAATCGAAATGCAAAGGTCAGTTGTACTTGTGAGATCAATATTTGTCAACGTGATTATCGTCAGATATCTGAAATCAATAAAATGATTTACTCGTCGGTTCAGCGTACCAGGGATTGCTCATTACCATTGGTACAGTATTATTACAAAATAAAATTCAATAAAAATAAGCAAACGCAGAATTACAACGCCGAATATGGAGTTCAATTTATGTTTGAGTATCGGAAAATAAATGAGGGAGACGGTGAAAATTTTGCTAACGTTCAATGTCTGTTTTTATGTACACAAGAAGGTATTGCTCTCATGAATGCTATTATTTGTTATCGAAATCGATAAAATATAGAAATTACTATTTAAAATACTTACTAAATTACAGACTTTTATTTTGAGGAACAGTCAAATTTTATTTTCAGCACGTTGTAATGTACACAATTTTTATCTCGTATAAATGTTATTTCAGAAACTTCTAGTTTGAAGAGCTTGCTCGAGATTATTATGCCGTGAATATTGCACATTTTTATTTGCAAACATCGACGTAAAAATGTTTAAGGAATGATAACGTCAGACAGTTTTACGATATTGTCACAAAAGTATAAAGAAAATATAGAAATGGATACTCCGTTGCTCACATAGGTGTTAATTTACTGACGCCAATTAGTACCTATCCACCCGAACTCTCAAAGTGTTCAACAAATCCTTCCACCTCTCGGTCACTTGCCGAGTACCGATAAAAAAAAGCTGAACTTCTACCGCATTATCAAGTCGTCTCGGCATCGACGTCGATCATCCCAGATCGATCGGAGCTATCGACAAGTTGAAGAGGTTGGCCGGTCACAAATTGCATTCGACATAAGTAGGATTTAGCTGGTGGCGAATCATCGATTTCGCGACGCTGAACTTTCTGTTTCCTGAAAGTGACGCGGATGCGCAGAAACTTTGACGTCAAACTCCGTTCCCGCTAAAGGGACAGGTCCTTTCGACCGCCATGGATATTGATTTTTGCACGGGTTTCGAGGTTTCTAGAGCAGTCGCCGACGCGGCGCAGACTCCGGCATGCACAACATGGCGGTTTATCACGCTATGAATCCTAGCGTGTCACGTTTCGATCTCATCTGCTGGTATTTACGAAGATGCAGTCGGTATTCGAGAAACCTGAGCGTTTAATCTAACCGTCCGCAGCCGGGCCTGGTTCACCCTTGAAGATAGACTAACCGGTACATACCAACGCTAAGTCAATTCCGGACACTGGTCCAATGTGCGTGTTATTTTTTCGATCCTACGTCAGTGTTGATGAACTCGGTAGCAAACTAAATTCGAACTACTTTCGGCATCGCGCTCCTGCGAGACACAGCTCTTTTTCTGAACTCTGCTCTCGAATGCGATGCTGCTACATACCGGAGCGGTCCAACGTTCATTGACGAGTGCCACATAACCTTTCGAATATATTATCTCGTTTTAAATAAACAATAGACACGTGCGCATTTCCTGCAATATTTTTTTGTGAAAAAAAGGCCGGACGCAGTCATCCGAGCGAGAATGAGCTAGTGACCGAACCATCTCGTGGACTTCATTGGATAATAAGAGACGCGTATCGTTTGTGACGTGGGCCCTTTTTGCTAGTTCAACTTCTCCATCTCGTATATTATATTTTTAGTAATTAAGTCTGATATTTGTACATCGTATTTCTATTTATATACGTTTCATAAATATCTCATTAATAACTCGGTTCTGCATAGAAGGAGTTGTTAGTCTTGCATGAAAAGATCTTACAATGTAAAGCTTGATAAATATTGTTGTGTAAACAACGAATTTTTATTTTCCTCAAATATCCGAATGTACTCCGAATGTTCCCGAAAGTTCTCGAACATGTCCGGGAAGTTCTAAAATCGGATCACGATGGACTCAGGCCCAGTCAACGCTTATCACACTCTGGCTTCGGACGGTTAACGTGTTAAGACCCAGCAGACGTTTCATAATCAATCATCGGTGTTTGTAGTGATTTAAAGGCACGCAGTCTGGGAAGTAGGTCTACATTATCAGGAACTACGGTTCATCTCAGAAGGATAATTCTACGGCCTCCGGGAACAACGAGTTAATTTTCGGACTCAAAGCAGCGATCTGGAGCGCCATGGTCGGCGACACATGTGCCATTGTCACGTGCTTCCTGTTCCTAACGACTATCACACTCGCCAATGGTAAGCTATCGTTTTTTATTCTTTCATTCAAGTACACACTTCCGCTGCTAACTTCAACTACTGTGTCTATCAAAATGGGTACATAACTGAACTGTATGTCACACGTTCACAATGTGTGTCGCAAAACTTTTCATTGCTTCTCTATTAAATTGCTACGTGTATTGATGTAACAAATGTTTCGATATTCTTACACATTACCAATATTTGCGTGCACAGAATAGGAAGTAAATACTAATTTTGAACCTTCCTGTACAATTTAAATATATTCAAGTATATTTAAGCTACAAGGAAAAAGTTTTGAATTAAATATACTTGTTCCATAAATATGAGATTAAATTTTCCTGTTTCGTTGTTTTTAGAGATGAAGGTATATTTTGTGCGATGAGATCAATCCTGGTTTGTTAGAATAATTACTTTGCAATTAAAAATTCTCGTAAATTTCCGCACGTTTCATTCTTACGAATGACGTCAAAGATGTTCGTTCGAATACTCAACATTTCATAGGTCATCTGTAGCATTCAGTCGATGTTTCTATATACAAAACTTGTTTAAGTCTCTAAATTAATGTAAATGTCAGCATTACATCACCATCTGTTTTTAGTTGAAATCATGAATATCTTGTTATACCGATAACAGTTGAATAGTTCAAACTTATAAACCATATCTTATAGTGAATATTTGATTGCATACTTCACTTATATCGCAGTTGCTGCTTAAACGACCACCATTATCTTTTCCCTTACACTTGAAACTGTAGTACGAAATGCAGAAGACGTATACCACAGAAACTACAAAAACTAAAAAAGTTGCCACGTTTCATGTACGAAAAATGAAATGAAATATCGTCGCTAAAAGGAATATTATTGAATTTATCAAGAACCTAATACTAAAGATATTACAAGATTTATTGCTCGATGTTACAAACAGAAAATTACCTAACCTAACGCAATTATCAGGGCAACTGTTATCTACGGAACATCGAACTAACGCAGCTTCGGAACGAGTGAACGATCTGTGGTGTTATCATTGTCACACGTCGGACGATGGAGAGAGATGTTCCAATCTGACCGGAAATTACACCGCTTTCGAGCACAAGTGCACTGGTGACAAAAGGACTTGCATGGTAATGACAAAACGATAGCACCGGTTCAAATCTCTGCTGATAACATTGAGGAAACAGCAAACACTTGAATGAACGTAACACGTTATATTATCGCGGAATATCTTGCGCATGAAGTATATACATATCATGCATCCATTAGTGTCCAATTATTTATCTTGTCCCATTAAAAATGACAACGCAAATCGAAACCTTGAACTATTCAAATTAGAAGTATATTCACTACTTCGAAGTATGAATAAATATGTATTTTTTGTAAGTCATCGATTGTATGAAATGTAAATTTGTTGTTGTTGTAAATATAATATACAACATTAATTTCAAACAAAAAATTATCATGGCCAAAGGGTTAAAAAATTAAAGAGATTTTATGAGCAACTTCTTTGTAAATATTCTTCTTTCTGAATTTATGTATCTACCTTACTTAAAAAATGTTTTTCTGACAAATTTAGAACACAATGTCTACCATTGAGTACCATTTTCCAAGCATTATCGATCATCTATCAAAAAAGTGTTTCAAGGAAAAAGATTGTTTGCGATAAAAAATCAAGGTCCCTTTTTTTAAGTGACAGACGATTTTGGATTTCACAAAGTTACCTTTAGATAAAAATACTGTGACCTTTAGATAAATTTAGAAATTTGAATTCAAATTAATAAGGAATCGTTTAAGAAATGATTAAAATTATTTAATAAGCAACTGCTTCTCTTTTTATAGGTAAAACGATTTTCGTTCACCACAAGTACAGAGGATTCAACTTCCAGCCCTCTGACATGGTCACTGGAGAGAAATTGTACCAGCAAATGCGAACCTGGATGTATAGTAATCGGTGAACGCACAAAATTATCGGCTTGCACAACTTGCTGCGAACAATCATTGTGTAACGTCGGTACAGGAGCCAGTAATGACTTGACGATGAAAGGGATTGATCTGTTTCTAGCTTCATTACTGCAAATCACTTTAACCATCATCATGTATCCCTCGTGATATTGTAAATAAAATGGTATCCGACCTCGCGTGTAAATAAGTAATTCGGTTTATCGTTCCATTTCGATCTTTCATTCATTGAATTGAAACGATATTTCGCGTACATTTTACGTTTTGTACATCTCGCTGTAATATACTTACGATAAGTTGTAACATATCTATATCGATAAGTTGTAAAATATTCATTTAATTTTGTAAAAAGTTAATGTTCATTTTGACAATGTCATATGTAATTACGATTATTCTTTTAACAATAAAAATGACGCTCTAACTGTGGTTCGTTTAAGACTACCTATAACAAATCTCCAAATTTCTAGATTACCAAATTCCTACATTACCAAATCCCTAAATTACCAAATCCCTACATTTCCAAATTCTCAAATTACCAAATCCCTAAATTACCAAATTTCTACATTACCAAATCCCTAAATTACCAAATCCCTAAATTACCAAATTCCTACATTACCAAATCCCTAAATTACCAAATCCCTAAATTGCCAAATTCCTAAATTACCAAATCCTTAAATTACCAAATCCCTACATTTCCAAATTCTCAAATTACCAAATCCCTAAATTACCAAATTTCTACATTACCAAATCCCTAAATTACCAAATCCCTAAATTACCAAATCGCTACATTACTAAATCCCTAAATTACCAAATTCCTACATTACCAAATCCCTAAATTACCAAATCCCTAAATTGCCAAATTCCTAAATTACCAAATCCTTAAATTACCAAATCCCTAAATTACCAAATCCCTACATTTCCAAATTCTCAAATTACCGAATCCCTAAATTTCCAAATTTCCAAATTATCAAACTCCTAAATTACCAAATTCCTAAATTTGAAAATTTATAATTTTAGTAATATTTTAATTTTGCAAATTACAAAACTTCAAAACTTCGAAATTTCTAACACTAAGAATTTCATATCTCACAAACATAAAACATCTGATATCGTCTTTTCTAGCCCCTCATCAGCGCAAGCACTGTACCACACTTGCCTGAAAGTTCTGCGAAGAGCACTTAACGTGCCCATTACACCCTCATTCCAATATTTATCAACAACGTTTGTATAATAAATATGATAATGAATAAATTAAATATCATACCTTTAAATGGAATTCGTTTTCATTTTACGTTCCTTTCGTTTCCCTAACACATACACCGTTATTATTAATTTACACTCGGTTAAATTTTTGAAGCAGTTGTAAAATGATTGTATGTCTGCGTAACAAAGGAAACATAATTTATTACAATTACTGTCAAACCGGAAATATATATTATATATCCAGTTTATACAGGATCAACTGTTCAAAGTTACGTAGTTTCAACCGCTGATACATTTACAGCTGTGCTCAATTAACGAACATACGTAGTTACACAACGTTAAATGGAATCATTAAGTTAAAGTCGAACAAGCTATTTAACAATGTTGTGGAAATCTACGAGTAACGTGTTCGTAGACTCTTACGGCAGTCCGATTGACCTTCGTTACGCTTATTTTATTTCAATCATATTTCTATGAAAACTGCATATATTCTTATACTAAGAAACACTTTTCTTAGTATACAAAATAAAATATATTTTGCTGTTTTTTTATTACCTACTGATTGTACAACGAATAAAATTGTTTGTGTAATGCATACACAAGACATGTATCAATTATTAACCCCTTGACTTATAATACCGTGTCACACTCGTGACATTACACTTCGTATACAACAAATCAAAATTATATTCGCAGCACGATTGAGTTTGGAATTTAATATCGGTTATAATTTACATAATCAAGGATAAATTCAAAATATACCGTTCAATTTTCCTCGTTTGTTTCAACATTGCAGCAATTAGCTCCGACTGACGCGACTGCCAAAGAAATCATAGGTTAAGGGGTTAATTCGAATGAAAACATACTTAAAAATTAACTCAAACCGAGCAATTAATGTACAACCAAAACAATGCTAAAACTTCAGTTTTTATTAAGAGTGACTTTTTCCTAGAATTCAGAATTCTACGATTCTTAATTTTTCCACGCTGTTGCATATTTTCCCTCCGATTATATCACCTCGTAATAACTTCTTTGAGCTCCAACAGGCGGTAGTAGAATCTCGGTTGTTATTAAGAATGGACGATCGTTTCTTCCTCCGGACTCTTCAGTTACGATGTCTGGATTTAATTCTCACTTATCAGATCCATTATGAGTTCACGGTCAAAGAGAATCGTGGAATTCCGTCGGAGACGAGCAAAGACGGGATCCTCGAGGCTCGTTAACGCCGTCGTCGCGGACAATGCGTTCGTAAGCATCCCCGTTTCTCGGTGATGGCACATAAAGTTGCCATTATTAGAACTTCAGTGGGCGGCAAGCGTCGGTGCTTTTACAAGCCTCGCGTTCGTGCTTACTTTTACTCACAATCGGTCGGTTCACTCGCGTGCTAGCACGCGTTTCGTGCTGCGTTTGTCCGCTCATGTGGCTAACAGTCGTAGACCTCGTCGTGCCCTGTGCCGCCTCGAACGAACGTTCGGTTCGCGAAATCCAACCCTGTTAAGTGCTCTTTAACCCTTTCTGCCGAAAACTGTTGCCGTGCTGTCGCATAATACGGTGTAAAGTAAACGTACACAGAACTTTATGTTGACACTGCGAATCTAAGTGTTTTTAAGCAGTTAAACGCCTCTAGTGTCTTTTAAGCATTTTGAGGTAAAACGCCTCTAGTGTCTTTGAAGCATCTCGTAGTATAGCGCTTCAGTGATTTTTTAAGCATTTCGAAGTAAAACATTTTGGTGTTTTTTAAGTATTTCGAGGTAAAGCACTTATGATATCTTTTAAGTATTTTGTAGCAAAACGCATTTAGTGTTCTTTAACTGAATTGGGACACTTTAGTGCATTTTTTAAGCATTTCGAAGTAAAACATTTTGGTGTTTCTTAAATATTTCAAGATAAAACACCTATAGTGTCTCTTAAGCATTTCGTATTAAAACACCTCTACTGTTCATAAAGTATTTTGAAATAAAACATCTCCAATGTTTTCTAAGTATTTTGAGGTAAAAAGCCTTTAGTATTTTTTAAGCATTTCGAGGTAAAACATTTTGGTGTTTCTTAAATATTTCAAGATAAAACACCTATAGTGTCGCCTAAGCATTTCGTATCAAAACACCTCTAATGTTCTTAAAGTATTATGAAGTAGTACATCTGTAGTGTTTTGTAAGAATTTCGAGGTAAAAAGCCTTCAGTGTTTTTTAAGCATTTCGATGTAAAACATTTTGGTGTTTCTTCAATATTTCTGTGTGTCCTTTATGTATTTCGTAGTAAAACACCTATAGTGTTTCTTAAATATTTCGAGGTGAAAAGACTAGTGTTCCTTAAGTACTTCCAAGTAGCTTTAGTGTTCTTTAAGCACTGAACTGAGACACTTCAGTGTTTTTTAAATACATTTGAAGAATATTAAATCGGTCTGATATTTTTTTAAGTATTTTCAGGTAAAGAACTGTAGTGTTTCTTTACGATAAATAAGAAAAAAGAACAGTCATAACGAATTTTCCTCCGCTTGAAAGGCGGCAGTGTTTGATTCCATAACGTTTCATCTGTTTGACTGAAAATGAACTTTCAAGCTCGTTATAAGTACAATACATTCAGTGTAGTGCATTTAGAATGTTTTCTTGCTTATAATACGTTTTAGTGAAGAAACAGATTAGTTACTCGAGCAAGTTTTATGTATATGTAAAATTTATGCATACCAAGGAAATAATATAAATACAAAAATTAACTTTAAATAATCATTATTATTATTTAGGCAAGATATGTGTTTTATATTAAAGAATCTATGTAATTGAAAAGTAACTAGTCATTTATGCACGTCAAGTGTTAACTATTAACTGAAACTTAAATGTTAACCTACGAACGTATAATGCACACCTAGTTTAAAATTAAAAATAAGGCTGAAAAATCGATAAATGAAGAAAAAAATATTAGCTGATAGCTTAAGTTTATTATCTTGATAAAATGCAACACATAGAAATTGTAATTTAATTAGGAACAAAAAATTTGTAAACAATTTAACCGGTTTAGTAATTTAATATTAAAATATAAGACATTTAGACTTGCAGTAAAAATCTGTTGTGCTTAGAATGTTTTTGAAAAACAAAGGAAAGAACCTTTCATTTCAGTTATTTAATATTTTGTTTATATTTCATTATTTTATATTTTATTGTTTATAGTTAAAAATCACGTTGAAGAACAAAAGTGTGTAGTTGTTATGCACGTTAGAAATGAAATTTTCCTAAGTGTGAAGGAAAGTAAATGATATTATGAATGAGGATGTGGAACAATTGGATTATGGCAGCTAAAACGACTTATTTTTAAATTCAATTAAAATTTGCAAACAACCGGTTGAAATCCATAATGCATACAGTATTATCTGCAAAACATTAAAAGAAGGTGATAAAAATTGAAACGCTAATTGGTTTTGTTGTGTAACGTTTCTAATGTTAATTTTAGAACTAATTATTCAATGACTCAATATGTGCTGATTAATTATCTAAAAACTTGTGTATACAAACTTTGATAGAAACAATGTTGGTATAAAACATTTTTGAATTTACAAAAAGGTTGATTAATTAGACGTGCAATTTATTATTAAAATATTCTTGTTTCGATTTCAAATCTGACGTAACTTAATACACAATTTAATTATTCGTATATCTACTTATTCTTGTTCGTAAGTTACAACGAACAAACGAACGGACGAACTATGAGGAGAGCACGTGTTCCATTTTTGTTTCGATAAATGAGCGCTTCTAGGAAACGGTGTTCGACTTCCGCTTTGCTTTCCATTTCATTTTAGTTTCTGTCAGACGAATTTGCACTGTTCCCGTTACTAAACAAGTCTCGCTTCAAAGAATATCAAAATTAATGAGAAATTCTTTATTCTATCTATAAAGAAGTAGTTTCCTCCAGAAAACAATTTTAGAAAGAGAACAATAAGAGTGAGGATGCGTAACATGCAACGAAATTTACGAAAAGGGAAATTATTTTTCGTGACTTCATAAATCATCGCAAAAAGTTTCAAATAGATTCATCAATTCGTTTTAGAGTTATAATAATTTTAATTTTCTTTGATTTTACATGAGTTCTTATGGAAACACCTTCACTAAATACATACATACACGTTTAGTACATAAAAAGACATTGAGAAGATACAACAATACTGCAATAATCGATTATAATACGATTAAAAAATATGGTTTTTATACTTTCAGTCTTGTTATTTTTTTCAATTAATACAAATTGCAATTGTTGATATGAATTGTCGCACACAGTAGAAGAATACGGATGATCAGACCAGTAGTTAATACACAGAGTGAAACTTCGCGTATATGGTCAGACACACTATAATACACATTATTCAGAATACAAATAATTAATTCTTTATTTTCATTTGTTAATTTATTAGTAAAGACCATTTACTCAATATTAAGTGCACTTTTTATCTATTTTTAGATAATTAATATAATTAAAATAGCACAGGTCAGACGTGATCACCATAGTAGATTTAATCAACCAATATAAATAAATCAACAATTAAATCAATATCATTAAAACAATATTGTTTACGTCTATTTTAAACAGGCTATAAATCTTCTCCAAAATTCGTACATAAATAAAATACATTTAAAAAAGTTGATTTCTAATAAGAGGTATTTTAACATACCATTTTTGTTTGTGATTACCATAAGAAAATGTTTATCGCTCGGTTTCTATTTCGAATCCTAAACGCGTTGCGTTAATACGCAAATGTTACGATAATAGTTGCCTATACACACATTTCTAACGAACGACCATGGTAACGAAAGGGTTAATAACCTGTCAACAGGGGGAAAATTAAATTTAACAGAGGGATTTATTGTGTCAACACGTTCATTCGAAATTCGCGTTCATTGACACGTACAGAGGCGTGCGAAGTGTAGCGATTGTCGCGAAAACTCTTATCGCCCGTTCCATTTTTCGCGATTAACTCCGGTGTTGCTGAATTGTTAACACGTTGACTGACACAGTGAAAATGAACGTACGTGACAGAACTCCTTACACTAAATTATACAACGCATACTAGGGGAGCTTAAGAATCGTGGACAAAAAATCGATTTCCATAAACTGCTCGACCTTATGAATTTTGTTGATTCTTTGAACGAGTAAATGAGCTCACAAAAAATTTCAGACAATTTGGATTACGCTTAAAATTCGTCACGTTTAAAATTATACCATATAAATTGGAAGAGTGAAAATAAAAACTGCAAGGGCTATTTTTTTAAATTTTTACTTATAAAAATGCGAAAAGGAGTAAGAAATCCACGAGTACTATAAGATTTCGAATTTTGAAAACTATCTCGCGAATATAAATAATAAACATTTTCAGCGATGAAACATAATATTACAGGCGACCCATTTCGAATTGCAGCGTTAGTGTCGAAGCAAACCATACCCAGCCGTGTTAAATTTCAATTTGATCAATAAGTTGGTGATTCAATAATGGAAAATTCGCGGACTAAATACGCGACAGCCAACGTAAAAAGCCGTGGTTTGCGCTCAATCTCGTTAACGAAATTATCGATCTCAAAGAAACATGTAATTACAAGGGATACGTGATATCGATATCGATACCCAGTATCCGACCCTTGGACTCAAAGTGACCGTGGCGAAGTTGCTTCTAACGAAATGAAGCCGGGAAATTGAATCTTCGAATATAACGTAGAATTGTGCCCGTACCTTCATAACAGTAATTACATTCGGAGGCAAACGAGTATGTCCGTCGAGTTTCGAACATCATCGGCCAGAAAATCCCGTTGAAATTTCATTAAAGCGAGAGCCATGACGCAACCGAAACTTCCGAGTTTTCTCTTGACCATGTGGCTACTCGGCACGATCGCGACTAAATCGAGAATGAACGACTTTCTGCAAAGTTTGCAAGAATACGAGATCGTCTATCCCCGGATAATCCCGAGCGGAAACTTGCGAAACAGAAGATCGACTTTGGAAAATAGAGCCACGAACGGGGATGATATCGAGGAACCGATGTTCCTCGAGATAAGCAACTGGACCTTAAGGACAACCTCGAACGATCGATTGATACTTTCGTCCAATTTCACGGTGGATTGGATGCACTCGAATAAGATCGAGCCAACGAAACACGCTGTCAAAATGGACTGTGATCTTCGACAAGGTAGCTTGGAAAGCGACAAGAGCTCTTTGGTCGTGGTTACGCTGTGCGAACAGGACGTGTACGCTCTGATGTTGATAGATCGAAAATCGTTTCTTGTTCAACCTTTGGATGATGGTCAACACGTGATGTACCAGTCGAAGCACGCTGCATGGCGGTCCTCCAGGGAGAACCCTGATACCGTGTCCATCAGACGGGAAAATCCTACAGGTGATACGTTCATACCTAATCCTTATCGCATCGAACAGGAGATTACTTAACCCTTGTTCAATATGCGTCTCATGCTCACACGTCTGATCCTTGTTTGGGAAAGGGGTTTGGAAAATTTAGACATTGTGCTATTTAAGGATTTGCAAATTGGGAGGGTTGCAAATTTCAGAATTCGAGAACTTGGGGATTTAGGGATTTGGGAATTTGAGAAGTTGAAGGAAAGAAAGGATTTGAGAAGAATATCTGGAAATTTAGTTGTTTGAGAAGTTGAAGATGTGGAAATTTGGTCCTTTGAAAAGTTGAAGATTTGGAAAATTAGAGAATTTGGGGTTGGAAAGTTCAGTGATTCAGAAGACAGAGAATTTAGATATTTGGAAATTTGGGAATTTAATTCTCAAGTATATTTTCACATATTTGTATTATACATTCACATTTTGCACATAACATTTATATATTTTGACGCATTTTAAATATACATTCACAGTTTACAAATAAATTATCGATTTAATCATACTTTGGCTTAAAAATTTCCGTTAGCTGTCACAGTCAGGTCGAATTAATTCTACAAAATTTTCAATTCGTTTCTAGAAAAGTCAGAAGTTCGAGGAAGAAAAATGAGAACGAGGAGAAAGAGAAGAAACTCTGCAAACCATTATTCTCAAGAGTTTTACAATTTATCTGGAGATGTATTTGATATGGAGTATCCAGAAGCTGAAAAACTGATTCTGTACGACGAGAATGATAATATATCGTCGGAATACAACGATACGATAATGGAACAATTAACAGTGGATGCAAATTCGGAAGAAATTGATTACTTTTCTGGTTCTACGTGGCACAGGAGGAAAACACCAAGTAAGCAGCACCAACGAACAACTTTCATTTTTTATATAAAAAATAAGTACATTTGAATATAAAAATAAGTAGCATTCAACTTTCTTCTTATCTTGAATTAAACTCACGTTATCTGTTCCAATTACGTGACTTCCCTCGTATATTTTTTGTAATAAATCAATTTCTCAGAACGTTCCATATGAAAATGTATGAGAGTACTCGGTTCGAAATTATGCGGAGGAAAATAATTTATTATCTTCCTTTTTAAGAGAAGCAAACCGTTAATAAAGCAGTACCACCGCGATGGCTGGAACTCGGAATAGCTGCTGATTACTCTGTAATTGATTTTCACGGGGTTCGAGTGCAGCAGTATATCATGGCACTTTTAAATATCGTAAGTAGGCAAAATTAACGAAAAATATTTTATCATAAAATGCAATATAATAAGTTCTTCAAACAATTCTGTTAAACATACCTGAATCCGGAGGCAGAGTACCTATATTAAATATTTTTCAAATTTTTTAGAAAAATAAATCAAAGATGCAAAAACCTTAATATAACTTGACACGATTTTTAAACTATATTAAAACATAAACAATTCTAAGATTAAATAACTTTTAAATTATATCAAAAATTAACTTAAAATAATTTTTATTGATGAAGAGAATAAAAAATTTGATACAATAGACTTGTAGAATGTTATTTTTCTTAAAAACATGTAAAATTCTCTGACTCTGAGGTGGAGATGTGAGTCTTGATTTACGATTTATAAATTAACTCATCATCTTATGAAACAATTGTTAATTTCTGTCAAATACACTGTTTGTTAAAATTGCTTTAAAAGTTACATTATTGTTTAAGGTTAGCGCAATTTATATGGACCCATCTCTCGAGTCCAACATGATCCTAGTGATTGTACGAATGATTTTGTATACAGAAAAAAGAGACGGTAGGGTAAGCAAATTTCATTTTATATTCTTTAAACATATACTACTTTATTTTCACAGTGCTCATATTTATTTTATGCGATATACATGAAACATTAAAGCGTAGAAAGTGTTTCATGAAAAATATGTTCACGATTCTTGATCAAATTATTATGTGTGTAACGCCTTAATAGGTAATAAACTTTGTTATTAAAGTTTGCGCAGTAGCAAAATCTTATTAAAGTGGATTTTTTCTACTAGTTTCTTTAGTCAACTTCGAGTGGTTTGTTACTGAAGATTGACAAATAAAAATTTATTTTATCGTAGGTTTGGCGCGGTGATGCCAGACGTTCTTTGGAAAACGTAAACAAGTGGAATAGAAAAATGTTGTCTTCGACGGATATACGTCATGATGTTGCAGTATGGCTAACGAGATTGGACATTGGAGGGCCTTCGGGATACGCCCCTGTATCAGGAGTATGCGATCCTGCCAGATCATGTGCCTTAAATCGAGACGAGGGTCTGACCAGTGCCTTTATCATCGCACACGAGATTGCACACATGTGAGTGTTGCACGTTAACCAGGAATTTGCAAACCTTTATGAATCCAGAACGAAATTGGACATCATTTCACGTAATTTTAGAACGCAAATTGTTGGTGAAATCGAAATTTTGACTCACTGGATTATTCTGCACAATTTTTTGATATTGCAAAATTCTCAAAGGCTGAAGTCGCAAAATTTCATAGTTCTGTCTCAAAATTTCAAGATTCAAATATCCTAAAGTCCCAAAACTGCATAATCCCAAATTCCTAAAATTCCAATGTACCAAAGTTCAATCCCAAAAAATTTTAAGTGTCAAAATTTCTAAGTTCCAGAATTTACAAATCTCAAAGTTCAAAGATGACAAAATTCAAAATTTTTAAAATTGCAAAATCTCAAATTTCCAAAGTTCAAAAATATGTAAGCGCTAGCAATCAATGAGTTCCAAAATTCCAAGCTTCCGAATTTGTAAAATTATAAAATACGAAGTTATAGAATAACAAAATGCAAAAATTGGAAAATTCTGAAAATTCCCGTAGTCTAGGTTTAACGCACGACGGGGATGAGTCTACTGGAAACGCTTGCAAAGAAGAAAGCTCTCGAGGAAGCGTGATGGCGCCTATGGTAGCTGCGACGTTCCATCACTTTTACTGGTCTACTTGTTCGAGAAATGAGTTCCACCGAAGGGTGAGGTAAGAAGAAGCGTTTCACTTGGGCGTGCATTTTTAGAATTACATACTCTTAAAATAGGTATTTACAGACGGAGGTCCTGCTTGTTGAACAAGCCGAAATATGAGGGTTCTAAACAGCTGAAAGCTGCAATTCGTGAATCGTTCACGATGGACGAACAGTGCCGCATTGAATTTGGCGAGGGGTATGTATTTTTTTATCATGTACATTTATTTTGTTAAATAATATTTATATTTAAAATTAACACGTTGAGCATAATAATTTAGGATTTATGATAAATGAGAACTAGATTCTAGTGAAACTAAAAACTGTATAATAATGTAATTACTACAGTGATTACGTTTTACTCTTCGATCAATTTAAAAACGGGATGTTTTTCGTTTAATTAAAATTGTACTTTCGTGGACCACTGATAAACGTAGTTACCATACATTAGTTACGTATAATGAGAAAAGGATTAGATTTTTAATTAAGATACAACTCCTGAATTTGTACAGTAGCTAGATACAGCGTGATATGACCGTAGCATAATTAACTTGATAAATTGAAAATATTATTCAAATTTTATATAATCTTTCTTAATCGGTGTTGCTGTCGTCATCTGACGGTAAATGGCGAATGTAAAAGAATATCAAATTATATTTTATTTCCAAATATACGATTGTTGTAATATGAGTTAAATAATCGTGCAATAGCACGTTTAAAATGTATGTTTAAAAACAAAACGTTTCACGATCATTTTTTTCATTCAGCTACGAATATTGCAAAACTTTTGATGTTATGGAACCATGCTCCCTTTTATGGTGTGGGAACAGCAATATTTCTCAAACGTGCAAAACTAAGAAAGGACCACCATTGGAAGGAACGATGTGTGGTATATCTAAGGTAAATTTTAGCATTGTTAAATTTTTAGTATAATACATGTACAGCGGGGATTAAATAAAATTTTAATAAAATTCTATGCATTTCAGTCTTGCATACACGGACGATGTCAGTCAACCAGTAAAAAAAAACTCGATGTAGGAATAATGTTAAATAAACCTAGAGACGGAGGCTGGAGTGCATGGAGTTCTTGGGGAAAATGTTCAAGAACATGTGGAATAGGAGTGACATGTCGAACAAGAAAATGTAACAAACCACTGTTAGTATTTCTTTTTTATTTATTTTCACTTTTTGTTAAATATGATTGAACACATTTGTATGTACATATAAAGATTTATTCTTAAATGTAATTTCTTTATAGACCAGTTTATGGAGGAAAATATTGTTCAGGTCCTAATGACGATTGCAAACTTTGCGACTTACCGAAATGTTTGGTGTCCGTTGATCTCAGAGCTCAACAATGTTCCAAACTCACTAATGTCTTGCGTCTTGAAGGAGTTTTATCGAAGTACAACGTGACTTGGCTACCCTATGAACCCGACCAAGAGAACTTGAAATGCCGATTGACCTGCAGGAGTAAAGAAACTGGCGAAATATTCGACACGAGACGAAATCTAATCGACGGCACACCTTGCTCTTACGAATCGACGAACATATGTATACAGGTAAGAAGACAAATTTATTACGCTGTTAGATGGATGATACATCTTGTTATAATATCTGATAAATGAATAGTAAGGTTGTTATATAAATAAAATTAAATGGAAATAGGGACATTTCAAATTTCCAAGATCCCAAATTTCCTAATTTTCAAATCTCAAAATTCTCGAACTCCCAAATCTTTCTTGCATCTCCAAATTCTCGAATTTCCAAATTCCTTCATTCCTAAATTTCTAAATCTATTTCAATCAAAATTTCCAAATTTTTTCGCTCCTACAGTACTTCCACTAATTTCATAAATTCTCAAATTGTGCTAACGAAGTAAAATTCAGTAATGGCGAATAAACACAGAAGTAAATTTTCTGCACAGGGTGAGTGCCATCAAATGGGATGCGACAATGTTCTAGGATCCAAGAAAGTCTTCGACATGTGCGGAGTATGTGATGGAGACGATTCGAACTGCGAGAGTATAATGAGCAAGTTTCAACGGAAACTTCGACGAGGTCAGTTCAAAATTGAATTGTTAGAAGTTCTTCTCAAAGTTGGATAATAGCTCGGAGATGGAACAGCGTTCTTAATTAGTTTAATGTCTGAGGAACAACGCGAAAGTATATACTTAGTTTATTCCACTTAAGAAACGAGATTTCGCGCTTTCGTTTCTTTTCGAATCATCCCATGTAGAGGATAAATTGAGCAGAATATGTTTGCAGAAACCTTCGATTATCCTTAAATTCCTGGTAATGAAAACAGACGTGAAGAAAATTTATCTGAAGTTAAAATAACAAATTGCTACTTTTTCATTCTCTGTTATTTTCATTATTTTTCATTCCCTGTCATTTTCATTATTGTTACTTGAAAATAACAAATTGCTCTTACAGAAGATCTCACGAATATTTATTTAATTGTATTTGTTACTATTTTTTCACAGAAGTGACACGGCTCGCAATAATACCCCGCGAAGCCCATAATTTGTCCATGAACATCACGGTGCTGCCTTCTCCATTTTCTCATCAAAATAATTTAACAGTTGTGATAGGAGATGGACGTAGAAGGCGGAATATGCAAAATCACTTGACTTCCCGAAAAAAGGATTTAATAATCGTACAGGGTGCTGCTTTTCGGATTCATAAATACAATAACACGTATTCTGTTCGAACTGCTGGCACCACTTTTGAAGACGTAGTGGTCCTGGTAAAGGATTTTATATATTCAGTTTTAAAGCAGGAACGAACAATCCAAATCTTATCAAGATAACTTAATTTCTGCATTATGTTTAATAATTTATTAATCTCCTGACTCCGTTTTCTTTCTAGCTGGTAGCACCACAAAGTATGACAGAGCAAGGAAACTCGGTTACAGCTTCTGTAAAATATTTTTTAAATCGTGATAAACGGAACGCGAAAAACAGATACAAATGGTTGTTCGGTGGTTGGAGCTTTTGCTCGACAAGTTGCGGTAATGGAACGCGTCAGAAAATTATAGTCTGCAAAGATGAGCAAACTGGAAAAATAGTGTCGCGAAGGAAATGCCCGTTAATGACTAAGCCAAGTCAGGAAATAGAAAAATGTAACGGATTCAGGTACAAGACATTGGCGTAAATATGCATATAGATGAAAAAGAAATTTTCGTTGTTTCTAAAGTTCTATTTAAATCACTGAACGAAATTAACTTTAAGGTTCACAGTTAAAAGATCCGTAAATATTGTTGAAAATAATTATAATTTAAAAAATTATAAACTTAATATAATAGCTTGATGACTATTTTTCATTATATATTTTTTACATATTACAGCTGCACATTTAAATGGCTACCAGGTCCATGGGAAGCATGTTCAGCTACATGTGGAAGTTATGGTACGCAATTACGACAATTACATTGCGTTCACTCGGACTTTAATGGAACCGAAGTTAATAAGGATAATGAACTAGAAGTTTACCGCACAATGGTGCAACCATCGATATGCAAAACCAATACCGTGCCTGTACACAACAGAGAATGTAACAGAATTCCATGTCCTGGACGCTGGGTTTTTACAGAATGGTCTTCAGTAAGAAAACATTGTTTTGTTTCTACCACTTTTGTTAAAGTGTAATATCCATAATTACTTTACTTCATTGAGTGAAATATATTGATGAATCTAAGAACATAACAGGTATCCATTTAGGATGCCATGGATATTCTTGTAGAATAATGTAACAGGAATTTTTTTCAATTGTATCTAAAATGACATGTTATAAATAATATTACTTTTGTTCACAGTGTTCAAATAACAATGGAAAGGGTATAAAATCCAGAATAGCCCGATGTATTCCTCCAAATAATGAATCATTTTACACCTGTGACGGACCAATTATTAAAACAGAGATACGGTCTTGTACAAATCATATAACAAGAGCCATCGAATTTCCATTTCGTTGCTGGTCAGAGGAGAGCCGATTCTGTTCTATACCGAGTCTGAAACGTTATTGCAATATTCCAGCATTCAGAAGAAGATGTTGTCGCACTTGCAAATAATTCTGTGGAATTTTTACAATCTTTAATATTAAACAATTGTTAGTATGCCACACAATGTTATTTACTGTGATTGTGTTATGTTATTGAAATGTAATTGAATGTATATAGTCCCTGCCATACTATAGCAATGCTAAAGGAAATAACATATTATTTATGTAGAAAATCTATTAGATTATATATTTCTATCACTACTAAAGCTTGAAGAGAATTCATAGAATAATATGTAAGAGTTATATGTACAAAGTCAATTGATGAAAATACCTTTCATTAGTAATCATATGATTATTATTACTTTATAAATTCTTGTTCCATGTATACACATTATTGAGAACGGAATTATTCCTATAGAATGATCTTTGCGTTTCAGAATTCAACATACAGACATTAGCTGCCAGATGCACTGTCCTGGAATTCAAAGTCAGAATCAAGCCAAGGAATTGTTACATAAGTGTGTATTTATAATTGTACAAAGTATTTAATTTGTAAGGCTATTGAATACTACAGAATATTATTGTAAGATAAATAAGTTCAAATGCAAATAGATATAAATGTGTTCAAATTTTTTAAATTTAGTATAGAATGTAATGATGATACACAAGAATGTATTTCAAACCCATTATGCAACACTGCTACAGTACTTCTAAAGAATACTGAATATAATTAAATCAATTTGTGCTGTGTCCCAATATATTAGAGTTACATATTGTTAACAGATTTGTAAGTTGTACACATTGGGAAGTTTTAATAAATATAGAACAAAAAAGTGAAATTATATGTTTATTCGCTTCAAAATTTTTCCAATAATTCAGTAATCCCCAAATATATCACTTGAATATAATATTAGATAAAAGAAATATTAGAAATTATTCACAAATTTATGCTGTGCTTTTTGCATGCATGTTTTCCTAATACAATTTCTCGATTTTGAGCACGTAAGTGTTGTAAAGAGGGCTCTAGTTGTTTGTTACATCATTTTCGGAATATATTCACAATAAATCTAAGAAACAATGTTAAAATTCAAAAAGTGGCACTTTTAATACCTCCTTTACTATCATGTTTTCCTGATACAAATTCTTGATTTCGAACACTTGAAATCTGTAAAGTACTCAAGTTATGCTGTACTGAAGTCAAATTTATAGTATTTAATTTTACTATTGTTGTCATCTCTGTTTATTCGCTATTTATTATTTGTGCACCAGGAAATCATACCCGACTCATGCAATGCGGCTAACTTCAATAAGATCTCTCACAGGTTAAAGTTGCTTCACTACTCTATACTTTCTGTTTCTTTAGTCATATACAGGGTGAACAAAAATATATCGATGGAAAGAAGAGATTGTGCTGATAAATTATAATCGGCTATTGTTAAACTTTGAAATTTTCCAACTTTTGGATTCCGAAATTTTTAAAATCCTATATTTCCGGACTTTCAAATTCCAAAACTGTATATATGACTATAGTCATCTCTAATGTATGGAGTATATAAACTGAAAGATCACTTAGTGTACACCGTCGGAAGCATGAATATCGTAAAAGCGCTTGCGCGATTAAACAAATAGTCAGTTCCACTCAGTTCCTAAATGTGTGGCCGAAATATCAAGTCAGAAAGCAATAGCAGTTCTGACAGTAATTTTTTGACGTAACATTTTTCTTAGTTCATTATAAATAAGTAGTGATTGTTTTATTAGTTCGTAAGAATATTTTTCGATGCATCAATATAGAAAACCCAATGAAACGTAATATTATCAGTTGGTACTCATTTTGGTTAGCACAATCATTTTTTAGAACACTTATAACCAAATTTACGCTTGCTTTCTGTTTAGTAAACTATTAAATTTACGTAGAGGAGACAAAGAAACGTAGCGATTAAGTTTCATGCAATTTGAAAATAAGACAAAATGAGTAAAAAACGGAATCGACAGTCTGATCCAAACGGAGATCTCAGTAATGGTTCGAGTGATTCATGTGATAAATCCCTCACTACAGGTTAGAGTTTTAAAAAGGTGTTTCAGAATTATGTCTCTGTGTTTCTTTATTAGAAATATATTTCTTAAATTATCATTAAATAATCTATTAAGATTGTGAAGTTACTAGTCATCACGTAGAAATAAATTAATTTTGTAAATGAAAAATAATGTTTATAAATATAAAATAAAAAATTAAACTTAATAACCTTTTATGTTTTTTACATATTTATTTATAATATTGCGAATGAAATGAAATTATTTTTTATAGCTAGCAAATGTTCACATATTGGGAAAGCAGTAAGTTTTAATAAAATCAGGAAATGTATTACTAAAACAGGGATGTGTATAGAATGTGTGACTTGTAAAAAAAATACAAGTAATTCTATAAAAACTGAGGAAGAGGTATTGATATTAAATTTACTTTATTTAATTATAAAGGATACTTTTATGGTAACAATATCTTAATTTCAGGAATGTGCAATAAGTTCAGGAATATTAATTTGCTTGCAATGTGGACATCAAGGTTGTGGAAAAGAACAATGTGGACATGCTTTAGAACATTATAAAAAACCACATAGCGATTGTCATTGCTTAGCTGTAGAAACTGTTCATTGGAATATTTGGTGTTTTGAATGCGAAATAGAAGTTAATATTGGTTGCAAGTAAATATAATATTATCGGAAAAAAAGTATTTTTAAGTACTTTCTACAAATTAAATAATTACTTTGAATTTTCAGAAAAAAGCTTCAAGAAACTATAGACTTTGTAAAAAGGGCTGCTCCAGCGATGAATAGTCCCTCTCAAAATAAAGTTATACAAAACCAATTTCAAAAAGAGACTATTAATGTAGATAAAAATGAAAAAGAACAAATTTTATACAATCTTCCTAAAGTAGGGGTATGTACATTTTGTAATATTGATTACAGATAAGCAATAATAGTTCTAATGTAGTACAATTACAGTCTATTAGTGTACCTATATCTACAGTATAATACAAATTTCACTTAAATTGTACAATACACTTACAATATATTTGTACTTATACCATATTACAATTTTTTTCAGGGTTTAATGAATTTGGGAAACACTTGTTTTTTCAATGCAGTTTTACAATGTTTAGCACAAACACCTTTCTTAGTGAAGGTTCTCGAGGATCTACGTCTTCCTGGACGAAAATTCGTTTTACCAGGAGGAAAGCACAAACCTGCCAATAGTTCAGAAGAAATTGAATTGGTGAGTCATTGTTAAAAATAAATTGTTTGCAACTTACAGGTTTAAGATTATGATAAAATAATACTATAATCTCCAAGTGCATTATTAGTGTCAAGCAATATGGTATTAAGATGCAAGTACATAATATATTAGATTGTTTTCTAATCATTTTTAAATATACTAATGCAATAGCTCGTATGTCATCCATATGTGAATGACATTTAAATTCCCTTAAGGATCTGTCATATGTATATTATTAAAAACAACATTTATTATCTAAATAGAAATGTATATATATTAGGTATCTTGAGTTATAAGTAACAGATACAATAAAGTATCCCAAAAAAATCAGATAAAATAATAGACAAAATTTGTTAAATACAAGAAGACATATTATGTTGTTAAAACTTGAGTGGAATAAAAGGATATTTATTTCAGCCTCCAATAGAAGGTACTTTAGAAGGCTGGGGTAATTTTACTTCAGTTTTATGTAAGACACTTATCGAAATGCAAAACTCTGATGGACGTCAAGCATATCGTCCCTCGGAACTATTAAATTCATTTAAGATGAGAACAATGCAATGCATGGATGGAGGGCAACATGATTCACACGAACTTCTTAGACGTCTTTTAGAAATAGTTCGAATGGAAGATGTTAGGGTAAGATTTAATTTGTATCATCATTATATATAACTACTGAGTTCATGAAATAATTCACTACTATCATCATTTAGTTAGTAAAACATACTGCTTGTAATTATAAGTTATATTCGACATGTGATTGCTGTTTCTAATTTAATTTATAAACAAAATAATTTTGTTTTTTTAGAGATATCAAAGCATAATTTTAAAAGAAGTTGGTTTGAATGAAAGAACCAACCCAGCGGAAGTAGAAGATAGCCTTAAATCTCGAGTAAGATTTTACGGAAATCAGGCTAGCGCAAGGTTACTTGGTACAGAACTGGTTTTTCGTGGAGTTTTAGTTTCCACAGTAGAGTGTCTTGATTGCCATCACACTTCACAACGTATGGAACCTTTTCTAGACCTAAGTTTACCAGTGATGGCTGATAAACCACAACCACCCGTTTTAAAGTAAGATTTACTAAAGCAGCTACATGGTACTAGATAGACTTGATTGTTTTAAAAATTACATACATATTTTTATAACTTAAGGCTTTAACTAATATATAATTATAAATAAATAATTTTATTGTATCTACATTTATTTAAGAAGGAAGAATAGTGGTTTTGAAGATTCTTTCAACGTAACTTCGCATACACCTTCTAAATATTATGTAAAAAAGGAGATGCCTGTTCGAAAAAATCGGAGAAATAGAAAGCACGATATTATAAATTTTTCCGTAATATTTGGCAAAAACAATATTGCTGAAGAAAACAATGGTAGTATACTTGAATCAGGTAATATACGTTAATTTGTATATGTTATATATAGTAATTTTGTATGCATAAATATAATAAATAAATATAATGAGCATAATTTGGTAAAGAAAGATGTAAATTTTACTTTTTAGAAAAGGGTGATGCGGATGTAGAAGATAACATAGAAGCAGAGGATCTTCCAGAAGTAGCTGAATCAGGTTATAGTTCAGAAAAGCAGTCTGCATTAGCAAGTCCTGCTTCTCCATCGACTGATGTAATTAAACCAAATGAAAATATGAATGAGCTACCATTAAATAATGGTTTGCAAATGACTCCAACAAATAATTTAAATTTACTACAACTTCAAGATCATTTTAGTACAAAAACATTACCTGGGTACGTCAATATCATAAAATGAAATATATTTTATTAAATAAATTTGTTTAATGAGCGGTTTATATATTTGTATAGTTCAAGTCCCACGAATGCATGCGTGGTAAATTCATCACAACCAAAAGTTTCGGATGGATTAGATAGCTCTGAAAGTGTGAAAAATGAAAGTGAAGCCCAAACTGGATTCTCTCTTTCTACTTCTTTAGCAATGAATTCAGATTTAACGAGTCCAGAAGTACCAACGATTAGTCTTAGTTCAATTTCATCTAAAGAAAGTCCAAATAGTCCTATTTCTGGTGGTATAAATGGAGAAAATGGAGTAATTAATGAAAGGCCAGTTTCAAAGCTTGATCAGACCGTAATAAAAGAACCTTGGGATGAATGGTATTGTATATCTGTGATTTAACTAAACTAATTATTCTTATTGATTACAATATAATTATCCAATTATAACATTTTTAAATTTCATATAAATAGTAGGCCAGCAAGAAGAAAAATAGAAGAATACTCAAATGATGTTAACAATGCATGTGATGGTGTCATTTCGGAAATTTCAAAAATAAATATCAGTTCTAACAGTCAGCAATCGCCTACTAGATATCCAACTAAGGAAGGAGAGTGTTTAATACAATCATGCTTAAATCAATTTGCGGCTTTAGAATTGATGACTGGTAGTAATAAAGTTGGTTGCGAGGCTTGTACTGCCAGGGAAAAAAAGGTATATTAGTATTACACAGAAATTTAATCGTTGCAGATATATAGCCTTATCTCTTATTAAATGCGTGTTTTTTATAATTCTAGGTAAAAGGAGATTGTAAGATGGTATGTACTCCAAGTACAAAACAGTACCTAATTTCTCGAGTACCTGCAGTTTTGATTCTACATTTAAAACGTTTTCAAGCAGAACGAATTGATTTTCGAAAAGTAACAAGACACGTTTCATTTCCTACTTTACTCAATCTAGCACGCATTTGTAAAAATCATAAAAAACCTAGAATTTATGCACTCTACGGTGTTGTTGAACATAGTGGAACTATTCATGGAGGACACTATGTTGCTTATGTAAAGGTAATAACCTTAATATTAAACATGTATTAGAGTGTTATAATTTTCTACTAATTAATATATTTTTTAGTCTCGGTTACCATTAAAGCCAGATGATCCTCGGTGGTCATTTTTACCGCCAAGGGATCCGCAGGATATGCAAGAGAACTCATACTTATCAAGTTCTGATTCTGAAACTGAAGAAGCAACTTCCACCCTCCCAACCGAATCACCACCTGGAAAGTGGTACCATGTCTCGGATTCTAGGTATATACTTTTTACCCCGTTTTATGTAACTATAAATTTAACATTCACAGTCTAACATGAAAACATTGAACTAAGGGACTGTATACGTGATAAATAATAATTCATCAAAATCGATAAAGCAATTTTAGAATACATAGAATATTGAAAAATATTTTAATGATTGTTAAACAAGATTTGCATGGAAATAAGTTGATTTTAAAACGGTTTTAAATTACATTGGATAAACTTTTGCTTTTCCTTAGTATTGATTAGTTGCAGATTTCATTAAAAATAATCTCAGTTAAATTTTATTTTTATTTTTATATGAACATACACCGACATTTCTATTTTGTACACGATTTATTTTTATTTTTTAGAGTATCAGAAGTCGATGAAACGACTGTACTACAAAGCCAAGCTTACCTTCTCTTCTATGAGAGAATTTTTTGAATGTTATTTATCAGCAGCCGCTAAAATAAAGCACGAGGAACTTGTATTTTACAACAGTAAAATGCTAAATAGTGAAAGAGATTTTAAAATTCTATAAACTTCAATTGTTTGAACTGATCGAGAACAAATATGAAGATTCACTTGTGAAGTTATGGACTTTAACATAAAATATTGTAATTGTGAGATGTATAGTTTGTTAATGGTACCAATTGGAACTTTCATTCAAATTGTTTTTCATTATATTTAAAATTGTCAACAGAACATTGTATAGCATTTTTAAGTGTTATTTTAAACTGTATTGTGATCATTATTATGATCATTATTTTAAAAACAACTACAAAATCTTTATTTTATAATATACTTAAAGCATCTGTGTGAACCATTGATGATAATGAATGCTGTTTGTACTTTGATACTCATATTTCATAAAAATTTGTCGCATTAGTTAAATAAAACATTTTACATAACAAAAAATGAAATTTGCATTTAGAATTTATAATTGAAGGTGAGCGTTTTTATTTTGAAGCTATAGTGATGAACAATATAATTATAAAAGTTCATATTTCATTGTATTTCTGTCTTTATTGTACTATATTTTTAAAAATCATTTATTATCATCTTTTTAAAAAATAGTTCAAATACATGTATAAAGTAAAAAAACAGCAATCATTACTATAACATTACTAACAAAAAGATTAAAGACAATTGTAAATCTGAATGAACAACAGTAGATTTCGGCTATTGGTATTGATTGAAACGAATAAATGAGAACCATACACACCAAAGGATGTCCAAAAATTCTCTAATTTTGAATTTCTTACAAAATATCATACCTTTTCTTTTCAAGCACATATATAACATAACATTTTTTTTTTTTTTTTTTTTTTTTTTTCAATTTTTGGGTATTCTCTCGTAGTATCTAATTTTAGTGTTTCCATATCATCCAATAGAAGTAATAGAAGTAAAACCAAAGTTAGTGTATTTTATTTTACAATTGTCGTTATATCTCTTCAACCTATTACATGATTGATTGGTATTATTGAAACTATAATTATATATCTTTTTTACAGAAATGTAACTAAACTTTTACGTAGTTGATATTTTATATAAAAATTAAAAAACGGAAATGCTATTTAAAAGCTGTTATTGTCATCCGTTTAAAATATAATTAATTTTTAAATTTATTTTCAGTTGTTAAGGTCCTTGTACTTATGTGTTCCAACTGCATTTATAATAATAAATTACTATGAACTATAATTTTTTGTTAAATATTACACATACTACTTTCGAAATATAAGTCTTTTAATCTCTGTTTTGAAATATCTCCTTTTAAAATAAAATGGGTTTTCAATGTCTCCACATCATATAACATGAACATAAAAGCTTACCTGAGATACAGGAATTAGAACACCAGCTGTTTCGCCGAAAATTTCTTGACAATTTGTTCGAAACTCCTTATCTTATGCATTTAGCCAGTAATCCTACGTGGATATCTTGTTCAAAGTTCAGTAGCTAGAATATATCTTTTTAACTTGAAGGTTGTAAACTTTAACTTCCTTTCAATTTCTTTTTGTGAAAACTGAGCTCAACACCACAAAGCAGCCATTTAATTACTTAAAGACATCGTCTTTCAAACAAATTGCAAATACAATTTAACTACGAATTTCATGTTTATTGGCTTCATAGATTTTTCTTCTTTCTTGTAAACAATCTCATTTTCTTTCGAAGAACACTCGTTCTAGATTCCTTCTACAGTAGATTTCTGTTATATTATCACTGACGGCACTGCACAATTCTAAAACTCTTAAAACTAGCAAAAAAGAAAAATATTTTCCACGCAGCGTTTGAAAACAGTGTCCTGAAACGGAACATGTTTCTGCGCATGCGCGGCAAAATTATCAAGTAAAAGAGCCAGTGAATTATATACATATAAGCATAAAAAGATATACTTAGATCACCAACACATAGTTTTATGCATAATTTTAAATAAATTGCAAAATTTTTGCAAAATTATGTATATTTAATTAAGGTACACTTTTTTTATTCATATATTTAGTTCACCAATGCTCCATTCGCCACGCATGCGCAAAGAAACGCGCCACGTCTCACATGTTTAAAAATTTGTAAATTTTTTAAATATTCCAATTAAGAAATTTCTGAATTTTTAAATTTAAGAATTTGAACTCCTTTTTTTATTTTTTTTACAAAGTTCGCAACAGGATACTGTATGTTTAAATAAAAACCCAAACTATATAAGAAATTACTTGAACGTTTATTTCATAAAAACTTCAATGGGTATCACAATACTTTTCTAATTTTAATCTCATCATTACATTTTGTTATCTTTATATAATAAATACAAATTAAATAAATGAAAAAAGAATGCTTCTTACTCTGTTATTGAGGATACATCTTTAAAATTGCAATACAAATTTCTATTGCATCTGTTTCAAATGGATGCATTAACATAGCAGTCCTCACGTGTTCTTCAGGAAAAACAGTTACTAAATGATGAAGTATCTGTGATCTGATGTCAAGAAGTTCTCTTAACATCTCTGAAGGCATAGCTGCGTACAATGGATGTACAGAGACATTTAACTGTCTGTCTGAAGCAGCTAGTTGTTGATTTGACGGCGAAGGTGAAGCGATATTTGAATTATTTGGTAACCAAGCTTGATAAGATTCTGGTGCCGAAGCAATACGCGTTACATGTTGATGTCCTTGTCTTCCTTCGAAATGATCCCAGCTAAATAATTAAATTAAATTCTGTATTTATATATGGTAGTTTAAAAGTACTAATGTATGTCTAAATTTATTTTGTTATTTTTATGTAGACATTCGCCAAAATATTCAAAGATTTGCATTCCAAACTGTTAAATGAAATAATGTGCACACTTACTTCATGTCAACTCTATAAGGTGACTCGTTGCTAGAATGTCTAGTTAAAGGTCTATGTTGTACTCTGGAAGATTGTGGTGGTAACGAGTTCATTGATGATGCTTGTTGGTATTGACTCGATCGACGAAGTCGAGGATCGTAAACTGGATTCAAAGTTAATTGTCTCTGAAGTTTTCTGTGCATATTTGGAGGTTCCCCGTCTGATTTATTCAATCCTGGTTTATTCATTCCTGCTGACCGACAGGAGGGATGATAACCTGCTAATAAAAAGTATTATAACAATACAATTGTTTGTTGCCCACATATACGTAGCTCTACTGTGCTTTTTCTTTTAATTCAACCACTTTATAGATTTTTATCTCTACCTTGAGAACTTGTGGTCGGGGTTGTTTGTGTTCCTTGTACTCCAGAATTTGTTGGTTGCTCAATAGCAACATTTTCTACGGATTTACTCTTTATAACTGAAGGTAATCGTTGAACGCTGGTAGTTACTGCCGATCTAGTTTTACACAATGGCTGATGTTGTGATACATTGGGCGATATATTAGTTGGCAAAAGAAGACTTGGACTTGGATCTTTCGCTTGAAGATGCTTTTGCACGTGTTCTACTAATTTTTCTGTAACTGATTTTTGAGGATGAGGTCCTCTTTCCGGATGCCGAAACTTACATTTATTTCCGTAAGTGCATTTCTGTAATAAGAAAATATTCGTTAATATCGGAGCATCTTAATATATATACATCGATTTTCAATTCTTAATAATTAAGATTCCACACCTAGCATAATAATGATTAAAATATCATTTAAACAAGCATTAAAATACTATATTTTTTTTAATCACTTATGTACCTTTGCATATGGACAAGGAGGGGCTGGATCAGATTTTCTCGGAGAAATTCTTAAAAAATTTTCTAAAGTAGGGCCACTTCTACCTAATGGATCATCTGGTGGCATAAACCGGTCATTTACAAAGGTATACATTAAAATCCTTTCTTCTATAACTTTCCGAAATTCTGGACTTTCCTGCGCCAAGTCTCTATAATTATCATTGCTCACAACAATGCCATCAATTTCTGCAGCTAATCTCAAAATATAACGATCATCGTAACAAACCATTCTTTTACCACCTATTAATCTGAAATAAAAAATTCAAATGTACAATAAATTTTGAATTTGAACTTTGAATATTTGGAGATCTAAAAAGGTTTAGAAATTTACGAATTTGGAAGTGTAGTGTACATGAATATACAAACCTAGATGGAGTGAAAACCAATAAACGATCTCTTTCCAATTCACCGAGAATCTCTTGATCAGCGATTGGATTATCAATTCGGGAAGCTTCCTTCCTCCACTTTGGCACAAATACGGTAATCTCTTTATGTCCTCTTGCTTTAAACCAATTTACACAGATCTTGATCCCTCTGCAGGAGAATATTTCTTTGTTTCCATGACTCATTGCTACGTTACTTCCGTCGATCACAACAGGCCTGAGCCTGCTGGAGCATCCACTACTTTCATTAGTAACTAAATCATTGTCTAGAACGCTATCAGACTCTTCCGGTGCGTCGATTGACTTTTGGGAACAACTGGCTCCGAGTTTGATCAATTCGGCCAAAAGTTCATTTTGTTCTGGATCTGGGCCCAATTTTTGTAATGCCGTTTGAACTAAACGTTCGGTATAACCAAGTTTCAGAGCAAACTCTACTCTAGCCGTATACCCTAAAAAAATCAAATAATTGACATCTATTAATAACGTAATTAATACATATTTTCAAGTAAACGTTTACTGATTATTTAACATGGTCTCTACCACCAGTACTTAATGTTAACTGGAAATTCATTCGCCACAAACCATTCTTTTATAAAATAGTATAGACCTGTTATCCTGGAACTGAACGTGTTAATATATTTAACTATTTGTCATATTTGTTGATCTATGCACTCTAATTTAATCATATAAAACGTATAAATAAATAATTAATTGCTCGCTGTTATACAATGCAAGAACAATCGATGACTATAGGCAAAGAGGTGCAACTCCATTTTTATCGATTTCGAGTGAATTCAAAAAAAGTATTTATAAAATTATAGTTTTAATTTAACATTAAAAGGAAAAGACTGATTGAAAAATATATATCTTTATTATCTTTAGAAAGTAGATATAACATGTGCTCCTTTTTCACTGAGCCCTTCAATTGTTAGGACCTCAACATCTTGCTATGTATGTACTTGCCCATGTGGAGATCAAACTTCTGAAAGCTACACACATATTTCAATTAATCTGCTGTTTCTATAAAATAAAATAACGACGATATTAACAAATATATTATCAAAATTAATTAGAATAGACAAGTACATCAAGGGAATACTGATTTAAGCTAATTGGGGACAATCAATTACAAAGCTGAAATAAGACAAATATTTTTATTTATATTACAAAATTAAATACTGCACTATCATTAATCCCTCCAAGCCGATGTTTCATACGTGGCCGTTAAAAATTTTATTACATATAAATTACTATTGTTATATACATATCAATTTCTAAGATAATTATAACATTGGGTGGTAGTGTACTTATTGTTAGTAAAATCAAATTAGTTATTTATTACTTGAGTTTTATACAGTAAGCCTTTTATAAGATAAATTTTATGTTAAGTACGAAAATTAGTGTGGCAGTGCAGTGTATATACATTGACGGGCACGGTAGGCTTCCTTAGGGAAAATGGTGATATAATTTTACTTTTTGGTTGGTCCGTTTCTTTTAAAAATTTAGAATAAATTAAAACTTGTAAATATAGGAATTTAGGAATGTGACAAATTTGAGAATTTAGTCATTTGAAAATTCAGAAGATTTGGAGATCTTCTGGAAATTAAAAATTTGTAAGTTGACAATTTGATCCACCAAAATTGAAGGTTCCTTTACACCTTAGCGAAAGGAAGCCTACATTGCATCCGAATATACAGTGCCGAGCATACTATTATCCTTCTCTAGGAAAAAAGCATTTCAGAGAAAGCAGACGCCATTTGTTTTAATATTTAAGAGTTACCAAGTTTTATTTAGAAAGCAAAGATAACTGAAATCTGAGAAGATGTAACCTTCACCCTCACAGCCTACTTTGCACCTTAAAATATAATAACTTCTTTCTGAAGCATTTTTGTATCCTTACAAATAAAATATTTAAAAGTGGCAGAGTTAGATGAAACACCCTGGACAGTCGAGTGGTTGCTCGTGAGCTACCAGTTGGGCATGCCTGTTCTAGAGAAGACCAGCGTGCTCGACAGTGTACCGATGTCGTGTCGAAGTTGTTAAAATGTAATGAGAATAAATTTTAAACGACAATTATTAGTGAAATCAGCAATAGTTAAAAGACCGATGGTTAGCAGGGAGATGTTTAATTTGGAAAAATCGTGTTTCTAAGAGGGTTCTATAAATACAAGAAGCAGGTGAATGAGGACAACTCACCGAGGAGAGTAGTAAGAAACCCGACCTCGAATAGACTCAAATATGTATGATGGCCTGTCACATAAAGAAGTTTAGGATCTTCGGTTGAAACACACGAAGCATCAGTGCCAGGAGGGGAGGAATCCCTAAAATGTTAGAGAAATTTGTGATAGGTACGAGCATGATGTGATCAAAATTTAAAGATGATCTCAAAGTGCATGATTTCAAAATTGCAAAGAAAGGTTCCAAGGAGAAGTGATGATAATATTATATTCTCGTAAGGAAATGCTTCAACTTTCAAATGTGAATCGTTAAAAACGAAAGTAGCATTGCAAACCTACAACTGATCTCCACACAGGTTGGTACAAAGCTTCTTATCTTTTTTTTCTTTTTTTGAAGGTGAATTTAGTTTCGGGAGATTGAATAATTAATATTTTATGTACAGTTTCAATTTTAAGATACAACGTTATAATACAAATTGTTATTTATTAGGTGTGCCATAGAAGATCAATAGTTATAACGCATTCCGGAATAAAAGTGTAACACAGAAAATAAGATGTTATTTTACATTTGTATCGATAGCTGTACAGTTAAGACTAGTTTTTTATCGAAAAGAAAGTGATGTAATTTTTATAGAAAATTGTTTACCTGGACTCTGATTAGGAGGACTTCCTTGAACGGTGACATATTCTGCAAATTCTGCAGCCAAGGTATCTGAGGCGGTCCTGGACACATCTGAATGATTTGGAGTAGTCGCCTATAATGTCATATTAAATAATTAATTACCACCAGTTAATAACGGTGCTCCGAAATGTCAACTGTTTTGCATATATTTAAAACGTAACATCTCACAGGATGTCCTTTTGAGATTAGTTCTTTCGAATATCTACGAAACGGTTGATTCTGAGAAATATTTCAAACAAGGATCGAATGGAGAGACACAGAATTTAATGTGGTTGAATAATTATTTTACGAGTGAACACGTGAAAAACATATAAAAGTCATTAATAATTTTTTTTTTAATAGAACTACGTTTTTTTTATCAAATCAAAAGATAAGACATTTTATATAAGAATTTGAAATTCACATTGTACTTGAACATAAAATTATCAGGGCTCTAGTATATCACCAAATGGTTATATTTAATAAAAATCGATATACCTGTAATTCCACTTGTGAATGGACGTTGGTGGATCCGATTGGATCCTCAGTTTCGTAATCGCTATCGTAAGAAGAGTCTTCTGCGTCAATGATGCTTTCAGTTTCCAAGATGGTACAGTCCACGTATTTCTGAAAAAAAAAATTGAAAAATGACGAATAATTTCTAAATAACTATTTCTTGTAAAAAATCATATGACTGTTAATATCCTTCATGTATCTATTAGCTACTTTCAGTGATATTTTTTAGGTTCTTATTAAATTACTATTATTTTCATTTATTTACAAATTTGCATTATACTTTATTTTTATACGAGGTATAGTATATCGGAGTGTAACGTTTCCTTTGGGCTAGATAAGGGAAGAGCCACTCCCAATTACTTTCCATTTTGGAAGATCAATTGCATAATTTCTTTCCTATACTTCCTTTCCTAAATTTTAAATTGCAAAATTAAAAAATTTCTAAATCTTCAACTTCCTAAATTCCCAAATTTCTAAATCCTCAAACTCGAAATTTTCTACATTTCTACATTCAGAAATTCTTAAATGTCTAAATCCCAATTTTTAATATTCTAAACTTCTAAAATTTATTATGGTAACCTACTGTGCCCACTTTCATATCGGTTGTTGAATAATAAACACTATGTATTATTTTTCCGAGAAATTCAGTAACGTTATCAATAATTTTATACAATTTTTGTAACAGAATATAAATCAATGTACTAAAAGAAAACAAATAGGTACAAAAACCAATATTAGAAACTAAAAAGTGTAAAATTATTTGTATTAAGATGGAGATAAATTTTGTTTACTAAATTATCTGAAAAAATAAATTTTGATTTCATAAATTACAATATTCTGAAGAGTATAGTACAGGTGATCGATATATTTCCATCTTTTTTTGAATGATAAATCTGTATTTTATATGAAAATCTTTGAAGGAGAAGTAAAGTTAGCTTAAACGAAGTATAGCTCTTTCAGGTTACCGGATATGACTGTTAGCAAAGATCCAGGTGAAAGTAAAGAGACGCGGCAAATACTGTTCTTTTATTCTGAACTCTCCTACTTTACAAGTAGAAAATCAGTAATTAAAAAAAATTCCTATTTCATATTTGAATTGAGAATAATTTCGAAAAAATTTACTCAGTAATTAAGTAAACCCATTATAAAATTATCTCGTTGGTTTTATTTTATAATTCATTAAATTGATTTTCTACGACAATAAAAATTTCATTTTTGTTAACGTATTTATTATTAAAATTAATTTTGTCATTTTACCCATGTTAGATATACTATTCTTATTCATTGAAAGGAAAATAAGTTATGCAAATTATTCAAGAGTTTAATTATTGGTATTTTTATTATAATCGTATGTTTATTATAAATGCATAATAATATTTAGTTTTTTAGTAGTGTACTCGGTAAGATATATTCTATATTTATTAATAACGAAATCTCTGACCTTATACCTGTAAGTATAACGTATTGCAAACATTTCAATGAAAGTCGACAGAAAGTGTTGATCACTTGCTAGAGACACAGTGATGAATGTTAATGTCGAAGGCGTTACTATTAACTCGCTACATATTTCTCCTTAATAAACAATCAAGATCAATTTATTGCCAATGGGTATTAACCGTAGTGAACATTTTTAACTTCATATTATTCAATGTGACATGTATAATACGATATATCACGTGTTTAATAAAAATTACTAGTTTCTCTTCCTTTAACTGGATACCATACCAACATTATTTACAGATGTAAACGAATAAATAGTATATAAATAAATACACATTTCAGATAAATATATATGGTGACCCAATAAGATGTACACTCGCTTAAAAAATTAATATCAAACATAAGATAGTTATAATATTAAATGACATAGGTAATTCATTTAAATGGTGTACGTATCGTGAGAGATTAAACGACGATAGATCGACATCAATTGCTCTCAATGATTACAATTTAAAAATAATTATCAATCTCCATCATATTACCAATGTCATCTCTGTTCGTTTTATTTACTACATTATATAATACTGTGTAATTTTATTACGACACATTGTATAAACAAATAAAGTAGTACAATTAATAATTTCAGCAATATGAATTTTATTATGATCAATCTACTCGAATAAAATTATTACTGACTAAAAACTTGA
Source organism: Megachile lagopoda (assembly GCA_036983795.1). NCBI lineage: Eukaryota > Metazoa > Arthropoda > Insecta > Hymenoptera > Megachilidae > Megachile > Megachile lagopoda. Next base: position 12,867,176 of record CM072800.1, read on the forward strand.
AATTTTTTAATCGGTACAAATGCTTAAAAATTTGATCACTGCACTAGATTAACTCAACACAAAACGTTTAGATTGCAAAAGAAAATTACAAATAAAAAATATACAGAATTATTGCGATTCAGTGGTGAGTTAGGCAATTTCATACTTAACAGACGGGTCACGTAAATTTGCGCTTTTACTCGAATTTTTAATAAGCGTTAGATTTTCATTTTTATGCGCACTGGGTTTTTTCTTGTTACCGTTCACCACCTATCGGACCTACTGCGCAGTTTTGCTTACCTAGTATTTTTTATTAATTTCGTAACCATGAAAATGGTAGGCACGAAAGAGATTATAAGATACATGTGAATTGTCAGGTTCCACTTCGCAAGGGTGAGTGTTTTACAAAATATCACGCTCTTAGGAAATATTAGACACATAAACAAATAATTCTGTAAAATTTTATGAGTAATAGCATTGATTTAATAAAACTACAACGGCTTGAAACCATATTTCTCTTAAAAAATGGCTGGAAACCGAGGAAGAGGAAGAAAAACAAACCGTTCGTTAAGTGTTAATATACAAATGTACGGTTTTCGACAGAGGTGATTGTATGGAAAGGGTTAAAAGAGACAAGACACAGGACCATAATGAAAAAAGCGTGAAATTTACGACACTGCATGTCACGGGTTGCAGCCTATGCCCTACCAACGACTTCGTGCGCTCCTACGTCAGGCTACATATCGCTTTCCCAAGCCCAACCTTCTCAATTATACACTTACGCAGGTATCTGCAATATAATAGAGAGAATCGAAAACCCAATAGGTGATATTGGAACATAAGCAAGCCGTAAATCAACCAATAAAACGTTCATGTACAGTTACTCCAAGAATTAAGCACACGCTTACCTCTGGTCGTGAAAATTGCCGGTAAAGTAAATATAGAGTGCTCTAGAGGTAAACGATAAAATTTTACGACTATATTTTGCAGAAAGAAATAAAGAAAAACGTGTCGTATGCGCGGAGGTCTACGAGTGTTTTATCAATGCATTTTTCGTGATAATGTATCGCACGAGACGTGCACTCACGGACATTGATAAATCAATGTTGTATCCGTTGTACTTGGAAATTTTTAATTTATATGCATTTCAATTTTTTAATTTGTAAGTTCGCAAATTCCTAATTTTCCAAACTCCTCTAATGCTAAAATTCGAAAATTTTAAACGTGGATTCTTCAATTTAAAAACCGCTAAATTAAGAAGTTGTCAAATCTCGAGAAACTACGATCAAAATTCTTAGAATTCTTAATCGCTAAATTCTCAAATTTCAAAATTTCCAAACTTGTAAATCCTCAGGTCCCGAAACACCCACTCCTTAAATACATAGTTGTTCAAACTTAAACTGACATACAAATGTTATTTATTAATACTTCTCAAGGTGCACTCGCAGTTTGCAGTATGTTGAAATCATAGTAACTGTATGAACACTTATAAATGTATAAAAAAAAAACCTTGAATCGAAACACAAGTTTTTCTCAAACAATGCACCGTTTTGTTCTAAAAATGTTGATACTACAAATGTTCTTTTTTGATACAAACACGTACAATAAAAGATTCATTTGCAAATTGATAAAATCATATTGCTATATTGTACAATGTCGTCAACGAACCGCAAAATATTAAAGTGTAAAATGCAGTAATTAACCAAGCGATGTGTGAAATAAAGTATACGTACATATTTTATGTTCTACCTATGTAAACAACATATAGAATTGCCAATTTACGATTGGAGAAAGTATTAGCGAGTTTATTGTTAATGAAATTTTCATTACCTCCACGTCTGTGAATAACAACGTTTGCACGCATATTATATCGCTGGCCATCACACTCATTAATCACCGATATATCAAGAATAAAAGAAAGAGAAACTAACCTAAACCTAACCTGAATTAACTTTGCCTAAAGAAACTGAGATAATTATAATTAATTATAATTATCGATACATTAATATGTTATTCGATATTAGATTCGATGCTTCGAATTTAATTTGATGCAACTTTAAACGAGAATAATTTGATAAAATTATGTACATGTTCTATCAGGTTAGGTTACAAATTTAAATACGAATAAGGCGAGTTGAACGATAATTACATGTTACATTCTATTTCGGTCATCCGGTGTGTTAATGATATTATCGATAATACTGCGATATTAGCAAGTATTTATCGATAACACTATCGATATCAGCTCAAGTTTCAAGTTCGAATAAATATTTTCTTGAAATATGGATCCGTTTAAACTTTAAACAAGAATGAATAGATTTTAATGATAAAATTACGAAGAATTAAGTTTAAATAAAAATAAGAAAAACTTTATGAAACGTAAATCATTTCCATCCGACTGATTTAACAATATCGAAATATTGTTGAGTATCAATAAAATATTGATAAACTATCGACGATTTACGCATAGCGACTATATTGAATAAAATGTTCAATAAATCTGAATATACACGAGTTTTTTCAAATTTTAGAGATATTTTTCTCAAAATTGGCCGAGTATCAACAGCTAAAATTGCGTTTGCGTTAATTATAGATGTGAGCCTATCATTTCGCAGCATGTAAAATATGACATGCAGAATCAACTTTTATGCAAACTTCAAAAAGCATTTAAATTAATGTACATCAATTACATTCAAGTATTAAGTAAGGTTTTTTTTTTAACATTAAGTTGTCTTTTAACAACGATTAGTCATATAACGCGAGGTTTTATAACGTGTAGTAATACAAGGTGAGGTGTACAACATATGGTAATATAGCGCGAGGTTATACATCTGATGATATAGTACAAAATTATACAACGCATGTGATATAGCGCGAGGTTATACGATGTATGGAAATATAACACGAAGTCATACAACGCGTGGTCATGTAATGCGTACCGATACCCCAAGCTTTCAATTTTTTTGTTAATTCGCAATTTCGTTTTATTTTGTTGTTTCTTTGTTATATTAACATTTTTTTAACACTTTAATTAAAAATACTTGTCCTTTCATTTATTTTAACAATGTAATAAATAACAGTAACATATAAGTTCTTAAAAATATTTAGAAATATTTAAAAGTAGAATATTAAAGTAGAATGGAGAAGAAAAAGGATTGGTTAATATTTAGATCAATTTGATTGAAGCTGTTATAACTTATATAACAAATTATGTAAATTTTCAAGTTTCCTTTTTTAGTACGGTCATGTGTAATCGCCATAAGGAACTGCATTTTAACTTAACTTGTTTTTAAAACTTCTAATACCAAAATATAAAAGGTTTGTACAAGAAACTCTGCTTTCTAAGTAAATATTAATTTCAAACTACATTCTACTTTCATTAATTTCGCTACATTTTATCGACAATGAATTTAAAAGCGAATTTACAGACATTTCAAAATGATGGTATAAATTATAAATAATCAAAAGCAAAAAACTAATTTATTATTCTAAATGTAAATAACAATTAAGACAGTGTACCTTTCTTGCTGACTTACTGAAAAGAACAAACTTTGCTTTAAATAAGAACATAAATCGCAAAAGTTATAGTTACTTTTTTGTAAATATAAAACATTGTATCGCAACAATTTAATATGGTACAAAATATCGTAATGTTTGACAAAAAAATATTTTTGAAAGTTAAGAATACTATCATCGTATCTCGTTGCTCTAATTTAGGTCGCGATCCCACTCTAGCAAGTCAGTTTATAAACAAGACACAAAAAGACAAGTTACAATTATATTTTACAAAGTTCCATCGTTAAACATTATATTCAATAATTTAAGTCGATTTAGGTGACATTAGTTACTGTCAATAAAAACATAGTAAAAAGGTAAAACTCTAAGTTATTAAACTCAAGTTAAAAACAATATAAAATTCAATAACAATCGAACAAAGCAATTTATAAAATTGTTCAGTTACGAAAATGATCTTTGTCTAACTTTCCACGTAAGAATAACAAAATCCCGATAATAAAAATGTCGTTAATCTGTTTTCAATTTTATACGGGTTTGATGTTCGCGGTAAAAATACACTACGTTTCGCAGTTTCTACGATCAACAAAAACAGAATCAAAGCTACAAAACACCGTATCTGATGTAAACTTACAACTCTAAGAATGTAGTAAAACCAGCGAAGAAACTCTAAATGATGTTTACCTTAAGCAATTATCAAGATATTTGTAACAGTAAACGCGACGCTCTGGACGCGTTTAATTGAATTTGAAAAATCGGAAAATTAAAAAGAATTCATCAGAACTTACCTTTCCGGCGACGGTCATATCTCCTTCCACGAATCGTAATCGATCGTATCCTTTCGCGTCCAAAGACCTTCTCGAATCCGTACAAATACTATTATGTACACAAATCATACACGCGAACGCGAGCGCACACACAACGCAAAGACACGGGAGTAAGAAAGACAGACCAAGAGTAAGTAGCTTTCACAAATACATTCCAGGCTCTGATTAAAAAGCGTCGATTGAAATTGATCTTTCTACTAAGAACAACAATGATCTCTAATAAAAAATCGTATGAAAAAGTTCGAACACAAAGAAATAGTAAAAGCTGAAGCACGCTTCCGGGATATTCCGTTAGATCCTGGAACGGTATCGATGTTCAGAAGAAAGCAGGACAGAATAACGACTACTCGCGGCGACGGCCGGTCAGTGAATGGAGCGAGCGAGAGCTACGACGTCATTACCCCCACTCTCGACTACGAGTCTTCGGGCAATGTCGTCACAGGCAGCAATGGCCACGAGTAGCCACGAGCAAGATAAAGTAAAACTGAATCGTGATTAAATAAATGACGAGTGGATGTTATAACGCGTGGCGATATAACGTGTGACTGTACATTGACGAACATGACAGGCGTCACTCGTTGATTTTCGATTGATAAATTTGCAACTTTAGAACTTTATAAAGTTTGAGAATGCGAAGATTTGAAAATTTAGAAATTTGGGGACTTAGGTCCGTCGGGAAACTAAAGATTTGAAAACTTGCGGATTTGAAAATTTGAGAAATTTTTGAATTTAGAGATGTATAAAATTTAGGAAATTTCAGAATTTGAACTTCTTTAAAGTTTGAAAATTTCAAGTTTACATGTGATTCCCCAAAACTGAGGAGTGGTGGGGTGCCCCTCTACATTCGCCTTCATTCAAGGAAGTCTACATTGCACTTGACTGTACGTATACACATCTCATTTTATCTATTACACCTACAGTCACATATGCATTGTACTGATATAGAAACACTGTAATACAATGAGTAGTATGATTTATCATTTTTAATAATAGCTCCATAATATACATAACTTTATAGATTGTTTTGCACCTTTATTTTGCATACTGTAAAATTTGTACATTAAAAGTTATAATATAATAAATGCCTGATACCTCATTTATGTTTTAGATAGATTATTACAATCAACACCACTTTAATCATAATCATGTTCAGTTTTATTTGAACTAATAGAACTGGAATGATATTACACAATTCATTATTAGAAAAAATATACTTCAATATCCAACAAAACTATTATATAAAAATGATTTAAAAATGTAAAAACACTTTCACAAATATGAATCTTATACAATCACATATTCAGTACAAATATTACATAATAAAATATTCGATAAAAAAATATTAAAATATATACATTCAATTAAGTAAAAAAAGGACATTCTACTCAAATATACAGTTTTAATTGGTTTTAACGTGCACTATGTCCAATAAGTTACCTAAATGTATCTAAAGAAAATTTCTGACGAATATAACTTGTTTGATAAAAATATTAAAAAAAGAAAATTGTATAATCAAACAGTTTCTTATTTAAATAATAACCAATTAATATGTTTCAATATTCAAATAGTATAACAGATTTCAATTGAAATATATAAACCATCACCAAATACAACATGAATGTAACAGAACTTTCAGAAATAAAAAAAAAGTATTAAAATCGCCGAAAACGCTAAAGATTTGTGAAATTAGAATTTCATTTAATTATAATAAAACGAAAAAGCACTGTAATAAATGTCAGCGACATATCACTCAAAATGTTTGTTGTTATATATTTTATTTATATAACATAAAACAAATCATAAAAAATTAATATCAAGAAAAATTAATGTGAAAATAATAAAAGATTTATCATTTATGTCAATACCTATAATAAAATAATTATTATTTTATTATTACTATTGTAATAATAATAACTACTGTTATTATCAACCAAAAATTTTTGTTATAATTTAAAACAACTGTACAGACTTCAATTTATGTAATTAAGCCGGTGGAACCCAACCACCAAATGCTTTTTCCAATTCTTGTGCTACAGCAATACACAAGTGATCATGATATGGGGCTGCAACGACCTTGAAGAAAACAATTTCGTAATTAATTAAGAAGAAAATTATTTCACAATCGAAATCAGTAAGTTAATTTCAATTTTTTTACCTGTATACCGACGGGTAATCCATCATTGCTTAAACCAAGAGGCACTTGGCAAACTGGAAATTTCATGACATTGAAGAGGCACCAATAACCAAAATTAAAAGGTCTAAAATAAGCCGTATAATGATAACTGGCTGGAAAAGGTGAAGATGGGTACAACAGCACTCCATTATTTTGTAATTTATCCTAAACATAAAAATTTAATTGAATTTTAATGGTTACACTAACAAACTAATTAAAAAGTTAAAATTTATTTATATATGTTTGACATGCGTGAATTCAAATTGAAACATACCAACAAAATTTTTTTCATATTTTCAGTTATATTCGTTGCCCATTCAGCGTTTTCTTTTGGAAAGAAATCTTCATCGATTAATTTCATAATTACGGAAAATGTATGCTCTGACTTTCTTGTTAAAAATTTCATAATTTCTGCACTGGCACTTGTGCAATACTAAAACAAATATTATTTCAGTTATAATTAGTCTATTTTTTATTTATATAAGTATATAAACAGTGTTTATTTATATATCTATCTGTATTTTGTAGCAAAATGGTTAAAATTATATACTCCTTTAATTTGAATGTATATTTTGCATTATTAATTTTAAATACTATGGATGAACAGTATACAAATACACATAAGCACGTAATAACAATAACATTTTTTAAGTTTAAAAGAAAAACAAAAATGTGTACAAAATTTAATTTTTAGTATATAGAACAATTATCGATCGGACCGTCTCTAATTTCATTTTCATATGAAAATGCTTATACATTTAATATAATATTAATGTAAAGATAATATAACATATACCTTTTTGTTTGTTATATTTAATTTAAAATTGACCTCTTCATGTGTCATCCAATACCTCCATAGTCGATAACTATATTCAGTACCTGGTATTTTTATCTGAAAATATTACAAGTAAGCAGTAAAATCAGGAAACAAATATAACAAAATATTAATTTAAATAAGCGATATTATGTAACAATTAAATTTATATAATTTTTCACTCACCTTTGTTGCTAATCCAGTAACTTCTTTTAAATGATGTACAGCCTTTAGAAGAGCAGCTCTCATTTCAGAACTTACTTTGCTAGCTCTTATATCACCTGAACTTTCCTGGTAAAAAATATTAAGGTCTTTTACATTTACTACTGTATCAAGTTCTAGTAATGTTTTCTTTTCCCCCACTAAAACTTTTAAAATAGGGGCTAAATCTTCTGCCTTTTTACATATTGGACCTGCTTGTGCCATAGAATCAGGATAATCACTTTGTCGAAGTCCAATACCTTTTAGTGATATTAAACCTAAAAGTAATTTTATTAATATTACATGTTATAAGAAAATTTAATTAGTTATAAAAAATTTAGAAGTATTAAAATTTATCTATTATAAATCTTTTATTATTCAATATAAATGTATTCATAATAATAATTTATGTAAACTATAAAAACCTGAAGTTGGTTTAAATCCAAAAACGCCATTAAAGAAGGCAGGCATTCTAGTAGATCCACCAATATCACTGGCAATAGAAAATGCTGACCCACAGGCAGCAATTATTGCTGCTTCTCCACCACTACTTCCACCAACATTCTTCGTAGTATCATATGGATTACAAGTTTGTCCATATAAAATGTTCCTTGATTCAGTCCATAAATTTAACTCGGGAACATTTGTTTTTGCAATTAAGATTCCACCAGCATTCTTTATAAATAATATTGCTGTAGCATCCTCTTCAGAACGATAATCACGTCTACTTATTAAACCCATTGTATGAAGCATACCTATGTAATTACTTTTATTAAATATATTATACAATTATGAATAATTAATGCATAGTAATAATAACAACAATGAAATATATTTTAATGAATTTAATTAGTATTTCAGCTAAAGTAATTATTTCAGTAATTTTAAAGATATCATCACTTAAAATAGAAAATAAAATGAAATACTGAATGAACATTATTACCTTTAGCTTCATTGCTTTCTTTTGTTGTAAATGGTACACCTAAGAAAGGCTTTTCTTTCTTTAATGAATCGGTATTTTCTAACTTCTGTAACACTTGATCTACTTGTTTAGCTTCTTCTAAAGCTTCAGAATACCTGTCTTCAACTATGGCATTTATTATACCATTTACTTCTTTTGCTCTTTCTATAAATGCAGTAACAACTTCAACAGAAGATACTTTTTTTGTTCTACAAAAATATTTACATATTGCAATTTTATACATGTATATGTTATTATCCTAAACATTCTGTATATTTCATATCCTTATAATAATAACGAAAATTGTTATTAAGAACCTATTAATATAACTAATATACTACAATATAATTTAAATAACTCATATAGAAACAATATCTATCATTTTCTTTGGTAATAGTTTAATACAATAATAGTTTATATACTTTCATAATCATTTTTTAATTTCTTTTGTTAATTATGTTAAACATTAAAACCTAAATATTAATATAAATAGTACCTGATCTTTTCAGCCAACTGTGATGCACTCATCACCAACAAATCATTTTTTATCGGTGGAACCTTTTGTGATTTATTATTATAATATAATCCAAAAACTAAATCTATTAAATAATCAAATACTGTATGAAATAGAATGATCAAACATTTCAAAAAGTATTTGAACAAATTTTTTAATGCTTCACATACTGTTTTGCATGTATGATTATCCTAAAAAAGAAAATAATATTATCAAAAACAATGAAAACACAAAAAAATGATAATTATTTTTTTTTAAGAATTATTATAAATATATACATTATCTAATAAATGAAAATCCTTATTAGAAATACTAAAGGTTTTGTTTTATTAGTCAACATCAGAAACATATTTGTTTCAGCAAAAATATAAACTGCGATAGTCATTATAGGAAATCAACAGAAATTTATCATTCTGATAATATAATTTGATAATACTATCAGTTGTGGTAACCAGTTAACTAGCAAGTGATACATTTATACATTTAAAAATAAAAATTTTATAATAGATCATTACACAAGATAAAATAAATATATGATCAACATATAAATTTTGCTATTATAGTATACCTGATATAGCTTAAATTGATTAAATATTTTGTTTAGAAAATTAATTCTAATTAGTTAAAATAGTTCTAACAAAAGTATTTATTAAATCAATGCATTTTTGTTGCGTATATTTTTGCTAATTCAGATGCAGAACTGTATGCTTTTATTAGTCATAGTTTAAATAATACTTCATTGCTTATAAATTAGTTCGCCAAATTTATTAAATTTTCTTAATTACCTGATATTTTTTATTTTTCACTGTAGTACACATATTGATACGAATATTACAAATTATATTATTTGTAAAAACTGTTAGATACCTAAAAATATACAGTTAAAAAATTAACTCAGCAAAATTTTCGAGTACATTAAACATTCAACACTGTATGAAAAAATACAGCACAGAACATATAGGAGTTCGATCTTATTTGAAAATTAGGATTTATTTTAACACTTTCGAAACCGGTACGATATCATAGTCTCCGTCATTAAAGAACGTATTTACTATACTTAGTTCAACAAGACACTATACTCATTATACAATGAATTTTCATTCATTCTGCGCATCTCGCAATCATACATGTAGCACATATATCCAGTGATTTTTAATTTTGTATACTTTCTGGATCATTAGTTTTTTTCTCATTTACGTATCGTTGTCTACCATGTACATAATAAACGAAATGGAAAGCGCCTAGTAATGGAACCTACTAAAATCAGTCAGAGCTATATCAAATGCAATATACTTTATGTGATTTAGGATTGTTTACAATTACATAAAAAATATCAAATTGGTATAAAACTTTAATTAATTGCATTCACAGGAAATATTGTATCATATTATATTGAACAATATCATTGAAGAAAATATAAAATGCAGAAAATTAGAAGAGAAAAAGTGGTACATAGAAATAAAATTTTCATTACAAATTTATAGACAATTGTTTAAAATTTAATTATTTTCAGAATCAAGCCATTGAGTTACTTTGGTCAGAAAAACAAGAAAGGACAACAAGGAAAAGAAAAATACTGGAAGCAGAAAAATCTCAAGATATAACTGCGCAATGTAAAATAATACATTGTTATAAAAGAAGCGAAAGGCAGTATTCCATGAGTTTTTCAAAACACAGAATTCTTTCTGAAATGAAGTCACATGTCATTCAAAAAAATTGGAGTACTGTTAGAAATTTATTTTTATTATTACTTCATTTCTCTATAGATCTAGAACCATTGATATGGCGTTACAGTTTTATATTAACATTATATAGTAATATTGATAACTTATCTAATGTTTCTCAATTTTTTCAAATGTGTATTGGTTGTCTTCATTCTGACAGAGATTTAATATTACAAAATTTATTGCTATTGTCACATAATAAAAGATGAACTTCCACACATTTCATATGATTATTTGTATTAAATATCATTTTCTTTTGTTATAAAACTGTTGGACTTAAGTTATTTATTTGATTAATTATTAAGTCAATGAATGTTTAGTACAATTTCTAATGTCATGTACTGAAGAATTGTGTCATCGTACATTTATATTCTTTAGAATGTTGAGTTTATCTTTATAGATAAAAATTGTATTACAAAATACATTCATATGCTTAAAGAATAAATACTTTGGTAAAGAAAGTAAGAAAAGAATTTTTTAATTAAATGGGAATTAATTTTAAAATATCATGGATTTTGAGAAGGAAATAATCATTCAAATTACTTTTACTATAAAATTTGAAGAAATTCATTTTGCCTTAAAAGCATTGCCGTAACTAGACTTTTTCTCTGACGTGGGTTAGGTCCCATAGTTTCATTAATGCTTTACACGAAGCATGATGAAATGAATTTTCGACATTTGCAAATGTGGAAATTTAAGTATTAGAAAATTTTGGAATTTGCTAAGACCAGCTTATGTTGTAGGGATAATGAGATTATATTGGTCCCCGTACCTGATTAAGCCAAACGTCGGGGTATTCGTATATTTATGTCCGTCACTGTATTATAGCACTACTTACGTGCCATCTGTTGGAAGAAAGTAATATAATTTTGCAGGTTTTACTTTATTCCATAAACATTCAGTTTATCTTTACCTGCCTGTACAGTTCTTGTTCGTTCGATAGGCATATGTATTTTTAACAAGTATTCAAAAGCATTTATATGAATAATTAATAATATTATAATTATAGTGTTGAAGGCGTCAATATACAATGAAAATTATGTGTTCAAACAGTTGAGATTTGAGATTAGATAATAAAATGTATGCTCAAGGAGTGAAACTGAAAGATACGTCGTAATTTGCGTTTGGTATATTTTTTATCCTGCCATAAAAATGGATTTTGGTACATTGTTGAGCGTAGCACAGAAAAATGAAAATAGCAAGCAGGTTATTATATTTCCTTCTTAATATATTCTTTATATCTATAATAGTACAATTGAATTATTTAATTCTTTTTATAGCCGATTGCTTGCTATCAAACAAAATTTGCTCCACCTAAAAAGCCAAACAAACAGGCTAAAGCACTTTCGGATAATATAAAGAAGTTTCTAGCACGCAAGGGAGAGGAAGAAAGACAAAAGGCTTTAGAGGAAAAGAGAAAAAGAGAGGTATATTTCTAATGGACTATAATGGACTTATTCTATACGTAAATGTAGCATTTTTTATTGTTATTTCTTTCCTTATTTTTAGAATCTGTTAGCATTACGTGATCATAAAGCACAAAGTCGGATAAATAAACATTTGAAAGTGTGTAAAGCAGCAAATAAATCTGTATTGGCAGATGCAATTGACAATGAGAATACAGCTGTTACATTGGCAGGTATGAAATAGTATTATATAAGTGAAATAATATTTTTTTCATTATATTTAAGACATGTACTAATATTAATTAAAATTGAAATGCAAGATTTCATTAATGTTGATTTCATTAATATAAGGTTCATCCTTGAAAATAATTATCAATACAAAATTTATAAATGTGTTTAAATTTTGGAAATTTTTAGATGTTAATTGTTGTTTATACATTAAAACACATACATATTAACTTTCAACAATATCCTTAACTAAATTTTATTGTGTTTTGAAACATATTAGGTTGAGTCATAAATAATTTTCATCTTTCTCCTTTATGTTTAATATACTTTAATGCTTATATTTAATACATTATACAGGGCACACCATGCAATTGGGGCAAGTTATGTTTCTCAAAAACTGTTGAGAAAAATGTCATATGATTGCATTTTTCAAATGTATTATTGTGCATTTATGAAAAAGATGGACTTGTAGGAATATAAACAATATAATACTGTTCGACTTTTCTCTTAACAATTTGTGTGCATCCCTTACTAAATTGGAGATATAGCTTGTCCCAGTTATATGACATAACTCGTATATTCCCCCTTACTGTTGACAAACTTTTTCTACTTATCTGAAACTTTCTTAATTATCTGCGCATAAAAATTTGTGGGTTTTTGATATAAAATAATTATCAACAAACTGCTGTTCATCATTTATTTGTTCATAATTTGCAAATCTTTTTCTATTAAATTTATTTCCTACAGCTCGGAAAAGGTGATAGTCAATAAGAGAGACGTCCGATGTATATGGTGGGTGTGACAAAACTTGAACAACCAAGCTCCAAAAGTTTTTGTTGTGTAAGTTGTGTCATGCAGTCTGTTTTATGTATTTCTCTTACCGTGGAACACGTATTCCCAACTTACTGATTTTTCCAAGTTTTTTCAAATAATGGCAAACACAGTAGATTAGAATGTGTACAGCTTGTCTGCTAATTTTCTTTCTTTTTGCAGTGGATTTTGATCCACTCCTCATTGAAGTCCAGTACATGACCTGGTATTAGTTCATTTTTCAAATCCAAATTTCCTGAATCAAATTTTGTAATTTGTTATCACATCATTATTCACTTATTTCAACTCCCAGAACAAAAGTAATGAGTGTGCATCATTTTGTTTTCCAATTTTCTTAATTTAATATTGTGCTTAAAATGTGTAGTTTCTGACTACCAGCTAGAAAATGAGTTTCTATAGAAGTGCAAAAAATATTACCTGTAATAAGCCACATAGGTTTTTCTAGGAAAATAAGCTATGTTTACCTTTAATGGAGGATATTTATGACTCAACCTGATAGTATCATAAGTAATAGTTTAAAAGTAATTATAGTAGGCAGTATTTGTTTTACAGGTAAAAGTTAAATATCAGATTTTGCAAATTTTTATTTGTTATGTCTGATTTTAATTTATGTCAATTAATAAAACTTATTACAGTTGGAGATGTAAATACTTTAGTTGTATATAAGAATTTGGTTTTCAGTATGTTCCTTTAATATAATTATTGCTATAACATAGCAGTATATTTGCATAGATTATAAATTTAGTCTTTAACTACAACCAAGCTGGATATAGGTTGTAATCTCTGAAGAAATTAATACAAAGCTGTGTGTGATCAATGATCTTCGTATTAATGAGTATTTAGAAGTACCAGTCTCTATCCATAATGGGCAGTGTTTTTGCCCGCAGGTAATTGAGTATGAATATGTACAATCAGCGCAATGCCTTCTTACTTATCCACCGTCCAACAGGGCAGTGGGATTTTGTGGATTTACATGGCAGAGGATTCCAAGCAATTAAGGTCAGACTAAATATAATTCTAGAGTAGTCTAGAGGACAGACTCTAGATTGATTATTTTTATTAATCAAAATGTCTCTTATGTTTATTACATAAAGTCAGAACTGGTAGTATCATTCAAATAAATCTAATTATGATTCTAATTATAAACTAAGACTTACTTATCTCAATTAATGTTAATTGTAATTAATTTGTTGTTTATAAAGTGATAGGGTTATTTTATTGTTAAATTACTTATATGCAAAACGTGGTTTTGTTCATATGTGGACTGTAATAGATACATTGAATACTGCCTCCCAAAACACATATGATGAAAGGCTCAAAAGTTCACTGCTATTAATACTTGCTGTTGTAGGAGTTTGATTTTGTTGCAAATCAGTATATACATTTTTAAACACAGTACTTCGAAAATTAATTAATAAAGCGTATATATATGATAGAGTACTCAATTCATCTTGGAAGGAGCTATCAAATGATTTGGAAAAAGATGTGTAGTTCCATTAAAAGAGATGAATTTGATTCTCGTATATCTTAATAGAATTATTTAAATATAATATTTTACAATGTAATAAAGCTTTTGCTCGTTTATGTATATATAATATTTTCTCTTATTTTTACTCAAAGTTCATACTGATGAAAATACGATATCACCATTTAACATGCATATAAATTTGTAATATTTGTTAAGCATTTTTTATGCATTTTAAAACATATTGCATATGAATTTGTAAATGGTATTTTTTCACTGACTTCGATTTTTGAAAATTAATGTAAAAAAGAAAGGCAAAGGGAAGGGGTTAAGAAGCTAAGAAAATCAGTACCATTAAAAATGAAATAAAATAATTTCTATGTATACCTATATAATTAATTTATACCTACAGTTTAAATTAATAGTAACAGATATTGTCTGAACATGTTGTTTTACTCTAAAGTAAGCTACAAAAAGATCTTATTTATGAGATGACCTGGTATTATTGAATGTTTCAAAACAAGGAAATTTAAGTATTTTTTAAATATAAATAACATCTTTTTATTTCACGCAACCATTAATGATAACTACAATATAACTATAGAGTATAATATTATGAATGGAATGTAGTAGAAAATGTATATTCTACATGTAAATCATTAATATCTAATATAATTTAAGGAAATCTATAATTACGAAGATCAAGTTATATATCTTCCCTGAATATTTACATGTCTTTACATGTCATTAAAATTGCATATATCTGTAATTTTTATTTTTCTAAAATATGTTACAGATATCATTTATTTGCAACCTGTATATTTAAAAGTATATTTTATATTTAGATTTTAAGACTTTTATATAAAAATATTCTTCTTTTTCTACTAAACAAAAGAGAAAAGATGATCTATATACTGTTGAAAGTATTGACAAAAATACAAGAACAAAATGGAATTTGAAAAATAATATGGAAAAAATTATTAAATTTTAAGTACTGAAAATATTTTTTTATCTGCTTATAGGTCCATCTCAACCTGATGAAGATGATTATGGCTACGTTTCACAGGAGGCCTCTGCATTTTATAATCAGTTAATGAATAAATATAATAGTGCACCATCTAACAACCTATTTTCTAGAGATAATCGGAAACGGACAATAAAGGATATTGCATCGACAAAAGTACGAAAATGTATACTTTGTATTGGATTTTAAGAATTAAAAATTATACATATATAATTTTAAAATTGAGCCTGATAAAATATATATTTTCAGTAATAAGTGATTAAATTAAAATTCATTCTGTTATTTGAATTTTGATTTTAGGACAGGGTGAAACAAGCTTTAAAACAACAAGAAGTAGAGGAAGCATTAGGACATCGTCGAAAAAGAAAATTGTCTACGAAAGAGACAGAAGTAGAAACAGATACGAAAATTGAAAAAGATGATAGCGAGGATAAGAAAGAAAAAGAGGAGAAACCCAAACCCAAAAAGAAAGCTATGCCACCGCCAATTGATTTCAGCGAATTATTAAAAATTGCAGAAAAGAAACAGCATGAGCCAATTGTAATTGAAGTAAAGCCAAAAAATGAAGAACCAGAAAGGCTATTAACGAAAAAGCAAATGAAAGAATATGCAAAAGAAAAAGAATGGCGAGAACGAAAGGAACAGCGGAATAAAGTTAATAATACGAGCAGTAAAGACAGTATTTCGGCTGTATCTAATAAATCTAGTAAAATACAAGAATCTCAGGTAAATGACATAAACAAAACGTCTAAAGTATCTGAAAAGCCAACTGCAATATCTTCAACACCGAGCAAAACTTCTTTAAAACCGACAACAGGAACACAACCATCTTTTAAAAAGGTTGTTGAGAAACCTGTTCAAAAACCTATTGAGAAATCTGTTCAAAAATCTATTGAAAAGCCTGTTCAAAATAAACCTAATGTAAATAAGTCTAGCGCAGTATCAAAATCGGAGAAGGATATATTATTAGAGGAGCGAAGAAAGTTAGAGATGGAAAGGAAAAAGTTAGAAGAAATGCGACAAGCTATTGAAGAACAAAAGAAAAAATTAAAATTAAGTAAAAGTAAGATCGAAGATATTAAGAATATGAAATCTGAAAAGCCAGTTTCTAAAGTGAAGGTTCCAGAAAAACAAGATTCACTAAAAAACATACCAAAACAAGCTCCCACGGCGAGCATAACGAAATGTCGCACGCCTCAAATGATGAATGATAAAATAAAACAATTTCCGCCAGCTGATCTTAAACCGATTAAGCCTAAGTTACCTCCTTCAAGGGAACAAAGAAGACCAATAGCTGCTCATAAACGTAAGTAGTTTTACATCTTAACGATCAGTAACATTAGTATGACAGTGTTTAACATTTTTATTAGCTTCTATTCAACTTATTTCTTAAAAAAATTGTAAGTAATTCTGTACTAAAGTGCCAACTGATTTAGTATAATTCAAATGTACATGTATACATATTGTGTTAAAAAGCGTAATTCGAGTTATAAAATATATAGATAGTACCATTTGTGTTCAGTAAACTTAGTAATAAATTTTTAGGTCGCATACACGACGATGATGAAGAAGAATATGATTCTGAATTAGAAGATTTTATTGACGATGAGGTAGAAGATGGCACCGAAGACTATAGTAAATACATTAGCGAAATATTTGGTTACGATAAAAACAAGTATAAATGTGTAGACAACGACGACGATGCAGCTATGGAAAGCAGTTTTGCACAGCAGCTTAAAGAAGAATATGTATCTACCAAAATAGGTAATATGGATAAGTTATTTGTATATGTTTGCAGTGTCACATATAATGTTTCGCTTTCTGATACTTTTAATACTTCACAGAATTGATTAAACGTAATTAAATTTTTTTAGGTATTATGGAAGATTTGGAAGATATGCGTATGGAGGCTTTAGAAAAGAAACGAAAAGCACTTCTAAAGAAAAATATAAAAAAGTGATTATAATACTGTTTATAAATTTTTATTAAAGTCTATTTAATAAACTATTATATAACAACTGAATGGATTTATATATCTAAAAAGGTTAAATTTGTTATTTATTTTAATATTTTTGTTGCAATTTTTTGTATTGAAAAACTATGTTATGTATGGAAAAGTGATAACCGTATATTAATACTTACGTTATAATTTGATAAATAGATCTTAATTTCTCATATGGAATAACGGCCCAAGTACAAATACAGACCTTACTCTAATCATATCTTGAAATAGTTAAGAAAGTTAGAGTAACAATGCCATTTTTCAATAAAATCTATATCGTGAAATTTAATTTATACAAGAATAATGTATTTTAACTAAACCTCACAAATTATATAAATATGTATTATTTATAAGTGATATTTTTCATGTTGCCGAAAGATGTACTTATGTGTTCCATATATAAAAATACATTACTTGAAACTGAAGTATTACTAGCATGTTATTAAATTATTAAACGATATAAAATAAGGTATAACTTATGTACCTTGTAGTTGAAACGTACCATTCTGTAGAAATTAAATTACGCGGTATACCTTTTATTAAAAGATGGCCGCACCAATCAAAATCGATACGATTATTTCGAGATTCTGATTAGAGGTTCTTTAAAGGACAGTGGTCAGTGGCGACACGTAACGTCTTGAAACAACATTGAGGAGTGTCGTTCGGGTAGGTAAGTAAGCAAGATAGGGTAAACAAGCAGTTCGTTGTAGATTCGAAGTTAGGCGATAGAGGATATAGAGTAGTGAACGAATAGGAGCGAGCGTGGTGGGGAAGATCGCCGGTCGGTCGAATTAGTGAATACGCGGTGCCGTTCTCAGCACTTCTTCAGTCGCATCGAGCTACTCGTGGAAGGCGCGTCGCGTTGTGCGTGCATGCATGCTTGCGTGCGGTTAAACGTGCGTGCATGTGTGTGCCTATTATTGTGGTGTACCCGAAGTGGTCGAGTGTGCATGTGTGCAGGCTATAACACGGTGTCGCGCGGTCTCGATAGTGCATGTCGTGATTACTATAGTCGTCGTCTCGCCTCTCCGTCCATCGTGATCACGCCAAATGCACGAATCGCGCTTCTCGAGATCTCGCAGTAACAACACCCGTCGTCGTCGTCGTTGCTGTGTCGTTTGACAGCGCGGCCGATTCGAAGAACGAAGAGGAAAGGGGAAGTCGCGTCTCGTCCCGCGGTTGATGACTCTTCGAACGATCGTGTCGAATACGCGACGAAGAAGGAGGAATCCTCGTCCCGTCTCGTCTTGCTGGTGTTTCGCTTTTTTTCCTTTCTTCTCGTTTCTTCTCCCCCTCACTTTTGAGACGATTTACCGGACCTTTTCGCCCGTTTCCTCTCGGTTTTCTCTTTGTTATCGGTTAACTTTTCGCCGATCGAACATTTCACCAACATGAAAATAACACAGAGGTATAGTCACGCGATTCTGGCACCTGTGTCGATCGTGATATTATTATGCGGTTGCACTGATCTCGTGTCGTCTCGATCGCCGCGTTTCGCCGAACATCCAAAAAACGATACCGCCTCGGAGTTCGTCGATTGTGAACGCGCGAAGCCTTTCTTCGAGAGCAAGAATATCACGATCGCGGTTGCGAAGCAAAACACACCGGAGGATGTGGCCAAAAGTAAGTAACCCTTTTTATATCGTTAGTACTGAAACTTTACCTATGTGAGCGTTATATTTTCACAATTTACAAATGTCAAATCACATTTTACAACTTTTATATCTTATAATTCGATGTTCGTGTAAAAGTCGGAGTAAATCAAGTGAAATCAAACGAACAGTTTAAAATTGTTCGATCTTATTGCGCTGGTAAACGATAATACTATTGGCGGAAAATTTTGAAAATAACAAACCCTGACGTTGGCGGCGCTTGAGATAGGAAACGAATTGAAAATCTTGATTATAACCGTTTCACGCTAATTACGGAGTTTCATTGGGTACTTCTAGAGAGTCGTTACATTAAACGACACTTGATCCTATTGCATCAAATAGCATTTAAGTGCTTCTTGTAAAAATTTGCTTCAATTGTCGTGAGAGCGATCAATTTTATATCAAGGTATCTTTTATGGTGTACTTACCGCCGATACTCAACCGGCGCCATTTATGAAACTCTTTTTGGCGCGTTTTTTACAATTTCCTTTGAAAACAAATTTAGGTTCTATTCGTGTGATTTGTACAAATAAATGTCCACTCATGCTGAAAATCGAATATCTTGCAAAATTTCTGGTATTACAACTAGACTGTCATGTTAAATATTATTGATAACAGTTACATTTCAATAAAAAATTTCTATTAATACGATAGATATTATGTTTTAAAGTATTTCTGTATCTTCTAAAAATACTTTCGATTACGAAGTGAGACACGTTTTTGAGAATGGTTCGAACGGCTTCATTAAACACAGAGAATTAACTAGTCATTTAATTTTTCTTTAACCGCAATTATGCGACGAGCACGTACAGAATAATTTAGAATTAGTTCGAAATTCAAATTAAATTTTCTATGGTAGCTTTGTTAGAAAATCAATTGTATAATTACATGTTCAATGTTACGTTACAGAATTAATTAATTTGACTAATTTTCAATGTAGATGAATGCATCGGTACGAATACATTATTAATTGGATGTAATGTTTATTGTTCTAAGAAAATTAATTATAGAAGACTCCGATCTGCATTATCTCATTGTTCTTGTTTGTATTGATACGTGACATTTGTTTGAATTAAGTTCAATTTCTGTTCGATTAATACGAATGAATGTAAACGTTATAAGCGTATGGAAATAGTGCTAATAAGTATGCATTATAATGGTAAGATACGAAGTTCCCGTCATTACATAAATATTGAGAACGCAAAGAAACAAGTTACAAGTTGTAATTTTGCAAGATTAAAGAGTAGAAATCTTTACGCACACACTGGAGTTCCTATCATCTGGAAGTTGTTTAACTGAAATTTTTACAGTGTGTGTATAACTATGAAATAAAAGTTAAGATAAAAGATAGATAAGGCCGCCGTTTTAAAAACGATAAACAAAGCTTATAAGTGACGATAAAATCACTAGCAGAACTAATGAGAGTCAGAAAAAAAAAATGAATACAACTATAAGATAGTGTATTATACGCGTCTGATAAGTTGGCACTCGAAAGCAATACAAATCCCAGTAGTTCATCTGCCAACTTACCGGACACGCACAGTACATTCGTAAGAGAAGAGATAATTAAAATTTTTTTACTGTCTTTTCATTTTAAATATTTAACTTATCTGAACCGCTATCTAACAGCACAATGCAAAAATAATTATTTATTACTTCACAGATAACATTTATCAGGAAGCATATTATCAAAATAAACGTAACTTGAACTTCGTTTATTCATATGTATAATGAGCAATTCCATTATCAGTTCTATTTATAAATGCTCTTCAAAAATTCTTCCACGGTATAATAAAATTAATCGAGGAAAAGGAAAAATTGATTTATTTTTGACATTTAGTTATGTAGTACATGTATAGAACTAATAATTTCAAAATTTGTTACGATTAATCACGGTATAAAAATTATGTGCGTATCTTCATACGAACATTTAATAACACCAACTGCATTGATGTAGCTGATAAGTAACTAGATTGTATCTGAAAAAAGTCATGAACGTTATCATTCGCGATTTTCGACTCGCTGTTGATTGTCGGAGAATTTCAACAGCACTGTCACTACCCTGTACACCGAAAAATGTTTCTATTCAGAGCAACTCACGATAGTCGTCCCAGACACGTGTCTTAATAAAAAAAGGCGGTAAGGTAAATTATTTTAGACTCCCATAATCACTTGCACATAACGCGAGGTTTCCGAATCGTTAAAGCTGTTTAGGCTGCAAATGGGATTATTTGCGAAATCGCTTAAGTGACGATTTCTGATACAGGCTATTACTGGTCGCGAGAGACTGAATGAACGAATAGCTCTCTCCCTGAACGATCGTGTTCTAACCCACTTTACACGGCTGCAACTACTCGTCGAATCGAGGGTGAAGGGTCGCTGATGTAGCTTCCGGTTTTATGCGCTTCCCCGCGTCAAGTGTCGTACATCACACCTAACTGCGAAAATAGGGACACATAATTGGCTGGATAGAGTATCCGATCGGAACACCGTGACGATATTATTCATTTAAACGGATAAACCAATTTACAAAATCTACTTCGCGATTATCATTATTTTTGCTGTAGCTAAGTCGGAGTTAGAATCTAAGGTACGCAAAGAATAAGACATTCTTTTTACACAAACTTTCAAATATCCAAATATATAAATTACCAAATGTGTGGATTGCCAAACTTTGATAAATTCTCATATTTCCAGATTTCCAAATCCACAGATTTCCAAATTCCCTAGATTTCCAAATTCCTGGATTTTTAAATCTCCATATTCCTAAATTCCCCAGATTCTCAAATCTTCAAATTTCTAAAATTCTCAAATCCAAAATTCTCAAAGCCCCAAATTTCCCAGGCCCCCAAATCCCCCAGATATCCAAATTCCCCAGATCCTCAAATTCCCCAGACCCCCAAATCCCCCAGATCTCCAAATTCCCCAGACCCACAAATTCCCCAGATCTCCAAATTCCCTAGACCGCCAAATTCCCCAGATCCCCAAATTCCCTAGACCTAAAAATCCCCAGATCCCCAAATCCCTAGATTCCTAAATCCTTAGATTCAAAAATCCCCAAATTCCCAAATCCTCAGATTTTAAAATCCCCAGATATGGGGATTAAATCCAAACTACCGAGTTATCAAACTTTCAAATTCTGAAATTCTGAAATTAGCGAACTCTTAAATTTCAAAATTCTAAAATTTCCCAATTTGAAAATGACAATTTTGATCATGTATCAACCGAGTGGGTGATCGTTCGGTGAACACTTAATCTGGCCGTCACTCCCATAGATACATTATATTCGGAAGAGAATGAATAAAAAAATAGCTGTGGTATTTGCCGTGAGAACGAAACTGTTTCGTAGTCTCGCCATGAGCCTCGCCACCCTTGGGCGCATCGTAAACCGTTTAAAACATTCTCACTGTCGGTTCCTTTTATTCTCCGTTTTCTTTCTTTTTGTATCTTTATTCGTGGCGCCTCTACCGTTCCGAATGATTCAGAATAGAAACTCGTCGCACAGGTACAAGGATTCTAGTTCTCGCGGCATTAAGGGTTTCGATATATGTATGTTTATCTCATCGTGGTCATCTAAACTGCTACTTGCAAACCGTTTACGATTAGATCCGTTATTTCGTCCATTCTGTATTTCTTTTTAATCGCAGATCGTTTAATTAAAACACCGTTCAGGTGAGTTTCTCGGTAATTGGAACTGTATATCTTTTTTCGGATAGATTGCGGTTTTCAGATTGCGAGTTAATTACTGACGCATATATTGCAGCACATATACGTAATAATAGTTAAGAAACGATGTAAATGATTTGATTCTTTTTGGTCGACCGTTATCGATCATTAAAATCTTATTTTTAAATAGATGCCCGGTTTATTTCAACAAAAGAGTAATCCAACTTGTATTAACAATCGATTAAGCTGTACTCTATCTGATTTATCTGATCTTCACGGAACAAGTTACAAATCGATATATCATAATCGTTGTTTGTACGATTATACTTTCACGTCTTCAAATCACGTTAGACTTTCTACGTTTTGAAATCCATCATTTGATACGTAACAATCGAATAATTTGTATGTAAAACGCTCGTTAAAATTCTGCACCATACAAAAGTGTATCGGTTTGTAACATCGTCATTTAATTATAACGATGAAATAACGTTTCGACGGTGTTATCAAAATCGTTGCGAAAACTTCGTTATCACTGGTAAATTTGTATTCTCGCTACGAAATGTAATTTGTCGCGTTGCTGTTCTGTTCGTACGCTTCTAATTGCGTTATTTTTATGAAAGTTTATACGATATCGAGAAGTCTTTATCTCTTCCTTTTATAGTTACGTTTCGCGATGAAAACAAGTATTAAACTGTATAGAATTCCGCCAGTGCCTTCGGATTCTCTGCACACGAGACATTTATAAACTACGATATCAAAATCGATAGATAGCATTAGTGTAAAGTCTTGAAACAGGAGAAACTTCGATCTACGTTTCATTAAAAATTACAACGTATTAGTCAACAGACATTTTTTCTACAACTCGATGTGACTCGGGGCTAATCTCATTTTTCATTCGATAAATACGTGCTGCTATTAATCACTTTAATATAAATATTGATACATTAATAATCGTGTTCTCTCTTTTATATGAAATCAGTTCATTTTTCATTTGATCGCATAATTAGAAGGCAACTTTTTTTTTAAAGACTTTCATCCTTGCATAGATGTTGAATTTTTCATGTATCAATTTTTTCAATCGATTATTACTTCAAATAATTTTAGACAATCATTATAAATTATTACACTCTTGACCTGCCGGTATCTAATTTCAAATATTATTGTAATTGATCAATATTATGCATTTGAAACTGTTACTGAATTACCTGTTTAGAAAACAACACACTATAAACGTTAGCCTAACACAGTTACCTCTATAGCACAGGAATTTTCACCTACATTTTCGAATACCGAAACGTTTGTTAAAAAAGATTTCAAGCTCAAAAGCGAAAAAGTGGCGTAGATGTACATTTCTTTTCGACCTTGCAGGTAGACATAATTTCTTAAAGCTGTGAAGCGTTCCATAAAACCGGCCAAGAATCGTAAAGTTTCCTGTCACGAGAGACTTTACCATCCCGGGTGTCCTTCCTTTTTGTCTTCTTCTCTCTCTATTCTCGTATTCTTTCGTATTTCTCCGATCCTTTTGTATGTGCCATTAGGAGTGCCTTGACCGACCTGGCTAACTCCACACACGCACATTGGTCAGGTACCAAGAAAAACCTTCCTTTTTCCTACGACGATTTTTCATGCCTCATCATTTATGGCTTATTGTCCAATTTCTCGAATGATTACCGATGCTTTTGCAACATTTATTGTATTCGTTTCATGTGCAAACGATTCGTCAGCCTGAACAAATAAGAGACTTTCGGACTTGTGGATCGTGCTTTGTAATTTTCTTTGAATATGGATTTAAGTGAGAGTTTTATATTATTGGAATTCAGTTCAGGAGAGCTTTTGAAGATTTGGGAATTTCAGAAGTGGGAGATTTGAAAATCGGGGAAGTTGGGAATTTGGAGATTTAGAGATTCAGAAATTTGGGAATTGGGAGATCTTGGGGTTGGACATTTGAGAACTTGGGAATTTAAGGATTGAAAGATTTGGAAATTTCGGAACTTAGAGATTTTGGGATTTAGGGATTTGAAGGTTTGGAAATTTGGGAATTTGAAGATATGAGGATTTGGGGGGTTGGAAATTTGGAAATTCAGCGATGTGGAAGTATAGGAATTTAGGGATTTGGAAGTTTTAACATTTGGGAACTTAGGAATTCCAAGATTTAGGGATTTGGAAATTTAAGATTTTAGAGTCTGAAAATTTGGGCACTTAGTGGTTTAAAAACATTGGGACACAGTGATTTGAAACTTTGGGAAGCTGTACATTCAAACATTTGGAGACTTAGGACTTCAAAGATTACACAATTTGGGAAATCGACGATACAGGAATTTTATGCTACAGAAACATGTGACTTTGGGGACTTGGAATTTAAGTTTTGTATTTTGAATAATTAAGAATATGAGAAAGCTACTTTAAAAGTTATAGAATTAGAAAATTTGAGAATTCTGGACTTTGGTAATTCATTCGACAGATAAATTTGAAATGTTTATTTCCAGCTTTAGAGATTTGGTCATTCGGAAAGTTTAAAACTTCCAAAAGAGATGAACGGTAAATAAAGCACTTAAATTGTACGTCATAAAACATCAACCGGTGAAAAATAATTCGAATGATCGTTCGACATCCTTTTGAACGACCCAATTTACCATGACACGAAAACGCGAAGAGGACATTCAGCGTCCGTTTGCCTCGTGCAATTACAGTAGAATGACGATTGCTCGATAAAGTACGATAGACTCGTATGTATCTATCTCGCAAGGGTCATGGACGGACAAATAGAACGAGACTAACGGGATCCTCGAGAGGTCCTGGCTCGTTTCAATAGGTCCTTTTAGCCTCGTTCCACTTCGCATCCACTTCTTTTCATCCGCCACCCATCGTCTTTACTGCAAACATGTGTGCACCCTATTTCGCATGACATATTGCACCCGCTGCAAGAACAGTTGTTTGCTTGCAAACATTGCGAGCAGATTTGCGCGATACTTCTGATGATCCGATGTGTGAAAAACAAAGCACCGATAAATGTTTCCTTCCTCAAATGTATTTAAGAAATAAATGCATATGAACAGTTTTAAACCCTTGCATTATTTATTTGTCAGGTTACTCAGAACTAACTAATCACGAGTAAACACATAAAGAAAGTTGAAATTTTATGTCAATTTGGTATAATATAATCGTTGACTATGCAAATTATAATTAGACTTTTTGGTGAGTACACGTATGAGTAATAATAAACAGATATATGTCGAGACAAATTTTATACCTTAAATTGCAGCTCGATATGTACACACCTAATTGTTTATACATTGATAAATACTATTAATAAGATGAATGGACTATCTACAATTTCTTGTGCTCAGCACCAGCAATTATGCAAAAAAATATTTTCAAAATAAATGTAACATGAAACTTAGATCGGTTTTTTAAAATTTATCGATGATCAGATAAATTATGTACCAGCTAATGATTGTAGAAACTTGAATGTCGAAGAAGCAGAATTTCTAAAACTATTATAACCGATTAAAACCATTAGCCTTTACGACTGAAAGTTAGCAGATACCCGTCGTAAGCTAGAATTTTTGCAGAACATCGGTACATTAACCTACTTCCGAAATACGTTGTAGACATTTTTCTGTACAATCTCGTGGATAACGTGAAATTTGAAATTTGTTTCAGCAACTTGTGCCGGTTTGTGCTGTAACCGGGAGACCGAGGAACAATTAAGACATCAGGCCAGAGCAGATTTTCACGACTTGATCCATCATCATAGCAGAAGTTTGCAAGGTCTTCTGGCAACGACGGCGGACGCATTAAGAGGTAATTTATTTCTTCATCATGAGCAATGCGTTTTAAATTTTCAAACAGCGAAAACAGTGTCTTCGTGGCGACTATAAAATGTACATTTTGTATGCATGCATTTTTGTAGCATATCGAGTCTTTTAATACCGAGTGCAAACTTCGTTCTCAAATTATTTTTTGAGAATTGTCCTATTTTTATCATTATGTATCATATTAATGATTCGCAAAAATATGTCAACTTTTTGGACTTTTTCTTTGCTGAGAAAATAGATTTTTTTTCCTTTTAAATAAGAAGTATGCGACTACAACATAGATTATACATATTAAAATGATTATACGATATAGATTACACATATTAAAATGTGTAGCCATATGGTTACAATAGGAAGGAAAGGGTTTAGGTGTTGCAACCGAGAACAAACGTTAGGGAAGGTTAGTATTACAGAGTATCGATTATTTTTTAATATTAACATCCTGAATGGTGGTTGTTAAGACCTTTATGGTGCTTTAGGTTAATTAGATTTATTTTTATGGTGACCGGGAAATAAGATGCTTTATATAGACTGTTGCTATAAATACATTGGTAGTCAAAATTATAAATTCATTTAAAAAATTTTATAATCATGTTTGAAGAAAGATAATTTCATCAAGAAATTTTATGACCATATTTGTTCTCTTATTTTCACGAAAGTGATTACTTATAGTTTAACAGTATAATCATAGTGCAAGCACACGTAACTTGAGAACCACAATATTCAAATTTTAAAATAGTCGATACATTCTTGTAAACAACCTAATTTAGCAAAGAATCATATTTATGAAGAGAACCAAAAATAGTTTGAAGAATTAAAAACAGTCATAGTATTATTCATAAGAGTAGATCGGCTAAAAATGAAGCTAGCTTATAATTTTGACCAGCAGCGTATAAAAAGGTGTTCATCCACGGTCCATCTTTAATTCATTTCCTTTCAAATTGGATAGCGCCGTGAAAAATAACGACTAGTATATCAATTAGGAAAGAGAGCCGTAAGCAGGAAGTTGGCTCAAATGACTTGATCCTTTCGATTGGAAGTAAAGGAAAGAGCGTAGTAACGACGGATCGTCTGAACAGGGCATTTCGTAGCCTCGTTGAGAACTCCAGAAATGGGATTGAGCGAAACAGTTTCTTAAATTGGCAAAACCAAGCCGAGGTTACTATTTTTACGTGCCAACTGGAACGCTCGTTCTCCCTCTTGTTCTTTACTTCCCTTAGCAGTTTACCCATTTTATCTTTTCCCGTTGTGTCTGTTTTCCATGGGGACAGCATTTGATCACGACTTTCGATAAGTACTATGGTTCGTGAATTACCGAACTTGTCCCCATTGGAGTTTCTCTCCTTTGAAGATATGTATTCACCAAGACCTCCCTCTTCGTTGAAACACTTTCGATCGACAGCTTCAATTGTGCGATACAATATGAAACGTTACTTGGTGCACCGACTTTCTTTCGTTAAACTCGTTTCTTGTAAAAGATTACGCTTTTTATTTTTGCGATACATTTTTAATTTTTGATTTTTACGAAACATCTTTATGAAAAATATCGAGAGTATTTGTGGTTAATTTATTGTACATTTAAAATTTAAATCCGATAAATTCGAGTTTATCACAATTGTATGAAGATATATGAACAAAATTTTTGTTATAAATGTTTCTCCTTAACTAAAGAATAAAAATGAGGGAGATACAATACGAAGTATTAAAATAAATAATAGCTTTCAGCAGATTTTTATTTAATTCCGAAATATAAAGCTTGTATCGTGCAAAATTATGAAAAAATATAGGTTTAACAAAACCACCCCATCAAAAGTTGCGGTATTTGTTTTCATAGAAGTAATAAAATAAGAGTTAAGGGGTGGCCAAAACAAGATACATACTCCATTTTATTTATTTTCGTCTAGGGCATAAAATCCGGTACTTTGTTAGGAAAAATCCGTGGAACCTCGTAGACAATTTCCGTTAGAAAGCCAACACCCTCTAGACATCGGAAGGTAACATTGGTGGTGGTTTTTCTGCCCTTTTCTTCCTATTTCTCTTTCTGCCCCGGGCTCCCTACTTTCTCTCTTCTATTTTGTCTTCTTTCCAGACACGTTCAGCTCGCTTTGCAGCTTTCGAAGTTTTTACTTTTTTCATCCCTCTCGTCGTTTTTACCTTTCTTTCTTTCGCCTCGACCCATTCCTCGTTCTCTATCCTTTTCCCCGTTACCCGTCTTTTCTCCTCTGATGTTCGATTCGTTCTCTTATATGACGTAAAAATGGCACGGGTCTTTTCTGCTTGAATTTCATCGTACGATCCCCCGTAAACGTGCGTGGCTGAGGTAAAGTTAAATTCGTAAGTACGAATCGAAGAAACGGCGAGGAGAGAATCGCGTTGGAATAAGAAATGTCGGCACGAAGGAACTTGAAAGTCGCGTGTACACTCTTTCGCAAAGTTTTCAAATTGAATAGGAATAATGGCGAGCGTTGGGGAATTTTTTCCGTGGAAGATAACAAGAAATACATATCGGCTATTGAATAATAAGCGATGCTACGAGGACTGGAATACAAATGTTCCGTATTACGATAGCTATTTATGACGCTGCAACGATATTCCTTTTGAATATTTACGTATTAATACATAATTAACATTCGGAAACGGTATCTGTTGTTAGCTTACTTTCAAATTACATTCGTTCGAAATTATTACATAGCTACATCGTTGGAAGATACGTAAATTATTTTTACAGAAAAGTATCACAAAATTTATTGATTCGGTTGTTTAAAAATCAAGTAGCTTATGTACACACGAAAAATTTAAATTATATTGTCTTGCTTCTCGATTTTTGATGAGAACTTCACCCTTATATAATTTTCATACATAGCTTGTATTATAGTTTATAATACTTTCACAATATACTATAAAATGTAAAATATAGGGTATAACGTAAAGATAACATATGTCATCATAAATAAATTGTGTATACCCTAACTCCTTTATTTTTCTAAAATATAATTTTCAAACATTTAGGTCAACCCTTATGTTTTTAAATTCCTCAATTTTCCAAATTCGAAAATTTGTAATTTATCAAAGATAAATCTAAATTCTCAAATTCTCTACTTGCACATTCAAATTCTCAAAAATGTGGTAATAACCGATAAATAAGAAACCGTGTTTAAAAGTGAAAAACGAGTTTCAGAGAAAGAGCGAACGTATTTAAAATTTATGCAGAGCAGGTACGATCCGAAAGGATAAACGTCGATTTGAAACGTCGAGAAAAAAAAATTGACGGTTCTCCTAATTCGTACGTAGGGGGATGAATATTCGATCGTTCGGTAAAATCGATAAATGAAGGTATCCTGCGGTCGCAACGCAACGTAATGCAACGGCAGCAGCGACCTGTCGATTGCACCTGGTCCAGACAACGGAACGTGGTCGCACGTACACCAGTTTGGCGGTGCAACGTAGCATATCTGGTCCTGTTTGATGTCCAGGACTGGGTTCCACGGTCCGGATCGGTCGGGTTAACGGCTAAGGAGGAAGGGGAAAAGAGCAGACCGAGAGAGTTCGCTTTCTCGCGTCCGTATAAGGCTGTGCGTGCATTGCAACTCGCGTTGCTGTTCGATGCCGATGTTCTCTCTGTCGCTCTCTCGAAAATGCAGCTCGCCACGAAACCTCCGGGCCACGAATTCGAAATTGCCCGACCCATTCGAGCCACGAAATGTGCTAGCGGTAATTATCGCGAGAAGGTGCTTTCTTTCGACCTGCACCTCTGCTAAGACTAATTGACCGGATAAAAGTCGGGTTTGTATACAGGGTGTTTCTGGTCGAACAATAGTTCCATCTTCGTTCCTTGTACGTATATTTTATTCTCTGTCGATACCAGAGTATTTAACCTCTTACTTTGACGAGTCTGACTCGTGACGCAAACGCGATAAATCTTACTTGTACGCTTCAGTTTGAGGTTTGAGACCAATTATCATTTGTGGAGTTAAGGATCGCTTGATACAGAATTGACATATATCAACTTTCTTTATTTGTTAATATTGTAGCGGTAGATAAATTATTTGTACAATTGCAGAATGAGATGTAACCCTTTACACTCGAAAGACTCACATCCACACAACTAGAACAATTTGAAATAAGAACTTTGTGACTGAATCTATAGTTTTATATGTGATGTATAAACACAGGGAAGTAGACAATATGGCCACTAGTAATAGAAAAATAACAGCACCGAAAGAATTCGTCGAATTTTTCCAACGAGAAAGTTTTACAGCTACATGCCAGAGAAATACCACCAAGCATGAAGTCTTTGTTTCTTTAATGATAAGTTCAAACATGATCATAATTCACGATAAAAAGAAATAAATGAAAGTATAGAGCCATACCGTGGTACAAGAGTCACATTTAAAATACAGTTTGAACCGATTTAGCATGAAGAGTTACACGTGCAATTAGTTTTCGGGTGCGGTTGAAAAGATGGAAGGATGCTTTAGGTAGCAGACTCGTTTGAAAAGTACTCCTTTTCAGGAGGAACGTCGATGATATCGGTGGGGTTAAAAGTATTGCTGTCTACATTCCGTTTTCGCACGTGGGGTTGTTAAAACATCAACAAGTACGACCGCTGCGATTCTAAGTGCACTCGCTATCCCACCCAGCGGGAGAGCGTTGCTATTATTGTTGCTGGATGCATTCATGAGGCTCGACACGCGTGAGACATGTTTTATACGGACAATGCTGAACAATAGGACCTTACCTGGCTCTATGGAAAATTATCTCGAGATCAAATTACATTAATGTTTCCATTCCGGAGTATTTACGAGCTTTGTGCCAGCTTGCATCTAGATCGTTCCGTTTCGAATTGCATTTTAACGTGTATTTAGGATTAAGATGTTCCCGCTTCTCGAGGGATGATTTCATTAAGACCGGAAAAACAGTACTGCGCTTTATCTTTCGATTCTGCTTGCTCAAGCCTTCGTATATATTTTTATTGCTTTATCTTTCCACTGTACTTATTATAATGTGGATATATCTATACAATTATAATATTATATTTTTATTATATTATGACAACTATTGAAAGTATTTATATTTTATTGTATTAGCATGTTATAATATGATTTGAAAAAACAGAGGTGTATTCGAAAAAACAGAGTTCATTATTATATTTCAGTTACAACATTATATTTTTTAAAATCGTAAGCATGTTTTAATGTATGTTGTTTATTTGAAAACGTACGTAATTCTCTTTTATCTTATCAAGTTTTTAAATGTTGCAGAACTAATTGAGAACACAGACATTTAAGATAGCATAGTTATTTAAATATCAATATTAGTAGAGCATTTAATGTTTAGTAGTAGTTTAGCCTGAATGTTGCATTAAAAATTATTTATATTTTTACGTTAATCTTTTGTATTTTAACTTATGACACTCATAATGTAAATGTGATCAATTTTACTCGAATTTTGAATACGCTTGAGTTGTAATTTGTATGGCTAATGGTCACTGAATAAAAACTAGAGATTTTAATTTTCATTACTCGTTTTAATATTGTACAAATATGTTCTGACAAATAAATTATACGGTAAGAGAGTAAAATCGACGACTGAAACACGCGTTATTAAAAGTTTCAAACGGTCGATGTCAAAATATTAGTGATGCAGTTAAAAGTTGAAGGGTTACCAAGTAATGTTTTTTATTTCGTGATCTCGTTATCGTGGACCAAATTGCTGGAGATGAACTTGAAAACTTGTAACAACATTTAGGATAATGTTAAACGAGTTCACCTTTAATTTTCAACGAATCTGTTCTGAGGAATCAAAAAATGTATATAATTAGGGTTTTGCGGATGATTTTCGTATTTTAGTCGGGTAAACTCGGGTGGACTCGGTACTATAGGAATTTAGATTGAACACGTGGCGAAGCTAATTAAAATTTTAATCAATTAAAATTTACAAATGCAACAATTTGTAATTTTTTCAATTGTAATACATACTTGGAAATTTGGCAATTTAGAAATTGAAAATAGTGGGAAATTTAGAAATTCAGAATGTGGAAATTTCTAATTTCTAAGTTTGGAAAGTTATAAATAAAATAGTTGAGTAA
The DNA here is from genome assembly GCA_036983795.1 of Megachile lagopoda. Lineage (NCBI taxonomy): Eukaryota > Metazoa > Arthropoda > Insecta > Hymenoptera > Megachilidae > Megachile > Megachile lagopoda. The sequence continues at coordinate 12,900,062 of CM072800.1, forward strand.
TTTGGTAATTTTAATTTAGAAATTTGTGCAGATGGAAATTAGAAATTTCGAATTGTAGAAATTACAAATCTTCGAACTTTCAAATTTTGAAATTTTCAGTTCTATGAATTCATAAGTTTGGAAATTTGGAAATACAGAAATTTGGACAGGTGGAAATGAAAAATTTCGAAATACACAAATTACAAATCTCCAAACTGAAATTTCGAAGTTTATAATTCTACGAATTCATAAGTTTTAAAATTTCGAAATCTGGAAATAAAAAATGTTCAAATATACAAGTCTCAAATTCTCAAACTTCGAAACGTCCAACTTCAGAGATTCATAAATTCAATAATTTACAAATTCGATGTATCAAAAAGTTTCAAAACTAAAAAATACACAAATTCTAAACGTCCAAAGCAAAGTATCGTACTGACAAATTTATAGAAGCCTATTTATTCCGTTTCGTAGTAAACTAGCATAAGCAACGTTAGCAGCGCTTTATCGTGAGACTTAACCTTGGTGCTATCCTCTCTATCTAATCGTTTAAGCGAGTATATTAAACGCATTTTTCTCACCAGCTTTATTTATTCTGGCAATGTAAACTAGGCTTTAAAGATCGTTGACCAAAGCGTGTTCTTACAATACTTTTGGCTCCGCGTGTGGCGAGTTGCTGGAGGGAGAAAACGATTTTTGCACGTGCTGGGCGGGCCAGGTCATCGGCCTGCATCGTGGTAATTTATTTTAAACTCATGACAGAGGATCCGACAAAATTTCTCTCGGCATTGCGCAATGCCATCAGTTTCATTCGCCTCGTTTCTCACGACAAATTAATGAAATCAAGATTCGGATAAAGATGTTTTGCTTCAGCGGGCTGTACGCGATTGGGAGCACGAAAAATAGCTAATGTTCCTCAGTTTTTTCTTAGAATATTCTTTTATAGTACTTTTGTTATTTTTCCATGTAAAAATATTTATGACGAAGCTTGGAAATATTCTTCAAGTGATTTAGAGCAGGTTGAAATAAGAGAACAAAGAGTTACTTTTTGTATATAAATAAATTCGTGAATATAAATCTTCAAGTTTTTTTCTCAAATTCTGAAATGATTTCCTGCATTTTTGAGTACTTAAATAAATTCTGAGTTCCAAAATTGCCAAATTCTACTTTCTGAGTTCCAAAATGTTATCAAATTACCAAATTTCCATATATAAAAATTCAAGGTACCTAAATTTTTCAAATACCTAATTTTCCATATTTCTGAGTTCCAAAATGTTATCAAATTACCAAATTTCCAAATATAAAAATTCAAGGTACCTAAATTCTTCAAATACCTAATTTTCCATATTTCCAAGTACTTCTACATTTCTGAGTTGAAAGTTTTATCAAACCACCAAATTTCCAAATATAAAAATTAAAGTCTCAAATGCCTCAAACACACAATTGTCCATATTTTTAAGCACTCATATCTCTTAAATTATCAAACGAGTTCTCAGCCGAGTTCTCAAATTTATAACCGCGGTTTTAACCCCTTAACCCATTTAACTATCGCTGCAACGCTAAGATAAATAAGGAAAATGTTTTGTATTTAGAAATCCTCAATTATGCAAACTATAATTGATATTAAATTCCAGACTCGATCGTGTGGTCAACATAATTTGTTGTATCCGAAGTGTAATGTGTGTCACGATATTATAAAGCAAAGTAACGAACATAGCAGTAGTTCTACTTAATAGACACAGTGGTAGTCGTTGAAGGAACATCAACGCGAGTGTCGGAGGGAACGCAGTGCATATAGGAGGACATTTTCTGTCATAAATTGAATCAACAGGACAGAAGATGCATGTCATAATGTGCATAGGTTCGCGCACTGTTGTGTTACATTTTCGAAGCACATTTTACGCGAAAGAAAGGACATGGAAATACATACGTCTTTGCAAACAGAACGATAAATCGTGGCAGCCATAACACGGAAACCGTGTGCGCTGCTCTCTCAACGAGACGACGTGGATTTCTGAGACTGTCGACGTAAATCGTGTTTCTGAGTATCCGAAAGTAGATTGAATAATAGGCAGAGAATGTTACGATTTGCATTTTGCGTTTTACCTTGATTTTTCTCGCAGCTGCTTCTTCAATTTTTCGAACGTACGAATTTCGAGCTGCGTGAAAAATATTTTGCTGAACGTTTCATCGATTATTTTTTTATCCTACTTGACCGAGTTCTAGACTTTCAACGATTAAAAATAAAATTGGCAGTTTAATACGTTGAAAGATTGATTTTACAGCGGCACGATATTTAGTTTGCAATTTTCCTTTTCAGTTTACGTTGTGTATTGATTTTTCACGATTGAGCGAGTGCGTATGTCAATGGGTTTAATAACTTTTTCACTATTGTTATTTTTCTCATTTAAAGCGTATAATGTGTATTTTTCGACGAAATATTGGTTATTAATTATACAAGATTATTTAAGTATGTAATTATAGTTGTTTTCTTGAATTAATAATACATGTGTTATTATAGTATTACTGTAGTAATACTTCCTAAATTATTAATTAATTTTAATATTATTTATACATATTTATTTTAAATAACTGTATCACTATCCTCTAATTTTAAGGCAACCTTAAATATTAAATAAATAACCTAAAAGACAGATTTTATTCCTACATAACTATACTATAATTTACATGCAACTTCATAATATTTTTATAATTACGACTATGTTTAGACATAAATGATTTTTAAGTTAATCTCAGTGATTCTAGGAAGTAAACAGAAAAAAGAAAGCAGCTGCTGAATATTTGTTTCGAAATATCTAATCGTTTTTACTCATTAAACTAAGTTGAGGATTTATGTAGAAAGTGATAGTCCAAAGTTGCATCCCGGTAAACGAGAGAAGCAAAATGTAAATTTTTTAATCCACAATAAATCATTCGCCATTAAATTGACAGAGTTTCGCATTTCCAGAATGATAAATGCACGCATAAATCATATTCCGAATAAAATGCGAATCTTTTCATAATTTATCACGACGTCTAGTGAGTTACGACTCGTTTCAAATTAAAATCAGTTGCCGAATCATTTTCCCGGTTACGCGAATTATACAGGAATCGAACTGTATAGGAACGATACGAGAATCGCGGTTTGAATATTTAATGAACGCGTGAAAAATGATGAAAGAAAGCTGGCCAGTTTTAATGAGCGCATTGCTCGCGAAAAGTCTCGATGAAAATCGATACATTATTTATTAGTATTAATAATTTTTGTGCCTGACCTTTTCATAAATCGTGTGAACAATTCGTGATCTTATTTAACTTTGTGATGATTAAAAATCGTAATTACGTGGCTATAATTAAAATTTAGTAACAGGTTATTACTTATTACTTATCGATCTTTATACATATTTTACTTGAATTTTACAATAACGTGTTTTGTCATCCACGATATCGAAAAAGTGTATTTTTCAATTTAAAGAGAGATTCTTTAATTTAAAGATAGGTCAAATAATTGTTAAAACATTCGTCTGACATTAAATAAAATGGAAGAATCAGAGTCCTGTTGCATCACGATCACTGGAACATCCTGCATATATCTGCATCAGCTTAGTGGATATAGAATAATTAATAGACAAAAAACATTATCCAAGGTAAGTGAGTCACGCAGATGGAACGCGTCAGGTCACATTGCAGTCTCAGTCGACGAATTTTTATGCTGCACCGAACATTATAGCACAGAGCCAGCTCTTTTATCCTCTAGACCTCAATCTTTGTGACCTCTTTTTAATCTCCAAGATTCAAAATCAACCGACAATTGAACAACATTCAAACGGCTATGGCCGACTGAATGAACGAATAAAGACATTCAATATTGCTTAAATTAGCAGAGAAAACGCCTTTGTTGATGTACCACTTTGCAAAGAAACTGCTTTCGAGTCAATGACTGTAGTTGTCAAAAAAAGGAACATGGAAAATTATGTTGACCTATTGAACCGCACACAGTCAGTTCTGCCGAATATTTTCTATAAAAGAATATTCAGATATAATGTCGAAGAAATGAGTGATTTAGGAGATATTTCAAATTTCTTTTAATTAGATAATTTTGAATTTGAAATATTTCGCGAATTTGCAAATTTTAATTTGGGTATTTATGGAATTGGAGATTTTGGGGTTGAAGATTGGGGATTTGTGGATTTAGGGATCTGGGGATTTGGGATTTGGGGAATTTGGGATTTGGGGAAATTGGGAATTTGGGATTTGGGGAATTTGAGAATTGGGGAATTTGGGGAATTTGGGATTTGGGGAATTTGGGATTTGGGGAATTTGGGATTTGGGGAATTCAGGATTTGGGGAATTTGGGATTTGGGGAATTTGGGATTTGAGGAATTTGAGAATTGGGGAATTTGGAATTTGGGAAATTTGAGAATTGGGGAATTTGGAATTTGGGGAATTTCGGATTTGGGGAAATTGGGAATTGGGGAATTTGGGATTTGGGAAATTTCGCATTTGGGGAAATTGGGGATTTGGGGAAATTGGGGATTTGGGGAATTGGGAAATTAGGGAATTGTGACATTTGGGAACTTAGGAATTTTGTATTTAGGAATTTAAGAATTTAAGAATTTAGGAATTTAGAAATTGGGGATTTGAAAATTTGGAAATTTAGAAATTAGGGATTTGAAGATTTGGAACTATGAGTATTTTTTAATTTAGAAATTGGGCATTTGAAAATTTGGAATATGAGTATTTGGAAATTTGGGGATTTATGGGTATGAATTTGGAAATTGGGGATTTAGTAATCTGAGGTGTTGGGGATTTGGTGATCTACGGATTTGGAAATTTGGGGATTTAGGAATTTGAAGATTTAGAAGTTTGAAATTTTAGAAATCTATCATTTAGGTCTTAGGCTTTTGGAACTTGGGAATTTGAAGAATTTGGGAAATTTAGGGAATTTAGGGAATTTAGGGAATTTAAAGGTCTGAAAAATTGGGTTTTGCGAATTGAAAAATTGTGGGTATGGAAATTTGAAAATTTGGTATTTGTATATTTGTGTTGTTTGAAGTTTACAAATTTAGAAATTTCAGAATTGAGAATTGCGTGTTTGATAATTTAGGAAATTGCATATTTGAATTTGTAGAAAAGCAAAAATAGAAATTTGTGGTTTTAAAAATTTGGAAATTTTTCCAATACTTCATAAATGCATATACCACCAACAAACCGTTTAAACAAAATAATCTAAAGAACAATCGAAATGAAACAATTCAGAGATTATGTGTATAAATAAAGGAGAAGTAAGAAATGGGTACGAAAAGTATATCTGGTGTGTTAAGGAATAACCATAAAACGGCGAACAAACAAAGCATAGAAAAATTCTTCCAGGCTGTAGACAAATGTTGGACAAATATCCTTTGCTTTAAGATCGAGCTTATCAAGTATTTCTGACAAATTTACGTTAGAGAAACTGGGGCTAGTTTGTATACACATTTTAAAGAGTACGAGATTTATATCCAAGTTTGCTATGTAAATACGCCCTATCGAAAGCGACCTGTTTGATATAACTGAACAAGATTAAAATTGCAGCAAAAACTAGACATTTCTTATCTACAGTTTTCTGAAACTTCTTGGGTACACACGCAAATATATCAAGAACTATGATACCGTTTTAATAATTTATAAACTTTACACTTGAAGATTTGTTTCGAGTTATTTTCATAATTATATCGTTGATCAATTAGAATTTTTATTTAGATGATTATTTAGTTTGAAAATTTTAGTTATGTTACTTTGGTGATAAATATAAAATGAATTGCGTTAAAAAGTTATTAAACGTTCGGTTTTTATTAATCACCTTGCTTATAATTATTTTGATCGGTTAATTAAGCAAAATAATCCGGTTGAAAATGGCGTTCACTCATTGCTAATTAACCTTTTAATTAAGCAATTTTCATAAACAATTTTAGCATTGGATAATAGCTGCGTGTAAAAAATTAAAAGTGGAAATTGGTAGATTTTCGTATTGGACAAAGAGAAAGGCAGATGTATTGTGAAATGCATAACAGGCAATTTTCATAATTCTTCATTTTACAAGCACTTTAATTAAAACTTAATTAAAATACTAATTTATTAAAATTCAATGGAAATTTTAATGAAACGTTAATTAATCAGAATTTTAATATAGTCTTAATAGAACGTTTCGATTGAATCTTAATAAAGTTTTAATGAAGCAAAATTTCAGAAAATTAATAAACCGATATTTTAGTAAAATTCTAATTGAACGATATCGGTTAGTCTTTCGTGGAATTCGTATTTTAATATCGCATTTCGTGGAAATCTGACTCTGCGGAATATTCGCGTAAAGTTTCTATATCATTTAATTTTCGTTCATCTTGGTCTCTCTATTATTATCAGTTGAACAAGGGTTTTGTAACCGTAAAGTACACGATGGTTATTCTAACAATGCAATAGCGGCGGAACTGCAATCCTTACAAATGGAGCAGAAGAAAGACAAATTGGACAAAGGCGTGGTTTACAATTTAAATTGTCCGTAATCTGATCTTAATGCACCTACATTACTAACCAGAAAATTAAATGTACCGCATGCGAAGCAACATTTTCACTTAAACGCAGAAATTGAACTACAAATTAATATTAGTTAAAGTACCACTGGAGGACGCATTGCAGAAGAATATTATTTAAGTGCACCTAGTAGATGTAGTACAAACTAATATTATTTAAAGTGCAACTAAAATATTTATTGTAAATTAATGTCATTTGAAATGCAAATTGAAGATGCATTGCAGAAGAATATTATTTAAAGTGCAACTACAAGATGCAGTTCAAAATGATATTATTTAAAGTGCACATTGAAGATGCATTACAAAAGAATATTATTTAAAGTGCAACTAGAAGATGCATTACAAAATAATATTATTTAAAAAAAAAAAAAACAGAAGATTTATTATAAATTAATATCATTTGACATGCAAATTGAAGATGCATTGCAGAAGAATATTATTTAAAGTGCAACTACAAGATGCAGTTCAAAATGATATTATTTAAAGTGCACATTGAAGATGCATTACAAAAGAATATTATTTAAAATGCAACTAGAAGATGCATTACAAAGGAATATTATTTAAAGTGCAACTAGAAGATGCATTAGAAAATAATATTATTTAAAGTGCAACGAAAAGATGCATTACAGAATAATATTATTTAAAGTGCAACTAAAAAGTGTATTAGAAAATAATAATTAAAGTATAAACTGAAAATGCATTATAACAATAATATCATTTAAAGTGCAAATTGAGGATGCATTGCAAATCAGTATTATTTAGAATGCAAAGAAATGCATTATAAAATAATATCATTTAACACTTTGACTGTCATGCCATCCCAGTATGACATTATATTAAACTATACAGATCTAATATCTGTATTATTAAAAATTTGTTCAGTTCCCCGAATAAAAATACTTGTATTAATTACTCTAAACTATGGAAAATAAATATAACAATATAATATGAAAATGTTTGGTAAAATTTGTTAAAAATGAAAATACTACCTAATGCAATTTTCAACTGTTTCAGTGTGCCAGTCAATGTGTTAAAGTGCAAATTGAAGACGAAGTACAAATTAATATTATTTAAAGTGCAAATAGGAGATGAATTTTAAACGTATATTATTTAAAGTACAAATGGAAGATGTGTTACAGGATATTATGTAAAGTGGAAATACAGGATGAACTACAAATTAATATTATCTAAAGTGCAAATAGAAGATGAATTACAAACGAATGTTATTTAAAGTACAAATGGTAGATGTATTGTAGAATAATATTATTTACAGTGGAAATAGAAGATGAACAAATTAATATTATTTAAAGCAAAATTAGATGTATTAAACTTTGGTGTCCTTTTAAAGGTACTTAAATAAAAGAAAAGATAAAAAGCATTTAAAAGAATTGAACAAAATTAGTTTGAAAATGGTTCATATAAAAAAATGAAATTTTATTATTTTAGTTTTATCTTATTACCTTAATTTTACCACTTAGTTTAAGAAGTTACTAAAATTTAAAAGTTGGAACTTCAATATATATTATCTAAAATGAAAAATGTCGACTGCTTGAAAAGTTTAAAAAGTTTTGGATCTTCTTTCATCCATTCTTATTGAAATGTACTTACAAGAAGAGGGCTTCAGCTTCTGTTCTGGGTCGACGATTTTATTGGAACTTTTAAAATAGATCTGACTTCTTCATAAATCACCTCTGGAGTGGCAAAAGAAAATTTATGAATCTTGATGTTTAGGAGTTAAGAAATGTAGACATTTTGGATTTGGGATTTGGAGACTTGGAAATTTAGAAATTGGAATAATTGAAATGTGGGGATATAAGTGTTGAGGAATTTGTGCAGTTGGATTTTTAGGTATATAGTGATATTTTTGATGTGGTAATTGATGAAGAGTGAGATTTTTGATGTTTGAGATTGGTGGATTGGGAATTTGGAAATTTTGGGAATTTGGGGATTTGGGGATTTGGGAATTTGGGAATTTGAGGGTTCGGAGATGTAGAAATTAGGGAATTGGGAAATTTTTGAAATTTTGGGAATTTGTGGATTTGGGGGTTTGGAGATGGGGAAATTAGGGAATTTGGGAATTTGGGAATGTGGGAATGTGGAAATTTGGAAATTTTTGAAATTTTGGGGGTTTGGAGATGTAGAAATTAGGGAATTTGGGAATTTGGGAATGTGGGAATTTGGAAATTTTGGAAATTTTGGGAATTTGGGGGTTTGGAGATGTGGAAATTAGGGAATTTGGGGGTTTGGAGATATGGAAATTAGGGAATTTGGGAATTTGGGAATGTGGGAATTTGGAAATTTTTAAAATTTTGGTAATTTGGGGACTTGGGAATTCGGGGGTTTGGAGATGTGGAAATTAGGGAATTTGGGGATTTAAGAATGTAAGAATCTTGAAATTTAATATTTGATAGTTGGGATTTAGGAATTGGGGAAATGGGGGAATTAGGAAATTGGCAAATTGGCAAATTGGAAATTTGAAAATTTGAAAATTTGGAATCTAAGAATTTAAGAATTTAATAACTAAAATTTGCGGAAATAGGTAATTGTGTGTTTGGAAATTTAGGAACTTCCACATTTGAATTTTTAAAAATGTAAAAATATAGGAATACCAAAATTTGAAAACCTAAAATCTGAAAATCTGATAATATGGGGACTTGAAAATTTAGTAACTTGAAAATTCAGAAACTTATGAATTAAAGAACTTAAAAATTCCATAATCTCCATATTAAAAATATTGAAATTTTTGAAATTTATCAATTCCACCCGAACAACGTGTGAACTAAACAGTGTTTCATCTTTGGCCTCCATCTTTCCGCCGTCCAATCTAAAATAGAGAAAAGAGCATGGCACATTAGCAATCGTAATGCGTAATGGTGATGCCTGAAGTCTGAAAAGCCGAGAAGCCGATGTGATCGTCTACCCTGGAGACGTCTCAGGGTCGATGCAGCGAAGATTTCACAAAGGCACGCACCTACATACTACGTTGCGAACAAGAAAGAGGACGGCGGAGGTGGAGGACAAAAAAGACAGTCTAAAACAACGCAGACCGAGGAGGAGGTGGACAAGGAATCCGGAACGAACCGCCTACACGAGGGAGGATCTCGTGCAAGGAATCTCAGACCTTTTATCCGGATATCATACACCTTTCTACACATTTGCCATCATTTTTCTGTCATGAAAGGAGATTCGGTGATACGTTAGTTAGGTTCAAAAATATCTCGGTATATGTGTATACGTATCTGCTCTATGTTGTGTATTTTTCTTCTCTAGTGAGCTTTATCGAGGAAAACACGGTTGTTCTTTGAACAATAAACTGTGTTTAAATATTTAGGTATCGTGAAAATTATGGTACACGAAATCACGTGTTATGTGGACATATGTGGAGGTTAATAAATTTTGAGGATTTGAGGTTTTAAGAAATTTTTTAATTTAAGGTTTTGGGAATTTTAAAAATTGAAAATGTGGGACTGGAAATTTTGGGGTGAGAGACTGAATTTTTGGTGAAAATTGAAGTTTTATGGATTTAGATAATTGAGAGTTTGAGGATTTGAGGATTTAGGGTTTTGAGGATTTGAGAATGTTAAAAATTTGAGAATTTGAGAATTTAAGAATTTGAGAATGTTATAAATTAGAGAATTTGAGAACTTCAGAATATCAAAACTTTAAGAATTCGAGTATGTAGAAATTTACAGATACGAAGACATATGAATTAAAAATTTTGCAACTCATGTACATACGTGTTATTATCCAACGGAAGTGAACGTTGCGCCCACATGTGCATATTATAATAACTAGATACTAGATGTTTACGCAAATGCATAATTATATACAAAACAGTACAAAAAATTTGATATAGATAAAAATTTTCTTTGCGATTACAAAGTTATAAAACTATCAATTTTACATCCTTAACATAATTTCAAGGAAGATAAAGAAATCTTCTGCGAATGAAATAAAAAGATGTCTAAAAATGGCATTATTTGATTGTTTTGACCGAAATGTGTTTCAGAACATAACACAACTGCTACTAGGGAGTATTACATAATATTGATGCATAAATTGAGAAGTGTCATTGAAGAAAAGCGACGAGACAAGCTGTCTCGAAGCATACACGTATGTTTTTGCTACACAGCAGGCTCGTTCACACATCAGTTATTATGAAGGTTGCTATTAAGAAATGTGGCTTCAAGGAATTGAATCAATCACCCGGCAGCCTTGAGCCGCTCTCAAACGACTATTATTTGTCTTCGAAATTGAAACTGGATTTACGAAAATGGAAATTCAGACCGATTAAAAAGACGACCTACATATTTTAATCACCTACGTCAATAATCTTCATCAGAATATAGAAATGTTAATAAAAAGGCGTTGTATAGATGTTTTTCTTCTTGGCGCGTAAATTTGAATTTGCGTATGGTCGACTAATAAACATTTATTTTCTTTAAATTAGTATCAGAATTAATTATCAGTACAAAGTAATTTAACAATACAATTTCTTAATAAATGTTAATACAAATAAAAATTTGTAGAAATTGTTTCGTTTATATAATGTTAGTAGAGTATTAAATTGTACCGTTTCATTATATAAATCCTGCCAAGCATTTGACTCTTTTGCACTTTTATTAATATCCATATTTTCGTAATTGCATCGGCGTTCAATATTCTGGAAACTACACCGCGAAATTTTTTCGCGTATGCATTTAAAGGAAAAATTCCTTTCCGCTTTATTGGCCACGTAGAAAATATATCGAATATCTCGTATCTACAGATATTTGTAGTAGTCGCTATATGGTATTTTTCGTTCGAGCCTCGCACCAATCATAAATGTCCTCCGCGTCCGATAGAAAATTTACTGGCAGAAAGTCACTTTCTCATATAATATAGGCTGTCGAACCTCGAAACTTTCTATGAATTCTATACGCACCCGACAGAATACATTTTGCACCGGGAAAAAGTGTCAGCATTGGGGACAAGTCTCAAAGAGAACACGGTACAGCGAGTTTTCAAACTATTTTTGCCGCTTTAAGACTGGTTGAACGTTTACGGGTGAAAATGTTTCGTTACGTTATTGTTTAACTTTTCTCTTTAAAGACGAAGAAACTGTACCGATGCCAACCCACGAGTTGGCGCGTGAAGAGGCTGAGGTACAATTGGTTAGAACCCCTACACTTCTGAATCTTTACACTTCCGAATTCCTACATTCTCGAATTCTTATATTCTCAAACTCTTACATTCCAAAATTCTTACATTCCCGAATCTCTACACTTCCGAATCCCTGCATTCCCGAATCTTTAAACTTCCGAATCCCTACATTCCTGTGTCTACATCCCCATATTCCTCCACTCCCAAATCCTTACATACCTAAATCGGTATATCCCCAAATTCCTACATCCCCAAGTTCCTACATCCCCAAATCGCTACGTCCCCAAATCACTACATCCCCACATCGCTACGTTCCTAAATTCTTACATACCCAAATCGGTATATCCCCAAATTCCTACATCCCCAAATCGGTATATCCCCAAATCGGTACGTCCCCAAATCGCTACGTCCCCAAATTCTTACATACCCAAATCGCTATATCCCCAAATTCCTACATCCCCAAATCGGTATATCCCCAAATCGGTACGTCCCCAAATCGCTACGTCCCCGAATCCCTCCATTCCCAAATTCTTACGTACTCAAATTGGTATATCTCCAAATTCCCACATCCCCAAATTGGTATATCCCCAAATCGCTACATCCCCAAATCTGTTTCATGTTTACACATCATATGTATAACACTATAGACTTAGCTAAAAAATATCCATCCCAAATTATTATACTAAACGGAATGTGTGTGGCATCTTCCTAGTGCAAAGGGTTGAAAACGAATTATCTGCATAGCTTACGTTATTTTTTCTCGTGACCCGGTATATTTCCCTAGAAATGGCCACCATCGTAGTCTTCGTACTGTTTAGCAGGCATAAGTAGTCTAATTGTCGCTTGTTATTTGAACGGTAAAGATAAAAGTATCGATCAGGTATCGAGTATGCAGAGATTCAATGCACATCACTGCAGAGGAATAATTCGATGCGTATCACGCCAATAGGAATACATGCTCCGCATAACGATTTAATCCGCTCGCTAGGCGAATTCGTAATTGATGATTGTATTGATAATACGATTTTGTATTGTTTGCTTCTTATTTCAGTTCCGAAGAAAGTATCACTTATGTTTCTTTATTCGTTTATTTAATGTCTCGAGTTTCAAGGACCAGTTCGAGGGTTTAGTCAATGTTGAGTCCAGAAATAAGGTGGAGTCAGACAATGCTATGTCTAGCTCTTTGGCTCTCGATAAACACACAATGAAAACGTTATCTCCAAAAAATTTCAAACTATTCATTTTCTCATAATAACTTTATTCTAGTTCAAACTATTTTTGTAGTACTTTTGTGATCGTAAAACCGTCATTAACACGAACAGTGAATTTTTGGAGTTAACTTTGGCTCTACACCCTCGAGTTATAACTGCAGCAGTCATTGATACCTTTATTTCCACTCGTAAAAATAAGCTTTCTGTTCACAACAATTTTTTATCGCTTTCGGAATTTCGTTCGGAGCTTTATGTATTTCTTTGTTTATAATTTGAAAACAAAGTTCGCTTCTGTTTTATTCGTCAGATTTATCTGTTTATTGAAACGCGTTCAAATATTTGCATTATTTCTTGAATGAAACAGAATTTGAAAAGAAGTCGTTTTTAACTCATTGAACAATATATCAGTTGCAGATGTCAATAATTGTTTGAATATGAGATCAATTGCATATCTGTAGAGTTGTTGGTATAAGGTGATTTATTTTAATCGAATAATTTTTGTGAAATGTACTTGTATCGCAGATAGGAATAATATTTTTGTTCGATGAATGTGGATATTAATTTTAATCCTTCACATAACTATTTCTTTGATAAAGCTTCTGTTTCGCACAGAAACAGTTTTTGTCAAAATTTATTACATTTATACAAATAATAAATTTACTTGATTTGTTAAATAATTTGTTAGGTTGTTTTTAAACATGTACTTATAACATACGATGTCAGAATTTAAAATTATTTATTATAATCTATGATTGCAAATAAATATTCTTATTCGAAAAAATGAAATTTAACATACTGATATTTGATGGAACAAAAGAACACAGGTGATGTGTACATTTTAAACGCGAAGTAGTAATTTCTGAACGCAAAATCGTTTTAGTCTACGGTAAATTTGCTTCGTAAACTGGCGTAAAACGGTATATGAGGAATTTTTCAAAGCACGTGGAATCTCGCAACACCTTTATCGCACTTGGACGAACATGACAAACGCTCATTGCATTTGTAAGAAATCGTGGTGTGACTTTTAAACGTGGTGGTTCACCTGTTGAAACTACGATTATTGCGCACAATTAATTTCTGATATCCTTAGTCGCTTGAAAATTTTCAATTGACTCTTCTCTGCACATACAAACAAACTCTGCATAGATTTATACATTAGAAGTAAAGATACCTTTTCGTAATTGCAAATGTGCAACATGTTACATTCTTCCATTATTTATTTATCAGAATATTTTTTATTCCTTTTTGTATTTTAGTGTCTGTAACATAAGTGAACTTTGATATTTTAGAATGTACAGTATTAGTAAACTTTTCATATTTCAAAGTGTATAGTATAAGTAAGCTTTTACAATGAACACATAGTATAAATAAACTTATTGCAAGCATCGAGATCGTTGCTGACATAAATCATTAAAGTGATCACAAGTACACGTACGACCCTGAAGATCAAGCACATGAATGAATTATTCTTGATACACGCCTTCATATGACATTAAAGAATATATAGAATTTCATTCAAAATAAATATCTTCATTTCTCGAAAAATATTGATACATATTCCGACGAACACTGTTCATGAAAAATATAGTTTCTCGTTCGCAAAATTATTTTGCTTCATTTACCGAGCAGCTTATCTTCCAAAGTTTCTTTTGTTACTACCAGGTCATTCACGCTACGCTGCTAATGATTTTTTAATCATTCACGATATAACATTCAATATTTGGTATAATCCTTCTATTGTAAAATATGTAGAATTCTTAGAAAGATTAATCCGAGAAGCACATTATCTTAAATATATATTTCTGTAACAAGATAATAACGTATCTCCCCGGCTAAACGTTAGTTATAAGTTCTTGTGCATTACCGATTTTACGAACATGCTTTATGATCCATTCTTCAATCCATCGTATGTTTGTTTCCACTTATCTTGAAGAAGTCGTCGAAGAAAATATCCTTGAAGTTTATTCGCGGAATGAAGCTGATCGAAAAACAGTGAGAAGATTTTAAGAATGATCTCATGAATTTAGTAAATGATCTGTTTCCAACGAACAATGTAATATGTTTTTTAATGACTCATTGTGATTTAAAAATATCGTTTTCTCAGAAGGTGTTGTTTCCAGCATGGGCGGCATAAAGTTACCCTAATGGACTCTAAACTTCACCGATAATTTCAATTTAAACGATGATAATTTTTTCTCCACTTAATTCACTCTATGTTTTATTCAAAGTATTGCTAAATCAGCTCTTAAGTTCATTCACTTTCATCAAGCAGCGTTCCGTTTCCCAAGAACCGATAAGTTTAAACGAAAGCCGGAAACTCGTACATTTTCCATGCTTTTAATAGCGCGTTGCTTTCAATCCGTCTGCATTAATGGAACAGCATTTATCCGCGAGATAAAATATAATCATTGTTTCCTCGACAGCGACTCGGGTTCTCTGCTCGTTACATTAATTACGCAAATGTCTTGATTATCGTACGGTCAATAACGTCAATATTGGTTCGTGCAGCCGCGTGCACAAACGTATGTGCATTAATGTCTGCTTTTAGAGAGAGATTTCGAGGCGAAACTCGATGTACCATTCGTTTATCGGTTATCTGTATTTATCGTTCTTCGATGGAAAGCAATTAACTACCGGGGGGGTCAACGACGAACTACTAGCCCAAATTTAGCATAATCGAGGGTTTTGAAACAAAAATGACGGTTTAATCTGATAGTTCAGGTATTTCAGGATTTTGGATATTTGGGAATTTCTGCTTGGAAAATTAGGGGTAGTAGGGTGGCTCAAGAATCCCTTTTGTTTGTTCACTGATTTCTTCAAATGAAATTAATCATTTTTTGTTACAGATCTTTTGTAGACTGTATTGTTTGGCAGCAAGTTGTATCAAAACTTTGAACAATCAAATTCACTTCGAACACATTATTTTCAATATTAACATATAACATGTCATATATGGAAAATTGTCTTAGGTCCTGCAAAATTATTACTAAATACGTTGATATATATACATAGCAATTCGTTACTATCGTGGTAATAAATTGTGTGATGAGCGATGAGGGGCCGTGCAAGCGTTTACGTTAGGCTTGTATCGATAGCGCGTCAGGAAATTTGAATGCCATAGAAAATGTCTCTCTACTCAAAAGACTAGTTTACAACTCTCCAACATTATCTGAGTTGAAAAGAATTACAGATATTTGGGAAAATAATGAAGATATAAAGCATGTGATCAATGTGTACGGAGTATGTCACAAGCTGTGACCAAAGCAAAGGAAATACAAGATATTAAGTTAGTAGCTAAATTATATAACTGCAATTTGAAGAGGCCTTTTAATTTTACGGAAAAAGTGGAAAATACTGAAAATTGGTATCTGATGACCAGGGACTGTCGGCACATTTTCACACGCGACTGTGTTCAGAACGATAGACAACGGTGAAAGGACACAGTATACGCAAGTTAATGTTTCCATTGGCGTTTTCAGAATTGCGAATCGTTTTTCGAAACGGGATTCATCGAGAATCCCGAAGAGACGCGCGAAGCTATCCAGAGATACTTATCCGCGGCTTTCTCGCGCCGCGGATCGTTTCAATACTTTTTTTCTCCTCTCGCGAGGAACACAGATCCGCGGGGATCATTAGAGATAAGAGCAGACCATTGTCCGCTTACGAACGTGACTCGCGCGAGATAGCAGAATAGGCAGAAGCCGGGACAAAAGCTGAGAAAGAGGGTAGAAGCCGGAAAAGAAGGCAGGAGACCAGATTCTTTCTTCCATCCCCTTCCGTCGCGGCAATTAATGGCCCGCCAACGTTAATTGTCACCCGCGGTTTAAAGCCATGAGCTACGAACACGGTATTTCGCACATTTTCTACGGCAATCTTTACCTTTTTTTCCCTGCGAGATAATTCGCCGCCACGAGCAGGCTCGATATTAACCGCGATGTAATGGTTCTCGCTGTAAACCTACTCGAAATTTCACATCCCCTTTTTTTTTCCTTTTTTGTGGTGAATTGTTGGTATTTGCAAGCGATGAGTTTTAGAAATTTTTTAAATGGAATGAGATAAAGGGTGAATGATCCCATTATTCGAGACGCAAGTTATGGTAGTCATTTTTTATTATCGTATGAAGACTTTTGTGTGGATCTTCGAAGTGTTGGTTTATATTGCTTTCTAAGAGAAGACAATATTTCTACATTAGTTTTTAAATTTAATATTGGATATTTGCGAAGATATTTTGTTAGTTCTTAGACGTTCAAGCATCTAAATATTTAAGTTTTCAAATTTCTAAGTTTCCAAATCTCTACGTTGTAAAATTTTCAAATCTTCCAATTTTGATATTTTCAGATTTCATAAATTCGCAAAATTCCGAACCTCCACTATTATTAGATTTTCCAAATATTCTAAACTACTATCCTTCTATATTTTTGAATCTAATTCCCTATTTCTCAAATGTCTCAAATCAGCAAGTTTCTTAAATTTCTTAAATTCCTCAAATTCTCAAATTCTAAAGTTTTTTCATCCCAAAATCCCTGGATCTTTGAATCCCTACACTCTCGAATCCGTAGAACTTCGAATCTCTAAACTGTAGAAACCCTTGACCTTTGAATCTCTAGATTAGTTCCAAGTCCTAAATTCCTGAAATCTCAAAGTCCCCAAATCGCAATATTCCCGAATATTCAGAATTCCTAGATCCAGAAGTTCGTAGTCCTCGAAATCCTGAAATCCGTAAAAGTTCCTAAATCCCTAGATCCCCAAGTCTGAAATACTTATTTCCCCAAATTCCTCTTATCGGTAAATTCGCAAATCCCCTAGATTCCCAAATCCCAGAAATCTCAAAGTCCCCAAATATTCCTGAATGCTTATCCAAAATTCCTAGGTCCAGAATTTCGTAGTCCTCGAAATCCTGAAATCCGTAAAAGTCCCTAAATCCCTAGACCCCAAGTCTGAAATACCTATTTCCCCAAATTCCTATATCAGCAAATTCGCAAATCTCCTAGATTCCCAAATCCCAAATTCCTGAAATTTCAGAGTCCCCAAATCGCAATATTCCCAAATATTCAAAATTCCTAGGTCCACAAGTTCGTAGACCTCGAAATCCAGAAATCCACAACAGTCTACGTCTCCGAATTCCTAGATTCCGATATCCGTCTACCGAAATAAGCATCGTCTAACGTATAATTACGTTCGAGGCATAAAAGGTCTGTGGAAGAGCATGGTTTCTTTTCAATTGCTCGCGCAGGATAATCCTCGATACCGGTGCAATTGTACAAGGCCCTAAGCACTTGGCGTGGGCGGCAGGGCGACCCGGTGATCAGGTAACAGCTACAAATATAGCGGAATATCGGTGTGAGCCATATTATCTGTGTAACGTACGTGTGGAACGGCACTAAACGGCTGGTTAAGCTCGAGATAAGAAAGATGACCCGTGTCGTCGGTAGCTTACGGGGCCATCTTTCTCTTATTTCTTCGTTCTCACAATGCCAGCGTTACTTTTTCTATCTTCATTGCTGTTTCGCCGTATCGCGTCCCTTTTCTTTGCCCGATTCACGGCTCCTTCCGAGCAAACCCAGGGAATCGTAATCGCCTTGCGAAATCCTCGCGAAAACATTTACCAACGTTCTACCTAAGGTAAATGTATCCATTAGTAGCCACGTCCTCGTTAGTAATCACTTGTTTGTTTCATTATATTGGAGAGAGTAATTGAAACCGATTGGTCAAAGTCTTGAATCACCCAACTATTTCATTCTCTATTTTAAAAACTATTCTTTGTCAAAGTCTTGAATCAACCAAATATATCATTCTCCGTTTTAAAAACTATTCTGTTATTAAGGTCGTTGACGAGCATAATTACACATTTTTGTAAGGTAAGGTACATAAATATTTTAGAAGTTCTTAGTTTCAAAATGAAAATGTGATATAGATATATACACTTTTATGAACTTTTATTATTTCAAACAACGCTATATATAATAAGTAAACTACTATATATAATAAGTAACTAACACCATTCAATTTACGCCATGTTTAGACTCTATCAGTCGGAGGTATCGATCGACTTCGCAAATATTCGTTCAATTTAACGGGTCAAATTCAAACCATACTGTTTCCGGGAAAACCTTACGTAATTAAATAAATGCATACAGTACATAAATCTGGATGGTAATTGGTTACAGTTAACAATAACATTTGAATACAATACATTTATGTACAACGATATAATAATAGGAACATATTAATTTTCACTTGTATGTATATTTGAAATAAATGTAAACATAATGTATATATTATATGTTTATATATTATATACATTACCTATATGTTTATATGTTTATATATTATATGTATAATAGTATGTTTACACATATGTATATATATGTATAGAAACAAATATAATGTGTATTCGATGTTCAATGAAAAAGTTTGAAAATTTTGAAAGTTGTTAATATGTTGTCAATATCGAGAAGAGAGAAGAATGGACCTAGATGGATGCACATTAAATCCCTAGTGAAAAGATGCGAATTGACTGCATCGAGGATTCTGAAAATACACGTTCAGAATTCTTGGCGCTATACGTTTCGTCAATTTTTGCTTTATGCATGTATGAAATTTCGCGCACGAAGAAAGGAGAAGAATAGTATCGAATTTCAGTATGTGAATGATCGAGACCCTTGGCCCTTGGGATTTGCCGCGTGTGCAAACACGTAGCTGATGACAACCTTGGTTCGCCCTAGAACCAGAAGTAACCTAAAAGATTTCTCTTCGATCTAACTTTGTTACATTACGTTTCTGAAACTTTGACCACGAACCTTATATTTTACATCGTTATGGTAATCATCGGTTTTCAAATGAGACTTGTTATGTAGATTTGAGCATCATGGAAAATATACGCAAGCAATTTCCTATATTTTCAAATTTGGAAATCTGATGGTTCTTAAATTTCGCTAAAGCCTCCTGGTCATTAAATGCCCATATTTAAAAATTGTTGAATTTCCAAACTCCAGAATTCTCAAATTAACAAGTTAGAAAATGGTCAAATTCTGAAATTTTAATATCACCAGACCACCGAATTACCAAGTCCCTAAATTACCAAGTTTCAAAGTTTGTAAATGACCAAATTTTCAAATGCCCCAACTTCAAACTTTCCAAATTACTAAACTAACAAATTTCTAATCTGAAATTCTAAAATCCAAATTTCTATATTGCCAAATATCGAAATTTTCTAACTCCCAAATATTCCAAAAATATTTTATATTTTAATATACCCAAATCGTATTTTCTTTATTTAATTCTATCATTCGCATTTACCACAATAAAAATCCATTGTCAAGTTATTATTTATGTATTTCATTTCTGTACATATAACAGTACTTAATTCTATCGTATCCATTACTATTAAATTGCAATTTGCATCCATTATTATAACTTACAGTTTAATCACAATGGTTTATTAATTATAATAGAGTATCATAATTTCCATGTATATAGAGAGAAGTACAATAAAATTCTTTACATTTTAAAATTTCACTGAAATTTTCAATAGCCACGTATTAACATATGTATGAAGTCCACAAAGCATACACTGTTTTCCGGACCTTTTCTACACGAAATTAATATTAATTTCATCCCGTAACATTTCAAACGAAAATAAAGGGAGTAAATGCATTTCGAGGGATTGTAAAATGCTCTAACAGCTGAAAGGCCAATTTTCGAAGGAATAGTATTCTATTTCGATGCCCGAGCCATTTAACGTTACATCTGTGGGCTTTTATGTGTTTCTCGGAATTTATTTAAACGTATGATAATGCAGTTAAACGCAAATCCACGTTTCGAACGCACCCCTTATATTTTTCCGTTCCTATGTGCCATGGTATTTGTTCAGTAATCGGTGTAGAGGTGAAATACTAACTCTGGATTTTCGGATTTGCATGGTCAAAGAGCGGATGGGTTGCTCGACCGATAAAGTTACTCTCGCAGACGAATATATACGGTGTTCAAGATAATATGGGCGTGTTTTCAGAATCTTTCAATTTTATATATTTCTTAATTTAGAAATTTTTAGAGTTTGGAATTTAGATGTTTGGTAATTTACTAATTTGATCATTCGAAAATTCGAATTTGGGAATTGGAGATTTGGGGATTTGCAGAGTTGGGAGTTGGGAAATTGCGGGTTTGGACATTTGGGAAATTAGAGATCTGGGACTTTGGGAAATTGGAGATTTGAAACTGTGGTAATTTGGGAATTTGGGGATTTAGGGATTTGGGGATTTCGAAATTTGGAAAATTGGGGATTTGGACATTTGGAACTTTGGAAAATTGGGAGTTGGGAAATTAGGGATTTGGACATTTGGAACTTTGGAAAATTGGAGATTTGAAACTGTGGTAATTTGGAGATTTGGGGAATGAACATTTGGAGATTTAAGGATTTGGAGAGTTGGGAGTTGGGAAATTGAGGATTTGGATATTTAGGAAATTAGAGATTTGGAACTTTGGGAAATTGGAGATTTGAACCTGTGGTAATTTAGGGATCTAGAGATTGAACGGGTATTTAGGAATGTAGAAATTTAGATCTGTAAGAATTTAACAATTTAAGTGGAAATTTTAGAATTCCTAAATTCCAAAATTTCTACTATCCAGTTCACATCGTCATATTTCCATTAATCCATCACACTCACCTCCCCATTTCCCTAAAACCTTAAAAATACTTCACTGCGCACATCTGTATAAAAAATTGAAATTGTAAAATAGCTAAAGGTTTTGTAACCCGCGTTGCCACGGTCTTACACTTTTTACGATCTTTCTCGAGACGTCCCTCATATCTGGCTCACATCGAAAAGGTTACGCGTCGCAGAAGAAAGGTGAAAAGAGCAGAAGAGCCACGTCATATCTTGACGTCCTTATATAGAGGATGTTATATCAGGTATCTCCGCGATTTTCGTGGCGCATGACTTTACCTTTACACGCTCGGATGTATAGTTGAACGTTGACTATATTCACTGTGAAGTATAGTAATTTCACACGGTAGATAGAGCAAAGCGGGTCTCTGATGTAAGGACGTGGATCTAGCGTGCGAGAACGAGAGGAGATGGTGAAAAAAGAAGGAAGAAGAGAGACGAAAATCGTGCTCGCACGTGTCGTTGCCTCGGCAACCTAGTCTCTGGATTTCAGTCTGGTCCGTTCTATTTTCGATAGCTGCGGAAAACGCATTTCCACCACGAGGTCGAGATATTTATCGTAACGCGGGTCACGCGTCTTCGATTTCCTTTGCCAAACTACGGTATCCAAAGAAATAGGGACAAAATTTAACATTCCCATACCCATTGTCAAAATGTTACTACGCACTTCCGCTTTTCTTTTGTTCGAGTACAATTGCATTTATATCAGGGTGCCTATTTGATAAAAAAGAGGTCTTTTTAGGGGGTGAACGGTTAACATGTTCACTCTTACGAGTAATATTCCTTTTTATATTCTTTTAATCAAGTATTGATTGCTAATGTTCACATTTAGGTGTATGCAGTATGTATATCAGTGTTCTACTTAATGTCACTTTAATTTAATTGCCAACAGATACAGCAATACTCTAAAACGAAGATATAAGAGAATTTTAAACCAAGATCAATAATTTCGAACCATTTTCTATCTATTTCTACGTAACATTTTATTGAAGAGAAAATCTATTTTCTCAGAGAGATTAAAAGATGCATCGCAAGCGATCGAAAATTGTGCAAAGAATTCGCGGATGATTAAATTTTATCTTATCGAGCGTCGGCGTGAACCATAATGGCGACGGAAATTAGATTTTCGTCGGGCCACGATAATGGATAATTAATTACCCTAATAATGATCAGGATCGTGTCTGGTGTTAAGAGGCCGCAGATTATTTCGGTAATATTCTCTCGTCGTCAAGTGGACGTGTTCATCGCTCTTTGGCGCCACTTGAAACGGATAAGAACCTCCTCACTGAACGCTCGAAGCGGTTCCTTTTTTTCTTTTTACTTCGCGCATCCGCACATAATTAAGCTCGCACATTGCACTCGTGTTCTTAGTTCGAAGAAGAAAAAGATACATGCTACCTACCTACGTTCAACGGATGACAGAATACGAAGGTCCTCTCTTAACGCTTGCACACTTGCAACCTTTGCCTATTTTCACTTGATCGTTTCGTTGCGAGGTAGATACACACTTTGTTAGAAATTCACTAGAATTTTTATGTGTTTCCCAGACTTGCAATTTCTGTTGCAAAGGTTGGTGTTTATAAGGCGAATTTAGTATAAATATCAAATTTGTAATTTTCATTTTCTACAATTTTCAAATTCACTGATTTTGAAATTTACAAATCCTCGAATTTCCAAATTATTTCATTCTCAAATCCCGAATTTCCAAATATATTTCGAAATGGCTAAATTTCTATGTTCATAAGTTGCTAAACTGTATCTTCAAAATTTGTCAAACTTAAAATTCTCAATGTCCAATTTATCTAATCCCCAGATACCGAATTCTCGTACTTCAGAATGGCTGAATTTCCATGTTCCTAAGTAGCCAAATTTCCTTATCTACAAATTTTCTTATCTCCGAATTTGCGAATTTCCATATCTCCGAAGTCTCGCAGCCATCTCACCGAATTCTTAAATTCTTCGAATCCTGAAATTGCCACCACCCGAATGTCCAAATGTCGCCTTCCATTCCTACCACCTTTGCGCGTCGAATCTTTGAATTGGACATAGAGCAGACGAACACCTCCGCAGGTAATTAAATTACAAATTGGTCGGATGCATCTACGCGTGCAGCGAAAGTGTTAACGATCAAAGACGTCGGTGCTGGAACCGAAAGATAATTTTGTTCGGCGTCGAAGCCACAGGCGGTTAAAATTTCGTTCGTTCCGATTCCGGTCCAGCGACCAGGTTGCGTGGTACAGTTCCCACGTACCTTTTGCACCCCCTTCGTCCTCCAGGACGTGGCCACCATCATCAGATACCGTGCAAGCACACCAGCATCGTCGTCCATCGGCCTCGCACGAACGAGCCTCCGCAACTGTGGGAGAGGTTGTGGCGTAGACGCAGGATCCGAAGAGCAGACAGTGGGACAAAGAACACGATGTCGTGGGTCCGGCTGGGACGAGAGAGAGACAGACAGAGAGAATGAAAGAGAGAGGAGACGAGAGACTCTCTCCCACACGGTGGCGCTAAAATAAAATGACTGGCGAAAGGAATGCCGAAGCTCTCTCCTCCCAGTACCGCGGAATGGCCTCAAGTGCCTTTTGGACGAGAAGCTTGGGTGCGAGCAAGATGGAGAAGCGTTGAAATTGTATATACAGTCAAGTGCAAATCAACCTTTCCCACAAAAAACATAATCGAGGAATTCCTAGTCGATTTCTAAGGATTTTTTAAGGTCATTTTTGAGATGGATTTTTGGAACGTAGGAATTTGGAGGTCTAGGGATTTCGGTTTAAGGATTTAGCAATCTAGGGATTTGCTCGAGGACGAATTTTGCATTATGACAATTTAGGGTTCTGAATCTAGACAATTTGGGATGTGGTGTCTAGGAATTTGACGTGCATGTTTGACCTTGGGATTTGATTGTGTAGAAATATGGAAATGTTGGAATTTACGGGTCCGAAAATTAAAGGATCTAGGCTCGAAAATTAAGTAGGGAGTTGGTATTAGATTAGGTGTCCAGGTAATGTGGTATTTTGAGAATTTGCACAATAATTTGAGGATCTAGGAATTTGGAGATTTTGGATTTCTTGATAGGGATATAGAAATTTAGAGGTGTAGAAATTTGCGGATCTATGCATTTGAAGGAATTTGAAAATTTGGATACTCGGAAATTGGGGGTTTGGAAAATTTTCTAAACTCAAGTATCAAAATGTAGGAACTACAAACTAGGGTTATGTTAGGTTAGGAAGTTCAGAAATATAAAACTTGAAAATTACTTGAAAATTAAAAGTAAAAGCTAGAGATTCGATGACTTGAATATTCAAAAATTTGGGAGTTCAACCGTTTTCAAGTTTATACCCAGAGGAAGCCAACGTTGCAATCGAGTGTACGTAGGCAAAAGAAGAGGCTCCGAGAAGAGAGAGAAGGAAGGCGAAGGAAGACGAAGAGGAGGGAGACACCGGGTGGACCATCTACCCGGTCGAGTTGGACCAAGATGGCAAACAGCGCGACGAGATGCTTCTACCTTGCGTTCCTCTTCTTTTCTTTCTTTCTTTTCGGACGTGTTCCGTTCGTTTCCTCCGCTTTCCCTCTCGTCCTTTCCCCGCCACTTCTGTTTCTTCTTTTGCGTTCCTCCGCGCGTTCTATTATTCTCCCTTTACCGTCGATTTCCTCCTTCGCGCGGTATTCCGACGCTTGCACAGTTGATTCAGGCGAAACCAGACGAGGAGAATGTTACTGGGTCCCTTGTATGTGCCGGCAATTTGTTCTTAGTCATCGTATATACGTGGGCTGCGAGATGGTCCTTCTTGGTTTACGTTCTACGGACCGAGTCCATTATTCTTCGATGGCTGCTTTAATAGGTTGATATTTCTTTTCAACGGGAGATTTAACCATGCGCGGTCCCGGATTAACCGACAAATAATGGATTTAATTGAAGAAAACGCGATTGTTCTTTGAACAATAATCTCCATTTAAACATTTGCGAGTTATGAAATCTGTGCTCATAGACATAAGAAAAAGATCTCCATGTTAGGGAAGATTTTAGTAAAGTCTGTATCCTTGTAAATGGTTGATTCTTGTCTTTCAATATTGAGCGACTTTCAGGAAGTAAAACTGTGCAGTTTAAAATTCTTTAAACTGAATATCATCGTAAGTACACGAATAAAAAAATATAATTTACAAAGATTACAAAAAATGTTTGAATCTGTGTTTTAATCGGTCACGAATTCCTTCGTTTTTGGTGTACTGGAATGTTCAGCAAGTCAACCAATAAGAGCAAAATCTTTCCTAACCAATGTGGCCGTTTTACCTGCTTCTTTCCCGCCACGTAGTCTCCCTGAGGCCCTAAGTTCCGCAGTCGAAACTACCGAAGATTAACTTAATAAACTAAACGCGTATTTAATTTCTACACCACGGTGCAATATTTCACAGATGTTCTCGGCGTACTCTAAAGTCTAAAGTTTAATATTGAAACCGTTGGATTAAAAAGAGTACCTAGTTCTGAACAATACTCGCATTGAAAGTAGCTAAGTTAAAAAGTTTTATAAATTATTGCAACTGTCATCCATTATCGCAGTTGATTTCATTTGCAGACTAAAACGATAAAACAGACGGAGAAATTGAAATGGCAGCAGCTGTTGCACGATCG
This sequence comes from Megachile lagopoda, assembly GCA_036983795.1. Taxonomy (NCBI): domain Eukaryota; kingdom Metazoa; phylum Arthropoda; class Insecta; order Hymenoptera; family Megachilidae; genus Megachile; species Megachile lagopoda. The sequence goes on from CM072800.1 coordinate 12,926,256, forward strand.
AAAATGGAACATCAGACATTTTTACGGGAATGAAATTATTGTAAAACGTTTGCATCTGATCACGTATACCGACTGTAAGATATTCTATCTCAATAAACTCTGGTTAACTTCGATAAATGTTCTCGTTAGCGTTACTGTCTCGCCTTTACGATCCACGCGCTGTTGCGTTAACTATAAAATCTTCTCACCCTTGTAATTCCCAGCTACTTCGAGGAACTTGTTACTGTTATTGCGATACTTTTACGATCAATGTACCACGGCGATAGCTACGAAATTTTCTTTCGCAAGACGATGCCACGTTAGCTATACACTTCCAAACTTCGTATAATATTTCACCGCTAATAACAGAACAATATATTTTCACGGAATTTTCATTAAATCTACTATAACGGGTCTCGTTCGTGATATAGATTATGCTTATAATCTTGCAGCGCGCATAAAATTTAGCTAAAATAATGTTCCATTGTTTCGCTTAGAGTGAAATATTTGGACGAAAATTACGACACAGGGGATTTAGAAAATTATTTTGTGTTAAACAGTCATTTTTATAATATTTTATTTCAACAGGTCGATGGTTAACGAAGTTTTGATAGTCTCTTTTAAGCAATTTTTTAATAGAAACTTCCAAAATAATTAGTCAGCTTACATTGATCAATTCGAATGGTGCTTGATGCCATGATATGATATGATTCAACTTGACTCATTTTATATTAGAATTAAATGTAATATACTGTCTCAAAACTGTCGATGACGATTAGCGATGTCCTCGTTGCGACACAAGCACTTTAATCTTCCCGATGTTTTGTTTTCAGAAACGGTAACGATGCTCGCGATGCAATCGGAGAACAAAACCTTAACCCTCTTCGATCAAGTGTACCGTACAATGGCGGTATTGAGCAGACCGTCGATAAAAGCGTTGTACCAAGCGATGGTCGACTACGTGTCAGCCAGCAACACGCCGGACACCTTGCAGCAGCCTCTCACACGCGAGATGCTTCAAGAACGTTTCATCGAGTTCTTCACGAAACTATTCCCGATCGCGTACCACAAAGCCGTAAACCCGGACCAGTACGAGCAAGATTTCACGGAGAAGTTCAAGACCTGCTTGTACGAGACGATGGACGAGATCCAGCCGTTCGGCGATATACCGAAACAGGTGTCGAAATCGGTCAGCAAGAGTCTGGAAGCCACCAGGGTATTGGTGCAAGCGTTGACTCTGGGTAAAACGGTTCTGGACAGGACCGACAGCGTGCTGTTTTCCGGTACCAGCCCTCAGCAGGAAGCCTGCTACAGCGCGTTGCTCAAGATGACCTATTGTCCAAGGTGCAAGGGCATCGGTCCCTCGGTTAGGCCCTGCAGCGGATTCTGCACTAATGTCATGAGGTGAGCACGATGTAGCCGACTCTCGTAATTACTGTAGCCGTACCGGCGAACCTATTCACCGCGGCCTTTTGTCAATTTTCAATCGCATTAGTCATCCTGACGTCCCTACCTTCTCTGGGGGATCCTTTCGACCGTGTGCTCGCTGAAAAATTCAAGATACCCCGGTCCACGGGGTTTCATCCTCGTGTTGTCAGACTTTCGAACAATAGAACAGTTGGTATTATAGTTTTTTCTCATTTTTTTGCCGGTTTTCTTCTTTTCGAAATACGTTGTATTTGTGTAAGTCTGCGGTACAAGTGCTCGGAGTGCTTCGGAGGGTCGAGTGGATAGAGTCGTTTGCTGATACGTTATAATACATTAACGGTACTCCGTACTTTCTCAGTCATATTTCTTACTTCGTGAAAATAAGCTTGTTACATTATGGGGCAGTACACTATGTAACTGGTGCTACTAGCCTTGAGTAGGTAGTCGAACTTTTTCTTACTCTGCCTGTACGGTGTGTCATTGGTAAGAGAAAATGATTCCTTTCTTGCCTTCTTTTTCCAATGGCAGATCTGATGCAGGCAAAGTAAGAAACGCAAATATTCGACTACCTACTAGCAAGGCTACTAGCACCAGCTATTGACATAGTATAGATAGCCCCTAAGGTGTAGATGGCCTCTAAGGTGTAGATTGCAGATTACGAATATCATTTGTGGCAATTTTGAGGACTTTCGTATCATTTTAAAAATATTCTCGAGGATTATCTCCATTGATAGCCATGGAGAAAATAATTAGGTACACTCTAAAATATATGAGAAATTAGAATATAAGTTTAACGGTATTTTAAATAAAAGTTATTTCAGACATCATCATGATGTTATACGATCACTTTGTTGTCCATTCGTAAAGTTACCGTAAGTGTTCATTAGTAAAGGTGATACAGAAGATGCACCGATGAGAACTTTCCTTCCACTTAAACCGTAAATGTTTAATTCTTTTGTAATTTTTGTGGTGGTATCGATATATTTTATACGGAGATGAATTTTTCATGAGGCAGCAGTGAAATCTCCTTTGTACAAGCGTTTAGCATGAATATAGTACAACTTTAATAATCATAACCTGTGTAAATTCATCAGATGTAAATTGCAAATAACCGCAAGCGGTTTGATCGATTGATTTCCGGATTCCTGGGGTCACTGCGATTCTTTTGTGGTTAATTTATCCGGTACGTGTACACGCTCGATGAAACCACTGAAACCGTTCACTTGAAATCTAAATATAGAGAGAGCACGTGGGAGTGAACCAAAATGCGTTTTGAAAGCACCTCGTGTTGGGGATGATTTCATTGCGCCTCTTTCTGATTCTACAAATTCTACGAATAGTATTTTTATAATTTTCATCTGATTCGTGGGATGAAACGCAGAGGAATATGTATTTATCGGGAAAATTGATTATCTAATTGTAGTAAGTGCAATTAATTGCAACTGCAGATATAGTATTTCAAATAGTTACGGAATATTCGATATTCAGGATCGATTCTGGGAACATTACTGACTCGTGTGGTTTAATATAACTCAAATTCTCACGCTTCCAAATTTGCAAATTTTGAATTAACAAGTTAAGAAACGTCAGGTTTCTTAATTTTCAAATTTCCGTATTAATAAATTATGAAGCTAAATTCTTAAATTCGTAAGTTCCTAAATTTCCCAATTGTCAAATTTTTCAATTTCGAAATTGCCAAGTTCCTAAATTCTAAAATTTCCAAATTATCAAATATTAAAATTTGTTAATTTATAGCAGCATTAATCATGCGACTACGTACGCTCACTGTAGGGTCAATAACTTACAAAATCTAAAAAGTACGTGCTGGACAAGTCAAAACAAGCCTAAACACGTTCGGAGTGAGTCACAAAGTGAGTCAGCAGAATATACTTTTGAAACGACTGGATACCTTGAAAAAGAGAAAATCAAAGGCATAAGCATTCTTCAGAAAAGATACAGCTGAAATTCTTATAGAAACCTCAACGAAGTTCTATACAATAAATAACAACGAATATGGAACATGTGTACCTGATATGCAATAACAGTATTTTGAAAAATTTCATTAATTAATGTGAAAATTAGGTGTTTCAAAATTTAGGAATTGTGGACTTGGAAATTTTGGTTTTTGAAACTTTAGAAAATTTAAAAATTAAAAATTAGAAATTTGGTAATTGGAGATTTGGAATTTTAGGAATTTGGATTTTGAAAAATTTGGGAATTCGGGGTTTGGGGAATTGGAAATTTGGGGATCTAGGGATTTGGGGATTTAGGGATTTAGGGATTTGGAGAGTTGTGGATCTAGGGATTTGGAGATTTGAAACTGTGGTAATTTAGGGATTTAGGGAATTAGAGATTTGGGGATTTAGGGATTTGGAGAGTTGGGGATCTAGGGATTTGGAGATTTGAAACTGTGGTAATTTAGGGATTTAGGGAATTAGAGATTTGGGGATTTAGGGATTTAGGAATTTTGAGAGTTGGGGATCTAGGGATTTGGAGATTTGAAACTGTGGTAATTTAGGGATTTAGGGAATTAGAGATTGGGGGGTTTAGGGATTTGGGGATATAGGGATTTGGAGAGTTGGGGATTTGGACATTTGGGAAATTGTATATTTGAAACTGTGGTAATTTAGGGATTTGGGAAATTAGAGATTTGGGGGTTTAAGGAATTGGGGATTTCAAGATTTGGAGATATAGGGATTTGGAGAGTTAGAAGTTGGGAAATTGGGAAGTTGGGGATTTGGATATTTGGGAAATTAGAGATTTGAAACTTTGGGAAATTGGAGATTTGAAACTGTGGTAAGTTGGTAGTCTGGGAATTTGTGAAAAGGGAAATAGAAGATTTGGACATTTGGGAATTTAGGGATTTGGAAGTTAGGTACTTAGGGATTTGAAAATTTAAGGTATTTGGAAATTGAGTTTTACGAAAGACGGAGATTTGTGGAAGTCGATAATTGCTATTTAGATATTTGTATTTCTTGAAATTTAGGAATTTAATTATTTGAAGATCTTGAAATTATGAAAACTCGAAATCTTAAAATCCTAAAATCCTGAAGTCCTGAAATCTTGAAGTTCTAAATTCCCAAAATCTTAAAAGTAGCCACAAATGAGACAAATTTGTCCAACTCCAGCAGTCTGTGACGAAAATAACGTTGTTGCAGGGGTTGTTTGACGGAACCAGCATCGGAACTAGACCTCGCATGGTCCGGTTACGTGGAAACGGTCGAGAGGCTGGTGGTGGCGGTCGATGGTCGTAACGATCCGTTGGGCCTGAATGCCGAGAGGGCTGTCAGACAGTTGGACACCCGCATTTCGGACGCCATTATGCATGCGATGGAAAACGGGCCGGCGCTCGTTGAGAAGGTAAGTACCTACCAAAACAATTCTAACACATCTTCATCACCTCTTTAGACTGATTCTTCTTTTGTCACTCGTGCCTTTTATACTTCGTTCTTACAATTTCGCGTTTCCGCAGAGTGTCTGCAAATACTCGGCTTGGTCAACGAGTTTGTTCGTTCTTTAATCAGATATTCAGTTACAAATCTTGTTACGGTCTTATTACTCAAAATACTTATATGTAAATTCAGTAATGAGTTTTGTATTAAGAATCATGTTAATATGTAAGAAGAATTATTATTAGTCAAGATCTTTATTTAGTCATTATACTTTTCATAGGATCATCATAGGTATATTTTTAACAGAGAAACTGATACAATGATTTAGTGCAATCTCACTGTACGTGTCTTTTTCGGAATGTTTTCATGTTATGAAGATGGTGTAATTATTGCTGAAGTTAGCCTTTGTATCTTCCATTCTTAACCGTTCATAATAGATAAACATATTCAGCAGGAGTTTTAAATAACATAAAGTATAAGCTTGAAGGCCGTGCACTCGTTGAAGAAAAAGTATTGGTATATACATTTACTGTAGTTCATTAAAAATCACATAAGTTTTTGATCAACTCAAACAGGAGACTTTAACCTGGAATAATAAGAAGTTCTCTGAATGATTGACTAATTTCCGTAGCATAAATATAACTTTGAAGAAGTTTTGAAATGAAAATTAAAAGGCAAACTCAGCGCAAAAGGATCAAGTATAAATGATTAACACATCGAGCAAATATTTTCTAATGGAAACACTCGTAGTGGAAGGGTTAAATTTTCTTCTAGATACCAATTTACCTAGTTGTTTTGACAAGCTACTATTTCAAAGATTACAATCGCCGGTTCTTGATACTTAATAATTAAGCGAACGTTCCGTGTACGATCATGTATAGTTGATAACCATTATAACAATCACAGCGATCGATAGAGCATTCACCTTTTGCAAACCATTTCACGTACGAGTATGGTCAGACAAATATCTATTCATTTACGAATATCTCTTTAATTATTTTCTTTACAGCAATTTTGATTAAGATAATAAACATAATTAATTACTTAATCATGGCAATACTGTCTGTTTTTTATAAGTTAAATTAATTTGGAGAAAATGTAAGGTGGCTTAACTTGCAGTTAGTTTCCCATTTAGGTTAGGTTATTATTAAAAAAGAATTTATTACTTAATAATTGATGTTTTTGGTCAAGACAAATTTTTATGTATTTTTTACGTTGTAAGTTACTTAATGCAATTTAAATACTTTAAGTAACTGTTTAGTAATTTTCTTTAGCGAAAGATAGTTGTGTATGTAGATTAAGCATGTTCCGCTATAATTTCATACTCTGAAAGATATTACATTTTAGTTTATATTAAGACACCTAATTGTTATATTTTTACTGTAAAAGAGTTACTAAAATTACTATCGAGCTGACACGATTTTTCATAAAAAAGTTCATTAGCAATGCGAATATCGTTAGCATACATAAACTGTGGCATAAGCTAATGGCAAATTAAAGCAGCTAATAATGAAGAAATATTACTATTCTATACAAATTTGTGTACGCCACGCATAAATACCTCCAATTAGCTTAATTGTTTTGTAAATAAAAAATGATTCAGAAATTATTCAGATAATTTTTTGATCTTATCCTTTGCTCGATAATGTGAACAACGGAATTTATTAAACATTGAAAATAAACCTAAGGAACCTTCGAATAAATTTAGCTAAGTTTTCTTTTGCAATTTTCCAGTCAGATTACACTCGGTCAATATAATAAGGCTGCAGTACGGAACTAATTAGACAAATTTTAGTTTATCTTGACAAAATAAACGACGGTGCTTATCCCGAAGAGTAGTTTTAGAGTTATGAAACTTCCTCGTCAGATTCTTATTCGGTTTACAGTCAAAAGGTTGTAAAACGTTGAACTGGTTCTTGTGAGCTTTAACGTCTTCTGGTAAATTAGATGGCGATGCTTGTTAATATTGAAAATATATTACAGGTATCTTAAAACTGGAGAAATAATTGCGTTATTTTAGTCACACTGTTTGGTGATCGTGTATTGGAAATTTGGAGATTTCGAGAGTTGAAAAATTGGTAATGGGAAGTTAGGAAATTTAGGAACTTTGGAATTTGGGAATTTTGGGAATTTCAGGGGTTTTAGGAATTTTAGGAATTTTTGGAATTTTTGGATTTGAAAATTTTGGGATTTGGAAATATTGAAAGTTGGAAATTTTTAGATTTGAAAATTTGGGGATTTAGGAATGTAGGAATTTAAGGATTTCGGGATTTAAGACTTTCGGGACTTGGAATTTGTGGGATCTGAGAAATGTGGGATGTGGGAAATAGGGGATGTGGAGTATGTGGGATGTAGGGTATGTGGGATGTGGGGTATGTGGGATGTGGGATGTGAGGTATGTGGGATGTGGGGTATGTGGGATGTGGGATCTGAGAAATGTGGGATTTGGGAAATGTGAGATGTGGGAAATGTGAAATGTGAAATGTGAGATATGTAGGATGTGGAATATGTGGGATGTGGGAAATGTGGGATGTGGGAATTTTGGGATGTGAGAATTGTGGAATGTAGGAAATGTAGGATGTGAAATATGTAGAATGTGAAATATGTGGTATGTGTGAATTGAAGGTTGTAGTCCTTGTGGGATGTGGTCCTTGTGGAATTTACGAATCTTAGAATTTGTGAATATGAAATTTGGAGATTTTAAAATTTGAATATTAATAAATTATACAATATAGGTTTTTAACTAATTTAAAAATTCAGAAATGCAAGTATTTAGAACGTCACGAATTTCAGTTAAATATGCACAGCGCGCGAAAATTCTTAAATCCAGCCGCAACACTGTTGCGAAACTCTGCATAAAAGTACAAACTATAGTAACTTTACGACTGTCGCGCAAATGAACGATTAATCATCGTTCGAAATAAACGATATGTATCTCGACTCAAGTAGGATGGTAGATTGGTAATCATACAAACGTTGTGTGACGACATTTTATTCCGATCATCAAACAGCGGGTATACGAAAATAAGACACGACGATGAGTGAAAAAATTTGTCGGCGTTCTTTGGTAAAATAAACGGCGTCGCTTACGAGCGACCATTCCGCACGATTTCTCGAGCACCGGTGCAGAATTCCTCGGATCTTTTTTGATCGTTTTGTCAGAGGACCCAACTCGCATCTCGAATCGTCTACCTGCGGACTCGTACGCGTTATATTTTTGCTTTCATTGTTATTGATATTAGCGCCGGCAGCAAAGAACGCCTGGAATTCCGTGGAACCGGCATTATGCACTCTGGTGCATTGTACGCATTTCCATAAATTTGCTTTTTATTTAGGAGGGAAATGGACGGAACCAATTTGCGGGGACGATATGTTTGGCCTGTCGCGGATTAGAGGCTATTAATTTAAATGATCGCGAGAACTTCGTGGAAACTGCTGGCTTGGTTAATCTTGAATTCTGGAATGACCGCCAATGTAGGCGTGAACTTTCCGAACGATGCACCGAGAATGAATGTAGGGTAACTGTACCTAATATCGACACTTGATATCAACATCGTAACTAGTTTATGCTAGCCGTTTGCACTCGAAGGTATTTGTACTGACAGCAGGTAGCTAGGAAACTTTCTAATTGGAAAAATTCGACGAATTCTTTGCAACTTGTTAGCTTTCTATTACTAGTTCTAGTATTCTTTCACTGTGTTATCAGACATCAAACTATAGGTTTAGTTAAAAAGTTATTATTTCAAATTGTTGCGTTAAACCTAGCGATGAATGAGTCCCTTTCGAGCTCAAATACCTAGTCAGCGATTTACAATCTTTTACTCTATTTTGTACACTTATCACCGTTAATTTAACAGGAACTAATTTTCTTCTTTTCTTTAGTATTATTAAATTAGTCTTTTGGTAAAATCGCTAATGTTAAAATGAGCTAAAATTTGGTCACACAGCGTTATGGTCAGCGAAATTCTGGTAATAATTACAATGACGTAGTTTTGAAATTATAGAAGTATGTAGAGATCGTTTCAATAAGGCAGAGAGAATAATAAAAGATCAATTATCATCGTCAGATAAATATTTCATTAATTCTATTATTACCTTAATTAAGCGATAATCAGATTTCAGGGTTCCGAAGTAAGCATTGCAACTTTATTCACAATATCCTGCCAATTACATTCTATTTATAGATTAATATCAGCGACGCGTATCATTATTAATATTGATATGGACAGGTAATTGAATTTCATATTTTCCGTGATTCATCACAGGTAATGATTTCGAGGCTGAAAGTCAGAAGTTGTTACAATGTTTCATTCTTGGCAATTAAAGATAATTCTCACTGTGATAGAAGCAAGGTTCTCACTGTAGAATAATCCAAGAAGTTATTTTTAAATACGTTTGAATCAGTATAAAAATTATAGCATAACAGAAATCTTGTTTCTATCAAGATAACATCTGATTTTATAAGTTTGCCAGAAATGGAAGCATATGATCTTTGCAACGAAGCGAACGCCAGAAATTAATGTAGAAAAATCTTGAAGAGTCAGTTTCCTAAATGCATTTACATAATTACTGAAGTTCTGAGAAAAGTAAGTCAGAAAGTACATTTTACACCATGTATCTTGGCTCAGTCTCTCTTTCTCCAGTAATTCAATGTATTTTCAAACATAATTAACAAAGTCTTATGAAAAAAAATCAGGGAGTAAATTTTGCACATATACATCTGCTACTCACATATACTATTCACACCGTATATAGCTATTCACAAATTTCTTTTATATAAACATGTCAGACTATTAACCCTAAGGAGGCAGCACATCACATCTCAAACGTTGGTCACCCTTGGTTCAGGATTCCATGCAGAATCGAAATAAGAAATTGGATTTATGGTCACCTTTTCTTTGAAACCCACCAATTTTTTTCAATCGAAGAGATACCATGAAGTCGCGTTTAAAAAGTAGAACTTTTGTGATACGTTACAGTCAGAATCGGTGTAGCGTTAAATGACATCGATCGATCGTTGCGTTCTGTGCGTCAACAATTTTTTGCCAGATGATCGACGCGGCAACATCAAAATGGGAAACGCGTACAGCTCTAAAAGCAAGGGAACAACGAGAAGCGACGGCTAGGAACGAAATGAATAGATGCTATAAATTGCGACACGAGTCGTAAATTTCAGTTGGCGCGATCGTCCAGCTTCGCGTGGCATAGCGATTCGCATATTGCGACGAGCGATAGGCGAATGACACCAAGGGCCGTCGTAATAATGCACTTTGAACGACTCGTATCACGTTGGTGGCAAGAAGACGCGGTTCAAAAGACGAAAGAAAGAATGCGTAATATATAATAAGCGTGTAGAGTGCAGAGTATCGGTTTCGAACATGCGATACTGTGGTTCTGTGAGAAGGTTTTGTTCGTCGTGCCAGATGCGCTCGACGCGCGGCTGAGAACGACAGATCTTGCCCAATAACGTTTGCTACGAAAATTTTACGATCTGGAGACTTCGGAATTCGACGACTTTTTTCAAGATTTTTTGATTTTGGGATTTGGAGAATTTGGGAATTTTGGGTCTGGGGATTTCAAGTTTTAGGGATTTGGGACTTGAGAATTTGGGGATTTGGGCTTTGCGATTTGTGAATTTTGGGAATTTGGGGTTTTGGGATTTGGGGTTTTGAGATTTGGGGTTTTGAGATTTAGGTATTTGGGGATTTGGGGATTTGAGGATTTGAGGATTTGAGGATTTAGGAATTTAGGAATTTAGGAACTGGGGAATTTACAATATTGGGGATTTGGAATTTGGGGAATTTGGGAATTGGCGAAATTGAGATTTCACTAATTCAACAATTTGGGAATTTGGGAATTTCAGCATTTCGCATCTGGGGATTTCAAGTTTTAGGAATTTACAGATTTGAGGATTTAGGGCGTCAGGAATTTAGGAATAGGGGAACTTGGAATATTAGGTATTTGAAATTATTTGAATTTGGGAATTGGCGAAATTGAGGTTTCACGAATTTAGGAATTCGAGAATTTGACAATTTAGGAACTAGGGAATTCGAAACGTTAGGGATTTGGGTGTTAGAAATATGATAATTTATAAATTTGTAAATTTGGGAATTGAAGAAATTGGATTTCAGGAAGTTGGTAATTCAGGAACTCGAGAATCCTGGAAATTTCAATATTTTTGTTAATTTCAAATATTACAATTCGTAGGTGACTGAAAGCTGATTAACTTTTGTTAAAAATATTTTTTCATCAAATTGCCCGAATTAGAATTCTAACAATGATTTAACTCGAATATAACAGTTGGATTACACTCAATGATCACAAATATCATTTTCGATTTGCAAATTGTTGCTTTGAAAATATTCCTATGGATAATGATTCACTCTACAAAAGCAAACATACTAACACAATCATTGTTAAAAAATAATAATTTGTGCAATAAGCTTTTAGTCACATAATTCTCCATATATATTAAAAAAATAATTAATACTTTATGTAACAAAATTTTAGTTACACAATTCCTCTTATATATTAAAAAAATAATGATATGAATATACTATTTGTCTATATAAATCATTTAAACGTATCACGTAAGATTAGTAATGGAGTATCTCTTTATGAAACATAATTCTCTTTATACATTGAAGAAATAATTAACATTTTATGCAATAAGTTTTGAGTTCCATACATAAGATTCGTAATCGAGTATCTCTTCAAGAAACTTTTGTGCAAAGTTTCGGCAAAACTATTAGCCGAGCCAGTATTTTAAGCGCCTGGGGCCCCTGCGGGTTCTTAATCCGGCACTGTCCGTTATACACGAACTTCGATGCTATTTTACCTGCAGTACCGGTACCTTGTTCACCTCCATATTTTTCGTACTTACTTCCACGGCTCGTACAGCCTCCAGGCAAAAGCATTTTCCCGATATTAGAAGTTTTTTTTTCGGTAGTTGATTAAATTGAAATACCTAGTTGGAGGCGTGTTTGCAGCCTGGATATCAGCGTATTCCTTTTTACATTTTTCTCCTTTTACTTCGTACATTTACGTATTCCTGTTTCTGCCTCTTTTGTTCAACCGTTTAGATTGAATTTCTTTTTTCTTGCTACTTTCTATTCCTCCTTACTCTTGGGATATTAATCCCTGACCAACCATTTTGCGTTATTATTGTTTCTTTAATTTGCAGTCCAGACATGCGAGAGAACGATGACTTTTTCTCCTGTTATTTATAACGAGAATGCGTATATAACTCTTGCATTCTAATGAAAAAAACTCAATTTGTAATCAAGTTGCTGTTGTACGTTTTTAATAACGTTGCTGTGTATTCGCTGAAACAAAATTGTAGCACTGTTCTGTACAATTCATATACGTATGATATATCCACATACGTGTTACTCATATATCTACATAATAAAATATAAATATATATGCACAATATACATCTACTTATCACTGTTATCTTATTTGTAATGACGCAAATATTGTCTAAATTTTAAAAAACTCCATTTCTTCAATTTTAAAATCTTCAATTCTATTATATTTTTAAATTTCTTAAATTTTCGACAATTCCTGAATTCTCCAGCTTCTCAAATTTCCCAAATGCCAAGGTTTTCAAACTCGTGAGTGTCTGAAGTTTTCAAACTTCCCAAATTCCAAGATTTTCAAAGTTCTAAGTTTCCCAAGTTCTAAGATTTCCAATTCCCCAAATTTCCCAAATACTCCCATTTCCAAACTTTCAACGTTTACTCTCAAATATCAGCAATCTCTAAATCTTCCAAATGACAGAACATTAAATCCACAAAATTGTCTGAATTCTCCTACTATCAAAATTTTCAAATTTTCAAATTCTAGCAGTCTCTAAATCTTCCAAATGACAGAACATCCAAACCTTCAAATTTCCGAAATACTCCCAGCTTCAAAATTTCCAAATTCTCGAATACGAGCAATCTCTAAATTTTCCAAATGACAGAACATCAAATCCTCAAAATTGTCTGAATTCTCTTACTATCAAAATTTCCAAATTCTCAAATACCAGCAGTTCCTCAATCTTCCAAATAACAAAACATCAAATCCTCCAAATTTCCCAAACTCGAATATCCCAAAATTCCAAAAATTCCACGATCGAACTTCTACCACTCATGGCTAGCACGTGTACAATTTCTATCAGCGCAATGCAAATGTTAATTACTCCAGCAACAGTATCGCGCAGTTGTAAATTTTTTGTTCGTCTCGAAGAAACCGGTATCCGAAATATGCCGGCACTCCGTCACACATGTTCAACGAGCGATTTCTCGGTGTATGCATCGAAAGCAGTTCTCGCGATTTCAAACACTTGTCCCATTTGCCTGCATCGCGACTCCCCTCGATTGAACACGCTCTTCGTCTCCTCTAGCTAGGAACGATCTTATTTGCCGAGACAATACCATTTGACGATCGCCAGAGTGCAATGTAAGTATCGAGTCTGGCTAACCTTCTCGTTTCCCCGTTCGGCCAACTTGCTCCCCGTTTCGCTTCTATTTTCTTCCTTTCTGCGACTTGCTCCCTTTCCGTCCTCGAAACAGCTCGTGGAACGCAATTAAAAGTTTCTCACATAGAGACCGTGCAGAAACGGCGACAAGATCGATCCTCGGTCGAAATAGATTCCCTTCTTGCGCCGGCCATCCCGCGGGTACAATGCTGGATCGATGTACAAGTGGATCAACTGTTCCGGCTATATCTTCGCTGCTCGTTTAAAAGGGGATTACGCGGCCAATGCATTTTTAATTGCGCCGGTTATTCGGAATGGCTTTTAACGGTAGGGTACGTGCATTATTCCAGCCGGGCTTTCGCGGTTTCAGTTTTTGCTTTATTCAACCGGTCTCTCGCCGTGGATCGTGCAGTCACTCGTTCGAGCCGCTTGAAACTTTTATCTCGTCGGTTATGGGATCAAAATTCGAATAACAGGAGTCTGTTCTATTCTGAGCGATGTCAACCCTTTAGTTTCTTTTCATATGATTTGCCTTTCTTATCTGCTACTGATAGGGTAGATTTACGTGTTTCGCTATCCTTGCAAAAGTACTGACATACCGAAATTGAATACCGGCTTGAAGGTAAAATCTCTGTGAGGACGAATTATAATACCGTTCTTTTCGAAAAATATTTGCTTGTTTTTGATTTTTTGATCCTCTGTTTTTAACGCGATCGGTGATCAATACTGTAAATTCGAACGAAGAAACGAAACGAATTTTTGAAGACATTTTAATGTCGAGACAATAATGTACACTCACTGTTAAAAGATAAAATTGAAAAATTAACTGTACTTGTTAATAATTTGTATTATAGCGTGTCTGGACACAAACACCAGTTTTCACTGCAGCTGTGCTAAATTATTTACAGGAAAAGCGAGACTTTTGAAAGCTCTTAATGGTGATATACACTAACAGATTGAAAGATGAAATTGAAAGATTAACCCTTTGGCCTATAACATCAAGCCTCACTTGTGACGCACATGACAGTTCAAACGTGACAAACTAGATTGGTATTTTCACAGCAGTTGAATGTTGGATTCAATTCTAATATAATCAGCACAATGTGTCTAATATTTTAACTGTCTTTATTTGTCCTAACATTGTAGTAATAATTATTTACCTGTGAATGACAATTGCCTAGAAAATTGTAGGTTAAATACCCTTGTTAATCTATATTGTGTGTCTGACCACAAGCGTCTGTTTCCACTGTGGCATAGTGTAAACATGTTACCAACAAATCTATTAATTTGTTACCAACTATTAATTATTATATGGCTCTGTTAAATAACAGCGTGTTGAACTTTGAAGCTAGAGATTCCATGTGATTTATTAAAACTTATTGCTTTTCTATTTTATACCTAATTTTACAATCGCGTTTGAAACCATAAAAGTTCTTAATGCGATCATAAATGGTGCATTTATCGTAGTTTTAAGGTATTTTTCACTTTTAATGTAGTTTCTAGTACAATCTTTTATTTTTACGTTTGCTTTGAACGAAAGCTCATTTCTGCCGCTGAAAATGAACAAATCATTTTCTCGCAATTCATTGTGAACCGGAATAAAAGAAACCTGTTGTACAAGTAGAAGTGTTTCCCTTTTCTGTTCATTCCATTTTATGGCACGTTATAAAAGTAAAATATAGTTTCTGTTGTTGCTGAGGGCGCTATTCAACCTTGCGCCTTTTGTCCATAAAAATGTTAAAGGTATCTGAACATTTTTATTTTAAAATAAATTTAAATTTGTTTTCCTTATTGGTCATATTATACCGTATATCAATTTTTCTGTATTATTTTCATTCGTTGATACGCAAAGTTTTTGTCGATATAAAATGGTGATAAATAATTAAAGAGCAGAAAAGGAAATTTTAAATAGTATATGTGTGACACTAATAATTTAGAGAGTTTATATTATAAAATTAAATAATTTTATTTTTAATTAGCTATCGTGGAAGTTGGTGAACGCTTCAAATTTCATTTATTGAAATACTTGACAAATGAAGAAGGTAATTTAAAATACGAATTGAAGGATTGGAATAAAATAATTAGTCTTTAACATCGTTATATACTCAACGATATTTTCATGTGCCACTAGCTAATTAATAATTAAAAAAATACCAAACTCAGTATCTCCGTACGAGCCGTCATTCAAATGCGCCACACGAATATATTCCAAACTATTAAATGTTCGATCATTGAAGTTACGCAAATTTCAAATATTTCGCAATTATTATTAATTAGTATTTGTAAAACAGTGGTGCAATTTTGGTACAAAGCGAGTTACAAATTAAAATGTCTCGAGGTTCTGTCGAGAATAGATTACATATTCGTTGAATGCTTTTCCAACCGTGGAAAACCATTCGATCGAACGATAAAAGTTACGTCGCGCTTTTTATGAAACAGAAAGAAAAAAAGTTGATACCGATTCTATGCGGTGAATCAGAACGAACGCGAATTAGTCGAAGTAACGTCTGCTGCAAACGATAAGAGCAAAGGTGGTTACCATTTCCACGCCGAAGTTTCTCAAACGTTTTGTGCGCACAGTGCGATCGATTTAAGGCTGAATCAATTTCTCTTGATTTCAATTTCCTCCTCGTTAACACGAGATTACATTCGAAAGAGTTCTGCTGAAGTGGCTATTGAAAATTTCCTTTCAAACTGTTATCTATTCGGACGCTTTAAAATATTTTCTGCTTTATTTGTGATTTAATTAATATTCGGTTCTATATTATATTTTTATATTCTGGTATTATTACATTTTTACATTTTCTTATTATTATATTTTATTCTTAATTATTACGGTTATTTTATAATATCGTTCATTTTTGTAAATTCATAATTATGTTCTCTGGGAATTTTATTTTGTATTCTAGAAAATTGATGTGGAATGATATTTTGTATGTCTTTGTTGGGTTATTTAGAAAATTCATAGCTTCTGTATCCAAGTGATCAATTTTGAGATTAGTAATTTTCTAAATTTACGAATGATTGAATTTGTAGATTACTATTACTAAGTTACTAAAGTACTAAATTAGTAAAATTATCAGCTGACTAAATGACTAAATTGAAGAACTTTGAAAGTAGTCAGAATCCCCATCCCTCCAGGGCCTCGTTTGTTTCACGATACCTCAGAGTAACGATTGCAAATGTAATCGATACGAATCAATATGTTGGCTCCGAATGGAGAACAAAGGCGTAGCCGAATCCGGAGGAGGGACACAAGAATAAATGTGCTACTTTTTGCTCGGTTCAGAACAACGTAGAACCAGCAGTCCGCGTACCTGTTCATTCCTGGGGGCTCATTCTCCTGTTCATGCATGTTTCTCCCTATACAAACATTTGCCGTGTAACGAGGAACACGCACACGGAAATTCGTGCAACATACCAGAAGGGCTTTGTTCACATCCTTTTGCAACTTTCTCGTGATTCGTTCCGGTCTCTGTCGAAGAACTAAATCGATAAACTTATTCAACCTCGGATATTTTTATAACATGAAAGTTTATTCAAATGTAGCAACTTAACAAGTGCACACATGTTGTTGACAAATTTTTATAAATTTACTGTATGGAAAAGAAATTTATATACATGTGTGCAGGGCAGAAGTAACGTAGTTCAAGTTTCCATAGAGGTACGATTTGAAAACGTATAGAATTTTAACCCTCTTTAGAAGACACCTTTACCGTTGGCGGATAGCAATTTTAAAAGTGTCCAGTTGAAAAATTTCATGAATTCTTTTGAAGCTATTCTCTATTGTTGCCTTTGTTGCATACAGATTTTAGTTAAAAAATATTTCAGACTGTATGAAACTAAATGGTGAGTGTGTCACTTGCAAAGGGTTTAGTTGAATAAGAGTCGTATTTAGATGTTTGGGTTTTGACAAAATTGAAATGTGGCGTTGTAAAGAAAAATTGGACACTTTGCTGAGATAGATGTTAGCAATTTGGAAATTCATACGTCGAATAAAATAATCGAGTCCGTTTTGCAGGGCGGTCCGCCCTTAGATACTTGTACCTGTACCAGCGACGCCCAGGGGGTCCCATGGGTCCCATGGAATCCAATAATAATTCCACTGGCCGCCGGTCCGTGGGCGCATTCTGCTTGCATTACGTGTCTGCATTCCACGTGGCCTTTGGCCCCACCCCGACGAGGGGCCTCAAGGATCGTTAAGGTAGCACCTTAACGGCCCTTTTACGAAAAGACGCCCAAGGTGGTGTTCTCGCGGCCCCATGTCCCTCATTATTATTCACTCTGCGTTCTAACCTCTTTGCAAACTTTAGCTATAGTCATCTTCCAACGTTCCTTTTGACTAACCAGCAAAAAATGTTGGAGAAAACGTACCATCCAATTTTGGGAAATCAAGTATTGATCAAATCATCAAATATGGATATATCGAATTTTCATAAGGTTTGCAAATTTTACGAATTTTTTAAGTTTCAAGCTTTCAAATTCTTCAAGTGTCTAAATTTGCAAAAATGTGTTAACTTTATGAATCGTTAAAATTCCTGACTTTTATATAGAAATTCTGAGATTGGTTTTTCTAATTTTCTAATTTTCATTATTCTATAATTATATACATTAAATTATAATTCATTATAATGTTCAGTTCTTTATACAATTCATTTTACAATTCATTCAATCGATACATTGTCATGATCCGATAAATGAGCAGTACAAATAACAGTATAAATAATAATAAAGAAAGGAAAATAAAATTACTTGGATGTTGCGTAAATGTTTTACCGACGAATTAACTCATCCCCGGATAAAAGGTCAAATGAAAATACCACCAGAAAGTTGTATACTTGTGCACGTAACATCATCGAGTTAAAATAATTTCTGAAAATAGTCTACATAATTGCACATCTGTCTGAGAACTTGTTTGCTCTCTCTTTCTCCCTCTTATCCTTGCTCGTTTTAATTAAATCAACGCGAGAAAATGTTTGGAACGTTGTTCGCGTACTTAATTGTTTTACGTTTAGCGTTTGCTTCACACGGAATTATGTAGAAATCAGAGATACAGTTTTTAAACGAACTTTAATGTAATTTTCACGAAGGTCGATGGTGGTCAAAATTACCGCAAGCTGTGAACATTTTTTCAGCAGTTTAAAGTGACTATTACGTTCTATATTGGATGATTTTATTGTTAAGCAGAAGATCGTTGATATCACCGCGGGAACATTTTGATTCACCCTTCTGTCAATATGAACACAATTAGGTTACGTAAGATAATAAAATTGATGAATAGGATTGAAATGCCATTGAATGGCATTTGACACAAAGTAATTTGATAAAACACCGTGAACATTCTTGGCGTCGATCAATTGACAGAGATATGCCAGTTGAAAAAATATAAAAATGTTGTTACTTTCGCGAATATTTGTAAAATCAAATGCATGCGATTTCTGAAGATTTTCAATCGAATTTATACATTTTTTAACAAATTACATATTTTACCTGCAAGTAACATTAATACAAACGAATTTTACGAATGTTATTATGATTCAAAAATTTTAATTTATAAAAGCTAGTCAAGTATTATCAACGTGATAAGTAGCCACAGTCGTGTAACAAAATATAAATAACAAGATGTGCGTTCTCTATAAAATTGATTGTGTTGTTAGACCTTCTAGCTTTTCCATCCACCTCAGAAAGCTCGCCGAGTGTACGCTATACTTGAGTTTCGATTATACTGTTTACTCTCCTCCTGTCTGATGATGAAAGTGACTAGTATCGATTGAAAATCCATTCTCGAGGATATTTCGAAACAAGTACGGTGAAGTGGCTGGAAATCGATTCTTTCTGCCGACTGAATGTTAACCGTCTTTTCTAGAGGACAGTTCAACATATATGACCTTTCTGTACACGCGAGAAGAGAAATGAATAGCACTTAAGTAACAATTGTATCGTTAAGTAACAATTTGGGATTTGGGGATGTTGGGATTTAGGGATATTGGGATTTGGGGATATTGGGATTTGGGGATATTGGGATTTGGGGATATTGGGATTTGGGGATATTGGGATTTGGGGATATTGGGATTTGGGGATATTGGGATTTGGGGATATTGGGATTTGGGGATATTGGGATTTGGGGATATTGGGATTTGGGGATATTGGGATTTGGGGATATTGGGATTTGGGGATATTGGGATTTGGGGATATTGGGATTTGGGGATATTGGGATTTGGGGATATTGGGATTTGGGGATATTGGGATTTGGGGATATTGGGATTTGGGGATATTGGGATTTGGGGATATTGGGATTTGGGGATATTGGGATTTGGGGATATTGGGATTTGGGGATATTGGGATTTGGGGATATTGGGATTTGGGGATATTGGGATTTGGGGATATTGGGATTTGGGGATATTGGGATTTGGGGATATTGGGATTTGGGGATATTGGGATTTGGGGATATTGGGATTTGGGGATATTGGGATTTGGGGATATTGGGATTTGGGGATATTGGGATTTGGGGATATTGGGATTTGGGGATATTGGGATTTGGGGATATTGGGATTTGGGGATATTGGGATTTGGGGATATTGGGATTTGGGGATATTGGGATTTGGGGATATTGGGATTTGGGGATATTGGGATTTGGGGATATTGGGATTTGGGGATATTGGGATTTGGGGATATTGGGATTTGGGGATATTGGGATTTGGGGATATTGGGATTTGGGGATATTGGGATTTGGGGATATTGGGATTTGGGATTTGGGGATATTGGGATTTGGGGATATTGGGATTTGGGGATATTGGGATTTGGGGATATTGGGATTTAGGGATATTGAGATTTGGGGATATTGGGATTTAGGGATATTGAGATTTAAGGATTTTATAGTTTAAGGACATTTGGAGTCTAGGGACATGGAGATATTTTATTTCTAGTGATATTGGGATCTAGGGATATTCGGGTGTAGAGATATTGGGTCTAGGGGTATGGGATCTGGGGTAATGGGGTCTAGGGGTATGGGGTCTAGGGATATTTGGTCCAGGTATATTAGGTTTAGAGATATTTGGGACTAGGAATATGGGAATCTAGGTATGTGGGCATCTCGGAATTTCAAAATTTGAAATGATAAAAATTTAAGGATTTCGGATTTTGGGAATTTGGAAATTTGGTAATTTGAGGATTAGAGAATTTCAAAATCTTACTATTCGATAATTGCAAAATCTAAAAATACGAAGAACGCTAAAGACAAGAATTTATAAGTTCGAAAATTAAATACCTAAAAATATGAATATTCGTAAAGTTAAAATTGTGTGACTTTAAAAATTGTAACATTTGAAAATTTCAAAGTTCGATGATCTATGACTTTCAAAATAAGAGAATCCATAAATTAAAAAATTCCTAATTTTACGTACGGGTTTTTCTCACAGTAGAATATTGCAATACAAATAATTGACTACGATTCAATAACATTTCCGTGTTATTGAAACTTAACGGACGGCTAGGATTTGTCCATTGTTGTGCCGGTATTTATTGCCGATGACAATTAAATACGCGTGGATGGCTCATAAACGTAGGAAACAGCGATTTATCGATGCTTTCATTGGACGCATCGGTTCTTCCGTCTTTCATCGATGCTAATTAAATTACCGCAGTTACTGAGCATCGCAGTTGACGTTAATTTCTCGGTTTAATTAATTGCGTGTGTATTAATTATCCTATTAATGGATAACTTTTATCGAATCTGATGATGAATATTACCGTTCTACGATAACACAAAGTTCTAATTAACAATCGAATGGGAAACGAAAAATTGTAGAATTATTTACTGGTAGATAAGCGATTATACCAGCTGGCCAGGAAATTTATCAAAGCCGATCCATGACTAATCCATTGAATTATTAGGTTGTTGCATATCGAATGACGGATTTCGAAACGTAGAAAGTCTGACATGATTTGATAACATGAAAATACCGCAAAATAGCACGTATGTCACGTCAGACCGTGTCAAATACTTTATCTTTCGAAACTAACACTGGATATGTGATTTAATACTGCACTTTCATTTTGCAGTGTAACTATAAAACCTTTTTTAAATATTTATAACTTTCCATTAATCAAAGTTGACAGAATCTCGATTTAGAAATTTATTCGTTATAAATCTAAATAATGAAATCGATACGTCAAACTCTTGTATGATTTTTTCAATTGTCGAAGGGAAAGTATTTTTGTACTCTTGTAAAAACTTATAAGAAAACTATGATATTTTCTATTAAAAAATGCATTTCAGAATAGTATATTTGTAACATGTCGAGAAAGCGTAGTAATAGAAATGCAAAAGATTGTGTCGCAAAGACTGTGTAATAAATTCTGTCAGAAGTAACAGACTTACTCAAGATTGTTGAAGGATTTAGTAGATTGTCAGAATTTAGTAGATACCAAAATACCTCATCAAAAAATATTTCGTCAAAATACTCGTTGACCGGAAAATGAAAGCTGACATATGTGAAAAAGTGAGCCACGAAATGTAATCGTAACTATATTATTCCATCTCTGTAAAAGTTGTCGGGTCACGGCGACAGCAATCTACCCGTTGCTAAATTCCATCTTTTGCCAACCTTTTCCATTCAGGTATTCCATATTCTATCCCGGTTTCTCTGCTGTAGCGTCCCTCTAACAAGATGAACGCAGAGGGAACGCGTGGTCGTCGACGAGAAAAAGAAGGAGAATAACGGAAAGAGACTGTTCCTTTAACAGGGGGAAAGAGACGAGGGTGCAGAAAAAAAAAGGATACTTTCATGAGACAAGGTAAAGAGGTAGAAGGAGCGAGGGAGGATAGAGACAACGAGGAGGACCACGAGAAGGTTAAGTCAGAGAGAGAACAGTTAGATACGCGCCAGGTTCCCTCGGGTATAACAGGTTCCCTTAGGCTTCCTTTTTAACCCCTGTGATTCTCTGTCCACTCTAACTGAACATCGATTTTATTCCATTAAATTCTTTCAGAAGTATACGCATTAGGAATCCATAATATAAGACTAGACATCAAGCCCTTTTAAGTTCTTTAATCGGATATACTCTAACTTATGTAACTAAAATCCTATACAACAGATTTATTTCTCAATGTATAACTAGGACCTCTATTTAATCCATTTATAACTATGTTATTTTGAATTAATCATTATTTATAGGAACGTCAATGATATTCCTATTATGG
Source organism: Megachile lagopoda (assembly GCA_036983795.1). NCBI lineage: Eukaryota > Metazoa > Arthropoda > Insecta > Hymenoptera > Megachilidae > Megachile > Megachile lagopoda. The sequence continues at coordinate 12,948,721 of CM072800.1, forward strand.
TATTATTGTTATTCGTAGTAGTATTTTCAAGATAAAATTTCAGTAATGAAGCTGATATTTGTAGTCATTTGGAATATGGGAATCTAGAAGCCTGAGTGTAAATTTGGGGATCTAGGGATTGTGTATTGGGCAATTTAAAAATTTACAAATTTGGGAATTTGAGAAATTGAGAAATTGAGAAATTGCAAATTTGAAAGTTTGAACACTTCTAAATTTAAAAATTTAAGGACTTAGAGACTTTGGAATATGGGAATGTAAGGTTTCAGGGCCTAGATATTTAAACATCGAAGGAGTTTGGTGTGTAACAAATTTTGGGATCTGAAGATTCGGATATGTGGAAACTTATGGATCTGAAGATTTGGGTATGTGGAAATTTAGGGATGTAAGGATTTGGATGTGTGGAAATTTAAACATCTGAAGATTTGGACATGTGGAAATGTAGGGATCTGAAGATTTGTATATGTGGAAATTTAGGGATCTCAAGATTTGGACATGTGAAAATTTAAAGATTTGAAGATTTGGACATGTGGAAATGTAGGGATCTGAAGATTTGTGTAGAAATTTAGGGATCTCAAGATTTGGATATGTGGAAATTCAGGTTGTAAGAATTTGGGTATGTGGAAAAGGAATTTGGACATTTCAAAATCTACAAATTTGGAGATTTTCAAATTTAGGAATTTCAGACTTGGAGAACTTGAGAAACTGAATTCAGCAATTGTGCAATTTCTCAATCTGTCAACTGAGAAATGGAGAATTTGAGACACCAAAAATTTGATAACTTGAACGCTTGAAAATTTGCAAAAGCAAATATTTCTGAACATACAAATTTTCAACGAGTTAAGAAGGTGAACGTTGCATCCGAGTATACACGTGTAGGAGTGGCCCTCGTTTCTCTCCGTCGCGTCGTTCCATTTTGCTTCCCTTCCTCCAAGTTTCGCGTGCCAACGACCAACAGGAGACCCAGTCCCCGACTGATCGAGACTTAATACGTGTCTCTCGGGAATTCCGGCCGCGGGAGCCGGGAACTCATGTTTTTCACGAAATAGCCGTAACGCTACGAGTTATCGGGCCAAGGTGATTTCTTATCCCGGTGAAATTATCAGGCCTCGCATACCTCGCCAATTAAAAAAATTGCAAGATGCTCTTCCCTCTCGACTATTTTTCGTGGCGGCCTTCTGAAAACTTTGTCGGCGACCGATCGAATCCCGACCGTATCCGATTAAGCGGTTTTCATCCTTTAACCATTGGATTCCTGGTGTTTCGTACGTATTTAAGATAGCTGATCGTAACCGAATAATGGCGTGTAATCACGGGTTCTGAACGATGCTCATAGAGAAAGAGGATGAAACTGTTTTCTCTTTTACGGGTAGCAACTTCGCGTGGCCATTACGCTCCTGATAGTTATTACTCTTACGCCACGGTATAACGTGAGATTATATTATTAAGGAATAACGTGTAACTCTTGATACCGTCAGTATTTCTTAATTCGAAAATGTTACCATTCGTATAACAATGTGGACATATAATTGCTGTAATTCAGATAATTCATCTTTGCGGACATTGTACTCTTGTCAAACTTTGGTGCAGCTGTTCCTACTAATTGGATCATTTCGAACATGACTTCTTTTTATTCTACTGTCACAGTAAGTCGAGTTCACATCTTAGAATATTCAAGACAAGTACCTGCCGAGTATATTTCCTGTCAGTTCGAGTCCAACTTACATTTTCTTAAATTCCTAACTACCCAATGATTAATCGTTTGCAAATGTGACGAACGCCAATTGCATTTGAATTTGCAAAGGCTTGATATTTGTGATCGTTGTCCACATTAACATTTCTCGAAAATCGTTGATCATGATTCGTCCCACTGGGAGGTTTTGAAATAGCTAATAACGCGGTATGGCGAATGGACAGAAAGAAGCAGGAGATTGATTCGGGAAGAGAATTTGCAGAGTATTCGTAGTAGTTGCACGCAATTATTCGAAGTAGGCACCGAAAATACCGATGGAGGAATGGGTCATTGATTCCTCGAGCGGCATCGTGCCAGTACTTCTTCTTCTTCTTCCTCCACCTCGTTCGTCTCTTTCGTCTCGTCTTTCTCTTTTTTCGGCGGTCTCCACGCGTCGTTCTTCGTGGGTCGTGGATGCCGGATGATTATATCGACCGCGTAGGAGGCTGGACCGTAGCCAGGAAAGTCGCGGCTAACTTCGGTATATGCTCGTTCACCGAACGGACCAACACGTATCCAAAAGACGGCGATAGAAGAAGAGAGGGAGAAGGAAAAAATATTTATTACTTGCAAGGGAATCGGATCCCCCGATAGCGTTCCGCCGGAGCTGCAACAAATTCTCCATCGCGTGTACCAGTTTGAGTAATAAGACCGTCCGGGCTTTCAAACGGTCCCACATTTTAGCATTAAAGCGCTGCTCGATGGCAGATTTTTTTAAAGGGGGTGATAAATTAAATTTGTCCCGATAACTTGGCGCGATAAAACTTTCAACTTTGTGTCTTGATCGACGGTAGCCAAGGACAAAAATTAGAAGTCTGCGAACCATGGCGAAAAATTTCAAAATAGACACATTTTAATTAACTGGGTGTATTTTCAGATTTCCTAAATGAAAAATTCTGGTTATAAAAGGAATATCGATTTAAAGGGTTGTGGATCAGTAATAACATATTTCTGATAGTGTAATATATTTGAAATACTGTAACTCGTACTTTGTTTTATTTTTATCAGATCTGCCATAGTTAACAAAATTAAAAACTAATTTTGTCTCGTCTTTTGCGGCTCACAGTACAGGAGAATGTCACAGATGAAACAGTATGAATTTTTCAGTAGTCTTGTTAATTTTTGTTTTTGAAACGTGTATTTGCAGGCGACAAATGTGGTGAGCATCTTTCGTGCACCCTGCAAGAGCGTCGAAGTTTACGAAGGAAGCTACGGTTAGGATGCATGTACGTCATCGGTGCACTAAAACCAAGAACCAAGCCGAGTCTGGACAATTTGCCAGAAGCATAGATTATATATGGCATCGATAAATTATTTGTTCGGATGATTTAGATATCCACATACAGCGAAAATGCTGCTAAAGGAAATTTATTTTTGGCTGAGCTTCCTTCGTTCCACGCTGTTCGTGCTAAAATCAATCCATTTTCTGTTGAAATACAACGTGCAGAAAATACGCATGGTAACGTATATGCTATGTAACAATTTCTGAAACATATACAAGCAACGTAGGTTCCCGTTATTGGAAATTTTGAACAATTGGAAAATTTTTAGAGTACTGGACTTGAGGATCAACGAGTGTGAGAATTTAGGGACTTGACGGTCTAGAAATTTGGAGATTTATAAATTTAGGTGCATTTGGGGACATAGGGATACGGGGACCTAGGGATTTGGTAGTCTAAGCATCTGAGATCTAGGAATTTGCGATAGGAAAATTTTAGTATTTAGAAATCTTGGAATTTGAGGATTTTGGGAATTTAGAAATTTGCAAATTTAAAAAAGTGTTGGAACTTGGGAATTTGAAAATTTATAAATTCAATACTTTGGACATTTAAGATTTGAAAAGTAAAAAATGTGATAATTTAAAGTTTAAATATTCGAAAATTCACATATTTGAAATAACATGTAAATTTTCCACGTGTTAACTAACTTATACAAATGATTAACAATACGAGGTCATGTTGTACATTTACAAACATAACAATTGTATCAAATTGAATATAAATCATTTACCTATTTGATCATATATACAACATGTTTCACAGACATTTCAATAATTTACAAATAAAAATGAATAACGATCATGAGTGGTTTTCAATGTTTTACAGGCGGTATTTATCGACACTGGACATTCGAACGGCATTAACCGATCATTTAGAAATAACTTTATCTTTATAATTAAGTTATTGCCGTGTTTAGCCAGCAACATGGGCAAATGAATCAACAACTCCTAAAGGAATCGAGCGTTTATCTGTGCATCTACCAGCCAACTAAATTGCACTGCACAAGCCACGATTATCTGAGAGCATATACGAGATAGATGTATTACGTTTCACGTTTAATTAACCGATTGACTCGACACCGTGTAAATACGCATACGCAAATAAAGCACGAACCCTTCACTATCGAGATTCAATTAATTAATGAATATTAAAGCGAGAATTTCATACGCAAGATATTCACAACGTGAGCTACCAGAGACACTTAGGAATCGTGTGACAATAATGGATGCAGATAAAATTTGACAATTTTGTGATAATAATAGTCCTAAAGAAAATTTGGAATTTTTATAATTTTTACAAAGATATTTGTTGCAGACATTCTAAATAATTATGGAATTTATGGATTTTCAAATTTTTAAACTTGTGAATGGTTTCCCTTCTCTTTATCTATTCTTGCAACTCAAAAATCAGAGCAGCTATTCACTGATCTATTAAGTTTAAAATTTGGAAAAAATATTTTTCTCGGTACTTATTGTTTATCCAGTGCATAATTTGTACAAAGGTCTGAATTTGTTGCAGTCGTTCTAAATATCTATCGAATTTTCCAACGTTCATGTAATTCTGACATTTATACGTGTATACGAGTGGTTATTCGGAAATTATGACAGCTTGGCCAGTTTAACCAGCTAGGAAATACGGTTGTTCCGTGTGTATTCCTGACATATGTATATATAGAAACGTCGCTTTATATTCCTGGTATAATTGATCGCACAACAGCATTTGTACGATTTACATCGAACAAACTGACCAATATATAAAACCATCCGCAATCGCACGCGATTAATTGTTTATAACTCCAACGATAGGTACGACGTAGATAGCACTGAAAATAACTTGTAAACGTGGAACGGTAAATATCGAGAAGATTCGTATCGTTTTGATATCAACCACGAGGGGGAATATTTTACATGTCCGTTAAAAGTAGTCTGTATCTCGAAAAGTTACTGCGGTAGTGTACACTAATAGAACAGTATAAACGGTGTACGAGAGATTAATTTATGGCCGCGTTGATACTAAACGGATAAATCGTTAAGTGTTGCACTTGTTTCTAGTGGGACGCCTGATATTTTGTCTCTATTAAATTGAGACGAAAAGAGGGCACGAGAGCATAAAATTACTCATCACCCACGTATAGCTTGCACCATCGCTCAGACAATTACCAACCGCCTGGAAACAGAGCTCCTTATAGATATCGAACCACCCATGAGACGGTGCATAATTCCAGCATCAGAGGACCTGATCCGGATTTGTTTTAGTTGGGACGTGAAAATTTAGAAATTTAGAATTTTGAAGATTTAGAAATTTGGAAATTTAGAAATTTGGAGGTTTGAAAATTTGGAAATTTGGAAATTAGGAAATTGGGGAATTTGGGAATTTGGGAATTTGGGAATTTGGGAATTTGGGAATTTGGGAATTGGGAAATTTGGGATTTGGGGAATTTGGGAATTGGGGAATTGGGAAATTTGGGATTTGGGGAATTTGGGAATTGGGAACTGGGGAATTGGGGATTTGGGGAATTGGGGAATTGGGGAATTTGGGAATATGGGAATTGCAGAATTTGGGAATTGGGGAATTGTGGAATTTGAGAATTGGGGAATTGGGGAATTGAGAAATTTGGGATTTGGGGAATTTGGGAATTGAGAACTTGGGAATTGGGGAATTTGGGAATATGGGAATTTGAGAATTTGAGAATTGGGGAATATGGGAATTGCGGAATTTGGGAATTTGGGAATTGGGGAATTGGGCAATTGGAGAGTTTGGTTATTTTGGAACTTAAGAATTTAGAAATCTGGGAAATTGCAGATTTGGAAATTTAGAAATTTGAGGACTGTGAAGATTTGGGAATATCCGAATTTGAGAATTCGGGGGGACTGCAAATGTCAGGATGTGTGGAATTCGGGTATTTGGAAATTTTCAAATTTTCAAATTTGGCGATTTTTAAATTTGGGAATTAGAAAATCTTGAGATTTCTACATTTGAGGATTTGAAGGTTTAGAGATTTGAAACTTTGAAATTTTGAGAATTTGAAAACTTGATAAATTTAAGAATTTCAATTTGAGAATTTGAGTTAAATAAACAACATCATAAAATAGTATCTAAATTTGTTGCAAATATATTACATTTTCTGGGCAGTGAATTAGGTGGGATGAAAGGATTCCAAGTGGCTTAATTAATGAAATTCCATGGGTATTCGATTGAACAGCACTCAGTGAGCGTTCTTCGCTCAGTGGTTCTAATTCAACTAGAATTTCTGTTCTCGTGATCGTTCGATCAGAGGACCCAGGAGAGATTGCTGACGAATAGAGAAACTAATACGAAACACCGCAATATTTCGGTAACTTAGTAAAGTCAATGTACCTTACTAGGTACCATGTCTCCATTACTGACCAACAGTTCAAATCCATTTCAAGATTTCAAATAAAATTTACTAACCAAACCCTCGAAACATCGTTGTTAAAAGTGTCTTATTTACTGCTTGTCATTATTTTTGTATTAAAATATTTGTTCATTACCACTAGAACTACCGACATTAAATGCACGTTTGAATGAAAAATAAAATGGAAAGATAAATGTATAAATACTGAAGCATCAAGTAACATATACAACCATTTTTTACCTCAACAAAATATGACATTTCCATAAAATCACGACAATATTTTGTAATATAAAATGGAACATCTGAAAGCAGTCATTTTGACTGGTTGGTAGTTCTAGTGTTAACTTTGGAAATGCCAGGATGTGGACCTAGAAACTTAGAAATTTGTATTATATTTTTTCATTAACAAATAAAAAATTTAGAGCGATAAATTCGGGCATTGTTAACAAAATGCGAACAAAGAAATTGTGAGATCTGTTTGTAAATACCAAAATTATGACGCCAAGTATTTCATACGAGGAGCGAAACGGGACACCAGAAAAATAAGATAACCTGTTGAAAACTGCGAACGTGCGTGAAAAATAAGATAAAAAAGTACGCTCGCAAAACGTTGGCACGGCTCCAGGTTTGCGAACGTAAGTAAAGCTCTGCAATTAAAATTGATATTTACAACTACGGATATTCAAGCGAATACATTTTCATTCGATTGAAAATGAATTGAAATTTATATCTGATTTTGTGTTTAAGGTTCGTTTATAACTGCCTGTTTCCCTACAGTTTTGTCCTGTTTTGTCCCTCTTTTTCTCCTGTCTCCTCTTTCACAGTGTATTGTGCTGCACTTTAATTTCCTTTCCTTCTCCAAATTTTACTTCAAGATTCACTGAAAACATCAAGTACTTTTATCGTGAGAATTCAAGAACGCAGATACCAAGCATCTTAAATTGTGGAACTTACAATTCTAAACTTGTGGAGCGGTCATTTCACCGTTTCGGTAGTTTCAGTGTTAAGGGGTTGAAGGATGAAGAGTTTATAAGCGTTATTCGTTATTGAAACAAATTCGTTCTGTTCCGAAGCTCCTTTCGAACGACTGGGTGGGTAAAAGCCTGAGACATGTCGAACACAGTCAAAACACACAGTTTGGTCTTCCAAAGATTCTACCACGTTAACATTTCACTTGACGAGGAACTGGTCGTCCGGTGAACCGACAAGGAATTCACGATCGAATTGAATTTTCTGCACCGACGTCGTGTCGTCATACGTGCCCGGAATATCAGAATCTACGAGGACTTTGGCAGGATACTCGCTCGTTGTCCTCTTAGCGGTCTTTTGAATGTTTAGTATCGTACATGTCGTTTCGGTCTTTGTCCTATTTTCATGTGTGGCTGGTAACTCCACACATGAAACGTCCCTAACTCCTGATGTATCGTTCCATTTTCTAGGTCAGTTCAGCGATTTTCGAACGTCACGCGCGTACCCAATCGAGAAGAATAAAGCCAATTGTTTCGTAATAATTCCAGAAACGTGAATTTACCGTGATTTGATTTCTCGGTTCGATTCTTCCTATTCTGGCGTACGATGGTTCATACTCGACATACGGCAGACGAAGGGTATTCAGGCGAATTTTGAATCTGTACGCTTTCATTACTGGCTGACGTATGATCGGGCAGTAATTAGCGTGTAATAGATACTCAAACATATCTTTCCAATGGGAACGATCAATAATCACGTTTGCGGAACTCTGGATGTTCCAGAACTTTATTACTTTAAATTCGTAGTTGCGCATTTGCAAATAAATTTGAGAAATTGTCGAATTCATAAGGTTACTAGAGATTTCCAAATTTGCAAATTGTTTTTCTGAGTTTGTAAATAGGAAGGTTTGCAAATTTTCAAATCTACAATTTTGAGATGCACAAAATACCAGTTACTGATTTCTGAATCTACAGATTTCAAATCTGAAATACCTAGGTTTGAATGTTTCTAAGTTTTCAATGGTTCAAATTCTTATATAGCCATATTCTCAAATCTTCAAATCTTCAAGTTTTATATTTCTAAATTTCTAAATACTCATATTCCAAATTTTCAAATCCCCAATTTCTAAATTTCTAAGTACATAAATTCCTAAGTTTCCAAATGCTACAATTCCCAAATTCCCCAATACCCAAATTCCCCAATTTCCCAAATCCCCAATTCCCAAATCCCGAATTCCCCAATTCTGAAAAGTCCTCAATTTCCAAATTCCCTAATTCCTAAAATTCCCCAATTTCCAAATTCCTCAAATACCAAATTCCCCAAATACCAAATTCCCCAAATCCCAAATTCCCCTAATCCCAAATTCCCCAATTTCCAAATTCCCCAATTCCTAAATTCCCCAATTCCTAAATTCCCCAATTCTAAAAATTCCCCAATTTCTAAATTCCCCAATTCCTAAATTCCCCAAATCCCAAATTCCCCAATTCCCAAAATTTCTCGAATCCTCAAATCCCAAATTTCCTAATTCCCCAATTCCCAAAATTCCCCAATTTCCTAATTCCCCAGTTCCCCAATTCACCAATTCCCAAATTCCCTATTTTTCCAATTCCCACTTCTCGAAGCCCCCAATTCCCCAATTTAAAAATTCTCAAATACTCAAATTCCCAAATTGCAAAACTTCAAATTCTACTCCCCAGATCTCAGAATTCCTCAATTACAAAATCACCAAATTCACAAACGCAAAATTTTCATAATGTAACCATAAGTGTTTCCGCAGCACTGTGTGCCACCTCAAAAATCAAACTTCCTTTCAAACCTAAACGCACAGCAATATTTCTTCCCAACATTCTCGTGAAATTTGTATTACATTTTTTCAACGTTCTCGCAAACGATCCGCGGAAGAACGCAAGAGATATGCAAATAAAGCAGCGAATATTATTCATGATTGCAATTGTAATTGTTATGATTTCTTTGTGCGAGTTGCAAATCCGCGTAGCGAAAGTCGCATGTACGCCAGCAACGAGTACACGGGAATGGTTTTGAACGTAGCCAAACGTTTGTATTTCCCAACGGAGAGTTCTGGACGTGCAGGAATATTCATAGCGTGCACGAACAACCGTTTCTCAAGTTTAGTTACATCAAAGAGATAGGTGGTTTGCTGGTACGCCGTTAGTATCGCGATGAAAGCGCGAACACGTACATAGAAAGCTCCAAACGCGAAGCTTCCATCGTGTTGAATGCATGGAATTGAACTTATTTTTATCATATCGTTGCCTCGGGGTATAAGCCGGCTAAAGTTTTCCAACTTTTTCAAAAATCTCTCGTACTTGTGCTCAAAGCAAATACATGTTACCTTCCTTTCTAGAAAGCTTCATAGATCTCGCTCTAATTCTCCTTTTTTATTCATACCATGCATAAATCTGAGGGTGGATGTGGAGAGCATTGATAGCTTTTGAACAGAGAGTACAAATGAAAGTAAATAATGTTTTAATCGTACGAATATTTATATTCACTGTTATATTCTTATGTAGACACATGATGGAATTTTTTCTGAACGAGGAAGATGATAAAAGGAACTTGGAAGCTTACAAATGTATAAATGTCCATATTTGTCAAATTGTTAAATTCTTACATGCTTAGATCTCTACATCTCTGGATTTCAACAATCCTAGATCACAATATTCTAACATTGCTATATCCCTCTATTGCATATCTCCTATATCTCTCAATGTTTATATCTCTATATGTATATTTCTGTATTCATGTATCTCATCTCATTCTACATCTCCTCTACATAGATTTCCATATCCCTGAATCTACAGATTCCAATTTTTCCTAGTGCTTACATCCCCAAATTCCAATGTTCTAAAATTGCAACATCCCCTAATGCATATATTGTCACATTCCTACACCCCCAAATGTCTAGATCTCTCAATTCCCAAGTTGTCAAATCTCTATATTTCCATATCTCCAAATCTCCAAATTCCAATTTCTAGTGCCTACATCAGCAAACGTCACAGTCCTAAAATCCCAACGTTCCCTAATCCATATCGTCAAATTCCTACACCCCCAAATCCGTAGATCTCTCAATTTCCAAATCGTCAAAGTTTATCTCCACATCCATACTCCGCAGATCCCAAAGTCCTCAAATCCCCAGTTCTCTAAATTTCTGTGTCTTAACCAATTTTCAAATGTTGAAATCCTCAGAAATCTCTAAGAATCGAATGGAGAGGTGGTCATATATTTTGTGAAGGAAGGTTTGAGACTTACTAGCTCAGTCGCCACATTGGGTTCTAGATATTACTAATACTCGTAAACTGGAGTGTTCAGATCTGGTTATACGATCCTGTTCTCGCACGACCGATAACGGGATCGTACCTTGATTTCTTGAAATATAAAACATGAAAGATGACGAACAGTGTCAATATTTTTGACCGTGTCTCCTCACGGTCGAAAGGGTAAAATCGATGCGTCACAGATAAACGACATTGATATTTTCTTCAAGGATATCGCACAAGCGATAAGCGAGAATTTCTTTCCGTCAGGCAAGAGAGAGAGAGCGAATCGACACGGCCCAGATTCGCCATCGTCAATAAATCCAACATGGCGCCGATAGAGCAGTTCGAAACGAAGAAGAAGAACAAGCAAAGATCTCGAGGTACAAAGAGAGCAGGAGGGTACAAGATAACGGGCGAGAAGCTTGGTATTGTATGGAGATAAGAGAAAACGAATAGAAAGAAGAAGCGTCGCGTGGAAATGAAAAGGATGAACATCAGGAATAATAATGAGGAATTATGATTGCTTTGCTGCAACCGTGGACGAAGAAAGACAATAGCTCTTTTTTTCGCTCGTCCAATTACCGGAACGCTTGAGAAAAGCGCCTATAGAAGTCACTGGGCGCGATCAAGAGCACAGGAAATGAGGCCTATAGGCGATGCCGTTCCTATACGTAACAATCCTTTGTATGCCATTCGATCCAGTAATCGATCGTTGAATAACTGTTGTTGTAATCAAAGATAATTCCGCGATGGATGCAGCGAATATAAAGGGATTAAAAGCATGTTTGAGTCCATTGACAGAGACGATTCTTTACTCCCAACACAACGAGAGTTGTTGAAAACGCGATTTAACCCTTATGTGGGTATCCGTCTTCTGCGTTGTGTACTAACCGAAGTACCGTTTCAACTGCCCTTGGAGTTTGCGAGCTCCGAGGTAAAAGACCGTGTTGTTTCGAACGTCATTAGATGCTGCGTTAGATCAGTAATGGCCACCGATGGGAATAATTGATACTCGTTATAGTGCGGAAGTTGGAACCATAGTAAATTGCCGTGCATAAAATGGTTCGCACAGTACTTCAATTTGTACATATGACATTCCTGATTATGGAGGGTTTTAAAACTTGTGACTTTGACAATTACGCTGGTTGGAAATTCGAAAATTTCATGATTTGCAAATTTTCGAATTTCTCAATTTTTCAATTTTTCGATTCATCGATTTTTCAATTCTTCAATTCTTCAATTTTTCGATTTTTCAATTCTTCGATTTTTCAATTCTACAATTCTTCAATTCTTCAATTCCTCAATTCTTCGATTCTTCAATACATAAATTCTGAAATTCTGAAATTTTTCAATTTCTAAAATTTCCTTTCTTTAATTCATCAATTTATCAGTCTGTCGACTTGTCAATTTGTCAATTTGGTAATATGTCAATATGTCAATTTGTCAATTTCTTAATTTGTCAATATACCAATTCGTCAATACGTCAATTTGTCAATTTGCTACCTTGTCACCTTGTCAATTTGACAACTTGTAGACTTATAAATTTCCACAGAGTTAAAAGTAAAATTCTGAATTTAGCAGTTTAAGTATTCGTAAATTTAAAAATTAGGACATTTCTTCGAGCTTGTGCAATTTTGAAAATTTGTAAATTACGAAATATACAACTTTCCAACATTAAGCATTTCTGACATTGTAAAAACAAGTACATCTACACTGTAAATTGATATTGTTTCAGTAGAATTTAACCTATATTTAACCTTTCTTACAAATACTGTTTCATCCTGTCCACGGTAAAGGGAATAATTAGGTGTCTAGTTTCTCGAGGATCATTTTGCGTAATTAGGGTTGTCGGTCTTAATGGGATGGTGTTACATTCGCTTAAAATATTGCTAGCCTACTCAAGCTCTACGTATAGTTAGCTTTTCTCGTCGAGGTACCGTTGTAAAACCGTGGAAAGTGTAAAAAGAAGCAGAATTTTTTAATTCATTATCACAACATTTTCGTTTCACAGAGTTTTTCTTTGTTTGCACCGTGGTATATAGATAATTGTTGCTAAGTATAATAATCTCGCAAGGTTCCTGCTTCTCGGATCACAATTTATATTATCAAAGATAGTCGTTATCTTTCGCGCTGCAATGTAAGAAGCTACTTAACACGCGATTGTCTTCTAGGAATCTTTATTACGAACAAAGGTATAAGTGCAGTCATAATATAAAATAATGATAAAATAATAAACAATGTAAACAATACGTATCTTTCGTATATAGATAAATAATGTGACAAATGTTACATCGGGTAAAATGTTGAAAGTATATAATAATTATAATTTTATATTTTTTTTAAGAACATATTTTTATAATTTTATAACAAAAATTTCGATAATATAGTTATACCTATTTTGTATCAATATTTTATTATAATTTGTTAGTAGAATCGAGTGTCCTATCTTTTGAATCTAATTTTTGTATTATTCATTACGTCCTTATCGAAAGATATTCTCATACTTCTGACCGATAGTATACTTTATACGTGAATTATCGATTGGACAAAAAGTAAACATCCTGAATAACGTTTATATCGTCTAGTAACATACACGGTTATGTCGTATCGACGGTGTATAATTATATTAGCGTGTACTTAATGTAATTACAAGTATTTAATTTATGTGCACAAAAACAACAATCCACGTGTTTAATTAAGTTGCGTCGATTATAGTAACAATTTTGTTTCGACGCAACTTGCCTTCTTTTACTTGTAATTTTCATTTACATTTAACACTCTAATTGTCTAATTATATACTTTACCCGCGAAGTTCTGTACATTAATTCGCGCGATCGTGCCGTGATATAAAACTCATACTTTAACCTTAGTATACATTTTAAAGCACACATTTTGAAACAGTTAAATTACGAGCAAAGTAGATTCAAACCATTCTCATTGAATATTTATGACCCATCGATAAATGTTCGTTTACATTGTAGATGATCTTCGTATATAATCTGCATTGCTTATTTTAATTACTTTTTTAATGATCCATGATTTCCAAACGTATTTAACTATAACATATATGATCCTAGAAGTTAAAATTTACTATTAAATCTATATAATAGCAGTTGCAAGAGGTAGCAATTTTTAGGATAGATTCATTTAATAACTTAATAATTATCAGTAAAATTTTTGGATTAAAATACCAAATTAAAAGTTGCGTTATAATTTCGTTAAAAATAAAATTCATTACAATGCGTGTATCGTGTCACTTATCAAAAATGAGATATCATATAAAATATCAGTTTATCAAACACTACATCTTGATACCTTATTACACAGACTGTTTCGAGGATACAAACAAGAAAAAACATGAAATTCCATTAAAAAGAAGCGGCATTTACATTTTTTGGGTGCATCGTTGCGTTCAAGAAGAAAATGAAGTCGAAGATAAATAGACATCGTTATACCATTCAACTCTTCCTCGATTGTTGGAATCCGAATGGAAATAGGGTATTTGTTATACTTCCAATTTACTGGATTACAACGAACATAAATCCGCGGTTTATGCACCGGTGTACAGTCACAGAAATCGAGCATCCTAGATTATTCTCAGTTTTTGAGGGAAAATTCTATTCTTCGGTGACGCGATTTTGAAAGTACACTGACTAGGTTGTCACCTCAGAAATAATTCTGTATTGTCAGAGATAACATAAAATTCATCTTGGGCAATAGTTTTTCTATTTCTTACCAGACCGAGATCCTGTCCCAACTATGTGACGCACCCTGTATGGCACATAGTCTCGAAATATAATACAGTAGACGTAACGTGGTAAATGACACGTATGAAATCGCAGGAATCGTACTGCATGAAAATTTGTTTCATATCACATAGACGAATATAAAGTCATCTTACTAAAGCATCATCAATTCTATTGTTAAAGTAAATTAATTGAATCGATTATTATTATGTCAACTATTTTCTGTTTTACCAAATTCATCACACATCACGTCGTACTAAGAACGTAGTATGAAAGCAGTAGCAAGTTTTGCGAGTTGTTTCGTGAATTATGAGAACTCCCGTTTTACAAGAGTGTTAAATATTGCAGTAATCACGCATGATTATTAAGAAAGCTTTGCAATTTTGCTCGGAGAATGTACAGACTGAAAATTCGTCCCTATCGCTCGGTAGATTAAAGCCAGACCGGAGTGGAAGCGTTGTCGGCCCCGCAAAATACATAGCCACAATCGATAGCATTCGAGTTCGATCCTGGACCATGGTCGGCGAGTCAAAGCGACTTGCAGCGGCGAAGGATGCGTGGAATGCAATGGGCGCGCCACGGAGTGCTGTTCTCCTCCACCCTTTGCTCTCCCTTCACCTTCTCTTCTTTTCTCTTCTGCTGCTTCTTCCTTCCTTTCTTCTTCCCATTCTTCGTCCCTCCTCTCCAGCTAGTTCCTTTTCTCTCTGTCCCCTATGTCTTTCCCGGTCGCACACTGTCTCGCCAAGGTGTACAGGACGCTAAACAGGTGATGGTCGCCATTTGCAGTAACGATTCTATCGAATCGATTCTAAATTCTGATCAATTTTATAATTGATCTTAATCGCTTCGATATTTTGTTGCTTAGATGATTTTGTAATTTCGTATTTTTCGGGATTTCGATATTTGAGGATTTGTAAATTTGCTTTGGAATTTTCATTTTCGAAAATTGGGAATTTTGGAATTTAGAAATTTGGAGATTTGGGAATTTAGGAATTTTAGGAAAATATTATAAATATTCCAAATTTGCAACATTCCAAATTTCCAAATTCCAAATTTATAGCTCCCAAATTTCCAAATTCTAAATTTTCAAGTTCCAAATTTTCAAATTTCAAATTTGCAACATTCCACATTCTAAATTTTCAAATTTCCGAAGTCCATACTTGTCGATCAAAAATTTCCAAATTCTAAATTTTAAAATTCCAGATTTTAAAATTCCAAATTTTAAAATTCCAAATTGTCAAATTCCCAAATTTGCAACATTCCACATTCTAAATTTTCAAATTTCCGAAGTCCAAATTTACAGATCCCAAATTTCCAAATTCGAAATTTTTAAATCCCTGAATTTGCAAATTCCAAAATTGCAAATTCTAAATTTGCAACATTCCAATTTCCAAATTTATAAATCCCAAAATTTCCAACTTTCAAATTTCCACATTTCCAACTATCCCATTTGCAAATTCCAAATTTTTAAATCCCTGAATTTGCAAATTCCAAAATTGCAAATTCTAAATTTGCAACATTCCAATTTCCAAATTTATAAATCCCAAAATTTCCAACTTTCAAATTTCCACATTTCCAACTATCCCATTTGCAAATTCCAAGTTTTCAAGTTTCAAATTTACAAACCCCAAATATCCAAATTCCTAAATTTCCAAATTTCACATTACCAAATTCCAAATTACCAAACGAAAGAGTTAAGAAATGTGATACTTTCATAAAAGAAGCATAGCAACTTCCAATTTCGAAATTGAGAAATCGACTACCCTTGAGTGCCCTCGAGTGCACATCAGCAACGTCGAGAGTCGCCCATCACTGAGATTGACCATCCACCTTTCACCACTTTTATTTCCTCTTATTTGGCCTGTGTAAGAGGGGGTAGTTACTTGAATATTACCTGAGCGCTGTTCGAGCTTTTGCGAATTAAATTTCATTTATTTGCGATGGTGGAAAACGGAAACCGGCCGAACTGGTAGCCGAGGACGGCTTGACTAAACGACGGGAACGGTTTCACTTATTTTCTTTATGCGTTTCGTGTAGCAGCGCTAAAAAAGGTCTGCGTTGGCGAGACATGATCGACAAAAAGATCCTCGTCCTGCTAGGGTAATTCACGTACATTGAAATTTACTGGTCGAGCGGGACAATTTCTGCCTCTGGGCAATTCAAGAAGATGAAAAACATCTTACTTCTTATAAATTTGTAAAAATACGTACCGGCTATTCTGCAACATGGTGCAGGCAAAGAGATGGTGATTTTCTGCGATGAAATAAAACGAAAATATGCGTGCATTACATTTTCAGTAATTTCTATAATTTCAGTTGCATCGTGTTGCATATGTGCTGCATAAAATAACTGACATTAAATGTTTGTAGTTTGGCCAACATAAATTGTACATTTTTATTTAATGACACTATTCGAGATACTTCTTGCTGTCTGTAATTAAAACTTTTTATCGAAGAGTCAACTTGTAGAGTTTTAAACTTGTATTAATTTTTTAAATAAAGAATATTATCGTTTCTTTTAAGAGTTCAAAAATATTTTTCTTAAATTTCTTTTATCAGCAGATTGACTAAATCAGTAGAAGACTACTTCGAAGATCTTATATCGTTTTTTGCAAAAATGTACTAGGTGCAGAAGTGATCAACCAGTAGAAAATTAATAAAAATATTTGAACAAATAATAAATCTTCCAGCAAATGGAACATCGAGTATTTAATTAGTTAACTTCGATTTTTGCTTTTATTACGTAGCAACATTTTTACGATAAATCAGAAGTTGTCAATCCAGTTGAAAAACACGCGATACCAAGTGAATACGGTGTACTGGAATTCGCGTTTCGTGTCAAGTGTTACGACGATGGTAACCGTACGGTGATTTAAAAAAAAAAAACTAATCGAACTACGGACTCTATAATTGCTTCGTGTTACGGCTTTTTTTCTTTTATACATACATTTAACACGTTGCAGTTTATTTACGCAATTGATCTAAATTTGACGTATATGTCTTGAATATTACAGAAATTTCACGTTTAATCTTTGCTGGATTAACTAATAGGCGAAACGATATCTTCAAGAACACAAATTTCTACGTTTTCAAGCTTCAAAATTTCTAAATCTATTTTTTGAAGTTTATTTAAGTCTATTAAGTCTATTTTTTAGAAGTTTACTGGTTCTTAAATTTTTAAACTTTCATATTTCTAAATTTCCAGATTTCCCAATTTCTCCATTTCCTAATTTTCTAATTTTCAAATTTTTAAGTAACCAAAATTCCCAAAATTTCTTAATTTCCAAGGTTCCAAATTCTCTAAATTCCTCAATTTACAATTTTCCAAATTCCCCAAATTTTTCAATTTCCAATGCTTCAAATTCCCCAAATTCCTAAATTTTCAAGGTTCCAAATTCCCCAAATTCCTCAATTTCCAATTTTCTAAATTCCCCAAATTTCTCAATTTCCAATGTTTCAAATTCTCCAAATTCCATAATTTCTACTGCTTCAAATTCCCCAAATTCCTCAATTTCCAATTTTCCAAATTCCCCAAATTCTTCAATTTTCACTATTTTTAATTCCCCAAATTTCTCAATTCCCAATATTTCAAATTCCTCAAATTCCTCAATGTCCAATATCTTAAATTCCCCAAATTGCTCAATTTCTAACATTTCAAATTCCCCAAATTCTACAATTTCCAATATCCCAAATTCCCCAAATTTTTCAACGCTTGTAGTCTCCAAACATTCAAACTTCCAGAAACCTAAATTCTCAAGCCTGTGAATTGAAAAATTGCCAAATTTCTATAAAAAGACGAAAACAAAAGTACAATTATATCGTTATATTAATTTCTATTTGTACAATTACGTTACACTCATGTAACAGAATAGTGACTGGAAAAAAGAATACAGAGCTTAACATTATTGCTTGAAACATTATTGCTTGAAAGTTACGTGCACCTTTGATTGAACATAAAATGTCAATTTCAAATATTACATCGTTCAAATATCAGAAGTTTACAAAATAAATATCATTTATCGTACATAACGAAGTCCTTTGTACGAATGTGGCGTATACGCTGTTATGTCACGCGAATGCTACTGATGATGTATTCCTCAACACCGCAACACTCGCTAAACAGTTCAATGCACTCGTACATGTTGCACGCAATTATAATTACATTGTAAATACAACATCGTGCAATACAACGGCGACTTACGCTTTCATTACCGTTATCGTTCTCATTTCGCCACGTTTTGTCCTCTTTCTACCTCATGTTTCATACTCGCTGTTATCACGAACCTACACGTTTATGGTATTTGCTTCGTTACGCCCGACTCGTTTGTTGCTGAAGGTTTGTCCCCAGAAGGTAATAAATACACCTTTCCCGAGCAAGAGAACAGGCGGAAACAGCAGCGAAATTTTCGGCAAGAATAACGTACCCTGTAAATTCTACTCCCCTTTCCTTCCGGTTTTTTCTCGCCGCCACTGACGAGGATAAATTAACTTACTCGCGGCTGATTTCGCGGTAAATCGATCACTTTTTAACGGTGGTGTCACGGATTTTCTTTTGGATAGCGAGAAAGGATTCGATGCTTCGATTTGTAATGTGGAGATTTGTCAACGAATGTGTATGTATATGAGAATCATATGGGATTCATTCACTGGGGATTCGATCATACAGATTTAACACATATTCACATATTCAGAATTTGTAGAAATTGAGAGTTGGTAGTCTGTATATATCAAGTTGATATTTGTGGATTTTGGCAATTTTTAGATTTAAGAATTTGGGGATTTGGAAATTTGAAAATTTAGGGATTTGAGAATTAAGGAACTTGAGAACTTGAGAACTTGGGGCTTGGAAATTGGAAAGTGGAACGTGGAAAGTTTGAAATTTCAGAATTGGGGAATTAGAAAGTTGAAGAGCTTAGGATTTGGAAATTTGAGGATTTTCAAATTTGTGAAGTCGAAAATTTTAGAATTTGGAAATTTGTGAAGTGGAAAATTTTAGAATTTGGAAATTTGTGAAGTTGCGAAATTTGAAATTTTATGATTTATAGATTTGAGAAATTCAAAATTTTATAGTTGGGAAATTTGCCACTGTCAAATTTGAAAATGTGAGAATTTGTAAATTTGCAAAATGGAAAATTTGGGAATTCGGAAATTTGCAAAATAGAAGATTTAATAAATTGAATATATAGAAAACTGAAAACTAAAAATTCTGGGACTAAAAAATGTCCCTTAATAATTTATAAATTTGCGAAATGGAAAAGTGGAGAATTGGGAAATTTGCAAAATAGAAAATTGAATAATTTGAAAATACATAAAACTGGAAATTGAGAAATATGAAAATTCAGGGACTAGAAAATGTTGAAATGAGGAAATTAATTATTGATCAGAGGTACCTGCGTGCAAAATGCGTTCACAGTACTTATGTCTATCCGTGCGTACCTAATAGGATTTTGCACTACCCAATGATTTCGTTATCCGCGACAGGGCACGCGATCCCCCGCGGATACGGGCATCTTCTACTGTAAGTACAAATGATCGATTACTCGTATCATAAGTTGAGAACCGTTGTTCGAGCGTCGAGTGTCATTCAATGGAATCGTTGATAACAAATAATGGGTGGTTGAAAATCGCATCGAACTCATCGATACCTTTGGCAGTGATTCGCGTTTGGAAACGTGTGCCAACTAGTGGACGAGTGTATGTGACGTCAACTCGGTTAAATTGGCTGAACTTTGAACTCGTGAGTAATCGGTGTTTCTCGCGTTTCATTCTTCATCCAGTTGGTCGAAGTCGAGAGACAGCCTGCAAAAGAACTTCGTCTCTTGAGTCTTGTCAGCCAGTGACGTGACTTCGGGACACGGTTCCCCGACCCAAAGAGTTTCTCCACTGAAATTGCAAAACATATCGCCGGGAAACTGGGAAACTCGGCAGGAAAGTTCGATTGTCGGGAACGTACGCGTTCACCGGGTGACCACGTTTCAATTTATTTCGTATAGCTTCGCTTAAGTCTCGTCGAATCGAATGCCGTTCAATTCGCTCGGAACTAAAGAAAATTTTGTGCGAAAGTTTAATTGCCACTTGCACTTCTTTATGTTTTTATAAGTTCTATGCAAATACACGTAAATATATTCTATTTATATTTTATATGTACATTTTGTCATTTAAAAACACAAGTTTAATTGCCACTTGCCGTTCTTCATTACTTATTATATGTTTTTATAAACTCAACGCATATTTATATAAATATATTCTATTCATATTTCATATTTGTTTCATTTCATATGGATTTAAATAAGCATTTTTTCATGTACAAATTTAGTAAACGAATTTTTTAAATTTAATACAATTTTAAATAAATATATTCTATTTATATTTGATGTGTACATTCTTTCGTTTAAAAGGAGTTTATATAAGCATATTTTCATATACAAATTTAATAAACTTTATTTAAATTCAAGATAATTTAGAAAAATTTGAATAAACATATTGCATTTGAATTTGATATATAATTACTTTTAACTGAAGTGAAATTTAAATAAACATATTTCATATAAAAATAAGAAAAATTCAAAAAACATATTGCATTTGAATTTGATAGATAATTATTTTGAATTGAAGTCAAATTTAAATAAATATATTTCATATAAAATTAAGAAAAATTCAAAAAACATATTGAATTTGAATTTGATAGATAATTACTTTTAATTGGAGTGAAATTTAAATAAACATATTTCATATAAAATTAAGAAAAATTCAAAAAACATATTGCATTTGAATTTGATAGATAATTACTTTTAATTGGAGTGAAATTTTAATAAATATATTTCATATAAAATTAAGAAAAATTTAAAAAAATGAAGTAAATTAGTAAAATAGATTGACTAAACCCTCGAAAGCGTATGCAATTTTAACAAGCTTATTCAGGAATTTGAAGATAAAAAGTTACCGCGACAAAAGTTTCTCTTTTATCTTGAATTTCCCTTCTTCGGAAGTTGGATTTTCTCGTTTAAAGATAGACGTACCTCGGGAACTTGAACTGCTAGAATTTTGTTCAAAAAGTAAACCAGTGTTGTATCTCTAGCGTAAAATTTGCATATGTTTAACTGACGATGCGTTATAACACTGTCCTTCTTTCTTCTCTTTCGTTTGCTCTTTACTAAGCCAAGTTTTAGTTAAAGATCTTTCTCTCCGGAAACTTCAAAATTTAGTCACAGTAAGATTACCAGTGCAACGAACTTTATCATAAAGTATTTTAATCAGTTTTTGCGTGCAACTACATTAATTTCGTAGAAATTTAGATTTATGTTAGCAATGTTTGAAATACGTACAAAGTTGCGTTAAAGAAAACTTTTTATCAAAAATTCTATAAAATAGCAAAATAATTTCTGCAACAATCCTCAAAGAATAAACACACGAAATTAAATTTTAGTTACAATAAAATTTCCAAAATTTTTCAACGAAGATATTAAAAATTTGTTCCCAAAGTTTGTATCATCTATAAAATTTTCGTTCGAAGAAAAAACTTGTAATTTTCAAGCATTTTCACTTCACGCGAAGCTTGTATATTATTCTTGAGATTATTTTAAGCAATGTTCTCATTCAAGATTCGGCGTATCGTTCGATTATAATTATAGTCATCCCCGAGTCAGATTTACGGCTCGATTAATTCGGCCGGTATTGCAGTGTTACGATACGCCGCCTCTATTCAGTGTGACAAGTCGAAATATGTGTTGAATAATGTAATCGAATTAGCTCCATCGTCGGTTTCCTTCGTTATCTTGGAACGTGATCCATGCAAAAGACGACGTTACAGTCGACAGCCCTGTAAGTGCGTTATAATGCAGAGAATGAAGGTATAGCGTAGCAAGATTCTCTGTTCCACCCTGTCTGAGTTCGCCCAGCTCTGCTTTTGAAGCGACCGAGCTAATGGAAGTCTGTCATGAAATAAACTTGTCTTTACTTGTGTACACGCAACGATACCTTTCATGAAACGCGTTCGAGAAAGCACAATGTATCATACACTAATGTCGTTGCCCGATAGGATGTCTACAGACTTGAGCACCTTTGGCTTCCCTTGGGAAAATATATCAACCGAGTGTTAAGGGACATTGTGTTCGTTCGGTTCTGAGAGTTACGGAAGATATCGATATGAGGATATAGTGATTTGGCTGATTGAGAATTTGGAGACGTAGGAGGTTGGGGATGTAGGAATTTGGGGGCATAGGAAGTTGAGAATCTGGGAATTTAGGGGCATAGAAAGGTGGGGATTTAGGAATTTAGGATTACAGGAGTTTGGGGGCATAGGAAATTGGGGATTTAGGAATTTGGGGGCATAGGACGATGGGGATTTAGGAATTTAGGGGGATAGGAAGTTAGGGGTCTAGGAATTTGGGGACGTAGGAAGTTGGAGATTGAGGAATTTGGGGGTATAGGAAGTTGAGGATCTAGGAACTGCGGGACATAAGAAATTAGGGATTTAGGAAGTTGGGGATATAAGAATTTAGGGACATAGGAAGTTGCGATCTAGGAATTTGGGGACATAGGAAGTTGGAGATTGAGGAATTTGGGGTATAGGAAGTTGGGGATTTAGGAATTTGGGAGCGTAAGAAATTCGGGATTTAGGAATTTGGGAGCATAGGAAGTTGGTAACTTAGGAATTTGGGGGCATAGGAAGTTGGGGATTTAGGAATTTGGGGGAATAGGAATTTGGGAGCATAGGAAATTCGAGATTTAGGAATTTGGGAGCATAGGAAGTTGGGTATTTAGGAATTTGGGGGCATAGGAAGTTGGGGATTTAAAAATTTGAGAGCATAGGAAATTAGAGATGTAGGAATTTGGAAGCATAGGAAATTTTGGATTTAGGAATTTGGGATCATAGGAAGTTATGATCTAGGAATTTGGAGACATACGAAGTTGGGATCTAGGAATTTAGGGACATAGGAAATTGTGGGTTTAGGAAGTTAGGGACATAGGAAGTTGGGGATCTAAGAATTTAGAGCTATTACAAGTTGGGGATCTAGAAATTTTAGGGTATTAAAAGTTAGAGATTTAGGAATATAGGGACATAGAAAGTTGGAGCTCTAGAAACTTACGAGCATAAGGAGTTGCAAAGGCGTTTAGGGACATAGGGAAGTTGGGTATCTAAGAATTTAAGATTATAGTTATTTGTATACCTTGGAATTCAGAAATTCTCAGATTTGGGGACCGAGAGACAACCACCCCAGGTGGAAATCTGGAAATTTCAGATCTAAATTTTTGGAAAGCTACAAATCTAGGGATTTGTGGCATAGGAATTGTAGCATAGCAATGAAATATTCGAAAACCTTATGATTTGAGATGATCAAAATTTGAAAAATACATATAAATATATTTTAATATTATTTATCGCAAATTACTGTGTTCACTCACGTATTATAAATAATCTACTGAATTATTTCTTACACAATTTGTAGTCATAAATCGATCTTATTATCGTCACTGTACAAAGCTTATAGTTAGTTTTCTACACAGTTTGTACGACATTATAGTTTTATTTGTGGCTTTAAAATGCAGCCGATAAAGTTTGTATCGAAATATGTGACGTGATCTGTATATTGATTCGCACCGCGGTTCTGGGATTCGTATATACCAAAATTTCCTTGAATTCCATCCGTGTCAGAATTTGCATAGATACACGCAATCTATGCAATCGAAAGTGTCGAGGCAATATGCAAACGTTGACATCGAACTGTCCGATATTCGTATAGTTCATCGAATCTGTTAATAGAATTTTCGTTCCGCCGTTTTTTCCCATACGGTCTATTCAGATTCGATATACATATTCATTCGTGTCTGTGCAACTTATCAAATTTATTTTCTGCTATTAATATCTACGTGTGGTTACACTTTCAACTTTGACCTTACATATACTGTTGCCAGAGTATAATATGTATATGTATCTTCTGAAAACTAGAGAATTGGAAGGATATATGTACAGTTACTGTACATATGTGGGTATAGTTGCTTTAATTTCTGGTGAATTTAATTTTATCTAGTTTTCTTAAGGAAATATTTGGGATTTGAGGATATACGGATATGGGAATACAGGGATTTGTGGGTTTAGAAATTTTGGGGACTTAGAAAGAGCGGGATCTACAACTTGGAGATGGGGAAATTTAGGAAATTTGAAAATATGGAAGGACAATGTGAAGATGCAGAAATTTGTCAACTTAGAAATTTGAGAATGCAGAAATTAAAAAATTTACAAATTTGAAATATCAGAGATTTGGAAATTTGAATTAATAAATATAGGAATTTAGAAAATTGAAAATTTGAAAATTTGAGGCTTAAAAGATTAAAAAATTAAAAAATTCGGAACCTTAAAAATTTGAAACCTCGAAAAACTGAAAGTTCACAAATTCAAAACACCGCATTAAAAAAGTAAAAATTAAATACTTGTGAAATTTTCGTATGTATCTTGTCGAAAGACAGCCTACATCCGAAAATACCAACGTTTAAACGCGCCTTATTCAAGAAATTTATTCAATTACTTCCGTCAACAAGTGAAACTCGGCATTTTAAAGATTCATGTGGCTATGACAGACATTCAGAAAAGTTGTGCAGAGTGCGAGACCTGTCTTCAAACACTGATGAATAACACATCCTGGCCTATCTACGAGACAATACCATTCCGAGGGTCCTCGACTATCCACACATGCTCGTATGTCCTGTCCAGACGGCACGGCTCATGGCGAAGAATATAAAATACCATATCTATTGGAATTTTACGTTCCATGATGCCGAAAATGACGGACGACTCTTTCGTATTCATCCACATGAACGTGGTACAACGTTATTTCTATAATTTATACCATTCTGTAGATAAATTAACATTGTATATAATCCACTTACAGTAAATTTTAAAAATGAGAGATACGAAAAATTAATTTGAGAAAATAGAAAATGGTATTAGAATACAAAGGGAAACTTGAACTTATGACAGAGTTAGTTTAGAGAGCTTTACCATCTTTGTCATCACACGATATTAAATTCATATTTTTTGACAGAATTGTATATTTTTCTCCTCGAAGAATAGTGGTACAATTAGTCAAGTTGTTTTAGATGTAGTCAGAAAGTTAAATCTTTCAAGATCGAAACATCAATCATGTTACAATATTTTCAATACTCAGCGAAGAGACTTAGCAGAATCATAATAAATAAATTCATTCGAAATTTCAGTATTATTTACTTTATACCACAAGAAGTTCCAAGTAGACATTTCATTAAACATCTCAAGATGCAGAAAACTAAAGTACCAATCACGCTACAATCTTGAATATTCAGCAAAATTATAAGTCCAGCAGAAATCTCGCTAGTGTTTGTACTGTAAAGAGAAGTTTTGAATATTCTTCTGCACGAATGAACATGGTGTCTCGCACGGAGTCGAATTTACACCTCTGATTACCATTTACCTATGACTCATACGCAAGAGGGGATTCGGTGTAGGTGGCAACAGAGGGAAAAAGAGGAGAACGAGAAGACCGGAAGTGCCGAAGGAAAGGAAGGAAGCGACTCTAAACGAGCCACCAACCCGACACTATAAGAGATATCGCGTTACCGTCTGAACAGTAAGATTTCACGTTATTGTCCCTGTTAATGACGCTCTGGTTGTTCTATTGCGCCGGAATAGCGGTCCCAACGTTCATTCACCCTTCTGTCTTGCCATCGATATCGCGTTATCGTCGACATCGATACCATCGCCACCCTCGCCGCCCGATTTCGTGGTAACATCGAACCGCATATCGATTGTTCACGGGACCACCCTGGCGGCAGTATGCAAACGAAGGGGATATCGCAGTCGCAGGATTTCCCGGAGTAGTTCGCTCTCGTAGGTACTCTTTTTTTTCCTTTTCTGTTTGCTCGGGTGATCAAATAACGAGCAAGTTCTGATTTCGTGGAGCTGGCGATCGTTGAAAGCCGCCATTTCTAGAACTGGGAATAATTATGAGGATCGATGAAAAATAAACGTTTGCGAACGCGTTCATCGGTATATTTGTGAACTTCGTTACAAATCTAAGGAGGTCCTTCAATTTCTACACTACAATCCCTGGATCAGTTCTTCTAAATCCTTAGTTGTCCACATTTCTAGATTTAAAAATATCTAGATTCTCGTATCTCTAGATTGCAAATTCCTAAGTTATCTATATTTCTAGTCCTCTAAATTTCTAGATCTCCAATTCATAGTTTCTCAAATTTCTAGACCCTCCAATATCTGGATTTCTATATTTCTAGAGCCTCGAATTCCTAGACTTCCAAATTCTTAGATTCCTGGATTCCTAGACCTACAAATGCCTAAATTCTCATATCTCCAGATTTGCAAATCACAAATTTCTTAAATTTCTAGTTCACCAATTAGATCTGCAAGTTTGTAGATCCTCAAATATCAAAATTCTCATATATCCAGATTTGCAAATCACAAATTTCTTAAATTTCTAGTTCACCAATTAGATCTGCAAGTTTGTAGATCCTCAAATATCAAAATTCTCATATATCCAGATTTGCAAATCACAAATTTCTTAAATTTCTAGCTCACCAATTAGATCTGCAAGTTTGTAGATCCTCAAATATCAAAATTCTCATATATCCAGATTTGCAAATCACAAATTTCTTAAATTTCTAGCTCACCAATTAGATCTGCAAGTTTCTAGATCCTCAAATACGTAAATTCCTATATTTCTAAATCTCCAAATTCGTAGACTGAATCTTTAGCACCCCAAATTCCTAAACCTCCAAACACCTATCCTCATATCTCTACATTCCCAAGTTTCCCAAATTCCTACATCTCTTAATCCCTATATCTCGAAATTTCTAGACTCCCAAATACTTATACCCCTATCTCCCCAAACCTCAAGTTTCTCCCATTTCTAAGCTCCTAAATTCCTAGACCTCCAAATCTCTACATTCCTGTATCTCTACATCTCCCAATCCCAAGGTTCGTTTCCTAGATATCCCCACATTCTTCAGTCTCTTGACATCCGTAGCTCTTTAAGTCGTAAGGTCTTCAAATTCCTATGCAAATCCCCCTGTGGAATCCAGACTCCTGACCAAAGACATCCTATTGCAATTAAAACCCAAATAATGATCCTCCCTAATCGAGGTGCATACGTCACCATATCATGTTTGTCCCTATATCAGTCGGACCTCTATATGAATTTGTCTATCAGTTCCATCTCTGCTAAGCAAAATGATTTGATGGAAGACATTAACGTTTACACGATAACCTTGAAAATTTGTCTTGTAACAGATAGGATGTCTGGCAACGATTATGAGCAGCGATTCTTCTCCCACGCAAGCCCGTGTCACGAGACATCGCTCTATCCAGATAGAAAATTGTTTCAAGTCCCCGACCACGCGGTCCATTATCATATATTAACGTCGGCACGAAGCGCTGGCGGGACGTTCGGTATGCGTGCGCTTATCACGAGATAATCCGCCAATCTTCTAATCTTCTTCATTTGAATCGCGGCGTAGAAACGGAATACATTATTATCGTTTATATTTCGGGTCAAGGGTGACCCAAGGCATCCATTCGAGCGAAGTTATCGGCCGCCTTCTTTCATTCCGCGAAGGTGAACGCGAGTCCACGCGGAGGAGGCGGAAGATCCTCCTCCCTCGGTGCGTTCGCGTGGGAGCTCAAGGAAAGAGCAGTAATACACGAACTGTAACCACGCGTATTAACTGTTTGCTTAATAAAATAATATGCTGTGGCAACTAATTTTTACCGCTGTCGGCGATGTATCGATAGTTGCGATGGAGCGCGATTTTTGGAGGATCGTCGAGCGACGATTGGAGGTTTCGAAGTCGGTGTTCTTAGAAATTTTGGAGTTTCGGAATTTGGAAATTTGGGAATTTCGGATTTTGGGAATTTGGGAATTTTGGGATTTGGGAAATTTGGGAAGTGGGGAATTTGAGATTTGGGGAAGTTGGGATTTGGGGAATTTGGGATGCGGAGAATTTGGGATTTGGGGAATTTGAGATTTGGGGAAGTTGGGATTTGGGGAATGTGGGATGTGGAGAATTTGGGATTTGGGGAATTTGCGAATTTGGGAAATTTTGGAATTGGGGAATTTGAGATTTGGGGAATTTTAGAATTTGGGAAATTTGGGAATTAGGGAATTTGAGATTTGGGGAATTTGGGATGCGAAAAATTTGGGATTTGGGGAATTTGAGATTTGGAGAAGTTGGGATTTGGGGAATTTGGGATTTGGGAATTTGGGAAATTTGGGATGTGGAGAATTTGGGATTTGGGGAATTTGAGATTTGGGGAAGTTGGGATTTGGGGAATGTGGGATGTGGAGAATTTAGGATTTGGGGAATTTGAGATTTGGAGAAGTTGGGATTTGGGGAATTTGCGAATTTTGGAAATTTTGGAATTGGGGAATTTGAGAATTTGGGAAATTTGGGAATTGGGGAATTTGAGATTTGGGGAAGTTGGGATTTGGGGAATTTGGGATGCGAAAAATTTGGGATTTGGGGAATTTGAGATTTGGAGAAGTTGGGATTTGGGGAATTTGGGATTTGGGAATTTGGGAAATTTGGGATGTGGAGAATTTGGGATTTGGGGAATTTGAGATTTGGGGAAGTTGGGATTTGGGGAATTTGAGAATTTGAGAATTTGGGGAATTTGGGAATTTCGGATGTGGGGAATTTGGGAAATATGGGGAATTAGGGAATAGGGGAATTATGACAATTGGGAACTTAGGAATTTTGGTATTTAGGAATTTAGGAATTTAGAAATTGGGGATTTGAAAATTTAGAAATTGGGGATTTGAAAATTGGGGAATATGAGTATTTTTTAATTTAAAATTGATATTTAAAAATTTGGAAAATGAATATTTGGAAATTTAGAAATTTAGAAGTTTATCAATTAGGGATTTAGAAATTTATAACCATAAAAATTAAAAAATTTAAAAGTTATGAAACTTAGAGATTTAGAAATTAATGCATTATGGAAGAAGCTTGAAAATTTGTAAATCTACGGATATAAAAGTGAATTGCATAGTGAATTAAAAGTAATTTGAAAAAGTTTCAAGTTTTCAACTTTGCAACACAACTCGTTCATCCACGAATTTGGCAAACGCACAGAAATCGTTACACAGACATTGTAAATGCTTGTAACATGCCAAAAGAATAACATAAAATACTTTTATAGATATAATTTCATTAGTTCTGAGAAAGATCGCATACAAATAGCGTTCGTCAAATTAACAATGGTAAATATAAAAAAAGAAATGTACGTCAAAACGTGAACAGGTTCTCGTGGCGAATCATGAGGCCTTCATCAAAGAAAAGAAAAGAAAAGAGGTCACCATTTATCGTTGTCGAGCTATTATGAAACGTTTCGCTGCTGTAATTGGCATGTTCTTCGTTCTACTTTGACTTAACTGAAACTAATGCATCGTAAAGTGAAAAAGAATTGTTGAACCCGGATCCTATATACGTTCGTCGAATGATCGTTCTATCTATCGAGCTTTCTAGGTGGTTGACAAATCCTTCTTTTGTATCCTTTGATACTGCAACATGTTGCCTATAACCGGAATAACGGAATAAAAATTGTGATTTAGAATTGGATCGGTTTAATCGAAGTTGTCGTTAAAACTTTCAAATGAAATAGAAAAAAGTAAAATACTGGGAAATCTTGGTGAGAAATCGTTTTCGAATTTTTGTCTTCTAGATGGATAATTATAATTTGCCATATTTTCTTTTTTGACATTCGAGTTCGTGCTAGAATATTAGTATTCAGTGATCAAGGAGAAATATTTAAGTTCTACATACTTTTTCACAGCACAGTGTGTATTCTACATTTGAAATTTTTACATTGTTATAGTTCTATAGTATTTTACATAATTTTGTATAGTATTTACATAATTGTGAAACATGTTAAAATCTTCTTCCCCTGTATTTTATTCTGTGACGACTCGTAGCTAAAATTAGTAGACGTGCTGCCCCAGAAAATTTTTAGCCTTAAAGTTGTGTAAAAATATAAAGTATAGATCATTTTCAATCACATCGAATCTTTACTGTATAAAGAAAAAATGAAAGAATAAAGGACTGATTATATTACAAATTATTGAGAATATCAAGTGAACATAGGGGTTGCCTATATGCGAATCGCCATTGATTATATTTCCTCTTAATACAGTAAGAAAAGAAATATAAGAATAAAGGACCTATCCCGTAAATAAACAATAAAGATGAAATAAAATATTAAAATTTGCAGCGATGACAAACCGTATAAGATTAGTTCACGATAGAAAAAATTCGCGTGATAAACGACGAGACAGATATGAAATAATTTGATGTACCTGTAACACGTGAGAGCAGCCGTTGTTAATGAAATTAGCAGACGAATGGGAGCAGACATTAAAAAGAACGAAGAAGAAACAATGAAGAATGACGCGGAAGGCGTGTAAAGAGGAGAACAACGTGGACTGTAATTGTAGAGTGTAAAAGGAGAGGATAACGCAGCAAGATAAAAAGGAAATCGGCGAAGATGACGAGAACGATGTTTGCACGCCCACGCGTGTCGTCTTAATTACGACAGAGCCAGTGGCCGGTTTTACGATTATACAGTTTCGAGAAGCTCAACCGCCGGCTTACTTCCTTTTATAGCCGGTATTAAAAGGTAATTGGGACGAGCATAGCCATGGAAGTACACCGCGAGATACGAACGATAACCTTAATGACGATCGCGTATGCAAACGTTTATATGAACATGCTTGCGCTACAATTTACAATACCCCCAGAAATTACTAAACTGCTGACCCGACTGTGCTCGCGAATTTATTTTGGGAAAATTGATTGTAACCGTCTGAAAAACTCACATGGGGGTTTTATAAAATGAAATTGTTTCTTTGTTATTTTATTTATAATTGTAGCGAATTTTTATGACGTGTGGAGTTTAAATATTTTGAGGTTTAGGAACTTGGTTGGGGTATCTGGAAATTTTAGTTTTTGAGAGATTGAAGATTTAGAATTTTTCAATTTGAGAATTCGGGAAATTTAGTTATTTGGGGATTTGGGGATTTGGAAATTGGGGATTTGAAAATTGGGGAATTTGAGGAATTTGGGGAATTTGAGAATTGAGGAATTTGGGATTTGGGGAATTTGGGACTTGGGGAATTTGGGATTTGGGGAATTTGGGACTTGGGGAATTTGGGATTTGGGGAATTTAGGGGATTTGGGGAATTTGGGACTTGGGGAATTTGGGGAATTTGAGAATTGAGGAATTTGGGATTTGGGGAATTTGGGGAATTTAGGGGATTTGG
Organism: Megachile lagopoda; assembly: GCA_036983795.1. Taxonomy (NCBI): domain Eukaryota; kingdom Metazoa; phylum Arthropoda; class Insecta; order Hymenoptera; family Megachilidae; genus Megachile; species Megachile lagopoda. The sequence continues at coordinate 12,980,401 of CM072800.1, forward strand.
GGAATTTGGGACTTGGGGAATTTGAGAATTGAGGAATTTGGGATTTAGGGAATTTGGGACTTCGGGAATTTGGGATTTGGGGAATTTGGGATTTGGGGAATTTGGGATTTGGGGAATTTAGGGGATTTGGGGAATTTGGGACTTGGGGAATTTGGGGAATTTGAGAATTGAGGAATTTGGGATTTGGGGAATTTAGGGGATTTGGGGAATTTGGGACTTGGGGAATTTGAGAATTGAGGAATTTGGGATTTGGGGAATTTAGGGGATTTGGGATTTGGGGAATTTAGAGGATTTGAGGAATTTGGGACTTGGGGAATTTGGGATTTGGGGAATTTAGGGGATTTGGGGAATTTGGGACTTGGGGAATTTGGGGATTTGGAGATTTGGGGAATTTGGAAATTGAGGAATTTGGGGAAATTGGGAATTGGGGTATTTGGGATTTGGGATTTGGGGAATTGGGGAATTGGGGAATTGAAGAATTTGGGAATTGAGGAATTTGGGGAATTTCGGATTTTGGGAAATTGGAAATTGGAAATTGGGAAATTGGGGAATTTGGGAATTGAGAAATTTGGGAATTGGGGAATTGGGGAATTGGAAAATTAGGGATTTGGAAATTGGAGATTTGGACACAGGGGGACTGAGTTATTTCGAGATTTAGAAATTTAGAAATTTAGAAATCTAGGAATTTGAAAATTTATAAATTTGAGATTTTGGGAATTTGGAATTTAGGAAATTTAGGAAATTTGGAAATTTGAGGATTTGAAAACATTTAAATATTTTAAACTTAAAACATTTGAATATTCAGAATTCTTCTAAATAAAAAATGTAGAACTTCAATATTTCAACAATTAGAAAGTACAGCAATTCAGCAATTTTTTGTACGGTTAAAAATCTTCAAACATCAAATTTTATCCATTAGCATTTTAGTTCATATAATATTTCATGTTACACTTCAATTGATTTATTCGACAGACTAAATTTAGTTTATTCAGCAGAATTAATTTTATTAATTTCAACGCATTAAGATGATACTGTAATATGATGTTCGATTGCAAACTTTCGACCATCGTTAAAAACGTAATATAAATATTGATATGACATTATCGTGACATATTTGACAAAAAAGTACAGTACCAGTTGATACGTATAAATTATACGGTTGATATCGCTAGTAACGATAATATATCTTGTTCCGAACGAATACATTAGCGTCAGTTACGTGACGAATGTACAATTTTACAGCGAACACGAACGTACTTTGTTTAATTTCCGAGGAAACATAATCGCGAAACTCGAATGAAAAATGTAAGGTAACTCTCCGAATCTGACAAAAAGTTGATTATGTTCACAATCAGCGGGAAGTCATCGACCGCGAATTTTTGATCGATGTCGCTATTGAGAAAATTGAAGTACGCGCTGACGAGCTGTGCAATGATAAATGCATTCATATTTCAGCGAGTGAAAGGGTTCAATCTAGCCGAGTACGTGGTAATTTTATATCGACTTACTGCTTCATACGTTTCGTTGGAAGTCGAAGTACACCTACGGAGATTTACGAAGAAATGTGATTTCTAGAAAATAACAATTTATAATATTAAGGTTATACATCTCGTAAATAATTTTGTATTTCACCTGAGAGATACAACTTAAATAATAAATTTCAATAGTGTTGGTTTATTTTTAACTAATATATTCACTCTTGTAACAAAAGTTAATTGAGTTAAGTGACACTGTATATTTATTTAAATATAGTAATAGTAAAAACAATAATTGCATTGTATATTGAACAAGCGATTTTTTCAGCGAGTGTTTGATCGTATCTTCACTTCGTGTGTGCTTTCCATTCACCTTTTCATCACTTTCAGAAAAAGTCACCTTCAATCGGTTAATTAATAAAATATCATTAAACACTGACATTTTGTTTAATCTGAACCCATTTCCAATAAACAGCAATTTTATTTTATATCAATGAAGTTATTACTATCAACGAAATACGTATACAATAAATCATATATGTATACAAAGTGAAAAGTCTTTTTAACTTCACGATTTAATATGCTATATTTAGTTGTGATTCGTGAAATATTTGTAAATATTGTTTGAATTTGTAAAATTGTTCTTTTGATGCTGTCATACGTATGTGCTTTGTCCATGAAAATTAATATACTAATCAATTTCGTTATGATACTTCATTGACATAAAATGGTAGTAATACTTCATCAATACAAAATGGTAGTAATACTTTATCAATACAAAATGGTAGTAATACTTTCCTTAACATAACACAAAATAACTATCCAAATTTATTATTTATGTAATTTGTACCTCTTAGGTAAAATACACTATTTACGAATTTAATTTCGCGGTACACATTTCGCTGAAAAATGGCGACCTCGATCAGAATCGATATCGCTATTTCGTGACTCTGATTAGAGGGTTCCCTAATTACAGTACAAGCTCCATCTGTAGTAGAATAACTTATTCAAATTGACCATACCAACATAAAGAACAGTCAATTTCACAACTATCAGTTATCGAAACCATCTCTTATTTTTCGTAATCACACATTTTATATATCACTTCAAAATATTATAGGTTAGGTTGAGCTAACCTTTTTTGCAAGTAGTTTCTGAATCTGACGACGATAATATGGGAAGGTTAGGTTATCATACATTTCATATAGGTTAGGTTATCATACATTTCATGTAGGTTAGGTTAGGTTATCATACATTTCATATAGGTTAAGTTAGGTTATCGTACATTTCATGTAGGTTAGGTTAGGTTATCATACATTTCATATAGGTTAGGTTAGGTTAAGCTAACTTACCTTACAAATAGCTTTGTTCTCGATTCGACACTGATAATCAATTGGAAGTTAGGTTACGACAGGGAGGCAACACTTTGTGACGCTTAAATTTTCGTACGAGTCTATCACCTATATTATTAAAAATTTGTTTACTTCATTGCAAATACTCATATTAACTACTTAGAACTATGAACAGTTCATAAAACATCGTGAAAATATTTGGTAAAATTTGTTAAAAATAAAAATACTATCGAGTCAAATTTTCAGCTGCTTCAGTGTGGCAACGTGTTTTTGCAAAATAATATAAAAATTCTGAATAGTATTCTGTACAATCACCTTACTTAGTTATAATTGAAATTAGAAATTCCTGAAGAGGTTAAAGAGAAGTAAACGAAGATTTCTTGATGGATTTCAGGTGAGAAAATTGTGCGGTCGTCCGGAATTGCAAGCATCGGAGGGAACCGTTACGAGTTCGGATGCAACTGCAACAGGGAAGTCGGCGTCGAACAACCTCGAGATGCACGCAGCTGCATCGCCGGCAACGCATAGAACAGTACCGACTCAGTTGCACGTGCAGCTAGGTAATTTCTTGGCCAGTGTCGTCACATCACGAACCTTCTATGGCACTTTGGCCGACACGATCTGCGAAGAGTATCCTGACAAACGATGCTGGAATGGCGAACGCGTCGGAGAGTAAGTACACTTGCTTCTTTTACCTGTTAACTTTAATCCAAGGTAAATGTACGCTCGGGTATAAACCACGCTGCCTTTGGACAATTTGCTTGAGCGAATTCTTCTGTATTTCGAGTTTGGATATGTAGGCAAACTTGACAATTTTTGGGTCTTCTTTGTACTTAAATCAAATCCACAAATTTTTTATATTTTTTAAACGTTGTCATTAGAACTTGCAAATTCTCAAACTTCGAACTTTGTCCTTATATTTTTTATATTTTAATTATATTAATTTATAGGTAAATTGTAGGTACAAATTCATGCTTATTAAATTTACAAATACGTTACTGAATTTTTAAATTCCCAAATCTTTTGGTTTCAAAAATTTCCAGAATTAAATCTTAAAATTCGTAAATTTTCAAGTTCTCAAACTACCAATTCCAACTTGGAACTATCAATCTATAAAACTCAGATTCTGGGACGTTTAAAAATCGTAAAAAGAGTGGCTACAGCCCGAGAATTATCGCAACAAGCACCGGACTTTGCTCTGAGCGTATTCTAGGTTTATATCTCCGTTAACGGAAGCATTAAAGTCATATTCGAAGTCGTACATGGACTTTTATGAGCCCGGGTGCTTTTAACGTCGTCGATCCTCTTTGGAACGACGAAACATCAAGCAACGACAATGCACCACGTTTGAACCTCTTCTACGCACTGCGAGCACACTTTACTTGGCTATAAATACGAGACTTACTAACACGTACAATGTATTTAATCCTTGAATGACTGCATGTCTGGGTTCTTGCTGACTCGACGTGTGATTGAAGGATTATACTTTATTTCGAACACCTCTTCATTGCTATTTACTCGATTTTATTACATACTGTCTCTTTAAACATTTTTCAGATTTATATGAATTCGTATGTGAAGTAGATTCATATGTGATTCAGATTCATATGTGATATGCATATGCATATGTCACATTTTAATTTGTATATGTATATATATATAGTTGTACGATTTAATACGTTATACATACACATACACACAGTTATTGTACAGTTTTATATGTTCACATATGTGTACACACACGTACATACATATGTATACAATTATCGTCACAGGCAATTCAAACTATTATAATTTTCAGTACGAATGAAATTCTGGACATTCTCTTAAACATGTTACTCAATTTAACAAAGAGTATAAACATGTGCAGTTAGAATATATTTACAGTACAATTTTATGTGTACACGCATGCATATGTACAATTATCGTCACAGGCAATTCAAACTATTCTAATTTTCAATGCTTATGAAATATTTTAGATATTTTCAATACAGTATAAAATTGTATGTTTATGTTATATTATGTATATAAATATATCAACATATATACGTACATACATATCCAAATAAAATTAAATATCTAATGATAATGCACTAATCAAGTATATTAAACATAATGAATACAATTACTGATTTTAGAAATTTATCATGATTGTTAATATCGTTCTCATTAATTACTGGCAACAAAATTTTTAACCATTTTAATCCACGTAAAAAAATAATAGTTATACAAGATACAATGAGATCATATTGCAAACGTTACTTTTCAAACCGCAGAAAAGACACGTATTGCCAAAATATCAGTAATGAAATTTTCGTGATCACGAAAGATAATACCTGTTGTAACGCATATATGAAACGTAATACTTCAATTAGCGTAGATGAATTGAATCGGAAAGGAACGCGAGCAGAATAATAACGGTGGAAATCGATGTATAAAAATTGTTGATTTCGGTGCATTTCGTAATAGCGTAATCAGAACGTGATTCGTTGCTATTCGAAAGAACAATTCGAGAGAGAAACCAGCGACTGCATGCAAATTGTACTGTGATTAATGTAAATCATTCTGGACAACAATTTTGCTTCCAACCACGTCCTCGTATAAATGCTACCGAAATGAAACTTATTATTTGCTAATTAGAACGAACGTGCGAGGTAAAGTTGGAATGTCAAGGGGTTATCGTACTGTGAGCTTGCGAAGCGAATTTCCTTTTTTACTTGGACCACGGGGAAAGTTATAGGTATTTCAATAAGTAAAAATTAATATTTAACAATTTATCGAAACGTATTTTGCATTTTATGCGTTCCAAATTTGCATTCGCAAATTGAGGTATTTGATATTTGATTTTTGGTTGGTGGATTTACTTATGTGTAGATTTTTAAATTTATCGATTTCAGGATTTGGAGATTTGAAAATTTACAAACTTACGAATTTCAGAATTTGGAGATTTGGAGATTTGAAAATTTGACAATTTGGAAATCTGGGGATTTAAAAATTCAACAATATGGGAAGTTGTGAAATTTAAGAATTACAGATTTGTGGATGTGGGACTTTGACACTTCGGAGAATTCGGGACTTTTGAAATTTAGAAATTTTAGAATTTGAAACTTTGAAGCTCCGGAAATTTGCAAATTTGGAAAATTATGAAATTTTTGGATTCCAAAGTTCACAACTTTGAGAATTTCGAAAGTTACGAATGTAGAGAATTCTGCAATTTGAACATTTTTAACTTTGGAATGCTGAAAAAATGGAAATTTAGGACTTCAGGATTTTCGAAATGTAGGCACTTGAAAATTTGAAAATTTTAGTGATTTGACAATTTGGATATTTAAAACTTTGAAAAAATGTCCCACAGACATTACACTAAATGCAAATTCGAATTGTGTGCACTTCGTGCATTTGCATCTGCAAAACCCGTAAAAATAAACAATCGAAAATGAAACATACTACTACAATTGTTAGTAGCACAATTTGCTTTGTAATCGATTATCTGTACTCTCGATATGTCACTCTATTTTTCTCCGAAACTGAAATACATAAAAACCATGTTGTGCCGTAGAAAATTATGGGTGTTTGTAGGTAGTAAAAATCCATCGAATCACCTTTGTTTTCTTGTTGCTGCATGGACGCCTGCCAATGTTGTTATTCAAAACATGATAAAGTGCTGTACGGTGCATTGTCGTGTTCTCAAAATAAAATATAAAACATCGGTGAGACAAAACAATAATTCGCTCTTTGTCGACGAAAACAGACACGTACCGGCTGTCGATGTCAACGAACATGCTAAATTCTGCACTTTGTGTACGTGTTCGAGTTCGTTGCATGCAATGAAATCGCAACAAAGAAACGAAAGTCGAAAGGGTGGCAAAATGTGTGTTTATGCCTGTGGTAAAAAGTACTGCGACGTGTTAAACGTTGTAAGATGGCCGATGCGGAGGAGACATTATTCTACACACGTCATGGCGAAGAAGGAATAGTTAAATCACGAGGATGGATAGATAAAAGGACGGGAACGTGTATTGCGTACGATTTCGTATCGCATCTGCAACTTTCGATTCAAACATTGTAATTATCGCTGCAAATACATCTCTATACACTCGGGGTACACTCGAGTACACTTAGTTTTCAAGCTTACAAATCTGCAAATTCTTAACTTATAAATTATTCAGGTAAGATCAAATTTTCTGGTATTCTTCTCAATTGGCAAATTTCAAAATTTCAATATTAAAAATTTTTTCATTTTTAGATTTCTAAGTGTCTAGACTTTTACATTTCTAGATTTTTGAATTTCTGGATTTCTGAATTTCCAAATTTCCAAATTTCTAGATTTTTGAATTTCTGGATTTCTGGATTTCAGAATTTCTGAATTTCCAAATTTCCAAATTTCTAGATTTCTAGATTTCTTAATCACCTAGATTTTTGAATTTCTGGATTTCTAAATTTCCAAATTTCTAGATTTCTAGATTTCTACATTTTTAAATACCATAACTTCCAAATTTTCTTATTCCTGGATCTCCACGTAATTAGTTCTCACAATAACTCTAGATTACAATATCCTTAGATTTCTAAATCCATATATCTCTGGATCCATATGTCTTTAGACTCCTACATCCTTAGATTACTATACCTCTAGATTCTTATATTCCTAGATTCTTGTACTCCTAGGTTATTACATACTTAGAGACTTGTACCCCTAGATTTTTATATCCTCAAGTTCCTATATTTGTATATTCTAGGTTCATAATATGCTTAGATCCCTATTTTCCATGTCTCTATACTGCTGTATGTCCCTAAATTTCTATATCTCAAAGTCTGTACCCATAAGTCCCCAACATCATCAAATTTATATGCCATTTTCCCAAATTTCGAAATCTCACTCATAAAATTCAGCGATATCTTCACTCTCACTCACGACATTTTCCCTAAGAAAGTCAGATTTTCTCCGGACTGTACTTCGTTTTAAACATGTTCGATGAATGGAAAGAGTCAGATCAAAGAGCTTCATTTATACCGGGACGTGACGTTTATCTATTAGGTGTTGCAGAAAGTTCATGCAACTTATAAACACAGACATATTTTATGCTACTTTTATACTTCTATCAACACGGAGATGCTTCTTTCTCATTTCTTTTTTAATTAAAGAGTTTTTACGTCGCGTTATCCGGTTGTAGATATAGGATAAACTTTGCTTACTCTTGTGGCACGTACATCTTACACTGAACAGATGTTTTTCAACCCGCTACGTGTTAATATTATTCGTAACCTTAAAATAACATCTTAACACATCTTTAATACATTAAAATTATTTGCAACTGTGTAATAACGTAAAATAGTGTAATTAACGTATAAATGTGAAATCATAATTGTGAAAACGTCATTAAACAACACGAAACACATAAGATACTAGGACATACTGAAACTTTTTAAATACCTAGTAGCACAATAGCAAATGTACAAAAAACATATTTTATTTATATTCTTATTTACTGTAATTAATAATTGTCATTCCTGTTAATATCCCGTGGCAGTTAAGAATGATTCCAAAATGAAAAAGCCGATTCAAACAAAGGTTTAAAATACGCAGAGCCCACACATAAAATATCAGGGTGTCACAAATATGGTCCAGGTTTGTCACGTTCGAAGTGTAAGCGACACCAGTAGTACTTGAGATTGTAAAACAAGGGGTTAAGTTGCAAGAGAGGAAAGTTGCTCGATAACCGAAAGATCAACGAGGATGAGAAATGAGCGAAAAATAGCGTTGGAAATATTGCGACATGGTGACCTCGTAGCTGAGGCGTTTGGCCACATTCGTGGGGAACGCATCTGACCACGTTGCGTCTCCTTCTCGTTTCCTTTGCCCAGTTTTCTCTTCCTCTGTTCCGCTTACACGCGTATGTGCAAGCGATTATACTTATTCAACGCATGCATATATAGCACCGAGAGAAAAGTAGGCGACGTCGTGGCGCCCGTTTGCTCTCGTTGCCAGACTCTTTGGCGGCTCGGCGTCCCACAGGCTGCTCTGATTCTCTTTCCTCCCTCGCAACCCCCGTTTCTTCTTCTTGCAGTTTCTTGCTTCCCTTTCCATCGTCTTCTAGTGTCGGACCGTGCACAGGGATATATCGAGCACCACGCGCGAATATAGACGTGCACGACCTTGTGGCGGGAAAACAGCTAAAACATTGATTAGCGAAGGTGTAATATCAGCAAAATTTCAATATTCTCCTTTTTGTTTCTCTTAAAAATATTATACGAATCTTGGTACATCAGAGACTTGATTCACAAGGGATGGCCATATTATTTACATACATGTTTTGGCCATATTATTTCATACATGTGGCTAAGGTATTATTTCGTTATAAGTATATGCAAAGGGTCAAACACGTCAAAATTCCCACGAGAAACTCTGGTATTTAGGTATTGAGAAATCTGTCCATTTGCATACTTTTTGAAGAATTTAAAGATTTTTCTTTTTAATTCATTTATTTAATGTCGCATCACCTTTGTAGCCATCACTCCACATTTCAATACATTGTCATATTCTTACATTTTCAACTACATTTGACATATATCACATATTGTTAGTTTACATCTGGTAACAATCTCTTACTTTCTAAACTAACTATATCTTAGACATCTTCAATTTGAAGATTCAGCATCTGAAATTTGATGAACTGGAGGATTCAAAAATTTGAACACGTGAGCCATTAATAAACACTTAATTTTCTCCAAAATAATTTCCGGTGTCCACAGTTAAGCTAACCTAGGGTAAAAATACCTATACAATTTAATAACGATATAATTTCCTATAGCACTCAAAGAAATTGCTGACTGCAATCAGTACTCTTAAGAATACAACGCGAACGAGGTTAAAAAATGACTGAGGTTAAAAAACGACTGAGGTTAAAAAACGAACGAGGTTCAGGACGAATGATGAGGTTACTTGCACGATGACCTAATCTTCACAATGCGTTTTTTTACTTTTACATCCAAAGAACGAGCTTGTTGATGCTACTTTAAGACAGGCTGTGGTTGTTCGAAAATACGTACGGAACGTAATATATCATTTGGCATGCGCAAGACGGCCTTTAAGCTTCCTATTTTCGTATTTTACTACGCAGCCACCTATTTTGTGCATCCCATTGCTCCATTTTTCACTTTCGTTCGTTTCATTGCTGTACTTTCTGATGGCCCACCGTCCTACATACCGTATTTATTGATAGACTTTTTTCGTCCTTGTTTCCATTGCGTCAAATCAGTGCCTCTGCATTGCGGGCTTTTATCGTTCCAAGCTCATGCAATTTTACTTATAAATATTTATTACGCGGATTTCCACCATTATTTCGAATCACGATTCTACTTATTGACCTGTTTTTCCGCCACAATCGTCATTTGAATATTTAAGCGTCAGAGGTCGAAAAAGTTGGAAAACTCTTTAATAGGTTCTTGGATACCGCGGATTTTTAAAAACGATTTCAATTTATAAATTTCGAAATAAATAGTTCTTGAAAATATTGTTCACAGTAACGTTATTAAATATCTGAAGATATTCGGTTAAATTTGAAATCTTGAACACATTTGATACGACACTTCATGAATCATTCTGTAAAAGGTAAACGTGTCTGACAAATTAATCTGAAATCTTATCAAACGTTTCGTACGAAAAGAATGACGATTTATAGGAGAGATAACTTATTGTCTAGCGAACGATATAATTGCAGGTATTTAATCTCGAAGGCTAATTTAAATTCGATAAAATGCCTGTGAATAGGAATGTAGAGCGAGTATTGAAACATTTTATGCATCGCAACGAAGAGCAGCGGAAAGTGATGAATGGTGCGTCAACATTCCGTTCATTTATCTTCCATAATTTATGACTTACTTTTCTCGTACATTTTTATGTCTACAACTAGCGTAACATCGTGTTGAAAAATACCTTCGTTCATTTTGAACCCGCTGGAAACTATCCCTGTCAGAAAATCCTTTTATTAATTAATAATTCGAATGTGATATGCAAAAGGAACAGTTAACGAAAATGAAACATTTATATTCAATAAAATTTCGATTAGATTTATTACTTATAATTGACTCTTTTCGTAGACAAATTTAACATATTTAAAAACTGTTTATTTTCCTATTAAATTGTACAGTTAGTTCAAAGGTTACACAATTTGAGACTTATCTTCGTCTTAAAACGATGTTAAAATTTTCTGAGAATATCTGCTTTTTTATTAATTCTGAAATACCTTTATAATCTTTACCAAGTTTCCTCACATTTATAGCTTTGAACGAGACGATCGTTTGCGGAGCAAACTCTTTTCAGCTCTTTTCCTCTCGTTCTAATTCCCCTGCTTTCCTTTGTCCGCTATCTTTTCGAATTCCACAATCTCCTTTTATCGTATTTCTATTTGATACTGCAATACCTTTAGTTGAGGTACAAGAGATGTTCCACCTTTCGATTGGTTTCATAAATCTTGTACCCTCCTCCGTCCTGCGATTATATTCTGACCTTTGGGTGGAAAAAAAGGGGAGGTAGGGGACAATAAATGGACACGTACGGCAGAAAAGGTGGCCCTCGATCTTATTAATAGCCTGGTAATTGTCACTCGCAAACCTGTATATCTATGAAACGTTTCCCTCGCAATTGCGTTATTAAATAATAATAGTAATAGTAATTGCGTTCAAATATTTTTACAATAAATAATAGAACTTCTTTTCAGAGATTAATGTTTTTGTGTAATTCCTAATAAATTCAAATAAATGAAATATTATTCGTAAAATATAATTTACAAGGTTTCTTCAAAATATAATTCACAAGGTTTCTTAAAAATATAATTCACAAAGTTTCTTAAAAATATGATTGACAATTTTCTTAAAAATTCTGTCTCAGGTATATTACATATTTGGTCAGCTGGTTCTCATAAAATAAATGAAACAATATCCGTAAAATATAATTCACAACGCCCGTCGATTTCGTGCTGCCTTGTCTGCGCAGAATTCAGTGTTCATCCCCTTTTCGTGATATCTTTCCTCCCCGCTAAAACAGAACGTAACGCCTTCGTATTCGTTCAATAAATCTTGCGGACAGCCCCACTCGTTCCAAGATTATTCACAGATCGTTCGATATATAAAAAGAAACTGTCGACACTAACAGAAAGTGGAATCCGTTAACCGGGTGAAAAGAAATATTGCACATTGTCACGTTAACTGTGTAGCTTTCGATTTCTGCGGCTGTAATTAACTTGTATTACGATGTTCAACAGATATTTATATTTGTACTGTATGATAGAGAATTTCTTACTTTATCACTAAATTTTGAAATTCCCTAATCCACAAATTCTTACATTTTTATATTTTCAAATTTATACAGTTCTAATTTTGTTACGTTCCTAAACATTCTAAATTTTTTAAACGTTACAATTTTTTAATTCCCTAAATAATCAAACCTCTAAATTTCTAACCTCTCAAATTTCCTAAATGTTCAAATTGTCAAATTTCCCAAATGATCAAACCTCTGCATTTCTAACTCCTCAAATTTACTAATTGTCTAAATCTCTCAATTCCCCAAATATTCGAATTCTTAAATTTCTAATTTCTCAACGTAAACGTTCAAATTCCCCAATTCTCTAAATGATCAAACCTCTAAATTTCTAATCTCTCAAATTTTCTAAATGTCCAAATCTTCTAATTTCCCAAATATTCAAATCCTTAAGTTTATAATTTCCCAACTTTCCTAAATGTTCAAATCCTCCAATTTCCCAAATCCCTAAATTTCTAATTTTCTAAACATTCAAATTCCCCAAATGATTAACCTCTAGATTTTAATTTCCATAATTTCCCAATTTTCTTAAACGTTCAAATTCTCCAATTCCCCAAATGTTCAAACTCCCATTTCTAACTTCCCAAATTTCCCAAATCCCCAAATCTCCAAATCTAATTCCTAAACACCAAAAATCTGAAATTCTAAAAATTCCCGAGTGTCCGGAAATCCCAAAATTCTCAGCTGAGCTCCCAAATGTCCCCATAATTTCCACGCCATAGAAAAAGCAATTTACGAGAATGTCATATCCGTCTGATGCGAGATCGTTCAATTTAGCGATTCTCCCGAGAGCCCTTCGATTCGCAGCGGAATCTCGATTCGCAGAAAGAATGCGTCGCTCATGTTTTCCACTTTGTTCGATGAAAGTTGTAGGCGGTTTTGCTCGCGGGGAATTATATTTCTCGGCTTATTTCGCGCGGAGGAAGGTCGTCGAAAGAGCGGTGGCAAAAACTGGGGTGGAAGAAAACGGGAAGAAACGGAAGACAGCTCTGAAGGAAGATCGAATCAAATTACGGCGTAGGGCGAGAAAGGCGGTTTCACTTTTCCCTCGATTGGCTACGAGGATTGAATCGTGGAAAGCTTCGGGCTTCCTTGTCGAATCGAATTTCATTTAGATTTTCACTGGCGAGATGCTAGACGTCTGCTCGGGACTGTTCGAGCTTCGTGGCACGCGAACAGCATTCCTGTCTGCACGGTAATCGTCCACAATTTATACCACACTGTCCAGTCCAGCTTTTCGAGTCTACCAGACTAGTTTCTCGCTTCCAGTTACTTCCACGGAACAGGTGGATTTTTTATCCTGCATACCTCGTTCCGTCGTTGCTTTTATCTCTCCATCTTCGACTTCGCCTTGTTCAATTAAACGACTGGAATTAATATCGTTACCGAGCGTTTGCATGCAGGCTAACTGCGCCTAATATGGTACACCTGATTGCTACACCGAAAAGCCACCTTGCGATGCTTGCCGAAAATAGAAACACCTCGACGAAACTAAACGTTGAAACGTGACGGAATTTATAGATATTCGCGTGTTAACTCTCTGGAGTCGTAATAATTTCAAATACGGTTTCCTAGCGAATTTCGTTTTGGACCGCAAAGGGTTGAGAGTCGTGAAATTATGCTGAAAATATACATAGCGGTGTTCTTGGAACAGTTTTTATTTTATTGTAAATAAAGAAATAAACATTTGGGTTTATAACGATTAGATATACTAATTACTATGACGAGATATTCTTTTCGAATATTTTTTTAAGCTTCCTTGATGAATATTCTTCAAGATATAACACTAAAGTACCAATCATGCTGTAATACCTTTAATACTCTGCAATCGGTATCATACATAAATAAATCCATTTAAAATCTCACTACTATTTATTTCTATATTTATTGCTCCATAAAGAGAAGTTTCAAATACTTGTTGACATTGGTAGATAATTATAATTTATCACATATTAATCTTTGAAATTTGAAATACCAGAGTACCAGTTATGTTAGAATATCTTTAACACATAATATCAATATAATTATTCATAAACCGGCCCATCACAAATGGAAATATTAATTTCTTTATTCATTGCACCAAGTTTCAAATACTTGTTGACGTTGGTAGATAATTATAATTTACCAAATATTAATCTTTGAAATCTGAAACACCAGAGTACCAGTTATGTTAGATTATCCTTAATACTCAATATCAATATAATTATTCATAAACCGGTCCATCGCAAATGGAAATATTAATTTCTTTATTCATTGCATCTAGTTTCAAATACTTGTTGACGTTGGTAGATAATTATAATTTACCACATATTAATCTCTGAAATCTGAAACACCAGAGTACCAATACGTTAGAATATCTTTAATACTGAATAAAATTATTCATAAACAGATCCATCACAAACGAAAATATTGATTTCTTTATTCATTGCCCCAAGTTTCAAATACTTTGAGCCTATAATTTTAGCTCCGTCTCGCGATAACCTTGACGGATAAAATAAGTTTGTTCCAGAACAATCATGTATCGCGTGAAATTTGTAAAACCTTCTATTACACTAAAATACCACATTGAATTTCTTAGACGTTCACATTGTTCGCAATTTGAACTTCTCATTTATGGCGCTGAACGGGCTCGTTTTCTTGAAAGTCGCATGATCGCACGAAACATTTGCGTGCATTGTCTTCGGCGATTCCAATGATTTATGTAGATCCTCTCGTGACCAAGTTTTATCCGCCACGGTTTGCGAGAGATTTTATCACCTTTAATTACAATGTACGATTTAACTGTATAAACGAACGAGATCTCACGTGCGAACACGGAGTTCGCGGCACGAAAGGTTGCATCACTTTCCTTTTTATCGAATAACATTCGTGCTTGAATTGAGTAATTTGAATTTAAATAAGTACTATTCACTGTTTCGAACGGGATCATAAGAAAATAATCTCGGTCGAATATTTTCAAATTTTGTGAAATATTTTCAAATATAAGACTTTTCAAATTTTTTAATTTCTCAATTTCTAACTTATCAAATTTCTAAATTACATATTGCTACAGTATTAACCCAATTTAGGGATTGTTGAGAATTACAGAGGAGGTGTGGAAATCTAGAGATTTGAGAATTTAGGAATTTGGAGATTTTTGGATTTCAGGATTTAGGAGTTTGGGAATCTGGAAATTTAGCTATTTGGGGGTCTAAAGATTTGGGGACGTAGGGATTTGGGGATGTAGAGATTCGGAGATGTACGTATTTGGGGATGTGAGGATTTGGGTATATAGGGATTTTAGAACGTAGGAATTTCAATATTTAGGTATTTTGGGCTTTAGAAATTTGGGGATGTAGGAATTTGGGGATTTAGGGATTTGGGGATCTAGAAATTTGGGGATATAGGGATTTGAGGATGTAGGAATTTCAATATTTAGGTATTTGGAAATTCTGAAATTTGGGAGTTTAGCTATTTGGGGGTTTAGAAATTTGGGGATGTAGGGATTTGAGGGTCTAGAAATTTGGGGATGTAGGAACTTGGGGGTCTAGAAATTTGGGGATATAGGCATTTCGGGGTCTAGAAATTTATGGATGTAGGAATTTGGGAATGTAGGAATATGGAGATGTAGGGATTTGGAGATGTAAGGATTTGGATATATAGGGATTTGGGGATGTAAGGATTTGGATATGTAGGGATTTGAGAATGTAAGGATTTGAGGATATAGCGATTTGGGATATAGGAATTTCAATATTTAGGTATTTGGAAATCTGGAAATTTGGGAATTTAGCTATTTGTGGGTCTAGAAATTTGGGGATGTATGAATTTGAGGATATAGTGATTTGGGGATGTAAAGATTTGGAGATGTAAGAATTTGAGGATGTAAATATTTGAGATGTAGGAATTCCAATATTTAAGAATGTAGGAATCTGAATATTTGGAAATGTAGCTATCTGCAGGTCTACAAATTCGTGTATGTACTAATTCAGTGATTGAATGATGAATTTAATGGATGTAGTGATGTGAACGTAGGTATTTTGGGAAGAAAATGTTTTCTTTTCTTCCTAACTATCTCCAACGACAGACCTAGTCCACGCAAACCAAGAAACACAAAAATTCGACTAGCAAAGCTACTAGCACCAGTTACTAGCATAGCTCCCTAAGACGTAACGTAATGAAATTTTAAGCAGAGCTCAGCACAGAGAACAAAACGTTAAGGTGGCTAGGCAATATTTTAAAGGTTGAATTTTAAACACCACCTTAGTAATCATCTCGCAGGTTTCGGTGTGACGTTTGGCTTAAAGAGCCGCCGTCTGATCGTTGATTAATAATCCCGTGGGCGCAGCCTGCCTTCGTGCACTATCCTTCTCTCATCCTTCTCTTACCTTGTTCCCTGTCACCCTTGCCAGCCTTATCCTTTTCCGTTCACCTTCTCCTTCTCTCTTGTTTCGTCCAATTTTATCCTCCTCCCTTCACGTTCATCCCTCTCGATCCTTTTTCTATTCCCTCGCAGCTCTTTCAGAACCTCCCTTCTCGGCTCTGCACCTTCGAGTCTTGCCGTGCGTGCAGCTTCACTCGACGGGATTTTCTCGTGGAGGTCGTTGAGTGGAGGTCATCGGGATCGAAGATGAGCAGTTAATTACGTGGAGTGTCGTTAATTATAACGGAAAGGAATTCGGGTTCTTGCTACGGCCTTTGTTGCCGGGAGTGCCGTCTTCGCACTTGGGTGGCATCGATAGGCTGCCTAGCTAAGGCGTGACTTTCGATGTAGTTAAGAATCGATATGATGCATAATATCGGATTCGTGGAATTCGCTGTAGCGATAAAGTGTTATTATGAGGTAGAGTAGAGGTAGAGATGATCGGAAAGATCACAAAGTTTTTAAGAGGAAATTCACAAATTATTTTCTTAAAGTTCTTGTTTTTAAATTCGCAGGTTTTCAGCTCTCCAAATTTGTGCATTCTTATGTTTTTAAATGCAAAATTCTCTGAATCTTGCAAAATTCTCAAATTCTACTAAAATTCGGATTTCCTAAATTCTCAGTTGCTCAAATTCACAAATTCTTACATACTTCAACACCCAAATACCAGAATTCCTTAATTCCAAATTTTGATATTCCTAAATTTTTTAATTAAAAAATTTCGAAATTTTTGAATTCCTATGTTCTCAAATCCACAAATTCATAAATTGTGAAATTCCCAAATACCCAAATTCTCAGGTTCCCAACTCCATACTTACCGAATTCTCAAAATCCCTAAATTCTATAATTCCAAATTCCTAAATTTTCTAATTCCAAATTTCTAAATCCCCAAATTGTCAAAATTCCAAATTTGCAAATCTCTAAATTCTCTCATTCCAAATTTCCAAATCCCCTGATTCTCTATTTTCAAATTTCCAAATCCCCAAATTCTCTAATTCCAAATTTTCTAATTCCAAATTTCCAGATCCCCACATTCCCAAATTCCCAAATTCCAAATTTCCAAATCCCCAAATTCTTAAAAATCCAAATTTCCAAATCCCCAAATTCTCAAAATCCCAAATTTCCAAATCCCCAAATTCTCAAAAATCCAAATTTCCAAATCCCCAAATTCTCAAAATCCCAAATTTCCAATTTCCAAATCCCCAAATTCTCAAAATTCCAAATTTGCAAATTCCCAAATTCTCAAAATTCCAAATTTCCAAATCCCCAAATTCCAAATTTACAAATCCCCAAGTTTTCAAAATCCCAAAAATTCCAAATTCTCAAAGTCCCAAAAATTCTAAATCCTCAAATTCCTAAAATCCCAAATTTTCAAACCCCCAAATCCTCAAGTCCCCAAATCCCTAAATTGCCAGACAATCAACTCCCAAATTCCCTACACACCAAAATTCAAATTTTCAAATTTTACAAATTCGAATAAAGTTTCAATTCATATTTCATTTCATTTTATTTTACAAATGCGGTACACGCAATAAAAGAAAATATAAATGCAAATTTGAAATGTAATATATTTGTGTTTCCGCGCGTGACTATACAAACTGCATAAAAATTACGTTCGATGTTCGTCTAGCTCGTGCGACAGTGAGGATCCTCGTTTGAATGCGAACGAAAGGTAAACATGTTTCACTGTAATTGCTGCAAAAATGAAGTTATACGCGTGTTTCGGAGATTAATCTTGGCGTGCGATTAATGCTACTTGCACACGCCATTCAGAAGTAGCAAAGCGTAACTACAATATACGTTTCATAAATTTTAATTCGGTAAAGTAAAAATCTGCCGTCGTGTGCTCGTACATCAGGCTCTGCTTTAACCGTAAAAAATATACAGAACTCTATTACGTCTTTTCAGACAACTTGATATGACCTGGTATAATTACGTAATAACATTTTAAAATCTACGAACGTATAACATAATTTAAATATCGTGAATTATCTTATTTTTCATATTTTTTAATTAATTTCTCATCGCTCGACGATGTTGAATATTATAGGAATATTTAATATTTTGTACTTTGTTATTTTAACAAAATTACATTCTGTCACAGATGTTATTAAAGAGTGAAAAATAGACTTCGTGTTTTAAAAAAATAAAAATAATTAACATAAAGAACGTTTTACGTTGTACTGCAATTTATACAGAAACTACTTATCATACATATAATTGTTCTCATAAATGTTTATTTTGTATCACCTCAGACCATAGGAAATAATATATGATGTGTAAATTTATGAAAAAGAAAAAAAAATGTTACAACTGTGTTTACTTATGAAATTTCAGTAATTGCCTGAAATTTATCATGCGTTCGAGCCTGATAAGTGGCATAGTTATGAAACATGGATGAAGTTGCCATTTAATTTAAATAATTTAGTGCTGATTGTTTCCTGTGAAATCTTAAATTGCTCGCACGGTTGTTTTATTCCTGATAATTTCTTAGCATTATGCATCAAGTTTCATTATGATATCTTAAATTTTATAATTCGACTGCAAAAAAATGATTATGATATATGCAATTTTAATGAGCTAAAAAGTGTGTAGAGAGGATATACGTTGAAACAGAAATGAATTTTCGCCAAGCTGTGTCTTAAAATATGCGATTTAAATTCCAGTTACCTAACCATTTCCGGAACGCATGGTTACAAGTTGAAACTTTATGTGTAACATAGAAATGATTACAGTTGAGGATAAATTTTATCACAAATATAATGTACTATCACAGGCTGATATAATTCGTCCGTTCATTTTCGCGGTGCTGTTTGAAAATATTGCACATGTAAGATAACAAGTAATACATTAAATAAATTAAATGAATTAAATCAATTAAAAGTATTATATCGTGTATTGTTAATATTCTATTTTTATACAGTGACATACTAATTAAGAACTACTTTCGATGTTTAAATCAATGATTTAAGTAATGATCGTTGAATTGCATGCAAAACCGAATATTATTAAAATATCTGTTCATCTATTAATTATATCAAAAAACGTTTCAAACAAAAGTTGTAGATCTAGAAAAGAAGTATCTTTTATGTTCTATTGCTTTCTTTCGTACGACAAGCGGTTTTCGAGATAAATTCAAAACAGATCTCAAATTTTGAAAATTTACAAAGACAAGTATATAAATATATTATGCAAATATATGTATTTTATATATTTTTGCGTTTATTCTAAAGTTGTAATGAAATTTAAATTTGTTTAACCCAAAAATTTCTGAATTTGTTTCAAATCATTAAATAACCGAAGAAATTTTCTTCAAGAATAACTATCAAAGCTTCGATCGAGCAATTTTTTAGCTGTCTATTCAACATGAAGAAAATTGACATTGTAACGGATATCAGACAGTATGTGATCTGTTCGGCATACTATTAGCAAGATTCGGCCTTTCGTCGAATATCCAAACTTTAGCAACGATCCTTTTGCAATGGTTGCAAACGTAACAGCGATACCTTTCATCTCGTAAATTGAAGGCTCGCTATGTTAAAGAAAGAACCACCTTCCTGTAACTGTTCCAGTTCGGCCAATGGTAGCTTCTGCCGCTTTTAGCAAGAAAATTCGAATGCAAATTTGCACAGGGCGAACAAAATTTCCAGGTCATGCGAGTGGTAGCCGGTTACTTTCCTGAAATAACGAAGGATAATTCCGAGATCGATTTAATCATTCAGTGAGGAGACGAAGATCAATATGGATGGTCCAAATTTAGTTGTAACTTCCCATCTACTGGTTGCTATGCGGATAATAGAAAATTTCTACTAGCAAAATACAAATTTTGTACAAATGAGGAATAGCAGAATTTGAATTCATTCAATTTGAATTTCAATTCACTTGTTAATAACAAAAAAGTCACAGTTGGTTTTGAAGCAACGAATTATTCAATTTTATATTATTAAAAAGTATATTTTATACATACATATATTTTGTATTAGTAGATAATTATAAGTCTTTGTACCTTGATAAATTATGTCAAAGTGTAGATTTAATATATCCAAACTTTTTTGTAAATTAGTTTGTAAATTTTCAGTGTAATTAAATAAATAGGAATATGTGGTTAATAGATTTATCAAAGTCTTTATCAAAGTCTTTAGTTATCAAAGACGTTGCTAATCTCTCAATAGTTATAGTTTAACAACAAAGTGAATGTAAACGAAAGTGTTGTTACAAAGCTTTGATAGTCCTGCAGTGACTTTATCATTCAGTAGAATCATGCTGACATTTCTCGCACAATATTGGGGAAGCTGTCACAATACGTCGAGGATTATTCGGGTATTACGCTTGAACGAGATTAATGTTTCTTACGTGACCCCTCGAGAAGCTATAGAAGTCGAGTACAACCATAAAGTGCTTTCAAAATGATATGGATTTAACATCACTCATTGTTACAAGAGTTATTGCCTATCGACGCTGGCAATTCAATTTATTCGGATTATTTAAAGCAGGAAAATAATGATACATCGTGAATCTTATTCGGATTATGATTCAAAGTATAGGGATGAAGCATAGGTTTTTTACACGTACTTCACAGTTCTCCAAATTTTTAAATTTGCAAATCTACAAATCTCCAAAATTTTAATTTGCTTAATTTCCAAATCTCTAAATTCTCCAAACTCTCAGATTCGTAGTTCCTTAATTACAGAATTTCCAAACTCTCAAATCTTCAAATTTCCACACATTCAACTTCACAAATCTCCAAATCCACAAATCTCCAAATTCATAAACCTCCAAATCCACAAATCTCCAAATTAGTAATTTGCAAAATTTTCAAATCTCCACATTCCCCAAATTCTCAAATTCCTACGTTTCCTAATTAAAGAATTTTTAAACTTTCAAATCCATAAATCTCCAAATTTTGAATTTGCAAAATTCCCAAATGTCTAAAATCCCTAAACTCCCAAAATCCGAAAATTTCCAAATCCTAAAATACGAAAATTTCCGAATTCTCAAATATGCAAACGCGCAGACCCAAGAGTATCTCCATGTCTGATACTCGAACGTATTAAATTTACGACGTATTGTTAATTCAATGTAGGATGCACTATGCAGCTTTGCGGAAACGCACACATGTCGATCGATTTTCGCGAAGTCGAGATAGCACGTGCTTTACGTTGGATTAATATTTCAATACCGTCGGTAGCAAGGTTCAAACACGTTATTCGAGCCACTTTGAAAACCCTGGATCTCCGCCTTCGTGTATAATTCAAAAGGTCTCTCCATTGGTTACGAATCACAGATCCGAGAGCATCTCTCTGCTGGGGAATTCGTGAATTAAAGCCAATGGAATTACCTCGTACAGCGAGATGACGTTGTGGTTGCTGTTTTGGTTAATTGCTAATCCTGGAAGTGTTGCGATCGATCTTTCACGCTGTTTTCCTACGGGGAGATACGCAATTAAGTTCTTACATATCTTATTCGTTGTTGTTTTGGCACGTGAGCGACGTATGTGAGAATTTAATATACATGCCACAAGAAGATGATAAAAACAAGAATTTGATCAAATTCCTAAGGTATATGATCAATTTATGGAAAATGTTAACAGTGGATTTAATTAACCCGTCAAAATGACGGATCATAGATTTTTTATTTTAAATGACAAAACTTCAGAAATTTTTGTAAAAATTTATGTCAACTTTCATCAACTATGTCTTAAGCAGTTCACATATCCACAATTTATTTATTTTTCTACTTTAGTTCAAATTTAAGTGTAAAGGATCATCAAACGTTCGTAAACCTAGTGTTAAAACAAACATACATACATACGGATCAAATACAGAACCTCCTTTTTTTGAAGTCGGTTAATAACAACTCTGTGAGGTGATTTCCCTGAAAAAAGAAAGTTATCAAATTCGGTCAGAGTTTGATCTTTAGTTTCAAGTACCTACCGTAGAAAAATGAGTTCAGAGTTATAAAAAAATCAAACTCTGAATTTGATCAAATCACTCACTTTCTTCAGGGAAATCACCTCACAGGGTTATTATTTTAACATCTTCCGTGAATTGATCATATCTTAGGGATTTGATCAAATCCCTTATTCCAACATTGAATTCGTAAATTCGTAAAAATATATGTAAGAAAATTTGTCTACAACTTCAACAAGTTTTCGTTAATTTACCAATTGACAAGTAAATTAACAAATCACTAAAACGTATCAGTTTATTATTGCCGTTCGTAATTATTATTTACGACATTGTATGTCTTTCAAACTTTAGCATATTGTAATTGCCTCTCGATTGCTGTACACAAACAAGCTGCTATTATTCAATAATACTATAAAAAATGAGAAAAAAATTATACTTCATCTTCGTGTTACCGAAGATAAACAGATGTAAAAAATGGAATAAAAAATTGTAAATTACTCTCCTATAAATCTAGCATAAATTAGTTACAATATTGTTTGTGTCAGGTTTGTATAAATCAGCTTAACAATTATGTAAAACAGTAAATAATGCAATGTACTGCTTGTACACTAAAAATCAACGTAAATCACATTCTATATTATATTTTTGAACAGATAGTTCAGATTTTGAGAGGTCATTAATGAAAATCTATATTATTTCACTTAAATCTTTAACTTATAATATGTGACAATGATTACGTCAGTCAGAGTTAAATATTACTGCGATCTTAAAATAAAGAAGACTGAAATGGTAGGTATATTGTGCATTTACCAATCTTTAATTGTACCAATTGGTATTGAACTCAAAATCCTTGTGCGAATATGAGTTAGGTTTGTATTTGAACCATAATGAGTGTGAATCGATATCTTAACCCAAAGATGGACATCTAAATTATTTTCACTGTTAAAATTAGAAAAAGGAAACCAAAAGAATTTCATATGTTTTCTGAATTTCTTAATCGTCGATAAATATCTTGAAGCCACACACTTTCATATTAGTTAACTATTTTTCAACTCATGTCCCAGATCCCCAAATGGAGATCTGAATATACATTTTCCTTTAATACTTGTAATAGGATTATATTAACTCCTTGCCCTATGATTTACTTGTCAGGTGCGTCAGTCAGAGCTAATCACAGCTACAATATTAAAATAGACAAAGTTGAAATGTTATGACAATCTGGTATTATGCAATTGTTGACTATGCAAATACTTGGACTTGAACTCCAAATTGCGTATTAAAAATTCGAGTAAAATCACAGCTGAAGTACGAGTGCGTCAGACTCGTCAAAATAGTGCAAGGGGATAAATAAAATGAGTGTGCTCTTCTAGTTTTCAAAATTGCCCAACTTATAAAAGTATTTGACATACAAAATGCATTAAAATTATCTTTCGATGCTTAAAATCTAGTAATGGGTTAAACGTTCCAGCTACCCTGAGACCTCAATTAAGAAATTACCTCAACGTTAAAATAACTTACAAATAAAATTTCACACGGTATCGATACACTCATCAAAGGCTATTGAAAGTTTCGTGATTAAATCGCGCGTTTCATCCGCAAATAATTTTGTAATTTCTCAATTTAACAGGCAATTTCTCGTTGAATGGTAAAAATTCATAAAAATGCGTAAAGAATTAGCAAGAAAACATTTTATACAAGGGTCTCGTTGCAGCTGCACTTCTTGGCTGCTCAATGCCAACCATTCAAAGGCAACCTTCTATCCTATATATTTCTTTTCCCTTTTGTTCGTATCCGTCTTACTTTGCTAGCCTCTTCCTGCTCATACCTCATTTCGCATTTTACTCTTCGATTTGTAAGTAATTTTTCGGTGTACTTTACCGTTTCCTCTTCATCGCCCTTCTTCGTACAAGATTCTGCTTTTTCATTCACCTTTTTATCGTCCTCTTACCTTTACTTTTTCGTTGCTATGTATGTACATTATAACGTTAACCTTCGTTTCTTTATATAGCTCATCCAATTTCTGGTAAAAAGTCTACTTTCTTAAATGAACAGATATTTATACTTGTTCGCTAGATGTATCCAAGTTCTCGATTATTTTAACAGATGGTATATTTCCAATTTTTAGTATTTGGACGATTGATGTTCTTAAATTTTTATTTATTTAGATAATAAATATATTTCAATTTTTATTTATTTATACAGCAAATATATTTAAATTTTTGTACACTTAATTAGATTTAAATTTTCACTTATTCAGATAGTAGACATATATAGACTTGTTTATTTCGACAATGTAAGTTTTTATGCACTTTGATTTTTATTCAAATTTTCACACACGTAATTAGTACACATATTCAAATTTTTGTGTACTTGATTAGTAGATATGAATTTTTACGTAGGTATGTTTGAATCGTTATTTTCTACAGATCTCAATAGCCCGCACAGAAATTATAGCAGATTGATTCTAAAATTGCTGGTTGATGCACAAATTTCATTGGTACTTTCCGGCGTTAGTGTTCGGCGCTATCTGTTCTGTTAATTAAGTAAATTTCCTCGTTTTTTCGAGGATTCTCGAGAATTCTGTTCCGCTAAACACAAGCCGTCTCTCAAATTGTCATGTTCGCTCTGTGAATATTCCGGGTTCAGCGAGCATTCGTTTACCCTTTGTCCCACGCTTTTCTATATTTTCTTTTCCCTCTTCGTGTCAATTGCAGTCCACTCTCGCTTCTTTTTTTTTCCTCGGCTCTTCGATTCAGTGCTCCTCTACCTTCGATCTCTCGAGCACTTTCGATCGTTAACAAGCGTAATTCGCCGACGAAGCGAACTCACTCGTATTCAACAACGAAGGCGAAGGGAATCAACCCGACAAAAACTGGTTCGCCGCGATCGAAACTTATCGAGGTGAACCTTACATCTTCTTTCTTCCATACAGAGATCCGAAAGAAGTTAGTTTCCGAATTAACATGAAAAAACACCTCGGGCAAAGAATCATTTTTATTTAAATCAAAGTTTGTTATTAACGCTGCGATTACCAAAGCTAAAATGTATTACTTTAGGCTTCGCGTTTTAAATTACAGAACATTTCTTATTTGTATTTTATATATATTTATTATTCAAATGCCTTTCATTCAACCAAAAAATACAGCAAATCAAACCTGAAGAAACGAAGTTACTTTCATCTCACTTCATGTACAGATATTTCATGACATTTCATTATACCCATCTTCGAAAATCGTCTTATTAAGTTCTCATATAACGTGTATATCAAGACCGACAGGATGTTTGAATTTTCACAATTAAAAATAGCTGTAATTATAATAAATCATTCGTATTCCGGAAAAAAGGTTTCATAATACGTTTCATCTTTCATAATATTACGCCTGCAGTACAGGAATGACGTATTACACCTGCAGGACATCATTACAGAAATTACAGCGTTCACATCACCCGACACAAAAAGAGTAGTTACGTAAATAACATAACCTAGTTTCGAAGATGTTAATGTAGTCAAAATCCGAATAAACTCATCGAATCAAGCGACATCGAAGATGTATAAATAACTCATAAACGTAACCGCTAATGAGGTGCGAGAATCTAATGAAATTCCATTGCTGATTTATCAATGACGCGCACGAAAGAACGCTCGATCGATCATTCTCCAATTTAATATTAATTTGCACGGGTGGAATGTGCGGAGAACGATCGATCAACGCGTCGCCAGAAGGTTTTTTCGTTCGCGGAACGAAAAGACTGAAGCAACGCGGGGAAAATGAGAGAAAAATTTGGCGGAAGAGACAACGCGAGTAACGAGAACGAGCTGAAAGATAGAAGGTGGAATGCGAAAGAGAAACGCGAAGAGGATGGAACGAAAGAAGGAGTCGAATCGGCGTGATTAATCGGCGATGAACGAAGAAACACCGTACGGCCGGTGGCGAACTAATGAATGGCACGCGATGTATTCTGCGAGAGAGTGCGCTTTCAAAAGTGATGATCCGAGAATAGCTAACGCAAATAGAACGACTGCTTCTTCTCCATATCTCTTTCGGATAATTCTTTAGCCTCGGAACGAGCGAGCATCGTGCACGCGACCAATCAACGTACATGCTAACGAATTCTGTGTGGGATACTAACCAATGTCTGTGCATTCACGTATATGGAAATTTGGGATTGTAGACATTTGTGGATTGGGAGTTTCAGAATTTGTACATTTGGGAAATGATAGATATGCCAATTTACGGGTTTGGAAATTTAGTTATTTAGGTTTTCAAATTTTGGGTATCTTGAGATTTGGCAAGTTTGGGAATGTGGGCATTTGGAGGTTGAGAGTTTGAGAATTTGTACATTTGGGAAATGTATATGCCAATTTAGGGGTTTGAAAATTTAGTTATGTAGAATTTCAGATTTGGGTATTTTGAGATTTGGGAATATAGGCATTTGGAGATTGGGAGTTTGAGAATTTGTACATTTGGGAAATGATAGATATGCCAATTTACGGGTTTGGAAATTTAGTTATTTAGGTTTTCAAATTTTGGGTATCTTGAGATTTGGCAAGTTTGGGAATGTGGGCATTTGGAGGTTGAGAGTTTGAGAATTTGTACATTTGGGAAATGGATATGCCAATTTAGGGGTTTGAAAATTTAGTTATGTAGAATTTCAGATTTGGGTATTTTGAGATTTGGGAATATTGGCATTTGGAGATTGGGAGTTTGAGAATTTGTACATTTGGGAAATGATAGATATGCCAATTTACGGGTTTGGAAATTTAGTTATTTAGGTTTTCAAATTTTGGGTATTTTGAGATTTGGCAAGTTTGGGAATGTGGGCATTTGGAGGTTGAGAGTTTGAGAATTTGTACATTTAGGAAATGGATATGCCAATTTAGGGGTTTGGAAATTTAGTTATGTAGAATTTCAGATTTGGGTATTTTGAGATTTGGGATTGTAGACATTTGTGGATTGGGAGTTTCAGAATTTGTACATTTGGGAAATGATAGATATGCCAATTTACGGGTTTGGAAATTTAGTTATTTAGGTTTTCAAATTTTGGGTATTTTGAGATTTGGCAAGTTTGGGAATGTGGGCATTTGGAGGTTGAGAGTTTGAGAATTTGTACATTTAGGAAATGGATATGCCAATTTAGGGGTTTGCAAATTTAGTTATGTAGAATTTCAGATTTGGGTATTTTGAGATTTGGGAATATTGGCATTTGGAGATTGGGAGTTTGAGAATTTGTACATTTGGGGAATGAGAAATTTGCCAATTTAGGGATTTGGAAATTTCATTTAGGATTATTTATTGGGTATTTTGAGATTTGGGGAATATCTAAAATCTCCATATCCATAAATTCCTGAATTCCCCAACAGCCTATTACTAAACTTCTACCAAATAAACAAAGGGTAAATTTACAAGATACTCCACGAAAAAGGTACAGAAAAGTTTTTTTATATCAAACAAGCACCACCCTAGCGAGTCTTTTCCTGCAATTCTTGAAATTTAACAAAATTGTACTCGAGCGGGTCTGGCTCTCAGGTGTCTTGTAGGGTCGGTTACTGCTGACCTTCACGGTAATCAACACGTTAATAACCTACATTATGTGCTGCAGCAAACATGGTTGTTACTATTGTAGCAGTGAACATACTTATTCGAAGAATTGTTGATCGTACGAAAGCGGCAGAAAATTGAACAACATTCGACGTAATAGCACTCGGAGGATGCAAAAGGAAAGCACAAGGGTTTTTTTAACAATAGCACAACTTACGTGCACCTTGTACCTTACGAGGTTACAGCTCACGAAGTTCCCTTCAGGCAATGCTTGGCTGAACCGTGTGCTTATACACTTACGCATGCAAATGAAGGTTTTAATAACGCAACACGGCTACGAATAACACCACGATAATAATTACGACAAAGGTAGACAAGCATTTAACGTGACAAGGGAATATTATTTGGAATCCAAGAAACCTGTTATGGGAAATCGATGGTAAAACGCGTGCGCCATTCTATTTCGTCTTATTGAAGCTGTGTTTGAAGAAAACATTCCGCTATTAATTACATTTCTTCTAATTTTTATACACTTTTTTGCGAACGAGTTGTTACAGACATGTTAAGCTGTAAATTTTGAAACATACAAATTTGACACGGGGACAAGAGAAACGTAGCAGCTGCGGTATGTCAGTTTAGAATTTAAGGTTTGATAAATGTAGGTGTATAAATCTTTCAAATCTCCATATTCCATTGTTTCACAGATCTATGAATACCAACATGAATGTTCGTGAAGTAACGTTAAATAATTCAATTTCTAAATCCCTAAATTGGCTGACATTCACGGAAATTTACCTTAACATTTTCACCTTAGAATTTTATGAATTTAGAAATTTAGTATGTTTAATATGTACTTGAACATTTAGAAAATCAGTATGAAAAATACATTCTCTATTTAAAAATAGAAAAATTAACGAGTCCACATACGTGAGCAAAGATAGCTTAGGTTGCAGAGCGTCCTTATCGGATAGCGTCCGTAATTGGATGAACATTAAATACCGTTCGCAATCGTTCGATGAAAATCGTTTCGAACGACTGCAGATAATATCGCAGCGTTTTGCATTACAAGCGACTGAACTTCGCGGCGACGCGCAAGGTTCTCCGGAAACGTAAATCCAATTTCCGTTGAACGCAATGGTAATTGGATAAATATCGAATGCCAAACCGTCTCGATATCTAGCGTCGGTTTTCTGTCGTGCTTCCCTTTGCCAGATAAATCCTTCGATTAATCTTGTCGCTCGGATATGCGCACACATTTTGTTATCGTTATTACTATTAGATTGTATCACATCAAATGATCGATTTGTATATTATGCAGCCGGTGTGACTCGGTGCTATAAACACCGAGTCTAGCACCGCCAGAAGCAGTCATAGAATGTCGCTTTGAATATTATCACGAACATTTGATAACGTTTGTAAACATTATCAGAGTTAATGTAATAATGTCTATCGATATGATATAATAGATCAATATTATATCTATCACTGTAGGTATAAGAGACTGTTGTTGAACTACAAGTTTGACATTGATGTGGCGTGGACACAATCGTAATTTTATTACGATTTTATGAAGAGTTAATGTAGTAATTTAGTCTGTCAGTACAGCATAATAGATCAATATTATATCTGTCACTGTAGGTACAATAAATAAACTGTTATTCAATTATAAGTATGATATTGCATGGTCACATAATAATCTTAATGTTATTACGATCTTATAAAGAGTTAATGTAGCAATGTAGTCAATACAATACAACGGATCAATATTTCTATCTCTACAGGTATAACAAATAAAGTTTTGTTTAACAAGTGCCATGGTTACGATATTACTACAATTTTATCAGACCTGCATAACGAAATTAGCCACTTGATATGCAACAACTTAATACTCGTATTTCTCCCTGTAATTTATCGCAGCCCTAATTTCCGACACGGTTTATGCAGCTTGTACCATGTAGTATACTAATTTCGCATATTTTATCGTTATTTCAGGTATACGAAGACGGTAGTGGACTCGAGTCTAACGTCGCAGCGGTACAACCCTGAGTTTACGATAACGACAATGTCACCGACAACTTCCTACGGCAATGCGAACACTAGCGTGCTCATTGACCAATTGAGGCACATTAATCAGGTGAGTTCACATCCAATTGTAATTTGTTCCTCAACTCAGCCTTGGCTAGCCTTGTTTCTGATTGAATTGTGTCTCTCATTCACATCCTGTTTTCAACTTGTCCTGACAAACGGACAGTTCATGAAATCCATTTAAACGATTGTCTTTGCACGTAGGAGAGACTGACGAGGTTTGATGCATAGGGAGATTTGATGCACTGGGAAATTTGATATATATGGAGTTTCGATATGTCGGGTGGTTTGATGTACAGCGAGATTCTGTACATAGAGTGGTTCCGTAGATAGGTAGGTTTGATACATAGGAAGATTTGATATAGAGGAAGGTTTGATACATAGGAAAGTTTGATATGTAAGGTTTGATACGTAGCAAGATTTGACACATGGAGAAATTTGACATAGGGAGGTTCCATATACATCGAGACGTTTCATACATAGGGTAGTTTCATACGTGGGAACGTTTTATACACATGAACATTTTACCCATAGGAAGATTTCATACGTAAGAAAATTTGACATATATGGGTGTTTGATACATAAGAAAGTTTCACACATATGGAGATCTCATACGTAGAGATGTTTTATACATATGGAGATTTCATACGTGAGAACGTTTCATACATATGGAGGTTTTATATATTAGAGACATATCACACAAAGGATCGATTTATTCATAGGAAAATTTGATACATAGGGAGACTTCATATAGACGTTTCACACATAGGAAGGTTTCATACATGGGAAAGTTTGATACGAACGTTCGATACGTACGTAGGGTTGATACCTAAGGTTTGATGCATAGAGAGGTTTCATACCGTTTTGTACTTCCCGCCTAATAAATAACAGAATATTGTACAT
The DNA here is from genome assembly GCA_036983795.1 of Megachile lagopoda. Classification (NCBI taxonomy): domain Eukaryota; kingdom Metazoa; phylum Arthropoda; class Insecta; order Hymenoptera; family Megachilidae; genus Megachile; species Megachile lagopoda. The sequence goes on from CM072800.1 coordinate 13,011,380, forward strand.
TGCGGTATAGAAGTATTCTAATAGTCCTCAGTAAGTGATGCTAACTTATGTGATCCAAATAAAGTTGACGTGGACTCTTCAATCAAATTCAATTTCTGATGTTCCACATCTTGTCAAGAAGAACAGCTTGTGTCAAGTTTTCATCTTTGTACCTCGACCGGTGAATAACCTTTTCTAAAATTCTTTAAAGATTATTCTCATGTAGAGTTGTTTGTTATGAATTATAGTTACAGATTTTTATAAACGATTAAATAGAAACATACGAGTACATATAAATGCTTGTGGCTCGATCTCTTCTCAACCGTAATAGTTGTTACGAAACCATATTTCAAAATGAAAGTAAATACTTTCAACACCGGTTTATCGCACATTATCAAAACGGACAGCTTATCGCGTGAAATCTAGTAACAGCGAAGGTTTAATAAAGATACTTATCGCGTTCTAATAGAGACAGATATTTCAGTACGTTTCGAAGCGCGAAAGGGTAGCAATTAGTTTCAAAGTTAAATTAATCTGCGTAACCGTGCGTAATACGTATACACGTAATAAGGATTTCATTAATTACCTATTTCACGAGGCGGAAACTTGTCTCGATGCTATTTGATAAACGTAATATATCACCAAAGTCAGCGGCGAATTCTGTTTCAACGAATGTAGAAACTGTTGGTACTCGTGGCTTGACATTTCGCCGATTAGACACCGCTTACTGTATCCCAAATTATCTGATCTTTCCTCAATAAGCTATTTAGTTTTTCAAGTTACGTAAGACAATTAGCAGGTGAACGTCGAATACAAGTTTAAGATTTTAGTTAAAAATTTCAAACTAAAATTAATGAGACATACAAAAAGTGATCATTTTTTACTGCTTGTATAATTTTGTAACTACACTCTGAACTCTTTGATTGAAAGTAAATCTTTTACGTGCGTTTATCTTTGACAATATTGTAAACTTTGATTGTTCCATTTACAATTATAAAATCAGTCAATGTTCATATATAAACAAGCTCTTATACTTTATTCGTTTGATATCGATTATGTATGTTTCATGGATATACCTATGAATGATCGATTTTGACCATACAACTATGATGAATGATTCGACCAATGCTGATTATGTGAATGTGATTCTTCTTGCTAGTATGTTACTATTAACACCTCGTTCACATTTCTAATCAGTCACATATAATTCGAATAAATCCAAAACATATATCATATAGTATTTTAAGTAACATATGACTAATATGTGATACGTTATTTTTACCCAAGTACATTTGCAACGTGCATTTTTATGTTTTACTCTACACTCAATAATTTCAGAGTCAGACACGATTTACAGTATCAAAATCAAATACGGCAAAAAGCTAAATATTTCACAAGTCCGCAGCTGTGAATCGATTGACATGTTACTAAAAATATCCTACTAGTACTTCGAATTCACCTCAACAATCAATATGATAAAAAATGTGTTCCCAAGCATAAAACACAAGGTGACCTCAATTTTGAAAGCAGTTTTCGAATTGTTTTTCTACGGTCATCTATTGTACCTGCAACCTTTTTTCCGTCAGATAGGTGCAAGTAGGTGAGAAATGGTGCGTCGCGTTAGAGGTAGCACTCTGTACACAGAAAAGCGATTCTCTCCTGCTTTCTTTTCCTTTTTCCTACCAAATGTAACGTTACATGTGGCACCCGTGACATTTCGCCTCTATAAATTAAAATACAGCACAGGAAATTCCGTGTAAGCGAGTAATTCGCCGCGGTGTTCGCCTACGAATAGCCAGCCGGGTAATAAATTACCTTCTGATCTGGAATTATTCATATGGCAAGGTGCGCGATCGCGTTTGACCCATGGAAACCATGTGGACATAGCGAAAGATCCTAATAAGAGACGCGTGGGTGAGATTGGCTTTCACGAGTAGGTTCCAATTGTCTGTGATTGGCGAACAGGTGCGAACAACAGGTATCTGATATGCAGGAAATCAAGAACGCCGACGTTGAGCTTCTTGCTGTCTCTTTCGCTCTTGTGCGATTCGCATAATCGAAACGCTCGAACGGAGATAGAGACGTGCAAATTCTACTTACCATTGTTAACGTATGATCGTGGCTGTCGTGATTTATTCGCAATAAATATTTATTTAAATTAGCATTCGCTTCGGATGATTCATTCGAATTATTAACCCTGCTTTCTCCCTTCGTTCCAATTGTTAACCATCGGGTCTTTTTGGGTTAAGTGTGATTATGGGTTTGGAAGGGTTTATGTGATTATATATTTGAGAAGGTTTGTGTAATTATAGATTTGTGAAAAGTTACGTGATTAAATATTTGTGAAAATTTATGTCATTTTATATGACGTTTTATAGAAATAGTAAAAACTTGTGTCATTATACTATGACGTTTTGCAAGTTTTTACAAAATGTCATGTGTAAGGACATAAGTTTTTGTCATTTTTAATATTTGTGAAAACTTATGTCATTTTATATGACGTTTTGTAAAAACTGTAAAAACTTGTGTCATTATACTATGACGTTTTGCAAGTTTTTACAAAATGTCATGTGTAAGGACGTAAGTTTTTGTCATTTTAAATATTTGTCAAAACTTATGTCATTATATATGACGTTTTGTAATTATAACGTTTTGCAAATTTTTACAAAACGTCATATATAATGACATAAGTTTTGACAAATATTTAAAATACGTAAAAACTTGCAAGACATCATATGTAATGACATAAGTCATATAGTATAATGACATTAAATATGACATGTGAGTTTTTGTAAAAACTAAGGGGATGAACTTTTTGATAAATATTTAAAATACGTAAGAACTTGCACGACATCATATGTAATGACATAAGTTATGTACAGATAATGACATATGAGGTTTTGTAAAAACTTAGGAGATGAAATATTTGTAAAAGCTTATATGATTATTTCTCAAAACTTATTATATAATATATTTGTGGATGCTTATGTAATTATATATTTGTGAAAACTTACGTGTTTATTATTTTTTTAATTATGTGTATATTTATTATATACAGAATATATAAAATAATTGTGATGAGTTTGTAAGATTTTTGGTAAAATAATCTCTAGAGATGTATGAAGAGCTTGACGAGGCTTTATGGAAATCATGCGTATAATATTATGATGAAACCGGGTGCTTCTGATCGGACAAAGCAATTTCCATGAGTGCTCCTACCCATTCAGCCATTTTTTATGTAAAAAGATTAATGAATAGGGGTATGTATTCGTTTTCATCAAACTTTAGGCTTGGAATTAATAGTATAAGTGCAGGTACAACACGTGTATTATTACACGGCGTAAAGTTTTTAGGGGTAGAAAAGTTGATCTAAACTTTAGACTATAGGAAATTCAGATATAATAAATTATTTTGTGAAGCTTATCAAATTTGGAGATCTAAAAGTTTGGAAATTGGGAAACTTGAATATTATAAAATTACAAAATTACAAAGCTGCAAAATTAGAATATTGGAAAATTTGAAAATAAAAAAATTTGAAGCTTGAAAACTGTATTCAAAAATGTTTTACTCGCTGTTATTAACAAAGCACAAAATTTAATTTATTAATAATACAACAAAATTCCTTGTTCTAATTTAGCATAAGTTTCAACTTACAGTACCTATTATAAAATCATACGAGTCTTTCTAATATTCTAATTATTCTAACATGCACCCTACCGCAACTAATAATGTTAGTAACAGTTATTAAATGAAGCTTTGATAGAAATTGTTCGGATACTTTCTGCCGGTAAATTGGGCGTTAATTCACGTGTCTAGAAATCAGCCTGGCCACTTCTGGTTGTTGCGTGTGCAACACCTGCACACCTGTCAACTGCAGACATATCACACCTGTGTAATCCAATTTAAAGTCGTACAGAGTCAGAAGAAGGAACGATGCGTGTGACAATGTGCGAGCTCATGAATGATTTATGAATGAGATAACATTGCACCTCGAGTATCGTTATACTATTTCATTTTCCTTCGTTTTCGGTTAAAAATAAATTTTCGTCCGTTCGTGATATTCACTCTTCACTACGGTCATAAATCACCATAACGTTCGAGCTCACAGAATGGAACAAACATCTAAATGCAGGGTGAATATTGTTAAACCCTTAATCTACGATTTTTTCGACAGCTGAATAATCACTGTTGTTGTATTAAAATAAGTCAAAGAATTTGAAATGGACATGTTTTGAATTTGTGATCTTTAAGTGTAGAAATTGTAAGCGGCGTTGAATGTAATTTAGAGCAAATACGATATTTTTGTTATATTTGAAGTCACGAGCGTGACTTGATGTTATAAGGGGTTAAGCAAATAACATATATAATTATTCGAATGGCTTAATAATTAATTAAAAGCCCCTGTATTTAACAGTAACTCTATCTTTTAACTTTTACATAACTGAAAAGTGTAGCAAATTTTCCTTGAAAGCATTCTACTTTTATTCTAATTAACTCATATGAACTATAAATATTTGTATGTCTCATAAAAAAGTTCCTTTGCAAATGTTTTATATATGCTTTTTCAATATTTCAATTTGTAATGTACATAAATATCCTCAAGGGCTTCTTTTTCTCTTAATTCATATTTCAAACATTAGCGAACAAATACTGATCATTATGTTAGACTATGGTCTTTGTAAACTTTAGAAAATATAACCTTCGGGATAAATTAACGTCAGGAAACCGGAAAAGACTCGACGAGGATAAATGGTTGAATTAATTGATTTATTTAGTGACTTAACGGTATTGGAGTTGCATGTAAATTTCCCTTCTCGTTTTCTTACAGATTTTGCAGTCTCAATTGGCGGCAGCACCCGACAGTGGAATCCTGCTCGCTGACGAAGCCTTGGATGGTTCAGGAAGTGGTGACAGGCCAATTTGGAGGAAGAATAGCAAAGACGACGTTGACACGGATGATGAAGACGTGCATGGTTACGATCATGACGACGAGGAGGCCTCAGGATCAGGAATGGGACCTACTACACTGGGTGAGTGTTGCAAACTTTGCTTTAATTATACTTCATTATTTGTCGTGAAAAATACAAATTTTATTTGTAAACACGATGTTTGGAAATATAGTTAAAATTCTGTAAAAAATTTAATTTAATTTTTCTGTAAAAAATTAATGTCCTTCAAGTTTTAAATTACAAGGTTTCAAGAACCAAGTTCCAAGAGTTTTCAAGTTATAAATTTCCAATAAGTTTTCACATTTCTAAAGTAACAAGTTCCCAGATTCCTAAACCTTCAAGTTTCTTAAGTAAAAAGTTTTTGAGTTACTAAATTTTCGTTTCCTCATTTTTAAGTGGTACTGTTCATATCCCCAGTTACTGAAACTCAAATTCTCAAATTTTCTAATTCCAAAATTTCCAACTTCGGAAGAGTCAAATTTCTGAATTACGCAATTGTCAAATTCATAAGTTTCTAAATTGTCGAATTTTTAAATTCTCTAATTTTCAATCTTTTAACACAAATTTCAAAATTTGAAAATTTCTAAACTCGTAAACTTTCAAACTTCTAAATCTCTAAATCTTCAAATCTCTAAATCTTCAAATCTCTAAATCTCCAAATCTTCAAATATCCAAATTTCCAAATCTTTAAATGTCCTAACTCCCAATGAACCAAATCTATAATATTCAAACCTCCGAATCTCTGAATCTCTAAATTTCCAAATTTCCAAACTTCCAAATCTTCACATCTGCAAATCTCCAAATCTCCAAAGCTCTAAATCTCCACATCTTCAAATCTCCAAATCTCTAAATCTCCAAACTTCCAAATCTCCCAACCTCTAAATCTCCAAAGCTCCAAATCTCCAAACTTCCAAATCTCCTAACCTCCAAATCTCCAAATCTGCAAATTCCCCAAATCCCCAAATCTTCAGATCTCTAAATCTCTAAATCTCCAAACTTCCAAATCTCTAAATCTCCAAATCTCCAAATTCAAAAATATCAAAATTTCCTAATATTAAACCTACCAATTCAATACAATATGTTTCTAGATCATGAAACTTTATCAAGATCACTATGTATACACATAATTATAACAATTTCTTTACAAATAATCCTACACTCATAACAAAATTTGTAGTAAAAATCAGTATATTCTTACTAGCCCCTATTTAAACAGAAAATAATTTAATAGAATGAATTCAACCGTTCTGTTTCAGATCCAATGTTGAACACGAATCGCGAGAAGCCAGTCACGGCCGGTTCATCGAACGTTCTTGTGTCGTCGATCGTGTTGGCGATCGCATTCGCGGTAGCCGTGATCGCTTAAGCTTCATAAAAAAAAATAAAACAGAAATCGACGTGAGAGAAGGAAAACGACGTTTCGACGAGCCGCAAACCTAGACGTAGACAAACGAGTTTGGAGCCCGCGCGTCAACGAACAGGATGATCCTGCTCGACACGAGGGAACGATCCTCGTTCGGATCTTACGAATCTGCTTTATAGGTATTTATCGTGCCGAGAGATCGTGTCGCCGTGACTTCCGCGAAACAGCTGGAAATCTGTTTTCGTCGTTCGCGGCTCTGCGAAAAATAATCCGGAACGCCGTGTGCCGATCGATCAGAACGAAGACTGTTTTCGTAATAGAATCGTTGATCGCGAACCGAGAGACATTTCCTAGGCTAAAAATAAAGAAAATCACCGTTAAACCGACCGTAAAGCAGTACGCGTAAAGATAAAAAAAAAAAGAAGGGAAAATAAAATCGTTGGATCGTTTCTTAGCGGCTACGGTGCCTAGCTTTTAACGGCCTAACGACACTTTATCGTCGGGACTCGTCGACGAATGGGGGCTTCGTGGAACAACGGGGGAGAGCCAGGCTCTTGTTGGTTGTACATTTTGTTGCTCGTGAACGAGGATGGAGAGAAATTTATATATAGGAGAAAGTAAAAAAAAAGATAATGTTCTAGTGACTGCAAAAGTCCTTATCCCCCGCACCGGGAAGAAAGACCGTAGGGATAAAAAGAAATGATCGTAGAGAAAAAAAGAAAGGTTTTTGTCGTTTCCTGTTATCGAAGGAGCCGCACGAAGGTGACTCGACGAATCGACGGACAAGGAGAGACTGTCTTCTATGAAAATTGAAAGTAATTAGACAAAATTTTAGAGGATGATCCTCGTAGAGAGCTTGAATGTTGTGCCGTCTCGTTGGAAGATCGGATTCAACGGTACCAGTGAACTTAACTTCATACCGTTTGTCTATGTTATTAGCAGTGACTGATGATACGTTGCCATATTAACGAAATAGAGATAAACAAAAAATAATGAAAACGAAAAAAATAAACGCCAGACTTGTACTCGCGCGTTTCGCCCGAACGGGGTCGTATTTATTATGAATCGCCTACAAGAGTTTCGGAACAGTTCGTTCTTGAATGATTTAAGCAAACGAAGAGAACAGGGGACGAGCAACCTCCCGAGCAATAATAAACGTGCATCGTTGATACGCACACTTCGCTGTGAACATTTCGAGGATGAACGAAAATCGTCAGTGCTTTTTTTTTTCGGCGGAGAGAAGCTATCACGGTTTCGTTTCGGTGGCTTTTCGATAATTCAACGTGACTCCGACTGCTATGCCTTGCGTTCGATGCTGTTCTTCGTCAAGCGTTCAAAATGCTACTCGCGCGCGATCCCGCGTTTTTTAGACGTTCTACACTTTGGACCAATTGGATTCTTGGAGGAACACTTGGAAACTTAGTTTCAATTTTTGGAGTTTGGGGATTTTGGAATATGGAGATTACGGAGTTTGAATATTAGGAGAAATCGAAGAATTGGGGATGTGGAAATTTTGCAGTTTGGGGTCGAAGGATATTTCAAGGTTTGAGAATTTGGAGGTTTGAGGATTTGAAAATTTCGGAATTTGGGTACTTGGGAATTTCGGAATTTGCGAATTTGGGCCTTTAGAGATTTGAGAATTTAGAAATTTGGGGATGTAGGAATTTGAGAATTTACAAATTTGGGGATGTAGGAACTTGAGAATTTAAAAATTTGGGGATGTGCGAATTTGAGAATTTAGAAATTTGGGGATGTAGGAATTTGAGAATTTAGAAATTTGGGGATGTAGGAATTTGAGAACTTAGAAATCTGGGAATGTAGAAATTTGAGAACTTAGAAATCTGGGGATGTAGGAACTTGAGAATTTAGAAATTTGGGGATTTCCAAGTACTTTAAATCCTAAATTTCCAAATCCCCATATCTTCAAATCTCCAAATCCTCAAATCCCCAAATTTTCATCGCCAAACTTGTAAATTCCTAAATTTCTAAATTCCAAAATCCTAATTTCTCAAATCCTCAAATTCCAAATACATAAAGAAAAATACGTTGATAAAATAAACGTTGACTAGTTCTTCAAGTTACCCAGATTTGCTCCGAAAAACGATCAGCATGACTTCCTCAAAAGTAACATTCTCAAGAATTGTGAACCACTTATGGCAACCGGAACGCCATCTTGATCTTTGAAGGTGCAAGATCGCGAAATCGCGATTCAAGTTCAATTATCAGCATAAAAATAATATAAACAGAGTAGATGAATGCTTTTCGTTGAAAGAGAAAGAAGTCTTCTTTGTCTTTGTTTAGTTGACGTTTTATTTTGTATTAAACAAATATGCAGAGGATCTATCGATTCTCTCATTGTTTCTTTTGATGAGATCTTTCTATTTGCACACATTTATTCCATCTCCTCTGTGTATATTATCTCTATGATTACCTGACTCGCGATCTTTTATGGAACTTTTCGAGACCAGCGTACGATAAAATGGCTGCAGTCAAATTCTGTGACAATGTGGATATTCCATGGACATAGGAATATATAGACTAAGCTTATCCATACAGGATTTCTGTCCATATAAGGAAAAAATGTAAGACAGCCATATCAGGAAAGATTTTTCTATAATTGGTCAGTTGATTGGTTCTGAGAATGTAAAAAAACGAGCAATTAAAAATTCTTTAAACAGAATATCGTTCATGATCACAGACATAATACTAAGTTTGCAACGTCAACAATTTAAGTTCTGAACGCACAATAAATATAAATCAAATTTTAATTTAGTGAATGTATTTAAAAAGATTTAATTCATAAGTCGACATGATTTAAAAAATATAATTTATGAAGGTTACGAGTAATATTTTAAATTGTTTGTTAAATTGATTCTTTTTTTTTTGATTTAGTAGAATATTCAGCAAATGAATCAATCAGAAAATCTTTCGTAACCAATATGGCCGCCTTGTACTTTCCCGCCACTACATTTATCCCCGTCGTATAAATTCACGTGCTGCACTCCATCCACATATGTATATTCCTAGGTCCATGGAATATCCGGAGCGAAACTCCATCTTGGATACCTAATCACCGAAAGAAAGCTTCGATAGTGATTGAAAGTTTCTCGTGGATATTTTTAACAACGTGCTTTTTAACCCTTTGTAAATCGTCAAAATTCACAAACGTATTCGACAAATAATTTTTGATATTCTTGACAGAAAGAAAAATCGTGAATGTAAATATTATAATGTTTTAATATATGTTTTGAAAAACTTATCGCTATTAATTTATTGCTATTATGCTATTTAAACTAAATGTTCGCAAAGGGTTAACGACTTGACAGCGGTTGAGAGTACGCGTTGTCATCGGGTGTATTTTAACCCTTTCGCAAATTGATCATTAAAGCTTGATGAATTATTTGTTTGTTATTTATCTTATTATAACTCGACACTAATTCGGTTCTATACGTACACTTTTTCTCGTTGTTCCTCGATTTTTAAGCATGCTCACTGTTGCTCAGAAATATTACGACACTTTCAAGGTAATTGTGATGTAATGTAATCAAAATTTCGAATACATGAGTTTTATTAGGCATATCTTTATATTCCTTATTTTAGTAGATCATGTACTTTTCACATAAAATGTAACACCCTGTACATACTTACAGTGGAGTACCTTAATCATATGTGCAATTAATTTGGCCAAGTAAAAATTGGATCTACTAATTAGGATATATGTACAATAGGGTATAATACAATTATTGTATATGTACAATTAATATACAACTAAAATGTTGTACAATTATTTTCACTGTAAATGTCAGAGTGTCAATTATTTTATAATAAGGCTATATGATATTAATACGTTCCGAATTATCGAAACAATTTAAAAAATAATTAAAATTAAAAAATGACAATGGTCACAAATCTTAACCTTATGTTTTATAAAATAACTATTAATCGTCGGAGAATTGTGTCAAAAATAAAAAGTGTTGTAATATTTTTCAGCATACTTTAGTGTATTTTCTACGCAACGAAAGGGTTAATGGAAGAAATGAAACTGAACTTATCAGTTCGTATCGTAATTTAACACGTTAACTGCCACAGTGAAAGTAACTACATATTAACAATTACGGATCGCTTGATTATTGAATTTTAATTTCGTCTCACATTTTTTATCGTAGTCATAATAATACTATTTAACCTCTTTCTCTTTTTCTCGATCATGTCAAATTATGTTAACGTGTTAGTCATTGGTGATCAAACGTACAGTGCCATAATTTGTATTACTTTATCATCACTTTGCCAACCAACGCTCAACTTTAATTTTTTGGGGAATAACGTAAGTAGCAAAATAAATTAACACGCTCACGGTCCAAAACAAAATACTATTGTTAAAAATAATATGCATACTCTTAGAAATAACACGAAAACTCAATAATAATGCTCGTTAAACAAATCGTGTTCTTTATTCCTAATTATGTATTACCTTCTCATTAGTTCTGTTACAGTTCCGTATTATAACACGTTGATCTTGCTCTTCGTTATACTATATTTTTTAAAACGTTAAATATAGTTAGTTTAAAAATAAATACTGAACGTGAAGCATGCAGTGAATCAGGCTACTGAAACTGTTTTAATACCCGCCACTGGTAAATATTAAATACTGATTTTTACACACTGATTCAATTATCTGCATAAAATTTTAAGCATAAACTGCCCTCCTCAACCTTTGATCACCGATGAGAGGTCAGTGTCAGAAGTTAATTGTTTAATCAATCTTATTTTCATTTATAAACCGTATCTTATCGAAACCTACTTAAATAGCAAATAAAAGTAGGGTAGAGGAGAATTGATATATTTTCGACAAAAATATTCAAATAACATTTGAATAATGCTTTTGTACACTTAGATTCGATAGTATATCTCTGAAGATGAATTTTTTATATTTAAACAAAGGATATGTTAAACAAATGTTATTTTATGAAATATGTGATGAGTCGAATAATAAACTTTGCTTTAAAAACATCGAACTGTGTAGTATTATATTTCATGAAGATCACACAGTGAACTTCATATAACATAAAATAAATTTATCAACAAATTCTTTTTGTGACAATCATAACAACTGAAAATTTGTTGTACTGCAATGTGGGGGTCTCTTTTGTCAAGCTTATATCTCTCTTAAAATTAACTGTTCATAATGACCGCCTAAATATTCATAGTGGACAAGATGGCTGGTTGTAAACAAGATGGCGGTCTCCCATTTGAGTTATTACGATACATTCAAAAAAACCTCGATGATCAAAGGTTAAAAAAGGATACAATTTCTGCTTTCGGATTTTAACGTGAACGTGTTAATATCGTCGAAAATTTGTAATTAATCACCATTTAGCACTGAACCTACTCGCTTATATTGCTTTAAAATTAAAGGATGCAGTACAGAAATAAATTTAACTTAGCGTACAATTTTTTATTCCGATAAAACATTTCAAGAAAAATATAAATGTAAAATAAATAAATTCTAATATAAAATAAAATAAATTTTCGAATCTATCATTTTGGTAGTTTTGGTGTTAAATGTATATTAATTGCAATCAGAAAGTTAATTGCACGATCGAAAAGTTGCATCGTGTTCGATTACCCATTAGATTTATTTGGCAAAGTGATCGAAACGCAGAAAATCAACTCCAGTTATTCTCTATATTCGATATACAATTTCCGTTGAACATGTTTCTACTGTATTATATACACGTTTAAACGTTTCAAGTGCCAAAATGAGATGAATTAATCGAACGATGCCCATTAAAATACCTGCGGTTATCCAAAGCGAAAATAAACTTTTCGAAACGTCTTATTGTTAGACGACTTCAAAGCGGACCTCCATCTTGGCGATTCGTTTATTAACCAAGAAAACAGTTATAGACGTAAGAGAATGTAAAGTGATCTAGGAAAAGTGTCGCCACGATGGCCCAACTGATTTTGTATATTTGATTTTTTCGGATTTTCGAGGGTTAGTGCCTTGTATATCCCTGGGCTATTACGTATGATATCATCTTTGTGCCCGACAGAAGAAACGAGAAAATCATTTGTATATTCTGTCTGTAAAAGTTGGAACCAAACTTGTATAACCTCCTGACGAGATCGAGCAAGCGTTTGTATGAACCACGCGAAAATTTTTTAGCGTTGTAATTGTTCAAAGATTGCAGAATATTTTTTTATTATTGAGATGCAAATTATCGTTTACCTCGTTTTGGTGGTTTCTAAAATGGTAAATAACTTTCATTGTTAGGTACTGAGCACATCAAAGATGAGTCCTTGTTTATTTTAAGATTTATTCAAATTTTATTCTTATTCATTTTCAGATTTTAACAATTTGAATTCAGCAATTCAGTACTGCTTCTAAAGTGACTTCAGATAGTTTCAAAGCATTATTTTAATAGGGATTTCTTTGACAGAACATATACTCCATTATCTAGGTTGCTAGATACATAATTCGACATGAATCTATACATTCTTATTTCTAAAGGAGCATAATTTCATAAGTCCATTTTAGAAACTAATAATTATATCGCTGTAAAAGTGTAACAGTGGTCCTTTCTTCAGTTCTTGTATCTGTAATAATAATTTCGCACTAAAAGGGTGCATGAATTAAACGGCTGTAAAAATCAGGTAGAAGTCACGTAGCGTGAAATAATTTTGCAGCTGCATCAAACAGTTATTATCCGCAGTATGTTGTTAGAGATCCATTAGTCGCAATCTTTGAGCGCTTATGACCATTTTAATCGGTCATTTACGGGCACAGGTTCGTACGAACATTTTATACGCTTACTCGAACTCGTTAGCACATTTTAATCCTTTACGATTAGGCGTGTTGCGAAATCGTGAAGGACTCAGGGAGTTCTATCGATAAATTAATAAACAGATTATACTAAAGTTCCTAACTTGATTTTTGTGAGGATATCTGACATTAACATTTATTTAACATGCAGTTAAATTACAAATTTTTATTCTATATTTTATTACAAATTTTTATGGTATAACAAAATGTGCGTCAAAATAGTGAATGCCTGTGAATATGAGAAAAAGTAAAAAGTTCGGCATTTGAGCCATCGGTCATCGCGTGTCAGCATCGCGCGCTTTTTGAAAAATAAACTTGATCGATAAATCATCGCTGACAATGTAACGAGTAAATAAATAATCACTATTAATTTATTTACCGCATGTTACGTTATATTCTCCTGTTTATTGAAGTTTGAAAATACGCGCCATTAAATAAATGAAATTTAAAAATGTACTTTGGACAAAGCGCGTGAAGATAGAACTCCCTCGAAGGTTCGATGTTATTCTTTATGTAAACTCTGTATAAAGACACGACTGTACAGGGCATTCGTGCTAACTAAAGAAAAAGATGTATGCGCGTCCGATCTTCTTTTCCTCCTTTTGTATTTTCTTCATCCCGAAGCTCGCCTTAATCCTGGACGATCGTAACTGCTAACTCGATTAATGCTTCTTGAATCGCGCACGGTTCGAGTTCTCTGACAGAAATCTAATTTCCATCGAAACCCGGACACATTCGCTAATCGTCGTCCTGGATTGGGTCCAGACTACCGAACGCTTAAATCTCGACGAGAACTTTGGTAACGACTTTTGAACCGAAAGGTGTTTTCTCTTTCTATCGTCGAGCGCATGGTTCTATTCCTAAGGTTAATTGTATGAAACAATAAACGATACGCGGAAGAAACTAGTCCATCGACCAGCGCAGATAAGATAATTTATTTGCCTCGTTCAACGAAACTGTTTCGCGTACCGAGCGATTTTACCGATCGATCGCCTTGTATACAGGGTGTGCAGCGATATGGAATGATTCTAGATGAAAAAACAAATCGAAAATGTGGAATAAAATTTTGCAGATAAACGCTTCGTTTCACAGAGAATTTCATTTCAAATTTCGTTGCGGTGGTTCTCAATCTTTTTTAACACTAGGTGTACGGACGTTTGTGGTCATTTATATTTAAATTTGAATTGAAAGTAGAAAAACAAATAAATTGGGGGTGATATGTGAATTACTTAAGACATTGATTCTTTAGCTTGACGAAAGTTGACATACATTTTTACAAAAATTTCTTAATAAGTTTTGTCATTTAAATTAAAAGACGTATGACCCGTCATTTTGACGGGTTCCGTAAATCTAGTGTTAAAATACTGCAGAGACATTTACTTTCGATACTGGCAAGAAAAGGATTTTTTTGGACGAACTATGATTTGTGGTTAAGTATTAGCCTTTCTCTGGTTCTTACGTGACATTTTACTGTTAGATAATTGTTGTATTAAAAGTACTGTTACTGTTATTTTTGTTTCATTTCTAGTAGAATCGATAACACGATACGTTATACAATAATTGATTAATACGGTTAACGACTAAAATTTAATGTAATATTTGTACTCGTTCAACAAAATAAGTTTCTGTATATTCTGGTTTAATTTGGTTCTGACTTAAGTCTTCTATTTTTATGCTCTATTTTGTTTTATTAACAAATTCTGATAATAAAATTGTTTATTGGGATATGTTGATTGAGAACCGCTGATGTAATGTATGCAGGGCCGGCCCTACCGACGGTGCAATACGAGTACTTGCACGGGGGGATAAAATTAACCTAAACTATGCGAAATTCAAATATAATAAATCATAACGAAAGTTAGATATAAGATAAATAAGAAAAAAGTAAATTATTCCTTTCTTCTTTAAACCACACAATCGAAATATCATTAGTTCAATTTCTAGGTAATAAGAAGTCAGAATAATTTAATGGAAATCTGGAACGATCAATATTATCAATATTTATTGATAGCAGCGAAATGCTGAGAATGTGTATTGGTACTGTACGATGGTGGTGAATTTTGGGAATTTGTTGGGAACTTTCGGATTTTGAAAATTTAGAAATTCGGAAGAGTGGAAAATTGGGAATTTAGGGATTTGTGTGTTTGGGTTTTCGAGGAATTGAATACTTGAAAATTTAGGAATTTGGGAGTTTGAGAATTTGGAAAATTGAGGATTTGAAAATTTCAGAAATTGGAAATTTGGGAATTTGGGAATTTGAGAGTTTGGAAATTTGAGAATTTGGAAATTTGAGAATTCGGAAATTTGAGATGGTGGAAATTTAAGAATTCGGAAATTTGAGAATTTGGAAATTTGAGAATTCGGAAATTTGAGAATTTGGAAATTTGAGAATTCGGAAATTTGAGAATTTGGAAATCTGAGAATTCAGAAATTTGAGAATTCGGAAATTTGAGAACTCGGAAATTTGAGAATTTGGAAATTTAAGAATTCGGAAATTTGAGAATTCGGAAATTTGAGAATCCGGAAATTTAAGAATTCGGAAATTTGAGAATTCGGGAAATTGAGAATTCGGAAATTTGAGAATTCAGAAATTTGAGAATTCAGAAATTTGAGAATTCGGAAATTTGAGAACTCGGAAATTTGAGAATTCGGAAATTTAAGAATTCGGAAATTTGAGAATTCGGAAATTTGAGAATCCGGAAATTTGAGAATTTGGAAATCTGAGAATTCGGAAATTTGAGAATTCGGAAATTTAAGAATTCGGAAATTTGAGAATTTAGAAATTTGAGAATTTGAAAACTTAATAACTTGAGGACTTTAGTATCAGAAAATGTAGAAATTTGGAAACTGAAAAATTTCAAGTGACTCAAAAAAGAATTATTATAAATTTTCATTTAATTTATGTCTGTACTTCTTAATTATTTTTAAATGTAAAATTAACTTTAATCATTTTTTTACACATCTTGTATCTTCACATTATTTTGATAACGAATAAAATCTTGAAAACACTATATTAAATTATTTGTGCAGATCAATGTTACATTAATTTGTAAATTGAAAGTGTTATTCAACATATACTTATTATACACACATATTTATTGGTGCTATATAATTTCGAATAATTGAATTATTCAAAATATTGAAATTTCGAATTGTCCTGAATATTCGATAAGGCAGCTCATATTTAGTACGAGTTTATATTCAATTATTCGAATACATTTAAACGTATATACAAAATATTCGGTACAGTTCGAAACACCTCAAATATTATCCAAATTCGAATAGTTCAATTATTACAAGTTGAAACTCGTAATCCCGATATTCGAATATTCAGATTTTCGCAGCTATATTTATATCTATTAAACATATATTTATTATAAATCATTAAGTACATATTTATCGTAAATCATCTCTATCATGAAATGTAATTTCGTACAAGGTAGCTGCATTTCTCAAACATAATTTTCAGAGAATAATTAATCTTCGATAAAAGAAATTTTATTCTACATTTTCGATTTCGAATCACCACGTGCCTGATTGTACCATTCACTTGAACATACCCTGTGTATTATTATTTTCAAGATTGATAATACCACTTTATCGTGCGACTTCTCTTTTTCCGTCACTCGTTTCGAGGGAAAAGACCACCGGAAAGAGAGAAATTCGTGATGAGAATTATTATTAGTGTAATCAACTGACTGCCAAATCCGTCTTGTTCCGGACATTTGTAATCAAATTTAAAGCAGGAACAAGTAGTAAATCGGACTGACATTCAACAGCTTTATTTCGTATTCGACGAGCCTCCGTTGTTCTGAAAATTGTATTAGGCTGTTCCATAACTAATATTGGATTTTCATCGTCGATTAGGAATAAGGACAACTTTGTTCGAAATAAAGATTTTTAATTGCAACAACAGAGCGTTTGAATCAATACTCTTTCGTCGCTGATACATTTTATTATTTCAGATTTTTACAAACCGCCGTTTCAAAAAATTCTTTTGACGTTCGAAGCGTTCCTCTTTCAAACAAAACAATTTCGATGTTTTAACAAAATATTTGAGTGCCAACGTTTGAAATTGGAACCATCATTTTTTTATAAAAATTAGTTTCCTTTGATAAAATATATTAGTTTCTAACAATAAAAAAACTTCTCATGTTATAAATCATTTTGAGGTACTATAAATATTTTTAGTTATTTGAAGAGTCGTAGAAAATTTTCTTTGTCGCTGTAATTTCATTCAAGAAAGTGATCACAAAATGTGTGATTTTCATAGGTTAATTCATGTAGAACCCATTTCTCCTTTTTTTATGTATAAACAATCGCAATAGCTATTATTATAATTTAATTCTCATTGCAAGTTTATACACCATCAAATATTTCTAAGTAATCTTAAATTGTGTTTAATCCTTGGCCAAATGAGATATTTCTCACGTGTAAATCACGTGTTGCACCATGTACTTTCACGTGGTCTTGTATACTAATACAAATCTTGTATAATAACACTATATTGCTATGAAGTAACAGATAAAAATAAATCAAGGATATCATATAAGTTATCTCGAATTTTTCTAGACAAATTGCTGAGATTTATTCAGGATGAAAAAGATGTTATGACTCTCATGATCGATGTAGTCACGTGACACTTATCTATTTCACTGTTATTGGCAATTAATATCGTTAAAAATTATTATCTGGTATCATTAATTGCTCGTTTCATTTTATCTTTATACACGGATGTACACAAATAATGCGATTTTTTTGTCACTAGATAATTTCCTAGTTTAATTCGTCCTTAACTTTCTTTTTTGTATGAGGGAAGAATACTATGTATTAAATATACAAATAGGTATTTAATCTTTTTTTGAGAAGTTAAATTATTAAAAATAAATTAAATAGTTAAATTGTTTAGAAATGAACAAATATTCGTAACTTATATTAAAAATTTTATGTGTGTTTAAATTACTTTTGTTCTTCCAGTTTGAAAAATATGTCTGAAGTCCAGAGTTATGTTTGATTTACGAGAAACCATAATGCATTAAAAAATATAACACGTCTTCACAATGTCACAAACTGTCAAAACAGACGTACATTAAAAATAGCAATAATTACAATGCCATAAGTCCATTTGCATTACTATTGATAGAACACCTGTTACGTCTATACTTCTATCTTTTAAAGTACAAGCATTCGAGGCTTCTACAATATTTAAACAAATTTTCAGTTCATTTCCAAAATCTTGAAACGTTTTATGTAGAACTCCATGACTTACGATCTAAGAAATGAAGAGAAATTAGGGTTGGGCAGTGTCGAACTAGGAAGGTTTCTAGTGATGTCATTCGTTTGGAACTAAAAATAAATTAAAATTCATGAAATGTAAATTTCAGAAGGGAATTTTTCTAAATACTAGTTACAAATCTTATTGTTATAATTTCTAATTATAAACATGGTATGGTTGTTATTGGTCAATCATAAATACGTCTTATACATAATAAATTATACATTGTATAATAAAAATAGAAAATTTGAAACCGTTCGAATTACGTCAATAGATTTACACATTGTGACATAACATCATTCATGTCTATTATGCATTGACACTCGAATATTAAATTCACTGTACGTAAATATTCGTGTGTGACTGTACACAAAAATTTCAGAATGATTTACAAAAATTTGTACAATGAAAACCGGAAGCTAACATCGCTAATTCTAGCGAAGACAGAATCAAATTGTAACCTAACCTAACAGTTGCAAGTAGCGAAATATTGAATTATAAACGCGCGGTCGAGATTTATTATGGAACAACCTAATACGAAAGTTGAACGTCTGCGTGAAACGTTGCGATGGAGTTTAATTAAGAAAAGGAATTCAAGGGCTGTTTGAAAACGTATCTCCTAAGCGAAATCGGCGAAATCTTACAAGGCAATCAGTCTACGAACGAAAGACAGCGACGCTTGAGTTCGTGAAATCGATACGGACGCTTTTAAGGTCTGAGGCGTGAATTATAATGAATGAGCGTGAGCGTTTGACGCGTCGACGAGGGAGGCTAATTTAGCGTGACTCAGGAGCACAATTGGCCGAAATTTCGAAGTGTAATTCTTCCCAGTTCACGGTTCAAAACAATTTACCCGGCGAGCATTGTAAAATCGGCTGTCCGCGGTTCTCGAGATATCCTCGGAGTTTGTTTATAGCCACGGCATCGAATACGCCACTGTGTAAACCTCTTTGATATTTAATTTATGGTTCCCCCCTCTTTAAACGGCACACGCCTCCCGTATAGTTTATGGAGTTATCGTTGAATACGGTGAAAAGGAAGTGGCCTTACATTCGATTCCTTCGATTCGTGTTGCTTCGCTTCATTCTCAGAAAAGCATCGTTGACACTCTACGAACTCTAATTATTTATAGTGCTCTTTGTTATACATGTTTTGTGGTGCTACACTCAATAAAATGTCGATCAATAAAAGTGATATATTTAAAGCAAATTGTGTTGATATTTGACGAGAAACAGAACAGTGTTTCTTCTAAATGCACGTTTCGTACATTTTCTGTAAGTATATCTGATTATGTCTAGTGTGAACGACATATGTTGGGTCACACATGCTTCTCGTCTTTCATTTGAAAGTCATAATTGTGTTGGTCGTTATGACATTCATGTTAAATGTCCAATTTTTCACTTTCCATTATGTCCATTAATTTTACCATATCATGGAATTTTTTATACACATTCAATCGGTGATGAAACAGCTAATGTGACACACAACGTAACACTTTGATTTACTATTTCTAATTATTAAGATCGTCTCAATGTTTTATGTGTCTGCAGTTTGAGAACATAAAGATGGATGTTTCATAAATTCGAACGAACGAAAAAATTGTGTTTATTTATTAAATAAGAAAATTTGTTAAATATGAGACAGTAAGAAGAAACATGTTGCGACCTACATCATTTATCACATTTCTCCTACGACTTTTATAAAAATCGTTAAAAATATTAAAATAAATTGTCACCGCAGTGTAAGAACAACTTTTACATGGACTTAAATCTCTTCAATAATTAAATTGTTTAAAACAAAATATTTATCACATATTTTTAAATATTCAATTGAAATAATAAAAGACGTTTACACGATTAAATAATCCTCTATAATCCTCAAAATATGTCAATCGCAAAGATATTGTTTCGAGAGAAAACCGTATTAAGTGTTTAAAGTGTAATGGAATCTTAGTTATTCGACTCCCGTGTCATTCGAGGTGCTTTCACCTTTACATTGAATGTCAGATATTGAACTTTGTATTAAAATTTATATCATCACCGCTGTTCTTCAATTTAAATATTGACGTTCTAATTATACTTCTACGATGAGTATTTATTTATATCCGAAACCTATACAATTCTTTCCATTTTCATTAATCTCATCAACTCGTATAATAAATCAAATAATACTTTTATATTTAACTGTAGCTATCGTTGCCTTTTTTGTTAGTGCTTTCTTTATTTAGAATACCATAAGTTAACAATTAAAAAACCTAAAAATAGAACTTAATTGAGTATCTAGTATTAATTTTGTTTATTTTTTATATATCTGTATTAACATTTAGTAATATATCAATCTTCTATTTGCTAGTATTAGTACCGATTGATGAAAGTCACAATACAACTCAAAAGAACGTCGTGGTTAACCAATGCCGACGGTTTCATTTTGTGGTAAAGAACGCTACCATTTTGTTTTTCCAATTAACCGGGAAAGAAGACGCGGATTTCAGAGAAAACCAGGGATACAGAATAAAAAAGCTGTAGTTTTTCCTGTATTATCCGAGTTTTTGATTATTCGAGGTAAGCACGGATCAATATTACCTCGGATAATCGAGATTCTTCTGTATATACAACTATTTACAGTGTCTCATATACATGTGTTGAAATAAATACCACATACATTCTTCCTTTCCCACAATTAAATTTTGTTTAGCTTCATTTTAATTAGGTTGCAATTTAAAATTCACTTTAATTACTACGTTCTTTGGCTTCCACAATTTACGAGGTTTCAGATTCTGTGTTGTAGAAAAATATTCATAAAATTTTTAGTTTTTATAATACTATGTAAAAATATTGTTAGACAGATATTGATATTCAGATTATTTTAAACCATGACTTGTTTTATCTTTTCTTCGAATAGTACACGTGTAATTAATGAATATTTAGGATCTCGCTTAATAAATATTATTTAACAACGAATATCTTAATGTACCTATTAAAACTTTGACCAACATGTCGTCCATTTTGTGTACCACGATCCAAACTAGCGATTTGATTTCTGGTGAAATATCTGCTGTATCAATATTTTGTTATTAAAGAAAATATTGATGAAACTCCATCTTTGCTGCCAACAGTACACGTACAATAAATGAATATTTAGGATCTCGTTTAATAAATATTATTTAACAACGAATATCTTAATGTACCTATTAAAACTTTGACCAACATGTCGTCCATTTTGTGTACCACGATCCAAACTAGCGATTTGATTTCTGGTGAAATATCTGTTGTATCAATATTTTGTTATTAAAGAAAATATTGATGAAACTCCGTCTTTGCTGCGAATAGTACACGTGCAATTAAAGAAACGACTGGTCGTTGAATGAACTTATTGTGCCCGCTTAAATTGGCTCGTTGAACGTTGAATGGCTCCGATGGCGAATTTAATTAAAGCGATACACATTGCCATCTACTGTAAGCTTCCATGCTCGACAGCTGCACCCTGTTGAAATCTAAAGAACAAGATAGAGACGAAACAAGCCAAGAAACGCACAGAATTTGCACTTAATGTACAATTTGTCATTCTCTAATTACGCGTCGGTGCTGTTGGGGTCTTTATTAAGTAACGTGCCGCGACGACGACTGAGAATCAGCAGAACCGCGTAAATCGTACAAATTTAAAGGCCTAATTCAATGTTTCTCGTATTACGTTAATCACGGACACGTATTACGTGCACTTTGAACGTCGCTTTACAGAACGCCGACACATAACCTAAAATAATTTACGTTCGGCGACCCGACATTTTACGCGAAAGCATTTCATAAATTGTTGATATTTAATATTATACGGTATGTCGTTTCTGCAAAATATTCTGACATCAATCTGCGTAAAAAGTAGATGCTTAAAAATAAAATGGAGACTTGCGACACTGTGAGATACTTGAGAAAAGGTGGTTTATAGAGCCGGTTAATCGGTCAAATATTTCTGTACGATCGTTTTCTATTAAATGGCAAGAGTTTATAGTTTCCTCTATTAATATTTCACATTTCGACCAAAACCACTTTTCAATAAAAATGTTTAGAAGTTTGGTACACGATTGTTAACATTAAATGATTGTGTCTTATGATTTTTAATAATATTAAATGATTTAAAAAACTTACGTTTTAATCTTCTTGACGAACGATCTAAATCGACAGTTTAATTTCGAAATATACGATAACATTTCATATTAGTGTAATAAGATTCTGTAGGAAGTAAAATGCAGTCCAAGAATAAATAATAAGAAACGAGCCTGTTCGAACATAGGATTTAATTAATCGCAATAAATACGCGTGACTGGCAATTTATTACTTGAGAAACATTCCAGCTAAGATGGGGTTACATCCTCGTTTTAACGGACACCGGTCAATTGACTCAACGTTATCGTTTAACCCTTTGTGTTTTAATAACTGGTCCTAATAAGTAGTTCGGGTCACAGCGTTAAGCAGTCACAAGATAAAAGAACTTTCTACTTTTTTCTTAATTTACTATCCACCTTTGTAATAAAGTATAACGTAGCGAGGTTAGGTTAGCTCGTAAACTCAAGTAATTAAATTTACAACATATTTTAAAACAGTTTTATCTGCATATTTTAAAACAGTACATTTAGAAATATTTATCTTTGTGATTTTTCAATAATTTTCGCTGTAATTTTTTTGTAGTTTATCGAGTTAACAACCTCTCTATGTTAGGGACACATTGTCCCTAATTTGGGGAATTAAGCGCTCCACAGTGTTTCATAACGATAATATTTCATCCAAAAATGTAATTTGTAAAATACAATTGCTTACTTTTTAAGAAAAATATAAAATAGGATGGAACATAAAAGAGTTTTCTATACTCTTGATGATGTATTCAGGTTTTTAACTTCGACTCTTGGACTTTCCTTCGAATTACTTTGAAATTTCAATACGTAGTCTTTTCAGCATGGCATTGAAAATTCTTACGTGTCATTAAAACGGAGAAAAGTGCTTCAGATCGGAGCACTTCAGTTTTCTTACCTCATTATTATGCAAAGTATTCAACAGGTTCCTGTGAGAACTCTACCAACATATTCTATAACGTAAGATTATATTGAAATGCTTTTCTACAAGTATCAATTCTGCAAAAATTATACAATTTAATATTATTACCATCTTATGCGGAGGGAGTTGTTCGACATAACCCAATTTTATATTCAAGACTTACCAGTCGTCAAAAACCGGAAAATTCTATTTTATTTTATTTATGAAAATAATCCAGCACCTAATGGGAAAATCATATTTTATATTCCATTTTCGTTCGTCGACAATTGAAATTTATTTCCTTATGTTCTTATATTTACTTGATATTTAATTACGTCATTTGTTCGCTTATTATTTTACTATAAATATATATTAAAAATAAATAAGGATTTGTGGACCCAAAAAAGGGTTCGAAACATAACCTGAAATAATAAGATGTAATTTTGTACGCCTAGAAATATTTCGCCTAAAAATTTATATTCATAAGTTTTCGTAGAAACAAGTTTAAATAAAGTTAGAAACTATTATAAAGAAATACTAGTTTCTGTGCTCTAATTACGATACAACAAACAAATAACAAGACTAAATTTTATTACATCCTTAAACCCCCGTTTCACATGTCATATCATAGAATGATTGAATTTTGAAACCCCCTATATAATTTTGATGATATTAACAAAGATTTATTAGCGTACACTGTTTGAAGTAATTTTTGTACCACGTAAAATTGCCTTTTAAAAAATATTGCAAATTACAGTGTTGTACTGAAAATTATTATAGGTGCTTCGCGTACGCTGTAATTACACGTCTTAAAGAAACTTTATATCGTTGAGTAATTAACATATTCATACAGCGATTCGGTGTGTTTCAATGAATTTGTAAAAGCTTCCAGTGTACTCGGTTAGCCTGTGATTGTATAAGAATTTAATAAACGTGAGAGCCTATTTAATTCCCTCTAATTGTAGAGGATTTGCAATAATAAATTTGAGCTGTTATCGTTTCGCTCGTATAAGGTTTTTTTTCCCCCTATAAAATTACTAATTGCGGATAGCTACAGTTCCGATTGGCGAGAAACATAAAAGGGAAAAAATGACAACACGTAGAAAACGATTCGAAGAAACGTCGAAACATTTTGAGGGCAAACGGTGCTCGTAAAAGTAAGGAAACGAGTCTCGGTAAATACGATTCGCAAAAGCAGTTATGTCTCTGAAAAGGTTTGCGGAACCATATTTGCTCGAATGCATTTATTTACTTTGTAAATAACGTTTATCCTGAAAGATATTGGCTCGCTTTCAGTCGTCTTGAACAATCGATTTAAAAAGTAATTACGTGTTGTACGTGCAAATAATCGAATTTGTTACATATGTACATTTCTATTCGCTATGTGCTGCAAAATCGCAGTGGAATATTTTCATTCTTGATTATAGTCGATCTTGGTGTTTATTTACAACTTTTTTTAGTTACTTTTGGAAGTTTTTGAATTTGACAATTTTGAAAGGTAGGGATTTGATCAGTTGGAGTTGGAAGGTTTGAGAAAAGTTTGAGAATTTGGAAATTTGAAAATGTAAGAATTTGGAAGATTGCAAATTTGGAAATTGAGAAATTGTAAGTTTGAAAATCTACAGCTTTGGAAATTTAGCAATTTAGACATTATTGAGAAATTTGGAATTTTTGAAATTTTTAAGTTTAAAAATTGGGAAATTTGGAAATTTGGAAGTTGAGAAATTGGGAAATTGAGAAATTTGGAAATTAGGAAATTTGAAAATTTGGAGACTGAGAAATTGGAAAAATTGGGAAATTGGGAAATTGAGAAATTGAGAAATTAAGAAATTGAGAAATTGAGAAATTTGGAAATTGGGAAATTTGAAAATTTGGAGATTTAGAAATCTGGAAGTTGAGAAATTGGGAAATTTAGAAATTTGGAAGTTGAGAAATTGGGAAATTGAGAAATTTGGAAATTGGGAAATTTGAAAATTGGGAAATTGAGAAATTTGGAAATTGGGAAATTTGGAGATTGAGAAATTGGGAAATTGGGAAATTTAGAAATCTGAAAGTTGAGAAATTGGGAAATTAGGAAATTTGGAGATTGAGAAATTGGAAAATTTAGAAATCTGAAAGTTGAGAAATTGGGAAATTTAGAAATTTGAAAGTTGAGAAATTGGAAAATTAGGAAATTTGGAGATTGAGAAATTGGGAAATAGGGAAATTTGAAAGTTGAGAAATTGGGAAATTTAGAAATTTGAAAGTTGAGAAATTGGGAAATTGGAAAATTAGAAAATTGAAAATCGGAAATCGGGAAATTTGGAAATTTAGAAATTCAAAAGTTTGACAACTCGTGAATTGAAAAATTGAGAACTTAGAAAGTATTTGAACCAGAAAATTTCAGAAAATTTCAGCATTGCAAAATGCACAAATTATAAAATATTAAAAACTGAGGTAATTGAAACATAAAGAAAAATAATATAAAACAAACGGCAGAAATAAAACTGAAATATTCCCGCAGAGAGTCCATTTAATAAAGAAAGTCGATAGTTTCCCCTTTCCATACAAAAGTTAATTAAACTCGAATTCGAGCGTTGCTGTTCGTCAATCGATTGTCACGTGCAATGAGTTCTCGGTTCTTTTTGAATTTTTATTTGAGTAAACTAATAAACAACGAAATGTTGTTTGGATTGCTTCCATGACTTCATGAAGAGGAAACTAGAGGACGGAAAAGATAATGAACATGAAAGCGTAAGAGTGAGAATGAAGCTGAGGAGCCTGTACATAGTGAATGCGTGTTGTATTTATGTTATATACGTTAGATATATTATATACATATGTACGTATACTAATAACGGCGAATTAAAACGCAATCGCAACAAACGAAACATCGGAGAAAGTATCATTGTCAATGAATAACCGTAATATTAATTATTCATGCTAATTTGTATACGCACATAATCCCAGCTAAGACGCTTTATGATACTTGTTATATCTCTCATGAAGCAGGGAAAACTTGTAAATTCGTTAAGATAAATAAATATTATATCATTTATTATTTCAGTAATAAAAAGATAATAAAATGTTATATACCCAGCACGTTGTTTAATTAATACCTGTTTTCATTTTCACGATACATTCTCGTATTTATGTATTCGACTTATACAATTATTAAAATATTAAATTATTATTACATTAAGTTGCTGTAATATTTTTTACTATATTGTGGTAAACAAACTATTTTTTTTTAATTTAATTGTTTCTTTTAAGTCGGTTAGAAAAATGGTGGATCAATGTGTTAATATCTTTTACATTCTTCAAACAGAAATGTACAAAATTCATTATTTAAATAATACATGAGAAACTGATAATAAATAAGTGAAAATACATTCCAATATCATTATATATTTGAGAGGAAAAATTTTCTTTTATTTCAAATTGTTGCGAATACTTAATTTATCACTCATAAAGGCATTTGAAGTGATCATAAAATAATTGAAGCATCACCTTCGCAAGCTATTTAAATACAGTTTAAAATTTCCCGAAGCGATAGAATGAAATATCTTCCCCAACGAGTATCGACAAAAAGGGTCATGTACGGAATTATTTTTATTTTAGATCCGTCAGTAAAGTTTTATCAAAATCGATAACCCAACGGCGTCTCGTTAATTAACATTTCTCGAGCGATAATAAAATCTAACACGGAAGCGAAAATAAATGAATTTCTTTGTTCGCCAATTCGCGCCAATTGTTCTCGAGTGTCTCGAAACTCACTTGGTAATCGCGTGATTTTCCAACGCGTGACATCCGGCTGTCTTCTCTAATACTGCTTTTCTGCTCGAATTTGTTCGGACTTCTGCTTTTTAGCTGGAACGAAAAGCTGGTTCGCGTTAATCCTTCACGCGACAGAAACGTTTTCCACCCACCCTTTGAACGATTTACATCGCTTCTTTCGCGACAGCGGAGCACACTAGGATCACCGGACATTGCGACGAACCAATTCTAATTTAAATCGCACAAAAAGGCAACGACGATCGTGTTCGAAAATTTGTATTCCGGCGGAAGCTTTTATCAATAACGAGTGTCGCGCATTTGTGACTTGGCTTAATTCTTCCGCAAAATTCCGATCAAATATTTTCTGCGTTCTACAGGGTGAAGGCGCCATTTTAGGACAAGAAGACATTTTAGGACAGGGAGACATTTAAGGACAAATAATGTGGGCTATGATAATAGTACTGATGTAATTTCATTTATAAAAACGTTGATTTAATTTGTAAATAAATTAAATTGCAAACTTGAAGATGACCGTAAAAACAATATTTACTATTATCTTCTTCTGAATCAAACTCGACATTGACATTTTCGTATCATTAAAAATCTTGTAACAGAGTTAGTAACACCCTTGTAAATATAATTACAAATTTGAAAATAATTCATTTCATACTTTTCTATTGGACATTTCCTACAAGCATATATTCTGTTCACAAAATAGTTTGAACTAAAAATGTTCACATACTAGTTTACATACATCTAATAATTTACAACTCAAGTTATAAACGTTGATCATAATTTGCTAAATTAGATAAACACGAAATACTTAATACAGTGTGAAGTTATGAAAAATTTCAGAAAGTTCAATGATTGTTTCTAATAATTTACAACTCAAGTGATAGACGTTGATCATAATTTGTCAGATCAGTCAAATATGCAAAAGTCGAATCAGTCAAATATACAAAAGTCGAATCAGTCAAATATGCAAAAGTGATTGATTACAGTGAAAGTTACGAAAAACTTAAAAGAATGAAGAAGTTATTGATTGAAATGGTTTGAAGCAATAGTCACGAATGATTGAAGATAGGAAGTTAGGACGTTAACAATTTTCATCGTTCAATGTCACCGGCGCAAATAAAAATCTGTCCTTCTGCTGGACAATTTTCCACGTTCAATAACACTGATTGACGAGCATCGACACGCCGTTATTTGATCACAACCGCAACAACCAGCAATGCAACATGCAATGGCGATCGTGTTAACCTACCGCAAACATTATACGCTTCCACGGCATTGGTATGATCGGGATATGTCCAATATGTGTACACATATCTAGATGTATTTGTAAATTGTCATTCATACGAGAAGCGTGATGCGTGAAACGGCCCGAAATTATCGATTGCCACCTCTAACCCTTTACCCGCATCCATTTTCAATTTGTAGCTATAAACCACGATAAATAACGAGACGAAGATTCGTATAAATGAAAATTCTATGTTCGGATGAGGGCTATGTTTGAAACGAATTCAAATACAGGAATAAGTTTGGCAGGGATATAGGCTGTTTCATTCAGCTATAATTTGCGTTAATATTCAAACATTACTTGAATAATTGCAGTTTGATGTACTCATGTAAGAATTATAATAAAGTAGAAACTATTTATTTAGTATGACAAGGTAGATCTATATTCTTTGATTTCTATATTCTCAAATTTTTATGTCTCGAACTCTTCTAGGTTTCTATACATAAACATATTTTCTAGGTTTCTATAATTTCAGAGTTTTATATTTTCAAATTTTTATACATATAAATTTTTATATATACAAATTGTATATTCCTGAAATCTCTGTATTTTGCAATTTGTCTAATCATCTTTATTTCAAAATTTCCATGTTACTCAAATTGTTATATTTCATTATCTCCATAAATATCTTAAGTTATCTTATTTAAATTTAATTTAATATTTCCAGCCTAGTTACAATTGTACATTTTATTTTACCATCTTAACATCATCTTAAGTTATCTTATTTAATTTACTTGAATGTAATATTTCCGACCTAGTTACAATTAATTATACATTTTATTTTATCATCTTATCGTCATGTTAAGTTATCTTATTTAATTTACTTGAATGTAATATTTCCGGTCTAGTTACAATTAATTATACATTTTACTTTATCATCTTATCGTCATGTTAAGTTATGTTATTTAATTTACTTGAATGTAATATTTCCGGTCTAGTTACAATTAATTATACATTTTATTTTATCATCTTATCGTCATCTTAAGTTATGTTATTTAATTTACTTGAATGTAATATTTCCGGTCTAGTTATAATTAATTATACATTTTACTTTATCATCTTATCGTCATGTTAAGTTATGTTATTTAATTTACTTGAATGTAATATTTCCGGTCTAGTTACAATTAATTATACGTATAACAATTGTTTAATTTAAATTAAGACTGTTAATGGAGTTTGAGGCTACTGTATTTATAAAAGATTATCTTATAAAGGTGGATATATTTTTACACAACACTGTCTACGTCTCTTTTCATTTTTATTTCAAATTGTGGAATGTTGCGTAGCCGGTATTTAAAAGTTTACTCTTTAAATTCATATCTCCATACAAAGAAACCGCACGCGCTCATATTAAAGCCATGAAATATTAAAATGAATACGAAATGAACGCGGCGCGGCAGTGACAGAATCGCCATTTTTATAAAACGCTTTAATTATGAATGCACGCGGTCTTCCTGCCTATTGTTCCATGTTTATTAAATGACCCATCAAAACTAACATTATCTCACTGTTTTCATTTATTTTAATCAAATGGAGTCAGAACAAACTGATGTTCAGAATTTCGTTTCTTCACTCCATCCTTTATTATTCAATTATAAAATTATGTTTTAATTTAACCTGATCAGTTTCGTAATAAAATTTTAAATAACGAAAAATGACTGATAATTCCTTTTCCAAAGAAATATACCGCTAGTGTTCAGTCACATCGACTAAAATACTGTATAGTTGAAAATTTGTCCACTTATGTACTTATATTGTACATAAATAAATACTAGTATTAACTACTTCAAACTGCGAATAATAAATATAATAAAATATTGTAAAAATTTACCATGAAGATTTGTAGAAGAATAAAAATACTACCTGATCAAATTTTTAACTACTTCAGTGACGCGTTAAATATTAAAAAAAAACGATGAAGAGAAAAAATACAAGGTGATATAAAATATAAAACATACCTATCACATGTCATCGCGAAAACATAACACGATTAATAATAAAAGAAACTGAATTCTTAACACGTGTTTTAATCATCGAGTAACAAGTGTTTTAAGGATGCTAGTTTCTGAACATATCAGTATTAAAATAAACAGAGTTATAATTCCAAATTCGATTTAGTACGCAGCTAATATAATATTTTAACATACATAAGATCATTAATTTATCAGGTTAAAAAAAGGTTGAAACTGGTTAGTCAATCAAATGTTATTTGAACATGTCCGCAATGAAAGTTCGAAAACAAAAAAGTATACGAATCGAAAGTTTGATATGAAAAATGCAAAACGTATGGTTCATAATCGCAGCATGTAAAATCTGATGCAAATCGTCGGAGAGACGCGGCAGAAAACTTTTTAGCCGGGTTATCCCGATGGAATGAACCCGAGAGGAAAGGAGTTCGCGTTCTCGTGCGGTTAACAACCGCGGAATTTAAATGGCAGCACGCGTTCTCTATTCTTCTATTTCCGCAATCGGAGTACTAAATTTATCGCGTGGACTCCATCGTGGCGAACCGGGCAAAACTCGTTGCCAGACTAATCTTTATCGCGGTACACACGATTGCTATCGCGTAAAATTTTCACGAGAACGAAATCAAACGAAAGGCTCGTGGCTTTTCTGATTTCGTTTTCATACAAATGATATTAACGGAACGTCGGTCTTATCGACGGCACGGCACGTGCGTTTCTACGGCAAGGTTTACAAAATTGGTTTGAACTGCACGAGATTCGAATGTAATAAGATGCAATTCGAAATGTAATTCGAATGTATTCGAGACACATTACGAAAGAGTTGTTCCTTTTTTGTTGAAAAAATATATGCGAGGAAAATATATATTACTGGTTAATTTTGATGTCATGAAATTTTATAGTAATTTGTCTAGTATTAGAAATATTTTAGACATCTCGATATACTGATGATAATTTGGGAATTCGAAAAAATTTGATCTGAAAAATACGTCTTACGCTAACACCCTAAAATAATTGGAAAGTTTTCTTCACCTCGTTTGTCATTAATATTATTACTACTGTCACTGTTATTACAATGCGTAATATTACTAGTATAGTAAATATTAATTTTTTTGATGTCGTTACTACCATTAATGTCCCAGCTATTATTGAACAAAAAGCTATTTCCTTCTCCCTATGTCACACGGCGCGATGTGACACAAACGAATTTCTCTGCTCTGTGATCGTTTCTGTCACGCATTGAATATCAGAGACTTTCGCGCTATTCAGAACGCGTAATTCAATTTGAACCTTGGTAATCGCGTTTGCGGGTTGATTAGCAGAACCGCTCGCCATTAATCGTGCTACGCGGTAATTGCGTTAGGTACCGATATACCCTCGAAGGCTTTCTCTGTTCAGCCACTAATAATCATCACGAATTTATCGGGACTGCAATTCCGTGAGCGTTTCGTTACAGCCGTAATTTATAGCGTCAGAAATCCATGGCAACGGACCACGTCTCGTTCGATGAAGAACTGCGTTCAAAAATCATCCTCCATATTTCTGTCGACTTACATCAAAACTTTACTGAGCCTTGTTACGTCTCTCAATCTTCGTCCAAAAAATGTGCGACTGTAACTGCAGTACTTCAATACTCATACAAGTTGAAAGTTTGAAAAATCTTGAAAATCTTCAAATGCCGTCAATGCTTTTTTCCTAACAAATTTTCTGTAACTTTACCACTCTGACCTGACGAAAACTTTAGCCAAACCTTTTCATCTACAGACATTTTTAATCTATTAAAGAAAGTAACACAATTCACTTTTAGATTAACTGTTTTATTTTTTCTGTACCATAACAACATAACAATTTCCATAAGTAGTAAGTGCAATTATAGAATCTGGTTTGTACAAGAACATAATAAAGAAAATGACACGAACCGATGATTGCTACAGTCGTGAGAATACACGGTACGTAGTCGATGCTTGTGAATGTAAATCAAAACGAGTACGAGTTTTTCAGCAATGTGGAACAGTGACAAATGATGTGTACTAAAAAAGTGTGATCATTACAGATGGTTACATCTGGTGCGGTACAATTTAACGTTCGGTTTTTTAGTGCTTCTGAATCATTGTGCTAACTACAGACATCAGAAACGTTCCGTGAAAGCTACAGAACAACGATAAGCATTTTATCCGTCGACTGCATTACATGCTACAAGCTTTCACGAAATATTTCTGTTCTCGTGCTTGAATCACAAAGTTACGACTTCCAGCTTGCAGCTCCGGCTAATCCTAACGTCAAAAAATACTCTAACTTCGTTAAAGAATATCAAATACGATTGCACGAAAGGAAACGTATAACAACAACATCCTACGTTACGATACAGTTCATACAGCGTGATCCTTGGATACCAAGAACATCTCCACCAGTTTGATCAGATTTTCGATGCCCTCCAAATAATTCAAATCCAAAGCGGTTGGATCCTCCGGCGGGAAGACGTGCGTGAAATCGATCATATTGATTCTAACCCAATTCTGCTTCTCTTCCGAGGAACTGGTAAGTTCGTTTAACAGATCATCGTAGTCTTCTTTCATTTTAACGATGTCGTCGTCGAAATTGTTCACGTAAGAATGGGTGCGGCAAAGTCTGCCCACACGGAAATCAGGACTAGACGATCCGCTTCTGTTCAAAGTCTTGTTCTTTCCCACCGTGTCGTACTCGCTGCTCAGACTGATGCTCCTTTTTATAAAATGCACCCTCTCCGTCGTTCGATTTCTGCTGGTTTCGACGCTGTTTATAATCGAGTTGCCGGTCATGTCGTTTACGCGGGCGTTGAACACACTCGACGTGGATGTGTGACTGTTCGAAGGAGAAAATGTTTTCGCTATATGGCCGGACGATCTATCGGGCTTCATGTTACGCAGGCGTAAATAATGTCGCAGCCTTTTCGCGTCGTATGCGACCAAGAGGGAACTAGAATAAAAGCGGAACAACCGCTGCGTACGAAAGAACAGTAAGATCTTCCACAAGAAAGAGAGAAGCTTCACAATCAATTGACGACAGGGTGGTCTTTCTGGACTTATATTCAGGAAGATTTTCAGCGCTGCGCAGGAAAGAAAAGGCACTGTTTGCAGTATTTGAAAAGAATGAAAGAAAGAAAAGAGAAGAAGAAACACAGATTATGTAATTTTTAATGTGTTCTCGGAGATTCTTCCAGCATTTCGTTACGACCGTTCCGCGTACGACCCAACTGTGACATTTTATATCGCTAATTTACGTACATGGCTAACGGAACATCAAAGGAACGCTCGACGATTAGAAATATACTCATGAACGATAGCTGGTGTGTCTGCTCTGTGCGATAATGTGATTTTGTAAAATGATTGAAGTTGATAATATACCTTCCACGACACCTTTGGCATCGAGAGTCTTGCCATAATGTTTGCCGAACTTTCTTAACTGTCCGGAAGAGGCGCAGTAAGTTTGAAAGCCAGTTATACAGAATCCGTAAGTGCGTTTTGACTCGGCATACTTTAATTCTTCCGTTGCCCTCTTCTCAGGAGTGGCTAAGGGGTCCCATGTTCGTCTGCCAATCTTTATGTCCATCACGCACGGCTCCGCCATACCATCGGTAATGTCTTTCAGCATGAGGAATGTTATTTCTGAAATAACACGAAAACAAATAATAATATTGTTTAGTAACGATTAAACAAAACTTGACAAGAATGAACACTATAACTATGCATGAGTATACAGGGAATATGAGCTTTTTCGAATAACTGGTTTATTGCGTCCATTATTTCGTATAAGTACCATTGGAAATGCAAATATTAAAGAATGCTTATCTTGAAGATTTGTAGAGTCTCTACAATTATCATAATCCAAAGAATTCTTATCATAATAAGGGATAACAAATGCGTGAAGAAGTATAACATTCATTTTTTTATTGACTCAAATGTTTATTATAGAAATATATATTTATTTGGAAATATTACATTTTTAGCATTAAAACGATACAATTACATGTTGTATTTCTAATGGACTGTTACTCATTTAATACTGGTACGAAGCAATATATTTTCATTTTACGTATGAAAGATAAAGACTATAAAATGAAAGAAATCAAATTTTTATTAGAAATAAGCTTCAACTTACGTCTGCCAAAAACTTGTAAATCTGTCGTGCCATAATATTTCGGAACATAATTCTTCAACTGTAGCATCACAGGATCTTGGGATACTTGTAAATTTTCATAGAAAGTAATTTCTCTTTTACCAAGTAGTGGTTTCACGACAGGTTTAAATACACGTCCATCTGACCCCCGTAACATGCCTGCAACAGTTAAACAATCAACCTGTTATGATATTAATTATTAAACATAAAAATAAAGTAACCGTTTCCTGTGCACTACATAAATATTAAGGTGTAAGAAAATTGTATAATAGAAAATCTGCAGGGATTGAACATTTTTTTCAAACACCTCAAAGATAAAGAAACCATAGGTATCAAATTTCATAAAATATGTTGAATATTAAAAATGTTATTATTTTCTAAACGTTTATAATAAACAGTAAACGAATTAAGCTAATTTGATCAACGAGTAAAAGTAACAGGAAACTGTTACGTGAACATAGGTGAATAAATGATTTACTAAACATTTATGGCAAAATATATGCTGTGTATACATTGTAATCGACGATGTTTAACTAATTTGTGTACTCGAACTAAGTTTACTATTAGTCAGCAGTTCCTGTATAGCACAGACGTGAACAACTTAAACTGAACAACTAGTATGTGAACAAATTAAACTTGCTATTAGTTTCCAATCGAAGAAAAAAATGAACCATCAACATGGTTAAAAAATTATTTTATTAATCATCGGATAACGGACCATCGAAACAGCAATTTAATTTTGAACTATTCCTTTCGAATTCTAAATGTTAGATTATTCAAATATTCTTTTGCAGTATATTTAAGGTCTCTGATATGAAAATTTGCGTTATCAATTTTAATCGAAGCATTGTTACATTTGTTTTGTATGATAACTCGTTGTTTGAGTCGTAATTAACTTCATTCGAGAATGAAATATAATAATTAAAGTAATAATTATTACTAAGATATTAAAAAGTAATGTAATCGCTACTAAATGATTAAATATTATGTATATGAAAATGTATTATTTACGAAAACATATAAGTTAAGAAACATGATTTCTTTCGTATTTACAATCGCTGAAAGCAATTCAGTACTGCTTAAAAAATCAGTAACACAAAATTTAGAGAGAAAACGATTAATGACGCTACAACGGCGGTCTTTTATCAAAATTTATCTAAAGCTTTTTCGAACACGTGCTTATATAATGAAGATTTTTTAATTTTTTTTAAATATATTGTTACTACGAGTATATACGGTGTCTCCTTTTATATTGCTCAGAACATTAGATATCTATTTAGTGAAATTTTAGTTATTTATTTTATCTATTACATAAAATTTAATTTTCTTCATTCAGCTAGATAACTGAACATATTTAATTTTGGATGAAATTAAAATTCAACTCCAAGTCGCCTAATTTGATTTATCATTTATACATATATAAATATTTAAATATTACGTTGGAATCAAATCGTCTCTAAATAAAAAATTCATAGACAACTTATTCTGACTCAAATCTCTTTCACTTTTCTAGTATAGTAAATGGACAGACAAAAAGAAGAATAAGATGTTTTTAATTCAATGGTTACCATAAGACGACAGACATCAATTGCCGTATTAAAACATTAGCTTCAGTATTTTTATTAAATATTCAAATGAAGTTTATAACTGAATAGTTCACATTCCCTAGATTTAATTTGAGCGAATACTTACCAATCGTCTGACGTTCATCGTCGAACGTGTGTCCAGACACTCGGGATTCCAAAGGACTTATTCCAGCAGGAAGTCCACGATCGGACGGAATTTCAGCTACCTCGATGTTCGAAAGCTTATCAACATGACACAAAGCTTTATCGGCCTGAGAGTCCACGGTCGTCATTGTTGTTGCACTGAGCGGCACGCGTTAATTACTTCTGCAATTAAAGAGCGTTGCACGATTCGCAAAGATCTTATCTTCGCTATAAAATCCACCTTCGCCACCGACGATTACACATGGAGGATTATTTTATTTATTTTCAGCTCTCTTATTCCGTCTATAAAGACAAATTTCAGTTGATGAGGAAACTGAACATGCTAAACATCTTACTGCATGCTCGTTCTACCCATAAGCTAACTTTTTATTATTAGTTAAGTATCGAACAAAAATTGTTTATAAGAAACTATGATACAAATCTGAAACGAATTTTCTTTTACTTGCTCTTTGGATTAATAGTGTTAGTAATTGTGTCAGTAGTGTCAGTAATAGTTTCAGTAACTGTGTTTCTTCAGAATTTAGTGATATATGATTGACTAGAAGTTGAACCACATTCAAAAATTTAATTATAATATTTGTCAGTAAAAAGACAATTCTGAAATTTCTATAAAAGAACCTTCGGGTGAGATGGACAAATTGTACATAATGTTAGTTATAAATTTCTAAAACGCTTAACTGAAGGTATTAAAATAAATATATAAAGGTAAACGTTGATTCGGTAGAAATTGACGAAGAAAATAACCAGTTTGAAAAATAAAATTTCAAGGAAAACGTGTTCAAAATTTCAAAATCATTAATCTTACTTATAAACAAATTTCAAGGCTAACTACATTAGACTATCCATTTCAGGATTATGGTACTTCTCATTTCTACTTTTAGAAGGTCAATCAAGGGTATACAGGAATAGTGGCCCAAGTCCGAACTGATTTTAGGGACCTCATGCGGAGAAATTAAGAAACACCGAACAAGATTAGTGACCATCTGCATTATTTTAAATAGTAATCGTACGATACGTCAAAGTTCTCACTATTCTTTTATATGTAATAATTCCAACAACGTTTTAATAATTTTATTTTATTTCTTATACGAATTAATTTTTGTGTTTGCATTCATACCGTTGAATAAGGGTTTTCTAATTGTCTTAAAAATTCATGCACGTATTTGTAATGCCGAAATTTTTGTTTAAAAACTGCTAATGCTAGATTATGTCAAAATATGAATATTACGTTTTACTATGATCGTTACAATTTTGAAGTAATCGTTACCTTTGATCATTCCTTTTCACTCGAACATCAGCAATATTTGTACCGATTGTATAACAGGTAAACGCACATCACTGAATGACATGTCTAAAATCTGTCAATGCACTTTAAAATGATCGAAAATCGGAACACACACTTCCCGCGGAAATTTTCAAATCTTATAACGAAATACTCGATTATCCCGCTAGATAGCAGAACAGGTCCGCGAGAATGGGATGAACTAAATTCACACTTTTATCAACAAATCGTGATGTTTTGAAAATGCAACGGCAATAACAATTGTATTTGTATAATTGAATTAAAACGAAGACAATTCTTTGTTCTGTTTAGCTACAGCTGCAACGTAGAAATGTGTATCACGCGTTAATTAATACGAGAACATTCATTTTTCAGGAATCGACATTTTGAACAAACGAAAAAATGATAAAATACAACTCGTATGAGGTATACGTACATTTATTGGAAATAACAGAAGAATAATTTATTAGCCACTCTTCTTTTACAATTGTTACATCTATGACATGTCTATGTACTATTATAACCTAAATGGTAACCAAACCCACAATAGCACGATATAGTGTGCTTGAATGTGTAACACTTTCACGTGAATGATTTTGTTCAAATCCGTCCTTACATTAGGCGGAAGAAGATTACATTCAGAATTTTAAACTTCACATTATTACAAACGTACACACGTCTTTCTATTAAACGTCTTTCTACCTATGTCTACGTATTCTTATTGCTCTTTTTCGTCACAATGCAACAGTTCACTTATGCACCACTAGAGGGCTATTGTTTTGGGAGATGAAAATCATTCCCGCCTTGTTCTACAACTTGGCATGCTTTAGTTCATCAGTCAAAAGTGTACTTTTTCGTTGATTGTTCCTTCGGTTTGTTTTTTAATTTTATTATTCAAGTAACCTAACTGCTTTAACCGAAAGCTGATGTTTCTTTAATGGTATGTATTGCAGTATTCAGTGTTTTCTTATGTTGTCAAAGTAAATATACGTCATATAAACTAAACAGAACAAATAAAGTAATACGAAGTACTGTTTCTTGATCAATTATACCTGAAATATTTATGATTTTCTCGTAATACAAGGTTCATAATATAATAGGTATGCCTTAAATCAGTTAACGATTAAATGTTTAATATAAAAACTGACGTCCTTGTCACTTTTTTCATTTGTTACATTTTGCAATAAATACTAATTAAAAAAAAAAAATGCTGTAACGTATCATTTCACATTAATACGATATTCGTTATTAGGGGATGCAATGTACAAAAAAGATGAAATGTTATTTTCAGGTTTAAAAATATAAAAGTTTATTTTTATAAATTAATAGACGTATTTATTTACAATGAAAAAAATATATTTTTCCAATTATTTACGCAAAAAAGCAAGTTTTGAATATTTTTCTCGTATAATATATTAGACATATATTTATAGTAACAAATCAATGGCTTAGTGCATAAATATAAATTTATTAAATATAATATTTTTATGTATTGCTAAGTTTTGATCCATTAGTCCATGTATAAGACAATAAATACAATGCAACAAGTATTCATTTAAATCTGTTTTTCTTGAAAACATAAAAAATGGACTATATATTATGTACTAAACCATTGAAATTATTTACAGTATCCATAACACTTAATTCATATACTTATTATACTTAAGCTGTCCATTTTAAACATCTTGTGTCAAGATGAGTACCTAAACATTTCATGCTGCAATACCTAGCACCACAGGGGATACATGTATAATTGCTAGGGAAACCACAAACTGCACAAAATTGTCTTTCAGGAAAACGTGATGGGGGTGCTTGAGCAGATCCATAATTGGGAGGATTTGGATTGATATTAAGATCTTCTTCTACTAATTGAGCAAAAGTTTTGCGAAAACGTTGTTTGTAATATTCTGCTGATCTAGTCTTTTTCCTTCTGCCACCTCTGTTATCCAAAGTTTCTTGAAATTTTGGAACTTTTTTACTCATTACTAGAACAAAATAATTATACATTTTAAAATATTATACAATAGCATATGAATAAAATTTAAAATCTTCACAGTAGATTTACCTAAATCTGCATGGGGATCATCATGGAAATTATCTTGTTCCAAAGCTTCCAATGCTTTCTTTTGTCTACGTTTACGGGCAGCGTCATCAAGCACCCTTTTTTGATATGCATCTTTTACTCTACCAGATTCTCGGGCAGCCATTTTTACTTATTTTCCAATGAATTATATTTTTTAAAATTTATTCATAACAATTTATAGATAAACGAATTTTATAATAATTATTTATATTCCTTTCTCTGCTAAAGGGAATGATATTTGATCCATAAGATCATCTACTTTTGCTTGTAATGTATCTAAAATATCAACAGAGATAAACAAGTGCCTTTCATCCAAGTCCTGGATAATAAATTTTCGTCCTAATGCAAAAGTTTCATCTAAATGCAAAAGAAACTGCTTCATAGCTGCATCACTGTAAACATAATAAATGAATATTATTTTAAATTTATTATTTCATTACAGCTAATTTTTCAAAATGTCAAAACGAAAAGGAGTTTCTCTTGATGAAAAGCGTGCTAGAATGCTTCAAATATTTTATGAAAAGAGAGAATTTTTTACTTTGAAAGAATTAGAAAAGATTGCTCCAAAAGAAAAAGGGATTGTAGTACAGTCTGTGAAAGATGTACTTCAGGCATTAGTAGATGATGGATTAGTTAGATCAGAAAAAATTGGCACTTCAGTATATTTCTGGACTTTTCCAGGGTAAAAATAAGATATATAGTTATACTTAAATATGATATCATAAAAGAACTAATAATAAATGAATAAATACGTTACATAGAGAAAATATTACTGCAATAGAACAAAGAATATCTGAGGCTTCCAAAAAGATTGTAGAGGCAGAATTTAAACTTCAAAAGCTAAAAGAAATTTGTGCCAAAGAACAGGTAATAAAAGATTTTATTGTAAAGTTAACACAAAAGTATATTACTCTAAAGGTTATAATGTTTTTAATATTTTGTGGTTAAATAAATATAGATAGGAAAAGAAAATACAGAGGAACGGCAATCTTTATTGCAAGAACTAGAAGAACTAAAGGCTAAGGAAGATCAATTAAAAAAACAAATTGCTAAATTCAGTGATGCTGATCCAGAAGCTATAGCTAAACTTGCACAAAAAGCACAGGTATAAAATTATTAAAAACTTGTAGTTTGAATTAGTACTCATACTCATTATTTTCTAGGAATATAAGGATGCAACTAATATATGGACAGATAATATTTTTGCTCTACAAAGTTGGTGTAAAAGGAAATTTGATATATCTGAAGAGTTTCTTAACAAACAATTCAACATTCCAAATGACTTAGATTATAAGGAATAGAGAGTAGTTAATATTCTTATTTTAATTAATGTTAAATATACAAACCATTCGACTAAAATTCCTTTTGTAACATTTACCATGACTTTATTATTTACAGTTTTAACGAAATAAAATCAACCAACTTTTAGTACACACTTTTACGTTTAAAACAACTCGAAAGTGTCAGTACTGCGTGTATGCGTTGTATTTCCCTTAGAACTTTCTAGACAAGAAAGTCGGTAGAATATAGTTCTGTGTGAATTCAAATATAATACACTATGTCTGACGATAGAGACGCTAGTAGTGTAATTTTATATTTCAATTATTATTTGTATCTACCAATCACGAAAAAGAATTTGTACCTATTGTAGTAACTAGACAACGAATTTTCGTTTGTTCTGCGCATTTCCTGTGTAGAGTTCTAAATACTGTATAATCTATGACTACACACATACTCTCTCTTATTATCATCGTATCGTCAAAATTATACACTTAGCGGATAGAAAGTTTCATGATTTTTAATTCTTGATCGCTATATATTTTAGATATTAAGCGAAATGTCTTTCTTTTCTATATTTATACGGTTATATGTAAATGTTCCAAACGGTTGAGTACATTTCTTATATTTTGTATACTTAAATGAAATATTAGCTTCCTTGTATACTCAAGTGAAACATTTTCAACTTTCTAAATCTTCTAATTTTCAAATATCCAAATTTCTAAATTTGACATGACCTATTTCTCCTTTATGGCTATTTTTTTAAAAAGAAACCTGATTGTACATTTAACATACGATTACCGATTTTCGATGTTTGTCTATTTTTCGAAATCATATATATGACCACGAAGGCAAAAGTATACTATAGAGACGTCTCAGTCTCGTGTTTGAAAATTTCCCTAGATTGTTGATGTGCGCAAATCGTCAGGTGCAATCTCGCAAAACTAGTAACATATGCTACTAATACGCCCTCTGTACGAACGTTTCCTAGTTTTATTAACTATTGCATCAGCCATTAAAATACCCTGAATTCAACATCAGAGGAAGTCAGTGGTTACTCATCGATCGAAGCTTCTATTCACGGTCAGACTACTGTCGTCTGTAATAATCTGCTCGCGCGAGTTACGTTAAAGTAAGTTTGATTTTCTTCTTTTTTTTTTTAAATATTCAAATTCTCGATTAAGGTGTTCGTGGTTTTCACTGAATTATTCTGATCTTTATAAAAATTTGAACAGTTGTATAAATATTAAAAATTGTGCAATTTAGAAATTTCGTGTACATGGCGTTTATAGCACGTGCAATTGAGTGACGAACGTTGGGAACCCATAACTAACGGAACAAAGCTTTTCTGATAGTACTTCCGCTAAATCTTTTAGATGCTAAATAAAATATAAGTATAAGATGATCAGTGTTACATAACGCAACTATCCTTGAGCTAGTGCTCTATTATTACATTTTCATTAATAAAAATATCCAAATTTTTATATAAAATTCTGTTTCTCATTTACTTCAAATACAAATTTGTTTAATA
Organism: Megachile lagopoda; assembly: GCA_036983795.1. Classification (NCBI taxonomy): domain Eukaryota; kingdom Metazoa; phylum Arthropoda; class Insecta; order Hymenoptera; family Megachilidae; genus Megachile; species Megachile lagopoda. The sequence continues at coordinate 13,053,872 of CM072800.1, forward strand.
CGTACGTGAAACGTTGGTATCAATTAATCAAAGAAAATTTTGCACGTATGGTATTAGATCAGAAATCATGTTCCTATGGTATGTGACCTTTCCTCGTGTGATCTATTACCTATTTTGATTTCTACGATTTTCTAATTTATTGCGAATCATTGCATTCTGTATTCTCTCATTCGAAAAGCTTTAATGACTTGTAAAAAGTCATTTACTTTTAAATAATAAAATTTGAAAATTTAATATTACTTGTTTTTTTATTTAATACATTTCTGTGTGAAATTTAAGTTCAATACTTATTTTTTTATTGTAATTAAAATGTGCTTGTACAGGTACCGTGAACAAAGAGTGGTATGCGGAAGTATCGGTTTATAAAATTATTACCTTTTGGTAGATTAGATTAGACTAAAATTAATGCTTCAGTATTACATTTGATTACCTGGGTTTATTCAGTTTTTAAACAAATGATTATTACATCAACGTCACTGTAGCAGTTTTAAAACTAAGTGCATTTACATTTTAACTTTATGTAGAAATAAAAATTAAAATATGATTTTGTTTTTCGATAATCATTACATTATTTTCCTATTCAACTACTAGCTATTAATCATTTAACTGTTTTATCGTTCACACGTCATTCACAACTTGACACGTGCAGAATGTAGGATACAAAGTATTACATTTATTGACGTAATACCGTACCTAATTTTTTAATTATATTAAATTTTATCTTTTTATTTGACAAATTTATTTGTCACGTGCATATAAGTAAATTTCTTGTGTAATGATATTACGAAACGTGAAATTTTTGTTCACGTGCTTTGCGCTTACGTAACGAATAAAGTACAAAGTAGAATTGCTAATTTACCTGTAAAAATTACAAATGAAACATATTTTTACATATGTACTTTTTAATATAATATATATTTATATTTCGAACGATATTTTTATAGAATAAGGAAAAATGGGAGTTCCCGCTGGTGATCCGGAGAAAGGAAAGAAGGTAAGGTGAATTAATAATACAAACTTCAATTGTCTTTTTTTTTTTCATTTTTTCATCTGGTTTTGAGTACATTCGAAATATTCTATATTTAAAATCAGAATCCATTAATGCGCGCGAAATTCTTATTCTGTGACGTGTAGACTGTGCATATATGTATCCGATAAGCCAACATGATTCATGACTCGTCGATAATGTCAATTTATCGTTTTATTTGAATTATTGATTTCAATTAGTGATTTTTTTTACAATTTTCGATTAGATAATATATAAAGAATTATATAACTTTTAATTATATCTTACATTAAATATTTACATTTTAAATATAACCTTTTTTTTGTTAGGTTTTTGTACAAAGATGCGCACAGTGTCATACCATTGAAGCTGGTGGTAAACACAAGGTGGGACCCAATTTACATGGAATCATTGGTAGGAAAACTGGTCAAGCTCCCGGTTATAGCTACACGGATGCCAACAAAGCGAAAGGTATTTCCTTTTTTTTTTTTTTCTAAAGAAACCTACCTTAATATAGCAATTTCATTGTCAAAACTGAAAATAAATATTTATTCTTCTAGGCATCACTTGGAATAAGGATACATTGTTTGAATACCTTGAAAACCCAAAGAAGTACATTCCGGGTACAAAAATGGTGTTTGCCGGTTTGAAGAAGCCACAAGAACGAGCTGACTTGATCGCATACATTGAACAAGCATCAAAGTAAATTTGATACCTGTCGAAGATGAGCAAACACGCTAGACGTGTTGGACGGATGTTGCAGAGGAAACTAGTACTATTATCATTTCAAACCTCATGAACATCCGATTGCATCTCATTCGACCCATTCATTGATTCTCCCCCACCTGGTACTCAAGTGTTTGCAAAGTCTGAATAGTGGCAAATTGTTGTTGTTAATTATAAGTAGGTATATCATGTAACTATGTACATTGACAGGAGTCAGGCTAGGATCAGCTAGAACTGACTCTACTTCATCATAAAAGATATTGCGGTGCTCTCTCACAATGGCTGTGCCATTTGTAGACCATGCACTATTATTTATTTGTGATCATACGTGATTCAACTTGTTCTACAAACTATTAAGTTGTAACACATGAATGTAAAAATACAGATTCGGCGATGAATTTGTAATACTCAGTTTCTTCTGTGTTAACAAGAAAGACAAGTATCTAAAAAATTAAGTAACAAAGTACAAAAAGCAATAAAGCTATACATCCCACTAATCATTAAATTTAAATTCGATTGACAATGAAACACTGAAATGCTTAAACAATTTAGTTCATTTAATTGTACAAAGGAGGAGATAGTGTCAATAGCTAAAGTTTTAAGAAGATAATGGATTCTATTCGAATTAACGAATGGAAGTAAAATAAATTAAATTAATAAAAACATTTGGTTGTGATATTTAAATTTTTTAATCCATGCTTAGAATCGTACCCACCCAGATTAATATTTACATTAGTCTGATAAGGCTAAGGAAGGATGTGGTCAAAAATTGTCAGGAAGCAACGCCTTTTTCGAAGTTTTATACACATTTCTGGCACAAGTTTCTGCAGTTGAATGCTGTAGTTCGCGATATTATGTTCGTTGAATTATTTTAAGTTTGATATTACAATGGAAATGTTTGATCCCTCTGAAGGACGTGAAGTATCAAGTGGCGATAATAATAATCTTACAACGAAAAACAAAGAGAATTCTTTAAGACTTCGATTAGTCCGTGTTTTTAGTTCTGGTGGTTTGAAAAGTCCGAAAAGTCCGTTAAGCATCTCAAGTTCACAAAGTTCAAGTCCCAGTTCCAATAGTCCGTGTGCCAAGGCCAGATATTCCTGGCAAATACCTTCATCTAGTAAAGAGTGTCATACACCGCATTCATCGGATAGTGGTGTTTCGTTTTCATGTTCAAAATCAATGACAAATACCGATATCGCGGACTTACGAAACAGTGCATTCGGTTCGCAAAGCCCTCGATCTTCGACATGGTACGTCAACGAAAGGTGAGTTTTACAGTCTGTAGTTATACGATTGAAAATGGTACTAAAGTACCTTATATGTTATATTTTATCGTACTGTACTTTATAAGATATACATGCGATCTGTATTAATAGGTGTCAACAATTTGAATAATATATTGAAACATAACTTTATATTGTTTTGATGGATTAAATAAGATTTGCAATTGATTACAATGGCAATTCGAAATCTTTAAAATAAAGTCACGTGTTATGCATAGATCGAACTTATCGTTCGTATATATATGGATAGTTTCCGTAGTAGTTTAGTATTGGAAAAATGTATAAAGGTGAGGCAAGCTTCGATGAGTTATCAGACGATGCAATCTATATTAACATCAAGCGTAAAAGCGGAAAAATAAATAGCTACTCTAAAGATACATTCAAGCGAACGCACATCGGTAGAGAAGCGCGAATGGGTCGATGCAGCGCGTTACAGCGCCGGCGCTGCAGAAGAGAATCACGAAGACGAGCATCCCCACCAATTCTCTTCATCGTCGAAACGATCGCGTCGACGTGAAGTCACTTCTCCATCTAGCGTTTAAAACAGAGTGAGAAGAAAATAGCCTCTACTTCTCTATCCCTTATTCTCTTTCTGCTTTGCGTCTAGTCTGTCACTTGTCGCACGAATGCACCTCGTCGTCGTGCTCCGCAGAACACTATACGAAGCGCTTCGAACCAGTGTACATCGGTTTGCAGCAAAGTAAAGTTGTCTCGTAATTACCTCCTCGCGAGGGATTAGGAATTGAATAAAATTAACACAGGTACGTATTGCAAACGTCGAACGATCATTTATTTAACTATATTTCTTCGTTTCATCGTTCAAATATAATGCTCGCGAGTTGCATACATTTTATGCGGTATATCACTAAACCAAACACCGATGACAGTGACAATCCAAAGTGCCGCGCTTTCTAGTAAGATGCGTAACGTCAGTATAACAAAAAATCGTGCCAAACGATTACGTATGAATAGAAATAAAATTTGCTCGAATATAGGTCTTCGAAACGCTTGGACTCTTCCAAACATGTATACAGCATTACAGAAAAATCTCGATACATAATTTTACAGATTCCCGTATAAAAATCTACTGTTTTATAAATTACTTCGTGTATGATTTATCTCTGATCACGATATATTATTTTATATAAAAAAAGTACGAGTATGAAAGAAAACTGTAATAAAATTTTGTACAGAATCGTTCCATTTCTTTTGTTGAGCGTCATTCATATTTTTTCGAGTACATTGGTAACTTTTCGAATTTGCGATTGCGAAGCAACATCACATTTTACACTCGAGTCTTTCAAGTGGTTGAGGATGGCCTCGAGCAAGGAACATGATTTAGGACACAGAGTGTTTCCAAAGTATGTAGGTACACACGCGTACACGGTAGCAGAAGTACACGACATAGGTGTACACGTACACGCGTGTTCGTATCTATACCTATTTGTAGCCTGCATCATTGGGCAAAAAGTAGGTCTAGGGAATCAGCTGACCGAAAGAGGCGCGTGCGCTTCGTTGAAAGCAGAACACATTTGAAACGCCCACTATATACACCTACTCCCCGAATTCCGGAAAAAGGTAGTCCTCAGAGTCGCTGATAACGACACAAAAAAACTTCTCTCTTAAATAATCGCTGATTACACCTACGTACACGTGCGCGGACACGTATTATATTTAGGAATGTAGGCCATGCATATCTGATTGATATAGCAGTTTATATATTTAACATAAAACAGGCGTTAAAGGTTTCTACACCTTTTCTATTTTTAACAAAAAACACAAATCAGCCATGAATACGTTCTATTTTCAAACGGAATAATATAGTTCACTTTACTTTCAACTATATTATTCTCTATACACCTTGCTTTACTTATTAATCGTGCTTTTTCCTCGACGAACAGATTTTTAAATTTTATCTAGCTCCATCTGTTGCTTAACCGTTATATCAGCGCACTTTGCAATGCACACGTAACGAATCTTTGACCATGACCGAGTGAGCGTTTAGCGTGGACAAACATAGTCAAGATTGATATGACATTTACGTAAAGAGCAGCTGGATTTTGAAACTGACAGTTTCCAGTAGCTGTTGAACACGTACCGTTCCTTGCCGTTTCAAATAGATAATTTATAACGCTTTCGTTTTCGCATATGTGCGTACGGTCATTCATGCTATAGCGATACTCTCTCCGTTGCGTAAAACGGCTTTCTTAAACAAAAGAGGATTTGCCGGTGAAAGGAGTTTCGCTGTTCGTCGTGAGAAAAAAAGTAGTGCAGTGACATACGGGAAAATCTTATTACTTAACCATACTATGCTGGTTTGTGTTCTGTAATTGTAAAATCGTTAGTATACCATTGAGTTCAGTTCTTGCGAGCTAGTCCGTCAGTATATCACATATAAAACACGATGAACACTTTCATTTATTCCAAAATAAAGATGTTTTTATTTAAAAATACAAATACCAAACGATACTTGAAATGTTAATAAAAATACGAGCAGAAGAATTTTTCGTTGTAAATAATAAATTAATATGTATTACTTGTATGATTCAAATAAATTATTTTGAGAATTATATCCGAGACCATCCATTTAAAAAAAAAGGAAGCACATGAAAATTGTATTTGGTACAATGCATTTATCAGTCTCTACATTTTCAGAAGCTGTTTGTCTTGCACAAATGATCTTTCATTCTTTCAAAACAAAAGTATCAATATCTGGACATTCTCTTATCGGCGAAGCTCATATAAGAAGAGTTCCGAGGAAATAAATTTTTCTTTATCAAACAAATATCGGGTTGTAACACAAATTCGCTCGATCGCCGTATCATGTCTCCCTAAAAATTTGTTGCAGGATGCAACTGTGATAACAATGAAGATAACATTTAGCTTAAATCTGGAAGTGCTGTTTATCACAATTCCTACTTAATAGGGAAAAATATAAACTAGTGAAATTTCTTAGATGTTAACGAAATCAAAACGGAGATAATTTCATTTAAAATCATAATTTTCAGTATGTTAACCATTTTGATACACCTGAAATATATGCAGAATATTTGTTGAGGTACATTTTTTAATATAAAATTTTCTGAATTTTCTTAAAATAATTAAAGGATTATAGAACATAAGTTGAACTAAAAACTAGATGATTTGCCATATAATTTCAGAAATAGAATCTCGAGAAAGGAGCCTTGAAAAAGCGATTGATATGAAAAACTTGGTCATGTATCAATGTTACAACTTTGGAGACTGTCGCGAAGCAAGCATCCTAATCGAACGAATTTATATTGCATGACATAGTACAAATAGGTACCGTTCGTTCGCCACAAGATCGGTTACCAAAAGAAAGAACGATTGATTAAATCAGAAAGTATATTCCGAGCTCCATACATATATTTAGCAGCAGTAAATAATAGCTCGGTGACATCAGTCAGTGCATGGTAATGACATCATTCATCGGTGAGTTCGAGGAAAAACAAGGTGGACTTTCCTCTTTCAGATCTCGTGGCGCGCGCACGGTACATTAGCGAAGTTCCCTCGAAAAGGTAATAAAGCACACGAGGAAAGTAACAGTTAGACATCGAGTTAATTACAAGGCACAATTATTCTTTTTCCACCGCGACATAATGGAACGCTATCCTTGGCGACGCTTCCGCGTCCGTAAACCGCGTAGAATGTCAGGTTGAAAAGGTACCGCGGCAATTCCCATCGTTATGTCATCGTAGCATCAAATTATCCGGCAAATAACGAGGGAAAGCTAGCTTGATTAATTGTTCCGATGATTCAGTGATGAAGTACTCGCCGCAGCAGCAGCAGCAAAAGGAAAGGAAGTCGGAGAGCGACGTTTACTCGATCGACGCGTCGCCGAATCGTGTGGCTCGTCGTCGTTCGACGTCGACGGACTGCAAGAATTCCTCGGGTTCGACGACGAGGAACTCTATCTGTCGTTCGCCGTCCACGGGGATGTTCGCCTGGATGCGTGTGTTCCGGCTCGCCTCGATGCTCCACCAGGTCGGCTGCTAGAGCCAGGTGTACGCAGCACTCGGGTGCCGCGGACAAGTTCATAGATGTATTTAACGAATTCGAATTAAAGGACTGTACACGTGTACGTGCACGCACGCGCCATGCGCCTGCACTTATGCAACCCACGCGTATCTGCATGCATAGTGACACGTGTACAGGTGTATCCGACGATCCTTTTCTGTAGGTCGCGATCCACGTATACACACATAGGGTGGACGGTTCCGTAACGTAGGGACTGCCGACAGTAGCTCAACCATAGTGCGTTACGCGATTATGTGTTAACAGCCCAACAGGCGTCGTACAGGCTACGTTACGCCTACCATGTAGAGACGACGTTGCGTGTACCCGCCATTACGGATCAACCGACAGGACGTTTCCGTAAACGCGCGTACACGCGTGTGCATCGTTACATAGAGCGCAGTATCCGGTTCCAGTTAATCGATCGGTCGTTTGCGAACCGTTAAATTAGCACGTAAGCATTTGAAATCGGAGGTAATTCGTCGCGACGGTGATGGTGTTGATCCATCCCTCGTCTTAACCTCGGTACCGTTCTCCCCCTTTTTTTCAGTTTATATCTTAGGGACGGGTTGCGCGTGTGTGCACGCGTGTACGATTACCTGCCATAGTGATACGGTTTCTTAGCTTGTACGTGAATAGTAATAAGGATCTAACGTGGTGCTATGTTCGGAACATTCCTCGGTTATTTAACCCCGTTTTCGTCGCTTTACTTTAATTAACTCGTCACCCTCCGTTTCTTTTGTTAATGATCCCCTTTATTTCGGTGTTCCCTTTCTTTCGGTGTACTCTTTGTTCTTGTATCGATTCCGTGGTGGATAACGATAACCCTCTAATGGATGAATATCGGCTATTTTTGTACGAGAATTAAATAACCGTACGTACTGTACCTGTTCTGTTTCGAGAATGTGTCATTGTTTTGCATTTACTCTTTGTTGGAATATCCCTCTCCGACCGAGGTACACAATATTGCGCGCGCTTCAGGTATCTATGAATTACGAAGTTACATCCGATTTCATCCCCCAGTTATTATTGTGCGATCACTACGGAGATTTGTCAGTGTTATTGATATCGATCGATATATTTTATGACTATGCAAATCGACAAATAAATTCGATATTTGCTTTAATGAAAGATCTACTATTTTATCTGCCAACCCTGTAAATATCCCCATATTATTATATCCCTGTAGTCAAATCGCAATGCAACCATCATTTTTAGAAATGTTCACCTTCGAGCAGTAATAGTTCTGATAAAATATATGTCTAGTGACTTTTCGATCAATAAAGAGCAGCACTAGTTCATGAAAAGCGTTTAGATCGAAATTTATTTTAAAACTTTTCTTTCTTTCCTTTATTACTCTTGAACGTCTCGCGATAACGCGTTAAGTTACTGAAGGCAAACGTAATTACTACCAACCATTTGTAGAACATATGGAGGCAGAGAAATAAACGAAAATGAGTCACGGTTCTGGGTTAAGAATAGATACGTTTTGTTGTAAGGTAAGGTTTATGTCGGAAGTACTGAATATTTTGCGAAATGGTTATTCTCACCTTCTCCGTGACTTGCGAATGAACTGCCGAAAAGCTTTGAAATTATAATTTGAGGCATAATTTATCCGAATATGGGTCATTGGATTCACCAGTTCATATACGACGACAGATTAAAGCATATGTCTCTATATACGTCAGTGATCTCACATTGTCAGCTCTATTCTCAGGGATCAATTTCTTCGCGTGACATGGCACTCGTGTCTGAAAATATGGAAAATTTCGATTTGTTTGAAATAAAAGCCACTTTAGATAATTAATGATTCCATTATTTCTTACCTTGCGTTCTTCTGTAAATATGGTAGTAAAATACTTGTATTTTGGCAAACATTAATAAATATCTACTTTCGTAATTAATAAAATTATCGAAAATATTCTGTGTTTTCTGAAAACATTCTGTAATACAATTCTTTGTTGTGTTGCAAATTTGCGATATTATATCAGTTTTCTTCGAATATACTTTTTTAATAGAAAATATTTGTGCATTGTTATTTTATTAGCATTAAAGTCATATTTTAAATAGTATTATCATAAGAATATTTGATACGTATTTACAATAATTAAAATCAAGATTAATAGTGAATAAATGCTCCAATTTTTGAAACTAGAACGAGTTAATATCAAACATTATTTTGTATATTTATTACAACGTAAATATACTATTTAACAATGTAGAACGATAGAAAATATAGAATATAGCGTGTTAAAGCGCCATCTTAATTTACTCAATTATTTCATGGGTCAAATAAAAAATGGGTCAAACAACTTTTTAACGAAATGTAACTAATGAAAATATTGTAATAAAATTACAGGCAATAATCAATAACCGCAACTTTGTGCGAGTTGATTTCCGCAATCTTTTACCAGAAGAACAGAAACAAACCTTCAACTTTAATAAAGCTTCGATTATGCAACTGGTCGTCACATTGAACGTGTTTGTAAATAACACGATACGTAATAACTTTAGTAGCTATTTGAAGGTGTCCTTGCAATTTATAACGTGATGGCTGTATATGTAGCACTTTTCTGTAATGTACAAAAATCATCAATAAATTGTTCGTGTCTGCTGACATTAAAAAAAATTCGTGTAAAAGAAACATTTGTCATTTCATCGTATCGACGTAATAGACACATATTTTATCCTTAATAAATAAGAATATCTGTTAATAATTATAACTAAAATATACCATGAAATTCTTCGATATGTTCCCATTCATTTTATCAAAGAGCAATATTTTCTCATTTACTAGGAAAATATTCTTTACAATTTATACGCTAACCAGGAATAACTTTGCAGTTGAAATTAAGCGAATACCTTTCAAGAGAAAACATTATCTATTCTTTTGTCCTATTTGTTCATCAATATCAAAAGAACGATTGTGTAATCTTATCTACACTGTGAACTTCATTCTTATTTATGACCCAAATGTCACAGGTGTGTGATCATCGAAGTGCACTTCAGCCGATTAAACCGTAATGTCAGTAATAATACCAATTGTATCCTGATGCGAAATTAATTTTACCGGCTCTTTATCAGTGGTATCTGCTGACATTATCAGCTGCTTTTAAAACAGGTCGTCAATTATGGTGTACCGGACGTGGGTTTCGTTATCAAATTAGTCGCTTTTAAACACATGTGTTGTAATTAAATAAACGTAAAAGTTGCTGTCTTCATGTATAATGAAATAGTAGTAGTATATTTCTAAGTTGCTAAAAACAATACATTATGTCAACATATATAAATTATTGTTCATAGAAAAATTTTGACTGAAACTAAGATTTTTATTATTTTTGCTACCTTTGGTTTATGCACAGATGTATCCACTGTATTCATGCTCTGTTTAAGTGTAAGACAAACAAAATTAATATCACGTTTAACGTGTTAACAATTACATTAATAAGGTGGAAATTTTGCGCAAATGATATAATAGCATTTTGGAAACTTCATATACGTATTTCGAAATTTATACTTTCGTGCGCCATGTCATTAAAAAAAGTACCGCTGGTACCATCTAGCCGCAAGCGTCAGAACTAGCAAAGCAAAAAATTTCGTTTTTTTTTAACACTACCGACTTTTATGCATTTCTGGAACGAACAGGATACGACCTCAAAAGATCTGGAAAAATGCCATCATTATGCACTGTAAATGTGAAGGAAGAAAATAAAAAATATTGCATTTTATGGACCTAAAAAGTGAAGGACAATATTTTCTGAAATTCAGTTTCATTAGTTCTTACCCTTCACGACTAGGTGGCTAAGCATGTCCATATTTTAAAGCCAAATTGATAATGATTTGGTAAAGTCAAAACATTCCGAAGTTAATTAGTCTTGCACTTCGATGTAATTTGATGCATATTATAGTAAATTAAACTAATAAAATCAATATTAATTGAATTTTCACGAAAATTGTACAAGTGGCGTCATCTCTCCGGCGAACAGGGTGAACTACATCGGAGTGCAAGGAACTTCGAATGGTGCATTTAGCGAGCGCACATATCATCAGTGCAAAACATTTTCGTAAAAGAAAATGTGAAATAAATGAAATTATAATTTAACAGTAATTCGTAGCTCTTAGCTCGATATCGTTTTCTAAAGTTCATTTCGTGAAAAATATTTAGAAAACGATATCGATTACCAGGTCACACCACGTGGAGGTTGCTACGACAGTGACCCACCCTATCTCCAAGTCCCAACCACCCACCATTTGCAAATAGCTCATTTATCGGAAGGATAAATGAGTTCTAACTCTACTTAGCCCGTTGGCTCGCGAAAATATACAAGTTCTTTACTACAATATAGCAAAGAACTTGTATCGCACGCACGCACGCACAAATAACATAGCACACAGGCACACCATACAATTCAACGCGCTTGCATTCTAAGATTGCACCCGTGTTATTTAAAACGGTATAAAAAGCAAAGGGAGCAGGGAAGAAAGTTAGAAGAACTTTCTACTAAAAGAAAAGAAAGTTAGAAGAACTTTCTACTAGAAGGAAAGAAAGTTAGAAGAACTTTCGCAAAAAGGTGGACCAGCATTCTCTATCAAGTGAACCTCGCCTTCATGGGTCAAAGGGTAGTCGCATCGTGACTTACGTGAACCACGAGACAGATATGAACCGAAAACACTGGCAAGAACGAGTGACACATCCGCGAAGGGTTTCCCATTTCTCCCCGCTCCCGTTGAAAGGGAGGCTAACAGCAGAGAGGAAACCCACGCCGTGAAGCGGCAGATCGAGATGGACCATCAATCAAAATGCCTCGCAGAGATGTGTCCCTGGCGCTACACCAGCATTTGCAGCTCACAACTGCCGCGTGTTCACAGCATTATGTACCCCCAATGATCCACTTAGGTCCGGAACAATCGACAGAGAATTACCGACTAATACTACACTCTATCGCGCAAAAAAATTCACGAATTGTGAAAATAGGTGCAAGTTAGAATTGTAAGCGCTCACGCAAACTCACTTATAAACTTAATACTAATTTCGTGGGATCCCACATACACACTCTGTTCTAAAATTGCACTCGTATTACGTGAAATGAAGCGATAAACGAGAGAGGAAGGAGAGGAACTAATACTATGATCTAACGCGGAAAAAGTTCGCGAATAAAAATGAGTGCAATTTAAAACAGCAATCGCATACGCACACGCTTATTAACATACTTATTCTAAACGCCGCACGCGTACCTCTTATTCTAAGATTGCACTCGTATGATCTATAACGGAGTACAAAAGCAAAGGGGAAGGAAAGAAAGTTAGAAGAACTTTCTGCAAAAAGGTAAGAAAGTTAGAAGAACTTTCTACAAAAAAGAAAGAAAGTTAGAAGAACTTTCGCAAGAAGGTGGGTCAGCATTTTCTGCCAAGTGAACCTCGCCCTCCTGGGTCAAAGGGTAGTCGCATCGTGACTTACGTGAACCACGAGACAGATATGAACCGAAAACACTGGCAAGAACGAGTGACACATCCGCGAAGGGTTTCCCATTTCTCCCCGCTCCCGTTGAAAGGGAGTCTGACAGCAGAGAGGAAACCCACGCCGTGAAGCGGCAGATCGAGATGGACCATCAATCAAAATGCCTCGCAGAGATGTGTCCCTGGCGCTACACCAGCATTTGCAGCTCACAACTGCCGCGTGTTCACAGCATTATGTACCCCCAATGATCCACTTGGGTTCGGACCAATTGACAAAAAATAACTGGGTATACTACAATCTAACGCGTAAAAAGTTCACCAATTGTGAAAATGAGTGCAAGTTAGAACAAGAGGCACTTACAAGGACCCACCCGCCCTCCCACGAGATTACAATTAACTTAGAACTAACGCACGCATCCCACGATGATCCCTCGATGATATCTTCAAGTTTCGTATATACGCATATCATACATGCACTCATCCATACTACAATGTATTACAATATTTTGTGCGCAACTTAAAATTAACTTAAAATTAGCGCATCCATCGGTGAAATCTTTCTGTGATAGTCCTGGATGATTACCTATGCTGTAACAATATGCGAAAGGAGAAAACAGATGCAAAATTAGTACTATTATAATATATGTCCATGTAGCGATATATGACTCATACTTTCCGTTCTGGTACGAAGATTGTAGATTCACTTCGGCATACAGCCTCTTCTTTCTTCGGGTAAAACCCTCACAAAACTCACTCGCGAAACACTCGATAAATAAGTCGAATGTTTAACATTTTCGGAAAAAAATAAAATAAAATTCGAGTCGACTCGAGGAAAACATGCAAATGAAATAACAATATATTTGTGAAATATTCAATTACTTACTTAAAATCAACACCTAAAACGTACAAATGTAATTAAGACAGATATGAATTTTTACTTACTTACTTAAAATAAAAATCTGAAACATACAACTGCAATTAAGACAAATATGAATTTTTACTTACTTACTTAAAATAAAAATCTGAAACATACAAATTTAATTAAGACAAATAAGAATCATTAATTACTTACTTGAAATAAAAACCTGAAATATACAAATGTAATTAAGACAAATGAGAATCATTTCATTACTTACTTGAAATAAAAACCTGAAATATACAAATGTAATTAAAACAAATATGAATCATTTAATTACTTACTTGAAATGAAGACCTGAAACATACAAATGTAATTAAGACAGAAAATTGAAGAACAAGGAATGAAATCTTTCTTTATTCGAAACAGAACTCTTGAAAAATCGAAATCGTCGAGTTTGAAAGCCTTAAAATCCGAAATAAAATTACAACGAGATTCAGGAACCGCAAATCTCGAAATAAGATCACGATAAGGTTTTGAAAACTCAAATCCCAAATAAAACCACGAAGAAATTCAGAAACTAAAATTCGAAATAAAATCATGATAAGGTATTGAAAACCTCAAATCCGAAATGAAATTCTGAAGTAGTTGAAAACATTAAAACCGAATTAAAATCACGAAGATATCCAAAAGCCTGAGAACTCGAAATAAAATTCACACATGAAATGCAAGTACAACACGTATTAAAAATCAATCAGATAATAAAATAATATAGAGAAAGAAATAAAATAGCTAAGAGGCTTGAAAACTTTGAAGCTAGAAATAAAATCAGATACAGATTTAGAGACCCTATGATCCCAAGATGAGATGAATAGATCCTGTATCCTGTACTCACATTTGATTCACACACTCACGCATACTGCAATACAATACTTATTTTAAAAACCCTACATGTGCCTTTTGTTCTAAAATTGCACTCGTATAATCTACAACTTTGTAAAAAAAATAACGAGGGGATAAGGTAGAAAGTTGGAAGAACTTTCTTTTAAGTTTAGTGCAATTAACAATGGAAATGACAGGTTATTACTACAGTCTAATATGTAAAAAGTTAAAAAATTGTCGCAAAGATGAGTGCAAGTTAGAACAAAAGGCACTTACAATTTGCGCAAGCTTTTCGCCACGTATCGTGACGAAAAACTTGCGCCCGAGCCCTCCCTTCCTCCCACAAGCTCGGAATTGATGTAAAACCATTGCACTAAATATAACTTACCAAAAATCAAATCCTGAAACATATAAAATTTTATTAACATAGGAAGTTGTAGGAGAAGGAGTGAAATTTTATTTTATTTGGTACAAAGCTTTCGAAACATAGAAAACGCAATGAAAATTGCGGGTTTGAGAAGAGTGAACAATGTAATAACTTACCAAAAATCACATACTGAAACATACAAAATTTTATCAACATAGAAATTTGTGGGAAGAGGAGCAAGATTTTACTTTATTGCATACAAGAATTTCGAAAAATAGAAATCGCAATGAAAACTGCGAATTTGAGAACAGTGAACAACATAATAACTCACTAAAAATCGAACTCTGAAACATACAAAACATTAACATACAAAATTGTGGGAGGAGTGAAATTTTACTTTATTCGAAACGAAATCGGGAAAAATAGAAATCGCAAAGAAAATTGCGAATTTAAGAGCAACGAATAACGAAATAATTTATATAAAATCAATCTCTGAAACAGAAAAATATGGTTAACACAAGAAATGATCAAAATGATCAAAAAAGAGAAATTGCGGTGAAAATAGATTCGCGATTATATTTCGAGTTTCGCGATTTTATGACCGTGTGCTCGTCGAAATCCGAGCAAAACGCGTTTGACGATACATTTCGTACCGTTTAAAAAAACACATGTAAAATACAAAAAACATAATTGCGAGCATAGTGACAAAATGACTCTCCATCCTAAGATGGACAGCCATTAATAGTTCCCCTCTTCTTTGGCAAATTTTGCCGGGGCTCTTCGGCATATAGCCTCTTCTTTCTTCGGCACAGCCTCACAAAAATCACTCGCGAAATTTTACGGTAGCTCGGATATTCTTTGCTCTCATATCAATTACATAAACTCTCAATTTTACTATCAACCGATTGCAACAAACAGATAGCATACACTTTTATAAAAATAAAAATGAACTATCCATTTGCTTCAATCGCCAACAACAAAATCAAAATTTTATATATCACAAAAATTCTTTACTTAACAAAAATTCTCAAAATTAAAATACGACCAGCGATTCTTAGAATGCGCTGTCCGTAAAAGAATATCCGAGCAGAATATTTATTTAAAGCACTGCACTTCACTTCACTTCACTGTATACTTCATTTTTGCAATCGGGTCTAATACCACGACTGCGACTTACAAACTAAAAGGCCTGGCCTTACGAACAATCGAGTTCAAGAGAATATTAAAGAGAATAAATTCATATTTAGATTTTCTCTTCTCGATTTTTCGTTAACCCCCCAGATGCAAGCATCTCACGTGTTTTACCGGAGGACAGAGAAACATGAAAGCTTGCTCTGGCCCTACCTACTTAAAACTAACTCAATCACACCAGAAGTAAGCTACCTGCCTGCCTAACGCTATATTTAAAAAATTGCAAAGTCCATTCTCACAAAAACACACTCCACGGTTCTCACACTCTCCACCCGGGTGCAAAAAAGCCTACTCCTAGGGAGTACGTCCCGGGACGTCTCCGTCACCCGAGTTCAATACAACATTCACACTCTAAGTTCATACCTTTTTTGCTGAAATCGATCGACAATCGACAGTGAATATTGAACATTTACATATTTCATTTTCTAATTCTTTCGAATAATCAATGTAATATGTGCATGTTATTTTGCAATTCATTCTAACTCTGCTATTATAAATTTGTAATTAAATCTAAATCATTTTCAATATATCTTGTAATAACTTTTTGGAAAATTTTTATGTTTTTATAATAAATTAATATGGTTTGTAAACGACACAAGGTCCACGACCTAACCACACACACACACGTGTAACTTGTGTCGTATAATTCACTGTCAAATTGTCGATCGCCGAAACATCTTAAAACTAAACCGTGTCCACCTGCCCTAACTCATGCGAGTAGCATCTAAGCACGCGTATGAGTTTAGAGCATAAAAATGAACACGGCCAACAATATTTTCACCTACCAGTTTTCTTCATGTGTGCTGAAAATCCTGAGCTAAAAAACGTGATTAATAACATGCTAATAAAGTGTCTCTTCCGAAAAAAATTTACTCTAACGTTTCAAAAAAGAAAATGGAAGAACACTTTGCAAAAATCTATGTATATCGATTGTTACATTCTTAACAGATTTTTAATATCAAAGTAAATTTACTAAATGGTCAAAAACATTCATGGTAATTAACTTTGATATCGAAATCTGTTCTTCGCGAAACTTTCTTGTACATATATTTAAAAAGAGTTGACGCGAAAAAATTGAAAGTGACTCTATAATAAAAATACTATGAAATCGGAGGGTCATCCGACTTCTATGTAATTTTAAATTTAATGTATAGGTTCGTTATTGAAACGCGATGTACAAGAAAACCCTATCCTGATCTAATAAATAAAATATACAAACAGTTTGTACGAATATTTCACGATCGTACAGTCGTGGTCACTATGCTCGCTCAGAAATATAAAAATACAACCAGTTCCCGTGCCGTTTCGGACCATTCGTCCTACGACATGATGGGAACCGGAGGAACCGTAAAGCATGCGACTCACCGATCGCTGACTCGAACTACTCGGCTCGTGAGCGATCGGCTGCACTTGTACCACATCGTTAGAGACTGATTGACTGCATCTCGGAGATTGACCCATGATCGGTTGTTTTCGTACGATCAGGCATCTCGGCTCGGCATTGAATCGTCCTTCTGGAAACAGAAAGAGTCATAGGACGTTAGCAAACTCTTCAACAATTCATATTTCTTTGTCAATATATTCAAATTATAACAAATAAGCACATTTGCGAATAGGTAACGTGCAAATAAATACAAACACGCATGCAAAACTATGCAGAAATAACAGTTGAAACATTCCCACAAACGTATTAAAACATGTTAGGTAATTATAACGTAAACATACTACAACGTTTGAAAAAGTACGTTCAAACACTTTGTTAAATAATCCATAAAACCCAGTAAAAAATTAGGAAATGTATGCAAAAACACATAGGTAACCACACCATAAAATTGTCTGTAACATTCACTAAAATATGTCAAAACACATAGGTAACCACACCATAAACCTCACTATAACATTCACTAAAATATGTCAAAACACATAGGTAACCACACCATAAACCTCACTATAACATTCACTAAAGTATGTCAAAACACATAGGTAACACACCATAAAACTCACTATAACATTCACTAAAATATGTCAAAGCACGTAGGTATTCACACCGTAAAACCCAGTAAAATTTGTGTAAAACACTGGTAAAACACTTAAATAACCACACCATAAAACACACTAATGTATCCGTATACCCATGCACAATCACAAATTAAAACACACTAGTAAGCACGTAGGTATATGGGGAACCACACCATAAAACACGTTAATACACCCCCGTATATACACTAAAAAACTTGATAAAACACACTAGGCACTTGCACTACAACACTAGATAACACATCGATGAACACACGATCGGTTAATTAACACTTTGACTCGTACCGGTACGAGATGTCACGGTCGATCCGAACACCTGGACAGCTTGAACGATAGTGAAGATCGGTAACACTTATCAAGTTAAGAATGATAGGTGAACCGTGGACCAATCAGTCCGCGTCATGTCAATGCTCCAATACCAGGCAGCTTGAACCGTGCTGAACACCTATGAACACCTATGACCTTTATCAAGTTATCAATGATAGGTGATCCATGGACCAATCAGCTATCATGTAATCCACCAATACCGGGCAATTACGTCGATTCGTAACTGTATTTGCAATATCGACAGTTTTTACTTAAATTTTTAATTTTTCATTTGTTTATTTAACAAATTATTATTACAACTATTAAAATTCATCATTTTTATTAACTTTTATGCGTGCATTGGTTATAAGATTTTGTTTCATTATTACATTTTGATGTGATATTAAAAGACAATTATAAATTATATATTTTTTTTAATATTATTTAAAATTTTTGAGTAAATTTTCGTTAAGTTATTATTGTATGTATTGATATTTATGTTTCTTTTTCAACTTCTTACCGTTTTTCTGTTGCAATTTTTTGTATATGAACGTAAACATGTTCCACGTAGTTTGTTCGTGTTTTATGTATGTATGTATGTATCCTATTTATTGTTTCAAGTGAAAAATATCTACCAGTATTTTCATTTTTAATTTCAAACACAAAGGGTTCTGTAGTGTAAAAACAGTTCCAATCGATATGGTAGTTCTAAAATTCTCCTTTACCTACAGATGCAATTTCAGTACAAAATCGAATGCATCGGTAACTGTTAATAGGCAAAATTTCGGAAAACCGTCATGCTCTGATATCGACCAAATTTTGCAAATAAGCTCTTTTTTGCAAAAGAAGATATCTGTGAGAATGGTTTTTGGCGACTCAAAAGAAAGCTTTTTGCCATTCTTATGTCATTTCCTACATCATCGACGAGATACAGTATAGTGTGCAAATTGTTCTGAATACATAATCATGTATTTTCAGGCACACGGAATATATTTCAAACAGCATAAAATCAATATTAACAAATATATAGCATGGTAATCAATAAAATCAATATTAATTAAATTAAAAAAAAATGGAACACGTGGCGCCATCTCTCCGTCGAACAGGGTGAACTACACACTTTTGAAACTGTAGTTTAATTAGTTCTCATCTTCTACCGTTAGTTGGCGGCACTTAAGACAGAAACCCTTAGGTTAATTAGGGTTAGCCTAAGAATGGTTCAAAATTGATAATAGTTTGGTAAAGTCAAAACAATTGGAAGTTAATTGTTCTTGCACTCCGATGTAATTTGAATCATATTATAGTCAATTAAGCTAATAAAATCAACTATATTAATTAAACTGAATCGAAAACGATACAGGTGGCGCCAACTAGCGGCAGTGTGTGGGAACTAATGAAACTACAGTTTCAAAAGTGTGTAGTTCACCCTGTTCGCAGGCGAGATGGCGCCACTTAATGAATTTTCCTGAAAATTCAATTAATATTGATTTTATTTGTGTAATTGACGTCAAATTTTGCAAATAAGCTCCTTCTTAAAAAAGGAAATATTTGTGAGAACAATATTTAGCGACTCGCAAAAAAATTTTGCGATGTTAATGAGAGTGTTCCCCTTGACTTCCATTTGCCTCAGGCCAGACTTGCACCTGAGTGCACATTTACCTTATATACACTTTGGTTCTTCGCTGCAGTAGACTACTACTAGTGGTTATTTATGAGACACTTATCCAACAACTGTATTTCACAATGGGAAAGTTTGCAACTTGCTACCTGAACTCTACTGTCTGCACCTTGTCATAGATACCTTGGTGCATCAGTAACTACATATCTAAAATGGGTGCATTTTACAAACGATCAAAATGACCGCGACAATAACGATGCGTTTCATTTATCAACCCCGATCGTTCTATCCCATAACCGATACGCGTCATTGATAATTTCCAATTCCCTCACCGGCAGGGTGCATACAGTGGCGATGCCCTCTGCGTTTCAGCTTTTCGTCAGCTTCCTCAATCACATGTGTGATCAAGCGACCGTAGACTTGTTATTCCGCGACATCTGCGCAACCGGTTGATAAAACAGGAGCCCCAGTCATCCCTCGGGAGCCCGTTACTTTATCGACCAACCACTTTCGCTGTTTGGTCCAGTTCAGAGCTGTGGGTGGCAGGTAGGACAAACTCTGCGAAGGAGGGTTGGAGGGTGGGGAGGTGCACGGTGGTAAACACTCGCGCAAGAAGTACGTACATAGTCTCGCGAGGACTTGTGCTGCGATTACGTCGTTCCGGGATTCGTAGAGTGATCGACGTTCGTCGATCAATCGAAACGGTTTCGTGCCGTAATCGTCAATCGTTTCACTTTCGCGAATCTTTCGCTTTCCGATTCGCGCGTCGAGTCACCGTGGTAATACGTGCCGATTTGTCCCGCTACGTGAGATCGCGTTTGCAACTCGCGTGTCGGGTGTTTTGAATGTGCCGGTGAAACAACATCCCTGTATGCGATGCGACGTCCTTTGATTCGCCATCTCTCCGAGGGTGGTGGCGGTGCAGGTGATAATGCCGGTGCCAGGAGGCAGCAGTCCATGAAAGAGGACGATCGCGCGAGTTATACCTGGAATTGTCGCGAATATGGACATCACCTGTCGTCCTGCGACCTCCTCAAGGTCCCCACGACGATCAGCTGTCGCGGCCAAACCACGACGCCGGAACCACGAATTACGCTCCACAGGTAGGCCGATTTCGATCTGCTCCTGTGTTCCTGTGGTAGGAGTAGCTAGCTACGAAATTGTCCGGGTCAGTGGATCCTTCGGGGGCTCTTTCTGGGTAAGCGCGCTCGCGCAATGCACCCAACCGTGTTATAGGGTTATGTCTACCTGCAAGGTGGATAGGAAACACGCATAGGGTAGATGCACCGTTTGTTGTCATCTCAACGATGCACGCTTACTTTCAAATTTACACTTTTATCAGATGCGGCAGTCAAAACTAATCATAGCTACAATATTAACACAGAGAAAGAAAGTTGAAATGTTATGTCCATTTGGTATCATTGACTATGCAAATAATTGGACTTGAACTCCAAATTAAAGCGTATTAATTCGAGTAAAATACAGCCAAAGTACAAGTGCGTCGTGTGGCAGACGCGTCCAAATAGCGCAAGGGGTTGAAAGTATAATTGAGAAGTAAATAAGCGGTCATCGATTAATGTATATTAATCTTTAATCTTGATGAAAATCAACACACAATTGAGGAAACCACTTTGGGGAACTTTGAAACATGAAATGTATCTTAAATGTAACTAGTCGGTAGGTTCAGTATTAGCTTCCCTTGTTCTGACGCGTCCATTTTACGCGCTTTATGTTACTTATTAAATGGTATTTGTTTTTATCGTACACTTGCATATATTTGTTTTGTCGATGATCCAGAAATATTTCTTGTAATTACCGATTAATTATTAGTAACAGTCTGTCTTTTGTTAACTTGTTAATTTCTATTTTCTAACGTTTCATATGGGCTGCTCTATGCTCATAACAGATTATAATTCAAGGGTTTAGAAGTTAACTTCAGAAATAATAAGGAGTCCACGCTGTCTAGTTAGAGTTTAAGAAACATAGGGAAAAATTTGGAGATATAGTAATTCGAACGTATAGAAATTTGGGGATACAGTAAGAAATATAGAGGTTTGGAGATATAGTAATATGAAAATATAGAAATTTGAGGATATATTAATTCAGGCATATAGGGATTCGGAAATATAGTAATTCGAAAACATAGAAATTCGGAGATATAGTGATTGGAGAATATAGAAATTTGAATATATAGCTATCCGAAAATACAGAAATTTGAAGATATAGTGATCTGACAATATAGAAATTCGAAAATATAGAAATTCAAAGATATAGTGATTCGAAATTATAGAAATATGGCGATACAGTGTTTTAAAAATATAGTGATCTGAAAATATAGAAATTGGAAAATACAGAAATTTGAAGATATAGTGATCTGACAATATAGTAATTCGAAAATATAGAAATTCAAAGATATAGTGATTCGAAATTATAGAAATATGGCGATACAGTGTTTTAAAAATATAGTGATCTGAGAATATAGAAATTGGAAAATAGAGTAATTCGAAAATATAGAAATTTGAAGATATAGCAATCCGAAAATATAGAAATTCGTAGACATAGATTCTAGACAAAGAAACAGAAATTTGCAGGTATAGACATTTGGAGTATCGAGGAACGCAAAAGTTGGAGAATGCAGTTTAGGAACACAGCAAAAGACATAATCTCGACAGTACACACGATTGTACAAGTTCGTAACAAAGGAGTGATCTTTCGACAAACATCGAATCGTCCATGTAAATATAAAAAAATGAGGGTAAAATTTCGTTGGTCGTATATTTTCGTGCACGGATCAAGCTCTGTCCTATATTTGCCTGACCTAAATCTCTTCGGGTCATATAAGAAGAAAGGTGCATTTTGTAAATGACGATCACCACTCGACGTACATTTACAGAGAGACGAACGTATTACGGAAATGTTTATCGCGTCGACAAATTGTCGGGATCACGATCGGAATTGTTTTCGGAAAAATAACGGTGTCCTCACAGTTCAGTTTTCCAGCAGAGCGTGTATGATCGGAAAAGTTTGTTACTTGTTTGTGTTCGCAGAGCGAACGAGAACGGTAAACAATTCTGAACGAAATAGGTCACACACAAATCTACGATGAAAAATAATTACCTTTGACTTCACCGATGTGCTTCAGCTTGAAAATTTGCATCGGATGATGTCACAAGTTTCTGGGATCTTGTTGTCGTTTAACCTTTTTTGCAACCGAATTCATTTTCTCTTCGTTGAATTAGCGTCTTTAAATTCACATTTAACCCATTACATTTTAATTTTAGTTTTACCACACGGGTTATAAATTTATGCGTTGGGTTACATTGAGACCACAATTAATTTTCGAAACTTGAATGTAAGAGCACATACATTACATTTTATTTAACGTGATTCTATTACAAGTGATAAAAAGGAAATATATATTCAAATCCTCATTTGAGGATCTTGGTAGAAAATTTGTTAAATGCAGATTATTTTAATTCTTTAAATTCAGATTATTAAATTATAGTAGCTATAATTATAATTATACAGAATAATTTCTTAATCTTAATCATAAGTGCACTTAATCTTCTTCATTTTGTGTATTTTTATGTTTAATTTTATGACGTTAATTTATGATTTTAAATCTTATTTTGGATTTTGTCTAATTTTTTATGCGACACTGAAAAATACAGACATATTACATCGAATTGTTTTGTTATAACTTTATAATAAACCATTGTGAATATTTTGTCCAAAATAAAATAATATATATTTGTTTAAACATTTCAGCCTTACTTTTGTGTATGAAATATCTATTGAAGCAGTTTGTGTATTTTGTACATCATTATGATAATTTAAATGCTGATAAACACTTTATCATTTGTTAATTAACAATATAACAGAATAGTTTAGTCGAATGCATTTACCCTTTTCTTTGAACCCGAATTTAATCGGACAGTGGACTCTTCTAAAAGTTCTTCGTGTGCTTTTCTATTGAACATATTTGATCACTGATATGGGAAATAGGGATAACATGAGAAAATCGAACGCATTTATTTGTTAAAACCTTGATAAAAACGTAGGTGATACGTTTCAGTTCTTACCATATTGGTCTATATCGAAAAACATTGATAATACAAATGATAAATCCCCTGATTCTCGATTATTTAAACATGTAATCGAAGAAACTTAGATATAATATGTAGGGTATCACGGAAAGCAAATAATTGTATTGCTATGTTTGATCAATCATTTTGAATAAAAAATATTGATACACATTATGAATTTTAGTCCACTTGTTTTTTCATTTATTTTAACAAATAAATTTACGAAAGTGGTGGTATGATGTATTTTAATAAACAAGTATCTCGAAAACGAATGAATTATGATTTACAGTGTATACGGCAATCATTTTAATTTAGAATGATGTACCAAATACATTAATAAAATATATTTACCAAAATGAAGTGTATTAATATTTTAATAATTTTAATAATTTCGTATAATATATAAAATATTATAAACAGTTTTAATAAAATTAAGTTTCATCTAGAAAAATGATACCAAAATCCAAACAAATCTGATTAAAAATATTTAATTAAACAATGATATTTTAAATTTAATTCTGCTCCGATAATTCATGCATCGAATACGAAATGAAAGTAAAGTAATAACAATCTATCAGATTAATTTTGTGTAATTAAACTTCGAAATAGAGTTTCGATCATTATCGATACCGAACCATTCATGAATTATAATAGGCTTCTAAACAATAGCGTCATGTTTATTAAAGTGCATACCGGTTTGACCTTCGTAATTTCCATTAAGTTGTTAAAATCTAGTTAATTGGTTTACTATATGGAGCTACTGCGAGCTATTGTTGTTGCAACAATGCCAACTTAAGTGTCCTGCATTATTTCGTTAATGTGCACACTCTTCTCTGTAAAGTGTTTAATACCGCATCGATTATGCACAACTTACATGTGAACTCAGCTAAAAGCGAAGCCATTTGTCGCGTGGAAAATATTGCTGTTTGCCAACAAATGTTTTAACTGTTTGCGATAGTTAGATGTTCACGTTTCGAAAATTTGGGATTTGGAAACTTGAGAAATTTGGAATTTGGGAATTTAGAGGTTTAGAAATTTAGGAATTTTGGGATATGAAAATTTCGAAATTTGGGAATTTAGGGATTTGGGAATTTAGGGATTTGGGGATTTAAGGATTTAGGGATTTGGAGATTTAGGAATTTGGGCGCTTAGGGATTTAGGAATTTAGGAATTTGGGAATTTGGGAATTTAGAGATTTGGGAATCTAGGGATTTGGAGGTTTAGCGATTTGGGGGTTTAGGGATTTGGGAATTTAGGGATTTGGGGATTTAAGAATTTGGGGGTTTAGGGATTTGGAGATTTAGGAATTTGGGGGTTTAGGGATTTGGGAATTTAGGAATTTGAGAATTTAGAGATTTGGGAATCTAGGGATTTGGAGGTATAGGGATTTGGGGGTTTAGGGATTTGGGAATTTATGGATTTAGGGATTTAAGGATTTGGGGGTTTAGGGATTTGGAGATTTAGGAATTTGGAGGTTTAGGGATTTGGGAATTTAGGGAGTTGGGAATATAGGGATTTGGGAATTTAGGAATTTGGGAATTTAGGGATTTGGGAATTTAGGGATTTGAGAATATAGGGATTTGGGAATTTAGGGATTTGGGAGTTTAGGGATTTGGAAATGTAGGAATTGTGCATAATAGATATAGAAATCTAGAAATTTGGGAATTGAAGGATTTAGAAATTTAGAAATTAGGAAATTCTAGAATACAGAGATCTAAAAATCTAGAAATTCAGGAATTCGATGATTCGACAAATAAAGAATTAAAAAATGAAGGAACTTGACAATTTCATATTTCTAAATTTATTTCTTCCTATCCAAAACGTAATACAGAGTATCAAATATGGTTCAGATATCAAATACACATAACAGCACATCAAACATGGTTCTTCCACAAATATAGAAATTGAAGGATCAAGTTCTACTATAAATATCAAATTTATGAATTCCACGAACATTTACATCTCTGAACATGAAGCGAAAGGTTGCTTACAAGCAATTTTCAGGAACGAAATTATAACTGGTTGATTGAAGAAGACGACATTGAAATGGTTGAACAGAAAATGGTAGAGCAACGATTTGAAATGAAAAGAAAAAAAGTAGCCAGGTTCCAGCTTCCGTTTCCGACATTTCCGGACCCTGTTCAAGGTCATCTCCGTTCTTCCATCAGATTGCCCTACTTGTTAACACCGATTGCATAATATTCTCCCCCCGGTACCTTCTGGCAAAACTAATCTATCACTCAACGATCATCTCCGCTCGTCCGATCGACTATCGGGTGGAATGAGGATGTCCTCTATACCCTCTCAAGCCCTGGTATTTCGCAATAAATGACCCTCTTTGATTATATAAAAAATAGTATCTGTATATTACTTCTAACAGTATGTACTGAGGCTGTACACCGAAATATTCGAATACTGCTTGTTTTGCAGCTGTAACGTGTATACTCGGTTGTGATGGATTTCCAGATTTTCAAATTCTTGAGATTTTGTATTCTCAAACTTGAAGGTTTCAGATTCTCAACTTTCTAAACCTTCAAATTTCAAAATCATTAGATCCCTAAAATTTATAATTCTCAACTTTGTAAATTCTGAAATTTTACAAATCTTTCAATTTTTGGCTTCGCAAAATTGCAGATTACTAATTTCTTATTTTTCTAAATTTTCTATTTACTAGATCCCTAAATTCCTAAATTCTCAATTTGCCAAATTTCCAAATCCCTACATTGACAAATCCCTAAATTCCTAAATCACTAAATTACTAAATCCCTAAATTTCCGAGACCCTAAATTTCCAAATCCCTAAATTCCCAAATCACTAATTTCCTAAATCCCTAAATTCCTAAATTCCTAAATCCCTAAATTCCCAAATCCCTCAATTCCCAAATCACTAAATTTCTATGTCGCAAAACTTCGAAATCCCTAAATTTCCAAGTCCCTAAATTCCCAAATCCCTAAATTCCTAAATCCCTAAATTTCCAAGTCCCTAAATTCCCAAATCACTAAATTTCTATGTCGCAAAATTTAAAAATCCCTAAATTTCCAAGTCCCTACATTGACAAATCCCTAAATTCTGAAATCTCTAAATTCCCAAATCTCTAATTTCCCAAATCCCTAAATTTCAAAGTCCCTAAATTCCCAAATCACCAACTTCCCAAAAATCGAATATTCTCCAACTTCCACATAAAATGTACCGATACAATTTGCATCTAACATCCGTATATCACATACAAAATTTACAAAAATTTCACTTTCGTATATAACACATCAAGTATTTACTATTCCTGAAATACTACAGAAATGTCTCCATTGATCCTCGAGTATTAATCTCTTTATCCTCACGAACCGATAGAATCGAAAGAAAGAAGAATATCGGTATTCACCGTGAATATAACATAGAATTTGATTGTAATGGTGTCTCGTTTGATTCGTGGGCAAGTAGAGGGCAATTCCGTAGGGAGTAGCATCAGGTGATGCGAGTTGCACACGTATACCGCGACACCTTTGATCTTCTACATAGGTAAATAGGCTCGTTCGTTTACCGTTTCCTGCCACTCTCTCTTTCCCACTTTCTGGATCAACTATTCCCGCCTTCAAGTAGCAGATGCCATGATACCAGAGGGCAGATCTCGTTTTCTCTCTTTCAGGAATTGCATGAGCGAGGAATCACTCGGGAATCCCATGGTGGATAGTTTCTGACTTCAAACCATAAGTTTTCGCTTCCTAGATCGTAGCCTAGCCAAATCAGGAAGTAGTTTCTCGAGAATTTCGTTTCAAACGAGAAAAACTGATGATACAGTTACCTGGACTATGTACTTTGTGTTTTGTACTTAGCGTACGAGATTGGTTACGTGTAATCAGGGACTCGTTTACTGGGTAAAATAGGCCCCCCATAGATTTACTACTTCTTTTAAAAAATTAATCACTTATGGACATCATGTTTTCAATAGTTGATATTGATTTTTCATTTTATATAAAATACTTGATACTGATTTTTCATTTTCATTTTATACAAAAATACTTGATACTGATTTTCCATTTTCATTTTATATAAAATACTTGATACTGATTTTCCATTTTCATTTTATATAAAATACTTGATACTGATTTTTCATTTTCATTTTATATAAAATACTTGATACTGATTTTTGATTTTCATTTTATATAAAATACTCGATACTGATTTTTCATTTTCATTTTATACAAAAATAGTTGATACTGATTTTTCATTCTTTCCTAATCAAAAACTGTGATTATGTAAATTAACATGTCTAAAAATTGTGGATTCTTGTAGCGAATACCTTCATTTCTCTTTGTATAAGAACCTTAATTTATTCGTATTAATCCTCAATTTTTATTTACATTCTCCCTTGATTTCTCCTTTTCATTTTCACTCTGTTTTGTAATCTGAAACTGATATAAATCATAAATATACAAAATATGAATGATATAAATTAGCACAACTTCCATGTGAAATTCTGTGAAATGAAAGTGGTTAATTAAATAAATATTATCGTCATTGTTGTCGATAAAAGATCTCGATTTCAGATCGGTAGCCTATGGGTGGAAATGCTTTAGCCCTGTAATTGAATTAATTTTTTATCAGTATTAGAGAGAATGACGTTCTCCTGTTGGGTCTTTCGTTATCGATGGAACCGAATTCATTGTCGTTAGTTCTATTAGGAATTTTAATTAAAACTTTCATCGAGGAAAATGCCGCTCGAAGTAATGCAGCGTTTGAAACGAGACTTTGACGCCTTCTATTACGATATCAAGGCAATGCGAATAAAATGCTAATTCGTGGAAAAATTAGGTCGGGTCCAATTAACGGTCGATAGCTCGTGTTATCGACATAGAGATCGAGATCTTTAATGCTTTCGGAATGATATTAAGCGAATATTCCGTTCGTTGATAATTTTATCGTGTAAACTACTTAGTTCAGGTTCATATATTTACAAATTGGAATGATTTTCGACTTTTTCATTTTACAACTTCTGAATTCTTGAATTTCTACATCTGTACAGGTCCTAGTTTTCACGCTTTTAGATTTCCAAGGTTCATATTCTCAAATACTTCAACTCAGGAATTTTTATATTTTTATATTTTTCAAATTTGTGGACTTAGTCATTTTCTAGGTTTCTAATTATCCAAATTTTCATATTTTCCAACTTTTCAATTTTCAACTATCCACATCTCTAGATTTCCAAATTTATAAATTTATAAATTATTAAATGTTTGAATTTCTATAAGTCGAAATTTCCAAATTTCGAAACCCGCTACTTGTTATGCATCAATCAATGACCAAAAAATTCGATAGGTCCACATCTACCTTCACCGAATGTCTCTCAGAAATACTGAATTGATGATTGCACAAAGTCTCTCGAAATATTTGTTCTATAAATCGATCAATTTTTCGGTCGTAAATTGATGAATGTGGCGAGGCGTAAGTTCAAGGACGTTTTCAACTTTCGACGAAGATTAATGGCCGAGGTAAAGGGAAGCAGAAAGAAGCTATACTGAAAAGATAATTCCACTAAATTTGACCTTCACAATAGCGAGAGATTGGCCACAAAAAAAAAACACACGAGACACGCTACCGTAATTGACTATTCTAGTCGAAATACACCCTTAAATCTTCGTTCAACCCTCGTTTCAGTCCCTTCAAAAAATTGAACCCTAGTTTCAGTGTAATTGAATCGGTCGGTAGGACTCTATTCTTTCGGGTGAACGAAAGGGTTGCTAGGCTTCGGTTTTGGTCATGTAACCCCTTTTCACCCAAACTATAGTTACTCTGTTAGAAACTGAGGTTGATATTGTGAAGTGTGTTGCAAATAAGCTGCGGGTAACATGTTTCCTATGATAAGAGGTAATGAGGCATGTTTTCTTTTTCCACTTTCTACCTTTGCAAACATATATTTTCTAAACAGAAATTTATGATAGGACATTAGAGGAAGATGTAAAATGTTACATAAGATTTGTGCAGAGATAGTATAGATCCACATGTCAGGCTCAACTGTTCCTCCAACTCTTTGTTCGCAAATACATGCACTTTGGTTGTAAGTACTATAAGTACGTATAAGTAAAAGCTTGTATTCAACTATGTTGTGACTGTGCATGAATATGTTATGATAGGACGTTACAGAATGATATTACATAAGACTTGTGCAAAGAAATCTTACATCCACATATGAGACCCAACTCCTCCAGCTCTGTTCACAAATACATTCACTTTGGTTTGTGAATATATTATAAGTACATATAAGTATATTAAAAGCTTGTATACAACTGTATTGTAACTCTGCATGAATATGTTATGATAAAACGTTACAGAACGATATAGAATGTCATTACATAAGACATATGCAAAGAAATCATACATTCACATATGACCCAACTCCACTAACTCTTTGTGTACAAATAGATTCACTTTGGTTTGTACATATATTACAAGCACGTACAAGTATATTAAAAGCATGTATACAACTATGTTGTGATTGTGCATGAACATGTCATGATAGGACGTTACAGAATGATGTAGAATGTCATTACATAAGACATATGCAAAGAAATCTTACATCCACATATGAGGCCCAACTCCTCCAGCTCTTTGTTCACAAATACAACTTTGGTTTGTGAATATATTATAAGTACATATAAGTATATTAAAAGCTTGTATACAACTGTATTGTAACTCTGCATGAATATGTTATGATAAGACGTTACAGAATGATATAGAATGTCATT
Source organism: Megachile lagopoda (assembly GCA_036983795.1). Taxonomy (NCBI): domain Eukaryota; kingdom Metazoa; phylum Arthropoda; class Insecta; order Hymenoptera; family Megachilidae; genus Megachile; species Megachile lagopoda. The sequence continues at coordinate 13,084,464 of CM072800.1, forward strand.
ACATAAGAGATGATCTGTCAGACGGAGCCGTATCTCCTCGTCTTCGTTTATAAATACGTTCGGTAAAGGATAGCATTGACTTGCAGACGGTTGCACAGAAGTACCGTATGCCATGTGTCACTACAGTGAAGCATACGTGATTTTTTCGATCCACGGATCGAGATAGTGATCCCCCAGTGGGACGTGATAGGAACGCACGAGCGAGCCTCGTGCGGTGTCGGAAAAAACCGTGCACACCAGGTTGCGCAAACCAGAAAGAGGGTTAAATGTAGAGATTTGCACGAGGTGGGAGGTAGCCATTTATGGCTTCTTTCGATAATACCCTTGGTGTAGGGGTCTGGCGAAGGCGCGAAGACCCCTAGGTGCTCATCAGATAAGAAACAGCGAGTTACCCAGGAGAAACTTCCACGATTATCCTGGACGATTGACTTAATTGCTTTTTTTTTATGTTCCACTAGACTGCCACGTGATCAGCTACATCTCGATCTTCCATTTTATACGAGCCGTTTAATGCAAATATGGTATGCGTCAAAAAAGTTGATTGCTGAATAATGAATGAGGCATAAAGTCTTGAAAATGGAATTTTATATGCTTTTTATGCAAGTCATTATAAAGCAAAAACATTCCATCTTAAGATAAAATTATTTTCTCACGATAGTCAGTGCCTGAAATTGTTTTGGATATATTTTGTGTTTGATCGGTTTCGCATTTTTCTGCAATTTTGTAATTCTACATTGAGATTATCGAACGGATTTAATGATTGTTTTACAAGGTTCTTCGATCACAAAATTGAAAAAATCTTGAAATCTCTGTTGAAATCGAGATTAAGAATTAACGTGTATTCAACTATGTTGTACAGCTTATTTTTATATTTTATTTTTAATTTCGAGTTGCGTGTGTTATACCTTTAAGGTATTTTTAACGCGTGTTTGATTTATGACAAAATAACGACGATTTAGATTAAGTTTGGGCTAGATTTGAATTTAATAAGAAATGAGAAAGCAGTCTTAAGTACTGTAGAGCCTTAATAACGAGCCGGCTAGTAATTAAATGAGTTTCAGTTCGATTTTAGTTGGTTTGTGTTGCATTAAGTTTTCATTCGCATCATTAATCTACTCGCCATGGGGTAACCGGCTAGCAATTAGATAATTGCAGTAATAAATCTAGCTTGAATAAAACGCAAATCCATTTAATTATAAAATATAGGGCAATCGTAACGTAAATCTAACGCGAAGCTACCTCAAACTAAACCACATCTATTTCGAACACTAAAAATACCGTAATGTTGCATTCGAAATGTTTATTTAACTTAAAAGGGTATTTTTTAACAAACCTTAAATCACTCATTTTATGTTATAAATTTAAATCAACGATTTATATAGTTATTTTCATCAAACTGTAAGCTTCAAATATAAATATAGAAGAAATATTGTAAAGTTATTATTGAATCATAGCTCATCACAATTTATCAAAAGTTTTTGTACTTTTTATATTCTGAAATTGAAATGATTCTTCTTTTAAACAAAAAATTAAAATTGGACGATGGAAATAATAGACGTTAAGATATTCTACTAAAAGTTTTAAGAATTTGGTGTTACGTATGTATTTTTAAAATAACTTCATACAAACGTCAGTGAATGCATTGAAATTTAAAAAAACAGATAAGAATCCTAGGATTTATAAACAAACGTCATGAAACTACAGAGTTGTTTGATTTCATAATATCGCAAAAGATTACAAGGTACAGAAAGGAAAATATTGTAAAACCTAATATTTTGAAAGGTTTCTCGTGAGATGTAGTTACAACAGGGGATGCTCATCCCTTTTGTACTTGCGCGCGTAATCGGAGCAAAGGAACAGAAATTTAATCTTGATTTACTTAAACTTGCAATCTGCTTAACTTCTATCTGCGAGTAAAACTTATTTTGCGTTAAGACAGATAACAATATAAGAATAGCTATTTGTAATCTAGTTGCGAATAAAAATTATTTTGTGTAAAGACAAGTAACAATATAAGAATAGCAATTTGCAATATATTTAATTTCCATTTGGGAATAAAAATTATTTTGTGTCAAGATAGTTAACAATATAGGAATAATAATTTACAATCTAACCCTCTGTGAATAATATTTATTTTATTAAAGACAGTTAACAATATAAGAATTACAGATAAATGTGTAACTATAACCTTCAAATCAAAGTAAAAGAATAGAAATTTAGTCTTGACTTGCTATTTAACTTCTATCTGTGAATAAAAATTATTTTGCATAAATACAGCTAACAATATAAAAACCTAACCTAATATAAATATAGTAATATAGTCTCCATGTTACTCAGAAAAATTCTAAAATTTTGTTACAAAATCCAGGTACAAAGTTCTGTTAAACATTGAGCATGTAAAAATAGGTTGCTGCAAAGCGATATATCAGGTTAAAAATATAGAACTCGGTTGAAACAAGATTGTTATGTTTATGAAAGCTATCTCAGAAGCGAGGTTGAATTTCTTTGGTTTACGTCAAAGCAGATCGGATAGTAGTTCGCTAACGATGTACAAGATTTTCGAAAAAGGAAGCTTTTGTAGGTTTCCGGAAATTCAGCAATACCGTTGTTTCATCCGGCGTTGACGAGATAGAAGAAATGTCGCCTGTAAACGACTAGTAGAACTTCCTGAAGTCGTTATCTTCGGGTGCTTTCCCGAGGGAATCTACCGCAAACAAATATCTGTAGCTTCGTTTGTGTCAAACACAAAGATTGGTGAAACGTGGCACATATGTTACGGAAGACCTTTAGTTTGTTTTTTTCGATCCCTATCTTTCGCCGTGTAAACCACGAAGTACGCTATGTCCTTTTTACATAGAGACATTCGGTGCTGGTCCCTTAATTTTATGTACAACGATATTTTACAGATACTTTTCATAAATCATGAGAATATTTGGCAGATAATAATTTTGGAATTCGTCAGGTATTTGTTATTTTAAACTATTACATTTCTACGATTTAAAATTTTTTAATTTTTAAATTTCTTCAGTACTAAATTTTTAAATATTTAAATTTCTACGTTACTAGACTTTTTAATATTTTAATTTCTACGTTTTTAAATTTTTTAATATTTAAATTTTTACATTTTTAGATTTTTTAATATTTAAATTTCTATGCTTTAAATTTTTCAATATTTTCTACGCTTAAAAAGTTTTTAATATTTCAATTCGTACAATAAAATATTTTTGAATACTTAAATTTCTGGTTTTTTAATTTTTTAAATATTCAAATTCTCAAGTTGAAAGTAGAAATTTGAAATTTCTAAATTGATAATGAAATTTTCAATCTGTATTTGATATTTTTAAATTTCTAAATTTTCAAAGTTTCAAATTTCCGAATTGACAAATTATAAAATCACATCTTTAAACTTTGAAATTTCCCAACTTCTACATACTTAATTTTCCAAATATCTACACTCTTACATATCTAAATTTCTAAACTATCACATTACAAAATTTCTAACCATTAAAACTTGCTATAATTTAATTTCTAAACTTCTAACTTTGAAATGATAGTATCTCTCAGATGAAAAAAAGAAATCTGCATAGTTCTTGATACCATACTTATCTCTGCCCGAGGTGTACACGTCAAAGCCCATTAGCTCTTTGTCGGGCACTTATTTTGCCCATAACCATGCTATTCTAATTATGGGAACTCTGAGTGTACGCTCTCTTATAACAAATGCAAATTAGATGTATATAATTGAATCTCTTGTAACCCATGAATGTAATATAATTTCTCTACTGTAATGTATAGTTTGAAGGTTTTCAATGCAGCGACCGCATATTTTTCCGTGATTTCCGTGATCACGTTGTTATGTCGGCCAGACACGATCATTTTCAGGTAGCATAATAACACGACATATAGACTGAAGTATTATTCATGCAAATAACGAATCACACGGGAGCTGATGATATACTGTGATCTTTAATTACTATGATCTTTAGTATGAATGATATACTATGATCTTTAATTACTAATTAATTACTACGATCTTTAGAATGAATGATATACTATGATTTTTAATTGAACACAAATTATCAAACAGCACTAAAATTAAGAAACGATAAATAATGTTTATTTTTAAAATAAACAGATATATTCTACGCTAATCTTAGTTTTAGTATGGTTCTTTCTTTTTAAATACAATTTAATTATAACCTTGATATATGTGTTTCATGAAAATTTTTCAACGAACGTTTTATTACTACAATCAGTAAACACGTGACTCGGTCGTCGACGAATTCGGAGAAGAATGTAACTGCACAGTACTGAAAGATGCCAAAAGCCATAATCATAAAGCCATAAACGTTTCGTTCATATTAATTGTTCTGGTATGCACTTTCAAACGAAATGACATCCTTCGACAACCATTTGGTAATGTAGGAGCTATAAAAAACAGCAGTAAATGTAATAGAGTTTATTAAGTGTTACAATATTTTTTGCAAAGAAATGCTGAATTCATTTGTTTGAATGAAAAGTAGTTCTAATAGAAGTACTGAAATGTGATGTAGATATTTTTTATTGTTCAATTATTCAAATTTCAAAAAACTATTCCAATTTAGCGAAATCCTTAAGTTTTCAAATTTCTGAGTTCCTAAATTTTTAATTCTCCAAATTCACAAATTCTCAGATTTCCAAATTTTCAAAGTTGCCAACTCTCAAATTTCCGAATTCTCAAAGTTTCGAATTCTCAATTTGCCAAATTCTCAAAATTCCGAATTCTCAAATTTCCGAATTCTCAATTTGCCAAATTCTCAAATTTCCAAATACTCAAATTTCCGAATTCTCAATTTTCCGAATACTCAAATTTCCGAATTCTCAATTTCCCGAATTCTCAAATTTCCGAATTCTCAATTTCCCGAATTTTCAAATTTCCGAATTCTCAAATTTCCGAATACTCAAAGTTCCGAATTCTCAATTTCCCGAATTCTCAAATTTCCGAATACTTAAATTTCCGAATTCTCAAATTTCCGAATACTCAAATTTCCGAATTCTCAATTTCCCGAATTCTCAAATTTCCGAATACTCAAATTTCCGAATACTCAAAGTTCCGAATTCTCAAATTTCCGAATACTCAAATTTCCAAATACTCAAATTTCCGAATTCTCAATTTCCCAAATTCTTAAATTTCCGACTTCCCAATTTCCCGAATTCTCAATTTCCGGAATTTTCAAATTTCCGACTTCCCAACTTCCCGAATTCTCAAATTTCCGAATTCTCAAACTCTCAATCTCTAAAGCTCTCAAATTTTGCACAACTCAATTGTTCAAATTTCCGAATTTTCACAATCTCAAATTTCAAATATCCCAATCTCTCAAGCTTCCAAGAATCCAAATCCAATTTTCAAAGTTATCCAAATCTCCAATTCAAGAATTCACAAATTTTTCCTCTTTTTGTTCCTTTTTATTCGTCTTTTACTTCATTTTCGCTCAATGATTGTCATATAATACACATATTTGCATGTTGATTATATAACCATTACCTGTAACATCCATGTCACTACCGTTTCAACAATAATTAACAAGAATACACATATGATTACAATACCACATCCTACACGGTCCAATACCATTTAATAGCTACGTTATCATAATTTACCACCCACAATATCCATATGTACCTATCAGTCCCCCTTGCCAGCTAATAAAAAAGGGACACATCAAATTGACCTAAAAAGCTGTATTCAAATACTGAAGTTTAGTTCAATGAAAGAATATTCAATATAAACAATATTTCGAAATTATTATCAAGCTTTTGTAAAAACATTATATAATAATAATTTAGAGAATCGATGTCAGGGCTGTACGGTGGATAAATTCCTAAAATGCCTTCGACCGTTCGCCATGAAATCGAGCCAACCATAGAGTGTATCATGGTTAATCGCTCAGAGCAGGCCACTTATATTCAATGAACGTTGACGTGGTTAGTACAGATCCCCCTGTTAGTCGTATGGGTTTATGTTCACCGTAAATATACGATATCTCCGGTCCCCAAGCGCACTTCTCTATGTATCTAAGTACATATGTACTCATACGTGCATGCATGTACGTATGCATACACGTTGCTTGGTCTGACGAAAATGACGTTCCATTCGAAATTTCAGTGCGTATGCAATCTAACATTAATTGTACAATGCGATTATGATATAGTTATTTAATGTGATAGTTGTAGGAAATACATACTTCATGTGTGCTGTTTATGAATTACTTATATATTATTTATATATATTGTGTATAAGGTACATGTTTATATGTATAGGTGTTGTTATATACATATACGTATATTTAATATGTTGTTCATAATAAATTTCATGTAATTTAATATTTAGTGGATAGTTATAAAATTGATAAATTGTATTAATTAAAAATATATTATTTGTACAGCCTTAGATGTTATAATTGAACCTCCAATTGTGAGATTAATAACTATAAAATAATATTATAATAATGTAATCTTAAAATGAAACCACATATTAATTGCTTGAAAATTTACTGTTAAAATAATCAAATAGTAAATTAATTTCAAAAAAAGGTTCCAATAACCTAAAATTGAAATTGTAATTGTAATTGTAATTGTAAAAATTGAAACTGTAATATATAAATGGAAGGTACTTATAATAATAATTTTAATAAGATAAATATATTTATTCGAATTGAGTAAGAAACTGTAAAAACAGTCATATACAATACAAGTAATACCTAAAATTCAAATTATTAAACAAAAATATTTGTATAAATTCAATTCTTGTTGAAACCCTACTAAACATGGAGATACAATTATCTTTATATACTCAAGTAAAATTCCGAGCAACACCACTCGTACATTTTCGTGAACCCGTGCGTGTGATAAATACGTATGCGTATAATACATAGATGGTCCCCTTGGTATGATCTGAGCTCCTCCAGGAACGAGACGGGAAGAGTCAGTAAAAAAACAAGGAAAGACCAAGGAGGAGAGGCAGCTGGAGAACCGAAAGGAGAGAGTGATTGCCAGTGGCGATGAATTCAACGAGAACCGAAAACCTCGGACTACTGCGTGTCCGCGAACGTGTGAAGGGTTAACAATTTCTCCAGATGCTGCATTTTTATTGTCGTTGCTGAGGAATGCGCTCCTCCTCGCTCCTTCACATAGAAATTTCGTGTACGGTGAATACTAGTAGAACATGATTTTATCAGTTGCTGACCATCGAATTAACTGTGGAACCAACCAGTTAAAGTCACTGCTTTCTGCTTTATTTTATATTCTACCTTTTTATTTTATATTATGAAATTTAGTTGCCATATTTTTGGGGAAGTTGGTATATTTTGTGGAGATAAGTAATATTGTAATATTTTATGCTGAACTAGATACTGTAGCATGAACTTGTTGCAATAATTATTCATAGATGACAGCCATGTTTTTTTATAAAATGTCTACATTGTTTAATGCTTTGTATAAAATAAAAGAGTAAAGAAAGACATTAAGTAAAATCTTTACTCGAGTAAAATCTTCGTTACTCCTTTAATTTTCAACACAAAATATGTACCGATGCAAGAATTTGGGAATGGAGGGATTTGGGGATGTAGACAATTAAGGATATACCGATTTGGGAGTGTAAGAATTTGGGAATGGAAGGATTTGGGGATGTAGAGATTAGGGGATATACCGATTTGGGGATGTAAAAATTTGTGGACGTAGCGATTTGTAGGTGTACCGATTTGGGGATATAGTGATTTGGGTATGTAAGAATTTGGGGACGTAGTGATTTCGGGACGTAGCGATTTGGGGACATAGCGATTTGGGGACGTAGCAATTTGTGGATGTATCGATTTGGGGATATACCGATTTGGGGGTGTAGGAATTTGGGGACATAGCAATTTGGGTATATAAGAATTTGGGAACGTAGCAATTTGTGGAGGTGTCGATTTGGGGATATACCGATTTGGGGGTGTAGGAATTTGGGGACATAGCGATTTGGGTATGTAAGAATTTGGGAATGGTGGGATTCGGGGATGTAGAGATTTGGAAATGTAGGTATTCGATCTTGTAGTAATTCGGGAATGCAGGAATTCGGGAATGCAGGATTTCGGAAGTGTAGAAATTCAGGAATGTAGGAATTCTGACCAATTGTGCCGTAGCTCTTCTAATCATCTGGGTCAGCCTCTTCACGCGCCAACTCGTGGTTTGACATCGGTACATGGTTATTGGTACCATTACTAAAATTTGAGCCACATAAACGGTTGCACGGATATGGATATAGGCGTCCATTTTTCTTTTCTGACTAATTGTGCCATAGCTCTTCTACCTCAGCCTCTTCAAGCGCCAACTCGCGGGTTACCATCGGTAGTTAGCTGTGCAAGTGCACTCAAAGTGCTGTCTTGAGTAATTTTTTTCGTTGTACTATACAAGATGCGAATGTTTGAATCAGAACATGGCACACATGCAATAAAACTGTAAAACTCGTTCTTTATCGGAATGACTTCTTTCGCGTGCGAATAACGTACAATTGACAAGATTGCCTAAGCAGTTGATTGCTGTACGAAGAGCGTATAATCTGAACGTTACACAAGCTGCACTACTTTTCATGTGAAAAAAGCGTACGAAAGCATTTCTCCACGATATAGCAGATTGGATGGTTCAAGATTTTTGTAAATCTCTATGCAAATACCATACCTTTACGATACGTTCTTCAAGTATTTCTAGAACAAGTTCTTCTTCGTTTCCTGTTTTTCAATTAGAATTTGTATCATCGATTAACTTTTACCAGATAATGTTTTATCGAACAAAAACGGGGTAAATGCATTAGCGTGTAATGAACATCGCGAGTAATGTAATGGAAAATTAAGTATTAGGCTGTGCATGACAAATAATTCATGTCGGAACGTAACAAGCATGACATGATTTCATTACATAAAATTATCGTGAAATAACACCGATGTTGCATTAGGTTTTTTTTTAATTGAGGCTCTTTCGGGATTTCAAGGTCATCGTGTTTCTTTCGGAACTACATGTTTCATATATGTTAGCATAGGTACGTACATTTGTAAACTTGTGAACAAGAGCGAAGATTTTTCATTCTTCAAATTTGTAAATTGAATATTAGTAGAATTATTAATTTTCAAAGTTCTAAGGTTACTAGTATGTTGGTCTTTGAGTTTCCAAATTCTACTTAAATTTTTTCAATTTCCAAATAATCAAATTTCCAAATTTTTAAATTCGTAAATTTCTGAATTCCTAAATTTCTATATTTCCAAATTTTTAAATCTCAAAATTCCCATATTCCTAAATTCCCCAATTCCCAAATTTTCAAATTCCCAAATTCCCAAATTCCTAAATTCCTAAATTCCTAAATTCCTAAATTCTTAAATTCCAAAATTCCAAAATTCCAAAATTCCCAAATTCCCAAATCCTCAAATCCCTAAATTCCAAAATTCCCAAATTCCTATATTTTCAAATCCCTAAATTTCTAAATTCCCATATTTCCAAACCCCTAAATTCCTAAATTCCTAAATTTCCAAATCCCTAAATTTCTGAATCCCCAAATTTCCAAATATCTAAAGTCTCAAATGTATAAATCTTTGATGAATACAATTATTCGAACTAACACTCAATAATCTACCATTTATACAATTTAACTATAGTATTACCGAAGCATATAAAACTTTCAGTGTTTCGAAATCTCCCATATATGTAATAACCCAATAACCTAATGCTTTTTATCCTTATTATAGCATGATGTTCAGACTGTTACTCTTAAATACCGGAAAAGTATGAAAGAATAATCGTGCAGTGTGGAAAAGTACGAAGAAGTGAACGTTTCACCAAGGTTTACACAATGTGCATGGAAAACACCACTTTCTTTTATTCGCAAAAACTGCAGAAGAAAACTGCGATCGTTGAATCAAGTTACATTTTCCTATAAATTTACGGCAAGACTGGTTATCGTTGAATAAAAATTATTAATACAAAAAGTTTACGTGTCTTTCCATTATTACAAATAATTGTTACAATTTAATACGTTTTTTTTCTGTTAAATATAAAATATAATAATATATAATATATATTTACAATATCTGTTTAGAATATATGTGTTAAATTGTTTATAATTTTAGAGATATTTTGCAAATTATTTTTACCATTTACTTTCGGTTTAGAAAAAGTAATGCACAGTTAATTATTAGAAATTTCTGATGATCGTGTGTATTAAATAGCTACAGAAAGTATAACGCACGTTAGTTAACTGTATAATTTATAGTGAAAACTAGGAAACAATCAACTTTCAAAATTTCACGAATATTTTCTGAATTTCGTTCAATATCTAACTAGTCGTTTCACTTCTATGTGCGTATATAAATGTTATACAACAATATTAATGTCTCTGACTCATCACACTTATTTTCATTCCAAGGTTCAACGTTTTCATGGCACACTAATAATTAAATTTGTAAACTTGCAAATTTTCAATTTTTCCTATTTTTTGATGTGCTGGATTTCTTAATTTCCAGATTTTCTAATCCTCGAATTTGTTAATTAACAAACTACAAATCTTCAGATTTCTCAAATTTTCAAACTCATAAATTCTCAAATTCTTTAATTCCCAAATTCTCAAGTTCGCAAGTTCTCAAATTCTCAAATTCTCAAATTCTCAAATTCTCTAAATTTCCAAATTTCTCGAATTGTCAGAACCTCAAGTTTCCGAATCTCCACATACTTCAGTTGCTCAATTTTTTCAATCCTTAAATTTCCATATTTCTCAAATTCCCAAATTCCCAAATTTCTCATTTTCTCTAATGACGAAATTTACCCTATTTCCAAATTTCTCCAATATCCAAGTCCCCAAATTCCAAATTCTTTTATTCTGAAATAAACCCATAATTCTCAAATATCCCAAAAATCTATAAAAATCGAATGCTACTCCTCTCCCAATTTTCCCAAGGGTTCCCCCTTAACATCAACAAGACAAACTCCGTAAATCGATAAAGTTTCATTAACAACTGAACGTGACGCTTTAAAAAGTTTCCTTCTCAGTGTTTCATCCAAAATGACGCCAAATAATATTTCCTAAAACTGACTCCAAATCCAGGTGAAAAACATACTATTCTCAGTTACAATAACAAATTACCTATATCGATAGGTATAGTCATCGTGTGTTGGTCGGCGGAGCTTTACAAGCGATTCTAAACCGACGCGTGTTTCACACGGCGCGTTCCCTCCACAAACCTCTCGTAAAGACTGCAGCTCCTCGACTGGAGGTGGTTGCGGAGGTGGAGGTGGCTCGTACGATCAAAAGAGAGAAAGAGAGGAGCGAACGTTGTCGGAGATCGAGAGAAGGGAGTGACTGCCACTGGCGATGCATTGAGTAGCCACTAAAACAGTCCTCCGGCACTTCGATCCGTTGGCAGATCGCGTAGCGCGTGCCTGCCGCCTTTTTTCGATCGATCGATCGATCCCGAGTATCGGAGTTTGCAGGAAAATTTCGAACGAGATCGAGTGAAACGAATTCGTCGGGGCGCAGAAGAAAGTGCGCTGGTGAACTTCCCGCCAAGATAAAACGCCGAACGACAGAAAAACTGTAATTGAAGCGTCGTAACAATTGCTCCGAAGCGGTTTACCAACAACGGCGAACAATGTTATCTCGCGATTGGCCGTAATTGCTGGAACGACAAGCAATTAGCGTCGGCTGATGTATACACCGTGGCTGGGTCGATCATTTTTTTTCTCTCCAATGACAAGATAGCCGAACGAATGGATCTGTAAGGCCGCCGAGAACTGGAAAAATCGCGTCTCACGCGACCATAACGAGTCACTTCGCTCGCCGGGTAATTACCGCATCGCTAACGGTAATTACTCTCGGTCTGTCCGCCGTTTAATTTGCAAGGTGTAAAGTAACTTGCACTTCGAATCGTCCGTGCACGCTTTCCGATGGTTGAACGCAACGCTCTGTATCTGTGGCTTATTAATTCCATCTTTTCCTATTTTTCTCCGTCTTATCATCGCTTTTTATCGCCGTTCCTTTAAACCTTATCGTGGAAGGCTATCTCGGTTCGGTGAACGGAAATCGTTTCCTCGAAATCACCGCAACAAAAACGTGGCAAGAAATGAAAAAGGGAACGGCGTCGGAGCACATGAGGACGATGGCGAAATTCCGTGCCAGGAAGCTGTCGAATTTGATCACCCGCTTTCGGTCATTTTGAAGAATTGTGAGAAGCGTGCGTAGATACACGGATCGGAAACGTTATTTCCCCCAAGCAGGTTATCCGGGCGGTTCCAGCAGACGTGTGTTACAGAAAAAGGAAGAGGCGAGTAAGAAAGTTCCTTCCGTGTCCGCGATCGCTTGGGTCCGTTGCGTCCACCGAAGAAACGCATCAAGGGAGTTAATCGATCGCGAACGATAACGGGATCCGCATGTATCCTGGTGTATACGCGTAATCGTGATTCGACGAAACGCGTAACGAGCTACGCAACCGAACGGTAAACCTACCCCCATGGATTGTGCCGTGGTAACGAGCATCTTCTTTCACGGAACACTCGACAAAAACTACTATAACGCGATTCTGAGCCGACGAGAGCGATCCGGCGACAGCTTCGCTTCGACGTTGACGAGCTTCTGTGTACAACGTCTACGTCCCGTGTAATTGACAAAGCCACGGTAATTTGGATTCTGGAATATGACGTGAAAAGGAAGAACATTGTAACCGTGTTTTCTTCTGTAAACGAGGAGGAAGAGAATTTCATTCGTTGCGGTCGAGTTAAGAGGAACTGTGCTTCTTCGAGGATATTGTAAATCAAAAGACTAATTGAAACGAATGGCAACGAGCTAACGCAAAATAATTATCTTACTTTATTTTGCTTACGTCCGGCTGATGATGAATTGTTATTTAAATTCTCGACTTGCCGGGAAGCGTGGCTGGTGCAATTAAACTGTATTCTTCTTAAGCGAACTGTGGATAATTTTGTTGAACTTTTATGGAAGTTGATTCTGAAAGATCAAGGGCGTATTCGACAGCTAATCGAGTTTCGAACGACCTAAGATGGGAGAAAAGAAAATGAGGCCTGCATATATTGACATACATTAGCTTTCTTAAGCCAGAATTGAATTTCATGAAAACGTGCAGGTTTATTGTTAAAAACTTGACTATGCGTATCGCGGAAATTTGAATATTTTGAAATTTAATGGAGTTGATAAGTAAGTTATAAATAAAGGCTTGTAAACTGTGTTATTTACGGGAGAAGCAGTGATATTTAAAAAGTGTATACATCTTGTTATTATAAGTTCAGTGTTAAGTGCATAGTGTGATCGTGGCGGTTTTAATATTGGAGAAAAAGGTAACTAGCTTGAGATATCGCTAAACGAGTTCGGTACAAAATATTTTTAATCTTTTTAATATTCTTTAATATTGTTTTCGCGAAATTAAAGAGTGTAAAGATTGAGTAGTTGATTTCTAAGTTAATTAATTTCTTATCTTCATTCGACGTAAGTTTATATTTTATTTTCCAGACGAGTTACATTTAATCGGATTTTTCCCTAAGAAGAAAATAATTTAAAGTATATCAAACGTAAATCTTGGAAATTAGATAACAGATAAAATATTTGTTTCAAGTAAAATAAAACATTGAGTAAAAATAAAATTATTGCTGAAATAAATTCCAACTACTCATAGCTGTTTCACTCGAAATCGGAAGCTCGTTAAAGTTTTACGCGCAACTTTGAAAAGTTGAACGTTATTATTATACACTTCTATATAACGAACAGTGAACAAGTATTTTTATCGATAGAACTAGTATTATATCAGGTTGAATGCACCGTACCGTGAATTCGTTGTTCGTTATTTCGAAAATAACGGAATTAAAATATATTCGAGACTAGCTCTTAATAACTCACTTTCAATTCCGTATCTAGCGTATTAATATTCAACGCTGAATCAGAACACTCATAAACTGTGCTACTTATAGTTTAGCAAAATTTATATTCAAGACATACATATGTCCGGAATAAGAACAGCTCGATTGAAATGGATATTAAAGTGAAAATTTAAACTTAACTCGTGCATTTCGATAAATATGCAGTAGTAACTTAAATATCTTACCATGCGAATATTAATACAAACTGCGGGATTAACAAGGTTATGGCCAGTTGGTAATATTTTTGTTTCAATTTTTACTTTCCTCGATTTAAAATTATTCGTTTATTTGTTTAAGTAAGATGCACTTTTTGATTAATTTGAAACAGGTGCTCAGAATTTTTAGTAAAATATTGAAGTACTTCTTTATTAAGTATTTAGATCTTACAATTTATTAATTAAGAATATCAACATGTGTGTATTTTTTAATCATTTAGGTATAAAGAGCAATATCTGTAGATTTTGCAATTCATGAAAAATAAATATTAACATTTACAAATTTTGAAATTCATGAAATATAAATATTAATATCTACAGATTTTGAAATTCATGAAATATAAATATTAAAATCTACAAATTTTGAAATTCATGAAATATAAATATTAACATCTACAGATTTCGAAATTCATGAAATAAAAATATTAATATCTATAGATTTTACAGTTTGTTAAAATTATACAAGTTAATAAATACCTGATAATTATTTACAATGGAAAAATTCTTTTGTTACTACACTTTTTGTCGAATACACTAAATTGTACTTTAAAATACATAATTGTAATAAAAGATACAATTTCCCAGACAAGAAATAACAAGGTGAACGAAAAAGTCTTTCATTAGAAATAATTATTAAATATCTGTTAATTTTGATAACTGTAATGAATCGTAAAATGATTAACAAGTAGACATTTAAATGATAAAAGCAGATCGAAAAAAATGACCAACTAAACTTTCTTTCAAAATTTCTCCTCCAACTTTTATTTTACGTTTATCACGTTTTATTTCGCTCCAAAAAAGTAAATAAAACATTTAATTTAATATTTAAATCGCGTCTATTGAACCAAAGGTACGAGTATCCTGATTTAATTAAGATTTAAATTGCTTCCTAAACCACAGTTGAAAAGTGTGGCCTCGAAGGAACGTATAAACGTTGCATTCAACAGTTCCGCGTCAAAGTTGCACGTAACCTCGGCTACGAGCTTTCGAACAAAGATATCACTCGTTAGCGTAAATATCCTGACTCACACTCGGTTTCCTTTTTTCCGTCAGTCTAATTAAACACGATTCGACGAGGAAATCGAAGCAGATTAAGCAAGAGGAATTGGCAACACTCATGGTAAACAAGCTTTACACGACGGACAAAAGTCGCTTTCAAAATCTGGAATCGAAATTAATCACCGTGGACAGAGTATCACCAAATCGTATATACAGCTGCCTAAAAGCTAGCATAAGTGACGATAAGTTTCACTAAAAATCGAGGTGACAAACGACAAAGGATTGTCCGACTCGCTGTTAGACGTCATCGATAACGCAATCGAAGTATCCTTCAGGTGTATAGACGCATCCGAACGTGAGTCACGTACACGCATTTTCGATTCGAGGCTTCGAGGACGTGGTACCGTTTGATTCGTCGCATTAGAGCCGGCGATATATCGGCCACCTTCCTCTTGCTGTGTTCTTCGTGCTATCAGCTCGAGAATCTCGCGATTCTCACGGGCCAACAGCTTCGATTGTGTTCGAAGTTTCTTCGTATGTGACGTTGCACGCAAGCCCGCGGAGATGCTGAAGATACGCATGCTGGATTACATCGGGGACACTGGGTGAGTGTTACGATACCACACCGGTGTGTTTTATGTTTTCGCGCCTGAATTCTATCGCGATAAACAGAGTAAATATTTATCTCACGATTTTTTACGGGATTCGAAAATTTGGTAATTTTGGAGTTTGGGAGTTGGAGGGTTCGAGTGGTTTTGGAGTTTGGAAATTTGTGGGTTTGGGGATTCGAATGTTTTGAAATTTGCAAGTTTGAGAATTTCAGGATTTTTGAATTCGAGAATTTAGCAATTTTGGGGACTGTAGGAATTTTTAGAGTATTTTGGTAAATTAGGAATTAAGAAATTTGAAAATTTGTGCTGTTGAGAATATGGGGATTTGGGGATGTGGGAACTTGGAGTTTGGAGATTTGACAATTTAGAGATTCAGAAATTTAGAAATTTGGGAATTTGAGAATTTGGAAAATTTAAGATTTAGGAATTTGAGAAATTCGGAATTTTAGGAAATTTAGGAATTTAGGAATTTGTAAATTTGGGAAATTTTGAGAATTTAGGGAATTTGAGAATTTGGAAAATTTGAGATTCAGGAATTTGAGAAATTCGAAATTTTAGAAAATTTTGGAATTTAGAAATTTAGGAATTTAGGAATTTAGGAATTTAGGAATTTAGGAATTTGGAAATTTGGGAAATTTGGGAAATTTGGAGAATTTGGGGAGTTTGGGGAATTTAGGAATTTGGAGATTTGGAAATTTGGGAAATTTGGAGAATTTAGGGAATTTGGGGAATTTGAGAATTTGGAAAATTTGAGATTCAGGAATTTGAGAAATTCGGAATTTTAGAAAATTTAGGAATTTAGAAATTTAGTAATTTGGAAATTTGGGAAATTTTGAGAATTTGGGGAATTTGGGGAATTTAGGGATTTGGAAAATTTGGGATTTGGGAATTTAGGGATTTAGGAATTTAGAAATGTAAAAATCTGAAATTTCCAATTTGAAAGTAGAAAAACTTGGAAATTTGAAAGTAGTGACTCAGAATTTGAGAATTTGAAAATTTCCAATTTGAAGGTAGAGAAATTTGAAAGTTTCCAATTTGAAAGCAGAAAATTTGGAAAATTTCCAATTTGAAAGAAGAGAAGTTCGGACATATAATTTTTCGAATTCCCAAACTTGAATATTTGTGAATTCATAAATCTGGAAGCTGAAAATAAAGGAATAAAAATGAAGAAATTGTAGTTGATGATATAAGAAATGTGTAGCTTTGGAAAGTCAGTAATTTCCAGACATAACATAGATACGTTACTGTTCACGTTTCCTTTACGGTACCGTCAACTATAACTAGCATATGCGTTTATAGTGATAGCAGCTCTATGTTGGTGTAGGTTCTTGAACGAGTGAGGAAACTCATTCGAAGTCTAGTCGCGAAATGACAAGTTGAAGCGTAGATTCCTCACTTTAGGTTGGTCAGCATACGTAATTACGTTCGCTTGCACGTGCAGCCAATTATTTTGTGCTAATCAACATGACTAATATTCGAGCTAAATTGATTTTTTAATTCTTCGTGGCTTATTTACATTGATATTAATAGCACACTGAAATAAACACACGTAAACATGTGTAAAAATACTTTTTCAAATTTGTTATCCGTTAAATTAGATCTATTAGACTCGTATCGGATACACTGCTACAAAATTAAAAAGGCTAAACAAGTTTTTAATAAATAAAAACAAAAACTGTACAAGGTACTTTGAAGATTTTAGTCGAATTTTGAAAATTCTGTAATATTAGATAGTTATAAACGACATTAATAAAGTAAATGAAATAAATTCGTTTTAAAATCAGACTGTACACCATATTTGTATCGAATAATTAAGGTTTCTTAATCGCATTGAACCGCTCACCGTAACGGAAAACAATCATTTGAAATTTGATCCATATATACATGAACTGATTTAAAATTTCATCAAGTGTTAATATAATGGCAAAATAGAGTAAATAAAATCCAGCTAATGGTAATAAAAGTTGAAATTATCTAAGTTTCTTCTTTAACGAGAAACATTAGTCGTGTATGAAAAGTTCCTTCGACGGAAAAGAAAATGAGACTTACTGCAAGTTTTCTTATTTTCTCTTCAACGTTCATATTAAATTCTTCATTTTGTATTTTCAAAATATCAGTAAAACATTTATTTCGTTTGATACAAAAATTTGTACTAAAAATAAATAAAATCTTGTTGCTCGGTAAGATCCATTAAAGACGGTGATTAATCAATTTGCGGAGTACTGATTTTTGAAATTTGGAACAATGTTACGCCAAGCGTTAAGTTCTCAAACTAAGAATATGGAACGGAATCACACTTGCAAAATACCTCGTTATTTCCTATTGTATCATTTATGCAAAATCGGTCGTGATTCGTATTCGGCACTCGCTCGAATTTCCGCCAATTAGTCAGACGAGCAGAAAAGATTGTACACTTTGTCGCCTGGATTCTCGGACCGCTACTGTTTTTCATTTTTTTCTCCTTTTTGGCGTGGCGTGCTTTTAAGAGCGGACCAGGTATTTGCATCTGGAATGAAATTATGATTGGGGGACCCATTTTACTTGTCTCGCAGTCGGCCACTAGAAATGCACCGTCCGGAATACTAATGAACACGCTGAAGAACAAAACCGATATTCTTTTTCACTTCGGGATATAACGATGGCCCTCCAACGCACTTAACGTAGATAAAATTTAAGTCGGAATTAGAACGAGCCGAGACCTCGTTTCATCAAGGGTCTTTGCTGCAGTCTTAAATTTCAACAAAATTTACGACACAAACACTCCACTTAAACCGTAATTGCCTCATTACCGTTCACATGTTCGTTAAGCGGTTTTAAATCATAAACGCGGAGTCGATAAACATGTGTACTTTCTGTTCTCTGCATTGATTGCTGATTTTCTAAATTTTATGATTATTTCACCGATTTTACAAATATATTTGTATATATATTTAATATGGTAAATAAGGTTGTTTTTTTTATCGATGAAAGGTCGCTTTTCTTGTAACGATAAATATTAAAGGTCGCTTTTCTTGTATGAATAAAAATTGAAGGTTGCTTCATTTATCGATGAATATTACAGGTTTTCTTTGGCAAATATTAAAGGTTGTTCTTTCTAATTAAACTGATGCAATTAATCTGATTTCGTGAAATGATAGTGCGCTGTTTCATTCGAAAGTTTCTAGGACGCGACTTAATAATTTCAGAGCTGACTGTGTGGGTTTAAATTTTGTTACTGGGGAACTTGAGGATTTGGGGATTTTCGGAATTTGGAAATTTGGGTATGTAGAAATTTGCACATTTAGAATTATGTAAATTTTAAGAGTTGGAAATTTAGGAATTTGGAATTTGAGAATTTTGAAAATTTTGAAATTAGCATATTTGCAGCCTTTGGAATTTGCAAATTAGAAATTATTTAAATTTTGAGATAAATGGTTGTAATAATATATTTGGTCAATTATTCGGTTTTAATCAGCCATGTATGAGATTCTTTGTTTTCCTTCTTATTTGTAGGCGTTCTGAATAATATAGGAATGTTATAAAAATAAACGTTATAAACAGTTCATAGATACAGCAATATTATAAGCAATTTATAAAAATTACCAATGACATAAATATTACGAGCGAATAATACAAATACACGTCCAAGTGATGAAAAATTGACAATAATTTGTAACAAATATTTCTAAATAATATACATATAAATATTCTGAACAATTTATGAACGTCATGATACATATTAAGTACTATTTATAAAAATGATCAAAAATATTAATGAAATTTTCCTCTGTGAAATCGCAATGTGAAAGTTAGAGTAGTATTAGTAGCGAAAAAGATGTATCGAGGATTAAAAATCGTCGAAACGTTAGATCAGATTTAGCAAAGCCAAAGTTTGCACCTGCATGGAAAGTTTGAACGAATTTACCGCAATCGAAGTGCGAAATACCGAGTTCTCTGTTGGTATTGGTGAATCCGTGATTGGCCCGTTTGATTCGGCTAATTTGGACGCGTAATTTTTCAATGGAAGCCAATGAATCGTTCAAAGCGTGAAACCGCAGGACAGGAATACGTTTCTAATTTCCTGTTTATTCAACGCGACCCACGCTGTCAATTTATCCGCGATGGAATAACGGTCGGTTCGTGGGTGCAAAACGTTAGCAAATTGATCTAACGAGGTCGTCGATGCTCGGACAGGAAGGCAGAGAGGCGTCACAAGGTTTCACTCGGTGAAACTTTTCTGTACAGAAAGAACGAGAGCACTCGGTTCGACTAGCGTGGCTATTTTTTTTTAACCGCGCTCTTTTGTGGCGAGAGTCAAAAGCAATTAGTCGAATAAGATTATCGTTGGAAAGTATCGATTTCTATGTTTGCGTTTTAACTATGAAGTTCTTAATTAAAGCGGGGAATAATTTATTGTCTGCGCATGATCGCGATAGGTGTTAGGTTAGAATAGGATATGAGTTAGAAAGATTATGGAGGAAGAGTTCTGAAACTCACGAAATTAAAGGAATTTGCAAAATTACGTTTATTAGGATATATTTGCAATTTTAGCAATGGCGGCTCGCGTGTAGGCATTGTACCCTCTATTTCTTAATATTATCTGTAACATAGTAGGTAAATGATTAACTTTGTTCTTTTAAGATTTTGTCAAGTCTCTGAATAAATCTTGTTTTTGTACATATTTGTTACCCACAATTTGTTCTTTTACACAATTTTCAAACAAGGGTTAATCATTTTCTGGAGCAGCGCCCCCATTTTAGTTACGATTCGCCATTGTATTGTAGTTTCAAGCAAATAATTCAGAGAAAAATGTATTTGTAATTTGATAAACCTGTTACAAGTACTGTATTATGAGATATATTAGACATATATTATACCGAGTGGCCAAGATAAAAGGTAAGAAGAAGAAGAAGGAGTCATATTGTACGTGATATTTAAATTGAGTGTTCGAGAGGCTACTCAGTATTGGCCACCCAGTATTATATTGTATATTATAAGAAAGTGTATCAGTATAGTGTGCGTGAACACAAATGTGTAAGAAATCTTTTAGTAAAAATATATAAAAAATGATAAACAAATATTCTAAATGATCTCAATAATACATAAGTATCCTTCAAAAATTATCTTTTACCAATATATGTTTTTCTATAAAATAATACTCAATGTTAAAATATCATCCAATGTAACAATAAGTTTCTCAGTAAGTCATTTTTTTAAGTCATATTTAAATAATCCTTGAATATTTACAGAAAGTAATACAATTTTGCAAAATATATAGAAGAAGAGAAGTCTTAAAATATTATCTGGCAGGTACGAATGAAAACGATAGCAATACAGTTTCTCTATATCGACATGATTTATTGTTTATCAGCACGTGTACAGGGATATCTGTTCTTTCACTCGTTCTCATTATGTATTGCTTTCATCTGTCGATGATAAAGTCGAACGATTTGTGCTCGAATAATTCTGAAGAAATAAATTCAATACAAATTCGATAACCTACTTGTTTTGTTCTTAACGTCGTTGTAGTACTGTTGTCGGCTATAAATGTCATCCCGATGACAATGTTTGATGTGAAGTCGAAGCTTAAAATTTTCATTAATTAGAATTTTAGAAAAGAATGAATAGAATATTGAGGTTCAATTTATTTGTCAGATTGTTATATGATAAATTACGAATTTCGAAGCGTAGAGTTTGACACGATTTGATGAGAGAATTAATTATGTTCGATTCATGAATTATAGATGAACCCTTCAGTGACAGAATTTATTTGTCGTTTTGATGTAAACGTGGATGGGAATCTTTGCTAATGAACAGTATTACATTTACACTCAAATAACAATAACTAATAAAGTAGTAATATTAATAACTAATAACTAATATTCGTTATTATTTCATACTGTTTTTCTTAAATTAATATTTCATCTTGTAGAAACTGTAATGCGTTAAAAAATTTACTAACATAAATATTTAATCTGAATTTTTCAACAATATTTATTAATATTTAATTTAGTATTAATATCAGTAATGTCTTCCAACATATTTTATACATTCTCTGAAGTATACTATTATTCTTACTAGAAAGAGTAATGTAATATTACTTATGTATACTTTTTACAAATTTTTACATTACAACTGCTACGTTTCTCAATCTGTTTCTCGGGAAGCAAATATAATAGTTTCTTTTGATGTGCTTAGAAATTAAATCTTGAAGGTTTATAAGAGCTGTAAGATAAGAGACTCGTTCCATTGATGAAAATTATGTTCAGAAAGTGTTACTAAACGATGCATCCGCTCTTTTGTTTTAACGATCTCAGTTATTCTTATGATTAGAGGAAGACAATGTACAATTCGTAACATGTATTCCAAACTTTCACTTAAGTACGTTTAATCATAGTTTTGTGTACGAGAATTCCTTTTTTCTAGCTAATTAAAAAATACCTATGTCGGTTCCTGAAATTATAAATTACCATAGTTAAAATAATTCTGTTCTTACACTTATAAAGTGCAAATTTTTATATTTCTACGTTTCTGCATTTTTACATTTTTATATTTCTATACTTCAAGTTTAAAAATTTGTAAATTTAAACATTTTTTAACTTTAAATTCTTACATTTGCATATTTCTGAATTTCTAAATTTTAAATAATAAATTTCTAAATTCTCGACTTCCACAATTCTCCAATTACCAAACATTCCAATACCAAAATCCCCAAATCTTCAATTTCCCCAATTCCGAAATTTCTAAATTCCTTAACTCCTAAATCTCAAAACTTCTAAATCTCTAAATCCCAAATTGTCAAATTCTCATATTCTCGAATCCTTACATTCTTGAAACCCCAACTTCTCAAATCCCCAAATTCTCAAATCTCCAAATTATTAAATCCCCAAATTCTCTAATCTCTAAATTCTTAAATCCCCAAATTCTCAAATCTCCAAGTTCTTAAATCCCCAAATTCTCAAATTTCTAAATTCTCAAATCCCCAAATCCTCAAATGCCCAAATTCTCAAATTCCCAAATTCCCAACCTTCCAAATTTCCAAATCTCCAAATTTACAAGTCCACGTATCCCCAAAATTTGACTTAATAATCCCCAACTAGTAACCAAGAACGTTCCTAAAAGACCCTCAATTACTACACCACACTTAGCACCATATTACCCAGAAAACGTAGTACATATAAAATGGAAATGCCTTCTTAGTAATGGAAAAACGAGCCAGTTAATAAGTCACAGCGTATAAATACGTATACGTTATGCTAGGAAGATAATTTCAGCTGAGAAACGCTGATCTCGTAACAATTAAAAGACAATGAAGAATTGAAATGTGCGGCGAACAGTATCATTCAATTCTATTCATTACGATAAAGCTGACAAGCATTTAATCTCGAACGAAATACGCTCAGTGCTATTAGTTGTTAACACGCAAAGTATTCGAGATAACAGATGCGGTTGTGTTTTAATAACGAGGACTATGTTCTTGATGCGTAGGTTGGCCTCTTACTATATTCCCCGTATGTCGAGTGAGTCACTTTTGAAATATAATTAACGTGTATTCGTAATTATTAATTCGACCGTCACATATTCAACCTGCCATTCGTTAAGTATTGAAATTACTGCATCAACTGTACACATGTACAGCGAGTCGCAAAAGTGTTCGTTCTTAATTAATGACCGGTTATTTATGATACTGATTAAACAAGGGGATTTAGCTTTTATAAATTGTACTGTGAATGATACGGAGTCGTAAGTACATACTTCGACTTATGTCCTATCGATTTGCTGTTTTGCACGTACGTTGCTTTTTATTGGCTATGCGATCTGTATCTGATTACAGAATGAGGATATCGTTATCGTGTATATACATTGGGGAGTAAATAGGGTATTCCCTGCAGGAAATTAGGGAAAACCTGTTGCAGATTAACGATAAGGAATATTTGTTGAGCGAGTAAAATTTGCAGATTTAGAGGTTTAGAGTTCAGGCTCAGACTAGGAATGTTCGGAATTTAGGTGATAAAAATTAGGAAGAAATTTAAGAATTTAGAAATTCAAAAACTTGACAACTTAACCTCCATGTTGAACATCTACAAACATAATTAAATACCTACCAAATAATCGACAGTTTCGAACACAGAAGTATATGTATATTTTAAACCTAACCTAACATTTAACCTCAATGTTGAACATCTATAAACATAATTAAATATCTACTAAACAATCGATAGTTTCGAACACAAAACTATATGTATATTTTAGAACTAACCTAACATTCAACCTCGATGTTAAACATTTATAAAGATAATTAAATATCTACCAAATAATCAACAGTTTCGAGGACAAAACTATCTTGAACCTAACCTAACATTTGACCTCGATGTTAAAAATCTATAAAGATAGTCAAATAACTATTAAGCAAAAGATAGTTTTAAACGCAAAACGTATATATGTATTTTATAAACGAAACGAAATGGAACATCTACTTATATGACATCTTTTAACAACTTTCGAATTGAATCAATCCATGATGTTACGATAGAGAACACGTTACATTAGAGAACACCCTATAGAAGTAAAGTCTGAAAGAAAGTCAACATGTGGAACTTCTCAACTGCTTATCTCAGTGGCCGATAGCGAATGAATTCACGTAAAATATCGCGCAAATCTTGTACGCTTGTTTCTTCCTACTTTTATTTTGTATACCAATCTGTAGCTTGTGGGCAATACGGTTAGGTTGGTATTTGTGGAAATGACACTTCGCGGGCAAGGTTGTCCGGTTCGTATAAGTACTTTAGATACTACCTACGTATGTATCAGTACACGTACGCGTACAGAATGTTTCAAAGTTGATGGAAAAATAAACGTTTTCATTCCAATGTGCTTTTATTTCATTTATGCTCAACGTTCTCGTTCAAACTTTTATTGCGTTTGCGTTATTTGATTTACGTTCGTCATGCATTTCAGCGGTGCCATATAAAATATACTGACATGTGTTTTATTAAACGAGTAGTTTCACGATTAATGAAAACACTTAGTTTTCAATTGATTACAAAATTGATAACTTTATTGCACCTTCAAATTTGTAATATTTTATTTTTCAAGCAGAAAAATATTGCAATATTTTTCTTTGAGTACTTTTTGCTACAGAAAAGTGTTATTTATTATTTTCTTTGAAGTATGTGAGAGTTTTTCTAGATGAAAAGCGATGAAACAGAAAAGAGAATTCTGAAAAATCTTGCTACAGAGATTTAATTCAAAACATATTATTTTGAAAATCTTTTAAAATATTACAAAATAAATTACTGTATTTTACGAAAAAGAATTTATATCTTCTACTAGGATTCTGAATTTTAATTCAGAATTGAGTGTATTTAAAAACATGAATTATCTGGAAATGTTCAAAAATAAAGTCTCGATAAAAATTGATCACAATTGTGACTTTAACACTTTTACACTAAATCACTTTATCTGAAATTCCATTAAAAATATTTCTGAGTACGAGATTTTTCCAAAATTTCAGCAGTCAAGTAACTAAAAGCACCTGTTCGATTTTCATTAGAAATTGCGTCTTCTTGACTGATGAAACTTTGATAAATCCAAACCAGTTCCGAGCTAATCGAAATATGTGGATCGACGCGTAAATGCGACAATCTATTCCTATTAACGTTTCTATCAGTTTCGCTCGTTATGACGAACGAACGCATAATCGTCTAAAGTGCATCGTGCAATTCGATTTCAATTGAGTCAATGAATGTGTCAATATTAATGACACTCGAAATGTAGCAACACGAACTCTTATTCCGCCAAGGTTGTGCATGGCCTTCTTTTTCGTTCTTCTATGTACTTCAACGGAATGTTAATTGGCGTGTAATTTTCTGATTAATTATGCCTGTCCTTGCAGAAGAAATTCACCGGTAAAGAAGCGTTCTCTGCTTGCAGGAAATTTAAAATCTATCGTTCCGGTTCTTGCGATGCTCTTTCTTTAATTCATTGCCTTCGCGTTATTCGCTTTGAAAGAGGAAATTCAGCGTTTTTAATTAAAGAACGTTGAAGTTCAAGTGTTTCATTTTCAGCGGCTACAGCCTACATTTCTTCTGTGCTTCGCTCTTTTGATGAAAAAATTTTGTTTTACGTTTTTTCCATTAGCTGCGGACAGTTCTTGATAGAGGAAGTACTATACGCGATTTCAAATACAATTAACTGGGTAATAGACATATTGTACAGAAATAGATAAATATATAAAAATTCAAGTATCTTTAAATTATTTTAGTAGGTAAATTTTGTTTGCTACAATTTTATTTCAAAAATCTAAGTTTTACTTAAAAAGATATCGATGCGTTTGGAAAATTTGAGTTACAAGAAACGTGTTGAAGAAATAACTTGAAGTATGAGAATGTGTAGTAAAGAGGGAGAATGTCTGAAAGGTTTGGTTCTTTGTTGAAGCAGAGACGCTTCGTATACAGGGTGTTCAAAAATGATACTGACAGAAATAGTAAAGAAGAAAATGTTGAAAATCCTACTCTTTTAACAAAGAATAGATTCAATCTTCAATTTGTTAAATTTATTCAATATTTCACGACTAACACTTTTCTAACCGAAATCTTTTTCTAACTTTTTGATCTCGGTGAATATTTTACCTAATTAAAATATGAAATCGTGTAGAAAATCTTCAATTATATCATTTCATTAATAATACAATTGTAATTTTTACTCGAGAGTAAAATCATTTTTAGCTTAGTTTACCAAAAGTTATGAAGTTTTAGAAAATTAATTAATTTTGTAAAATATATTTTTGCTATATCATAATTCAGTTAGATTTTAATATTTCTTGTATTTGCCTTTTCTTAATAAAACAAGTAATTTAATAACATGTACTGTAATTATTATTTTTATAATTCGTATATTTGCCCGTTTATTTTACATGAATATTATTTCATCGCATTTTATTTTATATAATCAAACCTTAAATTATAATTTCATTTGTAAACATTTCAATTTTATTTCGAAGTAAAGATTTAGAACTCTAAAACAATTTTTATATTAATGTCAATATCTTATTAAAGTCCATCGCCTTTATTGAATATCTCAAAGTTTGCAATTCAAATTTTCACATTTCTGTTTATTAAAAATCTGATATCTATGCTATCGAAAATTACAGCACAGTATTTGATGAAATCTTTTTCGTGCACCCTGTATATATGAGCATGCAAATATGTAAAAGCTCCCTCTGCTAGTACTGTAAAACGCGAAAAGTATCACAGCCATTCCTTTTAGGAATTACTATATGAAATGGTTGAAGTGTAGCCAAAGAAAACGTACGTATTCAGAAAAGAAACACAAACATCAAATGCGAGTTTTTGATCTTGCGAGAGGTTTTAAAATGATTTCAATTTCGATTCAATTTATTATTTGCAGTATCTGATCATCTCACGAGTAACATTTAAGAGATAATAAATAAATCGATAAGATAAATTTAATTTCGATTGCGATCGTAGTGCAAAGAGATTTGTGACAATTGGAGAGAACATAAGAAACTTGAAATTAATTTGAAATCTGAAGTTTTATGGGGATATATAAATCTTTTATTAATGATTGTGATGTGAGATGGTTTGCAGTTAATTGCAGGAAATGATCGATCAGAAGCTCGTGTGTTCCTTTATTACAGACCTTGATCAGGATGTGTATAAATAAATTACAGCATTTAGAAGCAATGATTAAATTATTATTAAGATAAAACATTTATATAACATACAAGTAACGGGCAGGCAGTAATTATGACCGACGTGGATGAGCAACGGTAATAAATTAAAATATATATACACAATAATATTTATAGTTCAATATACAGATCGACCAGTTTATCTGCACATTTGTATTATATTCAAATTTCAACTCACGTAAAAATTATTTACAATTATTCGCTTCAAATATCATTTACGTTAATTCTAAATTGTCGTATAAAAACAATTTCATGTAATAATTTTCGATTAATCCTTATTTTACATTTAATAGTATAAATTCTCCATTTTATGGAATCTGCACCTGCAGTTTCAACACTCTCCAACCAGTAATAAACTGATACACTATAATTTTAAGTAATTGACAATAGCTATTATTACTGTGTAATCAAAAGACCGTAATATTGAACTAATTACTTGAAATTCCATTTAACAATAACGTGGAAGAACATCCCTTCGAAAATGAAGAAACAATTAAGAAAAGTAGAGCGGTATCATTAAAATAATTTAGTACAAAGAAAGACGTACCGAGGTCAACCCATGAGTTGGCGTGTGAAGAGGTTGGCGTGTTTAGAAGAGCTATTACAATTGGTCAGAATAGAAAAATGGACGCCTATCCATATATCGGTGCAACCGTTTATGCGGCTCAAATTTTAGTGCGGTAATGGTACTAATAACCATGTACCGATGTCAACCCACGTGTTGATGATTAGAAGAGCTACGGCACAATTGGTCAGAATCCCTACATTCCCGAATTCCTACATCTCCAAATCCCTCAATTCCCAAATTCTTACATACCCAAATCGCTATGTTCCCAAATTCCTACACCCCCAAATCGGTATATCCCCAAATCGATACATCCACAAATCGCTACGTTCCTAAATTCTTACATACCCAAATCGCTATGTCCCCAAATTCCTACACCCCCAAATTCCTATATCCCCAAATCTCTCCATTCCCAAATTCTTACATACCCAAATTGCTATGTCCCCATATTCCTACATCCCCAAATCCCTCTATTCACAAATTCCTACACCCCCAAATCGGTATATCCTCAAATTGCTACGTCCCCAAATCCCTACATTCCCAAATTGCTACATCCCCAAATTCCTACATCCCCAAATCGCTATATCCCCAAATTTCTACATCTCCAAATCCCTCCAATCCCAAATTCTTACATACCCAAATATTTATATCCCCAAACTCCTACATCCAAATCGGTATATCCCCAAATCGCTACGTCCCCAAATCACCACGTCCCCAAATCGCTACGGCTCCAATTGGTCAAAATAGAAAAATGGACGTCTCACACATATTTTCGTACTATTGGCACGAGTGGTCACCAAATAGGTGAAAAACAATGACAGGCAAACGTCTCGAGAGTGAAATAGTGCTACTTGCGTCCACCAGTTGTTATTCTCATTATTATTCTTATTGACCGAAATGTAACGAAGCGTTCACAATGGGATAGCTTCTTTTACTTTGAGTCCACGCGCCAACTCGTGGGTCGACATCGGTACGTGTCATATGAAAAGTATTGAAAATCTCTCCGCAGATTCTCGGCTTCGATACGGAAAGAAGTAAATGACCAGCGATTACACGGGCTCGTTTTCTTCAGTTTTACTCAAAAACGTATAATATCGGGTTGCCATAAATTTTGAACACTCCGTGTATCATTATGTAGAAACGATTTTCTGTTCCATAACGCAATATCAACTATCATTTTGGACACGAAATAAATTTCTGCTTCGTAGTCAAAGAATGATAACTTACGATAATTTCAGTTCATGTGCAACCGTGCAGTTTACTATGTTAAAAATATGCAAAATCTTGAACCGTTACACGCTTGATCACACGTGTCTCACCTTTTATTTAACGTTAGCCAAAAAAACCGCAAGAATCGCTTACTCGAGAACCATAAAAATTATATGCGATGCACGCCTCAAGTCAATCAATCTTGAAGGGTTGCAATGATCAATTTTTTATAACATGGGATATTAAATACAATGTATCTGCATAATAAAACGTTCGATGTACGTAATTTGTTACCATATACAGAGTGTCCCAGATTTTTTCCACATAACTTTGATAAAACTTAAATTCTTAAATTTTTAAACTGCACAATTTTTAAATTATCAAATTTTCAATTTCTAAAATCCAAAATTTCTAAATCCTTAAATTGCTCGATTTCCAAACTCCATAAACCCCAAATTGCAAAATTTCTGAAGTCCCTACTTGATAATTACTGAATGTAACAATTCCTATATAAAGTAGAGATTACATAAAAAATTTATAAATGTACAAATTTACTATTTTGTTTATAATTTCAAGCTGATTTTAATCATCCACCTTTAAAACAATTTTAAAGAGGCAGTGGTTGATACACCCTCATACGTTCGATGTTATACTCTTTAATAACCACTTTGAATGCATCTCGAATGCGCAATTTCGCATGATGAGAGACAGATTGCGATGCATAGTTCGTATACGAACTTTATCAACTCGTTTGAAACTTTCTTGCTAACAAATAGTGGTATACATGTGCAGAACGATTATGAAA
The DNA here is from genome assembly GCA_036983795.1 of Megachile lagopoda. Classification (NCBI taxonomy): domain Eukaryota; kingdom Metazoa; phylum Arthropoda; class Insecta; order Hymenoptera; family Megachilidae; genus Megachile; species Megachile lagopoda. The sequence continues at coordinate 13,114,483 of CM072800.1, forward strand.
CATAATCCATTTCAAAACAAACATTTAATAACGACAATAAGCATTTAAAGAAAGAAGACTACATTACTGCTCATTATTATAAATCCGCCATTTTACCGATGGTTTCATCTAGTTTATCGTTATATACGATTGGAACACTTATCTTTTACCTTTCCATAATTACGCAAAAATATATGAAAGATGCTATTAAAAAAAAGTATTGTAGTTTTCACTTAAATAATAAATTGTCATTCTTTTAATAAAAATATTATTTATGGAATGAACATACACATAGACAAGTTTGGTTATAAGAAACGTAATTTTATAAGAAATGAAATTAGTTTAAAATTGTATGATTGTGTAGTCACATTTTCTTGTTGCATACAAACAATTAAATATTTAAGTACTTACATTTTCTTTTCCAACGGAAAAGTCTGCCATCTTGCAAATGTATAACTTCTAATAATTGGAAGCTTTACTAAAAATAATACCAATACAATGTAATTTATACCATACTAATCGTAGTGAAGAAAATTTAATGTGGAAAGTAGCTGGTTTTTGAACGAGCACTCAAAATATGTAGAATATTCATGAACGTTTGAGTTACAGTTGCTTAACAGTTTAATAAATTGATCATACTGGCAATTATCAAGCTATTACAGCAATTTATAATCGATCGTATACGACGATCCCATGATTTAGCAGCTTCGTACAGGCAAAGCAATTCGAGCCTCCTTAACCAATAACAGATTACGACACGAAACCATTTTATTTTATTCAACGATGAAATTAATGCGTAACTCAACACCTTTGCAGATTATTTACTGCTTCGACGTGAGTTTCGTGGAATTCATGAGCCGCGATACACCTGCGCGGAAATACATCTCGATGACAGGATAAAAATCGATGGTTTTATGCGTTCAATATTGTGATTATTAATAACACCGATGTAATTTTCTCAGCGTGATTCCAACACGATTGCGTACACTCCGCGACAAGTCTTCGATAAACTCATGCGTGTGATGTTCAAACACGTTTGTGTTACGTATTTGCAAATTTGCAAATTGATCAAATTCTCTTATTGCCCAAATTCGTGAATTCTTAAATTTCTTAGGTTCCCAAGAAGCTCAAATTTTCCAAATTTCTCAAACTTATTAAAATTCCGAATTTCTCAAATTTCTCAAATTTCTTAAATTTCCCAAAATTCCCAAATTCTCAAAGTCTCAAATTCCCAAATTCCCAAATTGCCAAATTTCCAAGTCCCCAAATTCCCAAATTGCCAAATTTCCCAAATTTCCCAAATTTCAAAAATTCCCAAATTTCCAAAATTCTCAAATTTCCAAGTCCCCAAATCCCAAATTTCCCAAATTTTCAAAATTTTCAAAATTCCCAAAATCCCAAATTTCCCAAATTTCCAAAATTCTCAAATTTTTCAAATTCTCAAATTCCCAAATCCCCAAAACCCCAAATCCCCAAATCCCCAAATTCCCAAATTCCAAAATTCCCAAATTTCCAAATCCCCAAATCCCCAAATCCCCAAATTCCCAAATCTCTAAATTTCCAAATTCCCGAATTTCCCAAATTCCTAAATCCCCAAATTCCCAAATTCCTAAAATTCCTAAAATTCCTAAAATTCCTAAAATTCCAAAATTCCTCAAATTCCTCAAATTCTTCAAATTACTCAAATTCTCCAAATTCAAAAATTCCGAAATACTCAAATTTTTAGATTTCTAATCTCTAAAACTAAAGCCTAGCAGCGGTTGTACATACAGAAAAAAATAGTCAAAATTACAATTCTTGATAACATATTTGAGGGTCTACAATATCTATCAGTTATCCCTTTTCTATGCGTATAATTACATTTATTGAAACTATGTTGATTACTCAATCACGCGCTCGCAACGTGTAAAATTGTTAGCCGAAGAAAATAAAAATATGCGAATCCGATCGAACGACTTAATTACATTTCCTATAACGACGCCGCACTTTATCGTCTGTGCTAATCGATGTCGAAAGACTAAAATAATAAATTTTGTTTTGAAACAGGAGAAATAAAGTTGTACCATTATCAATGGGAGCGCTATTAAGTTTTATATCGCGTGGCAATTTATATCCAAGATCGAATTAATTATATCGAGCCACGGTACAGGCTCGCTCACGCAACCTGTTATTTCGTTAATATTTCACATAATGTACCGATTGTTCCTTATATAATATATATTCACGATAACTTGACAGAATTTCAATTTTCCATACGGCAGAGTGATGTTTAAACTCGAAACGTGGATAGCATTTATATTACGCTTTAAAATATTCGACTATCGATACTGAAACTTGCTTGGTTTATAAAACTATGAAATATTCACGATCGATTCTGAACAATTTATAGCACTCAATTATTTATTATTAAACGTTATCAAAGAGATCAACAAAGAAGGACAGAAATCAACAAATTGTTAATTCTACAGCCACCAAATACTATAAATCAACCGATGTAATTATTAATCGTTATAATTATTTTCAGTATAATACTATATATATAGTGTTACAGTAATAATCTTTATTACTCATAATACATAGTATAAGTATGTATATGAGTATAAGTAATACATATATACATGTACATATACATACATACATGTATAATATAATAAACATGTAATATACGTGTATGTATATTATATGTATTGATTACATGTATTTGACTTACATGTGTTACTTATACATATTGACTAAATTCATCACGTTGTACATTAACATCTACATCAATAATGTTGTAAAGAATGTCTCATCTTCAGTGGTATCAATGACTAGATTTATAGATTTAATAACATTTATTAATACTAAATTTTAACGAGGAAGTTGCATTTGCCATGTCTTGTGCTAGGAACAATTCTTGTAAAAATACTTCATAATTGTATGAATTCAGTCCTCTAAAACGAAGCTGCGTGTGAAAAAATATTATTCTATATTTTTAGCCTATTTTTTCAAGTAGATTTTGCCGGTACCTTTTCAGAAACTGTACTTGTATTATTTAATTATTAAAACGTTCCTTATACCATCAAGATGACGCACATTACAGTCAAAACCAGACATAAATCATATTTTCACAATTGTGTTCCGAGTAATAATAATGTACATACAACTACAGCTAAATCCAAAATCTAGCATTTCAGCTTTCTTTACGTACCTTAATAACAGTTTCACGTACCTTAATAACGTTTTACGTACTGCTACAGTAATAATTAGTTTGTACTGACGCAACTGTCGAAAAAATGAGAGGATAAGGGTACGGTATGCAAATATCCGCGAACGAATACACGTGTAGATCGCGAAATATCGATCCCTTCCAAGTGTTCCGCGGCGGGAACGAGATTTAACATCGTCACACCGGCGATATTATCGCGCTTAATAGCCTTGTTGCAAATTTTTCTCATGCAATCGTGCACATAGTGTTTGGAACGACGACGCGAGGATACGCAAGATCTGTTCAACCGTCACTCAACCGTCCATAAAAGGTTCTCCTCCTCCTCGAATATTAAAGAGCACGAGGAGGCATGCTCCTGTCGTGCAAAAGCGGGTCCCCAACGATATTTTCATGCACGCCCACTTCATTTTTACGCTCTTCTCGTCTTACATCCTCGTGAAAAGAGGCCACTCGTTGAAACGGGCTACACCAAAGCGGTCTCCGTACACGGCCACTACATCAACTACTCGCTTTAATTTAATATACGTCTATATACCGGATCGTAGACAACGATGAAACCGGGAATAAGCTGCTCTTCTACCTGCTGAACCTGCCACTCTTTGTTCGCGCGATTCGTGCTCGTTTCAAAGGAAGTTGCAACGAACAAGTAGGGGGGCGTATGACATCCGGTAACCAGTTTCGTTAGCGAGGGAACACCTTTGCGAAAGATTCGTCTCGAATAAAACGGTTACATTTTCATCGTTCCGTTATTAACCCCTTGTCCTCTAATGTCGTGTCACACGCGTCACATTACACTTCATACTTGACTAGACTCGTATTTTCATTGTAATTTTTGAGGTCGATTTTGGAATCTGGTAAATGAAGATTTGGAGAATTGAGCGACTTGGGAAACGTAGAACACTTCGTAAAACTTAAGAAACTTGCGAAAAGAAATTTGAAAAATATGGAGAATTTGAATAATTTGGGACATTTGAGTAATATAGGATTTGGGAATTTGGGGATTTGGAGATGTGGAAATTTGGGAATTTGGGGGTTTGGGGAATTTGGGAATTCGGGGATTTGAAAATTCGGGGAGTTTGGGGAATTTGGGGATTTGGAAATTTGGGAAATTTGGGGAATTTGGGAATACGGAATTTGGAAATTTGGGGAGTTTGGGGAATTTAGGGATTTGGAAAATTTAGGAATTTGGTGATTTGAGAATTTAGGAATTTGGGGATTTGAGAATTTCGGAATTTGGGAATGCGGGGATTTGGAAATTTGGGAATTTGAGGATTTGGGGATTTGGGAAATTTGGGGAATTTGGGGAATTTGGAAATTTGGAGATTTGACAATTTGGGAATCTAGGAATTTGGAAATTTGGGAATCTAGGAATTTGGATATTTGGGGATTTGAGAATTTGGGACTCTGGGGATTTGGAAATTTGGGAATTGGGAAATTCGAAAATTTGGGAAATTTGGGAAATTTGGGAAACTTGGGGATTTGGAAATTTGGGAAATTTGGGGAATTTGGGAATACGGAATTTGGAAATTTGGGGAGTTTGGGGAATTTAGGGATTTGGAAAATTTAGGAATTTGGTGATTTGAGAATTTAGGAATTTGGGGATTTGAGAATTTCGGAATTTGGGGATGCGGGGATTTGGAAATTTGGGAATTTGAGGATTTGGGGATTTGGGGACTTGGGAACTTGGGGATTTGGGGATTTGGGAAATTTGGGGAATTTGGAAATTTGGAGATTTGACAATTTGGGAATCTAGGAATTTGGAAATTTGGGAATTTGGGAATCTAGGAATTTGGATATTTGGGGATTTGAGAATTTGAGACTCTGGGGATTTGGAAATTTGGGAATTGGGAAATTCGAAAATTTGGGAAATTTGGGAAATTTGGGAAACTTGGGAATTTACGAAATTTGGGAAATTTGAGATATCTGGGGAATTTGGGAAATTTGGGAAATTTGAGATATCTGGGGAATTTGGGAAATTTGGGAAATTTGAGAATTAAAAATTTTTGGAAATATGAAAAATTGAGAAACTTGAGCAACTTTGGAAATTTGTGGATTCGAGAAATTTGGTAATCTAGAAGTTTGGAAATTTGGGAAATTCAGTAATTTAGTGAATTTGGGTATTTGGTGATTCACGAATTTGGTAATTTAATGATCTTGGATATTGTGAATTTGAAAACTTCCGAATCAGGAAATAATGTGTCTCTTTACGCAGGTAGTAGGTAGTAATTCGATGACACATTGAAGCGTACATAAACGTTGAATCGCAAGCTGAAAAATCACAGGTTCTGAACGACGAGAATATACGGTTGGACTGTGTCACAATAATTACGAAGTTTGACGCGGCTCAAGTCACATTCAGTGTCCGGGAAAGTCGCAAAACCAGTTGTGACTGAAAGTAAAGACCAGATTAGACAGAATTAGATAATTCGTCCCTGTGATTTCGTAACGACACTTTTACGAGCCACTGGTCGCTTTCGTAGTTTTTCCTTTTTAAAAAATACTGCGCACGCTGCTTATCGGATTGAAATTCCGCGTAAATAATAAGTCATATGTTGAAAGGAATTATTTCTACTTTTTTTGCTTCGAGTTATGTCATGTAACTTGTAACAATTTATATCTTTGACTAAGTGAAACTTTTTATGATCATTACAAAATTGTTATAAAATTATAAAATATTGTAAAATATTGTAAATAGAATTATTATAATTATTACTGTCTACTTTTAATTATATTTATTAAATGATCTTAAATGACTATTATTACTGTAAATAGAAATCGTTCATTTTTTATAATGTATAATGTACCATGAAAATATTTATATAATATTATACAAATTTAAATTTCAGAATAGTATGTTGATTTTGAAATATTCAAAATTCGAAATTGTTTTTTCTTAATAATTAAATAATCAGAATTTGGAGTAATATATAATTTTATGGAATAAAGTACATTTACAGTGTGAGTCTCGTCCATTTTTCTATTCTGACCAATTGGAGCTGTAGTTCTTCTGAACCTCTTCGCGCGCCAACTCGTGGGTTGACATCGGTACATTTCCTTTATTTCGCACTGAATTCGTACTTTGATAACTATGCTACATTCCCCGAAATTAGGGTCATGTAACATGAAACGAATACTTTTCGCACAATTAATATAATTCCAATGAATATTCATTTAAAATTCAATTAAATCGAATCGAAAATTGAATAAAGTCAAACTGATCGTTAATCGCCGGCTGCATAAGAGTTGAAATAAAACAGTTTCAAAATCACATATCGTTCTAAGTGAAATTGACAGAGTTAAATTTATATTTTTCAGACCAAATTGAATAACACTTAAGAAATTGTTATGATTTGTGGTCAGAGATTAGGATATTGATAAAGTGTATCCGCAGAATAGACGATCAGCACTATCGAAACAGGTATGAAAGGAGAAACTAACGTAACAAATCAAACGAAACATTCAACTCACTGATTGCAGATGAAGGAAAAGAACTCTTGAACATATGAGAGTATATTTTATCTTGTCCGTTTGAATAGAGTTTCATAACAGGACGTTTATTGATGTTCAGGAGTTTGTTGACGCTCTATCAAGATTCTAACAAAACTATTTGTCAGGCTTCGTGTCGTAAATCGTTACCGTATATCACACGCAATTATTGTACATGGAAACGCGATTCGTGAAGTATAAGACAATCATTAATCCGAAATATTTATTTACACATCAAAAAGTCTAACACCAGTAGAATTAGTAGCTTCTGTCATTTATCAAGTTGCCATTAATCTTGATAAATTAGTCAAAATGCGCCACACGAATGTATACATACATGCACTTCTATACAATATTTTATTCGTTCTTTCATTAAAATATTTCATAAATAATTAGTGAAAAGCAAATTTCGATTTAAAACTTTTTAACGATGTAATTTTTTAAAATCTTAATGAATCTAAATTTTTATGAATTATTTTCTGTTTTTAAATAAAACCAGAATTAAATTAGCAAATATTATCGCATAATAAATATGTTGAGCAACGTGTAGAGGTATGTTACTCATATTTCACAGTATGAAATGTAAAATGAAAATAATATATGGTATACTTTCATTTAACCGGTTGAGAAATTAGGTTCCTGATCTGATAAACAAATGACCGGTTAATTCGAAAGTATTTATACACATGTACAGATAGTTATCACTCATAGTTAAGTAACGTACAAGATAGAGACAAGTAAAATGCAAAAGTATGCAAATCTCCATATTCAAAAATTTTTAAATTATCCGTAGTAGACTTTCTTCGCAACCACTGTTTTGTTCCCAAAATTCGTTTTGCGTGGACCATTTCCGTTGCATACGATAGAACAAAAATGACCCCTGAGTTCAGAAGTGAAAGCGATTTGCCCGCCGTAAACCGGTACAAAAGACACGAGATCAGGCGATAAGGTGTTACACGCGATATCGCATGACAGTGACAATTGTTGTGCGTAACGAGTCAGTTTATATTACGCAAAACGATCGATGCAACGCACGACAAGATCATTCGGATGAAAATCTAAGGTGTGACCGAAACCTTTACTGCTTTTCCGCAAACTACGTTACTGTCCGACTGATTGATTTACTGTCAGTGTGAATGCAACAGGTGTTTCTGCGCGGCAAATTCTATTTTGCTTCTTGCATATTACAAGGATATTTTTATGCCTCGGGTAGAAATTTTATGCTTTCGGGTAAAAATCACGGTTAGTTTGCTTACGTCGGAGAGGGTGATACTGAGGCTTTGGAAATTTAGAAGTTTAAACATTTATAAAGTTACGTTTAGAAAGTTGGACATTCATGAAGCGAAATATTAAAAAATTTGGAAAGGAAATTTATGAAGTGGACAGTTACGAATTGCAGTGATATTAAATTTATAAATGTAGAAATTTAGGAAGTTGGACATTTATGAAGCGAAATGTTAAAAAAATTGGAAATTTAGAAACTTAGAAAGTGGACAGTTACGAATGACAGTATTATTAAATTTATAAATGTAGAAAATTATGAAGTTGAGTATTTACGAATTCAAATATTAAATTTAGAAAATTAGAAAGTTAAGAAATTGGAAATTTACAGATTTACCGGTTTGGAAATTGAGAAAATAGGAAGTTGGCGACTTATGAATTAAAATATTACTGAATTTAGGAATTTAGAAATTTGGCAAGTTAGAAATTAAAAAATTCAGGAATGTACCAATTCAAAAGTGTCGATATCCGTCTTCGTTCCTAAACACATACCAACCGAAAATCTCAAGGACCACAATTTTTAATACCTCACCACAACAATATTTTACACATACACATATTTCGTGGAGAGAATAAAATCTGCTGTTGATTGATAAGTAGTAAATTGCATATTTTAATTTTATATTGATCCTTACTACACAACGAAGCTGTCAGATAAAACGTTGACGTCAGCATTATTCTACAATCCTAATTCACGTTCCTTTCCATCATATCCCACTTTCTCGAGCCTCCACCAAGTGTCTTTACACCTCGTTAGTCACTGTCTTGGTGAAAACGGACGTCAGGTCGATTTACGATTCGCCGACAGGAAGAAGGATTTCCATCCTGGATCGTATACTCGTTCGTTTTATCCGCTGTTGGTGAAGCTGGAAAATAATGTCCTGTCTGGCTCTTCTAATCACGTCTTATTCTTGTAACACAGCAATATCTAACATTATTATTATTTTAGATAGTTCAATTGTCATTTCTAGTATTTTTCTTTTTAGTACTTTTTAGTATTTTTTAGTACTTTTCTAAAAACTAAGTGTATTTTAGGTACATTAATTTGGTACAGGATTCGATAAGTTGGTGTGCGATCACTGGAGCCAATATACCGTCGAAAATACGTGTGAGCTGATCATTTTTCTATTCTGACCAATTGGAGCCGTAGCGGTTTGGGGACGTAGTGATTTGGGAACGTAGCGATTTTTGGGATATACTGATTTAGGGGTGTAGGAATTTGGGGATATAGAGATTTGGGTATGTAAGATTTTGGGAATGAAGGGATTTGGGGATGTAGAGATTTAGGGATGTAGAGATTTGGGGATATACCAATTTGGGGATGTAGGAATTTAGGGTTATAGCGATTTGGGCATGTAAGAATTTGGGAATGGAGGGATTTGCGGATGTTGAGATTTGGGCACGTAGCGATTTGGGCACGTAGCGATTTGGGAACGCAGCGATTTGGGGATACACCGATTTGGGGATGTAGGAATTTGGGGCTACAGCGATTTGAGTATGCAAGAATTTGGGAATGGAGGGACGTGGGGATGTAGAGATTTAGGGATATACCGATTTGGGGGTGTAGGAATTTGGGAATATAGCGATTTGGGTATGTAAGAATTTGGGAATGGAGGGATTTGGGGATGTAGAGATTTGGAAATGTAGGTATTCGAGATTGTAGGAATTCGGAAGTGTAAAGGTTCGGGAATGCAGGAATTCTCAAGTGTAGAGATTCTCCTGAATGTAGAAATTCTATTCTGACCAACTGGAGCCGTAGCTCTTAACACCTGGGTCAATCTCTTCACGCGCCAACTCGTGAGTTGACACCTGCACATAGTTGTTTATATCCTGATTTCTCCATCTTGAAGAAATAGAAATAATCAAGTACTTCTGAAAGGTACTTGTACCTTTAAATCTCAAGATTCAGAAGTACAATTTCACTATCATATATTGTATTTATTACAATAAATTATACGATAACATATACTGAAAAGTTCAACAAAAATTTGACCAATTACCACTTTACCCAAATATGTAGAAAATTAATTTGAATTTATAATTCAACTTATCATCAAAATTATTCTTCGTTCGAATGATCTAAATAATTGTCCAAGTTAGGAATAGTTACTAAATGAAGTAATATGTCGCGATAAGTAATCTGAATCGCGATAGAAAACTCGTGACGAAGACACATAAAATCGAATACACAAACTCGTTTCCTTTTCCGTTTCCGCCTTAAAAATCGTTTCGGGGAGTCCGAGGATCTTAATGTGCACTCTAGAACAGATTTAATTTGCCATAGACCGGAAACCAGATGCCGGAAAGGAGGGCGAATTGTCCGCTCGTGAAGCGTGATTGGAATGATAGTGTCGTCTTATTCACTTTCGGTTAACCTTGTATCGTACATTCACTAAATTGCTAGAAACAGAAACAAGCACGATTTGTAGCTTCTTCATATAATAATATAATTCATATACGATTATGAAATTGATTATCTACAATAGAGACGGTCATTAAATAGATTCAAATTTTGTTCCTCTTTTGGACTTTTTCGATTATATTTGCTTAAAACGAATCACTGCAAGTATAAATGATCCTCAATAATTTGCAATATAATTTTTTAGCAAAAAAATCTTTTGAGCATTCAAACATTTCTCCTCCCTCAGACATTTCAATCGTCATATCTGCATCAAATAACCGACAGCAGACACGAATACTTTTTCTATCAAACTATCAATGTATAAAAATGAACGGAATAAATCACTGTCGCATTGATCACAATCACCTGAACGATTGGAAGGTCGTTAGAAAAATTCGAGGCCCTCTTTTCCCCCGAATCGCAATAGGAAAATAAATTGCGGTGGTCGGCGAACGCCCTGTATCGAAAATGCCGAGCGTGAAAGTAATTTTACGAAAAAATGAACTCTGACACTCAGCATGGGGCGCGAACCACGCAGATAGATGCATTCGTAAAACCTTTCTTTTTTTTCGCTTTGATGATTCCACGCGGAAGCAGCTGACCCTTCGTCGTCATTAATAACGCAGTACGTTTGTCTGTCTGTCTTCCTGTCGCACGCGCATCACTTTGACGATCAGCGTCGCGTTGCTCTTGTTACTTATTCGTATGTAGCACGCGTGTGTAGATCGGATGAAAGGCCAGAATTAGGTACATACGTTGGTCGGCTAGCAGGTTTCTATGAGGCACCCTTCGTCTTTCTTCAGCCGCCTGTCTTCCCCCTATCGTTTGACCCTATTTTCAAAGCACGCGTCCCAATCGTTCTGCTTCCCTTTTCGGATCTGCAGCGCGTGTGTCATTTATCCGCATGAAAACGCGCCCATTTAGACCCCGTCTATCGATGCGCGAATATTTCTGGATTTTACGAAAACTTATAATTTTCTATTCCTTTTGCACTCGTAAAGAGATTAATCGTAGGGTTATGGAGTTGTCGGGTTAATAATAAATGGGTATTAGGTGGTTCTGGGTGTAAATCTCGTATGAATCCATTCAGACATTCGTGTTCAAATATTATAGGATTTATACAAAATCTTGTAATTTTATATTCCTCGTTTGCAGTGAAGGTTAGTAGAGCTACGGAGTTGTCAAGTAAATAACAAGTATGTGGTAGGAGTGCGTTGAAAATCCCGCATGAAAACATTTAGCCCACATAGTTAGACTCGTTTATCAATTCGCAAACAGGATTTTCATGAAAACTGTAAATTTTGTAATCTCATGTTCCTCTTTTGCATTCATAAAGAGAGTTATAGGATTATGCTGTAGAATTATGATGAGCTTGTCGCGTAAATAATAAATGTTAGAAGGTTCTGGATGCTGCGTTTAAACTTATTCTCATGCACCCATTCTGACATATTCACGTGCAAATATTATAGGATTTTATGAATCTTGTAATCTCATATTCTCCTTTCGCAGTGAAGAAAAGATTAATCACTTATAGAGTTATTTGTCAAGTAAATAGCAAATGTTTGTTAGAAGATTCTGGATTCTGTGTTTGAACGTATCCCGCATGAAAACTCACCCCTTCAGACCTACATATCGATGTGCAAATATTACTCGATTTCTGGATTTTTGCGAAATTCGCATCTTATAATTTTATATTCTTTTCTTGCGAACATGAACATCATAGAGCTATGGAGTTGTCATGTGATGACAAGTGTGCTAGGTCCTGAACTGCACGTGTACGTCTTTCGTGATTGAATTAATTCTTTTCTTAAAAATAACTGGCTCGACGAGTATTTTATCTAAACATTGTATTTATAGAATATTCTTGTATTCTGTACTTGTAGAATAAACATCATACTACATGATGACATTACACAATGTCATCGTACAAAGGAAGAAATTACTTATATCGTGTATAAAATGCAACATAATATTCTTATGTTTTCATATGATACAACTAACGATAAGCACAATGTCTCAATATAAGAGACATAAGAGACTCAGTGTAACACACTATTAACACTACTGATATAAAATTACATTATTTTGCATTATTTTATATATGAGCTTCACGATCATTTAGATCGTAATATGTTCATAATTAACCAGTATACTTCATTCATATGAACATATGTAGATAAAATTCAGGTAACTAGTTAATTAAATAATAACATAATGATCTCCCTTAGAAATGGTTTCTTGTTCGAATAACAACTCATTTTTGGATCAACTAATTCAAGCACGAAATTTAATTATCCAGTTCTATATTATACCCTCGTGTTCACAGAACTGGAATAATATTCCATAATAGTTTAGATAATAACGGCTCACCAGTGATTTTATCGGATATTCGATGAAATTTCAATCGGTTCACTAGCATTTCGATAAATGGACTTCACCGTCTATTTTATATTTCTGCGTAATTTCATATCTTTAGGTCGGAAAATGTAGCGTTTGCAGCTGACAGCAATCAGGAGATTAGAACAATTGTTTATTCAGCTACAATTTAGAACAACTGTTTGTTATGCAATTATTGATAACATACTTGAGTCGTACTTTAAATAGCGGCAAGTATTTACAATTTTTAAATAACAAATTTCAAAATTATTGTAAGTCACTATTGTTTCTTGTACAAGACATTTATTACGAACACGATGGAGTTCTTCATATGTGCATACCGATAACAAATTTTTTTATACAGTATGTTCTATGAAAAAATAGATCTATATTTGTTACTGTCTGTTACTATCTTTTTACACAATAAATTTTAGCTACTTCAATTTTAATTATTACATTATCTCAATTTTAATCATTTTAAATTTTGTATACAATAAATTTTAGTTATGATATGTTCTATTAAAAATAGATTTATATTTATTACTATCTAGTACTATTTTTTATACAGTAAATTTTAGCTACCGCAATTTTAATTGTTATATTTAATTATTCTAATTTTATTAATTTAACATTTTTTTTATATAATATGCTCTATAAAAGATTGATTTATGTTTATTACTGTCTATTATTATATTACTATTTGTTACTGTAATACTATTTGTCGTACGTATATTCGAAAATCGGACGATTTTTATGTTTTTTATGTCACGAAGGATGCAATGGCAAAACGAAGTGCTATGATCGAGTGCACGTTACTCCATTATTTCGATTATCCGTTCGCCATGGTTTGAACCCCCTTTTTCTCTTCCAAATTTTATTGAAGAAGCTCTTCGAGTTCGAATAGCCGTCCGCTGTCAAAATTCGTCAAGGTCTGTCAAAACGGTGACACTCGTTGGAAGGGGACCACTACCCTTTCCAGCCTCCCTTTTGTTTTCACGTTTTTCCAGCGTCGCTCCACTTTTTTCATTCTTCTTTTTCCATTATTCCATGCCTTTTCCTGCAGGGGAAACAGAAACCGAAACGTCGAGGTATTTGTTTTCTTTCCGGTCTGTTACGGACTCGGCTCCTGTACGGCTATAATATTTGAATAATTAGTACATTAGCCGGGAAATTTGATAGGCCTTTAAAAATTTGATACGTACAGCGTCTTATCGAGATATCCAGAAATTTGAACACTGGGATTTATGGAAGTTGCGAATTTGAGTGACGGAACATTTAGAAATTTGGAAAATTGAAGCTTGCAGATTTGAGAATTCAAGTTTATAATTTTATTCAAATTTATTTAATTTTTTTCTCTAGACTATGTTTTATGAAATTTATTTAAACTATCATTATTTATGAAAACGTTTTATTTACAAAAATTCTAAACTTTCAAATCCTCAAATCTCTCAATTCTCAAATCCCAAAGCCCTGAATCTCAAAATTCCCAAATTCGAAATAGAAAAGTTTCCAAATTCCAAATCATTGAATTTCTTAGTCTCCATATTCAGAGGGATGAAATTTTCAAGCCCACAGATCCACAAATCCTGAAATTCTCAATTCCCCAAATCTTCAAATCTCAAGTCCTCAATTCCACAAATGCTCAAATATCAAGTCCCAAATCTGCAAATCTCGAAATCCCTAAATCGCAAATTTTCAAATTTGAAATAGGAAAATTTTCAAATCCACAAATCTCCGAATTTCCAAATCCACAGATCCACAAATCTCGAATTCCCCAAATTTCCAAATCCCAAATCCCCAAATTCGCAAATCTCCAAATCCCAAATCTCTAAATCCCCAAATCTTCAAATCTTCAAATCTCCAAATCTCCAAATCCCCAAATTTCCAAATCCTAAATCCCCAAATTCGCAAATCTCCAAATTCTCAAATCCCAAATCCCTAAATCCCAAATCCCCAAATTCGCAAATCTCCAAATTCTCAAATCCCAAATCCCTAAATCCTAAATCCCCAAATATCAAATAGAAAAGTTTCCAAATTTCACATCCCCAAATCTCTAAATCCCAAATTTCCAAATTCCAAATCCTCAAATCCCCAAATCCCCAAATTCCCAAATCTCCAAATTCCCAAATCTCGAAATTCTCAAATCCCAAATCCCTAAATCCTAAATCCCCAAATACCAAATAGAGAAGTTTCCAAATTTCACATCCCTAAATCTCGAAATCCCAAATCACTAAATCCCTAAATCTCCAAATCCCCAAATCCCAAATCCCCAAATCCCCAAATCCCAAATCCCCAAATCCCAAATTCGAAGTATAAAACTTTCCAAATCCCACATCCCCAAACCTCCAAATCTCTGAACCAAATTATCTAAAATGTTCACCTTCCAGAACTCGAAAAGCACCAAACAAGAATTTGTCTGCTCCTCCCCGCCAATAACGCATATCACAGAACAATGTTATACAACATCATTCTCTTTTTCTTTCAGTCTATTTCATCTTTTTTTCTGTCCGCCCGTGTACATGTCACAATGCATACAAGCCCTTACGTAACCATTTCTTATTGTTCTTCTCTTGAACGGGACTAGCTCATTTTCCGTGCACAGGTTGTTCGAGTGGGTGCATTGTCCTTTTTCTCGCGGTCCCTGCTACCCGTAAGATAAGGGAATCGGGAAGAAATAACGAATATCATTTTCATATTAATGAGTATTGTGATTCATAATACAGGTTATCGCCTACGGCATCTGCGTTATCGCCGTAACAGCAAGCGTACCTGTGTTCACGCCTCTTCGTTTATCATTGCACAGCGTCGGTTACTAATCTTGTTGTTTACGAAATCTGCCGTGTACTCGTACAATGCAACCTTTATTTTTCATTTTTCTTTTTCCTTTGAAAGTAACAACCTATCGCACGCCTTCTTCCGAACTGTCGATCAGAATATCACGATACTTATTGTCGCGCTAGTACAGTACCGTTCAAATCTATTACCATCAATTACACGTTTAATTAACTCTTTTAACTCGTTTAATTAATTGCGTTTGTGTATTCGTTACTGTTATGATCAACGTTAGATCTTCTTCTAGGCATTTTTGTTAACAAACTTTATTGTTATTTTATTTCACTTGACATATAAACGTAAATAAATTGTAAATAATTAGCTGTTTTTAATGCTATATGGGAATCTAGAGATTTGGGGGCTGAAAAATTTAGGAACACTGGAATTTGTGAATTCGTACATCGGAGAGCCTAGGAATGTGAGGATTTAGAAACCTGAAAATATCAGAATTGGTACATTTGAAAATTCGGGGCATAGCAATTAGGGAACTTGAAAATTCGTGAATATAGCGCTCTAAAATTTGGAAAATTCGGGAGTATAGCGATCTGAAATCTTGAGAGTTTGGGACTATGGCGATTAGAACGCTTCGAAGTCCCAAAATATAGCGATTAAAAAACTGGAAAATTTGAAAATTGGGATTCTCAAGAATTGCAAGATGTACAAATAAATTTAAGAATTCGGAAATTCAGAGAACCAACATTTGTAAATCTTTGCTTCAGAAAATTTGGAAGTATGAACATTTGTGACTTAAACATTTGTCAGGTTTACGATCATCCAGGGGAAGGCTACGTTGCAGCCGAGTGTACTTACGTTCGTATACATGGTTTGCTCGCATTAAGCGAGAGCAAAGCGGTCCGTAGAAACGGGACAGGTTAGGTGAATGGATATGAACGAGTAGGTGAGTAGGTAGGTAGGTAGACAGATAGCTGGGGCAAGCAACTGTGTTCGTGTAGGTCGGGAGAACGCGTGCATATAGCCTAACATTCACGTGTCACACTCTAACTCGCTCTAACACTTGGATGGTTTTAAATCTACAGAGGATGCGATCGATTTCAATATTGTACATCTACGGTACTCTCCCACTGATCCACATTTGAAAAATCTGGACAAAATTGCATTTTTTTACTTTGCATTCTTATTCATTTATCATACGTAAATGTAATCATACATATATGCACAGTAATCGTATATAAATATAATTATACAGAAATGTATATTAATCATAAATAAATATAATCATACATATATTCACAATAATCGTATATGAATATAATCACACATGTATCTATAGTAATCGTACTTAAATATAATCATACATATGTGCACACTACTCATATGTAAATACAATCATACATAAATGCACACTAACCGCACATAAATATAATCATACATATGTGCACACTAGTCATATGTAAATATAATCATACATATGTGCACACTAGTCATATGTAAATACAATCATACATAAATGCACACTAACCGTACATAAATATAATCATACATAAATGCACACTAACCGTACATAAATATAATCATACATATGTGCACACTAATCATACGTGAATATAATCATACATAAATGCATACTAATGGTACATAAATCTACTCATACATAAATACACACTCATCATAGATATGTATAATCACGATATACAATTGAAAATGGTTTTCAAAATGGTTCACTTTGCACGACATCTTATTTTGTCTAAAAACGCATTTTTAATTAGACAATATTTCAAAAAATCTTCGTAAAAATTCAAAAGTTATGTGTATATTGCATTAACCATTGACTGTTCATTTTTGTATGAAATAGATGATGCTTATGATGTTTTCCTCTTTTGTTCTTAATATAGAGGATGTCTTCGTTAACCAAAATTATGTTTAATATTTAAAAAACATTGTACGTATTAGTGACTATGTCTCCATTAGTGAACTGTATAATTTTGCCAAGAATAGACTTTAAGAATAGATTTTTGTTAAAAGATGAGAATCACTTTTTGAGTACAAAGGTTTGGAAAATATGAACCAAGATACAGTTTGCTTGAATTAAAAATATGAACTGTGTATATTTGTTGTTGTTAACTGGCAACTTTAAGCGTGCATATTTCATCGGAAGGGTTAAACACTCGAACGAGTTAATCGCCTAGCAAGAAAGCTACAAAAGCGTACTCGACGATGCCAGCCTGGTATAAACAATATTCTGGTGGTGTAACTGTCAAGTGTTGTAGAATCGCTGACTTTCATTCTGCGTGTGCACGTTTGGAACAATAGCAATCGAACCGAAGAGCCCAGCATTGTACTCGTGTAGTTTATGAGTGCCGCACATATGCTACGGCGTCACCCGGTATGTTATTGTCGGTGTTTTCCACGTTGGGATGCTATTCGACGGCAGTAATGAAAGAACCTGTAAATCACAGCTGTGACATTGGTTCCGACTCCTGGAATCCGTTCTTCTTCCGGTACTTACACCAATCGATTTCACTTTACACTTTTTTTCTTCGGATAACACGCTGGTATAGGTGCACGCAACTGACGTGCGGACAGTGATTGATAAACTGGTTCTTAATTGCGAAATTTGAATTTCTGTATTTCAGAATATTGTGATTTGTAAATTTATGCGTTTGACAGTTTTGGGTTAACGATCTTTTCAATTGGAAAACTTGATATTTCATTTTTATATTTGACGAATTTCTGAATTTCTGAATTTTCAGAGTAGCGCATATTTGAAATTAGATTTGGAATTTGAACATTTGAAATTTCTGTTTCTAAATTTGCAATTTTACAAATTACGAAAATTGCAATTTCTCAAATTACTGAGATTGAATTTGAACATTGGATGACTTCAAGGTTTGAAAATTTGAAAACCTGAAAGTTGAAAAATTTGAAGTTGCTATATTTCTAAATTTTGTATTCTTCAAAGCTTGATATGTAAATTTGAATATTTCATATTTCTACATTTTCGAATTCGGAAATTTGAAAATTTAGACGTTGACAAGAAATAAATTTCTATATTTATAAATTTGAAAATTTCTATACTTGTAAATTTCTAAATTTCCAAACATACAAATTTGTAACTTAAAAGCTGAAAGTATTTTGAATGTCTACGTTCTTAAATTCGTCCGTTCCTAAATGATTAAATTACCTACACAAAATTGATCTGGTGTTCTCCACGTTAAGAATCAGCAGTCAATATTCATTCCATCGTGATATTAATAGAACGGAAAGACGGAGATCGTTCCTAAAGGACAGAGGGAAATT
Organism: Megachile lagopoda; assembly: GCA_036983795.1. Classification (NCBI taxonomy): domain Eukaryota; kingdom Metazoa; phylum Arthropoda; class Insecta; order Hymenoptera; family Megachilidae; genus Megachile; species Megachile lagopoda. The sequence continues at coordinate 13,133,304 of CM072800.1, forward strand.
ACGTGCATCGCAACCCAGAAAATGAACAGCATAAAAGGCTCGAATTAGCAAAAGCCGCGGGTAAATGCATTTCAATAAACGGCTACGGAAACGATTCCATTTGGCAGCGAATTAGTTCCATTGTCGGTTACTAATTTCCAACCGAAACGTCCGGTATGCTCGATTCGAAATCACTTACGAATCGGTGATTACCCATCACGAATGTCAATTTACCTTAAATAATTTCTCAATGTTCATAGTTACAAACAAATTTTAATTTCATAAACTAGTTTAATTCAAAATTTACTTATTTACATAACAAATATAAATTGTACATTAGTACATTGTAATTGTACTTGTTGTAATTGTAATTGTATTTATTTTAATCGTAATTGTTATTGTAATTATACTAGATGTGATTGTGATTATAATTGTACTAATTGTAATTGTACATTTTCTAACTGAGAATTCATAATTGTGACACGTTACGGACATAACCTATTCTTCAAAAGTAACCTAACCTAACATAACCAGCACAAAACACAAAAATTTGCAAAAATGTTATATTTTCTATATGTCCGTATTATCATACCAAATTGCAAATGTGTATGGACTAAAAAGCGATAAAAAACATGTGGTGTATTAACATTGTTAAAAATTTTGCTCTTATTTTTCCCTAATGCCCCACCCTAATGCCCCCTTTGCTCTATGGGTGGTTTTACAGTTTTTCCACAAACAGATTAAATATTTCACGAGCCACAATTCGTGCAGCGATGCATCAAAAATTGTGAGGACTCCTAGTACATATGTCGCGTGTGTCGAAATGGAACCCTCGAAAATTGCCACCTTTGTTGAAAGGGGTTCACGAGTACGTTTTTCCGCTTATGTGGAAGTTTATGGGACACGATTAATGGGGCGTACCCTCATAGTCATTGAATTTTGTTCTGCCGGAAAAATGCGTCTGTCCGCAAAGGCATTCTTCCATGACCATCTCGAGGATTTTATTGGCGATGTGCGTGCGTTGAAACGCATCGAACTCGTACTTATCTGCAAAACCTGTCAGCTTTTATGCAAACGCCATTACTTGATGTTCATTTACATAAATGGATACCTGTTCGGCTTAGACGAGCCTCTTCTCGTGCACAAAATCGTTTAAAAATAATATCAATGTGCGCATTTTAAATACCTTGTCCTTGGAAGTGTCTCATTCGCACTAAACCATGATGCATATGTGAATATTTTTTCAACGTTTGAGATGTAGATGGTTTACGAGCAATTTAATGTACGATCAATTTTAACAGCGTTTAAAATAAAACGCATGACGTGTGTTATATTTAATAGAAGCAATAATACATACGTATACATATACATGTGCTGAGTGCGCCAATTACTTTGTAAGTCTTATTATATAATTCAATAGATAAAATGGAGGTTAAGTTGATATGCCAGCTATTTTAGAACTGCAAGTGACCATCAAATGACCATCGTCGACATTCAAATTGTGTAACATTTTCGCTATCATTTTTACGCTTAATATTCGTACATGTATACTGGAATCTCCGATTAAAACGGCTGCTTTTCGTCGAAACATCGACAAGAAAATTCGTTAAAAAATGTTTGAAATGTGCAGAGCACTTGAACGTATAGGTAGAACACCCACGTGGAGTGAAATCAATATTAATTAATCAGAAACGGATCTCGTTGAATTGCTAATTAAATTGTCTATTTGTTTTAACATTTCGCAATTTGAACGGCGTTGCAGTTTAATTTCAGTCACTTTGGTATCACGAAACTATTTATTCTCGAGGTGTCCACGATAAGCTAATTGGCATGAAGAAATTGTAGCTAAAATTAGCAGCATATGTCATTAGGATAGCGAAAGATTGAGAACTAGTCGTGGGTGGTCAAAAGTCTCGTTGATTTACATAATCGACGATTACCACCTACGGTACTAAAGCTTGATGCCAACAACCGCGGAAACTTATGGGCGGACATATTTAACACATAACGGCACACGGTGTACCCGTGACACGGGGTTGACCTATAGAAACCATCAAACGCTGAGAAACGGGAAAAGGTGGATAATTCTGAATGACGTTGGATCAATTGAAAATTAAATATTCGCTAATGGCCAATTATAAACGCACTGTACGTCGCTATTCATCTTCCAACGAAGAGTCAGCCATTTTGTATCAAGAATAATGATATATACATTTACTTATTTTTGTCAAACTTTAAACATATCTAAGCATATTTAACGTATTTTCAAATTAATGTTATAAGTAATACTATACATTTACAAATCATGTCACATTTTCTATTCTCTATTCAATGAAATGATGAATAAATCAAATAATACAACCTTCAAATAAACCAACATAAAGAACATTATAGCTTCGTATAAAACAACTAATTACTATAAAATGAATAAATATCAATAACTAAATTTCAAACTGCGAGTTCGTACCTAATAAACTTGCACAATATTATTTTTTATAGCTCTTAAACACGCCAGTAAAACGGGAAAAATAGTTCTAATTATATCAACAGATTAATCGGAAACGACATGTACAACGTAATAACAGGCATCAATTACCGTCAATTAAACGGTCAATAATAATTAAGATAGAAACCCAGATGGAATAATTAAGAAGGCGTTATAAAGATACGGAAGGCAATTACGATAAATAACGAAGAAAAATGAAAGAAAATTAAGAAATATAAAAGATCGAAGATGAGGGCGGAAATGGAGCGACAGAGATGGAAGGAAAAGAACGAAGCGGAAAAGAAGAAATACAGAGGTAAAGGAGAGAAGTATCGAGTTAAACAGAAAGAGAAAACTAGAGAAGGGGAAAGATATTTCCTCCCTGGGGGCCCACTCGTCGATTTTCTGTCCCCCTTGCCCCCTTCACGGCGGTTTGCCCCCTCCGGAGCAGTTGTGCCACTAGGATCGGGGCCTTACGAGCGCGTGACGCATGCCTACTCGTTTCATACTCGCTTCGTCGGGCTACGCGTACGCACGTGTGTTCTTCACCGAGGCCCATTCAAGTCTACGTGCGGGAATCCTTCACCCTCGCCTACGTGTTTCACGGAAATTGATTTTTTGCACGCTTTCTTCACCTTTTCCAGGGACTCGAACCCCGATCTGCTGCCGCTTCTCATACACGCTGTCGAAAGGACGTGTAATCGCGAGTGCGAACAGTGTGTGAGTGGAGATCTTGAATTGACTTCTTCATCGTGGAGGTGTGACTAGTGATACTGTTATCGATGATATTGATGTCGATAAATGTGCACTGATATTGTCATCGATGTTCACGGTGAAGTTCAATCGGCTGCTTCTGAATTTGTAAATTCTCATAGTTCGAGATTTTTCGAATTTTAAAGTTTTTAACATTTCGAAATTTGCAAGATATCGAATTTATAGATTTTCAAGTTTTCCTGCTAATTAAATTTTCAAATAATCCTTGAATCCTCAAGTTTCCCAATTTTCAATTTTCCTAATTAAATTTCTAGTTATCACATGTAATTTTTAAATTACTAAATTTCTGCCATTTTCATATTTTCTTAGAATCTCTAAATTTCTAAATTTTCGGAATTTTATATCCTAAATTGCCAGTTTCTCAAATTTTAAATTCGCTCCTTTCCTTATCTAAAAATTCCCCAATTTTCAAGCATATAAATTTGCAAATTTGAAAATTTATTCATGCAAAAGCGACGAGTGATACATACACGAAATAAATAACAATAATTTAATAATAATACATGAAGCCGAAAACTGAAATGTCAGTGTATGATTATACTGATAGCTTTTAATACAAAATTGCAAATGTGAAAATTTGCATTAATAAATTATAAATAATCCCAGAAGCATAATTTGTATCAGCATGTTGTGATCATATTTATATTATAATTCATAACATATGAGTCATGATATATTGAGTACATGTCAACCTACTTCAAATTCAGTGAGACCCTCTCAATTCATATCTATACATTAAATTATTATTATATACCTACACAATATATGCCTATTGTATAATACATACATATTACGTATACATCGTTAAATAGATATTTAATATAAACATAAATTTAAAATAAACACAAACTAGTTATAAACGTCATATCAAGTAATCAATGAAGTATCGATAAAGTATCCTACCTAGCCACACCTCCATTTCATCGTTGAAGAATTATACTCGTCACAAGTGTTCTCCACTTCATAATCGTGCTTTGTTAATTTCTAGGTGCCTACACATTCAGACTGGTGTAGTAGATATAATAAGAGACTCCGGTTCTTTCCACACAAGTGCCGGTTATATTTCATACACATTTTTCCGACGAGATTGCTGGTTCAAATTAACGTTACGTCGGTCAAACGCTTGTGAATCTCGTAATTACAGCTGCTGGTAACGTCACGTGTCGGTGATATTCGCGCAATGTTTACACGCGTACCAGTTTTGCGGTATCTCCGAGTATCTTTCAAGAGTTCTCGTTGACTTTTGCCATTGGACATCCCGAGGACTCCCCTCTATTCTGCTGGTTACAGCCACACGATCGTCCGACAATCGGCTCAGCTCATACGACGCGATGCAAGCTTCGTGATCGCTTCGCTGCTGTTTCCGTTCGTGTTCTGCGTCCATTTTATCCTCAGTTCAAACACGTACTAATCCGTCCTGCAACCTCCGAACTAAATTTATCGTTTCGTGTTAGTTCATCCAGTGAAGACCACAAACGTCTTAACCAAATCCAACGGTGATCGAAGTTTCCGCGATTTTCGTGATTACGGTACGTGCAAATCGGCAGGTTTCGAAGTAGTGGCAAGTTTCATTCATAAATTAAAATCATGATCATTCCGTTCGAGATAAGCGACGAGAACGTACTCGTTCGTGGCAATTCCAAGAAAGAAGTTATCAACGTCTGCCCTCTGAGTGTCCATCGTGCACGTGGATTTGAGAATATCAGAGAATCGAGCAATAAACCTACATTCTGAGAGAGCATTTTCATGATGAAACAAGTGCTCCGAAGCTACGAGAACCTGATACGTATCAATTTGAACGTTCCGGCTGAAAACGAGCGAGTGTTGATCCTGTAACTTTCTACCACTCGGGTTTACCTACGAAGCGATTCCTTCGATGTGGAAATAAAAAGAGCCTTTTTACGCGAGGCCATTTAGTCGAGTGCCATTAACCGGGATCTTGAGAATAGTACGAGAGCAGAAACGTGTCACGAGTGTCCATTGATGAACGCTTTTGGTCGACGACCGCACTTGCTTATCGTCATACTTGTCTAGAAGAAGAAGAGGAGAAGCTATACGGAGAAAGAGAGAAGACTGATTGCGAGGAGCGGGAGGTATCGTAGAAGAGAATCGTGGGTGGAGATCGAGCCGAGCTGTTTTCTCTTCGATAAGACCGGCGAGAATTATTGGGAAAAATCGTCGACGAAATAATTACTGTGTAGAAAGGGTGGAAGACGATTAATCGCCCTCTCGATTATTCCCGGCTGCGTGCTGGCGCTGATGTGTGGCTAAAAAACGAGAAAGCGCGTAGGTGTGCTGTGTTCGTGTACGTGGGCGGTGTTCAATGATCTCAGTGTTGTCGTCGATTTTGTCGTCTATCGACACGCGTCGAATTCGCCTGGATGCCAGTTTTGGAAGGCGGCATAGCTAAAAAGCGAAGCGTCGATAGGGCAGCTCGCAAAATGAGGATGAGACTCTGCACCGGCTCCAAAGAGTCCTACACTCTGCTCTCCAAAAAACGGTAACTGGTTTAACTTCATGTACTTTCGGAACTTTGATAATTATATGTGTAGAGAAGGGCCTGACCTATTTTCGTGACCTTGTAATATGTTAGGAACATCATTTTCAATGACTTTTCTCTCCGCATAAACTTCATCTTAGCTCCGGAGGTATTCGCAGAAAACTTTAATTAAATTTACACTTTGCTTGGCATATTCTGCTACTATATATTCACTACAATGTCAGCTTGGACTTTTCTTCAAGAATATTTCTGGGATCCAAGTACATTATATTTCAAGGTGGATTTCCAGTGTCACATACTATACCATCGATGGTCAAATAGGTTGCGATTTGGAAGTTTATTGATTTATAAAATTTGGAACAAAATTTGCTCGTTTGATGCATAGATCTTAGAAATTAAAAGATTTAGGAAAATGTTGATTTCAACATTTATTTGCAAGTTCGGAATTTGAAGCTTTGTAAATTTAAAGATTCGGAAAGACATTAAAAGGTTTAAAAACATTTGGGTATTTAAAAATTGTCAGGTTCAAATTTCTAAGAGTATAGAAATTTGCCTAAGGCATACGTGTATGAATTGTTATGAAACAAGAAATCCGAAATTTGCCAAGAATTACCCCAGTGTTAACCCGACCTCGGCGAAGTGTCTCAAAACTTCCGAATTATCTTAGTTTACACGTGCAATTACCATCGAAATGATGTTTTCGTTGAATACCAACTTCATATAAGGTCACAACGATGTCCTGGGGGTATCGTTTTAGTTCATCCATTCAGAGTTTGTAAGGAAAGTTCAGAACATCGTACACGTATTCTTCCTTTAGGATGCATATCGTTAAGAGTTTAGACATGGCCACATTGCAGCTTAGACGGGAGCATACAAGGGCACTGTCATCGTCAACTTTGTACAGAACCATGTAATGAGCCGTAATCTCGCGGTAATTTATGAAATGACAGACCATAAATATTTCGTTGGTAAATTGTGATTATGGGTTCGATCGACTGGGCCGATTCTTTATCTTGACGCTCGAGTACAGTCCACAACAAATCTAGCTTCCCTGAAGAAAATATGGCAACAGGGAAGAAAGCTCTTACTCGTTGATTTCTGAGTTTTATGTTTTGAAAATTTGGGGATCAAGTATTGTCGAACCTTGGCGATTTTATCCGTTGACTTGAAGATTTTGTCGATATACTTGAAATTGCAGTTATAAAGATTGGACTGTATAAACATTGGATTGGATTCTTGGAACTTGGAGATTCACAAATATGAGGACTTAAAACTTAGTAATCCAGGAATTTGGGAATGTATCTAGTTTGGAGATGACATAGGTATGACAAAATGTGGAAATTACAGGGCCTAGGAATTTGAAGATATACGAATATGAGTGTCCAAGGATTTGGCAGTTCAGAAATTTGAGGTATTTGAGGTCCATAGGATTTACAGATCTACGAATATGGAAATCTAGGCATTTGTAGATTTATAAATCTGGGAACAGAAATTTGAGGACGTAGAAATTTGAAAACGTATGAATTTGGAAATACAGAAAGGGAACGTAGGAATTTGAGAACCTAGAAATTTGAAGACGTAAATTTCGAGATGTATAAATTTGCAAACATAAGAATTTTGAAGAAAGAAATTTAACATATGAATTTAGGGATATTTGAGATCCATAAAATGTAGGAAAATTAAAAAACCAACGGACCGATCATACGATCGTTTTGCTAGCGTTAGTGCTAGAACAAGATGGCGGCGCTCTTTGTCACAAAATGGAGTCGCCGACACACGAACATTCGACGTTTCATTCTTCTCATTGCAAATATCTTTTACGTTTTAAAATTCATAATACGAATCACAAATAATGAATGAGTAATTTGGATGCATGATGTAAATAAAATACTAGTAATTCTTGGTTATTTAGCAGATGTCTGTGATACACTGTAATAAAGAAACTGTCTTAAAGTTTTGTTCGCCTCTGTATATTTTGTTCGACCTTGTTACTGATTAAGATATTCATCTTATACCACTTTATTATGGAAATATATTGCACTAAAAGTAACTGGAAGCTTATTTATCGAAGGTTACCTGTATTTTAAATGCTCCTCACAATATTCCCGTAAAATGTTCAATAAAAGCATCGCGATACGCAGAATACTCTCTCTCTCTGTTTCTTATCCTTGAAGTTGTCATTTTTCAAAATCCAGTAGGTAATTGAAGTTCCTTACAAGGTCCCCTAATTGCTTAAGCAGGACAATTATGGTATCCACTGGTTCTCTCGAATTGATATTTAAAACACCATGGCAATAACATACGATTCACTTCCATTTAAGTGTGAATTGCCCGAGAAATCTCATCCTCTGGCCCAGATTTGCTCGTGGAAAACTCATGGCCGCCGAGTTGAATCGCTTTATTCCGATAATATGAAAATTAGATATGTGCTTGGACATACATTCGTTGATATTCAGATGACCGCGAACGTGCTCATGGGAGTTTGTATGTTAAAATCGAGTCGAATTGAATATTCGCGTGTTGAATTGCGCGTTCATTCGACGAACTAAATTGAACGGTGACCGGTGCTGGATTAATCAATAATCCGAACAACCACTTGTTTATGACACTGTCATTTCTCGATTTTTCAAGTTTTTTAATGACACATTTTTCATGTTAAAACGCAAAATTTCGATACAATGTGCTCCGCAAAATTACAAAATCTATCATAAACATTGTGTATAAAAATAAAATTAGCTCAGGTACGTTAAATAAAAATAAAATTAACCTGTAATACATTAAACAAAAACAAAATTTGCTCATGATAATACGTTAAACATAAATAAAATTAGCTAGTAATAAATTAAACAAAAATAAACTTAGCTCATAATACATTAAATGAAAATGAAATTGGTACATGATATATTCAACGAAAATAAAGTTAGCTCATAATGATACGTTAAATATAAATAAAATTTGCTCATGATAATACGTTAAACATAAATAAAATTAACTCATAATACATTAAATGAAAGTGAAATTGATATATGATATATTCAACGAAAATAAACTTAGCTCATAATACATTAAATGAAAATAGCTCGTAATAAATTCAGCAAAAATGAAATAAGCTCATAATACATTAAACGAAAATAAAATGAGCTCGTAATAAATTCAGCAAAAATGAAATAAGCACGTAACACATTAAATGAAAATTGGATAACGAAATAATAATGAAATTAGTATAATACGATTAGCGCGAAACGTTTCAACGAAACTGCAAGGATGTAAAGTATTGCAGCGGCAATTGGGTTCGAAATTATGGTAATTTGAGGTGCGGAACATGATGTCCGTCGTTGTTGTAAATATCCATCCGTGTACACAGCTTAAACTATTTGCACAGACGCGGAGGCGAGAAAATTGAGAATTCCAAGCGGCCCTTCGTGAAAATATTTTCGTATCCGATTACGACTGAATACGATAACCGCCTTGATGACTCGGGAGATCCTTTTCACAGCGACGTGACTGGTAAAAATATTGCGTGTACCGCAAATGAATCGACGCGGTACGAAACAAACGACGCCAGAAATTGTCGTGCAATTAATTACCGGCATTGCAGTAAACATTTCATGGAAATTTTCACCCGTCAAAATATTTAAAGAGACGCGCTGGGAATTTCACGTTGGAGCTCAACTCGGATTATAGGTTCTTTATTTTGAAAAATATTTTTGGATGACATTAAATTTGATCTTAAGTTATTTTGATAATTAGGAATTTAGTAATACGAAAATTAGAGGAATTTGGTGATTTTGGAAATTTGCAGATTTGGAAATATGGAATATGGAAATTTGAAAAGTTTCGAATAAAAAAATTTTGAAATTGAAAAATTGGTAAACTGGAAATTGAGAAATTGAGAAATTCGAGTCCTGAAATATCTTGAAATATTGATTGTTCTACTTTCGTATCGACTAATAAATATCGAATACCATTTCACTGTGTTTTCAACATTGAACTTTCCTCCGATTGAAATTCACCTTAATTGAAAACCACCTATTTAAAATTTATATTCGACTATTCTCAGTTTAAACGTAATTGGATGTGCGTCGTTCAAGGAAATTTATTATCGAAGAAAATGTATTTTAATGAAAGCTCTCAAATTATTAATAACCCTGTTTTATACACTAGTTTACGAAGTGGCTTATTCGAAACAGAATAACTAAATTATTTCCTTTTCCTGTTAAACACATAAAACCCGCTTAAGATTAACTTAATGAGATGAATGTCATTCCCAGTGCTTTCATTACCATAATTAGGTCCATCAATTCGTTTCAATCTACTTATTTTTTGTATATCGGATTAAAGATTCTTATCTGACATAAGCTTCACATCTTATTGCTCATAAATGTTTCATTATAAAGTTAGTTGCGTGGCTATGAAATTAAATGTAGGTCGTTTAAACTCATGGTCTTTAACATTTAGATCTGGTTAATTTTGTCATAAACCCAGTTATTTTACCACTTTCTTGTTTCAAGACTAACAATAAGAAATACAGAGTATTTTCACAATATATAGCTTCAATTTTAGAATATTTATAGAAACTAAAATTCAAAAATTATTTTTGAAATGATGTACTGTGGAAAGTTCACCTTCCCAAATTTAAAATTTAAAATTAAAAAGGAAATTTAAAATTTAAAATTAAGAATGGAAATTTAAAATTTAAAATTGAAAATGGGAATTTAAAATTTAAAATTAAAAATGGAAATTTAAAATTTGAAATTAAAAATTTCCACATTCCTAAGTCCTCAACTTTCTAAATCCCCAAACTTACAAATAGTAATTTCAAGGATTTCACGCTTAATTTACTCCCCCACATTGGAGAATTTCATGCTATTATGGTAAATTCTTTCGTTGTTCCCTATGATTGTGCAAATTTCGAACAAAATTAGCGTTTCGGAGAACTGGAACGATAACTATCTCGATGACTTGAATTTTCTTTGGATCGATACACGAGTAAAACGCGTCCCCGGTGCAAATTAACCGATACGTTGTAACGTCATGAAAATTATGACATCGCAGATCGCGTGCAGGACCCCAAGAATTATCGCCATTAATAATGATTTAGTTGAAAGGAATAGGAAAAGGGGTGTGCGCAGGTATAAAGGCAAACAACATTTATTCTCCACCTCTCCCCGTATATCGATCTCCGTTACATGCGTTTCTTCTGTAACGCACGTGTATCTACTCATTGGAAACTATAGTTAAACCGAATAGCGTTAAGTCTCGATGGTGAACCTATAAATTTTAAACCCTTTCCTCGCTAACACGCTATGGTATCGCGAGCCCTTTGAAGTTCCATTTAACACGAGATGTTTGATCGCTACATATGTGCATCTTGTTACAATCGTATTACTGGAACATTTGTGCTCGATTCTTAGAAATTATTTGTTACGCTTCGTAACATTCTGTAAAATGAAATTGGAGTTAAATGAAATTTTACCTCCATTTTGTTCGCAGTTTCACGAATTTATTTTGTAGTTTTGGCGAGCTTGTGTTATCGAATCCTGGAGGATCTTGTAATTCTGTAGAATGAAATGGTCGGAGTTAAATGAAATTTTAGCTCCATTTTGTTCACAGTTTCACGAATTTATTTTGTAATTTTGGTGAACTTGTGTTATCGAATGATGCAAGATCATGTAATTCTGTAGAATAAAATGGTCAGTGTTAAATGCTATTTTAGCTCTATTTTGTTCACTCGCAAAAGTTTCACAAATTTATTTTGTAGCTTTGGTGAATTTATGTTATAGAAACAAGATCTTCCATGTTTCAGAATTCGTTATAACACTTCAAGTAATAAAATCATGACAAATTTGATCAGCTAGTAATTTTAATTTCATTTCCAATTGTTACCGTATTTAACTATTTTCTGTTAGGCAAGTTTTTGGATATTTAACAAAATTATTTATGTACAATTAAAATGTTTTTCGATCAAAATAATCTCTCATAAATGGGAGACGTTCAAAGTGATACGCGATGTGCAACATTTAAAGTAAAATGAATATAACACTAAAATGTTATGTACATATGAATATAAATATTGAAATATTCTTAATTGAACATCCATATAAATACTGAAATATTATCAAATATATATGCAAATAAATACTGTTATCAAATTAAACACCAAAAGTCAGTATTCATATATCTACACGATTTCGATATTTTATCGGCTCACCTTTGACCTTTGTCACCGTTTTCAACCGTTTTATCGCCAGCCAAATTGAATTCTTTTCCAAGAGAAATATTTTCCTATGCTTCTGTTACTGTACCTCGAATACCTACGCTTGTGATAATCTGAGATTTCAGGTCCTTTAATTTTACAAACCGTGGGATTTGAATATTTATTGTTACAACAAATTTTCATAATTTTTTATCCTTCTCTGCTGAAATTAAATCTGTAACCTCTCTATTCGAAACTGAATGACATATGTTATTCAGGAAGATATTTAGTACGTTTTAACGTATGGTCATAACATAAGGACACTTTAACATAACATTAGAAATCGAATTGATAAAGGTATTCAATCAACAAAGTTGGTAAAGTTCCTATCTTCAAGAATTTATAAAACTAGAATTTGTACATTAGGTCAAGTATATTAAGTCAATACAAAATAAATCATAAAATTTTTGAGCCACGATTGTATTTAGTTTCATTGTCACCGAAATCACACGGCACCATAGCCCAAATTTTGAACACGAAAGACATAAATTTAACTTTATGTGTCATTTTCTACGATGAGTAATCAGAATATTGCCAAATATTCTTTAAAAACTTGTTAAAACACCTTCGAAACGTTTTCCCCTTCAGACCACGATACACATATACAAATCATCGAAGAAAATCCGGTAGAGTCATAGAAAGTTGAACTATTAAAACTCGTACTCTGTATCAAAGAACTCGATAAAGATCAACGGGTGTGCTACAAGTGCCAGATAAAAGATATTTCCCAAGATATTCCACTCGCGTTTCCGAACGACAATAGAAGATTTACATCTCGCACATTCACAAAATGTTCAATAGTTTCGCGTATATTCGAGATCAGCCGCGAGAATATCTCCACGCAGATCTATGGTGTACACGTATCGCGAAGGCTGAGACATGCATACACCGTGGTTTAAAAATAAACTGTACCTTCGTTGCTTTAAATCCTGCGTCGAAGAAAATCGAGAAAAAGACCTGGTATTTTATTGTACGGACTTATCTGGTTTCGAGATTTACACGATTAAGAGTGAAATGAAATGTCAGATTTTAAAATGGTTAAGGATATTTTGATACTTTTTGTCAAGTTTCATGGTTATTCCTTTATGTATCTTTTTTTGAATCATTCTATATGAATCAACATAAACATTTAGCTAAATGTCAGATTTTAAAATGATGAACATCTCCATTCTTCATGTGATCAGGTATCATGGTTATTTATTATGTATATCTTTTTATGAAACATTCTATGTACATCATCATAGAAGTTTAGCTAAATGTCAGTATTTAAGATGATGAAAAATATCTTCATTCTTCACGTCATCAAGTATCATGATTGTTCCTTATGTACATCTTTTTATGAAACATTCTATGTACATCAACATAAAAGTTTAGCTAAATGTCAGATTTTAAAATGATGAACATCTCCATTCTTCATGTGATCAGGTATCATGGTTATTTATTATGTACATCTTTTTATGAATCATTCTGTGTAAATCAACATAAAAGTTTAGCTAAATGCAGTATTTTAAAATGATGAAGAACATCTCCATTCTTCGTGTCATCAACTGTGATTGCTTGCTGTGTACATCTTTCTTGAAACCTTGTGTGTAAATTAATACTGTAACTGCGGAAAGCGTACATGTACAACCATATGTCTTAATATAATAAGCAGTGCACATGTACACATGTACTGTTTTATGAAACTGATCTAAATGCATACTGTATTAAACTGATATTTCAATACTCTTGAATCGCAAACATTTCAGTGAATATGACAGTGAATATCATATGTACATGACATGTGAATATCGTGCCATGATAGTTTCGTACAAAAGTACTCCAGAGACAGTCTCAACATAAAATAAAATAAAGTTAAATGAAATGTCAAAGTACTGAAGGATATTTCGATTGTGCGATCAAGTACCATCTCTGCGTCTTCCTTGAAACATTCTGTGTAAATTAACATGTAAGTCGAGAACAAGTGATCGTATGTTCATGAGATCTTCGGTTTCTCTTCGGTTCCGTCTTCCTCCACGATGATACCAGTTGCAGCTGCCGGAGTTCCGTTTCTGCGTCTGTCCTTCCTTTTTTCCGTCTCACACGAAGCCTGTCTCGTATATCCGCTTCTTGATCCTCAAGGATGAATCAAACCTCTGTGAATCGCGCTCCATTCAGTGGATTTTCGATCGGCGGAGAGATCGCGGAAAGGAAACTGTGTCGTTAACCCTTGGGTCGCTACGAAACCGTGTATGAAGTTGAAACGTTCAACTGTGAACGATCAAATATTCAACGTATTTACCTGCGAATTTCCGACTTATCTCTTTTAGGTCTAATTCGCGAACTTGGTAAAGGAATATCTCAAATTGCTCATGAGTGCCTAAATTTCGACTTAACCTATAATTTTCTATGCAGTTATTCACAGCTATTATTACTGCAAGACAACTAAAGAATGTTAAAATGTTAGATACGTTTTGCAGTGGAAATACGAGTCTGGTTTATCACATTTCAACTGTAGCGTGCGTCACGTGTGTAACGTAGTTATAGGGTAAGAGGATAGAATACTCCGGCTACTTTAACATGTCAAGTTTTGTAAACTTATGTTCTCATTCAAATTTAGCCAACGTGAGTTTACTGTAAATCATTCTTGTAAAATTTGTAAATTCACTGTAGAAACAAATTTTCGAAACAAGGGCTTACAAGCTTTCGCTTATAATATCACACGACGCACATTACACTTCAGACGCAACAAACAAAAATCATATTCGCAGCACGGTCGAGTCTGGGATTGAATACCAATTATAATTTGCACAATCAAGGACCCCTAGATCCAAAACATACCTAACATTTCCACTTTCCTTATTTGTTATAATATTATAATAATAATTAGCTCTGACGCACCTACTGAAGACAGCTCAAGGGGTTGATCTGAGTCGATGAACTATTTTAACCATTTACTTATTGTGACGCGTGTAAATTCGACTGTCAATTAACATGATTTTTGCAAAAATAATCTAAAAATATTAGTAGGTCAAAATCCCTGACTAAATATTTCAACTTTCCTTATTTGTTATAATATTATAGTAATAATTAGCTCTGACGCACCTACTGAAGACAGCTCAAGGGGTTGATCTGAATCGATGAACTATTTTAACCATTTACTTATTGTGACACGTGTAAATTCGACTGTCATTGACTCGCAATGAAGATGATTTTTAAATCTAAAAATGTTAGTAGGTCAAGATCCCTGGCTAAATAATAAAAGAATGGAGTCGAATGTAAATAAACGATTAATAAAGAATCTGCCGTTTTTCGAGGAGAGGATATAATTGAATTCCTTGTCCATCGCATTATCACATTTATTTATTTCGATGCAGCGGCCTTGTCAGCGATGCACTAAATGATTTATTAGCAAGATCGACGTTCCGCGGGTCGCATCAATTCCCAGAGCATCGAGGAGCTCGAAACTAAACTTTTCTGAGATAGCCATAAACCTGAATAACAGATGCGATACAGCAACTTTTTCTTTACTTCTCCGTTACTTTATAAATTGCTTATTTCTTGTTGAATGTAAGACTTGACCTGAAGACCCGCGGTAAAAACAAATCGCGTATTTCAACTTGTCTTTTGTCTCTTCTTTCATTCCGAAGATCAAAGACTTCTTTTCAACTATCGACTTCTGCTTACGCTCGCTTTTTGTTGCTTCATTTATCTTAAATTATGTGCCCTTTGTTTTTGTTGTCGAGTAAGGAAGCTGCACGTCTTCAAACGTTGTTTGACTAGTATGAATTTGTAAACGTGAACATAAATTTTGATAATACTCGATCATGTTGCAAATGTGCGAAATTATGACATAAAATGTGTCTTTTAAATTTAAAGAAATTTTTGAATAAATTTTTAAATATTGTACCTTTTTATTGTTATTTGTATCAGTTCAAAAATTTTTATTGAAAAATGGTACAAGAAATTAATTCTTTGGAATATTTTTATTAAATCTACAATGTTCATTTTGTTTATACTTGAGAAATATGGTTGAACAGATATAAAATTTGAATATAGTTAAACATTTTAGATATCACTGCACAATATTTGTATATTCAATTAAAAGTGTAGTATGTTATCACGATTCAACCTGTTTATCATATTTAATACTGTAAAATATAAAATGTTCTCATCAGTATAAAACTAAAATTACAAAATCTAAACGTCATACTACTAATAATTTTGCGTATCAATTGACCAATAAGATATGATCTTTGATTAAATTATAATTGCATAAATTTTGTGCAGATTGTACAAATAATTTGATGAATCGGTTATTTCCTTTGCAGCAAGTAAAGTAAGAGGTATAATTCTTTAGAACGTTGTTACTCTGTATTATTCTTTGTAATGTTTCTTTTAAAATACCGTTGAATACTTAAACCACACGTTTTCATGTTGGTTGCAGTGATAAGAAAGCATTCTCAAACGCGGCCGCTTCTTATCTACTGAATTCATATCAACGTTAGTCTTCCTTTCTTGTCGTTTAAGCCCATTCTACAAACATTTTGAACTCAAAATTTTACCTTGTAAACACGTCTTATGTCGGTCCTACGTGACAGAATCAGCAAACAACGTATTAAAATTCCGAGATGAAAGCACAACAGACTCATTCATATGTATGCAAGCAGCATTCAGTTTTTGATAACTGAACTTTTTATTTAAAGATATTTAAGAAACACTTTTATTTTTAGTTTTTGTGTGATTTGACTCTGGGTTGATTTTTCGCTAAATTTTTTTGTAAATGTTCTGAATGAACAGCAAATTTTCAGAACTTACAGAATTTTCAGAAGTTATTCAAAAATTTGTAAAATTCTCAGAAATTATTCAGAACATGTTTAGAGATTTATAGAATTCTCAGAAATTATTCAGAACATTTATTACCTCTTGCAGTTACATTTTTTGGTTACAGATTGATGCAAATTTGCAGTACTATATGGTCTTTTTAATAGATTTAAAATATTTAAATACTTTATATTACAATATTTTAGATATTACATTATCTTGTTATTTTTATTATTTTTCAATGTTACACTTATATGCAAATTTGATTAGTGCATTTTTTACAAAATCGAATATAATGTGTTTTTACAATTAGTTATTTATTTCAATTTGACATAAGATGACATAATAATGTTGCAAGTTTGCAACATAATACAACTTATTTTTTAAGCGAATTAAAAATATAGAAAACAACCATATATAATTATTTTCTTATTACTGCCACTTGGAGTTATATTTTCATACAAAATTCAATAATGCATTTTTTACAAAATTGAAAATATAAAGTTACTATTACAATTCTAAAAATGCAAAATTACAATATTTTATTTAAGTTTGACATAATTATAAATTTCCAATATAGTACAACTTTGTTTTAACATGAATAATTATATTTTCACTAAATGTTCAGTACAATGTATTTTTATGACCTAAACCTCTTTTTTAGTTTGATATAATGTTGCAAATTTTCAATGACACATCTTTGTTTAAAATTAAATTAAAAATATAGAAAGCAGTTTATTCTTTTTAATTTATTATTGCCACTTAAGAGTGTTTTCATATAAATTCAAAAAACACAGTTGTTATATTATTGTTTCATAAATTTGAAAGTGTAATGTATTTTTGTACAAAATTGAGAATATAATGTATTCTTTGAAAATACTGAAAATATATTTCTTTGCAAAATTGAGAACATTAAGACCGAGAATGTGATTACATTTTAATAAGATTTCACCGAATTATTCATGAAAATCCGATTAGGTTCGAATTGCTGGCCTATTTTGTATTTATTAATTCGTGGCGTGCGTGCAAGGCGCCTCGTTCTTAACTTTATTGCATCGCAACGATATCCTTATCAGTTGGAGGTTTTCGCGGAAACGAGGAATAATGGAATAGAATGGTCCATTGTGTAATAGCAGCGATGATTCGTCTCTTGTGATTCGCAGAACTGTGAAACCACCGAAGAGTATTTCCACTAGACAATATTCTTCAGCGATACTGAATAATACAACCTTTTATGGCGAAACCAAAAGGTTATTATATAAAATCGTATTCTTTTCATAACAAACTATTTCATATACAGATATCATCGTTTGTCGATATCAATTAATTAAATTCATTTCATTTTATCGCTTTTCATTCTGTGTGTACGTTGCAAAACTAATCAACATTGTTAAATATAATTAGTTTATAACACTAATTTATATATTTTCTTTGAAAGATTTTCACTTTCAGATGACTCAAATCGTTCAGGTTTTATTTGTTCATAAACACGTGTTCATGGAGAACATAATTCAAGAACTTTAATTATTAATTGCGAAACATGGGTACTATTATGCATTATGCATTTTGTGTATTTCATTTGGTGGTTTAATTATCGTCAGATTATATAGGATGATTTATTTGAAATATTTCAATGTGATAACACAAAAGATTAACAACGACAATAAGCCAATATGTATTGCTGATTGTGCACAGTTAACAGAAAGTCACAAATGTTTTGTATATTTTTTGTATATTTTATGTTTCATATATTTTTGGTACATTTTATATTTCGTATATTTTCTGTACATTTTATATTTCGTATATTTTCTGTACATTTTATATTTCGTATATTTTCTGTACATTTCATATTTTGTATAGTTTTTGTACATTTTATATTTCGTACATATTTTGTATATTTTATATTTCGTACATTTTATATTTTGCACATATTTTGTACATTTTATATTTTGCAATTTTTTGTATATTTACTACGAGTCAGTTAAAGATTGAAAAATTTACCAATTCAACTATTACTTATTGTATGAAAATATATGACATGTTTTTCAACTAGCGTCCTCTTTTTAATGCCAAGTCAAGCAATAAATTCATAAACGCTTTCCTCTGACTCATTCAAAATTAAAAATGCAGTTACATCCCTTCAGCAAAAAGGTCCTCACCTGTGAAACACATGGGTCAAAAACTTGACTTTCCTCTAAAATATACCGTCTGTTGATTCCAACATTCGTTTATTGCAGCGTAGGTTGCCTCCCGCAATAAACCCATAAAATTATCCCAACAGTTGGTCACTTAATTCAAAGTCCTGACTCGGAGAAATGAAGATAAATATTTATTAACTATCTAATCAAATAAGTATTGATTTTCACTTCCAAATAACTCATTGATATTATTTGTATAATTCGTTGCTAATTTTATAATTAGCAAAGTTCATTTTATTCAATTTAAAAGAATAACATGTACATACCAAAGTACTATTTAAAGAAACGTCTACCATTTCAAGTTTTTTTATTAATTTTAATATTCAAACATGATTATGCAACAGTGACTGCTCTGACTGACGCAACTGTCGAAAAAAATCATAGGTTAAGGGGTAAAAGTCCGTGCAACACATTTTTAATCCTTGAGATATCATGAGAGACCACGTGTACAGGACATTAAATTCCGCTGGTTTCGCCCACGTGGTTCGAAATCATGGTTGTCCTCTTAAATGCGGCCCACCACTAAATCATCCTTCGACCAAACGTGTCCGTGTCCCGATCGACCCTCCATTCGAAAATCCGGATCACAAGGGAGGATTACCGAGGACTTAAGTTGCCCGTCTGGGGTGACGAAGCCCTGGCGTTACGAGCAGACGCGTCTTTTATGAAGCCGGCTGTGCAACGTCGAATTCACCACGCCATATTCCAATATATGCACTTCACTCTTCAACCTCATAGATCCTGAA
The DNA here is from genome assembly GCA_036983795.1 of Megachile lagopoda. NCBI lineage: Eukaryota > Metazoa > Arthropoda > Insecta > Hymenoptera > Megachilidae > Megachile > Megachile lagopoda. The sequence goes on from CM072800.1 coordinate 13,153,045, forward strand.
ACCGGGAAGCTCGAATTACGTGCTCGTACATTTAGCTCCCGGTACACTCCGCTGCAATGCTAGACTCCCTTTGCCTCGGGGCCAGAAACCTATCTGCATTTGTCTTCCATTTTGCGGGAGTGGATGTGGAAATTCTAGTTCTTTCATTTTTACATTTGTCTGTTTGTAAATTTGTAAATTCGTAAATTTGTGAACTGGTACATTGGTACATTAGTACATTGGTACATTTGCATATGTGTAAATTTGTAAATTTGTGAATTGGTACATTGGTACATTGATACATTTGCATATTTGTAAATTTGTAAATTTATGAATTTGTAAATTTGTAAATCCTCACATACAGGAGTTCTAAAATTCTGAATTTTCAAAATCCCTTAGTTGCTAAATTTTAATATCCCCACATCCTCAAATAGTCAAATTCCAAAATTTTCACATGCTGAAATCCACAAGACTGTAAATTCTCAAATTTTCATGTTCTCAATTTCTCAAATTTAGAAATTTTCAAATTACAAAATTTCAAAATTCTGAAACTTTCAAAGTCCCAACTTCACAAGTTTCGATATCCACAAATCCCAAAATCCTTAAATTTCCAAAAATCCCAAATATTCAAATTTCTAACCCCTCTACCCACAAATCTCCAAACTCCATATTTTGAAACTTCCAAAGCCCCAAATTCACAACTTTCAAAATCCCCAAATCCCTAAACTTCCAAAAATCCTAAATATCCAAATTTTCAACCCCCCTATTAACAAATCCTTAAACTCCAAATTTTAAAATCCACAAATTCCCAAGTCTCTAAAGTCCCTGAATTCCACTCCCAAATTATCCGCGTTCGTAGATCCCAATTCTCGTGAATGGAAATGTACTCACTATACGCAGAAGTGACGTTGCTAAGAATTTTTAGAATATCATGAAATACCATTTCATTCGTTTCGTCGCGTCATCATTCATGTGACAGACCGGAAGGTGTGACACGATGCGACAGGAATGTGGAACGCGGTTGAAAATTGAATGGAATTAAGCCAGGTCAAAGATCTAGAGAGATGGTTTACCCGTTGATCGCAAGAAAAATAATGTTTTTCAAAGTCTTGAGTCACCACTTGTCGAGGCAGACGAAATGTGTGTTGCCATTAAGAGCAGCAAGGAATTAATTAAGCATCTGCTTCCTCTCTCGTTACGTTAACGCTCCTTCAATTACCATGTTTCTTCGGTAGCTTCTGATTCTAGCAAGAAAAAATCTGTTTTTCGTTACTGCGACACGATGTTCGTGTTAACAATCTCTCTAACAATTTAATTTCTTAATTTAGTCTTTCATTTCTTAATTATAATGCTAACATTTCTAAATTATAATGCTAAGTATGTTACATTGATGGTGCTCCTTTTATTTTAATTCTTCATTGAATTATTAGGTAAAATTTATCTTGAATTGAGATTTTAAGAATTTTCGATGCTTTATGTTCAATATTTTTATACGACGGAGATTTTTAATAATAATTAAGATGTGTGTTTGTATACTGTTAGGCCAATATTTCATCAGCAATGAACTGTATTTCTCAGACGCTAAAAATCAGTTACCAAATCTTCTAATTCCTCTTTATTATTAATTCTGGGGTAGCAAATGCACGTGCATGGTCTATGACATACAAAATTCCTGGTAGACTAACTGGAATTAAGTAACGAAATTAATTATGCTACGTATGACGGTGCGAGGTATAATTAATATACATGTTATTCAAGCGCTATTCATCTTGAGACTTCGTGCAAAACATGGCTGGGTTTTGTTGGAACACGTATTTTCAAGCATGTACCAAGTTTCAGGCTTTATTCTGATGAAAAATTGCAGAAATTTATTCCACCAATGCGAAAAATAAGACAATATTTCATGGAGGTACTCGCGTAAAAAAGGATCAATTTTTAAGATAGGAAAAGTAGGAAATAAATTCTTATACAGAATAACTCGTAATTAAAGAATATGAACAAATAATTTACTCTAAAGTGCATATTCCATTTTCTAATTTCTATTTCAAAGTATCTTATTATAGTAAGTCATATTATTACGATATTTATTTCACGATTTATTTTGCGAAACACAAAGCAATAAATAAGCAGTCACTGATTAATAATTAAGTTTGATTTTGTCCAAGTTGAATTTAAAAATTTGATAAATTATTACTTATGGCCAGTGAATTAATTTTAGCGATTTTTGCATAATGAAAAGCCATGAACGAACTGTGCATTTATTTTCAATTATCAGTTTTGATATATCTCTTACATGAATAAAATTTGAATAACATTTATTTTCCCAATGATCTTACACCTTTATTTTCAGTGTCCATGTATGCTGAAAATCATTTCCCAGCTGCAATTTAGCATCATTTAACAACAAAGAGTTGCTTACAGTATTCAAAATACCGCATCATATCTATAATGCTATTTAAAGGAAAAGGCGAAATTCCTAGTATGATGCAGCCGGCATTATAATAACCAGTCATTAATTGCGAACGAATAGTTTTGCGAGCCACCGTACAGGGTGCTCCATTTAAATCGGCCCTAACATCTCGGAAAATAGTGATGAAACAAATGTTTTAAACAAAAGTTACGATTTCAAGAGACAAATTATATAAGATTGCTTTCTTCTACGTCAAATTCTTTCTTTATGTATCATCATATAATTTTTAATGAACCATTCGATGCAGCTCGTTATTCTCCACAGAAAAGTGTTAAGGCACTCATGACAAAAAATCATTAATTCAAAAAATATTTAATTACCGCGAAATATCATTTCAACGTAGGCATTGCACTATTATGTGGGTTTCAAAAAATAAAATTTACATGAAATAACATGAAATGATCTAAAAGGGAAGATATTCGATACCAAGTTTCTGCGGAAGAGTTGAATCATTAAGCGATATATCTGTTCATTCAGATTGAATGATGTTTAATCACTCATTCTGATCACTAACTATAAGGAAGTAAGTGCAAGAACGTGTTCATTAGTATTTAGGCCGCCACCGAGTAAAATACTATCTTCCAAACTAATTTTCCCCATGGGTGACTTAACACATTCTTGTAGAGAGTAAGTTGCACTAGTGTAAAGAATAATCGAACGGTTAAAAAGTATAATTTCATTTAAAAAAAACCAATTCGATTTTACTGTAAAGAAAATCCATGCAAAGTTACATAGCGTCGTAAAATCGCAAGTAGAACACTTTGTCTCGGATATTGTCTCGGGTCGATTTAAATGGAGCAGCCTGTACATCGAGACACGTAGTTCCGACTGTAGTAGAGGAAAGGCGTTTAGAGTTGGCTTCGCTTCTGGACAGGAAACGAGCAATTAAGCGGCAAGAGCGAGCTTATCTCGCGCGAGAGGAGCATGCGAGGCAGCTTGGGGTCCGATGCTGTCAGGGGGTAGCCAATAGAGTGCGACAGAAAACGCAGAAAACAGACGGAAAGACAGAGAAGACGGGAAAAAGAAGGTCGTAAACTCGTCCACGAATCGGCACGAGACCACGGTGTATGCTGTGTAAAACGATCATGATTGGAATGCCATGAGGGTCTATGCCTCCTATAGACTCGGGCCACACCGCAATAAAATCGGTGATTTAGTTCGAACCGTTTGCTGGGAGAGATCGGATAATCGAGGACGTGTAAAATTGATTTACCATGCAGATTTCATGCACGAGATAACTGATTTTCTTGTCACGGTTTTGAATTTCCGACGCTCGATTCTTAATTGAACGCGTCACGACCGATTTTCACTACCATTCTCCTCTTTTCTTCTTTCGTTTATTGTTCGCGGTAAATCCATACGTTTGCAACATGTTCTCTATCCGTCTTCGAAATAATATTCGTGAAATGCGTTATAATAATCATACTGGAAATTATTTGAAAAAGTCATGCGAAGCGAGTTGGACAGGGATCTTGGTTTTTTAATTCTTCGTATACGAGCAAAGTTTTATTTATACATAATAAAATATAATTTTATTATGCATATAAAATATAATCAATTACATGATATACATTCTGGTATACATTCAGTTATATTTAGTCATGTGTTTATTTTTCTATTTCATTTTTAATTTCAAATTATGTGTGCATTGCAATTAATGTTTATGGCAATGAAAATTGTTCGGTTGCGATGATCAAACATTTATTACACGACATTTGATTTTTACGAAGAAGTTGAAGCATCAATTAGCCGTCGTTAAAGAACGTAATTAGTGAAACGATGGAAATTAAATACGGTATCTGTGTCAGTAAGCGGCTCGAAGCGCTTCGTTAATGAAGGCATGCAATATCATCGTCGATTAAACGCGTGCGTTTGTCAATGCAGGCAGATCCCGCGAAATTTGGTAAACGGAGCAGAACTAATAACCAACAGCTGGTCGGTAAAACCGTCTAATCCCGTGGAATTACGCGAAAATCTATTACATGACACTCCGTGCAATCAAAACCAATGTAAATAAATTGGATTATGCGGATCGGCCACATTTGATACGAGCTCGTAGAAGCCTTGAATAAATTGAATAGAACTAATCTGTAGGATCATTGCATTATCGCCCGAGGAATGTTAACGTGAAACGTTCTATTTTACTTTTAGAACATATTTTACATTAATTTACATTATTTTACATTTGATTATGAAATAGATTTTTAATATATTTAGTAGCAAACAATTTCTACATATATAGTACTATTAATTCTTATTTTAATTCTTTTCATTCTGTAAGTTAAAAAATTTTTGGTTCAAATATATTAAAAATAATGGTGATGTATTTATAATTAGCGAAGAAACAGAAGTTCCTCAAGGACCATTTATAAAGCAATAAATACGTAAGAGAAGATAAAACAAAAAAGAAGGGATAATAAAGAGGCAATCCTACGTCCCATTCACAAATCAAAAATGTCACCAACTTTCCCTTGCCATCCTTTTTATACACGAAGATAAAAGTCTAGGAGTGATATTTTTAAAAACTAAGATCACTCGCAGTGCGCCGATGTAATTAATATTTATCGACTTACTCGATGAAAGCTGATAAAACTCTACATCTCGTGTTATCCTAGCTGATACAAGTAATAAGCTAATGTGACAACAAAATATTATTAGCGAGAAAATTACAAGCCCAATAATAGTTTACAAGCTGCAAACTCTATTAAGTCATAAAAGCGATAGTGCATATCCATTTCATTTGCGAGCGTTAAGTAATCTGTTAACTTACCTCGCGCTAACGTGCCGAACGGTCCGCGCGGGCTTTATTAAATCAATCCGATTATGGCAGACTGGGGAGTCATGTTTGCACAAAACAGACGTTATCGAGCACGTAATCTCGGTGAATAGAATCGTACACCGTAACCACAATTCCGTCACACGCGGAAACTCGGGCATAATGCCGACAAGGGGATGTTGGACGGTCGTCCTCCACCCCTCTTTTCCTCACCACAGACGTTTCCACAATGGCATAATCGGGAGGGTGTGCAGGACACTGGGCACTTTGTGAGTCACGCGTCATCCACCACCGATCCACCCCTCTCGAGATCATCATCAACCCCTGCGGAGAGCCTTCGCTACTTTTCTTTTATTAACATAACCTATCTAGACGGCTATCGACATTTTTTTCTCTCTTTCGACCGTTTCGTTTTTCAGACACTCGAAAGCGATTGTTATGCAAATTCGAGTCATCGCGGGAGGCTTGCTTGTAGATCATGATCTTCTCGTTTTTATCTCGTTTAGGTATCGTTTTGGCACACGTGGCCGAAGCTGATGTTTTAACATGTTTCTATTGAAATGTACTATGAAAACAAACATTATTGATACTATTTTTATTGATTATGGGTTATTGACATGCTTTATTTTATCGTACACGAGCATGAGGGATGTTTTTTTAAGTATGCTGTTGAAGTAATTATTTATTAGTAATTTTATCTTTCATATTATAATAAAAATGTACTTGCAAGTCTCGGTTTCCAAACTTTTATACACTCAATTTTTTTGTCTGAAATATTTATATTCCTCAATTGTTACATTTTACTTCTACGTTCCTGTATTCCTGAATCAATGCTAAATTAGAGAAAAATAATTTAATCACAGTCTAGTAGTCTACAGTCATGGACTATTGTATGTATATGTATATTTACATCTATATACGTACATATACAGTCTAGTAAACAGTATTAAATTTAATATATTATTAAATTAAAGAAAAATAATTTGATCACAGTCTAGTTGATAGTAGATATAGTCTACAGTCATACACTATATCTATGTATGTATATGTATACTATATATATGTACATACATATACAATCTAGTAAACAATATTAAATTTAATATAGATCGTAATATGAAAAGTAGTAACTAACAAATATTTCAAAGGTTAATCGTTTCAAACTCGAAATTTTTACAGCGATTAAAGTTCTTAATGGAGTGAATTATGTAGTGTAGCGGAAAAAAGAAGTAGGAAATTGTTGAACCGATATCCGATGCAATTGTCATGCGACAATACCCATGCAACACGCTATAGGAGAACATCTATATTATGCAAAGCGTTCCTGATTTATTTACGTTATTGCGTCTTCATACGTGAAATATGAGTTCCATTTGCCCAGCGAACAGTAGAAACTGGTCATTGGACCCATTGTAGTCGCATGGGTAATGATAATCGACGGGGTGTACAGCACGGTGGGCACTTTGTGAGTCATGCATCATCATCCGCTGCAACAACCCCAGGAATCATTGTCGGCAATTTATTCTACACGATCCGACTTTTTTTCATGTTTCTTGTTTTCACTTTTCGTTGGCTACATTCGTAGTCGGTTGATTAATAACTCTATTAACAGTTCAATTCTGTATGAAGCTTCGAGAGAATTATTTTTATTATTCTCTATTTTCAGTGAGAATTATTTTTGCTATTCTTTATTTTTAGTGAAAATTGTAGTCTCTATTTTTTGCAAACATTATTTCATTCAAAATTTATTAAATTCATTTCATATTATTTCAAACTTTAACTGCATTATTTAATTGTATGGAAATTATGCTATAATTAATTTATGCATTCAATAAATAACATAATAATATATGAATATTCGTACAATTAATTATAAAGTACATAATTATCCATCAATTGTATATTAAAATTTTATAATTAATTTCGACAGATTGTTCATTCAGCCCAATTAACAATATTCAGTACAGATGATCCTTGTTTGACTAATTACTTTAAAAAGCTCTAATATCAACGTAACTCACATTGAAGTTAATCACTGGTCCCTGAGTTACCACGACAATACCCAACAATAAAGTGTCAAATGTCTCTTACAAAATTCTCCCACGAACAAAACTGTGACGAGGCTGTGTTTATGGTAACGCGGCCACTTTCTAATTGGATTTTTCCTGTCAAACTCTACTCCACGGCATAATTAACGACCTAATTAAATTCGGCCGTCCGAAGGTGGCCTCGAACTGATAATTTTAATTCAATTTTATATTGACCACGCCTGTACAAGAATATACTTCACTCTTTTAAGGATAAATGGGGCAATCAGGGAAAAGAGAGGAGACATTTATTTTTAGAGATTTTTGGAGACTTGACAATTTGGGAAATGTAATTTAGAGTTTATGGGATTTGGACTTTGGGATTTGATCTACGAAAATGAGAAGGGGGAACTATTGTAAATTTTTTAATTTGCAATTGTAAAATTCCCAAATTCACATTTTAGATTTTATTCCTAAATTTTCAAGTTTTTAAATTTCTTAAATTTCCAAATTTTTATATTTTTCAATCTTGACATTTCTCAATATTTACGTTTTTAATTTCCAAATCTTAAAACTTTCAAAATTCTAATTTTTCATATTTTCTAAATTTCTGAATTTCCGAGTCCTCATGTCCCCAAATTCCACAAATCCCAAGTTCTTAGATCTCCAACACCCCAAACTATATTCCTAAATTTCCAACTGTTCACGTTAATAGATTTCAAAATGCACAAATTTCTCAACATCAAAGTTCTCAAATTTCTAAATCTCCAAATTTCTTCAAATCTCTAAATTTCTTACAATTTCAAACTTCTCCTTTCCAACTTCTTCCAAATGTTCCCTAGGGAATTAAAATTTGTTTCTGCAAGTATACTCGTCCTGATCGTATCATGTTCGAGTTACACGATTAACACGAAAATATCTGTTCATATTTCACGAAGGTTTCGATTCGCGAATCGTTAAACGAAAAACGAGATACACGCGTGGAGCGAATCGCAGCAGAAACTTTGTCTGGGCATCGAGTGGTACGAGTCGAAAATTATTGCCGATATTAAATTGTTGGTGTATGTTACATGGAAATAACAGAGTACGGTGGATATTGATACCCGCTGTTTATTGTGAGCAAGGGTTGCGATGAGGCGGCGGTGCATTACCGATGGTTTCGCTTGATAATATCGAAAGCCACGCGCGGAATTAATCTTCCTCTTGCAATCGTAAAGAACCCGCGAAACGTTCGTTGGCGGTTACGCGGCGATGCGTAACAGATGTTTCACGTTCCACACGTGTTATTTAACCCTTTCGGTAACACGCGTTTGCTTCATCAACCAGTTTTAACACGGTTTCACGGCCACTGTCGTGAAATCGTGATTCGATACCTCGTTTTCATTTTTTCTTAGTCTTCGCATCGTTAGTTTGAAAGTACGTTTCAACTGGGCCAGCTAGATTTCGTTACATTTCGGTAAATAAGAATAATAATGAGAATAACAACTGGTGGACGCAAGTAGCACTATCTCACTCTTGAGACGTTTGCTTGTCATTGTTTTTTGCCTAATTGGCAACCACTCGAGCCAATAGTACCGCCTAAAATACGTATGAGGCGTCCATTTTTCTATTCTGACCAATTGGAGCCGTAGTGATTTGGGGACGTAGCGATTTGGGGTTGTAGTGATTTGGGGACGTAGCAATTTGGGGACGTAGCGATTTGGGGATATACCGATTTGGATGTAGGAGTTTGGGGATATAGCGATTTGGGTATCTAAGAATTTGGGATTGGAGGGATTTGGAGATGTAGAAATTTGGGGATATAGCGATTTTGGGACGTAGCGATTTGGGGACGTAGTGATTTGGGGACGTAGCAATTTGGGGACGTAGCGATTTGGGGATATACCGATTTGGATGTAGGAGTTTGGGGATATAGCGATTTGGGGACGTAGCGATTTGGGGACGTAGCGATTTGGGGATGTAGGAATTTGGGTATGTAGCAATTTGGGAATGTTGGGATTTGGGGACGTAGTGATTTGGGGATGTACCGATTTGGGGATGTAGAAATTTGGGGATATAGCGATTTGGAAATGGAAGAATTTGGGGATGTAGGAATTTGGGGATATAGCGATTTGGGTATGTAAGAATTTGGGAATGAAGGGATTTGGGAATGTAGAGATTTGGAAATGTAGGTATTCGAGATTGTACGAATTCAGGAATGTAGGGATTCGGAAGTGTAACGATTCGGGAATGCAGGAATTCGAAAGTGTAGAGATTTGGGAATGCTGGAACCAATTGTGTCGGTGCTCTTCTAGTCACCTGGGTCAGCCTCTTCACGCGCCAACTCGTGGGTTGACATCTGTACGTGGTCAATTATTAATTTGAGCCGCATAAACGATTGCACCGATATATGAATATATGGATAGGCGTCCATTTTTCTATTCTGAAAAGTGGTGAAATTTCACCACTAACAAATTTCTAATATTCTAACACAAACAACATTTTTTTTAATATTTCAATCATTATAAAAATCTGATTATTAACATTATATATTATCTCTTCGAAAATAAAAGACACGAATTTCATGAACTCCTATTTAAATAATTTATAACTATTAATTTGAAACCATTTAATTAACCCATTTTTCGTGAACATTTACGAGGTTTGAAATGAACCATTAATTAGTCCAAGCAATTAAAATTGTCATTAATTAGCAGTAATATCAACACGGTTTCGTGGAGTATATTTATATGGCAGATCAAAGCGTTTTCACACGCAAAATTGGAGTATATGAATTTCGCGTAAAATTGCGAGAAGCGATGCGAAAATAGAATCGGCACCGATGTGTACGATTTAACAACCAATTTTATTCGATCACAGAATTACATGAAACAAAAGATGAAAAGCTGTGCCAATATAAAAAGCTAGTGCATCAATTCTCTATAATTCTTTGATTTTGTGTTAAATTGTCACGCAGTTGTTGTTCAATTGTTGCAATATACCGATTTATTTTGACCCGAAAATAAAAATAGAATATAAAAGGTGTAAAAGATTTATTTGACAAGTTTGTATTGTAGTTTATATTACTGTGTATTGGATTGCAATATTTTTTTCTTCTTCGGGGTAAATTTTACAAAAAGGGGACAAATTTTACAAATACGTATTGAAATGTATATTAAGGGGACTGAAAAGTAATCAAATTTTCTTTTGCTGAAGAACATTTACTTATTAAACAAATCTGAAATACTAATCAACAAAATAATTTCCTTAATTTTCTAACACTTTTTGTCAGCGTAAAAACAGTTGTTCGATGCCCTATTCAAAAAAGTCCTTCAACTTTTTATTGAAAAACTTTGTCATATTTACGACAAATCCCATAAACTTTGTTAAAAGTGAGCTCAAGGGGACTTAGTTGAAATTATATAACTTTTAAATAAACTCAGAATGAAAATATTTAAAATTACGTATACAATTCAACATCCAAACTCTCGTAGAATTTAATTTTATCGATGACTAACTGATCCTATATTCGTTCGCAACGTCTCAGAGCATTCGTTTCCCGAAAGTTTCAACTTGCAATTTGTTTTCTACCAGTTTCAAGTTTTGCAAGATCATCGAATTGATACGAACACTATCTATGCATACTGTTACGTAATAATAGACCGTGTAATATCAATTATCCTCGGTATGACGCAGGCTAATAAACACCGGCAGTAAATTCAGGCGGAGGATGCATCTGGAACGAAGACGTTCGTTAATTAACACCGGTGTGTATTAGCATTAGCATCCTAAATTTAGTTGTCGGGCTACCACGTTGTCCAAACTGTCGCGTGCATGTCGACGTGTATTTATTAAACACCATTCGGTAAACTGATATTATAATCTAGCATATGGGGATAACGAGGTGCAAATAACTGCGGATTACGCGCGTAGCGGCTGTTAATAAAAGCAACGTAACGACAGGGATCTGCCGTGTTTAAAGCGACAGAGAATTTTAACGTGTCAATCGGACACGCCCCGTGAAACGTTGTCGGGTAATAAGGCGAATTAGCATCGTAGCGACGAGTAACATAAACGAAACTAACTGACCAAGTGTTGTTATGAATTACATGCTTCGTCGTATTCTGAAAATTAGAGAACGACGATAAAATACACGATTCCAGAGTTAACGTTTACTCCGAAAACAAGATGGAGTCTGACGACGCTGTGTCTAACGACGCTGTGTTTAGCGTTCTTTGACTCTCGATAAATTTCGTAGAATCTAAAGCTTTGAAACTATTTTCTGTTCATTTTATTTTATGAAATTATTTTATGTTCATTTTTTCGTAATGATTTGTATCATTTTTGTAGTCGAAACGTATGATTTTTGTGATCATAAATCTGTCATTAATAGAGACAGTGCATTTTTCGAATTAACGTTAGCTGACTCTGAACTCTTGATGCATCATCGTCGCAATGAAAATCTTGAAGTGAATCGTCGAGAAAAATTCCATCGATTGTTAACTACTGAGAATGATGACTAAATAATTCATTCAGCTGTAATCGATTAGCAAGTTTGAATAATTGCTTCGTAATTGGATCGTTTAATGACTCTGTACACTTTGTACAAAGATGAACACTTTGTATATTTTGACTGTAAACTCTGGAATTATTTGCACTATTTTAGTGATACTCTTAACTATTAGTACCCTTATCTGGTTTGCTTAAATGATATAATAGAACATATAGTAGACATCTATACGTCTATTATAATTATAAATGGATTACAGAATCCATTATAATACAGGAAGAATAATATATGGTTCTGATAAAATTTTCGTTAATATTATTGTGTATACCATTATGAAATTACTTCCCATAAAATAGATTTGTATAAATAATAAAAAATCTATAAGAAAGTATGTTGGTTTGTATAAAAGATAAATTGTTGGCATGTGATGAGATAAACCCCAGATGAATTACACAGTTACCAATAGAGAACCAATACTTATCGATTAGTTGCAAAACCGACGTTAATTGTGGGATGATCTAATAGTAAAAGAGGAACGCGAACCTGATTCATCGTTCGATCTGTTCAAGGTCGTTCCCCGATCGTCCTTACAGGCCATACAGGTAATTACCAGGGGAACACAAGGTAACGCGATACGCAGTGTCGTTACAAGAAATTCCAGCGTGTAAAATAATGTATTCTAGGTTGAATCATAGTCTCGACATATGGACATTCCAGTATAACGCTCGTTGCGTGTCCCGCGAATCGAGAAGCGTATTAAAAGCGATCGCAGGTATCGCGTGTGTCGTAGTTGGCCCAACTGAAGGCCCTAAGAGCACGTGGGTCTGTGTGCCGTGTGCATCAACGACCCGTGTATTATACACGGCACGAGTGCGATTGTATCTCGATTGCGCTTTAGAGATATACTACTGCCCATAAATTACTGGATAGCTCTTTATTTTTTCAAAATGTTTGATCGTTAAAATAGTGCCGCGACGGTATGGCGCTGCCCTTTGGATCGAGTTAAATCGAACGGCGCGAAAGAAAAATATTTCTTTCTTCGAATCATTTGCTTTTAGTTTGTAATTTTTATCTTCGTACATACTCTTTGAAGTGTATTTAAAACGCGTTATAAGTGGTGATATCTCTTGCTTGTATATTATCATTTTTTTTTAGTTTACCTTGTAGTCTTTTGGAACGCAGGATTACTTTGGATGAGGACTGTTGTGAATTCTAGATTCCTAAATTCTTGGACTCTCAAATTCCTAGGTTTCCCAAATTATTAAATTTCCAAATTCCTAGATTTCCAAATTCCTAGACTCTCAAATTCCTAGATTCCCAAATTCCTAGATTTCCAAATTCCTAGACTCTCAAATTCCTAGATTCCCAAATTCCTAGATTTCCCAAATTCCTATATTCCCAAATTCCTAAATACCCAAATTCCTAGATTCCCAAATTCCTAGATTCCAATATCCCTAATTTCCCAAATCCCTAGATTCCCAAATTTCTAGATTCCAATGTCCCTAGATTCCAATATCCCTAGATTCCCAAATCCCTAGATTCCCAAATTTCTAAATTCCAATATTCCTAGTTTCCCAAATTTCTAGATTCCCAAATCCCTAGATTCCCAAATTCCTAAATACTCAAATTCCTAGATTCCCAAATCCCTAGATTCCCAAATTTCCAGACTCCCAAATTCCTACATTCCCAAATTCCTAAATACCCAAATTTCTAAATTCCCCAAATTCCTAGATTCCTCAAATTCCTAGATTACCAAATCCCTAGATTCCCAAATTTCTTAATCCCCAAATTCCCAAATTCTTCAATCTTCAAAGCTCCAAATCCGCAAATTTACAATTTTCCAAACTTCCAAATTCCAATAACCATAACTTCTCAAATCCCCAAATCCCTAAATCCCTTAATCCCTAAAATCTGAAACCTTAAACCTTCAACTCTCCACAACCTCAAATTCCTCACATCTCTAAATTAAAAAATCTACAACTCCCACTTTCGGCTCTCCAAAAAGACCGCAAACACGAAAAGAACTAAAGAAGTGCATAATCACCTAACCAAAAATCGTAAGCATCGTCCAACGTGATACAATAACGCATCGTCTTTAAATCGAGCATGTATCGCGAAAACGTGTTCAATGAAGTAAGTGTGTTGACAAGGACTTATCTATATCGAAGATTCGATGGCCTCTCGAGCGGAGAATTTGGAGGGTGCCATCGAGAGGCGTGAATGCTCTCTTTGTCAAGATGCAAATGTCAACGGGACACGCCGGCGTGTTGCATTATGTTCGGTGCACAATGCCGAAATACTCATAATAATGGTAATGAAGGAAGAAATATGGGTTATGCAAATGCAAGGACGAGTCCGCCGAGAGACAGGATACGGCAGATAGTCGAGGGGGAACAGAGACAGAGTAACGCAGCATCGAATTCGTATTTTTCTTTTGGTGTAACGTAGATTAAAGGCACGAGGCTATGCTCGCAGGCGACATATGCTTGGTGCAGGGTTCCGCATATATCACGTCGTTGTCAACCCCTCGAGCGGTCGAACCCCCGAAATTACGAGGGCCACTGTTTATTATTTCTTTCTCCTCCTTCGTGGTACCCTCTGTCCAAACATACGGCGTACGACCACGATCTGCCGTGTATTCGCGCCTCCCTGTTAATTTTTGTTTAATCCTTACAAGATAAACAAATCTCGTGTCGAGACAAGATAACACCTTTTTTTACTTTTACCTTTCTGTCATGTGTATCCGCTTTGGGTCATGCTTCTTGTAGCTGCCGAATAAGTGATGGAGATCGACGGTCATCTTGGGTTCATTTGATCAATCGTTTTAGGCGGGAAAGTGGATTTTTTATGGAGTAATTTTTTGAAAATAATTTTCTTGGAAAAATGGTTTTTTGTCGAAGAGATTTTATTACTTTATATCTACTTTACCTACTATCTGACGATATATACCTGTAAACCTATATGTACTATATGAAGTTGTTCGGAATCGCCCCGCCTACCACCCCTTTTTGGCTCTTACACTAGTTGTGGGACATCCTGTATAACCTATACTATACCATAAAGTATTTTCACCTACAATATCTACTTGTAAAAAGAATTTGACAGTGGAATGGATACGAGGCATCGTCGATTACAAATGTAAAAATTTGAAGATTTAGAAATACAAAAATATATGTACTAGACACTAGTACAAGAAGTACTAGTTTATAGAGATATCTTTGATTATAAAATTTTTACGTTTCCTTCAAATTTTCCAATTCGGTAATACTACACTCAGAAATTTTCTACCCTCAAATCTTCGAATTTGAAAATTTAGAAATTTGATCATCTGAAGATGGAAGAATTCAAATTATTTATAAATTTTCAAGCTTTCAAGGGAAGGAATCTTCTCTGTCTAGAAGTTAATCTTCTCTATCAAGGAGTTAATCTTTCCTTCGTAGCATAATTTTTGATACAGCCTGTATATCTGTACATCTAAATTCAAGAGAAGATCGAGGAGTAAAGGACGCATCTTGCGAGCCGTCAGAATGTTCCAATATACTTGCGTGTTTATTCGAAGGCTTCGCTCGTACCAACAAACGCAAAAACGAATATTAGCCTATGTGCTGGGCGTGTTCTCACGAGCTTTCTCGATGTTGGACATGTGGGCGTTGTTGGGACATTGAACAGAGGTTATGGTACAGACAAAACCTTCGCTATTTTTCAGTCAAGTACACTTACAACGAATCTTTCTAATCACTTCCTACACGGAGATAGACACAGAACATACGCAGGAAACTGTCGTTATTTTAACATATCGGATAATTTACCTATAGTTTTCTGCATAATTTCAGGAGATGAATCTGCTTATTTCAACCTAGTTATTTATTTTGTATGATTATTCTCTACATTATACTATGCATTATGCATATATAATACATATGTATAATATAAAAAATATAAAACGTACTAGAAATGATAAGTATTACCTGTCCTTTTGAAAAATTTCATTTTTTTAAATACCATTATTACATGTTAGAATACATCCTGTGAAAAATAATATAAAAGGCTCGTTTAAAGGTGGTTAAAAATGATATTTAAAAATTTGGGAAATAAAAGGAATATGTATAAAATTAAATTTCACTTGCTATTAGAAATTTGCATAGTAGGACAAAACCTGAAGAAATATGAAAGGAAAGCAACAGGTCCGTTGTTTCATTTAATATATTGTCTTGTTAAACTACCGTGTAAAGAAGGTATTAACTGATTAATCGCACGTTCAAAGAGCGTACGTGTTCCTCTGTGTTCGCCTTAAATTATTTGCTTTATACTAAGCAAGTTCCTAAGTACTTTATGAGAAAATAATGAAATAGATTGACTTCTACGTACAAACTATAATCCTGTTACGTTTTTAGAACCATCAAATTCAACACGAAACAAAATGTTTTGAAATTAATGCAAAAAGTTCAGAGTTCCGAATGCACCTCATTTGTAATAGTTTCAGATTGATCGATGATCGAATATTTTTTGCTCTTACGCATTCAGTTCACTCGTATTCGCTGTACATTTTCAGTTACTTGAACCATATTTATAACGAGAACAAGAAATATTCGACAGTTCGAGAATTGGAAACTGATTGATCGAGTCTGAGGAGAAATTGATAAAAATTTGATTGAAAACCTCAATTCCAGTTAATTAATCGCAATGGAATAGCAGTATGTTATAAGACCAATACTCTCGTAATTGTCTAGTAAATAAGTTTCTACTTATTTTAATTCTTTTAAGAACTAATTCAAGTTCCGATTTTCGAGTCCTTCAAGAGAACCTATATAGAAAGAATGCTAATTTCAGATGCGCTAATTTATGCTAATTCCTACGTAGAGAGGATAATAATTCAAGTGTCCCTATATAGAAAGTAATAATTCATTTATGTAAAAATTGCAAAAGCTCTCATAGTACTTTTTTTTATGGAAAGAAGTAATAGCAGCTAAAAATGAAGTGAGCTTA
This sequence comes from Megachile lagopoda, assembly GCA_036983795.1. Classification (NCBI taxonomy): domain Eukaryota; kingdom Metazoa; phylum Arthropoda; class Insecta; order Hymenoptera; family Megachilidae; genus Megachile; species Megachile lagopoda. The sequence goes on from CM072800.1 coordinate 13,169,772, forward strand.
TAATTCCGTGGGGCAGTATCGATAGAAATCGATATTCGAACAAACCCAACGTTCGAACATTAACAGGAGGACTGTCATCCAGCGGGAGATGTTCGAATCACAGGGCCCTATTGAAGGGACCCCTGGTCCGCAAAAACAGTACTATTAATATCGGCACACTCACGTCCCATAAATCACAATGGGTAACGCCCGTTGGCGTTGATGCATCGCCCTATCGATTTCTTGATTTTCCATGCATCGTAATGAAGTTGTTGCAATCGTGGCGGGGAAGCGGGCTGCGATCGTTGTACATAGTTTGCGAAGGTGCAGCCTGTTTCGGTGATTGATCAACGCCGATAGCTTTCGTAGGAAGCAAATATTTGCGCGTGGAATCACACTTGGCTGCGTATCGATCCCGCGATATGCAGTTCACGGAATATCCAAATGACGATGTGACTTTCCTTTTATTTTTATATATCGGTCGGTGACGAGCGCGATATTTTCAGACTGCTATTTCGAAACGATTCGGAACGATTTTTAGATATTTAAATGGTTTTCATACGGCAAAATCGGGAACGACAAAGTGGAGTGCAAACATCTTAATATTTTTCAGATATTAGTATGGAGAGTTACACTGTTAAGATAAATGATTCATATTTGTCGTAATATTCGAATGGCTATTGCTCGATATTAGTAACATTTCTTTTTTATTTTCTGAACGTTTCAATTGGATTTGGAAAATAATTTAAATTGTTTATAGAAAGGATTGAAATTATTATTGATTAGAAGTTTTGTACGTTTTCACAGTAACATCTCGTATGCGTAACACCTTGAGTTACAAAATAATTTTTGTATGAAGGTAGTTTCTTTTGTCAATATTTTTATGTATGTACATGTTTATGTACGTGTTTATGTAGATATTACATGAAATAGTATAATATTTACGAGGATGTAAATCTTTGACATAAATGTGTCCAAATGCTGCATGTAAATCCTAACTAAAATATTATATCTATATAATTAATCAAGGTAAGGTTAATTAATGGAAAGTTTTTGTACTATTGATCACAGGAAAATAAAAAAGGACCTAACGTCTTTGTATCTTTTCAAATTCCGAGTCTATTACCCTTTTATCTTCTAACAAAGCTTTGATCCGAGATCTTTGAACCGGTTGGAACAAAGGAAAATCGGCGAATGTAAAAGAGAGAAGAGCGTTAATTAATAGCGTTTGAAAGTCCTGAAAATTGCCAGAAAGAAATGGAAAAGGTACAAGAACAGGATGTGCACACCTGTGGTTTCGCTTTTGTGCATCGAAACTTTGCACTCTCGTGTTACACAAAGTCTAAACTCGCTAATAATTTCACGGTAGCCCAATATGTCTGCCTCTTAATCGAAGCTCTCGTCTGACATCAAAGCGTTCGTTGACGCTAAATGTTGACCTGTGTGCCAGCACTAGAGGCATAATAAAATCATCAAAGATTGGATTGGCTTTATGCGTCCCAAAAGCTATCTGCAAAATATCCACACTAGTATTAGATGAGATTAGCAACTTCGAATTTTGGAAACATATTTTCCAAAGTGTTCTGCTATTATTAGTATTTTTACAGATCATGAATTATTTATTTCTTATTCGACTAATACTTTACTAATCCGTTACTTGTAATAATAAGTCTATCTACTAAGTAAGTAAGGAAAATGATAAATAATATATAATTTAAAATTATAAGTAATATTCGAAGAGCATCGCCGATTATAGTATTATAATGCTAGAACCGGAGCGTCGATCGATTACATCAAATCCAGTAATCGATTTGAACGATATCCAACGGGCGTGTTCTCGTGGCGAACAGGGAGCAGGAAAAGAGTCAGGACAGGATTATGAAAAATGAAAGGAGCGAAGAAAGAGGAAACATACGTGGTTAGAAAGCTTTGTAATTCATCATCGAGCAAACTCGTCGACGGAGTAGCAACGGGTGATATGCATTAACATATTCATGCGTGACATTGCGAAGTTGCATGTTCTCTGGACATGCATCTGTTTGTTCGTCGATCTTGCCATTAACCCTTCCTCTTCCTCTTTTCGATCAAAAGTGTCTCATTGCCATAGTAACAGATTAGACAAATCAGAAATTTCTTTTCGAGTTGCAGTTTAAAATTGTAGACATTTCCTTTTGTGACTGCTTAAGAATTTATTTTTGATAAATCGAACGGAATAAATTGTTTATTTTAGGATAGTGCAAATAAGAATTTTCTTTATTCACGTATCATGATTTCATCTAGATTAAAAGTAGCAAGATTTGTAAAGTAGCAAGGGTATTTGTCTGTGTGATTATTTTGTGTATTCATATTTAATTAATTGGCAGGAATAAATTTACTAAGTGCACAAAGGGAGTGCATACATTTACAATTTTAGAAATTTGAGAATTAAGAAATTCAGTTTCGGGAATTTGAAGAATCACACTATTGAGGTATTTCAGTATTTGGAAATTTGAAAAACAGAAATTTGTGGTTTTAGAGAAAGTAGTTCGCAACCTACATAAATAGAATTTTTCTTATAAATTTCAGATATAGTGTAATACGATAAAAATATAAATGCAAACAAAAGTGCAATAACGAATGAATTGAAGCAGTGAGATTAGTTTTGAACTGACGAGCACGAATTGGAATAGTACAGTGAAGAGAGGTACAGATTGGCATTGCAATTTATCACTCTTAGGATGAAAGGGTCACTAACACCATTGATGATTTCCAACAGGAAGCCGCTGCTGTCGACCAGTACGCACGCTCGAAAAATTTGCATATTAAAAGGATTTAAATGGCCTCGTGGTTTTATTTCACCGATGGATTTGTCAAAAATGAAGCACAAATTCCGTAACGTTGATTGCTCTTCCATTTTTGGTATAAAGCCATATTCACAATTGTAATTAGATAACTCATAAACATCGAATTGTCAATGTTAAAATTGTAAATGTACACCACTTGTATTTGTACGTTTATTTTTTACACAATTCTTAATAAATCCTGAAGTAAAAATTTTGCCACATTGAACAGAGTTCAGAAAAGTTTTTTTCATTCAGGTCATTTCAAGAGTCCATATTTAGATTAGCTTTTAGAAATCAACATTTTGAGTCATAACACAATTTGTAGGAAACACTTCAGCTTATTTTAGCTCCGTATCTTTAAGTATATCTCCACACGTTAAAAATATTGAATAGATACTGAAATAAAAATGATAAGTCCATATTTAGAGCGTTTCCCCTGCATTCACCTGAACCGTTTGACGGACGAACGTTATTTCGTAATACGAATCTTTTATCGGAAAACTGATATTGTGTTCCGAGCATGTAAAACACGCCAGAGACAGTTCGGACTGGTCGTTTTTCAATCGGAACTGGAAACTTTCGAGCCGTCCACCTTTGACGGTATGCACCGTGCTAGGGACTTTTCTCGAAACTGATAAACTCGTCGCGTCCAGTAAATCTAAACGGTCCGCGCGATAACTTTCACCAGATAAAATTCTTCTACGATCGATTTATAGAATCGTAACGAACCGGTGTGTACGTATACACGGTTTCGTGCCGCTCCAATTGTCCTTAGAACACGTTCGAAAATGAGAAATCTATTAGGAAGCCGAGGCTGACGTGCGTTAACGTTCTGTTCGTTCGCATGCTCATCCGCTTGCTCGCGAACGTTTATTACATTAACTTGTTTAATTGGACCCGTCCTTTTATTTCACCACGCGAGTGCACGTGCAGCTCCCATAGAAACCCGATTCCTATGAGAACCAGTGTCGCCTCTCGTATACAGAGTGTCCCACTTGAAGCCGATCCTCTTCCATATATTCAAAACTATTCACGATAAAAGCGTTTTCGAGGGAGACAGGTTGACTGCTATTTTGTAAACGGAAACAGAGGAGTTTAAAGAGTTACTCGATGGAACAATTTTTAGTTGTGATCTAAACGATTTTTCTCATCCCTTCGAATTTAACCCTTAACTCCTTCATTTCTTTCATCTAGCAACTTCTTAATTAATTTTCAAAATATGACAAGGTTTCAAATGTATTACAATAGTGCACAGTATGTGACAAATATATTTTAATTTATTATAAGTAGTAGATAGAGAATATATATATTCAACGAATATTTATCTGAATTATTTATAAGATCCAAGAAAAATGTGATGTGGAGCCACCCTCGACATAGAAGGGTTCAATTTTCCTAACCTCAAAATTTAAAAGTTAGAATTGAAAACATGTATAGGACATTGAACTAATTTATCAAAACGAATTACATGATTTTATATACAATTGTTTATATGTAGATAAATGTACATGATTTTATATATGTAGAAACAGTTAGCAGAGTTAATGCGGTGATGGTGTAATATGAAGAATTTTGAAATTACACGCACGAGTGTATAACAGAGGCAAAAACGGCGCGCCTTAATCGAGGAGAGAATTCACTGGAGATAAGATGCAAAATTTAGTCCAGGGTAATTCAATTTACAACCGCATAACACTAACATGCCACGAAATACCGTGGCACCTAGGCACGCCGATCTTTTACGGTAGCCGACGAAAAGGAATGTGCGATTATCGATAGACAGGACGATAACGGCCAAGTTCCTTAAGATTGTTACCCACTTGGAAATTAACAAATTGCCTTCTACCGAAGTAAACGTATTATTTATTTGTGCTTCGTATATCTAGATGTCATAACATTGTATTAGGTTGTTCAGGGCCGACGCGGAGTTATGTGGAATGTGCGAATTATCCTGCAATTCAGACTTGGCTGTGTATAGAATTACACGTTTGGAAATTTGAAGTGTATAAATTTGTCTGAGAAACTAAGATTGTCAAGTTTGAAATTGTCGAATTTTTGTAAATTTCTCAATTTTTCAATTTTCAAATTTCCTAATTTTCATATCACAATTTTCCAATTTCCCAAATTCTCAGTTCCCCAATTTCTCAATTTCCCAGTATCCCAATATCTTAATTTCTCAAATTCCCAATTTCCCAATTTCCCAATATCCCAATTTCCCAATATCCCAATTTCCCAATATCCCAATATCCCAATTTCCCAATTTCCCAATTTCCCAATATCCCAATTTCCCAATATCCCAATTTCCCAATACCCCAATTTCCCAATATCCCAATTTCCCAATATCCCAATTTCCCAATATTCCAATTTCCCAATATCCCAATATCCCAATTTCCCAATATCCCAATTTCCCAATATCCCAATTTCCCAATATCCCAATATCCCAATTTCTCAATATCCCAATTTCCCAATATCCCAATTTCCCAATATCCCAATTTCCCAATATCCTAATATTCCAATTTGGCAATACCCCAATTTCTCAAATTCTGAATTTCCCAATTCCTAAGTCCCTAAATCCCAAAATCCCCAAATGCCCAAATTTCCAAATCTTCAAACTCCCGAATTCGCAAATTCCTAAAATCTGATATTACCGAATTCCTACATTGCCGATATCGAAAATCAATATTGCAATCAGTACTCCATAATCATGCATGCCGCGTTGCATTTCAATTGTACTTTCAAATTGAATTCCCATGCGATTTAATAAATGAGAAGACTGACCCTAGGGAATAGCGAAACTCGTTGTTGTTTACAAGACCAATTCTTTACTTTCAATTAATTTACCTTCTCATGGATTCCCTTCGCGTTTCGAATTTAAATAATTATGCACTTCACTTTTAAACCGTATTGCGTAACGCTGTCATTTTGAACAGGTTAACGAAACTAACAAACATCAATCTAAAGCTGACAAGTAGGATATAGAGAAATACTAATATTGTAATTTATCAATCCTAAAATAAAGATCATTAATATTGTTGATTATTTCTAACTGGACGACAGGACTGGTGATTGATTTGCGTACGTAAAAAATTTGCATATTAATGAAGCTTTAGACTGTTTGTTGAATATCATTCATTTCGTTTGTTCAGATATAAATAAATCATGAATCATCAATATTAAAACGTGAAATCAATATTAGTCCAAAAATTGTTGGAAAATATAATTTCATTTAAGTAATATCGATAACTAGAGTGAGCGATTTGGGGGGGTTGGGAATTTGAGGATTTGGAGATTTGGGGATTTCAGGATTTAGAATTTTGGGAAACTGGGCATTTGGGGATGTAAAGGTTTGAGAATAGTGGCATTTCAGTATGTAGGAATTTAGGAACCTAGAAATTTGGAGATTTGGGGATGTAAGAATTACAGGATAGTGGTATTTCGGGATTTAGAAATTTAGGAATCTGAGAATTTATTTGGGGGTCTGAAGATTTGGGGATGTAGGGATTTGGGAATTTTGGAAAGAAAATTATTTCTTTTCTTTCTTGTCATCTCTTTGCAACGACTGCTCCATACAAAGAGACTCAAAAATTCGACTACCTGGCAAGGCTACTAGCATCAGTTACTAACAAAGTCTAAACAGTCTCTAAGGTTAACCCCTTACCGTATAATTTATGTGTCAGATGCGTCATTCAAAACCGTCCACAGCTATAATATTAAAATCAAGAAAATTAAAATGTTATGAGCATTTTATATTCAGCGATACTTAACTATACAACTTATAGTCGTACCCAAATTTGAAGAGTATACAAAAGAGTAAGGTTTGTCACATTTGAGCTGTGAGTGCAAGACTCGTGAAAGTACGGCAAGGGGTTAATATCGTTCATTGTCCAAAAGCAGAAATTGCTAGCACTGTATACAATGCCTGAATAATCGAGCAGGGTGCATCGACGATCACGAAGTATCGGTTGAATCGATCAACTCTTATCGTAACTGTATCCCTTGTCGCATTTTGATTAGTTTCACTATCCGTCTAACGACTGTTATTACCGATGCCCGTTCTGATCGATGTCGCTCTCAACGAGTCCAGCGAGTTGCATCGAGAACATGGGTTCGTTGCTGTTCATCCGTCTCGCTTAAGTGGTACATCGTGATTCCAAACTAATTGCCGACAGCTTTTCTACATCGATACCATGCAAGCATTATGCACCGATGCATATCATTCGCTCGTTATAAGCCGGATAATTTCAGAAATTAAGTCATCAACGTAAACAACAATGAAACGCTTCCTACAACTATATTCGTTTTCTCGGTCGCGAATACATTGACATTTTTCTCGGGCGACGATGAAATATTCCCTACAACTTTGCTCTTTTTCGCGGACGAGCATGTTGACAGTTTTTTACGGATTTTTCATTAGACGAGAGTGCATTTTTTATTCAGAGAGTTGCTCTTCTGCATGATTCAGAGGATTTCGTGTTCGTGAGACTGATAACGATTTAGCGATAACAGTACTTGCAGGAATTTTCATTGAAGATAGGTAATTCGTTGTAAATCGTTTCCGATATTTCGAAAGTATCGCAGTTTGCTTTGGTGATGCAAACCTGATACCACTCCGGCTAATTTCGTACCAATTTTCCTGAGTGCTCGTAAGACCCTATAAACTGTTGCTGTTGTTGTCAGACGACACGGATCTTGCAATCCCTGCATATGTTAATAAGTTATGTATATATGCTTTCGAATATACTGAAGAAAACGAAGAAAATCTGATGTGGACTGTGTTTGTACAAATTGTATTTTATTTTACTACTTAATTTAGTTTCAATTATATTTTGTTCAAATCTCTACATTTACAAATTTACAAAGTTTTGATTTTTTGGATCGACGTATTTATAGATTTTCAGATTCACAGATTCATAGATTCTCAGATTCATTGATTTACTAATTCATAGATTTATAAATTCACAAATTCACAGATTCACTGATTCATGGATTTATAGATTCATAGATTTACTGATTCATGGATTTATAGATTCATAGATTTACTGATTCATAGATTTATAGATTCATAGATTTATAGATTCATAGACTTACAGATTCAGAGATTTTTAATTTATGAATTTACCAATTAAAAAATTCACAAATTCATATTTACAAATTTACAAATTCGCAAATTCACAAATTCATAAGGTCACAAATTTACAAATTCATAAATTCACACATTTCTAAATTTCTCACTACCCGAGAAACTACTTAATACTGATTTCAATTTTCCTGTCCAGCCATAACCACGTATTATATTTCACAAAAAATAACATATTATTTAATATAGTGTATACAAATTTTGATACATCTAGAAGGACGAAAATGCAAGTTACCTCATATCTTTATTATATCACTATTTATCGTTATGACCCAAAATCACTATAATACGCACACGCCATTTTTAACCTAAAAGAAATGTAAACACGTATTTGTATAATACGAGCTTCCAAAAGTTCCGTATCTGTCCTTTACAAAACTGAAATTACTTATATTATAAGAAAACATATAAGCGATCTTGTTATAAAATACTATGGAATCAATTTGATAGCAATTTCGAGCAGGGGTGTAGCTAGAAGGGCAACCCGCGGTTCGAACAGCATCATCGATCCTTTATGGCGCTCGACGAAGCGGAATGCGCGATTATCGACAGATACGACGATAAATGCCAGTCGCAGAAAGATTGCGGTTCGTTTTAGAAGCTTGCCGATTTGCCTTGTCGAGGTAGACTGGCTGGTTGTCCGCTTTCTCGCTCGTTCGACCTTCTTTCGCAACGTCCAACCGCTGGCTACATCGTGTTCCCGTTGTTATTGAATCTCTAAATCCCCTCTGGATATCGAACCTAATCTCTGCCAACTATCTCCTTTTATTCTGCAACAAAATCTTCCACTTCTCAAACAGCCCACTAATTAACTGATAAGGCGTTCATTTTCGCTCTCCATAAATCCCACCAAATTTATTTGCATTGTTTTGCTCGGACGATAAAATACGCTTCAAATAGTTGGAGTTTGAAATAAATAGTTCTAGAGTCGCATTCTTTTTTCGAACTTGATGTAATAATGTAGTATGTTTAACTATGAACTTTGGGTTGAACTTAAATTAAATTTCTTAAAATATCTTAAATTTGATATTTTGAAGATTGCTAATAAAACTGAATTCTTACATACCTTTACATAACCATGTATGTTATACTGTAGAATATGAAAGGGAGTATTAAAAAGAAATACATAAATAAATCATGATGTTAGATTTTAACCCTAGGCTCTAAAGATGGAGATATACATTTTTGAAGCTAGTATTTTGTTAAAGAAATTTGAATAAATGAAGCTAGATTTAAGAAAAACTAAATAAAGTTTTACTCGATAATTTCACTCTTACTTGTTAATAAAGTATAAATAAATGAAGTGTGTCTCTCTCTAATTAAAATTGATGAACAGATAGGAACACAACGCAAGGTGCAAAAATAACAGAAAATAAGCAGATAGCCAGTGTTTTAATTGGATGCGACTTTATGTTGTAATCGAATCAACAGAGAAATAAGAAGCAATTACGAGACCCGTCTTCGCCGTAGTCAGATTATTTAAATTACTGTCACACAATTCTCCTTTCTCTGCGATTGAAAAGACGGCTCTTCTTTTATCTCTGGTGGCGGTATTATGGAATAACGAGGACTCGATGGATCGTTTGATCGATCGATGGAACACGAATCCGTCGATTGTATTTGAACGGTCGAACGGTTCGATGAATTGCACGAATCCATCGTGTTCCACCATGATTATTCTTTCTTCGTGTCTTTTCGATCGGACGAGGTGACGAACAACCACTTCGAATGATAAAATCGTGGCATTCGTTTGATTCTTGCGGTTCTTTCTGAGGAAACTGTAACATCCTGAAAATGTTACGTTTACTCGTATAAGTATTATCTGCATTTGTACAGAAATTGTGTGAAAAGGGAATTTAAAACAATTTCATATGGCAATATGAAGTATTGAAATTCAATACTCATACAATATTGAAAATAATGAGACGTCAATACATCAAGGAACATTAAGAAGATGTATTTATTTGTCGCTATAATTTAATTTTTTTGTGAAGAACACCGAATTCGAATGCATTAAAAACAGTTTCATTTCCGAAAACGAACTTGACCATATCTCTATGTAGAAGAATTCTATCTACCAAATATAAGATTGTGAAAATATTTGGTAATGTTAAAAATAAAAATACCTAATCTTTTCCACCACTTCAATGTCACCTTATTAAATGGGACCGATAGTAATAGTTTTAAATCAATATTGTAAACATTGAAGAGTACGAATCTAGAAGAAAGTTCCTCTGAAATAAAAGTAAAGAAGGAACGATCACTGGTCGAAAAGTCAGCAGCTGCTGCCAGATGTGCGTTTGTTTCAGACATGAGACGATTGAACCTTCATGGGGGAGGATCGAATTAGATGATCTTGACGACTTTCTCGAGAAAAGCCCGTAGTAACCATACTTATTCACTCGAGTCGCATCTGCTTCTTGAAAGTTTGCTTCAGCTTGTGTCCAGTCTGTAAACCATTCACTGCGGCGCGATAGCAGATGATGAATAGCATCAAAAATAGAGTAGATAAAGAACTTTGAAAATGGTGGTGTGCTATGAATCAAGAATGGGTTCTAAAAAGTTACATTGATTATTAGTTATTTAACATTGCGTTACAGAAATTAAATTCGGGTCAACAGGGAAGTGAATTATGCTTTGTTGTCAATTTGAGATTCTTTTGCCAATTTATTTAATTAAAATATGATTAAGAGAGTGAGGGCCTTGAAAAATTTTACCGAAATTAAAGAGACCTTATCTATACATCAATCTTTAATATCGTAATATTTAGGACGCTTAACTGATCGATATTTTTAATATTTTCAGGAGACAGCAACTCGAACAGTCCGTGTATTGTGAGTCTGAATCCCGGCGCGCCGCGCTGGAAGATGAGAGGCAAGATGTTCAAGGTGCCAACCAAGAAAAAATTAAGGTGAGAGACCACAAATGCTATTACTCCAGAAAATTTTCTAGTCTTCCGTTCATTTCTTGCCCGAAAGAAAAAAGTAGTTACAAATCGTATTTTATTAAATGTATATTGTGAAACAGAACTGTACAGAATAAATTTAAATGTGTAAATCACTCTGAAATAAAAATACGACTACCTAAAAATTTATCTACCTAGAAATATTGAACAAATATAGAATACCTAGAAATATTGTTTATCATAAGATTCTAACTTACCTTATGAAAAGATAAAGTATTAATATGCCATGGAAAAATGATATTTTTTAAATAACGTGTCCTTTTCGAAGTATCCTATATTAGTATGAAGAAATAATATGCACTTTCATAAACGTCCACGGACTAATTATTTCCACATTGTTATATTCTTTACGCGTTTTTATTGCTTAACTCTTGTGTTCATCGTGAATTTTATTACTGTGGTCCGGTATTATTTTACGTGCATTATTACCATACTTTTGTAATCGGTAGATTCATTCATGTACAACAGTACTTCGGTTTCACAATTATAACGGGAACTATAATGACCACTTATTGTCGGGATACGTCACCTGACATTTTACTTGCACCTCGCGAAAGGTTAATAACTAAAACCGAACGATTCATAATACTAACTTACAAGGTAGCATTTTCATACGCGATCTTTAACTTGTTTTCAGAATTTATCACGTTATTTACGGTTTGTGGATGAGTTTGTGTTCTACTTGTAATATGTATTTATTCGCACTAATATTAACAAATTCTCACTCTACTGTTATTCTAACATTTTTTAGCATTTCTGTTATTCTACATTTCTGTTATTCTACATTTTTGTTATTCTAAAATTGTTAAACATTGCTGTTATTTTAAAATATTAAAACATTGCTGCTATTACAAAATTTGTTAACATCTCTTTTATTCCACAATTTTTAAACATTACTGTTATTCTGCAATTTTTAAACATTTCTATTATTCTACAATTTTAAAACATTTCTGTTATTCTACAATTTTAAAACATTTCTGTTATTCTACAATTTTTAAACATTGCTGTTATTTTAAAATTTTTAAACACTTCTATTATTCTACAATTTTAAAACATTGCTCTAATTCTAAAATATTAAAACATTGTTGTTATTCTAAAATTCTCAAACATTTTTATTATTCTACAATTGTAAAACATTGCTGTTATTCTAAAATCTTAAAACATTGCTCTTATTCTAAAATATTTGAACATTTCTATTATTCTAAAATTTTAAAACATTGCTCTTATTCTAAAACTTTTAAATATTCCTATTATTCTAAAACTCTAAAGCATTTTTATTATAAAAGTTTGTATTTTTCCTCATAATTTTGTCTGTCAATAACGTTAAATGCAAACAAAAAGTGATAAAAACTAATTATAGTATCACAAGTTATCGAACAGCAAAGTGTTAATTTAACTTTCGCAAACTTTATCATCATATCAGCCGAAAGCAATGTCGCCATCATGGTTTTATGGCTCTGTATTGGAAATTGGACGAGTAATTGGAAAACCACTAAAAGGCAATCGAATATTTCTTTGTCGTCCGATGAATTCATATGTGTTTTATACAATGTATGTACCTCTATACAATAGACATCTATTCATGTACATCTTCGAAACAAATGAACGTTTTCTAAATAACAGAGCATCAATATTTATATTATAACACCAGAAACAAGTTTACGTACTAGAATAAAAGAAGTGTTTAAAAAAACAAGTGTAGAAAACTCAAAAAAAAAGCTGAAGATAAAGAAGCGAAGGTAATTTAAAAATTTGCACAAAACTGGAGCACAAACTTGATCTTTGTTCAGAACATCGGAACTTAAAGTTAATCGATTCCGTAAATGTTTCAACGATGTTCGTAAAATAATTTATAATATCGTAATTTCTGTCGTAGCGAACACGGTTTGAGAAATATTGATAAATAATACGCCTTCTCGTTGCAGAATACCACGCAAGATTTATTCGAATTGCTGGAAAGGGTGCAGAGTTCGCGTCTCGATGATCAACGATGCGTTCTACCACCATATTTTTCTCAGGTAAGCAATATATCACATTACAAGCCATTCCATCTTCTATTTCATTGAATCGAATTCGTGTTTCTGAGAAAATTCTACAAGGTACAAGTCAAATAATTGAAGTTAACACGATACCGGCACCCGTATGCCAGACCTCATTCTTTCGCTCCCTTGGATGTTGACATTTATTGCCCGTAAAATCATTATCAAAATTAACGACAATTTACTACACCGTTATGATATACTAGCATCAATTTGTAGGATACTTTCGAGTGAAACGCAAAATTGTCAGATATAATTTTACCATTTCATTCGTGAAAATTTTAGAAAAAGGTGTGGTGAAAGAGAATTTGAAACGAGAAATCGCCATTTTGCGAAAGTCATTTTTCATGAATATATGTATCACGACGTAGAAAAATTGAGAAAGCCGAGCGAAAGGGAAAGTGTATGTTGTATTTAAAAAATCGAAATGAAACTGACTGAACAAAAGTAAGTTCAACTGTTTCCATGATATATACATTTTCTCTAAGTTTAATTTGCCTACTTTCTATTACTTATCTATACTAGTAATATCTGTACCAGTGATTGTTAGAATAACTATACGTATAAAGAAAGAGTTAGTCGAGGTATCATTTTACAATGTGATTCGACCAAATTTGAAGCTTACATTTCATAAAATGAATTAATCAGCAAATACAGTCGAATAAAGAGAAAGATATCAATATCCATCACCTTGGTCAGGATGTATTATGAACATCCTACAAAATATAGAAGTTACTTGTATAACCGTCTTTTGTTCACCACTGTACTTCAATTTAATCGATACATTCGAAAACGAATCGATTAACGTGTTCACTTGTCCCGACACGGTCCACGTGCACGACTAAGTCTCAAACTGTCCGCCTTGAATGACTCGAAGATAAATGGACATCATCATCCACGGTGCTAGTAGCAAAAACTGTTTAGGACGAATCGTTTCGACACGCGCTGCTTGAATTTCAATCAGGATCGTAAGCTGGTCGTCTCCGTGCGTATGAAATGTTCGGTTCAGCGGCTTCGAGGGGAAAAATCTTGCCAGTCACGTGCTAAACTGTTCTAAGTCAAAAGGTCGACGTGACAGGAAACGATCGCAAAATTCATTAATCGTATGCTCACCTTTCACGCGGTAATCGATTCGAAACCAACGATCGACGACATCGCTGTTTGTCAACGATACTGGCAATTTTATGATTGGATAGATTATGACTTTGCAGAAACGGAAATCGCCTTTTGAATGGAACCTCGAGGTCGCTGGATGGGGTATTGTGGAGAGTAGAATATGAGAGATAGTTGTGGTAACGAGAGCGGAGATTTCGATAAAAATCTTCTGAAACGAATTTTAAAACGCATCTTTTTAACATTATTTTTGTATTAGTATGTTTTCAACTGACATGGATCTATAATATTTGGGATAATATTCAGAATAAAATATTCAGAAGAAATTCAAAACAAGACAGTACACAGATACCAATGTGAAGTATTTTAAATTATCTTCTAGAATTTATTTCCAAAATACTAATTTTCTTGTAAAATATTTTGCAAAGTTAACTAAATAGGTTTTAAGTATGTATAAAGTAATCTAACATATGATTGATAAATTGTGGGAAACCAAGAAATAAAAATGCACAGGAAACTTTCCTTCTTTTCGCAGTAAACGACAGTCATGAGTATATTCAATTGTTTTTTGCGTCCTCACGTGGTATCCAAATGTACTTATTCATGTGCATAACACGTGGTGTGGCGATATCGTGAGAACTGAAATTCACAAGATTGCTATGGTTTTTCGTAGTGGAAATCAAGTTCTTGATATCACAAGAAAATAAATATAGTAAGTACATAAAAGGATAGACGAGGTAGAACGCTCATGTAATACTTACATATATCTATCGATAAGTTATGAGTCATTCATGGTGACACTGAGACAACTCTGTTTGTAAACAAAATTTGATTTGCTCTACTTTTAGTTCTATAAAATTGTTAAAAAGTATAAGAAAAGTTTGTTAAAAATAGAGCTAATACTTTCATTATAAGTGAAACATATACGTATACATATATTGTCAGTATTGTTAATATTTATTGACAAACTGTATTTGTCTTGCACGTTAAATATTTGTCAACAATGTGTATATTTTTGAGATATCATTGAAAAGAAAAGATAGAGAAAAAAGAGTTACATATTTTGGTCTTCATCAAATCATCTCATTATCGTTTAAATATATATATGTATTAGCGATATATTTTATATATAGTAATAATATATTTTAATCACTTGAGGTCTTCTTCCTACAATTTTTGGCAATTTGGAATATCTTTCCATTTCTGTATCGCGTTCTACTATACCGACTGGAATTATATCACAGAGCTCCTGGTGGTAGGAACAAAAGTTACATCGATATATGTTATACTATCAATAATATACATCAATAAAAAATATCGAGACTAAATTTCCGTTAAAATTTCCTTGTGATGTCAGATTTATCTGAAAATCTGATTCCACATGAAATTTACACTATACTCTGTGGGTAAAGTAGTGAATGAAATTAAAATTGTAACAAATTTTGTTTAAATTTCCAAAAATCTCTCTCGCAAGCATTGTTTCTATGCAGAATGGAACTAACTGTAAAGATTCAGATAAATCGGAAGTAACAGGTTTTTGGCAATATACCGAAGTGATTCTGTACCACAATGCATAAAACAGACCACTGATGATACCGTATCACGCGATCTGAAATACCGACATAGTGTAAGATCACTTTGATACTTGTTTTATTTATACTCTCCAAGTTTCAAATTGTGGAAACTGTATCAGATAAAAGAATCAAGATTAATCGAGTAGTAAATGTGAATAATTCGCTCCATAAACAAAGTTGCATTCATGATATTTGATATTGTATTGTCAACACATTATCATATATTTCACTAGTAATTAACTTCCGATTCGCACTGTGTTATACTATTTTTCAAGGTGGAAATTATTTGATGTCACTGATCAGATAATAACTACTGACGTTACTAATGTTTATCAATATAATTATAATTTCAACCACTAAGAGCGCTGTACGATTAAATCCAGTTTTCATTGATAAGGTAGTATGTGCCACGAAAAGCGGCAATATCATGTGTGGTATTATTACACTTTGAAAAATCGTCAAAGTAAAGTCAAAATATTCCGAAATTAAGTAGTCTTGCTCTCCGATGTAATTTTATACATATTATATTAAATTAAGCCAATAAAATCAATATTAATTGAATTTTCACGAAAATGGAACAAGTGGCGCCATCTCTCCAGCAAACAGGGTGAACTACACGTTTTTGAAACTGTAGTTTCCTTAGTTTTCACCAGTTGCCGCTAGATGACGCCACGTGTATCATTTTCGGTTCAATTTAATGAAGATAGATGATTTTATTAGTTTCATTGACTAGAATATGCATCAAATTACATCGGAATGCAAGACTAATTAACTACGGAATGATTTGACTTTACCAAACCATTATCAATTTTTAACCATTCCTAGGCTTATCCTAATTAGGCTGTGTTCCTCTTATGTACCGCCATCTGGTGGTAGAAGATGGGAACTAATTAAAGTACAGTTTCAAAAGTGTGTAGTTCACCCTGTTCGCCGGAGAGATGGCGCCACTCGTTCTATTTTCGTAAAAATTCAATTAATATTGATTTTATTGATTAATATGTTATTATATATTTATTAATATTGATTTTATGCTGTTTGTAATATATTCCGTGAGTCCGAAGATGCGGATTATGTGTTCAGAACAGTTCGAACACTATACTGTATCTCGTCGATGATATAGGGAAGGACATAAGAATGGCAAGAAATTTTCTTTCGAGTCGCCAAAAACCATTCTTATAGATAAAAGAGTTTATTTGCAAAATTTGGCCGATATCGGAGCATGACGGTTTTACGAAATTTTGCCAAAACATTTAACATACTAAGTTGTGAAAGTCGAACACTTACATGTTTACCATAGATAACTCTAAATGTAGTGGGATAAAGTAGTTTTACTAGTCCCAAAGATTTACCCCTAGGTGGCTATAGCAACACTTCTGTTTCTATGGAATGCAATCTTTTTATTTCCGACTTTCACATTTCAGGTTTACTATAATCTTTCGAGGAGAATTATTTCCGCCAATAAAACTGAAAGTTTCTTATTTTACAAAAAAGAAACGTATTCTTCTGTCCTTTTGCTTTCACGCACATATTAAATGGTATTACTTTTATTTTTTTCTAAGTACGCATTTATTATATTATGGTAATATATAACACTTTCCGGTAAATAAATGGGATAACAGTATTTTAATTAAGATGGAAATAGGTTTTTCATTTCATGTAATAACCCGGTGTCATTAATATTTATAATTCTGAACAAATAAATTTTTTACTACAGATGTTTTTATAAAGGAAATATCTACCATGGTTTTCAGAATAAAATATGCGTAGGTTATTCATTGATAAAAATGAATTAAAAATTATTAAAATTTTGAAATATAAAGTTTCTATACATTAAAATAAGAAATCTATTTTATGATAATTTTTCATTACGAAGTGAGATCAGGAATATTAAAATTATAATAAAACAACAGCTGCTGCAATCATTTTAAATCAAATACTAGAATTCTAATTTTATCCGTGTTTTCGTAAAACACAAAGCTGTACTATAATTTATATTAAATTTCCAAGCTATTTCAACGTCTGTATTGTCTTATTACAATGCAATTTCTTTGTTAATTGTAAAAGGCGAATTAAACCTTTGTTCGAATAGCCAGCGTTTAAAATCCAATAACTTGTTTATCGAGTAATTTTTACCTTTGATTGTAAAACTATGTTTATGAAAATATAGGAAAAATAGTTAAAATAGTTAAACTTGTAAATATAATTGTAAAAGGTACTAAGCCGCAATATTTTTCTTTAAAGAAAAGTAATATCAATGTTTAAACTAATTATCTTTACTGTTTAAAGATAACCCAAGTAATGAATTTGATTCTCAGTTTAATTTTCGTATTTTCAATGACATAACTATAGTTACAAACTGAGATTTGATTGTTACACACTATATTATAATTTGCCTGTTATACATCACGCTTTTGCATAATATATCCATACTAGATTAGGGGAAAATATTATTATGTATTGAGTAAACAAAGTGTAGCTGCTAAAAGAACACTTTTTAATTATAAACTTTAATGCGTGTCAGTACAGAAAGTGCGTGTTTATAGAGCTCTATAGCTGTATCTCTCTGAACGCCTTTTAAACGTCAATTAATTTGTAATCAGGTAAAAAGTTGAATCGCTGCAACGCAATTAACGTACCCAGGAAACCGTTCGAATAAGAGTCAAAGACGTATCCGTTTTAAATTAAAATAACCTTTAGAATTTGCAACGAACATTCGAATGCGTTCACTCGAGTAAAATATTAAAATTTCAAAGCAAAGAGCTAAAATGTAGAATTCGTATATTTCAGACAATCATTAACCGTAACAGTTTTATTCGACTTTTTCGATTATCACGCTCTAAAAAACTTCGCGTTCATTTAACGCTTCCTTGTTAGAACGTGCACCAAATATATAATAATTAACAGCCGGGTTGTTTTTTTTATCATTTGCTGGATACCGTGTGGCTATAAAGTTGGAAATGCGGGTTATTGTTATTGGTGAAACAAGATGCATGCACGATTCTCAGGATGTAAGGGGGAGGAGCGGGTTTCCGGTCGCGCAGGTACGCGCACCGGAAGTGGCGGTTCAACCGACACAACCGGCCGTCATGGTGTGACTTTAACCGAATGGCCGGGAAGATATTTTCTGATTTCTGTCTGCTCGCAACCCGTGAAGATCGGAGATTCGAGTTTGGCGACGTTCACGGTACACAACAGGTTATTGTATCCGTCCGTTTCACGTGGGAACGACCCCGAATGTAGCGCGAAACAGAAGCCGAACTTGACATCGTTACGCTTTAAGCACTTTACGAAATCGCTGTTATATCTATGCTTTTATCGACGAAACTCAAGAAACGAAGCAATCGAGGTAAATGGCCCCATTATCGGACATATAACAGTGTGAACGTTTAAAAATAATTGCTTTTATTAACACTGCAACTACCAATCAAAATAACTGTTTTAAAATTTCACGTTTTATGTTACAAAATTCTGTTGACATACTTTTAAAATGTCTGTCATTGTTGACATTAAGAATAGTAATAATTGCTGCTTCAATATTCACATATTTATTTCTCCACTTTAAAAATAAATATTTAACGTAGTTCTAGTATCAACATATTTACATAAAATATTCCGCCCGCTTTTTTAAGCAAATCACGTTTCTGCTTGAATATCCTTCCACCATTTTAAGTAGACCACTTTTTTGCTTAAATATCCTGTTATCTTTTTAAGTAGACCACTTGTCTACTTAATGCCTTGGATTGTGACATTGAATCACACTTGTGACACACATATTTCTGTTATAATGTGACAAACTTGAATTTGTGTCGTAATTAAATTTCGACTTCAATATTTATTATAGTTTGTACAGTGAGTTATTAAACACTGATCCAAATTAGGGGCAAATGCAAAGGCTACATCCAAAGTATCATTTCAACTTTCTTTAGTGATTTTAATATTGCAACAATAACAAGGAATTGAATATCCTTATGCTTCTTTAAGTAAAAACATAAATTAAAAATTTATTAAACTTTTCAATAGTAACACGAATGTTTATCAAACAATTATTCGTTTAAAGTTATATTTCGTCTATTGATCACTGATTTCTTGTGACTGTATAGATGAAAACGTGCATCTGTCTTTTCTTATTGTTGATTGCGAGTTACACATTAGTTCAACTGAATAAATAGATGGTAAAAAGTCAAACATAAATCTGACAAATGTGATATGTACAGAATAGTTCCTCTAATTGAGGTCGTTCGGTTTCTCTTTTAGTACTAAAAGAGCGAAACGTGTGAACGGGTACTGTCACAACGAAGATAACAGTACTGTTTCACATACGTCTTGCCCAAATTACCCAATTTCGTGATTGCTGTATCAGAAACAAAATACGAA
This sequence comes from Megachile lagopoda, assembly GCA_036983795.1. Classification (NCBI taxonomy): domain Eukaryota; kingdom Metazoa; phylum Arthropoda; class Insecta; order Hymenoptera; family Megachilidae; genus Megachile; species Megachile lagopoda. Next base: position 13,189,775 of record CM072800.1, read on the forward strand.
GCGCTCTTTTATATTCTACAAAAGCAAGGTTGAGTAATACGGGAGTTCCAAGCTTTGTTTGTAGAATTTGCATTAAGTAATCGTACTGTAAAAAATTCGTGATAGACGAAAATTTGTTGTGTTTATTGTGGATAGAGATTTCGGTATTTGAGAATTAGGGGATATAGAAGTTTCAACTTTTGGCAGTTTGGGAATTTGAGAATATCAAGATTTGGAAAGTTGGACATTTTAAGATTTAGAAATTGGAGTTTGGGGTTTGAAAATTATATAATTTAGAAATTTGGGGAGTTAGAGATCTGGAAAAGAACTGTAGTTATTAAGAAATTTGAGTGTTTGAAAATATGAAAATACAGAAATTGGAGGTTTGAAAATACGATAATTTGTTTACACCTCAATTCGGATTTCACGAAATAACCCACTGAAAATATATTTTTAAACTTGTAAACCTGCGTATAACAAAATAATTCGTATTCATCGATTTGGTACAACAAATTAATAACTGTACACCCAACACGATGCTTTTGTCCGATATTATTTCAAGCGACATCCATTAAAAAATCCGATAGAAAAACAAGAGCAAAATATCAATATCTTAACATCAATTCATTCCAGTGAATCCTATATTTACATACAGATCAAACGTACCCAAAACCTTGTGTCATAAATCACAGTGTTTCGGCAGGTTAACTCGCAAGTAGTTATTTTCTAAACGAGACTTCGACGTTCCTCGAGAATAAAGCAGGAGCCGTCTACCCACGCACGGAGACACGAATTTCGTTTGTTGCTCAAGTCTTTGACTCGGAGAGTACTCGTTAAGCATGGAACAAGGTTAACGTTTTCAAAGAGTTCACGAATGAAATCGTGTATGTAAGATGGCGGTGAAAGGGGCCCAGGGAAACGGTAGAGAGCGACGGGGAGGAGGAACGCATCGCGAGAGACTCGTGGCAGAAGAACGTTGTCGTTTTCGGCCGCAGGAAGTTGGGTAAAATAATGAAAGAGTTGGACACAAAGGAATGAGAAGCCTACTGGCAACGAAATAAGTCGACCACGAAATGACATCCGCTCTTCTGCCAGCCATTGGCTGCCACGACAGTCTGTTTCCTCTTGGTTTCACCTTCCTCCACCTGTCGTTACCTCCGAACACCAAAGAATTCCTGCTGCCCTCGGATTAACCCCTGGAAGGACTCTGTCCTCTAATAAGTATAGCATGCCTAGACCTTAGATTTTACCCGCAAAACAAGTGCTCAACGGAATAAAAATTTAACCTGCGGTTGTCGCGGTCTGAAACTTTCGTGAGGTCGCTGTATCCGAGAAATATCTAAGTGCAAAATAATAGTGCTAATTTCTGTAACAGGTGTACGAATATACGAGGAGGATTTCATTTTATTAATATACTTAATGGTGTATGAATTGTTCAATTTTGTCGTCGACCTGATGGTTATTGAAATTCTGAAACCTGCACCTGCCTGAACTTTATTTTTCCTTATTATTTCTTTTTGTAGAATTCTTCTTTGTTTTATAGTTTTATATTTGTAACAAATTTTGACATTATCTTCATCGTTTTCGAATGTAAAAATTTCAAACTTTGCAAGTTTAGGAGTTTAGGGATTGAAACTTAACAATTTGAAATCTTTTGAAATATTGCAGTCTGGGTTCGTAAGGTTGGAATTTAGAAGTCATATTTGAAAACTTGATTCGACACGTTGAAGAATGTTCAAATTAAACTTTCTCAAAAACGTCACAAGCAATGAATCATCCTCCTACACGTTTTATTGATATTTTAATAAGAAATCCACGGCTGCTGTCATTCTCCCCATCGTTGTATTGATTCGCATAATTTTTTGCACATTATACCAGCAACGAAAGCGCGTAAATAACGTGAATCTTTTTGTTCGGTCGAAGTCGTGGAAAATATCAAAGAGGAGGAAGGATTAAGCTTACACGCTCGATGGTTGTCGAATAAAAGCATCCTCGAGGGATTATTTCCCTCGCGGAAGGAATTTCGTGTTCGAGTGTTTCAGGGATTCAGACAAGAGTGCTTGAATGCAATTATAACGTAAAATTAATAATCGATGTTTCGAAACGCAGCAGATGTCGCCTCGGCCTTTTGTTTTCCTTCGTTATGCCGTTTTAACTGCGTTTCGATACTGAGGGAAATTTCAGCCGCGTAAATATTAAAACGTTCGATGGTCTCGGTGAAAAGTCAACAACCAGTGAACATAATGAAGTTATCCAGAATATCGGGAAATTTATGTGCATATCAATTGATGGATATACGTGCAGTTCTTCGGAATCGCGTAATTTTTCTAGAGATGCGACTTTTCTCGTGAAATTTGAATTAAACGATAAAATTGTACGAGGTGATCAGCGGTGGTATAATTAGAAAAAAATTAGGATTATGTCTCGACTTTTGTAGTTACATCATACGACTCGTACTGTGCATTATTAATTCGTCGACATTTCGAAACGGACGAGAAAGTATTTTGATTTGAATAGTTGCAAATTGGACGAGGTTAATTATGAAGGATTTATTTCTGCACTTCACAATAATGGATTACTTAATAACGCGTTACTTTCTGTTCGAGCGGTTCGCAGAAAATTACAACGCTTGCCGCTAGAGAAATTCGTGAAACCACTTCAATGCAAAGATTAAATCGTTAAAAAACCGTTAAGACACGAGTCATAAAGCACAGCGCTTTAGTTTTTATTTCGATGTTCAGAAAGTATGCGAACAATCCAATTTAATATAATAACCTACAGTTTCGGAATAATTTTCGCGATATTACGGTTAAACCATTCGGCAATCTGAGGTTCGTACATTAAATGGAATCAAGCATGTATCGATCGAAGTAGGATTGGATCAATGCGGTCGTGTTGAAAATTGTGTGCAACCTTAAGCTCCAAACGGTGGTGCTGAATTAATCCTAACTTAAACTTATGAAAATTATTATAACGGTACTTAGATTAATAAAATATATTTAATAAAAATTAGCTACTTAATTTTATGAATTAAAGCTTTCTATATATATAATCTCACAGGAGATGAACCTGCTTATTTCAACCTAGTTATTTATTTTCCATGATTATTCTGTACATTATACTATGCATTATGCATATATAATACATAATATATGTATAACATAAAAAATATAAAACGTACAAGAAATGATGTTTTACCTGTCTTTTTGAAAAATTTCATTTTTTTAAATACCATTATTACATGTTAGAATACATCCTGTGAAGAATAATATAAAAGGCTCGTTTAAAGGTGGTTAAAAATGATATTTAAAAATTTGGGAAAAGAAGGAATATGTATAAAATTAAATTACACTTGCTATTAGGGATTTGCACAGTAGGACAAAACCTGAAGAAATATGAAAGAAAACAGCACGTCCGTTATTACATTTAATATACTGTCTTGATAAACTACCGTATAAAGAAGGTATTAACTGATTAATCGCACGTTCAAAGAGCGTACGTGTTCCTCTGTGTTCGCCTTAAATTATTTGCTTTATACTAAGCAAGTTCCTAAGTACTTTATGAGAAAATAATAAAATAGATTGACTTCTACGTACAAACTATAATCCTGTTACGTTCTTAGAACAATCAAATTCAACATGAAACGAAATATTTTGAAATTAATGCAAAAAGTTCAGAGTTCCGAATGTACTCATTTGTAATAATTTCAGATTGATCGATGGTCGAATATTTTTTGTTCTCGTCACACGTTCAGTTCACTCGTATTCGCTACATATTTTCAGTTACTTAAACGGAGAGTGCTAGTGAACCACCTTTCTAACGAAAACAAAAAATATTCGACAGTTCAAGAATTGGAAACCGTGATTGATTGAGTATAAAAAGAAATTGATAAAAATTTTATTCTAAACCTCAATTTTCCAGTTAATTACCCGCAATGGAGTAGCAATGCATTATAAAATCAATTTTCTCTCGTAATTATCTAGTAAATAAGTAGTTTCTTATAAACTTATACATTCCAACCTACAAACGAGTACTCATTCGGATCCTAATATTCGAATTCTAATTCCAGAATACTTAGAGTAATTCACTGTATATATAAAAATTGCGAAACGTTTTCTCGTAACATTATTTTTCCATCATTCTTCTGCGAAACCGTAAGAAAGAAGGTAATAATACTATTCATAAATATGGGCTTATAATTTTGACCAGCATCATATGAAACGTGTAACACGTTGTAATATGATTCTCGTTGCACGAGAACAGTAGTCGCAATATCTTTGGGAGGTTATAGGAATCGTACGGGACTCTGGGTGTACCTAATTCGAAAATATCTCGAACGAGTCGATTGATCGTTAATCTGACGTAGAGTAAGAAAAAAGAAAATGATCGAAGTTCGCGTGGAATCGAGTTTACGCGCTCGATGGCGACCATGGCAACGTTTGTTCACGGCACGACAGCAGGATGGTGGGAGTTTTAAGAACAGCAGGACGTTGAAGAGATGGGGCCCCGGGGTGCGGTGAGGGTGGCAGGGGGTAGGGTTTGCGGTGGGGAAGGAGAGACGGCAGACGAGGCAAGCCTCGAACCGTACGGTCTCCCGATGCCAGTCGCGCTCCTGCACTTCTGCGTAGTCGAACTCGTTGTACGCGTTTCTTCTCTCGTGTCTACGCGTTTCGTGTGTGTGTAAACCGCGTATACACGATCCTGTCAGTCGAACGCGCCCACGGGTGTAAACACTTTCTATTCTGACCTCGCTCGGCTGATCGAAACGTGGGCGATCGACAGAAAAGCTAGAACAGCGAAGAAAAAGTGGTCGCACCGTTAAACGCGCGATATACCTGTGTACGGTTTCATACCTTCGTTACAACTGCTCGAAACGAACGTACTGCGAGAATGACAGGGAACGGTGATAACGCGAAGAATCGTACGATCGAAACGGAGCAGGATCGAGTGGATTATATGTTAAGAATGTCAGCGAACGTGAAAGGAGTTACGCGTTAATCGTAAACCGCATAGCAAGGAATATATTCGTGTACCGGGAGAGCTTCCTTCCCGCGCGTTTTTTTTCCCGTTTTAAATAACGAGTGTATCGAAATTGTCGCGTATGATCCGTTCGAATGTACGTATTCGGTGTGGCGAGAGATCTGTGCGATATCGAGATTCGATTCTACGCCTTTCGCGGATATTGGAGGTGACTAGCGTTTCGCGCATAACGTAGTAACTGTAAAGGGTGCAACAGGACACTGGCGTTAGGTTAGGTCGGAGCATTGGGATCGAACTGGTTCTCCGTAGTGCGGACAATAAAGGATACGTGTTTAAGTTTCTAAGTGAATCAAGGATACAATAGGCGGTTATGATGGGTGTATTGAGGTGGAGGCACGATCTTAGATCGGATGCCGGCCAGCAACAGCAACAACAACAACAACAACAACAGCGGCCAAACACTGAACGCTCTTCGACAGGACACAATAATCACGCGCATGCGCATACGCACACATTGCCGAAACTTATATCGCAGGTGAGTTTTTCCCGCGCTCTCAAATGCTGCAATCGTTCGGTAATTGTATTCAAAATTTTACCGTTATGCATAAATATTATAAAATATTTTTTATAAATATTATGAATATTCATTCTTTTTTTCCTGATGCCTATACTCTTTCCCCTTTTATCCTTTTATTGTTTAGGATTTGAACGAATTTGTCGGGGGAGCTGATGGATCAGTTATCATCCTTCAGTCTGACTTGAACGGACACTGTTTTTTATGGTAGACAGATGTAGATCTATGAAAGGAAAATACTGTATGGCTTACGGATCGTTTTATGAATGGAACATATGTTTCACCAGAAGATTGTCCGTAGGGATTATCATTCTGAAGTGGTAGGAAATACATTTTGTATATATTAGGGGTATTTAAGTTTTAGTCCTCTTTTGAAAATTGTTGCTTATATAAATTGGTCGATCAAGGTACTTTAGCAAATCATCAAACTTAAATCCCCAAATTTCTAAATCAAATCTTTGAAACTCTTATTCGTATAATTGATTTAACTTACAATTAAGATTCAAATATTTACACTTATATTTCGAAAATTTCGTAACAACGCAATAATTTTATCTTTCTTACTGTTTACCCGCGTCTCGCGAACAAATCGCAGCACCAAGACCTTCAGCATTCTTAACAAAAACGCCAGGGGAACATCTGGCAGAATTAAACTCGAAATTGTTTGTCGTTTGGCAGGGATACAAGTTACCGTCGAAACATAACGTGCTCTCGAGTTCCACGCGATCTGACTCGAAATAGCTTAGCTGTGTTTCAAACGAAACAAGAAAATTCCACGACTATACTTCTTGTGTCCGCGTTCGAGCACAATCCTATTCCGTACTTATGTATCAATCTGTCTCGAAATAATTGATTCGAGTCAGGGCAAATTTCTACCGCTTGGCTTTAGTTTTAAGGGATGAAATAAATTTTTAAATTTTCATATTTACAGTTTCCATAATTTAAAAATTTTTGTATTTTCAAGATTCGAATCAGTAAATGAACAAGTTTGAAATTTTTCCAGTTTTCAAGTTTTAAGATATTCAAATTAAAAAATTTTTAAATGACCAAATTCCACAATTGTTAAATCACCAAAATCGCAAACTTAAGAAGTACCACAGCCAAGGAAATACTGAGCCGTTTCGTAGAAATGAATTACAAACTTAATCACAAAAATTAATTATAATATAATTAGAATCTCCTCCGTATGAAACGACGTCATAAAATTGTCAGATGTACTAATCCGAAAATAAATTCAACGCCCACAAACCTTCCCGCTTTCATTTTTTTAATTCCATAATACCGCGATATTTTTAAGCTTGTTCGTAACGGAGCCACCAAGCGCGAAGAATTCGCCATAACCTCATCTTCATTCCAGGTTCCAAAAATAAAGCGTCTATCCCATGTTACTACCCAAATTATTCTACATATCCTACTCAATTATTTACCACATAACACTTAGAACAAAATTATCGTATTCATCATGTATCATATAATGTACTACACAAGAGGTACATTAGGGAGAGACATTGAAAACACCCTAATAGGGAGCCCACAGATACATCCGCAACTGGGGTTCAAAAATAGAAAAAAACATCTGCTTTTATTTCTTCAACTGCTGGCACTTTTTTTAAAAATAAGTTTTAATTCAATCTTAACTAATTTTAACCTAACCTTATTTCTGAATTGATATTTTATTTTTAGTGGTACATAAATCACTATATTAACTAAAATATATTAAACTATAATATAATATATATTAAACTAAAACTATATTAGCTATATTAACAAAAGTTAGGTTGTTCATATACAACACCCGCCTCTAGCTATAATTTTAGTATGTAGTTTATAAACCACCCCCGTAGTTAAAGGATTAAATACACGACGAAGATCGTTACTTAAAAATGTTCCTTCATAAACAAGTGACCGATTTGATAACATATATTGGTATCAATAATGTCGTTAGCGACACTTTTCAATTAATATGCGATTGTGCAAACTGGCTTATAGCGCGCGTAATTGGGACGCATACCCCGGCTGTACCGTATATCGATCGATTGGCATTGTTCGAACCGGTAAACGCAAACGATCGGTGAACCAGGACGCATAACAGCTTTAGAAGTTTGCCCGCACATTCCCGGACGGTTGTGTATGCTCGCGATCTTAATTCCCTTTAGCCGTGCATGCCGATTGCTTCCGCGTGTTTCGTTTTCGTGCGTTCAACGTCGCGGAGAAGCGGAACGTCTCGCGTTGTTACGCTTTTTGCGTGCAAGCTCGACGAGCTTTCAGCCGCGACGATGGACGAGAAGCAGCGGCGAGACAAAAGAAAGGGACCAAGGTGGAAGAAGCTGGCAAGGAAAGGAAAAGAGCAATGCTAAGAAACGAGCGCGCGGTAACTGTAACCACAAAGATCGGCTTCGTGGTAATTTTCCTCTAACAACCCGTTACTCCATCGTTCTGCGCCGCGAGACGCTTTAAAAAGTCCTATTTTCCCATGACCGGTCGACTGGCTTGCTTGCGTGTACGTGAGACGCTTATACCCGTACGTGGAAACTTAGACGCGCATACAGGGTGTTGCAAAAAAAGACCCACATACGGGCTAGGGATATACTATAGTTCTTACGAGTAACATTCTTCCGGAAGATAGAGCTCTTTTTGCGGGGGTTCTAGGGGTTCTTATATAGTCCCAGGACCTCTTGAACGATTTTTTGGCTCATAATTAAATTTTTACTAATTGTTTAGTTAAGGACCGAATAACAAATGCAAAAAGTCTTGAGCATGTAGGATTTTTTAATAAATAAATGCAAAAAGACTTGAGCATGTAGGATTTTTTAATAAATGTGTTATTTGGATGAAAGGGAGAAGTTGGGGATGTAAAGTTAATGGCAAAATTGTTTCACACAGACCCAGCGTAAAATCTCGAATTCTTAGATCTTGCATTCTCAAAATTTTACATTCATAAGAGCCTAAAATCACAAAATTTCAAATTCTCAGAACCTTACGTTCTCAAAACCCTACAACTCCAACATTCTCAAAACCTTATATTCCCAAAATCTGAAATTTCCAAAACCCTACATTTTCAGAATCCCAAATTCTCAAAACACTACATTCCTCAATTTCCAAATTTCCAAAACCCTACATTCCCAAAATCCCAAATTTCTTAAACCCTACATTCCCAAAATCCCATATTCTCAAAACCCTACATTCCCAAAATCCCAAATTTCTAAAACCTTACATTCCCAAAATCCCAAATTCTCCAACTCCCATATTCTGAAAACCCTACATTCCCAAAACCCCACATTCCCAAAATCCCAAATTCTCAAAACCCTACATTCCCAAAATCCCAAATTTCTAAAACCCTACATTCCCAAAATCCCAAATTCTCCAACTCCCATATTCTCAAAACCCTACATTCCCAAAATCCCAAATTTCTAAAACCTTACATTCCCAAAATCCCAAATTCTCCAACTCCCATATTCTGAAAACCCTACATTCCCAAAACCCCACATTCCCAAAATCCCAAATTCTCAAAACCCTACATTCCCAAAATCCCAAATTTCTAAAACCCTACATTCCCAAAATCCCAAATTCTCCAACTCCCATATTCTCAAAACCCTACATTCCCAAAATCCCAAATTCTCCAACTCCCATATTCTGAAAACCCTACATTCCCAAAACCCCACATTCCCAAAATCCCAAATTCTCAAAACCCTACATTCCCCAACTCCCAAATTCTCAAAACCCTACATTCCCCAACTCCCAAATTCTCAAACCTCTACATTCCCAAAATCCCAAATTCTCAAAACCCTACATTCCCCAACTCCCAAATTCTCAAACCTCTACATTCCCAAAATCCCAAATATCCAAAACCCTACATTCCCAGAATTCAAAACTCATCTTCAAGTCTTCGAATTTCTGAACCCCAAATTTCCAACCCTAAAATTTCCAATTTTCTTCTTCAAATTTCATAAAAAAAAATTGAGACTTCGAAATTTGTGAATCTCGAGACCCAGAAAAGTACAAAAGAGTGTGGACACGCATTTGATCGTATAAGTTCGTTTTTCTTTTAAGTACACGCAGTATAATTACTCGCCGGGTGTCTTGACCGTCGAACGAGTTAAAGGTTCTCTTTTAACGACTTAGCAGCGCATGTTCGACGATAGGCAGTTTAATTCTTGCCGAAGACGAACTGGGCCTGATTGGCAAGAATTACACTTGGCGTCGAATGAATGCCCGTTTAAAGGTCTTCGGAACGACGACTTATTAGCAGCGTGCACGTTGCCGGTGCTGGTTCGTCGTGCTTGATCTTACCGATAATCGTATTGTATGGGGCCACTTACACCAGCTCCACTTGTTTCGCCTTGTAGCCGCGTTCAAATTGACCCGATGTTTACATTCGCTCGGGTAATTGGGAATGCTCCAATGCAGAGTATCGAATCTTGATTCTCTTTTAAACAAAGCGCACGAAAAGATGGCCGGTTACTGATGCAACAGGAAACTGGCTGATTCCACTCCGAAATCCCGACAGATAAAATCCTGACGGTCCAAAATACTCGCATGTGAAAAGAGACGTTATTTCAATGTTTTATTAATCTTTTTAATATTTACAGAAATGAGCTGAATTTGATGAGTTGAGTTTGAGAATTCGAAAATTTTAAGACTAAAAAATTTGAAGATTTAAATGTTTGAGAACTTGAAAATAAAAAAATTTGTAAATTTAAACATTTAAATGTTTGAGAATTTGAAAATTAAGAAACTAAAAAATTTGAAGATTTAAATGTTTGAGAACTTGAAAATAAAAAAATTTGTAAATTTAAAAAATTAAATGCTTGAGAGTTTGAAAATTAACAAACTAAAAAATTTGAAAATTAAAATAGTTGAAAATTTGAAAATTAAAAAGTTTGTAAATTTAAAAATTTAAATGCTTGAGAAGTTGAAAATTGACAAACTAAAAAATTTTTAAATCTAAATGCTTGAGACTTTGAAAATTAACAAACTAAAAAATTAAAAAATTTGAAAGTTTAAAATCCCTATATCCTTAATTTTCTAGTTCCAAAGGAAATTGGAGACTTCAGAAAGTTCAGTGTCAGAAAATAAAAAATGTTGAAATTACTTAACAAGTTTTAATTAATACTACTGTCGTGCTTAAAAAAATGATATACTCAAAGCGTACTGTATCGTATGAATCAATATACGCAGCAGACAGAAAGAATTAACATTGCAAAGTCGTTACCATAAAGTAATAAATTCAGTTTTCAAATGTCACTCCTGTATTTACGAACGAATCGATACGTTGAAACGGAAAGTTTTTTTCCCCTCTCGCGGTATATATTTCAAAAACATTTTATTTGCCGATACACTTCGTTCACACCATATTGCGTTTGGATCAAATTGTTTTATAATCGTCGCGTGCAATAATTAGATAATAACATTGAATATCTAGCAGCAATACGATGTAAAGAGTTCAGATGAGTTTGAACAATTTTTATTGTAGTCTAAAGCATTCATTTTCCTAATTTGTTCCAGATTAAGCCATTGAAGCACGAATAATGAACCGTGTAATTGAAAGCCGTATTGATAATTGAGACTTGTGAATGTAAACATATTTCATTCTGTTAATGAAGCGATGTAATCTGTTTGGTTAATTATGAACGATATCATTCATCGCCGAGCTTTTCTGGTCAATAACTTCATCGAATACTTTTTTTTCTACAGTTTTTTATCGTTGACATTTTTTGTATCGTTATGTCGAATAATTCACGTTAGGTCGTTTAGTTTATTTTAATCGAAAAAGGGACAATTAATGATATATTTTTATTGTAACAGGAAAGGAATGCAATTTTACATACAGAAAATTATTTCGAAAGTACATTAATAAATATGAATGACAAATATGTCAACAAATTATATTAAACTGATTTTATAGGATACTTATTAATAAAACTAGTTGTAATAATCACTAGTGTCCATTTAAAATAATCGAGTACTCACATAATTTTTTTTCAATTCATCCGTGTTTTCACACTCTGCAGAGTTCACACGTTATGTAGTTGATTTATGTAAAAATTTCAAGTTTTTTTACTTATACCAGAGTTAAAAAACGATACATGCTAATACTTAAAGTGCTATGCTAATTTAGAAACCAATATAAGCTGTTATTTTTAAAAAGCGATATAAGTTAATTATCTTCAAAAAGCGACAAATGCTAATGTAATATTAAAAAGTGATACATATAAATTTATTTTTAAAAACTGATAGTTATCTCTAAATTTATTTTTTCTTTGTTTACTTTAACAATTTGCAGTCTCAAAGTGTGCATTAATCGCTGACTATTATGCTGCCAAAATTCCTAGCAAATGCATTTAAACGTCAGTTGAATATTGTGCATTATCAAATTTCTTAGAGCTTGTTTACGATATCTTGTATTTTGCTCATCGTATTTGTTTCTTGATGGATCTGCATTGAGTTTACGTAAACTTGTCATGGCTTGAAGGTAACGTTGTCGTAACGTAGGAATTGTTGGGAAATCGCTTTTGAAGAGGAATGTAATACTTCGTGAACGTTTAGGTTTAGTATGCACATACATCCAAAGGAAGATCGAGTTTTTACATAAAAATAAATTGAAAATATTGAATAGAATCAATTTAAAGATCAGTACACACGATGGACAATAGAAATGAAACTCGAACTTCCCTATCCAAATTTGCAATACCATTTCATATTTGAAGATTAACATTTTAAGCACAGATACTTTCATTTCTATCTGCAGAAGTTTGAAATTTTATTAAAATGAAATGTTCAGTTTCTGCAATTTATGATTCAAGATGGCAGTACTGTCCAGTTGTTACATTATTACAGTTCATATCACAAAATCGTAGTAACAGTTAATGTTTAAGAAGTTTTATAATTTCATCAAATTTAAATTGTTAAGATTAGAGCAGAAAATATATCATCAGTATTAATTTTTTGTTGTTAATTTTCAATAGAGTCAAAGAAAGTTACCCTTAAATTATTATCTTGTATTTTATAATCAAAATTTTGTATTAATTACTGTATTTTGAAAGTTTCAGTCGTCGATAAAGCACAGAATTTTAATCGTACACACATTTCGTTCGTTGATAAACGGAATTCGATACGAAGCGTTTGCTACTTTATATTGCATGTGCTACATCGATAATTATTTTATCGATGGTTAGAATTTCATATCTTCGTTGAGTGTCATCGACGATAATGTACAGTGATTTGAAACTCAAGTGCTGCAACGAGTGCTTTGTATAGGGTAATAAAAGAGCAACGTCAAATCTTTTGTGCTTAGAAGAAAAAAGAATGGATCAATATAAAACTTTACTTTCATTAAGTACCAATTACGTTTTTAACTCTTTGTTGCATATTAATGTCAAAAGAAAAAACATTTTTAGACTTCTACAAGTGATAGTAGCTAAATCTGTTTCTACATTAAAAATTTATTTAAAGAAAGATATTGTTAATTTTTAGCATAATAGGTGAAACACAAAATTACACACCGAGAGAGATGTTTTCTTTAATTGCATTATTAAAGAAACATGATATGTTCATGATACAAGAATTTTACGGTATATTATTTCATGTTATGGAAATTCTGAATTCCATTTTAAAATGGATCACATTTCTAAAAAATTTTAGAACGTGCAATCAGATAAAAAAGTAGAAACAACATTTTTAATTTTAAATGATAGAATTTTATTTTCTATCACTATTAATTTTTATTACCTATTTACTCTTCTACCTTATTTTCATTTTAAAAGTGGATATCCACCTCCTGTTATTCAAATTTTAATTACGCAGATTGGCACAGACTTGCAGATAAATAACACTTTATTTCCGTACACTCCAACGATAAGAAGCTTTTGATAATGATTACACAAAGAAAGAGGTACCTGTTGTTTCCGAAAGAAACTTTCACAAACAGTTTCAAGTCCTCTGAATCTTTTACATCACTTAGCGTCAAATCAAAATTCTTTTGAAACGCAGCATTTGTGTTCCTGCAGGAGTAGCCACTTGACGTGACATAATCTGATACACAAAGCGGGATAAAAAACGAGATGTAAAAAAACAGTACGAACACGTAAAGCAACGGTGCAAATATTTTGTGGAGTACCCTTCAATATTTCGATGAGAATAATTCGAAAGCTGCGCCATGGTAGTTAACGCGTGTAAACGATAAATGTTTCTGGTCGAAATAAATATTTTCGAGCCCGTAAATTCTCGGACCGTTGATATGCATATTTTCCGAAAAAAAAAATTCAGCAACTTTGCATGGCAAATCACGTCTCGCGACACTCGAGAGGGAACTCGTCATGCCCTCGAAATAGTCAATTCCCCGATTGCATGATTCATTGGTTCTGCCCACTTCGCATTACCATAACACCGAGATCGATAATAATTTACATAATAGCTTGTCTGTAATTTAGCTAACAATCTTCCCTCGCAGACGTTACATTATGATTTTGTCTGAATGCGGTTGCTTGTACGCGAAGAAATCCATCCTTCGAGTTCTGGTTTCCTTTCTGGTCGTTTCGTAAAAACGATCCTCCGTTAGGTCGTTCGTTAGCACTTTACGACTAATTTCTTGCGCAAAGAAATTTCCGTTTTTAATTTCATTCCGACCGAACGACATCCGCCTTTTTTTTTCGACCTCAACGGAATCGTTACACGTTTTACATACCGTGCAATTTAGGGGAGAATCATGCTCATGATCGGTGGAGGTGAGATTATGGCGACAGTGAGTGTAGCTTCTTTAAGGAAAATATGGTAGCCATGATTCGTTCATTTTTTAACGCTTGAGAATTTGGAATGAGTTCAGAATTTACGAAGAATAGGAATTTGCGGTCGTGGGAATTTTTGGATTTGGAAATCTAAATATTGGAATCTCATTTGGGAGCATAAGTATTTGGAAATGTAAGAATGTGGACATTTACTGATATAGAAACCTATTTGAGGATATAGGAATTTGTGGATCTAGGGATTTGAAGGTGTAAGAATTTGAAGTTTTTGGGATTGGGAGATCTATTGATATAGAAATCTAAGAATTTGGGGACATAGAAATTTGTGGATTTCGAGATTTGGAGATGTAGGAATTTGAAGATCTTAGAATTTGGGGACTTTGGGATTTGGAAATCTGAGGATTTGGGTGCATAGGAATTTGGAAACCTAGGGATTTAGAGATGTAGGAATTTGAAAATCTACCAATATCGAAATCTAGAAATTTGATGACAGGAATTTGTGAATCTAAGGATTTGAGGATCTTGGAATTTGAGGACTTTGAGATTTGGAAATCTATGGGTATGGTGATCTAAGAATTTGAGGACATAAATGAGTCCAGGAGTTTGGCGGTCTAGTAATTTAGAAACATAGGAGAATCCATAGATTCGAAAGTCTAGAAATTATGAACCAATTTTGACGTAAAAGAGGATCTAGGTGAAGAAATATATAAATTTAATATTCCCTACTCGTAAATGAATTTCCACATTTATATACAAATCCATAATTCCACATTCAAATAAAGACCCCAGTGAATAAAGACCCTACCATTTGAAAGTTATAATGCAAAGTGCTAATGACAGTTTACCCCATTTAACTCGGCTAAAGATATTCAAGTTAAAACTCCTAATCTCAACTCGAGCATGAATTGATGCGAAATTATATATATGAGATACAAGATCCGAAGTGTGCTACTTTGGCAATTCTCCACAAATTGAATAACTTGTTCCTTGCGAAAGCAACGACCGAGATTCCAACGTACAATTTGCACGTCTGCCCGTTCATTCGATTTTCTGTAAGGTCCTCCATTTTTTTTATGCTCCCTACATTACGCGGCTGCAATTTCCCTCGACGTTCTATTCACTTTTAAATTTCCTTTTCATGGAAACGCGGGATATATACACTTTCGTACGGCGGGGTAGCCTTCAATGCTTCGAGAAAACAGTTGTGACTCGTAAATAGCTACAACTGGATTCGACCGTTGAAAATTTCTTCATTTGCATGCGCATGGAAAAAGATTTCGAACCCGCACCGTTCGCCTTACGACTGCGAAACACCTATTCATTCTTCCCTATTTCTCAACGATTCGTTCGAAAATTCTTGCAATTTACATTGCAAAATTGACAGTTCCGTTATGAAAGCGTAGGTGCTGTAATCGTTTTCAATTTGATACCTACAGAACACTTATTAGATGCAGAAACAGTCTTTTCCGTACAAGTACTTTTATTCGGAAAGATTGAAAATTATTCAAATTTTCTTCTTCATGATTTATCATCTTTAGACACCTCTTACAAATATCGGTGGATTGGTTGGTTCTTTTGAACCGATACATTTATCAAAGTATTTTCGAACATCCAAAATGGGTTGATTGACAAGGTACTATTCGTACTGAACATTGCATCAATTACGGTTAAGTTTCATAAATTGTTATTATGTTTGTGTACATCAAAAATGATGTTAACTCTGTTCATCTTAATACTGACATATTCAAAAACCATTGCAGCCTTAAACTCGTTAGCTGACCTTCTTTAATTCTTAACTGTGTTATACTTTTATGTTGATATGCAGTATGAGTGTTTTATATATTTCATTTTGTGCTACATTGTATTTCTTGTATGTTACAACGTATATCTCTCTATCGCTCATTTTATTTAAACTTCAATGTGTGCCTTCTAAAATTATAAAACTAAAAGATAGTAGGTCTTGCTCTACGTCATATTTCTTTTCGCCTAAAAGTTTTTAGCCCAAAAACAAAATAACGTTGCTCTACATCTTCATCAGTCCGTCATCCGAACGGATCCGGCGTCCTTTCAGTCTTCCGAAAAAGAAATCTCAAAACTGAAAGATTCACTATGAAATTGCGATCAAAGTGTTGAACGTTGAGTTTCTGAAAGTACACCAGCATGGAAGAGAGAAGTGGTTGGTATCCGTAAAAGCCGGTCACACGTATGGTTGCCTCGACTTCGTTTTAAAAGGCAGCTCGCAAAAGGGGCCGCACAGCTGTTCGTACGGCTGCTTTTCCCGTGATTTTTTCTTTCTATTTCGTCGTATAAGGCCCGAAGCCAAGGTGGAGCCGCGTGTCGTTGCTCCAGAAGAGAGCATTTTTCGTAAATTCGGCGTAGCAACGACATGTTCGCTCGGCTGGCAATATAAACTGCCAGGTGCAGAGGTGTATCGCAGCTGCCAGACCGTCTGCCTTCCTGCCGGACTAAACGGCGAAAAATCGATCCATCCTAGACCGGAATCGAGTTCTCGCTATCGTGTGCGACCCAACGTACCTCCAGAAAATCGATACTCTAGATTACCCTTTAACCCATTTCGTACCTATACCTTCTACACGTGCATACAATGTTTTGATTTATTCGACCAGATATAACTAGGGAAGCATTTCAATGGAGTTTAACGATAAACCGGCTAACTCCAAACTAACGATCAAATAGAACAATAAACGATAATGTACACAAATTAGTGTTACCAGCAACTCGATGCATTTACAATTGAAAAGTCACATATAGGTAAATGATATGCATTAAAAGAAAAGTCATCGTCCTTAGATCCATTTATGTTACGAAAAATATTTGGATTGTCTAAATAAAGGAAGCCCTCGAAGACAAATTTTACATGACTCCGCTGCGGTACCCTCGAGTTTGAAGACAAATTTTAAATGGTTTCGCCTCGAGTGCAAAGGGTTAATACCTAGTTTTAAATCGAGAAGGTTAATGATGAAAATGTTCATTCTAACGTAGATCATGCAATTAAAAATATTGATTGTTAAACCGTGAAAGATCTTACGGTGTAATCACAGTTATTAGCTTGGCCGAGCAGCCTAATGAAAGTTTTCTATAGAGGAAAGAGACTTTCTACGAGATTTTGATTATGAAAGCAATTTTTATAGAAAGTGTGTTCTTTATAACGAAGTTCATACATTAAAGAATAGTTTTGTTGTCGTTATGCGCATTGCGACAGAAGGTTAATGACAGGAAACGATAATGGTGCACATTTATTCTCACAGAATAGTGAACGAAGTAAGAAGCAGCGGAGAGGCTGTAAAACATTTTCTCTTTCGATAAGAATATTTTCCTTTCGACGAGGAATTGCCTAAGCGACCTGGTTATTCTTCCTTCGTGCCTTTCTTTTCCTCGACGACTCGATAGTACATGGCATCACTGTAATTATCGATCTTATCGCGGAATTCAAATGAACGTCAACAGCTACGCGAAAGGTTATCGCGGCCGGATCGAAAGATAACATGTTCGAATTAGCTTAAGGAGCACGTGCAATCTCGTATCGAACAGTTTTATTCGGTGTCATGAAAACAACTTGATATTTTAACACTTCGTGTGCCATTGTTTGTGTACCTGTTAATTTCGCCTTTTCGACCTTAACCCAATTCGCGGAGCTCGCCACGCAATAAACACGATAAACCATAGTTCTGAGTGGAGACGAGACTTGTCTGGGGTTATGTATGCATTACGTTTTTATTTCGGTTCACTGTTTTATACTATTGCGCTTATTGTATTGTGGAGCGAAATTGAGGCGCTGGGGCTGAATCTCAAATTCAAGCACCAATAATAATAAATTTGCAAATTTACGAACCTGCGAATTTATCGGTTTATTAATGCACTAGTTTATGAATTTGCAAATTTACAAATTTACATATTTACAACTTTACAAATTTAGTATTTGATAAAATGGCCAATTTACAATTTGGCCAATTTACGAATTTACCAATTTACAGTTCTTCAAATTCCCAAATTTCCAAATTCAGAAAAATTATTAAGTCATACAAGACACGTTTCATTTTATTTCGTTATATAAAGTACAGAGTTAGCATAAATGATTCATTCGTTTTGAAAATATTTTCAACAGTATTACACGTACACACATGAAAGCTATATGAAAAGGACCACAAACTCACCAAGTTTATACACCCTAAATGTTCGATATGTGTCCCTTCGGTAACACGACACATATCCAGACGATAATCGAGCTCATTCCATACATTTTGTAGCATATCTGTCAATTGTCTGCACTGCAGCACTGATGCTTTGACCAAGGATTGCGGAACATATTGAACATTTGTAGAGGGTGTATAAACTTGGTGAGTTTGTGGTTCTTTTCATGTGTGTACGTGTAATACTTTTGAAGATATACAAACCAAATGAATCATTTAGCCCTGTATATCAAAGTTTATTTACATCGTTTCACTATACTATTGAATTAGAAAATAATAGCCGTGGCTTGCACCTAAAATTGCCGATCAACATCACGAAGTTTGAAAGAACCCATTGAACCTGTTCACCATGTCAAAGTCGAGATATGTCGAAGGATATAGATTAGGTGTTATTAGAAGATGACCGCAGTTCACAGCAACAATTTCATTGTTGGCACACCTTCTGCTTCACGTGTACACCAGAGTGTACATGGGCGCGTCCAACTATGCGCGCCCCTACTGAATTATTCATCCCCGTAGAATACATCGTCTCTCTTTGTTTCTTTCTTCTTCTACGCCGAGAGAGCTCCTTTTCTCTTCGGTTATTCCCCTTCCTCTTGTTTTTCGGACGTACAATCCCGCCGGGAGGAAATCTACGACCTTTGCGAAATATTTCTGGAAACGCTCGGAGAGGAATTCGTCTTTTAGATTTCATTCACGGATCGGTTGGAAGGATTTCTGTTTATAGAAATTGTTTTGCATCGCTTGAATGAGGCAGGAAATAGGTACGTTGGTGATGGACGGATGGATTTAGATGAGTGTGCGTTGCAGAGCTCGAATATTTTGAAAATTTGGAAATTCAGTGACTTGGTAATTAGGAATTTTGAGATTTGGAAATTTGGGAATTTAGGAATTGGGGGATTTTTCAGATTTTTCGCTTTTGGAATTCGATTGATATAGAAATTTGGAAATTGCAAGATTTAGAAATTTGGTGATTTGAGGAATTAGGATATTTGAAAATTTGGATGTTTAGGAATTTGAAAATTTTGAAATTTAATGATTTACTAATTTAGTAATTTTTAAATTTTAAAATTGGGAATTTTTTAATTTAATAGTTTAGTAATTTAAAAAATACAAAATTTCGGAATTTAAAGATTTACTAATTTAGCGATTTAAAAATTAAGAAATTGGGAATTTTTTAGTTTAATAATGTAGTAATTTAAAAATTAAAAAATTTGTAAATTTAGAAATTTAGAAGTGTAGGAATCTAGAAACCTAGAAACCCACTTCTAAAATTTAGAAATTTTCAAATTGCGAAAAAATTTAAATCTACAGTCCATATTTCAGCAAAAATATTGACTCAGAGAATTGTAATTGATTTATTACTCCAAATGCTCTACTCTTGCCAGCAAGTATCCGCCTATCGGAAGGATTTCTTGGGTAGAATTTCTGTTTGTTGAAACTGTTTTGCTATCTTTCACGATTGTACTGTTGGGACATTCTTGAAGTACCTCACTTTGCCTGAGTTTCTTCGGTTCAGCAAAGCGAGTTTCGTTTGAGTACCATTCTATGGAAGATTCTTCTTTTAAAATACTTCAGAAATAGTTTCTTGATTTTTCGATAAAAACGGAAAGTTATTTTATCCTTGCACTTCAAACAAAGCAGTAAACTTCGATGTCCTCGAAAAACACATTTGGAACCATGGAACTTGGAATACTAAACAAAAATAATAAATAAATTTATGTTATAGTGAAAATAATTTTTATGTTTCTTGTAAATTCGCACTAATGAGTCTGCACGATATTTTCATTCCCTTACAATTATTTTTATTTAACTTTTATATATTCTTCCCTTGACTATTAATTTTTACAAGTATCCATTAATTTTAAGGTACTTTGCTATTCAGAGTATGCATATGTATATCAGTAACATATGTGATCACATTCTGTTATTTTTTCTCTAGTCTATAAACATTGTACAAAAGTTGATTTACAGACAAATGCAAATAAAATATTGCAAAGTGTTGCAATAGTACTTGTGCGAATAATTTGCATTATATGTACACATACATAAATTTATACCATAATATACATTATTAATTCACATTTCAAATGAAGCAGAAACTATATTTTGAGTATCGTGAGAAATCTCACAAAATACAGTGTTAATGGTTATATTCAAACTAAACGAAATAAAGTTATATTTTATCCACGAATAAAACACACAAAAGCACATAAAAGTTTTATAATGCGTCGTAAATAGTTGCTTGTACTATTTATGCAATTCGGAGAATATTTATGGTGTTTAATTTCACGGTTATAAGACCAACGAAAATGCCGTAACAACGATTCCATAAACTTCGCCAACCACAAGTGTTCTCCGTCGATGGCACAAAAAGATGTCCGTTAATTCAATAAATTTTTAATGGCAAAAAACTAGCGGGCGAGCGTGCAGCTTGAGCGTGTACCATTTATTAGTGTAGTCACGAGCAGCTTCGTTGGCACCATAAATATTTCTTGCGAGAAAGGAAAGCAAAATCGTGCAGTGTCTAATTAAATTTCTTCTTACGTGAACTTGCTCGACTTTTTACTCGCCCTGGAAAACTACCCTTGATCTTACTGCTCGTAGCTTGTATTCCCCGAGTAACATCTATTTCAGCTAATAAAGCACTAACGAAATTCGTGTACGTGTTTTAAGTTCAATTTAAAGATACGGAATTTATAAATTTCGAAATTGATTTAAAGATTCGAGTACTTGGAACAATTCGAAATTCGTAGATTTAGAAATTAATCAATTTTCGAGTTTACATTCGTCTCCCTGTTTGAGGACTAACGTGTACATATGTGTATATCAACGGATACGTTATTCTATCGGTCCAATCGTGATTTATTATGGACGTGAATTGTGGATCACAGACTTTCGTGTTCACAAACGTACCTGTACAAATACGCCACGTATACACGATATGTGAATGCGTACAATATATGTGATCGTACGGTCGAGTCATAGTGCATATATACGATGAAGAGAAACGGGAAGAAAGAGAAAACGAAGGAAGAACGATGAATCTGCACTCACGCAGTTTGCTTAGGGTCGAGGGATAATGCAGCAAACTCCCCCGGTTTGTCAGGGGTTAAAAAGGCCCCTCTTTTCTGCCGATTTTCCGTCTCGCCTTCGCCGCTTGCGTTATTAATACGCGAGTTGCGTTCAGTCTTTTCCTTTCCACCTCTCTGCCTCTTTTCCTGTACCTCTTTTTCCTTTCTTTTGCCCTCCTGTTTGCACTCGTCGTTCTTCGGTTAGCTAAACTCCGCTCGAAACTCATCAAGGCCCACCGATTCGTCGACCTCGAATACCCTAACGTTGGGAAAGGAATATATGTACGACAGTTCCATACTCTTGACAAACGTTTTCTCGTTAACCGGTACATTTGTAGCTCGTTATCTAGTCAATGATACACTGGCTCGCATTAATATCCGAACACCGCCATTATTGTTACGACAAATAGTCCAACTTTCGTTTTTCAAGTGAGAAACCATCCAGAGTTCAAGCATCTCTACGAAAGATTCGCCGAATCTTCTGATTTTCATAGGAAAAATGTAAATCTGGTAGATTGTATTTTAAAAATACTTTACATGTTTTCAAAATTATTTCGTTGTATGTTTGATTTTTATTTGGTTGAGTTATATCGTTTATGGTAGATATTCAATTTATGTAGCAACACTTCCCCCTCAACAAATACATTGAAGTTTAAATTTTAAAGTAACTTATTGAAAAGGCAATACCAAGTTTAATGCAATTTTTCATGTCATGTTAAATTTATCCATGTCATTCCACATTTATCGTAATCTGCCTCGATGTACCTGCTTTTCTTAAACTTCAAACTGCAACTTAATATATTTCAGTTAATCACTCCTTAAGTCCCTTATCCTGTAATAACATTAATTATTTCAGTCTACCTACCAATTAATCAAAGGTTATATTAGAATCAATATCACCGCGCATTACTCTGAAATATTAAGTTAAGTATCAAGTAATTATTTTGTTTTCCTTTCAAGTAGAATTACAAATAGACTTAAAAGAACGTGGAAGTTGTTAAACACCGATTTCAAATAATTTATGCGAGGCAAACCAATCAGAAGCAAGGTTTCCTTCGTCAAAAGATTTTTTAAGAGGCGGAAGATTACAGTAACGAGATAATAATGTTCCGAGCTTAATAGTTACATCCTTCTTAATTGTAAGTTAGAGGCTAGAAACACTTAAGTAGGAAATATGACGCATCCAATCGTAATTGCAAAGTATGTCAGATGAAAATAGAGACTGAAGCTAATAACAGTTTGTCGCATCTTGTTTGCAAACTTAGTCACAACATGACAAAAACCTCGAATAGCATTATATATAGTTCCATAAAACAGTTAATAAAACTATGTCAACATGTTTAGCCTCGTAATAAAAATACATTTTCCACGAATTGCTATACGCAAGCAATAAAATTCATCAGACATATCTTTATTTACCTTCACTTTACCTTTTATTTCGAGCCACTTTTAAAATCATCTTTAAGCAACTTTTGCTTTAAATATCCAACCATTAAAAGTGATACTTTTAAAAAATTATGATTTCAGTAGCAATATAGATCTCAGAATTATGATCTCAGAAGCAAATGTGTTCAAACTCCTGAAACGATAGTAACCCAGTTTATTTCACAAATCCAAAAGCAACAGCCTCAAACAAGAAATACCCTATTGAGAGTTGAATCTCACAGAGCTGACCAGATCGTCAGTATCACCCTGTATATGGCACTATTCCTTGTAGACCCAAAGAAAATAGTCGATTAGATAAGAATTCATCGGGACCGTAACAAGTTAAATAACTTGTAGGGTAGGGACACGTTTGTTCGGTGGAGTTTTCGCATGGAGCACATTTCTGTGATCAGGTTTTATCAAGTATTACGTTGCCTCAATAAAATTCGACATCGGTGTAGCAGGCATTGCATGAGTCAGACACGAAATTGGCCTCTTATCGTGACTACCCACGGTTCAATCGATTCGTGGAGCCGTTGCTAGTCTCTTCATCCGTTTTCTCCGGCATATAAGAAGAAGCGTGTCGATGGGGTGGGTGGTGCCGTCTATTACTGGTCTTCGCCTAGGAAACTTTCCCCTTTTTTCCCCCTTTTCCCCTTACGGTCGTTTGCATTCTCCCCTAAAATTCTCGGAATAGAGATACCAGCAAGATACGACGAAGGGTGTCTCTCCCTTTTCTATCTTAGACCCACCACTAATGACGCACTCGTTCGTACCTTCGTTGGTACTTTCATCTGGAGCAAGGTAGCTACGCGTAACTTCGGTGTGTTAACGTTTACCGTGTAAATTTTTTTTTGGGCAGTGACATTCTCGAATACTTCGAATTTTTATCCGATAAATAAATTAATCAGAGCAAATATAGGTTACTTTTATTTCAGAACCGATGTCGAATTAAGGTGTGACACGTCAGTGGATATCTGAAATATGTCCCCTTCATGATTTACAAAATAAACCTAACAGAACTAGTGTTCGCCACAAATTATGTGTTTAGGACAAAAGTAGAAAAGCCCTAAGTGAAATTTCTGAATACATTTACTATCTTTCACCGATTCTAATTCTTAATTCCTGAATTTTACACGCGTAGAGAATTTCAAGACTTCACTTTATCCTACTTTGTAAAGAAATTGAAATTGACGCTCGCAATATTTTCTGTGAAAGATGCGGGAAAGTTGAGCTCGGTATGTTGACGTACGATCTTTGATCGTTGGCAAACGTTTTCGGTTATGAACGAAGAAGCTTCTGAAAGCAAGCATGAAAGTTTGAACTTCTAGCAAGTAATCGAGAAATATGAAAAAAGTTCTTTCACAGTCTAAAAGTTGTATTAACACGTAGGAGACGGTAGGGGTCATCGATGCCCTACGTAAATTGAATATCTTCGAAGAACTGAGAAAACTTGAATGAACTGGATGTGCTAACGTTAGAACTATCAACCAATCGAAATTGTTTTAGGTTTTAGATTTTATATTACAAAGTGTACTTTTGTCGACGTGTCATATTTGACTTATTTATTTTTCCACCTTATTTTCAATTTGAAAATGTACATTGAGTGTCAGTGGAAAATGTGAAGTAGTATTTATTATAAAATTGTATAATATATTATTATAGTTATATTATAAATATTATGTAATGGTGTTCTAAATAAAAATAAAATTTCAATTAAGTTTCCCGATATAAAGATGTTTGAAAAGTTGAGTTTTAAGGATTACCCTAATGAGTATACATTCTAAAGAAGCATGGGCAGTTCGAAATAAATAAGCATGAGCAGAAATTTCCCTGCGTTTGCTCTCGATGCTTCCTGGTCTGCCCATCAGGCGGGCAAGTTTGCGCAGTTTGCTCTAGCGAGTTATAGCTTTCTCGTATTCCCTTTCTTCTGGTCGATGCAATCGAGGCTTTCCTATGGTTGGCACTCGATGACTCACGTCATACAGCACGGTTATGCCTCTTACCGAAGTCTTATTCCCTCACTTCCGTCCTTCTCTCCTCTCAGCCACCATTCGTATGTGTGTCTCGTTCTCTCTCCCCTTCTTCACATCCTCCATATTTCTTTCAATTTTCTAGCTCTGACATTACGCCCGTAACAAAGTATCCCCTCGTCGTTCTGTACGTTTCTTTTTCGGGATACCGGAGAAATTAACGACGCTTCCCGTCACAGATTTATCTCGGTTGATGCAATTTTTTAGAATAGTATCTGACGAAGCGAAAGAAACTCGTGATTTCACGCGATTAGTTACGTGTTGTTCCGTTGTACAGCTTGCTCAAAAAGTTCAAACTACTTGGGCATAAGGCTGCAAAGATAGGAAAATTGCCTATGAATCTTATTCGACAAATGATGTAAACATGTATTGTGTGTTTATTACAACTATGAATAATTGTAATACTTCCATCCATATTTACTGACTTTCATGTCCTTTTGTAAGCAGCTAACAAATGGCATTCACAAAAATTTCCGTATAAATTTCAACGATTTTTGTTTAATTTATAATCGACTCCACAAAAGATTTGATCAACTATATCAAATCAAACGAATACACATTTGTCGCGCAGCAAGTAATTTTCGGAATGCTAAGTGTATCCCTTCATTCAGTATTCCCAAACACCATGGTTCAACAAAGTGGCTTCTCATCGATTTACAGGGTAGCATACATCCAGTATGACACGTAGTCGGCGTATCATGCTTCCTGAATGTGAACAGGGAAATAATGCAGTTATTGTCGATAACTGTGCGGTTTACGACGATACCATCGACGCTTGTGAATAATAATGCTTCAACAGATTCTGAGTAGTCCGGTCTCATAAACGGTACAAGTTGTGAAACACGTATCAACATAGTGAATAAATCGTGTCTTTTGTCTTAAACTCGATTTCGTGTTTTCTATTCATGCTTGTATTTTATGAGAAATTCCCTGGCGTTTTGCACGAAAGCTGTAGTTATCGAACTGTAATAATGATTCTTCCTTGTAGTATCTGTGTACGTGTTGCTTTTATCTTCGTGTACTGCTTTTATCTTTATCGAGATCTCTCTACGTTTCTATATATCGTCTCTGTTTCATTTTTATTTCTGTGTATCAGTATTCCCCATCTCTGATTTGCCTGCAGCTTTCGTGCAGTTTATCGAGACACCCTTTTGTACCTTTTTTCCATCGATTTTAGTTGACAATTTACCATTTATCTTCTGAATAGTTTGATGGTTCTATCGTGAGTGAATCTTCCTTATAGTGATCAAATTTCATTTTACTTATTATACGAGCTTTTTAAAGGTTAGTCTTTTCTCGAAAATTGTGGACTTAGCTTGTTTCGTCGAAGTTATGTGACTCAATTTGGAGATACACAAATGTGTACATAGTGATTAATCATTTAATAGTACAATGGGGGTTATTATAATCGCGGATAGTGTTATCAATCGCCTAAGGTTATCATAATCAGTCTAAAATGCTCTATATAAAATTGGTTAGATTCCACCATTAAAATCTTGTTATCAATTGTGATCAATAAGAATTCTTCGAGAAAAAATAAAAACTATGCTGAAAGAATTTTTTCATCAAAACTTACTTTTGATTACAGCATACGAATAGCAGACTCGATAAATTCATAAATAAATTTTATATCGTTCTGAAAAACGGATATTCATAAGAAATACATTGTGTAGATGTCACAATCCTGTGTAATAAATTAAGCTCGATAAAACAGAAATTTTTCACCCATTGTTCGCGTTATCGGTTGATTATTGTTGTTAACAATTTCAAGTCCCACGACGATCATAATAAGCGGATTCCTCTGTATTCGATATTAGTTAAAGAGGCAGAACAAACGTGTCTCATAGATTGGCTATCTCCCCTAGCTATACACCTAGTCAGTGAGTCACAAGTTCTTGCTCTTCCACTGTTTCTCATCGAGAGCTAAGCAATACGTCGTATCTATCGTAATCAACCTCCCACCTTTCTTCCATCTTCGACATTGTTCCTATCGAATAATTTCCACACTCACGTGCCAACGGCCCACGAACAGCCATTGTTCGAACCAAGTATGTTCGTAGTTTTAATATACGGGGTGTTTCAAAACCGTACTCGAATTTTACGGCCATTTAATGGCCAGTGACTTTGACACGTAAGGTAAATCTATCCACTAACGACCATGTCCCCATTAGTGACCAGCTCCTTTCGTTTCATTAAAAATTACAAATAAGTTATATAACCTTGTTATAACCTTGAAACGCTGAAGTTGAATTTTCTAGTATAAATTACTGAATTCTTTAATAAAACAAATGTATGAACCTATGATCAAATTAAAAATAAAGATGTAACTGTTCTATCGAGAAGTCAAACGACTTATATTTGTAACTCCTTATAGCATATGTTTATACAATTTTGGTTTGGGATAGATTTTCGCGAGTACTTTTTAAAATTAGCGAAACGTGAAAATATAGAAGATTTCTGACGTTTTCGCGAAAATGAAAATCATAGATAATCTGTAAAATGTCGCGGAGATAAAAATGTCACGGGGCATCAGCGCCATTTTAAAAATACCTTTGCACTTTTCAGCATCTCTTTGTACTGCTTTGAGAGTGCAAGCTATACTTTTAACCTTTATAAAATGTGGCATTTGAATTTTATTAGATACCGCTGGTGAGTAACAATGAATTCCATCGGAAGATTGTACTGCATTTTTTTTAGTACCGAACGCAACATATTGTGTTGTACAGGCAAATTATACTCTCGAGGCAGTAATTTATGTATTGTAGGCAAATACAATTAGAATGTACGTTTCTATCGAATAGAATGCTGGGGAAAATTTATGGTGATCATTGTATTAAGTTGTTAAATATATTATACGTTCTGTATAGGTCAATAAAATATATACACTTTGTTATTCTTATTAGTTCAATGAACAAAATAAGCAGAGGTTACTATGTTATTTTAAATGTACTGTATTTAAAAGTTCATATACTGTATATAAAACATTCACTGTATAAAAGTTTCCATCGCCATATTCTGATAGAAATGTATATTGTTTTGCAATATATAATTAGTATGAAAAGATGATGGTACAATACATTAATTGTTTTGTAGTTGTTCTGCTTAATCAGTATAAAATAACAGCTGAAACTCGTGGAAATTTTTTATTTTGACATAAAATTACCACTTGGTTAATAGTTATTGAATAATGCTGTAAATGTATGTATACTATCAATCAAAAAAATTAACAACCAAAAGGACATTGTTTATATTTTGTGTTATTTTTCATAAAAAAATAACAACTTTTTAAAATATTACTCATAATGATCTGACATATTGTGAGCATTGTGATGATCTTTTGTGTCTGTAACAAAATCTTTTACGTGTTTGGGGCCTCTAATGACCTTAATCCAGCCCTGAGAAAATTACTATTATTATAGTGAAAGCGTTTTCTATCGAATGTTCTAACGAATGGTTAATGCTCTTCGAAATGTATACAATGTAACCACTTCAATACAAATTTTTTTATATGACTGTTGAGTATTTATAAAAAATGTTTCCAATGTGATTGCAGCAGAAAGTCAATTTCGTAGTCAGCAGATATCAGAGCTTTTAAATTTTCAAATTTACCGTAGCAAATATTCATATATTTGCGTAATATTACTTATTCATACATCGTGTTTGTATCGTGTTCATTCGCGTACATTTATTATCAGGCATTCAGATATTTACATTTATGTAATATTAGTCATTCATGTAATAATATTTATTCAACATCGCCATTCACGTATTAATATTTATGTAACATCAGCCATTCATATCAACTGATAGTACAAAATACACGATACACAAAGTGAACTGATATTCCACAAATTTATTACAAAATTATATTATATTACGTAAATTTGTTATGTAAAAAATAAATTACACTTTCGATTTATTATTAAGTATCGTTGTCTTTTGACTCGTGGCAGTAGTTACACGCTACCCTGTACATTTGCATATTCCAAGGGAATAATCACGCGTGTTTTGCCCGTAAATATCCATAGTCTACAAATAACGTATATCAGTCCGTGGTGTACCATCAAAGTACGCTGAGCAGCATTTTGTTCCCATTGAAAATACTGGTCGGTAACAACTGGATAGTCGTACACTGTTATACAAGATCCACCTTTATGACCTGTTCGAGTGACGAGAACGTTTCGATTCTATCCTAACCTGCAGGTAAGCCACGTATTTCCCCAGGCTTTACCTGCACTTTCTTCGCAGAACCTGCATACGTTCACTTACCTATACAGGCTGGTTCATAAATCATCATAAGCTTTGTTTCGTGCTGTGCACAAATATCCGAAACTCCTCTTTCTACTATAACGAACGAATAAATAATATAGAAATTTGCAAACAATTTATGAATAATTGTGATTATTCAGCGTGAAAAATTTTCTGATATGATTGGTACTCTAATTTCTCAAATTTCTAAGAATATTCGATGAATTACTTGTCAACGAAGCGTTTAGAAGTATTGAAAATGGTTTCCCGCCGTCCTAAACAACGCCTAAACTCGGTTCTGCTCTAATTGTAGTCTCCTTGACATTTATTCTATATTAGTGTAAACTAAAGTTAATGTAAAAAGTAATTGTAGCGAAGACGACGTGTAATAGATAGAGGAAGTACATTGATATTACATCATTGGAAATTTTTTATTGAATGTAACCGTGCAACGTATTGCGTTGTTTTGCATCAAAAAGGTGCACTTCTCGAGATATATAGAGTACGTTTCCAAACTAAGTTCATTCAAGATAAACTACAACTAACTTGTAATTAATAGAATTATTCATAAATAATTACTTTGAAGTTTAATATTATGATTTTGAAGACCTTCAGGTGTTAAATTTTGTTGGGATCTATCAGAAGTTTGAGTTTATTTGCAAAAGATTAATACTGCAATCATATAATGCTATATTAATTTGAGCAGATAATTTAAGGAAGAAAAAGACAATACTGTGTATGTTATTACATTGATAATATGCATGTATTAATAAATTATGAAATTAAATAATGATTATTCGTATGCTTAACTCGTTGCTTGCTGTAGAAGGTCACTGATTGATGTCAAGAATGTAATATAATATAATTAATGAAGGAGAAGACTTTTTAATAGCACCATTACCTTCAAAATATAGTACATGACTAGATTGAAAACCTACTTTTTGCACAAAAAATACATTCAAATCTTAAATCTTCGATGACAAGAATTGTCTAAGTATTTTATTTTGTCAACTGAATATCGGTGAACTTCAGCAAAGAAGCTTATCAACGATTACTATTATAATGTGACAATACTTGTTTAAATATCTAATTAATATACGTAATATCTGCCGATTACTACAATTATATTTCTGAAAAATTAAAGTGCTTCTGAAGTAAGCACTTTAAAATTCTGAAGTATTCGTAAAAGAATTAGGTGTTACAAAAGTAGAGAGTATTAATTCATAAAGAAATGAAATATTTTTCAAATTTTGTTACTGCAAACGATCCTTCACATCGGTTTTAAAAGAAATTTCTCGACGAACTACCATAAATATCTAAAGAAGAATTATGGTGACCAGTTCTTGAACCACCGTGTACACTCGGAGAAGATGGCCGTTGCCTCGAGAGACGTGTCCTCTTCAGAATTTAATCTTTAAAGACTTTAAACCCTGGCTAGCTTGGCCTATATACGTAAGTCTGAATCGTTTTAAAATTGACTACGAGCTTTTTGTTTATATTCGCGTATGCACGCGACGAAATTATAACGAAAAATATATACCCATTTTCGTGCAAATTAAAAAACGTTCAAGAGTATTATTTATGTATGCATACACGTTTCTACACATCCGTGTGTTAATGCAATGCAAAGTTTACTTTTTATCGCATTCAGTTTTCCATTTCCTTACATAATTCATGCTGAAAGCACGATTTTTTAAACATGTTTATGGTAAAGAAAGATATTGTCACAAATGGTTACGTAAAGACAGGAAAAAATTGAAAGTCATACATTCATCTCTTGTTCACATTTCTCGCGAATATTTTCTAAAATTATGAACCGAGAGATCATTTACTGTTACAAAAAATTATCTTGTCATCTGTGATGTATACTACTGCTTATTTGCAGACGACCAATAACTTTTTACTCGAATCATCTCTGAATAAAAATTGGCAAATTAGGAACGTGTTTAATATTCACATATTCATTTATTAACATATGTATTATGTATTATAATAAGTTTATTTGCTGAGATGTTAACATATTGTCATATTAAATGTACATCGACTGTTTTTTTAAGGATTAATGTTTGAGACTTTGTTTAGGACTAATTTTGCATGTCTAAATGATACTCCCTTTGTGAAGTTTATTATCGACATAAATTTTGGAAATTTATTTCCAGCAATAAAATGGTTTCGCTAGAATTCGCGAGAAATTAAACAAATGTTAAACTTTTGAGTTGTACGAACATAATCGTTGTGGCTAGCACGTGTACGTGGTCAACGTTTTACTTCGCAGTAAGTCAGCTAATTACGTGTTCATTATCACAACGGTAGGAGGAACAGGAACTGTAGTTATCGCGTTAAAAAAGTAGCTCGACGTGTGGTGACCTTTGGGTCTTGCAGGAGTTCGAAAGCTGTACTCGATGCAATCGAATTGATCGGTTCATCGTTTTTAATTTAAGAAATGGAAGACCACGTATTGTGTACCTTCTGTAAGCAGCCCGCAATTGCTGAAACCGCAAGAAACATTTACGAAACCGAAAAATGCTTTTATTTTTCAAACGATTTCGTAACGGTAACAATTGTTAACTTATCAATTCATGAATAATGTTGCGATAGCGCAAAATTGTTGTAGCATATTTTTTTGAGCGAAAAATGTGGAGTTACACTGATTATAACATTCATTTGTTAAAGTTTGAGTAATGTGAATTATAAAGTTGATGAAACAATGTTCATATCCCTAGATACACTAGTTATAACCGAAATTATGACCTGGTTCAAAGAAAAATTGGAGCTGGCGGCCGTTTCATGTATTTTTAAACGTGTCGGTTTATATTGCGTCACGAAATGAATCCACGACGTGAAATTGCATAAACCAGACGTTCATTGACAGCAGCCAGCTGTGATGACGATGTCTATTGCATCATGAATTGCGTTGAAAAAGGGATGTCATTAAATTTAGAAAACCGACTCCGTTAAAATCAAGGTAAAATGTACATACAAAATGTCCCTAATTCTATATAAATCTCAAAATTGTAATGTACGATGTTACATAACGAAGGGACTCTACTTTTGAATCACCGATTTCGTTCAAACTTAGCACGATTACAATACACACCAGAAGTAATAATATCGTGAAAGTGTAGCTAGCAACTCTCAGCGATAAGAGAGGAATTTACGTTGTTACATAACGAAGGGACTCTACTTTTGAATCACCGATTTCGTTAAAACTTAGCACGATTACAAGAGACACCAAAAGTAACAATATCGTAAAAGTATAACTAGCAACTCTCAGAAATAAGAGAGAAATTTACGTTGTTACATAACGAAGGGACTCTACTTTTGAATCACCGATTTCGTTCAAACTTAGCACGATTACAATACACACCAGAAGTAATAATATCGTAAAAGTATAACTAGCAACTCTCAGAAATAAGAGAGAAATTTACGTTGTTACATAACGAAGGGACTCTACTTTTGAATCACCGATTTCGTTCAAACTTAGCACGATTACAAGAGACACTAAAAGTAATAATATCGTAAAAGTATAACTAGCAACTCTCAGAAATAAGAGAGAAATTTACGTTGTTACATAACGAAGGGACTCTACTTTTGAATCACCGATTTCGTTCAAACTTAGCACGATTGCAAAAGACACCAAAAGTAACAATATCGTGAAAGTATAACTAGCAACTCTCAGAAATAAGAGAGAAATTTACGTTGGAAATTTCGTTTAAACTTTGCACGATTATAGTGGGCACTAAAAATAAAGATTTTGTAAAATTATAACGTGCAACGATTCGAAATAAGGAAGAAACTTACGCCTGAAAGTTATTTGTATTTAACATGTATTACAACCAGGTGGAAAAAAGTTTTATAATTTTTTGTTCTCCCACGACTGTGCAAAAATTGTCAGAAACGACAACTTGAAGATTTGACAGACAATAGGATCAAGTGCTGTTTGGGTTGTGACTTGAAACGTCATGTTTTACGAAATTATCTAATATTAGAATCATTGAATGTCAATAATTTAGAATTATTGAAATCGTGTGTTTTTCTCGTGAGTATCTTTATTAAGTATAAACGGTGTATCAAAGATCGCTTATAATGAAACAGGCCGTATTATGTACCTCGCGTTAAAGGTCGACTTTCGCCACTAATTTCGGTTGTCATTAATAAAGCATCGCACGGTGTGCATACAGAGTGGTAATTCTCTATTCGTATCACCGTGGAATCATACTTTTCGTATACACACACCGCGTTTAAATATTTGAGTTGCGATTAAGGTCATCGCGTTTCGTTGCCTCCCGCCATGAAAGTCCCCTGGAAAAACAGCCACAATGGACGTCGTGCTATTGTTTTTCATCGTTTCAGAACCCTCGTCGCGACAATATACTATATTTTTTCTTCCCACGGCGTAGTTTCCACGAGAAAGAAAGCTTTCGCTCAAAAGTGTTTCACCTCCCCTTTCCACCGATTTACCATAAAAACCATAAGACTCTTACGATTTTATCGAATATGATAATGTAACTTCGTTTATTCTTTTTACGATACTATAAAAAGATGCGAGTCCTCCATCTTTACGATTTTAAGGCCCAGAGGACTGCGTCCTTTATTGTTTTTTTTTTAAACCAACCTCGTTTCAAGGAAATTTACATCTTTCGGATATAAACAATTGCGATACCGTAAATTTCCAAGTTTGTAATACAGCAAAAATATTTGCGGGTATGTTTTTTAATTAAAAAACTTCCTTTGAAAAACGAGAAGATATAATATGAATTGCTTCATAATTTAAGAAATAAAATCTTAGGAAAAAAGGTTTTTCTTAATACAATAACTTTTCATCAATACAGTTTTATTTAAAGATTGTTAAGAAAAACATTTCTACAGTTCTCTATTGTATATTAAAATTCATGTAATCTAAAAGTTCTCACAGACGTTTGTTCCGTTTGTCAATGATGTAATTCTGACTGTTGCGGATATTTCAAGTACTCTAAGAATAAAAATTAATGCAATTGCAAATTATTCTTTCCGGTCAACAAAAAAGTTGCGGTTTTTAAAAGTTGGCTGGCAATGTGCGCGTACAATTTTCTCGTTTTATGCGGTTCCATCTGAACGGATCTCAAGAATGAATGGGATTTTAACAAGAAGGCTGCGAGTGGTGGAACGCGGCTGAAAAGAAG
This sequence comes from Megachile lagopoda, assembly GCA_036983795.1. Classification (NCBI taxonomy): domain Eukaryota; kingdom Metazoa; phylum Arthropoda; class Insecta; order Hymenoptera; family Megachilidae; genus Megachile; species Megachile lagopoda. The sequence goes on from CM072800.1 coordinate 13,224,202, forward strand.
ACCAAACAAACGAAGGGCATAGCAGAAAAGGAGAATATTGAAGGAAACGAAACAGCGGACAAAGCGATTAAAAGAACTCATACAGTTACCGACAAAAGTTAGGAAACATAATTACTTATTAATCTTACGAATTATCTTATTAAATTTTATTCAAAAGTTAAGTCATTATTATCATTATAGTTAGTTAATATTTAAGTTGATTTCACATCGTTTAATCATCTCAAATTTCATGTGCTCACAATTTTGTATTACTATTGAAAAAATTTTAAATAAATAATTTTATGGGACTTTAAGCTTGGACTTGATATGACAAATAATATTTTGCGACATTTTTATGTTATAAAATCGCGTTACATTTTGTGTAGTTCAAATCTGCCATTCGACGCGCAACAGCGTAATTTAAATGTTTGAAAATGTTAGTTTCGAAATGTTACCGTCATTAATGACTGTAGCCGACGCGATTTTAGATAATTAAGAAGAAGAAGGAGAAGAAGGAAGTATTAAAAAGGGCGGAAGAAAGTGAAGTGTAGTTTCCTAGTGTAGAGTTTAAAAGTAATGCGGATGTGACTGCTCGGATTACGTTTCAAAGTCTTCTTCGTCGGCGTCTGGCTTTAACTTCCTGCAATTTCTGATCCCGTCGTGTGCTGTTCATCAACGAGGAACTTGCTTTTCTTTTTCTCGTTCACTAATTTGTCCCTCCTTTAACGACGTCTTAATTACAAAAAGATCATTTGCAAATACTCTCAGACACTGAATTGACAAAGTTACAAAAGAGAATAAAAGTCATTGAAAGGTTACAAAATCTAGTAATTTTTAACATTATCTTATTGCACGATCATCCTTGTTGTGTCATTTTTACGTTTTTGTATCTTAACGTTTTTTAATAAATAATTTTCATTTTTTTCTGGCAATACGAGAGAACATTTCATGAAAAAGCAATTCATTCACAAAATATTCAATATGTATGAATTTATTCTGACTCTATTTCTGCCTTTCAATTCGTTATTGAATTGAGTGATGTCCAAGGGTGCAAATAAAGAAGTCTATCATTTTTTAAAAGATTTGTTGTAAAAAAAACATTTATGCAAAAGTAAAAAATATTTGGATAAAAATATTTGTCTAATTTTAACACTGAAAGCATTGTTTATTTCGTTCTTAAATTTCTTTCCTTCTTTTTTCATTTATCTTGAACTACTTACATTACAGACCTTGTATATACAGACCTTGTACATACAGACCTTGCATATACTAAACGACAGATACAAATAAATAAGCAGCGATGAATAAAAATAAATAAATAAGTATTCGTCTTGTAGATACACGTGTTTCTTCGCACAGTATTTTTAATTTCTAAAATGAGCCTCGACCTCTTATTTTGAAAGACTTGTAGAGGCTTAGGCTGCTGAAAAGTGCCTCTAAATTCGTGTACGACAGGGAACGATGAAAAAAAAAGAGAAACGAGATGGTCTAGTCGAAATGGAAAGAAAAAGACGATGATCTTTTGGTTCTTGGTCTTCTCTCCCTTTTCTTCACCGCCAAATATAAACCCGAGTCGAAGCTTTGGGGAAGAAATGATGTCGGGAAGAGGATCGTGGTGGAAGAACAAAAAGTCGAGGAGTGACTGCAACTCCATCACGCTATCTTTAGATCGCTCGATTTTATGGGAAATTCCATTTCCTTGGATTGTAGCGCTTGCAAAATTCGAATTAGGTTACTTGAAGAACCTGTTGATAAGCACGGTATTGTTCAAAAAATGAACATCAATATTTTTTAAATTTATACACAATTTCACTTATTACAAATTCTATAGGGTGTAAATTGTACTGAATGGCGTGTAATTTGAGTACAAAATAGAAATGTAATAGAAAAGTACTAATTAAATCTAATTAAAAATTTAATTTAATAGAAAATTTTTCGTTTTCTTTGTTTAGGGTTTAATATTGATCATTTCATCAATTTTAACAGAAAATAAAAGAAATACCATTTCTTTAGGAAATACTATTTAATTAATTAGACGTAACAAAATTTGAACGTAAGTTTCTCTTTTATTTTAGAGAAGTGCATAAAATCTTACTAAATCTCTACGATCATACATATTGTTTCGAAGGTCATTCACTCCCAGAGTTTTTCACGATTCGTAATTTGTGACATTCAATTTCTTTATTTGCAAGTGTTCGATAAGCTGGGCAGTTCGATTTATCTTATCAAAGTGTACTACGCCATGGATAACTGGATAAGTAGACTCATAGCCCAACCTAATTTTAGTTCTATTTTAATTTCATGACATTTTAAAACATTCTTTTGTGACTTCGACTGTATACTTCCTAATGAAAATTTCAGTGAAAATCAGTCATTAAAAATTCTTTTATTTATAAGTTTTATAAATTCTTTTACTCATACATTTTTCGTGTACAAACTCTATTACTTACACATTTCTTTATATACAAATTCTTTCACTCATACATCTTTTATATACAAATTCTTTTATTCATAAGCTATTGATACAAAAATTCTTTTATTTATAATTCTTTATAGGAAGAATTAGAATTAGAAAGACTAATTTATAAGGTAACGTTAAAGAAAGAGTGCTAGAAAAAAACAGGGTGCAAATAGTTACAGAAAAGATGTAAAAAACGAAGAGGATTCGATGACAAAGATATAACAACGTAAAGTGACAAATGCAAGATGTAACTCGATTGAGTTAAAGTACGTATAATACGACAAATGTTCATTATGGTAAATTACAATCGTAATATTTAAAAAAAAATATCATGATAACGCACAATCGGGTAACTAACATAAACATTTCGTTATTTTCCTTTGAAATGCTATGGAACAAAGTGTATGTAGCGAATAAATAATTGAACGATTATTCAAGAACGTGCCGGAAGCACATTTGCTCCCGTTAATTAAACAGTCGACGCCTGTTCCTGTGCGACATTTTAACAAGCCGAACACTTTGAATCTGCTGTCATTTGTTCCATTTCCAATTATGCGTAACGAAATTACATTCCCGTTAATACACGTCTGAATAATCTGATCGCCCCGTTTGAACCACAATTTAGTATTTCATCGATAATTATCAGACATAAGAATGCTTTGTAAAAAGGAGCTACACTGAAATCTGTTTGATCTTCTTTTATAACGGGTGGCTACAGAGATAGGGAACAAAGAACGTCAGTAGAGAATGTTAGAAAACTAGTAAAAAATAAGAGCATGTTAGCAGAAAATAATTCGAAAATTCACTTATTGTTAAAGGAATGAGTAGTTTGAAAATTCACTTCTTCAAACTCTAATACAAAAATTTCTCTTTTGTCGTAAAAATATGACTTAATTGAAACTGTATCATTGAATACGAATATTGTGACTATTTATGTAATGTAAATATCTATTTGAACTATTTATACTATCTACCTAAATATAAATCGTAAATTTGTATAAATCTAGCAATAAATTTCCCCTTCTATTTGTTTATGAAATAGTAAATAAATATGTCAGAAGTTATAAAATTATTATGACTATAAAGTGTGTTATCCTTCGACGACGAAGTGTGGACACACGAAGAGATGAAAGCAGCATTCCGAATGTTCAAGAATACACGAAGTCGTTCCTTTCGCTTACGAAATGTTTTTGACGAGAAAAAGCTGGCACCATTGTGAGGAACCAGCTGGAAACTGAAATAACTGATTGCCTGTTCGATATCCCGCCAGTAGCGATATTCACGAGCAATCGTTCACATTATAGTACCACCTGCCGCAACACCATATGCTCCTATTATTAGCGTTTGCCGCCGTGTATACACGGTGTTCGCCGTTTTCATTGCAACGATACCGAATATGTCCTTGTTCTGCTTCCGACCGATAGATGAAATTTCGATTTTGTCGAACAAATGAATGTATACGAAAATATCCCATTTAAATCATGAGGAGAATTCATTTTAAGCAAGAATTTGCTGCGTGTTTGTGAAATAATTATATTCTGAAAGTTGCTGAGTTAATAAAATTGGTGGAAGTTTTTTGATTTATTACATTTTGTGCCTTACATTTTTTTGTGTATTTATAACTACATTGTATTTTACATATATTTAGTTAATATTTATATAACAAGTTGTTACTTTCTAAACTAAGTATCTTAGACATCTTCGGAAATAGAAGTATTGCACATGAAATGGCCGATTTTCAAACAAGTCACGATTTGATCACAGAAGCATCACAAAATTCCTGATGTAGTTTAACTGATTAAAAAATTGTCTTACCACTTATTAAGATTGTTACTTTGTATAATATTGAATTTAACAATCAGCTATGTGCTAAAAATATTTATGAAAACATGATCAGTTTTGACGTTCAGCTTCAAATTGACATAAGTGTTATTTTACTACGGTTTTGAATCATCAAATTGTATCAGAGGTTCTGAAATCGATCACAATTTGCGACGAAAATATTCGATGCGTTAAATCATTTTCGGAGTTTATTTACTTTTAAGTTTTGAATAAGAAGTCAGAAAACTTTCCAAGGAAATGTTGCGTGTATGAAACCTTGCGATACCCTGGAATAGATATCGATCTGCTTTTAAGCCGAACGAAGAAAACAGAGTTGTTTTGAAATTTAAATCATTTGAATCAGCAATTACAATAAGATGCAGTATTTTATCATAGTGCCCCACTTTGCACCTGCCCGGAATATGATTCACGTGTATCGTGATCACCTTTAAGGTACTTCCATATTTCAATCAATAATTGTAAATGTTTACTATCTTTGAACATTTTTTCTATTTTTATGTAAGCAGGAATATTTATTAAACATATTATCGTATCGTAGATACTATAATATATATATATCAGTAATTTATTTATTTTGTATATTAGTAAATGTTATTTTCTTGTGACAAATTAAGATTTGTAATTTATATAAATTAATATTTGATAGAATAGTATGAAGGAATATTTGAGAAATAAGTATTTTATTCGAGAAAAGGTTAAATGTTGAAAGGAAGAAGGAATATTTTCGTGAAATAAATAGTCGTAGCCTTCGCGACCTGAAAGTACCAGCAATAAGACGATGGCTAGCCAGAAATGGTAGAATGGTCTAACCTTTTACGGAGTGCACCTGTGAAGTTCTATTACCCGTTGGAAATGTCTTCAGCGACATTTTCGTAAATGGTCAAGCTCTAATTTGCTCGTCAGGAACGAATGTTCGTGCGCTGTCACGTTAAGGCTTTTATTTGGCTATGAAGGTAATTGATAGTAGCAACTCTGAAAACTATCAAAATTATTATTACACCGTTCAATTTTATGATTTTTGATACGATACATAGTAATAATACAAAAATAAGGTGTTCGTTATTGTGCAAATTAAATAATAACTATAATCTTGTATTATTCTTCTGTACAATTTATTCTTTTAGTAAGTCCCGTCTCGATAATTCCCTAGACTAGTTTATATAAACTCTGTTTAAACTGAAACTATTTCTGTTTAATCGAATATTTTGGACAATCATTCGTCCATCATTTATTTTAGAAAAAAATGGTTTCACAGATACTAATATTTATAGAAACAGTAAAAATAGTAAATTAAAACAAAAAATTAATGATTCTACAGTAGTGTTCCTAGTATGAGACTCTATCTAAAAATAAAATTAAATCTTACTATGATTATTCAACTAAGCAACTTGTTCTATCTTTTTAAAATAAAAATTTAATTAATACAAGCTTAAGTTATTTGTAGTTTGTATGAAATGTCAGTTCGAAAACACTTTATATCTTCCACCCGCTATGAATTTATATAATTTTATTTGCTCATTTGATTTTGCGTTAATATTGATTCGTCTCTACGTAATTGCCCCTTGGTTTATTTAATTATATATTCATTTCACGGATATAATTCAAACGCGTTATATCCATATTTAATATCGACCTAAATTTTGAATGTGTAATTATGTGAAATGAACGTTACGATCTAAAATTTTAATTTGTCGTTTTTAAGTTGATAAAACACGCAACACCGTTATTTCTGTAATTTAATCGAGAATAAAATGATTAATTTTATTAATATATTTGAAAGTATTAATATCAGAATAAATATTAACGTTATTAAAAAATATATGTACCAGAACTGATCAAGATAAATTGAATATATACATATATATTAATAAAATGATATTTAATACGATTTCCAATGAAAGAATTACCCTACTTAATATTTCCTGTACAATTTTTAATAACCACTCCACTTTTCTCCATTCTGTTAATATGTATAATAAACCTTCGTTAATTATAAAAAATATACAAATACAATTTTGTATTAAATACACAGACAAATTTTTATTTTAATATTGCTTACAACGATAATTATTATAATTTTTTTGTACGATAAATAAGTTACGATATTTCTCTTTCACTGTACATTATTTGTTCTCCTAAAAGTCATCAATAAACTATGATAATATATTTTTTCATTCTTCCCATTCTCTTAGAAGCATGCTACATTTTTCTCCCTATCAGCTTCATGATAATTTATAGCTTGTCGACTCGAAAATTTCTTTGAAAAGAAAATATGAAGCAAAAGTAAATCTGCCAGTATTTCTGAAGAAGTCGAGCAATTTTATAAATTAAACTTTACATCAGCCACCCACATAAATAACTCAGTTAACTTCTTACCGCATGGGACACCATAAGTGACATAAGCCAACCTTTCGTTTATTTTTCATGTAATACGTGCGTCACATCTCTCTTATGTGCTCTTCTATTTCATCTAACATAGTGTTATAACTTTTAAGCACGACCCATCTGTACTTTATAAAATATTTTAGAAACGACACTTTTAAAATGATTACAATTTATTTGTGAAGTTATATGAATCATTTTGATAATTCTTTATCGAATTTCAACTTTTATGAAGTCAAGTAAAAATTCTTAAACTAATTTGTTATATATCACAAAATTTTTATTTTTTATTTAAATACATAATATGTAACATACAATAAATTTTATTTCTATTGACAATTTTTTGTCAGTACATTTTATTTTTTTGTTGATAATTTTTTAATATAAATTGCAAAATTAATGGTATATGTGTCATATATGGTGCATCAAGTTATAGAAACACTATTTAATTTTGCCAAAAAATTTATTCAATATTTTTGTCATAGAAGATGCATCTTTTTAAGTTTGATATATATTTCATGCACAAAGAGTAAATTTTACTTTTCAGAAACGTTCTCTATCGAAATAATTCTATTTCGTACAATAACCACTTCTTTGAAGCTCGATTTCACCAATAAAACGTGTTAAAATTTTCATCTTTTCTATTTACCTTTGCTTTTAGCGCAATCCTCGACAGGAGGATGTTAAAATCATGATGGCTCTCTTGAAACCCGAGGGAACTACCGCATCTCTCAAAGGTGTCAATTTAAAATTCCGGAAAACTCTTTAACACTTTGACTTCTGTGTCACTCATATCTGGGTCATGAATCTCATCATGAATTTCTAGAGATCTATTACCCATTTTACGTGAAACGTACTTATCTACTTTCAAGCTGAGATAAACGCAGAGAGATCGATCACGGAGATATTGGATTAGATTTGTTTGAAATTCATTTACTTCTGGGATAGATTTTTATTCAATTTACTGCTACTTGGTGGAAAAGTTATTTTATGGCAGAAATTTGATGATTTAAAAATTTTGAAATTTTGAAATTTGGTAATATGAGAATTTAAAATTTGAGAATGTGGAAATTTGCAAATTTGGACAATTTGCGAGTAAAAAATATTTGGACAATTTGCACATTTGGACAGTCAAAAAATATTTGGACAATTTGCACATTTGAACAATTTGCACATTTGGAAAATTAAAAAATATTTGAACAATTTGCACATTTGGAAGGTTAAAAAATATTTGGAAATTGAAGACATTGGGAATCTGAAAATTTGTAACATTGAAGTTTTGATATTTTAGAAATTTAGTAATTTAGTGGTTTGGGAATTTGAAGATTCGATAAGTTGAGGATTTGAAAAATTCCAAAAATGTTTAAATTCATATCTTAACAAGTTTAAAAATTCCAGAATTTGTAGATCTAATCATAGTATTCAATCATTCAACAATTAGCAAATTTGGAAATAACTTTTCATTCTAGCCAATAACTGTTACTGCTAAAATGCAAGATTGTCCAAATATGATAACTTCAAAATAACTTCATTTTAACCAATAAGTGTTGCTGCAAAAATTCAAGATTGTCCAAATATGATAATTTAGAAATAACTTCATTCTAACCATTAACTGCTACAACTAAAATTGATTAACCAAATATGACGTCATAAGACCTCAATAACCCGTATTACCCCTAATTAAATTTGCCTCTAAAAGTCGTTTATTATTACCCTGATTTATGTATTTAATTCGTGAGAAGAGTATCTAAAGCATCAAAGTGTGCAAGTATATAGTTAATATCGAAGTGACCTGTCGTGATTACAGACCCCGAGGGAGGACAGAGCAGCGTCGAGTCCTGGTAATCAGAATAATCACACACCTACACCGTCCCCGTCGCCGGTTGGAGATGCACCCGTTGGCAGGGCTCTCATGGAGGCTGCGCTTCAGCAAGCCACTTCCGGATCTCAGCCACCTCTGGTGGTGATACCGCCTGGATACTGGGTCGACGGTACCGATCATCAACACGCCCTGGACTCAGCTGGCAGGGCGTTACTTCCGGCACAGCCTGCCTGGCAACCCAGGATAGATCAGGACGATACAGCCAAATGCTACAGGCGGTTCTTCGTTGGACGGGTACGTATTTTAACTACTCTTTTCAATGGAACTGCCAAAAAATTCACCCATACGTGGCTCATGTAACTCACATTCATAAGACAACTATAGTAAATATATTACAGTCTGAAGACCATACACTGGTATTAATAAATATATTGATAAATATTCATTATGTCCACCAAATTTTTATTTTAATTTTACCACAAGGGTTGTATATGACTCATGATAACATAACTCACGTCACATTCAGAAACTGTAATAAATATATTGCAGTCTAACTGTAGTAAATATATTACAGTCTGCAGACCATACACTGGTATTAATAAATATATTGATAAATATTCATTATGTCCACCAAATTTTTATTTTTATTTTACCACAAGGGTTGTATATGACTCATGATAACATAACTCACGTCACATTCAGAAACTGTAATAAATATATTGCAGTCTAACTGTAGTAAATATATTACAGTCTGAAGACCATAAACTGGTATTAATAAATATATTGATAAATAGTCATTATGTCAACCACCAAATTTTTATTTTAATTTTACCACAAGGGTTGTATATGACTCATGATAACATAACTCACGTCACATTCAGAAACTGTAATAAATATATTGCAGTCTAACTGTAGTAAATATATTACAGTCTGAAGACCATAAACTGGTATTAATAAATATATTGATAAATAGTCATTATGTCGACCACCAAATTTTTATTTTAATTTTACCACAAGGGTTGTAAATTGGTATGTTAAATACTCTTATAAGGTATTACAAGATTGAAACAGAAAATAATTTTGAAAACTAGAATTGAAGTGTTTACCGAATACTATTGTGTAACCCTATTGCAAGTAACCGTGTTCAACATGTTAATGAAATATTGTTCCAGTCTTGCTCTTACAAAAGCATCTGTTTCTGAAAATATAAATTGCCTGTGAAACATTCATCTTTGCTATAAAAAAAGAAATGAACCTAAAAATTATGTGGAATAACGATTACATCGTTGCACGTAACAATTATCTTTTTAATTAAATTCGACATTAATGTGAACGTTTCGAATGAAGGCAGGTGTTGCATGGACAGAGTAATTGGAGTATCCAATCGTAACTTCGAAACCGTTGGAAGTTAATTATGTATAATTTCAACCGATACGTGAACAGTATCGTGTAGCGACGTGTTTGGAGTTCGGTAAATAACGCTGTATCTATTAATTTGGTATTAGTATCGATTAGCAACTATGTAGCCTGCACGAACGTACCGAAACATATCGATTTTCTGTAAGTTTCCACTCGGTCTAAATTACACAAGTTAGTCGAAATCGATGGGACATTGTATCAAACGATTCTCGTTAATCCGTATTATTTGTCATTCCATAACCACTCAATTTCACGGGGGAACCAATATACATAACGTCAAATTCGACCCAAAATCCTATTGTGTTGCAATTCCAAACCGTTTAACTGGAACACGTCGTTGGTAATTGGTTTCGATCATTGCCGAAACTACAAACCCATATTAATTAAGTAGCACTGAAAGGGAATTAGAAGATTACTATTTAGTCCATCTTGGAAACACGCGGTGGCAAATATTGTTGAGCGTTTGCCAAGTTCGTTGTCTGTTCCCCCTATTTAATTGCTTTATTATACACCATCGCTGCCGTTTAATGCAAAACGGGTTCATGCACAGGGTGTTTCAGAAATACGAAATTAAATTTTTTAATTTATTGTTACAGCATTCTGAAATCTAAGAACCCAATTTTTACGTTCTTAAATTTTTTAATTTATTAGCAAGTTTTAGACATTTGTAGAATGTACACATTTTTACAAATTCTAAACTAGGATATTTTTCAATTTTCAAACTTACAAATTTCAGACGTAGTTATTTTTCAGTTTTCAAGTTTAGAGTTTTTTAAATCTTTAAGCTTAGAAATTTCAAATCGAATTTACAAATTTAGGAGATATGAAACTTTGGAAATTTAACAAGTTATAAATATAGTAGCATTAAACATTGAAATATTAAATTAACAGAAATTAATCTTGAAATTATAGAAATAAAATAAATCTTATTTAAATGATTCCTATTGGAAACATTTTATCAAAAACACGTAATCGAATCAACTTTATGTGATATTGCTTTTTGGGTATTTTAAGTTATTAAATTTGGCCCTTAATGAAAATACGCTATTTAAATGATATAACCGATACTGTCGAAAGGATCAACGTTTTGTATAATCGTTTTAATTGGAGATTGAATAAATAAATAGATAATGAGAAATAACTGATAGCGAGGAACGAATAAATGACGCATAACAGTGTCATAATGTATAAATTAAATTATGATCGTGTAAGCATTCTACAGCTGATTGAGGAATTGCAGAATATAAAGTTTAAAATTCAATTAACATTGGTTGCGTTTATGGAACCTACGGCAATTCACGAAATATTTGCCGCTATAATACGAACCAGGTGAAATCAATAAGACTACGCTAAAATCTGAGTGGTGTATAGTATGTTGAACACTCGAGTAAAATCAGAACTGAAACGAACATTAGAATCAATTAGAATTAATTAGATAATAACACATCAATGATATAACAAGAATATTATATATAGCGAAATATTATAGAGAAACATTGTATAGAATATTACAGTGAAACATTATAAAGAATTTTTATAATTAATCAATATGTTGCAATTTCTCGTTAAAAATATGACATGCAAATCCACAACATTAATTTTTAATACGTTGCCAAATAAAAGGAATATATATATTAATATTATTTCAGAAGAAAATGTATTTACTGAAGTAGAGTAAACACGAGTATTTGTTCGTTCAGTCAAAAACACCCTTAGGTTACAGTATTTTAAAAACGTACAATTAACAACATGAATAAACACAAGTATGAATAAACAAGTAAAATTTGGTAGAATTTTTGTATTCAGTGATGCAATTTTGTCAACCGATTAACACGTATTTTAAAATTCGTCGTTCTCGTTTTGAATCGACAACCTGTAGAGGAACAAACGATGCAGCAATATTATAATGATCTGTTCAGCGGCGATTAATCGTAACAATGAAATCACGAGGAAGACCTTTACTAGCATACCGTCGCTATGATTTTTCGCAGTAAAAATTTTTATATTACTTTTGACCTTTCATCCCTTCTCGCTCGTTAATAATACTTTCTATTTAAGCGTCCGTTATTTTTATTCACATTTCACCGAATTCCTGCGTGATTGTACAATTTTATTTGGCAAGATATCCTACTATAGTGAAACCTTGTTGGGTAACTCGATCTGGCTGTTATAATACGTTGTTGAATATGAAATGGAGGATTTCGAAACGTAAAATACCTGATACGATAAAGATAGAGTTTATTGCATAATAATTCGTAGCTTAAGGTTCGATGAACATGTGCACGTAAATATTTGATTTTTCTATACAAAATGCTTCGCTGAATCGATAAATTTATTATTTAGAACCATTTTATGATTCAAGTAATTCTTTACTGTCTGATAATTTTAAGGTACGTCAATGATAAGATATTAACTTTTATGTACTCGTTCGATATTAAAACTTATGAAGCTTTTTTTGTTATAAGTTTATAACGTGTGGTCTAAAAATCAAAATTCTTCATGAATTCAACTTTGTAGTAATTACATCAGATATTTTAAAATTCACAAGAGACTTTTTAACCCTTAGTACTCGAAGATATTTTCGCTATTGTCAGATGTCAACCTTGAAAAATTTTAGTTAAAAAGTTTGGTTCATTTAATTGCCTCATTATGTCTATACACCATAATACTGTAGATTCAGGTAAAAAATATTTATTTCAAATTGTTGTATCAAACTGGATAGTGAAAGTGAGCCGTCTTTAGTGCAAGAGGTTAAATTTATAGGAGACTATTTTGATATTCATTTGATAACCTGATGTTCCTGTAGAAAATAACGACGTTTTTACTTCGAGATCACCCGTTGCAGAAGTTTACGAGTACGGTGGTGTGCACAGGTAAAAAGCTGTAGGTGGCTAGAAAAGGAAGACAAATTGAGATAGAAAGAAAAGGAGGCTCAGGAAAAGGAAAAGAGCACTTCGGTCGTGGGAGTGGGAACGTTCTCATAGTCTACAAGCAATGCCTATATAAGAAGAAACTCTCCTCTCCTTTTCGACATCCCTGATTTTCATCCTTAACCGCTTTTACGACGTCTCTTCTGCTTTTCTTCTATCCACCCTCTTCCCGTTTCCTCTTCAAGGATTATCTGTGCAGTCGCTAACTCTCTGCCGGCCACGGTCAGATTCCAATTTTAAACCTTTCGATCCCGTCGTTCTTACCCGATTCTTCCGGGATTTTCTTTTTTTCCTTTCGCGTGATTTTCAGCGAATTATACCGAACGAGAATATACCGCTTTCTCTCCCTTTCAATCGTACTTGTGGGCTTGGACGACGTGAGAACATCAACAATCGCGAATGAACGTGAACTTTGCTTATGAATTATGGTCCTGATCAGTAAGTATAATTAATCGCAAGTGAATGGCGAATGCACTGCTTTTCTGAAATACTTTGTTCTGCCGTAACGTAATTAATCGCATTTTCAAAGATCGCTTAAAAGTAATTTTTGTAAACGTATTTGTCAATGAAATTTTGTACGTTTCTAAGTAAATCTTTTAACACAACATTGAAGATTCTTCGCGAAAAAAATTATTAATAAAAATTACGTCTCCTTTCACAAGTGTTGTATATGTATAAATCTAAATAAACTTCATGTTATTTTGTTGTTAGTTATCTTATCTAAAATGCTCTCCATTAAAGCGAATTGTTCCATTTGAGATTATCTGTTTCGTTATTAGTAACATTGGACCGAGATTTGCGATACGAAAAATCTCAGGGTAGAATTTTCGTACGAATTGAAGCTTTCACGTCGATACTCGAATTTTTCCCTTCATTTCGAAATTTCAAGCTGGCCTGCGGACGATGGTGAAAACGACATTTGTCCCTCGGGAGACAACTTCGGACAGGTCCGGGTTAATGGAATAAGAGTAGCCATACTGTTTCGGTAATACAGCAAATAGTATACGAATAACCACTTTTTAAAGTTTAATTAATGTAATCACGGTCACGTTCTAACTCGTAGAAACTTATTTTATTTCCATCGAAACGCTTAAACATGAATCAACGTCAGTGCTGTCAGATGTAAAAACTAAAATGTATCATTTGTATTTATAAGATGAAAAAGTTTTCTCTTTTGTTCTCTTTTAGTCAATTAAAATATATGTTACATCGGCAGCCTTATTCCAGCTCGGTGTTTGATCTTCTTTTTAATTAGATTCGTAGATTCATCAAGTCAGTAGGCAACTAATTGGACTAATCGGTGATATCGTATACAACCTAATAATCAAGAGTTGCTTTTACGGTGTTGCAGATACAAATATTAATTTTCTCCAAATTGCTCGTTTATCTTCGCGTTTTCTGTTCGCGTTCTGAGCTGCTCAGTTTACTGAAAACAACGCGGAAATTGCATCGGAATTGTGATAGATAAAACACTGTTACGGGAACGGGTAAATCAATCTTCTTTTGTAATTAGTATACGAAACGGTGCATCGGTGCAACGGGGTATTCCGTGTTTGTTTCTCTTCCGGTTTTACCGTGCTCTTCTGGAAAATGATATACGATCCTTTCTCGTCATTCCATTTTAATCGCCATACTTTTCTTGTTTTTAAGTACCGATGCAACAAATTGTTATTCGCTTTATTACCATGTATAGCCTTCAATTCATACAGCCTCGTTTAATTCATTCTTTACTTTGCATCAAGGACTTTCCGTAGTTTTATGTTTTACGACCAAGGTTTCAGAAACATGAACATAAAAATATGAGACCTATATGAAATGCATTTATTTGTAACAATAATTTAATTTTTAATTTTCTGACAATTACATAATTCTGGCAGAGAGTAAAATTGCTCGTATCAAGCATATGTTTAAGGATCTGAAAATTCTATATGAAAAGCATTTATTTGTAACAATAATTTAATTTTTAATTTTCTGACAATTACATAATTCTGGAAGAAAGTAAAATTGCTTGTATCAAGCATATGTTTAAGGATCTGAATATTCTATATGAAAAGCATTTATTTGTAACAATAATTTAATTTTTAATTTTCTGACAATTACATAATTCTGGCAGAAAGTAAAATTGTTTGTATCAAGCATATGTTTAAGGATCTGAAAATTCTATATGAAAAGCATTTATTTGTAACAATAATTTAATTTTTAATTTATATTTTCTGACAGTTATATAATTCTGGAAAGTAACATTGCTCGTATCAATTTTGAAGGATCTGAAAATTCATCGTGGCTGTTCCTACAAACGCCATCTCCAATTACTTATCCCCGTTTATCTGTCTTCTATAAGTATCTGTGCCTTGATAAGTAGTAGCGAACCGTCGTAAATATGTCAGTGATGGACGATAAACTAAGGCTTAGACAAGAATTAACCGAATCGAGGAGCAGCACGAGAGGGAAAGTCTGGAGAAAGAGAAGCAGTTTTTATGTCCGTTGACAAAATGGCTTTTATCGGCAACGGCCGAGGCGTATCTATCGACCGAGTTAATTACCAGTAAAACAATAAAAAGATAAGGTCGATGCTCGTGCGAGAGTGATTTTCTTCGACACTTTAATTAACTTAATTGAACTTTCAGAAACTAATTTTGTGTATGCATATTAGGAACAGAACGTACTCGCACGGAATACGTTCATGGGTGAATTAACGCAGGATCTACGGAATTCCTTTAGATTTCTTATTTTCAGTTACGAAAATTAAGCTTTTGTTAAAATAATATGTTAACCTTTATCGAGGCAAAGAATCATAAGCTGGTTTATCCTTTATTTATTTTTATAATTTATTTTCAAGTTAAACGTGACTTGATATAAAAATTTGTATCATGTATACATCTTGCACATATGTTCTTTTAAGAACGATAAAATGTGCGAACGTATCGAAAGAGACTGAAGATAATTTTGACACGCACAAAATGAAACGACCAAATAAAGAATCATACAGCAGAACAAAATTTGTGGTAACTGATAAATGTTATAAATAAATATAAATATGCAAATAATATATAGTTAAAAACGTCCTCAATTCTCTGAATAATATGATACACAAAAGAATTCTGTGTTGTTAACAATTTGTCTGATAAAATATCCGCATGAAATGTTACTTGTTTCAACAATAAATTGTCGGCTTATAGGTGATAAATAAAAACGTGTTCGCCAGAAATTGATTAATATTCGTGCGTTCGATATTGAATTCTCTCGCGACCTGCGCAATAAAAGTAAAAATAACCTAATCAAAAGAACGTATGGTCGAGTGTCAGCAGTCCTTGATTAAATAGTGTTAATTGCTAGAAAGAGGAAATGCAATGTTGTGTCGATATTATCACGGTTAAAAATAACGTTATCACTGGTCTAACAATTCTATGTGTAATTTATTGGTTTGTTTAATGTACATAAACTGCATTGAATTCTTCTGTCTTTATATCTGTTTCGTGCAAAGTTAATATATTTTTATAAAAATTAGTTAAACTCGGTTTAAACTTGGATTTGTAAATTATATAGAATTAGAATATAATTTTAATTCTATTTCTATACAGAATTTTTCAAAAAATTTTCTGTAAAAAATACCTAAATAAAAAATTGTCAATAAACTCTGTAAATCTCTCGTTTTAGATTGAAGAAGCTTCTATATAAAATTAAAGATGAATTTTTGAAGTACCAATATAAGTTCATAAATATCACCAAATACATGCACCAAGCTATTTAGTATTTTATTATCTCATCACAATAAAATCTGTAACTATACTTGTTAACAAATGTCAATCTATAATTATACTTGTTATTCATCAGCAAATAGCGAATGAAGTACGTTCAACGTCACTGTTTTAACGTCAATGCTTGATCAATAGACTTGTAAATACAGTAAACGGTACCAAGTAGACTACTGTCACAGAGCACCGGTTCTACACTTGCTATTCATCGCAAACACGTGTAGAAATCGTGAAGTGATTGTAGAATTTGTACAAGAATCATGCGACGTGCAACTATTTTTCTGAATTTTTGCGTTGTAATGGGAGTTCCCTGATGGTTGCGTCACCGTGTAGATTTGTGGGCTCATTGTGCGTGCATGCGTGCACGCATCCTGTTCTCATTGCGAGGGTACACAATACGTTCAAGGTGCAACGCTTTCCTGAGCTACGAATGTGTACTCCAGAATCTAAAATGCAAAGAAAGAAACATTAAAATTTGAAATGATACAAGATACATTAACGAGTTCAATTTCAAATGACACACTCGACGTACGAGGATAAGAAAATCCTAAATACATATATACATATAAACACATGTAATACGAGGAACACACGATAAAACATAAATTAATTTTTCGTCTTACAGAGATTTGAAAAAACCAGCACAGATTTGAAGGTTGATAAATTCATTTCAGGTTGTTAGTTCCAGTATTTGTTTATAAAATCCTAAATACATACATATAAACACATGTAATACGACAAATACACGATAAAACATAAATTAATTCTTCGTCTTACAGAGTTTTTAAAAAATCAGCACAAATTTCAAGGTTGATAAATTCATTTCAGGTTGATAGTTCCAGTATGTGTTCATAAGTAACCTTGCTACACACCGAAATATTCCAAAAACGTATCCACACTACTGTTATAATTTACGTAGCAATTTATAGAATAAAATACTTGTAAAAATTGACACCAAAAGTGAGGCTGTTCCCTCAAGAGTGGAACTTAAAGGGAACTTGCTCTAAAATTTCATGTCCCACTCGTGACGCAAACACGTGACGCACTTTCATTTTCACTGCAATTGAATTTTTAATGTGCATAATCAAGAATCCGCAAATGCATAATATTGATGCATATTGTACCTAACATCTAAACTTCCTCCGGTTTACATTATAGCAATAATCAGCTGCGAATGATGCCTAGAAAATAGGATAAGGGACTAGTCTCAATTTTACGATAATTAATTTTGATCCTCACGTTTCGATGTAACGTACAGTCGGATGAAAGTCAAGTATCGAGCAGTGTACGCGATGCTTCGGTCGGTTTCGATGGCAAGAAAGGCCCGGTCCGTTTCATCTCGCTTTAACCTTTTCTTGAATGTCTTTTTTCGTTTTTTGCAGGAGCACGTGAACCTGGTGGGTAGAGACGGAGAGAACGGTCCGGTGCTGGTCTCGGTGAAGGCCGAGACAGTCGCTGGACAGGAGCACTGGAGGGTCTTATTGCGATTGCGAGCTGGCTCAACCCACGAATTGGTACCAGCCGTGAACCTCGGTCCGAATCCATCACCCGCGAAAATGGTCAAGGTGATGTACCTCTCTCTTTCTTTGACGGAGATACACCGATGCATTGCATGCAATTTATTTCAACGTCATTTTTCATTTTTTTTTATCGAACGTACTGGGTCGACTCCATCTGTTCGCCTGTACTACGCTGTAGGCTGTAATTTTGATGTGAAATTTTGAGGATAGACTTATGATACCCTGAACTTGGTCCACATTCATACGTTTGTCTGTTTGACTGTACCATGCTACAGATTGCAATTTTTAGTCTTTTCAGATGAAATTTTGAGGATAGACTTATGACACCCTGGACTTGGTCCACATTCATACGTTTGTCTGTTTGACTGTACCACTCTACAGATTGCAATTTTGAGTTTTTTCATTTGAAATTTGGAGGATAGACTCATGACACCTTAAACTCGATCTACAGTCATGGGTTTATCTGTTTGTTTGACTGTACCACGTTACAGGTTGTAATATTGGGTCATTTGATTTGAAATTTTGAGGATAGACTCATGACACCCTGAACTCGGTCTACATTCATACGTTTGTCTGCTTGACTGTACCACGTTACAGGTTGTAATATTGGGTCATTTGATTTGAAATTTTGAGGATAGAGTCATGATACCCTGAACTCGGTCCACATTCATACGTTTGTCTGTTTGACTGTACCACGTTACAGGTTGTAATATTGGGTCATTTGATTTGAAATTTTGAGGATAGACTCATGACACCCTGAACTCGGTCCACATTCATACGTTTGTCTGTTTGATTGTACCACTATACAGGATGTAATTTTGCGTCTTTTGATTTGAAATTCTGAGGATAGAGTTGCGAGATACCCTAAATGCTATGTGACAGAAACTTGTCATCGACGTCGATCGTCATCGAATTGTTAGAAAGTCATGTTTTGCCATAGTTTTCGATAATTTTTGACACACAGAATCGAACCACTTTGTAAGCTCTACAGCTCATGGATGATATAACAGCAATGGTTTATTCATTTATGCGACTATAAAATATCATAGTGGTCAATAATGGGAACTTCAGAATAACTGTAATGTTTATTAATAATTGTCTAAGATGTGAAATGATTAAAGTATAAGTAAATTTGAATTATGGTTTCTTATCTTAAGTTAGCAAAATTCAAATTAATCCTACACTTTAAGAGTGATTAAAGCTGGAACAAATGAATAACTTGACGAACGTTCGTACACGTGCATTGTCAGACAATTTGCAAACAGTTCATGAGAACTTTATACAATAAGAGATTCTTCATTGAAACCACGTTGGATCGAACTTCCTTCTGTTTTCATAATTGCCTGTAAGCATCGAATAAACGCGATCTGCAAACTTTCACGGGGTCTTCTTGTTGCGAATATTGTTTCGCGGTAAATTAATTGAACGTTCTTGTACTATTTTGGAGATTTGGAAACTTTTGAACTGTTGACTTTGGGGATTTACGGATTTGGGAATTTGGAGGAGGTAGGAATTTTGGAATCTGGGAATTTGAGGATTTGTTACCTTAAGAATTTGGGAATGTAAGAATTTGGAAATTTAGAAATTTGGGGAGGGTAGGAATTTGGGAATTTGTGAATTTGGGAATTTGGGGATTTGGGGATTTGTCGCCTTAAGGATTTGAGAATGTAAGAATTTGGGGATTTCGAAATTTGGGGAAGGTAGGATTGGAAATTTGTGGATTTGAGGTCTTAAGGATTTGAGAATGTAAGAATTTGGGGAGGGTAGAAATTTAGGTAAAGTAGGAATTTGGGGATTTGGAAATTTGGAGATTTGACGCCTTAAAGATTTGAAATTGTGGGAATTTGAAGAACATAGGAATTTAGAAATTTCAGAATTTTGGGATAAGAATTTGGGGAAAGTAGGAATTTGGAGATTTAGGAATTTGTGAGAATTTAAAAATTTGGAGAATTTAGAATACAGATTTGAAAATTTGAAAATTGAGGGATTTGAAAAATTAAAGATTTAGAAATCCATGGATTTGAAAATTTAAGAATTCGAGAACTCGAAAGTTTGCGAATTTGGTAATCAGAAAATTGAAAATTCAAAAATTCGGTAAATCAAAAATTTGGAAATCAGAGGTTCAAAAATTTAAGTATTTACAAACTTCATCTTTGAAATTTGGAAATTTGAGAGATTAGACTTCGAAACTTGAAAATTAAGAGATTCGGAAATATCTCTTTCAATATTTACAAGTGAATAAAACTGTACAAATTGCACAATGTATGAAATTAAGAAAAGACACCATAAGACAAATAACAAAAAGACACGACACAGATATTTGAAACAGAAACAATAGATAACTCAAATTGTAAAATCTGCTCGGAGTATTTCCAGGGTTAAAGTGTTATAAATTATAAGGTAGATAGTTAATGTTGTTCACAGTTTGACGTAGTTCTTTTTACAGGCGATCAACGAATCCTTGAACGTGAGCACCCTAATGCCTGTTGTCTGTTCCGGTGCTGGCACGTTAATAGCACGGTACGACGAGCACGCTTTGGTGTCGAGGTTTAAATTTGGTGTTCTTCATCAACGAGCCGGCCAAGTGACTGAGGAGCAACTTTTTGGGAACAGGCAGATTACGCCAGCCTTCCAGGAGTTTCTTGATTTGTTGGGTCAAAAAATCGATTTGAAGGATCACAAAGGGTTAGTCATCATTTACTTAAGCTAATCACAAAATTGCCATTTACAAATTTAGACATCTTTAGAGCATTAGAGAAGACAAAGACTTACAAATTCAAGGTTCTTAGAAATTCGAGGATATCTTGAAAATTTGGGAATTGGAGAATTTAGAGAATTTTGGGAATTTAGAAATTTGGGAGTTTAACAATTTGGATGTTTGAGGATTTTCTGAGAATTTACAAATTTGAAGATTTGGAGATTTGGAAATTTTGGAATTTGGGGATTTAGAAATTTGGGAGTTTGAGAATTTGGATGTTTGGGAATTTCTAAGAATTTTGAAATTCATAGATTTTGAGATTAACAAATTTTGGAATTTGATAATTTAGAGAATTAAGAAATCTAAGATTCTGAGAATGTAGACACTTAACGATTTTGAGAATCTGGAAATTTGGAGATTTCAGAATTTGGAAATTTACAGACAGAAATCCTAGAATATGAAAACTCCACAACGAAATTTGGGATTGGGGATTTGAGAAGTTGAGGAATTAAAAATCTGGAAATTGGAAGATTTGAATATCCTCTATTTAGTGTTTGAAAATTTACAATTTTGTGAATTACAAATTTAAAGATTTGAGATTTTAGAAATTTGCAGATTCTTGAATTTTAGAATTTGGGGACTTCAAAAATTGGCAGTTTCAGAATTAAGAAATCAAGAACTTAATAACTGGTTAATAACTATAGACATTTATATAATTAAGTAAGGGTTTCCCAAGAACAGTCAACCTATTGATTGAATTTTTGCATGGTTATACTATCGATCCTTAAAGTTTGAGCATTTGATTTAAATAGTCTTTCCTTGTTTAATAATATTTAATAAAATTGAATATAAAACGTAATCATTGTCCACATAATGTAATTAATTTTCCGTGGAGCTGTATGAAGAATATTTACGCTGAAATATTGATTGTTGACAGATACCGCGGTGGTTTAGATACTCGACATGGACAGACAGGAGATTCTGCGGTGTACGAGGTATTTAGAGGGCGCGAAGTGCTCTTCCATGTCGCTTCTCTGCTCCCGTATAGTCCAGGGGACTCCCAGCAATTGCAGCGTAAAAGACACATCGGCAATGACATCGTCGCGATAATATTCCAAGAGGAGCCAACTCCTTTCAGTCCAGATATGATCGCCAGCCACTTCTTGCATGCATTTATCGTGGTACAAGTCGTCGACCCCTGCACTCCTAATACCAGGTATATTCTTAGAATTCGTGCGTACAGTATCCATGTAGTAAGGTCGCGAAATTCGAATACGCCAGTTACGAAATCGCTATTTTCAAGTTTAACCAAAACATCCGGTTAAAATAGTCTCTGGAACGTTTCCACTTGGCTGCACTAACGGATAAACTTTGCTCACGATTTATTGCTGGATTTACGATTTATTGCGAGCCTAACTGCCTCACGAGACGATAACTTCATTTTCTTGGAACATTTATTCTTCCTTCTTTTTTTGAAAAATCGGAATAAATATTTTTATATAGTTGTACTACGGGGTGTCTGGATAAAATACTTTAGTAGAATTGAACATGATGTGGTCATTTTTTATGTTTGTAATTCTCTGCTCGTCTTATTTGTTAAATGTAATCACGTGTGTGTATATTTTATTGAAACACTCTGTATTATATTTATATGTACATATCTGTATCACTCTGTATATATTTTATCGGTACTATCTCAATTTATAAAAATATCAGTAAAGAAAAATCAAAGTAAAGTTGCACACTTTCAAAAGGAACGGAAGATCAAAGGCGCTGATCAAAGATCAAAGAATATCGCCTGACCTATCTAATGTTCTTTAAAAATAAATATGTAAACATCTATGCAACTTTAATCCGTTTACTTGTACACATAATAGTATTCACGTGCAGCCTATGTATAATTCTTGTATAAACTTTATACATCTATTAAATCTTATATAATCTTGCATATGAAGATTTCAACATTGCCTTCATTTTTTTTAAATATTTTTAAGAGATTATTAAATACTATTTAAGATTAAATAGCATGTTGCTTCAACGAAATTTTTCTATGCATGTTGTGAGTGTTAATGTATATTTAAACGTTGAATTTGTTTTAAAATACAGGTACAAAGTCAGTATCACGGCGCGAAACGATGTTCCCTGGTTTGGTCCAGCATTACCAACGCCAGCTGTGTTTTTGCGAGGTGTCGAATTCAAGGAATTCCTCCTAACGAAATTGGTGAACGCTGAAAACGCTGCGTACAAAGCTGAGAAGTTTTCGAAGCTTGAGGTAATTGTATATTCGCGTACAAGCGAGGCTTCTTTCAGTTAGGGGAAACGGAAGAAGTAGCATAACGATGCCAGCATGACTCACTTTTGTTCTGATCGAAAGTTGTCAACGTAAAACAGTGTCCTGCCTTCGCTGTACTTTCTCCGAATGTACTCAATTATTTATGACAGCAGTCCTCGATTAGTATGCGAAACGTGTTATTGTATGGATACCGTTTCTAAATTTTTCAATTCTTCAAATTCCTTATTCCTGAGTTCTTAAGCTTCTAAGTTCCTAATTATACATTTACAAATTTCTAAATTACCAAATTCGTAAAGTGTCAAACTTACAAATCCCTAAGTTCATAAAGTTCCAAACTTTCACGTTTTCAGATTTCCAACTCCCAAATTCCAGAACTTCCAAATTATCCAGTTCCAAAATGTTTAAATGTCCAAATCCTCAAATCCCCTAAAATAGTGAAACAAAATTTCAGACTAGTCACATAAAAATGAACCTGAGTTTGAACTTGTTACCTGAACTTGTTAGTGACACTCCAGATAAAGTTTAAAAGTTCATAAATAATTTTTGAGAAATCCAAATGATTCTACTCTTAAGTTTAATAACTTGAACACGTCTGAATCTAAACTTGTGAACACTAATGAATTCATTTCGGCAAACAGTTACGAACGAGGTCAGCCCTTCTGGAGTCATTGACGGAGGAATTGCAAGCAAAGACGGCCGAATTTCTCGGCGGAGCGATCGGTTTAGGAGGTAGTAGCCTGGGATTCGGAGGGAATTGTCCAGTAAGTCCAACAGCGAGCGACGCCTCGGGATCCGGTAGCGGCGGAAGTGGCTCCAGATTTATCGATACCGTAAGAAAAGCGCTGATATCGCGTGTCCGAAACGCGTCCACGGAGAGCGTGCCGCAGCAGTTATCGAAGAAAGGTCAATCGGAGCCTAGTCCGCCCAGTAATCGACAATCAACGACGAAGATCAGCAGCAAACGTTCGGTAGAGCCGTCAAGTCCTTTGGGTTCTCCTGATCTGACGCTTCGAAGGGACTCGGAACGCGGAAGTCCAAGTTTGGGAAGCCAGGACAGCAGTTTGTCCAACACCGACAATCAGGATAGCAGCTTAGCTACTTTGCAACAGGACGAAGTTGATCGCAGAGAATCTATAGCTGCAGTTTGCTCCAACAACGATACGACGTTAACGGACAAAACTTCGGTGTCAGCCGTTCAGAGACTGACTCACGAGAACCTGCGGAAGCAGGAAAGGACGGAGAAGACAGAGACGACGCAACGCGTCATTTCCGAGAGTGACGACAGCTCGTTGAACAGCGAACTCGAGCTGGACCAAGCTGTGTATCCGGACAGCGATACGGGCCTCGAATCGATGAGTTCTGCGGAAACTCATGATACCGCACGGTGTACCACCAAGGATGGAGTGTTGGAGAACGAGAACTTGAGGATGGAGGTTACCAGGTTGAAGTGCGACAAACTAGACCTGCTCAGGCAAAATGTGGTAAGTTATACTTAGAGAGTATGAGAAATGTTACTTCTCTTAAGACGTAGTCACAGTTGTATACAATTATTCACGTAGAAATGTTCTCAAAACAAATGTATACAATATGGTGACTTAATCAGCCTTACACTTTATAAAAATTATATGGAATTGAAATTGTATCGAAAGGTGCATACTACAGAAAGTATATGTTTGTTTTGTGGATGAAGACGTTTCAGATATTTGAAGGTCAACTTGCTTTTTAAATGGCTTACTTTTTGCGTCGTAAATTGTATTAAATATTCTGAATAAAAATGGCCATAATACTTTTTATTTAAAAGCTATGTAGATACTGTCTTAACTTCGCGTTTACAAAGTAACGGTTAGTATGTTACAGTTACTTAATAACCGTTTTTTTGTTGCAGACTTGCCAACGCGATATAAAACGTCTACGAGAAAAGGAGTTGCAGTTGCAGTCCGATCTTGCGGCTGCTTCAAAGGAAATCCTTCGATTGCGAGCTATGTTGAAAGAATGTTCGACGAGTATTCCTTTGGATAACAATAATCAGCAAACGTCTACCGTTTAAAGATCTTCTGAAGATACTATTGCAATTATTAGATTGTAATAATTAGTTGAAAACTCTGTATAAATTACTTAGTCGGATTGGCTTCTTTTAAAGAGAACTATCCGATGAGGTATCTTACGAAGAGTTTGAACGCGCAATTGAAATGTGCTTTATGTTTTGTTTTCAACTGTACGATTGAACTTCTTTAGATAGAAATTGGGTACAAATGCTGTATATTATAAGAGAAAGGGTCAGTGAAGATTATTTAAAAACGAAAAAGCAAAAGGAAGGAGAAGAAGAGATGATTCTGCGATATATAATTATAGCGACGCGCCTTTCACGATATTTACCGCGTAGACGCTAATTGTTACTTTGTAGTAGTATTTGTTTGACTTTTAACCATTATTATTTATCTATTAATTTATTAATAGATGTAAGTTAATCTCTAATAGTCAATATAATTACGAATAAAATGATCACACAGTACGCAGATATATGATGAATAAAAATGATAAAATCATTTAAACAAGTAGGTGCATCTTGTCATTATGATAGGTAGATACTTTAGAATAAAAAGTAAAATGGCCTTTAGACTTAGCATTTCCGAACTTGAGAGTAAATAAACAGAAATTAATATAACATATTTTACCTGTAATAAATGTTCAAAAAATTGAGATCGTATATATATGTATATATATTACATATATATAATAACAGTTACAGTTCTTGTATTGTTTTAGAACGAGGTAACTGTACATTGTCCCATAAAACAGTATAAAGCGATTGGTATAAATGTTGACACGCTTATGGGCTCTAGAAATATGTGTTTTATCGATATATTTCTGACGTCTCACATTGAAACAAGGATATGTATCGTTAGTTACAGTATTTATCACGGTAAATATTACCGAAAAAACCATTACTAGTTTTTTAGTATTAGTCTGAAACAATTCTAGGAGATACGAAAGAAAACCTCGTTAGTTAATCTTCCGGTTACATCGTTAGCAAATGTAGGATAAGGTAGATTTTTTTAGCCGTTCTTACGGTTGTAATGATTTAGCTGCACCAAATTGTTTAATGGCACGCAAACGTATTCATGTGTCAGTAACATACGAATAGGACACGTATTATCATTGATTGTTCACCAATACGCAAAGTAGACTAAGTGTACTTCATTTGCTTGGTTAACGCACTTTGTTTTTATTATCTTTCACCGATGGTATTAGTATGATTTATGATCATTATTATTACTATTGCTACTGCTACTATTATTATTATTATTATTAATATTAATATTATTATTATTACCATTATTAATCATCGTTGTACTTTATGCAGTCTTTTTCTTTTTTTTTTGTAAATAATCGGCTATCTTTCCGCAGAGAAAGATTAAAAATGTGAGGAAAAGAAAGGACAGAGGGACATGAAAGTTCACTCATATGTAATACCAAAGTTTATCGTAGTAAAATCTCTTCTCTTAGTTTTCTACATTCCTTTTCGTACAATATTTGCCCCTATAATCTGCATATAAAATAGAATATACTTTTCTCGAACAAACGTTTTTTCTACGAGTACAATCCTTTTCTTCTGCCGTTGAATTTCGAGAAAATCTTTGTATGCCTTTACAGCTACTTTGCAGATACATTACGATTATCACTGCCTATACTGTGTCGTTTTGGAATGTACCACATTTACACGAAACTTCTGATGTGTTGTTCATACGATACGACGTAATTTTCTTAAATTACTTTTATTGGTTTAATATCGGAAATCTTGTTATTTACAAATTTGAACGGCAAGTGAATTGTGATTCATGAATATTAAAAGTAATTCAGAACTACTGTTTTTCGACAATTTATCTTTGACTTGTTTAAAACAATGTTTGTAATGCTGGCTAAAATCTTCTAAGTAAACGATGCTTCTATAAAGTACATGCCGCAATTGGTAAAGTTGCTGCGAACATTTTCCAGTAATACTGTTTTTAACGGTCATTTAAAAAAAAAAAACAAGCATGCGATATATACATATATATTTTATACGTTTTACGATCAATGTATTTTTACAAAGTTGTTTCAGACTGGGTGTAAAATAGCTCACTTGAATGCTTAGTTTCGTGGAATTTATAAATCGGGATACATATGTTATACATACAGCAACGTTTCAATGATACAAATTGAAATATTTAACATCTTGGTAAATGTGTACCGCAGTCACTTTTAAACGAGTATACACACGCACACAACAAACAAAACTGATGTTGCAGACGACAAAATGCAAAAGAATTTGAATATTTTTAGAAAATGTGTTACATTATTATTAGGTGCAAGTATCTAAACATCTCTACTACTGCAAATTAAATTTCATGTATATAACGTAAAAAACGATTAAGAGCGTCTCTTTGTCTAAAATTTAGAAAAATAAAAGACTAAGTTTACCATTCTCTAGTGTGATTTCTATGCTGGCCTTGCAAAATCAAAGAAAGATTATCTATATTACAAAGAAATATGTGTTATTATATTATGAGACGGAGCGAATGAGTGAGTGAGAGTGAGAGAGAGAGAAAGAAAATATTAATGCTATAAATATATATATATACACACACACATATATATATATTTTGTATTTAATATTAATTGCCCAAATTTAACAGAACTGCGAATACTATTATTATTCTCTGATACTATGACACGAAAGTATATATTTCTTATGACTGGTGTAAGTATTCGCATTCTATTTTTTCTTTTCTATGCACGACTGTCAACTTGAAAATCAGTGGTAATGATGTTCGCCAATAAATAAAACAATTTAAGCCAAACAGTTGTATTCAGCATTATTATTTTATTACCTGAAAGTTTTACTTTGAATTAATATTTCAGAATGTAATCAATTTTATTTAATCACAACCCCTACTTTAAAAAGCAAAATTCTCTTGTAATTCTTATATATTTTTCTAAAATACAAAGAATCTAAATGATCCTCTGAAATAGTTCATAATATTTGCTATATGTTACGTTACATTACATTCTTAGTTAAAGCATCATAATAAGGAAATAGATTATTGCGAAGTGGGTGATTTGAAAAAAATCTATTTTGGAAATCTAATTCCTACATTTTCGCGCGTATTGTCTGAAAACAGTACTATACAGCGATGGAACAAGTGGCGCCATCTCTCCGGCGAACATGGTGAACTACACACTTTTGAAACTGTACTTTAATTAGTTCCCATCTTCTACCGCTAGATGGCGGCACATAACACAGAAATCAGCCTACTTAGGATAAGCCTAGGAATAATTAAAAATTGATAATAATTTGGTAAAGTCAAATCATTCCGGGATTAATTAGTCTTGCATTTCAATGTAATTTTATGCATATTATAGTTAATGAAACTAATAAAATCAACTATATTCTTTGAATTGAATCGAAAACGATACACGTGGCGCCATCTAGCGGCAGTGCGCGGGAACTAATGAAACTACAGTTTCAAAAGTGTGTAGTTCACCCTGTTCGACGGAGAGATGGCGCCACCTGTTCCATTTTTGCGAAAATTCAATTAATATCGATTTTATTGGCTTAATTTACAATAATATACATCAAATTACATCGAAATGCAAAAGTAATTAACTTCGGAATGCTTATTATAGTAAATTAAGCCTATAAAATCAGTAGTAATTGAATTTTCACAAAAATGGAACGGGTGGCGCCATCTCTCCGGCGAACAGGTCAACGTTTCCATAAGATAATAGCGAATCCTGCGCAACAAATTTTCTAACAAATCAAATTGATGCATTTTTAGAACGATACAAACCCACACAATGTAGTTTACAACGAAGTTTTTAATTAAAAGTTTCATTTAGTTTAATATCATGGAATAGGAGCTTGGGGTGGATGGTGGGCAAAGTCAAATTTATATTTTAACTGATTAATTTTCCGTGCATAGCACGGAGCGTTCCACTAGTATTATTAAATATAATAACTACGAAAAAGAAATGACAGCCGATGATGGAATAAAAAAAAAAGAACACGAAGTATTCAAAACAATAAATGTATTCTTAGCAAAATGAAATGATGTATAAAACATAAAGACCCTGAAAGTAAATAAACAAAAAGAAACGAAACAAAAGAAGTTCGTGGTTGAACACCTAAAAACAAATACATATACATGTGGTTCAAATCTTGATGATATTACATCATTAATCATTCTTGGCATACTATATCGAAATTATTTTGAAAATAACATAATTTTGTAGATAATATTAACATTATCTGATAACTCGTTTATTTCGAAAGATAAATAAATATACTCGAAGCAAAAATTATTTGATTCTCAGAAGTATATAACTTAGTATCAATTGAGATACTTTTTTAAATAATTTTTGTTTTTGTGTCATATGATTTTCGAAAGTTACTACGATAAAGAATATTCAAAAAATTATATTTTACCAAACAAATAATTTGCTATTATATGAATTTTATCCATTAATATAAGGAAATAATTTAACAATTACAAAACTGTACTATAACATTTGGTAAAGACCAAAGGACTTTTACTTCAAATACATTTTCCCATCTTTGAAATTGGTCAAATTAATTACACCCTTTTGTACTGAATAAATCGCAAACAGAAATATTAAGATGTGTCGTTTAAAATAATATAGTACTAATTGCTTATGAAATTAATCATAAATAATAGTATATAAAAGTACATCTTCTTACAACAATATTAGGTCAAAAACTAACTTAACTAGTAATTTCCAGTAACACATACAGTCACAAAGTTAAACAATCAGACTTTACGAACACATATATCCTATGATATAAAACTAACAATGTCATACAACGCAATATCATCGCGTTCAATCTCCCATTTCTAACAATGAATTAACTTGAATTGTAACTAATTATTAAGTGAACACTAACGTAATTAAAATATAATAGGAAACAAACCGAATGAACATTGCAACTTCCTTTCCATTTTCAAAATTTTAAAAGGATCTATTTTCTATACATGAACTTCATAGCTCACATTGCTATCTGCTATTACAATAATACAATATCTTTCAAAAACAGTCACAGAACAGAACAAAGAAACAAAGTAATGAAATAATAAATTTCAAACCACTCAAAATATCCAAAGTTGCTTCCAAGTAAACACTGAAATAAAATAGTTTAATATATCCACAAACCTATCACATAAAATTGTATCATTATAAGACTTTATAAAAAATAAATCTATGTGTACGCCCCATAATACTCAGTATTAAACATATTTTATCAAAATGTAAATTTTTAAAGGCACCGAACTTTGTTAAAAAATTTCTCAAAGTCATTCAACACTTCCGTTTACTGCAATGAGAAACCCTCTGAACTTTGATCGAAATGATCGCTAATCACGTTCCTGTTAAACTTTAATACAGTATGATGAGTTTGGTCGTTTAACTTTGAAACACTTGGTGCAGTATGCACTTCTGGCATACAGTAATCAATCATGTAATTTATTCTTCTCGGGCGCATTTATTCCAATTCGTATATTCTTCCTTCAACTGAACATACGCAACCGACTTCCTATAATCCGGATTCTTGACGGTCTTATTGTACTTATCGACATCGTTACCCGGCGCCTTTGCCACAGTATCCAGTATCACGTGCGGATTATTCTTAACAAAGCTTGCAATTTTCATTAAACGCGTTTCACCCGTATCTTCAGACTTTTTACGCGGCTTCTCGTACGCGGAACGCGGAATACGCACAAAGTACTTCAATTCTGTCCTCTCGAAGTCTTTCAATGACTGCACAGTTGTCCATTTGATATTATCGATAAAATCATTAGGTCCTTTCTCATGCACGTACTGCATAATCTTTTTCTCATCGTCTGCGGAAAGGAACCATGGACAACCATAATAATACTTGTCGTCATTTCTCTCCTTTCTCATGTAATCCGTCACCACGAAACTGGGTAAATCTCTTGTAGCGTGGATTTTCTGGATATCGTTATAATTACGTATGCAGCAAAGACCAACGTAAATGGCGTTCGCGAGAGAACAGTCAGCGCTGAGTTCTACCTTTTCGCTGCTGAACGTTCGTCCTAATGCCGCGTGATATGTCAACGTGTACGGACGCAGAGGGAATTGATATAATTTTTTGTCGTAGTTACCAAGCAACCAAGTGCGTAAAGCGGGCAAAACCTGATAGTAATTTAATTCGCAAACAGTTAATGTAGTCCTGGTATTTGTGAGCACGGAACGAACAGACAAACTGACAGTATTGTTAGGCAACGGTATTATTTTTTCTAGTACGACTACGCTGTGAACTCCGTTCTGGTTAACGTGGTAATACTTGTATCCCTCTGCCAGTATCAGTCCCGGAAAGAATTTATCTTTCTGTTTTTTAGGGGCGGGTATCTCTTCCATTTTGTCAGTGTAATACGGCGCGATCAAATAATTTGTTTTCGATGCATCCAGGTAATCGATAAAACGGTGCAGTCGACCCATAATGTTCTTATGGAATTGAGCCATGTACAGAACATCGAAGCGTTCTTCGGTGAAGTACTTCGTTCGGAAACAACAATACAGGTAGTAACGAAGGTTGAAGTGGAACGGTACCTCGTTCTTCGGTCGGTTCTGTTGTATCATTTTGCGAAACTGCGATAGCTTGCCGTTCAATGTTTTATCGAAGGATCGTTTGTCGGTTAATTTTCTGATCGTCATATCGTTGAACAGTTCGATGATTTCGAAGTTGGTTCTGCTGTGAAGCGACGACTTGTACATGGCGCTCAGTTGGATCTTGTTCCCGGAAAAAATTAGGTGTATGCGATGTTTCAGCGAGATTATGTACAACAAAAGTATCATGGTCGCAGATGGTAAAGTGCATGAGTCCACGACGATGAACTTCGTGCCGGTATTGAGGTATTTTCTTGAATATAGTATCAATTTGTAAAGCAGATCAATGTCGTCTGCCTCCGACGTGTTGAATAGTTGGATCGCACGATAGTAATGTATATTGAAACATCTAATGTAAAAAGATATGTACGTATATACGGTAGCGCAACCTTCCAACTTCAACGCAATTTCGCTCGCCTGATCTCTTCGGAAGGTGATAAACTGTACGGATTTTGCGAATGTCTTTGTTAAGGCAGTTAAAAGAAACGTCTTACCAGTTCCGCTTCGGCTATTTATCGTAACTACTGCACTTTTATCGTTCGCGAATAAATTGCATATTTGTAGATACGCTTGCTTCTGTTTGGTTGTTAAATTATTGTAATATTTTGAGTAGCTCTTATTTTGCAAATCTGCTGAACTGATACTGGCGACATCGATATCATCATCTGTACCGCTACTGTAAGCGTCACTGTCAGTTTCATCTTCGTACTCGAAGTCAGAGTCCCGCACAGAATTACTGACGTATCTTTTTATTTGCTGATCTTCGAAAGTGACAATTTTGTAATCCATCTATATTAAATTGAAACGATACTGATTAATATTAATGTCATTAATAAAGCGTAAATTTGTTGTAGCGAAATTTCCTTACTTTTAAGTACTAGTCGTAATTACTTTATTTCTCTATTTTGTTAATGTCTTCGCACAAAACTGTATACTTGAATACACCTTTTGCATTCCAACAAGTGAATGTCTGTAACAACAAAATTATAGGACTTTGTATAAGATCTGAACAATGTTATACTTCACCGAGCAGTCATTTTTTGTCAAATAGCGAACGAAACATAACAAGTTTAAAAAATTCTTAAAAAAGTTTTAATAATTAACAAGGGTAAATTGCACTACAATGTGATTCGGATTGGTAGAAGTTTGTGTAAAAATGATCTTGAAATTTAAGGTCAACATTTTTTAAATTGCATTATGTCTACTCCTCATGAGCAAAAAAATGGCTTGAAATCTAACCAATTTCTCGAAAACTGTTGTCAAAGTTACGTAATGATTCGATCATTATGAATAATACTCGTATTTATCATTTTGCACATAACAAATATATCATTTATTTCATATCGCATCTTCCGTTTTTCCGGAATATTATGGTTGACGAGATATTCCAAGTCTATCACGTTCTCTAATACTCATTTTTCTGATTTTTTCAACGACGAATGATTAAGACTTGGACCTTAATTAGAAACGCTCAATCAGCTAATTATACAATTTTCTACAACAAAAACTACCCCCTGAAATTGGCGCTAAAAAACATATTTGAGTGTATATAAAAAAATACTGATTCTAAAAGAAATTATGTCTTTCATGATAAATCCAGTGAAATATAACTGCAACAGTAAAAAATAAGAGTAACATGTAAAATTGCATGTCCTTTCTTTCGACTTCGAAAAGGTTTATTATAGTATCTCACAATAATTACAATCTTTATATTGTATTTAAAATGCTACAAATATTTAAAATACTTAAAAATATTATTTATACTCTCTCACATTCCTTGCATAATAATTGGTTAATGATACATAAGTACAACGTACTTTTAAGAATATTGACAGAAAGGAAGAAAAGAGATCGTGAATGATCGTGTTCATCAAAGTAGATCTTGATTGATGTTAGCCGTTCCTAGTTTGAATGACGAATAATATTCGCGGAGGTAGGTATTCGAGGAATTGCATGTGCTTATCTCTCTTTAGTTTTGCTTGTATCGAGTTGCGTCAGGGACGAAACTATACGACAGCGAATAAAGAATATAGACAATTCATTTAACCTGCATAATTCGAAATTATTCGAATATCGCTTTTCTTGAAAAACTATCAGCAAGATTAAAATCTTGAAAAATACAACAATGCCATTTTTTATATCCAATTGAAAATTGCTGAAGGTAATTGAGGATACTATTGTAAAGTCCAAAAAACAGATTTTATTAAGGAAGATATTTCCCATTAAAACAAAACCAAGCACAATTTAGATTAAAAGAAAAAAGGGAGGTAGTTGAATAATTTTAATTTTTCATTAAAATAATAATGTTATCACCCAACCTACAAGAATGCAATTTTCTTACTAAAAAAATACTAATCGATGTATTTGATTCGCTACATTCATCTACGAATTTCATTTAAATTGCTTAAACTTCATTTATGAGAAAAAGATGCATTTTTTCCACGCATTGAAATCACCATATTTTTTAAAGCAACTATTATTTGTAACAAAAGTATCACGTTTATATTATTAATTATTGAAATATTAATCTTCGCACTAGATAAAGCTAAATTAAATTCGAATATCGTCAAACACAGTTAAATTACAGTTTTTGAAGATTATTTGTATGAAGTAACGTTTTCGAGCTTCACCGCCAAATGCGTTCGAAAAAGTCACGTGCTAAGAATTTCAAATAACAATGGATGATAATCAAACGTGACCATGAAAAAAATGAAAACTTCATAGGTCATACTGGACTTCTAACAGTACACCTAAAATGAATTCTAAAACAAACACTTCTGATGTCTTCTGTACTAAAAACTACAAACATCAATTTTCAAATTATAAACCGATTGATAGGAATAAAATAAAAGATGTAAATACAAAATACCACACAACGAAAGAAAAAATTCTTAATACTGTTAATTTAAATTTTTCCGATGAAATCATCGAAACGAAACAATAAATTCATTTTCCTGAAAACTGACCACAGCGAAATTCATCAGTTAAGAATGCATAAAACCCTTAAAATTTTAAATAACTCAATCCTAATGGCTTTATGAAACATGTATAAATAATAAAAATACGTATAAAATATTACTTCAAGTTATATATAATAGAAAAATTATATAAAAATCGATTCATGGAGTCATATTCTCAATTACTGTAAATTGTGCTTTAACTTATCTGTACATGATACGTTCAAGAATGTGTGGACGTAGTAGCAGTACGGGACTTCCCCGTACTTTATATTACAATGTTTAACAAACATTCGCATTCAAAATATTCCCATAAAACTTTCAAAATTCAATGCTAAAAAACGATGCAATATTTTCTGATAATATAATACTGATATAATGTAAAGAAACTGCATTTGATTCAAATAGAAGTTGAAACAATAAACGATTATAAGAAGCAACAGAAACGAATATGTATCTACAAAATTATTTGTACAAATCGAACACATTTTGTTACACCACGTTTTCAGAAACGAACCTTTATTTTCTGTGAAATTCAAATTCAAGTTAATTTATAGACACTATCACCGCACAGTATGCACTACGGCTGTCAATCGAAGCACATACGCGCTCTACGAAATTATGCGACTGAATGACTGAATGCATTGTAATTGCGTTCTTTTAAGAAGAGGGCGCTGAATCATTTCAAAGATGAGTCCGTGGCATTGCAACAATGTTCTGATAAATGATATAGCTGGTCTATCCATATCTCCAACTATTAGTTAATAAGTGTTCATTTTTTCTTCAGTATGATTGTAAACAATCTTTACTGTAGAATAGCAATTCTTAAATTGTTAAGTTGTACTACCTGATTCTTTTTGCCATTTTTACACGAAGAGTGCATTATTTTATTTTAAATTAATGAAATTGACTAACGAATAAAAAAGTATATAACTGTTTTAATTTTCCATTATTTTAAACTAGCCAAAAATTTTGTGCCATTGGCAGTCCTCGAACAATGGATGCTTGTGCCACCCCTCATTCAAACGATAATCTTAAATACGTACTCAGCTAAGGCATCAATCAATTCAGATTTTATCGCCACAGTTTAAACATTCTAAATTCACCCGATACAAAATTGTTTATACTAATACAATTGGGTGTACGGAAATGATAAGCTTGTTTAGGTTTTCGACTTTGAAACGAGGGTTGATATGTGCCTATGCTATCTTTATATTATATTTAGAATTCTCATAATATTTTAAACGCTACAATATTTACAATACTTAAAAATATTATTTATACTCTCTATCATTCCTTGCTTAATTTCTTCCTTCACACACTATACGAATGATGTATTAAAAAACTCTTATATCATGAATCAATTTTATAGTTGAAAATATTTAATGCAATTTTTCGTCCCAAAATGTCACAAGTTTAAAATATTGTTCATTATTAACATTACCTGTAAGATTTCAAAAATGCAACTTTTTTTTGTTGAAATAATCATGCAATGAAGAGATAATTTTATATAAATAAAATTTTATTTTATCATCGAAATTCTGTTCTGCGCTAAAAGTGTACGAACCTAATTTTATCGTTTGAAAACACAAAAAGGATATGGTAGAACTCTACTAAAATTAGCACCTCACAATACATTATTATGTTCGTCATAGAAAATTCCAAAATTCTTGGGATTTTCGTTTTGCATTGTTCTTTCGTTTTAGTACGTATCGTTTACAGGAAAAACGTTGGTACTAGCGTGACAACCTTGTAAATTGTTATGTTCTATATTCAGTACAGTCACTTCTATTATGTCAGCTCACGTGTTGAACCTATTCAGTCAGCAATATACATATATGTATACTGATAGTAGGTACATAATGATAAACGATATGATCAGATTGGTTTACAAGGATATGGTAACAATAAAAGGTAGAATCAAAGGTTCTGGAGTTCGGAATGAAGAAATAATCACTAGCTTATCAGATCGATAAAAGTTAATCTAACAAATGGAATTTGATCAAGACAAGTACAAAATTAATTGAATTATCACAAATACAGGATTTTTCAAAATAAAACAATTTTTAGAATATACACTTTATAAATGTATATTATAATAATTTATTGTTCGTTAAATTCACGAGTCGAGACTCTTAAAAATCAACAATAAACATTCTTATAAATAATAATAATTAGTAATGCTTTTATTTGAATAATTGTTCAATTTAAAGCAGTCAAAGGGACGAATGTAGGCTTTGAAAAATATTTAACACATAAACCAGAAATTCCACTCTACGATAATTGGAAATTAATATACAAAAAGCAGTTTCGAGAAAACAATCTTGATCTGGTTGTCATGTTTTAAAAACTATGTATGTAATTTTACATTACGTCAGACGTTTTTATTTCATAACTCGTTTTCCCCACAAGCAAGCATACAATCAGGTTTTCCCTCGTTCGTATATGAAAAAACATTATCGATACAGTAAATCTTATCGGGATTTCCAAAACAAATGAGTTTTATCTTAGAATCACTCTGGCCAACTACGACTAACTTCAATGAACGATAGCAGTGTGGCCAACAATAAAACTTTTAACCTGAATGCATTGAGCTGTATCCAAACTAGAGTGTGAACTTTGAGATGAAAGCCGGTCCAAAAAAGAGAAAAGATTTGCGGCAATCTTTCTTATCCGTCATTCGACGAGCTTTTATTCATTTTGCGTATCTTAGCTCTACTATTAGTTTGAACTCGCTTTGAATGGATTTGTACGTTTGCAATGTTCGTGACATCGAACATATATACCTAATGATTTTTTATTTTGTATACTTCATACAGCATCAGTTCTTTTCCTTCTTCACATATTTATGTCCACTACATAAAACCGACTATGTATATATAAAAAGGTATGATAGAGAGATAACTCTAGGTGAGGGTAAACCTGCTGAAGTTAGCCGAGTTGCACAAAAGGTCTCTCACTGAACGGAATATATGTTCGAATTGCATATCAGTGAAAAACTAGTAATAACTGATATGTTTTCCTCGCAATGAAATTTGATATCTTCATTGCCCAATTTACAAAAAAGAACCACGATTTTGACTTGATAAACTTTATTTTATAAGTTTATATATATGAAATATGAGAATTTGAAATACTGATATTGTAACTATATCGAATTTACCCCGTTTTAGGAGACACAGTTACCAATCTAAGCATTTAACTACAAGGGTATATGTCTTTTCAATTTCCACATGGACATCAGGCTTTTATTTACGACTGGTAATTTGACAGTCGTTTTAAAATTTATGAAATTCTAAAATATGGAAGAGACATCCTGTACAGAACAGTTGACGGAAAACACAGGTTTTAAAACATATAATTTAGTTGAAATAAAATGCACATATAACTCATCAGATTTATTTTATTACAGACATCAATCAAGATGAGTTAATTCTTCAGCAGCAAAGGCGAATTGAGATGGAGGTTAATATTCACTTTTTATTGCTTTTAAAATGTATTTATTAAAAACTGTTCTGTCAGTTAGCAATTACTGTTTATTTGAAAATTGTTTAATATTATTCAATCATTGTTATTAGTATTCATTCTTGTTTTTTGTGTTGTAACTTTCATAAACATATTATTTTATTGTTTGATTTATTTTGAACTAAAATACAATTATTATAATTTGATTGAATAAATTGTGATAATTTAATATCTTTATTTATTCTTCTTCTAGTTAATATTGATAAAGAATGATAAAACATTGATTTTCCAGATTTCCGAATCTATTGCTTTGGTTGGTGAAAAAGAACCCATTAAAAGTTTGGAGCGGGAATATCCAGAAGATGAAGTGTATCTTTCAAAAGCTAAAGCATTGGGTCAAAAATACTCATACATTAGAAGAACCAGACCAGATGGAAACTGCTTCTTCAGAGCTTTTAGTTATGCATATCTTGAAAAATTAATTGGAAATAAAGATGAATACGAAAAATTTAGAGAACTTGCATTAAAAAGCAAAGATAACTTAGTAGCGTTAGGCTTTCCCCAATTTACTGTTGGAGATTTTCATGATACGGTAAATATATTTATTGACAAATATAATAATAAGATTTCAACATACTTACAGTGCTTTATTTATAAAAAAGAATTATTCTTTTGGTTTTAAATTATAGTTTATGGATGTAATTGATAAAGTAGGAGGGGATGCAGAATCGAGCTACATTGAATTACATAAACTTTTTAACGAACAAGGTTGTTCTGATTATGTTGTTGTCTATCTTAGATTAATTACATCCGGTCAATTAAGAAGCGAAGCTGATTTTTATCAGCATTTTATCGAAGGAGAACGTACAGTTTCAGAATTTTGCCGTCAAGTAAGAATTATAAACATTAATTTACATAACTGCTCTAAATAAACAAAAATTATTTGTACAAAAAAATATTTATAAAACTAGCAGTGAAAACAGCAGTTAGTATTGTTCATAACTTTAAATGAAAATAGATTCTAATTTTATGTATTTCATATTGTAATCAAGTTCATTTAAATCATTAAAAACTATTTGATTTTGTAGGAAGTGGAACCAATGTACAAAGAGTCTGATCATATTCACATTATTGCAATGAGTACTGCTTTAGGTACTGGTGTACGTGTTCGGTACATGGATCGAGGTGCTGGAACTGAAGTAACTGCACATGATTTTCCTGAAGGTGCTACTCCAGCAGTTCATTTATTATATCGTCCTGGTCATTATGATATTTTATATCCTTGATAAATTGTATGTTACGATTTTTTGCAAAGTCTCTTTCACAACAAGGATTTAATTATTTAGCAAATTGTATCTTGTGTATGTAGTCAAAATTTATAAAACTCTTATTTGATGAAATGTCACAGCACTACCTTTTTACATAATTAATTTAAACATTATAGGATACATAATATAAGTATAAAATTTTGTGTAAAGAAGAAAATGTATTTACATAGATATTGTATCTTTTTAAGAAGATACGAATTTGTCATTTACTAATAATTGTATCAAATTCTTTTCAAACTCAGGTTATGAATTAAGTACATCAAATAAATAACAAATAATTTAACAAGATATTTATTATTTTTTATCTTTCAATTCATTATTAAACATAAATCGTCGTATACGCATACACATACGCACACACACACATGCATTTATATTTGCAGTATATATTGTGCATAAATTTAAATAAGATTTAAAAATATCTTTTCAGAAAAAAAAACATAAAAAGATATAGAATTTAGATACTTCAAGAAAACCTTTAATAGTATATCTCATAAAGAATAAAATTTAAAAGTCAATTATTGTAAAGCATGTATTTGTTTGTACTATAAATCAGTTCTATAAAATATTTCTTACACAATGAACTAATTATATGTAATTCGAAATTAAGTTTATATAATTACAAACTTAATATCAAGATCAAATAACTATACACTGTTCATAAAATTAAGGTAAGTATTTATTATAATTTATCTTTGCATGGCACGTACTTGTTCAGTAACTTCTTCTAAAATCATAGAACTTCTATTAATAGATTCCATTTGATATTCTAAGTGAGTTGTTATAAGAGCAATTTTCTTTAAGTTATTTTCTGCAGTTTCTAATCCATGTTCTTGTTGTGCAAAATTTTTTGCGCTATGCAACAACATCTGCAAATTGTACTTTAATTAAAAAAGAAACTGATGTTTGTATAAAATTTATGTAATAAAATATTACCTCACTACTTTTTGAACCTCTCTGTATTTGTCTTGCAAGGGATGCAATATTGTTTACATTAACTTGTACTCTATCAGCTAATCTCATTTTTGACTCAACGAATAAACTACGAGCACTTGTACTTGAAGCTGAAGCCATACTGTAGCAGTTTTTAACAATTCTATGATAAATTTTTCATTTATTTTATTTTAAAGTTCATATTCTTGTTTTCTTATTTGCTATACAATGAAAAAGCTACTTAAAGTGTTATATTACCTGTGATTACACACTAATAACTTCGAATAATATTAATTTTCTACTTCAATATATATTACAGAATTTAGTAGTATATTTAAAATTTATAATAGAAACATTCAAATTGAAGAATTTTGGAATGTTTTTTCTCTTTTTTAATACTGTGTGCTTAGAATAATAAATGTCTACTGGTACTAACAAGGTATAAAATAAGCACAGACATGTTTATACCCAATGCAGTCAGATTCGATACTGTATCGTTAATTCCACTATGTGGATTGTTTCTAAAAATCAGTTTTCACTTTTCGTTTTACATATTTTTATTTTTCTTTTGTTTTGCAATTGGTAATTTATTTGTTCCTAGGAATTGTTTGGAAATTTTGCAGCAACCACTGCTTTTAATTCTGTTGCGCATATCTACGCGCAACGCGGCACACTTCACGTGCTTCTTTTAACCACTAAGCATGTGTAGTATTTATTACCAGTTTTAGAATTCCCTATTATCTGATGTTGCAACCTCAATATGAATGCATCGATATTTATCGATAATTGTTACTGAATTGTCGATAAGTACGATTTTCTAAGAAATTCAATATGCGAGTGAATATAAGCTTTAAAAAGCACGTCGAAAAGAGGCTTTTTAAAAGACTTCCTTTTTTAAATTAATTGTTTTACAATAAACAATTTTTTTTCATATGTCTTACTTGAATGTTAAGTCTTGCATGATTATTCAGAATTTACAGGAATTATTCAAAATCAATTAATAAAGTACAATATACAGTAGTGTACGATTTATTTTTAATCTAAGAATACAAATTATATTTTCATAGACATGTATATCATATTTTTACAGCAGCAATTGGAATCATCCTGAATGAGATAAAGATGATAGTAATCTGTGATAGGTGATCAAAATTATTCTTTAATTGATCATTTTAATTACTTTGTTGTTGTGGCTTTGACCAATCCACATTCAAAATAAGATGATCATAACCATAGCCATTAAGTCTACTAATAGCTTTTCCAGCATCTGCTTTATATTTGAAATGTACATATGCAAATCCTTTACACAGATTTGTTTGCTTATCTTTAGCAAGGTAAAATTTAAGGACAGAACCAAATGGCTTGACAAGCTCATCCAAGTCAGCATCTGTAGTACTCTCTGACAAGTTAGAAATGCGAATAGCTGTTGTATCATCTCTTCTTTGCATCTGCATCGAGTCTCCGCGTTTATTGGCGCCATCGCGCATACCAGGTGGTACATATTTGCTTCCTTGAGGTTTCAGATCTGTCATTGCTCCAGGAGCACCAGTAGTAGTAAGTGGTTTCTTATCATCTGGTACTTTTCCTGATAATTCAATTTTATTAAATCAATAAATGGGAAATATTTCTTTTTATTTAAAATCAATTCATAACAATAAAACATACCTCCAGCAAGGACTGTGTCCTTGTAAGGACACTTTGATGTCCAATGGTCTCCATTACAATTACGGCATTTAACTACACCCTTATCTCCCATATTCTTTAATTTGTCAAGATTATCCTCTTCAACCTTATTTTCTTCTTCTTTGCTAGAAATAAATTGCATGAAAACATCTTCACCACCAACTGTAGTAGCAGGATTAGGTCCAGGTCGATCATCCGCTGAATCTCCAAATTTAGCCCAATTTTTACGTGCAGCAATTGTCTTTGAAACTACACGTCTTTCAATCTTGTATGTACGAACCACTTTAACCTTTTTATTGTCTTGGTTGTATTTATATTCGGTAAGAATTTTGAATCCATTTTCGTAGGTTTCTGAAGGAGGAGGTAGTGCTCCTCCCTCTTCTTCTACCTCATCAGCCCAACTGGATTTTGCTTCTGCTACTGGCATATCTTAAATTTATATAAATAATAATATTAATTATGTTTTACAAATAGAAATTATGTTAGAAATATGGTATAATTGTGATAATTAGGCTATGCATATTTATGCACTTAAAATGTTATAATATAAATATATAATAAATGAACATATGTAAAAATATAACGACAAAACAAGTTTCTGTTTCGATTTCATTTCTTTGTATGAATTCTATGAACATATGTATGATCTGTACCAATGTCAATAGTCCAACAATAATTTATAGGTTACGTAGTTGAATCATTTAATATCTACAAGACAATATTCAGTGGTGTTAAAATTATTTAATCATAGTCAAATGTTTAAAACGAAAGTAAACAATTAAAAAATGAAATATTCTTTCGTACAATAATGTATATTGTCAAACGTTCAAGCATCGATGCAAAATGACAATTAGTGATCGGAGACTATTTAATTTTCATTTCAATTTCACTCGGTTCGTTTGCGTGTAACTTAGAATATATTGAATGTACTACCTTCAGCAATTGTAATTTGAAGCAATCACGAAAAGGACCAATATAAATAAAGAGTGACAAGAAAGCAACTATTCTTATGAAATTCAACCGAAATGGCTGAAATGGAAGAATTTCCGCATGTGGTAAGTTGGAGTGTCAGCGACTCTGGTGGTGATCCTACCAAGCATGATTGCTCCGGAATTAATGGCGACGTCTAGCGTTGTCGTGTTCAGAGTGTGAGAAAATAATGTTTTGCGGAGGCGTACTTCGATTGTGCACGAAAAAGCATTAACAAAAGTAAAAAAGTAGACGCAATTGAATTCAGTGTGAAAATAAAAATAGTATTCACGATAATGGACCAGGCACCTGCAGGTAAGAAAAGAATGTTGTGATCTGACGATTTGGCCAAGCGCGGTTTTGCACATTCCCACTCCGGGCGAGCATATTAACGTTCGATCTTTTTTTATTAATTGTAATACTTGTGATCTGTCGTTTTAGCATTTTAGTTAGTCAGAATTGAGAACTCATGAATTTTCACATAATAGATGTAATTAGATATGTTAAAAGAAAGGCAAAATGTAGATTCTAAATAGTAGGTTATGTAAACCTCTGCACATTCTGTAATATTATTAGGCTATGATTAAAAAACAAAGAAAGAACTGTTCACTCAATGAATTTAATTATTTCTCAGGCAGATCCCCATAGATACATTAACGATGCAATGAGTTTCAAAACAGATTCAATATTTCAGGTTACGATGGGCTGATTTAGGACTGCATACTTTAAAAATAAGAGATCCTATTTCAGTACTGTATTTAAATACTCTATTGTAATCATTTATATTGTAATAATTGTATAAGTAATTCATAATTACTTGGTCATTGTACTAATTCTGTCCTTTTTGGTATAATACCCAGATACAGAGTTACGGAACATCATAGACAAGCTGGCACAGTTTGTGGCTCGCAATGGACCAGAGTTCGAGCAGATGACGAAAAACAAGCAGAAGGACAACCCAAAGTTTGGTTTCCTGTTCGGTGGAGAGCACTTCAACTACTATCAATACAAAGTGACTACAGAGCAAGCCAGTAAGTGGGATACAGCCCCTTAACAGCTACAACAATTGAGAAGCATAATGGCCATGCTTTATTCAACGAACAACGAATGACTTTGAAAAAGAGATACGGGTGAAAGGGTCTGAATTCGTCATAGTGAACAAAACTATTATTCATCGAATATGAGCACTTCGTTTCAAGATTTTGGGATTGCTATTTATTAAGCAGAATGCTTTAGCTAAAGATGTATTCTATTTCTTGGCAATGGTGAATTTTAAGAAGATGTAGTTTTAAGATTCTTACTGGAGCTTATCTAATACGGACTACATTGTTGATATATTGCTTCAATCTATGTGGGAAATACAGTCCATTGTACCCTGTAATACCCTAGTACTGTAAAAAAAAGTAAAAAAATACATGTATATATATTATATAAAACAGGGAAAGAGTATAGTGCTCCCAAAAGACTTACTGAATTTTTGATATAATT
Source organism: Megachile lagopoda (assembly GCA_036983795.1). NCBI lineage: Eukaryota > Metazoa > Arthropoda > Insecta > Hymenoptera > Megachilidae > Megachile > Megachile lagopoda. The sequence continues at coordinate 13,268,808 of CM072800.1, forward strand.
CTCTCATAAATGCCAGGAATTTTATTATGCACTGGTAGAAGATAAGACTCAACAGAAATTGGACTATTTGTATACTTTTTCAATATCCATTGAAGGAATAAAACATCTTACAATAATCCACCGTCATTCGTTTACAGTTTTAAAGCAAAAAGGAATAAATCCAATGCAAAATGCAGACCCACGTTTAAACGTTTCGCAGCAGCAGCAAACAGCCGCTACCGTCGCGCAGCCACTGAATAACGTCAATCTTGCACCTGGCCTAAATACTCAAAACAATGGATTAAATCCAGTAGTGGGGATTGGACCAGTTGGAAATCAAGGTGGTCCCGTTATACCTGGAGTACCAGGACAGATTGGAGGGCCAGGAAATGCAGGACCAATTGGACCAGTGCCTGGTGCTATGGGAGGTGTAAATCCACCTATTGCTGGTGTTACTCAACCGGTTAACATCAGTGGGCCCCCTGGATGGCTTCAAAATGAATTGGCAAATCTTCAATCACAGCAGACCACGCTACAGGAACAAGTTAGACAATCAGAACAAAATCTGGCTGCGCAACATGCTGCATTGATGGCACAACAACAAGGGAGAGTTGAGGATGCTGTGAGACAAGCGCAAGAGACAGCTTTACAAAATAGTGCACAAAGCACAAATACGGATTTGACTGCATTTGATGCAGTTCTACAGCCCATCATTGATAGCTGCACAAAAGATAGCATCAGTGCGGGAAAAGCCTGGATACTTCAGAACTCTATTACTCCACAAAGTAATCAAGTTGTTGCAGATCATTTACTAAAGAAGTATGTTTTTCTTAAATGTCAATTGTGTTATGTTAAAAATGTATCAACTACATTTAATATTTTATTTAATATTTCTTTCAGAGTAATTCAGGCAACCAATTTTAGTCATAAACTCCATATCATCTATTTGGTCAACGATGTCTTGCATCATTGGTAAGTAGATTTATTTAAAAATCATTTGCAGATTTTGTACTGTTCATGTTAACTGAAAAGTGTATGTTTTAAATTAAAATGTAGCAATCGAAATTATGAAATTCAGTAGTATTTAAAATTGTAGAATTTGATAATTTCCGTGAAATACGTGAACACGATATTTAATTTTAAACTTCTTTAGTGCAAGAAAAAAATCTATGGATCTTCGCAAGGCAATGGAAAGTGTTGTTGTTCCCATGTTCTGTAACACTTCATTAGCGGCGTCAGAAGAACAACTTAATAAATTAAATAAACTATTAAGCTTATGGGAATCAAAAAATAATTACTTTGATGAAGGAATTATAGATAAGTTGAAACAACCAAGTTCATCTTGGTCTGAGTATCAGGCTAATCTGGTTGCACAACATGCTGGTGCAATTACGCCAATTACCACGTCGACAAAGCAGACCTTTGATAATTATCAAGCACAACATCAAGCGTTTGTCACCCATGCTTTAAGACAAATTCAAAATATCGAGCAGCAAAAAATAGCCATCGATCAACAATTGAAAGCTCCACCGCCACCTCCACCACAATTGGTAAGTGGTGAATCTTCAGTCGGTTTCACGTCTATGCATTTAAGAGATATTAACAAAAAATATGACATTTTACAGAATCAGCAAAATATGTCTATGCCACCTAGTCATTCCGGCCCTCCTGCTCCAATAGGCACAGATGTAAATTTCAGTCAACCACCGCCTGGATGGGGTGTACCTCCTGGAAGCGAACCACCACCATTTTCGAATGTTCCCTTGCCAGATTTTTCGAAACCCCCACCCGGATTTGGTCCACCGCCCGTTATACACGAGCCTTCCGTCGAAGATTTAATGCCCAGTATGCCTTATTATGAACTTCCTGCTGGTTTGATGGTGCCTCTGATCAAATTAGAAGATGCCGAATATAAACCTTTGGACCCGGAAGCTATTAGACTTCCACCACCTGCTCCTCCAAGCGAACGATTAGTAGCAGCTGTAGAAGCATTTTATGCTCCTCCTAATCATGATTCCCCGCGGGATAGGTAAGTTTATAATATAAACTATGTGTAGATAAGAAGAATGATGAGAATGGTGAACAATATTTTAACATACAATTCATGAACATTATAGCGATGGATGGGAAAAGTTAGGTTTATACGAGTATTATAAGGCAAAGAACGCTGCGCGTAAGCGTAAAGAAGAGGACATAGCAGCCGGTCTTAGGCAAAAATCAAAGTCGCCTTCGCCAATTCTCAGGCCAAGATCCAAAAGTCCTAGTCCACCAAAGAAACGATATCGAAGTAAATCACGAAGTAGGTCGCGTTCGAGATCGAGGGGTCGAAGCAGATCCAGATCGCCTGCAGCCAATCATAGACGCAACAGTCGCAATAGTAATCATAATAACAGAAGCAGGAGAAGGAGAAATAGCAACAAGGATCGAAGTCCTGACAGGAGAATGGACAGGCAAGATCGAAGTCCGACACCACCTAGTTTTCTGTAAGTATAATAACTATCCCACTATAAAATACTACCAACAAAAATCATTTAGTATTTGCAGTTTTGTAATATTATTATTCAGTTGCGAAAGTAGTTATTTATTCATTAATGCTTTTATGTGTTAAGTTGTTGAACAACATTACATATCTGGTTTCAATATGGTTGATAAAGTCAATAATCGTATCAAACGGGTTAACTTTTAAAGTATGAAACCTAACTTTGTTTACTTTTCCGGGAACACTGTGGTACTCGCTACATACTTTAATGGTTAATGCCGAGTATTGTTACAGTCTAAAGAAAAGTTTGGTTCTCACAAATTACTTAATTCCAGCGGATCAACTTATAGTAAAGCTCCACAAGAAATTAGTCTGGATGAGAGCAACAAGGGTCATCAGTTGCTCAAAAAAATGGGCTGGAGTGGTGCGGGACTTGGTGCCAATGAACAGGGTATCGAAGCACCTATATCGGGGGGTGAAATTAGAGATAAAAATGATCAATATAAAGGCGTTGGTATTAATTTAAATGACCCTTATGAGAACTTTAGGAAAAGTAAGGGTCAAGCATTTATTACTAGAATGAAAGCAAGAGCGGAAGAGCGTGCCGAAGAGAGGGGCGAACGGGACTAAATATAATCAAGTAAACTAATTAATTTGTCTATATCTCTTTCGACGAAATATAATTATTGCGTGCAGCATGAATTCGCATTATCCAATGATCGACATAATTGTTCACTCGGGTGACACCGTAGGCTTCCTTTGGATAAAAACTAGCGTAAAAGGAGGAGACTCGAGGATCAAAATTTGTCTTCAATTTTGTGCGATTGAATATTTCGAAGTCCCTAAATTCCTCTAAATTCTCATATCCCCCATTTCTAAAGATCAGTGTTTGCAGATTTCAAATTTCCAAATCATCAAAACTCTTAGTTCCTAAAACCACAAATTTTTAAATTAAATTTCCGAATTCTGAGATCCTCAAATTCCTAAAATTCTAAGTTTAAAAAAATTAGAAAAACCAACACGCGATAATTCCTTTTTTCCCTACGCCGCCATTTTTCCTAGGGAAGCTTACGATTCCCCCGTCAGTGTTTATTGATCTTAGCACTGTTTCGATAGTAGTGTAATCAATATTTTACACCTTTCATCGGATTTATCGTGGCACATTACATTGTAATCGTTTACAATCGAAATCGTGATTATATACACTGATCTACGTTATACAATTTTATATTGTCGTTAGAAAAATACCAATGGGTTATTTTTTATTTGAATACCACGAGGAAAGAGAAGTATCATTTCCATAGTGTGTCGATCATTCGAGAGCATAAATCATTGTCTCGTTTGTACATCTTCGTGTGAGGAAAATACCACGAGTGAATGTTGAAAATGAGAATAATTGTTTATAAAAGGGAAAAAAAGAAAACGATTGCTTGTCAATTTATAAACAAGACAAGAGTTACGTAAGTTTACGGTTATCGTATACACTCGGAACGACTGTTATTTACTAGATTGAATACCGATGATGCATACGCGTGAAAATGAAACACGATTGTATGCATCCGTTGTACATTATGTACAAAACTATTCAATGTTCGGCAAGGTTACCGCTAAATGACGATAGCTGATTTTGTTTATTTACGATTTTCAGACATCTCGACGATAATGTAATTTTAAACATACCGTATAAATGATCAATTTATCAAAATCGGCCAATCGTATAATTATCCCGCGAACTGAAAGGCGTAAGATTTATTTTAATTGTAAATCGAGGCGACACATCGACTAAAAGTTCCATTCAGCTCCTGTACGAAATTATGAACTAATCCGTGAAACGTTTCGTTGCGGAAACAAAATGAATTTTTAATTCGTGCATCAATCGTTTGCACGTGGAACTAAAGCGTACTTGTATTTAGTAAGTTAATAAATGGTTATATTGGATACATTAAAAACAACTGAACGAACAGATGCTGTGTGTTTAGCTGGAAGAAAAAAGACAAATTGCACGGCGAAAGCGTGAATAATTAAGAATTAACACGTATTCGTCGCATGTTCTCGACGTGCACTCGTTAAATCGCACAGAGAGTTACTAGGGAAAAGCTGTCGAAGAAAATGAATTTAATTGCCTTCGAGATAGATATCCCAGGAGTAATGTGTTCTCGGTTTCTTTCTGTGTTGGCATTTCTTTTTTATCGTCGACCATAACGCGCATGCAGATGAAGAAAGAAGTGTTATAAAAATGTTCGTAACTGGCTAAGAACGACTCGGTGTCCGATGGCACTGTTTTAATCGGGAGTTGCCTTCTTGAACTCCCCCAGCGACAGTTGATATCGAAACCGAATAAATCCACCGTCAAACCGGTTTCATACGATAACAGTCAGAATACACGCTTGGTGGAGTAAACAAAGCCAGAACGATTGTGTGCGTTCCTTAACAAGAATCCTACAAGGCCGTAACAGCTTTGATATTCTTTCTACATCACGTGATATTTTTCAAGTGAAACTTTTGTGGGTACGACTTGGTGCGGGAGGATCGATCACCAGATACAAACATTGTTTCATCATTTCGTTACGAACGCAAGCCAATTAAATTTTGAAACCTTATTACCAAACGCTTAAATTAACGAATCCAATTATCAAATTTATAAATTTACAAACTCTTAAATCTCCAAGTCCTCAAATTATTAAATTTTCAAGTCCTGAATCGTCAAATTTCTAGACTTTCAGAAATGTAAGTTCTCCAATTTCTCAGTTTTGAGTTTCTCGAATTTCACAATTTCAAATTTCCAGATTTTCGAATTTCCAAATCTCTGAGTTCTCAAATTCCCAAATTCTCAAGTTTTTAAAGATTAAAATTCCCAAATATCCAACAAACTAAATTCCTGAATCCTCGAACTCTTAAATTTATAATTCCTAAATTTAATAATTGAACATCTATATTAGGATTTTCCGTTGTTCTCGACGAAATTTAAATTAAAAATAGGTGATCGAATTTTTGCAATTTGATTATCTTTGTCTTTGGTTGCGTCATTTGATTTTCTTCCCCATGGGAAATTGCATGTCACGATGTTCGTAACGTTGGTAGATAACTCTTCCCCGAAATTACCAAAGATAAATAATTATACTCCAGGAACAGTAAACATTGAATTTGATAATAAATCTGCAATATTCAACGCTCCCACTTCTCCCTGATAAGACAGCTTCATGAAAGACAAAGGTCATAGTTAAAGAGATCAACGAATCGAAAAATTTCAGATGTAAGCAAATATTTTCTTTTCTTTTTCTTTATTAATCAATGCCTTCAAACATAATCATGCTGATATGGGTGACATATGTAATATTTACAGTATTTGAATTTTGTTTAATTTTACTATTCTATTTAAATCTCTTTGTATATTTTTAAAAACATAATTACTTACATTATTTTTATAAGATCATTTCATTTTACCGTTTTATTTTTACTCTATCATTTTTACTATTTATTATTTCACCACTTTATCATTTCATTATTTTTCCATCTTGACTATCTTAGATATTTTTATTTATATCCAATCAAATTTTAAAGAAATTTCTCAAGAATTTCTAATGTTTATTAATTTTGTAATAGATGTAAACACGTAAACACTGTTCAAAACACTTTTTGGAAAATCCAGGTACCCTACGTCCAGTTGACAGCTTGAAGGAGTGTAAACCTTACCGGTTCACGCGCCAACTTATCAGACACAGTGCAACATCAGGTATAGATTGAAATGCACGGTAAACTCCAGAAATTACATTTCTTATGAGTCGAATCTATTTTCTATCTTGGATACAAGACTACGTAAAAAGAACTGTGTACGCTCGTGGGAAACGTTTACGTGCGTTTACAGTCGTCTGATGCAGCACGTTTAATAACAACGTGACACTGGACTCATAAAAGTATGCAGTGATAAAAAGTAGATTACGTCGACGATTTGACAGCAGCATTCATGCATTGAATGCTCGTGTTTGCTGTGAAAGTGTTATTTTTAGCGGGAAATTAGTTGGGTGGAAATTTAGTTTGAGGATTTAGGGATTTGGAAATTTGGGGTGAGAAGATTTGAGGATTTGGGGATTTGAACATTTAATGATTTAGAAACTTGAATTCGAGAGTTTGTGGATTTAATGAAAATGAGAAATTTAGGATTTTATTACTTTGGGAATTTGAACTTTTAGAAGTTCGGGAAATTATTCGAAAATTTTCAAATTTGGAAATTGTGAATGTGAGAATTAGAAATTTGATATTGACATACTAACAATTTTAAACAGCGATATTGAAAGATCATAGATATGACGTTGAATCTTTACTTATCTTTAATAATTCATATTACAGTATGTCGTCATAGTTATTTCTACTGTCAGTGTGTTAATAAATCTCATTAAGGTCTACACTATACATGGTCGTACCGACTGTGCCAGATAATGTGTTAAACATTTTTTTTAATTTGACGTTTTAAAAACACCTTGTAACCTTTTTCTTGAGCTAAATTTAGCTGGACCTGTTTCATTTAGAATAAGTTAGCAAAAGGTAATCTATAACGTAGTGGAAGTTATGCACTTTGACATTTCATTAACGAAGCAGCTATCTAATTTTGCATCCTTGATATGCGGCTTGTAGTCGATAATATTATTGATTGAATTATCTGCGAATGTCATAATATAATTATGAAAGACCCAATTTAACAATACTTAATTTCCAAATTTGAAAATTCAGTATTAGCACATTTTTAAATTTCTAAATTTCTAAATTAAATATGTCTAAGTTTCTGAGTTAAAATTTCGAAATATTTCAATTCCTAAATTGTACATTCATAAATTTATAAATTCCCAAATTATCAAATTCTTCAATAACTAAATTTAAAAATTGTTTAAATTTGGAAACCTGAAATTTTCAAACATGTTTTCTCTGTTCCTAAGCTACTAAGCATGTAAATTTGTAAGTATGTAAATACATACGTGTATGTAGCCATAAGAGTACACTGGCTTCCTAAAAATTTTACGACCTCGCTATATCGAGGCGAACATTATACACGATCAACGTGACACAACGTTTATCATCGTATGATAAGCAATGAAATGAAATTTCTTTTAAATAACTGAAAGAACACTACATAATTTACTATTGAAACGTTAATTTGCAATTCAATTAGCATAGATAAATTTCTGCAAGCATTTAATGCTTCAATTTTTGCTCCGAAGCGAATACTACTCGACAGCGAATGCACTATCGGTGCCGAACCCATAAATCATTCGATCACAAAAATGAACAATTCGATTCTGCAATCGATTTCTGATAACCATAATACCTTTTGAAAGTGAGCCATAAACCACGCTCTGTCACAGGTAACAGGTGACCTCAAAGTAATCGGAAACCGGATCTGGCACTCGAGACGCGTATTTAGACCGGAAGTGTGTCTCCAGGGTTTACTTTAAATAGTCACTGATACTGGTGGTTTCCTTCTACGTGGCTATCGATAACGACAGTCGATCGTTGAATTCGAGCGAACGTTCTAGGTCTTTCTATTTTTGGTATTATGATAACGAACAGCTATAATTAGCTCCAAGTTAGTAACACCAACGTTAATAATACGTTTCGTCAATACGCTGCACAATGTTACAAGTATGAAAACATTGCTGTTGGACATCACTATCTTAATGCGGTTAGTATCGTTTCCTATATTTGAATAAAAAATCAAACACGTTTCTAAAGCATTCGCTGTCGATTCGAATAGTTCTTTCATGATCGTGATTAGAAAAAATTGGAGGAAAAAGGTAAGTGGTTCAAGGAGAACTTATATTTACATTTTCAAGAGCACATTTTTTTGAAAGTATAACGTTTTATCATGTACCTTTCTGTTACATAGGGTGGTGTATAGGGTGGTACAAATAAAGTTACAGGTTTTTTGTTGAAACCACAGTTGGAAATTCCTGCATCCCCAGATCCCTATGTCCCTGACGTAGACGAGTAGGAGGATGCTTCGTCGCCATATTTTCTCCAATGAACTTATCCAGTATTAATCTTGTCTGGCTCTCCTTAATCGTTTAACTGTGTATACACCTTAATCCAAAACTTTATTTCGGTTCCCCACTGTTAATTTTTTATCAAATAAAAATGCAATCCTTTTGCTCTACCTTTTCAGGTAAAGAGTTCGAATCATCCTTGATTCTAATCCCACGAGGAACTAAAACTGCATTTCGTTAACCGATTAAAGAATAGACTTCACACAGTTGTATTTTTTTGACTGTACGCATTTTTTGTACCTCTGGGGACATCGAAAGGTGCACGCAGACGATCATGTTCAGCGATCGGCATACCTGCGTGTCGGCTGACGCGGACGGAGAAAACGGGTTAGCGTGACTGGCGAATTAGAGAGAAACGCGTGCAATTCGCGACCAAGGAGAGACAAAGTGTGACTGGAAATGGCAGAAGAGAGAGAAAGAAGGAGAGAATGTACCGCGTTACATTCCACGTGATCGAGAGAGAAAGAAGGGCACGCCTCGATCGTAGAGTCACGCGCTCGACCACGCGTTTACCCTAACCGACACGTGCACGCAATGTGTCCTGTTCGTTCGATCGCGCCATTCGCACACGACAAAGCAACTCGGTTATTTTGTGCACGGTGTGCGATGACATCTCTCGGACGTTGGTCCGTTATATGCAGCTCGAATCGCGAACGATGCTCGGTTACATCAGTATCACGCGTGTAATTGCACTTTGAAAACGCAACGTTTTTACGCGAACGCATACGTTCAGATAACGCAATTCCACGTATTGTGTAATTGCAGGTTGCTTCTCGTACTCCGATACGTAGCTCCAGGAGAAATTTTTTATGCGATTGGAATTACGTTCTTAGGAAACGATGCGTTGCTCACTTTAAGGATACAGTCGTTTCGAGCAACATTTTGCAATTCGAAAATGTCAACACTTGAACTTTCTGAGTTCTCCAAATTCATTAACGAATTAAATTCTCAAATTTGTAAATTTACACATTTTCAGTCTACCAACATTGCAAATCGCAAGTAATAGAAATAAATTTCAAAATTCTCAAGTTTTCATATTCTCACATTATTAAATTTTGTCGAGTTTTTTATGTCCCTCCATTTTCAAAACCCTAAATTCCTATACTCCTTCATTTCTAAATCCTCAAATTCTTCGATTCCCGAATCTCTAAATTTCTGTATTCTCAAATTACTAAATTACTTTTAACTCCGAAGATTTGAAAACTTGAAATTTCCATGCATCTCCATCTCATTGCACTTACGACACCGGTAAATGTTCTAGCTTGTACTTGATTTGCCCATCTTCATGCTAGTCTATCATTAAATACATTAAACATTATTCGCGTAACTGATCCATGAATTTATAACCACCCTATATGTTTCAGATCGTAATTATTATGTATTATATTTTGTACCGAGTGGTGTGAACCTTTGTTCACAGCAGGTGACTTCCTTCGCGCTATTAATTCGAATCACGATGATTAAATTGGAGCGTGAGATAGCACGGTGTAATCATATTGTCAGACCGGAGGCATCGTACAATCAAACGGGGCAGAAACGTTTGTGGGATTTTCAGATTCAAGTACAGATTCAGTATATTCCTTGGGAACGAGCGGACCTATCAGGATTTCTTCACGGGACACGAGATCAATCCAGAACGAGAAGGGAACGTTATATTATAACCACGTAACTGCTATAATCAGTGCTGCATTAACCAATAAGCGAAACGAGCACTTGCTTATGGCATCAAGGAAAGGGGAGGCAACACAGAAATTTCCTGAACTTTAAAACCTTTAAGAAATTTTATTTTATCGTGTTTTTCTTTATATGCTAAATCTTGGAATTAACTACAATTCTACGAAATAAGAAATATCATTTAAAATAGTCATGAGCTTTCATCGAAAAAGAACATTTTTCCGGTAATTTTAAATAGTACCTTAATAAAAAATAACTTTTTTTTTAATTTTTATGAGATCAGAAGTAATTGTATGTTGTATTTGAACAAACACCTCGAGGGAACTTAGGATGTTTTAATTTAAGCCTCTTAAAAATGTTAACTCAGCAGTGCCTATAATTACGTATCGACCGAGCGAATGTTCTAATTTGTCAAGGACATCGAACATTTCAGAAAAATATTTTCAGACGATAATCGAGGGGAAGCACCTTGATGCACTCAACGATGCAATCACCATGACATAATTACTTTCACGTGCCTTGTCGCTCAACCCTTGTGTAACATTCTTTTTCTATTTACGTTTTATCTTGTTCTTTGAAAGGCGCGATTACATCAATCGCTATTACATATTTGTCACCTTACTTCTAATTCGATGTTCTTCAGTTTTACGTAACACGTATTACACGTTCCTCGACATCAAAATGTTACGTAAAGGTCTGAAAGGGATGAAAAGAGGGTGAAGCGTTTAAAGGGATCCCACCGAGTTATCTCATCGAAATAGGGGATGCAAGGGGATATATGAATAAGGGTTATATATACTGACAATAATATACAGAATATACAAGAATAAAAGCTATGAATAATAAGAACCAGTACTTTTAAAATTATACATTTTTTAATTATATTCTGGCACCTGCAACTCCAAATTTTTTGAAGCTTTATATAGAATTTTACTGGAGAATAAATGTATACAAATTTTAGGATGTTTGCAAATTTTTAGAGAAGTTTCTAAATTTTTGAATGATGGTTCTGTAAGAAAGGATACCGAATTTCAATAGACTCGACATACATTCGGGCATCCCCAAACCACACAACGTGACTTTTAATTAACCGTGTTGCATATTTCTCATCTGCCTTGCATTGACGAGAATACCGTATGAAAATCCCGGTATAAAATGGCGGGGATGAAAACATGCAAAACACGGTTGAATATTCATTGACATGAGTCCATCCGTGGTGGTCGTTCTATCTAAAAGTCACGTAGGCGTATGGTGGTACACGGCCACTGTATGATGCATAATTCGATCCCGGCTCAAAGGGGAATCCGTCGAGTGCTCTAGAAGGAATTTAAATTGCCCGAGTCTCGTGACAGAATCCGGAATCAAAGGTTAAAGATCTGACCACGATAACGAACCGACGAACGCCCTATCGAGCGTTGCTCGTACCGAGACGTTTTTGCTTCAAACTGGCTACCAGTATTACGTTTTTGAACAGGCACAAGAAGGCGATTAAAAGTCGACACGAGACACCGCGACGTGCAGTTGATGTACCAGATCGAGAATAACTACAAGTTGCCACAGATTGCGTTTATTTTCTCCCGTGCCGTGCAGAAAATAAGACGTCTATTTTCGAATCGGTCGCGTTACGCGCGTACCGGCGTATACGTCAAGTTCGTAGTCGCTTTAAAGAGGGAACGAGCCAAAAAGTTTGCTTTCTCGATTGCGTGAAATTGTTCAAGTACAATATGTACGTTATTTGGTAAATATATTAGCACTTATGTTGCTTTTATGCTCACGTACACTCGGCAAGGATACCTCTAGATAACGCATACGTGCACGAGTCGGACAATCTTTTAATTCTTGAACTTTCATATTTTCTACCTTTCAAATTCCCGAAACTGCGAATTTAGAAATTTTTAATTTCACAGATTTCGAAACGGTGAACTTTGTGTTCGTGACAGTGTCTGAATATTCCTCAAATGTCTCGGTGGTTCAGTCGTGAATGTGTTAATTTATAGAATAGTGTGTTCTTCATTCTTTATTTATTTACATCCATTTCATATAACTTGTAGCAAGTTCATTTGCTAACACAGAATAAAATTATATATACAAATTATGTCCTGCTCCCGTTCCCATTGCTCTATGTAGCAACGAACATCTACATAAAACCTGTGTCAATGATACGTTAAGTCTTTCATTACTCCGAAACGATTTAACATTATAAAACAATGACGATTTGAAGTTTAATTTTCCAGGAACGATGCACGAGTTCTGGGGAGTTATCATGTCGGTCACACGTGTCTCGAATGTTGAATTTCGTCCCTCGAGAAATTGCTCGAAAGTGAAAAGATTTATGTACTTTTCCCTTGTTGCATTTACTGTTTATGTACTAACTTGATCGCGATTTCGTCTCGAAATTACTCGTCCTGTCAGGTTGCAGGTTTACATAATCACAAATGCTTGTACTTTCTAGTCCGTCTGTGGATTTCAACGTCATAAAAATGTTTCGTAATGCGTAAATCTCGCCTAGTAAAACCGCGTCGTTAGCTGCATTCTTTCTATTCGAAGAACGTTCTTTTCTCGACTTTAATATAGATGGTCAACAAATGTATAATTGCTCGTGTCTGATCGGTTATAACAGAAACAAGATCTAGATTTCGCAGGTGATCCGTAAAACGGGAATAGTATGTCACTTAAATCAGCGATGGGCAATGGGCAGATCAACTGTCTTCTACGGCGTGTGACTTCCATTTTCCTACACCACGCTCCTCCATCTTACCATGCATTCACAAACATTTCATTTTTCAAGTTTTCAAATTTAAATGCTTTCAAAATCGCAAGAATTAAAATATACATATTTTCTTCAGATTTCCAGATATTTTCTTCATATACAAATTCTCAAATTTACAGACTTACAAACTTTTATACTTTTACATTTTCAAAATTAAAAATTTATAACTGTGTAAGTGGAAAGACGTACAAATCTTAAACTCTTTAAATTAAGATATTTGAAAATTTTCAAATAGTGGCATTAAGAGATTGATGAATTTTTAACGTGTCCTTGCCATACTGCACATGGCATACCTACATACAAGGCAATATTTTTCCTCCAGCAATTTTGAGCAAACGATGATTGCTATAGACGAAGGTTACTAATAGAGACATCAAATTTTACATTTGCAAATTTACTCCATTTCTGTTCTAGCTCTTTTACAATACGAGATATTACTGGAATAGCCTGCGCATGTCATACACAGTGTGATAAGTAAGGGTTAATAATGCACACGTCCAACGACCTTATTTATGAAGCTTGCCACTCGGCTAAGCGTAGTTATAGTATACATTATTCAAAGTAATGGTAATTTAACTATTTAAAGCCGCACGCTGCACGTGTTTAAATCGCTATATCAATAACAAGGTATAACCCCGTTTTCTGTAATGCCTTTGACCCGACTCTTTATACATTATTAGCCATGAAATTGAACGCTTTACACTTTATAATGCAAATTTCATTATCTGCGGCCGGGTCTTTTTAGATGGCTCTAGACATGGATATAAGAACGGAAAAAATTGTAGGAATAACTATATTAATAAAACACCCACTAACGCTGGATGGTCAAAGCTTTATCACCTAAAATTTTTAATTTCTAAATTTAAAAATATAGAAATGTATTGGTTTACAGTGATAAGGGTGACACATCGGTGATAAAGATAACAAACTAATGTTTGTGAAAAGCAGGAAAATACCTTCAATATTTCACATAAAAAGAACTGCCATGTCATGTAGCGAAACTACATTGCAAATTTGTTTAAACTTGGAAGATAGTTACAATTTCAGATTATGATTTATTTTAGATACAATTAGAACAATTATTAAGACAATTCCATAAATAAAAGTTGAAATAAAAGTTAATAGTGTTCATAATTACGATTCCTCGTACCATATCTTTCTTAGTAAAGCTACTATAAGTTCCTTAAATACAAGTTTGCAGTAATATTTGCTCCAAATTCCTTTCAGATTCATCTCGAAATTTATGGATCGCCAAGTACCTATATTAATAGATCTCCAAATTCCTAGATCCTCAGACTCGTATGTCTCCAAACTCTTAAATCTCAAAATTTTGAGATTGTCAAATCCCTAGATCATAATAGATCCCCAAATTCCTGAATTCTCAAATTCGTATGTCTCTATGTCATGAAATTCCTAGATCGTGAAACTCCTAGATCCTATATTAATAGATCCACAAATTCTTAGATTCTATAATCCGTATGTCACTAACTTTCTAGGTTCTCAAATTCCTAGAATTCCATATTAATAGATCCAAAAGTTCTAGGTCCTTATGCCTCTAAACGTTCAGGACTGCAAATCCAGATTATAAACCCCTATATCCCATATTAATAGATTCATAAATGCCAGTCTCCAAATCTCAAAGTCCCCAAAGTCCTATGTCCCAAAGTTGTACCCCTTCTCAAACTTGCAGATTCCCAAAAATCCCTAAAAGTCGACGAGCAGTAGGGTTGTTACCCAGTTGCCATATGTTTCTCGTGGAGGTCAGATTTGCTGTTGACTGTAGCCGGTTCACAGCAAGGGTTAAGGGATCATCCTGACGGCATTCGCTGCTCGAAGGTTTTATTCATGTCGGATGTGTTAAGGCATCATTCGTACGGCAGGTTAACCCGGTTTGATAGGAAGCCTTAAGGCTTTATCCGGGCTGAATGCGTCGAGGCACGTAGACCGCAATCGAGAACGGACGAGGAGAAGCAACGAGAAATAAAAGGTAACGAGGGTAGGGATGCAGCGGTGAAGAACGGAGCAAGGAGAATGGAGATGGAGCGAGCGCGTGACAGGACACGTGACCGGGAGCACACGGTGCTCGCGTGACCGGCCCCGTGACGTCACGCGCACGTGTCACATAGCGTGGTAACTCTTATCCCTCTCTTCGTTCAACTCCACGTTCTCCGAACGTTCCTCACCTTCCGTACCCCTCCAAGCATTCGCCACTCTCCTTGCTGGTCAGTAACGTCTCAAAACCCCATGTCACCCCCACCCTTCCGTGACTTTCACCAGGAAACTCACCATCCTATTTTTCCCCGCTGCGTTTCACCCTCGCCCTTCTGACCGTTCTCTTGTATCCCGCTGAATTCGTGATGTGACGGTCGCATTTGCATCATCGCGTGAGTCGTTACGTGAACACGTGGTCCGTCCAGTCGAAGAAAGGAAAAAAGCGCTGGTTTCTCTTCGGCTATTGTCGAATCGAAATGAAAGGATGAAAGTGTACGCTCGTGAAATTTAGTCGAGCCCGCGGATCGGTATCGGACGAGCGAAACTTTTACGCTTGTTACCTCGGCGTGTGGTGATTTCGTGAAGTGCGGAACCTTATCAACGCGCCGGTCGTCTAAAGCTGAGGTACGTAATTTGGTTTACTGCCTTCGCGAAATTACGATCCTTGAATATTTGATACGTCTCACTGATATCTGCCTTGCACCATGTTCGTTTTAAATGCGAGAACATCACGTGAGTGTCTGTTTACGTCCACGGTGGGGAACGGCAGGCGCAGGCAGATCGACTCGTTATCTTTTTATCATTTTATGATTCAAAAGTCAGCGTAAAATTCCAAATTATCGGTTCGTTTAAATTCGATCACATGACGAAATAAGAATTCGAGTCTACAGTTCGAAACGACACATACAAAATGCAGATTACTTTGTTTTTGTTTTTGTACAATACATGCGCGTGTGGTATCATCGAGGCTATTTCTAGATCATTTTATCGATCTACTCAGTATGTTATCAAAGCCTGATACGTCTAGAACAAATTGTCTTATCACTTCATTTCGCAAACTTTGCAAACGCATACACCTTGATAGCTACGTTTCTGTGAATAAGAACATCGTACAGTTCATTCCATAAGAGCGTGTACAGCATAAAAAGATCTTCAATCATTTATTTATATTTTTAATCAGTTTTGCAATTATATATTAATATATTCATTAAAATATAATGCACAATCACCGAATGAAACGGCTATAAAAAAGTCTGTAATTACCGTAATTCCTTTGTACAAGTTTTTGATTGCTTTTTAATTTCATTTAGTATTGTTTTTTAGTATTATTAAAATACTGGCGCCACAATTAACCCTTTCAATTTTTTTTATAATTTAACCGCACTACACATAAACATGGGTTAAAAGTTTCTCATAACCAGTCTATAATTGTACTGAATTCTCCATAAAAGTAAATGATAGATATCTTACATTAACCCATAATTAACTGAAGGCTTGTTCGAGATAAAACTGTGATTATTTTTGCATCGACCAAATTGTGACTGAAGATGAATTTATACGATTATACAGATCTAACATGCACGCTCTCGTGGAACAGACTGTATTTTACCAAAATGGAGCAACGTAACTAATCGCCTGGTTATCAATTCCAATGATACCGCGTTTTAAATCAGAAGTTCATTGGAACGATTTCGATAAATTCAGTAGCATAATCGATAAAGTACCTGTAAGATCGCATCTCGCTGGAAGCAAAATCCAACGATATCAATTGGGCCCTGAGTTGCGTGGCTCCAGGATCGATGGTTCCGTGCCTGGGACGGTTCTGGATCGCTCCCACCAATAGTCCGCATGCCACACCGCGGCCCATCGCGAACAGGGCCGTGCATTATACGCGCACTGTATCTTGCCAAGAAAACGACACGCGTTTATACGCGTCTCCACGCACACACCGCTAAAAAAGACGCACGCGATTCTCTTTGCTCGAATTTCGAGTCACGTGACTGCACAGAGCGAGGTGGCGCGAAATTCAAAAAAAGGTGCGCGCCAAACGATCGACGGATTGAATCTCGTTCTCGGTTAATCATTGGTCCAGAACATCCGTGGCGTCGCCGCGTATTGCCGCGTGAAATTTCCGAGGTGCATGCGCATGCACCCGAACGAAAGAGACGTCCATAGGTGGCGGATAGTTTGACGCGCAAATAACGCGCGGCCCGTTCAATTCTACGGCCCTGCCGGTTAGTATATCGTGGAATTTCGCGGTCGAACAAGTCAACGGCCTTATCGTCGCTCGCATTTATGTCTCAGGATCGAACCGTACGTCCCTCGTTATCGTTTTGTTTACGAGGAAACGCTCCTCGATGCATGGACATTGATCTGGCTTCGAGGATTAACCGGTTACACTTGTGGCAGGGGCAACGAGAGATCGATCGGTGATCGATTTGATTCTGGAAGAAAAAAGAGAACAGGAGAAATTAGGAAACAGGAAGGAAGGCTAAGGAGAAAAGAAGAGGGCGCCAGTACAGATATATCGGTGAGTGTGACTGGACGGAAAGACGTGGGCGATTCCCAAGTACCGGCCTCCTGGTCTGTCGTGTCGTTACGAGTGTGTCAGTGAGTTTGTGGAGGCGAACCTAACCTAGTCGTCGGTTCTGTGGCGCACTATCGATCAAGGAGCTCATCGGTTTCAAGAGAAGTCGACTATTTTTTTCGGTTACTTGCTGTGCGCGCGTGATCCCGCGGTTCACTTTTCGCCGTTTCTTTTTCCGTTGGTGCGTATCGTTCGATTTCGCGCTCAACCGCGACGAGTTGATCCGTCGATGTGCGTGTTTCGAAGGTGGATCTAACGAGGGAAGTTCGACGATTCCGGTGTTAGAAAAAGAGTAGAAAGAAGAGGGATATAACGGTGGTAGACACGGGAAATCGGAAGTGATCGTGTTGTGTGCCGGAAACGATTCTATGCGTCAAGATGATGGAGACACAGAATTATTGGGAGGACAACTCCGCTCATTCTATGCAAGTCAAATACGAAAGGTAAGAACGTTATTTATTTTCGAGTGAAATTAGTATAAGGTATCACATGCACTTTATAAACGTGATAGCGTTTGGATTTTAACACATTCACTACGGACCGTCGTGGACATTTGCCGGTGAATGAAGTAAAGATAATATTCACACGTTGAATGCCGCAGTGAAAACGGACGTGTGTAGCATACCACGATATAATTGTAATAATTTAGATTACGCTTTGTTCTCAAAAAACTTTCCATTTGGTACCTTATAAAATTAATATAATATTAACACTATTTAGGCTGTATACTAAAATGAAGAGCTTCAGTCTACAACGTAGTTACCGTTATCTATTATAAATAATAAATTGATAGAAAATTCGATAAAATCTGATTTATATGTAGCCGTCAGAAACGACATTCCGTCGATATGTTTTTTTAAAGTTGATTACAAACAAATTGAAATAGAATATAAATATATTATTCGAAACAAATTTTTCATTTATTTTGATACTATAAAGAAATCAAACTCGAGAGTTAATTACATTTGATATAACTGGTGTTAGTTTTTTAAGAGGCTTGAAAAGGCGGGTGATCGTTTCACGGTGCCGTTGGTGTTATATTTTCCAAAAATATTTAGATGAAAGATGGAAACACATTTTTTATGTTTTTACAAATAAGCATCCAGAGCACTTATTAAGTAGGCTAAACTGATGTTCGCGTGACTCGTATTGTACGGATATATAATATTTATTGTTGGAGCATTACCGAGGCTCTCAAAATAACAACCAAGCATAAGGCAATCCTTATTTGTAATACATAATTGCACTGTTAATATTTTAGATTTTTGCAAATCAACTAAGAATTACATTTGATAGTCGCACAGATAACCTCGGTTGATTCATTATTATATATGTAAACCTAGGAAACTTTATCGTGACAATACAATTTGTAAATTGCGCAAGTTTAGAAGGTTATAAAAACGTTTTCTGTAGATTCGGAGCAAATTATTCACACACGCGCACTGTAAATTCCTCTTTGTTTAATTACCTTGTGTAAGATTAATTAGTTAAATGTTCAACATTCGTATGAAAACAATCACGTCACTGAAAACGTAAAAATTTAACGAATTATGGGAAAAGATTATGTTTCTCGGTAACACGGAAAACTACAAGTCGTTATCACGCACATTACAGGTGTTCGATTTTGATGATCCTCTCTCTTTTTACTTCAGGGGTTTATCGTTCCACCTTTCAGTCGATTTTGATAATTAGACTTATCTCGATATGACTTGTACCGTTCCGAAGGTCCGTACATTGCCGAAAAGAATTCATGGCCGCCGACAGATAAGACAACGAATGCTTTATCATTCGAGTCAATTAAACAGGCATGTTACAAATATGGTTGCACACATTGGCATAATAATAATCCTTTGAGAAGATATGTACTTTAAATTTTGAATTTCAATTTGATATTTTAATTCTTATTTCCTAATTATTTATTATATAATATTTGAGATATCACTGGTCCCACGGTAGTCAACGCATTATGATTGATTAATTAATATATTTGTATTCTCAATTTGACTGATACATCATACTATCGTCCGCCAAGTAATTATAAAGTAATCATAAATTAATCACAAACCATTATGATCGTAATCTTATACAACTTTTATTATTTAACGCATGATGTTGCGAGTAACAGTGTATCTAGAGATTACTTTCTAAAAGCTCCATAGATGAAGCAATCAAGAACGTATGTTTCTTTTTGTATACTTTATGGAGGTGACAAGAAATAAAAAAGAACGCCATACACCTTGACTTTTATTGCATTATGGTAGTGGACTAACGAAGGACAGCGGTTTTCAAAGGAGCAAGGCACAGGCGTGAGTTACATTGATATTCGTGACTTCTATTGTCAAGGGGAGTGACGTTTACGCGTATTATTCAAGCTGCTCGTTCAGAAGCTCGTAACGAGTGACTTTCACGAGTGTGTCAGCACGTTGGGTCATAAACACTTACGGGAGATCAAGAATAGACCGGGGACATGGTGTATACAACGTGTCATGCACACAGTGTGTCGCAAAAGAAATCGAACATTTTCTATAAAATACAAAGCCAAGTATTTTATGAAAAATCAAAGTGCATTTCGCATTTTATGTCGAGAAGACTGCAAAATGCATGGATAAAATACATGATAAAATAGATGGGAAAAATATATGATAAAATAAATGAATTTACAATTAAATCTCGTTCGTAATCCTGTCGAGTAATTCTTAAAGAGGGTTTATGATAAAAGACGAGATATAAATATAACGTTTATTGTTTTTACATATACCTATTTTTGACTAGTTCTTATGTAAAAAATCTTTGTTCTTCCGCTTGCATCACCAGCTATATCGAATGGTTGGTAATCCCCGAGCAATTCTTCGAGGAGTATAGAACACAGTTTCGCATCTTGGCCGCACGAGCATCGCATCGGCCATTGACACTGTAGATCGATCAGCACGGATTTATTTGAGCACCATCTACGCTGCGGACGTGTGTCGCGTTCGTTCTTGCGTTAGTCGCTCGATGTTGAATTTAACTTGGAAATCGATCGACTTTTATCCACCTTCGAAGATGCATCGATTCCTTCATCCGAGAGATCAGGTCCAACAGATACAGTCTGAGTGCGATTCCGGTGAATCTCGATCGATTTCGCTTTGAAAAAATACGAAAAAGTTGAGAAGTTACTTTAGCGTTGCTAATATGTACAATTAGGAATTTATAACATTAGTTATTTTAATAGAGAAATTAAAATTTGGTTCTTTCCCTGATTTTGTACTTATTTGGAACGTAACATTGTGTAAGACTACTTTGGATTAAATTTATTAATTAGAACCGGGTAAGAACTCGCTCGTTATTATCAAGAATATGTGCTGATAAGACACAATGGTGTCGCTCCGACCTGATGTAATCTTAGGTACAGCAAATATGTACATCATGGCTGCGATACATTCGATTTCGTGTCCTGGATGACCACGGCAATTGACGCAATCTAATTAAATCACTGCGTCATGGAAACTAACGCAATGTATCGATTTAAGAATGTGAATGGGACGCTACGCATTCGAAATGTAGCTAAAAAAGTTGTTAAGAAATTCGTGCACATTTGAACCTGACAGAAATTTTCTAAATTTTCGTATTAGAAAGCCCTCAAATTTTTGAACGTCTTTGATGTTAAATTGTACATTTCCAAGTCTATGAATCCCAGAACTTCCAAATTCCTCCAATCTACAAATTATCTATGTTTGAAACTCCTCAAATTGTAAACTTGACATATTTCAAATTCTTTAAATATCGAATTCCACAAATCCCAAATTCTCTAAATTCTCCAAATCCCTCAAATTCCACAAATCTCAAATTCCCCAAATCTCCCAAATCCTCCAAATTCCAAATTCCTCAAATCTTAAATTCCCCAAATTCCAGATTCCCCAAATTTCAAATTCCCTAAATTCCAAGTTCCCCAAATCCTAAATTCCCCAAATTCCCCAAATCCCAAATTTCTCACATTCTAAATTTCCCAGATTCCAAATTCCCTAGATCCCAAATTCCCTAGATCCCAAATTCCCCAGATTCCAAATTCCCTAGATCCCAAATTCCCTAGATCCCAAAGTCCCCAGATTCCAAATTCCCTAGCTCCCAAATTCCCCAAATCTCAAATTCTCCAAATCCCCAAATCCCGAATTCCCCAAATCCCTAATTCTCCAAATCCCAATTTCCCCAAATTTCAAATTCCCCAAATCCCAAATTCCTCACATCCTAAATTTCGCAGATTCCAAATTCCCTAGGTTCCAAATTCCTCAAATCTCAAATTCTCCAAATCTTGAATTCCCCAAATCCCAAATTCTCGAACTTCTAAATTCCCTAATTCACTAACATCTAAGTTCCCAAATCCCTAAATTCCTAAATTTCTGAGTTTCCAAAAATTCAAATTCACCATAATTAATAATTCCCAAAAGCGATCCTCTGTGGTGATCAATTTCCATCAGAATGCTGTGTAGCAAACACGTTGAGTATCCAGCATCCAGTTTTAGAAAAGTGAACAAACTATCGTTCGCGCGAGTGTTAACAGACTCGAAGTTGGATCTGGGTTTGGTTCAGGATTCAAAGAAGCTTAGAGTATCCATAGAATCAAATAAAGGCGGCAAAGGAAGATCCTTGTTCGGTTCTTTAGACGTGTTACATAGCCACGTCTTTTTGCTTTCGGTCACGTAGATAGACACGCGTTGGTCTCTCGCACGCGGGAATTCGCAAACACGCGCCAACATTATCGATTAGATCGTTAAGATGTCTGCAGGTGTTCTATATTTATCCCAGGAATGTTGTAACCATGCGCCCATTACGATTTTCCATATATGTTTCGTAACGCAGACAGTTTTCTGTAAGGAAAACAGTTCGAACGGGGTGGTGGGCGTTTTTCAAGGAAGCGCGTAAAAATGTCTGATCGGATAGTATATTCTACTGCAAGACGCGATCTTTCGACCGTGTTCTACAGAAAAATTGCGTGACTTTGAGATGTCAATGTTTTAACAGAGATTAATGATAGGATTGTGGATTTGAGATTGTTTTGATGTAGGTTAGAAGGTGAATAATTCATAGAAATGTAATTATCGATGTTGTCAACTATACATACTGTCGCATTGACTTGGGAAAAGTTGACGAGGAAGAAGACTTAAAACGTATGAATCCTCAAGTAATTCGATTACATTCGGGTGGAGTCAGAGGAAACTCGTTTGAGTTTCGAATCAATTCAAAACTTAGATATCTCAAATTAAAAAAATTAGAAATTCCAAACTTGGGATCTGAAGTTCAAATTTAGATATTCAAAATTTACAATTTGGGGATTTAGGAATTTAGGAACGTAGGAATTTAAAACCTTGCCCCTCATAACTCCTAAACCATAAAAATCTGCAAAATATTTCACACGCGTTCTATAGGGGCCAAGGTCAATACTCCTCGTAAGTTTGTCCAAGATCAAATTAACTGTTCTTGAATCGTACAATATACAACTGATCTTTCCTCGTAAAAAAGTCAGTCGAAGAGCGAACATAACTTTGCGGAAGACACGGTCCATCAATTTCACGGAACGCACCAATAAAACGTGTCTAACGAAGCACCTGTATTCTCAAACAATGGTATGGAGGTTGGTGCAACGGAGAAGGGAATTGCATCGATCAACGATAAATTATGGCTACACGAGGCAGCGACATCAACTCCACCGACAATGACCGTCGTTGCATTGAATGCAATTAACGTCTGATTCTCTTTCTTTGTCTGGTTCGTTCGGGCAGCGGTGCGTTGAGTATAGGTACCAATCTCGTGCCTTCGTTTCCACCATCTTGACACAGATACTCTCCCCGTTTGCGTTTCTGCTTATCATGGATCGAAGCGAAGGTCCTTCGACATGCTTCGTTCAATTTAATCGTCCTGCAACACACCGTGTGTCGGTCTCCTTTCATTTTTTATTTTTCAACTTCCATAAGCGTCCTCGTCAATTGGGATTGTGGATACCTACAGTGCCGCCCTTGGTACGAGGCAGATGCGGCACTTGCTTCGAGCACTGCATTCAAGGCTCTTGCAGTTAAATAATGCAATTTGCTAATGAAGAAATTTAGATATTTTATAATTACAAATTCTGAAAAGACATTTTCTAAGTTGGAAATTCGGAAGGTTCTAAACTTGCGAATTTAGACATTTTTTAATTATGAGATTTGTGATTTATAAACTCTCTAATTGCGAATTTCAGAAATAATGCGTTTCGATGCAACTGGTGGTAATATAATGCGTAACAATACAACACGTTGCGATACAACGCGTGGCAATATAACGCGTGGCAATACAAGGCGTAGTAATACAAGCGTGGTAATATAACATAAGGTAATACAACGCGTGGCATTATGACGTGAGGCAATACTAACGCGTTGTAATTTAACGCGTGGCAATATAACACGAGACAATACAACGCGTGGCAATAAAACACGAGGCAGTCTTAACGCATGACAATTCAATGCGTGGCAATATAACGCGAAGCAGTACTAACGCTTGGCAGTATAACGCGCGGCAATATAACGCGAGGCAGTAATAATGCATGGCAATTCAACACGTGGCAATATAATGCGTCGCAACTGTACCTTTTTAAGTGTATTTCTGAATTAAAATGGAAATAAAATAGAAAAGTTACATCCTTCAATGAAAGTTAGTATCGTTATATTCATTTAAAATACTTTTATTTTGCGAATGATCATCAATCATACCAGATGCGGAAGAAATAAGCACCGTTTGTTCGTTCTTTTTGTTGAAAATAATTATCAAAAGAAAGCAACGAGTAAGCGCGTGTTTTTCCTTTCGCGAAATCGCAGGTTAATGATGTACCGTCTCGTCATCGGTGTGAATTTATTATTTTACGACGCGTCAGTTTGGTGCACATTTAAACTTTTCCATTCACGGTTCTGTTTTTGTGTCTGAAGAATTGAACAGGTTATTCCTTTCTCAGACAACGATCATGATTATTGATTGAATTGCAGTTTGTTCGATAATACGCAATTTAATGTCTGAATGTGACGTCTGTTTCTACTGTGGAAGCGTTCAGTTCGTAGTCCTTAACCAGATTTGACCATTAACGAATGATCTATTATTTGATCGATTTTATTAAATAATTATTTTGAAATACGGTTACACGGTTCAAATAATATTTTATTTATCGCAAACTTAAAATAGTTAATTTCAGATATCTATGTATTACATTATGTGTTACAGTTTATTCGTACTTGCAATATTGTTGCCCACGTTCATCTGTTTAGTCATAGTTAAATACGGTCAAATGTTAATTATGGATATTTATTGAGCTGGAATCGATAACAATAGTGGTCGCAATTTTATGACCGTTACTTGCGTATTTTAATCATGAAACGGAATGTACTGTGTATTATTGAATTATACATAACTGCACAGACAGCTAGAATTTATTAAAAGAAATGAAGTAGTGTCAATGAAAGTATTTTTAAAAATAGACTTGTTTGCTAATATAATCGCCAAGTAATTTTTATATAAAATATTGTTTACGTATAATTGCGATATCTTCTCTTGTATTTATAGACTGTACTATTGTTGATATCCGATGGCATTTAAGATGTAAACAAATTAAGTCGACAGCGTTGAATGAGTAAAATACACGTGATAGGTATGGACTCATTAAAAGACAACGCAAAAACGATCTACACGTAATACTGCTAGTTAAATAAAATAATGCAGGGATAGGACGATTTCGTAATGATTAGGGTTTTCTAGACTCTGGTTATGATTCGCTCCATATCGGTCCGTTCGACAATAGACCGTTCGATAAACGACCGTTCGATAAACGACCCACTCATCTTCCGATTTACTATATTAACAAATACACAAATTTTCAAATTTTGAGGTTTGGAAACTAAAATTTTGAGTTTTGCACATTTTGAAATTTTAAAATTAAAATATATAGAAACTTGCATATCTTGCTATATGGATCTCCTATGTTGTTAATTTTAAAAACCTTACCACTACGATCCGTCCGTGGCAATTTAAAACGGACGATATCTCACAAAATTTCACCATAAAAATCGGCGTATATCGATACAATCTTCAAAATTTCTATTAGAATCCACAGGAAGCCAATTTACGTTCTCAGCCCGAATAAAGTCCCTCTACGATTAAATCGTGCGCACCTCGCGTTTTATACCGTCGTTGAAAATGTTTCCAGAAACGCGGAGAAGTACGGGCGGAAAATTTCGACGATAAAGAGGCAAGTGTCGCGATAAGGTCTGTACAGTCGAGTCGGTATAATTCCTTCTCCTCTTTCTGAAAATTCCGTTCCGCCGAACGGCTCGTCGTTAATTCCTTTTTATTGGCAATCGTTGCGTCGAGGTCTGCGTAATTTCAACGACATGCCCGAGGGACGTTCAGTGTCGTTCGAGAAAAAGTGAGAGTTACCTTGGGCTGTTCCACAGGTAGTCAACCGATCGCACATGTGACGTGTACGTACACGGACACGTGAACACGTTTTCGTGTTGGAGTATCGGATAGGAGAGGGGCTTCCGCGGCTGATGAATGTGCGTGCACACGTGTGAGTGGGCGTGGAAAATAGTACACCGATTGCATTAGAGGCAGGGGATGTGATTCATTGTGAAAAACTTCGAATTGTGACGTGGAGGAGCATCGGGAGATAAACAGTGTCGCTTTTGTCTGTGGACTTTTTGTCCGACTATCGATGACCAATGTTCGATCAGGCTCCTGGTAATTTTGCGCTCCATTCGATCGCTAATTGTTTTCACCGTCTATCGCAGCAGCGTGTTGAGGACATATGTGGAATAACAAGGAAATCGAATTTATTGGTACTTTTGTTGGTCTTATTGATTTTTGTTATTAATCTGTAGTAACTAAACTTATTCATTTGTGAATCACGAGTAAAATATAATTGTTCAGTGTGGGTGAAGTATTTATAGGCACGAGTGGGAGCATTATACGAAGCATCACGAAAAGTGTGAACAAGTTATCTTCAGATCTACAAATTCATAAATTTGCAAATTTTCTAGTTTTCGAATCGATAAGTTCTTACTGTCTTTTCAAATTTTTAGATTTCTAAATTCTCGGATACTTAAAACTTTAAAGTTTCAAATAACAAAATTTCTTTTAACATTTCTAATGTCCCTTATAATCTGCTATAATCAGTGTTCAGAGGGTTGTGCATCCCCTTAGAAATGATATCCATGATATTTTGTTGGTTAAATTACAGAAGAGTACCGGATATGCAATTTTTTCGCCGACATACCAATGTTTTCGAATCGTGGGCTGGAATGAGTCAAGGTTTAGCTTACGGCTACGCAAAATCGGGGTCGACATGAACAGATTTAACTGCGCTAGTGAAACTATTTGTAGGATTATGAAATGTATTCCATGCTCGCGGGATAACGAGCTATGTACTGTACCAGTGTCAGCACAGATGAAGTCGTTTCTCACAGTCTGTTCGTCTCGTTTATTTGCATGTTAACTGCCGTATGGTATCACCGTTTATTGATATCATTTTGATTAATTACACCGGTTTATGATACATCTTGGAAATACATCATTTTGAGATAACTTGGGGAACTATCTCCAAAAGTTATATATTTTTATTTAGAATAGAAATAGAGTTTTGGGTTTATTGCAATCATAATGCTGTTTGATTAAATTCGTGATCACAGTTAAAATTATTTTTCATAATAGACTACTGTACCTTTTTGGTATGTTGCTAGCACAGTTTTCTAATATTCTTAAAGCATTAGTATGACTCATAGTTCTTAGTAGATTTATTACATTGAGTGATTCAGAACTGTACTGAATATCGAATTCTTTGTAAGAGTAAAGGTTCGATGCATACTAGAATTTAGGTTAGAATAAAAATTCATTATATTCTGAAATAAAAATTTGGAAATATTGAAACATGGAAATTTAAAATTTTTTAATTTGCTAACTCTGAAGAAATTTAGAATTAAATTTCCAAATTTCACAATTTCCAAATTTCCAAATTCCTATATTTATAAATTTAAAAATCACAAATTTCTAAATTCTCAAACTTACAAATCCTAATTTCTTAAATTCTCGAAATTCCTAAATTCCTAAATGTACGAATCTCAAATACCTAAAGTCCCAAATCCGCAAATTCCCAAATATTCAACAGTTCAAATTGTTTAATTATCAAATATTCATTCTCTAAATCCAGAATTTATGACATCTCCAAATTTCACAATATTCAAATCCCCAAATTCCCATATCCAAGTTCTGAAATCTTCAAATCCTCAAACATAACACGAGCGAATAAACCTATACAATCAGACAATAAATGTACATAACTTAAATAATGTACAATTCAAAATAAATCATAAAATGTGAACTATCAAAAAGTATCCTACTACAAACGTCGTCCAAAAAGCTGTGACACGCAAGCAACCAACGTAGCCGACATTGCGTCAAAGGTTTCCGAATTGAATTTGTCAGAGGTGTCAATTTTAGACTGCGTGTGCAAGTTCGTAGAATGTCAGACTTCCGCTTTGAACATGTTCACGGAAAGACGTAACACCATGACAAAGGTTCGAAGTCGTAGCTTGGTGAAAGACGTGGCATTAGCTGGCTGTCTTTCACCTTTCACTAGGCAAAAGGACTACTGGTACCACGTCAACGAGTTCTCGGCTGCTGCATTAGGACGGAAAGACGACGAGTATCAACGTCATTGCCGGTCGCGAAAGCGTTAAGCAGAAAATTACGTCACGGCCCAGACATTTTCGCGGTTCTCGTGCGACCGGTGTTTTTCTTTTTATTTTTTTATTCGCAGAGACGCGTTACGTCTCGTAGATACGAAAGAGACGGTGAACAGTACACGATTGCTGGCACGAATCGGCTAGTCAGAAGTCACGTTGCTTGACACGCGCTTCGAGACTCGACTCGATGTAGGTTAGTATTTTTACCGGCATGACCTGCTGTATACAGGGTGAGCCACGCAATTGGGTCAATTTATACCCACACCTATTATCGAATACCTTCTTCGATAACTAACATTACTTAATCGATGATTATCAGTATAGTAAATTACATCTGAAGAATAATAAATTAATAAATCTATACTATTCTTCTACTGGATTACATGCTACAATGATTAGCTTCAAAGATTAATAGCATTCAAAATTTAAAAATTGGAATTATTTGAAGATGTGTAACTCTGGGAGCGGTATGACATCATTTAAAAATCTAATTATAAAAGATAACTTCGACATACGTAAAAGTACTCGAAATATAAATTAAATTTAATCTATCCCCCGATTATCCCGAATGCGAGATTTCATGTAAAAACAGCCATAATTCTGGTATCTCTTAATAATCTCCGAGTCCAAAGGCAGCAGAATAAATCAACTTACACGAACCGCGGTGCGTTTTCGGTAACATGGGAAATTTATCTCGTGTATTAAACCGGATGTAAGTACGTACTTTTTACTGATTATACTCTATTTATCTTAGAACGTGACAAAAAGTGTCGGTTGGATATTTTATCGGCGTCAATACCGCGGGCAGCAGATAAAACCAGTTCAAGATTTGGAGACTTTAATCGTCGAACAGGAAAAATTTGGCCACACATCCTTCGGAATCATCATGTTTGTAATTCTATTTTCACTCGAAGGTCCCCACCCAGCTGTTTCAGTATTTTAATTATAACCAGGATCTGTTATTTCGCGATTTATCCTTGACCTTTTGTCCACTGATTCGGACGTCATCGAGCAGCCATGTAATTTCGAGAGGACTTTCGGCGACACGATTTTACGCAATTCGTTCAAATTACGCTCTTCCCGACTGTGCACGAGGTTAATCAACGATATCGTCGTGATACGATGGACAATGACTAAGCAAGTTTCTTGGAACGCATGATACTTCGATATCCACGCGTAGGAAGAAAGAATATGTTCTTTCGCAATATTAACAAGTCATATCGTATCTACGGATCTGATTAACGGCATTTGGCTACTAGTTTCGATTAAAGTCAAGCAATTAAAAGAGTATTGATTTTATCGATATTCAAAATTACAGTCGATAGCGTGACGATCACGTGACTCATCGAATCGTGTAAGGTTGAATGGTTAGCTACTGACTGTTTCATATAAAAATTAAACAAAACTAAAAATTATTAATGTATCTCATTTTAATTATGTGTCAAAAAATGATTTATTATCACACACGTATTTACATGTGGAAAGGTTAAAAATCATCAAGTGAAGACTACACTCTGAAATCATGTTAGAGTACCATATTCATGATAGAATAAAAGATTGCAGTATAGTCAAAATAATTTACGTCACATTTTATTATACCATTATTATTACATTATGTTATTGTAAATGAAAAGAATTAGAAAAATCAACACCTAAGTACACTAACATAAGTGGAATCTCACTATATGGCCCTGGTGCGGCAGAAACTGCTCCAAACTATTTAATTATATTAAATATCTGGTATCGGTGATTGATGACCTTCACGGTAATCAACGTGTTAATTGAATGCCAAATCAATTTTCAGACCAAACGGATAGTCAACGAGACTGAACACCTGTCTCAGGTTTAGTAATTGATAATTAAGCGTACCAAGGCCAGGAAACACGCGTGCATTGTTTCCTCGTAAAATATTCGCTGACCAAAGGATCTCGCGTGTTAATATTTTCTGCGACTGTTAATAATTTATCGCCAGAGACGGTCACGTGTTTCTCCACATGCTTGCACGGATGATCCATTGCAAGAAGTTGCGATCAAACTTTCCTTTCGATGTACCTATGTGGCGATTAGCGATCGATCCTCGCACCTATTAACTCGTATGGCGAGACTAATCGAATTCTTACGTGTAGTATTGACGAGTTAATTGAAACTGAGCGATTAAAACGGTGATAACTGTACTTTTCACGCTTCTTGAATTATTCTGCTTCTTGGAAGGAAATGACTTTGTAATAACATTCGAAGCTTCATTTTATACCGTGTGTGCCAATAAAATGTAACTGATATCAGAAATGGTAGAAATTAAACATCAAAATCTTAACAGAAATGTTTGGTGACTTAGATCATTTTGAACATCTGTAATTGTAAAATAACCAACATAATATTAATTTAACTTTTGTTCATTCTATGTACTCAATCATGCAACAATAAAGTGTTTTTTGCGTTTGTCTATATTTCACACACACCAATTTATAACTGTTATACAGTTATAATTATTATCCGATGATTTGTATGTTTTCAATTAAGTAATTCATTATCGTTGTTAATTTTGCAACGTTCTTTTATAATGTACTTTGTATCTGTATTACTGTAATAAATATCTGAGGTGTATTTTAAATAAAGCCGAAATGTTGTAAAAGCAAAAACGATAGTAATTATCTGAAAGGAATGATTAAATTGTTTCGTCAGCAAGCCGTGAATAAGGCGCTGATGACAAAATTCTGCATTTGTTGTTTATCATATTACACGAGCAGGTAAATCACCAGCTCTGGTACACGTAATTATCACAAGAGTTGTAAACTTATCACGACGATTAAAGCTTATCAATATTTTGCAAGGGGTATTAAATTCTTTTGTTTATTGTTAAAATTCCAGCAATTAATAACCAGGTTTCGTCAGTATACCGAGAAGCTTTCATCATTTAATCCAGCAAACGAAAATTCTTGTGAAAATACAAAGATAGGCAAGTACTTAATACTTTCTCTATAGTATACAATACTATCATTTATAAGTTTACGATTTATAAAAATAATATTTTTTCAAGTACCTAGAAAAACCATCAATGTTGCGACTCCTTGAAAATTGAGAAATGTCAATTTTTTTAAATTTCAGATATACTTTCAAGTTTAGAACTTTGGAAGTATTAAAGTTTACAAATTGAAATCACAAATTAATCTTCAATTCACACTCTTACTAAATTAAACGTGACCTGAATCGTTCAGTCACATGAACTTCATTATCAATTCAATCTACTTGCCAAAAATGTTTCCATAATACAATAACACTGCTCGACAAAATAGGTGAAAAGTTCAATTTTTTAAAATTCTAATTTACACTTCATCATCACACAATTTGAAACGGAGCTTGTTTTGACCAAACACATGAAATAATGCTCGTAACTGAATGCCACTCATAACAATCTGTAACTAATGATTCTCGGTATAGTTGAACGCGTTACATACACGTTACAAGAATAAGGAAAGGAAGAAAACAAGTCGTAGAAAACGGATTAAAGGATGTTACGTAGAAGCCACGCAACTGGAATCGTAGGTTCGAAAACGTGGGGAGCGAAGAGAGTATGGTTGCATCAGCGTTCGAGGTGTCACGTAGGTTTTTCTTTTCGACCACCCGTTACGTACACGTGCGCGTGCATGCGACACGATACATACATTTATGCATCGTGACTTTCTACTTGCGAAGTGGCGAGCTCGTCCAGGTACCGGGACACGTAATGTGCACGATCGATCGGATTATATGGTCCACACGTGGCTGATAAGGAGGCGTGCGTTTAAAAGCCCTATCGTCGTGTACGTCCTCGTGGTTATAATTTGCACTCGACCGGGCCACGTTTGGTGTTGCTGCCACGATGTGCGTGGTGCATATTGTCACGATGTGCGCGCGTGCACTAAATGTTCATTAATATTCACGTACCGTATAGTTGACAATGCCACCCTCGCCGACTCCATACGTTCGCGTACACTTCAACACGTATGTGACACACTGATTTCTATTTTACCAACGACAGAAAAAATTGTAACATAGAGTTGTACGTTTCACTTGAGTATTTGGGGTTGGGGGTTAACAACTGTCCTATATATTACGATTTTAATGGGAATAAGATGATTTTCGCTTCTTTTTATATTAAACAAAAATTTGTGTAACTTGGGTTTTCATTTTCTTTAAAATCTATGTCTCCGAGAAGTAAGATGAATCTAACGCTGTTATTAAAAAGAAGGAGTAAAAGAGAGTTTATAGTTTCAACGTCTTTGACCACTACTGAATGTCCTGAAAGAATATCACATCAATTACTCTTCTTTCTAGTTTGAATAGAAATACACATCATTCTAAATATATTTTCTTTGTTACCACTTATACCTTGCATTTGATTGATCACATCCACCTGTTTGAATTTGAAATAAACTCTTCAGATCTTCAGTGTAAATATCTGATAATTATGTATTTCTATACTTCTAAATACAAAATTATCCAACTTTTATGTCTGAATATTTGGAAATTTGATATTTTTATCAAATTTTCAAACGTGAAAAAAGGTTGATTTGAGCAACCCCGTTAGCCCGACGGTATGTTGATCGATATCTATTTATCGTAAATGACGATGGTTTCGAAAAATGGTTTATAGAAATAAAAATATTGGGAACGATCTTTTTATGTAAGGTATGTAGGTATTTTTTATTACGATCCTTTCGCTGATCGTAGGAGCACCAAGGAGGTGACCATAAATCACTCGTCAAGTAATTCCTATTGTGACGGTGATCGATGGAGACAAACACCGTAGATTTATCGCTGGTGCGTAGGTATGAGCGCATTACGCGCCTACTTTACGCACGTGCTTTGCCGTGATATAATAATGTGAAAGTGAATGGTGCCGATGATCATGCTTCGCTTGGTAGAGAGGTCGTGGAAGGACGTCGAATAACTTCGATTTAAATCAATAGATATTTGCATAAATTCGCTACCGTATTTCTGCAACTCTACAGTCAAGAATTTTCTATGGCAGCGAACCAACAGATGCGCGTAAATCTTCCGACCACGTAATTCGCACGATTCACGTTTTTCGGGTTGAATTTCAGCTTCTCAGTCAGTGACTTCGAATTACATCGCTAAGAATTACGCGTATCTAGTAAAACGTGGTTACAACGTTCGAGACAGAGTTCGACTTTGTTTTCGTGAAGAAAAGGGTTGTTGATCTAAGAATTTAATTCAATAGAGTGCTAAGCATAAAATTAGTTACGTTGTTATTGATGCGGACGAAACGTCAACAACTTGCATTGTGACATTTGATATTTTCGTAGTGACGTTTTGTTGAAAATATAACATAGAATTTACTTGGCTCTGGAGACAAGCTCTGCCAATTGTGTGAATTTATTTATACGTTCGGTATAACATGTTTTGACACTTACAGCGCTAAAATTGGAAGGATCGAATATTTAGTTGCTGGTTTGAAGGCTTGATCGATGTTATTGTTCTGGATTTCTTTAGAGATAATATTTGACGCTTTCAGCGAAGAATAAATACATGTGGAATAGATGTCAGAAAATATAGGTTGTCTTTTTACTGGTGTTACAGAAGTATCACTCAAGATAACACACGGGAATAATTATACAATTTTTTTTACTTTTATCATCATTAACATCAATTTGTTTTAAAATTCTTTTTCTTAAAAACAAATTTATTTATAAAAATTGGTATCTTTATGAACACAGGTGACGAGGTGATACTCGTCACAGTTAACAGATAACTAGTTAAGTAATAATTTTGTATTCGGCAACTGTTACCATAAAAATTTGGAAAATTATTTTGGAGCTCCGGTTCGAGTCGTGATTCGACTTGTTAATTCAATTAATACTTCACGGATCAACGAACAATCGTGGGCAAACGAAGTCGGTAAACAGGTCGTCTTCCGACTGGTTTTGCTGACACACGTGCACGAAGGCAGCCAAGTGCTGTAGGTGCAACCATATGTGAAAGTGACAGCACGCATGAACAGCTAATGCATATGTGGTGGGCAGTAAGGTCGACGAAGGACGTCGTCGTGAATTGCGGGCACAGTTGGCGATCTTTCGTGACTGGATTCCGAGCCAATTAAAATCCAGATCGCAATTAAGGTCGTTCGTGATTTCGACGGTTGTTTTGTGAACGATGTTCCACGTAGCCGTAATACTTTGATGGTTTTATTAAGGGGACACG
Organism: Megachile lagopoda; assembly: GCA_036983795.1. NCBI lineage: Eukaryota > Metazoa > Arthropoda > Insecta > Hymenoptera > Megachilidae > Megachile > Megachile lagopoda. The sequence goes on from CM072800.1 coordinate 13,303,258, forward strand.
TCGAAACGAAGCGGAAGCTGATTCATGAATTTTCTGTCCGGGCACGTTCGATAAATACCGGTCGATTCAATAAATATTCGATGTTTATTTTCATCGGAACATCCTTGGGTCCAATTCGCTCTCTGAAATATCTTGCAATGACATATGCGTGTCGTTCGATTGCACGACACTTTCCACGATATACTGTCATGGGAACAATAATAATCTGGATTATGAAACGATCGTTCCGAGTTACGGTATGAATAGTCGGCTTTGAACTAGATGTGTGCATATCGCTGCTCTTATCGATAAATGTCGATAACATCGGAATGTTATTCACAATTGCGATATACTGATACTATCGGTAACATATCGTTAAGGCGAAAAGGTAGATGGGAGTATTTCTCAAATTCACTGGTTCTCAAACTCTAAGTCTTAAATTATCAAATTGTTAAATCTTCAAATTTTTAAAGAATACCCAAATTTCTAAGTTCACAAGTTGTCAAATTTCCAAATGTTAAGTTCCCCAATTCCGAAGTATTCAAATTACCAAATTCACAAGCTTTCGGTTGCAAATTATTAAGTTAGTAAATTTAAAAATTTCTTAATTCTATCTCCGAATCTTTAAAGTTTTAAATTTTCTAATGCTTAAATCACCATACACCAAATCCCAAAATTCCTATGTTACTAAGTTTTCGGATACTCTATAGTCAAAATTATGCAAATACTCAAATACTGAATCATCAAGTTATCGAATGATAGAACATGTAATTAATCGAATATTCGAGTTTGTGCAGCTGAACACAATAAAACGTTTCCTTGCACCAGCACGTTACGTCACAAGTGTACTTTGCTGCAGGCCGAGCAGAGTTCGCAGATATTCTTGCTCCTATGGGCGGATCCGTATAATTGCTGCCGCTATTAATGGAGTAACTCGAAGTTTCGTTACGAAATCATAGAATCCATCCATAGGATGATAAACGGTGAAGCTATGCTCGCGTGTCGCGTGTTACGCCTCATCCAGCGTACAGATAGCGACCGAGAAATTCATAACAATGTTTTGTAATCGTCAATTTAATCTAAACTAATTGTTGAATAACGTGACGCATGAATTGCGCAAGTTTCCAGCAGGAAACAGAATAGGATTGATCAATTGAAACGGCCGTGCACTTTTCGCTTGCAAACGTGTTGACATTAGCACAAACATTAGTCTTCAACTTTATAAGTAATTTAGAAACTTGCAGTTTGCCAATCGACTGCCATAAGAAGATCGTTAGTGAAAGTTTTTGTTGGATTAGAATCATCGATTTGGAAATTGGAAATAAATCTTTTAATTTATTCAACACGTTAACATCGGAATCCACGAATGTTCGCCATTTGCACATTCGTGCACCCTTTACGAGTAAAAATTTACGCAAAATCACACGCTTAAATAAGGAGAAAACTTGATGTGCATAGATGACACAAAAATCGTAGCTTCATAGATAGCACACAAAAGTGTTAATCGCGTGACTCATGCGTTTTGTTTATCCTATTAAGACACGTGATCTCACACGAACTTCATTCTTGTTTGTTTACGAGGACGTTTGTGTCATAAACGTGCGTGCAGCTGTTGATGCACAGGTGTGCATCGTCTGCAGCTTTGCAAAGTGTGTATGAAATAAAGAAGAAGAGAAACGCGAGTCACATGCCGGAAAATGTCAACCACGTGCAGGTACACGAGGTTCTCGCCTATAACCTGTTCAACGTGATTATACTCGTGCAAGAAACGATGCAGAAAATTGTTTCAGATAATTTACTTGCTTGTTACATCATTTACAGCGAACCGTGCCGGAGAAAAATATTGTGTAACGAACCATTTACTTGTCGATGCAACCAAGGACACTCTCTTGACTATTAAAAGGGACACAGGTTATACGAGAAATTTATTCTTCTCTTTCAGTTATCTTATTTATCTACGTATTCGTTATTGGTATTTCGATACTGTTATATAAATAACAATATCACATGTAAATAATTTATACTATAATTGTTAAGGCAGGAACAGACATTTTGAAAATCTTAATGGAAATACTGCTAATTTTTCTACTGTTTTATAATTCATGTCCAATGAATGTCAAAACTATGAATAATGAATGTTCAAACTCGCTGGGTAAAAATTCAAAGTAGCAATAACGTAATTTTGGAGATCATGCAGCTACATCATTACCGGATTCTGAAAGTTATCCTCAGGAAAATGAATCTCGTTTAATTCGATCGAATCAGACATCCTTTGAGTAGAAATTTGTTATTAACCGAGGAATTATACAATCCCGTATAATTGCATTCTCGACACTGCGGATGCGCTGTCCTTTGTGTCACTTTTACTCGGCGTAATTCCGGAAAACCGTCGCGGAGGAATAACATGGCAGATCGATCATCCTGGAACGAGTAATGTCACCGTGTATAATTGCATAACATAAAATCGAATTATGTCACGTAACGCGAACGATAGCTACTACTATAAATAGACGGTTTACACGTACGTATGGGGAAGAAACGCGTTTCCATTTGACGGACGATTGCGACTCGGAGGAATCCGGTTAATGTCCTTCATTGTCGATCGAAAACATTTTTCTCTCGTGAAACGTTGTTTTCTTTACTGCGTACGCGTGGCGAGATCAAACGATGGAATTTTATGGTTTTATCTGACAGTACGTTGAATTACAAGTTTAATTTATCATCAAAACGATGTAAGAGGAAAATGTTCGAGTCCAGAAAAATTTTCAACTAATAATTTTGTATACATTTAACTTTTGGAAATTTATATAAATTTGACTTTTGAACATTTTTCGTTTCATTGTGAACGAATTTTGAGCAAATTCGTTTCATAACAATTCTATTAAATTTCAATTTAGAAATGCAGTAACGAATATTTTTGTAGGAATGATTAAAATAATTATAAATTGCAAGAATAATAAAATTTCGCTGCACAAGGTCCGTCTTTCAGACGTATAGTATCAAGTCATCGACGGAGAATTTTTAATCGTCTGTTTGCATAGTAATTAGCTCACGAAGTGACCACCAGACGTCATACCTTGTATCTGAAAAACATTGCTGCAGCGGATTATTCCATTGTCTGGAATCGATTGCTATCATCCAAAGTTTCCGTGCAATTAATTATTCACACGGTAAATAACAATGACCGTGATGAAGGAAAATAAGTTAAGACATTCTTGTTTAATCATAACACGTCGCGTTTGTTGCCGATTGGGAAATTATCACAATTTACATTCTTAAAATGTTATTTTTATATAGACCAATCTGAAGAAGTGAATTTAAGATTTACGTACATTCCATTAATCAAAATTTTAAGTTTGTAGGAATTTCAGCGATTTTCTTATTAGAAAGCTATTTTAAAAATAATGCTCTTGTACACGAGTAAAAATAAATAAAAGATAAAACATAAATTAATAAACACGGTAATGTATCTCTAAAAAAACTTGCGAATGACTCGATTGATAATTTCAGTGTGAAAACACCATTTATCTTATTTATTTAAAAGAAACCTTAAGTTAAGTTCGAAGTTCCAATTTCAGTTACATCTACTCTATTTGTCGCACGCGTCGTTTACGAGCGTAGACGAAGGAATGTTGTAATCGTCGACTAAAATCGTGAAATAAAACTGGAAAGGTTTTGAAACGATCCTGAGAACTTTTCAGCGACAGTCACGTAAGGATCGTGAATTCCTGTCGCGATTGCACCGTGACGCATGGTAATCCAACGAAAAGAAATTTCCCGCGACAGTTCCGTGAACAATAGCGACAACGACAGAAAGGATGTCGTGTCCGAATAACTCTCGTCGCTTTCACATTCACTCGAGTTTGAAACCTACAACCCATCGCACGAAACTCTCGGAAGCTACCTATTAAGATGACTTTCGAGATAACGTTGTATCATCGAATGAGACACGATGTTGAAGAAACGTCGATTAATCGCTTGTACAACTACCAAGGCAGAAAGATACACGATACTTTCAATTATAATGTTCCAACGTTAATAAAAGTTTTTAACGACCAAGTAGATAGAAAGATTGTGGTCGACGCAATTACACCGAAATTGTTAACAAAATTGACTTTAATTTCTTGTATGTTGAAAGCAGAAATGTCCTTTTCTAAATCATGACTTTGTCGAGATATAAAATATATTTTATTTTACATAAAAATGTATTAAAATATATTATAAAGAAAATGGATAACAGAAGATATCTGAAAGCGAAAAATACCTACGATATTTTGTACAAAAATTTAAAATATCTCACGAATTATTAATTTTTTTGTGATAGTACTCTAACACTTTCTTAAGCAGAATATCTCAAAGAATCGATACATGTACAAAAAATATATGTTTTACTGTTACTTTGCAGAATTGCTAAGTGTTGAAATCGACGAGTATCGACGAGAATGGTATTGAAACGATATAATACGAGAGATAGTTAAATTAAATCGAGTGTTCTCGTTGAAACGGATTACCAGATGACGATCACGTGTTCATTGATTCACGTGCGATAATCGTAGAATGATTCGAGACGGAAACGATCGGTAACAGCAATGTAGCAACTCGCCCACAGTCGTAGCAGACTTTACGTAACGTATCGCAACGAACGTTTCAGTCAATAACCCGACACCACGTCTTCTGACTCGTTATAGATTTTCCTCCATAAATAGAATCGACGGAAAAGACACGAGCCTCTTCGCATTATTGATAACTGTACGGCAATATCGTTCCATATAAAAGTTGCAGCTGACATCGGACCTACCAGCAATCTTTGTGAGAACCAACCTTGTTGGTTCAGTTTCGAGAATGTGTGTAGGTTCGGGATGTTTCGGAAATTATCGTGTAATGAGGTGGAGTAAAAATTTGATATTTTGTAAAGATTTGATTGATATTTTAGGGATTTAGGAATTTATGAATTTAGGAATTAGGGATTTAGGGATTTAGGGATTTAGGAATGTAGGAATGTAGGAATTTAGGAATTTAAGAATTTAGGAATTTAGGGATTTAGGAATTCAGACATTTGGGTATTTCAGATTTGAATATTTGAGATTTTAGGATTTAAAGATAAGAAAATTTAGGAACTTGAGAATTTAGAATTTAGAGATTTGTATATTTTAAAGATTGAAAAGTTAAAAGGTAGAACAGTGAGAAAGTGGAATATTTGAAAATTTCAAATCTTGATACTTTCACATCTTGAAAACTCAAAAATGTACAAAACTGAAAACTTGGATATTCATAGGCTTGAAAACTTGAATATTCAAAAATTTGGAGACTTGAAAACTTGAACACCTAAAAATGTTTAAATTCAGAAATTTAAAGAATTGTTTTTTGTTTGCAGTTTGGATGGAAGATCCTGTAAGGACGAAATATACAGAATGGGTATCGGTGCTGGATACTGTGAAGGCAATCTGAACTTCGCCACTGCTTCAGAAGACGACGAAGTTTACACGAAGAAGAAAGTTTCTAGAGTAAGTTTACATATTCAATCATTTACAATCCTATCAAATCGATCATTCTTATAATTAATCAAACATATAATATAGTAGACTCCGTTATATTGTTATAAAATATCTTTTATACACGAATGGTTAGGTTTTGGTCCAATGTTTCTTACAAATATCAATTCAATATCCTTCATATTTCTCTTTTTAATTATGGTTCCTATTCCAAAATACGAGTAACAAAAACACAACGAGATGTAACACGTGTTGGAAAATTTAGAGATGACTCATGTTTACTATTGGCCATTTTATCTATGTTGCAACACTCTGTTCCTCCTCGTTTTCAAGAGCTCGTGTTCTTTCTTCATTATTTTTTTCTATGTGACTGTAAAGCGTCGATTAAATTTATTAGTTAAAAACATTTCAATACAAACGTGATATGGTTTCTCCTCGAGAAAACATTCGATGGTCTCGGAAAGGAGTAATGTCTGCCATATCATTATTTTCGGAGTAAATATTTCGTATACGCCTTGAAGTTACAAAGCATCACGTGTCCGACGAGTGTTCCGTCAGCAGTCTGCTTGCTCAATGCAATGAGTTTTACGTAATGCAATATGTAGTAATGTTAAGAGTACCTGTTAACAGAAGAAAGTCGTATCAATTAACCTCAGCAATAATTATTCTGACGTACTTAGGATCATTACTCTTCTCACGAGAAACCGTAAATCATTTCGTGAAATTACTACGATGAAAACCGGCGTTGCTCCGAATTCTAAATTCATCAATCAAAATTATCTATTATGCTGGCAACTAAATTAACGGACTACATTCTGTCGAGTTATTTACTGCAATCTAACAATTAATTGCTGTAAATTATTTTACAATTCGAATTATTTCTTATATCTTTACAAATTGTTGAAAGGTCTCCAAATCACCGAAAGTACCCTTGAATTGAAATATCTTAAAGTTAATGTATGTGAACTTTGTATTCAAAGATCCTTGACTATGCAAATTATAATTGCACTAATTGTATTAAAAATTCCAGTGAGACTTATCACATTTGAACTATGTTGTATACGAGTGCGTCACGAGCCAGACACGTCAAAGCAGGAGATTAAACATGTTGAAACAAACAGCAGTGACGATTGATACTAGGAAAATTATCAAACTTTAAACCAGTAAGTTTTAGAGTTGTCACATAAATTCTTTCGATGTTAAACATGAAAACAATAGTCAGATCACTTATCAAGGGATAAATGGTTTTAATATAAACTAATGAAGTATTAACGATATTATGGTATCGTTAGATGTGAATGAGATGTGAATAAAATATCGATGGCCACACCTCCAATTTCGTGGAGAGCGTCCACGAGGACCGGAAGGCCGCGGCAAAATCTGTACGCGAGAAACGCCCGAACAGATGGTATTTAGGCCAACATAGAGAAAGGTTTTCCGTGTTGTCGAATCGATGGTGACGCAATTGTTGGTCACACCGATGCGATGGCGGTCACGTTTCTCGAAAACGACGATTGTGACATCGCGACCGAGCGAAATCGGATCCAGCGCGTCGAGAATACGCGCGTCGATCCTATAAATTCGGATCTGCATCGGAGCCAGCTTTTCGCGGGACTTTTAACACGTTTACTGCCTTCGTTCCTGCCGGGTCATATTTCACCGGAACTGTCGCCATTTGCTACACAAATATCTTCCTGTTCTATTTTGTCCACCGCCTGCACCGAAATAAACGTCCATTTCGAAAATTACATTCCAAACAATCTTTACATCGAAGTTCTATTACTGATCGAAAGGATGTAATTCAAAGATTTTAAAAGAATTTCTTAGAACATGACGTAGCAGCTGTGCGTGATCAAGACGATCATCGTGTCGCAAATATATTTAGGTGACGCACTAAATACTTGAGCTGATCGTTCTACGAGGAACATTTTTATTTGCACAATAATTTTATTAAGTATATAAAAAAATAGCTAAATCGTCGAAACAAAGATTGGAGAAAATAAGATTAATATTCTAGGTTTGTTAAAAGTTTTGTTAATTTGGTGGTGCTCGACACTTGCTCAAAATCATTCATCCTTCCTTCTTTTTTTATTTACGTATATTTTGTGGCGCCAATTACTGGTAACTCAGACGATACTCTGTGTGTTGTTGGACGTCTTCCAAGACCTGAACATTTGAACCTGCAGAAAGTTTATAGAGCAACAAAGTAAAAAATAATCGTTCTCTGCTTTGAAGACAACACTGTATTAATAATGCTAATTTAGGAGTATGGAAATTTGAAAATATAAAAATTTGAATACATAGAAATTTGCAGATATAAAAATTTAAGTACAAAGAAATTGGAAAACATAAAAATTCAGATACAAGGAAATTTGAAAGTACAAAAATTTAGATACGAAGAAATTTGAAAATATAGAAATTCAGGTGCATAAGAATTTTGATAGATGCAACAATAAAATCACACGAATTCATAATAATTTATTAAATAATTGAAAAAAAGGTCCACAACGTACAGCGTATGGTACATTAAATGCCATAAGTTTACTATATATCGCGAGTGAAGTATGCCTAAAGAGGTTGAAAAACAAGTACGAATTGATCGGTCGCGTGATACGGCCACCCAAAACGCTACAATCGCGCACGAGCGTTTTATCTCGACAAAAATGTCCTGATAAAACGGGGATCAGTGATCCGCAGGAAGGGAGGCGTGCAGACCGTTCTGAATTAATATTTACACGCGACGAGCATGCGGCACGATCGTGAAGCGATATATATCCTGTTCATTCTGTAATTGCACCGGATCACGTGCAGCGCGCACGTTCAAATCTGGCGTCGAAACAGGAGCGTGAAACGCCACTTTTGGCAAGGCAGACTCGATTAGAGCAACGTGGCACGGATATCGGGTCATCGAGGTGGGGTCATTCAAGGCAGCTTGCACAATTGCTCGCTCGTCTGCGTGCCTGCTGTGCGCTTGCCTTGATGTTTGTAGCCGCTTTATGCATGCATGCACGCATGCACGCACGAGTGATTTGGATGCACGTGTTGTTGCTGCTACATCGGAGAAACCGACAACCTCGTCGGTTGTAACCTCGTTGCGAACTTAAATTATTATAAGGGTTGATGCACCGTTTAACCCTTAATGAACGCGAGTCACCTTCATAGGTAGTTGGTCGCTGCTGTGGCATGTATCATGTCGAAACTTGCTCTCTGTGCAATGTACTCACGGTTGCCTTGTCAGTTAATCATTACCAACGGAGCAATTAACACGTACGATAACGGTGTTTTTTTTTTAGTTAGATTTTAATATCTTAGACCTAGAAAATGAATACAGAAAATTTGATGAATAGTGGGAGTGAATATTTTGGGGATAATGTGATTTTGGTTCAGTGATGAGGTGGTGAGTCTCATCTGTTTAGTATAATCGGTGAGGAGGCTAGCAGTGACATCCTGAAACAAGAAAAGTTGTAGCTATAAATTACGAAGAAAATGTTGATAAGTCAGACAATGATGCCCTTGAAGTCGAGAGTGATGAATCTAGTATGATTCACAAATTTTTGAAGATGTACTCCTTCAAATAATAAATAATTTCTTACAAAAGTGTTTTTATAATACTGCAAATTTTTCTGTATATTTACTGAAAACTACAATCACAAAAATGTAGAAAAATATCAGAAAAATGAAAATTGCTTCCGTGATCGTAGTAAGTAGCGAATCGTGACATAATTCGAAAACAATTGCTGGATGCTTTCATAACAGAACACCCTACTATCGAGTAAGGAATTATTCAAGCTTGATAATAGATCCTTCGGCTGTGTTGTAAGGCTCTTCGGTATATCATTCATGATGTAATAATCGTCTGGTACGTTTATCGTTACGTGTTTTTAATGAAAACGAAGGATCGTGCAACGAGACACGTAAATGCTGTACTGGAATCAGGAAAAGTCTGAGAAGTGTTAATTGGTTTCGTCAATTAACCTTCGTAAAGAGATGAGCTCTTTACATTTGAATAAGAACGTTGTTCTCCTTGAAAACTCTCGCTTGCAGTTAAGTGTGTAGAAAGCAAACAGGTGATAACTGTTCGAAATTCTGGTCGTGGATTAAAATCGTCCAATAAAATTCTCTCCCGTTTGGAAAGTGAGAGTTAAGATATCTAATTCAACCGTATAAACATTATTATTGTAACGTCACGTGAGTCATACGGATGACTCATGTTAAAAACATAATCAATTGAATAAGGAAGGATATTATTTAATTTCATGTTGCAGCGAATGGGAGATAAGAGTTAACGAAAACATAGAACATTGCGCGTCAGTGCTGTCGCTATAATTTATGGTACCCGGTATAAAAATGAAAATTGTTCTGCATATTATAGGACACTTTTTAATGGAGTCGTCAGATGAACAGTATATTGTTAATATACATTGTATATTGTATTTTGGGGTTCTCAATACTTATCGACGACACGGAAGCATCGTCAGTACCTATATTCTGAAATTATGAAAACTTTTTTATATTGATAGTCTGAGATCTCTGTTAGATCAGTAGTAGCGATGGGTACAATACTAACTAATTGGTACAAATAAGGCTGCATGGCAATAAAGAAACAAATGTTTCTATGCAGCGTTTGAAAGTTCAAAAACATACAAAATTCTGTATTTGCAAGTCTTAAAATTTTTAAACTTGTAAATTCGTAGATTCATACATTTTAAAACATGAAAGTAAATTTGTAAATTAGAAAATGTAGAAAGTCAGTCTTTTAACACAGTTTAAATGTATATCTAAGCATACGGCACGCGGTATTTATAGAATCTGTCCATAAGAAATCTGTAGAAGTTTTCTCCTCTTCGACGGGTTTCGTAATTTCCACTTTTACCAGCAGTAGAGCAGGGTACTCATCCAGGAAGTAGTCGAAGAGCGTGACGGGGCGTCTTCCAGAGACCTCGTGACTCCAACAGGTCGATTATACAAGTTCAGATCAAAGATGGACGTTTTCTCGACGATTATCGAACGAATGCACTTCAAGTTTCGAGCTCACAATTCCAGGAAATGTTTTGAAATCGCGTTCGATTTTCGTGCGTGTGACTTTCGACGACCAAAGTTTGGAATTTCAAGTGGTTCTCTCTTCGCTGACCACTCGATGCAAATCTCCGATTTATATCAGTATTTCAAGAATACCAAAGGGATTCAGTGACCCCTTAATTTTGATTCAGGCAGCTCTCCAGTTCCTCGTCGAATATACGTTCGATCGTCTGATACTCGTCGTTCTTTAAAATTCCTCGTGTTCCGTTTCGTGCAAAAAGGTCTGTAGTCACGAGGGAAATATCTTATCCGGGAAATTCCCTTGTTCGTGCTCGGCGATCTTAGATAACGGAGTTTTAATGTTACTCGAGACATTTTTTACCTCTTAATTGCGTTATTTCTCAAGCTGGCAAGAGTATAATGCTCTTGTGTGTAATGGCAGATACAAACGGTGCAGTTACTCCCCTATGAAATCTTGAGTAAATTGGTACCTTTCTAAACGAAGTTAATATTTATTTCATTAAATAAATTTAATTTAAGTTTGATAAATATTAAATTGTAATAAATAAATATCGTGAAGTATGATTTTCTTTGTTGATCAATTATTTCTTCTTCAATTAATTTTCAACATTGTATTAAATGTACGTATGTACTTTTTACTTTATATAGGGTGTTTCACAATATCTTTTTTATTATGAAAACGCAAAAATTGTTTCAGATGCAATTTCAATGGTTAAGTCAATATTTGGACAGAATTTGTACATTTTTAAAAAAATAGAAAAATTATGCAAATATAAAAAGGAGTATGTTTCATAGTAATGTACAATACTGTTAATTGTACGTCTTTTGTTAATTTTAACAAATTATACATATACAGTGTATTAAGTTGATAACTTCAGAAACAGATATGTGTCTAGTAATTTGTAAAAGTCTGTAATTATACTTTGACAAACCAATAATAGAACAACCTTTAAAATACTTGTAGGTGAAACGTTTTAAACATTTGACGTATCGTTCAAAAGATCAGTTTTTATAAAATTGAATAATAAATTAAATCTTGTAATTTTATACAGATGTTACATTGACGTCAATTTAGAGGCCTATTAATTTTCCGACCTGTTTCATATTTTGTCCGAAAAAGAAACGTCCCTTTGATGCCAGCTCCTGCGTATCCGCTAAATGCAGCCGAAAGATTGCGAAAGTTTTCGATTCGATTAGTAACATAAGCTCACGCTTATTTTCGTGGAGACACCGGCTTAAAAATAATTTATTTCGCTTCGTCCCGCTCGAATGAGCCGCGCCTCGCCTATCCTTGACTCGATTCTACGGATCGACGCAAAACAGCCTGTTCTCTTATATCTTCGGAATCGTTACGATTGCCAATTGAGGTTGTCGCCATTCGTGTGGACTACAGGTGAAAATCTACGGGTCTTAATCGTCGATTGCGTAATTAGAACAATTTTAAGTTATTGCGTAATTCCGATCGATCTGACGTTAATCGATCACCGGAAGCATCTTCTTTTCACGCAATTGATTCAACGCGGTTACGAGACCTGTCTGTAACTACGTCTATTTCGCTGATAATCAACCACATAATAGGAGTATAAGTTTTAACAAAATATTTGCCAAATTAGAATTTTTTAGAACGATCTGTAATAATCGTACTCTGTGAGCTTCATAACGCAATATAAAAGATATTTAAAAAATAAGATACTGTTTAAAAATATTTATTCAGCATGTTCATTTACAGGTGCATGAAGAATAAAAAATGAACAGTCTGTTAAGAAAATATCTAATTCCTAAATATAATACAATTCATTTGCTATTGGCAATCATTTAAACGACGAATTGATTTGTCTCTTATAATCATCAATTTAAGATTTATTTTTAAACATGTTTATTCGACACTTTCTGGGTTTTTTCGTGATCAACATCTTGACAAAATAAAATTGCTAGATAAATCGTCAAGTGATCATGTAATCATTAATAAACAACAGATACTGTGAATCTTCAGATTCGTCGACGTATCAGATATTCAGATAATTTTTTAATTGACCTTAAAAGTTGTACTACAATTTATATCGACGTCCATTATCTAATTTCGAGTGCTGTATCCTGTGATAAGTGGATTAATGCCTATATTATTTTGACATAGTTTTTTCACGTATTTTTCCATTAGCTTTTTAATAATTTTGTTATAATTATAATAAAATCTGAAAGTCCTCAACTTTTCTGAAAGTCTGGAATTGTAAACTTTAAACGTTTCATACTGTAAAAATTCAAAGTCAAATCTAATTTTAATATTTTTTAATTTTCCAAGTTCCACATTCCAAAGTGTCAGAGTCTCAGGAATAAAAAACTTTAATATGCAAAAAATTAAAGAATTAAAAATTTTAGAAGCACTAAAGTTGCAAAATTTTAAAGTAGTGAAGCATCAGAATAGTTTCAATTTCAAACAAAATTCCAGAATTCCAAATTCTTCAAGCTTCAAAGGTACAAAGTCCCAAAGTATCAGTTTCAAAATTCCAGCCTACAAGAAATATCAATATTAAAATTAAAAATTTCAAAAATCCCTAAATAGATGAATACTCACATTAATATTCTATTTATCACGAAAGTCGTAGAAGTACTAAAAATGGAAGAAAAATATATTAATTAATGAACTTCAAGTACAAAATGGTTTGCATACATCACGTATGTATATCTTGCATATACAATGTGCATATGCTTCTCTGATACAAATATTAACCCAAATTGTTTCGCAAGTATGATAATTTTACATTACTTCTCTCAGTACATTTTTGTGAATAAATTTTTATTAAAATACTCCTCTTCGCGACTACGAAGATGCGATAAACAACGGGGTGACCCATCGCCTAATCTTGGCGACTTAATCGCAAATATACCACGCGGTTGGTGATCGTCATTGGCCCGTAGTAACATCCGATGACGTAGAAGCTGTATCGAGACCCTGACTCATTGCCGGAGCCATGACCGAGAATCCAGTCAGGTATTTCCCCGCGTGAATCGTCAGGGTGGTGTGAAAATCGCGTTCGTGCCAGCGAGCACATAAGTACATCCGCCATACCGTGAAACGGAAAAAGGATCGGCGCGAGATAAGATTTCTGAGTAAAACGGCGGAGAGTCACGCTTATACGGCTGCTGCGAAACTTACTCGGTTAAACAATTTTTTTTTAGTAACTTCGGTAACACGTAATAGCTTAAATTACTGGACCTCAAGTTTCTTATTTTAAATTACATTTCTGTTCTAGATTTAGTCATTTGACGATTGGAAAAATTTTTAAACTATGTTCTTGAATTTAGGAATTCAGGAATTTATGAACTCATGAATTCTAAATTCACAAAATCTTACATTCTTCAATTCCTGAAATCCTCAATTATTAAGTTTCTGAAGTCTTCAATTCCCTTTCTGAAGTCCTCAATTGTTAGGTCTCTGAATTCCTAAATTCCTGAAACTCTCAATTATTGAGTTTCTAACTTCCTCAATTTCTAAATTCCTGGATTCTTGAATGACTAAAAACCTACATTCCTAAATTCTCGAATTTCTCAATTCCTATAATCCTAAATTCCGAAGTGTCCACATCTAAAAATTTCCACATCTCCAATTGTCTAAATCTCTCTCTGACAAGTTTCTGAGTTCTTGAATATCTAAATTCCTAGGTTTTAGTTACCTAAATTCCTAGAAGAACTCCAGTAAGTTCTAATTAGTAAATCCATATTTCTGCCGATAACTTTGCATCTGTGTCATAATGCACAGCAGCGGAGTCTCCCCCTTAAGGTCGTCTTCACCTGACCATGATCTATTCTTACTTCTTGTTTTCCTTACCGACATGTCTCTCTCTCTTTCTCCCTCTCTCTCTCTCTCCTTCTCTCTCGATGGCCTCTCCGTTTCATTTCCCTATCCGCGCGTGACAATTGAGATAATTCGAGTCACGAGGCTTTCATAGTTTTCCTTAGCTCTAGCAGTTTCACGTTCACCGTCGTGTTTCGAAAGAAACACGAGCCTCGAGTCTGACGAAGTCGCACGTTTTCACGTACTATTTCTATGCGATAGCTTCAAAGAATCTTTCCGTGCTGCGTACGAAGAGACAACGTACTTAGAAAATAGTTGCGTTTAAACTTATTTGTCAATCGTTCATAGAAGGACTTCTTTAACAATTACAGATAGAAATATAAACGTTAATTCAACGCTACTGGTGTATTACAAACGAATATATAAAAAATTACACATATTGCACTTTTGAGCTGTTATAGTTAGGAGGAAATGTAAATTTCATTCTATTGTATGATTTGGAGACATTTGGGGATACAGGCATGTGGGATTTAGGGATGTAGAGATTTGAAGATAAAGTTGTAAATGTAGGGATTTGGGGATGTAGGAATTCGGGGATGTAGGGACTTGAGGATGTAGGAATTTGGGTATGTAGGGATTTGGGGATGTAAGGATTTGAAAATGTAGGGATTTGGGGATGTGCAGATTTGACAATAGATTTGGAGATGTAGGGATTTGAGGATGTAGGAATTTGGGGATGTGGGGATTCGGAGATGTAGGGATTTGGGGATGTAGAAATTTGCGAATGTGGGGATTTGAGGATGTAGGAGTTTGAAAACATAAGAATTTGAGAATATAGGGATTTGGAAATGTTGGAACTTAGGAATGTAGGAATTTGCGAATGTAGGAATTTAGCGACATAAGCACTTGGAGATGTAGAGCTTTAAGGATCTAGAGACTTAGAGATGTAGGAACTTGGGTATGTAGGGAATTTAGGGAATTTGGGATTTGTGGAGTTTAGAATGTCACAAATTTGGAATTTGAAGTATTTGAGAAATTTGGAATTTACAATTTGGAATTTGAGAATTTAGAAAATTTTGAGAATTTGAAGAATTTAAGAGGTATGAAAAATTGTAAATTTCTTAATTTGGATTCATGACTTTGAAAATTTGGAGTACCAAGCACTTATCAATTTGAAATAAAATCTGCATGAAAAAAGCAATACGTTCACGTTTAAATTATCTCGAAAGGCATCGTGTCTATGCAATTTTACAATTTTCCACATCTATACATACCGTAAGTTAGCTAACCTATCTGCGTGTATCATTTAAAATTCTCGACCCATTCCTTTTATAGCCACGCGAGCAAACTTGATTCGCGAGCATATGTATAGTCCAGGTCTTCCTATGTTTCAGAATGCAGAAAGCATCTACCGATACGTTCGCAGCTTTGATAACTTTTAAATCATACATGTTCAGTCGTTGTTAATTCTATGTCAGAACTATAGCTGCTACGATTTAAGGGAGGTCGGTGCTCTTATGGGACACGAATAACTTCGTGCACGTCTATCATTATGTTTGCTATTTAGGTCATTCGATAATCACTTTCCATTAACTAGGAGAAAAGGTAGTCTTTATACTATTCTATAAGAAAAGGAGGGTAACTAGATCTCGAAGTTACTACATCTCTATATAGATCTCTAAATCAATGCATTCATAGATTCTTTCATATATAAATTTCTAGACGGTGAAATCTGTAGATCTAAGCAGAGACATTCTAAAGTTCACTTCCGGTGTCGAATGATCAACAGCGATCATCTGTAAAAATAGCAAGATACGATTAAATGAAATGTTCCTACCCAGTCGATGATTATGGATTGATCTAACCATATCATACCACCGTATGTTACACTGCCTCCAAGAAGATTTATAATACCCTATAGTTTAATACGTTTAAGCTAAATATAAACCGTTTGAATAGAAAGATCATACGATTCTATAGGAATAAAAGGTACAGTTGATTTTCTAAATGCATTCAATACGACCCTAGTGTGACTCAACTCCTCTACAGATACGTATTATCTTTTCCGTTCGTTCGTCACTTGCACGTGTTCCACGTTGGGTGTCGCTCATTCGTCTCGCACGTGATGCTATCTATTATATTTAACGATCAATTAAATTATGTGTCAGTTTGGCTGCACCAATTTTGATGTAATTAGTCTTCGATACACATGCTAGATTGGCGGAATTCATGCTGCTTGCAAATGATGTTATTTGGAGAAGTTTCAAATGCAAGTGGATTTGGTTAGAAAGAGATTGGTATGTTTGAGTATCGTGAAAAATGGACATTTGGAAATTTCGGTATTTTCAAATTTATATGTTAAGCTTTCAAGGGGTATAGCTCAAATACTCAAATTTTCAAGTTGTCAAGTCTCCAAATTCCCTAATTCGCAAATCTTCAAATTTTGAGATTCTCAAGTTCCTAAGTTTCCAAATTTTCAAGTTTTCATATTCTCTAGTTCTCAAGTTCTCAATTTTCCAAATTTTCAAGTTCCCAGATTTCCAAATTTTCGAGTTCTCAAATTTCCAAATTTCCAGATTTTCAAATTCCAAAGATATCAAATTTCTAAATTTCCAAATTTCCAAATTCTCAAGTTCTCAAATTTCCAGGATCGCAGATTTCCAAATTCTCAAGTTCTCAAATTTCCAGGTTCTTAAATTTCCAGGACCGCAGATTTCCAAATTCTCAAGTACTCAAATTTCCAAATTTTCAAATTCCAAAGATATCAAATTTCCAAATTTTCAAACAACACGTCTAATACTACAACATATCGAAAACAAACTTGCATTCTTTCTCTTATAAAACGCAAATTACCCTATACCCACCCTTATTTAATAAAAAAAGTATAACCAGAATACCATTACTTACTCACAAAGGATCAGATCAACAGGTCCCATGAAACAGTAGAAAAAATAGCTTCCATCGACAAAACATCCCCTTAACATACATCCATCAGCAATGTTAAAAATGGCGTAGACCGTCGTGTAAACGAGTCACGAACGACGCCTGCGTAGACGTCCACTGAATTTTCTCTCGCACTGGTTTCTACTGCTTTTTTATCAAGATACAAAAGGGGAATTCATTTTCCGTTGTCACGTGTTTCGTTTGAGTTTTATTACGAGTAAACCGAGCGTCACGAGGGCTTGACGTAGACGTAACAATTGTTATGAGCTTTCTGCGAATGGGACGCAAGTGCGTCGTTGCGGGGATATCGTGTTGGACTTCGCGCGATGCCATTAACAAAGTCGATAACGGAGCTTTCTCGATAACCGATCGGAGGTTAATCGTATTATGTATGGACCGGCACGATGCGGACAGATTCGATTCTGCAAAATAAATGCTCGTTTGCTTGGACTTTAATACAACTTTATCGCGTTTATTCGCGTCTCGTTACAAAATCTATTAGTCTCGCTGTCTTCTCTTTTCACGAGACACGTTCTGATCGTTGTTCGAACGTTGTGATTAATTTTCTTTCTTGAGGAAGTCTTCATGAGGGCCATTTTGGGAATTTAGGAATTTTTTATTCGGAGACAGATTTATTTTTTATTTGGAGGTATAGGCAACTTTGGGACTTGGAAATATAGGAATATACAAACTTTGAAGGTGGCATGGAAATTTGAGCATTTGGAGATCTAGAGATTTAGGAATATGGAGATTTGGTAAATTGAAGATTTTTAAATTTAACGACATTTGGGAATTTGGGGACGTAGGAATACAGAAATGTAGGGATTTGATAATTTGAGGAGTTGGAAACGTAGGAGATGGAAATTTGAGTATTTGGAAATGTAGAGATTTGAAAATTTGTCTTCAGAAATATAGAGATTTGGTAATTTAGGGATTTAGACATGTGGGAGTATAGAAATTTAGGGACTTGGTAATTTGTGGATTTGGAAATGTAGGGGATGGAAATTTGAGTATTTGGAAATGTAGAGATTTGAAAATTTGTCTTCAGAAATATAGAGACTTGGTAATTTAGGGATTTAGACATGTGGGAGTATAGAAACTTAGGGACTTGGTAATTTGTGGATTTGGAAATGTAGGGGATGGAAATTTGAGTATTTGGAAATGTAGAGATTTGAAAATTTGTCTTCAGAAATATAGAGACTTGGTAATTTAGGGATTTAGACATGTGGGAGTATAGAAACTTAGGGACTTGGTAATTTGTGGATTTGGAAATGTAGCGGATGGAAATTTGAGTATTTGGAAATGTAGAGATTTGAAAATTTGTCTTCAGAAATATAGAGACTTGGTAATTTAGGGATTTAGACATGTGGGAGTATAGAAACTTAGGGACTTGGTAATTTGTGGATTTGGAAATGTAGGGGATGGAAATTTGAGTATTTGGAAATGTAGAGATTTGAAAATTTGTCTTCAGAAATATAGAGATTTGGTAATTTAGTGATTTAGACATGTGGGAGTATAGAAATTTAGGGACTTGGTAATTTGTGGATTTGGAAGTGTAGGGATATGAAAATTTGGGTACTTGAAAATGTAGGGATTTAGAAATTTGAACCTATAGTAATAGAAATTGAGTAATTTAGACTACGGTAATTTAGGAATTGGCAAATATAATTTTAAATTTTGAAATTTGAAAACTGTCATAATTTTAGAATTTAGAATTTTGCAATTTAGCTACTTGTGACATTAAAAATGGTGAAACTTGAAAATGTCAAAACCTGCAAATTTGTATTTTTATTCTTACACGTTCAGATTATTTGGCTACCCATCACTTGCATGTTTGCACATTGTCAAGTTAAATAAAAACATATCTAATGTATATTTATAGTACTCGAAGAATAAAATACATTTGATTCAGCCGAATATAGAAACAGACTATTTTGAAGCACCTTTGTGGTACAATTATAGCATGGTTATGCAAAGTTTCTTTAGCTAAATTCTCCCCAACGGCTACGAAATTTTCCTGTCCTGTTCGTAACAGAAGTTATATCTTAGTATTTGATTACGTCAGAATTGCTGAAAACAGCACGTGCTCATTTACACCGTTCATCCATAATGAACGTAGTCACATGTTTGTTTTCTGTAAATATACCTTCTGCAGTCAACGTGATCATTCACGTTTACTATTAACTGCATACAGACATCACGATTTTTGTAACTGGAGGATCTGTGAGAAAAATGATACTCGGAAACATCAAGGACGTTCCTAAATAATATTTCCGTGGGAATGTACACATAGAAACGTGATCAAGTTTAATATGTCGAGGAATCTGAATCTAAGTGAAATTAAAGACCAGGTAAAATGTACACTTCTGTGAAACGTTGAGTCGGTTGAGAGCAAAATTGTAGAGTGAATAGATTCTCCCAAAATTATTACTAGGGATAGAAAATTAAGGATAAAGCAAGGTAAACTTGTAATTACACAAGTCTAAAAGTTCTAATTTATATTCAATTATTTGAAAATAATACAATATCAAGAATAAAAATTAAATGAACAACAACTTCTCGTTTCTTTCTTGTTTAAAAATAAAAAATAATAAATTTCTTTTTATTTCACAGGAAGTTCAAAGAAATCTTCCACTTTCATCTGTCAGAGTTCAAAATTATTTATTAATTAGTTTTAGTGAAGAAAATGAATGGAGATGAGAATAAAAAAGGTTATCCGTCAGTCAATGAACTTTGAATGTGAATTTTTCCGTCGTTTTAGAGAGTTGCACGATATGGTTGCACAGAATTGTTACTTTTGACGTAATCCATAATTGTTGGAAATTTGAATGAAATCGGTGTTTCAAAGGTCGTGAGATCCCCTTGCAAGAATGTTCGTACAAGTCTCGAATGACCGAGCCAAAAAATGAAGAAAGCAACAAGTCACGAGTCGTTGACTCGTTGATGCCATATTGTGAAACGTGTTTTTCACTTTGGTGATACCCGGAAACGTTACTACCCACGAAGCTCGTACAAACGTGGCGCAGAAAACACGGGCAGCCTTGACGAAGGAGAAAAACTACGCGACAAACGAATCGCGATAACAGAAGCTCACTAATGAAACTTTCATTGAAAATAAAGAAGTAAACATAAAGAACTTCAACGATATAAACCAGTTAAGTAATTATCAAATATTGCCGAACACTGTGTTCATAACATATTATATCAGCGTCTTGGAAATTTGCGAAATTGGGCATTCGACAATTTTGGTAATGTAAAGATTTATGAAATTGAAGATTTTGAAAATTAATTTATCAACGAAGAAAGGCGTTGACAATTTAGAGTTAACTCTAAAAATTTGGAAGTTTGTGAATTTGTACTTGGACAATTTGGGAAATTTAGGAAGTTGGGGTTTGAAAACTTGACAATTCACAAATTTGAGGACTTGGAAATTAATTCTTTTGCATATTAAAGAATTTAGAAATTTATAACTTCAAAAATACCTAAATTTCCAGTATGGGATTAGTATCTTAAATAAACAAATATTCGGTGTTGCCATAATTCGTTCAACGTCAAAAGCAGCAAAGATAAAATACGTATTTATGAACGTAAATATTACAGATATAAAGGGGTTGCCCCACGCCTCAGAAATAAGAAAGCAATCGAATGTAATTGATGAGCTAACACTTGTTGCCAAACGATTGTAGACAAATAGAGGACATCTCCACGATATTCCGCAAATGCAAATATAGACGCGTTGCGAGACGTTCAGATAGATTTCGTTTGTTATTGCCAAGTATGGCGAAGCTGCAAGATCCGGTGATACCCGGTTATCGTATGAAAAACAGCAAGGGGCCGCCGCGGTCAAACGTTTGCCGATAAACCCTGGTCACAACAGAAGCATCGATGTCAGCCGCAATATTCTCCTCCGTCCGGTTCTATCCGGAATGCTGATAACACGACCCCGTTAAAGCGGTTCCCCCGCGATTTTTTAACGATCCAACTCCTTTCCCGGATCGCTGTTCTGCTTCGAGTCTCGTGGAATAAGCAGAAACTTCGTAGTCGAGGGTCAATGAGCAACTCTTGATTACGGTTCGCTGTACCGACGCTGTCGACAACGGGGAAATGTTTCTTACTCATCCTGTGTCCTTTATCCTTTATTTGATATCGACAAAATTTAGGTACAAAAGAGTGTTAAACACATATGGATCTCTTTTTAATATGTAAATTGATGAAGGGATTTTGTTATTTATGTGATGTGGGAGTAAGAGAATATCTCCATTATATCTCCACGATTCTGGTAGTTTTTCTACTTCCATGTTGAGTGGAGTCGCGTTAATTGATCGCTAAAATCCCTCGGTAAACGCAGGCTATCCCACCAGTTAGGGAAATTGATTTCGAGGAGTCATCGACGCGAAGAAACGCTCCGAGTCATGTAACTGCACCTCAAAACGACACACACGTATAACAGAAGCACACATATACTTGGACCTGAGCTGTAGATCACAATCGTACGATGTTTCTTCCGTGGACAGCTCGTTCCTCGAAACGAGCATTCACCGTAACTGATCGCGGTTGAACCCGAACGCTCAGTTAGCGCGAGTCTGACACGTTGCTCGCTGCAATCATACATAATCGACGCTGTAAGCTTAAATTATAGGAAAGGAAACGAAAGGAACTTTCATTATACATTAACAAATTAAAAGATGAAATTGGAAGATATCCTTTCCTAATAATCTGTATTAGTGTCTGGCAAAGCTCAGTTATCACAGTGATCAGCGTGTCGTACTTCAGGTATCTATGGAATGGAACAAGCGTTTCACTCGGTGTAAACGCACCCTTACACGAACATTTGGCTGCATTCCACGCTCGATCGGCCAAGCCGCGGATGAAAAATAATTTATTCGCGTTCGTCACGTGCGCCTTACTCACCGTTTCTAAGTATCTGGTTCAAGGCGGTGCTGCGTGTACTATAGAAAAAAAAGCATGCTTAGTGACCTATCGAACACGTTTCCTTTTTTCCGTTTTCACCGTGACAGCGAATGATGGCCGGCGCTCAGCCGCGTGCGCTTCCTGAGGAACGTAGGAAAGTGCCGCGGAAGAGATTCTTTGCCGGGCTTCCTCCGTTGGAAACGTGTTCCCTCACGTGTTGGGCGTAATGCGTCGCGTTTATAACACGTGATAGCACGGCGTCATCGTCGAGCGACATCTCCCTCCTCGTTAAAGGAACGTAAGCGCCGCCAGCAGTGGATCGCAGTCGTGGCCGTGCCATATCGTAACGCACAGTGTTTTACCAACGTCGCGGCGTTTCGTGCGAGTTTGTTCCTC
The DNA here is from genome assembly GCA_036983795.1 of Megachile lagopoda. NCBI lineage: Eukaryota > Metazoa > Arthropoda > Insecta > Hymenoptera > Megachilidae > Megachile > Megachile lagopoda. Next base: position 13,325,812 of record CM072800.1, read on the forward strand.
ATCGTCGTGATCCCTGCTCGATCAAACACCAGTGCGTCCTTGTAACACTATGAACGATTACCTGTTGTTCCTCCGTCAGACGTATTGATCGAAATTGTTCTTACGGCGTGTTAATTGTTGTTTCGAGTGGAACGTGCTTGCGCTAAAATTTGAATCGAGCTACCTGGAGGGCGCGATCGAAGTGCCACTTGCGAGAAGAGGAGAAACGGTTCTTGGAATTAGTGCAGTCTAGTACGACAAGTACGTTCGAACGGGGTTTGCGCGTAGTCGTTGAGAGGAATTGTTGAAAAGGAAAATTGTGTTTGAACGTGACGTTTGAAGAGGAGCGATACAACAGCGTGTCAACGTTGCCCGTATCCGCGCGTCCCGCTCCTGAGAGCACGATGGTGACGCACAGCATGGACAATATTTTGAACATGCAGTATTATCCAACGAATAGTCACGTTGAGGCGGATGTGCACTCTCCGCCGCTTAGGAAGAGACGGTGTTTGAATAAGGAGGTGATATTTCATTTCTTCCTTGGACCTACGTTACGATTTCTTAGATAAGGTCTTCTACGATATTTTGCTCCATTGCATGAGTTGTTCATCTTTTTATGTTTGAGAAAAGGAATAACTTTGATTAATCGATGTGTTGGAATTCATTAGTAGTTTGTAAGAAAGTAGCGTGCTACCGGTACTTTGATATGCAGGCTTCCGTTATATTGCCACCTTCGTAAACACTTTTTATGCACACCCATTCTCTATTGTAGCGAATGAAGTTCTATGGAAACTGCTGTAATAACGAGGGCGATTAGTTTGAGTATTATCAGTTGTAAGAATTGTAACAGCTTCTTGGGTGGCAATTTAACGGGAATTTATTGCATTAGGAAAAGATGGGGATAATAAAATTTGGATAACATTGGTGTATCGATGATGTAAGAAAATAAATTAGGAGGTTAAACTTGAAAGTTAATTAATCGTGCTTAATAATTAGTTGTAACCTAATATTGAGCAGATTAAGTGCAATTAGTAGTTCGAAGTGCATTTTAAACAGCTAAAAACTTTACATTTTTATACTTTCAAAATTTCATATTTGTAGAAACATTGTAAGTGTATAGTTAAAAATGAATGTACACATATTTTTATTTGAATTCGTGTATTATAAGTCAAAGATTTAGCAATCAATCATCAGATCTGCGATATACAAATCAAATATTACGTAGCTAACGAATGCGTAACAACTTTATGTGCAAAGATTATCTTTTTACGTGATTTGACGCAAACTTGAATCTTGTCCAAAAGAACGGTGAAAAATTTATCTGATGTAAATATATCATTGCATCAGTGAACGTTCTATTGAATGATATTTAATCTTGTATCGCAATCGATTCTATAAAACTCGTGATAAAGTTAGAATCTACTTAGTCATTTAACACTTGTTAATTAACTATTAATAGATTGGCAAATAAATTCGTGACCTTTCGATATTTTCCTACGACACCGGTCTAATTTTATTGCAGAAGAAATGAAAAGTTGCTATAAATACGATGTACGATTGAATATTTCAAGCTTAAATTTACAAATTTTTCAATTCTCAAATTTCAAGATTTGGAAATTTTGCCTTTTTTCAATTTATAAATGTTTCAATTCATAAATTTGAAGATTTAGAAGTTCAGAATTGTTCAGACATAAATTTTCAAATTTAGAAATCTCGAAACTTGCAAATTTAAAAGTCTACAAATTTGTTAATTGTCAAATGTACAAAATTAAGAATGTACAAAGAATTTGCAAATTTACACATTAGTAAGCGTTGCATGGGAAGATCTCTTTCTTTATCGCAAACAAGCCCCATTGATAGCAATATAACGAGAGTCAAGAAGCATGGAAAATGTTGAAGATCGTACCGAAAGTTAATGAAAAATAAAATGTTCAAATTAACAGATTTACTAAAAAATATTTACGTATGTACCTAATGCTCACTTCTTTCTTGAAGAAGAGTCACTAGAATTCGCGTATTAAATAACATACGTTATAATTTATTAATATTTCGTATTTGTAAAGGTCACAAGTTGAGTAAATCTGTTAATAAATCAAGATATTGTAAAAGTGTTTATTTCCTAACAGGGTATTTTTCATTTTGTTGCAGCAAGATCCAATGTCTCACAGGATCATCGAGAAACGAAGAAGAGATCGAATGAACAACTGCTTGGCGGACTTGAGCAGACTCATACCCGCCGAGTACTTGAAGAAAGGTCGCGGAAGAGTGGAGAAGACCGAAATCATCGAAATGGCCATCCGTCACATGAAGCATCTCCAAGGTCTTCGACAAGGTACTTAATCGAGACAGAAAACCCAGTCGGGTATTTCGTTCGATAACGTATTCAATGATTCCATGAAATTGTTCAGAATCGAAACACCCTGCTGTGACGACAGTTCACACGCACCCTGAAGACAGCGTGGACAGTGTTTCTCATTCGACGGTGACGTCCACCGCTGCAGATCACTACAGGTTGGGTTTTCAAGAATGTCTGAGCGAGACCATGCACTTCCTCGTGGAAGTGGAAGGTTTCTTTGCCAGGGATTCCTTGTGCGTGCAGCTGATCAATCATTTGCAGCAACACTGTGAAAAGATTTTAGCTACCAGTGAGTAACACTTACTAGCGATATTGGAATTAGTAACAATGAATCGTGTTTGTTCTTGGAAAGAGCTTCCGTGGAATTTAATCGCGTTCGAATTTGTTATTCAAATCAAATTGATTCAACGTAGGTAGCGTAGGAGGTTCCTTTCGAAAGAAATGTTGCGACACATTTCCCAGAAAAGTAGCTGTCAGTCTTTTCGCAATAGTAGTTGAGAGACATTTTGTGCTCCTTGAAATATGTTATTAAGCACTTCAAGTCTAGGAGACACGTTCGAAATTGAATTTGAAAATTATAATTTATTATTATAGTAGGATATGTCCTTTTGAAAGTTTCATCTCACAAATATCGAGTTTCATGCTTCATCATAGAATTATTTTGTACTGAATATAATTATACCTACATGTATTTTGTGCTGTGAATAAACAATAATATGAATACGTGAAATAAAGCCGCTGTTCCCAGTTGTACCTCCCTTCCTTTTCTTTCTTCGGTTATGCAAATTAGTATTATTATACATTTTGATGGTACATTTTGCAGTGTGTACATAATAGAATTTTTAACTAGGTGAAACTCAGCTTTTTTGATTCCTTAAAATTAATATTGGATAATGCATTTCAGTGCTTAATAACTTATTTCAAGGAAAATCAAATTATTGTCGAACACTTGATTAATCTCTAAGGAACATTATTACGGTCACTTCAATGTACATTTCAATTTGATCATGTCTAACGGAGCTCTTTAGCACTTTGTATCTCTTTTTATCAAATAGGTTTTGACAAAAGAGGATAGACTATACGTGGATAGCCTATGTTAGGACAAATTATACGAAAGTAGACTCTGACACATGGATTATGTACAAAGTCTATGAAAATGAATTCTGCAGTATAAATATACCCACCGTATAGACGCTAGTCTATATGTGGATAGATTCTACGTGGATAGACTTTGTGTGAATAAACTGTAATCTATGTGTGAATAGAGTCTACATGAATAGGTTTCATATGGATAAATTAGACAAAGAACGAAGAGTGAACAGGCAATCTAGATAGATTCTGTGTGAATAAACTTTATTTGTATAGACTAGGAAGATAAACTCTAAGTGAACGAACCTTTGTAGGATAGACCTTATGATGCCAAATTCTATAAAGATAGATGATGATCTAGATAATATATGACATAGACAATATATATGATGTAGGCAATGTAGAAGATATACACGATGTAGATAACATATCAGATGACGTAAATAACGTACACGATGATTTATGTTTATAAAGTGTATCTTCTATTATCAAAACCTATTTAAGAGAGAGCAAATTTGAGAGGACAATCTTGCATCGCCATAACTTTTCATTGCAGGCGATAGGCTAGGCTTCCCGCACCCGGAGATGCCTACAACAAACGGTGTAGCGAACGGCACCAGCTTCACCCACACCAGCATTCCCACGATATGTCAACCGAATGGACATTCGGATCACGGTTCGAGTTCTGGCGTGAGTTCTTTCGGTGACCCCGAACGTCCTTTGCGTCCTACGATCATCCCACCACCGGCGATCGTCAGCGATGACAGCAACCACAGCACCCATTCGCATAGCACACTGCCAACAACCAGCTGCAAGCCTTCCAATTACAAGTTCAAGAGCTCCATCAAGCAAAGGTTCTCCGCGGAGAGGATAAAATCCAGCCCACCGCCTGTTATCAACGCGGAGAAGCCAACTTCTTCACACGGAGTGCCCATTTTTGCTCTTCACGACGGTGGTGCCTTCTACGTCCCGTTAACCATCGAAGCGTCCATGTTGAGGCCTCAGTTAAACTTTATCCCGGATACTGGACCCGACACTGTTCTTCATCCAGTTACCATATCGGTCAACTTCAACCATTCGTCGCCGCCAGCGTGGTCACACCATTCTAGTCCCACGCACCAACAACAGACATAAAATGGGCGTACTCAGGGACGCTTCTGAATGCGAGTCCATGTTTCATCTCGCCTGTTCCACACGTCGATGAGTGTATATACGCGCGTACATACGACTTAGACTCGCTGCAAGCGTGAAGCTTATATTTGCACCGTGTTGAACACTTGTACGTGGAACGATGGTCGAACACAGAAATCATTCGATCAAGTATTTTAAACGACTTCTACGGACGGAAGTTAGCGTTGCGGATTTCATTTTATTTCTGATTATTTAGGTATACACTTGGGTGCAACGTAGGGTCCTTTAGTTGAGCGGATATTTGCAAACTTACAATTTTGGTCGTTTTCGAGTCTTCAGATTTCTAAATTCCTTTGACGCAAAATTCAAATTACCCAAATCTTCAAACTTCCAAATTTCAAATTTCCAAATCCTAAATTCACAAATTCCCTTTACTCTCCCAAGACTTCCTAAGCTTCCTCTATACTTTACCTAGGTTTCCCATATTTTTCCAAAATCTAAGACAAATGGTGGATTACCTCTGGTGGAAGCCTACGTTGCACTTGGGTGTACATATCGGCGAGCACTATCGTTGTAAGCGTACTGTATCGCAGAGAACGAAGGTGTCGAGTATGTTTCTTTTTTCTTTGTATATTTACCGAGGCTGTGGGTTGTCTTAGCATTTACGAGGTTCGCGAGGAAGAGTGACAAAATGGTGTCATAGATAGAGATATTAGAGTATTAGGGCGTGAAGTCCCAGGTTGCTTTAGCTTCGGTGTGTCTTTTCTTTTCGTCGATATCGTCGCAGTCGGATCCTGTTCCTCTCGTTTCTTTTTCCTCCCAGGGTCTTCGAGAGACAACACCGGGGGAACAATTTACATGGTCCCCAAGAAAAAAGAAATTGCAAAAGATTCAGGGAATTTTACCACGTCATTCCCCCACTCTCGGCCCTGCACGTTCATCACCCTTTACCCTATTTCGTCTATCATTTCTTGCTTCATCTATTTTCTTTCCTCATCGGTTGGGTAAATGTGTCACTCGATGATCAGGCACATAGCATCGAGGTTCTCTCCTTTATTTTCTTTTTCTCCTTTGACGGACCGTTAATGCGTTCATCAATTAGTATTAAATAACGATTAATCGCTGCGTCTCTAGATTTTCCGAAATAACAGCCAGGTAACGACGTGTTGTCGCACAAAAGAAAAAAAAATCTGGACTGGACTGCCCGCAGTTAACATGTAGCATGTATAATATGTACGTTCGATTCGGTCGACGAGATTTCTGTTTCGGAGCGTAAACTAAGCCGACAAAAGTGCCTACACACGTTTTGATCTATGAATTCCATTGATCGTCCTGTATGTACGAAGAAAGTGTATCATTTCCTGGAAAGGATAAATCCTGTGTCATGTACGATGGTGAAGGAGCATCGAGTCTGCTCGGCGCCCTGGATAACGGGCCTCAGCAATCAAAGACTGACCAAGACCTGCATTACACTAAATTCTCTTGTAAGATCATTGCATTAAATATATATATAATATACATATATATTTGTACATACCATGTTTAGTTGTAACTTTAACGAAGAGTTTATTGCGGAATAAATTATATTTACCATAACCCTTTCTCCTACTCTTTTATATACATTGTTCTTCAGAAATGTTAGGCTTGTTGGAAAGTTCGGTACACATGTATAAAGTATTCGGTTGACTTTGGCCAGTTTGATGAGGGTCTCTTTGTAAGAGGGTCTGATATCTTTGGAAGCTTATATTCGATTTTAGGCCCAAACTTTTCAACGAAAAAGAGAACGTAGATCTTTTTTCAAAAGCAATAAAGAGAATTAAAAATAGAGATAATTCGTTGACTAATATATTCTGTTGTTTGTAATATAATAGTAATTGAATACGGAAAAATCCATAACTGATAATTCAGAAGTCATTGTCTATCTGCTCATATTATATTTGAGAAAGAAAAACGTTAATGATTACAAAACATAAAAAATATAAATATAATAGTAAAGTCTCTGGTAGCCGTAAATGTATTTAAAGAGCACGCAAGTGGTAAGGATTGAAGAATAATTAGGATGGGGTAAAAAGGTGAAAAAGATTTGAAGAAACAACGCTCGAAGGGTGCAATTAAAATTTTTTTTTATTACATCAACATAATACTGGCTAAGGGTCAAAACAATTGTAGAACGCGTCTATTAGGGGTATTCGAGATTAACACATGCGACTCGATGACGAAACTCGCTCGCTAGAACAAAAGGTCCTTTTGAAGCGCACGAGAGAGGTTCGATCGCGTCGCGAAAGTTTGGGATCACGATCTAATGTACCTTAACTAGAGATAAATACACTTCTTATACGAGTAATAAAATTATTCTTGCAGCGAGGCAACCAAGTCTTCGAACAAATCAGCCTTAACGAATTCGTGTGTAAAATAAAAATCGATTAAAAAGGTCGGGGATGGCGAGGCAGCGGCGGCGGATTGTTTGGTGTTCGACTGGGTTTTACGGTCGCATCAGTCAGCAATTTTCGGTCGTGTTGGATTTTGTTCGTCTTTCAACTGAAACCGTAGAAGGAAAGAAATCTCGTGGGGATCTGAAAAGCCGTGACCTAACACGCTGCCTCGTGTTTTGCGCCGTGCATCACCGTTACAGTGATCGCACGACGTACAACATCCCGTCTCGTCATCGGTGTAACACGTAGTCGTTTAATTGAAAAACCTAACTACACAGAGTCCAAGGGGAACTGAGTATTTCTTACCTGTAATTGGACACATATTCGTCAATGTAAGAATGAGTAGAAACGTAATAATCATCCACCTAGCATATGTGGGGTGTGCGCGGGGCGTGGGTGAACTGAATGTGCAGATTTGGATAGATGCGCGGATTCAATACTACCGGATAATGTAACGGGGGTAAGCACAACATCTTTTCACTTTTGGTATTATTATTAGTCGAGTATGAATTGAATGGAGCAGCCGCGGCGTACTGCATCCTAGCGGAGGATCCCTTTGCGGAGATGCTCGTCGGGCACCAGCCGACGGACTGCGAGCTTCCGAGGAAGCTTGATGGTTACTTTTTCTTCTGGGCCTTCTCCGCGGCCTTTGTAACCTTGCCCTGGGTATCTTTGAACGTGACGCTCTGGAAACAAACGAAGTTCAGCGTTAAACCATTTTTTAACAGAAATTCGGATCGATGGATGATAACTGCGTAGGATTGTAGCTCTCTTTCCAGCGTTGTTAGATATTATAAGAACAATTGTTCTTTTAAGCAGAATTTTACGGATTGAAATTTGTCTTTGTAATTTGGATACTTTGGAAAGTTAGAAATTTGGGCATTTGGAAATTTAGAAGTTTGGGCAGTTTGGTATTCTAAGATATTTAATCATTGAACAAATTTAGCAATATGAAAATATCAAATCTGCGAGTTAGTCAAACCTATTTGGAGGTTTATCCTTCATTCTTGATTCTTGGTGTTAGGCAGATTAAATATCTACTGAAGAGTATTGATGAGACAGTTTCTGATACTTCAAACTTTCAAAAGTAGTCTGGAAGAGTGCAAATATGTAAGTTTGGAACATTGCACATTTAGGAACTTCAAAACACAAAGGTCATATAGAAATTTGAGAAGTAAAGACTTAATAATTTGAAAATTTAAAGATTTAACAATTTATAAATATAAAAATATACAAATTTCAAATATTCAAATTCTCTAAATCTTTAGAATTTCAGACATCATTTGAGAATTGAGAAATTTGTCAATTTAAAAGTTTAGTAATTAAAAGTTTTGGTAACATCGCAACAAGTCAACATTGTGCAATCACAGAGAAATTTACTGTGGATTACAATGGCCGATTAAGATCATTTTAAGTATTGTTAGTATCGTTAAGTATTGTTTATTGGTCATTCTTTGTTCATTTTTTATCTACTTTGCGAGCTGTGCAAACGTAGCCACGTGTTTTGTTAGATAATACGCGTTCCATCTATTCTTTTTTTTTATCATGATTAGTGGCCCGTGTTATCAAGTTGTTTACCTTCTGTTTCGCGTTATCAGTCGAGGGTTAGTCACGTCCTCTTTTTTAAGTGGAATTAAATTTTTGTTGGAGTGTACCGCGTGATTCTTTTTAATCTCGCGAAATATAGGTGTAAAGTTAATTAAATTACGAGATCATGCTGTGACAAAGAAGAGGAATTATGTAGATAATTCGTATTATTGCCAATATTCATATAATTGATATTATTGATAGTATTCTTATATATAATTGATATTAAAGCTTCATGAATCTTGCAAGTAGTAGTTACACTAATTTAAAAATATATATGAACATTATAATAGGAAATTGAATTATGGTACCAAAATAGAAATTATGAGAAAAGTCATTAAAGTATTCTGATTAATAGAAATTTGTTTCAACAGTGCAAATTTTGTAACTCTAATGTAACAAAAGTAATACATAATGGTGATGATACAACTGGAATTTCGTCAGAAATGAAGTAAGCTTTAATTATACTCGAAATTGTAGTATAAACATAGAAAGAGGTATCAGAGTCCGGAAATAAAGCAGAAAACGTCATTATACTCTTGTCATGTTGCCATGATATTTCGATTGTTGGAAACTATTAAATATCAAATGTGAATGGTATTTATTTTACTAAGTTGTATGTTGTTTTATAATTCTATATGTTCCTTTAAAGTAATCATTTTTTGGAACAAGTTGAGAATACGTCAAGTCTTCAGATCTTCAAATTTCAATATTTTCAGGTCCCAAATGAGTAGAACTCTTACATTCATTAAATATCCAAATTTCTAATTCCTAGAATGTTCAAAGTTCAAACTTCTAAGTTTCTCCGAACTTCCCTTTCCAAATTCCAAAATCCGTATCTCAGTTTGATATATCCACTTTTAAACTTGCAAAGTCCCAATTTTGCAATTCCTCAAATTCTATAACCCTCAAGTCTCTAAATTTCCAAATTGCTGAATTTCTGAAGTACCAAGTTTCAAAATTCGCAAATTTCCGAATTCTCAAACCCCATAATTTCCAAATTCCCATTTTCATAAGTCGTACGATCTTCAAATTCCCAAATTTCTAAAATCCCACATTCCCAACCCTGAAATTTTCAAGTTTCCCAAATTTCTCAATCCTGAAATGCCAATACACACTAATGCCCATAATTTCTCCAATCTCCAAATTTCCAACTTCCAAACCCTGAAACTTAAAAAGGAAACGAAACGACAATGCACACTGGTGCAGGTGTTCTTTGGCGATCACCCGATCTGTCCATCACTGTCCTCATCGCGCTCGTCGATTTTTGGCAAGCGACATTGTCCAAACAATTCATAAGAAACGGTATGTCTGCGGTATTAGTAACTGCAGTATTATATACCTTAATGACGCCCACGGCTACGGTTTGACGCATATCGCGAACCGCGAAACGACCCAACGGCGGAAATTCCTGGAAAGCTTCGACGCACATCGGTTTCGTGGGTTGCAGCATCACGATTGCGGCATCGCCGCTCTTGATGCTCTTCGGATTCTCCTCGGTGGTCTTCCCGGTACGACGGTCGCATTTCTCCTTGATCTCCGCGAATTTGCACGCGATATGAGCGGTGTGACAATCGAGCACCGGCGTGTACCCGTTATTGATCTGTCCAGGATGATTCAGGACGATCACTTGGGCCGTGAAATCGGCGGCTCCTCGCGGGGGCTGATTTTTCGAGTCGCCTGCCACGTAACCGCGCCTTAATTCCTTCACGGAGATGTTCTTCACGTTGAAGCCGACGTTGTCGCCGGGCAGTGCCTCCGTCAACGCCTCGTGGTGCATTTCGACCGACTTTACTTCGGTGGTGAGTGCTGCAGGAGCGAATGTCACCAGCATACCTGCTCAAATTAACGTGACGTTATAACTAGAACGTGTACGGTCTACAGCAAATATGGATTCACTAGGGAAAATTTGCAGGGAAGTAGGATATAGCGTGTTGCTCGTTGATTTTTATGAATGTTTGAGAATTTTTATATTTGGGGATCTGGAAGCTTGCAGACTTGGGATTTGAAGAACTATGAATATGGAGATGTAAGGATATGACAGGATGAGGAATTTGAGGATCTATGGATATGGGAATGTAGGAATTTGTTACTGCAGGAATGTAGTAGAGATATAGGAAGATAGAAATGTAGAGATATAAGAGTTTAGTGATCTAAGCATCTAGGAGTATAGAAATCAAGAGATGAATCCAGGTATACAGAATTGTATATAAGAATTCAATGTTATTGAGATCAGTACACGCAGAATACGTTTGGAGTCGACCAAGCGAATGTTCTCATTTACCGAATTGAATTGCATCAAACTGAAGTGCATCAAATTGAATCGTAATTAAATTAAAACGCATGGGATTGAATTACATTGATCTGAGTCATGTAGGAATCACATGTATAAGTACAAAAATCCTCGTTCGAGCATGAATTTGACCAAACTGTTGGAAAAATAGTTGTACACTCGCTCGATCGAAACGCATCAAAGGATTTTTCATACCTGGCTTCAAGATACCAGTCTCCACGCGACCGACCGGAACAGTGCCGATACCGCCGATCTTGTAAACATCCTGAAGAGGCAGACGAAGAGCCTTGTCGGTGGGTCTGGACGGCGGCAATATAGCGTCAAGTGCTTCGATCAAAGTCTTGCCATCGGCATTACCATCCTTGCGTTCGACTTTCCAGCCCTTGTACCAGGGTGTCTTTGGCGACGGTTCAAGCATGTTGTCGCCATGCCAGCCAGAAATGGGCACGAACGCGACGGACGCGGTATTGTAACCGATCTTCTTGATATAGGACGACACCTCCTTCTTGATCTCCTCGAAACGGCTCTCCGAGTACGGCGGATCGGTCATGTCCATCTTGTTCACGCCGACGATCAGCTGTTTCACGCCCAAGGTGAACGCGAGCAAAGCGTGCTCACGGGTCTGCCCGTTCTTCGAGATGCCCGCCTCGAATTCACCGATACCGGCCGCTACGATCAACACGGCGCAATCAGCTTGACTCGTGCCGGTGATCATGTTCTTGATGAAGTCACGGTGACCGGGAGCGTCGATGATGGTCACGTAATATTTCGCCGTCTCGAATTTCCATAGGGCGATGTCGATCGTTATGCCGCGTTCACGCTCGGCCTTCAGCTTGTCCAACACCCAGGCGTACTTGAACGAACCTTTGCCCATCTCCTGGGCCTCCTTCTCGAACTTCTCGATCGTACGCTTGTCGATACCGCCGCATTTGTAGATCAAATGACCGGTCGTTGTGGACTTGCCCGAATCGACGTGGCCGATCACCACGATGTTTATGTGTATCTTCTCCTTACCCATGTCGACGTTCTAGTTACCTGCAAGAAACAGCGACTTCACTTCCGTATCGATCTTCGGGACTGTTGCGGGCGATGGTTCACGAAAGGAGACTAGTTTTGTCATTTATTAATAACGCGAGAATGTACAAGTTGTTTACGAGAAAGTTTGCGACTGCTGATAGGTCTGGTAACTTTTACGCGCTCATGAGTTACTGAGAGGGAAGTACGTTATGCGGTATGGTATACAAGGTCTGTGATGTAATTGAGACTGGTTAGGTTGACGAACAAGAAAAGTTGAGGAAAATTTGAGTGGTACGTCTATTTTTGTACTCCATTTCCTTCGTGGACGTTACAATACCCCCAAACAATGCAAATGCACTCTTTTTGTTAATGAAATTGCATTTTTTCTTACTCATATGAACAATCTACATAAAAAAGTATGAAAGTACAATGTTTGAAAACCCAATATCTCGAGTGATATTTCATATTTTTATAAGTGATGAAATATACAATTTCGTGTACAGTCATATATTTCCTCCATCAAGAGTATTATCTAAAAATAGTCACCATTCTTTTATTGATTCGATAATCAATTATTTGAAACTGCTAAAAATAATGAAATGTTTGTTACAAATTATTTTGAAACGATCTTTTGGTTGATATGTTCCACTAATTTGGCTCGTTCCCAAAGAATAACGAGCAACGAATCGAGCAAGAAATCATCGAACTCGCCTAATTAATTTATCGCGTATTGCAACGATTTGCCTGCGTCATAATTGGCTATGCAAGTCATTAGTGATTGACTGGAATCCAATATCGGGGAGAGTTGTTCATTATCAAATCTAACGAGCGGGAACGTATGGAAAGATTAATTCGTGACGAGATATCGGTTTGGTCTGATCATACGTGTACTCGTACTACTAGCTGGCTATAAATTTTAACGGATTGCAGCTTTACTGCTTCGTTAATTAACCGGACACGATTTATGTATGTAATCTCTGTTTTTATTAAGTGGACTTCATTTCTTTTCTCGGGAAACGAATTTTAATAAACGTGTTCTAACATAAAATAACATTAACTTTTCAACTTTTAATTACTGTGACTTTAAAATATAACCTAGATGATATAGTAAAAGTAAAATTAATCGTGAATGATTTTAATACACAAGTAACACCGTTGAGGAAAATTATACACGTTGAATAAAAATTAGCTTATTCTCAAATTGTGCAATTAGAGTTTCTCCTATTTTTTTATCCGACTGAAATAAAAGCCTATAACACTCGTGAAGCATGAAAGTTTGTTTGAATTAGAAAACCGCTTTGTTAAACGAAGCTTCATTAAACTGGAATATAATATTGTTACATAACAAAGCTTTCTCGACACGTTCATGTGTATGGGTCACAACGGTGACAAGCGAGGCTGTATCGATTGTTCGAAGTCAACGAATTATGTTGGATTTCCGTACTATTATGCTTTCAAGTGTAATTGCTATGAAACGTTTGTAGGCAGTAAATCTATCACAGAATAATTCCATTGAATCAATTAATATTCTAATTAGAGCAAAACACTGCGTTCTAATCTTCACATTTTGAACAAATACAGAAGCAAAATTCATGACAAATTACTACCTATACATTTTAATAATATATTCAGAATTAAACGTAAGTTATAGTATGGAACGATTGTTTTTGAATCTTGAATAAAATGAAAATTTAATTCCTCTCTTTACTGTCTGCAATGTTTTATGCCCTTTCACCGGAAATTCAATGGTAGACGTTCCGTTGATTGAATTATGAGAAAAATGATTTTAAACCGTACAATAAAATAATATATTACGAAATTCATAAAATAATATACTGTGCATGTAATGTATAATATACTAAATAATACACTGCGAAATTCTTGTATTTTGTTAAACAGATGAGTACGGTTTATAATTAATAAAATCATCATATATATATCTTATCTTTCATTGTAAAATATGTAATATTATATCATTTATCTTTCAATAAATTCTTTCTGTAAAACGTATTTGTTTATCTTTTTGTTCGCATTATTTATGAAAATTCAGAAATGAAGTCTCATTTTTAAATTGTAAAAACAACAAACGTTGAATTTAATATTGCTCTTTAAGTTGAAAAAAAACTGTAAGAAGGAGTGGAGTTATTAATTCAATTTTCTGACGAGTACACCGGTTATTTAATAACATCATTGATCTGTATGTTGCAATAAGAGAGATAGAAAGTTAGGGTCGAGCCAATCGCGATATCATGTACCCTTTCGAATCGATATCGTACACCATGTTCAAAAATAGAGAAAGAAGAAATGCGTCGTTCTATATTAACCCTTCTTTGTGCCTATCTTAAGGCACAGAAGCTTATAAGAAGTTGCGAACCACCCTTCAAGAACACACCCCTTGCGTTATAACGTCTCACCGACAACATCGTACACGCACAAAGAACCACAATGTAAAAGCAAGTAACCTAATTAACAAAATAACACCCTTTTCTTCAGATATGATCATATTTCTCGTCAGAAATTAAACAGCACCAGCAATTAATATAACGAGTCGGGTTTCCCGTTATCGATCCTCCGCGTTACACTTTTGCACACAGAAATATTTCAATCCAGATTACCGGTCAGGTTTCGATTATTACCTCAAATCGAATCGTAAGCCGATATCTCACGGATTACTCTGATTGGACTTACCTCGCCATTATCGTTTCCCGATCCTTTAATTCTATCGAGAGTTCGTTGAACGTAATTAACCGATAAGGTCACTATCGACGGAACAACTAATATTTACGGGGGTATGCATGCACGAACGTTGACGAGTCGACGAAGGGTATTGATTCGTCGAAAGGGCCCCATACGAAAATACCAGTGCTATCGGCGCGAGTGTGCGCGTTTATTCGCCTGAATCGTCAAGAAAAAAGGGAGCGAGATTTTTTTTTAGGATCTCGATTTAACCCCATGAAACGTGTCCGCGACCCACTCCAGGCTCGATCGATATCCGTTACTTCCCCCCGCGATTTTTCGAAAAATCACGGTTCAACGTGCTCGCGATTTAAACTATGACGAAATCGCGTACGGTCGAAGCGCTCGCGTCCACTGGCCTCTTCTAATTATAGCGCGGAGCGGCCATTTCGCGATCAGCAATTTCAAGCTCGCGCTTTTTCCCGTCGTCCCAAACCGTCCGAAAGCCTCTCCTCGACCACGCAAAAATTACAGACTCGTCAATTTTTCGCAGCGACCCGGCGCGACTTAACGCACGCAATTCACGCCCTTCGTGATGCAATAGCGGCGAGGAGGTTAAGCCGCGAGGAAACCGGCTTCCTCCGGGACTTACCTGTCTCTGTAGGAGATCGAGCGGGACCTCAGGGTGAACCGGAAATCTTGGTAACACGATCTCGTGGAGAAGTCACGGAGCAAAGCGGATACAACTGCGTCGAATAATGATCGTACGCCCCCGACCGCTCGCGTAATGGCCGCCGGTAACCAACTAGCGGCGCACTTCTCGCTCGTAGCCGGGTCTCGGCCTACTCGTGTCCTGCTTGATTTACGATCTTCCTCGAGGATTAATTCGATCAGCGGGTTCCTCACGAGCGCTACCTAACCGGCCGCGGATCGTGTCGCTTTTGAGCAGTTAGATAACCGCGAGCGTATACGGGGCGGATTTGCGCCGGGACCAATCAATATGTCGCCAACAGCCGGCTCCATTCGACTCGGACTTTATTCGTTAGCTACACCGGTTCGATCGCGACGATGGGGTCGTTTGATCGGTCTCGCGAACGCTCTCGAGCGGGTTGATTACTCACCGGAATCGACAGGATGGAGAGGCCGGAAAATCCGCGTGGTTTCGCACGTATTTCCTTGGTCGCTTCTAGCCACTTGGACGGGACACGGTGACAGAGAGAGAGAAGGGAAGAGAGAGAGAGAGGGATCGAGAGGAAAGCGAGACAGGGGTGAAATCGCAGTGTCATCTGCTGGCGTAGCCTCCGGCCAAGGGTGAAGGGCGCATGTGCCGAAAGCATGGGTGACGATGGTTCGAAGCGTCCATTGGATCGCTCGAGCTGGTACGTCGACCAGACGATTTAGCCCGGTACCAATGGACTCGGGACGGTGCAGAATGAAAAGCTTGCGAGCTGAAAGCCTCGGTCGGTGCAGCTTCAATGGCTGCGTGGGAACACGCTTACGGCATCTCGCGAAATACGCGAGCTTTAGTGCGCTTAAGCCTCGTTCACAGCGGGACAGTCGTTTCGAGTATTTTTAAGGGTGGTTAACATTTTAGGGGGTTATAAATACACTTCTTCCTGGGAATTTATAGTAATGGATACTTAAGATCACATTGGGCTTGTCTGGGGAAAATGGCGACTACGAGGTCTTCACCACCCGCAACATCTGAGGCATTGGCACGCATTATGATTGATTTATAACAGGAATTTTTGTAATTGATAATTGATCATATTTTTGGACGTACATATATGCTTACTTTTGAAAGGAAGATGTTTTGTTATGTACTCTATGTTTTAGAAAGGTGATTTTAATTGTTATATCAAATCGTAAGGTATAGATTCCTATTTTGAATTTTTTTATTTAAGTTTATATTCATTACGAAGATATCGTGACGATTTAATATGTACGAAAGATGTACAAGAGACAAGCTTAGTGTAAAGTAGGTAATTTAAATAGTTGTATGCATTTTAGAAGCCTTACTTTAAGTTCTTTTAAATTTTACATTTTCGTGCTCACTGTCTGGAAACAGTAGCACTAGCTCCATCTAGTGATTAAAATCAGTATTAATTGAGTTGTTTTTAAAATTGAACATGTGGCGCCATCTCTCCTGCGAAAAGGGTGAACTATACACGTTTGAAACACTACTTACATTAGTTCCCATACACTGCCGCTAGATGACGCCACGTGTATTTTTTTTTTCGGTTCAAATCAATTAATATAGTCGATTTTATTAGCTTAATTCACTGTAATATGCATCAAATTACATTGGAATGCAAGACTAATTAACTTCGGAGTGATTTGACTTTACTAAACCATCATCAATTTTTAATCATTCCTAGGCTAATCCTAATTAGGCTGATTTCTGTCGTATGTGTCGCCATCTAGTGGCAGAAGATAGGAACTAATTAAAGTACAGTTTCAAAAGTGTGTAGTTCACCCTGTTCGCAGGAGAGATGGCGCCACTTGTTCCATTTTTTTTTAAGTTCAATTAATATTGATTTTATTGATTAATATGCTATATATTCACTACATATTCATTAATATTTAATACGAATTAAATATGAAATTAAATGTATAATTTTATTCCATTAAATGTACAATTTTTAATAACATATAAATTTAAAAATAATAAATTATAAATCCTTCTAAATTGAAGTTTGTCACACTTTTTATTGAATATCACAAACCTCACATAGCTTAAAAGTTATTTGGTATGAGTAGATTACATGAATCACCCAAGTCATATATTTTCATCCTAACAAACGTAAAAATTTTTTTTTCATCCAGTCTTTATTATTACTTAATTTACATTACCAATTAACAAATACAGCACTCATAAAGCTCGTCAAATTTTATTAATACATACAAATCTTACAGTACTAACTATATTCTAAGGGATCTAACACGTCTCAAACCTGTCGAAGGAGGTATTCGAACTCTCGGCTTCGAAGTTCGAAATTTACCAGAGCCACCGAATAACACAGCTGTATCCACTCTGACAGGAGGATACCGGACGTCTTCGAAAGTCCGTACCTTTCTAATCGCCCTAATCGTCGTGTCAGGAGGACCCACAAAATCTTCCAACTCTTCTCTCTTCTTCGCGTCGATATGCAGTCTCGCCGTCTTCCTTATTTCCCGGTCCGAGCTGCATACCTTCAGCCACTTCCGGGAGACTTGCGCAGCAGACAACACAGATTCAGGATCCAACTTGCGCAGGATCAGTTGAGACACCTCCAGCGGAAGTTCGGTAATGAAATCCGTCTTGGCGGGTTGCAGCAGTCCAATAACGCGGAGAAAGAACCTGAAGAACTCCATGTTGCTTCTACCTTTGCAAAAGGACGAATGTGGCACGTGGACAAAATTTGGGGTTTATATACCCATTGTCATGGTCGACCGCGTGTCACGGTTGATTGCCCGTCACGGTTCGGTGACTCGACCAATCAGAAGCGAGATCGGGGCTGACGTAATCATTTAGGCTTGTTACAATTAGGTAGCTTATTTACTTCGGTAACTAAAATAATTAAGATTACATAGTGTAACAAATCCTTCGATAAGGACTTCGATAATCCTCTTCGATTTCTTCATGTTTACTTCACGAACCAGAGTCCTTTGTTCTTCTCGTAACACTAGTTGTCTTTTCGGAAGGCATTTACAAAACATCTGTCATCTAAGAAATATAAATCTATTGGTTCTTCAACAAGGTTAAACTATAGGATGTTTACCGAAATATTTAGTAATTTATAAGTCTACTTTAAAAGTGACTGATATAATTGCCATATTTTCAGCACCTGCAAAGTGGACCTACTCGTGATAATTGTACTCGTACAAGTTATTATCAAAACTTGTGCTGAGGCTTCATATGTTTTGAAATCATACATTACTAAATATTATACGTTCAATGGAGTATTTTAATTATCATGTCGTTCATAAATAATTGACGTGACCTTCATTAAT
This sequence comes from Megachile lagopoda, assembly GCA_036983795.1. Classification (NCBI taxonomy): domain Eukaryota; kingdom Metazoa; phylum Arthropoda; class Insecta; order Hymenoptera; family Megachilidae; genus Megachile; species Megachile lagopoda. The sequence continues at coordinate 13,344,365 of CM072800.1, forward strand.
TTGTAATGTTCAAAATGTCCACATGAAGTATACGTACAAACGTATACTACATGAATTGAACATTTTTGTAATTATTCTAACAACACTACTTATCCATATTTATATTTGCTCTGATTTTCACAAACACCCTTCATAATATTAAAGTATGTTGTAAAATATATTAACATCTAATTTTTGTATTATCCGAATATAAAATAATTGAATATCACAATGAGAATGAATCTAATTCAAATTTAACAAATTCAGTTGATTGTGAAATAAGATACCTATCGTGTCGATATTTCAGAACCGTGCAGATTATTATTATCACAAAATTTCTTCGTGCACACCTGTCGTATGTGCTCCGCACATGATCATTGTCATAAAATTTTTATCTATTTTATATCTCGTACATTTGCAACGTAGATGAGTATTATCATAAAATTCCTTATTTATCCCCAGCGGGTACGAAAACATCAGCAGCGTCGACCGAGAAAAGAATCGATCTAGGGGGTTGACGCAAGCGCCCTAAAAGAGTGCATCCGCCGCGCCCCTGCTTAGAGACGAGAATGCTGGTAAATTTGACCAAAACAAACCAGTGAGCATGGACATTAAGTAGGTTTTAGGGAACCGTTGCTCTTCTCTTTCCTTTCACACCACTCATCGATAGCAATTTAGTCGACATGAGTCCCGGTCTCGGACACGATCCTCTTCCTTCGTACAACATCACCGCACTAGGTAAATTTACAAGCTGTGATAATTTTTTTTCCTGCAACCTTCTTTACATCCGGTGTTTGCATAATAACTAGTTGTCAAACGTGTCGTTGCTTTCAGGTAACACAGCGCTATGCCTGTGGCAGCAACCGCAACACATACTCTTTCAATTAGCGAATTTTTGCTTCGCCCTGTCGTATTCGGCACCCTCCTCGAGAAAGGGGATATTATTTATGCATTCTGTGCTGATAATCGGTAAGTGGATCTATTTTTTGGCAGAACATTGTTTTTATAGGTTGAATTAATGTGCTTCTGATTTAACCGATAACTGATACGGTGGTACATATATTATATCAGTTTTAAACAACGAAGTAAGTGGTTTTCAAAGTCATGAGTAAACGATAAAAATTCTATGTTTTTCAGTTTTTTCTTAATCTATACATTTTTTAATATTTCTGTGGGATTCGCCGTATAATTAGCTGTTTATCAGGTAAGGTGCAGTATTGCGCACATGTGAAATTATTATGTTGTTATAATTATTACATGTTGAATTATTAACATGTAGAGAATACGTTCATTTTTATATCATGCTAGATTTATTCTAAAATTTCTATATTTCCGAATTTGTGTATATTTTAACTCGTAAGATCACGAATTTCTACATTTCCAAATCTCTAAATTCCAGAATTTGTAGGTTTCTAAATCTCCGAATTTCAAAACTTTGGAGTTTCTAAATTTCCAAATTTATAAGTTTCCGAATTTTTAAATTTCCAAGTACCCGAATTTACGAAATTTCCATATTTTCAAACCTCAACAAATTCAAAATTCTAAACTTTCAGGTTGAAAAATTACTGTGAGTAGAACAAAAGATTTCTATTTCAACTGAGGTCGATAGATAATAACATACGTAAGCAATTATCCAGTAAAATTTAACTGCGACCTTGACAATATACTTCAAGATTATTTAAAGCGGCAGAGTGTCTTTTTCTAAATAATTACTGCATTAAAAAGATTTTTGCAAGTATCTCTAAAATTAAAGTCTAGCGGTGGTTATAGAAAGAAAAATTGTTCAAAATGGCGTTCTTGGTCCCATATTTCAAGGACGTCGAAATTAGTCAAGTTTGAACCTTCTCCTAAATAATTCTCGTATTAAAAAGATTTTTGCAAATATCTCTAAAACTAAAGTCTAGCAGTGTCTAGCAGTGGTTGTATGCAGGAAGAAAAATTGTTCAAAATGGCTCTCTTGGCATCAGATTTCAAAGTCGTCGATTTCAGTCGAATGTGTATCTTTTTCTTAACAATTGTTGCGTTATAAAGATTGTTACAAATATTTCAGAAACTAAATTACCGGATTTTGACGAATGTTATAATAAAATTCTGAACTGTTTTCTGTTCCAGGTTTCATGTTGTTGTCCGGCTGGGCATGGCACGTAATATGCGCGCCAGACATATTCTCCTGGAACTTCAGCTTCTTGTTGTTGAATATCGGACAGCTGGTTTACATAGTTTATCAAATGAGACCCGTTCGATTCGACCCCGAATTAGAGGAGGCTTATCACACACTATTTTACCCCTTTAAGGTAAGCGCTTTGTCAAGATCCTGATCAATTTTATGAGTTTATATGTGCGATTACCATACATCACGCGACACACTGTTCTTAATCTTTCGCGTGTTTCTGGATATCAAGTGATCGTATATTAGATTAGTTAGTACGGTACTAATTCAGAAATCGTAAAACATTGCAGACCTCTGTAGCTGTAATTGGAACAGAACGTGATTTAGCGTGCGAAATTAAACGAATTGTGTGTGTTCGAAGGAGAGGAAACTTATTTCTATTCATTGCACAGATTTCTGCGAAAGATTGCGTATCTTTAATCGACGGTACAATTAGGTTGGGAATAAGAAGATTAAGCGATGCATTAAGATTAAACATTAACAATTTCATGGCCGGTGATTAGCGTATGAGCTTTCACACGCTATCCTTTATTTATTATTTATATCTACTGAATACAATTTACAATTTAACGATGACATAAAATGTATGGCTCTGTAGATATAATTCTGTTTATAGCTCTTTTTATTCTGAATATGTGATACATAGAGAAATCTTGTTATAAATATGCAACAAAAAGATATACTAAATATTAGTATTTTACTAAAAATTAATGAATATATTATAATTATAATTTCATAATTAACTGAACATCTACAGATTTGTTAAATTAGTTTTCTATATAGCTTTTGAGGAGTAATTTAAGGTCTCACAGTTTGTTAACAATTTGAATATTTTATTTTTTATCATTTTTACAATAACAATGTCGATAGGTGTCTCGACTGCAGTTCAAGAGGTTGGTGTCTCCAGAATTCGCATCGATAATGTCGTTGCACACCGGTGAAGCTTATGCGATGCAAAATTTAACGAGAACCGACAGACTGGGTCTATTGCTTAGTGGTAAAGTGAACGTACTCAGCGACTCGAATTTTCTGCATCTTATATTGCCTTGCGAGTTTTTGGATTCGCCGGAATTCGAGAGTTCTCGAGCATCTGTTGACGATAAATTTAAGGTAAATTTTATTTTGTTTCCTGATCCTCAAAAATATAAAACTCCATAAAGAAAACTTCAAATTTTCAATTTTGTCAATTTCAAATTTTCAAATGTATAAACTTCACATTTTTGAATTTGTGAACTATCAAATTTTTGAATTTGTAAACTATCAAATTTTTGAATTTGTAAACTTCAAATTTTCGAATTTGTAAACTTCAAATTTTCAAATTTGTAAACTTCAAATTTTCGAATTTGTGAACTATCAAATTTTTGAATTTGCAAACTATCAAATTTTCAAATTTTCAATTTGTAAACTTCAAATTTTCGAATTTGTAAACTTCAAATTTTCAAATTTGTGAACTATCAAATTTTCAAATTTGTAAACTTCAAATTTTCGAATTTGTAAACTATCAAATTTACAAATTTGTAAACTTCAAATTTTCGAATTTGTAAACTATCAAATTTTCAAATTTGTAAACTTCAAATTTTCGAATTTGTGAACTATCAAATTTTTGAATTTGTAAACTATCAAATTTTCAAATTTTCAAATTTGTAAACTTCAAATTTTCGAATTTGTAAACTATCAAATTTTCAAATTTTCGAATTTGTGAACTTCAAATTTTCAAATTTTTAGATTACTTGAATATTTAGATAACTCGAGAAATTGTTTTTTCACGTTAAAAGAAATTGTATATGCTAATTTTTATGGTCCATCCTGTATTTGCATAATTCCCCACTTTACTTTCAATTTAAAAATAAATATGCATTGCATAACGGTAGTTTTAATGTTAAAATATTATTGTACTAATTATGTTTGTTTTTGCTGTTGTTTATTGATGTTGTTAGGTGTCGATCGTTGCAGCGAGTTCGTGTAGATATTTATACTGGCAAAGATCTGCGTTGGAATATTTGCTCGTTAAGGAAGCATATCTAGCTACAGTTTTAACAACATTAGTTGCGAGGGATATCGCTACTAAATTATACGCTATGAATAATAAGGTAATTACATAAAATTTTGTATTCAAGTCTCTTTTCCACTATGAGTTCTTCACTTTTCAATGATGTAATATTAATAGAAAAAATTTATATAATAATATTAACTTATGAATATATTAGCAACATCATATTATTAATATTAATTTTGTATAATTGTTACATTAGTAGTAATAACGTATTAATATAGCAATGATAATGACATTAAAATATTAATATTATTAAAAAGAATATACGTAACCCTTATAATTTATTAGATAAAGATGCAAATATTTATTCAATTGACAATTACAGTTACCCCTCATATTTTCCAAATATTGCAGACTATTTTTAATCAAAGTTAATAATATCATAATAATTTTTTTATTTCATTACAAAGTAATTTACAATATTTCAGCAAAATGGTTAGCCTAATTTTGTAAATACTCAAAATATCGATTCAACTGGTTCTCTAGTTTCTGTAAATTATGTTTTTAACTTAAGATCTTGTTAGATTGTTACAGATAAAGGTTCACATTTGGATATAAGGCTTCCAACAATTAGCGCTGGATTATCCATAAGTGGCGAATATAGGAGTCCAAGAGCATCCAGGCAAGCACTGATTCGTAGAAAGGAGACGACCTTAACTTCTGATAATGGTAATTTCTATTATCTTCATTTATGAGATACAGAAATCCTGTATAATTTCTAAACTTTTAATTCTCCAAACTTGCAAAAATTTGATATTTCTGCTTTTTAATCTCTAAATTCCTGAGTTTCTGAATCTGTGAATTTCTGAGTTTTGCACTTTCAGAATTTTTGAGTTTCTAAGCTTTTATATTTTTAAATTTCCAAACTACCAAACTTCTATGTTCCTAAATTTGTATTCGAAAATGTCCAAATTTGGAAATTTGAAATTAAGTTCTCAACCTTCTAGATTTGAAAATTTGTGAATTCACAAATATGCATCATAATTTCTAAATATTCAAACGATCATTTTGCTACATCTCCAAATTTCAACTTTCCAGATTTCAAACTCTGCTCCATCACAGATTTAATATGCTGACTATAATGAAAATAGCCAAGAATCAATTTGAAAATTCATAATGAATTAAACTACTCTATTCGAACAGTTTTAAAATGATTAAAATGTTCTATTCAAACAACTTAAAGCTGCATAAAAACAGAATAATTCTAAATACCACTACAATTTAACACTAAACCTACCGGCAAATATGTACTTAATTTGAAATTAAAAATGAAGTTGAAAAATAAACAAACGACGAAACATAAATTAGTACACGCATTTATTCTTTATCTTGATGAAAATGCTGATTTCAAAGAAGGTACTTTAATGTGTACCTTATAACAAGAAACTTGTAGAGTGGTCATTTGACCGGTTTGGTAGTTTTAGTGTTAATCATTACCTAAATTTTTTAAAAATAACGAATTAAAAAATAATTATTTCATTATCAACATGATAAATTCAAATAGAAAATTATACAAATTAAAAGCAGAACATTTTATGAAATAATTTTCAGGATGCGTGAAAGACCGTCCAGCGAATAATCTATCGAAGAAGGGAGCCCCAAATATGGAACCTTTACCGGAAATGCCATCTTGCGACGATTTAGCGTCCAGCGGCGTAGAAAGTTGGCTGGATTCATCGAGCAAGTATCACAGTTGCGAAATCGTTGACGAAGAATAACAGGAGGCCTCCTTAACGCCGGACACATTTTACGAAGGAGACAGCGATTAGTGTCCGCGTTAAGGATTTTCATCACTTTTGAGAAGAAGACTGCAGTTCTTTTTTAAATCGAACGACAAGACAGTCGTTGGATCGCACTTTTAAACGGTATCCGAAAGTGTTACGCAAGGCTGATTGTTACATCGTTGCATAATAATTGATGCTATTATTTATAGTAATATAAATATATTGTTGCTTACCATGTAGAAGTGATTAGAAGTTTTGGTAATTATGGTAGATTGTTTTGTGTATGTACTTAACGCTGTATTGATACTCTTTTACGGTAGTTATGGTTATTATTGGTTTGAAGTGAAGCTTCTCAAATTACTTATTTCACGAAGACACAAATTTTCAATTAATTGAAAACATAGTTTTGAAGTTCTATTCCCAAATTTCCAAATTCCCAATTTCTCAAATTCTCAAATTTCTATATTCTCAAATTCCTAAATTCTCAAATTCACAAATTCACAAAATTTGCAATTTCATAAATTTTCAAATTCCCAAATTCTCAATTCCACAAATTCCCAAATTCCCAAATATCCAAATACCCAAATCCCCAAATTCCCAAATTTCCACATTTCCAAATTCCCAAATCCCCAAATTCTCAAATTCCCATATTCTCAAATTTCCATATTCTCAAATTCCCAAATTCTCAAATTCCCATATTCTCAAATTTCCATATTCTCAAATTCCCAAATTCTCAAATTCCCATATTCTCAAATTTCCATATTCTCAAATTCCCAAATTCTCAAATTCCCAAATTCCCAAATCCCCAAATTCTCAAATGCCCAAATTCTCAAATTCCCATATTCTCAAATTCCCAAATTCTCAAATTCCCAAATTCTCAAATCAACAAATACCCAAGTCCCCAAATTCCCAAATTCCCAAATTCCCAAATTCCCAAATCCCCAAATTCTCAAATTCCCAAATTCTCAAATTCCCATATTCTCAAATTTCCATATTCCCAAATTCCCAAATTCCCACATTCTCAAATCTCCAAATCCCCAAATTCACAAATTCCCATATTCTCAAATCCCCAAATTCTCAAATTCTCAAATTCACAAATTCCCAAATTCTCAAATCCCTAAATTCCCAAATCCCCAAATTCTCAAAACAGAAAATATTAAAATTTGTTAATACTTAAATTTCCAGGTCTTCCAATTCCTAAACTTTTGAGTTCCAACACTTCCAACTCTCTAAATATCCAAATCCCAAAATTTCCAACTCTCTAAACACCCAAATCCCACAATTTCCAGTTTCCTAAATTCCTGTGCACAATGTATGTATTCCGAAGTTTCACTTTTAACGTCTATCACGAACATTACATAATATAGTACGTATGTAAAGTACAATTTCATTTAGATACAAGTGATTTTAATCAACAGTTGAAGTATTATTTAAAAACAACGATTGTTAAGTAAGCGGAAACGTTCTGCTTTATAGGAAGAGTACGTTGACAAACAATTATAAATTATCATTTTTCAAGTAGACATACTGGTGCTAGAAATATTTGAATTGATTAACAGCGTCGATGATTATATCATACACTAGAGAAATGAATTCGTCAGTAGTTTAAGTCAACGCGTAACAGGAGCAGGAGAATGAGTCAAGCATAACGCAGACACAGTTTCCAAATCATGGTTCAGAATATGTTTGGAAAACAGACCGTCTGGGAAACTCAGGTACACTGTTCAAAAGTTCATCAAATGTATTCTCATCATTTATTGAACGTATTAGAACGATTTCGCTTAATTTTATGACGAATTATTGAGAAGCTCTCGTGAATTTTAGGATAGAATCATGATAGCATATGCAAAAATAGATATCGTTGGTTCGTTAAACATAGGGTGTTTCATAATGTGGGGATGTGGAGAAAGTAAGTAAAATTTATGGGAATAGGTGTGTGAATTGATTTTGCTTATAAGTTATGGTTGTTCTTTTCAGGACTGGTTCTACGAATTTTGAAGCCTGTACAACTTGATCTAATTTAATTTAATTTAATCAAATATTTATATTCCTAAGTTTTGTAATTTGTCAGATTACTAAGCAATCAAATTACTAAATTATTAGTTCTTAAATTTTTCAGCTATGAAGTTCTCAAATTTCCAAGTTTCAATTCTTCAATTCTTCAATTCTTCAATTCTTCAATTCTTCAATTCTTCAATTTTTCAATTTTTCAATTCGTCAATTCTTCAATTCTTCAATTCTTCAATTTTTCAATTTTTCAATTCTTCAATTTTTCAATTTTTCAATTCTTCAATTTTTCAATTCTTCAATTCCTCAGTTCTTCAATTTCTCAATTTTTCAATTGTTTCATTTCTTAATCTCTCTTTTCATTTCTCTATTTAAAAATTTTTCATTTGTCCAGTTTCTGAAATTCGTAAATGTCTAATATTCCAACCTTACAGATTTTCATATATTTAAATTTCCAAATTTCCAAATTTTGGTATTTTATAAAGTTGGTCCTACACGCTATGAAACACCATGTATTCCATATGTCGCTAAATAAACGCCAGAAAAGTGCTCTTGAAGCAACTGAAGTTCCAAGTGTTACTTGCGAGAAAAGTGCTTACGCAACAAGGTATCTAATGTCAACAAATCGTGTAACTAGGGAATCGTCGCACTCTACGCATAATTTTATCAATATTGTAAAGAGAATATATCGAATGGAGCTCGTTTACGATATTATAGAGCAGTGTTTCCCAACTTCGATTGAATCATGACTCTTATAGTAATCAAACAAATTCTACCATACTGGTATCAAAATATCAACATTGAGACTATTATTAAAAAATTATCATGAAATTATCATAGGGAAAAAGTACTATTTAATTTTATTAAAAAATGACTTAAAATTTACCACATTTTTAAATTTCAATGACTTGAAAATTTCCAAATTCCTAAATTTAAATGACTTGAAAATTTCCAAATTTCCAAATTTAAATATTCTGAAATTTCAAAGTACGAAAGTTCCAAATTTTGAAGATCGAAAATTATATCGATTCGAGAGTCACGATCCACAAATTGGGAATTCAGGCCTTAGAGAAATAATGCACGAAATTATTTTATAAATTTTTATACCGTAAAGCTTCCCTAGATTATTGTAACAAACTGTACTTTCTTCTTTTCGTGTATATATTGTACATTGTATATCATGAACATTCTTTTTGTTTTTTTATAAACAACACGTTAACATATTCGTGGATACATGTATTGATAGTATACATATAATAAAGGTTTCAATGTATCATTGTATTACATATATTAGGTGAAAGATCGTCGACAAGAAATTGTTTCAATGAAAAATTACGTGATAATTCGAGCACAAAATTGCTTCGTATTTTATAATGCACAAATTTATAGAACGCATCATAGTCTTTCCGTTAGGTATTTTATAATACAATCGTGTATAGCTATGTATATGACATTTTTAAAGGAATTGCGTAAGTGTTTCTGAGAAGTATTTTATTATGAAGCGGTAGGAGGCGATAGTGAGAGTGTTGATTTGTTGCGGATGTTTATGCAAATATATTGTTATAATTTGGAGATTGTCAAGTTCCTTGAATGTTCAGATTTTTATATTCTCAAATTCTCAAATTTTCAAATTTTCATATTTTCAAACTCTAAAATTCTCAAATTCTCAAATTCTTAAATTTTCAAGTTTACAAGTTTCCAAATTTCCAAATTTCTAAATTCGCAAATTTCCAAATTCTCAAATTCCCAAATTTCTAAATTTCCAAATTTCCAAATTTCCAAATTTCCAAATTCCCAAATTTCCAAATTCCCAAATTTCCAAGTTTCCAAATTTCCAAATTTCCGATTTCCCAAATTTTCAATTGCCTAAATTCCCCAGTCCCTAATTTCCCAAATTTCCAATTCTCTAAATTCTCAAACCCCTAATTTTCCAAATTTCCAATTCCCTAAATTCCCCAGTTCCTAATCCCCCAAATTTCCAATTCCTCAAATTCCTAATTCCCCAAATTTTCAACTCCCCAAATTCTCAATTTCCCAATTCCCCAAATTTCCACATCCCTAAATTTCCAAGTTCCTAATTTCCCAAATTTCCAATTCCCCAAATTCTTAAATTCTTAATTCCCCAAATTCCCAAATTTCCAATTCCCCAAATTCCACAATCCCTAATTTCCCAAATTTCCAATTTCCTAAATTGTAAAACCCCTAATTTCCCAAATTTCCAATTCCCCAAATTCCCCAATTCCTAATTTCCCAAATTTCCAATTACCTAAATTCTCAAACCCCTAATCCCCCAAATTTTCAATTCCCCAAATTCTCAAATTCCTAATCAAACTTCCATAAATTTTCCTAAAAAATTTCCAAATTCCCCAATCCTCCAACTTCCATGTATTTCTATAATTCACCACAAAAAGCATTCTGTACCTAATTTCAAATACCACACGGTATATGCCAATTAAGAGGCACGATTATAATATACATACAATAATTTACATAATTTCTGCACAATCTGCTACGCTGTAAATGCATAAACATCCGCAATCTGATTATTTATACTGGTTTATCTCTAAGTGATAATTAAACGTTCGATAAATATTTCCTGAATATTATAGTTTACCTTTCGCAGATAAGAATACATTTTCGATTAAAAATCCTCAACGTTCTACCCCATATTTTTTCGGTACAATGAATCGTTACATTGGTTGTTAAAATTTTTATTCGAGAGACTATTTTACAGTTTGAGCTGGGTGTTTGTGATTTTTATCATAAAACAACAACTGATAATAGCAGGGTCTGGTGTATATACTATATGTTGTTAACTTTGCACTGTAGTGTCAAACCGATGGCAATACTCGATCGAGATAGTTTGTAGCGTTGAAATACGTGTTTTGTACAGATTTAAATTACTGTTTTCCTTGTTGTTAATGAATACAATGGACGAAATGGAAAGTTTGCACGAAACTCTGTTCCATTCATTTCACTGTGCATTCTTCTTTTACCTGTTCTTTCAATGGCTTTCAGTTTCAGCTCATCAAATTGTATTTATGTACAAATCACCTGTTTATGTATTCTTTTTTTAATTAAATTCAAATTGAAATTCTATCCCACATTTTATTCGTGATCGAAGATATATTGTACTATTAATTATACATATTTATTGCACCCTTGTGGATTGTGACAATTTTAAATGTTGACAAGAGTGTACAACTAATTTCATTTTGCATACTCAAAAGAGAAGTTTTGTAAATACAAGACTTGTGTAAATTTAAAGTTTAAAGTAATTTTAATTTGAATAATGACTAATTTTATTTATTAAATTATGAATATCTGGAATGTTGTAATTTACGTTAAATATAAACAGTCCACTATTTTCATGTATCTTAACAAAATTATCCTTGCCTATTATTTCATTGTTAAAAACGAAGAAAAAATACAAGATCTGACCAGGGAAACTTAAAATTCATTCATATCTTACAACATTCAGGGAGAAGGAAAACCAGAATTTTAATTAATAACAAAATCTAAGAAATTAATCAAATTTCTCAGAGTGAAACATTATTTATTATTACATTTTTATTTTACATCAAGTTTAATATTACTTACAGTTCAGATTCTCTATTATTAACATAATTTTATAACGTTATAAATTATTATTTCCATTAATTACTTCAATTTGAAATACCTCATTAATACTAATTATTTTTATGAAAGTATCCATTATATTATGCACAGGATAACAGGTTCACATCTATAATTTTCACTCGATTAATGATTATTATGAAGATTTAATATGATTTTTAATTTACGTACATATTCATTAATATGTTCTCATGTACATTTACCTTTTTTCAAAAAGGTAACATGTTCAAAACATCTCATAATCATTAAATTCGAATTAGTGATATGCTATGGTTAATGATATGGACTAATCAGATTATTATGAAGATTTACTACCATCATATGATTTTTAATTAGATGTGGATATTCATTAATATGTTCTCATGTACATTTACCTTTTTTCAAAAAGGTAACATGTTCAAAACATCTCATAATCATTAAATTTGAATTAGTGATATGGTTAATGATATGGACTAATCATATTATTATGAAGATTTACTACCATCATATGAATTTTAATTGAATGTGGATATTTATTAATATGTTCTCATGTACATTTACCTTTTTTCAAAAAGGTAACATATTCAAAACATCTCATAATCATTAAATTCGAATTAGTGATATGCTATGGTTAATGATATGGACTAATCAGATTATTATGAACATTTACTACCATCATATGATTTTTAATTTAGATGTGGATATTTATTAATATGTTCTCATGTACATCTACCATTTTTCAAAAAAGATAAATTACGAGAAGTAACACGTTAAAAATACCTCATAATCATTAAATTGGAGTTAATGAGATGGAGGTACTCAAGGTACGTCTCGAAATAGCCTGATAGATTAGCAAAAACGAATACAGAGTAGCAATTAACATTTCCTTTATTATCATCTAGCTCCATCTTGTCTGTAGGGCTATTATCTAGTCCAACTCAAACAGAGGGCCTCGAAATAGCACGAATAGTCGAAACGGCCCTGCAGTGAAAGAAGATTGATTTGATGGTGAAATAAACCGGTTGTGCTATCCGTAAGTCCAATTACCAGCAGGCTATTTCAAATAACCCAATTACTCCGCCATTGATTTCACCTGCGTTAGCGGAAAATTTGTGATTAGTCACACGTTGTTAATGTTTGTACAAAGTGGCTCGTTTAACTACCACCTCACAAATATTACTTTTCTATTAGAAAAAACGTTTCATATGGTATACTTTTCAATTATAAGAAACGTTTCATACGGTATACTTTTCAATTAGGAAGAACAGTTTCAATATTAAGTGTTCAACATTAACATGCATTAAGTATGTTCGTCACTTAATATCGTTGAAATCGTGTATGTAACTGTTTTTATTTTTTTACAATTAGAAAATGTATTTGGGGACCACTGTTGATTCTGTATGTTTATAGAGGATCAGCAAAGTTTTCGAATATTTATTACTTTAATTTTTGTATGTGCAAAATATATAATTTTCAAGTTAGTAACTTCTAGTGTGAAGTACAAGCAAATAGTTTAGGTAAACAAGTATATTTATTTACTATGATACAAATAATCTTGTAACTGTTTATTTAAGTTATAGAGGTATTGAGAAGCAAATGCAAATCACTATGAATTAAATTTTTAAATTGACAACTTTTCAAAGTCCCAAAGTTTTGAATTAAAATTGTAGGAATTCGGGAAATTTGGGATTCACAATTTTTTAAATATGCAAATTTTTGTATTTTTGAGTTATCAATTTTCTGTGTTAAAAAATTTAGAAATTCTCGACCTGTGAAATTTGATAATATCCAAGATTTCAAGTTGCAAAATTTAGAAATTATTAAATTCTGGAATATTGAAATTTCTGAACTACAAATGTTAGAAATTCTCATATTTAAAACTTGAAGATATATTAATAAAGATATTGTAAGAAACAAGATTATGTTAACATTGATGCGTTGAAAAATTAATTAAAAAATTCAAAAGTAATTCTATCCAGGAACAGTACATTTATGGATACATAAATGGGGTGAGATTAAAATAAATATATTTCTATTCATGAATTTTAAAAGCGTTCCTACAGATATGACCTAGTACCAATAACAATACAATCGACTAATAATTGATAGATTATTGATTGTTATAAAATTACTAAATCCGTCGAAATCACTTCCCATTTTGAATTATAAAGTTGATTAAAGTACTTTTATTCAAATGTACATTGATTTTTGTTAAGATAAAAAATAATTCAATCTGAAAATTCCTTCTGCACCCCTTATTTATTCTAAATTTAAACGTATACATCGAATAAGTAACGAAACATTGAGACAAAGTGTAAAGGAGACAGAAAAGCGTCCAAAAGTTAATGAAGACGTTTGGTGTGAAGAATTATCAGCATTTTCCAGGGAATAAAACGATTTCACGGAGCGATATGATAAGAATGATAGCAAATATATCTCATTCTTCCCTATATCACGATTGTCTGATAGCCAGAAGCTCGCGTGACGATGTCCAATGAATTAAAGCAATGAAACAGAACTATTGAAATATAAAAGTCTTTATTACACATTGGATGATTTGCGAAAAGCTTCAAGATAATGTAACTACAGAAGCATGTTTACTTATATAATCAGATATTTTTGCAGAACACACAGAATACACAATTTCACCTTTCCATCTTCGAAACAAAATGCAACTTTAAAGACGCCTAGAAATACCTAAAAATGCACTTTAAAAGCAGCGAAAATGTGATTATAATATTGATACAGCAATTCCAAGCTGCACGATGTATGCGATTTTTCTTGAAAACTCTATGAAAGATAATAGAATTTTGTAAGGTTCGATGAAGGAAATATACGATGCATGACAGTGAAAAACGTGAACACAAGAATCCATTGGGAAAATAATGGCAGAAAGTGTAGCGAGCATGGCCGGATTAAAGTTCTTGAAGGCCCGGGGCTATTAACTCAGCACAGGTTCTCTTCGTATAAAAAGAGGAAATTGGGGTTAATTTGCGTTTACATGAAACGAAGTTTATTTTATAATAAGTTACGGTTAAAATTTCTCAATTTGCGTTAGTATGCAAATTGATATGCAAAAATTTAAGGGAGTTAAACTTAGTTAATAAATTTATTTTTGCATTTCCTTTCGATGAAATATTAGAAGTCTAAAGGTAGAGCTCAAAATTATAGTTCTATTCTCTGTCTTTAATATACACCTGGTAGCGATACATGTAAACAGAGATGGATCGAAAGAAGGGCGTGAATGAGGGACAAAAGTAGGGTGCAGGTATATCCAAACAGCAATGAAGGGCTATTAAGTATAGACGTGTTCAGCAAGGAACGTGAGGTGCATTAATTATTTTTCGGCAAAAAGGGAAATATAATTATTAGGGGAATAGGTGCAGCATGTCTAGCAGGCAACATGAATTTAATCAGCAAAGCGTTTTGTTCCTGTTCATTTTATATGAATTTCTATTTAATTTATATTCAATTTTTAAGCTACTTTTTCTAATTATTGTCTCCTGTGTTTTAAAAGGCTGTAAATCTAAAATTTTGAAATTACCAAATAAACTTCTAAAATTGATTATATAAATTTGCGAAATTCTTAGATTCACAAGTCCATGCATTTCTGACAATTCAAATACCCAAATTTACAAATTCTGAAATCCCTAAAGCCCTAAATCTTCAGATCTCCGAATCCTCAAGTCTCCAAATCTCCAAATCTCCAAATCCTTAAGTCCCTAAATCCCTAAATCTCCAAATCTCCAAATTCTCAAATTCCCAAACTCTCACATCCCCAATTCTCACATTCTCAAATTCTCACATCCCCAAATTCTCATATCCCTAAATTCTCACATTCTCAAATTCTCACATCCCCAAATTCTCACATCCCCAAATTCTCACATCCCCAAATTCCCACATCCCCAAATTCTCACATCCCCAAATTCTCACATCCCCAAATTCTCACATCCCCAAATTCCCACATCCCCAAATTCTCACATCCCCAAATTCTCACATCCCCAAATTCTCACATTCTCAAATTCTCACACCCCCAAATTCTCACATCCCCAAATTCTCACATCCCCAAATTCTCACATCCCCAAATTCTCACATCCCCAAATTCCCACATCCCCAAATTCTCACATCCCCAAATTCTCACATCCCCAAATTCCCACATTCTCAAATTCTCACATCCCCAAATTCTCACATTCTCAAATTCTCACATCCCCAAATTCTCACATTCTCAAATTTCCAAATTTCCAAATCTCCAATTCCCCAAATCCCCAGCGCCCCATACCCAAATCCCGAAATCTCTAAATACCCAAATCCTCAAATCCCCAAATCCCTAAATCCCCAAATCTCTAAATCCCCAAATCCTCAAATCCCCAAATCCCCAGAATTCCCAAATTCCCAAATCCCTAAATTTCCAAATCCCCAAATCCCCTAAATTTCCAAACTCTGAAATCCCCAAATCCCCCAGACCTCAAATTCCCAAAATTTCGAAATTCTCAATTTCTTAAGCATCCAAATACTCAATTCCAAAAAATTCTCCAAGTCCCCTTTTTCAATTACGTCAACATATTACCAGCTTCATTTGCACTTTACTACAATTATGTGGTAATCAAGTATGTATATATTTGACTGAAATATGAATACTGATAGTAAATGCATTAAATTAACTTATACCTTACAATTGAAATACAAACGTGTACAGAGGGACTACATACAATTACCAACATAATAATATCGAGTTCAGATCAATTTACATTCGATTTGAATTGTAACAGCACGCGATAACGTCGAATTACCATAATGCTTCAAATTTCAAATTATAAGAAACTCGACCTAAAAGAACGAACGTTGCTGAAAGATAGTTTTGGTTATATGAACTTACATGCAGTTTACTGTCGATTGTTAATTTAAAAATATGAGGCCATACAAATTTTCGAGCAAGGATCTATAATTTTTTATTAAGAAGGGAGTTTATGATGTAGATTATGAAATAGATATACATTTATTAAACCTATATTTGTAGGTGTATATAAAACGTTGTGATAGTAAAACGATCGTGTCTCTGAACATCGATAAAAACGTTACTACAATTTTTTATAATTATCATAAGTAATAAGTTTTAATATAGTTCGTCAACAGAAGAGTGGAAAGAAGGCTGTGTTCTTTAAACAACTGCTTTATGATCATAAAATGTTTATGCAGAAATATTGGTAAATATGAATGGAAATCAGTACAATTATTCGCAGCTTCTACAAGCAACAAGTTATAACGTCTCATATCAATAAACATTATGATAATATCCTGTTTATCTTCGGTATTTGCAATCCTATTTATTTCCACCGCCAATCGACAAAAATTTGATAAACAAAAACTTCCATTCGTATCTTCGGCACACAAACTTCATTTATTTCCATTGTTTAATTAAACCGCGTCGAGGGTACAACATCGCTCTTTAATACAGAAAGAGATAAAAAATGTCGCGCACGAAGTTGGAAAACAGGTAGACTGTAAAGATCGAAAAAAGAGTAACATTTCGCATAGGACGTGGATGGTGGTGGTAGGATGGAACAGGGTGCAAGGCACGTAGGTAAATACGAGGGAAGAAAAAGAGGAAGGACAAAGAGGGTAGCACAGAAGAGGGCAAGGGTAAACTACCGAAGGATGAGCAAGTCGGCGAAGGGGGTTGGCACGAGAGCGGTAGGAAAGGTAACATCATCCCCTAAGCAGAAGAGAGAAGGTAGGGGGTTGGAAGGAGTTCGTGGGAAGTTGTCGAGATGAGGGTGGACAGTGCTGCCACCTACGCGGAGGGCGTGGCGCTAGTTCTATCGGCGCTTAGTCTAACGAGAGCTTTGGCACGAGTCGGACAATCTCGGGGAGCAGCACTCGTGTCGCTTCTGTTACCGCGTGAGAACGAGAGGGAGAGAGAGAACGAGAGAGAGTGGCGAGAGGGAGAGAGGGTGAGAGTGGCAGGACAACGGTGGCGGGGGTTGGATAAGACAAAGAGAAAGAGCGAGGAGAATTCGAAGATCGTGCGGATAGGAAGAGGAACGGTGGTAGCAGTGTGAGACGGGATGTACGCGTAGAGAGGATCGACGAGCAGGCGAATAATGTCGCAAAGATGAATGAACCGTCGAACGGACACGGTTGCCCGCGATGATAAATAAAACCCTCGGTGTTGGAACGCGATACGCGAGCGCGAGGGGCAACAACATCCCGAAATTTAGAGTGCTGCTGATCGCGTTAGACCGAAGGCGGTAGTGACCATGGCGCCCCTGTTCGCATGTAAACAGTGCTTCGTGCCCGACGCACGCTTCGAGAGCAGCGTTCGCGATCTCGACAGTGTATCCGTGGAAAGCAATCGCGGCTGCCAGCGTGACCGTTGTCCACGTCGGTTTCGTCGGGAACTCCGATGAACCGGAAACGGTAGACTCAAAAACGGAATCGTGACGAGGCAAGACGTTATGGACGGTAGAGACGAGTCATGATCCTCGTCCTGCCGCGTCGACGTCGTCCTCGTTGTCCTCGCCCTCGTCCTCGTCATCGTCGTCGTGCTCGTCGTCGTCGTCGCCGCGCGAAACCGTCGTGCGATCCTCTGTTGATCCGTCGAGCGTGCGTGCGCGAGTGCAAGACGCTGAACGGAGCCGAACCACCCAACGATGCTCAAACGTGATTGATGCGTGTCGCATCCGACTGCTGCCTAACAAGTGGCAACCACACCGAGATACGAGTACGTTCTCATCGTTACTTTATTTTACTGTGCTAACTTACATGTGCTTCGTTCTGTTTATTCCGGTTTGTCGTGCGCTTTTTTTTCCTCGTTCCTTTATGAATCGAGTGATCGAACGGTGCGTCGAGCACATGTAACTCGGACGAACGTGCACTGTGTCAGTTGGTTTACGTGAACGTATTGTTAACGGAGCATCGGATGCGTTTCTGGGATTTCACACGACGGAGAGGTACGTTTAACGCTAGTGATCGTTCAGTATGCCTTTCTCGAAAAATTTTCGGTGTCGAGAAACGTTCGTGAAACTGACGAAGCAGTAGTCTGTTGCATCGGTCGTAAGTGCAGCATTTTCATCTCGAGGTAGTTTCTTCGTATCGACGATTGTGTGTTGCCTTCAGTTTCGTGTACGAAATAAACGACTCTCCTTTGAACCATCTACATTTCTAACATACTCTAATATAATTCAATTCTATACCATCTCTTCTCGGTGAAATATATCAATGAAATAGTGACAGAAATCCGTATTGTTCGAAAAAGGGTCAAATCTGTAATAAAAGGGTTAAATTCGATCGTTGAATGTTGTGGTTGAAAAAGTGGAACGTGTTTCATTGAGAAACAAAAATGTACGTACGTTACATCGACGTGTGCACGTTTCTATGCTCGATGGTGATATCCTCTGTAGAATTTTTATTGGAGCGTGTTCTATATTTCTGTTCTTTTTTTATGGCGATTAATCGCTTTTGAAAAGGTTGAAACGAACGGGGAAGCTGCAACGTGTACCGCAGACTAATTTCGCTGAACTTTTTTATTGCAAAATTTTTGCCTAACACGAGTCTCGTTCGACCTTCTTTCTACTGAACACTGTTCCAATTCCGGAAGTTCGTTACCTTCTCGAAACCTACTCGCCTTTTCCAAATGTACCTACGGGTACATGAGCACCGAGAGGCTTGACACAAGAATCGAATGGACAGGTGGCTCTGTGCAAATCTTCGACAGACTTCTCCTTTCCCAGGATAATTCTTTTGTGTCTCTGTTGATTTTCTCGATTTTGCTCCGTTTTATTGGCGAAACCGTCGGTTTGTACGTTCCTAATACGATTTAGGTTAGAAGTCAATCCGATTAGGTCACAAGCCACGTTACGATTGAAGTCTGGTCATTTCAAAATTGAGATCTTATAATTATTTTCTGTCACGAAAATTTGTGTTACATCGCGAGACATTCTATTCTTTAACATTAACGTGTAACATTTTTGTTTGTAGAAGGTAATGATTATTATTCAGAACATCTGTCATCTAAGCATTGAACCATTACCTTTTTTAGCTCGAAAAAAAATGTATCGATTGAATTTTCACAAACAATAATAGTATAAAAATAATAAACAAATTTTGTCTACTTTAAATATTTATTTAGAGAAATATAAAAGACATTTATATCAGAAATTTATTTTGGAAAATTATAAAAGTGCCAAAACATTGTTGAGTATATTACAAATAACGAAAATATTTGAAAAATATACAGTGCATCCATGTTTGATTAAAAAAGAGAATTTGTAACGAAGAAAACAAAGGGGTAAATAGGTTTATAAAAAACATTATTCCAGTGTATCAGTGATTCTCATTTCATTGGAAAGTTTAAACGCCTCGCAGTAAAATGAAAGTGAACTTTTGTATACTATTAAACGTTCTTTATACGTTTGTACGAATTGCAGAATGTGGCCACATTAAAGGATACTCTTTCGCGTTTGCAAGCATCTGCATAATATCACGCGCCTAATTTACGCCAGTATGCGTACCTCTGCCAGCTTACAAAGGAATTAAGAATAGTTTTATATATCTAGGTAATTACATTTGCCTGCTTATCATCGTTGCATTTAAATAATGGAAATGCTTTTCATGTTTCGTAATAATTTTTCCGGAATTCATTTAATAATTTCTTTGTAGTCCATTGATTTAATTAATTAGTAACACTTCAAATTATTTTTGTATTATCTGATTTCGTTGAACTTTAGGTATGGACTAATTTATGGTATTTACTTTGGGTATTCGGTTCTTAATTTTCAAACGTTTCGATTTTTTTGTTTAGGATTTTAGGACGTGGTTGATAGTACTAAACTTATGTACTTATGATAATATTTAAACTTATCACAAACAGGGAAATTAAATTTTCTGATATATATTTTCACATACATATGTATTTTATCGGTATTAATAACAAAGCATACAATACTTCAAATCTTATTCTAATGTTTTGTCTAATAGAAAGTACATGTGGGTAATAACGTGTCACATAGAGAAACATTTGATATAACGTGTCATGGAATTCCTGGTACTATAACATGTGATAATATAACACGCGGTAATACAACGCGTCGCAATATAACGTGTGATCACACGTGGTAATACAATGCGTGGTAGTACAACGCATGGCAATACAATGCATGGTAATTTAAGAGGTGTAAATTGAACGCGCAGTAATTCAATGTGTGGGAATGTAACGCGTGGTGGTTCAACGTATAGTAATCCAACACATGGTGATTCAACGCATAGTAATCCAACACGTGATCATACAACTCACTGTAATTTAAATCATGGTAATGTAACACTTAGTAATTCTTCGCGTAGTAATACTGCGCGTGGTAATTCAACGCGTGGTAATTCAGCGCGTGGTAATTGAACGCGTAATAACTCAACGCGTGGTAATTCAACGCGTGGTAATTCAGCGCGTTGTAATTCAACGCGTGATAACTCAATGCGTGGTAATTGAACGCGTAATAACTCAACGCGTGGTAATTCAACGCGTGGTAATTCAACGCGTAGTAATTCAACGCGTGGTAGTTCAGCGCGTGGTAATTCAACGCGTGCTAATTCAGCGCGTGGCAATTGAATGCGTGGTAATTGTACGCGTGATAACTCAACGCGTGCTAATTGAACGCGTGGTCATACAACGCGTAGCGATACAGCGGGTGGCGATATAACGCGTGATGGTACAACGCGAGGTGATACAATGCAAAGTACTTCAATGCATAGTCATACAACGCGTGATAATTCAATGCGGGGTGATATAACACGGAATGATATAATGCAGGATGATGTAACGTATAGTGATGTAACGCACAGTAATTAAACGCATGACAATATCATATTTGACCACATAATTTATTGCGACACAAGACGGTAACATAATACATAGTGCAGGATGATGATATACACAACATTCAATGTTCCGGATAATTTATTGAAGCGGCAATATATCAAAAGTGTACTGTACAACCATAGTTATCCCATGATGTACCCGTATATCTTAACTCATTTTGCCCCAGTCTCATTTGAGTACTCTACATTCATTGACTTTCATAAAACATGAAATGTACACATGTGTACCAGTGTACCATATGAGTAAAGTACTAAAGTTTGTAATATGAAGAGATTATTATTTTTATTATAACAAAAAGTTTTATTTGCTCAATGAAGTTTTGAATTGTACAAGCATTGCCCCTTTTTCCAAAAGAAATGCTCGTGGAAATGGGTACCAACGATAAATGTGAAGCAATAACTTTATTTCTAGCAATCACACCGTCCACTATTTCGACTCTTCATTTATCAGCCAGGCTTTAAGGCAGCCGAAACGTTCTCATTAACATTTCGATCGTGAAAACTCGTAGTTTATCTCGCGTGATTTATCTCTGTCGAATTAGAGGAGGTAGCTGGACCGAAGCTTCCGATCGGGAAACATAAATTTCGCTTGGAAATCGAACCGGTCGATCGTGTCTGATAAAAGCTTGGCAGACTTGCTAGCTCTCATGGTCTCGTATCGAAGTCGAAAGTTCCAGTCGAAATGGTTAACTTTCGACCTTTCTCCCGTGTCGATCTCCAGAAACTTTCCGGATACCGGCCGTTCTCGAGTCTATCTTGTCGGCTTGTTTTTCGATGCGCATTCACCAAGATTCTGCTATTCGGCGAGAAGATTCTTCGGAACTGTTGGCTCGAATTTTGTAGTCGGACTTCGACACTGTAGAAACTTCGGTAGATTGAAGATATTTAGAGCGTGATGGACGATGTTTTTGTTGCGAGCTCGAACAGGTTAACACAGTCAATTTCATCTGCAAATAAATTACCAAACATCTTAACTATCTTAATTTTTTATGAAAAATGTTACGAAGAATCCAGATAATCCAGCATTTTTCTTATCTAGAACCGTGTACTTTTTCCTCGATCGATATTGCAGAATATTTTACAAGAAAAAAGTATGAGAGTGCTATGTTAGCAGAATTCGTGAGATTCTTTACTTTTACGAAATATCTTATTTTCGAATTTAAAATATTTCATGATTAATTAATATTGTACCTTAATATCTTTCTTACAAAATATTTTTATTTAATATCAATCTTTAGAGGATTGATCCCATTTGCAAAAAATATATGATTTCATATTAAAGAAATTAACTTGACCTGGAATTCTTCTTGCTCTACTCGAACATAATACCAAGTATCTTTATATCAAACAATTTTTGAATAAATATTTTTTTTTAATACTGTATTTACGTTGTTACAGTAAAATTATTGTTATACATAACAGAGTAACATTTTTGTATAGTAAAAATTGTGGTAAAATGTTACGTTAAGCTACATAGAATGACGAGCTCCGAAATTCAAAAAATTGACAGAGAATGAAAATGATAGAAAATAGATAAATTCATAGGACAAGTTGATAGGAGATTCAAAGGTGAATCTAAAGCAATGTTTCATAAGTTTGTATCCATCATTAATCATACAGCAAAGCAATTAGGAACGTGCATCGTTATTAGCAATACTACTCCTAAACGATGAAAATGCATTATCAGTGTTAGCACAGTGCGCATTCGAGACCAAGTTACCGAACTAGAACACCAAGATTGGCCATCGAAACTGCAACCATTAAACTCGGTCCTCAGACAAAGCGATTGGTTTCTTCGAAGTTCCACAACTTTTCACACAATTAAATCAAGAAACATTGGCAAAGCGATTGGTTGCATCGAAATTTTGCAAAATTTACACGCAATCGGAACGGAAAGGTTCGCTGCAGCTATTTCGAAGTTTTACGAACCGACATACGATCGAATTAAAAAACAATTAGCTGCCTCGAAGTTCTATTTTTAATGAAGTTAGAACGGGCATCGATCGAGTTACTGTTTCCAAGGGTTTATAAATTTATTTGTAATGGAATGAGGTAGTAATTTGTTTTTGTACAGTTTCGTTCTAAAAAAATGAGTATTTTTAATGTTCTGAAGATTACTTTTAAAAATATTTTTGAAGTATTATATTCAAGTTAAAAATATATTTCCAAAACATTTCATTGTTTTGAAGTATTATAAAATAGACAATCAAATTAAAATGTTAATTTTTAAGAAATTAGGTTTTGAGAATTTCACAAATTTCCGAGAAATAAAATGAAAAAGTGTTACCATAGTTATTGCTGTTTTTGAACTATAACAAATTAGAAGTTCATGTTAAAGAGTATCGCGATGCATTCAACTGGTTCGAAGTTTTATAAATGTGTACGTAACCTAATTAAAAAGTAATTAGCGCTTACAACGTTGCACAAATTTCCAAGAAATTAAAGCAAGATGCCTCGCTACAGTATCTATCTAGTACCCCTAAAGTTTTTGAAATGGACACACGATCAAATTTAAAATCAATTAGAAAAGTTTTACAAATTTTTCAGAAGTTAAATTAAACATTATCCCTTCACGTTGAAATTTTATAAATTTGTACTTAATCGAAATAAATAACAGTTGGCCATTTTTATGGCATCATTTGCACGTAATCATGTTAAACAGTTATCTGTTTTGGTATTTTATAAATTTTGATGTAATTAAATTGTAAATCTGACTGCAGAAATGAATATTTTCTGAAGATTTACAAATCTATACATGATAAAAGTAAAAAGCACCTCCAATTAATCGTTTTGATGTTTCATTTTCTAAGGATTTAATAAGGAACATTACCACTGTATTTAATACTCTCGAAGTCCTGCGGGTTTATACGTTCAAAGTAAAAAGCAACGTCAAGGCGTTTAACCGTATTGAAGTTACATAAAATAAGCAATCAAATTAAAAGGTATAATTATCTCCAAGTTTAATAAAATTGACAAGTCACTGAAAAGCCTTAAACTCGATTAAAATAAAAATCATCGTCGTGGCATTTAACTTTCTCGAATGTACACTTTACATGCAATTGAACCAAATTAGCCTTTTTGAGGTATAAATTCTGGAAAAATTAAATTTGCAAAAATTGTGGCAGTGATAAACTTTCACGAATACGCGATGAAATTAAAAACATCGTCAAAGCACATTACCATTTCAAAGCTATGATTTACATGTAAATGAATTATAAATATAATTAACGTATATTTGTTACAAAATGTTTCAGAAGAACCTGTGGTCGAGTCGGGAAATCCAGTGACTCGCACGTCGACGAAAGAACGCGATTCGTGTTATTCGCATGTTAACGATCGATCAGGGGGGTCGATCGGACACCGTGACTCTGTCCAATCGTACGGTGAAGATATCGATAGTGAGTCAAGTCGATTGCAATGGTGTTGCACGAAGTGATGACCTTCTGCTTGGCCGAATTCAAAATTCGAAGAAGCTCAACACCTTTGTGTTACCCCCTGCTGTCGACGCATACGCACAGAAGACTGAGGTGTACTATTCCGCACTCCAAACAACATATCGCTTATCCACCATAAGGTAAGACATTTTTACTTTATATCTTCTACTTTATACAAAATATCAATATAGTAGAGGTACGAGTAATAGCGCATTAAATGTAGTTTGTACACATTCTTTTATTCCATAATTTTTGTTCTGAAACAACCCTTACGTGGGTCGAATTTTTTTTTAGCATTATGAATTCTCTAATTGATACAAAATATCTATATAGTATTTAAGGTACAAATGAGAATTAATAGCGCATTAAATGTAGTTTGTACACATTCTTTTATTCCTCAATTTTCGTGCTGAAACAACCCTTACGTGGGCCGAATTTTTTTTAACATTTATCATCGCTCATTACGGGTTTAAATAAGATCTCTGTCTACGAAATCGATATATTTTATGTAATTTAAAACATATAAGAAGTGTGCAAAAGTGACTCAAATTTTCTAGCTACAGAATTATAGACATATGAATATACTGAAGTAAAAATTTATTTCAGAATAAGTACCAAAGTTTGAAATAATAAAAATAGCAATTATTCACAGCATTTCGAGACATTATATTTTCTAGCAGATTTCGTGAATTGCCACCTCGATTTCGTTCCGTGTCATTCTCCCTTTTTTTTTAACTTAATAAAGCTCCGATGTTATCAAAGTCGGATATCGATTTGAATAATCTAAATTTAATCCATCGATACGCTCGTCTGTTGTTCAACGAATTTCCATTAAACTCTTGACCTGCAAAGTAGATTATCTCTCAGCAGAATTTTACGATCGCAGGAAGGAAGAATGTAGCTTTTGTGACCAGCTTCGAATACGAACGGCATTAGCTTCGAACGCACGTATTCGAGTTGACGTACAATTTTCTGTTCCCTTCGATCAAGCATACAATAGGGAATTTCTTTTTAAACATATTTACATAATTCGTACGCGAACGGATTATTTTGAGAAGCTTATCATAGGTACGGAAGCATTTTATATGCTTGTGAATTTATTTAAATCGTTTGTTTGCTGTAGTATTTCTCGAAGAGTTAAATATCACTAATATTTTATTAATAATAGTAATTGAATGACATAGTACATCACATTGATTACTATTTATCAATGATCTCAGCTATATACAATATCTGTCAATGAAGAAAAAATTGTGAATATTATTATAAATACAAGTTTCAAATCAGAGACTTACAAATAATTAGTAAACTACACGTTTGAAAATTTGTAAAGTAGAAAATTTACAAAACAGCGTTAAACTACATGTATAACCCAAAACTTTATTTCGGTGCAGTCGAGAATTGTTAACTTTTTAACGAATAAAAATGTAATTCTACTGTTTTAAATTTCCTGTAAAATTTATAATGGAGTCAAGCCCTTGTGAATACTTGTCATCGAACGTGAACTCAACTTATGGGAGATATTTAGAACAAAATTTCGCACATAACTGGTTAAACGCGATCGATAGGGTGCCGATTAAAGTGAGGCACATTGGCCTATCTTCAATTATATCCCTCGCGACAAAACCTTAACAAAACCGAGGTCATGATCGTATCAATCGCAGTAAGTAGCACACAATCGTGGCACGGAAAGACTCGCACGGTCGATCAACGGACCGTGGTACGATTTGTCCGAAAACGGACGTTCAGTCAAGTCGTTTCCGACGTGTCGAGAAAGGACATGTTTCTCTTTCCTTTGAGCTGTTTCGTTCAATTTATGGCATCGCTGGCGTTTTAGACGACGGCATTTAACACGTTCCAGGAACGCGTCACCGGTTGTTTTCTCATCAGTTTCGCGGGGTCTGAATGTATCGTGTCTGTTCAACTTCTGGAAAAGTTGGGGTCACGGGTGAGCCGTTAAAAAATTAATTGCGACATGCGATCTTACCGTATTACCATTTACCTGTTGCGTGTTCGTGACGACGTGTAAAAAGACGCGATCGAGTCTCGCGAGTTAAACGAGCTTGTATTACACTGGCCGGAACGGAGTGCTATCATTTAATTAAAAATTATTATCAATGTACGATGAGTCTGGAATCGTACACCACCATCTTTTCAATTTTCGTCCGAAAGTTCATAGCATCTGTCCAATGAATTTTTTGTGCATATTGCTTGTATGTGAACAAATCAAGTTTTATAAAATATGCGACGGTTCAAATATTTGTCTGTCTCCTACAAATTATGAGATGCAAAATTGAACAGGTAGCGAAATTTTCAGGAGTTAATTTAGTCTTGAATTTTATAGGTTTTGGTAGAATATTGCTGTAACGAAAAGAATTATTATTTTCTAAGTCGTTAAGTTTTTAATACAATAGTATAAAAATGATATTAAATCTTTAATATATAGTTCCAAGGTTCCTGCATCTGTGACCTTCCCTTATTTATAATAGAAAAAAAATATGATTTTATACAATTTGACACTGGAATCTAGATGTTTCACATATCCCAAAGTATTATAATTTTTTTAATTTCCAGACAGAGATCACTCCGTTTATTATTATGCAACAATATTCGTCATCGTTGACATAGCAAATTTTTTTTAACAATTTCCTTCTTCCTTGAACAGCATCCTATATAAAACTGTGGAAAGTAATGGCCACATCATAAGTCAGTGTTTTCCGTACACATGGCGTTTCGACCCCTTTTCGAGTTCTGTTCAAATATACGTTTCTGGCAAATGTATATCATGAGAACCTTAAAAGGAATAAAATACGCATCATGAGAACGGTATATGATAAAAGAAGTGGAACTTTATATGATAAGAGGAGTGTTTTCCAGACCACTCTCGTACATGTAGGTTATGTCGGCTGTTGAATGTGAGTCCATCTTCGCATCTGGAGGAAAGTTAGGCAGAAATAAATGGAAAGAAAATTGGAGTTATTATTATAATGGATTGGATAACTTAGGAAGAAGGTGATACTGTTTATGATGTGGACGAAATGATGTACAATGTGGGTGTACAATCATTCTTTGACGCGTTTCTTATACCTTGTTTATTATTACCTTATTCTTTAGCTAGACTTAGTGTTATATTTACGACTGAATGGTCGTGGATACAGTTCTGGGGTTGCAATAGGTGTAGGAGGTATCGGGGGTGGTGCAAAAGATTGAGGAAGATTGCTAGGATTGGTGTACAGATGTATTTTGGAACAGCGCTACTCTGAGGCACTCTGGTGGGGTCCTAGGGCATTCGTGGATTTAGGGTCATTCATGGTTGTGGTGTTATTTTACGGGTGTGAGATTATTCAGGGATGTGGGACTATTCATGACACCAAACATGATATAATTTAGATTATATTTACTGGTTTTATTGATGAAAAATTGTTACCGTTCTAAATGCTTGATACAGGTGGAAGTTAATTCGAGGAAAGAGTTCCAAACGAATATTTGCAAATTTATACAAAGAACATAAAATTGTTACTATTTGTTACTACTATAATTGTTACGACAAATTAAGCTCAATATTTCTTCCTATTTTCTTTCGAAATTTTTTGATTATTTTATTTTGAAACTTCGTGCAAATAGATTTGAATGCAGCGTCACCTAAGGTCACATCCGATTTCGATCAATATGATGGAACATTTTCTTATCGCTCCCTTCAGGATTTCTCTTCTTTTCTTAGCGATTCACGTCACAGACAAACCTTGTCTTCGAATGGACAAGTCTAAAAGAAGTCCCGCAGCTCGAGCAATCGAACGACATATTTGTTAATCGTTGCATCGCCATTACGGTACAAACAACGTAGTTTGCTCGGTTAACATCGTTTGCGCGTAAGTAATGTTTGCTTTCGTCAGCGACCCTTGCTTTAAGCGAGATTATATGCTGCAAGGGCGAACATTTATTTTTACCTCATCGGTCTGTTGATCGTGATCCAGCTAATAAGCATTTTCCGGGCCGTTTTTTTAACCCTTTCGCTTGTATACTAAAAACAAGTGACATTTTCCCCCGTCGTTAAGCTTCTTCTCCGTCGTGTGGTTTTTGCTTGTTCAGAAGTGAACGTACGTACTAGTATATGTGCGTGCGTGTGTGTGTGTATTCATCGACCTCTGTGTTGTGTGCTCGAGAGCTATTTAAAAGAGCTTTTCTTGTGTCATTGTTTTCTGATGAGACTTCAAGGAACACGTTCCATGAGAGGGTTGTTCAGGTCATGGCGACACAAGATACGTCGTGTATATTACAGTCTCTTTGTTTTGTAACAATATTTTGCTGATATCGTTTGATACGTAAGTAGCTGCATTGTTCACCCTCTTTAGTAATCATCTTGACATTTCCTTTCTCGTCAGTCTTGTCATTTCGTTAACCTTTTGACTGCCTGACACTCCAAAAAGAAAGGATCAGTATTACGTCGATGACAGCGCTTTGATAGTCGAACGTTACGTGCAACAGACTTTGTATATTGCCGGTTCCAACATTTTTTTGGTTTTTTGTGATAATACGAAGTTTTTCAATCGTTGGTACAAGTGGAAACAGGGTTGTCGCGAAAAATAAAATAGAAATATAGAATACAATTTTTTTGTTAATTCAGATAAATATACATTTATTTCATAATATATGAGATTATTTTTATCTTATGTATCGATGGTTTCAATGGTTGAAA
Source organism: Megachile lagopoda (assembly GCA_036983795.1). Taxonomy (NCBI): domain Eukaryota; kingdom Metazoa; phylum Arthropoda; class Insecta; order Hymenoptera; family Megachilidae; genus Megachile; species Megachile lagopoda. The sequence continues at coordinate 13,373,913 of CM072800.1, forward strand.
TTATTATGTGACGGTTTATCATCGATTTTTGTGAGTTTTAAATAGATTGTCGAGATTAATTGTCCAGAGTAAAGAAATAAATGGATCATGAATTTGCCAAATTAGTAACTGGATTGTTCACTGTTGTAATATTAAAGTCGAGAATATTAAAATTGTGAGTTATAACGCAAATTACAGGTACGATACTAATTAAAAAAGTTTTGAACGCTGTGAGGCTTCTGTATTGCGCTTCGCGAAGCTCTCGATTGATTTTTTTAAACATTTCATTGTAAAAAAATTTTGAACAGCTTGCAAATTTTCGTAGATATTATATTTGAAAAACGTTTATTATTAAAATACAGGTACAGTAATTATAATGGATATTTGTAGTTCAGTATTGAAAATTAATTTGCATCGAAATAAGCAGAAGAAATTTTGCAAATATATTTTTGTTAATAATTACAAATTTTCAATAAAGTTATAAATTTATGGTTTAATCAGATGTACTTTTTATAATACACCAATGCAAATTTGTAAAGTGCACTGAAGGGAAATATTGTCACAAATATCTCTTTCTCGTTAAACTCTGAAAAGTTGTTTCAGTTGAACTGTTTTATAGTCAAACAGTGTTTGCTATTGTAAATCAAAAAGTTACGTATCAGTTTGTGTACAGTTGGTTTCCACAAATAAAATCAAATTTTTCTGTCAGTCTGGAAAGTCAATATTGACACTGTATATTTTTACTGATTCGTGTAGAATTTTTGTACCCGTTGAAAAATAGTAGATTACACAATGTTAGTTTTGTTAAGGATCATCCAGTTGAAAACGGTCCTCAAATTAAACATGTAAAATTAATTTTAATTACTTTATAAAATATCGATATTCTCTATGGTCATTAATTACTTGTGTGCAGTAAACCAAAAGTGAATTTTGTTTCATTCAAACGGAATTTATATAGGTTCAAATAAAATATCGGATTAAAAAGGTACGTTCGAAATGTTAATAAACAAGCATTAATACAAAACTCAAATTTCTATTCTATAATATAATCCCTTAAAACAACAGCTGCAAAACAGACATTAAATATAAAAACTTATCAGCTGCAAACGACGTTAAATATCACTGAAGCATTATTCATCGCAACGCGGAGAGAAAATACGAGGTTCCTATTATGTGTCACTGAATCGCACATAAAACGAATATACACGGTGAATTATTAAAAGGACACTTAAATATCTCACTTGTTTGGAGAGATATTAAACAAGTTTATTCATGAATGTCGTACGTGTATATGGTTAACGGATTTACACCATGCCAGTGATATTTATTTTTCTGATTAGTAGAGTAAATTATTTTAGACGCTCAGAACTTAGCTTCTTGCAGACTTTATATTTTGGAGAGGATTTTCAAATTTACAGTAGAGGTTTGCATATTTAGATATTTAGACACTTAGACATTAGGATATTTGGACGTTTAAAAATTTAGATATGTAGACGTTTCAACATTCAGAAATTTAGGAGATTTCAACGTTAAGGATTTATAAATTTTCAAAGTTAAAGATTTATAAGTAAGTATTTTTTAAGTAAATTCGTGAAATTTTAAGTTTCTAATTTTCTAGCCTTCCAATTGTCTAGTTTTTCAATTTCCCAATTTTCCAATTTTCCAATTTTTCAATTGTCCAATTTTCTAATTTTCCAATTTTTCAATTGTCCAATTTTCCAATTTTCCAATTTTTCAATTGTCCAATTGTCCAATTTTTCAATTTTTCAATTTTTCAATTTTTCAATTTTTCAATTTCTCAATTTTTCAATTTTTCAATTTTTCAATTTTTCAATTTTTCCATTTTCCAATGTTCCAATTTTCCAATTTTCCAGTTTTCCATTTTTCCATTTCTCCACTTTTCCACTTTTCCACTTTCCAATTTTCTACAGTTCAATCTTCCAATTCTTCCACTTTTCCACTTTCCAATTTTCTAATATTTAATTTCTCAGTTTTTAAATTTTCTGGCTACTTAATTTTGCAATTTTCAATTTTCTAGTTCTCCAATTTTCCAATTTTCCAATTTTCCAATTGTCCAATTTCATAATTTTCTCATTTCCAAACTCATAGAGATTACGAAAAGGTTACAAAGAATAAAATACTGCTTATAGTTATAAATCTAAGATATATGTATATTGGTATAGCTATTAGTCTATCGATATTATTTACGAAATAGATTTTCATAAACAAGAATTGTCTGTTCGCAAAAACTGTTGGTTCAGAAATTTAATTTATTGCGATGACATTGCAATAAAATTATACTATGTCAGAAATAAAATTGCATCTTTTCTCTTGCAAAATAAAATTCAATCACCTCAATCTCTCACAATTAATTGAAAAAGCTATGTTACTCATCCATAAAGGTGAACATATGTATAGAATACCTCATAAAAAGCTACAGGCAAAACTTCGTCAATTAAATAACCATCCTAAGGAAACATTCTTTTTTCAAAATAATAATTATTTCACTTCGTTCAAGCTTTCGTGTCCAACATCCAGAAACCTGTTCCACTTTTTTCAGTCCAGTCATTACGTTTCATACGATATTTGTAATTGCGTAACGTTAATAACGATCCGCGGCCGTTAACGGTGTGTCTCACATATAGGTAACATATTGCACAACACAATTACCATCGAATAATTACTGCGCGTGACATTTGTGTACGCATGGCGCTCGGTTTCGCAGTTATTTTCGTTATTGTTCAGAGAATGTAACAGTTCGTTTCTAAACAGTTCGCTCTGAACGGAATTGCACGTTCACGCCATATATCGTTTGACGTAAAGTGATTAGCAGCTTTGGATTCTCTATTAAGACTTTTAATTGTCCCGCGCACTCCGTCGAAGACGTTAATTGCTTTCCTTTGATAAACAGGGTCATTTTTCTCACCGGTGCTGTGTACGTTTTCCAACAGCAATGGAGTAGGTCTTTGTAAATGAATTTTGTTCGGGGACTTCGAAAATTGAGGTGCGTTAAGGTTATAAATGATTACACAGTATTAAATGTTATCTTCGAAGAAACTGAACCGTTGTAGGAGTACATATTTCACACTTCTTTCGTCATTCTTTTTTTTCAAATAAATTGTTTGCCATTCATACGTATATTTTTATGAAATTATATTTATATAAATTTTGGAAAATATTTTTGTCCAGGAAAAAGGAATCTATTCCCTTTTAACTGTTAAAAGGAGAAAATCACGATATAAAAATATGATGATGTATTTTGTAATGTTTTTATGTATTTGTTTAAATGTATCTTATATCAAGAAGTGACAACACAGTTTAGACTGTAAATAGTGCGATCCAGCTCAGAAATGAAGAATTATTACAATTAAGAATTAAACACCTGGTATATTGCATTTTACTTTCGAATAGAGATTATAAAGGATAAAGGCCCTACGTCAGAGTTTAGGTTAACATTATCTTCACACATTATTTTGCTTTTCGACTCGAGAGGTCAAAAAGATGGTCACAAATATGATAATTATCTTATTTAAAAGTTGTTTGTGGATTTTGAAAAGTTTATAGGAGAAAAAGCATGAAAGTCGTAAAGTTGCCAAACTAATATATGGTCTGTTATGTGATCGATTTTTTTGTATGCTATATGGGTCGCCGGTGGTCCAGCAAATTTATGGTGAAGATAACTTTCATAAAATAAGAGTGTTCTTGTGCAATTTTATGTGTTAGATCTGTTTTATTTTATAGGTTTTGTGGATTAGATTAGTTTTGAAAGAGTTTTAACCTCGTTGCCTCCTCGTTTCTTTCTCATAAAAGTTTATGGATATAAAAAGAGTGATCTATGAGTAATCTATCGATCAACATTAAGAACTGAACGTTTTCTAGTAACTTTTTGTAAACTATCTGCAATACTTTCTAATTTGAAAATAACAGTAATCGAACGTTTTAGATATTTCATTTTAATATTTGTAAAATAAGGAAACAATGATTAAAATTATTCACATGACGTTAATAATTTTACACCAATTAATTTATCGACTACAGTATCTGATTTAATGATGTTTTCAGCTCTCTGATTTAATACGTTGAATCAATTATTATTCACGTACTTTTACATTCATTAGTGCATCACCTTGTAATTATAGTTCTTGCTTCGTAATGTAGGCAATTAGTGTCAATTTTCTGATCGTGTGAAGGGAGTATCATAATTACTAAAATCATACGGTTCGAACTTACGGTAGCAATTACATTCCTCTGAAAATACTAGTCAAATTACTAAATTGACTTTTAATTTCAAATGCACTATTCAGTTTATTACGAACTTATATACAAAATAATTAACACCAACATTCATGTAAAATGACCTAAATGAAATTTATACAGAAGAAGAAATAAGGTACAATAAATATAGTACTTGCGATCTAATAGTGTTAAATTTTTACTATAATTTATCTGGCTTTTTCTAACTTCTTAACACAAGCTTTTTTCCAAATTTTCAAACCTGTAAATACTCGTGTTGTTCAAATTTTTTAAATTCTTTAATTCCTACATTTTCAAATCACCAAATTTTCCAATTTTCAAAAGTATAAAATTTTCCTCAAATACCTAAATTTTTCAATCTAGAAATTCTCAAATTTTCAATCTTTCAAATAGAAACTTGAATTTGGAAATTTTTCAACTTTCCACATCGCCATATTCTTATATCACCTTTTCAAATGCGTTTTCACATCACACATGATGTAAGCTGAACCGATCGTATCAAAATTTATGTAGAAGTGGCAATATATTTCTGTAATCTACTACGAAAGCGTCGAAGCAAAAATCTATTCTTGGATTTATACATTTTCCGATATCAAGATACTAAATCTACTTCCACAAGTCGTGTCATTACTGCCATTAACCTAACCTAACCATTTTGAAGGTAGAATCTCGTTTTTTTCGTTTCACACGTGTTCGTAACAATCAATCGGATGATTTTCTTAAAATCTTTTCGACACGTTCGTCGTCGAGTGCTCCCCCAGTCTCTCAGCAATTATTTTTTACAACTTCAAAGCTTGTTTCTCGTTAACCTTTCCTTTGTCGCGGCTGCACCTTTACGGTTGATCCCGTGAACCGAATATTTCGAAACAGACCACGCGAAATCATTTCAATGCAGTTGAGTCTGGTTTAACGAGGTTCTCGGAGGAGTGCGAAACATCACGTGGCATTTTCAATTACGCGATAATTCGTTCTTTCGCTGAACTTGAAACCAGTTTTTTAGTTTGCTATTTTATAACATTGAAAGCGCTCTGTCCCCAGAAATTTTTCTTACACAAAGCACGTTCAAATTGTCGGTAGATTTAGTTCGTATCGCGGAAAAGCCAGGGAACAGGTGAAAAGTGAAATACTCGCCGGTAAAATGTTAGTTCTGTTTAATTACGTGTGCTTTCTCTTTTCCGTTAATACTTCAAAGAGCTGGCAAATCGTCAAAAAGCCTTTTGTACTGCTGGCTTATATTTCGGTTCACCATTTGCATTTTATCCGTGTTTCCTTCTGCTGATAAAGCACCTTGTTCATTGAGAGATAAATGGACATACGGATCAGCAAAAATTACTAGCTCGAGTAACTTGAGAGAACTAGGAATAAAATATGAAACGAAAGTTCCGCGATAGGATCATAGGTTCACAATTATCTAGGTTATATCACAGATCTCCAAATTTACACATTCTCATGTTCCAAATTCGCAAGTTGTAAATTTCCATTTGCAATTTGCAATGTTCTAAATTTCCTGCAAGTTTAAAAATTTCTAAATATCCAAATTTTCAAGCTATCAAATTTCTGAAACTCTCATATTCTTATAATCTTCAAGTTCCCTAAATTTCCAAATTCTGAGCTTGCGTAATTTCCAGAAACTGGAACATAAAAATTCCCAAAATCCCTAATTTCGAAATCTTCAACTTTGCAAAATTCCATACTACTAACTTCCCAAATTTCCAAATTTTCAAACACCCAAACCTCCAATTTCTAAATTTTCAAGTTTCCAATTCCAAATTTGATAAACCCTATCAATATAGCCACTAAGTTCAGTCTTCAAATCACAGAAACAAGGACAAAGAAATAAACGTACATGAAAACATCGTATAATGATTATCAGAACTGAATAGCTGACGAGTAGATTTGTCGACATGCATTTAATGGTCTAACAACAGAGACCTTTAAAACTTCTCCTGAATAAAGTTAAAACCAGTTTTCCAAACGACGAACGGAAGTTACGATCCTTTAGAAAAGTACAATCTTCAACCCTCCTTTCGAATCCCTATGTGAAGCCTTTCAACGTTCAGTTTCGTCGAAAGTGTTGACCCGTTTAAGGGCGCAACTTCTATCCACTTTGAACGACCGCCGATTTTACGGTCGCCGAGACGTTAGCCTCGATCGAGATTCCATCGAGCCTTGGTCGAATTAATGAGCAATTAAGGACTCGCGACAAATTAGGCTAATACGCGTGGGCAGGCGTCAAGGGTTGAAACGGACTTGCGTGCAGGACCGAAGCTTGAATAATTGGAACGTGTTCGGTGCATTCGATGAAATGGACATACAGGGTGCATCAAGAAAGATTTACGTGTGGTGTCAAGAAATATTTGGAACTTCTCTATGTAATATAATAGAGACACAGAGACATGCATGCATACATAAAAAAATACATAGTATTGAAATTTTTAATGAACTTATGTATAATTTTGTTGATTATTCAGTATAAAAGGAATTATACATAAGATTTGAAGTCTTAGAAATTATAATCTGGTAAATTATTTTCCATCAAGGAAGAGTCAAAACTTTTTTGAAATTCTTTTTGTGGCACAACAAATATAAGAGAAGTAATATTTCCATTGTGATGGATTTATTTATGAATAATTAAGGTGAATTATTGAGTATAAAGTATATTCTACAATATTTGGTATTCTAGTCTTTCCCTTCTGAAAGAATAATATTTAATAAACTATAATCATCTTATACTTAGGATTTCCCGCCATTATGTAAAATGACGCCATATTGGCGGGAAATTTAATTCCGCTCAAATTGTAATCTTGATATTCTACGTTGTTAGTAGAAACTGGTATGCAGTACAATATAAAACAGTATAAATAGTAATTATTATAACTGGAATGATATAGAATATGCAAATTTATATATTTTAAATATTAACAACGCAAAAAGAAATTCAGAACTCTAGTATTTCATTGTTCTCCAATAAATTGTTTGTATATGTAGTTTTGAAACATTCTGTAGAACGGAATAGAGTGAAATGAACCGGAATGAAGTCGAACAGGTACGGTAGATATGCATATTTGATTTCTCGTGCAAATTTTATGTCCCTTTCATGCTGCAAAGGCAAACAGAACAGAATTTTTGTTAATTCGTTCGACGAGCGTTAGGAGGAAATCGAGCGTGCATTGTGTGTTTTAGTGATCATATGACGCGATGCGATTGAATTTATCCTGTTTTATTGGTTTCGATTCCGTTAAACGAGATGCAGTCTTTGCATTCCTTTTCTATATCAAAGCGTTTGAATGTGAATGTTTGAATTAGAATGACGTTTATGATAGAAGTTTATTCTAATGGAATCTATCAATTTACTTTTACTGTATTCTTTGTAGCTTTATTTCTCAATAAAAAAATTTATCGTTATAAATTTATAATTTCTATATTTCTGTACTTTTGTATTTCGGTAGATCTATCTTTTCAATTTTCTAATTTTTCAACTTTCCCACCGTCCAATTTCTATTTTTGGAACTTTCTAATTTTCTAATTTTCTAACTTTAAAATTTTCCAATTTTCCAATTTTCCAATTTTCCAATTTCCTAATCTCGCAATTTCCCAATTTCCAAATTTCCCAATTTCCCAATTTCCCAATGTCTCAGTTTCCCAATTTCTCAATTTTCCATTTTCTCAATTTCCCAATTTCTCAATGTTCCAATTTCCCAATCTTCCAATTTCCTAACTTTCCAATTTTTCAATTTTCTACAATTTTAAATTTTAAAATTCCTAAATTCCTAAGTCTCTAAATTCTGAAATTCCTATATTCCTAAATCCCCAAATTCCTAAACCCCTAAATCCCTAAATCTCCAAATTCCTAATTCCTATATATCTAAATTTCTATATTTCTAAATTACCAATCTTAACAATTTCTAAATTTCTAAATTTAGAAATTGAAAATATTAAAAATTTGTGACTGTCACACCTCCAAATCTAAAACTTTGACATTTTTAAATCTCTAATTTTCTAAACACTTAAACTATCAAATTACCTAAATCTCTCTCTTCCTAAATCGGCAAAATTTGAAATTTCCATGTACATAAATTTCTTCAAGTCTAGAATGATAAATAATCTTCTGAACATGATAACGTTTCCATAAATGCGTTCGCCATTGTTGCATTCATGAAAAATATTGTACCTTCACCTGTATCATTGCATTTCCATAAACGAAAGAATGCATTACATCGACGTTGGTCGCACAAAAGAGATTAATCTTTTTTTCATTCACTTTTTACTACGCCAGAGGGAAATAGCTGTCTTCTGCTTGAAAAATGACCCACTTAATATCATATTATAAAAACCGGTACTTTAAACGATTTTTTTTAATTATTTTACGTCCTCAAGTGTTACTATTATCCACTGTGTAACAACATATTGCGTAACTAATGGAACCATATACTATTTTCACTTTATCCGTGCAATATATGTATCAAGGTTCCCCTGAAAAATTCTTTCTTATTACTCTTTTTAATTAAAACCATAAACCATGAAGATCAAGATCTTCACTCGTTCTTTCTTAGCTCTCTCACGAAAATCGAAAGTTAAACACTTCTTTTAAATTAGTAAAAGCTTTCATTAATTTCGGATTTATTCGGCCAACGGTATCTTCCTTGTATTCTGAAGCTTTAGAATTGTTCGTCTCAAATAAAATTCCTGTAAATCAAGAGATACACTCGCACGCGATTCTTTTGTCTCTCTTTTGTCACGGCAGCACACGATAAGCTTTTGTTTGATGCATCGATTTCGATACCAATTTTTTGCAGGATTTAGAATTTTCACGCTACACAGGGATACCTTTGAAACAAGGATTTTTTGCTCGATTGTTGAAAACGGAACAAAGCGTTTCGGTGATCCTTTTCTTTGCATATTCTTTTCACTCTTAATCCGATAATCTCTCTTGACTGTAGTGTACTCTGTGCCATAATACCACGAGCAATTTAAATGCAGAATTTTCGTTGGCTGAATTATTTAAGAATTGTTTTATGCGAATTTTCAGAAGTTTTAAGAATAATACTGTATATTGTACAATAGCAGAGAACAATTCTTGACCTATATTTTGAAAGAGAAGTTTATTTATGAATAGTAATTGTATAATTAAATTATCATTTGCCCAGATGTGTTGCATTTGGAATTTTATTACGAATGTCTCAGTAATTACATTGAATTATTATGTAAGGAATAATGTTCCACTTTGATCGGTTTATACACAAATTATTTATGTTTATACATAATTACATAATTTTTACATAAATGTATGTTTATGTATAAATTGAAAAATTGCCAAAGTTTAAAATTCCTAAATTTTTCAATCCCCAATTTGAAGTCTTCAAATTTCTGAATTTTCAAATTCCGTTTTTTAAATTCTTAAATTCCCAAATCTCCAATTTTCCAAATCTGCAAGTCTTCGAATTTTCAAGTTCCCAAATATCCAAACCCTTACAACATTAAACACCTGTGACGTCATTTTATGCATAGTAACCTCATTTCGTATATTAACCCTAATCATCCCTAAAATAACTACAGATGATGGACTCTCAAACAATTGTAAAGTTACCAAAATTGAGCAGTTTAATGTTTCTGGAGCTCTGCAGACAATACAAAACATAACTCCATTACAACACTACTCCATAACCTTCTATCTCCATTTAAAGTACGGATAAATCCATACTCAAAAGGTTAATTATCCAATTTTCTTATCTAACTACAGCATCGGTGCAGTTTTGCTATTCGTCACCGTAAATTCATCGATGGTATCGAAACAGGATTCAGTGGCGTTACGAGTGACAGCAAATTAATCCAGGATGTCAGAACACTCCAGGTGACAGGAATGTGTGTTGCGTGTATCGAAGGTCCTTAATTTCCTTAACGACCCAGTCCGGCTGTGACATTCGCAGTATCGGTCTGTGTGGTCGTTTGGATGTCCGTTTCATTCATGGTTGATTTCCTCCGACATTAGGAACAGCTGGCCACGCTATGCTTTGACATATTTCCGCAACTATTCAGCCTCGTTCTGATAAATTCCCGCTCGTTAACATAACTGGGGTTAAAGGGGTATTCCCATTCGGAGCTATCGATTTTGAACGACTTATGATATAATGAAACACTGGGTTATTGCTTTGAATGCATATTTGATCATGTTTCGGGAATTTTTAGGCGATTACCTGTTTTACCAGGTGTACCGGTTAATAATTCTTATTTTTTTTTCAATTTAAATTTAAGAAGGAAGAAATTCTTTATTCAAAGTATCATCACTGGCTATACATTTTTCCTATCTACCCTTCAAGTTGTGGATGTACTCCCCAAATGTTGTTGACATTTTCAGAAAAACCAGATAATGTAAAAATTTTCGTGACGAAATACAGTCATATAAAATTGAAATTCAACGTTGTTCTCCAGCCGATACAATTTTTGTTAAAAATTTAACAAGTGTAAACACAAGTTCAGTAACAGAAAAGTGAGAAAATCAGAAAATTTTCAAGTATGCGTAATTTAAAAAAATATTTGCACCCGAACGCGATTCGAATTTTTGGCAACTGAACCGGTGTGGTGCACCGAAAGATTCGTAATTAAGAACGTTAATGGTTCCGGATGTAATCTTCAAATGGAACAGTTCCCGACAAGAGTTTCCAAGTTTAGGGAAACAGCGTGTTTTCGTTGCGGAAAGTCGACCATGTGGTTTGTAAGTTCTGTTGCCGGTAATGAAGCATTGTTATTTCGAAGGATTCGTGACGTAAATGTGCTTGAAAGTTCCAACTCGCTATCAGAATTTTGAGAGTACGCGTGAGAAATGAAACTTGTACTTGTTCTTGCGACCGGAAGTTTGCGTGGTCTAAACTTCGAATTGATATGGCGTAAGTGGTATTTTGTAACTTTTTATGTTACCAAATGTAAGGCTTTAAAACGGGTCTTTACACGTATTCTTTGCTTTATTGGCAGTCGTCCAGATGAAAGGGTGGAAGCATCCCTTAAAACTGCAACTGGAAGACCTACATTGTAACAGGACAAAATGTCTGTCGGTAAAAATTCAATCTGCAAAATCAACTTTAAAGAAATGATTTAAAGAAAAATTATTTGTCCGTTCAAATAAACAATTACTTCAAGTATAGCTAATTAAGATAATATATTATCTTAACGCACATTTATCAAATTTTTTATTTATGCAGGTAGTTTAATGTAGTCAATTAGATAATATAATCGGTGGCCAAGATAAAAGAGGACTGAACTCATACTGTATGTGATTTTTGAATTGAGCACTCGAGAGAGGTTACGTGAAGGGCTTCTTGGTCACCCAATCAATTTAGTTATGTAATTTAGATAATCAACTTGACTAAAATTATTTACTTCGTGACTCAACGTTCTCGCGTATTGCAAAGGTCGTGTAATCTTTAACAAGATAATATCGGCCGATAACATTTGTCGCTGCACGTTTCTATTATTACGATACACGTTCATCCTTAGATTACACTCATTTCTCTTCGCAATGCCTTAAATAATTTCCAGAGGAAACACGCTGGGACCAAGAGAGATGATAACCCACAAATCTTAATGTTGCGTCAGAGCCAGATATATCATCCCCTTTTGAGTTCCATTTGGAATAAGCTCGGGTGAACGATAAGAATCGAGAGAGGTCTGCCATTTTCAACTCGAATCCCATTCCGTTTAACGATCGACTTAATAATAACCTCGTTCGATAAGCATGAACCGACGGTAAATAGTAATTGCACGTCCACTTTTAGAAAGAACTGTTTGATCTGTTTTAATTTAATCTCGATAGACACACGTTCAATTGCTTCGAACGAACATTCGTCTTCCTTTCGTCTCGTCTGGCCGTTACGAGATAATCAGTGATTCTAGCTTGGGGGACATGAATACATTATTTGCGGCCATTTTTCTTTTCGAGAATCAGCTTCGGGGGACTTAGGGTACTGTGAATGAGGGGGATGGAAAGATTTGTGAACGTATTTGATGTTCTGGGAGATTATTTAATTTCAATTTTTGAGGTTTAGGAGGATTAAAAGAACGAGATATAGGGGTTTGTTCGGTGGAATTAGATTTATGTAGGGAATAATAGAGTTTGGGTATTTAATACAGAAGGAAATAGTATTTTATCGAATCAATGATGCTTTACATTCAATCGATTAGAAATGTGGTGATTCGGGAATTTGGCAATTGGGAGATTTAGGAATTTAGGGATTTGGGAATTTGAGGATTTGGCGATTTGAGGGTTTAGAACTTAGGTATTTGCCAATTTACAGATCTGCGATTTCGGCATTTGGGAATTTCGGTGATGGGATATTTGGCAATGTAAATATTTAGAGAGGTATGGATTTAATGACTTGGGAATTTGAGAACGTGAGAATTATGCTGATTTGGAAATTAGGGTTTTCCGAATTTTGCTGTTGGGCAATTTGGAAATTTATGGATTTGACGTATAAAAATTTGTGAATTTTTGAATATTTGAGGATTTGTGATCTTGGAAACTTGAGAATTTAAGGATTTAAGAATTTGGAAAATTTGAGAATTTCGAAATTTTAGAATTGAGAAATTTGTGAATTTGGAAATTTTAGCATTGGGAAAATGAAGAATAGGAAAATTTGAAAATTTGAAAATTTGAGAAATTAGAAATTTGAGAATTTGGAAATTTGAGAATTGGGAAATTTGAAAATTTGGAAATTTGAGAATTTGAGAGTCTAAAAATTTGGAAATATAAAAATGCAGAGGTTTACAAGAAACATTCATGAAAAGAGTTCATTAAAAATTTAGGCATATAATCTTGAAAATATAGGAACTTTGGTATTCTAGTAATATTTTACTTCAAATATACGTGTTAATAAAATACTGCAACCTGACCGTCACTTTTTTAATTATTTATACACTTTATATATTTTAAATATTAGCTTTTTATTAAAATAATATCTGGAAGTGTATTTATCGCCGCCCAGGCAAACTGTCCGATATATCCGATACGAAAACAATTTTAATATGATAAATCGTTCAAACAGAAGGTAACGAGATGAAACTTGTTTAAATGTATGAAATTTCAAATTTCCTCTGTATCATTTGCTAGTTAAATGCACATACGATCTAAACAATTAAGATACTTCGCTGTGTGCCATCCAACGCAAACCATTCACGCGATCAATGTTGAATCCACAAGTGGGTATGCAAGTGTAAATATTCGCGTATCACATGCGATATCGCGCTCGTGAAAATAACTTGAGTATCTATTTATCTCTTCGTTTCGTGCTCGTATCGAAACTTTTGATTAATCCTCATAAAATCACGTATTCTGATTCTGTTATGCATACTTTCAGTTTTCTTTGAAATTTTTTGTTTGAAATTTGTATCATACTTTTATTTCTTGTACTCTTTGGATTAAATTTTAAATAGAGTAAGTTGTTACGAATGTAGGTAATTTAGTTAAATAAATCAAAATTGGGAGATTTGGGGATTTGAAGATTTGGAGATTTGGAAATTTGGAGATTTGGGAATTTGGGGGTTTTGGGAATTAGGAATTTGGGGATTTAGGGAATTGGAGATCTGAAGATTTAGAGATTTGGAAATTTGGAGATTTGGAGATTTGGAGATTTGGAGATTTGTGAATTTGGAGATTTAGGAATTTGGGGATTTAGGGAATTGGGAGATTTGGGGATTTGGGGACGTGGAGAATTAGGGATTTAAGGATTTAGGGACTTTGGGATTTGGAGATTTAGAAATTTAGAGATTTAGAGATCTAGAGATTTAAGGATTTGGAGGTTTAGAGATTTAAGAATTTAGGAACTTCGGAATTTCGAGATTTTGGAATTTTGAGATTCAGTGACAGAGATTTGGAAATTTGGAAGTTAGGAGATTTGAAGATTTGAAAATTCAAGAATTTGAGAATTTAAAAATTTCTACATTTGATAGTGTTCGAGTTCCTAAAATATATTCTGATATAAATATTTTGTGAATATTTCTCTTCTTTCACTAATTGCATATTATACAAAGAAGTCCTCAACTGTATCTGATTGGACAATTTCGTGTCATAAATCAAATATTATCTGAAGTATCTGTAGCATGGCCATACACGGAACATATCAAATCGTACTCCGTATTTACATATGTAAATACATGTGTGGTCAATAAGCTTCACAGATTTCGCTATTTGCGGACGTTTTTGAAGTCCTCCGTGGTTACAGATCTACAAATGCTTGCAAATAATTATATCATGCAAGTGACTAAACAAAAAAATCATTTTTTCCAGAAAAACGTTTTCGTTATATTTGTACGGAATTTATGAACAGCCTTCATATGTTTTCGCCCATGTTATTATCTCCACAACATCGTTCATTATTGAATGTAGAAAATTCGGGTTACGAAGGGTGAAGTTTGGTGTGGCGAAGGAAGCCATATCGAAGTAAACCGAGTGGCTTCTAGCTCGAAGTAGAAAGGGTCGATAGCCCTGCTTGCACAGCGCTCGCGCCATTCGAGTGCCATAGTCAATTGCGATGACACACACGCACAAACACACGCACACACATGCACCCGATTCGATGGGCGAGTGTGTATACAGCAGCCATGGATTCAGAATCGGTCATCCTTTTGACTATGTCCAGTTCAACATTGCCTCTATGCACTGAATACGGTCATATACAGTGCACTATTCATTGTTAAGAATGATTGAATCACTGTTTCGGGTATCGCAAGCTTCGGATCTTGTTAATTAACTCGATAGTTGCCCTCGAATAGAAGTTTGGCAATTTGTATAACCGTGTTGGAGACACTGTTTCATACAGTTTCACCCGCTTCGTTACTGTGTTTCATGGACAATCTTAAATTACACATTTCTGTTTTCAGGTTGCTTTATTTCATTCTTTGCAATCTTTTCATAATAGTTTTTTTTTCTTCGTTTTCGTGAAGAATTCTGATGAATGTTACTAATATTACACATTGCAAATTACTGTATTTACTTGTAAATTAATATTGAAGAGTGGGGAAATTAATGTAGGGACAAATTTTATCATTTTTGGGTCGATTAGGTGTATTTGTACAATTTTAATAATAGGTATATTAGAGTTGCAAAATTAGGTACTGGATGGCCAAGATAAAAGTCACACTGTACGTGATATTTGAATTGAGCGCTCGAGAGTCACGTGATGTCCAGGGCCACTATTATCTTGGCCACCCAGTATGTTACTTGCAAAATTAGGTATATTACTTGTAAAACTAGGTACATTACTTGAAAAATTAGGTATACTACTTGCAAAACTAGGTACATTACTTGCAAAATTAGATATATTGCAAAATTAGACATATTATTTAAAATAAGTATATTTTGTTACGAAAGCAAAATTTACCTTTTGTACAGTTGACAATTTTTACACCTACTTTCATTTAATTTCGAAACTAAGGTTTTACCAACTGCGAGTTTTAATTAAGTTAAGAAGTTGGTTATTTTCCCCGTAACATTTTATATAAAACTAACAGAAAGCTTGCAGCGTACACAGAGAATTTGGTATCACGTATGTCCGATAAATCATTCTGTGATTTGAAAGAAACTGAACCCTTACTTTCCACGGTATTAACACCGCATACAAAATTCGAGCGCTCGTGTAAACGTCGCACGATACACACTTTATCATCATTACTCGTGGCCGGATTTATCAGGTGACGCGTTATCAGAATATTGCGCAGAACTAACCGAAATTCCACGAGAGGACAGACGTGACAGGACTAGACGAAGTTAAGGGACTTAAGAGAACATCTTTTGTATTAACCGAATTTGTAGTAACATTTTTAATACCATTCCAGAATAACTTATAACTCATAAAAATATGTATACTTTCATCTTATGTTTATGTTTAAATTTAATTTATGTATAATTAACAAATTTTGATTATTTATGTTTAACCTCTTAATTTTTTAGGCAGTTGCGTCATTTATAGCTAGTTAATTATTGTTACAACGTTTGAGCAACTAAAGGAAGTTAAAATGTTGGGCACGTTTTGCCTTCATCGATCATTGATTATGCAGATAATAATTAGAATTGAGCGCAAAATTAAATTGCAGTGAACATACAAGACTGGTTTGTCACATGTGAACTGTAGTGTGCGTCAGGTTGTGACACGATATTGTAGGGCACGGGGTTAAATAATTGTACTGAATATTATTTCAGTTATCATGTACCAGTTTGTCACTTTCAAATTTTACTTTTATTCAAATTTTCAAAACATTTCAAATTTTACTTTTAAATTAAATTACATAAACATTGAATAGAATATTTTGTGAGTTTAACCTTGTCTCGTGTTCCATGTTCTTTACATCAGTATGTAAACTGTATTAATATCTTTTGCATTCATACATACGTCACGTAAGTAGGCCGCGTCATAATCCAAATCTGGCAAGAAGGAAAAAATTATTCAGGAAAAATTCCATTTAAAAAATGCATTTGCATTTCCTGCATAAATCAAGAGAAAATTAAAGCTGTAGAAAAGTGGACATTATACCATTCCCTTTTTCGACAGTTTTCTCTAAAGAAATTTAGGATGTAACCTGTCTGAATTTTGTGCCGCAACCCGTTTATTTTGCCATGATGTACATAATATGATAATATGTCATAATGTACATCTTAACCAGTTTGTCAGTGTTAATTAAATTTATGCAAATCGGTCTCGTTACCATAACCTGATTGTCTCACTTCTCCCTTCACAATATCATTTTTGTTACTCGTTTAGAGGAGTTACATGTTTAACGAGCACATCGATCTCTGTTTCCCCGTTGTCAGTGCGATACAGTAGCGAACACCGTAAATTGCAAATTAGTCAATTTTACATGTCAAAGAAGAAATTAGCTTTACACGAGTCAAGTTTAAACGATAAACAGTATCATCTGCGCCCGGTCAGAAGTAGCTGGTACACCGCTAATAGCTGATTTGTTGCTCGACCGCGTTTAGTTTAGAACTTCAGCTTGGGAAATAAATGGATTATGTTGTGTGTGAAGTTAACCGCGACAATTTGGTTACACGCGTTAGACCATTTTAGTAGGCGGTAACATATTTAACGCAATACTGTTAGGTCTCGTAATTTTGCAGAAGAAAGTGGTTGGCAGGTGGTAAAAGAAAATGAGGGAAGTTAGGAATTTGGAAATTGCGAAATTTCTGCGGTTGGAAATTTACGAATTTGGGGTTTGGCGATTTGGTAATTTGCGAATAAAGGGATTCGGAAATTTAGGAGGTTTGGAATTTGGAAAATGCAATTGGAAATTTGGGAGTTTGGAAATGTTGGACTATGGAGATTCGAAAATTTAGGAATTTGGGAACTTGGAAATTTGTGACATTGGATTTGGGGATTTGGAAATTTGGGATTTTGGATTCGGGGATTTAGTAATTTGGGGATAAAGGGATTTGAAAAATTAGGAATTTGGGAACGTGAAAATTTGTGACTTTGAGGATTTGGTTATTTGGTAATTTGGGAATAAAAGGATTCGAAAATTTAGGAAGTTGGGAAGTAGGATATATGGAAGTGCTCCCTTCTCTAGAATTGTCCACATTCAAAGGACAACTAAGTAATACAACGTCCACCTTGTACAAGGTCAACTGTTCAAGTTTCACATACTAATAGCGTCTATTATAATACCTTTTTATGTAATAATAGATGCTATTATTCCATATTTTCTGAGAAAATATATCACATTGTGGTCTCTAAAGTTACCCTTCCAGAACTACCTCAAACCCTATCGATTTATTCCTGTCAAAAACTAGAATTGTTTGCATTTAATACAAATCCCAAAGAAAACATTGCTAACTTGACAACTAGTAAGCCGACCCAACCACAATTTCCCTCCTCGAAACCTTTCGAGTATCGAAGAAATCTGCCTGGATATCAGTCATCGATGCATACATGTACTTGTTGAATATTCGTGGCGTTACTGTGTGAAACTGTCACACGAGCGATTGAAAGTGCGCACAGGTGAGAAAAGGAAAAAGCATTTTTACGATTGTGCATAAAACGTAGGTATTGTTGGAGCATCAATCGTTTTCCAAGAGCTAGCGATCGATCGTTATACGAGCAAGCAAGTTTCCGGTGGAAAGGTGAAATCTTGGTTCATGCAAGCAGCCTTCACAAAGCGAGGAACACTTGTTGCCCGAGCGTGCTCGTTGGCCCGTCGAGTATCTCGTGCGTGAGACAACAGCACGTAAATAGTTTCACGCGACTTTTCGACTCGTGTTTGGAATCCACGCGATATCGCGTTCATCGATGAATCGATCTCGCGTGCCGACGTTCGCGATCCGACCTTCCGTCGACGAAGAAACTTCACGATTTCCGCTCGGAGACGTCGCGATTGAATGAATGAATGTGTACAGGTTCTAGTATAATAGTTGCACGAGAAAGTCACAACGTTGGAAACACATATTTCGTTCAAACTTTGCACGGTTGTAGGGGACACCAAAAGTGATAACCTTGCAAAAACATAGCGTGCAACTTTGTAAAAAATGAGTGAAATTTAAAGTTCTTGTAATTTGTATTCTGTACACCTTGCATTTTCATTCAATTACCCATCGATAAATTATTTATGTTAGAGTCTTATGAAATACTTATTTATGATAGAATCCTAGCAAATAATTGTCATAATTGTGCTAAAAGTCTTTTGCAAATGATCTTAATGATCCTAACAGTAGCTATTTTTTCCATTATGTGAATGAAGCAAATGGAACTACAATGAGCAGGCATGAAAATAATGAAAATTCGCAATAACGGACTAGTGAGACCGCGATGTTTACCGATGCATTTAAACGACGATTAATGTCAGTCGTAGAGAGTGATGGACATAGCTCGCTAAGTATCCCAGTAAATTGCTGCACGTCAATTAAAACTCGGACTGGTATATCAAATTGTAACGTGACTTCTTCTCTTGTGTGCGAATGGAATCGAGCGTGGTGTCCTAAATAAACGACATGGCGTTGATCAATGCAATCCTTGCCTACATTTGCTTTAGCCGAACAGAGATAACCTTTGCGATGGAGTGACAGTATGTCGTTTATTAAATATTGATACAAAGACATTGCGTTACTAACAACTTTGCCTTCATTGAAACTGCGAATTCGATGAAAAATATTTTGAAAGCGTCAACGTGATTGTCGTGTCTTTCAATTGGAATGGTAATTTCTTATGAAACGCTCTATGTCGAAGTCCATTGAAATACATACTAGAATTCTGAAAGGATGCACAACAATTTTACAATTAAGTTTAACAATTTTTATATTAATTTAAAAATTCAATGCTTTTTAAGCTGCAAATTTTCATCTGATGGAAATCTTTTAAAGTTCTGATTTTCGACAATTTCAGTATTCGAAAATGGGTACATTGTGGAATTCCTATATTTTTTAATCACTATGTATCAGAATGCATGTATCACGAAATTCTGTATTCTCGAATTACTATTACTACCGAAATTTCTACATTTCAAGATTACTATATACCGAAATTTCTATATCTCAAGATTACTATATACCGAAATTTCTACATTCCAAAATAAGTATATACCAAAATTCCTATATACCGAAATCCCTACATCTCAAACCTATATCTCGAAATTACTATGCACCGAAATTTCTATATGCAAAAATTCTTATATACCGAATTTGTTATATATCGAAATTTCTATATCTTGAAATTCGAGTGTACCGAAATACGTATATTCCAAAATTCTCTATATCTCAAAATACCTATATCCCGAAATTTCTATGTATGAAAATTCCTTCATCTCGAATTACCTATATCCCGAAATCTCTATGTTCCGAAATTCCTATATATCGAAATACCTATATTCCAAAATTCCCTATATCCCAAAATCCCTATACCCCGTAAACCCTATATTCTCTCATTCCTACATTTCGAAATCTTTATATTCTCTCATTCCCATATCTCAAAATCCCCATATTTCCAAATTCGTTTCAAAATCCTAAAATTCCAATCTTTAAAAATTTTTAAATTAATAATTAAAAGTTTCTTCAATTACATTTGCCATTCTAGAAGACTAACATTAAACATTCGAAATGAAATTGACCTAACATGAATTACATTTCTCCTCCGTTTAAATCAACGATATTTATTAGCTGTCTTTTTAATCGACTCTAAGCAGCAATGTTCAAGTTTAGCTTGTCGCCGTTGGCGGACAACACCTTAAAGCTTGGAATGAACTTTATCAGTAAGATGCAGATTGACATTAATTACTCGCTGTGAAATATAGTACTGATATGAACGAGGTTATTCGGTTTAACGCGGGAAATGGGTTACAGTTTCACGGAATTTATTTCAGTTTACTGAACATGATAATCTGACAACTGGAAGTTTTGTGAAATACGTATCGGATCTCGTATTCGAACCTACACATGATCGTATGAAGTTCGTGATCTTCGTGATACAAAATTTGATGGCATTTTATTAAACTCCTTTGATTATTGTAAATATTTGATACCAAAATTTACGTTAAAAAATGCTTATTCTTTTTAGTAGTAAATAGCGAATGTTTATAAAATTTTAAAGTTAGAAATGAATAAGAATTAGCGATATTCTGCGAATATGTTAATTATTATGTTGTGTAGTAAATTTTGAAATTTATAATCTTTCAACTTGATAACTTTTCTAAATAAACAATTTCAAATTTCCTTATTATACAACTCATAAATTTCAAGTTTAAAAGTTATACAATTCATAAATTTCATATTCGAAAATTATCCAATTTATAAATTTCAAATTTAAAAATTATGCAATTCATAAATCTTAGATTAAAAAGTTGACGTGCTTTGAAATGTTACATTTAGATTTATTTCAAATTCTCACATTGCTGAAACTTCAAGTTAATAAATTTTTATAAATTTTCATTAGCAAACTTTCAAATTAACAATGTCTCAAAGTAAGAAAATATTTAAAGTAACTCATTAGTTCAAATGCTTCTTTATCTTCCTACGATTACAATTTGTCTAACCTTGAACGTGAATGATTACTATCGACGCAGTTGCAATGTCAAGGTCACATCTTTAAATGTATGAAAAATGATGACACGCAGGTACATGTGTTATTAGATTTCGACAAAGATTAATGTACTACTTAGAGATGACATTGGACAGCGTTCAACAATTCTTGGATATCGCAAATAGTTGCATCGAGTTTCATTTCGGAGTTGTCGATAATCGAAGAAAGTTTGATAACTCGTGGTTGGATACGCTCGGTAGATTTCACGCGGAAAATTAGAAAGTTTCTTCCAATCTTTCTGATATATCGGAAAACATTGATTAGAGTTCACCGTTGAAATATTGCCAAACCTGGCTGCACGGTAAACAAGAAGTTGGAGACGTTAAAAATTATGGAAACATCGTGTGTCGGTGTAAATATAACTGGTGAGACGAAATTTCTCAATATAATTTACTAATGCTATTGTGTGTTTAAAATATTACTGTTTGGTGCATTTGTGAGATAAATAATTTCAGTTAAGTTAATTCAACAATTTTATTTGTACGACTTTTTAGATCTAGATATATCCTTAGAGCGCTATTGTGCATTTATATATCGCTAGATTAGTGTAATTCTAGATATACTTCCTAGATTGTTATAATAGTATATCTATACATATATTCCTACATCTAGGGAGTTCTGGATAGAGTTTGGAATCCCTGTGTCCTCATATTTTGATATTTCTACAACAATTCTTGTACCACTACATCTTTATATTCTTACGCACTCACATATGCATACATTCTTTCATTACTATATCTCAAAATTTCTATATGCTGAAATTTTTATATTTCGTTGTCCCTATCTACTGAAATTCCTATATTCCGAAATTCCTATGTCCCAAAATTCCTATATTCCGAAATTCCTATGTCCCAAAATTCTTATATTCCAAAATTCCTATATCCCCAAATTCCTATATTCCGAAATTCCTATGTCCCAAAATTCTTATATTCCAAAATTCCTATATCCTAATATTCTTATATTCCTAAATTCCTATATCCCCAAATTCCTATATTCCGAAATTCCTATGTCCCAAAATTCTTATATTCCAAAATTCCTATATCCTAATATTCTTATATTTCCAAATTCCTATATCCCCAAATTCCTATATTCCGAAATTCCTATGTCCCAAAATTCCTATATTCCAAAATTCCTATATCTCCAAATTCCTATATCCCCAAATTATATATCCCCAAATTCTTATATTCCGAAATTCCTATATCCCGATATTCCTATATCCCCAAATTCCTATATCCCCAAATACCTACATTCCGAAATTCCTATGTCCCAAAATTTCTATATCCCGAAATTCCCATATCCGTATTCCCTGCATCCCTACATCTCAACCTAAAATCATCACCTCCAATACCCTAAATTTCTAAAATTCCAAAATCTATATTCCGAAACTCCTATACTCCGAAATCTATACATTGAAATTTCTATATCCCTAAATAAGTAATTCATAGTTCGAATCTGCGAATCTCTCCCCTAAATCTCCAAACCTATACAAACATGACAATCACATTAGGCAAATTGTTCAACTACAATCGTCATTGCCGAAGTAAAGAAATCAATTTCCGAGCAAACTGTCGAATAATCGAAAGCAGAAACAGCGTGAACAAAAATGAACGATTTAGATTACATTTAACATTTAATTGGAAAATTTTGCTGACTCGCCAGAAAGATAAATCGAGCCCTAAGTACGGAGATTTACCGGATCGAATCCCCTTAAGACTGCCATTTCCCTCGACACGAGCTACCGTTCTCTCTATTCGTTTACAGTAGATATAGGGAGATTGTTGGACAGCTCTCGGATTGGATTAGCCGATGGAGTACGTGAGGATCTCACCGACATTCCACCCTTCGATCCCTCCAATCCCTTGGCCGAAATGGTTACTGACAAGCCACACGAGACACCCTGACTCCAGCTTGTGTTTGACCGCTTAATTTATGTGAGAGAAAGTATCGAATCATTTCTCCATTGTGAATTTCGTTAAAATGACCAATCTACGATCACATCTTCACTGTTGCGTTAACATTTGTTAACATCAGTGTGTTCAGTGTTTAGAATAACTACTTAACCTATGATTTCTTCTGCAGTTGCGTCAGTCAGTAACTAATTGTTCCCATAGTCTTAAAACGAATAGCGAAAGTTGAAATGTTAATACTGCGGATTTAGAGATCCTTATTTATGCAAATTATTATCGATATTAATCTCCAATCTCACTCGTGCTGTAAATATGATTTAGGTTTTTTATATCCGAAATGTAATGTGCGTCACGAGTATGGCACGATATTATAAAGGGTTCAACGGCGTTTGAGTATGATCAAAAATGAAACAAAAGGTTATAGAACGTTTTGAATGAAAATTTAGTTATTTTGTTCAGTTTTTTCTTAATTTGTAGCTTAATATTCAAAGCTACCTGATGCGTGCTGCTACATTTTTGATAAAGGGTAGATTCATCGACTGAATTTGTATAGTTGACACTTATGATTAATCAAGGTTGCGAATGTTTTATGACCATGAATTAAAAAGTGGGACGGTGTATTATAAATAATATTAGTTATAGTATTTTGTGTTGGTATGTGTTGTACCCTTTTGTCAATTTTTACATCTCTGAATTTGCAAGTCACTTTCCACATCACTTGGTAATTTCAAATATAAACTTCTATAGTCGAAAACTAAAAAATCTAAATTTTCACCCAATGTAATTTGGTGCAAATGTTATCACGTTAACATCAATAATGTCTTAATAGTACTATTATCGACAGATCAACAATTTGATTATCCGTAGCCAAAAGCGTCGACCATTAATTTCCGTGTACTCAGATTGATTTCCGTTGAAAGTTTTCAAGGTAGCCAAGATATTGTCTAGAAGCAGTATATTCGTATGCTAATTAAGCATAGCCGTTCTTTCGTGACGTGACTCGATGCCTCGGTAAAGCCGACACCATTTGTTCGTTACCTTTTCGCTTGCTTTACGGACTCGCCCTATGTTCGGGTCAGGGTGAATTATGTGACGTCATAACAGGGTGTGGTGATTTACGTGAGACATCGACATTACGGTTACCCTTGCATGAGTGCACCCTTGTCCGTGTTGCAATTGGGCCAACACAATGGGAGAGATCCTTTTGGTCAATTGGAATATAAATTTTTGATAACTGATATATGGCGGGTTCGCAAATTTCGACCAACATCTCTCAAACCAGTGAAAGTAGGATAGTGGTCACATATTAGAAATTTCGTGTCCGAAACTTTACGGCGGCGATATTAACTTTTCTTGCATAAACGTTATAACTTTTCAATTTTTTTAATTTTTCATTTCCTAATTTCTAAATTGGTGGCTTGCAAATATATAAATTTTTAAGCTTCGAGTTTCCAAATTTTTTAATAGCGATTCTTCCAAATTTCAACGCTTTAGAATTTAGGATAATAGTTTTAGAATTTTCAAGTTGTTAAATATTCAAATTGTCAGATTTCTAAATTCCCAAATTACGTAAGATAATTTTTAGTTGGAAACCTTTTAATTACATCAAGAAAAGAGGAGTATTACAGAAGTGTTCTATTTTTGAATTTATTGTGAACCATTTTTTCTGAAGGAGTACAGTCTTGTTGGGAAAAATAAAATTTTATTTTATGTACTCATTGTACAATTTTATTTTACATGTATATTTTACAGTTGTATTTTACAATTTTGAACAAAATGTTCATTTTGTACAAATGTTCAAATATACAATTTTGTTTTATATGTATATATTATACAATTTTATTTTGCATACACATAATGTACATATACATATATTATACGTATATATACATATGGATATGTGTACATGTATGCATATGTGCAGGAGGGTTCCAAAATCTGCTAAGTGTTAAAGACCTCTACAATAATAAAAATATTAAATTCGCTTAGTAACATCAGAAAGAATACGTGCTTGGGTAATTCTTTTTATGTTCGAAGGTTAAAGGGTAATTTCATGCTACAGCACGCATCATTAAGAAATTCTTCCCCTCTTTTACTGCTACTTCATCACACTTAAAACCACGGTATAGACGGAAACGGAAACGAGCATTTAGTATTAAATGATCGCGATACTAGAAGCACAGGTGCCACTTTATTATGTAAGGAATTTCCTTCAATTTGTAAAGTGCAATTCAGTTTCAATGAAACTTATATGAGAAACCTTTTGCTATATCAGAAGATCATTAATACGGAATTTCGACGACTTTGTACATTTGCAAGACGTTCTGAAAATTTGGGAATTTATAAGTTTGTAAATTTTAAAATTTCTGGATTTTGAATTTGTGAATTTAGGAGTTTGAAAGTTTAGAAACAGAAATTTCATGATTGGAGAACAAATTTAAAAGTTATTTGAATGAACCTCACAAAACAAGTTTCACTTAAAAATTTTCTTGTGTTTCAAACAGTAAGTAAAAAAGCAGTGTAACTTTCTACTTATTTTGTTAATTTCAGCAAAACCTATCATCTAATTACAAATATTTAAATTTATTATTTGAATGACAACTCATGAAGTAAAAGACTACCCTATCAAAATATGAGGAAACTTTCAGGGTAAGAAACGTGAAATGTCAAAAAAGGAAGCAAACCGAAACAAATTAGCACAAATCAGATTTCTGTAATCTGTTCGGACGTTCTCCACGACACGTTAGTTAGCGAATACTTCTGCATCAAAATCCTTTTTTCCAACGATCCTCGTGCACGCTAAATTTCGAGCTTATCAGCGATTCCGTGGAGACAGTAGAGCCGGAAATTTTTGCGAAAGCGGTGTATTTCTTTGGTTTCTGCATGCTCCATTTTGCACGCTCCACACAAGTATCGCGGACGAGTTCCAACCCCCCGTCGTTTCGACGTATAAGCGACCATAAAGGCGTTAGTGTTAAAGTGGTGCTCGGCGAACATTGGACCTTGTTGAAAAGGAGAGCAAAGGTGTCTGTGTGCTGGATGTCCAACATGCACGTACTAACCGCAGACCTAATTGTGTAGCCGTTTGTGTATGCACCATTCTAGCGTGGTGTGTCTTATCGTATGCATTTAGGCCGGCTCGCCACGCTGCCTAACGATCACTGGAAATGCAGATTTTTCGGACCAGTTAAAAAAAAACAGCCACGTGCTTTCACGACAGGAAGTCGCTTCTGCAAGTTGTAGGAGGAAGTCGCATGGTATCCTGGATGTTTAGACGTGCTCCGAGATTTATTATGCATGTACGAGCAGAGGGTGACATAAAAGTCACGAGAAGGTTCATCCTTTGCGCTTTTAATTGCTTATATGCGAAATTGCACTTTGAAATGCAAGTTAGATTAGATTAGTTTAGGTATACACTTAAATATATTCGGTGTGATTAGGTTAGATATAAGATTTATTGAAGGACGAAACAAAGGCTTCATACTTTTCGTTGTTGATTGATTGTATGCAAAGTTGCCGAAGTGCAAGGTTAGATTAGGTTTGATTAGATTAGATCTAAAGTTTATTAGTGATACGATAATCATGAAGAAATTCATCTTCTTCATATCTTTTGGTGGAAATTTGGTAATTTATAACTTTGTAAATGTAAGATTCTGAAATACTATAAATTCGGAAGCATTTGAAATTAATTAAAATGTTCTGCTTCAAAGAGCACGAAGAAATTTATGTATAAATGTGTATGCTGTTCGTTAGCATGCATTATATAAATCTTACATTTCTCGTAATTTAAGAATTTCCCATGATACACCGCGAAGCATTCCGTAAAAAGCGGTAAGGATACTTCGTACGAAACTTGACTCCCTATTTCTATGTCATGAATATTCCTTCATTTCATTTTACACGAACGACGCTCGACAGAGTTAATTAAACATCATGCTCGATGTTAATTGTATAAAAAGGTGCTTGTCGATCGATGCCTCCGCTCGATCTTTTAATTAATTCTTAATACCAAAAGCGTAGGTAATTAGTACTCAGCGCATCGACTGTAATATTTGTACGCTGTCTACGAAGTCGTCGTTGCAATTAATTATCGAGCCATCTTTCATTAAAATCCGCGGAGCTACCATTGATTACTTTCGATCCCGCGGAGCAAACAGGGAAAATTTGGAAATTTTCCGATAACCTCAATAACGAAAAACGGGGGAATCCTTTGTGGAATGGGTGGATGACACGAAAGGGTAGCAAAATGAGATCCTCCCCCTTCTTCCGCGTCTTCCCTATTGAGAGACGCGTTCGTTTCATTCTTTTTCATCTCACACCCCGATACTCCCTTTGCTGCTGCGGAACTGCCGATTGTTCTCCGCGTTTTAGCCCCTTTATTTCATTTCCTTTCGTTCGTGTTCGTAAAAACCGACGTGTGCTTATGAGACGGCAATCGAACGTCTCTAACGGCGCTCGAATGCTTCGATAATCCGCTTGGATCCGGAAATAGGATGGCCGACGAAGCTGAAAGTAGTTCTATCAACCGTACGAATAAATTTGAATTATTCTATTATCGTTTTCGTCAACGAGACGAAATTTTCTGGAATTGGATGGATTTGGGGAAAAGTACAGGATATTTGCCTAATATGGGGACTCAAAGTCTTGCATTAGTCGCAGAACATTAGATCGCCACACGTTATATCGTTCATTCGGTTAAGTGTTATACCACTATAAAGTGTATGATCACGTATTGTATTGTTATGCATTGTACTGTAATGCGTTTTATGGTTAGACGTTATATTACCATGAGTTAAATTATCATGCATTGAATTACCACCCGCTGAATTACTATATGTTGAAATACTACACGTTGAAATAGTACGCGTTGAATTGCTATGCGTGGAATTACTACATGTGGAATTAGCACGCATGGAATTAGCACGCGTTGAATTAGCACGCATGGAATTAGCACGCGTTGAATTACCACGCGTTGAAGTACCACGCGTTGAATTACCACACGTGGAATTAGTACGCGTGGAACTACTATGCGTTGAATTACTACTGGTGGAATTGGCACGCGTGGAATTAGCACGCGTTGAATTACCACGCGTTGAATTACTACGCGTGGAATTACCACGCGCTGAAATACCACGCGTTGAATTACTACTCGTGGAATTGGCACGCGTGGAATTACTACTCGTGGAATTGGCACGCGTTGAATTACCACGCGTTCAATTACTACGCGTGGAATTAGCACGTGTGGAATTACCACGCGTTGAATTACTACTCGTGGAATTGGCACGCGTGGAATTACTACTCGTGGAATTGGCACGCGTTGAAATACTACGCATTGATTTATCAAACGTTAAATTACTACCCGTAGAAACTTTTAACAGTCGTATCCGTAGCGTTTGAAATTTCTATAAAGATGATAAATACACTTACTCTATCACTGTAAATACTCAGATATCCGCGATATCATTAATTACAATAAAGCTTACTCCAACCCAAGAGAAAGTAAGCTGTATCATTGATTCTAATTAGGAATGATATCGGAAACGATTTTGTAACCAAGAAAAATCGACGTAAGTTTCACGATATATTTTCTATCCTCGTTGCACCCGCGTTGACCCATCTTTCAGGTGAAGGAAAAAGGAAAAATTTTGAATTATAAGTTGGAAGTCCGGATGAGAAACCGCTGTTCCTGCGATAACAGTTCTCCAGGGTCTCATTTATTCTTCCGGGCTGTTGGTAAGAATCAACGCCAAACATTCTTGCAAAATTCGTTCCTTACTGCAAGCTGTTCGTCGTTTGGGGATTAATTATAATGGCCCTGAACAGACAAAAATAGTCGGTTCCTGGTTGTTCGTACAAATGAATACATTCAGTCAACTCTATTCAGGCTATGTTTCTGCATTCTTCTTTTCATTTTTCACTTTTGGCTAGAAGTTCATTTATCACTTTCTAAACTCGACTGCGAAATACTGTTAATCGCTATGAAAATTTGAGAAATTTACCTTCACCTTCCGTACAAAGTTTTACTTCAAATTTTATCCAAAAATTACAACAAATTTCCTTTTCAGATCGTAGAATAGATTAGTACTGGATTTCTGTAAATTTTTATTATAATTCGTGAATTAGATATTAGTGTTTACCTTTAGTATTAAGATTTGTAACGAATATAATTTACCTACCGTTCATTTATCGGTACTGAGACAGTATATCTAAATTTACGAACTGGTAAATTTCAACTTAAAAATTTTTTAATTTTACATTCTGATGTTTTCAAGTTACAAAATTAATAAACTTCGTCTTTTAAATCAGTAAATAACGGAATTACATTTCTAAATTTCATGGAATATTCAAGACAAGCGGTACATGAATAAAATATTCTCAAAGTACTTATCTGTGTTTCAAACCATGAAAAAAGTGCAAAGTCCTGGAATTCTGGAAACTCGAAAGTTTCTTATGTTTCGAGGAACGCATCCCTAATGCGAACTTGCATGCATAAGAAGCTGAAAGATCAGGGAGTACACGAAGCGTATCTCCCCAACGATATCCACATTGATCCCTCATTTTCACAAATTGGCGCGAGTTGTTGCGGAACAGCGTTCACTTTTACCTCGGAGCCTTCCGTTTAAGTTCATGTTTTCACATCTCGTGCAGCAACTTACCAGTCCCGTAATCTCTTGGCACTGGTTAGGCTGGATTCCCCGCGTTCGTTGCGACCTAACTATAATTTAGATAGGTCCCGTTGGCACGTTCGTTGACAGTCGCACGCTTGGTCAGATGCCAAACGTCTCCGCGTATGGGGCAAAAGGTTGCTCGCCCATTTTCCACGCCTCGGTTAACTTTACCAAAATACCTTAACCTAATGGTCAGCCTGGATACCTTGTCCGTACCGGTGCTTTACTTTTTTCCCTTCCTTTTTTTGGCCACCGCCTCTAGCCCGGCTTAATTTCCGTTTTACGATCTATCAAACCATTTGCACTGGGTCGGAAAAGGACGTAACACCTTCTGTGATTCTGCTGCTGATTGTACATCGTACCATATTACAAGCGAATATGGTACAGATATTTTACCTAATATTGCCGCTTATACACGAACATTTGCTTCAATATCTCCATGAAAATAATAGTAAAGCATCAGCTAAAAATCACCTATTTCTGAATAGAGTGGTAAAATTTGACATAATAGAAGTCGCCGACTTATTTTGTTTGAAAGATATCCACTTAAAAATTAAAGTGCTCTTGGGATATATTTTTTCGATATAAAAAGAGAAGTTTGTCAAAGTTGTGAACTTCAACGAGAGTCAATTTAGTTCCAAAAGTTATTTCGGTTTCTTCTAAAAGTTCCACGCGATTTTACTTATATTTTTCTGCCTTTAAACAGCCGTTCTCGTTACTCGAAATAGGGACCAAGATGCAAATAAAATATGAATACAGACAATCGTACGAACTTGCAATTCTTATCGTACTTTCGAAAGTTCACTTTTCCAAGCCCGGGCAAACTTCGAGCCCGGCAGTTCCTCTTTGAAACAAATATATCCAAAGTGGGACAATTTATCGACATCCTTCCTATACACTGATCCACAGAATGCATGCTCAATGGAACGTGAATTTTCTAATAACAATGCGAGCAGAAATGTATTATGAAATTGTTGGCTGCATGCAGACACTACGCGATTCTCCCTGTATTACTGCGGAAACAACGAATTTTATTAACAAAACAGTAACTTCGTACGGAACGTTTCATTCTTATCTTTGTTACTTTTGGTAATGAAATGGGTCAAATTTGATTCGGTATAAATATCGCAAATGAAGGTTTTCATCTCGATGATAAAACGAAGTATTCATGGTTTTTTTTATTATTACGACATATTTTTATTATCATATTGTAAGATTTAAAACGTGTATATGTTAAATATATATATAGTATTACACGAATATAATTCGAGCAGAAAACTTGAAATATTAGACCCAATTTGAAAAGATAATGTACTACATGTAATTATTTACTGTACGTTCACCATAGAAATGTTATTAAAGTTAATAGAAGATACCAATATAATTTCATGAGTAGTAAAATAAATTTACAGTAAGGTAACGAGTGTTCAGAATCATTCAGACATCGCAGGACACTGTAATGACATAACAATTTCGTTAAAATGCAGATACGAATAAACGCCATAAAAATATGAAAATTTTGAGCATACAATATGTAGAATGTTGTTATGCAAATTCTAACAGTGTATTTACTTCGGAAATGTTCACGGACTCTTTGGAATTTGTGCCGCATGTTGGCCAGACATTTCTCGTCTGACTAAATTCTGACTTGTTCTACTTCGCAGCGTAAGTAGTACAAATTCTTTTCCTCCATGAATCGGCCAATATTTCTGACTCTTGAACAATTTCAGCTCACTGACGTTTGACAAAGCATCATTGTATGCATGAGCCTGGCAATGCGTTTTGATAAATGATAATGTACTTTGTATGAAAATTAAAATTCTAACGAAAGCGATGTTACGTTTATTCTGAAAGAGCAAGGGGCGGAATGACAATTACTTTTTGATATTTCATGGAAAATATTTTGAAGGAAGCATGTGAAGTATATGAATTCGTGGAACGTATTTAGAAGGCATGTGAAAAATTATTTGAGCATATTTTATTTGAATAAATAATGTTTTATTTTATTCGTACTTATTTTTTGAGCAATTTGAAAACTGTGCAAATGTGTTAATAAAAATTACATAGGTTTCATTTATGCAAATAAAATGTGTATTATTTTGACTAACTTGAAACTACTTCAAAGACACCTATTACCACTATAATACTTTTGCTTCCACGTTAATATTAACATTAACTTTAACATCAACTATGTATTGGAACACCTCACATTTTCATTTTATTGTACAAGAAAAGGTCAACATATCTAAAAATCAATTACAGTTCTATTGCTACAAAAGAAAATTTGTATAACAAAAAATAATATTTTGAATAAAAAGATTATTTAAAAGAAGAAATTTCTCTCGAAAGTGTAATAAGAATTTGAAGGTTTTGAAGAGCAATGTTTGACACTTGGAATCTGTTGACAAAATTATGGATTGAAACAAGTTGGATCGGATGTTCTTTTAGCTTCTCGCGCAGTTTATAGCAGCAATGTTTATCCCGTAAGCCAATGGACCACTTATCTGGCTACTGGATGCTGAAATCTTGTGTCTCTGGAAGAGTTTCCAGAGAGTGAGCACCTAATAACATATTTCAAAGCTGCGCGATCGAAGCTGCCCCATGACACGAGTTTACAGGCTATAAAACTCTGTCATCGAATACATTCAATTTGAAAACTTCAATTTTGACAACGTTCGAAGTGAATGTGAAGTAAAAATGAAAATAAGAAATTGTTACAATTATCCGGGGTATAACATTGAATCATATTTAACCTTAAATAATTTCCATATTAATATTTAGACACTTATTTCTGATTTTTTAAACGATGTATATATCTGGAAGATGTTTATTTTAATTAACTGTAGGTGTATGTCTTGATGAGGTTCATTTTAAACAATATTCATATTTTTAGTCCACAAGAAACGTTTGAACGTTAATGAAGCTTGGACATTTACGTTTATATTCTGGAAATTAGCTATCTTTCTATTGACATTTCTAAATTTTCAACTTAAAAAATTGAAACTTTCAATATCAAGAAAATGATAAATTTCAAGTTGACGATGTGAAATGTTAATATAATATTGATGCGAAATGAAAAGATAATTCTTCCTGTTAATCACTGAATCTAAACTACTTATAAAAAGTACTTTTCGTACTCTTAAGCTCGGTAAAAAGTTAAGCTAGAATTTCTGACGATTATTTCGAGTTAATACATGTTATATTCATTTATAATCTTTCGGTTACTAAAGGAAACTCAAAAGAGTGTTCATGCGTTATAATTTAAATCTTTTCCTCTCCGATGTATTTAAAATTATGCCTTCGTTGAAGCTTCGTTTCATATATTTTTCTCCTTATTACATAACAAATTCGAAGATAAATTGCGAAATGTATGAACGCCCGAGCTGTTTCTAAACACGCGATTATTTACGTGGCTGTTGTCTGTCACACCCTAGTTATCAAATACAAACGTCCAAACTTTGACACGTGATAAGCATAATTCAGATTCGTGTTCCTCCAACCGAGATCCTCCATTGAAAGGAGGATATTCAGAATTAATTCACGCTCTTTAATTCTCGTGAAAACGTAATCGTGTTAAAATACAGTCGTATTCATTGTGCATCGGTTAAGAAGAAACTTACTGAAAAGCGATATAAAAATGCAGAGATACTTGGCGCAAGATTTAAAGTAAATCTATCGAACAATGTATGTGTCGCAGCGTCAGTGACGATTAAACGACGCGTGGAATAAGTAGATTCCCAATAAGTGATATCTAAGAAATGACTTCGGCTCGACTTTTGCTATGTACTTGACTGTTCGAGAGTGTCCCTTCGATGTATTACGTTTTGCACAAGTGTGCAATTTTTGGGACATTGTTAAGGGAAAACAGTTTCTAATTTTCTATTAGTTTAGCTAAAATTCGGGTGGAGATGGAAACGCAAGTGACGTATGAAGTTTACTCAAAGTGACCTAAGCAAGTAATAAACGCAAGCAATACCTACGAATAGAAAACTGCAAACAAAAGACTACTGCTGAGGTTAAGGGTTCTAACCAGATGTGAGATAGAATGACGCCTTGGGTCTCATTGCTGCTACGGATAAATTGATTTACAAATGTGAAGGAACGAGCTGTTATACTATTGTATCGCTACAAACTTGTATCGAGGTCTAATTCTTTCGCTGTAATACGAGCTAACACTTCGCGGGTGACAAAGTAACGACGAAGGAGCGACGGCATTTCCGGCGAATAAACGGATCGGATCGTATCGGCGTGAAAAGCCTAAGGAAAGTATTAGCACGCGTATCGGCGTAATTGCGTAAAGCATTAAATTGAGACGAAACAAGGGAGATTCGTGGGCAAGATAATTAGAGCAGCCACCTCGGTGGAAGTTGCCGTGATGAAATTTGCCCTTGCTGGCACGCCACGTAGCCCTCTTCGAGAGCAGCCGTGCACGCGAGAAATATCTCGCTTCCAATTAGCACGGAGTTATCGAGCCAAGGACGATACACGAAGCTTGCGCGAGGAACGCCCTGGTCGAAAAATTAATAGCGACTTATCAAACGGTGGCCGACGATTCAAGGTACCTTCGGCCTTTTTGAACGCGTGCACGAATAAACGCCCCCTCAATGTATGTTTCACCGATATGGCTTATTAGGCTCTTTTATAGTTAGCTAGTTTGGGTATTTGAGAGTTTGTACATTTTGAAGATTGGAATTTTTAGATTTGACAAATGGGCAGGGTTACTGGATCTGGAGAATTTGGTATGGGGAAATTTGGAAACGTAAGAATTTTGGAATTGACACATTTAATTTGCGAATTTGTTAGTTCTTGAATTAGCGAATTTGGGATTTGGTACTTTGCAAGTTCGAAAACTTAGGGATCCAAGAAGCTAGGATTGGTGAACTTGGAAACTTGTGAATATGGGAATTTGCAAATGAGAGGAAGTTTGGGAATGTTGGAATTTCTGAATTTCGGAATTGGTGAATGTGGGAATTTGCTAATGTGGAATGAGGAAATGTCAGAATTTGCGAATATGTAAATTTGGAATTTTTGAAATTTATGAAATTTTTAATTAGCAAAGGGAACTTGCAAGTTTGGATTTTAGGTATTTACTAGTTCGAAGAGTTGCGAATGTGCAAATTTTGGACTTTAGTCATTTAGAAATCTGCGAACTTTGGAATAAGCGAATGTAGAAATTTTGGAAATTTATTTTAGTGGGTACAGTCCTCATTGTATTCACTAAACTTTGTCAATTTCCGTAAAATGTGATCTTACTTAACATTTCCTTATATTATTAAAATAGATGCGTTACATATGACATGGGGCTGCCATTAGTGTAAGACTTACACGATAGGTCGTTGGTCTTCAGTGTTAAAGACACCATGGCAAGATAGTAAATGCGTGTCTGGTCGTTTATTGCCTCTCGCTTTCTAGCTGCCTTTTATCATGCACTTTGTCGGCGTTACGCTCCTGGTGGAAACGTAATAAGCGGCACGTTCGAGGGATGAAATTTTAATAAAAGATGAATCGGGTGATGTTTGAACCATGGAAAGTGCGTTATTAAAAGGGAGAGCTCTTTGGAACAGTTAAATTTTATTTGAATTCGAGATTCCTCTCAAAACGTTGTGTTGGAAATGAAAATTATTTAGTTATAGTAAATAATGGCGACGGAACAATATTTCAATTTTACAATTCTATGGTTATATACCATTTACGTACTTGAATTCCTATATTTTCAAATCTGAATTTGGAATTTAAAAATTTCCATGTTATCGAATTTCTAAATTTTTGAATCCTTAAATATGTAAGTTCTCAAAATTCCGAATTCTAAAGGTCCAAATTAACAAGTTGTCGAACTTATAAATTCTTGAATCTCTAAATATTTAAATTCTTAAATTTCTGAATATTCAAAAGTCCAAATTTCCATATTCTTTAAGTTCATCAATTTTTAAATTAAAAAATTAGCAAATTCTCAAATCTCCGAATTCTCAAAGCTCCAAATTTCCATATCCCCTAATTTCGTAGATTTTTCAATTCTAAAATTTCCACATCCTCAAATTATGAAATTTCTAAATTTTTAAATTCCCAAATGTTCTGAGATCTAAATCTGATCCTGAAATTTTTCAGTCACGCAATTTCCAAATTCCAAAACTTCCAACTATCCAAATTTCTAAATTTTCAAATCCTAGACTCCAAATCATCACGTCCCTCAATTTCGAAAATTTCCAAATCTTTCCTAATTCTCTAAATCCTATTTTCTCAAGACTTCAAAATTTCCAATCTCTCAATCCAATATCCCGTTTGTCAATAAATATTGGTATACCCGAAATGTTCCATATAACAATATATCGAGTATCGAGCCTGGGAGATCTCCATCGTCCACAACAGAGTCCAAACAAAATCAGACAAACTGCTTTCTCGGTTTCCTCTCTAAATTGAGTAACTCGTCATGAAACGGATCCTATGGCTACCCGTCGAAGCTAAGAAAGATAAAACACGTACAGGGTATGATGTATAAGAAAAGATTGTGGTTTCTGGGAATGATCTTCTAACAAGATTCCAGTGGCCGTGTTAAACACAGGAACGCTTTGCCGCGCGGGTAATAAACTCCGGTCCTCGTGAGGAGAAAAACACGACACCGCTCTTAATCCTAGTAACTCCCTGGTGACTTTCGTCCTGTACTTCTTACCAGATCGAAAAGTTTCGCTGTGTAACGTACGATCGTACACCACTGGCATTGTTATACTTCGTTTTCGAGATGCCTCCGCTCGTAATTCTCCGGAGTGTTTCAACGTTACAGCTCTTAGGGAATTCAATTTTCTTTTTCCATTAATGTCGCACGCCCTGTTCGTTCGTTTTATACGGCGCGGTAATTTTATTGCGTGCAGAGAGCGAGGGATGAAAAAGTGTTCGTGATTGAGTTCCGTGACTGGAAGCCTCTTTTCTGTTTTGTCACAATCGACATAGTTAGACCCGACATCATTAATTTCCCGCTCTTTTTCCGGCCGTTTTCCGGCCTGGACCCATTATCCGGATAGCAGAGTAGCTCTCTATGCGTGGCGACCTCGGGTATCGTGGAAATAGCCTGAAAAAAAAGAAGCAAGAATTGCCGAGGGAATTGTGAATCATTGCTTTCTCTCCCCCTTCGTGGAACTTCGGCGTTTCCGGTGGAAATGTAGGCGCGATGTTCCTTTCATGGCTGATGGGTTAGTCGAGGGGCACAGATGTTGCGAGAAATAAATCGAGATTGATGTTCACCGGCTGGAGAATTTCTGTAATACGAAATTTTATACGCTGGATTAATTTAATTATTATACCGAGTATTCGGGGTAATATGAACCAATATTTTTAACGAATACGCTGAGGATTTCGACCAAAATGGAGGAATGAGATCTATATTTCAGCAACACGATTATCTGCATTAATTTGTTACGTAATATAATATTGTTTTTCTTGAAGTAAAAGTAATTTTCTGTTTTTTATATACAATTTTTTAATGACAAAATCGTGTGTCAGAACGGATTTGTTCTTTTAGAGATGAAAGATAGAATGTCTTGTGGTAACAATCTGCATCAATTTGTTGCGTAATATAATATTCTATTATAATATTTTTTTTCGTGAAGTAAAAGTAATTTTCTGTTTTTTATATACAATTTTTTAACGACAAAATCGTGTGTCAGAACGGATTTGTTCTTTTAGAGATGAAAGATAGAATGTCTTGTGGTAACAATCTGCATCAATTTGTTGCGTAATATAATATTCTATTATAATATTTTTTTTCGTGAAGTAAAAGTAATTTTCTGTTTTTTATATACAACTTTTTAATGACAAACTCGTGTGTCAGAACGGATTTGTTCTTTTAGAGATGAAAGGAAGAATGTCTTGTGGTAGCATTTTGTTTTTTTGATGGATTATGAGTGATGTATTAAACAACGATCGTTGATCTTTACGCGAGTTCAGAACGAAATAGACGCCTCCTCGGATAATTCGATATTGCCGTTCGATTCTGAGTATTTCCGTACAGACCCCAGATAATCCGATTTTGCATTGACGAGATTGCATCGTCTATCCGGAAATTCGTTAGGGCGCACTTCTGGTCGGATTTCGAGATCAGAACAATTCGGTGTAAACATTGTCACGAATCCTTCAATTCTTCGCCATATTGTCAGATACTTTGTAATCAAATACTGAGACAGGATTATGCGCCTACGTTACGTGTGACTCAAGTTATTTACGCGAACTTCGTTTAGATTTTGAGAATTTTTAAGTTTCGCCATTTTCAAACTTTGAAATCTCACCATTTCTGAACTTTAAACATTATACTCTTGTAATTAAGAAATTTATACATTCTCAAATTTTTAAACTCTGAATTTTTTAAATTTTGTTTTCGTCCCGTTTCTTCCTTGGAAACCTCTGATACAAAAAAATTAAAGTTTGTAACAAAGAAAATTCATAGCACACATTTTCACAAAAATAATTTTCGAACAACCAAAAGTCCTCCGTTTCTGAAAGTTAAATGCTTAAATTTGATCACTATCCGTGATATGATGACAAAAGTACACTTTTTAACATTAGTTTGCTAGGAATTACTATTAAAAAAGAAGCCGAGTCAAAACGAAATTAAAGTATCGATTTCTCGTACTCGGTTGATTGCTTTTCGGTTGACAGATCGACCATGATGTTTTTTTCTTTCTTTCATTGGCCCACTTTTTCAGAGCTGCTCCAATTATTTATTTAAAAATAACACGTGCTCTACCACCTGTGTCGTATTTTTTTCCATTATTTTTGTTGTTGAAATAAAACAATGCCAAACATTCAAACTTTATTCGTAATAGGAAGGACAGTTATTTCCGTACATAGGAACTGCGCAAATATTTTTCTGCGTTCGAGTGTTGAATCATAGAATTTGTTACGATCTTTTTCATATCCTTCTTTTCGGAGCACGAACAATAACTCTTAATAATCTGATAAGACAAAAATTATAGTGCGATTTAATTATGAACTCTGTTGAGTTATGGAAAATGACATTCCTAAGGTAATTGAATCTAGGGTATATGTGGAGGATAACGATTACATTAAATCGCGAGGGATATTAAATGTGAGATTCTTTTCGCTGGTGAAAAATAGACTTTTAGTCGCGTATAATTTGAACAAAAAGTAGAATAAAAAGACTCAGCGAGGAACAATTAATTTTATTTTGTTGAAGGTTAATATGGACCAATATTAACTTGTTTCATTCTGCATGTTTGAGTAGCTGTACTTTTTAATACAAATTTTTGTTCTGTAAAATAATTTCTGTTATTTGTACATTTATGTGTTCTTCAATATACCCCACTTTTTAAACACATACACTGAACTATTTAATACAGAAAATTGCAAGTTTCACTTCAAAATTTAACTTGAGCAGTCCAGAAAGATTACCGAAGACTGCAAGCGAATACGAAATCGATAATTTTTTACCTCAAGGGTGTCATTTACTCTTAAAAAGGTACAGTGGATAGAGGGTAAATCTCAGAGGGTTGGTTCGACAGGAAGTGCCACTTAAATCGATGAATTAATCGTAAGAGATGGAGAGTTTCTGTACCGACGTTCGTAATCAAGTGAGACCACCATTTTGAAGGATGCATCTGTACATAAAATGGCGGCGGAAGCAGTGGACCCGCATGGTCATCAATTGAAGTGTTAAAGTCAGGAAATCAGTTCTAACTGTAGAAAAACTTCTCGAGTGTGAAATGGTTCGGATGTAAATCTCTTTTAAATATTATAAACAAAATAAAGATCTGTAACAGTAATATAACTAAACAATCTCTTTGAAATTTTTACAAACG
The DNA here is from genome assembly GCA_036983795.1 of Megachile lagopoda. Classification (NCBI taxonomy): domain Eukaryota; kingdom Metazoa; phylum Arthropoda; class Insecta; order Hymenoptera; family Megachilidae; genus Megachile; species Megachile lagopoda. The sequence goes on from CM072800.1 coordinate 13,413,572, forward strand.
TATAAGACATATAAACCTAATTTATTGGTAATGCAAGTTTAAAATTTTTATTTTGGTAAATAATTATAAAAAAATTGAAAACTGTTCCGTATAAAATCTGGGATAAATATAAAGATAGATATGTAAGTAACTATCGGTAGTAATTTCAGTAAAACGTACTTCTAAAATTTAATCGATTACACAATCTCTTTAGACATGCAGAGAATGTCAGGGGCCTGGAATCTATGGTATTTAATACAATGGTGATTGAACCTTTGACGTGTAGGAGTAATTTAATATCATTCAATCTTTCTGGTATTAAATACGAAATGGCAAACAGCAGTTTTACCGTTGCCATATAGTATGTATTCCTCATTAGGGGAACTTATTAGCAGCCAAGCACTAAATTGAGAGACGTCGATAAAATTAGATAGCGGAAAGAAACGTCGCTTTAACGAAGTGTTCGTTGACCCAGAACTTCAAATGTCACTGAGGGCTAGGTGAACCTTTTTATCCAGACGTTTTTGCGCGAACGAGATTACCAGAAAAATGCGAAATCATGATCCGTATAATTGAAACTCGCTACTTTCTGGTTCGTTAAGAATTGAAATGTTTCATCTGGAGTAATCGCTTTATCAAGCTAAAATCCTTTATTTCATAACAATATGATGATTTAATGCGTTGTTGTAGTGAAAGGAGACAGATTTGGGTACAGTGTAGCGTTTCTAAATGAAACTTGTAATTTGTAATTTTCAAGTTCTTAAACTTTTGAAAGACTAGATTTCTACATTTTCAAATATTCGAATAATCAAATTTCTGAATTTATAAAATAACAAATTTCTACGATCTTAAATTTCTAAATTTTCAAATTACTATAAGTTCAAGTTTCCAAAATTTCCAGGTGGTCAAATCCCAAATTCCTAAATTTCCAAATTACTACAAGTGCAAGTTTCCAAAATTTCCAGGTGGTCAAATCCCAAATTCCTAAATTTCCAAATTACTACAAGTTCAAGTTTCCAAAATTTCCAGGTGGTCAAATCCCAAATTCCTAAATTTCCAAATTACTACAAGTGCAAGTTTCCAAAATTTCCAGGTGGTCAAATCCCAAATTCCTAAATTTCCAAATTACTACAAGTTCAAGTTTCCAAAATTTCCAGGTGGTCAAATCCCAAATTCCTAAATTTCCAAATTACTACAAGTTCAAGTTTCCAAAATTTCCAGGTGGTCAAATCCCAAATTCCTAAATTTCCAAATTACTACAAGTTCAAGTTTCCAAAATTTCCAGGTGGTCAAATCCCAAATTCCTAAATTTCCAAATTACTACAAGTTCAAGTTTCCAAAATTTCCAGATGTTCAAATCCCAAATTCCTAAATTTCCAAATTACTACAAGTTCAAGTTTCCAAAATTTCCAGATGTTCAAATCCCAAATTCCTAAATTTCCAAATTACTACAAGTTCAAGTTTCCAAAATTTCCAGGTGTTCAAATCCCAAATTCCTAAATTTCCAAATTACAAGCTTAAATTTTCAAATTTTCTACCTCTATTTCCAGATGTTCAAATCCCTATACTTAAAAATTTTCAAATGTTCAAATTTCCAAATTTTTAAGCTTGCATATTTATAATACCAAGGTCCACAGTTGGATACAATAGTAAAGTGTACAATAGTTTCAATACTTTCTTTTTATTATTGGACCAAGAAACCGTTCATTCGTGCAACAAGCAAACACTTCGCAGATGTAAACCCCATTAGCTTCCTAAATGAATTATCATTGGATTGTCGCCAAATGCGGGTTTGAGACGCTAGAAATCTGTGTCATAATCAATAATTTTGAGAGTCACAGTCCGAAAGCAATTTGCCAAATGACTTTCCTGTTTTCTCTGTAAACGACTGTTAGTCAGATGTAATTGTTGTTTCAGCGCTAATATTAGGGAACTGCAATTATATTGCAGTTTTAACAACGCACATATGTGGCGTTTTATGTTCCCATTAACTTCCGAGTTCACTATGATATATTTGTGATACTAATCGGAAACCCAGATGCACGTGAATTGTGTTGAATTTCTGTATTATAATTTAACTATGACTATTTTTCAATGTTAACAAATTTAAAAACTTTTTGATAAAAGAGAAATGTGAAGTAAATTAAATGAATATTATCATCATAAGAATTAGTATTACAGACATAATCTAACTGAACGATTAAATGTTAAAAACAAGTTTAAACTTTAAATTTAAAAATGAAATGTTCAACTTATAGCATTTATTAAAATTAACCAAATTAACGAAAGAGTTATTGAAATTATCATCTTTCTTACAGTAAAGAAATTTTCAAATTATACTAAAAAATCATTAAATTCTTGATAAATTTTGTTAATCTGTAATTTTTCTATAATTATAGAACATAAAATAATTTCGTTCAATATTTTCGATGTATTTTCCAAAGAGAAATCAATCATTTCTCAATTTTACTGTGATTGCTGGATCAGGCTGCATAAATGAAAACCCAGAGCTTTTCATAAGAATATAGGTCATAGTAATTTAGTGATAAAGCATATTCGCATGACATCCGAATCCATATCAAATTTTCTTATTGGTTCTAAAACACTCTGCTACACATGTATCAAACAGCTATTGAAAGAAATAAGATAGGATACATTCACGCGATATTTGAAACTCAATACTTGAAACAGTTAGAACAGATTCATTTTTAGTACTGTAGATACCATACTGAATTATATTTCAGATCATCTTTGTCTCTGCAACTTCACCTATATAACTGAATTAATATAACTTCACCTAACTCATTTTGGAGTTAAATTCATTCAGAGTGGGATTATCGTATGAGGTTAGATCTATAGAAGTTGAGGATAGATCTCAAACACAGAGGGATCTTAAAACTTGATTAGGGTTAGATCATTTTGGAGCAGGGATATAGTTGAAGGAAACTCCTTTTTTATAGGGCACTAAATTTTCTGAAGCAAAATGACCATTTTCAAGTTTTTTATTCACAAAGACATACTTTAGGTTGCAAAGTTTGTTAAGGTAATATTGAAATCTGTATTGCCCAAGTTACAGAATTAATTTATGTTTTATTGTCTGTTCTCTTTTAATCTCAAAGTAAGTGCATACGCCGGTAGATTTAATAACTGCTTTCAATGTAGTAAAATACCATAGCTATTGAGAAACCTAATCGAGAGATAATAGAAACCTAACAATTGCGATTCTTTTTTTTTAAATACCAAGATCAATTCTACGTAATCATCATTAATTGCCTTCTCCTGCATAATTACGAAATGATCGTTTGGCTGATTCGACACGGTCAACGATTTCCAGTAGACATTTTCTTTGGTCCCCTGCGAATAATCATGAACGCGTCAATTAATCCAGCCCCATTTTCCCGGAAGGTGTTCTCCGTTCGGCGAGCAACCTTTTCCACTCACGAAGAGGCGAAGATTACGTAAAACGAATGGTCCGTGACCCAGTGGATTTAGAAATCGTTTCGGGCCGATTATCTCGCGTTCTCGATCAGCTTCTGGCCAGCGCCGTTATTAACGAATCAATCAATCGGTCAAGACCCGAAAGTGAGCCACGCGAACGATATCGGGTGCCGTCGTAAAATTCGCAGAAGATGGCGCGATTCGACGGACGTTACCAGCCGAACTCTCGTATCTCAATAAGACACCGGTTGGCGTACGCTCGGCTTCGAAACCGATAAGATCTTCGTTTCTGGCTGGTGGGTGGTCCGATGACGTGGCTGATTGTAGGCACATTTTCTTACCGACCGCCAGAAAATATCCGGCAAGATCTGCCAAGCAGTAAACTCGGCCAGCGAAACGTTTTCGAAACGGAGTTGCAGTCACGCAGCCTTTTACGCGACCTCGAAGATAATAAAGTTCCTGCTATTGCATCGGGTTCTGAGGCGATGAATCACGGATAGACGGAATCAAGGCTGTTTCCTTTCGGATCGATAACGGCTAGGCTTGCTCGTATTTTTAGACCGCTTTTCGACTATTTGCATTTTTCTCCCCTTATTGTTTGGTTCCTTTCTTCGCGAGAGACCGCGTTTTTGCGTCGCCGGAACGTTCACGAAGCGATTTGTTACCGAGGAGCGTTCTCCGTAGAGCGCCTGGAATCTTTGGTATTCGTTTGTGTTCTCGGGTGCAGGGAACGAATATGTAAATTTGTCAGATTTTTAATTTTTATGTTATCGAATTTTTACGTTCTCTTGGTATCAAACTTTTATACTTTCATGTTATTATTAAAATTTTCAAATTTTAAATTTATTGAATTCCATAGTTCTTATTTTCAAATTTGCAGATCAAAGTTCTGATTTTTTTAAACTCTGTAGTTTCTGAACTCCAGTTCTGCACCCACAAATTTACTAAATCCATGAATTTATGAAAATGTAACAGCCTTCTAAATTTCCAAATCATATGAAATCATATGAATTCTAAAATTACGAATTAAAAATCATTTGCATTTTGGCTCCTCCCCTTTTAGTTCTTTTATTTGTCCTCAGATTTGTCCTTAACTGTATCCAAATTTATTTGAAAACCAGAATTTTGATATTTCCGTATAATTATGGAATAATTTGTAATGTTAATAAGCACAAGTTATTTATGATCCATGTAACGAAATCGGCTTAATCGAGTGATTAGAACATGAAAATAGAATGTTCTGCATACTGTTAAAATTAGATTTGGAATTTGAGATATGAGATTGGGGCGTTAGATTAAGAAATTAATCGATATAATATTCTTAGCAATCGATGTTATCGTCTACTAAGCTATTTCTACTACGCTGGATATACTATCCACTGCGCATTTAAATTGAAGGGTAGTGGAAAATGAAGTTTCACGTGTTCGTTATCGAGATTGGGGATTCGAAATTTGTAATGACTCCATTAATAATTAAACGATTTGTAATCGATTATTTAATTTAGAATTAAAATGACAGTATTAATCGAATGACTTTTAAAAACTATAAGTTAAAAACTATAAACTAAAAACTATAAGTTAATATAAAATCATAAGACAATAAATTAATTATAAACCATTGTTAAACTAAATTAAGAACATAATTATAATAATTGTTTAAAACCGATATTAAGAATTTGATTAGGCCAAAGAACTAACAAATTGGAATAGAAAATTTAAGAATTTAACACTAATTTTAACGAAAATCTTGTTAAACTTGTTAATTTCTCATCGTCAAATTACTGCGATTTTTATAACAATTAAAAGTCTCAATAATCAAAATAAAAAATCGATAAAAGTAGAGTCTACTCGTGATAGAAAAAAGTGCGAAAGTTTTTCTTGAAAATTCGATGGCGAGCAAGTTTTAAACTTTTCACGCCTTACTAATAATAAAAGTTGAATAGTTCCCCTTGACGTGTTCCATTGAAAATCCCGACGTATCACACTGGCAGATTTCTCGGTAGAATTACGAAATGCAGAGACGAAAGCTATGTAACACCTTGAGTAGAACGGCTTAAACGTTAGCGAGTACACAGTGTGTGTACGTTCTGGAACCACGAGGATTTAGGGTGCTCTTACGATGCTTTCTCCGTTCGATCGATAACGCTTCCCTCAGCCTGGATTCCAGCCCCGAACGAAATTCACAAGGGAAAGTTGCCTGTTTGCCTGCTCGATGAATATTACGACGTTCAAAGCGAAGATCTCCAGTATTCGTGTTAACTTCCGACTCGAAGGCAAACGTTTCCTGTCGACTTCACCGAAGAACGTCGATTTTTCAGGCTATCTTTTCCGCCATTTCACGGCGGTGATCGCGAAAAATAGAAAAATGAGCGTAATTCTGTCGATACCGCTCTTCGCCTGTATACTTTCAGATTAATACCTGTAGTCACTCTTCATTTTATTTTTGTCGGTGATTAAAAACGATTAACACCTTGATCGTCATTGAAGGGGGACGTTAAGGATTTAATACGAGCGAATAATTGGAAAATAAAAAATACAGTAATTATCGGGTAATTTGAAGATAAATTGGATAACAGGAGAATATTATTCAGATTATTGTAATAAATGTTGCTTAATTTTTAATTTAAACAATCTAATTAATTTTGTTAATTTCTCTTTAATTTTAATTGCTTAATAATACAATTACATATATGTGCTTAATAAATACTCTATCTTGAATTATTTTCTTATTAAAAATTATTTAAGTAATAAAACGAAAATGACTAACTAACGCGATTTTACCCTGTAATTACGTTGTACATTTTTTATGTTGAAGTATTGTCATTTTTTTTTAATATAACTCTACTTTAGTATTACCTTTTTTCGTCGCAAATCCAGCTTTCGATTTCTCGTCTAAAATCGAAGTCGCAAAAGGAAATTGGTGTTAGGTGTAGGCGTAAAGCTGGCTTCTCTCAGCTTTTAATCTTCTTAAATTCCCTTTGAACCTTGTGCTAGGCTTGAGTGAATTTCTTCGGGAAGAATGAAACGTGACGGTATATTACATTTTAAGAAGTTAATTATGGAAGCTAAAATTCTAATCCAATTCTCGTGCGCGACACCATTTCATACGTAACTTCATCATATTGATACGTAAATAAATAAATCAATAAATGGGTAGACAAATAAATCAGAAGAAATTGTTACCTTTTTATTCGATTCCTGACGTTCTATTTTTGCTTATCATATATTTACTGGTTCATTTGTCATACAAAGGCTACAATAAAAATCTATAATAATCTACGAATATCACAATTTTCATGTTCAAATATGTACATAGAAAATTAGATGTCATTAAATATCTAATAGATATAGATATAAAATATATCTAATAGATGTAAGATATATCTAATAGAACAAAAAGTTGTCAATACCTTAACACTTTGATATTCTTTATTTTCCTATCTTCGAAACTTAAAACATTCGAAACTCAATTAATAAAATATGCAAAGTCACATTGACATTTGACAAGAAAACATGGTATTAAAAATGTCGTGTACAAGAAACGTAAAATTGTAACGGTGATCATCAGAGTGTTAAAAGTCGAGTAAAATGTCAGGATTAAAATGGCAGAAAGTGAAGAGCGAAGAATCAGTAGGCAATTAAAATTAACGTCGAAGTCGTCGCGACGGAGTGCTATAATGATTATTCGCGAACGAACTGGCCCAACGAAGCAACACCCAAGTAATTCGCGAATCACGTTTGTTTCCGCTCGAATGCAAACCGCTCGCAAACTGCTGGTGAGTGGCTCGTTAAATGTTTGCGAACACACTGTGTTTGGTAGATACCGGCGTTGGCTGCTCGATCGTCCAACATGGGTGAATTTAATGCAGCATGTGTATATGGAAATCTACTGGTACGCTATGCACACATTGTTCTCAAAGGTTGAAACAACTCTACAGGGGATTGTGATTATCCTTGTCAGGATTGCAATCGTCGATGATCACTTAACGAACTGTCTGTGGGAAATCTTTAGCATACAGAGTGCCATGTAACTGCTATAAAAGGGTAGAGTTTGATTATATGGTGAAAAGTCAGTGGAGCGTGTGCGATACAATTTTTTTTGTACGAGACTTGGTTTTTGGGAAAAGTCAATTCGAAAATTCATCTGGGTATGGAGATTTGTTCATAAGAAACGTGACAATTTTTTGGTTAATTGTGTAATTAACTGTAATCCAATAATTAATGTAATTTAATAATTTAGTTATACAATGCTATAATATGATTTGATGATTTGGTAACTTGAAAATATGAACATTTGGAAATTTAGAAATTGAAGAATGTTGATGATGTATATTTGAGAATTTAGAGATTTGGAAATTTAGATGTGTAGAAGTATAGAAATCCACTGATTTATAAATGTAAATATCTAGAAATATGATTTAGAAATGTGCAAATCTAGAAATGTGTAGATCTACAAATGTAGAGATGTAGAAACGTAGAAATTGAAAAATGTAGAAATCTAGACATACATAAATCTAGAATTACAAAAATCTGGACACACATAAATCTAAAAAGGTTGAGATCTGGAAACGTGCAATGTAGTACGTTATGTAATCTGGACAGAGATCTAAGAATGTAAAAAATGTAGAAACGTGGAAACTTAATAATATCTAGACGTATCGAAATCTACAAATGCAGAGATCTAGACATACATAAATTAAAAAATGTAAAAATCTAAACAGATCTATAAATATCGAAATACATACACAAAAGTAAAAATGCTAAGAACTTTAAAACTGAAAAACTCAAACTGAAAAGCTTCAAACTTTCAAATTTCTAACTTTTGTAAAACTTGATTTATCAGATTTGGGACGATCATTCATCGACATTTTCAAACCGATTAACAAACATAGTAATTAGCATGCATCTATGAATCCCGCGTTCCATTGCAACCGATCGGACGCGAGATTCGCATTCGAGTCAGGTTGAAGTACAATTTGCAAGATAAATGATCCGTATGCAGCCAACAGATCCACGATGAAAGATACGAGGAAATAATCGGCGATTAATCTTTCAGAGAAGTATCATTCGCTCGATAACCATATCTATCCGCTTACTTATGAGTAACGCTTATCATATCGCATTCCGTCCGGTGGTCGAACGAAGCGTTTCGTTGAAATATCTATCGCGATCGTGAATCGCTGAAACACGTGGGTCGTTTACAACGACACGTGACGTATCGATATCGATCTGACACGAATCTGGAAAAATTAGTGCTTTAGATTTATGAAAAATTATACACTGTTCAAATCGTATTCGAGGAACGCACGCGAGATAAACATAAAAATTGACGATAAATTCCGTGTTATTAAGATGCACGGACCTTCACGGGGTTGTTCTTAATGGAGATTTGATCAAGATCATAATTTTCGTTGCGGTATCGATCTTTACATCGCACGGAAGTGTAATTTCTCTGCTTTGTTTATTTTCTGATAATAGTTTAAACTTCGTTTATGTTTAAAACACAAACCGTAACCTTAAATGAACTGAACTGCGAAAAATAAAACTAAAGTTTAGAAACCTTTATTTATTTTACTGCTTTTCATCATAAGATTCAATTTAAAATTTAGATTATCTGCACTGTAAGAAATAATTAACTAAATCTACAAAAGTTATCATAATAATGAATTCATTATTACTTTGAAAATTACGCACGTTTTACCGCTTTCTATTTTGTTTTTGAACACGAAGTTTTAATGGAAAATATATGTAAAAAACAGGTAAAATTTAATTATATTTTATCACATCGTGATATTTTGTAAATGTACCTCATACATCCAAAGTGAAACGCTAGGTGTCGATTTTATGTTTTAGATGCAGAATTTCATATCGGTCTAAAATATCCGTCTGAAAGAGCTAAATTAGTTAATCTAGTAAATTAGGGACTTCGCGCGTCTCATAAATGTCTGTAAGGTGAAACGATTCATTGGAGACATCGTAAAACTCGATGGTAACATAAACTCTGTTTCTCTTGATTTTCCATCGTATTCAGAATCTGTTGCATATATAAGTTAGGAATCATATGCTATTCATGCTCTATGAATATGTTTAAATTCTGACTGAATGCACGGGAAATACTAGTAGAACATTCACGTCATATTGCATTTCATAACACATTAGTATGATGAATATTTCCAGTCACTGATATTATTTTTTCATTTATTTTCGTGTGAAATGAAAGTTATACACAATGTTTAATCACATTATATTAATATATCGTTTGCGTGTAAAACGAAATTTACATCGTTTAATCCTGTCACATTAATAAATAATTATTACCTAATAATTGTCAGCTCATTCATTTTGGTAATTTTGTATCAAGTTTTAATTTAAATTTCCCCGATCGAATTTCAACGAAATATGTATGCACTGCATCACTTTAGAGCTTTGGCAGAAATTGAGCTTAATTCCACTTGTGATTCGAACGTGGTTGCGGTTGCATTTCGTACCCTAAGAGACACTGGTATTAAAATTGTATTTAACATACACAACACGTAATTCTGGCAAACATAATCCTCCAATTTGCATAGGCATATTTGTATTCTGAATCGAATATTATATAAACGGATATAAAACTTTGCCATAGAAAAAGAAAATAAAAGAAATCAATATTTTGTTAACATGAACATTACCTTAAATTGATAAAAGTCTAGGTTAAATAAATTCAAACCAACGTTAAATAAAAGTCTAGGTACCGTGATCTGTCAGTACAGACTAAAAGAACAATTGAAAAGAACCGAGAGATCGAAGTAATTCGAAATATTCACGATTCAGGCTTAGTACTGTCTGAAAAGCCACGATCTAGTAGTTATGCCACCAAGTGGTCGTTTTGAAACAATGACGAAATAAGTGCTCCTCCACAACGATTGTTCGAGGTTTACGATATTTTAAGCACGTAGCTGGACGCAGTACGATTCGCGGCAAGTCAAACAACAACTCGTTCAATCGTCGGTAAAACTTCTGTTTGAGTTCCTCTTAAAACTGCCAGTTACATCGCTTCATTTTCCGCTACTTGCTTGCTACTTTGAACATTTTTCGACCGAAATCGCTCGAGGTAGTGTACTGCCTGTACGATTGTTAAACCCAAATTGAATCAGTGTAGCTGCTAGATTAAAGAAAATAATGAAACGGGTACTCGAGGTGCGACTGATAAACAAAGAAAGCGGAGAAGAGGAGGCTCGAGAACAATGAATTTAAGATATAATGCTGTACAGATACATTGTGTAACAATGACTGTAATTAAACAAAATACAGGACAATGTTCAGATTTCAACCCTCGACTTGGTGTGTGAAGTCGATACAAAATAAAAGACGTTCTATTCCCAACGTGAACACTTGCAGCTTACAAACAGACAAATAAACACTTACAAACGGGCAAATAAGAATAGTAATAACAATAACAACTGCTGAATGTAAGTAACACTATCTCACTCACTCTGAGTGCATATTTGACAACGTCACCATAACACTATATTCGTATCACTACTGCGTATCGAACTTTATGGTTAAGTTAGGTTAGGTAAGTCTGTTCTACGTCACCTTGGACCTTCACATATTGCTTTCATTTCTTAACCCAGGCAAAATATTGTTAAACACATTGTTTGCTGCTTCCATAAACCAAATTGGCCCAATCTGATAATTCAAATATTTCATCGAAACCTTAAGGTCCCCGATTAACGTCGCCATCGCATCGCTACACCATATTGAATTTTATGCTTGTAAGTTCACTGTTCAACGTCACCTTAAATGTTTATATATCGCTCCCATTTCTTAACCCAGGCAAAATATTGTTAAATACATTGTTTGCTGCTTCCATAAACCAAATTGGCCCAATCTGATAATTCAAATATTTCATCGAAACCTTAAGGTCCCCGATTAACGTCGCCATCGCATCGCTACACCATATTGAATTTTATGCTTGTAAGTCCACTGTTCAACGTCACTTTAAATGTTTATATATCGCTCCCATTTCTTAACCCAGGCAAAATTTTGTTAAATACATTGTTTTGCTGCTTCCATAAACCAAATTTCAAACAACGACACGAATTACGTTACGAGGTGAACGGTAGGGTCGTCAGGGGTTCAGTAAACTTTACTGTCCGATGGAGTTTGTAGAAGCAACGATAAGCCAGCCCGAGTTTCTCGTAAATTCTTTTAGACCCGGTCGTGTGTGTCTTCAGATCGATACTCGATTCTCATAAACCGACCGAAACAGTTGTAAAATGGACGACACAGAACGACAGGACGTAAACTTGTTACAGGCGCGATTAACATCGAAAGAGCAAACGTGAAAAGTTTGCGAGCCACACGTTGCAGGGTATTATTAATCGATTGGCCTCGACCTTTATTACTAAAAAAGAAAAAGTATGCTTCTGGATGAAAGATATGGGTACATGTGTTTGTTTGCTGCATAATTCCTTCCGGTACGTTTATTGTCGCAGTGAAAATTGTCATATAGGTATCGATAATTGCTTACGATTAGTTATTTTTCAAATTTTAATGTTTACTTCTCCTCTTATTTTATTAGTAAATACTTGTTAATTGGTGCCGTTAAATGTATGTTTATTTTGTTATTAAACCTTGAGCGTATGCTGGACTATTTTGACCCAGTATACATCTACACTTTCTTTTACGTCATTTTGGTGTAGAAATATAGAGCGCAAAAAAATATAGGTGCAGAAAATGCAAATTTTTAATGTTGTCTCGTGAATTTGTAATAACAGACATTGATTTCTTTTTGACAAATTATTGTGTCTCAAATAAAACGTAAATATTGCATTATAGAGATTGAAATCTGAAATATTCAATAAAGAGTTATGAATTTTGAAGAGGAAAAAGGAAGTTGATTAAAAGGTAATTGAGATTAATCCTCGAACGATGGACCTGCGAGACAGCGACAATTTAAATTTAAATAAAATTTCAAACGCGAGCAGTTAGGCACGCTTTAATCGCAGTTTTCCATTCAAGGTATGATCGTTTCAATTTTCGATTTAAGCTTTTTGCGTGCTACCTGAGGTAATTACTGCGATATTAGTCGTACAGCGAGACACTAAGGTAGCTGAAATTTAAATTTCATTTCAAACATTAGTCCATTTCCATTTTGTGAATTTTAGACCATTCCGTCGGATATTATTTTCCAATATGTCAAATCCTTTCGATTATAAAATCGTGCACGTAATTCGAGTTGAAGTACCATTGCATACGTTTCGTAGGTCTGGGACACGATTGACCCGATTTCACCGATCAAGGGTTAATCGAATCTTTCTGGACCTGATTTTTATTTCATTTATCGTTATGGAATTATACTGTTAATCACCGAGTAACGTTGAACATTTTGGGTTTACAGAAATATAATTTATAATTATACAATATGATAATTTGTATGTTGTTGTCAAAGTTTAGTCTATGTATAAGTTTCTGAATTATGTTATTTATTGAACTTTTCGTTATATTTCCAATTTAAGAAATATTTCAGTAAAAATAATAAAAATACCTTTATTCTAATACCACATAAATAAATAAATTTCATTCTAGTTTTCTATTTTATATAGTTATCTGATATAAATAACGTAGAAGATTAAATAAAATACGAGATAACTATACAAAATATAAACCTAACCTAAAATAATCGAATTCTTTCTCTCCTTTAAAATTTCAGTTTTTTAAACACATAGTATTAAAATGAGGATGTCAATGTCCTGTCAAACAGGAAGTGTCAATTCTTTTATTATGTTTCATTCTACTTGAATTATAATTAAACAAAAAGTCGGGTTTGAACTTGAGGAGTCGTACAAGAATGTGTCGTGTTCTGCGCAGACGAAGTGAAACGAAGAGCAAGAAGCTGACAAACCTATGATCGAATGGCAATAACTTTTTAACGACTTCCATGGTTATTTGCTTTCGAATAACACGCGAAAGTCTCAAGTCACACGGAAGAAAAACTACAAGGGCGAATGCAAATTAATTCTAACGTAACTCGAGCGTTCATTTTGCCGATTCGTTAAAATCACGCCTGCTTAATTATAGCTTTCCTCTATTTTTCTGTGCTATTTCGCCTTAGAGCACTTCGTGAATCGTTAACCTACATAATCACAATTCTATTGACGTTCGATTCGCGTATGAAAGTGTTGCATTAGGTGCATACAAGAATAATGGCGGTTTTAGTATCATAAATTGGCAGGTCAAGTTTGTAGAACTGACGTAATATTTTTGATGGTATATTAAAACTGTGAAATAGAAATAGTTATAGTGCAATTACAAGTTGGAATTGCTCTGGAGAAATATTGTTTTTTCTTTTATTAGCTGCTTCAGTTAATAATTCATAAATTAATTTCCATTCCTTTAAAACTTGATAATTGATGGACATTATAAATTAATTAATTGTTATGATATTCATACTTGTATACTCGTCCTGCTTTCGACTATTGAAGTTTATAAAATTCTAAATTTCTAAAGTACAAAGTGTAGAAATTTGTGCAGTCACAAATTTTTTAATTTAAAAATTTACTGGTTTGAAAACTTCTAAATTTTGGTTTGAAAATATTAAAATTTAAAGTTCCTGAATTCTTAAATTCTCTAACAAATTTGTTGTTTTCAAAATTAAAAAATTCCCATATTTAAAAATTTCAGAAGGTTCCTCTTCTTTAGCATTCACCGTAAATTGTAAAGTCGCGAAAAATACCTGACCCATTAAGCACATTAAATAGCAGAAAAAGAAATATCTCAAAAACAATTTTTACAGCAAGTAGTACCAACTTAAACAGCCGTTTTTGTAAAAATTCGGCGAAAGAAGTATTTCTCACTCGATCAAATTAGATTAAATTAAATTTCTCCGTAACGACATCGTTTTCATAGCGAAAGGTTTTACACAATTACACCGCGAAGCTGTAGATAACGATCTAAGCTTGATTCTCGTAGCGCCGAAGAGACACGCTCGTTAAAATTTGCCAAAGAATACTCGCACGTGGTTTTCGAAAATGGAGACCGCTCGCTGTTTCGTTCAACGCGCGTTTTTCCTATCCAATGAAAGAGCCGCATCTTTTTTCTCTTTAGAATAACGATAGAAGGGCTCACCTGGAACTACGTGAAAAGCAGTCTCCGCGAAAGAAACGAACGACCCATTCAAGCAGGAGATCTCTTTGAAAACTGACTATACCCTTCCCGCGTCCAATGTCCACGCTTTGAAACGCGAATTTTCTGCACAAATTTTTGTGATATACGCGATTATTGATCTTTGAGGACGCGAACGAACATCGAAAGCCATTATCGCAAAATTCTTTTTTGTGCAATTTAAAAAGTGACTAATATATCAATATTCGATTATATTCTCTTGCAAATCAGATAATTTAAGATAATACAACTTTTTCATGAATTGAATTTATTTTATTTATGTGTTTGTTATATTAATTACAGTCTTAGTAGCTTATTTAACTTTTGAACGTAAAATTTTAGGGTATAGTTTCGTAGAAGTCCAAATAAATTATTTATTAAAGAATAAACCTGTTAGTGATGTAAGTAAATTATTTAGAAAAGAATTTTTTATTCTAAATAAAGTTAGTATTTTTTATTATGTAGTTAGAACAATATTTATATTAATTATTTCAATAATATATTGAGTTTTGAATCCTCTTTATGCTAATTTATTTTTAATAAATTATGAATTCATTTATAAAATATCTATGATTATTTTCCAGAGTTTAGGATATTTTAATACAAGAAAATATACAGTATTTAAAACGATATTTAATTGACAAATTGATTACCATGTTTTGATTGTTCTAGAGGTTTTTCTTGTTTACAAAATCATGTCGGAATACCCTATGAATTCCTGGACCACTTTATTCCGCCCAACTTTTGAATGGAACAGTTCCAAGTCTCACATTTGTCACTCAATGCTGGCCTCCAAGCAAGTTCGGAGTTATAGATAGGGAAACAGATGCTAGGATTTTATTTTTATCCTAGCAAATATCAGGCAACATGAAACTTTAGTTTCGTATAGAAATATCAGCGGAAATTTGTTAAATTATAGTTGGCATGCATATATTCAAATTCGACTCATTCTACATACAAAAACTTTCAAATTTTGCTACATATTTAACAATATTAAATTTTGTGTTTTCATGTACAATATTACTAAAATATCACTACAATTTTATATACAGATAATTTGTAACTACTTTCTATTATTTGACATAAAATTAAATCAGTACTTTTACCTCAGCTTTACGGATGCACGATACTCAGTCACTTTGACTCATACTTCAGCTATGTTCAATTTTACTCGAATTTTTAATACGCTTCAATTTGGGGTTCAAGTCCATTTGCATAGTCAATGATTGCATAATACTAAATTCACATAACATTTCAACTTTCTTTATCTGTTTTAATATTCTATGATTAGTTAGTTCTGACGCACCTGACAAAGTGCGTCATTGCGTCATAGTGCAAGGGGTTAAAAATGAAGTACGATAAATATGTAAGGGATGAATCATAAATTAATTTATAGAATTACTCGTCATCTCGACAGAAGTTAACATTTCAACAAAGCTTCGTGTTAATAAGCAACGATCGACTTTTATTTATTATGTAACTTTCAGTGTATATTTAAACTTGAAAACAATTCTCAATTTCTTACTACAATAACAATAAACTTGTGGTTCCATAACAAAAGCAGATTTAGTCATTTCTGCTTTGTTACAGCAACTTCCAGCGAGTCTACATCATATAATATTATAATATACGCAAAAACAATTTTCAATTTCGTTCATTATTTTATAATATTAAATCTGGTGACGGCAGCCATCGGTGACCCCCATATCAGGCGACGTGTTAAACGGCACGTTCTTTTCGTGCTGCTTAACCGAGCGAATTGTTTCGGAAACGACCCAACCAGTCAGAAAATGAGAAAAGGAAAAGCTTGACGTTGGTCGTTTTATTTCGCGTTTCGGGGTAGCAAAAATCTCGTGGCAGATTGAAAGGTTTGCTCCTTCGTAGCCGAGAAATGAAATGCACCGAGTGTACGGCTGGATCATTCCCAAGTTGGATCAATTGTTGTAAGACTACGATGGCGGTCCACTAGCCAAATCTTTTTCAGCCGTGTCTGTATTCTTCCAGCGAAATCGATTCGTAAGAGAATTTTCCGATACGCTGCTCGCTCTATTAGTTGATTCGTGATTTCTCGTGTTTTCTCATTCCTCGATCCTGCCCACAAATTGGACGGCGATCTTCGTGTCTGGTTTAAACAGAAAAATGAGGTCTCGTGTAACGCATGCGAAAATGAATCTTGAAGACTGATTTCCTCGGTGTATAATTTTGATCTTCGATATCCTACTCGGAGGTTGATTAAAAATGATAAATTATCGAATAAATTTGTTTACAGCGAAAATGAAACAACGTAATACGATTGCTTAAAAAATGAAAATAAACGAAAAATATTGAAAGTTTCAGGAATTCAAAGTCTGTTAAAGTTCTAAAAATGTATTGCTGTTGAATTTCCATTATTTTAGGAAGTTTTAAAAGTTCGTTATTTCCGTTACCGAATTACTGACAGAATTCCGTTAACACAATTTTGTGGGACTTTGTACGGTTAAACTTTTAACTGGAAACATATTTATCTCCCGTACTTTGAAAGTTGCATGCGAAAAAGTGAGAGTGTCCGCACGACTTTGAGGTTAATTTTCACTGGCTTATCACGATTCAGCACATGCCATAGTGAAAAGGTTAAATTGTTCAGGACAAAATTTCGAGCGATCTTAAAATATTTTATAAAAGAAGAAACTATAATGTTTCAAGATGGATCTAATATTAATGTCGTAAGAAGGTGTAAAGTCGTTAGATGTTCACCTTTCGTGACCAGAAAGCCGCAGTGTATTTCATGCTTTTATCTGTAATCTGTTTGGAGTAATTACGATGAAGGTTGGCGTATTACGAGAAGTAATTTGCAAAAAGTGCATTGCATGCGGTAATACACGTGGAAGATAGAGGAATAATCCCTGTGTATGCTCGTATCTCGTGAACATCACGAAATCAGCTTTTCTTTTGATATTCCTGTATTATACGATATTTCGTTCCACATTATACATTAGCGGTAATTCCTCGTTAATTACCATCATGCACCTGTGGCGGTTCTAAAAAAAGAAGGCGTGTACCGCAAAATCTGATGACTGCATATTTCTTCGGTGAAGGAAAGAAAACAAATTGTGTTTTACGATCAATCTGATAAATAATTTACGTGTAGTTACTTAATTTAGTTCTTTGTTGAACACTTTGTCACGAGAAATTGCAGAAAAAAGAAAAATGCCAAGTATGATTAGAATTATGGTTGACTATTGTTATTTTGCCACGGACAAAGTTATTTCTAGAGAAAATGTGGCTGACGACATATTGAGTTAGTCCAGAACTTATGATCTTCATGAATGTGTAAATGCGATAATAAAAGAAGGGAAAGACATTAGTATAAGTACGTGTAAAGACGGTGATAGAGTCTATAAATTCGTCTGTGAATTACAATGTCAAAGATAATTTAAAGGTTATTTTGGACAAAAATTGTAATATCTTCAAGAAAGTTTGAAACGACGCGTGATATTGAGCGAATCTTTAAAATATTTTCTAATAATTTCAAGATTGTGATATAATTTATGCCCTCTTCTTGTCTTTACACATTTGTCAAGTATCTATAAGGAGCATTCTTTGCAAGAGGCGCCTGTTTGACAGACTCAGCCACTTTCATCCACAGATCATGTTTTATTCATTACAGCATGATTGATAACCTAAGCTCGAAAACGTTGATCCTAGAAGGGCTTATTGTTAGCTTAGCTCCTTACAATGCTGTTATTCTTTAATGGGGAGACTCCTAACCTGAAATTGTAATCTGAGGATTTATGTCAAGGGCAAAATTTGCAAATAGTCTACTTATTTAACAAGTCTATCTGTACCTTTCAGATATTGAAATCTTCGTTGACATCTTTTGACATCTTTATTTTCGCTCAAGCGAAGGAAGTTTTGTTCTTCGAAATCGAACGTTCACCGTAACTGATCGCGATCGGTTAAGGCGACTTTACTGCACAGTGAGAGTTTCACAGATAAAATTAATGTTGCAAACTAGTAGAGATATCTTGTATTCGTTTACGGAGGGATTTGGTTTATCTAATACGATTTCTTTGTATCTTGTTTGTTCCAGTGGAAGAAGGTGATGGCCCGTACCACGCGCTCGCGACGAAAAATGGCGAATACGACTGATGCCCCCTCGCCTGCGAGCAGCCTTTTGTCGTCCACAACGACGACCCCGTTCACCAGCCCGACATCGACAACCTACTCCACCGAGGGCTATACCTTCAATTACAGCGGCTTGTCCAGTCTAGGTGGCTACTCGTTGGAGGACTTGAATTACACGGAACTATGGGTGGACGTATGGAACAGCACCGAGGCTAGTAACGTGACCGAGAGGTTAAATGCCACTGTACTGTCATCAGGAGGAGGCTACTGCGATGAATGGGAGGCGGCACAGCATAAACTCTTTCAGGTGAGCTTTGCTACATCGAATTCTAGATACACGGATATAAAACAGTTGTTCAAGAATAGCTACAATAGTTACGGTGTATACCGTTTGTGCTACTAATAGGATTAGCAGTATCACGAGCTATAGAATAGAAAATAATGTGCTAAGTCGATATGAATGGTTTAGTCGATAGGATTGTGTTTATTAGGAATAACAAGTAGAGGTATTACGTATAACCATTGTTACATTGTTACGTAGTACGTTACGTGTTTTGGACTTTATAGCTTATTCGAAACAATGTAGAGTAGCATAATATGAAATACGCGAGGTCAGATAAAAATAATTATGCGGAGAGTGGAAACCATTGTTCGACGTCATTAATAGATACACAATTGTATTCTATAGCAAACTCTTCCTTCGATTACATCTTGCAAATTGTAGTCTCGCTATATGGTTGCGGTATAATGTTAAAAATAAAAATTTCCTAATCTTCAGATTACCAAATAAATTTTCCTACGCTAAATTCTATATTCTCAAATTACAAAATTTCACATTCTTGAACATAAGACTCTGCAGAACCATAGAACCTAAACATTTGAATATTCCAAACTTATTAAGTATTCTGAAGGTACAAGAAAATTGTTGACCTTCCACTCAAAATACGAACCGATATGGAGGTTCAGGGACGACAGAATATCGGCAGCGACGATCAAAATCCTTGCGAAAGATAGGCGATTCATAAAACAGAGCCATGTAGCGAGACTGCAGCGTAAATTCAAATTTTCTGTTCGTGGAAAGGAACGATGTCCCCGAAGACAAATTCTCACGAGGGAATTGTTTCGATTTGCCTTTTATCAGGCGGCGAATCTGTTCTTCGCGGCGGCGTTCCTAGTGCCACGTTCTTTCAAAGCCTCGGTTCTGGCTCTTCGCACGTTTCTCACGGCCGGCTTCATGTTGGCCGCCCTATGGGCTGGCATCACCATATGTGCACTGGACGCCATGCTATGGTGCCTGGCCCTCGGCCTTCTGAACGGTATTCACTCGCTCATACTCGCCTGTCGATTTCTACCGCCTGCTCTCAGCCCGGAGCTGGCCGAGCTCTATCTGAAACTCTTCAAGCCCTACAAGGTCAGCAAGAAGCACTTCCAGGAACTGGCCAAGGAGGCGAGGATATTGAAGCTGGATTCTGGTCAGACGTACGCGACGGAAGGCGTCACGCCCGCCGACGAACGATTATCGATACTCTTGCGTGGCAAGTGAGTATTACGCGGTTCCGTTCCCCCTCGGTAATAAATGTGGAATCGATAGAAGAACGCGCTCGAAAACAGCTTTCGTAGTCAATTTTTTCATGCACCATATTTTCCGCCTTTCTCGTGCTTTATGAAATATTTAGAAGCCGGAGCGAAAAACATTTATTTTAAATTTATGAGAGTTTTACTAAGGCTGGATATTTAGAACCTTTCGTTTAAATTCCTTTGGGCCGACTTTTGTCACGGTTTCAATAGTACTTCTGCACTCGAAAGGTCCATTAATACAACAGTCTGAGATAGGTAGCTTTTAATTTTATGGTGTTATGTGAAAAGTTGAATATTAATTCTGCAAATTTTAGTTGAACTTTAAAGCACCTTCGACTTGACCGCTCTAGTTATTTTATTACACCAAGTGTTCCGGGCAACTGGGTCAAGCTATAACTCTAAAACTGTAGAAAATAGAACAAAAGATTCATTAAGCAAAATTAGTCCTTAATGTGCATGGCAATTATTTGATCACCTGGAAACTATGACGGGGAGAAAATAAAAACTGCAGTATTGTTGGTTACATTTGTTACTTTATTTAAAAACTTGTTAAATTAAACTTTTAAGAAAGTGAAAGTTACTATGTGTGTATAATATGCATGATATGTAGTTATATTATTTTGTTTTATGTTCTGTAGAATAAAAAGAGAACATAAATGGTTGTATAAAAAAAATTGTAACCTAAACTCCAAAAACACTTTGACTGCCATTTTAAACTCATGAAAAATTCTCTCAGATAGTAATTGTATTTTCAATAAATATAATCAAGCAATTTTTATAAACCTAGCTATTTTTTACCGCACAATCTTACGTATATTTAATAAAGTTATTTATAATTTAGAATACAAAATGGTTTTAAGATCTACGTAAAAATTCATACATCACCTACGTATGAGTAGCATGGCAATTTTTGATGTAACTGTTTTAAATTTTAAGAATTAAATGTCTACATGTAATAAATGCATATAAAGTTTTTGAATATACAGCATTCTAATATACTCCTTTTTGCTTTCAATTTAACAGAAAACAGTTGTTTATTATGCACGAGATTAAATATAATTATGAATGTTATTAATAAATGTCCAATAGAATGATTGATTAAACCATAATCGAACCGTAGAATAATTAATGGAACAGCGCTTTACTCAATATTTGATCGTCCAATATTCCGGGAATATCACCGAATTGATCAGTTTTTTAAATATCTTTTCTTTGATTGCATCGAATTTCAATTTAACATGTTCATGAAACATAAAAAAACTCTATCAATTCCGTGAGTATCTATCACATTCCGTGAGCTCTTGAAAATCCATTCAAAGATCGATTACATTGTGTAGCAACGGTGAGAGCTCGATCTCCTAGAATGCTCGTTTTAGAACGATCGAACACCGGCAAATTTACGCAAAACTATTCGACATCGATGCTTTAGACCAAGTTCAACTTCCTTGCTCGCGTTTCGTCGGATATCGCGCGTATCCTGTTTACATTTCCGCACGAAAACCGCGAGTGCAAACACGCTCTGTCTGTTAGCTTGATGTAACGCACGAATACATTAAAATCGTCGAGAATCTTGGCATCGACATAATTTCGCTAACATTTACCTCGTCCGATATTACATAACGACACAAGGTACTTTCCGAAAGGTTTGTACTTGGGACACTCATTTGCAAATTCAAGGCTCATTATGCAAGGCTCATTTTCTGATGAAAATGATGTTTTCAAATTTGTGCACTATTCCATATTTTTACATTTCTGTAAGTAGTATTATATTTCTATAAGCATAGTTTATACATTTGATAAAATATTCTATGCACTGTATATTTCTATAAGTATACAGTTGAATTATCATTTTAATCCTTTGCGCTCCTTTTACCTACCAACTCCGTAATTTACAAAATAGATCAAGATAAGGGTTCTCGATAAAATGTATAGCAACAGTGTGGAATATGTGACAAATATACTTTTCATTTGCTATAAGTAAATAAATGAAAATATATGTACTCAGACAATGTATTTACCTGAATTATTTATAAGATCCAAGAGAAATGTGATGTCGAGCCACACTCGGCATAGGAGTGCAAAGGGTAAATTGATGAGCAAAAATAAATCTGTGTTGAGAATCACTGGGTCTGCAATAAAGAAAAGCCTTAACTCTGTCTCCAAAATTAATGGGCCCCAGGCCGTTATATCTAAAGGCCAATTGAGCAAACACGTCGTAGACCCAGAACGTTATTTTTCCTCAGGAAGTGCGCTAGTCTTACTATGCGTTTTAGAAAAGTCTTTCTCACTTAGTTTGATTCTTGAACCGTACAGACGAGTTCGTGCAGACTCCGAGTATCAATAAATTCATTCGCTTTAAATTTCTATTTTATTTTAAATAAACCACCCCATATTCATATGTTTCATATACGATATGAAACACGTGTACTATGTGTACTATGTTTCATAGTTCATATGTAACCTAGCGTGTATAAAGTAACTGATTCGACGATTTGTTGTGTGGAGTCCAGGCTGAAGGTGACATGCGACGGGACGCATTTGCACCACATCAAAGCTTATCAGTTCGTCGACTCGCCTGAATGGGAAGCCACGCACGAGAACATCGACGACGTCTTCCAGGTGACGATCCGCGCCGAGGAGTCGAGCACGTACATCTGTTGGACGAGGCTGAAGTTGCTCAGGGTACTCAGGCATAGGCCGCTACTGAAGGTCGTCCTCAACACCCTCATCGGTAAGGACATTACGTCCAAGTTGTACGCCCTTAACGAGCAGCTCGCTGGTGTCGCCGCGGCCAGTGAGACAACCACGTCGAATCCTTACAGGGGCGTCGCGAGAAGTCTTAGCGTCGACGCTGTAAACACTGAAACTGCCGGAAGAGTACGCTCAACGACGTGGAAGGCACAAAGGAGGCATAGTAACCCGCGCAGCGACAGTAAGTTTCATTGTACCTTTGATGATCGTCGCGGAACAATCGTTAGGCTGCCCTCTTAAAGCCGCGTCTGAGAGCAAAGGCTGTTAACTATCAAACCCGAGTCAATTTGTTCTCTTTGGAACCGTGACTGAGCTCAAAGCGCATTCGAACGTGGAATGGAGCTAGTTTCCTTCTTTCTGGTTGACTTGACGAGTTGGGTACCCAGAGCAAATCAACCTTCCCTAGAGAAAACGTACGCAAGGAGGATGAGGACGTTCATTGATTATCGGGGATTTTTGGGGATTTGAAAATTCAATGGGTTAAGAATTTGGGGGTGTAGAAATATGGGGACCTTGTGGTTTGGGGACTTTTGGAGAATCTACAGATGTGAGGAATGTTTGACACAGAAATTTTGTTATAGGTATTTGAAAATTTAGGGATATTAGGGTCTAAGAAATTGAAGTCGTTGGAACTTGGGGATGTAGATATCTAGAGATGAAATCTGGGGATCTGTGGGTAATGGAATCTAAAGACTTGAATGGGAATTGAATGATCTAGGAATTTGAGAAGAAATTTAGCAACTCTGCAATCTAGGTGTATAGGAATTTGAAGATGTAGAATTTTAATATCTAGGAATTTAAAGATCTAAGGATTTTGGTATGAGGGAATTTGGGGATTTAACTATTTGAGAATCCAGAAATTTGAGAATCTCGAATTTATGCATTTGAAATATAATTCTTTATCATTATTTCCTTTGCGTACAAACTTCAAAGACTACTTAATATGTACAGAAATATTAAGAAAAATGATTGATATCAGTTTTTGATCTCAGACGTGGCAGTATTTTATGTGTAATATAATAACTGTTGAGTCTTTACTAAATTTCATTAGCACAGTCTAATTACAGTAATGTTCATATCAGTTATCAAATTAATAAAATGAACGCAGTGTACGTAAATAATTAACGGTAGCTAACGCAGCGAAAACTTTCCGGAATTCAGCACATGACCATTAATATTACTAATTAATTAACTGACTAATAAGATTAAAAGTAATCCGAGCAATAGCTTCGTAATAACGCAAGTTCGTATCGACCGTATAGAATGAAAGCTCAACTTCCATAAAAACGATCGCAAACATAAAATTTCCCAGAAGAAATTTCCAACCGGTCTACGTTTGTTCTTTCGAGGTAACTACCCTAATTCAAACTTCGTTTCCCAAAGTAGAAATACTCGTAATCATACTTATCGGTTTCTCAAGAAAACTCGCTGTTTTCCTTCCTCTTTAAAATAAAAATTATCGACTTTCCAATACGATCCCGAGATAATCAAACTTTTTCTCGATATCACCAAACTAATAATACGCGAGCACACCTTTTTACAGCCTTAACAATTTGACGACCGGATGTTTTATAGGACACAATCTTATTATTTTATATCTTCTTAATCTTTAATTTATATCTTCCTAAACTCTTTGTTAGGTTAGGTTAGTTAGTACTAACAGTTATACTTTTAAACCATAGTATCTCGAACGTTTACGGTAGATTTGAATTAGTTTGAATTGACTTTAGATTAGGTTTCGGTAGAATTTGGTCTACGGTCACTCATTTACGTCAATTAATCGAAGTAGACCAACTCTGGTAGTAAACCTTTTGAAACGAAACTATTATCGCGAAATAATTGAAATTAAATACAAACTGACCTACTTCGATTCTACCGCTCTGTGCTAACATAAAATGTCTATAACACAAGTAAAAATTTAAACTAATCATTTCTTGTCATAAATATCCTAATAATACTTTTGCATAAACGAGCTGCATCCAACAAATTTCCATGAAAAAAAATCGAACATGTTCACATTTCCGCTACCTAGAAGAAACTCTACCTCTTCATATTTCAACCTAGAAGAAAGTAGTCTTCAGCAGATAATTTTCCCCGCGAACTCACGTAACTCTTGCGTCAATTTTCTAAGATTTGCGAGTGGATTTAAATGGAACATGCTGTGAACAGTTCACCTAACCACTCGAACGGTAAAATGATCCTCGGCGAAACACGAAGCGAAGTGGATCGATATCGAATAGCAATTAGGTGAGATTGATCCAGAGTCAAAATGTACTGTCCGCAGGGAGTTCACCATCCCGGTACTCGCACCAGTACTGGGCGCCCGTGGTGGCAAATCATTTCCCGCCGACTTCGCCGTTCACCCAGGGTCAGAACCTCGGGTATTCGTTACTGCCTCAGGGTGTTCAGTTTTCACCACCACCACGTGCACCCCTCCTGTCGCATCAGCCGTTGACACGGCAGCGTAGCGGCGATTACACCCTGCTACCTCAGACACCGAAGCTCGAGAGGAAACGCTCGAAAAAGGGGACAAGGGAGGTGAGTACCATCCTCTCGCGTTCAACTGTGCCGCTTTTATTCCCTAAATGAAACGCTCGAGAGACAGACGAGACAATTACGCGAAGCTTGTTGCACGAAACGATCATGGAGTTTAATTTTCAACTTCGTTTTTGGCGGAACTCGCGCGAACCTAAACGAGGAGGCTACACCTTGTGCACCTTTGGCGAAATTTTATCGAATGCATATATCGGTTATTGAAATTAGTTTCGAATCTGAAATTCAAATACTTACTGGCGGATCTGTGATATACATATTCTGTGCGTTTAATTGAAATTTGGAAGATATCTCTTTTTGACATTTAGTTAACGAATTCGTTGGTTAACGAATTCGTTGGTTAACGGTGTTCGTGCCAATGTCGGTGTAGATGAAACTTATGCATCGGTATTTTCACCAGTTACAACAATTTGCGAAAACCAAACGTCTCTCATTTGCAAACATAGAAAGAAGACCTTGATATCTGGTTGACAATTCAAAGTTGAACATTTGGAAATTTGGAGATTTGAAAATTTGAGAGTTAACGAGTTTAAAGACTTGTACATTTAACTTGGACATGTAGGTAATCGTAAATTTACAAATTTAATAAATTGAGGATTTGTAAATTTGAAAGTTAAAAAATTTGAGAATCAAGAAATTTTTAACTTAGAAATGATGATTTGAAAATTGGAAAATGTATAAATTTGTGAAGTAGAGAATTTCGGGTTTTATAATAGTCTTTTCAGAAAATCAGTGACAAAGAAGAAATTTGAAAGAAAGAATGTCACAACAAGAATGTTTCCTTGTGTTAACTCTACTGCCGTGACCTCGACACGTGACAAACTTGAGTTGTTTAAAGTTTCAAGTTTATTTGGCTCCAGTCCCGACTGGTTTAGATAGTGAAGCAAGTAAATTTCTTATGAATTCACAGACATCTTTCCCGTAACTCACAGCACTATACGTCTGTTGCGAGAAAAATTCCTTACATATTTAATAGGACAGTAGCATTGGATGTCACATACTCGCGTTCGTAAAAGTTAGAACTTATATTTCGAGTTCACAAATAATTTGACATTGATAATTTAGAAACTTTCAGAAAATTAATGTTTGAATAGCATGTGAATACAGAATTATTTTCAATACCTTTCTAATTAAACTACAAAATTTCGAGAGCTATTTATAAATAAAAAAGTGTAGTCAACACCTTGAAAATAATTAATTATGTTGTGAATTAACTTTCTGCATGAAACTGTCCGAAATAAGAGCACTCGGCTTAAAACTTTCCACACCGTGTATTTTTTACTTTCTCTGAAAATCGCCTAAAATTTTCAAGAGACTCTACCGGAACACCCGGAAAATAATTGATATTCCGTCCACTAGCCACTTCTCGATTATTCAAAAGTTTCTGTACGATGCCGTTTGACACTTAAAACTTTCTGGGGCAGTCGTTCATTATTTCCCATTTTCCCATAAAAGATTTAACAAACTCGGAGATACCGGTTTCACAAAAAAAAACGAGAAGGAAAAGGAAAAACTTTGACGACACGGTTATTCAATAGCTCGTGCGGCTTTCAAACGTATCTGGGGCTTTTGTTTACCTCGTTCTCGCAGATTGTCGTACAGAGATTTTCATCCGTTTCTTTTCCTTCTGTTCGTCGATGATTAAGTATCCCCAAAGCGAGCATGCTCTTTCTTTTGCGGGAGTCGGTGCAAAACGAACGGTTCGAAGCCAAGAACAAGCTGCGTCCACGTTGAAACCAGCTCGAGACATAAATCGCGACAAGAGGAAAAAGCACGGCGAATATATCGCTGCAGAAAAACTCAATTACCGCGCGTACTCGAGCCAGAAAAGTGAACCGATATTGAGTTAGCGTCGGTTCGCTTCACCATCCTCGTCGGATGGTTTTATTCTTGAGCCTCACGCAAAAAGAAAATAACGAAGTGAACGAACAGAGAGAAAGGGGGATGCGAACTGTTGTCCACTTGTGAATGAAGCAGCTGTCGGGAGAAAAGCTAGGAAAGAGACTCTTCAAGTTACGAGTGTCAGAAAACTAACTTCTTACTAGCTGACAAATGGCACCACGTTAGATACCTTCGTCTCTTCTATCTTCTTTTCGCTGCTTCTTGAACGTTCTATTAATCGACCGTTTTAATGGCGAATTCAGTTTCATCGCAGTTAATGAAAATACCCTTTCAGAGGGAATAAAACGAAAAGGACGACAACGTTCATATTTTTCTTGAAAAGGAAAATTCCTTTTAAGTCAGTTGTCTACGTCAGTTGTCGCTATAGTTTAGTTGAAATACATTTATAGTTAAATTTATAGCTGGATATATAGTTGACATGCACTTGAAGGAAGTGATTCAACATTTAAGCCACTCAACCAGCCACCTGAATAACTTGGCTGCTATTGCTAATAGGAAAAAATTATTTGGTATGGAGAGGCTGATCATTCGATGTTACTAGTTTTTTAATAGGTGGAGGCGTCAAGGAAATATGAAGGTCATCGTAGCCAAGTTATTCAGGTTCAGGTAGATTATATTCAAAATTCAATTGCAACGAAAGAGGCTGGTTTATCACATTAGAACTATAGTGTGCATGTGTGATATGTGAGACAAGGGTTAATTGGGTATGAGAACACGAGTTAACAGATGTGTTAACTGGAGTATTGTTAAGTGATCTTGGGGTTAACGAGTTGATTTGTAATTGTTGCAGGTGACGTTCGAAACACCCGTATGACGGTCGCTTGACGGGGAAGGCCCTGCTAGCGTGCCACTACTCTCTTTATCGCCGCAGCGTTCCGCCTAGCCCCGTCGTGAATTGATGAAATTAAAGCAGCTTCCAAGATTCGTGCTGTGAAGCCCGTCGCCGCGTGGTCCGGCTCCTAATCACACGGCCTATCATCCCATCGGAGAGTGTCGTGCCCGCGTGGTCGCGTGACACCAGGACAAACACGGACGACAATCGAAAACACTCGGGCACGGGTGTCAGTGGTCTGCGAGAAGCTCGACACGGTCGTGAAAAAAAAAATTAGCACCGTGTCGAACGCTCGTATTCGAATGAATAACGCGCGACGAATCAAGACCATCTTTCATATCCCGCAAGTGCTACGCCTTACGAACACGTTATACCACACGCAGAGCCACGTAACACGTGCACGTACCTAAAAAGTAACCAGAGCCGTGTGTTCGCGATCGATCGTAGTGAATGGAGGGTGTATGGTGTCCCCGAGTCGTGTGTCCCGGTACACGTATGCTCTTCATCTTCTTCCTCTTTGTTTCTTCGAGAACGACGGTCGACGGAGCGAAGATTCGTTAAGGAGTTTCAGACAACTACTTTTCAAAGTCTGAGGAAGAAAGGGAAGGGTAAACTGGAACGAAGTCTCTTGGCCGGCTGATGAAAGCCGAAGGAAGTCGAAGAAGGAAAACTGTTCGTAACTGGAATTAAAAGCTTCAGCGTTGGAACGAGGAACATCCGGTCGTGCCTGAACAAGACAGACAGCGAAAGAATAAAATAAAGGGGAAGAACGGAGAGGGTTGTTTTATATGCATATTTAGGAAAGTCGTCGAAATGGCTCTTCCGTAATCGTTCAATCATCTTTTTCTCCTGTTCGATCGTCGCGACGTATTAACTCGAGTTGTCCAAAATCCTTCTTCTTGAATTGCACTTGTGAATTCGTTCTCGCGTTTGCTAGTGATTTTCGATTAAGGTCGAAGTTCTGTCAGAACGACAGGCAAAACATGTTCTAATTTTTGTTTAAACGGTGAATCAAGTGGAAGAATATTCTTATGGAATGTTTTAAACTTTCTAATGTCTTTTAAATTCTTATTATATTCGATAAACATCGTTGTATGCAGTTTCGATGGTTTCTCTAAAGAAAATGGCGGGGAAAAGGACTCATAACTTGGGTAAATTTGATTACTGATATTTCTTAGTTATATACTAAAATTATCGTTTTTATATTTCCCTGCGATGGGGGCTCTATGGGCGAAGAATTTACAAATGGCTAATATTACACGTGTCTTCCCAAACTTAGGTGTTCACTAATAAGTGAATAATATGTGTAAGTAAGAAAGGTTCTCTATGGAAAGTTTATCTGAAAAATATTGAGATTTTACTACATAATGTGTAATAATTTAGCGTATTACAGCAAACAATGAATTTTACTTATCGTACATCGCCATTTTCCTTAGAAAAGCTTACCTGCTAAAATCCTTAATCCTGTACCTTCGTAAATTGACTGTGATTATAACGGATAATAATTATTAAGCCTTCCAGAGGTTGAACAAAGTATGCAAAAAGTGACCTAACATAAAGAATATTCGGAACAGCCTCGAGATCGGTTCAAACAATCGAAACGAAATGTTTGTTAAATTAATCGTAAATCAACGAGTTTAAAATACGGACAGTAAAGAATTATAGTACTGCAGATTTACCCGAATTATTGCAACGTCGATCAGGATCAAGAATTCATAATAAACATGACTCGTTCTCAATCTAATAATCGATACATTAAAATTATTACAATTCACTTGGAAATTTCCGTGCAGATAAATTTCACTTGCTAATAAATAACACAGTAAAAATATTAATTCGCAGAATCGTATCGTAAATCACGTCATCCGGTGACCTTAATATCGACTAATGATTAATCATTGTCTTCCATTTGTCCTTCTATTCTCCGACTTAAGTTTCTGAATCCTTCCACCCACTATTTACTCGAACCGAGTATCATAAATCAACGCATTCTTAAATTCATAAATTCTTGAATTAATTTTCTTGTAAGGTAAACGTCTCTGATGTTCCATCTGGCGTGCAATTTTTTCGAATAATTCATTTTGGTATACAGTACTGTTCATTTTTTCCTGCAAAATGGATTTGGAGTGTCACGCTGCGAGATCGACTGAACGATTGGATTTCAAACGCGAGTCATTTAGTTTCCCAGCGAAAAGAGGAAGCGATTAATTTCCTTCCAGAGAGCGATCTCGACAATTCGTGCTAGCAGAAATTCGTGTGTCAACATCTGAGCTTTGATATCGATCTCGAGGACTGCTGCCAAAGAGTGTGGGTAATTAAAAAACAGAGAATACGATTAGAACGTAACGTAGAAATTCAAATTATTTCGTTGTGGAGTATCAAATGTTGGATTTCGATGACTCAGATGATTCGATAACGTGAAAGTATCGAAAAACAGTACTGATGATATTTCAATTTAATAGTTAGATTGATATACTTACATATCAATTAAAAATACTTAATTAATTTGAAAATTGGACAAGATTTTCAGACGATTAGGAAATGTGGCAGTCTGGAAAGTTTAAAAGCTGAAAATCACAAAATTTGAAAAATTGTAAGTTTAGGAATTTTGAATATATAAAAATTAAAAATTAACAAACATGAAGATTTGAAAATTTACGAAAAAATGGCAATAAGAGAGTTTTGAGATTTGGAATATTTGGGAAATTTGAAAAATTTGTTGTAATTGTAAGTTTGTGTTAATTAATTATTTTGATCGAGCTACAAGCTTTAAGATCATGTATCACAAGTGTCATTTTGAGATACATTTATGTCGTCTTAGGTCATTTTATGTTTCAAAATCTACCATATGATATGAAGCCTTCAAAATTTGCACATAAAAACAGTGAAAAATCGATCACGGTCACGAAACAGTCTAGGGTACTAAACAACAGTAACAACACGAACATATGAACAAACAGGAGAAACAAATTGAACGAACACGAAAAGAAGACACGCGATGAGGGGACAGAGAAACGAGCGTAATCTCCAGACGTAAACGCAATAAGTGCTTCGTTAAAATGAGAAAAAAAACCTGCAATAAAGTGCTTCGAAAATTTCCAAAAAAAATAAAAATGAAAAAAGTAAATAAATAAAAAACGCGTAAAATTATTGTAGTTGAATTATCGAGAGGGTTAAACAGAGCAGAGAGTTATCGTTTTAAGGCGAACATTACGATTAACCAATTAAACTAAAATTGCGTCGCGAGATACGAATAGAAACCACGTAGTGACGAAAAACAAAAAAGATAAAGAAAACAATGTGTGTTTGTATGTTTCTATGTTTATATAATCCCCGCGTGTGAGAGCGTGGCCGTAGAAGATCTATAAGACGCACAAACGATTCGAAATGACAAAAGTAGAGGTCTGTGGAGAAACTAGGGGAAAAGCTAGGGGAAAACCGTGACGCGATATCGATGGCGAAGGATCCGATGACACACGTGTGTTCGATGTAACGGCGATCAGGTGTTATACCGTTTGTTGCGGAACGCGTTTCGTTTTCGTTTAATGAAGCTCGCAACGCGTGTGATTTGTTGATCTTGCGCTACGTTCGTCGGAAAATAGATTTTCACGGCTACGTGAAACGATGTTGTAACGTGAACGAAGCTTTTTGTACAGGAAACACGTGTTTCGGTTGACGCTGATGGGTCACTGCCGCAAAAATTGTGAACGAACAGTGGACGCTGTGAATTTAGAGACATAACAGGATGAGTGTAAGAGTTTAAGCTTCTGCTTGTGAGTATTGGGATTATTACTTTCTGTTTGGTGTTTTAGTTTACGGCGAAATTGAATCTGTTTGAACAAAGTTAAACCTTAACCCATAGAGTATTTGGAGCTAGAGGGTGTTCTTTTTAATCGCTTCGAATGGTACGGAAAATCCTCCCCTTTATGGATGGGGAGGATCGATATTTGACAAGAATATTTTCCGGAAGATTTTTGGAGATTTCAAAGAATTTGGGGATTTGGGAATTTGGGAATTGTAATGTTGGGAAATTTTAGAAATTTCAAGTTTGGGAATTGGAGACTTAGAGAATTTGGAAATTTAAGAAGGTAGAAATTTGAGGATTTAGAAGTTTGGAGATTCGAGGATTTAGAAATTTTCGAATTTAGGGGAAGCAGATCTTGCAACTCTGAACAGTTGTAAATTGAACGATTTGGAAATCTCAAAATTTGAGAATTGGGACATTTGAAGATTTCTGAATTTAGGGATTTTAGAGGGTGTTGGAGAATTTGGAAATGTAAAAATTTGAGGATCTAGAAATTTGGGTATTTGCAAATATAGAAATATAAAAATTTATAAATCTGCAAATTTGAGAAATTGAAAACTTGCATATCGAGAATTTCAAAATTTGAAGATTGAGAATTCGGAAACTTGGAAATTTTTAAACTCAAAAACTTGAAGATTCAAAAGCTACACCTTGCCCAGGCTCTACGGGTTAAATTAACCTCAAACTTGAGTCGAAACGTTAAGCGAGTTAATAAAAAAATTCGATTATTTTCAGCCAATGGGGGCATTTAATTCCTTATTTTTTCAAATAATATTATTTTCCGAATAAATAAATTTTATTAAATAGTTTTTTTTTGGAGTTGACCCTTATCTGGATATTTTATTCGAATTACGTAGATGAAACAAAATATATATTTTGAATAGTGTATTGTGAGTACTTTTTTTTACGTTAAGGATTAAATAAGTTATATACACTAGTTATATTGGCCGGATAAGGGTTGATTTATCGGTAAATTGCAAAAGAGAAGTATTGAGGTTAGTAGTGTCTGAGTTTGAGAATGATAGTGTGATATTCAATCTTTTTCTTAATTTTCAATCATAAATTTAAATACTGTTTCATTTAAAAGTTCTTCGCTATAAGCATTTCTCTGATGGAATCCCTCGTTAGGGTTGTTTCAACCCTTAAATCCTGTTTATATTAAAATGTAAATACATTACATTTTTGTTGTTACAAAAGTACTTTATTTTCAACCCATAAATATAGAAAATAAATGAACACATTTATGTGAATTTTAACATTGATTACGTTATTTAACTTTTAATAAAATTATTTTTTCATCTGCACAGAAATAGTGTATCTTATTATTCATCTTGTACATGATAAGACTTATGTACATATGAACATTGTGTACATGGAAGTTTATGAAAGAATATACCATATTATTTACTTATGAATGTTATGAAATAAAACAGGATTGAATTTATGATTGGAAATCAGGGAAATGATTAAATATTTTTATTCCTTACAGAATATTAAATTGGCAACTGAATTCGCTATCTTCTTATATTGTTTTTCAGAATTGATCGTAGAAACATAGAAAAGTTATAGCAATTATGATAAAAATTATTCATTCAGATGCTTGCCTCGATGAAAAAGTTTCATTTATAAAATTATAATAAATAATTTCGTAGTGAAACGTGTGGGGTGCATTTAGTTGCCAGTCTAATACAATACTTCAATTAAGTAAACTTTATATTTTGTAAATTGTACAGTGAATAATGTGATTCGACTTAATTATCAAGTTCTTGAATTTTTGAATACGTTTATTTGTATAATATTTGAAAGGGGTATGTAACAAGCAATATTTCTCGAGTGCTAAAGAGTTCACGATACAACGAAACGTAAGACAGTGACTTGAAATTGATGAACGATAGTGGTAATAATTTATATTGGTTAGATAATTGTTGTAATAGTTGGTACACGAGGCAATTGAAATTTCGTACTGTTAATTTTGTATTATGAAAGTTAACTTATTTGTAGCTTTCCTGATTATGTGTACACGGTACAGTACAAAGATCAATGAAATACATTGTTTCTTGTTAGAAGAATATTTCTCAAATTATCTTGAAACACATTTATCTTTCTGGCTTTATTTTCGATAACGTTTGTATATTTTCATGTTTATTTTGCTGTTATGATGTTACGACGAACCTGATCCAGAATTATTTATATTTGCTGTTATATTTCGATCAATCATTACGACCGTTGATTTTCATTTATTCCATCATGTTTCTAATAAAGGTTAATGATATCAAAGTCAGTAATATTAAACATTATTTACAGTGCATGGTTTATTTATATTTTTGTTCGCATTAACCCTGGAGGAGTGAATTGACACGGTACTGGGTCATTTTTGACTCATAGTTCAATTTCTCTACGGAGAAGAGTTGTTACAGATATTATTTTGCTTTATTTCATGTTGGCATACTTATACATTTTATACTATTTTTGCTGATACTATTTACGTATAATACATATCATCAACGTAATTAGAAGAACTTGTAACTCTATCATGTAAATACGTTTATTTATATTTTTATATTAATTAATTGAATTAATTATCCGAAATTTTAGTGAAGTCCTTAACCAATATTTAAACAGCTTCAGTTACAAAAAAAATATATTCTTCTATATAAAAAATACATATTCTTAGATCATTTATTATTGTCACTTATAGGTGGCTCGAAAGTGACTCGGTATCAGATAGACAAGGTTTAACCAATTCTAGAAATTAATTTCCTACCTAATTTATCATGAGAAAATGTTTCAATAATTATTTCACAGTGTAACAAGTATTGCAATAAAGTAAAATAACACTGACAGACTTATGGTTATTTTATAGAATTGCTAAGTTAAATGTAGACATCTATAGATCACTAATTCAAAAGATACACGTGACGTACTTCATGTATGTCACTTTCATACATTTCAAACTTTGCCACCCATCAATGGTGACGTTTATGTTACGTGCTCCCATAACAGCCAGTTAAGAATTTATTTCTGAGACCAAATTTTCCCAATTTACCTCAATTTCCAATTTTCCATCAGTCAGAAACACATGTTCTAAACCAGGTAAGTCTCTTATACATATAATATATGTCGAGGATGCTCCTTGAACGTGTCATAAATCTGCAGATCCAGAAAATAAAATTGTAGCTAACACAAATTTCCATATGTTGTTTTTTTATTTATACAGGGCGATCCAGAATGATCGAAAATAGAAAAAAAATAATCTTTGTTCACGATATGTCTTATAATTTTGTTTAAAAAATCTTGAGATTTCCTCAAGTCTCGAATTCTTTGAACCCATTCAAAGATGTGTATTAATTTCCAATTTGATGGAATAAATTAAACAATAAATAATTGAATAATTCGACCAGAAATTCGGAATCTCTCGTTTGAAATAATAGAAGCAATAATTCACGAAAGGATAGCAGAATCGGCAATCTTAGGAATAACAACCGCTCAACAAGTTACACATTATTCCGATTATGATTCATGTCGTTGACGCTTGTCGTTGGTTTCGAGATAAAGTAGCTTACAGCATGCAATTGATTCGCTCGGAATACCGGATATTGCCAGTCGAAGAGTTAATATTGACCCCAGTAACCAAGACGGTCGGTGTCGATGGTATCAGTAGTAGCGGACCACACTAGTCAGACACGATACCGAGCCGTCAGCTTCTGAGATAACCTTGTTGTACATCAAAATGATCGTCCCGATTATGTTTCAACGGTAACTCGAATCCAGACAATTAATACTAACAAGAATACCATTCTCGTTTCAATTTGTCTCTGTACACATTTTTAAACTTTTGAAGAAACAACATTCTAAACGAGAAACACAATACTTCCACCGTTACTTCTACAATTTTTTACTCTGCAAATATTTTTTAATCGACTACTTTGCTCTTTGGACTAATTTAACTTTTAAACAAAAATATTAAATATAAGGTGTCCCAAATTTTTACCATCACATTCACATATGTCGTGAAGGAAAAACAAGAATGTAAAGTTGTGACAATATGCAATGACAATAGACTGCTTTGTTGTTTGGTATACAGGGTGCTTCAGTTTTCTCCGTACAACTATATTCTATAAATAAAAATAAGAAAAGATGTTTATGCGAACTCTTGAATGCAGTTGTTGACAAAAATACGAAAGACAATAATTCGTATGTAGTATAGAAGGAGAAAATCGTCCGTTGTCATTTCGTATATTCTCCGTAATATGTTAATAAAACATTTAATGTCCATGCATTCAATAAAATATTTAATGTCTATGTAATATTAGATAAAACATTGAATGTTTATATTCCTTCAGAATTTTTGTTTATAGAACACGCTGAGAAGTCTAATACAATTATTTTTCCATCACAGCAATCCTCAGGAACCCACATTTCCCGGAAACAGCAATTGTTCGTCAAACGATCGGTTTTCCAAGCACGTCACCGCACGGCAGATCGGTGTCTGATTTTTTTCCGCGGAAAATAATCATGGTCGTTTGATTTCACGGGACGAATGGTGGGCTTAAAGGGCTAAAGGAACGTCGACACCAATTATGAATCGTGTAATGAGCGACACAGCGACAGACACACGCGTTTTACGTGTCCTGGTTCTCGGAACTCGTCGATATTGGCATGAAACCAGCTGAGCGGCGAATGTCTGGCTTGATTTTAGGCCGAGTTATTTACATACGAATGGAGACCGAACTGAATGCATTTGCCAAACATTTTTTCCCCTTTTTATTTTTATTTTATTCCCTTACGTACGTAAAACTCGATATTTTCAGCGTCTGCAAGCTGCTCGTACATGTCGCGTGTAATTCGAACGAGAATATGCTCGTGAGGGGCAGCTGATGATTCATGGAACGGGTATCGGGCCGTTAATTGTTTAACCGATAATATTGTTTCGTGGTAACGCGTTCGAAAGGTAATTAACGCCCGAAATTGTCGGGTTTTTGGTGCACCTTTTGGCCCCGTTCCATGGGCTAACGAAATAGAAGCCGCGCGAAAAATTAGCGAATGATGCATTGCCAGACACAAATACGTTCGTATTTAACCCTTTGTTGCACGAGCTTTTCGATTTTGAAAAAATGTTTTGTACTCTTACGGGAAATAATAGAAAATAATAGTACGTACATTTTTTCTATATGCATTCATAAATATTTTTAGTCAAAAGATTTATTAATATATCCTACTTAATTTATTAAAAAAAATATTTTTTTTTTGGGAAGTACAAGCAATATTTTTGGGAGGTACAAAAAATTGTAATTTCGGTTGTTTCGTTAATTACAACATTCATTTATATTTTCTGTCTAAGAAAATAATTTTCTATTAAAAAAAATTTGTTTGCAAAAATAACTCAGTACTGTAAACTTTCAATATTTTAAGAACGTGTTTTAGAAACATTCTTTAACTTGTAATAGTTACTGTATACATTTAAAAAATTTATTTGTGTATTTTGAAAAAAGTTTCTATCACGTTCTAATATCTTAACAAGATACTACAAAAGGATTCTTCGTTTTCATTTTCAAAAATATCTTCCATACGAGAAACTTTATTTTAAATAAAATATGTGACTACATTTTATATGAGCGATAAAATCTTGTTTCAGTTTCACGCAATGTCCTTTAACAAACTGATAAAAATACAATGAAGAAGAGACACCTTGATATATTTCTTCTTTGTGTCCAGTGGTCACAGCAAATGTTGTTTTTTAATCCGAATCGAGGACGAAGAGAAACCCTTGATAATACGTATCAAGTGTCAGGTCTTAGTTCATCCATTGTGTACTTTGCTTACCGACGTCCCTCATCGATTTTCGATTATCGCCGTTTCCGCGATGAATATTCCTAAAGGGATTGACGTGGATCGATGAAAACGATTATTGAACGCGATGAAAAGTGGTCGAAAGGTTTTACGAGAAATGATCCAATTGCTGAGCATTATCTCTCGAGAAAATGTTCTATCAGTCGTTGTTTTCCTTTCTTCGAAAATAACTGAACTGTATGTACCTTACATCAGGAGCTTTGAAAATAAGCACAGTTTTCTTTTACTAAGGGTCCAAATGTCGTGTTAAGGTGTCTAAATGTCGTGTTCTTTTGATATTATAGGAAAATTATAACTATAACTGTAGTTATGGAATTTGGACATTTGGGAGCTTGAGAGATTGGGGATTTTTTATATTTGGGGGAGTACTTGTAGAAATTTGGAAATTTTGGACTTTGGAAAATTTAGTACTTTCAGGTTATTGGGAATTCTTTAATTTGGAAAGTTTGGAGATTTTGAGGATTTAGAAATTAGGGATTTGGAGATTTTGGGGATTTGGAAATTTGAGAATTTGGAGATTTTGGGGGATTTAGAAATTTGGAAATTTTTGGATTTTTGGGGATTTGGAAATTTTGAGATTTTGAGAGTTTAGAAATTAGGGAATTTGGAGATTTTTTAAGGATTTGGAAATTTGGAAATTTGGGAATTTCAGAATTACAGAATTTGAAAATTTAAAAATTTAGGGATTTGTTAATCTAAAAACTTGAAAACTAAAAAATTTTAGAATTTTAATTTAAACTAGGGAATCTGAGAAATTAGGAGATTTGCGTCAATAACTAATCAAAATCCTGAGAATTTCAAATACATTATATCATCTGCAAAAACTTGATTTGATTCCAAAAACAATTTTGTTTCGATCTGCAAGAAAACATCTAACTTTCCTGAAACAGAAACTTCAAGATTATCTAGCAACCCTTTTCACCGAA
The DNA here is from genome assembly GCA_036983795.1 of Megachile lagopoda. NCBI lineage: Eukaryota > Metazoa > Arthropoda > Insecta > Hymenoptera > Megachilidae > Megachile > Megachile lagopoda. The sequence goes on from CM072800.1 coordinate 13,452,438, forward strand.
AACGGACAGCAGAAAATTACATCTCTTGCGTATTTACAAAGTTTCCTAATATTTCGCGTCTCCAGCTTAAAGTACGTTCCCTTGTGGGTGATATTGAATACATTAAACACAATATTTAGTGTTTATATACAACATTTGCGACAAGGAAAAAAACGAATAATGCCAAGATTATTCTTCAGGCAGTTTTACAATTTAATTAAATTCCGGGTATTCACAAGTTTTATTTAATATTCTGAAGAAATAAAGCGAAGTTGAGGACATTCACCCCTTGCGCTATGATTTATCAGATAGGTCAGTCAGAACTAATCAACAAACAAAGAAAGTTGAAATGTTATGTCAATTTGGTATCAATGACTATGCAAACAATTGGACTTGAACTCCAAATTAAAGCTTGGAGTAAAATTGATCACGAAGTAGCGAGTCTCGTCAAAATAGTGCAAGAATTTAAGAAAATAATAATTACGAACATTCTTATAACGAGTAAAAATTCGAAACAAATAAACGATAAAAAATATGTTGAAGAATATTTCTTCGGATTACTTTACGGTTTCACCGAACGATATAATTTATGTACATAAGATTTCGAATCAATGAAGCATACACCCTCATAAAGCTTATCTGACAGGTGAAAATTGTGTATCGAGACCCGAAAACATAAATTGCGCCCGAAAATATATTCAAGAAGAAAATAACGAAACTTGTCGCTTCTTCTCGACCGAATTTCTTTTCATAATAAAATATTCAGCGCATGGCTCTGTCCTCGTTCAAAGAGAGAAATTTCCCGGACTAGAACAGTATTTTCCGAGGAAACGTATCGTACCTGTACGAGCAAACGAATAACCCCATGAGTGTATTTTTCGATGCTCTGTTTCACGTTATCGATAGTACAGCGATCAAAGAGAGAAAGAAGGAAAAAGAGCCGGAGAGAAAACGCGAATGCAAGAGAGACAATAAATACCCATGTACGAGGAATGAAAGAGGAGAGAATCGTGTCTAACTGCACTGTATATTGCAATTATTTATTGTTACAAGATGTTAAAAGTAAGGAGCGCGTCGAGAAAATGGCGGAAGTTGCGCAAATGTAGAAGTTCTGTAAGGCAGAAATTTGGAAGCTGGGAATTTAGAAAATTTAGAAATTTGACGATCTGAAAGTTTGTGAATTTGAGAAGTTTGAAGATTTGATAATTTATGGATTTAAGAAATTTGAAGATTTGAGAGTTTATGGATTTAAGAAGTTTAAAGATTTGATAATTTATGGATTTAAGAAATTTGAAAATTTAAGAGTTTATGGATTTTTCAGAGTCGTGAAGGTTTGATAATTTATGGATTTAAGAGGCTTGAAGATTTGATAATTTATGGATTCAAGAGGTTTGAAGATTTAGAAGTTTATGAATGTAAGAAATTAAAAAATGTCTAAATCGAATAATTTATAAATTTTTTGATGTAGTGATTTGACAAAGTATAAGTTGGAAAATTAAAAAAAAAATTCAAATATAGATTAGCAAGGATTGAAATTAAAACAATTCAGAAAATCCAAGAATTTGTAAATTTATAACTGCAAAAATTGTAAAAATCGCGAATTTGAGTATTTAACAATTTATGAACTCAGTGATTGAAAAACATTGAAGACCTAAAAACTAGAAAAAATTGAAAGGTTGAAAAATTTGAAAATTTAGAAATTGTCAAATTTACATACGTATTTTCATTCAAAGAAAACCTACAAGTACCCATTAAATAATCAAGGAATCATAAATTCATTAAAATCGTAACGTGATTTTTTTCTCCTCAAACAACAAGCGTCAAGTTTGAATCGTAAAGAAGCCATTAATTAATTTCATCGAATAAACGAATCCTTTCTAACGAAATGCAAATCTTGTTTGGTGAAGGAGCAGAGCAAAACATCCGCAAAGAAGATGAAACAACGATCCGGCAGAAGGAAATTGCTGGAAAAGGAATATTCATCCCTTGAATGGTTCAGTGTCGTTGAAACTTCTCGTCGTACGACGACTTTCGTCAAATTGTTTAGTCGTCTTGGTTGTTTTCGACACTGCCGAGTGTAATACCGATGATCGAGCACTCGATCCTCGACGAATCGCTCTGAACAGCTTGAAGATACTGCAAATACTGCGACTCTTTTGTTTCGCTTTTCTTGCATCTGGAGTACTCTCGATGTTTCTATTTTCTTGTTTCTCAGTTTAGGAATTTAGGGATGTAGAGATTTACAAATTTGTGGATTTTGTAAATTTGGAACTTGCGATTTGGGTATTTGTAGATTTAGGAATTTGGAAATTGGGGAATTTGAGGATTTGCAAATTTTATTTTCGGAAAGTGTGGATGTTTGGGAATTTGGGAATTTGAGATTTTGGAATTTGGAATGTGGGAATTTGGGTATTTGGGAATTTGAGAATTTGGGAATTTGGGAATTTGGGGATATAGGAATTTGGGGATATGGGAATTTGGGATTTTGGAATTTGGGAATTTGGGAAATTGGGAATTTGGGAAATTGAGAATTTGAGAAATTGGAAATTTTGGAATTTGGGGATATGGGAAATTGGAAATTTTGGAATTTGGGGATATGGGAATTTGGAATTTGGGAATTTGGGAATTTGGGAATTTGAGAATTTGAGAATTTGAGAAATTGGAAATTTTGGAATTTGGGGATATGGGAAATTGGAAATTTTGGAATTTGGGGATATGGGAATTTGGGAATTTGGAATTTGGGAATTTGGGAATTTGGGAATTTGGGAATTTGAGAATTTGAGAATTTGGGAATTTCGGAATTTGGGAAATTGGGAATTTGGGAATTTGGGAAGTTGGGAATTTAGGAATTTGGGAATTTGAGAACTTAGGAATTTGTAAATTCTGAAAAATTCCTGGACTTCTGAAAATCTGGGGATTTGGAAACTTGAAAGCTTGGAATTTGTAATGTAAGCATTCAATCCTTAAAATTTTTAAAATTATGGATTTTAGAATGATATTTCAAAATTTCCAAATTTTCAAACTTTCACATTTCTAATTTAATAAATTTCTAAATTTCCAAGTATCTAAATAGAATCCATCTAGTATCTCCCTGAAAGTTTCTAAACTTCCAAACCTTGCAAAATACAAAAATTGTAAAATCTAGAATGCAAATCTGTAAAATTGAATCAGAACGTTTGTGCTGAAAAGCCTCCTTACTTCACTAAAATTAATTAGCATTGTCTGATAACAAAGCTCCCACGAATTTTTGATCAAAGAATTTCACAGAATCAATTAATCAAATTCGCGTTATATGAAAGCAGCATAAACGACTTGATTGCACATTGTTTATTTTGTTGTTTGTGCCTTTTGTCTCTATGTTCTTTTCAGTGGACGGTTATTTTCTGAAGGTTCAATGCATTCGTAATCGATTACCCAACACAAGGCTATTATTAAGCAATTGAATGGATCACGTTTTTCCGAAACAATGCTCCATGGAGAAAGTGGTGTGGCTGAAAATCAATACCATTGTTTAGAGGACTCTGACCCAGACTCCTTCTATTCAAGTGATATTTATTCTCCCCATTGTGATTAATTGATAGAAGGTGAAAGACAATAACAAACATCAAAATTCAGGTTGCTTATTATATGTATATTTCATTTGTATAATCGTTTTAATTGTTAAAGTAAAATTTCTCTTTCTATTATAATATCATACAAAAATATATAATATATTCTCTATACTCATTTTGAGATTTTATTTATAAATTACATTCGATCATTCCCTTATTTTTAAACATTCTATCTTTTAAGCAAGGATATACTATATTTTTAGTGACAAATTTTTAAATATATTTTATTTGCAATATTTTAGCCTCATTTGCATGTGATTAAAATTATGCAGAGTATTTTTGTTTTAAATAATTGTCGATTGAATAATAAATTTTTTAAATATAATATGTACTATCAGTAACTTTAAAATATAGCAAATAATGTATGATGTAATATAACAAGTACATTAGAGTACAAACATCTTACGAATGGAATATTTCTTCATCGATAATTATTTTTTTATACTACAATTATTTAACTGGGTATAACGTTAAATAACTATTCAGTTACACTGTAGCTAAAATTGCATAATTGCGAATATTCCATAAATGTACACGAATATTTTGATCCAATTATTACAGAAATTATGTTAAATTACCGACCGATATTCTGTGTCTCAATTGTTGCGGCATTGTCCTATTTATATAAATCGTCGGTAATATCGGTAAATTCATAGGTTTGTTCACAAATTGTATATCCTTTTGGTTATCAGATTTCGAAATTTGAATGTGCAATCTTGGATTGTTTCCTTTGATTGTCTGTAAACATACAAAAGAACATTGCATTAAAAATAGCAAACTTTTACTAATTATCCTATTCATGTTTTAATTATTCGCCATAATTATTAACTATCGCAAGATTATTTCCTGTTAAATATGCCTTTATAGTTGATGTTCACATCAATATACTTTAAATGTTTCAATATTCTTCAGTTGCAGATATTCAAATTGTTTATGTTGCAACAATAAATCATATTTGTTAATATATTCCTACTAAACACACTGTCACAAGTGATATTCATAACAAGTTATTGCTGCTCGTTTCCAGAAAATGCAACTTCAAATACCACGCGATTAAAAAGTGATTCAGCATAATAGGGATAAATCGTGTAAACCATTGCTAAATTTACTGTATTCACAGTTTCCATTACGTTAATGCATTCACACAGGATTCCAGACTTGCAATTCCTGCGCTGGAATTTCGAATTATGTTACGGCATGTCCGTTCCGATCCGCTTGAGATGGCATCACAATTTGATTTAAATTCAGCTCGTCATGTTCATTGCTGTCTCATGCATGCAAACAACGAGGTTTTTAAATAAAGAAAAATTCCATGACTAACATTCTCTATCCTCTGATTTCGCAACATTTCCACGTTTCCATGAAACTCTTTTTTTCTTACATAATTTCACATTTTTCTTCGGTTTATTTATCAAGCAGTTAGACTAATTATTTTCTGCAATTTTCTATACCTAACTTCTTTCTTCTCATATATAAATATATAAATTTTCTTCTCATATATTGCCATTTTCTCTAGGAAAAGCTAATGTACTCAACAATGTATATTTTGTTTGATTCATGATGCTTACCTTTATTTGTACCTTTTTATTATTAACATTGACCACTTTTGATTCTTCCTCATCTTCATCGATGTAGTCTTCTTCGCTGATGTACTTAGGAACCGAATCCCTTTCATACTGCCTTTTTCTTTGTCGATAATTGTAACCGTATCTACTTTCTTCTTTAGGTAGCTCGATTACAATTGTGCAAGGTTGATTTTCAACTCGTCCATCGAAATCGTTACTCGACGAATGATATCTGAAATATCGAACAAGCGTTTCGTTAATCGAACAATCCTTATAACGAAACTAATTTTCTTCGCAAACAATAATGGTGCCTGTTGTACGTGAATTGTTGTACAAACAGCTGATGGTGAAGTTTTCAATCCAATTACCAGAAACGATTATTGTGAGTCGAGTCACTCGAGCTTAAATCAATTTGAAAGCAATACCTTGTGGTTTTGCAATTAAATTTAATATTGAAAATACTGAAATTTCCTTTGCTATTCTGCGTCAGTATATCAGGTTAGTAAATTGACAGGTTAAGTTTGTTAATGTTGTATGTCATTGATAAATCAAATTTATTTGCACTTAGGACTATAGAATATCTTAAAAATAATTTTGCAATTCTGTGAGGAAGCACTTTGAATATTTTTTTAATTTACACTTAGAACTGTAGGGTATTTTAAAAATAATAATTTTGCAATGTTACGAGGTGGCACCCTGAATATTTTTTAATTTGTTTACACTTCTGACTACATATCTCAAAAATAATAATTTTGCAGTACTATAAGCAAGCCTTTTTTTGACATTTGAAACTGTTTACGTTTATATTTTTGAAATTTTCTAAATTTCAGAACATGTAACTTTGAAACTAAAAGAATTAAAAATGAGAAAGTTGGAAAATATAAATTTGTATGTAATTAAAGAATTATTTTAAATGACTAAAATTTATTTTCCAATATTACTTAATGTCGCGAAGAAAAAGTTAATGGGAATGAATGGTGAAACACGTTGAAATGGTATTTACCTCTATCTTTTCACATTATTTCCCTATTGTGCAATTTAATATTGAATTCGTACCTATAGTAGGTTGGTCTGCGAGAATAATAGTCTTCCGTTGGTATTCTCTTAAAATGATGGAACCTGGATGATTTGTGAGCTGCATGCGATCGCGGCCATTTCGGTGGTCTGGGTTGATAATACTTGTACGGTCTCATCAGTTTAAATACCTCATCCGTTTCCATGGTTTCCAATACCAGAGCGAAGAATATAAGCAGAAAGCAGTACTGAAAAACAGAAATAAATAACTGGAGTGTATTATAAATTACACAAGACTTTTATACAAGATGAATGATTTTCCACAAGTTCTATTATTGTAATTACATTATTGTTAAGAATTGAACGTTCCACTCTCGCTATATGACCCTTTTGTGTGCCACGTTTAACGAGTTCTAATTCACACGAATATTGACGCAGATTAATGATATTTTAACATTATAGCGCATGTTACGATTTAGAAATAACAGATTCATAAATTTAGATATTTTCAAATTTTTAAATTTAGAAATTTCAAGCTTACAAAATTTTAAATTTGCAAATTCAGTTTACAAACTTAGAAATTTCAAATATACAAACTCTCAAATTGAAAGATTTAGGAATTAATTCATGTATCTTCAAATTTGTTAAAATGAGTGTAGAAAATTCCATTTATTAACATTTAAATTTTTAACGAATCTTTGCATAATTTTTTTCGATTCTACAGTACCGTCTATGGCCATATAGCAAGACTGTATAATATAATATTAATAAAATACAAATACAATATAAATTCAATATAGACACGATATAAAGACAATATAAATAGAACGTAAATATAATATAAATACGACATAAATATAACATACAATACATATGATGCAACATAATATATGTTTGTTTAAAATAAAATAATTAATGATTGATCAAAAGCAGAATGTTACTACAATACATTAAATTGAATTCATTGTAACCACATTTTTGCAGGCAACGTTGGATCTTTGTTTCCTTCAATTTCGAAAATGAAACAGTACTGCAAGGAAGTACAGTGATAAACATCGACGATATCATCAGTGGCGAGAGAAACCGGTGTTTCATAGTACTTTAAGATGTGTCAGATGATACAAACACACGCATACACATCAAACAACAGGTGAATGTATTCACAAAGACGTTTCTGCTTTCTATTTGTGTCTTGAACAATCATTTTAATGGTCCATGTCGTGGGAATCTTAACCGTACAGTTTCTTTTACATTTCTTTCTTAACCTTGTAGTTTCTTTTTACCACTTTTTCTTTTCGACTTAAAATAAACTAAAGATGAAGGAAATAATGTAACAATATAGTTCTTTGATGTATGAAGTAATTTTAATTATTTTAATGTGTTATAAGAATTTCAACTTTACATTGTTCTTCTTTGTCTCGAAATATTTCAAAATTTAGTTAAATATTCCAGTACTGTAGATGTTTAAAATATTTAATAATCTTAATGCACAATGTTAATGGAAATTCAACATTACAGTTTCTTCTTCCTGGTTTAAGATATTTCGGAAATTAGTAAAATATTCGTACTACTTGCTTTAATTTAAACAGATATTTACATAAAATTTTAAGTAGATCTACGAATGCACATTATATTAGCACGCAAAGCTTCAACTAGAGAAAATGGCGGTATAGAGGAATAAGACTCCAGCGATCGTGTTCAAACATTTACTCGGAAATTTTAATTAATATTCTTCAGTTATATACTTGTATGAAACTTCGTAATATTATTTAATCTTCCCTACATGAATCTTAACCTGAAAAATCAGATGTAATATAGAATAAGTTTTCAAACGACTCATTCAGAAGCCAATGTAATTTCCTTTAATTTTAGTGCCGAAGTACAACTTCGAAGAAAGAGAAATAAGTAGCAATTTTATTTGATGAAATTAATCACTTCGGTAGATTAATTATTCAGGTATTACCGTGAGTATACGAGCTTCTATATTTATTATTTTCCCTAGGGAAACCAGCCGCGTTCTATAATGTATGTACATAGCAAATGATATGAAAATCATTCATAATATTTATCGTGTAAATTCACGGTTAATGGAAATAAAACAACTTTAATTAAAAGACACAATTGATAATAACGTAGTATTAAATTACAATAAATACTCACTCGTGTAAATATCTTCATAGTCGAAACAAAAACTGCACTACTTTAACTATTTTAATACTTCATTAATTGTAATTTACAATTTACATCTTAAAACGTTGTAGAACTATCATTTTAATCGTAATGACACAAACACAATTATTTTTGAGTAGTTGTAATTTAATTGTTCTTTCTATTTTATCATTTTATAGTAGAGAAAGAATATAATTCACAATTTGAAATATATTTCACTTGGACACAAAATAGTTTATATTTCATTTACGATCTCACATCCACGTGTGTTCAGCGATGTCACATGACTCAAAAACACATCAGCTGAACTTTCTTTTCTATCTTCCCCCACTCCGTTCATCTCATGCTCTTCCTTTTCCTCTGGTGACTTTCTTTTTTATCTGGACCAAATCTCGGAGAACTGAGCTAAACTAGGTAAACATTCGGTATACTTAAATTAGAAAGTATGTCCAGAAATTTTTGATTTTAAGAATTTAGGAAATACTGCTCCTTAATTTTCAATCTTGCAAATTTTAGAATCTTTCAATGTTTAGATTTAGGAACTTAGGAGATTACAAATTTCTTAATTTTCAAACTTGAAGACTTGGAAATTGTTAAGTTCCCAAATTCTGAAATACTGATTGAGAAAATTAGAAATTTTTAGACTCTTAAATTCTGAAGTTGTCAAATTTAGAAATTTGTAAACTCCTAAACTTTCAAATACTCAGATTTATGATGTTAGAAATTTGTAAATCCCAAATTATCAAGTAATCAAATTTAGAAATTTAGGAATTTGTAAACTCACAAATTTTCATATACTCAAATTTAGAAATATAGACATTTGTAAACCCCAAATTCTCAAGCCGTCAAATTTAGAAATTTTTCAATTTGTAAACCCCCAAATTCTCAAGCAATCAAATTTAGAAATTTAGAAATTTGTAAACTCCCAAATTTTCAAATACTCAGATTTAGAAATTTAGAAATTTGTGAACCGTAAATTCTCAAGCAATCAAATTTCGAAATTTTGTATCCCCCAAATTTAGAAATTTAGAAATTTGTAAACCCTCAAATTCTCAAGCAGTCAAATTTAGAAATATAAAAATTTTTAATTTCCAATGTGAAATCTACAAACTTTCACGACTCCCAGTTCTTAAATTAAAAGGTTTCGTACTACTTTGAGTCATTTATTGGCACATAATGATCTTAAAAATAGAAGAGCACGATTTTTGCTGTAATTGTTAAGTAATTTGTGGAAGTAGAAAATGGAAACCTGATCCATGACCTAAATTATCTTGGCGTAACAAGGACACGCCTGATGTTAGACGCTGTTGTAACGGATGAAACAGGATAAGCTTGAGCCGTTTTCATTTCCGGTGTCTGGTCCCGCCTTCGCGATTTTACGAAGACCGACTTTAATACCGAGAAACTGCACGGATAATAAAAGGATCAACGGAAACTGGAACGACGTCGGTGCCAAAAAGTTTGACGCGCGTTCGAGGGTCAAAGATACCATTTTCTGTCGTCAGTAAATCCGAAAGCATCGAACAAACCGGAAGTAATCCTACCTGATAAAGTTCCGAAACTCTCGAGCACAAGCACTTGAGAAACATAATGTTCCTCGTAAATTATTGAACACTTTCGATCTCGTTTAAAGGAAGAAAGATTAAATTATCAATCGATCACTGAATACTGAAAACGTTCAAAAATATTCATTGAAAAGCATTCATCTTTAATTGTAAATTTATATTAATTTTAAACTTAAACAAATTTTTAAGTAACAAATTTTTTTAAATTAAAGTTCAAGTACCTAATTTTTTGTTAAAATTTAAGAAAACAATAATTATATAGGGATCTTGTAAGATGTAAAATGTCTTATCTACAAAATTAAAAGTGAGTAATTTTTAATACCACCAAATTTTTGAGATACGAAATAAAATAAAATTTTAACAACCTATGGTATATATTTGATTCTTAATTAGTTACATTACAATAAATGGATACATAGGTGTTTTTACAATGTCTTAACACTATGAAGCATAACGTAATCATGATCATTAAATCAGTATAATTATTTTGTACTGATGATATATGCTTCGTGAAACTTGACATATTTGTTTTAAATACAAAATGTAAACGCATGTTTTTAATTTTGTTAAATACACATTTGTTACTTTTCAACAACATTCGAGAAACGCAATGATTAACTTGAAGATAAATTAAATATTGTTGCTGTGAGAAGTTTTTACAGACAATTATGACAATTTACATCGGTAATTATTCACGAACAGTTACATACAAATCCGTGTATTTTATAATCTAAGGAGTTATGAGTACATCAGAACGAAATGTTTGAACAAGATATAATGTTAATTAATTTGAAGAGGTTTAACAAATCCATAATTTTATCTTGATTATAAGAGCAATCGTATAATAAGTAAATTGCAAATACAAATATAATATAATACACAGATAATTACGTTATCTATTTAAATAAAAACAGTCGATAAATTTCAACTAAGTGTTTAAAAACTATATATGACACAAAACTATTACAATGGAAGTAATTTTGTTATATTTTTAAACTGTTTTAGATAATTAAATAACATTTAAAAACTGGTAAAATATTTTGATAGAATATTGTAAATTATTGAACCAAAGGTGTTGAAACGAAGACAAAAACGTATGAAATTCTAACTTCACAAACTCTTCAGAAACTATTCTGCATTCAACAGTTCCATTATCTTTTTACCGTATGAAGTTGATTACAATCTGCCGATGGCAATTACAGGGATAAAAAAAAAAACAGGATAAAAAGAGCGGTAGCTATCGATTTCAGATAACAGTCGTTTTTACACGAGATTCTAGTAAGATCGAAACGATAGCGACACATACATATATGTTTATTTATAGTATGTACCACAAGATAATCGCATTACATATGTACTTTTTCGTAAAAATACAGAAAAAGAGATTTATAAACAAAAACTTATATAAATATTTATGATACATATATCGATGAATATTGATGATATTCAAACAATTCGATACCAAAGTACAAACATTTTTGAAGATAAAACTCGTATAAATATTGATGATATAACACTGGTGAATATTGATTATTTAAATACTGATGATGTACGAACAAGTGGATACGTTCAATAGAAAATATGAAAAGGTATTGCAATTTCAGATACAGTTGCAGAGATTGTAAATTTAAATATTATTAAGGATAAGTATAAAATATTAATGAAGCATTAATAAATTCATGGAGTTTTAGGATGGACACTGGTCTCAAAAATCGAAAATAAATGAAAAAATTCAATATTGTACATAATTCATATAATCTCAATAAATTTATAGAAATTCACAATAAAAGTTATTGGCAAATATGAATGTCACAGTTAATAAACGAAAAAGTAACAACTGCAATGAATTAAATTAAACAATAAATTTTGCAATAAATTTGCGTAAATTCCATAGCAATGAAATAAATTTGAAGGCATTCAACGGTCAGAGATAAAAGTACAAAAGCGAACCAACAATGAATGGAATTGAATTAAATAATGAAAGTGGATACTAATAATTTTAATGAGGTGCAAATTAACTACAATTCAATGCCCATAAAAGTCAAAAATAATTAATAATATCCAGATACAAAAGATTCCAATAACAGACACGAATTTTAAAATATCGATCAGAAATGATGTCGATAAAAATTACTTCCATTGTAAATAAAATTTTATTCACACAATTGTTTTATTTACGTTCATGTACTTCGTTAGATTATTCGATAGAGAAATTTTAGCTAAGAGTTTATGTCAGTTCGAGGAGTTTCGGGTCACTGGTAGAAACGTGGAAAAATTATAAAACTTGTTCCTCATGGTGTCGCGTATAAAAAGCTGCCAGTACAAACACGTATAAATAATTGTACATACTTATTAAAGCTTTGGAGGAAGCATACTCGGTCTATTTATCGTTCGACGCTTCGAAGGAAGTACTAGGGATTAATGATCGTAAGTAATTCGCGTAATTATCATTTACAATGATTATACAAGGGGATTCGCATAAGTGTCATTTAAATTACTTGCACATCTTCTATGAAACTGTTGCACTGTTATACTATGAAAGAATAGTTCAAAGGTATGGTATGGAGCATTCGTTGTAATAATTAGTTCATTGTTGTTGCATTTTTGTGTAGATATGAGTTTCTTGACTACAGTGAATAAAAGTTGATCAAACAATTGAAAAGTTTAACAAATATCTTGCGAATTATTAATTGTGCTAATGGTGATTATTAATTCTTAATGCCCTGAGTATTTCAATCTGCAGTCAACTTTTCCATCACACAACAAAATTTCAGGGATTAAATTGAAAAATTCGAGAAAAGCTTTACGATAAAAAAAACCAACAATAAACTAGATATTACATTGTTTCTCTTTCATACCATACAGCTATTATTTCATGTTCTCATATAACAAATAGTACACAAGTAATTTAAGTAGTACAGTTGCGTCACCCTCTATACAGAACCGCAATAAAACTGGAAATTGATATATAAAGTTTTATGTTTATTTTCTCTTTTACTTCCATTTTATTTGTTGACCATTTCCGAAAAATAAAAATCGAAAGACATGAAACTCCTTTCATGTAAAAAAACTAATAAAACTTCTGTTGAAAATAAGATGAAAAAAAGAAAGAGAAATAACTGAAAGTAATTACAGTGGGAAATTTTTATATGTTAAAATGAAAGAAATGCAGAAAATTTGCCAATAAAAATTTCCAGCGAGAAATATAACTTACAGTTTCGTCATCTTGTTGCGGTTCTGTGTATGATTTATGGGAAATTCAACCCTTTGCACTTTCGATATCACGACGATGTTCCAACCCCTTATCTTACAGTAAGACAAATGTGATAACGTGTCGCATACGTGACGCAAGATGCATCAACGGTGACAAATCATGCACCAGACATATCACGTTTTTACGTGGCTCTCGTGAATTTGAATAATAGTATCTGTTATTTTCACGATGATACGTTATCGAATTGCAATCCCGGGAAAGTGAACTGCAATAATTAAACCTTGTACGTTGTTCGACTTCAATTGATTCGTGATAGAAATTTAATATTTAATTGGTTCAATAAACATTTTATTTATTTTATATAAAATCTACTGACTTCTGCAAAAAGTATTCGAAGAATATATTCATTATTATAATGGTAGGTATTTAACTTTAATTTATTGTGATTAAATTAATTGTATATTGTGTACATCGTATGATACGAATGTATTAAAAATTTGAACGATGCAAGGCTTAAAAATTGCAAATTGGAAGCTTTGAAATCATGTTCCTTAAATATTTCACTCAAGTTATTAATCCTCAAGAGATGAACAATTTTTTAATTTAATATTTTATATTATTACTTAAATGTAAATATATGAAACCCATTGTCCGAAAATTTTTACCATTGAATACCTATTTCATAGACCTGGGTCAATATCAGTAAAAATATTAAATTATATAATAACTAAATAAGTACTAAATAAATACTAAATCCACACATCATTTACAGTTTCTGTAAAATGTTATCACGTACTGTTAATACAACTTGACAACTTGAACTTGAACTCAATAGTTGAATAATCGAATTTCAACTAACCATTTGCATGAAACAGACTATGAAATAAATATCTGGTCGAAAGGTTATTAATATCTATACATAATCACATAGAGGATTAATAGATATCTTAACGCGTTAACATTTTGACTATCACGTTCAGACCATAAAATACTATTCATACTTTTTTTAATTTTATCTATTATTTTCCTAATATTTTATAATATCTATTGTTTATATTCTCAAATAAGTACTTAAATATCTATATAATTATATAAATAATAAAAGTTCACGTAACAGAAAACGACATAGTCAAGATGTTAACTGTCGCAGTGAAAATTATCGTACGTTGTAAGACACATTACAATATCGTTTACTATTGATATAATTAATTAATATATTATGTAACGTTTCAATTAAAACTTTCAATTTGACACCTAACATTATTAATATAATATTAACTCCACTGTACACTGTTCTTCTTTCTTCCATTTTTTAATTGTTCGAGCCGGAACAGTTAATGCGTTAATAAAGTGCAAAGGGTATAAAATCAGACTTGCCTCTAAACAGTATTTTTGACTAAACATAATGGTCGAGAGGAACATTGTTCCTAATTTTTTATTTATCTAACTTTCATTTGTTTGAATTATACACACGAAAATTTCATTTTCTTGATATTCGTGTTATAAAATTTCTCAACATATAATTTCATTTTTTTCTTTTCAATTTTCGATCAAAACAATTTATACAAGATTCGTCAGCCCTCGAACGGTGGACCTTGGTGTTTTGAATAAATATTTAAAATAAAAGGTATAATATCTTAGACTGGATATTTAAAATATAAGTGAAAAATATAAGACTTGGGAGTACAATATATTATCGCTGTCTGGGTGGTCCACTTTTCAAGGGTTAAACGAAGATTAAAACGTTTCACGTTTTAGCTATGATCCACTTTAGCCTAACAAATTATCAAAACTTATCGAGCATCATTAGCTGGAAGAACGGAAATATTCAGAAGCCTTTACAAACGGAAGCTGTCACATTTACAACGATTAAAACAAGAATCGGAATTAAAAATATTCTCTAGCAATCTTAACTAGAATTTTATAAAGTTTCACAGTCTCCTAAGTACACATACAAAATTAACAACTCATTTAACAGGAAAATTCGTACAGTCTAAATACAATTCTATAAAGTTTTACAGTCTCTTGAATACACATTAAAAGTTAGTAACTTATTCAGCAGGAAGATTCGCAAGTTCCAATTCAAACATTCATATTCGTTCTTCGATTTTCGTTTGAAAATTGTCTGTCTAAAATTTATTATAAAACGAACCTATGTCGTACATCAACCCTTTCGCTACGACGCTCGTGTGCTAAAACTTGATAAGCAATTTCTTTATTACTTTAATGTTCGTAAAAAAAATTTACATATCATTTTAACTAAAAATTAATTCAATACATGAACAGATGGTTACATATCATTAATCCTTGAATATTGAAGTTAAATTCCATACATAGGTAGACCCTTACTTAGATTCTTCCTAACTACTTTTTGGCTCTTTTCTAATCTCTCCCTAAAATCCAGAGAATCAGAATCTACGAAAAGCCTGAGGTAATCATATTCCAAATTATAGTTACTGAATTTATATAATTATAATGTAGAAAATGTTACAAATTGCATACTGGTTCTGATGCAAAAATAAGAACTACAAGTACTCGTTAATATAAACTATTAGCCAAGTATATGAAGTACTTAATTATACTCTGTTCCATACAACAAATGTTAATAACATAAACCCTATATGTTTATTAAATCGATTATCTGACAAAAATATAATCTATTTATTAGACTTCGTACATATAAGCTTCCTGTTACTAATTTTCTGTAACAATATAATTTCGAAATCCATTATCAAAATTCTAATTATATTTACGCTACCCAAATGATTTAATAATATATTGTTACGAGGTACATCATAGCGAAAGGATTAAAAACGAATCTCTGAAGATTCAGAAGACAATTCCTCGAGTCAGTAATATAAACTTTCCATGGTGTTTGCGATTGAAACAAGTAATACTACGCGTTCGTTTCTTGGGGCTCGGTACAGTCGGTGGGTTTCACCTCGAGCCACCAATCGTTAGGATAATGATATTTCTGCAACTCGATGCCTTCTCTAGGGACAGGCATTAGTCGACCACCGAACTGCTTCGCTGGTAAAGGAGGTATCACAAGCTGCGGTGGAAAACATTGAAGGCTGGGTGAAAACTCGCAATCTGGAGGCAGCACTCTTCTTGTCCAACCCACTCTTCTAAGCATTTGGGTCTGCAAAGGAAAAAAATAATTATAATTTAATTTTTTTGTGACGTAGAATATATTGGGATACTGGGAATTGAAAGATTTGCAAATTTAGGGATGTGGGGATTTTGAAATTTAAGATTTTGGGAATTTGGAAATTTAGGGATTTTGGATTCAAGCATTCGGAAATTTGGGGATTTGGAATTTAAGCATTTGGGAATTTGAGGATTTGGGGTTTGGGAGTTTAAGGATTTAGGGATTTGGGGATTTAGAGATTTGGCAATTTGGGAATTTGGGGATATAGGGATTTGGGGATATAGGGATTTGGGAATTTGGAGATTTGAGGATTTCAAGATTTAGAAATTTAGGAGTTTGGGAACTTGGAGATTTGAAAATTTGGGGACTTAAGCAATTGGTAATTTGGGGATTTGGGAATTTAGGGATTGAGGAATTTGGGAATTTAAGGATTTGGCAATTTGTGAATTTGGGGATTTAAGGATTTGTAAATTTAAAAATTTGTGAATTTGGAGATTTGAGGTTTTAAGAATTTTCTGAAATTTAGGAATTTGAGCATTTGGGCATTTGAGAATTTGAATATTGGGGTTTCTAAAAATTTTGAATCAGCATCTTCGTATACCACAATACTATTTAACTTAGTTGAAAAACTAACGAAAACTTGATATTTGAACGAATAGAAAATTGTCTTTCCTACTTTTCGCAGAAAGAGCGACTTTTGCGCCTTACTGGAGCGAGTAAACCATTCCGCGATGCTTCAAGTGATGCTAATAAAAGAAAGTTCACCGGTTTATTGCCAAAATTCCTGCCAAAGAGTGATCTTCTGTTGTCCTAGTTGTGCAATATGTAAAACGTGTGTCGTAAATCGCGTAGAATATTCGCAGCACCTCGTTAAATTTACAACTCGTAACGGAAGACACTACAGCTTAAACTTACAGATCTTATGGTTCTAAGAATGGTTACAGCCTCGTGTTTCATGGGTGATGGATCGTTTACAAATACTAAAATTGGTAATAAAACCTCTAGCTTTTCCGAGGATTTGCATTAAGAGGTCAAGTAATTACTTATTGCGCAAGTACTTTATTTACTACAAAATTCGAGATACATTCAGAATACGCAATAATTAAAATCTGTGCGTTTATTATACCTTTATAGAAATATTTGTTGAAAGTACCAATATAAAATTAGTAAATTAATACTGAAAAAAGCAAATTCAAATGATCAAAATTTTTAGTAATTTTTGTAATTTGAAATAAGTATAAGATGCGTCATTTTGACGCATTCGTGAACGTGGTGATGAATATATTTCTCTTTGAACCAAGTTAAATTTATTTTTCACGCATACAGGAAGTTAATATAATAATCATACCACAGCATCTTCTTCGAAGACGACGACCTCTACTTTAGGAGCATCTTCACCGACCTCGTGTTCTTGAATACGATAGACACCAGCTGCGTGTAAATACGTGGCGCTAAGTCCAACTTCACGGAAGGCTTTCGTGATCAAAACGTCGTCTCTTAACGTGTCGACCAAGCAGAGTTCGACCTTACGTGCCCAGGGCAAAGCACGGCCGATCCGAACTTGACCCCAAAGTCCTCCGAGGCATAGAAAGTGCACGATGCCCAGTTTGGCCAACACCAAGTGAGCCCTAATGCAGTCACACACGACAAACAAGTTGAACGTAATTGAAACAGTCGAAACTCGTCATGCGGGAAACTTTGCCTACTGAAAGTTTCACTTTGGTCACGAACTTCAACTTCATTATTCGTTGTTTGATAATTAAAACAGACTTTCATTATTCGATACTTCAAGTACTTTGAGGAATCTCAAATTTTTAATACTATAATTTGTGTAGTCAAGGATCGCTGAATATAAAATACAATATTTTGATTTTCTTTGTTTTAATATTATAGCTATGAATAGTTAGTTTTAACTGACGCATCTGACAAATAAATTGTACGGTAAGGGATTAAGCCGTATCTCCTAAAGGACGTCACACTAGAAATCAAAGAGAAAGGTGATCTTTGGGAATTTTCAAAATAAAAATCATACAACGTATAAGGTTAGGAACAAAAAAGCTTTATTATATATATTTTGAAGATGGTTTGTAAATTTTTGTATACAAGTTGTATTAAAAATGGCAGGTACTAGCAAGAAACACAAAATATAAAATACAAAAGTTATCGGTGATCGACTGAACTGGAAGAAATATGGGACTGTGCACATATAGGAACAATAATAAATAGAGGTTGATTCGTTAATCGATACAATTATCCTGTAATAAGATATGGTTATTAGGTCATAGTAATCGATAAACGCGAAAGAAAGAAGCACCTGGATATTAATTATCTCTGTTGGTGAATTTAACTGCTTACCATAAATATTGGGTCATTTTAAAATAGCTGCAGATACTAAATGTGTATTTCTAAAAATTAAACCTGTATTTCTATATTTACAAATTTCGAAAAAATTTCCATATTTCTAAATTTTCATATTTCAAAGTTCACAAATTTTCAAAATTTGTAATTAGTAAAGAATATTCAATTTGGGATGCAGAATTCGTAGTAGGATATTCATTAGTAACTATCAAATCTAAGACATTGGAATGATCCAAATGAGTTTAGAATTTCGAAGACTGCTTCCTAAATTCATTTTCAATTTACAATATGATATATCGGGTGAGGATTAATCAAAAAATAATAATAACAAATATAAATAAATGCACCCGTTCGAAAATTGCACCAGTGGCGCCATCTCTCCTGCGAACAGGGTGAACTACACGTTTTTGAAACTGTAGTTTCATTAGTTCTCACACATTGTCGGTAGATGACGGTACATGTATCATTTTCGGTTCAAGTAAATTAATATACCTAATTTTATAAGCTTAATTGACAATAATATAAATCGAATTACATCGGAATACAAGACCAATTAACTTCGAATTGATTTGACTTTACCAAACTGTTATCAATTTTTAACCATTCTTAGGCTAATCCTAATTAGCCTAAGGGTGCCTGTGTTATATGCTGCCACCTGGCGGTACAAGATGAGAACTAATTAAACTACAGTCTCAAAAGTGTGTAGTTCACCCTGTTCGCAGGAGAGATGGCGCCACCTGTTCCATCTTCGTAAAAATTTAATTATCACCGATGTTATTGGCTCAATTAACGTCTATATGCATCAAATTACATCGGAGAACAAGAGTAATTAACTTCGGAACGTTTTAACTTTACCAAACCATTAATTTTTGACGAAACTTCGGAATACCGTCATATTCCCGTTCTGGCTAAATTTTGCAAACAAGCTCCTTTTTTCAAAAGTAAACATCTGTGAGAACAGGTTTTGACGACTCGAACGAAAAATGTTCACCATTCCAATGTTATTCCCTACATTACCGACGGGCCGTAGCGTATGAACACCACAGATGTCTCCTTTTGAAAAAAGGAGGTTGTTTGCAAAATTTAGTCAGAATCCAAACATGACGTATTCTATCGTTTCCCCAAATTAACTTTTTCGGCATAGTGCATTCAAGGTCAATCATGCTAAAGTGGACAGGTCAGCATTCCAAGGATGGACTAATGCAGCATGCTCGTTATCGAATCCGATAACTTATCTACAGGCAGTAGTAAACCGTATAGACCTGTAGGCAAGCTCGTGTAGTTTCTCTGTGAATTCCTCGGGCACACTGCAAGGTTGCCTAGGTGTTTCTTGCCGACTGATGCTGTACCAGAACAGCATGACCATCAGGAGGAACGCCGCCAACGCTCGTAGCGGCGTAATACGAAACCGTCTGCGAGACCAAAAGCTCATGCTGGTAACCTTGAACACAAAGGACCATCGTCGTCAAAACGTCGCACGAGTCCCGTTTATCAGGGTGCTCTGTTCCAAACGAACATTCGACCTCCGGCACAGCGAAAGCGGCGAACGCACTGTTCAACAAGATTTCGTTCGAGCGAAAACACTGTGGAATCCTTCATGCGTGGTGTCGCTCATCGTGGCCGATCGTCGTTGCGTAATTGCGTGGGACGCCGCGAACAAAGGCACCGCGACGCTCACCGACGACGCGTTTATTCGCCAGGCCCGATGGACACATGATCCACGTGTTCACTAGGACCGTACAAATTCGCGTTCTTGCGGCACTGCTTTTTTTCTCACCCTGGTCGCGCACCAACGTCACCGAATATTTGCGATTCCATCCTAACTAGCCCCCACTCCTCGCTCCAGGAGTCGCGACAGGAAACGGCAACGTTGCATTTCATCGATCGTTCTGCTTTACCGATGGTAGCGCGATTCCCGGTCGGTGGCGCCGTGATTGGACTTAGGGGAAACACCATCTTTCCAGGGTACGCTTTCTCGCTGGAATTTCGATCTATTATCCAGCCGAGATGGGGTAAGTAGAGTACGAAAATAAATGCACCGACGCTCGGCCCGCTTTCTTTCATGGGAGGAGGGAAGTTTATCATTTTGATGGGTGGCTCGTCGAGGAATCTAAGTTAACCGATGCGGGACAGGGAAACGCGGCACGCTGGGGACTTTTGCGGCATTGCGCTTCGCACGTGACTACCAGAAATAGTTTTTCGCCTTTGGAATCTTAACGGATCGACGCCGCGCAGATTTCCGTATTCCTTTTACTACCTCTTTCTCGCTTTTGCCTTTTCCTTCGAATAAATAGATTTTCTCGTAATCTGTTCGCTCTCGTCAATCAAACTTTGGTCTGCAGGTTATTGTCTGTTTCGAAACTTTTGGCGGGCCTCGGTACCGCTATCGATTATGAAACATATTTACGATGTGTCGATAATATCGTTAAGGTATTGATACTACCCTGGTTTAGAAATTTAATATAATTTTGTACATTGTATTTCATGTAGGGTTTTAATGTGGTAGTACTATCATTCTCATCTGTATGTACTTTTTAAGCTGGTCTGTTATGAAGGACTGGTATTGAATAATATATGTATAATTAAAATTATATACAAATAAAAATACAGTTTATGTACTTTATGTCCACTATAAAATTAAACAAAAATGACATTATGAAATAATATAATAAAGATAGTATAAAATTATACAAAAGTAAAATAATTTGTTGAATAACATATAGCGTTATCTAATTTGGAAAAAATCATTCACACTTAACTTTAACAGGATCAAATTTGACTATATTACCTAAAAGTTACTAGTAATGGGAGTGACTGAGATAAAATGTACTGCATAATTTTAAGATCCAAATTTATTTATTTACACTCACACTTAAAAATTAAGTACACATTCAATTATTTACAAATAAAACACCTGAAAAATGAGTCTGAAAATAAAAGGGACGTTTACCATCAAATTAAAAAGAACAATATAATTTGTAGGCACATTAGTTCTATCAAATTATACAAAAGAAAAGTTCAATAGAATTCAATTAGCTAATCAACGTAAAATGAACGAACAAACATCAATGATAAAAATGCACATTCTGAAGTCACAAATACATGACACCAGATAAAGTATTAAAGTACCAATATTCTTTTTGAATAGCCCTGTACTTACCTATACGCGAAATACCAGGCAGATCAAGCAGAACGGAGCGAAATTTCATCAGAGGCAAAGTTGAGGTAAAAAGTTGCGATGGAAGCTATTAAATACGGATGTTCGGAATAGGTGGTGCATTACGTGTGCGCGATTCTCGTGCACAAGAATACCGTTACCAAGATAAACGTATATTTAATGGAATATTTGCCCCTGTACCTGCCATAAAGAAACTATGCATTCTTCTGCAAATACACTATGGCTGCAATTTTACAGCTGCTTTCTTTTATACTAAACCGAGAGATTAAAGGTCTTCAAACTTTTCACTTATCGTTGTTATTGTTATTGCCTATCATTTAGCATGAAATATTCCTCGTTCAAGGTTTGTGACGAACTGATATTCATCATGTAGATAAAACTTCAATTTGCAACTCCCTTAATTCCTTTAAAAATATTTTATAGTGAAAAGTATTATGATGTTCAGTTTTTTATATTTGGTAATGAGTGTAAAGTAGGATTGGTAGCGGAGTAGAGCTCAGGATTGAAATTTGTATTGTTGGAAATATGTACTTAACTGAGTATCGACGATGTTTCCAAATTTTTAAATCTTGAGATTTTTCAGATCTACAAGTTTCCTCAATCTCCTTTCTGAGATTCCAGAATTTCTTACGTTTCTAAATTTCTCGAATTCTTTAACTTTTGAAATCCGTGAATTTCGCAGTTCCTCAAATTTTTGAATCTTCAAATTCTCAAACTTCCAGATTCCTAAATTTCTAAATTGCCAAACCTCCAAATTCTCAAATTGCGAAATCCCCGAACTCCAAATGCTCAAAATCTCAAATCACCGAGCCCCAAATCCCCAAATTCCCAAATCTTGAAATCTTCAAACTTCTAAGTCCTCTAATCTCTCAAACCTTAACTTTGCAAATCTTCAAATTCTCAAATTTCCATATTCTTAAATTTCTAAATTTCCAAATCTTCAAATCCTCAAATCCCAAATCATGAAAGCTTCAAACTTCCAAGTCCCCTAATATTTCAAACCCCAAATTTGTCAAACCTCAAATTTCTTAAATCTCGAATTTGTCAAATTCCAAATTTCTCACATCCCAAATTTGTCAAATCCCGAATTTATCAAATCCCAAATTTCCTACATCCCAAATTTGCCAAATCCCGAATTTCTCAAATCCCAAATTTGTCAAATCCCGAATTTCTCAAACCCTAAATTTCTCAAATTCCAAATTTTTCAAATCCTCAAAGTTCTCGAAACCCCAAATTTCCCAAATCCCAAGTTTCTAAAATCCCCAAACTATTAAACAACCAAATGTCCAAACTTTCACATTTTCAGCTCATCAAATCTCTTCCCAAAGAGATTTTTCTCATCGACACTTTCCCCGCAAGAAGTGTTCCATTTACAGGATGACTGGCATCCGCAAATTCGTCAACGCGGGAATAGGTTTAAAAATAAGATGTACCCCCCAAAATGTGGCAGTCTATTGGCGTTTCTGCTCATTAGGATAATTGAGTGGGCTCAAGGCCTCGACGCGATAACTCATTCAGAGACGTCGTTCCCTCGGAAAAAGTAAATACGAAGAGAACGAACAGTACAAGGGACTACGTGTTCGCTAAATGAGTTCCGTGAGTAACAAAACTGTCAGATAATTCATCGTGCGAGCACTTGCTGTTGGCTATCATTCTCATGAAATTGCTAGTGATTTTCGTGGAAAATATTGCTGTAAACTTCTCAGTATTTTTACATACTTTTTATCTTTCAAATATTTGCAAACTTTTAACTCGTTCACAAAGTTAAACCAATTTAGGACTTATACAATAACGTCATTGAAAATAATCCTTACAGAGACATAATCCGATAGAGAAACAATCAAAGTTTAATATCAGTACAACTAAAAATGCTCACTTACTTATAAATCGAAAATCAAGTGACAAAATAAATAATACTGCAATCGACTAACATATACAATCATTCTTTATTTTCACAAAATATGACATTTCGACAAGAGTGCAATAGCAAAATTTTGTAATGTAAAATGTGGAACTTGAGATCAGTCATTGTGACTAATTGGTAATTTCAGTGTTAAATGAATACGCATAATTTGGTAATGTAAGGAGTAATAAGAGTAATAAGACTCTATAATATTAAGAAAAGTAATAACAGTCTTCTTGTTTAATATAAAGAAGAGAGCACATAGATTAATATTTTGTGCAAGAAACGTTGCAAAGACGTATGCAAGCTAGTTGTACAATTATTTATTCCAGAAGCTATTATTTCATGGTCCCATGCGATATTATTAATTTACATTCCCCGGAACTCGGAGGATTCTTCTATTCACCGAATTGAAGCATTTCTGTGTGCCGTAAGTGGACGTGGAAAGAAAAATTGCGGCGAATGTCGTGGAACAGGGCGGGACCGTAAAACAAACGTTTCGACGACCGCGCTTTTCTCTCCTTCTAATTTTATCTTGCCGCTTCCCTTCGTGCTCCTTAGGCGTGTATTTTCGTAGCACGTGTCACCTACGTATAGGCACCTTATCCCCCGTAGTTAACGAACACATGAGTGTACTTGGCAATCTTTGGAACACGTGTACACGCTCATCCCTCTTGTTTCTGTTCTAATGCTTCGGTTGCACCCTCAACAGAACGAGCTTACGCCTCGTGTAACTTGAACAGTTCATATCGTTAATCTTGATTCATTTTCATTCGCTAACTTTACGTTAATATTATCCTTTATAATAGTAATTTTATATACTGACACTTTTGTGCTGAATTTAGAATGTAATGCGCCTTCTATTTTTGACTACACAAATATTCTTTATTTGCCCGATGGCTCAAAATGGCTGACTCTTTGAAATGGACAGTGAGTCAAGAAATTATATGGATACGTAAATATTCAGAGAGATTTTAGATTTAGAGATTGTAAATTCTTCAGGACAAATAAAATCCTTTACTGAGACATGTGAACAAGTGTATATTCGCAAATGAACAGTATTAATAACATGTAAATTGCTAAAACTTTCGTCACCAAGTTTGTACATTTTGAAATCCGCCATTTTGTTGAATAATTTGACTTCGTCATAGAAAAGTGTATTGAACAAATGAACACAGTATTGTAAAACAAGACTCGTACGATATTAAATTCCTCCGTTCTATAGGAAAGCATAATGGCGTCCGTTTCTGTCAATGAAAGAACACGATCGAGTATGGCGGGAATTATGAACGTTCATACGTGTCGATTGATTGACGCATTCCTCATTAAACGTTCCAACGTTTCCTCTCGCTTCGCTAATCGTCCCTTCGATTTTCTACGGCGACATAACAGCCGGCTATGTTTTTCCGTGATAATGAACTCCAATAATCCCGACAGTCGCGTATTAAAGTCTCGCTCTTTGAGCGAGCCGACTGTAGAAAGTCTAGTAGCGAACGAGGTGAAATAGGAAACAGAATTACGAGCACGAGCGAGGCTCGCGCAAGAACACATAAAAACGATTTCCTGCGAAAAACGAACGATGAATTTACCGTCAGTCTTCGTGGTGCATTCGATGCGCCGAGTTATTCCGCTGACGTTAGCGAAGCGAATTATTAGGAGGATTGAAATTCACGGGAATATCTCGAATTTATTCCACCGATGAATTCGATAAATGCCTATCGGTTATTGACACGGCGGTAATTAACCCTTCGGATAGCATCGATATTCCGAACATCAAAACGGAGTTATTTCGTGCATGAAGAATGTTTCTATTACTAGCTATACGATCGAGCATTCCTGATCATTGTAAAGGTACTTTTGACAGACTGAATTTACGATACAATATGATATACATTTTTTTCGTTAAATAGGTGACCCAGGTATATGAAATATTGCCTATAATGAAATTATTGTTTCCTACGGTACGGGATAGGTTCTACATAAAATAGAATATTTAATAGCCACTACTTATAAAACATGTGTACCAGTTTTTAGAATACAGTTTTATAGCAAATCGCTAAATTTCGACATTCCTATATCCATCATTTTTCAGATGGTCAAACTTGTCTTTCTATATTTAAAAAATTTGCAATTTCTAAACATTCCCCAGAGGAAGCCTCCGCAGTGTACATCTACCAGACTTCGTTCGCAATAGTATCTCGACGTCGAAAGACAAATTCGTTTTACACGACTTAAAACAAACGACATTCGATCGGAAGGTGTTCAATCGAAATTCTATGGACGGGAACAGCATCGAAAACGGGATAAGATGGTCAGGCGCCAAGATAAATCCGTTATCTAGGAGTATCTTAACGACATTGTTGCCGCGTCTGACTTTAGTTGGCCATAAAATTTGTCCCAGTTTAATGCGAAATAAATGAACAAATTCTCAGGATGCCGTGTGTGGTCAACCCGGACCTGGTCTTGCAAGGACGACCCGTTTTACGACCTATAAACCTTTTACGCTATTGTGTTCTGGCTGTGCACTTGAACCGAGCGCGTGTATATACGCTTTCGATCCGCTTTTCAAGTTTTATACCGAAAGCACCGCCTTTTTCGAGTTCTTTAACTACGGTTTGAACCGTGGCCAGGTTTACGCGTTTTCCCGAGTCTTATCTGGATTTCAAGGGATATGATCTTGTTCTGACGCGAAAGAAGCCGCTGGATCAATTTTGACGGTTCCCCGAGGAATAACCGGGACGGCAAAATAAGAGGATGCGACGAGGCACGTGATGTGAAAGCTTGTTCGGTAAATGTACGTATTTGTTTGCCGAACAAAAACGCGTGTCGGTGTTTAAAGGCCAGCTCGATGACGAGCTGGTTTTATCTGACAAGAAAGATGTTAAAAAGATTGCGCAGCTTGAATCTTCTGTCGGGATTAATGATGATTGGAGAAGTTTCGAAGTAAGCCGGGGAAGTATGCTCGTAAAAATACTTTACGCATTTTATTATTTTAAACACCTTTTATTTACTGAAAAACTACAAACATTTGAACAAAATAACACTGTTACACAAATTGTTACAAAATAACAAGACTTGCAGGGTAGGGTTAATCAAGACTTCAAATAGAATTTCGGTATTTGACATATCAAATGAAGATATATGTTGATACAGTAATTTATAGTAGGTTTGAGAGATATAGTGTAGTAGTAAATTCAAGCACAGTATGGCAGCATTTATTGATAGGATCATATTCAAAGATGTATTATGAAGAAATACACACATTCAACAATTTGGTTCGAAATTAGCAGAATTATAGGCAGTAATGTAGTACCTTTTTGCTATACTAGATTAATCTTCCATGTCATGTGATTTTTGCAAATTTCAGGATTAAGGAATTTGCAAATTTGGACTTTTGGAATATAGAAAGTTTAAATTACAAGTAACAACCTGTTACTTCAGCTCCTACTAGTCATATGTAAACACCCCATAATCTATGTTCAGGTATTCTTGCTTAATTATATCTTACAGACTATATCTTATAGACCATATAAAATAGAATGTTGGTCCCATGAGTTAAAATAAGAAAGTCAATTGAAAGAGATACTTAACATAATTATATTAGCATAATCATTTAATGCGGTGTACGACAGCCAAGATGAAGTAGAGAAGAAATTTGAGTACAGAGGGACGACGATAGATTTATTTTATAACAATTATTACATTCGTCTCGAGTTACGTCGTCGTGGTCTCCCTTTATGTCCGCGTCGATATTCCAGTGACGATCGAGAAAAACAATAAGATTGATCACGAGCAGCAAAGAGAGGTGGATTAGTGGTTTATCGAACAGTGATCTTCCAAAGAGACATCGAGCGAGGGAGGGTAGGGGGCTGGGTATAGGGAACGAAGGGCTGATGGAGCAACCGGGAACGCGAGTTGCATTTCAATGGGCCCAGCGCGTACGTAAAAGTGTTTCGAGGATTCCAGCAGGGTAAAAACCCTCGGCGATGACCGCTCGAATGGGGCCCCACAAAGGAACCGCCATTTCGTGCGGATCCTGTCCATGGTGGTTCCGCGCGCGCCGCATCCTGCGGAATGCTCGAACACGCCGATTTTCGGTTTCAACCGCTATGATGGTGTACCGATATTAAAAATAAGCTCTTTTGCAATACGAAAACTCCATTGCAAATTTGAATCATCCACCGAGAAGTTAATGTCGAAAACATCAACAAAGAGACCACGTGCACAATGAGTATACATTTTTCTTATTGCACAGTTTTCAAATTACTGCAATTAACACACATAGCCTGCTACATATTCTGATGCACTTGTTATACCATTTTCTACTGCACATTTTTCACACGAGAAAAAGTGAATAATGTCAATTGGGATTCTATTGAGCTATTGACTCTTCCGATGCTGTTTCGGACTCCATTTTGTTCACTGTTGTCTCCGGTATCCGTAGTGATACACTATTCGAAAACCCTGTCCGTCTGTCTACTTTTGCGGTGTTATTCATGGAATCTGTAACACTGTTGGTCTTATTTTCTTCTTTATTTGTTACATTGTCTAATTGTGTCTCCATTGTTGATGGAAGAGCTGTTTCTTCTGTGAGTTTCCGTTCAGCAATGTAGAGTAGGCTTTTCCGCGGTGTTTCCGAGAACACTGTGATCACGGATTTCTAGCAGAAGAAGGTCAAGTAGCGCGTGAACGAAATAACAAACGTACAAATTACATTTGCGTTATTGCATTATGGGAGCGGCGAGCGTGCGCCGCCGAAAGGAATTCTTCAATGAAGTATTCAGGATTCCCACGTAATTCAGTCTGTCCCGTGCAACGTGGACGTCTGCGGTTCGTAATTAAACTCGAAGTAGTTTAATAGTGTAAATGAAGTAAAATACACGAAATAACGGACGCGTTGTTGCATTAGAACCGCTTATTGCGACGTGGAAATGTCTGTTTATGTATATTAACCGTCGGACAATGGCTAGATCAGGTTTGACTAATATTTACAAAAATGTTTCGATTAGCATTACATATGTTTTTAGATGAATAACTTTCATATTCAGCAATTTTGTTTGTTTTGTTAGTTTCTCTAAAACAACGTCTTGGTACCTTCAACCTGTTATAATCCTTCAAAATAAAGATTTATTAGTACGACTTATGGACCCCAATAGGTAGTTCTTCGACTGAAAAATTGAAAAACATATCTGTTTTTCCAATACGGTTGAAACATCGAAGAACTCATCTGACAACTATCAGTGAGTACATATATCTCAAAACATTCGTACTTAAAGAAACAAATGTGGATCGACGTAAAATTAATTGCTGGAGATTAACGAGTCCTTTCGTTCGTTTTTGCAAAGTCAAATCCACGAATATACGGACAAAAATGACAGGAGGTTGAATGATGGCTCGGTGTCCGATCTAGCATAGAGACAAAACGATCTATCTGGCTGTTTCATCGTGAGACCAATTAACGATCCTTCGAGCGTTTTTCCGGCCATCATGCGCGTACTTTATGACGCCGCAATTGAATAGCGCATCGTCACGATTATGTGACTTGACATCGCTATGACTTCCCGTGAGCGTCATTGCGCTTAAATTGACCGTCTTTTTCCACGAGCCTAATGGTATCCGTTAACGATCCATCTGCCCCGATAGATATCGATTTTGTAAAAAATTCGCGGCAAAGTATGCCGCCGCGAACGCGTCCGACGTGTCGCTGATGGCTTTAAGGAAAACGTTTCACTCGTTAGCGGCTAAATACGATTAAAAAGATAGGGTCAAAAACAGTCACCGTAATTTTTACCTTATTTTCAATCGCCGTTGCTACTTTAACACTTTATCGCCAGGCAATTTACTGATTTATGCAGCCGGCGATGATTGTGAGCGGAGATAAATAATTCCTTTTGCTTTTGCTGTTTTACTTTGACGTTTCTTATCGTAGGCAGAAATTTCTTTATCTTTAGTGGAAATGTGAAGTATGATAAAAATTCTGAATTTTTTTATAGAAGTTGTTTTTTATGTTAATGTTACGTTATACAGAGTGTTTCATTTATATTTCAAACAGTGACTGTAATCTGTGATTAATAGTAAGAAAATTTGATACAGATACAAGGTCCTAAATGTTTCCTTACAAAATTGCAATGAAAATTTCAAAATTAAGACTGGATTGTTCGATCGATATTTATTGAAGTTCTTGTTCAAATGAACGTCTTAGTATAAGAGTTTATATTGTAGATAAATTGAATTGTCTGAATTTCATTTATAATTTTCATGTCTTTCATTAAACACATCATACAAGAAACTAGTCATTTATGATTTTGGTATCTTTGTTATAATTTTACTGGGTTTTAAATTATCACTTTGAAAAATAGTATAATAAAGAAAGAGTACAGCTTAAACTTCAGTTTCAGTTACATTGAAAAATAGTATAATAAATAAGAAGCACAATTTAAAGTATAGTCTGAGTTACGTTGCAAAATGGTATAATAAATAAGGAACAGTTTAAACTTCTAAAGCAACCGGGATAAAACCTACAAAAAACCGGTCCTCCAGCATCCACAGTATTAAACAATGGAGCAGTGAAGTCAAGTAATTTTGAAGCTCTTCATAAAAATGTTGTCCAAAAGCGGAGTTTATTTCCCCCCCGTCGTTCAAAGAAGTCCATGTCGTATACGCAACGGTAACAAATATTAAATCGTCAACGTACAAGAAGACTAATTTGGGACGACGAGGAATCGTCGCCGCAAACGGCAAGTGGGTCCCCGTCGTACTTCTTGTCCGTTTAAACTTTCGGCATTAGGAGGGCTGGAATGCGTGTAACTGCTGCCCTTTAACTTCCCGTAGGGCCTCGGAAGCTTTAACGAACCGGCATGGCAGCGTTAAAGTTCACCGGGCCCAGGGACGACACGTTGACAACGCGAAGGCAAACCATGTGGTCAATGCGCGTTAAACGCTCCAGGACCGGCCGTTTAACGTTCCCCATGGATATACGAACATTCCATGGTTATTTCGAATACGTCCCGACCGGCCGTTTTTACGTCAGCGTAATTCACGTCGTGCCTCGCCTCGGGATTTCGTCTCACGCGCGCGTTTCGCCTTCATATTTACCGGGACCAATGGTAAAATGAAAACTCGCCGTGTCGTCGCCTCGTTCGCGCTCTTTTTTCGCGCCTTGAAAAGCGCGCCAACGGGCGATAAAGATGCTTTTAACCGGCGAACTGCGGAATTCTGTTTTGAAAATCCCTCGTGCGACGAGTACACTCGTCGAACGCGAGTCAAATGCTTTTGTTATAAAGCTAACGAAAAAAGTCTGGCAAAACGAGCAAGGACTACGTTTTTATTTGATGGAAAATTAATAATTCATTATAAATTGTATTTTATTTTATCCCAAATAACATGGTTTAAATAATATCAAATACAGCTATGTCCCAAGCAAATGCATACACACTTTATTACAAAATTCAATAAATAACACGAGCAAAAGTTACGTGGAACAAAAATAGTTGATATATTGAACATATTTCAATATTCAATATTTCAATATTGGCTATCTTAAAATCATAAATGTTTTAAACCACGTATAAACTGTTAAATAAAACTATTTCAATTAACCATAATTTATAAACTAACTATAAATAAACTAATAACATTGATATCACTTAAGTTTCGTTATCATTTTATAAATTTAAACATGAGTGATTAAAAAATACCCTGTATAAGAATTATATTATACATCACCCCTCTAACACCAATGCGAGCTCAACACCTTATACAAATTACAATAATGAAATTTCACGTACAAAGAACCCATACATCTGCATAATCTCCGAGGTGAAAACGATTAAAAAGTATTTCGTGTACACGCTATAAAGAAAGATAAGCGCACCGGGCGCGCTTCTGTTCAGCGGCGAAAAAGGTTCCTCGAGATCGCAATCGAATGAAAATAAATAACGCGCGGTGTCTCGGCGTATTTGTACTTCTAACGAGCGTGACAATGTAGAGACACCTTGCATACTTTGATTCGTTGGCAGTCAGCTGCTGGAGGGTCTGTTGTACCCTGCTGTCAATCCTGGTGAAACAGCAGCTCGTTCAGACAGTAATCTATGCAATTCTCCTCGAAAAGCACCTGTAACCGTTGACCGATATGAAACGTTGATAGACAGAAGCGTTCAGACTCGTTAACCACGTAATTCCCTAGTGACCCGTTTAGAGGCAATGCAACCAGAACAGGTTGAATGCTTTGAGAAAGTTTCGGGAACATTGATGTAGTTACATTGACGATAGAACCGGTTGAAACTGGAGCACAAGTTAGAAGACCAAGAAGGTGTCGATGCGTGTGATGGATTTAACTTTGATGGTGTAAAAACGGGACTAGTTGGGTTTATTTAGTTCCTGACGTTTCTGGATGTGTTTGAGGAAACAGGGATAATTGGCAACGCAGTGTTCACCTTTTCAGGGGATGTTACTTTATTAGGATGGAACGCGAATTCTTCTCTGGAGAGTTATCTACATACGGAAATGTTCAAATTCTTCAATTCATACATTTCTAGTTTACAAATTCCTAAACCGACACATCAAAAATTCACAAATTGTCTAAATTATCAAGTTGTTCAGATTCACTGATTTTCAAGTACCCAAAGTACAAACTCTTCAAATACTTAGAATCCTAAAATTCTTGAATCTTGAAGTGCCAAAATTTTCGAATTCCCAAACATCTAAATTATCTAATCTTCAAATTACAATTGCAAAATTTCAAACTTCTAAATTTTTAAGTTCTCGAGTGATTTCTTAGTACTCTAATTTCTTATCCTAAAGGCGGACCCGCATGCAGTACACCTGTTAGTAACGAAAATTAGTACAATTTCGAATCTTTGAAAGTTCCACGTATGTCGTCCAAGTGCGTTCAGGCACCATAAATTTCCGGCGTGCATGTACATCGGAAACCGCAAAAGGAAGAATGTTCTCGTGTAAAATAGCTAAGGGGCCGGCTAATAAGACAGCACTTAAGTAGATACACCCATACGATAGTCCCGTACGTGTCGATAGAGTTTCTTGCGCGACAAGAGTCGCGACTTTTCGATGGTGACTTATGAGACACTAAATCTTTGCGGTAAGGGATACGAGGAATCGGTATCCGAACGAGCACGAGTGAGAAATACTTGAGATTACTGGTCCGATCGGTTCGATGGCAGGCGTCCTCGGCATTCGATGGCAAAAGCAAGAATTATTGCTCACTCCGAGCGGAGGAACCGCGGTAACGCTCGCACATCCGCCGCGAGGATCTACTAGGAAAACACTGCACAACCTTTGATTGCTTGTGAAATCAATATGGCGGCGACCATCAATCGAGGTAATTGACAAGGTAATTGGCGCGGTTTCATACCTCGGCGTAGCGGCGCGCACAATACGCAGAAAAACCGGCGGTCAACCAAATAACGCATATAGGGAAAGTTGTCGCGCGACTTCGAACGCTTCGCGGCCCCTAGGGTCCTTCTTCCCTTCTTTTTCTTAATTATTATTATTTCTTTTTGGAATACAATAAGAATACTTTACTCTTTCGCAATAAGTATACATGAACACCTGAATGCGACTTTGACTTGTTTAGAATAAGATTTTTCTATGAAAAGATCAGTTTTAAATTTTCAGGGTTTTTGAATTTCTATCATTAAACTTTTTAGATTTGTACATTTGTAAATACTTATATTTCTACATTTATTAGTGCTTACATAAGTATTTATTAGTTTTAATACTTATATTTATGAACTTTCCAAGTTTTCAAACTTGTAACTTGCTACATCCATACATTTCTATTGCTAGTTGAAATAAATAAATTGAAATAAATTCCACTATTAATTAAATATATTTCTATTATTATTATTGAGCTTATGTAGTTGCGAATTTTCGATTTTGCAAACTGTCAAGTTTCAAAGTTCCCAGAGTCTTAGATTTCTGATTATTCAAATACCAAGAATACACTCATCTTCAAATTCCTAAATCACGTACATATTTCCAAATACTAATATTTCCATAACCTTATATTGCCACATTTCTAGGTCTTATTCTCTGTATGTACTCTGTAATTTATAAGTATAAATGCAGAGGCCTCTAAATCCTTAGATCTCCACATTTCTAAACCCCCAAAATCGCAATCCAAAAATTCCTGAGTCCTCAAACTTCGATCTTCCATTACGAAAACCAGTTATTATGAACCCTATGTTTCAAATCAGATGGAAATACCGAAATCTTTTAATCGTTCCTCATAGAGTCTTAATCCGTATTCGATGTTTAAATCGCAGCAAGACTAAACGAGCTTAAAGAAACAAAACGAGAAAGAGTACTCAATACGGTTCTCCAAAAGAAAGAAAAACGCTATGGAACCCCTATTAATTGACAAAGCGTTAGTAGACGATTATACCGTAGGAAGCAATTTCATTTACACTGCAGCCCTCATTCTTGTCGATGAATCCAACCAGTCGTCAAAGAAATCGTGGATTTCTCAGCGATCGTTCAGGACGGTTCTGAGCCGAAGGTGGTTTCCTGCCAGCCCGGAAGCACGCTTTAATATCCGCTTATGACGGCTATGTTTCACGGTCTGAGACACCCACTCGGCCCCATTCCGCCCCATCAACCCCCATAGTGCGTTTAATTTACGTGTTTTCGCGAGTTATTCGTCCCCACCTTGGCCAACCCTCGTCGAAGGGGTCGGTCGCCATGACGACGTCGAGCGTTCCGACGCCCAATCGTGGGGCGCCTACGATGTCGGCGTCAGCCCTACGAAGCCGTGGAAAGACGATAATAATTGATGGCGAGCAAGGACGAAGGGAAAGACAGAAGGGTGAACCGGGAAGGAGGGACGTGCATGGAACGGCGGTAGATGGTGGTTTTTGTTCTTTCTTCACCGCGATGGGGCGAGCGAAATCGGCACCCTCGAGATTTCTCTTATTAAGCGGACTGCCCTGCGAACTTGGATTTCATTTAGTCAGGTAATTCCACGGTTACGAGAACCTCCTCTTTTCGATTATTTGTTTACTCTACTGGATAGGTTAATTGTTTCTTCTTTTACGCTTCTCTGATAACTTCGGATTTCAAACCTTTTTATTTTCTGTCTTAGGATAGGCGCGTTATCGGATATGATACATCTGATACGAATTGTAACTTTTGTTAAGGTATTTTGCAACTATATCTGGTATATACTACATTGTAACTTCTGCTACGGTATTTAGCAACTACGGTTGAATCTCGAGTACTCGAGGAAAGAAATTCTTTCGAGTTATAGAGGTTTTCACTTATCGAAAGTTTTGAGTAAACGGAGCTTAAATTCGACATATAGAAGCTTAGTATGATGGTTAATAATTGCCTAATCACTTAAGGAAAGAATTCCATTTTTGAACATGAGTTAATGTTACAAGAGAAGTGTAATGTGATGTTAGATATAACCTTCGAGTTGCAGAGTAAATCGATAGAACGATATGCACACACTAAGGTAGAAAATTATTGACAAACTGATTATTTAGTCAATGATAAGTTATTGTTAAGTGGATGAACTGATTGTTAATCATACTTAAAATAATTGAGGAAACTAATGCTTACTTCAGAATTATAAATCAGTTTTAAAATAGCCCAAATTGTAACTAAAGTCAATACAACAAATTAGTTTCGCATTTTAAGACCTTTACGGTTAATCGGTTTACCGATTTCGCAAATTACCCTTGACAAAGTTTCTAAAAATTTCTTGAAATTTATTTCAGTTTCGTTTACATAAATCTCGAAAGCAAATGAAATTACGAGGGTAGTAGAAAGCTCCATGCAATTATTATAAATCTTATTTTTTCAAACAGTTTGTCGTCGATGCAAGATCTAGTAATTAATGCGAGCTTAATAGCACCGGTTGTAATTTCGACGAACGAGTGACTCACATTCGCACATTTCGCACACGCTTCGAATTGGCAACGAGTCAAAGAACATCGTACGCATTTGCACGTAGCCGTGCATGCATGACACACGTTGCACTTAAAGTGCACTTATTGTTAGTAACGCGAGTGGAACAATGCGACTTAAATAGTGGCGAATACTCGTGGAAGCTTGTACGTGTATTGCTTTAAGTGTCAACCGAAAGCCTTTAACTAATGGATCCCAAATAAATAGCATGCAATTTCGAACAGAACATACTACACTATTCTACATTATATTGGGAGTATTAATATAGCATGTTTCTTTAAATATCAATTGACACGGAAATTTTAATATAATAATTGCAACCCAATCTTTTCTTCAAATTTGTAAATACATAACGTTAACATATACTTATATGTGTACCACACTTCTCTAAATTTTCAAACTTTTAAGTTCTTAAATTTCAAAATCTCTAAACTCTTAGATTTCAATAATACCTCAGATCTTCAAATTCACAATTCCATATACTCCTAGAGGCCTAGATATTTTTCAATCCCCAGATCCCTAGACCTCCAGATTCCTAGACTGGATTCTGGATCCAGATTCCTTGATATCCCTATATCCTTGTACTAATACACCTCTAGATCTCCAGATTTGTATATCGTCATCCACTCACTTCAAAGTCTCAAAATTCGTATATCCTTATACAGCTTGGGATCTCTAGATCTAAATCCACAGATTTCTAAACCCACCAGGTCTTGTAGACCTCTCAGATTCCTAGATTTTCAGATTCCTAGTCTTCTAAATTTCTAGATCCGTATAACCTTAGAACCCTAGATTGTTATGTCTGTAACTTTAATGTGACTTACTCCATGTTCCCTAGATGTCGATGTCTTCAGACTTCCATATCTTTTAAATCTCTACATAAGCTATCTCAGACTTCTAAATCTAGTTCCCTAGATCTGTAAACTCAGAGATTCCAAAGACGAGTACTCTGCACAAATGAAAATTTTGGTATCTCATACCTGCACCTTCTCCCCCTATTTTTCATGGATCTAGAAATAGTGTTGGAGAAAGTCCGAGTTAAAAGGTCGGATGATGAAAATCGAATTTGCAAGATCTGAGATCGCGGACCTCAATCGGCCCCGTAATAGAAGCCCAACCGCAAGCGGGTACATCATCGACCTAGGCCAAAGTCTCGAAGGAAGCACGTGGACAGGGAGGTTCGTGGTCGAAGAATCGAATCGTTGTAAGAGAATCGAAGCGCGCAGATGCAGTCGTTGGAGCTCGTGCTACGAGAAGAGAGAAGACGGCAAGGGAGGGGTCCCGCGGCCGCATACCGTTCGTCCGAAGTAGTGCAAACAGAAGCTGAAGTATCAGCACGCCCGGCACGCTACTTGCTCGGCGAATGCAGCCGAGGGAACTGGAACATCGAGCTGCCAGTCCCGATCCGGACTCGATGTAACACGCGTGCACGTATACAGAAACGAAAGCGATCGCGGGGACGCGTATAACAACCGGCAATGGACCCGGGAACTAGGGAGAAAGAGACGCAGTCAGCCTCTGGGACCGCGAGCCAGTCGGGCTATGCAACGCTGAAATTCCGGCGACTTGTGGTGTCACTTGCTGAATTCCGCTCGGCCTACGAAGACGACCGACCGATTTCCTGCCTAACCCCTCGTGCACGTCGCGAGCATCGTTTTTCGATCCTTAACGAGCGACCGCTGATCGATGCTCGGCTCAAACGGCCACGTCGATCGAGATGCAGATAGGATTGCCGGTTGCCAATGAGACGTGCTCCGTTTCGTCTGACCCTCCTGCAATTTGTTTCGCCGTTAACTGG
This sequence comes from Megachile lagopoda, assembly GCA_036983795.1. Classification (NCBI taxonomy): domain Eukaryota; kingdom Metazoa; phylum Arthropoda; class Insecta; order Hymenoptera; family Megachilidae; genus Megachile; species Megachile lagopoda. Next base: position 13,489,868 of record CM072800.1, read on the forward strand.
CAACCACCATGAGCTTCGATTAACACGTTAGCTCCACGGGAAACTTGCGTACCTCTTTTATTGTCGGAAATCGGATCTTTACGTAAGAGGTACTTGGAGTAATTTCGAGTTGCGTGAATTTAGTTTTATACCGATATCTTTGAATTTTCTGGTGGTTATGGTAGTAGCGTAAACGCTATTGAGAACATTGTTCTATTTTATTTGTTCCTAGATTTTCATCTAATCTGACTGAGGTTTAAAAGAATATTTAACATGTTTATACCTACACCCCCTTTTAAATAAGAATTACGGGCACATTGGGAGGGATTGTCTCCCAGACGCCTTCTTCCTTGGAAGAGAACCAATAAAGAAAAGTATGAGTTAACACATTACGGAAGTTATACATTGTGGCTTGTGGATGTCAATAACATTATTAAAGTCGCGTCAGTTGCAGATTTTTATAAAGAAATCTCTTGATAATAATTGCTACTGTATCTATGAAATGATCATGTACGTAAACAATGTTTAGACCAGCTATTAGATAGTGCAATTGAACGAGCAATCAGCTTGGATCTAATAATTATTTCCCAATGTTCGAGGAAGAACATTCTTTCGTTGTCCGTATTTCTCAGCTTCGGCGAAACAGCGAGCCATCGATTCACCGCGAAATAGCAGCCGATTCTATCAGGCTTAATCGGTAACTGATCGCATGCAAATCCGCGGCGTTTCTCGCACGAGAGACGGTCAACTCCGAAGCGAACGAGAAGAAGAAAAAAGAAGAAAAAAAAGAAAGAAAAGAAAATGTTCCCTTGGCTCTCGACCAAAGCGAGAGTGGTGATCAGCTGCGCGAGATAAAATCTTTACTTCTTTCCTGCTGTCCCTTGCGCCGGCCCACGATCTCAATACAGGCTTGCTGGTTCTTTCAGCCCAGCCGACAGACCGGCTGGTCACGATCACAGACCAAACCGAGTTTGTAATTGTCCCGTAAATTCCGAGTATCGGTTTAATAGAATATAATAAAAACCGAGGATGATTCGATGAATTCGAGGAATTTGTTCCTCGTGATACTCGATGGGAATAAGTACTGTTGCTTCGCAGTTTTTGAGAGGATCAGATGAATTCTTGATGAGCGCACGGACAATTTGACCCTTTCACGCTTGACGTTGCGTACACGCGTGATACATATTTTGATTTATAGTATTCATTAACCTGCAGTGAATGCAGGACATTGGTTGTACAGTCGTATAAGGACTGATTCTGTGTGATGAAGTAAAGCTTTTTAGTTCAATAAGAAATTGAAATACATATATGAGAAAATTTGTTTTATAATAGGAAAGATGACCATTTCAAGTTCAGTATTAATTTCAGGATTCATAAATCTTATATAGATTTCTATTATTAATAATTGGTACAAATAAAGCGTTCGTACTATCCAAAAAGAGGTTCCAGAACGATTCAAATCAGTCCTCAAGTGTCATATAAATCTTACAAAACTTATAAATCTGTCAGATAAATTTTTCATAATCGAAACAAAATGATTTATGATGTTTAAAAATATTTGGTACTGACAAAATTTAGAAATGAACGAAATAGTGGTGTTAATTAATAAGAAAGTTTTGAAGTAAAATATTTTAAGACATTTCTTGATTATCAGTAAACGAGTTTCTGTTTACATTCATGACTTCACATCTGTCGATCGAGTTAACAAGCGTTAAAATGATTAAACTTTGAAAGCGATGCGATTGAGTTTCAATGTATGCAGCATGATGCCATTAAACCAGAGAATCTCAACTATTCCATTCTACCTTCAATTGCTCCAATTGCTCCTATTATAAGAATACCTTTACTCGCCTCCCTTTTAACTTCAACCGCAGCAACTATTCTAATTTGCTCGATCCATTCGATAAAATGATACAATCGACAGTTGCGCTATTTTATTGTACATTGACACGGTTAAAGACTGTCTCACAAATAGAATATAACTGAGAAACAGTAATAAACAAATTGAATAAAATGATACATACACGTAATTAATATTATATTGATACTTTGAAGATTGTTCATATTAGATTAGCAAATTTTGCAATTTATTCAAATATTTTAGTTTTAAAGGTAAATTGTTTATATTCCCAACCTCAACAGTTTTGAAATCTTCAAATGTTAAATTGTCAAGTTCCAAAATCTCCAAATTCTAAATTTCTAAATTCCCAAATTCCTCACCTAAGTTCCAATATTCCCACATTCTCAAATTTCCAAATCTCTAACTTCCTAAACCTCTAAATCCCCAAATCTCAGACTCCCGAATCGGTAAATCCCCAAATCTCAAATTTCTAAATTCCCATTTTGCTAAACCTCCAAGTCCTCAAATCTCAGACTCCCGAATCGACAAATCCCCAAATCTCAAATTTTCAAATCTCCAATTTGCTAAACCTGCAAGTCCCCAGATCTCAGACTCCCAAATCGGTAAATCCCCAAATCTCAGACTTCCGAATCGGTAAATCCCCAAATCTCAAATTTCTAAATCCCTCAAATCAAACTCTTTCAAATTTTCCAATTTTCGAAACCCCAAATCCGCAAATCCTGAAATTACCAAATGTTCCCACAATGTCTCAAATTTCTAATATCTCAAGCTTGAGAATCTCCAAACATCCCTAGATCCCCACAATGCCGTAAAGATACGATTCCGTGTATGCAGAAAGCCACGTTTGACGCAATCGATAAGGGCCGAGAGACAAGGTATACGTTTCACAAACGACGTTTACTTCCTTTCATCTTGAAAATGATAAATCAACGTCGCGCGGGCGAAGGGTGCTGAGATAGCACGACATTGAAGCTTTGCACGCGGATGGACATACGGTATTCGTAACATTGTATGCATATTAGACAGCTGGGCAATGGGTGAAGAAACATACCTTGCCTTTCATAGTGGCCGACATTGCACTTGTACATCAAAAGTCTTGTAAGTAGCAGCCTCATGAAACATCTGGATCTTCCGACCGTTTATGGTGCACCTTGACTTTCTAATGGTCGAACAACACGTATTAATACCTTTTTTAGTCATCTAAATTTCCATTTTGATGTTTCGATTGAAGTTCTGTTTGCTACTTTGCATGTATTATAAAAGTGCTCGTGCAGTAGAAACCTGACGTCAGACGCCATAAAGGTACAACAAAATGACGACTATAGGATTATAAATGTATAAAATGCATTGAACAATACAGTAATTAGATTTAATGCGATATTTATGCCTACTTGAGGAGGTTGGTTCTGTTTTTACATATTTTAAACGTAAATCTAGGTACAATTCAAGTTTCACATGTATTTGTTGAGGGTGAAGTATTATGATAAAATTATTATTGTATATTATACAAATTGTGTACTTGTTAAGGATCGCTGATGTCATGAATCGTTGTGACGAGTGCATAACTTGATCATAAACAATTGTACTATGTATTAAATTGAATCCTACAGAATCATTGATTCAAGTTTCAAATTGATCTTCGAATTACGGCGTAGCAAGTTGAACTTGACCAAAATCAATCATATCATCTCCATCATTCAAAAAGTGTCAACTAGAATTCACCATGGTTGTCTCGTCATTTGTATAAGACATTTCGATGACGGAACTTTCTTCAAATATTAAACTTGCAAGACCCCTCAAACAGGTATGGAAAGTAATTAAACTTGATCAAAATCGACTTATCACCAGTCAGCAAAAATCTCCATCGTTCAAAAAGTGTCAAATAAAATACAACACGGTTGTGTTGTTATTTGTATCATTTCGACGATGAAACTTTCCTTAAATATTAAACTTGCAAGATCCCAGAAACAGTTATGGAAAGTAATCAAACTTGATCAAAATCGACTTATCACCAGTCAGCAAAAATCTCCATCGTTCAAAAAGTGTCAAATAAAATACAGCACGGTTGTGTTGTTATTTGTATCATTTCGACGATGAAACTTTCCTCAAATATTAAACTTGCAATACCCCAGAAACAGTAATGGCGAAACAAATGAAATCTGATGAAAATATACAGCCAATCAGCAAAAATCATCGTTCAAAAAGTGTCGAATGAAATGCACCACGGTTATCTGTCCGATGCTGAAGTCTCAATTTCGAGTCGACGAAACCGCGTACCCCAAGAAACAAAGAAAAAGACGGAAGAATCGGCGAGCAACCGTAGAAGCAACCCTCATCCTCCCTCTCGGTCAGACTCGTCTGGAAATCCATAACCACGAGCCGGCAGCAGCGTGGTGGATCGCGACACGAAGGAATGCTCGAATCATGCTCCCTAATTCACCGATGATTCCGGCTTTGTCCCACATCGAGGGACCATGATCGGGTACGATCTGACCCGCGGCACACGAGGCATTCCGCGGAGCAGGTAGCTGCGGGGAGACTTTCTGTCAGCCTGGCGCATTATCTAGCCGTTTATCTACGCCTATGAAACTCCCTCGGATGCCGCATACACGTTCGTTGCTGTATATACACGTCGTTTCCTTATGTAACGACACAACAGGTACATATCCGCCCAGGGATTCCGCCTACGGAGGAGGCCGTTGTCTCTCTATTTCCCCGCTCATAAATTCATCTCGTGGGAGAACGTTGGCCAACTTGCGTGGGGTCCGACGCCGAAGATGAAGGTCATAGGATTCTGTGGTCAAAGAATCGTTAATAGTTTGTTTATGGTTAGGATTAATATCATGGAGTAGCGTGCAATTAGCGTGTAATGGAAGAATCTGAACGTGTCTGCAGGGGATGAGGTATACGGACTGTAGTATGAAAGACACGGTTTAGGTTTATCTAGGGGAAAGAGACTTTGTTACTGGTTCTTAATTGGTATATTTTCAAATTTGGAAATTTGGGGATTTGTAAAATTGCGAACTGGGGAATTTGGGAATTTGGAAACAGTAGAAATTGGGAACTGTGAAGTTTTGGGAATTTGTGGATTTAGAAGTTTACACATTTGGGGTTTGTAGGTTGGAAATTTGGAGATTTGGAAATTTGAAAATTTGGAAATTTGGGAATTTGGGGATTAGTGGATTTGAGAATTTAGAGATTTGGGGGCTAGTGGATTTGAGAATTTAGAGATTTGAAGATTTCAAAATTTGAGAATTTAGAGATTTGAAGATCTGAAAATTTGAGAATTTCATAGTTTGAGAGTCTGAGAATTTGACAATTTGACAATTTGACAATTTAACAATTTAACAAATTGACAATTTGAAAGTTTATGAATATAATGTGATTTGACGATGAATTCGATGTCATACTTTTTCAATAAATTTTATCTCGTAATAAATATGCAAGATTTCCATTTGCCTACTTTATTTTGTAAAAATATTAGGTTTATCGTGCGCCATGATTTCTTATCAACATTCCTCGTTCTTGTAACAAGAGCATAAATAAAGTAAAGAAAAGTGAATATAGTTTGATCGTACTAAAAGTCGATAAGATTCAACTTCTTGTGCTGGTAACTTACCGGAATGAAGATACTTCAAATTTTGTAAATGGTCGCGGTAACGCTTCGCAGATTCCTGCATAGTGTATTTGTTTAAAAAAACTCGTATTACAAGGAGGATCGGTTTTCTTGCCGATGGGATCTGCCAAAATAAGCGTAATGTTTCGTGGACCGGTAAGCGAACGTTGCTCTTTGGAACTTGTTTTCGAATTGGTAATTAAGCGGAAAGTTTAAAACGCGACATCATGTAAGCTTGTCGCGTTTGTCATCTCGGCATCAATCATGAGGACCAAATTCCGATGTCTCGTGCGTGGAATCGATATTGTACATCTCTGATATGGAAGTGTTAAATTTTCTTGTATTCTTCCGAGACTCGGTTAACATGACGTCGAGAAGACACCATCTTCCAAATTTCGAAATTTTCATAAGCCCAAATTTTCAAGATTCTAAATTCTTGAAGTTCCGAGATTGCAAGTTCTGAAATTTCAAAGATTCAACATTTCCAAGATATTTCCAAGATTTCATATATACCCTGAATTAAACTCTTAACTATTTAATTCCCATCGTTACTGAAATATTAAAAATGAATTTTTATAGCGTACGGTAATATGTCTATCAGATCAGTAAATTGTTATATACATCAATTCTTTATCTTCATAAAAATCAACATAGATTTCAAGAAAACTATTTTGTAACTGAAAATAAGAAACTTGTAAAACGGTCATTGGTAGTTTTAGTGTTAAAATCATAAACATCACATTGTGAAAATTGATCATCTTCGAGGAACAAGAATTTCGACGATAAACGAAATATTCGATAGACGAGCGTTATTTCGTCCAGCATCCCTCACGATTTCGTCCGATAAAGAGTAAGTTCCAACAAGAGGAAAGTTCGATCGATTAAGGCTCGTGCAGCCGTGAATTTTCACGCTTCGAAAGAAACAGCACGTAGCCGGAACGCTGTTAGTCGTGGATCGTCTCGCTAAGGAACAATGCGGAAATTAAAAACTGAAAGCTAGGCCAAGCGAGCGAACGTGTATCCCATCGGGGATGGCGATCTCGTTCGAAGCTCACCTCGTTGTGTTTTTGCTCTGCATAAATGATGAGCTCGGGTATTTTAATGAAGACATTCCACGGGCGTTTGCCGGCTCCTTGGCGCACGGCGAGAGAAAGAGGAAAGGCCAACCTCTGCTTGAATAGACACGTTCCTGGCTGTGCTTGCTCCGCCTTATTTTCTATTGGCGTATTGTCAGCCTCACCGTGTTGCTGGACCCTGTGTTGATCATACGATATACAGGCTGCTCAAAGAAAAGCATATTTGTATCATACATAGCAATCGAGTGAAAAAGGCTTTGTGAACATAGGTCATTTGAGTTGCGAACATTTTTGTACGTCGACATCGTGACTGACTTGCTCCTGACAAGCTTTCAGGATGAACTGCTTGATGATGACTCTTCGATATTTACAAATATCTCATATTTCATTTTCGTGCGTACTTGACATCTTGTAGAGCAAGAAAACTCTGGGAGAGAGTCTGGAAGACTCATCTTCATGAAGAAAGGTGCGAAGGGTTAAAGTCGGAAGATCGAGGGTCACGTTACATTTTATCCATCTTTGCTCAGACACTATGTTGAAATATTAACACACATTATACATTAAACGAACTACAGATTCATATGTACATACATATGAACAGAGTGATGATATACAGAGTGATGATTGATAGAAGTAGTGATTGCTAGAATACCACAGTGTCAAATATTATTGATAATATTCGATATGTACCATATCGATTTTTCTACCAAAGGCATATCCAAGTATTAGCTCAATAGCACATTCAAGTTAGCTTAATATCTAATATATTCGTCAGGAAATTCAGATAAATCCGATTTGCGAATGTTACAGAAAAGATTAACCTGTCAATCTACGTTTGCTAAAGCTTTTTTATTCGGTAATAGCCTATGGCTTTTTTGAACACCCTGTACACGTATTTTGCAATTACTTCATGATACCTATCACTTACTGCTTCCGTCTACGACATGTGACTTCATGCTCAGGAATTTCTGTTGCTTCCTTTTGCGTTTTGTTCGACTTTTTTTACCGCATCCTGATGGAGGATGATGGTATACCTTCTGAAAGATGCCAGGAATTATTACAATAAAATAAAGTGGACGCAGTAGTTCATTGCCAAAGTTTTTGTTCGATTTTTTATTCTAATTTCATTAATCTTCTTGTTTAAAAAATGTAATATTATGCTACTTATCGAATTTCTGAAGAAGCTGACTAAGTAGATGAATTTTTAACCGCGTACGTTAAACGCAGTACTTAGGATCAATTTCCAAAGATTTGCGTACGTCGTAAAAACGGCTTGTTTGGAGTCATTTCGAGGCGCAAAGCGTGACCGTGATTTTCACGAATCACGATGCACCTGCCCTTATCCGGGTGGTGGATTTTAATGCCTTGGCGCACCCTCGGCGATACATTGAACGGCGCAAATGAAACGTGACTCGAAAACTAGCAGGGGTGCCTAGGAGATCGAACACGTGCACCCGGTGCACCCACTTAATCGTTATTCCGATGCGTTCCGGCTATTCGCGAACAAACAAATTGCTCTCTCGATGAGTTTTGGTGACCGACTCTATTGTCATCGGTAATTTGATCACGTTATTTTGCACACCCAGTTCTATACCCTCCCAACAAAAAAGCATCCTCCCTTATTTCATATGATGACGTAGCAGCGAACATTTTGTTAAAATTTCTTTAAGAAATTTTAATAATGCGTTCTTACATTATAGTTGAAAATTAAAAATGTAATATATGGGACTGTATTTAAGAATGTGATGTATGTGACTGTAATTAAAAATGTGATGTATGTGACTGTGATTAAAAATGTGATGTATGTGAGTGTAATTAAGAATGTAATGTATGTGACTGTAATTAAAAATGTGATGTGTGTAATTATAATTAAAAATGGAATATATGTGACTGTAATTTAAAATAAGATGTATGTGGCTGTAATTAAAAATGTGATATATGAAATAATTTTTCTAAAATTCCAGCAGTATTTACATCGAGTTAAATCCAGTCTATTATTTGCATCTACTTAAATTATTAAGAAATTTTCAAACTAAGCGTGTTCGCGATAGAATTAGGTACCATTATAAATGAAAAAAAAAGTAAAAAAGTGGTGGTAATACTAGCGCAACGTTTAGAATGCAGAAAGGAATTATTTATCAATTCCTCCTATCCTCGAATCTACTGTTGTTCCCCGAAGAGGACCGCCGCGCCGATCCGGAAGTCGCGATACTTCCAAAAGCTACCGCCGGCTACCGGTTTTCTGTGACTGCACGCGAGCAAAAAGGGAACAGGGGTCCGCGATGAAGGTAATAAAAAAAAGGAGGCAAAGACACAGGGGGCGGGATACGATATCGGAAAGGAGGACGTCGTGTACCATGCAGCCAGGACATCGTACGTCAAAGGTTCGAACCCGTGGGAACACAAGGACTGAGATACCTTCGATGCGAGCCAAAGGCAAACCGAGTGTGTTCCTCCAGGTAGACGACCACGAAGAACGTCTTCGATGGATGCTGAAGGAGGTGAACAAGGGAAACTGTCTTCTTTCCGAAATGTTTGATTGTACCAAACATCAAAGGGTTGAAAACATTTCTGGGAAAATAGACAATCGACAAAACGACTTTCTTTTCAAAATGAGAAACAAAAGAATTTCTGACTGATATGAATTTTTATTTTCGATATATTTAATCTCTTTTTTAGCAAAAAAAATGTATTAAGTACTATGATTTGTGTATCTATCAAACAACTGTAAGTAAACATTATTAAAGGCTAATGACCCAGCGACCATGACAAAATGAAGTATGGCGTTCGCTACCTAATTGGAGAGTTTAAAAAAGAAATAAATATCTTTTTATAAAAAAGAAATATATTTCTTGCGTGAAAGGTAGCCGGGGAAAATAAGAATTCCAAAGGCACACGAACATTAATTATTATTCAAAATATCAATTCATCGTACGTAGAAGGTGGGTTCTCAAGAGGAAGAAGGAGGTACGAATTGAACTGAAGATGAACAGATTGAAGAAGCAAAAGGAACAGAAAAGGATAGGTATCTCTCTCAGGTGACACCGCCGAAATATTTCCGTCGGCATTCCTAGACGTTTTTTCGGTCTTTGTCGAGCACGGCGTCACTGTGTCATCGAGACCGATACGATTCGATCGAAGTCTACCACCAAACTCTCGAACCTCGTCGATCGATTCGATCTTTCTTCAACCTTCCTCTTATGATTATGTTTGCGTTTCATAGTCATGCGAGGATGATGTTCTATAACTGTATTTTAGTCATTTTTTTAATGATAATTTATTCAATTTCAATTTCATTAATTAACTTTTAATTTAGGTTGAAACAAAATACATCTCAAATATTATTAAAAATGAAATGATACATTAGACATAGTATTTAGTACATAGTTTAAAAGTTCATTTACTTTCAAGACTAAAATTTTTAATAATTATCCTTATCTAAACTTTTAGTTAAAAAATATTTATTTTCTATTTCATAGAACATGTATTATATCGCAAGTTTTTTCTTTCCTCGCGTTCTCAGGTTCCTTATTATAAATTCCAGAATTTCTCAAGAAATGTACGATGATTTTTTTATCGAGAAAAAGTGTACAACTTTATGTTTCATATTTATGTACATATTGATTTTATTTTTAATGTCAATGTGTTGATGTCATCTTCAGATAAGAATTACGTGTACCTTTAACACAGTACTTTATTAATTAATTACATTCGTTGTCAAGGTTCAAGGAAGCGTAATTTCATTTAATTGTTTCAGGTACCAGGGATGAACGGTGACAAATAAGGGTGCGATGCGCAGTGGACACAAGGTTAGTAAGGTAATATTAATATTCATATTCACGGTCGAATCATTTGTTCCCTTGGTGCAATATCAATAACCTGACCCTACAACCCCCGTGCAGGGGTGCCACTCGTGAAAAGGGGACGTACTCGGTATTTAATTACCGCGAATCGAGGGGTGATCCACGTACAAGTATACCGTGGTTTCCTTATAAATGTTCTTACAGCGAATCGAGAGCTTGTTTTAAAAGTACAAATTTTTTCTACAATAAAATAATGATTTTGTTCAACGCATCTGAAGTCGGGCAATCTTTAATTTGAACTGCAATTTGTTTTGTATCGATTGAAGTCTGTTTCAAAATTGATGCTGTATTTAAAATTCATTTTATGCATTCTACATTAAATATTACTAATTCATTTTTTATTTTGCATTTTTAAATGATATATGAAGCGTTTCTTTGTTGTAGCTTGTATGGGTTCATTTCTGAGAAAAATGTTCTTTCTTTTGTTTTATTTGTCCATACCCCAGGCAACAATTGCTTAAAATTATAAAACGAAAAATGATTATCAAATGGTTCACCATTTTTTCAAAACGACACCATCAATCAAATAATTTGAAATTCTCTAAAAATAAATATATTGTATAATATACTATAATGTTCTATATTTCAAACATCACAAACTTGATTTTTTAAAAGATTTTACGTAAAATCAAGCTGGATTGTCTTGATATTAAAGAGTGTGGTACGCATCCCTTCTGATTGCCCGAATTAATTTCGATGCTCAGCAACGATAGTTCCAGAAACCATCGAATTCTAAAGAGTGAAAAAAAAAGAAATATAGCCAGGAAGTCTGTCACCGTTTCTCGACTCTGGCTCACGTGGTCCTCACGTGGTTTCCTGCTCGTGGTTTTTCCACGTCTAGCCAGCATATGCAAGATTGCGTAACAAAACACACAAATCATACACGGCGACAGAAGAAACAGAACAGACTGATTTATGTACACGGTACAATGGCCTATCTGCTATTCGCCTGACGAAATGCACTTTGGCCAACGAACTTATCGTTCTGCCCGTGGTATGTGGGGTTCAGACATCGGAAACAGAGCGATCCTCCTGTGGGACACCGTCGTTTCGACCAACGACGAAAACGCGAATACCACGTCGCTATGCATGCATGAGAAAGTGTGAAAAAACGCGATGATATTGTCAGACACGTGTTCACTCCGTCGACGACGTACACGTTCCTCTCTAAAACCCTGGTATCAATAAGCGAAATACATGAATACATCTGCTAGTGATGAGTTATGTTTGTTCATGATGAGTTACGTGGACGGTTATGTATCACACATGGACACATTGAAAATCTAACAGGAAAATATTTTTAAATAGCAATTATTACGTATCAATGTGATGTTTACAGTTTGATGAAAATAGCTACATTCCTTTGTTAGTATCTAATTGATATAAATGATCGGTTGTTAATTATTGAAAATAGTATTCGATTTTGGAATATGTTGTTTGATTCGATGATATAATAACATGATATAGTACCTGTGTCACTTTGAGGATTGATCTTTGACAGGAACGATTATGTACATACATGCTTTCATACAAAATGGCTGATTGTCAACTGCACGAAGTAGTAAATGTACTTCGAATTTTATTCAAACTCAAATATTTTTTAAAGTATCGAAAGTGTATGATTCTATAATTGTTCAAAAATGAAGAACATGCAATATCTGAATTAAAATTGTTCCCTGTAATTGGTAATGAGTAAAGTGTTCATTTGAAATATTATCTTAATCTGCCTATTTTGTATATTTGACATGCTTTGAGCAGTTTGTAACCGTATAATACCGCATAATAGGGTAAAATTCTTATTCAATACAGAAGCTCTTATCACAAAACAAACTCCTATCTCAGCAGCAAAGCTGGACATGTAAGCGCATTTCCCAGATTCCCGAAACAATCCAGCATAATTAAAGAAGCATTTCCTGAACTGGTCATAGGATACAATCCTATAAAGAACAAACCGATAGCATCCCAGTACCGGTTAAGATCGTTGCTCGCTCTGTAGAAAAGACCCATCGCGGTCAAATTCAAGCTCGCGCCTTTAATCTATCCCGCTGTCGACCGAATACGAAATGAAAGTGGAAAAAAACGAGAAAGTAAAAGGAAAAGAAAAGAAGGATGAACGAACGGACACAAAGGCTGAGGCGAGCAACGCGACCTCGGTAATTAAAACAAGATGGAACACCTCGGTCAATGCAATAAATCTCACCATTTCCCATTCTTCCCCTCGTTTATCCCTACTCCAGGCTCCCCTGTTTCGGCCCCTCCCCCGATATATCTTCGACTTTCCCCTTATCCGTAGATCGGAACTAGCCCCTTCACGACGTCCGACGATTTATTTTATTATTCGGTAGATTTACTGACGGCTACCGTTTATTGGAATCCACGTCGATCGGAGATTATGAGGCAACGCATCGAGACGCGCGACGGTGTCCATCGACCAACTTACGAAACGGATAATGAACGACGATGGAATGAATAATTGCTCGAAGGCGTCACGCGAAAAACGTATACATCGACAAGATAAGTGCAGTGATCGCGCAATCACGATTTTTCTTCGTTTTCTTGCTGCAATTCGATCGCTCGCCTGAGAACGATCGGTCTTTTCTTGATATTCTTTAATAGTAGTTATAACAGTGTTAGTACAAAGATTAACATCAAATTATGCGGAACTAATCAGAACAGATTCAGGAGTTAAGAGTGAAAATGAATTCAAGTATTGATACTCTGGTGTCTAGTTGAGTAGATATACTTCGTATTTAAATTATTGAATTATTAATTATTTAAATTATTGATAAAACACAATGACACTATTATATATTTCTTGATGTGATCTTACTTGAAATTTCAGACTGAATTTCATGTACCTGACAGATTTTATAGACACCATATCGTTATGGGACATTGAGAGTGACTCAAAAAATATAAATCTCAGAGCAGATGCATTTTAAAATTGATCATCATCACAATAAATACAGCTCTTACTAATTATGAACATACTACATGATAAAAATAAAAATTGTGTTACTATTAATATCGAGTAAAATATGGAATTTTGAGTTTTAATAGCTTTTATTTATTTTTTTTCGAGCAAGTATTCTCGATTTTAAAAATTTGAATTCATCCTTGTACTCTTGTCAAATGTCACGAACGATCTCGTTAAAATTTCTCGCCACCTTGCCATCCGTGCACGAGCTTTCGCTCCATTTACATTCGTGCCTTGGCCAATCAGGCTACACGTGTTTTACACGTGATAAAAACGATCGTCCAAATCCGAGGGACACCGTTTCCCCTAGGTGACGAAGTTAATTGCTCATTTTCTCATTTCGTTAACGATACGACCGAGGAAACGGAGCACGTGTAAAGGAAATCGACCATCGATCTAACCACATGGCTTGTGACCGAGATCTTCGTTGTTTCTGACGTTAGTTTGATTAATATCTTTTCTTTAAATAATTGCAATTATTGTGAATATTAAATCATAAAATAATATTGGTCATCAAGAATAATTGTATTTAATACAATTTTATAGTGGAATAATCAAATTCGTTGAAATAAGTTTCAAATCCCTTATTTAGTATTATAAAAATTATTATGGTCATATTGTTTAACCGTGATTCTTGAGATAAAAAATTTTATCTATATGATAATACATTTTAAATATTATGTGTCATTTATATGATTGGAAATATGTAATGTAAAAATAGGTACACATTTATTTCAAGACTAATATGACTTATACTTCACTCAAGAATTAATAAAATATTTCCTGTTATCCAAAGATTGCTGTTAGAAGTCGAAATTTGTGCTAGAAACAGAAATATCGAATTTTCAAATTGACCTACTATGAAAAGTTCAGCTATCAACCATTGATGTCAATGTATCAATCAAATTAATGTCTAGTAATTTTGAAAATTTTTCTTCATAATTTCTGTCTCATGAAAAGATGTACTGAAAAGATACAGTATCTTTCATACACAGTTTGATGTTTCGTAAACACCAAAATTTGAATGGAACAAAAGTGAACCTTTAAAAGGTATTTTAATAAATTTTCAAATTTATTCAACACTTAAACGATCATCACCTAATTATAATTATCTCCAATCTTGATATTAGACGAATACCTTGTCTGAAGTATTCAAAAGAATTTATTAAAATGACGGAACGTGTTAAACGCAACGAAGGCGTTTAAGAATCGAACGAAACTGAAAGTTCCACACAGAATTCCAGAAGACTAAATTCCCCATTACTTCCTCTTATTACGTGCTCGATTAACTTTCCGGCGTGAGCGGGGCCACTAAATTCAGCGGTGTGTAATTAACCAGCAGCGGTTTAACGAACCGCAAAAGCATAAAATTCTATTTTCTCGGTCAGATATACTCCAGTTACTTATACGTTTATCTCTCTAATCTGAACGTTATTAATATAATCACGGATACGCGGCCCACGCTTACAGGATATCACGTGTTCCAATCAGCACTTGCGCAGGAAATGATCGCAGGAAATATCCAGACTTGGAAAAAAGACTTCTAACACGCTGAAATTTCCTGAATGAATGTAATTGCTATAATTTTTTCATCGAATAAAAATTGGTTCATACATGAGTCAGTTGAAATGATTCATTCTTAGGATATTTATCGGTGTCAATATATTGCAATATTAGATACAGAAATGAAGCTTTTAGTAAAGTAGTGATACGAATGTAGAAAATGATTTTCAGCATACTGAAATTCTTTAGACGATTGTGATATCAATTAAATATACGTAAGATAAAATTTCAATGTTAATGTTCATACGATTTATTTATTTTTTTGTGTTCAAGTCTTCAAGTATTATAGTAGTAACTGCAGTCAAAAAGAACACTTGAAGTTACTTTCAAGTACACATGTACTTTAAACAAGTAAATAAACGTAACTCTCTAAAAATCAGCGATGTAGTTTAAAATTTGAATAAATTTTCAAATGGACGTCTTTAAAATTGTACCGAATTTTCTTCCGAATGTGGCGAAATAATTTAACGTGAAATTACTGAAATAGAATAACAATACATACCTTTTTCGAAGAGTGAAACTCGAAAGATCCTGTCGGGTGAGAGTGAAGTCCACAAAAAGGCAACGGTGTAATATTAATGCATCATTTATTTAACACCTATGATGATGATAACATGAGATGGATACGATGCGCTTAAGGTAGAGACTAATCGTCCGCTATGCAAGAAATGACGATGCGAGTGATTGTTCGATTGTGACTATTGAGGGAAAGGATATAAAGAATAATTATGACAATTCGGATAGTAACTATTTTTAATTTGCTGACTCGGAGAGGTTTCAGAATTTCTGCAGCGCCCGGTGTTATGATACAATTAATAATAGTAATATATATATTTATAATATATATATATGGCAAGATCATTGGTCAATAAATATTTCACTTATATCTGCAACTAAATCCGCCAAATAATTACTCCCCTTTTGATCTTCCTCTTTGATAAACATTTAACCGTAATCAGTTGTCACAACCATTAAATTCAATAAATTCGTTCATCCTTGAAAATGAAGGATTTCGGTGGATGATATTGAAGGTACATTTGCTTTTTAATTTACTATTTTTTTTTGCTAGTTTATCAGAGGACGATCAAAGTGGACACACAAGCAATACGATCGCCTTGTTCGATCTTCTATTAATTATTTGGAAAATTTAGACACATTGGCCCATTCCTCTACATTTTGTAAACACTTGAAGACCCGTTAATGCGTATTTTTTTTATATTGCTAATTCAGATATTGGATTGTTGAGTAATGCACACTTAATAACCGGTTTCATAGTTGTATTAATTTTGTTAGGTATTATCAAACTCTCAAATTTAGTAAATTTCAAATTTTCATATTGTCGAATTGAGAAATTGAGAAATTTACAAATAGGAAATTTACACATTTTAAAATTTAGAACAACTTTAAAAATTTAGAAATTCCGAAATTTAGAACTTGAGAAAGTATCAAATTTGCAAATTTTCAAATCCTGCAACGAGCTCTTTTGTAGCCAAATCTAAAATTTTTTCGTAGCTACCCATTTAGGCCAAAATAACAAGAATGTGTTCAAATCATAGTACTCCAAAAATGTACGTCCATATTATTGTACTACTAAATTAACGGGTGTTCAAGCATTAAAAACCAGAGGCTTCGTTCTCTCATCGGCCATTTTAGACATTCATCAGTCACTATGAAGGTAATAGTGCGCGCAAAGTATTCCTCTAATACTATCTGAGTTGTATTCTAATAGTAGATCCTTAACGTAAATTAGGTAACACTATGTACACTTGCTCGACGCGGCATGAACGATCTCTCGTGCGTTCTTCCGGTCGTATAACAAAGTTCCTTCCTACTATCCTCGAATCTCGGTTCTGCCAGAAAGCCCATGGATCCTCTAACATGCTAATATCACGTGACATCGTCTAAGCTCCTCGATCGTCCTTCGATCATTCGCTATTTCATCGCTGCTGATTATCTTCCGAGCACAGTTTTGTTCCTTCGTGGAAACTGCTCGATCGAAGAACAACAACGGCTGCATGGTTTCGAGCTCGTGCTTTTTTCGCGATTGCACCCACCGGATGTTGCGAATTAGTTCGGTCCACGAGACTCTGGAGCTCGCTTCTAGAACCAGTAGAGGTCTTTGGATTCCTGGACCTGCGATTCGAGGCCTGCAACAAGGAACAACCATTTTTGTTTTAATTACTTGATTATCGAATTTCGTCGTTTGGTCATTTTCAAACTTTCAAGTTCAAACTTCCAAATTTGAAAATGTAGTTGATTAAAAATTTGAAGATTGTAGTTGAAAATGTAGTTGATAAATAATTTGAAGATTGTAGTTGAAAATGTAATTGATTAAAAATTTGAAGATTTAGTGATCTGAAAATTTGCGAATTTTCATATGGTAGATAATGAAAGTACTCGTTACATTTGCAATTTTTAACGAACAATTGTATGTGTCAGATTATGACAATGTAGAATGTATATCAAGGAGGAAACATCAAGATTACGTCGATAAAATGATTCAACGACTTATTCACTTATAATACATTTATTCCAAGCATCATTAGTAAGTTGCAAACGTATAAAATCCACTGTCAATTGTATTGAACCCAATCCTCAGTTGCAAGGCAAATACGATTTATTTTTGTTATATTTGAACTGTGGTGTGCGGAATATAACTCGATGTCATAAAGAGGTTAATTTTGAAAAAGGTCCGCTTCAAAAGTTGTAAACATTAAGGCTCTAGTACCTGTTTATCCCCAAAGAGGTTAACGATCTTAGGACAGAACTTTCACGCACCGAACAAGTAATTGGTTATATTCGAAAAGGTAGGAATGACTTTCGTCCGAACGGGTCGGCTCATCGTTCATCGAAATTTATAACGCGGCCAGCCGCGTAATAAAAGAAGAGTCAACGTTTTGACGGATGCGAGGGTGCACAACTGGTGATGGCACCCGCTGCGCGACACGGACGGACAAACCGACGGACGAACCGAGGGAACGAATGGGTCGAACAGACGGACGGACGGACAGACGGGGGACCAACAGAATATGTCACGAGATCGACCAGTTAAGATCTCATGTTCTTTACAACGGTTGCACGCATGTGACCGGTGCTATCTTTGATCTCGATATCTCCGAGAGTGACCCTGCGGATCATCCTGGTCCTTCGCTTCGTCCTCTTCGACGTTCTATTCGTAATTTACAGGAAGTCTATGATCATTTTGCCGAATCATTTAACATTGTATTTCTGAGAGTATAATTCTACGTTTTATATTTGAGAGGTTAGGTACGATTCTATCGTGACACTTTTCAGATGTTTAGGATCAACACTTCGTTAGGTATTGAATACTGATTCACAATGATTGATTATGCTTGTTGGGTTCTTGTTCATTGCAATAGTCAGTGCAATATAACTTATAAACTTAAATTTGAACTATGCAGCTGAGTTGGTCAGTGTGAACATGTGTTCTTTATACGTACATGTGAGGTTATTATAACCTTCTTTATTATGACAAGGAATATGTTCTTAGCAAAATACTCAGCTTCGAGAAATGTACATGTCACTGTTCGATATGAAATGATAAATAATGGATTATGTCCTCACTCTCTCCTCGTTTTCCTCATCGGACATATCGACGTTTTTCTAGTCTCTATTTATTATCATCGATATAATTAACACTTTTTACTCATATAAACGGACCTTCGTCAATTCCTTTGATCGTCTCATACATTTTCCAGCGTCATCGTGGCAACCGAGGAAAGAATATCCTTCAAGGAAGGCCTCGCTAAACGTCAATCGTTCGTGACTCGAATGATCACGCCGACTATTTCGCTCGTCGTCAACGTCACCATCGACATCGCCCAATGTTACACGTTCCCGTATATTAAGCGTGTATCTTCGCGTATCGTTGTAAATTTCAGGCAGTGACAAGGAAAAAGATGGACGTTTTCGAGTACTTAAATTCGTGGCACGTGGTGCACGACACGGTCGATTAAGTTTGTATCTGTCGGCGTACACGTGTCAGCACGTGGATCTACCTGCTTCAAAGTCAGCGCTACGTGTGCGCCCTATGAGTTGCCATATTGGCGCATGCAGGCCGAAAGAAACACGGGCGGAAGCACAAAAGATTTCATCTTGCCGACGAACACCGGGAACGCGTTTCTATTTGATAGAAATCCGCTCAGTTGGAAAATAATGCTGGAACACGCCGCGTGAGAAGGCTGCTTCGACAGTATAGTGCGTTTCGATGAAAAAATTGCAAATTGATCGGTTATAGATACTAATCATAAAGATATAGATACCGAAGAATAATAAGAAAATGGAATGTCCAAAGAATTGATATTTTTGCATTTTTGTAAACGAACAATTCTTGGAGGACATTTAAGAACATCACTGGAGGAGCAAAAGAATGTTGCCAGAGTATTAACAAAATTTTTGTTCAAATTAATGATCAATTACGGATACAATTAATCATATATCGAATAGCAAGTGTATTTTACAGAAGAGCCAGTTTTAGCAGTTACTATCACAGATCAGTAAAATTGAATCGCTATGATCATAAAATGTAACAACATCTTAATGTCCTTTTAGATCGTAGAATACATTAATTTTAATAACTGATCTCCCTTTGGAAAATATAGCTATCATTGTCAATAAAAGTACTTTCGAAATTCTTTCAGGGAATAAAAATATTGAAATGCTTGTTTAAAGTTGATAACATTCGACTGTTGCATATCAAGCTAATTTTCTAAAAAGTATTAAATGAAGTTGATTTAAGAATTGAAATTATTAACAAATGAAGAAGTTTAAAATTTCCGGAGTGATATCGAAAATTTGTGTACAGTTGATAAATTGTTGGGATGAAATTGAATTAATCGCATGTCACCGGAGATGAAATATAGCAATTAACCGTTTGAATGGTGTGACCAACAAATCCCATGTAATACGGTCGATTCGAGAGGAAAGTGGAGAAACCCCTGGCCATAATCGACGCGGGTTCTTCCGCGTAAATACGAGAGGGTGACTCGAAAAGCCGGCGAATGCTAGGCAATATTGTCCGTGCTATCTGACACACCATTTACCAGCAACACCCCCGTCCATTTTGTTCCAGCATATTGGCCTCGCATACTCGGCCGTGAAAACGTTATAGGCACGTACGTGGTTCGCATAAATCGTCTTGACACTTATGGTACATTATTCGGTGGTTACGGTCCTCCGTATTGAATTAGGATGCTCTCTCACGGAGATTATGATCGCACGTGAGCCACAACCAGAAGTCGGGAATTTACACGATATTGGACAATGATTAAATCATGTTTGAAATACATTGTTCGAATTATTACTCAAGTACCAGAATTATGTTAATAGGATACAATCGCTTTATATGTTAATTATTCTATATGCATACTAGTATGTTCTTTAAAAGAAATATTATAAAAAAATTGTAATATACAGGACATATTTTATGACTGATACAATTTATATGATATAAGTTACTACAATGTTGTTGTAGTATAATTAATAACATGAATATTAAACGAATTACTAAACGAATTGATTATACTTCGAATTATAAGCAGTTTAACTACATTTAATTAAGCTGTGTTATTTATTAAAATTTAAATTCATCGTACAAATCTCTTTAAAAATATTTCTCTTTATTCAGAAAATTTGTCGTTTTAAGAGAGTTAGTTTCATTATTCAAAAGTTTGTAAGTGGACTAAAACGAAGTAATATTAAAGTGAAGCATTTTTTTACTAAATTCTGTATCTATCCTCAGCAATAGTTATTGCTGAATGTTCGTAGCTTTATTGTTCAAGCGAAGAATACGCGGCAGCGTGTTTCCGTTTGAAACCTCAGACGCACACAAGTCGATGAATACAAAGTTACGGGCGAACGCACCTGTTATGAATGTTTCAGCATTCAATATCGCGATATCAAAGAGCAAAGCAAGATGGTACAAAGAGAAATTCCCTTTGGTCCTTTTAGCAAAGAAACGGCTCGCAAAGTCGAAGGTAGCTCGAAACGAAACACGAGAATTTTGCGATTCTCTTCTTTGTGTTTTACTGTAAACTTAATTACCTGTGTATCGTAGCCGAGAAACAGCGAATAAATTATAATTTCGTTTCACAAATGTAATAACATTCTTTAACAAATTCAACTGCAAAATTTTATTGACTGTACATTTTTATATTTTTGAATACAGTACTTCATTTCATTAATTGGGCCTTTATCAAAAAATGCATCTAAGAAAAATATAATAATTGTTTTTACTAGACATAAGTTTTTTGAAAGTATACTATCTGTAAGTCGCAATATATGTATTTTTGTTTTAGGCACAGAGTTTATATTTATAAATTAAAATTGTTCAAACTTGCGATTTGAAACAAAAATCTTAATAAGTTGCAAATAAGTTTAAGACCTTAAACAAAATATGAAAATAGTTCCGTATAACAATGCACAGTATAATGAAATATGGTAGATAAATCTTCGACCAAAAAGCAAAAGGATTGAAATTATTTAAAAAACAACGTTCTCATTGCTTTCTTTCGACATTACCATCGAGTGGCAAATTGAACGTCAAAAGACGAGAGTTGGGCATGCGGATTAAATTAAATCGAACACCCCCGCTTTAAAAAGCGAAGACCGACCCCTATGATCCGTCTACCCTACTCGTTGTCGAGGGATACGTATCGAAAGCATCGAAATGACCCTTATCAATAGGGGTCAAACCCCTCGCAGCCCGAAATCCAATATACTCGTGGTAAAGGAGAGACCCCACTTTGATTCACCCTGTCTCGAAGCTCGTATGCATCGATGAACGAGTATTAATTGCAAATTAAGCCGCTAAATCTTTGTTTTCGTCGTTTCCGTACACTATTCTGTGTAACAAAATTTGCAACCATTCCACAATTATACTTGTACGTATAATATCTGTATAATTGTTAGACTTCATTTTTTTAAAGAAATACGAGAAAAATTGAAGTACATATTTACCGACTGAGAATGATCGAAGTAGAATGTTACAGCCGTACTCAGACTGACGTATCTCCTGAATTAAGTTTATTCACGTAATTCAATATATTCATTATTGAATAACATTATGTATCTGTATGAAACTATTCAAATGTTTTTATATTTGACTACATATTTTATTTGTTAATCTGCTGTTGCGTACAAATATTCATGTACGCATGTACATCTTCAATTAAGGTTTCTCACTACTGATAGATTTTCAAATTTATAAACTTTCCAAGGTAGAAATTTGCAGACTTTCAAATTTTAAAATGGAGGACTCAAAAATTTAGCAAGTAAAGTTTAAATTCTAAGAAATTTAAGAAATTGGAAATTTCACTTTAAGAATTGGGAGATTCAAAAGTATGAAATGGGTATGTTAGTAAATTTAAAAATTCTCTTTAACAATGTGCGACTTGGATAATTACTTGAAATTGTGGAAACGTAGAAATTTAAATACTTGAAAATGTAAGAATCTCAGAATTTGGAAATATTGAAATATAACAGGCCCGAAAATTGAAGTTTAAAAATTCGAGGACTTAATCTTGAGAGTTAAAAACTTGAGAATCCAACCTTTGAAATTTCAAAAGAGTTCAAGATTTCAAAGAAAGCATTGGCGAATGTCAGTTTTACTTTCCATTTCCCGTAAGTTTAAAAAACCATATCCCACGAAGTGTCAGAGAAAAACTGATCTTTATCCACCACCCTCTATGATTGCTATTCGACCAAAACGTCGAGTGCTCGTTGTTGTTGCTAGAGTATCCCTGACGCGGAGGATCGCGAAGAGAAGCGGGTCAAGGGTTAAAGGACGAAGAGGACACGCGTTCACCGCGAAGGCAGCTCCGGTTCACCGGACTGTCTCCGGCAGCGAACAAGCCGACTTCGAGAGATCGATATAACCGGCGGCTTTCGACCACTCCCTCCATCCAACTGGCTGACCAATCGAGGCTCACTAGCCATCCCCGGCTACCCTGGTGTCCCTCTTTTCCATTCTCTTCCCTTTTGCTCTCACCGGTGGAAGCGGTGCACGAGCGTGGATTACGTGACGTCACCGCGCGACGCCATTTTCGAGGCGCGTGCCAGAAAGGCCCGGCTGCAACGACCCGCGGGTCCAGAATATTCCTCGCCAGAATGTCCCACGCGGACCAGAATTTATGACAAAGATTCCATGAATTAATCCTCCTGGAAGTATTGAGATCACCGTGTCGCTTCGTTTCTTTGTTTTCAACTTGAAACCCCTTAAACGACGCCGACGTTCACCGATACTCGCGTCGTTATCCGGCAAGCTTTCCTCTTCAGGTTTCACCACTCACGTTTTTAATTTCCTCTCTGACGCTTTCGGATCGCTTTAACGATTGAAGAATCGATTTCATGACCGAATAAACAGCGTACCAAGAAATTAACGATACTGAATAGGCTAAAAAAATTGTTATGCATCTATGTCGTTTATATGTAAGTTCCATGTGTTGCATAAGTAAGTTTCTTTATGTTTCTTAAAACAAAATAAATGTCTTGTGTTGTAGTGTCCAGAAGGCTTGAAATGGTTGCGGATGCTTTTAGATAAGAAACGATATGGAGGCGATATGAATCTTGGCTCATTTTTTTGCTTCTTCTCTGTTTAAGTTTTAGAGTAAATGGGGTAAATGTATAAGGGTAAACGTGAATACATGTTAGTACGTCATGTGAAACCATGTGCTATTACGAGTAACACATATGTATATGTAGTAATTTAAATATGAGTACATATGAAAATATGATAAGTTGAAGTACAGAACCTATCTGTTATTTAAAGGCGAACAATTTTATAATAACGCGAAATTTTTTATTTCTCTTTCGTTTAAAATACATTGCAAGGGAAAGCCTCGCTAGAAAGTAAGACTTTTAAGAAAATATTTTGCTTTATAAAAATTTGGGAAGTTCTGCAGTATTATTAACATATTGGTTCCCACAGTGAAAATGGACATTTCATCATAATGCTATTATACTTATGTGAGTGTTAATTGACGTATTAGTTAATATTCATATTACTAAGACTCTTAATTTATATTAATAAACGTGAACTTGATTTTCATATTAATAAACATGATAGTTGATTTCCAAGAAACTAGATATTATTATTAAGAAGCATATAAGCATTCACGTCGACAAAACAGTGATATTCTTACAAATGTTTAGTGAATCGATCGTTAAGGGTTAAATGAAAGGAAAGGGAGATTCTGTAGGGGTTGTACAAGTTGTATATGCTTTTGAAGGGTCCCTTGAAAGGTTGGTCATGCGTAAAAGGATGCTCTTGAACTTCTCCGCGATTTCCTGACAGTGATACGAATTGCGACGTTTGTTTTCTTCCTGCTGTTGGGGGAGAAAACAATTCCTCAAACTAGAAGCAATCAGAGGATCACCGATGACCCTTGGTTATCAATGTGTTAATAGGTTATTTCAAATGCAAAAATATTAGAATTATTTTTATATTAATAACTGTTAAATTGATATATTATTTCTTTTTCTGCAACTTGGATGCTTGTAAAAATGTATAAAAATAGCATTTTGTTAACCGTAGATCATAACAAACACGATTTTCCGATTTATCGTTGCTTCATTAATCAAATATGGAATGTATTGATATTTCTTGTGAACATCATGAACATTCTTCGTGAATCTGCTCGCCATTGTCGCCGTAGGAATATCCTCCTCTTTAGTTCAAAACTGCGATAAATAGCTCAAACGACCGATAAATGTGGAATTTTGTTTACGTAGTCGCCATATAACCTAGAAACTTGTTACGAGGTCCTCAATTTTACTCCATGTATCTAACAGTATACTGAACGGGCACCTATGAAGGTAGCAACATATTAATATCGCGTCACTCTAAAGGCAGTTGTTACATTATCAAATACGTTATTAATATTGAATTTCTCTTTCTTAAAAATATTCCTTAATAAACAATTATTTAATACCAGATTCTGATTTTAAAAATATGACACTAATGTACCTTTTCAATTAATGATTGCGCAAACTGTTGAAATCTCTTGGAACGTATTCTACGTGTTGCTTGTGATTTCACCTGACGCGACAGTAATGTTAACCCTTAGACTCGTTAGAAATAAAATTGCTGACGCGAAGAAATTTGCACGTCACATAAAGCGGTAAAAAGGCAGAAGAAATTTCGTTCGCTCGCAGTTCGGAAGACATTTGAAAGAAAGGTTGCACGGGAATTGAACGATACGCCAGCAATCTCGAGCTCGGATATAAATCAATGTCCCCGTTCGACAAAATACCGTGCACGGAATTCAATTCACCGTTCACGAGCGAAATTCGTGTTTGATTTAAGCACACCTAAGACCCGTGACGTCGTCGTGGCGGCTGCATGTTCGGAAGCAATAGATTTCACGATACCAGTCCGTCGTAGCTCTTCCGGCTCGGATAACGAATCTCGCTCGTAAATTCGTCTCTGTTCCCAGCTGTTGGGAATTAATGCTCGCTCGGACAAGATAAAAGTACGCGAAACCGCATTAAATTAACATCCTCGGATCCAGTTCTGCCGTGCCGGCGAACGCAACATGGCCGAGCCTCTCGGTTTCCGCGCCGCGTTCTTTCGCAACTCTTCAACTTCCTGTTCGAGGAAACGAGTCGCGACTACCTTCCGTGAAACCTTCTTTCAAAACCGGTACGAACGATTTTAGCGATACAGGGCCGATGTATATTCTGGAGAATATGTGCAATATCCCGTGTTTGGGACTTTGATGCGTGTCGAATGTAGCTAGAAATTTAGAAGGCATTTTACATATACTTTTTGTAATTTTTAAATTTCCAAGTTTCAGTTGGCAAATTTTTATATATTTAAATTAAACAATTTCTAGGTGTTTAAACTTCCAAATCTTTAACTTTTCTAATCTTCAAATTCCTAACTTTCCAAACGTGCAAGTCTTCAAATTTCCAAACCCTCAATTCTTCAAATTTCTAAATTTCCAAAGTCACTAGGTTTCAAATTCCTAAATATCCAATTTTTCAAATCTCCATTTTCACATTTCCAAATTAAATCACACAGTGCTCAAATTCTCGAATGTCCATGTCTCCAAATTACAAAATTACCAACTTCTCTAATTCCCAAATTCTCAATTTTGCAAGAACCCTTAAACGTACCTGTCTATCTTGGTGTAAAGTAAAAATGTGTTTAAGAATTTAAAAACTTCCAATGTTCAAAGCAGAAATTTAAAAGTGTAAATTTAAGTTGTAATTTTATTTGCAACGTTATATTGATGATAGGAGCGTTTGCAAAGAGCCTTTGTGTTACCAATTGATGGATAAACGCGTCTGTAAAATCGATGAATTAAATAAAACAATGATTCTGCTCTCTGACAAATTCCATTGCACGGTGAATTCCATCAACAGGTATTCGTTGTAATTGTGGCTGGCACATTGGAAAATACCGTTTCATTGTCATTGATCAACGCAATACTAATGACGTGTTTTCCACTTTCACGGTGAAAATGCGTTTCGTTATTCTGCGCTCGTAATATCGGGTAGATAAAAATAGCTGGAAAATCAAATAAAATTCAACGTATACCATTGTCCAACAATTGAGATAGTTTCTAAATTAACAAATTTTCAAATATTAAAATTTGTGACTTAAAAAATTAAAAAATTTACGAAATCATAAATTACAAAAATCTTAAAAAAAAATCATAAATTTCCAAATGAAGGAATTGAAAAATCTTGAAATTCTGCCTTCTCACATTATTCAATCGCACATGTCAGATAAATTATTTCAGAATTAGAAAAGATATTTTTCCGTTGTAAACAATCTTTAAGTAATCGTATCTTCAGTACTACCGACATCATATTAGAAAGAACTAAATATTTTGCTCTCTAACAAACGATATCCACATGTACAAAAAAACAATAGTTCATCTACCACGAATCAGAACAAAAACTGGAATAAAGAAGAGTTATTAGAAAACGCAGTATCGTTGAGAGCTTCCGTGCGTATGAATTATCCTCTCGGTCGCGTTGAATTCGTCGATGAGTAGCTGGTGACGAGCAATTAAATTAATGATTTCGCAGAAGTGATAGACATACGCGGGGACAAGGCGGGTATAAAACCGCCGACAGAAACGTCACGCGGTGCGCCATGACCATCTAGAGTCGGCCAACGTCGTCGGACGTCGGCCGGTAATTGCGATTTATTTCTCTTAATCGCGCTTAAACGGCAGCCAATTTATGCCGGCCGAGTTAATTTTACGCAATTATATAATTACCAAGCGGGGACCGAGCACCGCGGCACGGCCTAATCGGGGTGCCAAGCGGCGTTCTAATGGCGGTACTTCCGATTCGAAGACGCTTCACTAGCTAATTCCACTGCTTCGACCAAACTCTGAAATTACCTTCTCACCCTACGACTCGACCGAGCTCCTCCTTCTACTCGTTAAAAACCTTTTCTGCAACATGATGTCGGTACAGTTTCTACTCGTTAATCGCTACTAGTTACTAGTGAAAATTGACGTATGTAGTCAGACACGTTATAATTATCTCCTTTATTTAACAACGCAGTCTTTTATATCGTTAGGCTGTTCTTTGGATTTATCTTTCTTCTGAAGTATGTCCTTTATGTAAGAACGCAGTCTTTTATATCGTTAGGCTGTTCTTTGGATTTATCGTTCTTCTGATGTGGACTTTACCTGTTCTTTATTTTTCTTAGCCTTTATTTTCTACTTGGTGACTTAGCCTTTACTTTGTCTTCTACTTCTTTATTTAAGTTACTTGTCCATTACTTGTTAGCCTTTACTTATCCTTTATCTTAAAGTTAGCTTAGAGTTATCTTAAATCAGTAAATGTTTATTCGGTTTGTGTCAACCCTTCATTTTTTCGACAAATGCGTACATGATCTTGAGAATTACATTTTAAGGTTCCTCGCTGAAAGAACAGCATCGAATATAATGGAGTGCTTCGTTTGATGAATGGTTAACAATGGAAGACACAGACTGATTTTTGCAACATTATAACATAATTTCTAGCATTTTACACTCACTGAAAGGTTCTTGAACCCTTTCCAAAGTGTTACCATTTGGCAAGTTTCCTTCAAAATATCAACCTAGTTCTCCACTACTCCTATATGACACACAAAGTTCATATCTGTATGTATACCTATTAGAACATAAAAATGAACAACATTTGAAAACAAGTAGATAAAAATTCTCCTCAAACAAGTTATTCCAGGACAGTGATATTTCTTCAGAACCCCGAAAAATCGTGTAAGAATAAAATTGACAAAAATTTTGTTGGCGACACGACGTTCCGTGGAAGTTGGACGTCGGTATCGAATCTAAGAAAGCGGACAAGTCGCAAGTCCTTTCTTATTTATTCATTAATTTCCAGAATCGATGTTTGACGACGAGGTCGCTGCTACTTGGAAGCAGCTACTTGGTGCATTGGGTCCCTTACGGTAGCACACGCCAGTTAGAATAGTGAGCGTTGTCAGCATTCCGGCAAGTAAATTCTTGAAAACTCGTTTGGTCGGTCCGATCCGCGAACCAACTCTCAATCTACGCCATAAAGCGAAGCGCACGCGTGCGAATGTTAGCGTTTCCTAAATTGGCCCTAAATCTCGGCCTGTTCGTTCGTTGGCTTGCAACCAGCCGAATTTTTCACGGTTCCTACGGTACATTTCTCGACGACATCGGTGAAAGTTCCTGGGATTTTCGAACGGGTACTTTGCTCGGACGTTAATGTTTCTTTAACGACCCTAACGGCGCTGACTGGATTGTTAGTCATTCACGGTTGACACGATCACGTTTTTGTTCATTCACGTTCGATGGTAATTTGTAATTGATATTCTCGGACGTGTGCCATTCGTATACATTTATATACGGGGTGTTCTATCCGTGCTGCAAGGGGATGATTTTCTTCTTTAAACGAATTCATTCGAATACTGGTAATTGGTTAATTTTCAATAGGACAATAATACACTTTGGCGAAAATTAAAATGGCAGGAAAATATTTAGACGTCAGTAATGTGTGAAATCAAATTCAAATTTTCGTAGTGGTATATTATTTAAATACAGTAAAAGTATCACCACAGTTTTATTAAGTATTTGAATATATATTAAACACAGATGAATATTTAAATATTAAATATGATCCTCCAGTAATATTTTGCCACATTTGTGATGATTTTTCAACGCCTTTACAATGAAATTCAGAATAATTACGAAAGATTGATAATTTTGTATGGGTCAACTTAATAAAAAATATGCAGAATGGGAGAAAGGTATTTTTCCAGTAATTACAAGTTGGAATAACTGACGCTGGTTACCATAGGAGGGTTGAAGTCATGGCGTATCGAATCAGTGACAACGAGAGGGATGAGAGTACTAAAATGAAGCTCTAGTATCGATTTTCCTTAAGCTCGCCATACATTGAACCAAACCATAGCATTTCCAGTACCTTTCCTTTACATCTGATTGTCTTGATTATTGTATTATTTTGTGCTTTAAAATATACAATATTGTTTCAAAAATTTCTTCATTAAATAGATATGAACTAACCCTCGTTAACGAAGAGACTACAATCACATTAATTACGAGTATTAAAACCATTGATAAATATCACGACTAGTTTTCCTCGAGATATATTTATTGGATACAGAGGGTGATATGGTGATTATGTTTGTACGAAGAATTCATTCTTCTCACGTCCATGAATTTATTAGTATCAGGCGGGTGGTTATGATAAAATGATAATATAGTTACGGTTCGTGAGCGTGAGTTTTTATTAAAATATTGACCTCCTGAAAGATTGAAATTGTTGCAAAAATTTGTTACTGATAAGTTTGATTTAATTCAAGATTCATAATTTATTTATTTTAGTAAACATTTGCAAGATTGTCACGAACTATTAACTCCTGTCAAGAAGACACCATAACTATCGACTAAATCGATTAATACTTCAAAATTTTAACAAAAAACCACTACAAAAATTGTACTTCCATCAGGGTGCCAATGTCGTAAGAAGTTCACAATTAAATTGTCACGAACTGTTAACTCTGGTTAACAAAGACACCATCACTACGATTTAATTGAAACAATAAATAAAAATTTTAATCAGCTCATATTTTTCCATAGAATATAAATTAGCCCGCGAAATTACACCCCACAGAAATTTGCAACCATAAATTTCTATGCATCTACTTCCCAATATAATTACCCTTTATTACCATCATTAAAGTCAGAAATAAAAGAAAATCACTGAAGTGCAATTTCACCCGTTCCAACGTTTCCTCCAAGAGTTAAAATTCTCAATTAACTTGTCACGAACTGTTAACCCCCGTTAACGAAGAAGACACTCGTCGCGAAGCAAAACCGTATAAACAATCGTATAACGCTATCATAATCAGCCAGCCGACACTAATAAATTCTATTGTACTGAACGCGAGGGAAATGAATTACTCGCACAGATATCACCAGGATGACACCGTTCGCAGCCGGTAGATGCACCTCCCGAGGGAAACTCGTTGGCCGCGATAAAAATAAAGCTCGGCCAGGGATGCGGAAATTCCTGAACGTGGTAGAACGTTACATCAAAAGTTACGGACGTGTTACACGAAATCGCGTGACTGTTTCTCGAGGTGAAACGGAAGGCGTGCTGGTTGCACCGACGTGCAGACAGATGGGAGTGGTCTCCGCAATCACGATGGGCGTGGTGCTTTCAGAGCGTGTTGCAGCTGCACCCTACATTGCAGTTCGTGTGCATTGCATTTGCATTTGAACGTCGCGTTGTGGCGAATCGCATGACGCGACGCAAAATTTATTCCCCTTGGACATTCCGTTCGATGGTGACAACTTTTCTTGGATGGCGGGGTCAAGTCATTTTTTGACGTTAATACAGAACTGGAAAGAATGCATAGATTGGATGTTATGTCTATAACGATACATTTACCCCAATCATCGTGATCAAATTATCAAATACGTTCTTTTGTTAATTTATTGAATAAAAAAGTTATTTCTTAGTTCGTGTATTTTTATTAATTTCACGTTGGTTTTCTAAGGTCTTTTAGTTTCATAAATTAGTGTCTCTTTTCGATTTTCAGTCATTCATGTATGTTCTATTTTTTCATTAAGTTAGAGAAGAATTGGAGATTATTGGTTATACCTGGCAGAAATTCTTCATTTCTCGTAATCAGTATTTTACTGAAACAATTTAACATATTGTAGAAACAGAAATACGTGTACGGAAAGAATTTACTATTATTCCAGGTTTCATATTAGAACTTATACGAGTAAATCAGAAGAATAAAAATTTTATTCTGAATCGCAATTGCAATTATATTGTGTCTGACTACATACGGCCACTTTTACTGCGACAGTTAAGATGTGCTTTTAATATGCCAACTTATACATCCATATTACTACTTAATTTCTTTCCTCTTTCTTTTCGTAATTATTCAAATATATCAAAATCGATGTACCAACCACTTACCCACTTCTGTAACTCCATTCTGACATTGATATCGCATAAATGATCATAAGAAAGATATTAAGTGATCATGAGAATATTTGAAACAAAGCTTCAATCTTATTATTATGTGCATAAGAAGCTATCAATTGTACCCTTTCACGAAAACGAAACATATTGTTAACAATTTTCCTGATCCCTCTTCAAGTCTGAAATTCTTCCTGGACTTCTTTCACCTCTTCTAATGCCCGGCGAAGGGAGAAGCTTTCCCGTCTCTTATATAATTCGACGTCGGGGCAGCGAGAATCGAAACGGAGCGGCCCTTTTTGCAAAGACGTCGCCCGAGCACCTCTGTCGAGCGGTGAGCGAAATGTTTTACGGCCTAGCCGTGGCTTTTTGTCGTCGGCATCGATGATTTCGGTGGGAGAACAACGAAGAAACGGGGCCCGAGCGTGGCAGCACTATATCGGCCCGCGGGCCTCCATTAAGCTCTTATTAATTGCGAGCATCTGAGGGGCCGACCGACCTTTCTTGCGCTACCTGCGCGCCATTCTGCCTCCGCTCCTTCTGCCGCCGATACAAACGCCGTCCACGATGTTGCTCGGCCTTCCAACTTTGATGTCGAGTCGATCCTCTTCACGAGATTTATCATGTAAATCGCGAGTAAAAAGTTCGCGTACCATTCCTTGCAACTTCGTCCGCGTCCTTTTTTTCCCGCGTTTTAGATCAGCGTCGAGAATCGCGCGGGAAACAAGGGGGATAATCGACGATCGCGTACGTACGCCATTAGTTCAGAAGTATGAGGTTAGGTCGACTTTTTATTAGGTTCTTCATAAGTACTAGGACCAATTTCTAACTTCGTTTGAGAATTAACAAATGTATTCTCAAAAAGAATTTGCAGATACTTAAACTCTAAAATTCTCAAGTTTCCAAATTACGAAGTATGATAGTTTCTAATTTTATAAATCATTTCCATGTCACGAATTTTGTAATTCTGAAGGGTCCAAATTCACAGGTGTACAAATTGTCTAATTTCAAGAACACCAAATATATTCCTGAATTTCATAATATTCCAAACCTAAATCTCTATAACCTTTTCATAATTTCCTAATTCGCAAATTTATAAATCCTCAAATTCTCAAATTACCAAATATCCTTCTGATGCTCTAAATGATTATTGTACTGGTAAATCAGTGGGTTCATAAAAAATATGCAAATGTGTGCAATGATCAAACGATGTAGTATCCACAAGTATGGAGCGTTCAGTGTTTTCGCGAGGAGTTTCGATTGAACCCTCGAGTTTCTACTCACCAGAGAGGGGTGCGTAAGGGCCATGGGGGTAAGGGGGTGCGGAGGACGCGTCGACGAGCGACTGCGACGGCGTCGCCGACGGCCAGTCCTTGTAGGAAGCCGCGGGGTGTGCATGGTGTGCCGCATGGTGGGACGTATGGTGGCTGAGTCCTCGCGCACCACCCAACAGCAGACCACCGTAACTCGTTACGGCCGCCATGTTATGATGGTGATACTCGTGCACAGCCCTGCAACACCATAAAATCGTCGATTTCGTTAACTTAACTCCTTAACCTACGATTCTTTTCGGCAATCGCTACGAACTAATCATTACTATACCGCTAAGACAAATAAAGGTTAAGATGTTAGGTGGATCTTTAATTGCTCAAATTATAATTGATATATTGACATTGTACTATAGTACAAATACGATTTTGTCACGTTTGAACCGCGATGCGCGTCAGGTGTCGGATTCGATGTTATAAGCCAAGGGGTTAACCCATTACAGACTTATCAACCTCGCTCCCTGTTCGATCGCGAAACTTGGGAACAACGCGAAGACTTGTTCGAAGGGGGACGAAAACGATGAAAAAAAAGTACGGAGAAAATGAGAGGGAGAAAAGAGTGGTGGCAAGAAAGAAAAGGAAAAGAAGAATCCTCGATATCGTGGCTCTTTTCAAGAACGGTGACAGACTGGTAATTTATACGGCGACCGACGCAACATCAGCGCTAAAGATCTCTCGACCAGGGGTACCTGCTCCCGACGGTTTTCTGTATTTTTCACGTCTCGTTTTCTCTTTGCCTTCACTCTCTCTCTCTCTCCCTCTTTTGCTTCTCTTTTTCTCCATGTAACTTTTTGTACGCTTTAATTTACCCCTCCCGTTCCTTGCCACGACCGACTGCCTCTCTCTTTCCTCGATTTCTCGTGATTTTTCTCCCATCTTTTGTCCCTTTTTCAGAAAGGTTCCCTCCTCTAACAGATCTCCGTTCCTCCGCTCGCTTCAAGCCCCATGGCGAGCCGCAACATTCGTTTCTGACGGTTTATCCCGGCAGGCTATCGCGTAATGAGCGTGTCGCGCCTGCCGGAGGTGGATTTTTGGAATGCGTGAAACATTGGCCGCATTATCGTCCGTTAATTGAACGAACGACGCTCTCGACGATTCCGTCGATTAATCACCGGCTGGTTTTGCGCGCGAGCTTTACGTCGACCGCGAGAAACCAGGTTGAATTTAAAATGGAGCGCGATACGCCCGGCACTGCCGCGCCGGAACGAATGGATGGGATTCTTCGGAGGGATCCATCTAATTAATGGCTACGTGTCGCTGATGCGTTTATATTGCCGTGAATTAGGCAGCTTAAAACGTGGATTATGTAGACATCGATTAAGTACAAAAAGATTAAGAAATTGGTATTAGATTCTGTGTTGACGGAGCGGATTATACTGTGATTATACGATGCCACTTTTGACTACCATCAAATGTTCAAATTTAAAAATTTGCAGCTTTTAAGTTTCTAAAATTCAGACTTCTATATTCTAACATTTCCGAATTTTCAAATTTTTCAATTTCCAAATTAACGAATTACCAAATTTACCAATCCTGAAATGTCCGGATGTTCAAATGTCCCAAACCTCAGCTTTAAATCTCTAAATCCCCCAGTTTTCAAATCCCTAAATTCCCTAGGATCACAATCTCCAAATGCTCAAATCTTCAAATCCTTAAATCCTCACATTTCTAAATTTTAAAATTTCCCAAAATTTCGAAATCTCGATTCTACAAATCACTGAATCTACAAATCCTCAAATCTCCAAATCTCTAAATTGCCAAATCCCCATGCCTCGAAATTCCCGAATCCCCAAATTCCCAACTTCTTAAATCTCCAAATCCCCAAATCCTTAATTTCTTAATCCCTAACTTCCCAAATCTTACAAATTCCATAATTTCTTTAATTTCCAAATTTGAAAAGTCCCCAATCTCCAAATCCCCAAATCAGATATCGATCTATTTTTATTGCAACGTGCTAATAAATCCTCCCCGATAAACTCTACCATAAACCATCAAAAGCTTTGTTTCCTCTAAAACCCGTCAGAGATTATCGAAAGGAGTGTCATTGTACACATCGAAAAATATTTTAAGTATAACACAAGGAATGTCAGGAACGCTCACCTGTGGTGATACTGTGAATAATGCGGATGCCACGGGTCCGTTGGATACTCGTAGACCTCGCCAGGATGTTGACTGTTCCAGAAGGAAGCAGGGAAGTTCCTCATGGACATAGGGGAAATGTTTTCTGTAACAAAACAACGCGAACTTTTCAGTAATACTTTAAACGCACGTTTAAATGATTCTCTTTTGAAATTAACATGATATAAAGGATCATCGTCTCATAGCATTGCGCATTGTGTACATATCAAGTTGGACATTTATGAACATTATAACCTTATCTTACAAGTTTTATATCATCGTCATTTATGCAAATTATTGAAGCATCGCGATAGTTGCTTTTATAGCGCATTTAATCTTTTCTATATAAAGACTGGCATAGCAGAACCTACTTGAGCACTTAATTCTTTCACACACTTCATGTAGAGAATATTATCCTTTCAGGGTATTTAAACGTCCATTGTTCTTCATCTTCCGCAAGTTTTTTCAACAAAATTTCCAAATACGTTTAAATTATTTCATATATTCGCGCCGTCATCATTTTTCCGTAATGTACATATATGCCATCGTTTCTCTTCAGGTTTTCAAATTTCTTTTTTGAAGGTTTTTTAAATTTCTTTTGTTAGGTTTCTGAGATCATTATTCTGTTTAACACATTTACTATCGTATAAATCGGTGATCCAAAGTCAAGGGTATAGTTTTAATTAACTTCTCTAAGGACGATGTTTCAAATCCACAAAGAAGACGCTGGGGTTCAACAGGGTTGAATAAAATCAACTAACAAAGCCAGAATTTAACAAATAATATTTAACAAGGAAGAAGCCAGTATCTAACTAGTATTTGATGAAAATAATAGAATCTGTCGGTATTTAATGAAGAATGTTATTTAATAAAAACAACAGATAAATTAGCTATCGTCTAATAAAGAAAAGCAATCCATAATTCCATGGAATCCTTGATAGAAGAGCTGCCGGGTATGATTCATAGGTGTGATCGATTCACGATCGATTACTCCACCGTGAATCGCATTAATTTCGCTGGAAGGTGAACCATTCGGTCGGAACGGGAATGTTTATTAAAATATTTGTATCGTTTCCCACGGGCCAGCACGCGATTCTTTCGAGGGCCCACGATAAACGAGTAGCCGGATCCCACGGGATCGAACCGCGCGACAGAAAGGTACCGCTCGGTTGTTTTACAAGCGACCACTCCAAAGCCAGAAGCTTGTCGTGTATCCTCCCGCGAGTCCTCGGGTCCTTGGTCCTGGGATTCCTTTTTCCCTCTCGAAACTCTTTCGGCCAATCCAACACACATATTCGAAGGTTGAACCAACGAGGTCGGGCCAGCCAACGATTTATACTTCTAATTCCTTCTCTTCCTCGATTTCATCTCCGCCACCATCGGATGTTCACCGCTGTGCCATGGAAACCATGTTGGCTAATTTATCACGAGCTCACGAACGTTGATATTACAACGTCGAACAATCAAGTAGCAACTTACACATATTTTTATACACATTACCAATCTGCTACGGTTAAGAAAACCGTAATTCTGCGTGAAAGAGTAAGTTGAAAATTCAGTAAGTTTTTTCATATATGGCTTCGTTTTTTGAGAAAATTATGTTTTACGAAGTAGTACATTTTTATTCGATAAAGAATTAACAATTCGTTAAAGTCAGCTGCATCGAAATAATATTTTAGATTGACGTGTATACGCCTCGGACCTATTCAACTAGTTAAAATTTCAAAAAAATTTTATAATAAACGGTGTGTACGATACAACCATCCCAGACACATTTAGAAATCCATTATAAAATAAGAAGTCCATTAATAAGTGCATTGTAAAAAGGAAGTCCATAAAAAAGAAGTAAATTCTGTACCGTGTATTTTTTGAATACCCAAAATATTCGCGCGATTCCCTGGTTCAATCCGAAAGTTGATAACCAATTCAAGTTTCGCTACTACCACAGCTTCCTGAAGATCTCTTTATTTCCGTTGTAGTTCGCATCTGCACGAAAGAGATCCGACAATTCGAATCCTCCGGGCAATCTGGTGTCCTCGAGGGTCCCAGACCGATACTGTAATCCGATTGGGTATCGGGTCGTCCCGGTAACAACTGACCCGCGACACTTGGGGCATAAAGAAGCCCATGGGGCCGCATTGTTTCCCACGCGCGGAATGCCGAATGGAAGAAGCAAAAGGGTGCTCGTTCTTTGCGAGCGTGTAAAATATACTTTCCTGTTGATGCAGAGTCGCCGAATGGCCGCAGATTGGCCAAGCGGTGCGGCATCATCCTCCTACACACGTATCAAGAAAGATTGACTAACTATCGCGTTAAATATTGCGATTTGCTTACGAAGAAGATGCGAGATAACGAATGGAACCGGCCTCCAAGCTTTCGTCCTTCGTTCCGCGTCCTTCGTCCTTCCTCCAACCCTTGTCCCTCTTCCACCTTCTTCCTTTACCGCCCTCCCTTTCCTCCTTCTTCTCTATCCACCTCCTGTCTCTCCGGACCCGACTCACCGGCCACAGCCGACTGTCCTTTATTTATTAACGCAATTAAAGAAACAGAGTGTCGAGCGTCCACGGCCGGCTTTCTACTGTGCCGATGCCGCGGACCGGCTGCACAACGGAGAGCCAAAGGGAGAGCAAAGGGGCAAGGCTCGATTCTATGCGGCTCTGACGAAAACAGAAAGGGTTGTCGATTGCCAACTTCTCGTTGCAAACTTTCGAATCTACGGTTTGCCAAAACTAATCCTCTAAATCTCCAAATCTAAAGCTTTCGTTCTAGATTCACAAATGAACTTTCAAATTTCTACAATGTCCCATATCTTAAAATTTTCAATTTCCACATTTCTAATACTCCAGATATTTAAGTTCTGCAATCTCCATTTCTCAGGTATCCACATTTCTGTAGTTGAAAATTTAACATTCGAAAATCAACAAGTGGTCAATGTGTAAATTTCCTAAGACCCTAATTCCTAAGTCCCCAAATTTCACAAATTCCCAAACTCTCAAATCTACAAACTTCAGAATTTCCAAACCTTCCCATCTTACTCCGAAATTCTCGAATCTTAAAATTCTGAAATTTCCCAATGTCCAAACGTTCAGTTCTTAGATGCCTCTTCAACATTGTACGAGTTCGCAAATCTAAAAATTAATGACTGAAAGACCTGTTCCTGCTTTCCATATTTTCCACAGATAAGAGTTGTCGAGTGTGCAAAGCCTCAAACAAGGCTCGGCTCATTAATTCTTTCGAGTTCATTCATTTTCTGCGGTGGTGCAACAATGATTCACTTTTAGCCGTACAGAACCGGGAACACCGATCGCTCGGCCGCGTACGCGATACCCCGATACAAATGTAGTCGGTAAATCTTCGCCGCTTGCAGCGGTCGGTGTGTTTCATTTCTCTGAGCCGTCGGAAAATAATCGACTGACACGAGCCGGATGAGTTTCTCGCGTCGTGGTGCTCGGCGTCGACGCGTGGCGTTGGCAACGTGCCAGGAGGTGCCTCTATAAAGACGTCGAGCGTCGCGGTGCCGCGATTCGTCAAAACGTAACCCACAGCAGATTGATGTGGCGGTGCGACCGGATGGCTCGTTATTCTGATTGCGAACCTCACACAGCCGGCCATAGCCAAAGAAACGACACCCCCCTGGACAGGGATTAAGATCGTGGCGAAAACTAATGACGCGTTCCGGTCTATTTTCGATCTGTAGAATCTGACACGATGATCTGCTCGACACCATCGTTTCTCGATGCTAAATCGCACGTTTTGATCAAATTTTACGATGTGAAGAGAGGAATGTAACCGAACACATCTTTACTGATGACCAGTTTTATTAACCCTTTGCACTCGCCTTTTTACTGCGAAACTTCATAAATTTTGTATGGCTAATTTATAATAATTTTACATATATAAATCAACAAGATGTTTCAATATTTTATCCTTACATGACAAGGAAGAAAATTTGTTGAATATCAAGCTCTTTTTCAATGTGTGGTATTTATGAAACAATTGCCAAGAGGCTTGTTGGGGCAAGTAATATGTTTGATTATTTTTGCCGGAGTTTTTTAGTTGAGAGACCTTGCAATTCTTCCTAACTCTCGTTAGAACATGTAGCTTGTCATTCGTTCGAATTTTATCGAAATTAGAGGTCAAAGTAAAAGCTCGAGTCTGAGGAAAATCTCTACACTGGTCAACCAAAGTTTTGCACTTTCACTATAAAACATATTCAAATTTTTAAATTTCCAAATTCATGGCTTCCCCAATTTCCCTTTATACCCTTCCAGAGGAAGAAATTTCCAAATTTTCCACATCCTCAAAATCTTAAAATCTAAAACCGCTAAGTTATTCAAAATCTAACCTAACCAGCTCACGCCATCAACCATGTCGAAGGCGTTTTCACGACGAAGTCTTCGTCGTCGAACATTCTTCCGACTAATGCCACGGAAGGACAATGCAAATAACTTTCAACTTAAACCATAGTTATTTTTACGATCAAACGTCGCGCCATCGTTACACAAGTAATGTTAACTGCGAGTGTATTTCGTTATGCATCGGTCACCTTCACGACAGCGAACGTTAAATAAAGAAGAGAAGAAGAATAAGCTGGTGGCGGCGTCGCGAGCTGAAAAATAGCGCGCGTTTATCAGCGTGCATGGTTCCGTTCAAAGGGTTAATTCGGAACGTCCGCCAAGCGGATCAGAAGCGGGGGATCGAGCGATCGTGGCGGGCACTCGTCGCTCTGTTGAGAATAGTCAAGAACGGCGGTAACGTTGAGTTCGGGAAATTGAGCGCGTCGTTCCAGTCGGTGGCGTCAAATTAACGCCCCGTTCGCCAGCATCGCGACGCAACAGAGACGCAATTACTTGACATGGCCCTTACACGACGCCGCGTCGCGTTGTGGCGTCTTCAAAGAGGGCTGCCGCGAGATTAGCCGCGATACCGTCTTCGGTCTGTGCTCGTGCTTTTTCACCGCGCTTACATGCTCTCTCGTAACCGGGTATCACACGGATGAAAATTGCCGTGTAATCTATGACAGGACGCAATTTACCGAGCCGTAATTGAGAACGTCGCGACGTGCACGTATCTATCGGACGTTCGCGAGTTCGTTCAATTTTACGCTATTAACGGGGCAATTTCGTTAATTGCCGGCCAATGAAGACCGTTTTACGGAGAATCTGTCGCGTCAAGACGTCGATTCGGATAATTGATGAGTTTGTACGTAGAGCGTATAACAGAAATATTTCAAATGTTAGAGTAAATTAAGGTTATAAGAATGTATTTATGTATGGATTACAATTAGATACTAATTTGTGAAGAAACGCGTAGATTGTTGGGAAATTTTGTTTGATAACTTTTCTGTTAGATAATTCATTCATTTTTAACTCAACTACAACCGATTCACAAATTACTGCTTCAGTTCCGAGCAGTGCGCGGTCCTCTTAATTTACGCTTTTCTTCTCATTTCGCGAACGGATATTTCTGATCGGTGATCGTCTCTTTGTCCTATCATGTGGCTTCTTTTGACTCATTAGCCGCTGAAATATATTATCGGTAGCGAGCATACTGCGCTAATAACGTCTTTAGCGTGGTCGCTACGGACTCGGATAATTGATAACACGAAGGGGAGTTAACGTGATTAAAGGGGTTCGCATATAACCGATCTAGGAACACGGCATCGCTTTGATGTAGCTTGTTCGGTCCCGTTTGATAAGTGCTCTATGCATTGATAACCGTATGGCAACTTCCTTTTTCTGCGTTGGAACCGGATTTGATTAGCCTCTGATCTTGATGGGACTGATTTAGTATTGTGTCTTTGCGGGTACCGCAAAGCACTTCATGGTTGGAAAATAAAGTAAGCAGGTTTTTGGTACCGTTGTCGCTACCGACGTTGTCTGGTGTCGTCGTTGTACTGACATTATCATCATTGCTAGATGATAGAATAGATTTATAGAATACAACGCAGTATTACACGAATCAGGAGAATCAATTACTCTCTACTCTGAAATTATGAGGGTGGGACTTTAACAACTCAAGTACGTTCCTGCAAGATGATAATGACAACTCGACAAACCATTTTTCTCGTTGTCACCGTTTCTCGAGTTACATCGTCATTTAAATACGTGATACGAGTTCACAGAGTTGAAAGGGTTAATAATGCGACGTAACGCAGCAGCTCGAAAATCGTGTCTGACGAACAGGCGCGAGCACGTGTCGGCTGAACAATTCGCAACCCTTATCGGTGGTTTTCTCCCTAGATCTTGCTGGGAGGGTGTCTTTGTCCCATACGGGTGGAAACGCGTACACCCGTGGAGACGTTCACTCCTTGTACGTAGGTTAGTCGGCATACCGCGGCTAAAACTGTCTCCGCCGGTGTCTTCTCGTTCCGTTCCTCCTCCCTTTCTTTCTCTTTCACCTCCAACCGCCCCTCTACCGGTTCGTTTCTGTTCTCCCTGAGTCAGCGTGCATCTCGTAGGCCGGGAACAGAAGCTCTTAATTTACCTTTCCTACGCCGAGGAAGCATGGTCCCCGATGAAACGAAGCAGCGCGGGGATGAAGAGAAAGCTGGTGGAGAAGAGGTAGATGACGATGCCAAAGGGACGCAAGGAGAGCGGCACGGCACATAACAATTAGGTCGTGTTGTCTTGAATTCTAAGCAGGCTAGTGAACTGATCCTGAGCACTGCCGCGAGATAAATGCGGCCTTAAACGATACCGATATAGACGGGCTGCTACGCCGATCGCTTGCCAAACCCGCTTCAACCGACAACCCCCTACCCCATTCTTGGCCTTTCTCGTTAACCGGTCGTTTCTTTCGGCAACGGGCCTTCAACGGGATCATTCGATCCATCCTCGTCTATCCAGCCCCGTTCGATTCCTTTTCTGGAGGATATGAATGTTTCTTTCTTGCTGCTTCTTACCGTGTCGCCGATATCGTTACCTGCAGTTTATTCTTTCAGATGTGTAGCATGAATTTTGATCGTACGCTGCCGAGCGGTTTAAATACAGGTATCTGCTTCTTCTGACGAGTTATTTACCGGCTATACCTTTATGAACGTTTGCATTGCCATTTATGTAGATATCGGTTGAACCGCGGATGCCAGGTTACGGAGATCGTGACAGTTTCAATCTTATTTGGATATATTCGTATATTCAGGAGTATGTATATTCGGGAGTATGTTAAAAAATAGGAAGGTTTTCGACAATTTTCGATTATATTCAAGGTTGCTAAGACGTGGATATAAATGGTCTTGTTAAAGAACAATATTAACCAAAGCAAAGAAGCTTTATATTACAATATTCACTTTGAAACATTATGAGAACTATTACAAAATACCTGTCAATATTTGTATACTTAATCCTACAAGTAACATGTAATTCAAACTACGTGTTACATAGACGTAAAATTATAATCCAAGACGTCAACGTGTCATATTCATTCCCTCGTCCAAAAAATGTCCAGTAGTAGACACATGTCTTTGCTCTAACTTCTCTCGTTTTCATTTTACTCCTTCATTTCCATTTGTTATTTTTTTCTCGCCCCTGTCTCAGGCACAACTTCCACTTCTTCTTCTTCGTCTCTTTCCCCAAGCGGACAGCGAGGGTTTTAAGTCTCCAAGTACGACGACGACGGTACAATTGTTACGTGGCTTGTTAGGGTTGTCGCGGCCTAATGGCGCACTTTATTATCGGTCTCTGTTGGCTCCGCGTTGCAACAGTGAATGCGTTTAAATCACCGCCCTTTGATGCATTAGCCCCGATCTTGGTCCCGGTTCCGATTCTGTTTTTGGTTCTGTCCAATCTTTGACATTGGTGTTCGATTTCGAGGCAATGATACGAAGTTGTAACAAACCAAGTTTTTGTTTTCATTTCAGCAGTATCAACTTTAGCTATTTTGTGATGAATTCCTTGAAGCTTTTATTGTGAACCATCCACGAGAAAACATTTTGTAGTTGATACAAAGGAGATTGATATTCACAATATGATTAATATTTTTGTATGTACTTTCATCTTATAAAAGCTAATAATTTGATGCGTGTTTCATATTTTTGTTAGTGAAAATTAAAGAGTTCTCTTTCAT
Source organism: Megachile lagopoda (assembly GCA_036983795.1). NCBI lineage: Eukaryota > Metazoa > Arthropoda > Insecta > Hymenoptera > Megachilidae > Megachile > Megachile lagopoda. The sequence goes on from CM072800.1 coordinate 13,532,783, forward strand.
TCAAGATGGACTTGACACCACCTGGTATTAAGAGCACTTATTCTTTGCAGTAGTTGTATAATGCGTAGTGAAGTTATGTTACCAATAAAGTTGTAACGTAGAGTAATGATGTATAGTAGGTATGGCTAAAGTTGTAGATAAATTTATAAAAGATGATCGAGTGGTTCTCTTCTATTTTGAAATTGGTAAATAATTAACTCACCTTTCAGTTTATCGTGTGCCAATGCCCTCTGAAAGTGTTCCTCCACTTCGGACGCGGCATCCCCCTGATAATGAGTGAAAACTACGCAATTTGGGTTCAAGTATTGCGCTCTGCTTTCACTGTCGTCTGAATCTTCCGCGGCGGTACCAGTACCTACGACGGCTACAAACAAATTAACAAGGCTAAATTCCTCAAAACTGCGGAGCTATAACTTAATTTTGTTAACTGTTATTTATTTGTGAAAATATCAGTACCATTCTCAATCAGTACTGTTGATTAAACTTGAACTGGATAATTTAAGAGACAGAAATATTAATCATAAAACAACAGCAAATTCGAAGTATTAAGATCATTCATTTTTAACTGGGATTTTATCAAAATTATACTACATAAATATCGAATTGCTTTTTTTTAATATTGTCTTACAATCTCCAATATTGCTCAGGGTATAAATTGTGCTCGTAAAAAAATTGTCAGTAACAAAAATCAAGTAAATTACGCTCGAAATAGTTGTATCGGTTAAATAACAACTATCGACTTACCGTCCGTCGATCTGTCATCGTCTAACGTTTTCGATAGTTGTGATGCAGATGATCCAAGCCGGGGTTTAGTTGTTCTTGGTGATGCTGGACTGGGTGCTGAACCGACGGAACCGGCACTGCTAGGTTGCCCTTGCGGCACACTTCCGTCAGCTCCGCAAATTTCAAGACCCGCCGCTTCAAATGATCTTTGGTGGACATTCAACTGCAAGGAGAATAATACAGCTTATTATTACACGAGACATTTGCATCTTCAACATGTATGCAATACAGTTTAACCCCTTGCGCTATGATCTATTCGGCAGATGTTTCAGATGTAATAACTAAAGAGAAAGTTAAAATATGTGTTGTTCGTGTTCAACAATCGTTGAATGTGCAAATTATAATTTGACTTGAATTGAAAACTCAGGTAAAGATATGAGACGATATTCTCATATTTTTGTACCATACTAATTGCAAGTAAAATTTAAAAAAAAAAAATTGTATTAAAACAATAGAAAATGTAAGTGCATAATAGAATATGTACATATCAAAATGAAAACGACTAATTTGATAAGTAAATTAAGAAAAATTAAAGAGTCCTGCATTGTCGACGTAAATATTGAAATCGTATTCCTCAATGTTTACTTCTTGTTTACCAGATGTCTCTTCAGAAGTCCAATACGCAAATTTGCGATAAACTTAATGATTGAACTTACACGTATTTGATTGAGTGTTTACACGTATCGTGATTAAGATAATCACGGGTCGAATAGAATTTGTGTCATTGCTTTCGTATACTCAGATAAATTTCGTAACATCCTTTCACTCACGGAGTTTTCGCACGCTTCTGCAATGGAGTGTGTCTCGTACCTTGTGATATTTATAATTATCAGAGTTCGACTAAGCAATAACTTTGTCAACTTAAAATGCACACTTTAACCCGTAGTATTTATGCAACGTGTAGCAATAACTCGTGAAGCAACGAAGAAAATTTATATTACATTTCGTTTACTGAATATACATTTTTCAACCGTCCACCTATATCATTTAGCAAAACATTATCGACGACAGCCATTGACGTTTTGAATTATTACGACTGCGAAGAACAGAGATATGCTTAACATCGTAGGTGTTTACTTGAAAGCAAGTTTGTTTTTCTTAGGAAAATTGTTGCGAGGGGAAAACGACATCCACTCGTCGGTTTCTGAGTTTTATTAGATTTTGAGGTTCAGACATTAAGAAATTAAAAAATTTGGAAATTTTGAGATTTAGTAATATAGAAATTTCAGATCTGGAAACTTAGGAATTTCAGAACTTAGGTAATTTGAGATTTTACCCAAGAAATTTGAAGATTTGAAAATTTAGAAACTCGTATCTTTGAAAGTTACCAAGTCCAATCTACCCTTACTCAAAGTAAGCCAACCCTGCAGCCGAGTGTGCTTAACCGATCTGTGCCTAACCAAAGTGTGCTTGAAGCTGATCTTATGCAACAAGAAAAGATTGTGTTCCCATTTATCAAAAGTGTTAATCGTTACACAAACCACGATTTCTCAACCAGCCGCGTGTACCACTTAGCGTAGTGTCATTGTCGAAGGTAGTAATCGATACTTGAAACTATTACAAGCTCGAGTGGCAACGATAGGTATCGATGTCCGTCGAGGCCAAGCCAAAATATCGCAGGCTCAACAAGATCGCGAGCAACGAAATGCCTGTCGATGATACGCTTCGATATGCATCTGCAGCGTCGCGGATAATTCCAAGGATTTTACCACCCTCTCCTCCTGCCCTTACGATCGTCTGCACGTCACGTCGATGAATCGCGACGTCTGGGTTGACGTTTAGTAGGTAAATCGTACGAGCTACGTCCTTAGAAGAGGGGTAGCCTCCATTGAGCACATACCGACGCCAGGCGTCGGCGTCCATTGTGCCCCTACCACATCGAGCTAACTGCAAATAGCGCTAGAGCTATGCTATGCGCACTGGCATCGTCACGATCGGTCGCAATGAGACCAAATAGGACGTAATGCTCGCTATTCATTAGATCCTACGGATGCAAATGCCACGCTGGGTCATGGCATTCTGCTCGAATTTTTTCCAACGAACCGATCTGCGCCGATACGATCGCGCGACGCCGGCCAAGCCAACTATTCGGCCACGAACGATCGAAAGATGGCAGCCGAACGGGCGTCGAGACGCCTCGACGGGGACGCTCGATCAAGACATTCCTGCCAGATTGCGATGACTGATGCTGGACTTTTCTGGAGATGCTGTAAATGTCGGTGATGCTGGCCACTTAACCCTTTACACCAGAAGGTATTACGATCGCTAACAAATTTTGTGGTCGATGAACTTGAATCCTTTTGAAATTATTATTTTATTGTTGATGGGGTCTGTTTCATTGTGTTCAACAATCATAAAAATGGTACACCTTAGATTTCTTATTTTCAATTATAAAAATTATTAAGCTTTTGTCAAAGATGTTCATCGAGATTTGTTTGTACTGAATTTATCACAAGTAATGCACATATACCCACTGTCCTAATCACCTTTGCTAATACGTTGACTGCCACAGTGAAAACTGATGTGGTCAGACACATCACACGTAAAGATTATTAAGGATACAAGTATTTAATCGTACAATTTTGTCAACAATTTAAAAGTACTTAGACTGTACATCATTGTCTCAACATTAAGAGCCCTCAAAGCTTTGTTTTCCTTTCCTATAAATAATGAATTGATCATATTGCGATCAAAAGGTAAACTGTTAGGGTTATTGCACTAGCGATGAAAACAAACGTACTAAATCTCGATCCTAATTCATCGTCAGACATCGTGGCATCAGCGAGCGTAGACAATTAATGTCAATTGCGACCATGTTGTCACCATACCTCGATCAATTTCGCAGAATGCGTACGCATCCTGGACGGAAACCGTTAAGTTTCATCCTGTTCGAAAACGGAACATTACGCGACTCGTTGACGATTAATTCCGCGCGCATAATCCGCCTCGCGGTTATTCAAGGAACTCGGAGGACGCGAACGTTTCGAACGGAAACCGGCCAGGCATGCCAACGGCCACATAATTTTAACTAGCGTCTTCGTTGGCCACCGGCTGTCGAGAGCTGTTCGCATCGTCTTCGCGAGTCGAAGGTCGATAGATTGACGAGCGATCGAAAGTGAACGGCGGTGGGCATACAGGCTAACAGGGATCGAAACGATCTTGATGCATTACTCACCTCGCGATCGCGATGATGGCCAACCGGGAGAAATACGACCGCGTAAATGCCGGCACGCTTTAAATGACGATGCTGAGGATTTCCCGTGTCACATCGAGGTCACCCCGATGCGACTTCCGGGCGAGATTATCCGCAGAACATTATCAGAAAAACATTTTCTGGTACATTCGAGTGCACGGAAACCTTTTGGTTAAGAATAGAATAGACAATCTTATTAAGACACTCGTAGATCACTAAATTTAGGAAATTTAATGTATCAACTACAGTACAAACTCTCACATCAATCATCAAAAGTATCAGCTAAAACAGCACTATCATAAGTACTTACAGTACTAAAATCTATCACTCCTACCAGTACATTTAACTTCAATAAATGCGAAAATTAAATTAAAATATTGCGCCAAGGAGTTATAGTGACCTTTTTAGTACCGGAAGGGTTGAAAGTGTTAAAGGAAGATGAACAGCACCTCGAAACGCTTCTATTGTCTCAAAGTTTTGAGTCGTTCCATCGAGGTTACCAAACACCGCGGTTTCTTGATTCACCGGTATACGACCATAATTCATGCACACCGATCTGTCCGACAGATTTATTTGCGATAGTTCCCGCAACAATAATGGCTACCGGCCCCGTATACGCGGCCGCGATCGCGCGTCCTTTATCATCGCGTCGAGATGGCATGCGACTCGTGCACACCGACACCCGGTTTCTTGGATCATTACGATCGTGTTTGTCGCGATCTCGAGGATCGATGTACCGACGGCACACGGCACATGGCGTTAGATAGGATACCGGGTATAATGAATATCGGTCGCAGCCCGTACTCGTCTCGCCGATTTATCTTGTCGCTAGCGTACGCGCGTTCAGGGAAATCGAATTAATTTATTCCAGCCGACTTTGCGTTGATTACGAAGATAAAATAGTAATCGGAACACGTAAATGACAGTGCAGGTATTTTCTACGGTAATATTAATTACTCCAGTTTCTGGGCTAATTAATTATCTCTTTCTGAGGTAATTCAACGATTTGGAACTTTGACTTTACTTGTTGCTGGTAAAAATTAGCTGATTAATTTACCTAGTTTATTATTATAAAGAGTACTAAAAATACTGAAATATTGTCAATACTAGAATGTTCGAGGTCTAATAACTACACTCGTACATTTTTCATAAGAACGAGCAATATGAAAGTATCTGACAACCTCAGTTCACTCCGCAGGAGGGATATATTATTCAGTTTCCGTTAAACAAAAAATGTTGCACACGTAAGGTCAAGCTTAGAAACGCTCCAATCTACAAAGAGTTAAGACTATTGCGCTGAGTTGTTCGAAGCTGTTCTCCTTGAAACTGAAACTCAGTTTCGATTTAATTTCACTTGAAGAGTTACCTTGTTATATGCAGGTATTGCGTGGAACATGCATCAGAAGTGTTCTGTTTTTTGCTCGAGAACTGCAATCGTATTTAGTAAAAGAATTGTTGTAAAGGTTCAAGTGACACGCGAAGTATACGAATATCTAGTTGCACTTGCAAATGGTTCCGTTGATCTCGAGAGTTACTTGATAAATTCTTATGCAAAAGAAATTAATTAGTTCGTACTTTCGACTTTCAACATTTCCAAGATACGTCATAATTATAAGTATCACGCAAAACTACCGAATACAATAAAATATGTTCAAGCACAGCAGGTTTCATGCGTTGGTTATTTCTACTTGATTGAAGAGTGGTAAAGTTTAGAAAATATTGAAGTTCATTTTGTATTTCTATTTGGTATCAATATTTACTGACAGAGTTGTATACAGATGCTTGATTGTACATATTAAAAGTATATAGCTTAATATCCCAACATAAATAAGTAGTCTTTCATAAAATTTTATTTTCAATAAGAACTCATAGCATAGGAACTTTATGATAAAAAAATTGCTTTTGTACGTCTGCAATTATAATACGTTACATGATTATAGATATCAATAATATGCAGTGAACATGAGGAGCGATCGTAGTCACCCTAGTATCAAAAGGGGTAAGAGAATCGAATGAAATTTCAAGTTGTTAAAGGAACCTCTTGTCTTTTTGTGTCAAGATGACTTTAATACCCCTTCAATGTTACAACCTTAATCACGACTCATGATTAGATATCGCAAGGTAACCGGTTAAATTCTCATAAACGTTGTCGTAGAAAAGACGTATGTTCAAAGGGTGAAAATTACGCTCGGTAAAATGGCAGTTAGCGAGTTCTGGCACATAGGCACGTCTTCTCCCTCATAAACTAGACACTTTGTACGATTTATTAGTGCTTCAGACTCGCTAATGAACGAACGCAATCGTCCGAGAAGATGTACGCGTGTTCGTGATATGAGCGCATAGTGGATACCCGTCATTCGACGACACGATACACGCAATTGCAGTTGCGTACGCTCTGTGGTGGCCATTATTGTTGCGCGAGTTCCCGCGAATGAGACTGGCCGACAGATGGACGATGTTAAGTATAAGTTTAACCCTGGCAAATCGGCCGAGGACCGTGTATGATCCATTTCTCAACAATGGCACGCTTTGCCAGATGCTTTTATGTCCCCTTATACGTTTCAACAGCTTTGCAACCAGGACTGCAAACTTTATCTGTAAACGCGGCGTCTTCAAACTTCATCTATAACCGCGGCAATTTTGAACTTTTAACTACGTCAAATCTTACAACGTCTATAAAAGTAACATTTAATTCAGTAAAATAGTAAAATAGTAGTAGCAGTCTGTAAAATGAGGCGCTTGTCTAAAGAGATAACAGAATTGAAACTGGAGAATATGTATTCTGCCATTCACCCTCAGCCATCAGGATTAGTCTACATAATTATGATCAGCTACAAGTTTGCTCGAATTTATCTCAAAAGGTGTTGCACCTATAAAAAAAGTTTACAGAACCTTTTTTGTTTAGAATTTTCTAAACTGTAAATCTTGTGGGAATCATTTTTATTGTAAAACTGATAGACAACGAGATATACGCGAAAAATTAAGTTTGATCTATAATATTTGTTTAACGGTGATCACATCGATGAGGATATTTGACACTGGATGAAATAAAGGACAAATAGGTTGTCACGAATTGAACCAGAGGTTGACCATTTATGTAATTTCTGTTGTTCGAAAGAATGAGAACCAAGGCACAAAAAGTGGGAGTACGGAAAACGGAGAGATCCAAGAAGCGGGTTTCTTGCCGATGGCGACGTTCAAGTTCATGATCAATTGCACGTTTCCCGCGTGCCGGCGGTCATCATTCGGCATCGCTTGCCCCGCGAATGCCCGGTTTTCGCTGTTTGAGGATCACGTCGGTGATCTACTACCCGGTGGAATGCCGGGACCCCGGTTTATTATAGTAGATAATGATAACATCTCGGAGGCGTAGCCTCTCGCGCTTATGTTCGCGTTGCAGCCGCGACAGCGTGGCTTTACTTTCGTCCCACACGTCTACTTGCACAAGTGTCATCAGTCACTGCATACATCACCGTCAGGCTTATTTTCGTGCGTCGCTACCCACCGTTGATGTATGGACGTAATTGGTTAGGCGGGATACGCGCTCGCACCGATATACAACGGCAAAAGGTTGCTTGTCAACGAGCGGGAAACCGACCGAACAGCGGCCGTACACCACTAACTGATTGGGGGGAGAATGGTGAACACCGCGGCGACTTTGTTGGATGGACGAGTATTATTTATTTCGACCAGCTACCTCCATTTTCTTTGACAATTCCGCTTTTTGCCGGACAAATACGCCTTTTAGACGTGGACCAAGTTAAACTGCTGTTGTTTTTATAAGGACATCTTTCTGGGAGCATTATTAACCTGCGATCTACTAGCGAAGGTGCCGTTATTATTAATTTTGGTAATACTGTATATAATTCGATGTATCGTTGAGGTAGGTGAGAATTGTATCATCCGTATTGATGATACTTATCCTTGGACTTCAAATGTAACAGTCTAATTTAAAGTGTGCTTAATTTTATTTATAACTATTTATCAAACTATATTTAACCGTTCTAAAGGTATTTATTTCTATTCGAAGTTTGAATAGGAAGTCGTTCGGTACAGAGAACCGAATCGCAAATAATTTATTTATGTTACTCGTATGTGTAACTGTATTGACAACAGATAAAAAAGTAAAGAAGGCGGAAACACAGGTAAACAATAGAGAAAAATATTCTTTCAATCCGCAAGCTGTTTCTGTTCGCAGACGTTTCGCTTACACAAATTCAATTAAACTTGACAATAATTCGCGGATCGTGTTCGCGAAACGAAACAAAAAGAAAAGAGCAAAAGCACGGAAGGATTAAGCCGAGGAGAGGCGGTGAATCTTCCATAGATTACCACGCCGAAGCATCTAGCATCGGTCGGACGACAATGTGGTAATTAATCGAAGCAAGCCTGTCCACGACGGTCGTTCTCTTCCTCTTTTGCCTTTTCTTTTTTCGCCCGAGGCGAGTTGGCTTCCTTCGAAACGGTCCACGTCCTCGACATCTCGCAGCTCTAGCCAACAGAGCTGCTCGCGGTCTTTCAAAGCATTCCAAAGCGCGAGCGCCTCTTCTCTACCTCCCGTACCCCTTTCCACCCCTCTCTTTCATCCCCTCTTCGCATCTACCACCGTGTCGAGTCACTTCACGAACCTAAGGCCGCGTCTTTATTTGTTTCCCTTTTGTCTTATAGATCTCCGAATCTCTGTATCCGCGTCCTCCCCCACCTTCCTTACTTTTTTCGTTCCTCTTTGAGGCCGCTCTTCCTTGACCACCGTTCAAATGCTTAGGAAGGATCGATACGCGCTGGCACATCGATTGTCGGATGTTCAAGCAAGTTCGTCATTTTATATTTTTAATCATGTTAAATAGTTCATAATTTTGAACAGTTCATTCCAAATAGAATAATTCATTTTGACGGATACAGTGAGATGACAGAGTAATGTCCATGTTCATATTTAATTATGATGGTTTGATACTCTGTTTTATGTAAATAGAGTATACTGTAAATATTTTACTTGGTATCTCACCAAATTTAGGTAATATCCATAAAGATATCCATAAATCAGAATATCCATAAAGTTGAATTATTAGACCTGCTGTGAACTAGTGAACTTCACAAAATTAAATGTGTTGTATACATATTATATATGAATAACATTGTGTACATATACATATTATACACTGTCATAGATCATATGTGTAACGCGCTAAACAATAAGCTTTTCAAATAATAAATCTGTATTATAGAATTCCGTTCACAAATTCTTCCCTGTAACATTAAAACGTCATATCAAATTGTTCTCTAACAAAACCCATTGAATTTCTATTCAAATAACGTTAAAACCCGGAGGGCCATTGTCACAGGAAGCTGATACCATTGGTCGCATTCGCGAGCCATCAAACTGGCTAAAATTTGTCGATCACGGCGTCGACACGGTGCCAGCTCCCGAAAACCGTGTAAAATCCGACAACCCCCATCGATCCCGCAGGAAACGAATGACCGTGCGTCGTAGGGTCCACCGATTCCCACATCAATTCAACCGCGCACGTAGAGGGGAACTCCGTCAAGTTTGTTCGACAGAGGCGAATAGCGGGAGAAGAACGGAAGAAAGAAGCGGCGATACGAAAAAGAATGAAGGAACGACCGAAAAAGGGATGAAAAGGCGGGACGACGAGCGCGAAAAAAGGAGGTAAAGGAAACGGCGATAGAGGGAGGGGCGATAGGGGGTCGGTAACAAGCTACCACGGGGTATCTTGCAATTTGTTTGCCGGACACGGCCATTCGTCGACACGATTCTCCTATCTTCCACGAAGATGAGAGCCCACAGATCTCGAGCGCGGCGCTGGATTACGACTATTGATAAGGCGCCGGTGAACGAGTTCCCTTTAGTTAAGTTTAGTTCATTAGCAAACCAGCCAGGTGGACGATGGAGCGATCCCTCGTCTGGTCGACAAATTACAACGAGATCGGTCCCCGTTATCCACCCTCCTACTCCTTCGATTCCATCCACCTTGGGGACACGGGAAAGTGCATTGCTTCCGAGAATCGACGTTTCAGAATAGAACGTTCGATCTTTACACGTTCGGACAAAATAGCACAAAATGTAAACTTGAATAAATCTTTTCATCGATTTTCTTATCACATAATATTTTACCATTTTTAGAAGCCTTGAAAATCTTGACGGAAGATTGATTTGAAACATTCAATTTTGATGTCACCATAGACGAGGTATTGACAAGTTTAAGAAGTGAAATTTTTGCAAACTTTTGATGTAAACAAGCAACAAATTATGGATATAATTAAATATAATTCAGTAACATATGTTACATATGTTACAATTACATAATTCAGTAACAGTGGTTACTTCCTTTAAATTATTTAAAAATTGATATCCATTGTTTTCTGTACACTTTTATTGTCATTTCCACGAAAGAAAACTAAAATATTTAATTCTAAAATATGCGTCCCTTGTTTTAATAATATTGTGACTTAGTAAAATGGTTTCGAAAGCGTTACGAGGAAAAATGTATTAAGTACTGGCAGAAATGAACCTAAAGTAACATACTTTCATTAAAATAGTAATAAAACGAGATCTGAAATGATACACATATACTTGTAGAAACACCAAGAATTTTATCGCGCCATGAAATCTTCAGAATCCAAACTACATTCCTGTAAAATCTAAATTTTAATCATAGTTACCACTTTCAGTTCACGCCCTTGTTCCCTATCCATTAAACAGCCAACACGTTATATCGCATATCATGCTAAAGCGTGTCTCTAAATTGGATCCGCTGAAATTTCTAAGTCCAATACGTCCAATGTAACACCTAGAATTCCACTCTTAAAATTCCATCCATTTACATGAAAAAGTAGACTACATTTAAACCTGATTTTTGCGAAAAGGAAATACGAAGTTAGACATGGAAATTTAGAAATATGAGAATTTGGAGTTTTAAGATTTTGGGATTAGGGGATTTGAGGATTGGGGGACATGGAAATTTAGAAATATGAGAATTTGGAGTTTTAAGATTTTGGGATTAGGGGATTTGAGGATTGGGGGACTTGGAAATTTAGAAATATGAGAATTTGGAGTTTTAAGATTTTGGGATTAGGGGATTAGGGGATTTGAGGATTGGGGGACTTGGGAATTTTGGAAATTTGGGAATTTGGAGATTATGAAATTTGGGGATCTGAGGATTTTGGGCATTTGGAAAGTAGGGGGTGTAGAAATTTAGAACTTTGAAAATTTGAAGATTTGGTGAATTGGGGATTTGAGGATTTGTGGATTTGAGAATTTTGAAAATTTAGATAGTGAGGAATTTAGAAATGTAGAAATTTGAGAATTTGAAGATTTGGAGAATTGAGGATGTGGGGATTTGGAGATTTGAAGATTGGAGGATTTGAAGATTTGAAGGTTTGATGTCAGGGATTTGGAATTTTGGAAATTCAGGAAGTGAAGAATTCCGAACTGCCAAAACACAGAAATGTATAAATCACTAAATATATATACATTCTCCTAAAACTTGAATTTGCCGATAAACCTAATACAGTACCATCCACTGACCACGATAATATTCGGTATATAAATAACGTCAGATATCGACGCACTCACAGAAGCGCGAAATCCAAAGAATCCGCCTAAAGGTTGTATTAACGCTTCCCGCGAGTTGCCGGCGATATCAGTCGAGTATCACGATCTGTCAGGCGGTGCGTTGTTTTTCGTCGACATTAATATTAGCCGGGGCGATAATGGCGGCGACAACCAACGCGCCTTCATCGCGAACACGTGGCGCCTAAGTTGAGCGGGCGGCGCGATTCCACGATGATTCTGGCTCGAACGGCGGCCCGCATTCCGCTTCTCGTTCACCAGCTCTTATTTTCCGAGCCGCGTGCATCGCGCGTGTTAACCGACGCTATGAATTTCGCGGCAACATAATCGTAAAACCGATAAATAGACCGAGATTCCAGGTGGTGTCGGTGCTGGCTGAAAACCCGTGCCCTTAATAACCCGTCATTTTTATCATATTCTCACCTGAGACCGCGTTTTCGATTAATCTACCCTCTCAACGAGCAACAGGAGCCACCGGAAAGGTTATCGCTATTCCCTTTTGATGTTTGACGCCGTTCAAGATGAGCGCGATCTCGCTGTCTCAATTAAACGAAAACGTTGCAACGGTATGCGACTGTCGGATGCACCGCATGGAAATACCTCGCGATCCTTATTAGATTCGCGTGATTTACGAACTTGGACTCGGTGAAGTACGTTTCTGGATTCCCTTTAATGGACGCGATTTCTCCAGCCACTTTGTTCGGCTGCTTTTTACGGCCGCTCGCGTTCAGACGCGATACACGCGGCTGAATATGTATCGCGGTTTTTCTGCGAGCTTCTCAAGATTGAAGTCATTTTTACCCGTTTCGTGGATTGCTCGAATAATTGCGGACGCTCTATATCTACGGTAAGTTCAATTTGCGAGCACAGTTTTCTGCTTTTTGTGATTAAACGACGTAAAATTCGAGTCTAGATAAGAAATTCAATGTGGATTGTTTTTACTATTTTAGTTCTACGCTGGTACGGATGTAATGGATTACTTACATTGTTGGTATAGATGTAATGGATTACTTAGATTGTTGATACAGAAGTAATGGAGTACTGAGATTGTTGATACTGGCGTATAGAATTGGGTAGATTGTTGATATAGAAGTAATGGATTGCTTGGGTAGATTGCAAAGTGGCAATTATTATGTGAGGTATAGAGTACTTTGTTTAATTAATCTGCAGTTTAAGAGAAATCTTTCAAGCTTTATTGTAGAATGGAATTCCGGAGGTATGGAAATAATGAAACATTCCATTTTTGGTAGATTTCGAAGTGGCAATTATTTGAGTAATACGGTACTTTATTTAACTAATCTGTGTTCTGAATCTTAGACTCCTTAGGTCATGTTCAACTCTTACACGCTAATAATTATTTATAAACGCTTCCACTTTCAATATAATCCTTTCAATCATTCAAATTTTTAATCACGTTGAAATTTTTTAATTTCAAAGACTCATAAGAGTCTTGCTCTGAAATATAAAATTCTTCGATCGTCGATATATCAACTCATTTCTAGAAGTCCACTAATCACTATCTGTAGCTCTTCTTTAAACAACCGAAAATTCATTCATTACTCTCCGCAAATCTCTATTGAATCTTAAAACGCATTTCTGGTGCACGAAGAAACGAAGGTGCTCTGATAACAGTTCATTCCATCCACGAAAAGAAAAAATTGCCCACCGATATTCGTTTAATGTCCTCCTAAGTACCATACCAGTTAGATATGGTATGAGTCACTGATGGACATGCCCGCGAGGGTATTAATGGGCAGCTTCTCAATCACAAAATTTTCTTATATCTAAACTTGAAAACTCCAAACTTCTTAAATTTCCAATTTTCTAACTGTTCAAATTACTCAATTCGTAAATCCCTAAAATTTCAAATTTCTATGTCAGAATGTTGTGTAACTGGAGTGAAATGAAATTCAATTTTGGACAAAATTGAACTAAAAAATTCAAATATTAGTAAGAAAATTTGTTCGCGGTCAGAAAGATAATTTCAAAAAAATGTTCCTCAATTTAGGAATGGAGGTCGAATAAAAATGAATTAGAATTAGCTAATTAATTCCTTGCACTTCTAAATATTTATAAAGCATTTGCCTAATAAACGAGACATTAAGTTAGAAAGGATACAGTTTAGTTATCGTCACAGCTTCATCGTATTACAAGCGGCTGCACGTGGAACAGTTGGTCCGACAAACAGACTAACAAGTCCCCGATAAAGTGCATTAAGTTATGCATCTCGGTTATGGCCGGCGGCGCGCGTTACACCGCGGATGTAAAGAGCGGCTTTTTATTGGACAACTATTGGCCGGCACGAATTTTCAATGAGCCGAGAGACGGTACATAGTAATACCTTGGTAAATGGTTCGGCGACCGGTAGCGGCACTGTCCAGTCAGAGCATAACCTTTAGTATAGCGCTGCGGTAGGTAGCCGAAGTTATTGGTGACCGTATCGGATCGGGCCTGATAACAGGACACTAAAGGCCCCGTCTGCCGGTATCTTTCATGGGTCCCATGGCTTTTAACGCGCCTAGTCTGCCTCCCCACTTACAGCGGCCTGGATAACCTAGCTTTCTGCGAGCAATTTTGCAGAACACCGGATTCATCGGTTCTTACGCCATTGACACGATCTTGTGTCTCGATATACGTTTTCATTTCTATCACTCTAAAATATTATCGACGTCATAGATAAACAGATCAACAGCCCTTCGAAGGACTCACGGGCAGTTTATGGGACAACGATAAAATGTGCGACGGAGAGAGAAATATGGAATCGTTCTGGTCTCTGAGATCTTAAATTCGGGAATTTGAAAATTTTTAATTTAGAGATTAATTTAAAAAGAAAGGCATAACACACAAATTTGTAGATATAACAATATAATTAAAGTAAAATGTACATAATGAAATAGTATATATAAATTAGTACAATGCGAAGCAGAACAGAAGATAGATCAGCACATGCTGACAGTAATACTAAAAGTACCAAAAGGTACCTACTGGTACCAAAATGGCGGGAAGAGCACATGCGTTCATAAAATCATGTCTGTTAACAATACCGAAACAGTGACAACTTCATTTTACGACAGAACAATGTAAGACAATTAAATGATACAGCATCGAGATTCCGATTACTTTTAACGGATCCAAAGCGGAGCTTCATACGTTCACGTACTTCCACACGCGTTCCATGGCTCGCCTAATTGTTTCCTTATCCGTCGATGAAACGCACGCACAGCAATTATGCGGTGACACGCGAAACCTTTCATTTCCTTATGACTAGTGCGCGATATATGAATTCCTGTCTGACATTTCATTGCATCGACCAGTGGCCTAACCACTCTAGGAATTCGACGAATGTCCTACGCTCGTGCTTTTCTACGGAGATTGCCCGCCACGACATTTTACCGTGATTCCTTCGCTTCTGTATGAACAATTTCAATTTGCCCGCAAAAAATCAAACGTTGTCGCGGAAGAAACTCGTCTTCCCGTTCGTTTTTATTTCGCTCTGTTCGTAAAAGCTTTCACTTGAATGACGTCGATATCTTTCATTTGAAATTAACCCTTATCACCGAACCGGTAGTACCGCCATCGCAGTTTTTGCTTTCTCCTGATATTATGTTTATTTAATTGCAGAAAAACGTGGATCGCATAAATATCGGTATTTTTATAACTTTTACGCGGTTTATTAAAATTATCTCCAGCGTGGAGGTAAAATGTTTCGGGCGGAATTTTGCAAAAGGCTTAATATGAACTGATTTCGTTTTCTGCCATAATTTTTTTCTTAGCAAATTAAAATTGTGGAAACTTTTTCCTATTATTGATCACCTCTTTCAAGACTTAATCTATTTTGATTGCAACAAAATTAATCTTAATCTTGACAAATGTGAGTCACCTTCCAAGATCGAAGAGTAAAAAGTAGATAACATCAAACGCACATTCCTCCAGTTTTATACACTTCAACTTTTTGTGCAATAATTAAACGCATTAATTAAATGATTAAAGCATTGATCGTCCACGACCGCGATCATCGTACGAACGTTCGTAATAACCTAATCCATCAATATGCGATAGCTCATTAAAATCCGCGGTAGACACATGGGGTGGTCCTTGTAAGATTAGCAATCTAAAGTAATATCATACATTACCAATTACTAATTGCTCCGTGGATAATTTATCCCGCCCGAATGAAATCTGCACTTTTTACGATTTCAGTCGGCACCCTTTAACATGTCGGCGCTTACAAACCAGTTGCTCCGAGCTGAACGATCCACGCGGTGCCATGAAAATAAGGTCGAACGATTATCTCGAGACGAACGTACCAGATAGAGAAGCAGGTCGATCGATTGCCAACGATCGTGACGCGTCGAAAGAAAGATCGCTAGCGATCCCCTTTCGAAAATAATTCTCCGGCTCCTCGCGACACTTGAATACGATCATCAAGTAGTTCGCTATCTGGCCCGACCAGCTTGCCCTCGAGATCTTCGATACTCGCCGTGCTGCTAGAACGATTCGATTAATATTGAACGATCTACGCGACAATTCTACTCGAGCCTCGATTTTTCCATTGCATCGAGACCTCTCTATCCACACGGCAGCTCGGTAATCCCCATTTTTTTTGTCGCTCGACTGCCATTGCATTAGTACCGATGCAAGTATATTGAGGACACGGGGATTCGTCTGAAATACAGCGAGGACTCTTATTACACCGGCTTCTAGAAACCGCTTCGATACACTAAGAAACCGACCGACAGAGTCACGAACGACCGTGCCGCTTTTGTAACTGGAAATTTGCGGAATCGACGGTCGTTCAATCGTCTTGCATAACAAAGTGAACCTTGCAAACTTTGTACAAGTCTGTACAACTGTGCGAACTTTTATACATTATTTGGACATTTTTGGGATAAGTGGACACCTATGCTTCTTCGTTTTTGAATAATTCACGTTCAGGTACTCTGATCTCCTATGGCCTTCGTTGTCATGTATCGTCATGTGTTATGATCATTAATTTTCTTAAAGTAGCATTTTGCAGGTATATTACTATGGTTGATTCAATAATACATCTGCAAAAAAATAAGACTAGATTTGAGACTTTAGATCTGATTAAAATTCTATGAAGGTGAAAAAAAGAAAATTTAGTGACTCAGAATATCCCCTGATATTCAAGGCTATTAAAATGGTCGAGGTGTGTCCGTTTCTATAAAATGCAAATGTGGACATCTGAAAATTTGCGAATTCAGATTTTCTGAATTTTACATCCGAGGCCAAGTAACGGTTCTAGAGAAAAGTGACTCAGAATATTTTCCTTGACAAGGCTATTGAAATCGGTGAGGTGTGTCTCTAGAAAATTACCTTGAAGTTGTGTGTAAAAGATCTGAAAGTCCCGTCCCTCTAGGATACACGAGGAGTAACACGTTGCAGGGATACTGGCAGATGAATCGGTCACAGGATTGCTGGGATGTGCGACAATTATCGGCAGAGGATCGCCATATCTCACGGATGCCAGGCCAGATTGCGTCCAACAGTGTACACTCACGTTTCTATAGGTGGCCGTGTGAACTCGTGTCACAGCCCCGAGCAAGGTGTGCTGCAACGTTACATTCCTTGCCGCTGTTCCGTTTTTAGTCTAGGAACGCCATTCTTTGCGACACGCGCTAAAGGGGCTACGCTCCGTGCCACTGCGTTCACCGGCCACCTCTGTTTTCTGAGGATCGCATTCCGATCCAAGCTGCCTCTGAGCTTCGACGATACAGGAGATTGATCCTTCGATACCTTCTCCGATACTTGACCAACAGCTTCTTCTCTCTTTCGTTTTTGCGATTTTTCGGCAACCGATTGGATCCTGCGATGTCTGCGGACGTATACGCTACTGGTCCATGTTTCACTACCTTCGAGTTTTAAGCACAATTTGGAGGAAGCCGAAGATTGTTTATGGAGTTACATTCGTTGCAGTGATGATGGAAATGGACACATTTCTGAAAGTTAATTTTTCAAATATTCTTCAACGAAGATCATTTAAGATGCAGTGAAATTTGTCAATTTTCGAAATTCACTTGGTCGGAGTAAGAGACGTTCATAGTTCTAACCTAACAATCTTTATTTATGTACATACATTGTTTAAATAACGTATTAAAAATGCTGATAAATAATTAAATTTGCACGGACATACTACATATTGTAGGTGTGTTACACATAATGTAACTCCAACATATACCAAATCCTATCATAACTAGATGTGATCACTATTATCTCGCAAGGCACCTTCTGACAAAAAGCAAGAAAATCGATGACGAATATCGTAAAACAGCTTTGTAAACGTTTATAAAACGCATGTGGAACATTACGCAGTACCTGCGTCTGGAAGGTATAATTGGAGTCCAAGGGGTTAAACTGTTTCTGATATTAGCAGCCAGAAATTTTCGTCGTAAATCTAGCTCAAAGCTGGCCAGTTGAATGAAAAGGGCAGCTGCTGCTCGTGGGTCCGATTCTGGTTGCAGTTCGCTGTAATCCAACGGGTCATCCAGCATGATGAATTATCATCAAGGATAGCACTGTTTCCCCGCTCCTTCCTCGTGTTTGATGTTGAACGTGATTAACGCGTTCTTCTGGATTCTAACGTCCCGTTTGATCTTGACACGCAAATCTACGTAGCTATTTGCAGCCGCAAACAGTATTATCGTACAACTCCTGTTATACTGCAGTTGTATTACTGAATTCGGGATTATTCTTCAAAGCGTTCAGAATAAGATTATTCTCTGTCGCGTGGTAGCCGTTATGGAGTTATGCTATGCGAGATATTTATTAGGGATTTCGTGAAGAGCAACGTGTAATTTACCGTATCGTTTCATCTGATATATGGCCACTCGAGCTTATTGATATTAGATGAACGATTAATTACATATCCTCTTTGGGATCTAAGGATACAGCGATATAGGAATACTGGGATCTAGGAATTTGGGGACCTAGATTTGGCAATCTGAAAATTTTGATCTGTAGGGATTTAGGAATTTCAAACGTGCTAATTTAGAGATGTCAAAATTTTGGGATCTAGGGATATAGAAATCTCTCATGTTGACAGAGTCTCGAAATTTGCAAAGCTAGGAATTTCAAGATGAATAATTTCAGGATTTCGAGATATGAAGATCATACAAATTTCAAAGTTCAGAAACAATTATTTAAATACTTCTAAACATGAAAGTTTAGAGATTTATAAATTGTCAAATGATGAAATGTGCGGTTAGTAATTAAAATATTTTATTTCGTTACTACAAATAGACCTAATACCGAACGAGAATTAAATCCAGTGAAACGAAGTCATAGAATAACGCAACAGAAACTAAGAAATCTAGTTCTATTGAAGTAGCGATCGTACATTCTTCACCTATTGATCTCATGAAGAAATCAGAGCACGTACATTCGAAAGCGATTAATATTGTCCAGGATCGAGTAAATGGACGGAAGCAATCGGTCGGTGATACAAAGTGGGCGATCACAATGAGCGCATAAATTTCGTGGAACAAATTCGCCCGGAAAATGGCGGATCTATCGCACGGATCGTGGTCTTTCAGTGCACGAAACGCAACGGGGCAGCTGCTACAATAGTCACCTGCGGCGATTAATGGCGTCCGGTCGGTGATCGTAAATAACAATAAACCAGTTTACTCGAAGAACAGTCGCGTGGCTTCCGCGGTTCTGGGAACGGTCTGACTCGCTTGCACTTCGTCAATGCAACTCGCGACCACGGGCAATTAATTTCCGTGGACGTGCATCACGATCTGGCTTGCTGAAAGATTTTCCAACGAAGGAAGAGAGAGGACAGAAACGGTGAAACGTTGTAGTCGAGCTTCCCCGTTTTGTTTTCAACGCCACCGAAGAAAAATACCGCTGACTAATGTGTCGACGTTTCCCCGTACACGGCTTCCATTTTCCCTTTAATCCCTAAACTGCGGAATTTAGTTTCAACTCTTTGCACTCGATAGATTCACACTTTGGTTTAATATAATAATTTCAAATAAGTGTTTTTAAATTAAATCTGTAGTATTATACATGTGACATTCACATAGTATAGTACATACGATGTATTAAGGTAGTTACACATGTGATGTATTGACATAGTGTTATACATGTATTGTAACATTGAATTGAAAAGACTTCATTTTCAGCTAGAAATTTTTAGTTTCTGTCTGTCAGTAAAAATAGTTCTGACATAATGTTAGATCCCTTGAGGGATGCACAATTAAAATCATGCTAAGATGTATACGATGGTGCTACCCCCTGTGTTTGGTTCTGGAACGTTTTCATTGTTCCGTTACATTATATTGCAAGTGTGATCTGATATCGATCATGTACAAATCCCAATATTACAGTCAGTCACCTCGAACACATACTCAAGGATGACGCGACCACATGCAGTTCTCTTGGCCAGCAAGGGTCAGAAAAAAATGTGCAAGTGAGAGGCGTCTAGTCGGCGTTCTCTGGAAACTGGCCCTCGAGGAAAAGCTTATTCAATTCAATTCTAATGGCTCGGCTGATTCGAGGTGAATAGTTGCATTCGCGATATCTCGTCGGTGGCTGTACAGTCAAGAACAAATCTTCCCTACGGAAAATCGAGGAAGAAACCACCCACTAGTTAACTTTTAAGGATTCTGATAAATTTGAAAAGTTGGGGATAGTTTAAGTATTTGAGGACACAGGAATGTCGGGATTCTGAGATTTGCAGATCTTGCATCTTGGGAACATACGGTTTTGGTAGTTTAGGAACTTGGGAACTTTGAGAAGGTAGATATTTGGGGATATGGAAATTGGGGATGTAGGAATTTGGGGATCTAAAAAAATCTAGGTGATTTGGCGGTCTTGAAATTTTTGAATTTAGGAATTAAGAAAATGTGAGAATTTGAATATTAAAAAATTTGAAAATAAGAGTTCGAAAGACTTGAAAATTGGATAATTTAGTATTGAAATTTGGAAATGAGAAGTTTGTAAAATAAAAAAATGATGGATGTGGTTATTGAGAGTAAGGTTGAAGTTGCAGCGGAGTGTACCGTGCGTCGAAGCGACAAGACAGGACGGGCTGGTCGGCAACGTCGGACGTCAACACGGTTTCTCTCCGCGAGTCCTTTCTCGAATGATGAGAGTATTCTCACCACGTTTTCCGCGACAGCGGGGCATTACGGATCTTCAAAGCGCCGCCACGTCGGTCTGGCATCGTTAATATAAATTACACCCACGGTGGCACGTGTGTCGAGGCCAAGCAACCGTCCTCCCGGTATCCGCTCGCGCGCGCTCGCTCGCAAAGCGTCGACGTATTACCAGATTCTTAGGAATGCTTATAATTTTACGAGCCTCCTTAATATGCGCTTAGCTTCTGCCGCGGTAGCCTCTCGGCATATAGCCCTCTCTCGATATGCCTCCGGCCCTCGTCTTCCTCCCTCGACACACCTCCAACCCCCCATCGTCATTCCTACCTACGACATTTTCTACTTAACCTTTGAACCATGATCGTTCGCGCGTAGCAGGTGCATTCCACCTTGCGGCGCGACAATCGCTCGAAAATCCGTTTCGCGAAGGCGCGGTCTCGCTCTCCTCGATGGAACGTCTATATTGGACACGGGTGAACGAAGATAGATTCCTACCGAGATTAAGTTCCCCCGGGTTTCTTTTCTTTTCCATCGTTTTCCGAGACTCGCAGATTTTTCCTCGACGAGCGGACGAGAGCTCGCGATGAGAAAACAGGAAAAGTTCGAGCCTCGAAACGCGGAGAATGCTCGCTGGGTGCAGAAACTTGGAATTATTCGGATTGAAGTTTTATGCGGCTCTTTTTTACACAGCGGAACGACGCAGGAATGCCTGATGCGGAATACAGTTGGCTATTACTTTGAAATTTAATAGTGATCCGATAATTTATCACCTGCCGATTTATACGTGCACGGTGTTTCTAATAGCGATGCCATAGACGTTTCGGACACGAATAGGTTAGGTAACGTTTCTTCTGAAATCGATTATTTCTGCGATAACTTAGGATACCGATATATTACTGTATCGTCTTTTACTTCATTACGTCAAATTTTTAGAAGATAATAGTTCACAAAAATTCATTACTCGAAGTTCGAGATTTGAAAAATTAGATATTCGAAACTTTAGGAATCTAAAAATTTAAAGACAGAACTTGAGTATATACTGTGCAGCATAATGCAACGAAATCTTAAATGTGTCGACAGTTTTATTAAAATTAAATCTTGAATAGCGTTGGTAGTCTTATTAAAAGCATAAGGAGGTCTTGATAGATCGTAGAAAATATGACAACTGTCGTGAATGGAATTTTCTCATCTTTTTATTGTGCAACGTTGAATGTATAGTTGTGACTTTCCCGATTTCTCAGCCAGACTGCGTTTTTCAATGCTCAAGGTGCAAAACCAGTATGGTACGCGAAAGCCACTCGGCTCGCTCATGAGACAGGTGAAGGGCCACGGTTTTTGTAAGAACAAAACTTCCCGAGTCGCCATTTAAGCACGCTCGTAATCGCCAATGTATGAGCAACCAGTTGTAATTGCATTAATTTCCTCCCATAATTACGAATCTTGCTGGCGGTTTCCGATCGACAAGATCCGTGAAGAAAGTTGCATTGCGTGCAGGTTGCAATTAACAGTCACGACCGTTTAAAATGCAAAACGAGTTGCTTGATGTTATTAGAACTAATGGATTTCGAATTAAATGTTAATGAGAAATTATTAATTATCGGTCCCAAAGTCGTGCCACATTTACCGTCGGAGGATATTTTTAAGGGATGATGAGCAATAACGGAGAAATTATAATAATTGAAGTAATTAAATATTCTGTGTGCAAGCATCAAGGTAGGTATAGGAAAAAAAAATCTCTGATTGTAAAACAGGGATGGGTGAATAGGGTGCTTTCGAAGGACTAGTGAATTCGAACGGGTGGAAACTTGTTCGTTTTTAAATTTTTAAATTCCTTTTTCTAATTTTCATGATCCTGAATTCTCAAATTTTCAAATATTCAAATTCTGAAATTTTTTCATTTTTAAGAGCGTATTTTCAAATCTTTAAAATTCTCAGATTCTTAAATTCACAAATTTTCAAGTCCGTAAATTCTCCAATCTTCGAATTCCCAAATTCCCACTTTCTCAAATGCTTAAATTCACTAATTTCCAAATTCTCATAAGTCACATATACCCAAATCCCTAAATTCCCAGATCCTCAAAAATTGCCAAATTCCTAAATTCCCAAATCCCTAAATTCCCAAATTCCCAAATCTCCTAATCCCCAAAAACTTCAAAAAATTCAAAAATTCCCAAATTCCCAGATTCCCCAAATTTTCAAATTCAATACAGTCTGAAATTCACATGTTTTACATGACATTTACAAAATTTACTGTAAAGCACAGTAAAATGCTACCGAAAGAAATTCAGTATTTCTTAACGGCGTTATGAGGAAATATTATTATACGAAGACACCGTGTTAAGTAACGTTTAGAGGATTCGAGTGAATAATGAATCAACATTAAACCTTCATGCTGTTATCTACACGCGAATTGATAAAATAACCACTGTTCAAACACACTCGTTATTTATGCACATACGCAAGCCGGTGAAACGTGAACCTGGTGTCACTAACGTTTTACGAGCTGTACAGATATTAATATCTTTACTAAAAGCTAGGTGTAATTTCGCAAAGAGGGAAAGAAAGGACAAACATAAATCATAAATAATCTTTTACTGTGTTCATTTTTAGGCGAAATATGCAAATTTCATCTTTTATAATTTTTCATCTGTTACTGATGAAAATTACTTGTTTCATCCGTTATCGAATATCTCCTTAAAAAACAACAAAACTTCTTGGTCAATACGATTTAAAAATATAAATTTTCCCCCAAAAAATCCCTCGATACATAAGCACACGAGGAACTTTATTAATAATAAAAATTCGTGGACGAAGACTTCTAATAAATAATAGTGGTCGAAGCATTCGTCGTTGAACCACAACAATCACTTTCGTGTCATCCACCTTCGAAAATGATCGGTGCACGATCGTTCATAGATCCTGGACTTTTTCCCTTCTGCAGATACGAATCTAGAATTTCTCACGCCACGGTAAATAAAGTCCGTTCGAACGGTTCGATTCGTCGGATTCGAAAGGACGCTACGTTTTCATTAGTCACGAAACGCGTGGGACAGAGACACCGGTCTCAACCAGTGTCTCAAGGGTTGACTCAACAACTGTCGATTCGTCACTGTCAGCTAGTGCAGTGTCACGAGCTGCTCGAGATGAGACCGCCGATTATAGAAATGAAAAATGATCCGCGAAAACCTTTGATATTTCGTCCGCTATTCCATCGGGAATACACGGCACGACGCCGTGTTTTCGACGCTCGCGAAAGGAAACGGGTTTTCATTGTTTCTTCTGCGAGAAAGCATCAGTTTCTCTTTCTTACATCCGTACACTATTAATCCCCTTAATAACACTCTTCTGTACAATTATTTACTAATTAATATCTTCTTATTATTATATTTTTCTTTCTTTTATTTTCACCACCCTCTTTTCGCAAAACCATTAATTTATTTAGTAGAATCAAGCATATATCGTTACGTTTTGATAATATCAAAAGTTATTAGAGTTACGTGGTAAAAAGTTATTAAACTAAGAAATTTGTTGAACCAGTACATAAATGCAAGAAAATCGAAAGATAGTAGCATCGATTTCCATGTCGGAAATATGCAAATGTACATAATTAAATAAGCTTCTTGACGCGATAAACTGAAATATGCTGTTCTTCGTAAAACTTGCTTTCGTAACATCGTAATAGTATACTTAAAATTCTAATCTCAGAATTACTCCAAAGAGTGCGTAAACATTCTGTTTGCTCAACCGTTCTTGCAAGTTTTAAACGTCGCCATAAACGTTGAACATTCAACATTACATCAAACGCGACACATTAAAAAGCACATACGCGAGGACACCGCGGGTTACATGTCCCATGAAACATTATCCATGGTTGTCGTTTAATTAACAGCTTAATTAATAGTACGTCGTCGTGCTAGCTTGTTCTTTCTTATCATCGGTCGGTACGGAATGATTTATTAATATCGTAAGTCGAAGACATCACTCGTCAACGTTACGATATTCTTTTTAAGGCGATGATCAGCTATGATGTTTGATATCGGGTTGTTTAACGATCGTAATTAAATAACCGTGAGATGACTCAATTATCGTTAATGTGGTCGCGATGCGCTGCTTTCCTTGGCCTCGGTTACGAAGACAGGCGAAAAGAAGGAGAATGAGACGAGTTTAATTAATCTGCAGTTCATTCGTTAAAACCCGGAAATGCGACCCTGTTCCCTTGTAATTGTCTTAGTTCGATCGTTTCCTTGGCTAATTGAAATTCTTACCTAAGTACTCGTGCCATCGTGAAAGAAACTTACTTGTCGGACTCTATTAACCGATATTTAATTAACACGTTAACACTGCTCGCCGAAGTGATTCCTGTAATTCTATCGCAGAATTTTAATTGTAATTCGCCGTACTTTTGTGTTAAATTGATACTATACAGCAATAAATACTGTTTGAGACATTTTGGATAACGGACTTCCAAGAGAGCAATTTCAATTCAATTTTATTTTCACATTTTTTAAAGTTTAGACTGTCTTCGAACATTATCATTTCGACAAAGGACTTTACAAATGTTTGTAAATGTAATATTCCATAAATATATTGTTCTTCACAATTGTGTATTATTCTGAAATATATGCAATTTATACGAATATATTATTTAAAACAAGTTGATATTGTTTATTTATTATTTATTATATTTTATATTATTTATTTAAGAAGGTCATATTATTATTTAAAAAATGTTCATATTATTATCTAAAACAAGTTGATATTATATTTCACTAAATTACCAAATTTCTTGAATATTAAATTCTGTATCGATATATTTAGATTGGCACTAAAATTGTATGGATAAATTTCGTATATAATTGCAAAATAATAATTAACATTATCGATTACTCCTCATCTCCTTTTAATACGGTTTGTAGAAACCCAAACCGCGAAGCTGCGGTGTCCGAGCGGTTAAGGAGATGGACTTGAAATCCATTGGGTGCTACCCGCACAGGTTCGAATCCTGTCCGCAGCGAAATATTTTTTTTTTCCAAAAAATTATTTTTACGATCCCAAAGGATGTGTTTGTAATTACTATGCATATCCACCGTATCAAAACAAAGAATTTGTTAATAAAACGTGTATAACAAAATATTTTAAGCCGTGCGACATAGTCTTACTACAAAATTGAATCATTATTCGGCAATTTTTCATTTCTGACGTTCATTCGTCAGTTTGATTTTGTAACATTTATTCGGCTACGATTACAAACGAACTTCATAAAAAAAAAAAGTTCGCGAAGCGCGACTTTCACGAATACACGTTCTCTCGACAGCGCGAAGTATGCAGATTTGCAGTGCGATTAGGAAGTTGTAATTCGTCATCACACCTACGCAATGAGTGTTACATTCAGCCGAGATTTTACGATCGCGATAATAATTTGCAAAGGGTACACGTAGGACTCGATAAATCCCACGATGACGTTGATGAATTGCGAAATGTACATTGCGTCTAGGAGGAGCGGAAAAATCGTTGCAACAACTGGTGTCTAAACTTTGCAGAACCAAACTATCATTAAACATATTGGGTCACTTTTAACCCGTGTCGATAACAGCAAATGTAATACGAAATTTATGAAATAGATATACAGAGAGAATTCACAAAAATTGTTATCCAAAATAATTAAATACGTATGGAAAACTACATACGATATCGAGTTGTATATATTAAGAAATACATGTGGTATCAATTTGTATGCATCAAGTTGTATGTATCAAGAAATACACACAACATCAAGTTGTATATAAAAAAATACTTCAAATGAATTACGCAAAATTTGAAGAAATTGTTAAACCTTCAAGAAATTTGTCATATTTTAAAGTTAAGTTGTTGAAAAAAATGTAACATTTCAAAAAATATATTTCCATTTCTGTAACATAATTGGTTCTTCTCTGTATTAAGTACATAATACACATTATTAAAGTGATGTTCTGAAATATTTAAAGAAATTGTCGATTTAGAGTACGTACAATAAAAATGGAACCGTGAATGAAAAGTAACCGATACGAGAGGACTTTTAAGTCATTAAAGGGGTGTATAGAAGCACCCTCAATTTTGATTGGAATAAGAAGCGTGACAGAAGGAGGAGTCACGAAGGAACAAACGAGGCCAAAGACAGAAACCATTTCATAAAAATTCCTGGCCACAGTCGTGCCAACCCCTCGCGTTTCTCCCTGGTTGCTCGTTTCTAAAGCCGCGTAATTGAAGAAACAAAGGGGACTGCAATTACGCCTCGCAATTACGCCGTTCTAAGCGCGACTGCGCCGAGGGAAGACTCATGGCCGTACTCGGCTTTCTTCCACGCTCGACACGACTTTTTGATGAAATTATTTCCTCCGGCGGAATCGTAACGCTGTCGGAAACGAGAACGAAACAGAAGAGCAAGTCCAAGCGAGACCGGAAGCGCGCTCCGCGTCGCGAATAACAATCCCTCGCTTCGGGGTGGAATTAAGCAATCCTTGCTCTACATTCGTTGCTGAGAAACGTTTCTCAGCAGGAAGTCGATCATTTCGCTGCGGAATATCATTTTCTCGTTCGTGGAATCGATTTGAACGCATACTTAACACCTTATCGACCGGAAGCATTCTAAAACACTCTAACGTTCCCAATTATTGACAGAAAATACATTAACCATTTAGGTTCACGTTTAATTGATAGCTTCATGAATTATGAACGTACGTGTTTAATTCTACTGTAATTAAAATACTTTTTATAAAGTGATGAGATGCAACTTAGGCGTCTACACTATTTTACAAAAGGATGTGATCTCAGTCATCATGAAAGTTATAGTCATCTTCAAGGTTATCTTCAAGGTGATCGTCACAATCATCTCAATGAAATGACACGTACACAAACTGTTTTGTGTTTACTATATTAAGATTAAGAAACGTAAGGATAAATCATCTAAGGTCTAGATGATCATAGTCATCGTCAAGGTTATTGTAACCATGTTCAAGGTCCATGTAGTTATCAATAAGAACATCATAATCATCGGAGTTATAGTCATCATGATCATCATTGTAATAAGCTGGAATATATCAAATATTTATTGTAAATCACTATTTATAAACATAAACTATTGAACAATTATCAGAACACCACGATAAACGTTGATATTTATTTTTTAATAGCTATCATAACATTTAGATTCTCAGATTATTTTTAAATATAATCATTGACAAAATCCCATTCACCACATTCTAATTGAATCCACAGACATTAATGAAGCGTATTTGTACCATATTTCATAATTTTAGATAAATGATACCACATAGTTGAAGTACAATTCTCCAACGATTAATGTAATTTTCTAATGTACCCAAAAATATAAATACAATTTTCCAGAACAATTTAGTAAATAAAACTATTAGAATTTCAGACAGGTTTTTAATTTAAAACGAACTCATGTTATCAAGTTTGTTATATGACTCCACACGTCCACTGCGTCATTTCTAATTTTGCAGTAAAGAATTACGTATTTGCGAAAATAGATATTACTTACATCAGAAGTAAATAAATTATAACCTTGTAGTGGAAAAGTTTCTTCATTTTTCACGCGTATTTCGCAAACATTACACAAGCCTCTCTCCGAGTTCCCGGTGCACTTGATGCAATTCAGAGAAACAAACAACGAGATAAACGACCACCAATTAAGCAAATAAGGAATTAAACTGCTTGTAATTTGTTTTTACGCAAAACCCTCTAAGTACCTTGTAAAATCTTACCGATAACTGGAAACATTAAAATTTGCTTATCGTTTGACGACATGAGAAATAGGCGCTTGATGTAACGCGCATGAATGCACGTACCTTAACAAACATAACCTTTGCTATTTTTTAGAATAAACACGAATAGCAATTGTTTGAGATTCTCTTTTGTACTTTCAAGCATCAAAAATGTATAGATGCAAATTACCCTTCGTTGTTAGCAAAAATAGCTGTGTTGTTTAATTTCGTCAGCAGGAAACTTGTAGTACCACGGGTTTCAGAAAAATTATATTATGATAATCTTTGATATTTTTGAATGTAGACACGAATAGCAATTGTCGAAAATTTCTTTTATATACTCTTCACCCATCAAAACTGTATAAACTATTCGTGAACATTAACATGAATAGCTACGTAATTCAATTTCGTCAGAATGAAATCAAACTCGATCGCATAAACTGGTAATACAACGAGGCCTGAGGCATCAAAGGTTCCTCTGTCGGCATTTTCTGAAGTTCCGAAGCGCGCAAGAAATCAAACCCGTCGACGAATTAGCATAATTCTTGTGAATAAGATGGCCGTAAAGCTGTCAGTTATCGCGGAAATCGCGGCGAGCCATTGTGCACCCGTGGACAAATGCTCCGTGTCGAATACCCCGGCGAGAAACAACCGAACGGATAGAAGGAATACAAGTAACGAGGATGCAAAAGCGCAAATAAGACGTCGCCAGGTCGTTTAGCCGATCGTGGAAGCGAATCAGAAATCGCATGCAGAGCCACTGGAAAGGTTTACGGCCTTCGTTATCCTCGTTGCGCACTCATCAAGCCCTGAGGGAACGCTAGTCCGGCATATTTGCGAAGAAATAAGCAAACGGAGACCGACCGTGCACGCCTGACGATCGCGATCGTCGACGCGGATTCCCCGTTTCCGATTCAACGCCGTTCCATCGCGTGTGATGTACTGAAATGGAGTTATCTCGATTCCCTTCGATCCGATCTTCCGTTTCCCTTTGTTGACCCGCTGATGTCTTCTTTCGCGGCGCTCTGCGTAACGAATGTCTGATCTATCAGTATGTACGTACATTATCGGCCATAACTACTTTCGATATCTTCACGTTATCGGAAAAATATGATGTATGTACGGTGAGTCACGCGATCGGAATGGTTGGGAGAGTTTTGTTTGAGATGGAAAAATAGGTGGAAAGATAGGTCAGTTGTATATTATTCTAAAATTTCCAAATCTCCAAATGACACAGTATACACTAATAGTACATTATATAATACATTATATATTACAGTATATTATATTGAAATTTTAAAATTTTTGCAAATTTCAAAAGTGATGTCACATTTTTTTTATTGAAGTATACCCAACATAACTCAACAAATCAATTATATATTTGCAAGAGTTTCATTTCTAAAATCATAAAAATGTATCTATGAAATAAGAACCTCGTATTCATTAAAAAATTTAAACTTTTTATTAAACCCTAAAGTGCTTTCAATTTAACATCAGTGTGAACGAAATAAATTCTACATGAATTTTTATACTAAACACAGGCACGGTTAAAAAGTAATTAAGATTTAGATAAATAATCCTCTGCACCTATGAGGAATTCAAAATAAATTCTATTTCATCCCATTTATCATACTTATCATTGTCTACGATTACCTAATGCTTCCATTTACACGGTGTTTAAACTTGATAACCAGCTCTTATCACTTTGAATTGTGCTTGAAACGAGGCACGAGATGGTTTCGCGTGCCTCGTGCCTCACACGAAACGTGGAAATCTCATCGATAACTAACGATCATTATACCGCATTCTCGTAGATACGTTACTTCCTATTTAACTTCCTACTTAATTGTCGTCACGATTAGTCAACCAACGTGACATGAAAAGAATGCGACAATTTCTGGTATAGACAGTAACGCGTTTTCATGCAAATTAATCCGATCGAACGCAATTATTCGCGTTCGGCTCATTCAAGATGAATACCGAGTCGTCAGAATGCGACTAAATTGCAGAACTTGATCGAGTGTCGTTTAATACTCGATTTACATGACAAATGATCAGAAAAACGTTTCTTCTTTTGCAAAGAAATGTCGCGGAAAGGAATTCTACTCCATTACGTTCATTTTACAAATTCTACTTATCCACCAATTAAATACAAAATTGCTGCATTATATAATGATCCGTAGAACAATTTTCTAGTGCTAAGTTGCTAAACCTTTTTTTAATAGAGATCAATCATTTTTCACGTATAATTTCACATATAATTATAATATTAATATATTACGAAATATAATTAACCAGGAACCTTTTCATTAAAAAATAAAAATTTCTTGAATATTTTAAATTTTATTCAAATATTTTGTATTAATTTTCTTCAAATATTTTGGATCTTATTAAATTGAATTTTTTTATTTGCTTTCAAGCAGCTGCAAGCACTCTAAATTTCATATTAATTTTTCAATTATACTTACTTAATCTTATCAATTCTATAGGGACAATTGTTGGTTTACAATATTCGGTATGAAATTGTTTACAGCAACTGTTGATTAATAGAAGTGAAGTTCATTCGTTACTTTGACAAGTTACGAGCAAGGGCAGGAAAAACTTGTGCAAGGTTTTTCCCGGCTAAAAAGCGTAATCGTTTTCACCGCAATCTTTAAGTTGCCGGTTTAACCCCCAGGGAGAGGCTTTTCATCGCTTGAATATCGAAGAATTTGTCGCTTGGCTTGAAGCAGGTCGAGCGAGAAGACATCAAAGGATGCTTCCTCGACCCTGCTTCGGCTCCACCTCCTTTGCTTTTCTCTCTTCCTACCTCTTTCCACCACGTAATAATCATTTATTATCCCGCCGAGTAATAACTGGTACACAACGATATTATGAAGTTGCGAAATTAAGGCTTTGTTTAAAAATTAGCCGTCCGCACAATTTACGCTGCTCTCTTATGAACTATGCCTCTGAGCTCCATCATTTGCCTTCTCGTCGCTTCCTCTTTGTTCTCGGTAAAAAATTTGGTGCAACGAGAACGGTTCATTTTAAAACTTTTTAGTCTTTAAACACGCTGCATGCAAACTTCATTTTGTTAACATATGCATTTTATGTTAGAAAATTCTTTAACACATTGCAATTGGTATTTATTATCCAGTCCGTTTTTGGAGATTCTAATCATAAATGGTACTGCAATCATCTGCTACATTTTCTTCTTTATCATTTTTTCCAAAATCTTCTTGTAATAATTCTTTGCATTCGAAAATATTTATATGTAAATATTAAAATTATATGTACACCATCTTGACTTATTGTAGAAGTATATCTTATGGAGCGCCTTATATGGAAGTACATATAGATGTACTATACAAGGAATGGACTATACAAGTACATCTATGGAACGAGCTATATAAAATTACATCTTATGAACGGGCCATATAGAAGTACATCTTATGGAACAAGCTATATACAAGTACATATTATGGAACAGGTCACATAGAAGTACATCTATGAAACGAACTGTATAGAAGTACTTATATGGAACAGACCATATAGAAGTACATATTATAGAACGACCTAATATAGAAGAAGAATCGATACGATTGCGACATGAATCGAATAAAGAACCTCGTGATCAAGGAACTCGTCAATAAAGCACCTCGAGATCAGTGAACTCGTAGATAATGAAGTCCCACATGAATGAACTCGTCGATAATGGATCGCTCTATCGACGAATCCGTTATCGCGTTAATAACGTGGTTCTCCCATAAACGCTTGCGATTCGGCTATTATCGTGTTCACGCGGCTCGTCAATGAAATAACTGCACGGGGCATCGTGAGACACGTGAAATTGATGAAAGTATGCCGGGTCCGTGCATTCCACGAAAGTTTCGAGTTCTGGCCAGCTTTGGCAGACCCCTCGGGATAAACGCATCTGTTTGGCGAACCGATAATGCGCTAGACGCGACACGTCGCGCTTTTATTAATGAGAGGACATTCTCGATGAGCCCTCGGAATCCTCGTAAGGCGAAAACGCGAAGAATCCACGGGATAGTTGGCTCCGAATGAAAAACAGATGCTGATGACACCGTCGCCCCGAAATCTCGCTTTTTCAAGACAACCCTTTGATGCCGGGTCAACGAGGGGACACGTGCCATCCGAGGTGCCTCTCGTTTTCGTTCCAACAAGAAGTCCTTTGAAATTGCAATCCTGATCACTTCCGGTTGCTTGTGGAAATATCTCTCGTATTAAGATTTATGTAACAGGTTCCTTCAAATCAATCAATGTAATAACACAATAAGGCATTTTCTTTAGTTTTGTATCGTGTAGTATTTCAAGTACGTCCAACAATTCCAGTAAATGTTCATTTTGTAGTTCCAGAATTATATGTTTGTTTATTGATTATCGATATGTGATTACAAAATCACCTAGGATCAAAATCCACTTATGAAATGTACGAAAATAATTGTACGGACAGTTGAAAGAGGTGGATGTGTTTTACAGAAGATTTACATGGAATTTGATGTAAGCAGGTACTTGAATCAGGTGACGATCTTAATTAACGAGATGATCATATACGATCCCTTAATTGCGAACTCGTGCAGGTGGTTCGAGAGCAAGAGCGTGTGCTTCTGCACGCACAGAGGTGTGTCTATTAAGCGTGGAAACTAGAGAACCGTGCAAAATGTCTGCCTCGAAGGGTGTTCTCTATATTAGCTCGTTTTATGTAGACGCCGTGGCTTCTAGCAAATTAAGTTCATACAGGCTGTTCGTCTACTATGCGCTTCCGCCATACCACTTAGGTGCTTTCCTTTTGATCGATCGGCTCATTGGTTGTTTAACTAGCCTTGTAACTGTGGAAATTTTGGAGCTGATAAAATTCGAAGCTTTTTCAAAATATTTAAATGATCGAATTTATGTTTCATAATTTCGGTGAAATACTTCTTTCTTATGCGAGTGCTTCGAAAGTGTTAATTAACAATTATTGTAGGTATTTACTAAGGGTACTTGTAGGTACTAGAAAAAAAGTGAAATGTTACACAATCACATGGAGTATCAATTGTTCTAAGTTAGTAAAATTTTAATATGCATTTGATGATAAGAGAGAAAATGTCAAAAGACTTTAACTCAATAGTCAGCGGACTCTACAAATTATCGAACTTTTCAAGATTTTAAATTTTCAAATTTCAAACCTCAAAATTTTCAACTTCTCAATCTCCCAAATATTTAAATTTGCAAATGTAAAAGTGGTAAAGAAGTATTAAAAAAATATTAAATTGTAATTTATCTTGTTGATAAATCTTTCAGTACAAATGTTTGTACACATACGTTGCTTACGCGAACAGAGAACAAAGAAGACCCTAAAAATGTGCGACAAGGCAAAAAGACTTCTGAGAAGTTTCACACGTTTGTATTTTCTGAAACTGATATGGCACCGTGATTCCTTACCCTACAATTCAGGCAAGTACATAAAACAGTCACGCGACTGACATTTTACTTAAGTTTGCTCGTATATGTACACGTAATTGGAAGGACAGGAGGTGTTTTTGTACATTTTCCATATTCCACAATGATTTTAATTGTTCGCGATGCTAATAACCAAACGGAACACGATAAGTCCGTGTTTTACAATCGTAAATGTAAAGAATGGAGATCGTATCTGGTAATCGGTGCGTAAATAAGTCGATTCTAATTAAATTATGTATGATAATCTAACGAAAACATCATAATAAGTGATAAATTACTCGTGTGTTATGCATTGCATGAATTGATTGTGCAAGGTATAATTACTGTCAATTCAGTATAATTTAATAATCTTTGTTTTGATGTCAGACAACAGTAACATAAAGTACGAAATATTATAATTAGCTTTTGAGGATAAAACGCAGTTCAGTAGGATCTTAATTAAGCATTATATTCCCTTGGTTTACTTCACAGTAACTTCACATTTCAAGAATAAAATTATTACGGAGCTAAAATGTTACGTTAAAGCAAATATCGAGCAAATCATTGCGTTCATTTGAATTCTTCTTTAATCTACTATTAACTTTTTGAAGCTGGCACGAAAGATGGAAAAAACATTAATGTCTAAAATTATAATTTCAAGAATTTTTAAGCATCATTTAAATGTTCATACAGATATATAACAATCTCATGTAGACACATAACGAGTAGGGTCCTTTTTCCATATATTACAATTTTCCCTAAAAAAGTGTCTGTAATTTATAATATATGAACTTTTACAAAAAAAAGGTAAAGGGATTATTACTAGAGAAAATGATAGTTCTCTCATCTACGTAGTAGGTGGTCCATGGCGTTCGTTAAGCTACATTGGGTAGATTCGAAGATAAACAGAAGCTACACCTCGAGTAACACGTACGAAATTAACATAGCTGAGCGCGGTTCGACGTTTAAAAGCCGATCGCATTTCCATACCGGTGCCATTCGGTCCCATTTCAGGCCACAACCTTTTGCTAACACGTTGGTCTATATTTGCCCTCGGACCTCTCGAAGACTCATTTATATCCTGTTATCCGTGCATCTTTACGCGATGGGCTTTCTTCGTGTTTGAAGGTCGATCCTCGTCGGCGAGATCCTCTTCCGTTGTAACCGACCACCATTCTTTTTATTCCTTTCCCCCTCTTATTCTTTTATTTACATTGCTTCTTTCAGCTTCCCCTCTTTATCACCGTTTTTAACAACCTCCGTCAGTTTTACGAAGAAATTAATTTTTTCTTAGACACATATATCTCACACGTTCAAACTAAAACTGTCAATTTCACACGTATTTCATTTGTTTAGGTATCCAATGATCCACCAATCATTTCGTTCTAAACGTGTTAACAGTAGGTTCCTGAATGACCATAGTATGCTAAGGGTTAATCGTTGAAATCGGTTATCAAAATAATCCAGTACTCTAGCTGTTTCAAAATATTTATTTTTAAGCTGAAAACACAGAGTAGAATTCGATTAGCAAAATATCTGAAGAACGATTAGAAGGAGACCAGATTTATTCGATTTGAGCCGACAAATATTTAACGTTAAAGGGCAAAGAAGATGGAATCGCGGCTGAAAGGGCAAAGATAAATGCTTAAGTGCGGGGATCAAAGTGCATTGTATTCAGCGAGATTCAGCGTATATATCCGTTATCCCGTTCGCAGCCAGGAGGATCACTTTCATCGGTCTCCCAGGCGAACTGTCGTCTCTGTCATATATAATTCTTTTCTACATGACAGCCAGTAGTTTGGATACAAGTCATTAACTCTAGCCACGGAGAACGCAATATGTTAATGTCACCGATGACAACTAGTCGTTTAATCACTTAACGCCTCTTTTGAATGCCAGGAATCGCAGCCCGCGAACTTGGAGTGATTCATCGGCTGCAACGGCATCTCTTCTAATCTCGAATCCCGAAATTCCTTATAAATCGTCGTCAGTTGGCCGTTTCACAATTCACTTTTGCATCGGTTAATGAGGAAGCACGCGGCAACGGTGTTGATTTGTGCATTGCGTAACGACGGTGTCAACGTTTCGCCGACGAATCGCTTCTGGGTGAATTCCGATCGTCCTTTTCTTTCCTTAACGAATCTTTAACTGAATTTCCTTTACCATTTATTTATCCATCGAAACTATTACTCGAGCTTTGGTCAACTTTCGTACTTTAATTATTCACATATTTTTAGAGATGCGAGGATCAAGGGATATGAGGATTTAGGGGTATGGGGATGTAGAGATATGGAGATCTACATCCAATGGTACATCTAATGGTATGGAGATATAGGGTTCTACAGAATGTGTATAGATTGTTTAAATATAGGAATCTCCATATTGTTATATCTATCGAGTTTTAGATCCCTATAATGCAAGATTGCTCAAATCTGAGATCTATACATTTCTAGACCCTTATTTCCTAAATTCCCACATTCCTATATCGCTATATACCTATACCTCAATATTCTTATATTCATGTATACTTGAATCCATATACCACATTAGGCCCGCGATCATTCCTATATCCCTATATTCTCCCTATGTGCTCTAGAATCCTATATCTCTTGATCCCTATATCGTTAAATTCCCATATCCTTTCTTCTGAATCACCCTTCGTATATCACCAGATTTTAGATTGGCATCTCCAGATCCCTCGATATCATTATAGCTTTATATCTCTATGTTCGTAAACTCCTATATCTCACGTCCTTAAATCTCTGTATCACTTGTCTCTCATCTATCATCCCTTTTAACTCCTATATCCTTAGATTCCTATATTCCTTGATTTTATATTTTTATGTTCCTATGTCCAAATATCCTTGGACCATTACCTTCATATCCATTTGGTCCTTCCTGTATCGAAGGTTCAGTATTCAAACATTGTTAAATCGATTGTGTCAGAATCAGAAAGCAAGAAAGGGGAGGAAGAGACAGTTCACGAAAGTTCATCGACGATCGAGGGAAACTTTCTCCGGCGTTCATAGATCCACAGCGAGATCTAGTAAAACGATACGCTTCCGTGGCACGGGGACGAGTTCTTGCGCTTTCTGCTCTCGATCGAGCGTATCGACGTGACTTTCGGGCCGAGTGCACCGGGAAACCCGAGAAAAACCGTGGACTCTATAAAAGCTAGTCTCATTATGAGCTCGCGTTACCGTGGACAGCCGAGAGAGGACCTCTTGCCGGCATAAAATACAGCCCGGTATCGTAAAGCACTCGGCGCGCGGTTACAACCGCTTACAAATGACTCTCTTAATGCCCGTTGCCCGCTGTATATATTTTACAGCGAGAGAGTTCACTCTCGTCGCCTATAACTTATACTTTCCGCGACGGCTATGCAAGGCCCCGCAAGAAAAATAAGGATCGACACGGAGATCCGTTCTCCATCTTACGCTTGTGTGCCCGTTACATGGTTCCAGTTTCTTTTTAACGAATCTATTTGACCGCCGTGCCGGTTCTACTGGCATTCTGCTGAAAAACATCGGAACAAATGTTGCTCGATTAGCTGGCGAAAAAACATAGCATTTTCTCGTGAAACTATGTTGCAGATCGATATATCCGAAGGGAAAATCAGACTCGTTACAATTCACGGGGCCTCGAGGTAAAATCGAGGTTGTTAAAAAAAAACAGGATTTAGCCTACATAGTGATTCATTTTAAACGTTGTTTAGTGAAATTCAAGTAAGAACTGTATACAGTAGATTCCCGTATAACACTCATATAATGTATCAAACATGTTGCAACTGTTTTTATATAACGCTGTATAATAAAACGTATAACGTAGTGTATAGTAAACTGCACCGAACTAACTCGTTCCATAAAACGTTGTCGTATAGTATAAGATAATAGCTGACTTGGTAATAATCATTTCAATCGTGTTACTTTATGATATACGTGTATGAGACTTTCGTACGACTCCCTATAACGTGAACTCATACGTAACATAACCTAACCACGTCAGTCTATTTACACACAGGTGCAATAACAGATAAAATTTATTAATGTATAATGTCAATTTAAACTGTTATTATTTCACACCACTGTCATGTGTGTTATGTGATATGTGTGTTACACCAATGTTATCTCCCAAATCTCCTGTGTGTTGCATAAGTTTTACTGTATGTTTGGATTTTAAAGAAAATGGGTATGTAGATGATGAACAGGGCAAGGGTTAAATGCAGAACAATCTATAATCTATATGAACCGTCTCTCGATGGTGAATCAGTGAACCGGGCCAGTGACTCTCCCGCTTGTAAATATAGAGACGCTTAACATTCGTCGGCGTCGTGGAGCAAAGAATTCGCAAGCATTGTGCTTTAGCGCCGAGTCGAAATGGGCCTCGGTGCTTTCTTTCGTTTTTCACGGCATTCTCCGAGCCCGAGAAGTTGGCTCGTGCCGCGAGTTGGAAAAATAACGACGGCGCTTCGCGCTCTAAATTCGACGAAACGGTCGCACGCTAATTTAGTTCCGTTCGAATTGAGTAACGACAGGGTCAACGAGACCCAGAAAGAAGATCGTTTGATACTGAATGGAAGTCGAGGAAACTTCCTTCTATCTTTCCTCGGAAAATTGTGCTTATGTTCGATTGACTCTTGCTGATTTGAAAAAATTCACTGGACAGTTCAGGATAATTATAAAACCTAATTATTATTGATTCTAAACTTGTTGTACAATGCACACATAACTTAAAATTAAATAGAAAATACAAAAATGTATATACGAACGATAATAGGACATATTGAATATATAAAATATGTACAGAAAGAAAATCAAATATATTGCACATATGAAATATGTATGTAAATAAGATAATGTATACAGAGAAGATAAGGATAAAAATGCACAAAATTTTTCCTAACATCAAATAGCGACTGTAATTTATATAATACAAAAAAATAAAATGAATACACAAAAAATCTTTTAAATTAGAATATCTTATAATAGAAAATAAATTAAAATTAAGGGTTAATTTGCATCTTGACTGTATCAGGTTCTCATCACACGAGTCGTCAACATTGAAAGTACTCTATAAATCGACCGCCATAAATCCCGGTAAAAATCGTGTAATTACGTAATAGAGATTCGAAAAACGCGAATCGACCGCGTGAAAACTATTTAACCGGTCGAGTGCATTATAGGCGTGAGATTTATGGTTGTGTCGGGATTCGAAGGAGCGGTACGACGAGAAAACAATGACGTCGTTCGAAACGTTTCAACGGATTTTATAAACCCCCACCAAAAAGTGGCTGGTCCCTGGCTGCGAGCCAACTGGCCCACGGTTTATTATAGTTTTGTTATGACAGCGGGGCGTTTCGGTAAATTAATGTCGAAACAAATGTATCTCGTTCTGAGAGGGCGCCGCTTGTATCTCTAATTGAATTGGTAAACACCATAAGTTAACCGGTAAGTAGTCATGTCGGAGTAAATCACTTTCGGTAGATGAGCTGTCACAGGCAGGAACAACATTCGACGGAACCGATGATTCCGAAGTGCTTTTATACTCGGCGGGTTTTAAAGAAGCCGCGTTTTAAAGGACAGATTGCGATACGAGGAAGATAGCTTGTTCACGGTATCTTTTTGTGGATTCTGTTATTGATTGTAAGAATGATCGACGATATCTAAGTGTTTTACTGAATTCCGAAGGGAATTTTAAGTTGGAAAGGTTAGAGAAACTTATTGATTTATATTTTATAGTGTACTCATGCAAGTTTCTTTAAAATAAGGGTGGGTACCCACTATTTGGTCTCGAATTTAGGAAATCAAACAGGTAAATTTGAAATTTTCAAATTCTTGAATTTCCAAATTTTCAAACTTTAAATTCTAAAATTTTTTAATTCCAAAATCATTACAGTTCCAAATTCTCAAATTTGCAAGACTACAAAATAAATGTACAAATTCTCAAATTTTCAAATTTCTAAATTTCTAAATACTCATATTTGCAAATTCCCAATTTCTAAATTCCTAAGTTCCTAAAATTTCCAAATCAGTAAATCTGCAAATTCCTAAATTTCTAAATCTACAAATTCCCAATTTCCCAAATTCTCATAAATCACAGATTTCCAAATCCCTAAATCTCTACATTCCCAAATCTCTACATTCCCAAATCCCTACATTCCCAAATCCCTACATTTCCAAATCTCTACATTCCCAAATCCCTAAATTTCCAAATCCCTAAATTTCCAAATCCCTACATTCCCAAATCCCTACATTCCCAAATCCCTACATTCCCAAATCCCTACATTCCCAAATCCCTACATTCCCAAATCCCTACATTCCCAAATCCCTACATTCCCAAATCCCTACATTCCCAAATCCCTACATTCCCAAATCCCTAAATTCCGAAATTCCTACATTCCTAAATCCCTAAATTCCCAAATCCCTACAGTCCCAAATCTCTACATTCCCAAATCCCTACATTCCCAAATCCCTAAATTCCGAAATTCCTACATTCCTAAATCCCTAAATTCCCAAATCCCTACAGTCCCAAATCCCTACATTCCCAAATCCCTACATTCCCAAATCTCTACATTCCCAAATCTCTACATTCCCAAATCCCTAAATTTCCAAATCCCTAAATTTCCAAATCCCTACATTCCCAAATCCCTAAATTCCCAAATTTTCAAATTGTCAGCTCCTTAAGTTCAGAATCCCTCAACCGCTCAAATCCGTGAATCTCCAAATCATAAAATTCCCGACTTAAAATTCCCAAAGCATCTACATAAGTTCCACCCCTGCTCAGATTTCCTCATCGATGTTCCCTCCGCGATTGCCAACTTAATCTTACCAGGATCAGCGGATTCCTATCAATCGATCGAATACTCGCATATATCATCGACCGGGTAAAAAGAAGGATGATTTTTTCGTCAGCCGTGGAGGAAGACGGAACGTGCTGGTGGTGCACGTCGCTTATTGCGGGTCGCACACGAGCCAACCAGTCCGATAGAAATATTTTTGCCGGGCTAAATGGGTTTCTTCGGAAAGTCCGGGAGAACACGAGGGCAGCAGCTGGCCGGCGATGCGACAAATCATACCTGCTGGACAGCCTACACGCTGCAGTCTGCCGCGTTTGCACGCGTGTGCATGCTGATGCACCCGCGAAAGGGGAGAACCAATGGCGTAACCAGGGGCCATTTTTTGGGAACATTAAGAAAAAAAAGCACCACGAATTCTGACGAAGAATTATGAACGTTTGCTGTCGACGATAGCTAATAACTAGACTATGGAACGCTTGAGTGCTACATTGGCTTCTTTTTCACGAGAGCATGTACTTTGACAATTTTTTAATTTTCGAATGGTCATATTTTTTCATTTTTAAATGTTCAAGCTTTTGAATTTCTAAATTGACAATTTTGAGTTTCTAGTTTGCTGGTTTATATATTTTAAATCTTACTGATTTGTAAATATCGAAAGTTGCCTGTCACCAACTTTCTGGATTTTCAAACTTCTGGACCCTCAAATTCTTAGATCCCTAGATTATTAGATCCTTAGATCCCTAAATTTCTATGCACTCAAATTCGTAGTTCCCATAATCATATGGTCTATAAATTCCTATGTCTTCAAACTCTTAAGTCCCTGAATTCTTACTTTTCCACATCCCTAAATCCACAAATTGCTTTGTCACCAAAAAACCTATATTCTCAATTTCCTAGATCTCTATTTAAATCCCTAAGTTCCAATGACCTCAAGAACAAATTTTCCCAAATTTCATTACGTCTGCAAATTTCTGTCTCAGTTAACTTATAAATCACCAAATTTCTAGAGTACTATATTATCAGATTCTAAAATAGAATTAATCATAGTTAATTGTAATTAAATACTTTAGAATTGAAAAAAATTATTAAATTTAAATACTAGAGAACTGAATAAAGTTGATGAAAAGTAAATACTACAAAACTGAATAAAAATGATTAAAATCAGTGTACTGATTCTTAAATAAATTTGACAAATTAACATAAAAATCCATTTCATTGATTCCGAAAGGTATTGTTTTTTCCATCAACAGCAATTACACAAAAGAAGAGGATGTACCGAGTTAATTTTTCAACTGACAGTGATAAAACAGCGCGCAAGATCGTTGTGGGTGTGGAATGCACGAAAAGAATTTCAATGCTGTGTAAAGATTATGCGACCCTGTATGGAACTCAAGAGTATAGTCATTTATGGGACTGGACGATAGGTAATGTTCCGAGTTTCGCGTTCGAGAGATCAGCGGTTAATTAACCGCACTCTAAATGGCAGATACTATAAAATTCTCGAGCTTCTTCTTTGATCTAACTCGAGTCGTCTGTGTAATTACACTATTGATAGCTGTTTCTACGTCACTCGAGAATTCACGGTCTATTCGAAAAATTTTAATACTTTGAATCATTATAAATTAAAGGCAAAGTAATATCACCGACATTAATAGATTTATGACAGAGTTTCATCTTTTATAGAGCTTCAGAAAGTGTTCGTTTAGATATAAAAATGTTCTATGAATATTAGGACACTTTTTTTGAATTATGGGACTCCAGAAATTTTCAAATCTTCCGTACTTTGTATGCTTGTTAATTATTTCGAAATTTATGTAATGAATTTCTACAATATTGATATTTTGTATATATTATATAAAATCGTTTGTACTTACCAATTAGGTAAAATAATTACTAAAACTAAAGAATACTTAAATAATCAGAAAAGAAACACCAATTTTCTAAGCTTTCAAAAAAGCTAAAGATTGCATAACTATAAAATGCATCCGGTTTATAGAATTTTTAAGAAAAAATTTATTTCTAGCAATTAATATTTTTAGTTGCAAGATAAATCTTGGTTTCTTGAATACGTGTTTATGTGAGAGGAATGAAACTGTTCTAAAAATTCCACCGATAAGAGCCTTGTTTATTATGTACGTAATGAAGTCGTTCAATAAATCGCAGCGTAATAAACAATCAAATAGACTGACAGAATTATTGCCGTCGTTTTGTTTCTAATTGGCGAAAGTCCGGTTAAACCGAAGGTGTAGCACTATCGTAATTTCATCGGGAACAAGCGAAAGCGAAGCGGTAACGATAGTTTCCAATCGTTTTCCCATGACAATTCATTCAATGAATCGGTTCGTTCGATTTGTAACATTCCTTGTTGAATACCGAAGAAAAACACCATTCGAAATACGAAAAAGCCGTATGTGGTATAGAATTTCTTATGGATTCTTGTAAACTTCTCTTAATTTTGTATGATTTAAGATTTAACCCCCTAGTCAGACTCGTACGCACAGTTCAAATGTGACAAATCTATAAAGATCAAGTTTTCGATACCAATTGTAATTTGTATAATTGAAGATGGGTCCAAAATATACTTAACATTTTAGTTCTTCGTGTTAACTGCAGTAATAATTAGATGGTTCTGAGTGACAACTGTTGAGAAACTTGTAGATTAAGGGGTTAATTTTGTAACAGTTCATAAATTTTGAACCATGAAATAATTCTTTAATGGACAGAAAGCCATAGTGGAAAGAAGATTAGTACCGGTTGTTAGCAAAAATGTCACTCTGATACAGCGGAGAATTTCTAAAAGTCTTAATTGCAATATCCCGGTATCTTCGAATTCGCTATCAAAGTAAAGGAAAGAAGAAGGAGATTACGAATTCCGAAGTTATAGAGGCAATCCCCATAAGAATTCCACGGAAGTGAGTATCGAGGGATGCCAGATGCACGATCGTCGGTTCGCGAGCGAGATAAAGAAGGACCGTATCCCGTAAAAAGAATGCACGGCGTCGAAAGGGAATGGAAAAAAGGCCTGAACTCGCGGCGAAGTATTTTCGCGCGAAAAACACCGGCGAATTCCTGGTGCTCGGGGTCCAGGCGCGGTGGCAAGTCCAAGAA
This sequence comes from Megachile lagopoda, assembly GCA_036983795.1. Taxonomy (NCBI): domain Eukaryota; kingdom Metazoa; phylum Arthropoda; class Insecta; order Hymenoptera; family Megachilidae; genus Megachile; species Megachile lagopoda. The sequence continues at coordinate 13,576,566 of CM072800.1, forward strand.
TAAATCATGGAAAAGGCAGCCACGGGGTAAAAGAAAGCGTTCCCTCGGCCAACCGAGGCGAGCAGCCAGCCGCAATCTAGTAGCCAACGAGATAGCGAGTCGGCGACGAGAAGGGTTCATAACTTTCCCAACTTTTCCGCGGGCCATTAATTAATCGGATGCCAGCGGGTTTAAAACCCGCTACCGCGCGGAGACGATCGCCCGCTTACAAGAGAAACAGATAAAAGCCCGGATACGGGGATGCGTGTAGCCGTGGTGCGCAGGAGGACGAACGCGGCGGAACAGCAGGAACGTCGAACGTGGGGGACCGAAAGGGGGGCGAAGGGACGCGCAGGGAATACGAAGGAATTGCGGGAACCGTGAGTTCCACGGGGTTAAACAGTCGGTATTTCAGTAATGGAGGCTTATCGTGTGCTACCGCAGTAGTCCGAGTGCGAGTCCGAGTTCGAAGCCTGCCGCGACTCGCCGCGAGCTACGCGGCGTTTATTAATTCGCCACTTACCAACCCGCACCGCTCGGCCCGGCTTCTTTCGATATCGATGAGGAATTAGGCGTGTTTCGCCAGACGCACGCTCGCTGCCGACCGCGAACGCGCGCTGCAAACCCGGCCATGGAAACCGACCTAGTCGTAAATAACGCACGCGGCCGTGAAGTGCATCTCGCTGCAATTAACTGCCCTCCCCCGTCCCTTCCGCCCCTGATCTTTTTGCACCGAGATCGCTCCGACGGCCTCGTTATACGCGCCGCCGCGGTTTTTCCCTCGTTAACAGATAGAGGAGTTAAGGGTGGCACGGTCTGTCTCTATGTCTGTCCGCATCAGGATACTTTATAGTTTTATGCGTTTTTGGTGTCGGTCTCGCTAATTATTAGCTACCGCAGAATGTTCCTCAGGACTATCATTCGATCAAGACTGTTCATCTGTACTATCAAATTTTATTTCAGTTGTCTTTCGCTCTTCTCCACATTTCTTTCTTGGGTGGGTGATGTAGTCGTGATAGAAAGGTTTGGTAGTTTAGGTTATTTAGGATAAGTTGGAAGATTAGGTACGTTGATTGGATCAGGTAGATTTGGAAGGTGAGTTAGGTTATAGGTTAGTAGATAGAACAAGTTAAAACATTAGTTAGGTTGGTTAGGTAGGTGGGGTAGGTCGGAAGATGAGGTAAGGAGGATAAGTTGGATGACTGGGTAGCTAGATTAGGAAGGTAGGATTGGTGGTAAAATTAGGTAGGTAGGTTTAGAAGATCGGTTTGATCAAGTAGGTTAGGTAAGTAGAATAGGTTCGAACATTAGGTAGGTAGGTTAGGTAGATTGGTTTGATCAAGTAGGTTAGGTAAATAGAACAGGTTGGTAGATTTGATGGATAGGTTAGATCAAGTAGATTAGGTAAGTAGCATAGATTGGAACATTTGGTTAGGTTAGATCACACAAGATCAGAAGATAGGTTAGATCTATACGTTTGGTAGAAAGAGAAGCTATTTTTTACCCGACTAAATTATAAATACAAATGTTTATGGTAAAGAGATTCGATTCATTCTTAGGAATAATATCTCTGAACCGTTTGAACCGACACATAATGTTATAATATTTAACAGCAAATGAACCGATACGAACGGTAATAATTAAGATCTAACGTCCTGGGATTGAAAGAAAATGATGGAGCGATCAAAGGATCGAATCAATTTCGTTAACTTTTGAAGGATCTACCTGCTACCATGCAATGACACGCGTTACCCAGGAGAATATTATTTGGACTTGTGAGAGGCAAAGGCTTGTCCAGCAAAACTGGTCCTTCACGACAGCTGACGTATCAAAGGATATTCCGACTCAAAGACGGTCAGCCCTTGGATCTAGATCAGATCGTCGATATCTCGAGAGCAATTTTTAATTAATCGCGTTGTATCGGAGGAACGACATGCTACGTCCCTGGATTTAGATGGTTAATTAGCCCGTCGAAGCTCGATTAAGTTTAGATTTTATTTGACGCTAAATCTGATTAATTCATTGCTCAATATTTTTGCTAATTTTGTATTGTTACTCAACTGTAAATATAGGGTATTTCTTTGATAACTTTCTGTCAATATTTTAACTTGAAAAATTATATTTCTAATTTATGTTTTGTATAATTCTATCGTTTATTAAAATTGAAAGGAATTTTTATAGTTTATAACATTGATACAATTCTAAAGTTATACAATTGTAAAATTGATTTATGAAGATATAAAATGGTAATAAAACTGAATTATAAATTTAATTTTTAATATGATTATTTTCGGGTAATTTATTTAAGGTATGATAAAATTATGAATTTTATATAAGCGTCGATTTGACAAAAATGTGTGAATAAAGCATTTCATGGTTCATTGGAATTTGAATAAATTTTTAAGGTAATTTTGTTTGATTAACAGCTTTAAAAAAATAATGGATAGCTTTGCGGAATAGTTGATTGTTCAACTTGTTAGACAAAACAGATTGGAACAGAATGTTCGCCAAATTGCTTCTCAATTACACCGAATTCTTTTATCTACGGGACAACATAACACGGATTTTTCACCGACACGATCGTTGACAGCACAAACATCGTTATTTCGCCAATGATTCTCTTATACCATGTCGCCAGTGAATTTCGAGTGAACGGTAGCAGAAACACGAGAGGAATTTGGCAAACAACCGATGATCGTGTCCGGCCAAAAATTTGTCGCCCAACAGTTTTCGCAAATTAATCAAGCATTGTCAGCGATTTGGCTTTCCACGTTTCGTCCGCTTTTGGAATCGCTTCAAAAACACGACATGCCTTTTTTCCAACAGACAATATCGAACTTACTTGTTCAAAACTATATTAATCAATCTTTTAATTCGACTTAATAGCGGCGTAATAGCGTCCTGCTATAGGGATCAAATGTGAACTTATAAACTTTCAAACTTCTACATTTCTAAATTTTTTAATTCCCGATTTCACAAGCTTTTAAGTTCTTTCGCTTTTACATTACCACATCACTAAATTTTCAAATTTGCTGAATTCCTAAATTTTTAAATTTGATAGTGTAAATTTGTAATTTTGAAAATTTTCAAATTACCTGAACTTCTCAGTTCTCAAATTCCCAAATTTCTATATTCTGGAATTCTCAAATTTGTAGATGTCAAACTCTCAAGTCTTCAAACACCTAAGTCCCTAAATTTCTAAATTTCATAATACTCGAATTTCTAAATTTCTAAGTTTGTACGTTACCAAATTCTCAAGTCTTCCAATTCCTAAATTTCCAAATGTTAACACTACCAAATTTTCGACTTCTCAAAAATCTTCGAATCCTCAAATTCCTAAAGTACCAAACTCGAAAGTGATGAATCTTTCCCTAACGCCGCCATTTTCTCCATGAAACTTTTACCGTGAAGCGCGCGTAATCGACTATCGTTGATCTTGAATAAATTTCCCGTATAAAATACGCGTAGCATTAACAATTTTTGAGAGAATGTCCGCCAGAAGATAGTTTACAGCGAAAATTCAAGAAACACGAGTTTTATTTATGATTCACTGCGATGCGTTACGCGAAGCATTACCATTAATCTGCGAAGAAATACACCTTCGGACAACAAATTATATTCTTTATCACGGTCTTATCTACCATTAAGGTGTGCAAAGCTTCTTCTTCCTCATTCTCATCTCGAAACAATCAATTTTACAACATACTGAATTACATGAAAAATTCTTGCCACTCGTTAAAATTTTAAATTCAAGTCGAGGAACTATGTTAAAGCACTGAATTACGAGCAAATTATAACTTTACACGCTTGTTGTATCTATATGTTTATAATACTATTAAAAAACATTTTTTGCACTAAACTTTCTGTTCCTCTTTATGTAACTCTATAAATAACAAGAAACTTTATGTGTATACATTCTTCTTATTTCTCTGTTATTACTATTTTCAGGATATCACTGTTTAGATCTTGATAAGTTAAACGTCCAGTTAAATTGATGAGTTAAATTTTGTACTTTAAAAATTTGGAAGCACTTGTAATATATCCTTTAAGCAATTTTGGTGCATTAAATCATTTGCATAAAGGAGTAGATCATACATATTGTGAATATGTTTGAAGAAAGCTTTTCTAACCTCACTTTTTACAAAATTTCTACTTCATTTATTTCTATTTCATTTAGTTTCGTGTATATGCTGTTTCCTCCTTTTTGTAGGTTAGGTGTTGTGAATAGAAATGTACAAAATTATTACATTTATTATCATTCACCAGTGCATTTATCGTTCCATTAATTTTAAGCATCGAAAAATTTATCATTTTTACATTCCGTACAGTTGAAATTTGTCGTTCAACTTTTTAGCAATTTATTCATGAAATATGAACCAAATGGAAGTAGCTCTCATTTCTCATTTATATTTCTCATAGCTCTTATTTTATAAAATAAGGAAGTGTATGAATACTCTCTACGAGGAAGTTATCCTAATAAATAAATCAGAAAAAGTCACAGTTGAAAATGTCAGACGTTAAACAACACCTTAGAGAATTATATATTAAAAATTGACACTAGCTATTTAAAAATAACGCTTCAAGCGTTAACATAAGCACCTACCTTAGTTCCACGTCCATTTTTAACAATTTCAAGCCTTCACCCACACCCATGTCGGCTCTTAGAAGGTGCGTTCTAGATGCATTTTTCATCGCTGTTTCCCGATCGAGGCCAACAATTGTTCACGATCGGCATTGAATCGATTTGGCATTGAAATCGTTCTAGATCGTACTCTCGAGCTACGAAGGCTGCTTCCCTCAGCTTCCTGATACTCGTTCATTCTATCTTTTTTCCCTTCGCGCTGCTCTACGATTCTCCTTTGTCCTCAGTTTGCAACAGGTTACCCACTATATCGATTCGATCTCGCCGCACTTCCGGGACTCTTCTTTTTCTCCATAATGGACGAGAAATCTCGCGGCGATTCGTATTGTTCTCAATTTCGTGTTTTAGGATCTTACCGATTCGTGAAGCTTCGATTTTATTTGAACGATTATTTCTTAAGGAGCGATAAGTTATTTTTTTTGGATGAAGTGGCATGACATTTTTACCTTCACACAAGAGAAAGAGAAAATTGTATGTTGATCGGAACGTTGAAAATTGTAAGTGGATTTGGTTAAGATGACCGAAAATTTGGGAGGGGGTTGATTTATATATTGCTTGTAACGGAAAGCTATTTTTGGGAATATGCAAGCTTTAAACTGATATGCCTAAATGATATTTTATGGACCTCTTATGTCACCAAATCCTGTTAGACTTTTAAGAGCTTCCTATTTAAAAATTTCAACTACATTAAATTCGATATGCCTAATAACTCTTATGGAACTCAACGTGTCAACAGTATCCATTATTTCTACACACATCTTCAAATTACCAACGAATGCTTAAATACGAACGCAAAACTGTTTTCCACCGATCAACTAAAAATCACTTTCGATATACCAAAATGGAAGTGAACAAAACGGTACCGTCGAGATCGGAAGATTTCAGGGGGGCAAGAAAAAGAAGCGGAAGGTGAGCGAAAAAATGACGCGCTATCGAGCGAGAAAGAGAGGGAGAGGCTCGTTTGGAATTGCAAATCGCCGACCAGATGGACGAGCGTTTGTCGAAGGGTGAAATTCCACGGTCGAACCATCCAGTCAGCCGACCAATGGAATAATATTTGGGTTACGCAAGCAACATCGCGAACAGGAGAAAGGGAAGGAAGGAAGAATGAGACGAAAACGAGGGAAGTCGAAGAACAGGAAGAAGAAGGAAGTGGCGGGAAAGAAGCGGTTGCCAGAGGATTCTTTATACACCGTCTAAATGTCCTTCGTGACAAACCACGGACGCGCTCCTTCCCTGGCAGTCATTGAATTGTAGATTCGTATGGACAGATGGACACGTCCATCGACAAACTTGCAGTACTTACGACCGACAAAAAGCAACGAGAGACCCTGGAAATCTTGCGATCGTTTATATAGCGACAACCGATCCCGAGAGACTTCCGTTTCAGTGCATCGATCCGCTATCGATCGGGTCAAGCTGATTTTACTCCGTTTCGATCCACCTTCGTGTTTACATTCATATTACTTATATTCAGATTTGAAAACATTTGCATTAAAAATAATTTGCATGAACATGGATTATAATCAGAATCTGAGATTACAGTATATGTATCATCAAATTGTAGGAATTACACAAACATTTCTGATAAAAATAATTTCTAAAGATATACAATACCAACACACAGGTTTTATAATTGAATTTCATTCGCGTTATAGACTTTCAAAAATTTATTAGTAGAATATTAGACAATGAAAAAGAACGACATACAGTTAAAAGTCTAGATTCAACTATACTGCTGTTAAAGTTAATTTCACTAATCATTGAATGTAATTAAACATTTAAGATATCTACAATAGTAGGTTGAACCCTACAAATTTTATCAATTGCACTTAAGCCCCACATTTGCTTTTACAAACGTCAACAGTACCATGATTTATCTCAGATATTTCTTATCCAAATCCACATAAATTCAATGTTACTCAGTTAGCGATAAATTATCAACGGTATTGTTCCAAAGAATGAACTTTTTACCGGCACGTAATAGCAACCTCTCGGTTTCTTGGTACACGAGAAACGGTCGTTAATCTTTCTTGATAGTAGCTCGCGATTTGGGCGGATTAGAGACAGTTCGTGGCTGGTAATTGTGTTTAAATATACCACGCGACGGGATATGGAAGAATTCGAATTCGAGCGAGGACGTACAGGGTTAATTGTGATTTGTGACTGTAGATTGTTGCGAATAGACGTGCGGACATTTTCTTGGACATAGTGGACGAATAAAGATGTCTGTTTGCGCACGGCACGCCGCGTGATTCGCGACGCAGCACAGTTCACTCTTTCAATTTAATCGACCGCCACCTTGTTTTCTGGGAAAACCGTCCGATTGCGAAACGCGGATCGAGATCGAATCGTTTCGACGAAAATCTGAACGCAACTGTCGCGTTGGCAAAATTGTCCGCTGTTCGAAGTAATCGCACGATCGTCTTTACTGAACAAGTCTATTGTTTTAGCGGAGAAGGTGGAACTGTAGCGTCATCTGGTCGTAAATTGATGCTATCAATTTTCATACTCGGATTTGTTACTAACAAGATACTTCAATCCTTTCTTTCTGTTATACAGTAGACACATACTTGTGATGACTTATTTAGTGTTTCATACGTGGTTTGAAATTAGGTTATGTAGTTGATATCTGGGAAAAGAGTATACAAAAATTTTGATTTGATTCTTATTTCTTTCTGACAGTGGTCAAATTCGTAAACTAATGAATACAGGTACGTTCAGATATAAAATCGATCTTGAAATTAATGCAAATTTTTGTAATCCTGAATTTTTATTTAATTTTGTGAACATATAAGAGAATCTGAATAATTCATCTAAATAATCGCATAACTAAATTAATCACATTACGTTCGAAAGATTTGATAAAATCGAAAGCTGCAACAGCTAATAAACCCGTCAATATTCAATTACCAAACAAGTAGCAGAAAATTATCATGTCTGAGAAAAGTTATCTTGAACGCGACTCTCCATAAGAATTAACGATAACGTTAATTACGTTTTCTTATTCTGCTTGGACGATGGAAACAAATGTCTATCAGATGGCCAAATATTTACAAAAAATGCACGAAGTCGACGTTATCGTTACGAGCCACAGCTAACATATTTAAATGAAACTGACGTGCACGAAAACAGTGAAAAGTGAGACGTTCGACGAAAATAAATTGCACAGGTTAAAAACACTTTCCATTTAATTAACGTTATTTAATGAGAGATACGTATCCACGTGGACGATGATCGGTCGAGATCCAAAAAAAAGAACAGGTGATCGTACCAACCGTTCGGAACGCGATGCTTCAAAGGGATAGTGTAATTAATTGACGGAATTTTTGCCTAGTCCAAATATACGAGAATCGAACAGACGCATTTGCTGTCTTAATGCGTTCTTTCAACGCTATTAACGCAAAAAGTCTCGAGGAAGACGAGAAAATTAAAAGTTAATAATGAACATACATTGCGGATCGAAAAAAAAATTAATTCTGCAATTGAGTTTTTGTGGTATGCGAAATTGGAGGTCAAATGCTGACAAGCCACGTATGCCAACGTAATTATCTGAATTAAATGGAAAACTTCAGTTTATAAAAACTGGAATAATTAGAGGATATCTACGCAATACTTTAACAACCCGTATAATTTGGCAAATTAAGATCATCTCTGGAGTAAAAGACCCGTATCGTATACATTGTATTCGCATATTAGGGAAATGTAAGTTTACGTAGAAAAATGTATAAATAAATGAATTGGAAGGTTCAAGAGAACATACCATTTCCCATATAAGTGATACGAAGAATATGTGAATTCGTGGTTATCTTATGAATGCATCGTATTCGTATAAGAAAAATATAAACTTACCAAGAAAGATATATGAATACATTTAAGATAATATTTCAGGGAAGAAATAACTTTATTCATAAATTAATTTGTTTATGAATGAAGGGAATATTAAATGTAGGTAATGAGTATCCTTTGCACAGGTGCCGACGAGGGGAACTCCCCAAAGTGTTATGCTAATTCATTTACGAATCTTTGCCACATTATAGAACATTTACCTGAACATTTGTCCCCCATTTTGTGTACAGATGACTGTCCGAAAGATATTAAGAATGAAAAGGTGCTTGCTCTTGAAATAAAGTATTAGGACTTGACTCGTGTCATCTTGTTAACGACGAAACGACAACGAACGCGAAAAAGTGAACAACGAGACTTTCACCGAAATCGAGGTGAACCCGCCGTACCGGTTCCCGCGAAAAAGTTCATACGTGACCCGGCCATGATCAGCGGTTGCGTGGCAGACATAAAACGGCATCCGTGGCACCGGGTGCCAGGCAAAGACACCGATGGACAATCCGTTGCTCATCGCGTAAAAACCGATCGGACGACCCTGGCAGAACCTGATCCGATTCCCCAAAGACTGGGACGATCATTTCGAGTCGGCAATAATGCGCTTTTAAGAATCGAACGACGGTATGATGGTGTCAGCATCAAAGTTCCTCGCACAATGTTTCGTGAATATTTGTGAAAAAGAGTAATGTGACGATTCTGCAATTGATACAGGATTGATTGCAAGGTTAGGTAAATAACCGGTGGTCATCGCTTCGATCCGATCGTGGTTTTTCATGGATTTGGAAGGTATTTAAATTTTGCTGTATAGTAACTTTTTATATGAAGATTTCTATATTTCTGAGTTTGGACATTTCTGAATTTATAAGCTGCTTTGAGAATTTTGGAATTTCTGAATTTCTAAATACCTGAACTGCATTTGAAATTTTTTAATACCGATATTTGAAGATTTATTAGTTTGTAGATATGAAGATTTATGAATTTCCAGTTTTTATTCTTGAAGCTAAAAATGTTTAAATTTCTAAATACCTAAACTCTGACACTCCCAAATTCCTAACTTCCTAAATTCCTAAATTACTAAGTGCTTACATTTATAATTCTGCAAATCCTAACTTTCTAAATTTCCGAGTTCTCCTAAATTCCCTACATTCAAAAATTTTCAATTCCCATGAATTCCGAGTATCTAAAAGTGCTAGGAAGATCTCTTGTGAAGATCTCTCTCAACAGGCAACAAAACGAGAATCTACCGCAGCAGCTTCTGCAGATCAAAAGCAGATCTTCCCAACGTTCGATTTGCTTATCGTTGATGAAACATTTCTAAGCATTCGTTGAATGTGTATCGTAACTCAGTATGCCTAATTAAAATGCAATAATCAAATGAACGAAACGAAACGCGGTTCACGCGTAATTTCCATGGACCAACCACGAATGCCCGAGTAAACGAATGATCACCGATCGTCGACCACGGGTCACAGTCGAGACTTCGATTTCAATTAATTCCTCTCGTTAGCCGCAACGAGAGCGAACCGTTCGGCCAAAAAGTCCCAAAGAATTTTCATTAACGGCCGAACCGACTAACCGAGCTACGCGCAAACGTTTCGTTCGTAAACCCTGGTAGAATCGTTTCCAATTACACTTACTCCGGCCGCAAACTGCGTTAAACAGTGAAATACGCCAGGACGCGATGTCGTATGTTCGTGGGCCTCGATCGTTAACGTCGATTCCCTGGCTCCCTCGTTTCGACGCACGTCGGATAAAAAATAATTGAAACTGCCAACGGAGCCAGTTACCCCGACACGCCCCCAAAACAGCTCTCTCGTGCATAATTTTCTCGTGCCATGAACTCCCGAAAGACTCTTCTCTCCGGAAACGCATCAATTTCGTGTTCGAATCAATTTGTCACAATTTTAAGCATTCATATCACAATTCACAATTAAGAAGAGAAAAAATGATAAAAGTAAATGATTGGATGGATGAATGTTGCGAAGCAGACATATCAAATGCGCAGCTGCATAGAAATTGCAATGATTTTGGTTATTTAATCTTTGACGATGCTAGTCATTTTTGATTGAGACTATAAATATTTACATGAATTGAATAAATAATATAATTGTAACTTGATAACTTTGAGGATCTTGATGTTCTTGATTATGAGAGCTTTAGGAACCTTGATGGTGACATTGGGGTCTTTGATGACCTTAATGATACATATGACGATCTTGATGACCATGGTGATTATGAGAATCTGGATGACGTTTGATGATGACTATGAGAATCTTGATGATGTTGATGATGACTATGAGAATCTTTATGAAGTTGATGATGACAGTGAGGATCTTGATGACATCGATTATGATTCTGAAGACCTTGACGACCGCGATTATAACTCTGAGGGCCTTGACGACCTCGGTTATGATTCTGAGGACGTTGAAGACCTTGATTATAACTCAGCGGATGTTGAAGACCTCGATTATGACTCTGAGGATGTTGAAGACTTCGATTATGACTCTGAGGACCTTGACGACCTCGGTTATGATTCTGAGGACGTTGAAGACCTTGATTATAACTCAGCGGATGTTGAAGACCTCGATTATGACTCTGAGGATGTTGAAGACTTCGATTATGACTCTGAGGACCTTGACGACCTCGGTTATGATTCTGAGGACGTTGAAGACCTTGATTATAACTCAGCGGATGTTGAAGACCTCGATTATGACTCTGAGGATGTTGAAGACTTCGATTATGACTCTGAGGACCTTGACGACCTGAATGATGTCTATGGTAATCTTGACAACCCTGATGATGAATTAACCTTGATAAAAATTACAATAACCGTGTTGACCTTGACATTGCATTTGACAACAAAAGAAAGCTAAATAGCGATGACTTTAGTAAAGAAAATCGAATAAAACGGCCTAACAAAAAATTTCTTGGCATACACCAATTAAACTGTTAATAATACTAATATCACAGAGATGTACAGAAAAATCGAGCATACGAATATCTCTCAGTTCGTTACAAATAACAGTTAAATTTCAGCATGCATCCCTGTGAAATGAAGGTGAAATACCGACGAATTTGAATGTCGGAAGTTGAATCGATAGTACATCGGCTGCAGGAGCAACTAGCGGCAAGAACAGACACTTCCTATGGTTGGCTGACTCGGAAAAATGCTGTTCATCGCCTGGTCAAGGGGTTAAGTAAAGACGTAGCATCATGCATGCCTATGGAAACTCCGGATACGAGGCAACGATTAAATGTACCGCTTCTTTTGCCGTGTGATCGCTTGCTGCATTTTATCACGACAGGATCTGTGGTGTATAACTTGTCATACGAACAGGAATTGATCTTTTACGATTGTATTCTGAATATTTATTATTTTGAAACAGTGTCATGCGGTATAGTATTGGAAGCTCGCGTTACGTTGCCAAGAATCAGGTGTAGAAAGGGCAGCTGCAGAAATTTGGTAATATTGGAACAGATTTCTCTCTATTACATTTGGTAATTTAGGGATTTGGGAATTTTGGGATTTGAGAATTTTGGGATTTGGGAATTTTGGGATTTGGGAATTTTAGGATTTGGAAGTTTAGGGATTTGGGAATTTAGGGATTTGGGAATTTTGGGATTGGGGAATTTTGGGATTTGGGAATTTTGGGATTTGGGAATTTTGGGATTTGGGAATTTTGGGATTTGGGAATTTTGGGATTTGGGAATTTTGGGATTTGGGAATTTTGGGATTTGGGAATTTAGGCATTTGGGAATTTTGGAATTTGGGAAATTGGGAAATTGGGAATTTGAGAATTTGGGAATTTGGGAATTTGGAAATTTGGAAATTTGGGAATTTGAAAATTTGGAAATTTGAGAATTGGGAAATTTGGGAATTTGAAAATTTCAAACTTTAGAGACTTAAGAATCCTCGTACATGGCACTTTGCAAATTGCAAATCTTTGTTTCTACAAATTTCAGAATTAAAAGATTTGTACATGAGAGCATTTAATCCAAAGCTAAAATCACTCGAAGGCCTCAAAAATACATGTTCCTTGAAAAATAATCCATAAAGACGCACTCTTTCTATCTCAGTCTCATCGCACATCGATTTCACTGACCTCAACATTAATAATTCAATTATACGACTAATACTAAATAATTTTAACAGTTCCATAAGTAACGCGCTACAATGCCGAACATCCTCCTATGACTCGAAGGAGGAACGAATTCCTACGGGAGATCATAGAAATTGCAAGAACTTTACTGTTGTTAAATCGCGATTAAACTATGCATAGTCAAGTAGTTAGCGGCGTTGACTCGTTTAGCAAAGTCGAAATCGTAATCCACGCTCGAGCGAGTCGAACACCCGCTTCTCTCGATAGGTGGTCCAGTTAGAATAACTATCACGATCATGCTATCCCGTCGCGTTTGTCAGTTACGGGTATCCGAGAAAACCGATTTTCATTAACTCAAGGGGTTAATGAAAGTCGTGCAAGGTACAGATGTCAACCCATGAGTTGGCGCGTGCAGCTGACCCAGGTATTTAGAAGAGCTACGGCTCCGATTGGTCAGAACAGAAAAATAGACACTTAGACTCACACGTATTGCATTGTCTATTTATTGTCTATTATATTTATATTATCTGTTAACTTTAAAACTTGAAAATCTGTGAAATTTCAAAATTGAAAAATTTTGCAACCTTGCAAGACTTGAAACTGAAAAGTTTCGAACTTGAAGATCTTTGAAATTTTCAAGCTGAAAAATTTACAATTTTGCAACCTTGTAAGACTTGAAATTGAAAAATTTTTAACTTGAAAATCTTTGAAATTCTTAAGCTGAAAAATGTACAATTTTGCAACCTTGTAAGACTTGAAAGTGCAAAATTTCGAACTTGAAAATTTTAAGCTAAAAATTTATAATTTTGCAACCTTGTAAGACTTGAAATTGGAAAATTTTTAACTTGAAAATCTTTGAAATTCTTAAGCTGAAAAATGTACAATTTTGCAACCTTGCAAGACTTGAAAGTGAAAAATTTCGAACTTGAAAATTTTAAGCTAAAAATTTATAATTTTGCAACCTTATAAGACTTGAAATGGAAAAATTTCGAACTTGAAAATCTTTGAAATTTTTAAGCCGGAAAAGTTACTTTGAAACTGAGGAATTTGTAACTTTATAATCTCCCCTAAAACTAAAAATTCCAAATTTTGTAAATTACAAGTTAGTACGATAACCCAGAAATCGTTTAATAGGTCATCATGAAGTGTATCATTCGAAGCGGAAACATACATCTGCTTCTGGAATAAGATTTTTTGCTGATCGTACATATCCGTTGGTAGCACTTTAAGGGTTAAGGGAACCAGAGAAAGAGCCAGAGGGACAAAAAAGAGGAGAAGAAACCTGTCCACCGATTCGATCATGGTTTTCCAACGCGTTCCCGCTCGATTACGCAATGGAGATCGCGATGGTGTCCCTTATAGGAAGCGGGCCTCGAGAAACTAGTCCGTAGAAATGTATTCCGGCGAAGCGAGAACAACAAATTACAGGCTGTAATCGATCTTTGCTAATGTGACGCGTCAGGAATGTCTATCCAGAGTTGCTCGATCGTGCCGACACCGCTGGAACACCGTCGGCATATTGATTTACGCGAAAATAAATCATTTCGTTCATCGTGCTACGTCCCACTTTCGCGGATAAAAAGACCAAACTTGTACGAACATCTGAACGGGAGAGGCAGAATAATCGAATACCTTCACGATAAATGATCGTGTAATATAAACAGAACCTCTCCGAAAATCAAGTACTGTTTTTATTAATTATAACAGGGAATGAGATAATATATTGTAAAAATTACTATAAATTGAATGTGAAAGAATATTAAGTCATTCAAGTTTCCAAACTTTGCAAATTAAGAATTAAGTAGCTTAGGAATTTGTAAGTAGCTCACGAATGTACAAATTTTTGTGATTTCAAAGTATCATTCTTCTTGCAAGACATTAAGAATATCGAACAAAACGTAGTTGCCTTATTTAATGAAGAATTACTCACAGATAAAAATACGTAAAACCAATAAAGTGACTTGCTAATTGGCTAATCTAAATAAGACTATGCTTCATGACTCAATTATTCGGTCTTTCAATAGAATCGTGAGACGAAGAAAAAGTCATACGTGAATCACTCTAACCAAACTTGAAGAAAAAAGGAGGAGACAAGGAGAGCTAAGCAACGACACGTTTCACATTTCAAGTTTGCTCGAACTGATAAACTATTGTTTTCATCATTTATGTAACAAACAAATTCACAAATTACAAATTTTCTGAAAATTGACTAATATTCTAATTTTCAAGCTTTCAAATTTCTAAACTCTTCAATCTTCAAGTTCAAATTCTTTCAAGTACTGAAGTTAACTTTCAAATTTCTATATTTTGAAGTTCTAAGTCTTTGGATTTGGTGTTTTTAAATTTCTAAGTCTACAAATTTTCATAATGTTAATATTTCTGAATTCTTAGATTTTCAGAAGTTGAAATCTACTTTCCGAATTCTCAAACCTCAAAATCTCTAAATTTTCAATTTCTCTTTCCGAGCTCGGTACCGCTATATCACCTGTCTTCCATTTTAATATCGCTGATGTAATATACGGTGTTTCAATATATCTTCGAACATATCATAGTGTTAGATATGCTGGTAGAAAATATCCCATGAAAGTGTACCTACATTATACCAGAGATATTCTCGACAATAACGAGACCAATATGATAATACATAGATAGTAACAAAACATACTAATCAAAATATATAAGCTTTCTGCGAACATCTCCAAAATTAAGGGAAATTACATGTACAGTTAACCCACAAGTTGACGCATGAGGTCGACCCAAAATGAAGCTCTTCCACCTATGTCAGCCTCTTCACGCGCCAACTGGGTTGACATCGATACACATAAAAATGTCTCAGAACGCCTGTAAACACATTAGGTGATGAAAATCGACGAAACATTCTATACAATTACCAATCAGATACGAGTTTGAAGGTTCAGCTCCATACTTTAAGACCGATACGCTCTACCGAACGAAAGTATTAACAAGATCCACTGTTAGGCCGGCAAAGAACGGGAAGCTATCCCTGCAGGATCTCACGATCTGGCAATAATCGTTGGTCTCCGCTCCGCGGCTACAAGAGTGTACGCTCGCGTGTGGTGTCTAGGAGGTCGGCTAAGAGAAGAGGGACATTCGGTGCGATGGCGCGCGGCAACTATGAAATTTCAGCGTGGCCATTACCGCGAATTCATTAAGGAACTTTTCTCGTCGCGCGCAAGGCAATACCTGCATATTAAGCGTAATTACGCTCTCTGTCCGCTTTGTGGCACAGCCGCGCACACATGCTGTAGCCGGGTGTAATATCGACGAGCACGTGAACGCATGCGCGCTATATTTTTACGTGCAACCCTCTTCCTCGGTTCTACACCCTACCGTGAGAGAGAGCAAGCTTTTAAAGACCTCCTCCGTCGCGGGGGGAAACGCTTCTCCTCGTTTAATTTATGTAGGAAGCTAGGAAACCCGGCGGAAAAAGGGCCGAACATGTGACGCGGCAAAAACCTTGGCTGCCGTTATAATTTATACCCTAAACGTCGCGTGTGTACGTGGCCATGCGCTTTCTAGCCACCATGCTTTTCGCCGCTTCGTGAACGCTCGACCGTCAACGGAGAGTCTGACTTTCCTAGAGAAAATATGAAAAAATAGAACTCCTTTCGTTTACTTTCAGGGACTTTCCAGGATAGGAAAGTTTGCGGGTAAGATCAGAATTTGGAGAGATGGTGATATGGGAATTTAGGGATATGACGATTTATGAATTTGTAGTTGGAACTTGCGGATTAGGACGTAGATTTCGCGACGTGGAAAATTGTGAATATCAGGAATTAGAATCTAGGGATTTGGGGATCTATGGAATTGGAGATCTAGGGATTTGAGGGTCTGGGTATTCGGATATGAAAAAAATTGGGAATCTGAATATTTCGAAATGTAGTGGGGACCTCGAGATTCGGGAACTTGGAAATTGGGAAGCTAAAAAATTAGAAAATATAGAAATTTGGTAATCTAGAAATGTGGGGATTTGAGGAATTAGAAGTCTGTCAATTTCGACACTTGGAAATTTGCATATGTAAGAAATTTAAAATTATGAAATTTGGAAAGTTTGAAAATTTTGATATGTAGAAATTTGAAAATTTGTAAATTTAGAAATTTGAATATATGTAAATAAGGGAATATAAAATTTGACAAGTTTTTTCCTTTCTGTGCCTTAGCACACGAATTGATCCTCGTGCTTAAGCACGTTTGCGAACGCTTTTTCGGTTTTGTATTTCCTAGTGTTCGACACACGGGAACGACAAGAATGTCGGGAACACCTGTCGAACGAATGGTAAAAGTTGTTCGATGAGTGTTACTTAACCTTTTCGGGTACCGCGAGTTAGATGATCAGTGAGAGTTTCAAACTTTTCAGGTAAATTAAAAAACTTTCACGCCAATAAAAGTTAACGTTAATCCTTAATTTTAAGATGACAAATAAACACTAGTGGTCCTTTATTAACATAATCTTTAATGAAACTAAATTATAATTACATAATCTTGAATAAAAATAAATTATTATTAGCAATTTGAGAAATTCTAATTAATAGTAAAATTGACTTTTTGTTTCTATGAAATGCAATGAAAATGTAAATTCTGATTTTTGATTAGATACAGTCAAATTAAAAATTACATTCATATTCTCGATTAAAAAAGTTGTAACAAACGACTGAAAGTTCAATTAATATCTAAAATTGGCTTTTAATCTTTGATACAGCAAGGTTCATATAAAAATGAAACTTTACTCTTCTTCTACACAATCATTCAATTAACAACTGCAGTTTAATTCTCAATTAAAAGAATTTAATTACTCATTAAACTATAATTTTTAATTAGCGAATCATTCAATTAACAACTTCGATTTAATTGTTACTTAAAGAACATTTAAT
Source organism: Megachile lagopoda (assembly GCA_036983795.1). NCBI lineage: Eukaryota > Metazoa > Arthropoda > Insecta > Hymenoptera > Megachilidae > Megachile > Megachile lagopoda. Next base: position 13,594,022 of record CM072800.1, read on the forward strand.
TCTCAATTAAAAGTTAATTGTTAATTAGCGTTCGATTCAATTAAAAACATAATTATGTGAAATCCTATTTTATAACACCTATAATTTCACGAGTATTGTCGGTTCGCAATAAAAAATGATTTACAGTGTAATTAAATGAATCTTCTGTTCCGATTGAGTGCGTCAAAATTCGTGAAGTGAATAACAATTGAAATAAAAACGAAGTTGTTGAAAGATTTTCACGTTAACTACGTCGCGGTATCGTTCGTTTTTTGATAGAAAAGACGGGGAAAGATGGGAAAGAGAACGCACGAGAAACGGCAAAAGAAACGGTGTTATAAATAAAACTGAAACTCAGCGGTACATTAAAGTACGTGTGTTCTCCGCGCGTATCCATCCGTTCAACGCAGCGATTTATTCGACAATCAAGAAAAGACAGCGGTACAATAAAAGAGAACCGACATGTTCTTGATGCAACAAATTTCCTCCGGGGAAAATAGTGAATGTGAAAATTTTATAAGAAAACTCAGGATTTGTTCAGATGACGACAGCCAAGTTTTAATTTTATCTAATAAATTCAATAAATTATTGAAGATTTATTTTTGAAGGTATATATATAATTTGTGGACATCATGGTAGAGATTTGGTAATTTGAATATTTAAACATGAAAATCCGTAAGTCCAAAAATTTAAAATCTTGATAATTTGAGGTCTCAAGTTGAAGTTCCATCAAGAACCACGACCAGCACCGTACAGGTCCTCCTCGAGAGTCCATCACTGTACCCATCGATTAAATTGGCAAACGAGATCGTCGCCTAGCTATAGACGAGGTCTCTGTTTCCCACAGACAGTCTGTTCCTCGTCGAAGAAGAAGAAGAAGAAGCGACAACGGGAGCAACAAGACTGGGCGGTAGGAAAGAGAAATAATAAAAAGGACCGTGGCAAAAGGCTGCTTTAGCCCGGCCAGATCCCGCCCGGACGATAACGGGAGGACACATCGCCACCTCGGCGCGACGATCGTAAAACTTGGTCAGGTAAAGGCGCGGTTCGTTTGAGACCTGCTGCTAGAAGGACGGACGGGAGCTGCTTATAGTTTAGGTATTATAGTCTGGACCGATGCCTCCTCTGCTCTGTCTATCGCGAGGACTGCACGTACCGTACGTGTTCCCTTCGGGGTGGTCCTCGCGACGACATCGGTTCATTAATCGGCCAGATACCCGAGAAAAATGCGCTTTTACGGCCCCACTCCTCGCTTCGATCCTGATCATCCGACCACGGTACACGTCCTGACGAGAAACACCAGTTCCCCTTGGTAGCTTCCTTTACTATCGCGGAACCATTGCAACTCGATAACTCCCGATTTTAAACCACTCGAAGTATTACTGAATCAAGATCATGCTCGATGACCATCCTCGTAGAACCTCGTTTGTCGATCTTGCGGATATTTCAATGAAGCACCTACCGATGGCAACCCAGTTGGCGGGAGGTCGAACCCTTGTAGGTCAACTTCGGTTCTTTCTTCGTCGCTACTTTTTTTTCATTAAGACTTCTATCGGAATTGGTAGCTTATTAAATATTGGTAGCTTATAATATTTAGTAGCGTATTAAACCTACCGGTGTATAATGTATACTTATTTTAAAACTAAAAGTTGAAAAATAAATAAACAATAAGACACATTAATTATTTATTTTGAAAAGCAACACATATTTCGAGAAAACCATCTCGATAAATTTTATAATTTAACATAAGGCTAAAATATTTTAGTATAACTGTAATGTTATTCTTTTGTTTGGTTGTCCATATAAGGGTGAGTTTTGGTGTAACACTAGACAGTTCCTAAGAAGTCTTTCATGCAACAAGAAGCGTAATATTACTTTTTATATTTTAACATATTTAATGTGTTATGAAATAGGCAGTGGGTGCGTATGAATGTATGAATAAATTAGTTAATAGAAAGGTTTGGCATTTCTCATGAGCCGGCCATCATTAGTCATCGGATATGTCAACATCGCAACACGTGAGACTGTGCGCTATTCGAAATATGTAACTTGAATTGATCAGTAATATATTGAATAAACGAACAGCTATTTATTTACCGCGCTATCCAATTGTTATAATTAATATTAATTAACACTTTATATTCTCCACCTATGGAGCGCTGAAATATAAAAGTGCCATACGTGCCGTATCAGATGTTCATATCGAGTACATAATATTCAAAAATGCATATCTTTTTACTGAAAAAAAAAATCTTGTACCCTCTGGTTGAAGTACAACATTTTTCACAAATTAAATTTCGTGATTTTCGATGAAAAATGACGTTGACCTAACCTCGTTAATCGTTTCAGATAAATTTCAACGAATTTGTGTAAAAGAAAGAGAAATTTTCATCGATTTTCTTTTCCTCAAAATCATTGAAAACAGAGAGATACGTCTTCACAGTTTCTCTGTTCGATAAATTTGAATCAACGTCCATTTCGCATCGAAACTGTGCCAACAGTTCTCTAACAATGAACTGTCATCCGTTAATTAATTACTGACCGCGCAAGCTACCTTGTGTGCACACAACTCACGGCAGTTTCGAGCTGTCTAATTATATGGAGAACTCCTGTTTCACAGTTTTGCTTGTCTGATTCTTCATCGAATTTCGTACGAGGGGAATTTTTCTAAAAATACCCGTTGCCGGTTCTTACGGTCTTTAGGTGATTAATGAATGCGTGGCAGAACAGGAAGTAATGCGATGGTCTTCGAAATGCCGAAACTTACGACTCCTTGTGTGTTTTTAGGATGACTGAGATTAATGTCAAATAGTGTTTCCTTCCATGTATGCTCGTATTAATATTGTATCTACTAATATGATGCGTTTGCTTTATTTTTGGTACAGTAAGAATGTACATGTGTGCCCATTAGTGGCAACATGAATAAATAAATGATAGTCAAGACCACTATGTAATATTTAAGTTCACTGTGTTCTCTGTTTTATTATTTATTATACATACATCAACCACTTTATTACATAATTTCTAATGTTAATATACTTAAAAAAATTTCGATCTGTATAGACATATCGAACAAGGTAAAATAATTTGTTTATACTATGAGATTATACCAAAAAAATAAAGTTTGATCCATACATGCACTTAAAAATAAATTTATTTTCAATGTTCTTAAATTTTGTTCTTGCCAAAATATCTATCTTTACCCACAATTATTTATAACAAGGATTCCAGCAGGATTAATAATGTTAAATCGATAACTATAAGAAGACAAAATTTTCTTAAAATCGGTACACTAAATTGTGAAAATTATATCGACATAATTAAACCTGATTAACGTCATATGATTATAAAACACGACCTGCGTATTACAATAAATTTAAGTCAACCCAAGATTTATAAATGAACTTTGACCTATATGTTCATCGAGTTAATTAGAGAACTATTCACATGACTACCGATGACGACTATTTATATATTTTAAGATCATCTCACGCAGTCAGTGACATTAATTGCTGCCACTTAGTCGATTTTAATATTCACATTCTCAAATATGTGACTGAAATCTACATTTTTTGTACATTTTTCTTCATATTTATAGGATCAACCTTATGTAAATAAAATAATAACAACAAAGATTGAAGCATATAATACCTAGTATAGCTGTTACATCGTTAAATTATTTTCCATTACTTTCCTTCAATTTATGGATATAGTTTCACGAAGAAATCAGCGAATCTATGAAACGTAAGGAAGCAGAAGAAACGAAGAGGCTGTAATGAGAGTGCTAATGAAGGATAGCGAAGTTCTTGTCAAGTTCCAAGTAGCCTGCACCTGTCTTCTCTCTTCGTACACGAACTCTCGCGTCTCTCGATGAACCTAACGAACCTCCTTCTCAATTTCTTCTTGACTAATTTCTTGCCGGCCCTTCCACACGCAGAAATTTATATGCGAAACGCCCACGTGAAACGCCAATAAACATTCAGCCCCGAAGGACGATCCTTCTGAACGAGCTGTTGAATCTCCGAGTGTTTCTTTTATGACTTTATTGCGCGAACGATACATAACCAAACTTTTATATGAACTCGTGTTCTCGTTAGGAATGCTAGATGTAACTTTTTAAAATTCGAAGACTACTTTGAAGATCTCTACTTTGAGATCGTAATTATACTACGGATTCCAAGAAATTTCTTCACAGATTTTAGAGATATTAATGAGACAAGAATTTTTATTTATTTATAGTAATTTAGGATTATAGTGTGCGCGTTTGAGAAGTTGGCGCACGAGCCAATACGATGTGCATTGTTTAGTGCCAACTTGCTACACACGAATACTCCTATTAGTTAGTATTGATATATTAGTAATAATATAAGCTAAGAAATTATCAGTTGTAAAATTCTATCTCGAAAATTCTTAAAAATATTGTGTTCACGAAAAATAAGTTATTAGAAAACTTTAGTTTGAATATTAGAAACAACATACATACATGAAAATTCATCTTGAATAAGTAATTAATATAAAAATTTGACTCATGAAATCTTGAGATGGCGGGAAAATTAAAAGTTTTAAAGTGTCTTCAAAAGAACTTTATTTAGGAACTTCCAATTTGATGCCTTCAAATTGAAAAATTCCAAAGTCTCAAAATATCACATCAAAAAGTACAATTCCATAATACCTATAATCACAAATCAAATATACGAGTGATCAAAATCCGTAAGTTTGTGATCTCCAAAGACCCTGACCTCCACAATTTCAATTTTACTCCGTAAAATCCAGAAAGTCTAGATATCTAATACTCGAATGGATTTGACGACCCCTAACCTATCTGTCTAACCTTTACGCCGGTACCGTAAAACGGTAAATCAATGTCGGCGTATAAGCGCAGTTGGAAGGATTAAGGAGTCCTTCGAACAAATATTACGTCTCGGATCGGTTGTTTTACATGCGAATCCTGGTGTTTCGAGAGGCGAGCGAGCCACGGGTGCCCCGCTGTTATCGGCATTTAGCGTTCTCGTCGCTGGCGATCGCAAGATAACAAACGGCTAAGCGTTAAACGGGCAACCACCTGAGCGGCGAAGCTGGTCCCCGATGCTCCCTCGGGGCGAAGGCGCGGGTGTCCCATAACGCGATAAAAATGATTAAGATCGAATTACGCGAAGGAGGTCCGCCATTACCACGATGATCTATCGACGGGCTTCCGTCCGTCGTATTTCATTCGTGGCAGTTTAAACGGCGCGGCGGACGCGCGTGAAAAATCACGTGGCCGTGGATGGCATTTAATCGCGTGTCGCTACTGATTCGCTGGTAAACCGCGGGAGAAGTCGCGACGCGGATTAACCTCATCAGAAATTAATTGATTAAGGCTTCGATGAAAAATTACACGTTACGATTTGTGCGCAGCGTTTAACTTACACACCTGTTTGTCACTTGTATCATTTTACAGGGTGTCTACTGTTTTAAACCCCATAATCTATGTAAATTCAATTCTCACATTTAAAAATATACATTTCTGTTAATTATAGTCACTGGTCTACATTATATAAATTTTGTTTTTGGGGAAATATAGAATATTTTGCATTCAGTTATTTTTACGCATTGATATCGTATTTTTTGAAAGAACGATTGTTTTTAATTAACTGAAATTTTGAAGTGTCATATAAATGCTATAAGTGCAATATTATTTGCTGAAGTCTCGAATGTCGAGGTTATACTTACTGAGAAAATGTGAAAGATCTTTTCTTGAATATAAGAATAATACGCATGCACTGAGTGTACATGTTACACATACGTGAATTACGTCTAAATTTTTCTCTCTCTGCAAATCTGAAAATTCAAATTTTCTGTAAAAAGAGAGTTCTATAAAGTCCACCAACTTCTATAAAGTACCAAATTTATTTGTGTACAAGTATAAACGCGTACAAAGAATACACTAGAAATAGTGTATTCTAAAATAAAAAGGAGTAATAAGAGTACATTTTTTCTTTATAAAAATTGATCGAATATTGAACTATAAATTATAATTTATAAGCTGCTATGTAATTTCTAAACACAATTTCTGAATATGATAGATCATAAGAAACTTGTAATAGATACTAGGTATAACGTACTGACAGGAAACTAATTTGCCAGATAAGAAATATTGAAATAAAATCATTTTAATTAACATTATCACTGAATAACGTGTTGAAGGAAGCACTTGAAACCGAGTGCGATTCTGTTATCGAAGCGTTTAGTACTTTTGTGGTGATATGTGTTATAGTGGTTTCTCAAAGCGTCGAGAGATCGAATTTAGATTGCTGGTGCAGTGAGAACAAGCGAGTGATATCTATCCTGTGATTATTATGGCCACGGTTGTATTTGCATCAATTAAAGAATTATTTAGTTGAGTAGTCCTGTGCAATGATTTTGATAATCGATATTATAACGGAGATATCGAGTGATAAGCATATTTATATTTTCAAAACTTACGTTTCTAAATTATTTAATAAAATATACTGTCCCGAAAAATAGACATATATCTTTCATAATTATTACTTATATAGAATATCTTTGATTGCGAACGCAGATTATTCTATAAAATATATCTATTTACCTTTAATGTTTCTGACAGAAAATATAGATGATCTCAAGTAGAAAATAGAGTATTTCACGTAAAAGTGACACACGTTCACGTCATGCACCATAGAACAGGACTTCCCCATGCCGTGTCAACCATATGGAATATATTAAATAAAATGACTACCGTTAGCAAAAAGTTTATAATCGATTTTACTTTACGATTGCACGGTTAATCTAACAGCGATTTTTGAAAGTGGAATACATTTTTCAAAATTTTAAAACGAACAACAAATACACTCAAAACGTTTATTACCCGCAAACTACTCTCTAAGCGTTGAATTTTATTGAATTTTTATTACCAATTACATAGCCTCATGATTTTTTTTTCTAGTTAATAGTTACGTTAAGCTCGCAATAATAAGCAGCCATTTTAATTTTAGAGCTTCGTATTAAATTTACGTACGACACGCTATTATCGACCTTCAAATTGCTTGTTAGACAGAAAATTCTCTACGGCTATCATTACGAATCTTTCACATCTATTTTGATTTTATAGTAGAGAATTAATCTCGACGATCATGTAGATCGTTGATTTCTATTCGAATATGCAAGTTCTGGTTGTTCAAAATAAAATTCACTTCACTACCGCGTTGTGTAATTTCAATTTTATGTGTCACCTCACGATCTCATATTATAATTACATCTCATAAATATTTTTGAATTTTCACCTAATCATGATAGCACTCTGGTACTGAGATTATCCTACTTTATCTGCCTTCAATCGAGAAATGAAAATTGTTTAGTTTATAAGATACCCTTAGTGTCCAAACTCGCTAATATTTCATCAAAGGATAACTATCTTTGATTATTTATTCTTGACCCCACAATTTCATTCGTATTTAACTTTGCAAATCTCTTCATTTGTAAAGAAGTGGTCCACAACTTATACTACCTGACTTTGCACGTCGAATTTGATCTCGAGCTGAAGAGTTCGACGAAGGATTTACAAACGCGGGTCTAGACAGACCCAGTCACGGTCCTGCGAGGGTTAAACGGTAAAGAGATCCGTAAAAAAAATGCGTCTTCGTTCTCACCTGAGTCGGCGGTTTCTAGCGATGGTGAGATAACAGAAGCGAGCGTTAAAGCTCGCAATCGCGCGCGGTGCAAGGTCGATCTCGATGCTGGAGACAGGTTTCGCGAGGGAGCGAGGGCTGTGCGATCTTCAGCCCCTGGGCAACTTTTCTTCCCGAAAGTCCCTCGTTTTCGGCCGGGAAGTTGAAGACGCGCCGGACGGGCCACGGCGACACGAGTTTACTTTTATTTAAACGTTCCTTCCTTCCTTTTATTTAGGGCCTGACCCAAGGGCGCTCATTTTGTTCCTTTGCCGGCGCTGACCGGTGTCCACCGGCTCTGAATTAATAGCCTCGCGTTTTTCGCCGTGCTGTGGCTAATATACGCGCGCGTTTCTCCCTCCTCAACCTCTGTCCTTCCTCGTTTTTCTCTTCCTTCCTGCCGCGACCACCTTTCCCCGTCTGCGTGCACAGACTCTATACGCCCCGACGGTTACACCAGCGCGTTAAAAATGCCCGAGCCGTTTTCTCACGCCGCTACGAAGCCGCGTGTATACGTGCTTTATTGCCACGCACCGGAGACGCGGCCAACTTCTTTCTGATTCCGCGGTCATCTCACTTGGAACACGATCTTCACCGACTTTTATACGTTCATGTACTTCTGACCGAGATTTTGGTTCCACGGACGAGACTTTGCTTCCATGCGCAAGTTCCGTCAGCCATGTTTAACCCCTTGCACTATTTTGACGAGAATGACTCGTGACGCACTCGTTTCTGTGATCCATTTTACTCGAATTTTTAGTACGCTTCAATTTGGAGTTCAAGACCAATTTGTATTCTCAATGATTGCATAATACCAGATTGACATAACATTTCAACTTTCTTTGTCTGTTTTAATATTGTAGCTATGATTAGTTAGTTCTGACTGACGAACCTGACAAATCATAGGACTGGGTTACGTGCAAATTTAGTGTTTCGTTGAAATTTCTAACGCGTTTTGCTTTACTATGTTGATATATCGAGTAGAAACTTAAAGACAGGGTGTATTAACACAATTATATTTTCGATTAGCATGAAATATTGAGGAAACCTTTTGAATTATTGTATAATTCTTCTTATTTATTCAGTACAATTATATATGTATACAAAACAACTGGGGAAACAATAACCTGCAGAAACTTATATAAAATGACTATAATAATTTATAATAACTTGTAACAATCTCACAATTTAAAAATATAAGAATAAAAATTGTCCATAAACTTTAAAAATAGTTACAGATATAATATTGTACCTAGTATTAATTTCCACAAGTCACCTGATAGATGACTATTATCAGAAATAGTACGTAAAGGTTATTTTGCGAAGAACAATGACATATATTCGATATTACTATACCATTAGTGTCCACCATCGTTTAATGTAAATGGATTTATACTCGATATCCACAAGTTGTCTAACGAGGAATAATCGTAATTGAAATTCACTTATAATTGATATCAGTATCCAGAAGTCGTTTAATGAACAAGGACTACAATCAGCATTAAACTGCAAGTTCTCCAATGGGAGATAATTATAGTCAGCATTAGTACTCAGAGGATGTCACACAGAAGACCATGACAATTAATATTGATATCCATGGTGATCAGTCGTAATCAATATAAATCTCTACGAGTCATCCAATGACAAATGAATAGAATCAGCATTAATTTCCATCGATCTCATCATGATACGTAATTATAGTCAGAGCACATGTTGCATTAATTGTGGACATTAATTCACTATGCAAAAATTGTATAAAAATTCCTGATCTTTGTTAGCATATATTATACATAGAATAGGATCCTAACCCACTTTGTGACAAGATACTGAAACAAAATTAACATGTGCACAGTTATTAAAAATTAATATTCGTTGATGTGATGAAGATTGATTATAGTATTCTATGTGTAGATTGATTACAGTGCTTACCAATAGTATTAATATTTAGACATCATTCCACAGAGACTATAATCAACATTCGTATCCAAAGGACGTCTCATAGAGAACGAATATAGTATCAGTGGTCAAAGCTTGTTTTATGGGAGACAAATAGTCAACGTCGACAACGACAGAAATAATATTAGTATTTAAAAACCTAGCCGACACTATCAATATCGACATCCAAAAATTTAAGACGAATAGTCGTTTCACGGAGGACGAATATAGTCGTATCAGTGATCAAAACTTGTTCTATGAGAAACGATTACAGTCAACATTGATAACAGAAATAACAGAATTATTCAGAGATCATCTTTCGGAGACTATAATCAATACCAGTGCGCAGGAGGACGAATATAGTCGTATCAGCGGTCAAAGCTTGTTTTATAAGGGACAAATATAGCCGGCGTCGGTAACAACAGGGATAATGGTCGGTTTAAAAATGTTGATCCATGCGGGGTGTTTTCTCACGCGCGCGCCAACGACGTACCGAAAGTGATTTGTGCTCTCGGTCGTCGAGACGCGGTGCGCCTTCTTTCTGGTGGACGACCAACTACTGTCGGTGTCCCGGCTACGTTCAGAAATTTCTCTTCACTAGTCCTCACCGTATCAGCGATCTACGTCGTTTAGATGCAGTTAGATCTCCGGCCCTCTCATTAGCATATTCTCGGCTCGTATAATTTACCGCATGATAAACAGTTTAAGTAGGTAAGCGACGTGATAGCTCATCGTCGTCCCGACATTCCTCTCAATGTCGGCTAAGTAATACCGACCATTGCTTATTATATATCCTCGTGTCACCGTATCGGTTCAAAACTTCGTAAGATGCAAATCGCGTTTCCGCAAGTGATAACGTTCGTCATGTTTCCTTTTATCGCCGCAGCGATTTACTGGATACATATATAGAGAAATAGATGATCAAATTTTCAGTCCGTATTTCATTCACTGTAATATTGAAAGAGATCGAACATGCGGTATATGGTAATTCAACGTGATCTTTACAGTGAAATATGTGTCTTGAAACACGTTCAATTTCAAATCAGAGAAAGAAAAATTAATCATTAAAATTTAAATTCTTGAGTTTTTACATTATTATTAGTGGTAATATGATTTAATTCTTCTAGATTTTTAAATAATTCCAATATACCACGTTTATAAAACTGAATTATTGTAATACTCGTGAATAAATTACAATAATGTGTAATTATGGTCTAATGAACCAGCATCTGTGAATATTTGAAACGAAGATAAAGATTTCAAGAACGAAATAATTTTTATGAAATATTTAAACATTGTTTTTACGAAATATTAAAAGACTGTTTTTATGAAATATCAAAATTGTTTTCAGCAAATAAAGTTCTCTGCCGTGCAAAAGTTGTTTTGAAGAGAATGGCTTGCAAATCGAGTAACCTTCAGTCTCAGACTAAACACGTAGAGCAAAAACACGGCAAGGAAGAAGCAATGCGTAAAAAAATGGACACGAATAACGAGAAAAACGGTATCCAACACCCCATGGAGTACGGGTAAGTTCATGGGAGGGCAAGGAGCACGGCTGACCTCCCAGCAGACATATTAAAATGATGCAGGGAGAGGATCCCAGGAATGAAACTCGCAGAAACTCACGTTCGGTCCCTTGTCTGCCAAAACTATTTAAGGACGGCCGGCTGAAAGCGGGAATTCAGGGAGCGTGCGTCAAGTGAAACACCTCAGATCCTCCCTTGGATTGTTTGTAAACACGTTATTGTAATGGGACGAGAAATTCTGCTGGACGATGACCGACGAGAGAGAAGAAATCTGAGTCGATTCTCTTTAACCTCGAAATAACCAAAATTCACGTTCTCATTTTTCGGCAGATTTACTGTTACAGCAATAACACTTCAGACTCCGTTATATTGAAAGAGTTAATTTTTTCAAATACTTTAACACGAGAGCTGAACGTAAAGAAAAGGGAGAAAAATATAGGCAGATGCAACTATGATGAAATGAAGGTAGGAAAAAAGCTAGTATATTGAGGTGATGATAAAAATGTAACGAGATTATTAAAAGTATGATCATGTCTTTCATTTGAACTTTCAATTGCTACTTTGTTGTAACATCAGAATAACATTCATTGACTTCTTCCTCTTCCTTTTACTTATTTAAAAACAAAATATATTTCTATGCTTGATGATTGTTTTATTAAATTTCTGTAAGTGATATTGAAATCCATTTAGCAGTGAATTGCATTAATTTCGACGTTAACATCGTTCGCGTGTCGGAATGACGGGCGATCCAGAATATCGGGAAATCTCGTCGGACAAGTCCCAGCTCAGATTATGACACCTAACGAGCATTTGTCCCGATATTTGAAACGCTATACACACGTCGTGAGTACTGGTCTCGAATTAGCGGAGTTTGTTTCGAAACTGGAGGAACTAGTTTGTCCCGTTCGCACAAGTCGCTCGAACGGACAGGTAATCCATGGGGTGGTCAGGTGATGCGAAACTTTCCGTGAAAAAGATTTCTCCGAAGCACGCGTTTAGAAAAGTCGAAGACGATTCGTGAATCATTTGGTAACGCTACGTGACTTTAATCCGTCAAACTTAAATATAAATAACCCGAAAAGAAAAGTCAAGTACATACCTACATAACTTACGCAATTGCATATTTATTCCTGTTATTATTCTTTCCTGTTTCCGAGAAAGTAACGTTCAGTAAAATAATTTACGGAATCTGGAATAAACAGAGAGATAAAACGCGCATATTTTATTCGAAATAAGTAGTAATTCTTTATGATTTATTTGGCTGGCAAGCATTTCGGAATCGTGATTATAAATATTCGTAGATCTTGAATTATTTTCTGCGTACCGCGCATTCGCCACTATGTTGTGTTTTAATAGAAATACCGTCGTGACGTGTTCGGTCTACGTTGAAAGACTTGTGTGCCGTCAACGCATAGTTAATATTTGACTCAATGTTACAAATGTTCCAAAGAAATTTCTACAACGGTCATATTTTAAGTTAAATATATCATTTATTACATATGCCGGCAGCAACTGAATCCACAGGGTGTATAACGTAAAACCGTTTGAACCGAGTGCTACTTTTAAACAACATGGCGCCGGTACACAGATTATCTACAAAGTCGACGACGGAATTTAAATGGCGCAAATTAATCTGTTCAAAGTAGCAAATCGCGTGTCAAATATTCAGAAAAAGTTATTTCTATTTTATCGGTAGTGTGTTCAAATGTTTACGAGGTTCTTTGTACAAAGTTTTGAAGAGAGACGTAATGAAAGAATTAAAAGAGTAATACGATGAAAATAAATATTCTGGAAGTTACGCAATTCGTAAGTCTCATTGCTTCCGAGGAGCAACGAATTTCAAATCTGAACCAGGCAGTCGACACGGTGGCTGTCGTGGTTCTTTTTAGAGGCGGGTCGTGCTCAAACGCGACCAGCTTGTAATCTTCAGACGAGACAAGCCGCGCGATACACGTCCAGTATGACAGCACGTATGGTTATGAATAATGTGTCAGGAACCGGGTCCTGACGACCCGTTGACGTCTAAATTCGCGTCGTCCAATCCTCGAAACGCTGCGGAAAAGATGCCACCTCGATCACGTTGCCATTTTTTTTATATCCAGAAATTTGCGATCCCTAAATATTTGGAGTATATTAAGGGTTCTACAAACCAATTGTTAGTTTTCTTTTATTTTTTAATAAAATTCGTAAATAATTGGAGTATATACAGGCTAGAATGAAATCGATGTTTATTTCTCTTTAATTTTTTAGTACAATTTTATAGTAAAAGAAAATGTGTAATTGTACTCGCTATTGTGTTATCTATATACATAACTTTTAAACAAGTGTTCTTTCATTACGTTTGCATAGTCATAGTTTCATTATTTTATTTTAAGTATGTTAATAAGAATTTTAATTCTTTAACAATTTAAGGAACCTGTTTTATTTTCATGGAAAGTAATTTAAAAGCAAAATAATTTTTTTACAATATGTTATCAAGTCGTCACCTAAATTCATAAGCTAATTTACTCTTTCAAGAATTTTTAATTGCATTCAGAATTTTCTAATACTGTAAATTTTGCTATATTTATAATAATTTTTCGTATCCTTTATAGTGGAATTATAGCAATTTTTAAACAACATACGCAAAAAGTGAATTTAATTATAATATAATCTTCTTTACAAAAAGTTCAGAAAAACAGAATTTCCTATGCTTAAATTTTTTAAAAATAAAACTTGAAGTTATGGAGAAAAAATCAATCGAATTTTAACGTAAATGAACTGAAAAATTACCATAAATATAGGGAAAAATTATAAACAGTAACAGTACGTACTTCAACTTAAAATTATTGTTTGTTAAATTTTTATAAATAATTCTATCGGAGTAAAACTGCTAAAATAGCGATTTTAGTTGCCAACCTAATATATTGTAATGATTATATAGACTGGGTAGTTTACAGATTTTATGCCTTATTAGAGATTTTATGGGGATTTCAACGATGCCCTCAAAAGCAGTAAAACGTAGTATCTATAAAGTACGATACAATCTAACGACTTCGTATTTTTTGTTGAACGAAAGTTATTAAAATTCGTAAGGTCATTAATTAGTATCCCTTATTAAATTATACGGTTTTCACGAAATATCCATGATAGCAAGACACGTATCCTCGCAAAATTGCTATAACTATAACTTTTCGGTTTAAAACGTTTGATAGTTTGTTCCTTTTCGTTACTAACGATTTTAAAAACATGTAAATTAGTGTAATCAGTTTCTAATCGTATGGTGAAAGATTCTTAACATTTTCTGCTGTAAGGATAATTAAAAGTGTAACGAATGTAGCTCAAAGTTGGGGCCTAATATTAATTGATTTTTAAATTATACCTTCACAGTTATCACTTATGAAGACTTAATGAATAACAAGCAAACAAGACTTGGACCTCACAAGTTACATGATGTTCAAAAACCTGTTTTAAACTTGTTATCATAAGGAAAGTTTCTTGCACAGCATCGGGAAGAATGCCGTCGGAGGTCAGAAATCATGCATTCTACATTAACCCATTAAGAGTCAAACAATTTTACTACATATTTCGTCATTCTGTAAAATCAATAAAGAAAAATAGAGAAATCACTGAATCAATTTTTGAGCTGTAATTTATTTACACCTCCTGAATTTTAAACAAATGCCAAAAGAAAAGAAACTTGGTTGAAGAAAAATATCTTCATAGATGTTGCGTATAAGCAATGTTAAATATATGTGTTCATGTAAATAATTTTCTAATATGAAATAAGTACTTTTTTAATACTCAGTAAAAGACGTTTATATTCCAAAACTGTAATATTTAATTTAGACCTAAAATGAAGATGTCAATATTCAATATTTTCTTTTGAGAAACGTCACAGGGAAAGTTTACAACAATTATTTTGAAACAATTCAGGGTCTGAAAGACAACATTAGGCATATCATCAATAACATAGATCAATTATATAAAACTGTCATAAAAATTGTTGATACAAGAGTAGTAATGTGTAAAAACACAAAAGACAGACGTATTTACATAGTATAATTCTTGAAACATAAGTGACAGACCTTTATTTGTTATTCTGAATAAATATTACAATCTTTAAACCAAGATATTATCTCTTATTAAGTGTTAAAAGAGTATTGCTTTATTAAAACATATAAAAGTTGTAATAGTGTAGGTTATCTGATTTCAAGAAACCAAGTGTCTTTCAAACTGACAGAACATTTATTTTATTCACATGTTCTGGTAGTTCTATATGTTGAAGTGCTAACATATGATTTGTGCCGGTCATCTTTCAACAGTCTCACAGGTTGCACTACTTTATTCAATGAATATGCATGTATATCTACTCGCCCGCTATAAAATGAGTCCTGACAAGCTACCAAAAAAAAAATAGACAGCGATTGGTCAACACGAAAAATTATTCCTCGCTTTACACATACTTTCAGCACAAGAACAATTGATTACTGCGATTCACAGTCAAATAGGAAAATAAGGCAAAATTTGCTTTCCTAGACTTGTTCTATTTCTACAGCTCATTTTGTGGCGGGAGTACAATACATGCTTGTCCAGACTTGGACATAAGACACATGTCTGATTGATCTACAGCTACAACAGCACACAACCTTCCGGCCTAATCACACTGACCGAAGCGGCCACAACTGTTAATTGAATCATGCGATCAATGAGCGTTAAAGATGAAACTCTACACATTCTTTCTGACCGGTACACAAGTAAACGTTTCTTGACTTACACTACTTTCACTATCACAGACGTGACAATTGAAAAAAGAACGGTGCACCGGTAATGATAACGAAGAGGTCAATGACAACAACATTGTCACGCCACCCTGACGAGACCGAATCCTTCAGGATGTACTGGCAAGAAACTTTCTGGGCGAAACGAAGGAAGAAAGAAAAGAGATTTGCTCACTCACCCTGTCGTACTGATGCGTCGCCGTGGCCGCTGAGAAGGATTGAAAAGGCGCCGGCCTGGCAGGACTGTGGTGGGCCGCATGCGGATTTGCGTGGGGATGGGTGTGCGGGGCCGCATGAGGGTGGGTCGGGTGCGGCGGCGGCGGTGGCCTCTGGTAGAGGTAAGGATAATATTGATACATCACCTCGGAACAGCTCATCACCCCGCCCGGGCCCGGCACCCCAGAGCCGGCCTGCCGACTTGCGTACCCGAACGTCGCACCACCCGTTCGTACACTACCTTTTATTTCCACTCTGTCCACTCGCCTACTCTGTCTTCTTCACGACTCGCACCTCTGTCGATCGTTCGACGATGGTTCACTTGGATATCGAGCACGCGACGAGTTCGAGAGGATCAGCGTCAGGCACGCATCTTCACGATGCACCGTTCATCGGCGGATGTCGTGTCACCTCCGAGTCGTCTTCGAATCGTTCAAATTCGTTCGATCGATCGAGTATCGGAGATCTTTCAAAAGATCTGCCGCATGTCAGCTCGAACCCCGATAATTTTACAAGTTGCAACAACCGACACTTTCTCGTACGAGAGAAGCTTCGACGATGTAAACACGCGTTCACGACTGGTTTTCGAACACACTTAACGGTCACTGCGATCGCAAGAACGATGCTCCCGATTCACGCCGGGTCACCTTTACACTGACTTATGTTAGGTCCGGGTTAGGAACCGACAACTCGAACCACTGCTCCAACCGGAAGAGATGAAGTTTTTATTGTACGTTTGCAGGAGCACGTGTTGGCAAGGTCACACTCGTCGCTTCTTGTTCCTCTTGGCGTCCTTCTGATTCGACGTTCGTAACATCACACGGTTCGCCGAATGCTCGAATCCTTTCGACTTCTTCAAGTTATATCTCGATGAAATGGGATTATTACGAATTTCGATCGAACGGTAAACTCGATGAACCGCAAACGGCCCAGACGTAGATCACAAGTTCAGACACTGGTCGGAAAGGACGCGCACCGAAATCCTGGTTCTCCACTCAAGTCATCCAGCTCCGATCGTCACTAACGCGGATGCTGATCGAAGACGAAGTACGAAACGAACCGAATGTCCAAAAGCATGCGGGACACTGTCAAGTTCAAGGGCTCGGTTTGTCCATAAGCAGGACGTCGTGGCGTAGTACACCTGGTTAACAGGGAGCTACCCTCGCGGCGAGAGACGTAACCGGACCGTATCGTGGCTGGTGATGTGTCTCTGATGGGCGAACACAGACTGAACCCCCCGGCCTCGTGTCACCCTCACCGTAGACCGGTGCGCCGTCTTTTTCCAACTGCACTCTCGTCGCAGCTCCGTCTTTTTCGCTTGCCGCGTGTTCTCTCCTTCCTCGCGAGGGTCAGGGCCTACCTGCCCCTTTCGTTCACCCCAAAAGAGGGGCTAACTGCGAAGGAAACGCCTCCTGGTAGTACCAGCACCGGCCAATCACCGTGCGGGAACAGCACGTCCAATGAGGCAACGTTTGCCACTCCTACGCCCGGTCGTCTCTGTATTGATCCCACAATGAACCCGACTGCTGTCCCGGTATTAAGAAGTTCCTACTTGGGTTAAACCATCCCTCCTCTCGCTCTCCTTACCTCCTCCTCTTTCGGTATCATCGCAGACCCGCTCTCCCTCTCCTGCTTCTCGATCGGCCAGCTACTACATTCTCTCTTCCCATCTCCTACGGCTTCTTGTCCTCTCTTCTCCTACCGTCGTCGCTCCGTCTCGCTCCGCTCGCGTAGGCAGCTCGGTTCGCCACCCTTTCGACGCTCGCAACCCCAAGCCTGCTCCGACTGAGCCGACGCCGCGCGCATAATGAGTCTTAATTAACAGTTTCGCGGTGTTTTGGGAAGCTTAATTTGCCGCGGCGAGCACAGCCTCCGCGGAGAAACGAACGGCCTGCGAATTTTCCGACGAGAGCCTGCCGCGAAAATCTGGAGACACGGACTTATTGTTTTGGCCTTCGAGGTTCAGGGATCGGTTTGATTAGAAACTCCTTGAAACAAGATATTAAATTGAAAAAATAATAAAACGGATGAGAACTCGAGGAAAACAGGGTATTACTGTAAAAAAAGACAAGGAGGGATATACATAGAAATTGAATGAGTCTAAGGTACAATCCTGCTTGTGATCGATACACGGTCTAACGACTACTGGGAACTTTTCCGGTTTTAACAGATACAATCACTCTTCTCGCCATTGGCACGCGACCAAATCTAAATACGTGGTCGCACCGCGCATCTAATCAAACACATATTGACCCATATTTGACATGGGCATCGTGAGCGAATAGATGAACTATAATGATTTTGGAATTTTTGAATTGATTTCAATTTTCGAAATTTTTACATTGATTTCATTGTGCTTCGTGGAGATTCGATAATGAGTGAATTGTTGCGGTTAGAATAGAAATGTGTTGTCCACCAATATTGTACCATTTTGAATGATGCCGGAAAATTTTCCTGTTGATGAGTAATTATATTTACACTATTCTTTGAAATTTAGAAAACTGAAAATTAACCCATCATAAATTTTAATACTATCTAAATACTATACTAATATGTGTTAAAACTTGGAATAAAATTATCGGCTAGAACCTAATATTACATGTCAACATCAATCACCCTGTCGTCGAGGAAGTTTATCTTACGAAAAACCGAGTGTGAAATGCATTTCTTTCCGCCAGATCTTCAATCATGAAAAACAGCAGGTATCAGGCACCTTGTCCTACAATAACATGTCACACACTGCACACTGCAGTTTGAATGTGATAAACTCGTATTTTCACAATAATTGAATTTTGGGTTCAACTCTAACAATCTGCATAATCGAGGATCACTGAAGGCAAAACGTGCTTAACATTTTAATTTTTTTTAATTGCTTTAATATTGTGACAATAATCAGGTAGCTTTGAATGACGCAACTGTTTAGAAAATTGTAGCTTAACCCCTTGCACTATGACCTATTTGTCAGGTGCGTCAGTCAGAACTAACTAAACACAGCTACAATATTAAAACAGACAAAGAATGTTGAAATGTTCTGACAACATGGTATTATGCAATCGTTGACTATGCAAATTATAATTGGACTTGAACTCCAAATTGAAGCATATTCAAAATTCGAGTACAATTGATCCCAACTGAAGTACCAGTGCGTTACGAGTCAGACTCGTCAAAATAGTGCAAGGGGTTAAATAGTTTGGTACACAATTTCAGCTATCACGAGTGGATTAATGGTAAAATTGCATCGGTTGCTAGTAAAACGATCGGGACAAACAGTGTCGGGACACTTGACCGTAGCGAATCGCATCGTAGCCGGCGCCTAATCTCCTGTGTAACCCGGCAGGTCCCGAAGGACTCCCCATGGCGCGGGCCAAATCCAATAACCCTCGACAAGTGTGACACGACGCAGGAACCTCCTTTTTTTTCTCTCCACCGTTCTCTCGCCATGAACGATCTTACCGAGCCGGCTCGACGATCAAACGTTTCTCCAGCACGCGAGGCAGTCATACTGCACGTGGCCACTCGAACAATGCAGGAGGTGGATGGATCCCGTTGCTAATAGCCGGGCATTAAATTCGTCGGTGATATTGCCAAACGGGGTCGTATTCCCCTTCGACTCGGTCTGAATGAGACGAGACGTCTGAAATATGCTTCCTCGCGCTTCAACCGAGGGATGCGCACCCCCGGATCAACGCCAGACAATGTGGATCGAGAGAGAGACAGACAGATATAGGGGTAGTGGACGATGAATCTTGAACACGGTTTTTGGAGTTAGCCCTTTGAAAAGTCCTTCGAAAGGTGCTCTGTGAAACTCAATGATTGCGCGCAATGGACGTTGTAATAACTGGTGCAATTTTTGTTTCAGCTCGAGGGATGAATTTGGCACAGGGGTTGGATTATTAATATTATTGCTCGATTGGGTATCATAATTCGTGATTAGTAGAGGGTCTTTAAAAGTGGTTGTATCACGAACATGTTTTATTATGGCACTTCATTAAAATTGCTGGTTGTACATAATATTCTGGCGGTGTTACGAATATTTATTGATAGTTGCTTTTCTATTTTTTTCTCTTTATTGATAACTACATTTAATGTGCAGAGTATGGGAAATTTTATTGGATGTACATGATTAGTAACATTGGTGTCATATTAGATTTCACTCTATTTGTCTAATATGATTGATTCATCAGTTAATTGTTGATTCACCATATTCTAATGTCTATTAACAGAATGTATACTTAAACATCAATGTTTTAAAATAATTTCCTTCTTCGTTTACTGAAAGTTAATTTTGATTTGACTCTTGCATGAAAAATTTAATTTGACATAATATTTCTAAATTGTTACATAATTTCATTACTATAATTTATTTCAATACTTAGAACTCCTATATGCGATGTATTAATTACATCGAGCTTAAAGATTTAGTTCAGTAATCAGAACGTCGCATCTTTTATTAAACAGCCTTAAGGAATCTACGAAAGAAGTTTCAAACTTAAATGAACAGTATACTTCGAGTTATTCGAAGAATTGTTTAAAACATGAAAAGTCGCGAATCACGCTATTTCATTTGATCACAATGTAATAGGATGCGAATTTCCTCGTTACATGTAATTAAAACAAGATCGACACGAGTTTTTATTCGATACCGGGTTGAATAATTCGCTAATGAAAGATACAGAATCAGTTTTTGCTACCGAGTATCTACTGGAATACCTGCGATTGTCAGCCATTATAAATTCAATCCACGAACGCTTGATAATTGTGCCGTGGGGATTAAGCTTGAAATGCACTTATGCGGCCATTGTGTTAAATATGGATCTTTGAAGTAGTTACTGCATACTTGTTGTGCAATCTTCTTCGATGTGGAAACCGTTGCATTTCTGTCACTTGCAGTGCAAACGATACATTCTATCAATATCGGAGTACGATGAAGCCTCCATATTCGCGGGAACAAATATTCAGATTTTTCTTGAATATCTTACGTTGTATATCTCTTTGAGGCACACGATGTTAAAGAAAATAAAAACCCCACGTTGCACAGAACTCTTTTTATTATGAAAAAGATGAAAGAGAAGAGAAATGTACGTTTCAAATGTTTAAAACAACTTTTGAGGTTAAAATTCCCAGCATGTATAAAAAGCTAAGCAAAGGCAACAGTGTTTGACCACAAAGAGATACTACATTAACTATGTTTAATACAATATATGTATAATATATGAGTTTGCAGGAATGGGAAATTTTTGAAGTTGGTATGCATGTTAGGTTATTATTGAAACTATGCAATTCATTCATAAATTCAAATTTAGTTAATTGTAAAACGATATATGTAGTTCTATGAGACTATAAGCTACTTATAAAAGTAGGAATATTTCTAATCCCTTAATTTTTGTTGAGTTTGATATTTTATTAAATATTAGAACAATATTGAAACGGTACGAGTATACATGATGGTCTTGTAAAGGTCCTCGAAAGGAAAAAGGATTATTAGGTGTGATAATTCGTTAGTACAACGCGAAACAATAGATCATTAGAAGATGAAGTTTGTCGAAAGGTTTGGAATCAGCGATAGAAAGCAGATCCGCGTGACGTTAAAGCGGACGCGGACAAAGCATTGGAACGAGGGGAAGAAAGAAACGGAAGAGAGACAGCAGATCTCCTGGAATCCCCTAATTTGCTATTTCGACATTCCTGGCGAGCCGTGTGTTGAGCTCGTTCGTGGGACTTTACTCGTGAGAGGCTGTTGCTGATCTATCAAAAAACGCGATTCCGTCGGCTCTTCTTCTGTGGCGAAACGCGGGACGATTGGTCCAACTATGGGAACCAGCCGGCTAAAATCTACGATGAAAACCCTTCAAACCGAAGGTATTTTTCGTTGATCAACGAGAATGTCCATAGCGATCGAGATTGTACTTTCCGCAAAATTTGTCCTTAATCGTGCACATATTTTTATATTTCACTCGGTATGAAATGGAGACATTTAAGGAAATAGTAGTTAAATTAATAAGCATTTTATAATTAAAGAAGCATTTTATGATTACATTTGAAAGTATTTTTGCTGCAAGGAAACAACTACAAACGTACTCAGAGGCTTAGAAACTGAGGATAATTTTTTAAATAATTGTTATTCTATTATGATCAGTGTTACTTTATTGTGTTCAAACCTCTCACTTGCAATGTGATGGAATTGATTTCTAAATGTATAGTGGATCGAAGAGTATCGGTACATTAATTTGTTTAAAACAAACAAATAATATATTACATTTGTTGTATTATAATACCTTGCATTATAGTATTTCTTAAGATGCCACAAGATACACGTTACAATATAAATGCAATATTTAATTGGGATTAATATAACGATGATGAAACAATTAATGACGATGAATTAGAATCTTCCGCTATTAATGTTTAAAAAGTGAAAAATCCATATATCCAATAAATGACGTATTATTATTGGTTAATGACATGACGTATTATTTACTAAACAATTTCGAATGTTACTACTTGCTAGTAACACAACGTGTATAAATGATGACATATACTGAAATACCGATCATGCAAAAAGACAGAAATTCAATCTTGTGCTCTCTGTAATTTAGAGCAGAAACTTCAGGAATTAATCGGTGCACTGACACAGAAGGTAAAAGAAAATTGGAATCAAATAAGCTTTTCTTTGCAAAAGAAGATATCCGTGAGAATAGTTTTTGACAACTCGAAAGAAAATATTTTGCCATTCTTATGTCCTTTCCTATATCACCGACGAGATATAGTATGCGAACTGTTCTGAACACATAACTCGCATCTTCGGACCCACGGAATATATTGCAAACAGTATAAAATCAATATTGATAAATACATAATAAATATATAGCATGTTAATCAAGAAAATCAATATTAATTGAATTTTTACAAAAATGGAACAAGTGCCGCCATCTCTCCAGAGAACAGGGTGAACTACACACTTTTGAAACTGTAGTTTAATTAGTTCTCATCTTCTACCGCTAGATGACGCCACATAAGACAGAAGCCCTTAGGCTAATTAGGATTACCATAAGAATAATTCAAAATTGATAATAGTTTGTAAAGTCAAAACAATTCAAAGTTAATTCGTCTTGCACTCCGATGTACTTCGATTCATATTATAGTCAATTAAGTTAATAAAATCAACTATATTCATTCGATGCAACTGAAAAACATATGTGTGACGCCAGCTAACGGCAGCGTGTGGGAACTAATAAACTAGTGTTTCAAAAGTGTGTAGTTCACCCCGTTCGCAGGAGAGATGGCGCCACTTGTTTCATTTTTGTGAAATTCAATTAATATTGATTTTATTGGTTTAATTTACTATAATATGCATTCCAAAGTAAATTAGTGTTACACTCCGATGTAATTTGACGCATACTATAGTAAATTAAGCCAATAAAATCAATATTAATTAAATTTTTACGAAAACGGAACAAGTGGCGCCATCTCTCCTGCGAACGGGGTGAACTACACACTTTTGAAACACTGGTTTTATTAGTTCCCACATACTGGCGCTAGATGGCGCCACACATATGTTTTTCGGTTGCATTCAATGAATATAGTTGATTTTATTAGCTTAATCGACTATAACACGAATCGAATCGGAATACAAGAACAATCAACTTCGAGTTGCTTTCACTTTACCAAACTATTATCAATTTTTAACCATTCTTAGGCTAAACCTAAATAGCCTAGGGATTTCTGTCTTGTGTTCCGCCATCTAGCGGTAGAAGATGGGAACTAATGAAACCCCAGTTTCAAAAGTGTGTAGTTCACCCTATTCGCCGGAGAGATGGCGTCACTTGTTCTATTTTCCTAAAAATGCAATTAACATGGATTTTACTCATTTTTATGCTATATATATGTATTATATATTTATTCATATTGATTTGATGCTGTTAGCAATATATTATTAAGTTATAATTAAGTTTCTCCTTTTAATTTTTTTAACATAATGCTTTCAGCCCATTGCCAGCACATTATGTCGACTTTATGTCCGCAAAATAATTTGCAAGTGTCAAATGAATTTAAAAATAATTTATTTTATGAAGATTCGTAATGTCTTGTGTCGGCAGATGGCGGTGATTGTACTATTTTCAACAAGCGCAATAATATAAATTTTTAAAATAAGTGCAAGTGTGAGGCCACGAAAGTGCTTTCGACTTCTTACATAAGTTAATTTGCAATAAACTATCTTTCATATCATTTTTATATATCAAATTGTCGCGATATTTCTATTATGAATGCGAATTGCAACGTAAAATTCTATTACAGAGAAACGTAAACTTATATTTTAATGCAATTTGTAGAATCACCATCCTGAAACGTAAAGTGCACAATAAAACAGCTTGCTTTAAAAAGTAAGTACTCGCAAGAATTTGATTACTTATCCATTTCGAAAATGTCTAGTTTATTCATCGATCGCGAAATGTCCTTGCTTGCCATTTTCACGAGGGAAATAAAATTTGCACTCGAGTGTACAATTACAGTATCCTGCTCGGTTCGCGTTACTATTATTGCAAAGATGCTTAACCTTGGCCTTCATCTTCTCAGCGGAGAATTTCACCCGGGTCGGCGATAATTCGAAGTGTTCATATCGCGCGTTTATGGCGATCCGTTAGGTGTGGAAACCGGTTTCATTAAAGTTTTTACGAGTCAACGTTGTGAAATCAGAAAAATTATCGCCTTCGATAACTATGCAAAATATACCGTTGTTCTTGAAGAAAAGTATCAAACTGGTCGAAGCAGCGAATGGTAGATCAAGTACCCACCGAACAGCTCATGGGCACCATTATGCACGGTCAACAATCAAATACATGGAATGTACTTATAGCCACCGTTTGAATTTTTCTTTGTACTCATTTTCACATTTACAAACTTGCAAATTTGTTAGCGTTCTAATTGCAGAACTAAAATTTGGAAATTTGCAAAAACAATTTAGTCCCATGTTTATCTTCATTACGCTAGAATAATCGATTCACGAAATTTGAATTTTATTCAAATTAGTCCTAAATTAATTCGGAATTAGTTCTTTACGTTAATTCTATTCGTGACTGCTATACATTTGGAAATAATTATTTATAAATTAATAAATTAATTTATTTCCAAAAGTATGGCAGTCGTATACAGCTACCGAGATGTACTGAATAATTATTGGCAATGGACGAAAAGTAAATCTATAATTTCTGTATAGATATTTCCACCTGAAAATGACAGGTATCATCCCCTTCATATCAAATTCACTCATTAGTAAGTCGGTTATTCTTGGAAATTCACAATGTTGGCGTTTCTTAGCGGCACAACAACGTATATGTCAAAAAGTACAATACAACTGTTGCTACGTAATTTGCATGCTTAGACGTCATTTAGTCGTCAAGTACAATAAAAAAGCAAAATCGTCATCGATACGATGAAATCATTCGTAAATACTTCTTCTGAGACATCTCTATATTAAAGTTATATAATATAAATGAAATTATAAATGATTAACACTTATTAAATCATGTTTATAAAACACTTACAAATTCTTACAAAATCACGTTCTATTTATTAGTTAATTTTAAGGTCAATGTTAAATTTGAATTTATTTTTACCGATTATGTTAAAGATGAGTTTGAATTGAATGATCAATTTGAAAGATCCTATTGAATGAACTGAATGATTCATTACAAAGTTAATTTATTTTCAGTGATTAAATTGAATATAAGTTTGAACTGAATTTCAAAGATACAATCAAATTGAATCAATTAAATGATTTTATTAAAAGTTAACCAAACATTGAAATTAATTCTACAATTGCTTCAAAACTCGACGATGAACTTGAGTTACCTTAGCAATTAATTAAACGACCAATTTAAAACCTAATGGAAGATTTAAATTAATTTCAAATTTCAAGGGGACGACTCCTATAACTCAAAAGAGTATTAAAGCTTCTTGATTATTCTTCCTCGTAGTTGCATAACCAGAATCGATAAACTTGATAAGAATCGTCACCAGTTCGACATTGTTCGTATTTTACTGTACGTGCATCAGCGAGAAAAATGTAAATGTATACAAATAGTTTTAATCATTATTTGTCATTCCTGCTGTGCCTCGTATGCATAGACACGAGTATAGTCATCGTTTCTCTGAATTCCCAATTATCTGCAACTGATTTATCGAGCGACTATCCCTGACACGCGGCAAACCTTCAATGTCAAAGAACCCTACCTTGTACACGTGGTAAACGGCTTATAAAGTAATCCTTCAATAAAATGATAATTATGCACTGATAAAATTTATGACAGTCGACGTAATTTATGTACATACGTGAATTCAGTAAATTTTGTAGCGGTTGTTTTTTAGTGTGTAATTCAACGAGAACTATTGGTTTGATTGGGTTCCAATTATAGAGAATTTGGGAATTTTTGAATTTGGAGACTTGAGAGATTTGGGGATTTGGGGGATTTAGGGATTTGGAGATTTGGAGATTTTGGGGATCTGGGAAATTTGAGGATTTGCGGAGTTGAAGATTTGGGGAAATTCGGGATACGAAGAATTGGGAGATTTGGGGGATTTGGGGATTTGGGGATTTGAGGATTTGGGGGATTTTCAGATTTCTGGATTCAGAGATTTGGGAGATTTCGGAATTTGGAAATTTAAGGGATTTCTGGATTTGGAGATTGGGAGCGATTTCGGAATTTGGAAATTTACAGGATTTTTGGATTTGGAGATTATGGGGAATTTCTGGATTTGGAAAATTTGCAAGTTTGAAGAATTGTGGAATTTTAATACTTGGGAAGCTGGGAATTTAGGGATTACGGAATTTGAGAATTTAGAAATTTAAGAACTCGGAAAGGGGATTTGGAAATATAGAAACTTGAATTTTTAGAAATTCCGAAATTTCGGAATTTGGCATTTTGGGGTTTACGGAATTTGAGAATTTAGAAATTTAGGAACTTGGAAATTTGAGAATTTGGTAATATGGGAATTAGGATTTTTGGAAATCCGGAAATTTTCAAGAATTCCTGAATTTGACAAATTTAAAAATTCAAGAAATTCGTTAATTTGTGTTTATTAATTAACATATAAATTTCTAATTGAAAAAAGAAAATTTTCCATCAAACAAAATGCACAGTAAATAAAAGAAAAACTAAATAAGTAAACTGTGAAATTTTTATACACACATTTCTTGAAAGTTCATTTTTATCATTAATTATTTATTAGCTTTCCCAAACAAGATACGCTCTACTCTCCAAAGATAGCGATTGGGGGAAGAAATTCGTTTTGGGGAAATTTAGGTTCACTGTTATTTGACGTAGTATCCTGTCCGAGCGAAACAGTAGAGCATCGCTTTTCGCTCTTCGGCAAACAAAAGATTGTAAATGGCGTGTTGCACGCCATAACGCGTCCCAGAACAAAAATCAACGCGACATTGTGATTGAATCTCTATCATAATTTACGTTTCTATCGCGATCTTTCGATTTTCAAGGTTGTTTCGAAAAATAACAGTAACAATCGATCGTTCGATCAGATAGGTTCGCAAACTTGTGACGATTTCCCTATTCTTGATCGGTTAAGTTACGTGAACCACGATGAATTCTGAAGAGCCAAATTTCGCGAACACCAGGACCCTGCATTTCCAGAATCTCGACTTGGGCGACAATGTCAAAGTGGAAACCCCTCGATCGGAACGAGTCAACATCTTTGACAACGTTTACAAAGCGACAACCACTGAAAGGTACGTTCTCTTCTTTTCATTGAATCAGAGGACAGATTGTATTTTAAAGCAGAATAATTCAACGAAAATTATTATTGAGAGGCAGAGAACAGTTCTTTTCCTCAAATGGGGTGTTTGTTCATTTTTACTTGAATTTAGGACATTTTGTAAATACGTAAAGATTGAAAAATCTAAGCATTTATTTATTATTATATTGTTACTTAATATTGGTCGTTAGCATAATGTGATAAATGTGAATTTTAGAGGATTAAAATTTATATTTTTCATTTTTTTAAGTGATGGGTTTAAACGTTATTAATATTGCTAACTGACATTATTAAATTTATCAATTTAACAGTAGTACTGCAGTATTTCTTCAGACTATAATAATATTAATTTGTGACTAATGGTAAGTGTATTTTTTATTTATTCATTGTTACGTGTTTGAAAGTTAAAAAATGACCGAATTAATAAATTACTCGATTGATTATTATTTTACTTAGATACAATTATACATAAATTATATAACTTGCATATAATCTTATTATATTTGTGTGCGTCATGTAACATAATGCAATTTCGTACCTCCTAATAAAAACTTCCAGGAGTTAACATATTTAATGAGCGCTGTTACCCTATTTTATGATATTTTTAATCTTACAATAACATGTTTTCCGTAATTAATCACGTAAGAATTAGTTTCTATGCAGAATTAAATATACGAGGGAACAAGTGATTACTTCAGTGCATAATAAACAGCAGATAATGAAAAAGAAGACCATAACGTTCCTTTACTTCTCAGCAAAAATATACGAAAAAGACCGTTCCTTCTGCACAAATAGTCGAATCAACAAATCTCTATTTTTTGCCGAATTAATTCTGAAACTTTATTAATATTGTACTTCTAGCTATCTCAGATTTGGTTTTATATAAAATAAAATATGCTAAACTACAAGTTAATTCGGCTTAGGTTAAATTGTATAGGTTATGTTTTAGTTTTCTTTAAATATGAACTTACTAAATCTATTATTATTATTGAACCTTCAACCAGTATTAGAATGTCATAAAATAGTCCTACCAGAGTCATTAATTACAAATAAATAATGTCATTAGTAGATTACTGCCTTACATTAACTATTTCGAAAACGTTAATGATTCTCATTAGTATCATGGGTTATTGAGCAACATCGCGTTTCTGTGATTTCACTTTAAATATAGATTTCAACATAACATCGTTGCTACACAATGATTATAGCAATTAGCACAAGGTATACCGCCGTTTCAAAATTTTACACTGTTCAACGAGTTCTATAAACGTGTTTTTCTAAATTTTCAAATTCCAATTCTTTCAATTTCAAAATTCCTAAATATGAAAATCTACAAATTCATCGAATTACGAATTCTTCGTTACACATACATACACAGATAATATATTACAGTAAATTTTGAAGCGTTAACTCGAAATTTGGTCCATGCAACAAAGATTTTGAAATATTCGCATACACAACGAATATCTTCTTCCCGCGACGAGCTCATTTCCCTTTAGGTGGTATTTTTTTCTCCGATCGGTGAAAGCAAGAAATGACTGCTTTCGAAAGGAGTTATCAGACCTTTTACGACTCATTTGAGACTTGAATTCACCTCGTTAGCATCACCGCCGGTATTTCTTTATAACGGAACACAGAGAGCGCATTCGAACACGAACGGTGCAGGTTGCATTTTACGGCACGGTTTATTATACGTTGCTTTTGATGACCAGCAAAAATAAACACGTAAATCGTGCATTAATCTCTTTCTTGTCGTCTCGAAACGAGGATAATCAATTCTAGAGTTGAATTTTTAGGCGTAGCTTAAGAAATTTCTTATGTGGCAGGTGTTTCAACGAATAAACCTTTCGACAAATTTATTTCGATGGATCCTGGATTTTATGACGCTAATATTGTATCTTAAATAGTTTACTGTTTATGTACCGATGTAAAAACACGAGTTGGCGCGTGAAGAGGATGGGTTTAAATGAGCTGCGGTGCAATTGGTCAGAATCACTACATTTCCGAATTCCTACATTCCCGAATCTCTACACTTCCGAATCTCTGCATTCCCGAATTTCTACACTTTCGAATCCTGCATTTCCTAATCTGTACACTTCCGAATCCCTACATTCCCCAATCTCTACATTCCCAAATTCCATCAATCTCGAATACCTACATTTCCAAATTCCTCCATTCCTAAATCGCTATATCCCTAAATTCCTACATTCCCAAATCGGTAGATCCTCAAATTGCTACGTCCCGAAATCCCTACGTCCCCAAATCGCTACGTCCCCAAATTACTACGTCCCCAAATTCCTTCATTCCCAAATTCTTACATTCCCAAATTCCTTCATTCCCAAATTCCTACACCCCCAAATCGCTATATCCCCAAATTCCTACATCCCCAAATCGCTCCATCTCCGAATTGCTACGTCCCCAAATCTCCACATCCCCAAATCCCTTCATTCCCAAATTTCTACATCCCCAAATCCCTTCATTCCCAAATTTCTACATCCCCAAAATCCTACATCCCCAAATCGGTACATTCCTAAATTGCTACATCCCCGAATTGCTACATCCCCAAATCCCTTCATTCCCAAATTTCTACATCTTCAAATTCCTACATCCCAAAATCGGTACATCCCCAAATTGCTATGTCCCCAAATCTCTACATCCCCAAATCCTCCCATTCCCAAATTCTTACATACCCAAATCGCAATATCTACAAATTCGTATATCCTCAAATTGGCACATCCATAAATTGCTACGTCCCCAAATCCCTACATCTCCAAATCGCTATGGCTCCAACTGGTCTTATTTGCTAGAAGCTCACGGTGGGGATAGGCTTACGCGTCAATTCGTGGGTTGACAACTGTACAGGATATCTACACGATGATTTGCGATATCAAGCGAAAAAAGAACGATTTACGTAGACGTTTATCTTTTCAACTGGTAAAAAAGTAGCAGTAATCTTGTTCGTTCGGTAAAAGTTACATCTTATTAGATTTTTTCAGAGAGTGTATTATATAATATAAAATCGTAAAATATTCATTTATGCGTTTATACCCAACGCATGGTACAAATATATATTAAATAAACGGAAGTATAAGAAATGTTAAGTGGAATCAGGAACGCCAAAGCGAACGTAGAAATAAACCCTCGAGCTAAAAATAAATAAAGTTCAAAAGCTAACGAAAACTATGGCCAGTATCGCGTCTTTGAAGAGATCAAAGATTTTCATGGACTAATATCGAATCACCGATCTTGTAGCATTGTTTGATAGAAAGGCATAAAACAGATTAAACGTTGTTTTCTGTTAAGTCTGCGCGATGATAAACGTGGATGTGATCAAAGGTTGTTCGGAAATTCGCATCTCTTCCTAAAATATCTTTCTTTTATCTCTTCTTTATCTCTTCGTTCCTTCTTTTTTTTAATAGACTTCCGATCCCGTCATGATATAATGAACTACACTTATTGCCGATGAATCATTCGATAGATCAAATCTAAAATTGAAGAAGAAAACATTTCTACGATTTACAGCGAGAACGATCGATCATCGTGTATCGAAAATCTTGTTCGAACAACGACGCGATGAGACGACGAATAATCCGACGTTTATTATGCAAATGTGGAATAATACTTTGATCTTTCAGAGATATATCTACTGTGATATAACAGGAGGAATTGGAAGAACCATTTTGATGGAAATGAAGGGTCGTGTAATTCGATGGAGGTTTAATTGCTAACATATATCAATTTTTAAACGCGGAAATTTCATACATTTTAAAAATATGTATTTTCAGATTTTTTAGTTCTCCACTTTCTAAATTTATTTTTAGGCTGAAAAATTTGATGATTTGAATATTCAGTATTTCTATACTTATAAATTTACAAATTTACAAACTTATATATTTAAAAATTTAGTATGAGCTTTATAAAATAAATGAAATAATGAAATTTATTATGAACTTGAATACAAATAATAAAATCTCGCTCCTGCAAATTAATTTAGGTTCCATAAAATAAACTTTTCGACTTGAAATTGTATCCAACTCGTGTGCAGACGTTGAACTTGAATACAAATAAGAAAATCTTGCTTCTGGTAATTAATGTATGTTCTATAAAATAAACTTTTCGACTTGAAATTATCTCCGACTCGTGTGTAGACGTTGATTGAATACAAATAAGAAAATCTTGCTTCTGGTAATTAATGTATGTTCTATAAAATAAACTTTTCGACTTGAAATTATCTCCGACTCGTGTGTAGACGTTGATTGAATACAAATAATAAAATCTCGCTCAGTAATTAATTTAAATATCACAAAATAAACTTTTCGACTTGAAATTGTCTCCGACTGGTGTGTGACGTTGAACTTGATCCGATCCGGTCTGTATCCTTGAGTATCGTGCAGCGGTCACGATCCGAGTCCGGTTAGATCGTTCAAATGCTTCGTAAACATCCTTTAATTCGTAGAACAGCGTACGTGTGTAGTGCGTGATTATTAGGGAAACATCAGAGACACGAATGAATATTCATGGTCGTCGAACGCGTGGATTCGTGGTGAGTCCTGTTCATGCACACGGACCACCAAATTACGCGGTTCTAACGCAAATTACGATTTACGTAAGCTTCGCGAGCGACGCTGGTAAGCGAGACTACAAAAGTGAAACGAAACCGAGAATCCGACCACGTAGTCCGCCGTATCGGTTAATTACATGTGAAGTTGAATTCTGTTAATTACCAGTTCCACGGTTACGGCCAATCAGTGAAATTGCTCGTACCGATTGTGTTTAGAATGGAGGACACCGAGTAAAGCGGGTGAAAATCGCCCGGGTAATTCCTGCTTTTTATCGCGGTATTGTCCTCGGTGAAATTTATTTCTAATGAAGTTGATAAAACACCGGCAATTATACTTTCGCTATTGTGCCGATAAACGTGCAAAAAGTGACAGAGGAAGTATAATCGGCAGCAAATCGAGAAGAAGTAGCAATTAGAGAAGAGGTTTGTGATTTCTAGGGATTTTTCAGATTTGTATCTAAGGATTTTTTAGATTTGTATCTGGGGATTTTTTAGATTGATGGGTTAAGGGTTTGGAGGTATAGGCATTTGGAGATTTTGGGATTTGGGGATGTATGAGTATGGGATTATAGGGATTGCATGTAGGAATTTGTGGATCTAGGGATGCGGAGGTTTAGGAATTTGGGAATTTTGGGATTTCGGGATTTACAGATATGGGATTCTAGCGATTTGAGAGTCTAGGAATTTGTGAATCTAAGGATTTGATGGAGTAGTAATTTGTGGATCTAGGGATGTGGAGGCCCAGTTATTTGGAATCTCTGAGATTTCGGGATTTACAGATTTGGGATTCTAATAATTTGGGAGTCTAGGAATTTGTGAATCTAGGGATTTGGACGTCTAGAAATTTAAAAACATAGGTATTTGGGACTTTGGGACTTGGAGGTGTAGAAATATGGAAATGTAGGAATTTCAATATTTCCATATGGACCTTGAAATTAAGAATATAGGAATTTACTAGAATATAGGTATTTGAGGACCCTGAGATTTGAGGGCAGTAGAATATGGGAATCTAGGGATTTTGGGAATTTGAAATTTGGAGACCTAGGGATTTAGGAATTTGGAAATTTGGGAATTTGGAAAGTTGAGAATTTGTAAAATTGAAAATCTGAGAATTAGAAAAATTGAAAGTTTGAAAATTTGGGAAATTTAGGAATTTAAGAAATTGGGAAATTGAAAAGTTGAGAATTTAGGAACTTTATGAATTTGTGAAATTTGGAAATATTGGAAATTTAGGAATTTAAGAAACTGAGAAAATTTAAAATTTCACCTGCGACATTAACAAAATGTTATCAAATACCAATTTTGGTATAATGAATATGATTCTTCTAATTACAAATAATTTAATTGATCAATAAAAAAACGACAATAATACAATTAAAATTCTATTCAGATCACGTTTCCTTTGTTATGCTTCTCGAGAATAGCTCCTGTACAAATATAGACGTAAGTACCCATTTTAAATTACCATTTGTTGATTTTAACTCCAACTAAATATATGTTTGCCATAAAATTACTTGAAATCATTCGGAAGAATATATTCGAACGCATACCTAACATGGTCGGTTTTTAAGCCACTGTACCGTTTTATCTCATTAAACTTGCTAACCAGTTTCATTTGTCATCGAAATACTTTTCATTCGTTCGACTCCAGGTCCGTTTAACTTTCTGAACGTGATTAAAATACGGTTACACAACTTTGCAAAATTTGTGATGGTAAAATATCTGCTGAAACTGGTTACTAATGTTGTGTAATATTTGCAGTGGTTGAGACCTGTCAATGCTCTTAATTAAATTTATTATCGTTGTAGTTCATTACACTCATTACTTCAAAGAAAACATTCGGTGAAATATTTTAATTTATAAATTTTCATATTTTTAATTTGGAAATCTCTTAAATTTTCAATTTGTAAGTTTTCCAAGTTTTCAAATTTCAAATTTCACATTCTCAAATTCCCAAATATGCAAATTTCAAACTCTCAAGTTCTCAACTTCTTAAATTCTCAAATTTCCAAATTTCTAGATATTCTAATTATTAAATAACCGAGTTTACAATTTTTCAAATTTCCCAAATGTCCATATTCCAAAATTACTAAATTCCCAAATAGTTAATTTTCCAAAATTCCAAAATTTTCAAATCTCCAAATCGCACTTTCCAAATTCCTAATTTTCCAAATTGTCAAATTTCCAAATAGTTAAATTTGTAAATTTCGCAAACTCCGAATTTCCCAACTCTCAAAATTCCCAATTTTCTAATTTCTTAAATTTCCCAAATTCCTAACTTTTCAATACTATCAATTAAATTCATTACAGTTGATTAATTGATGTAACATACTTAGATGTGGACTTTATCGAATGTTCGGCTGTCAAAGTGTTAATTAATTATTGATCGTACAGCATTTCAAAATTACGCACTATGTACAGAATCATGTACAAATCCGCATAAATCACGTTGATTATTATTTGCGCTCTACCGATTGTTTTGAAGCTCAAGTACAAATTGATTCAGATTTGTTATTCGATCGATTAGTTTGAGGTTAACAAGCTCCTTTGATATCCCGTTGGAATTTGACGGATTAGGGTGACATTTAGTGGATTGAAACTATCTATCATCAGAATTTGATAGATCAATTAGGATTTCCAGCCATCCAAGTGTTTATTGCCGTATTCCAACAAATTTAAATAAAACTAAATTTCATCAAATTGCTTTATACACAAAATTTGTATTCATAATAAGTTTATTAACTTAATATTCACTAAATTTCTTTGAATACGTTCTCAGTTTTTTTTTTATTAAATTAATAAATCTATGATTTTTAAACAACAAACGTCATTTACATATTACTTCATGCGCTAAAAATTGACCAAAGAAGATACAAGTTTATTTAACGAAATTAAAGATCAGAAACAGATGCTTTTTGTTTATTGAATCGTGAAAGTGAGCTCTCAAAAGCTGCAGAAAAACAATCAGAGTTCATCAAACTCTCGTTTGATTCAACAGAAGTGAATACAAAATGTCTCGAATCTGTTTGCTTTCAGACATAATAACTAAATTTATCGAAAATAAGATTCGAATTAGTCACTGGAAGTTCACTAGAAAATATTTTTTATTAGATACATTCGAATTGAATCGATACAAATATCTAAATCTATGTTTAACCATTTGTAATTTCTTGTGAAAAGGTTTAATCACGGCGCAGAATGTTATATCGATTAATCACATACATATATTTATCATTAACATATACACATATGTCCATATAATTGTTTGAATACATAACCGATTTGATTTGGGAACGTAGTGATTTGGGGACGTAGCGATTTGGGGATATACCGATTTGGGGATGTAGGAATTTGGGGATATAGCGATTTGGGTATGTAAGAATTTGGGAATAGAGGGATTTGGGGATGTAGGAATTTGGGGACGTAGGGATTTGGGGACGTGGCGATTTATGGATGTACCGATTTGGGGATGTAAGAATTTGGGGATATAGCGATTTGGAAATGGAGGGATTTGGGGATGTAGGAATTTGGGGATATACCGATTTGGGAATGAAGGGATTTGGGTATGTAAGAATTTTGGAATGAAGGAATTTGGGGACGTAGTAATTTGGGGACGTCACGATTTGGGGGATGTAGAGATTTCGGGACGTAGCAATTAGTGGATGTACCGATTTGGGAATATAGGAATTTAGGGATATAGCGATTTGGGAACGGAAGGATTTGGAAATGTAGGTACTCTACATTGTAAGGATTCGGAAGTGTAAAAATTCGGGAATGCAAGGATTCGAAAGTGTAGAGATTCGGGAATGCAGAAATTCACAAGTGTAGAGATTCAGGAATGTAGGAATTCCATTCTGACGAATTGTGCCGTAGCTCTTCTATGTCAGCCTCTTCACGCGCCAACTCGTAGGTCAACATCGGTACTTCGATCTAGATCTTTCGTTCACGAAACAGAAAACTTCCCCGCCTAACCGAGATATCCAGGTTAATGATCCTTCTGCATTGAAACATTCAAATGCCTATCATGCGCAAGTAGAGCGATAGGGCAGACGTTATGACGTGGCAGAATAATGGTGTATCGTTATCTTGACATTTAATGATCCAAAAAGGTAAGCTGTAGTTTCGATGGAAAGAAGAATACGTGGTGCCGATCCCTGATAAAACGGTCAATGCGACCTGAGTCTAACGGGATAACCTCGATAAACTTTGGTTGCTGGCTCGCTGAGAAGCCACTCCTAGCAATGTTGATGATCAGTGCTGGATTAACCAGCTTGTGGGTCTACCAGGTGCCTCGCGCGAATTCGAACGTGAATTTCAAATTTAGGGTACCTACTGTAAACGTATAGGTAGAACAAAAATGAGATGTTCACATTTTCAAGTTGGTCCAGATGGTTAAACTCATTTGAAATTATCGGAAACGATATCAAACACAATTATTGTTAATTTTACGACGACTGACGTCAATGACGACCATGGGTTGTTGAGTTATTGTTTAACGCGATTCCAGGCGATTCTATGTGTCAAAAATGATAGAGAATGATACGAAAACGCGGTTTTTTATCGATTCGACAATAGGTCTCCTCCGACAAAATTTTTTAAATTTGAGAATGTGGGAATGTAAGAATTTAAGGATTTGGGAGTGTGAGCATTCGGGAATATGAGACTTTGGGGATTTGGGAATTTAGGAATGTGGAAATTTGGGAATGTGAGAATTTAGGGATGTGAGAATTTGGGAATGTAAGAATTTGGGGATGCGAGAATATAGGGATGTGAGAATTTAGGTATGTGAGAATTTGTGGATGTAAGGATTTGGGGATGCGAGAATTTGAGAATGTGAGAATTTAGGGATGTGAGAATTTGGGGATGTGAGAATTTGAGAATGTGAGAATTTTGGGATATGAGAATTTGGGGATGTAAAAATTTGGTGATGTGAGAATTTGAGAATGTGAGAATTTTGGGATGTGAGAATTTGGGAATTTGGGAATTTGGAAATGTGAGAATATGGGGATTTCGAAATTTGGAAATATAGTAAGTTGGGAATATGGAAATTTAGAAATGTTAGGATTTGGCGATTCAGTAAGTTAGGAACTTAGAAATTTAGGAAAATGGAATTTAAGATTGTAAAAATTTAGGTATTTCAGAATTTAAGAATTTGGAAATCATCGTTAATGCCATCATCTACAATTACATAAAATCAAAAGTACAATATGTCATTTATAAAGTTAAGGTCCATCTCATCCAAAACATTTTTCTGACAATTTCAATCCATCTTTTCCCCCATTTTACAATCCGTATCTAACTGCAAGCTAACTTTAGCTACAAATACCTCATTACATTATCCAAACCTATGAATATTGACATATCATGTATCGTATTAAAATGAACACCCGTTATAAAACTGAAACTGCTTAGGGTCCCTGAAAGTCTTAATCCGGCGATGTTGATGGCACATTTCTGTATGCGTATCGCATCATGCACAAAGTAGACGTCCACGGTACACCAAGCAAGTATAATCGACCCGATTTGACTTATTCCAGTCGACTTGTTTCGACTCGATATAATTTTCAATGACGGCGCAAAAACGATGACTTTGAGCCTAATCGCGTAACGTAGTAGTTAGTATATAATTGTCGTTCATTTATGCGTTCGTGCATCAAACATCGTCTATCAAAGAGATACACATTTCTTATCGTCCTTTTGATGATTCCGACAAACCTGTTCACAAACGATGCATACTTTCTAATGATAT
Organism: Megachile lagopoda; assembly: GCA_036983795.1. Lineage (NCBI taxonomy): Eukaryota > Metazoa > Arthropoda > Insecta > Hymenoptera > Megachilidae > Megachile > Megachile lagopoda. The sequence goes on from CM072800.1 coordinate 13,632,181, forward strand.
TTATTTTGATTAATAATTTCTGTTTGGAGAAAAAGGACATTGCTTTTAAGCTGACAGGTAACAAATTTAGCAGCGGCTTAATAAGTTGCTCAGGAATGCGAGGGTCCGTTATGAACGTGATGCATATTCTTTGCTTTGCAATACGTTAGTAAAATTAAAGAATAAAAATATTTCGACTAATCTACATTTCCCAAATCGCAAATTTACGAATTCCTAAATGGGCAAGTTATCGAATTCACAAATTTTCAGATGTTCTCGTGTTTTCAGATTTTTATATACTCAAACTTTCAAATTACTAACCTTCCAATGTCCGAAACTCTCAAATTTTGAAATTTCAAATTTTCTAACTTTCAGATGTTCTAAATTTCCAAATTTCTAATTACCTAAATTTCCAAGTTCCAAACTACGAAATTCCCAAATGACAAAAATTTCTAAATTTCGGAATAAAAAATTCTCGAATACCCACGTGTTTAAACCTTCGACGACCTACGTCTGCAAAACATTTCTTTCGAGCACATATTTGGCGAAATTCTCTCGATAAATTCAAACAGTTTTGGAAGCCATCGGTTCTCCCATGCAAATGGCACTTAAGGCGACGTTTGCGTACCGGTACAGAATCGTAATGAGTACAAGTCACGAATGCTAAAGAAGTTTCGTCTGAATCAACAAGATCGTTGAACATTCGAGATTGCGAGGATCTTTTGTATCTTACGATCTGTCCGTCTCCTTCAGATCGTCGTCCGATAACATGTTAAAAGTGGAACGTCTGCTCTACTGGGTTAACAAGTCTAAGCAAACGAACCGATGCTTGTAATTGTTACGCAAAAAAGTTTTCGTTGAACGTTTCTTCCTGTAAGCATCGTGCTTCGTAGGTGAGCGACTCGTATTCCCCGTAGCTAATTGCATTACGCGAACTCGATGTCCGTAGCCTTTAATTTTCTACGATCTTGTGCCATATACACATCGAGTCGCGTGCAACAGTTATAACTGTATCTCGAGTTGTCTGCACTTCTCGCTTTGAATTGCATTCGACGCTTCCTGTTGATCGCCACGCGATCTTTCGTTTGCTGTAGCCGGATAGGATACTTCATGTGTGAGATGCTGCATGTGTGAAACGCTACACGCGCGAAACACTGCATGTGGGAGACATTGCATGTGTGAAATAATGTATGCGCGAGATATTATATGTTTGAGACATTGCATGTTTGAGATACTTCTTGTCTGAGAAAATGCATGTGTGAGGTAATGCATGTGCGAGATATTGTATATGTGAGACGTTGCATGTGTGAGACACTGCTTGTATGAGATACTTCTTGTGTGAGATAAAATATATGTGAGACACTGCATATGTGAGGTACTGTATGTACGAGACACTGCATGTGTGAGACATTGCATGTGTGAGATAATGCATGTGTGAGACACTGTATATATAACATACTGCATATGTGAAACACTGCATTTGTGAGACACTACACGTATGAAATATTGCATATGTTAGATACCGCATGTGTGGGACACTGCATATGTAGAACACATCATGTGTGAAATACAACATGTGTGAGATTTTTATTTGAATAGCTAAGAAAACAAGTGTTTTGCGAAAAATTGTTTATATGATTCCGGAAATTTGGAACGACTGGATGAAAGTAGAACGAACGTAAAACCACGAATAAAACAGAAGAATCCGTGCAATTTATAGTTTACATAAAATAAATATCGTTTGTTATTCCAGCAATATGGAGGTAAGTTGAGCCGGTAAGTGGTCGTTGCTTGACGACGAGCAGCATTATGGAGACAAGCTTTCGCGCGTCGAGTGCGAGTAAAATATCTAACAGATTGCAGATAGATCCTTCTTGCGACACCTTTCCACGGTGTGGTTTCTATGACAATTTAGATTTCCCTGACATCAGGGTCGTTTTAACGGTGTTCGTGATCTTCGGTCAACATACGTATGTACATATGTCCAGAGAGAACTTTCTTTCGCATTTCACGTAGAATTACACGAAACGAATCCGTTCAACTGCAACAGTTACATAACGTCGTGTCGTAAACTTTATTTGGTTGTTTTTATGAATACCAGATTTAGACCAGGATAAAAATGAAGACGGTGAAAGGGACTTTTGTCTGGACCGCAATTTCATATTTTTAGTTACAAAGACAACATATATATATAGAGAGAGATGTGCAAAATTATTTACAAAATTACACAAGAACGTATAAAAAATTTAATAGTTCAAGAAATTTTATTACTCGTGTAACATAGAATTCGTGAGAAACGTCAGACAAATCAAAATGGATAAATATTAAATTCGATAATATTCAGCTACTTTTATGTATCCCTATACGGAAATTCTAGCGTTATAAGTCCATCCATCCCTGTCATCTCGTTATAAACACGAAACTTATATCGCATTGTCATCCCATAATGAACTCGAAATTTATATCACGTGCCATGACACGAACACAATCGTTGTAACGAGAGGCAAAAAGAACGTCAGTCTCGAATCGACTAAGAGTATCAACTTTGATTCTTGATCTTCCTTTAACCGCAGGTTCTTAGCACATACGATAGTGAACGCCTGGCGTCGTTTCTTTTTATTTCGTCCACGATCGGTTATTAAAACGGTGCGTCAACCAATAATCGATGAGATTTCTTTAATTACCATCGACACACTTCTTCGATCGCGGTTCACCGACCTTACTCCAGTTCGACTTCTTCGTCCTCGGCACATCAGCTGCGTTCAATCGAGATATCGAGTTGCAGAACACTTGCAGGAATCGCGATTCGTAACATGAAATACATAACGGTAGTGCCGATCGACCTTAGCCATTGTTGCGAACCTATTGCGGACGCAATCGATAAGCTAATCAATGAATTGCTCGAAAGAGGAGCTTATTATTGCCGGTGACCTCGATTCGAGCCTGTTATCGCAACGATGTTGTTGTTATTTTCTGTTTCGAATAACGGTACGATCGTTATCGAGCAATAACGCAACCGGTTGCCAGCCCGATGGACGATTTGATTGAATTATAAAATTGATCCGAAGAGCTTGATTTTTCTTCGCTGTCATTTATCTCTGCTTCGTTTATGGGATGTTAAGGGAACAAAAGATGTTAATACTACATCTATTCGTGGATATCTAAATCTAGTGAGAATTATTAAGTAAAAATAGAAATTTAGGGATACAGATATTTAGAAGTATACTTAGGGAATGTGGTTATTTGGGAATATGGAAATCTGAAGATATATATGTTTGGAATTATAGAAATTTAAAGGTAGAGGTAGAAATACAGGAATTGTAAGATGGAACTAGAGAATATAGCAATTCTGTGGAAAAGACACTTGAAAATATAGAAATTGGAGAAAGTAGGATTTAGAGTAAATAAATGAGTGCAGACATTTAAGAGTATAATCTGGAAATTGAGGATGTAAAAATTTGCAAATATGGTCATTTGAAGACGCAGTGGTCTAAGAATATAGAAATCTGAAAAAATGAAAAAGAGTACAAATGTTCCACTTCAAAACTCTTAATAATGCTCTTAAATTTGCATTATGGCATTTTGACGTCAGGTTAAAAAAATGGATATCCTGCACTCTTCTATTGTACATATAACTGAAAAGCAATTAATCTCATACACAATTAAATTCTATTACCTCGTTAACGGATTAAACAATTATCAAGAATAATTTCCGAGTAAATAAAACAACGAGGTTCTTGAACATCTAACGCATTAACCGACGTCTTTACTTTTTTAAACGACTCTATCTACCTTTTGTGATTGGAATAATAGACAAGTTATTCAGGTTAACGTGAACATTAAAATACGTTCCTTCGAGTGTGACTTCGTTTCCATTCTTGCGGATGATAACGTAACACGTGGACTTCAGTTGCTCGTTTCACGATGTAAAGAACAATTTCTGCGAATTAGGAAAAGAAGGTGAAGGTTGAATAGATCAGCAGGTACGATCGTGAGAACGAAACTCCAACGTACCTTCGCATCGTGTTATCTTCTAAACACGATAATTACTGTTTCTAATAAATTACGCGCGTGTTATGAATATACGTATCTATGCGTTATCGCAAAGTAGACAGAGTATTACGTTTGTTGACAATTCGATAACTTTCTTGTTCGTGTCACTGACTTTCTTTTTTAATAATATTTACGCGTTCATTCGGACGAGGAGCTTCGCGATAACAGCCATATTAGTATTACGGCTTTGAGATTTCAATTTTTCTTCATTTCTTTGCTTTGGTGGCGGAAAGTTCCTACAGGTACGGGATAGTGGTTGTTTAGGATCATGTGTGTTCGTTTGATTAGTAAATTTATAAATCTTTTCATTTTTCAATTTCTTTATTTCTCAATTTTTCAATGTCTCAATTTTTCAATTTCTCAATTTTTCAATTTTAGAATTTTTCAGTTTCTCGATTAGACAATTCTACAACTTTTCAATTTCTCAATTTTTCAATTATTGAATTCTGCAACTTTTCAATTTCTCAATTTTTTAATTTTTCAATTTCTCAATTTCTCGATTTTCCAATCTCTTCGTTTCATATTCTTTTAATTTCCTAAGTTCTCAATTTTTCAATTTTACAATATTCCAATTTCTCAATTTTCAATTTTTTAATTTCTCAACTTTACAATTCCTCAATTCTTGAGTTTCTCGACTTCTCAATTTTTTAATTTTCAGTCTTTTAGTCTCTCAATTTAATTTTTCGATTTCCCACTTTTCTAATTTTTCATCTTCTCAATTTCTAAATTTATAATCAAAAAATTTCTAATTTTCTAAATTTTCAAATGACCAAATTGTCCAAATCTTCATATTCCAAAGCATGCAGATTAAAAAATTGAAAATTCTTGAAATTGCAAATAACAAATTATATCTATTAAAAACTGATTACCTTGTGTAACACATATGTCACAAAATGTAATTTTGAATGAAATACCATACACTCTCGTTATAATCTTCAACACTTTGACTGCCACGTCACCCATATATTGACTATCCGAATTAATCATCTATCATTAATAATTTGTTCAGTTTCCTAACTGGAAGTACACGTATTAACTTGCAACCATAAATAATAAATATAACAAAATATTGTGAACAGTTCAAGATAAGAATACTACCTAAGATTTTCAACTGCATCAATGTGGCAACGTGCTAAATAAACTCCCACACTAATACGTATACCATCGTAGGTCAAGGTTATAGAAACTTAACACTAAAACTGCCAAACCGGTCAAATGACCGTTCCACAAATACTTCGTTATAAATTACACAATTTCTTGAAGCGATCCTCCTGAAATCTGCATTGATCAAGATAAAGAATTAATGTGTGTACTAATTTATGTTTTGTCGTTTGTTTATTTATTTTTTGACTTAATTTTTCATCTCAAATGAAGTACGCATTATACGCCGGTAGGTTTAGTGTTAAAATCAAAGAAAAGATATCACCAATACCAAGAATAATTCACTTCCACTTTCAGCTCCGTCGATGGCAATATAATGAGAATCTACTACAAAATAACCTTGCCATACTCCTAATCGACACTCCATAAAATTGATCACAAAGTGACACGTTTGAATTTCTCTCTCAAACGACTACCATAACATACAGTAAAAGTAATCGAAGTTTTTGTAGCTATTCTTGACTTGTTCCATTTCATGTTCTCGTTTAACGACACCTGCGGTTAACTCGTAATTACAAGGTACAAATTTACTCTCCGCTTTAGATTCACTTTTCGAAGAAATCATTCGCGTTGTTTCTTACTTGGAAATATACAGGATCATTTTCCGAGGTATGATTCAGTCATAATCGTCTGCGTTAGACCGAAAAGAAAACCGCGAAAAATAACGAGTCGGTGGATCAGAGCAGAAGCAATAAAGATTAAAATGCAAAGTGTCTCGATGAGATCTCTGATTATATTCATTAGGATGCATCATATTAATCGGACATTTTTCACGGAATGTTTCCAAGAAAGATTTTAAGCTTTTCAACGACGACAAAGGATAAGCCGGTAGGAAGAAAAAAAAACGAGATTGTCCGAATTCTATTTGACTTGCATGACGATATGCTAATCAATGGGCTATGTTTAGCCAACAATGTCCTTCGGGTCATTCGCAATTTTTCTTTGCTCGTAGGAGGGTTGAACCGGTGTCAACGTGCGATGTCCTTCGTTGACTTTGCAGCCTCTGAAACGTCAAGGATGTGAAACTTGTGAATCAGTGTAAGATCATAAATCTTAACACCTTGGCGGACTGGAGGGAAATTTGGGAGTTGGAAATTTGGAGAACGTTTCATGATTGGGATGTTGAATATTTGGGAATTTTGGGATTTTAGTAGTTGGAAATTTGAGAAATTGAAAGGTTATGATTTCGGGAATTTAGGTATTGCAAAATTGTAATTTTGATTTGGTGGTATTTTGAAAATTGGGCAATGGGAATTATTGAAAATTTGTACATTTGAGAATTAGGAATTTGGAGAATTAGGGAATTAGGTAATTATGGAATTAGAAAATTTGGGAAATCGATATTTTGGGAATTTGGAAATTTAACTTTGAAAATTTGAGAACTTGTACATTTGAAAATTTACTGACTGGAAATTTGGGAATTCCGAATTTGGTGATTTCAATATTTGGTAATATTCAAATTTAGAAATTTAGAAAATTGCGAGCTTTGACATAAGAAAATTTGGATTCTTGGAAATTTGGGAATTTCTAAATGTAGAACTGGAAATTTAAAACAATCAATATTTGGATATTTTGAAATTTACGAATTTGATGAGTTGATCTCAGGTTTTGAAAATTTGCAAATTTAGAAATTTAAGAATTTTGAACTTGTCAAAAATTTAGAAATATGAGAGTTTGGAAATCCAAGAGTTTACGGTAGGTTGGAATCAATAATTCTTGTAATTTCACATGCCTTCAACATCTAAAAAAAAAGTATACTGGTAGCTAATTACACATTATCACATATGTGAACGTGTGTAATGTGCATACAAATCTTCGAACTGCAGACTCCGATGAAATCGATACAAATAATGTGAAAACTAATAGCGTAGAAAGTTGGACAACAAATTGGCGAATATATGTCTAATCAGTAACTAACGATTGCTTGATAATAATTAGCTTATTTGAGACGCATTCTTTTATACATGTCCAATTATGAAGTGAAAGCTTCCGACTTTTAAACGCAAATATACTTGCAGTTTAAAGTGATATTTACTTAAAAACATGTTATAATTAATCTTTCGAAAATGTTCAAATTGTGAAATTTTCGAATTGAACTTGAAAATTCTTCAATCCTCAAATGCAGGTGCGTCGAAATTTTTAAATTATTTCAATTTTAAGAACTACAAACTTTGAAATTTCCAAATCTAGAAATCTTTCATTGTAAAATTCAGAAGTTCAATTTCAAAGTACGTGAACTTTAAAATACTCAAATTTTCAAATTGTGAAATTAATAAATTCTCAAAATGTATTTACAAATCTTCAAATATAGACATATAAAATTACTAAAACCTTTGATTAAAGAATTTTACAAATTCTCAGAGCATAATATTTACAAATCATCAAACACAGAAATTTGAAAATACTAAAATCTTTAAGTAGAGGATTTCACAAATTCTCAGTTAGTATAACACTAAAAATTCTGCACAACATAATGAATACGAGAATGCAGTGTAATTAATCGTAGCCATATGAAATAAATACCGCTCATTTGTCAAAATCGATTTCGCAAAATTCGCATTTGGAAACCAAAATAACATTGCACATTCGACTACTTTCCTATCGCTGTTACCATCAATCAATCATTTCAAATCGTTGAATGACCGGCTATCATGCGAGTTGATGCTTGGAGCGAAATGACCTACGACTATCATATCCACCCTATGTAGGTTGAAGCCCTACAGAGTTTCGAAGCTGTTACTGGGACAGTAGTTTTAAAGTTTGCGCGCTATAGTTTTGAAGCACGAAGGTAGAAGACTAACGTCGGTTTCTGTAACTTTCGGAAACTCGGCCAAACTTACGCATTGCACTTTCCGTGTAGCTACATGGTGGACGTTAACAAATGAGTCTCAACGGGGATGTCAGTGAAGGGTGAGTTCTGAAAGAAATCGATTTCCATTTCCCGCCAAACAAACAACGTTTCCTGGTAATCCCGTGATTGGGGGAATCATTCGTATTTGAGAACTTCGATTAAAACTTTTTAATCCCTTAACTGTGGTCCTTTAATGCTACTTTAAGTTAATTTTTGTTAATATCAAATAGCGGCTGTGGTTTATATAGCATCAAAAATAAAACAAATACAAAAATATTTTTAAAATAGAATATCAATTCGGTAATAAGGAATGTTGGGATGTAGGGATGTCAGGATATAGGGATGTGAGGATGTAGGGATGTGAGCATGTAGGGATGTGAGGATGTAGAAATATTAAGATCTACAGATACTAAGATTTGTGGATCGAGGGGTCTAATGATTTTAGAATCTAGGAATATCAGGATCGAGGAGTATTGCTATCTAGGGATACTCGGATTTAGAAATTTTGGGACGTAAGAATTTCGTAATATAGGGATATTGAGATATCAAGATTTAAAGATATTTGAAACTAGAGATATAGGGATCTAGGAGTACTGGGGTCTAGGGATATTGGAATCGAAGGATTATTGGGATCTAGAGGTATTGGAATCGAGGGATTATTGGGAACTAGGGATATTGGGATCTAGGAGTATTGGGGTTTAGCGGTATTGGGATCTTGGTGTATTGGGATCTAGAGGTTTTGGGATCTAGAAGCACTGGGGTCTAGGGATATTGGAATCGAAGGATTATTGGGATCTAGAGGTATTGGAATCGAGGGATTATTGGGAACTAGGGATATTGGGATCTAGGAGTATTGGGATCTAGGAGTACTGGGGTTTAGCGGTATTGGGATCTTGGTGTTTTGGGATCTAGGAGTACTGGGGTCTAGGGGTATTGGGATCTAGGGGTATTGGAATCGAAGAATTATTGGGATCTAGAGGTATTGGAATCGAGGGATTATTGGGAACTAGGGATATTGGGATCTAGGAGTACTGGGGTTTAGGTGTACTGGAATCTAGGGATATTGCAATCGAAAGATTATTGGGAACTAAAAGTAGTAGGGTCTAGGAGTATTGGGATCTAGGGGTATTGGAATCGAAGGATTATTGGGATCTAGGGATACTGGGATCTTGAAGTACTGGAGTCTAGGGGTATTGGGATGTAGGAGTATTGAAATCGAATGATTATTGGGATCTAGGGATATTTGGATCTAGAAGTACCGGGGTCTTAGGAGTACTGGGGTCTTAAGAGTACTAGGGTCTAGGGGTATTGGGATATAGAGGTGTAGGCATCTAGGGGTATTGAAATTGAAGGATTATTGGGATCTAGAGACATTATAATCTAGCAGTGTTGATACCTAGAGATATTATATAAGAATTTAAGAATATAAAATGTTATGTAAAAGATCAACGACATTGAAGTATAGTGATACAAGTTTCTATGAATGTAGTAATCTACAAATGTATAAGTTTCTAAGGATATAGAGATCTAAGATCACGGATCTAGTGCCCTAGAGATCCAAAAATTTACGAGCATACTTGATATAACACTAGCACAAATATTTCACTTATAACATTTTACAATATGTGAAAGTTTTTTCTCTGACAACACTATCATTTTGAGTTAATGTGAATATATGAATTGTCACATGCGTATGTAGATGTGGGTTACAATTGACCCGGTCACCATTGTTCGATGGTTAAAATCGAAAGAATACTATGATACATTGCATGTCTCGAGTTCAGCTAAAGGTGTGTCGAGAATTGTTCGAGTGGTACAATAAAGCAAATGTTTTTTAAAGACTACTTAACAAAGGTTATTATTTCATAAGGGTTATCTGGTTTTCCTTTCATGATTGATCCGTTTGAAGAACGATTGAAGTTAATCGATTACATCGTCCATCTATTGTTCCTCGAAGCTAGTTGATGCCAATTCTGTCTTCAATCTCTTGCAATCTGTTGCTGAATGCTTTTCGTGAACGAAGTCATGTGAAAATAATTTTACGTCAGACCGTCTGCTGTAATCGATAAGTGTTACGTATCTTACGACGAAAATTTGAGCGTGCATATTGTTGCGCATTATAATTTAATTCATCCTGAAAGTATTAGAGGATTTAGTAGTATTATATTATTATAATAATAATAAATTTTTAGTAATATTGAAAATGGTATCATAATAACCTTGTAATGTTTTCTTAATTTTCGGTACGATTAGTTACTTACGGCAGAAGTACAGCATCGAACAAAAACAATTATTCTAAAGTAATTTAGTAATTTAGAAATTTGAAAATTTCGATTTTGTGTATTTGTAAATTTGACACTTTTCGTTTCTCTGTGACCAACCTTGTACATTTTTTAATTCGATAACTTGATCTCTATGTTTCAAATTCTCTGATTAGTACATTTATAAATGACCAAACTCGTAAATCTGTAAAATTGAAAATCTTAAGATTTGAAAAATCTGAGAATTTCTCCACTAATTTTCCTAAACACCAAATTTGTAAATTTGACAACTCCAAAGTTTGAGAATTCAAAAGTTTAACAATCTATGAATTTAATGATTCAATGTTCTTAAATTTCCAAGGTCCTCAATTTCTAAATTTAAAAATCTGAAACTCTATTAGTTAAATTTTGAAGCAGAATGTGTACAAGTAAAATGAAAGAAATAAACGTAAAATAATGGTAATTTCGCTGTAATTAACTCAGTTGCACTCTTTGTAAATACAATGCTTTCTACTATGCTTCGTACGCGATAAAGTGAGCATCATATCAGTGACGAGTTAAAATGTTATAGAAAAGATATACGTTATAGAAAAGAAATTAATAGTACAGAATGTATAATCATATGCTTTGTAAAGCTCGAACATGCAGCCACGTGCGTGTTACGCATCAACGTCCATCGGGGCAAAATAAATGTTTCCGTGATGCATAGTAATCTCAATGTCGACCATGCAGAGGAAGAGAACAATTTTTTCGATGCTTCGGAAATCATGGGCGTACACGGTATCATCCTTTAACGTCAACCAATACAGCGAAACGGGAAATCTATATGTTTACGAAGCGTTTAAAATACGCGAAAAATCGATAACATTCAAAATGCAAACTTAGGAACAAATTATGAGAATAAAGAGAAACTTCTTCATTACAATTGATGCAACCATTGAAAACTGACAAATAAAATTATTTAATAGTTAGTAAATGTTAATGATAGAGAAGTCAGTATTTATTTAAAATATTTCAAAACAGAGATTATGTTTTTTAGACACGTTAAAAGAATATAGTAATTAGAAAATGAAAGACATTGGGTTAGATTCATAAAATGTTTTAGTGATTCATTAGAGGAAAGCTGGAAATTTCAAATTTCCTCAAATTTTGACATTTCTAGCGAGAAATTTTAATTCTTCTAATGAGAAATGAAGAAGAAAAATGTAGAATAAAATTGTTATATTATTAGAATTCATTATTATTATATTTTTAATTAATGATCATCGTTCTTTGTGATATTGTAAAGACCAGAACAATACCATTAGTGACACTGATCTAGTAATAACATTTAGTAATTTATAACATCCCCTAATTGTTGAAATTGTCATCTTTTTTACTATGAACAATTTTGCTACGAGCAAATATTATAGATAGAATAACCTACATAATTGTAGGTTGAAATATAAATGAAATATTTTTAGTAGAAGTTGAATACGAACTTACAGTAAATAATTGAAAACTCGTATTTTAGCATAGTATAAAAGACTGCAAAAGAAAAGAGGAACGGTCATCGTACTATTAAATATTCATCCACTAATGCACAATTAATTGAACTTACCTATAAGAACAATCGATTTGCTTCATCAAAAATAATATATAATTTTAGTTACTGGAATCGATAACTTTACTCGAACATAAAGGAAGAGAACATATTAAATTTCTCCAACAAAAGGAAGTCGTAAAAAAACAATAATATTCTAGTAACTACTAACAAAAACTTTACCTCGTCAAGATGCTAAATGGAGAAAGGCAAAAAGGAAGATCTCTGAATTTACGTTTAAACAGACTATTAACATAAAAATAAAACTTAGACTTCACTTCACTGTATCTACAGAGGTGCTCCACATTCGACTCTCAAACAAGAATTACAAACACAAGAAGTCAGTCTTACGGTGCTTGGAAGACCACCAGCGGAAAACAAAGAAAAATATGTAAAATACTAGCCTTTCTCGAAATTATCATACCGTAGAAGAGAAGTCAAATTTACAAACCAATAATGGCTCTTTAAATTGTCATAAATTGCACTCTTCGTTTCGTAGTTTCTCCCTTTTCCGAAATACTCGGTCGCCATTTTGTGACGGTGCAGTAAAATGGTGGCATTTTTATTACAATTCGTATTGTAGTGGGAAAATTTGTGTACGGTATGGAGAAAAATAAAGAAATTTGGGAATTTAGGAAATTGGGTTTTAGAAAATTTTGATATTTGAGGACTAGGTGATTTGAGAATTCGGGGACTGGGAAATTAGAAAACATAAGAATTTAGATAATAGAAAAAATTGGAAATGAGCTGATTGGAATTTAGGAATTTGATGATGTGAGAATTTGGAAGTTTAGAAATTTAGAAAATTAGGAAATTAGGAAATTCGGGATTTGGAAATATAGGAACTTTATAGTTAGATAACGAAGGAATTTATATATTTAAAAATTTTAGGAATTCGAGGATTTATTTGCGAGTTTGAAAATGTGAGATCTCAAAAATTTGGTTTGTAGATTTATGAATTTGCGAAATCCAGAATTTGGGGCTTGAGAAATTTGAAGAGTTGGGAACTTAATTTTGAAATTTAGGAATTTGATAATTTGAGCTTTTGCATGTTTGGGAGTTTGACTAAGAAACCAGAAAGTTATAAAATTTATAAATTCCCAAGTTTCAAAAAGGGGAAATTGGTATTTGCGAGAATTGGAAAAATAAGGAAGTAGGAAATTTTTGAAGTCTTAAGAAATTTCGGAATTTAATAATTTTTTTAATGTGAAAGTTTGTGACTCTGGAGATATCGGGACTTTTAGGACTCTAGGTCTAGCAATATATCGAAGTATAGGGATATCAGGTTCTAGAGATATGGGGATTTCTAGAAATGAAAGAACTAGAAAAATAAGAAATAGAGTCCTTAGGAATTTTCGAATTTGTAAATTTTGGAAATTGCATACTTGAGAAAAATGATAAAATTATCAATCCTGAAGAACTGTAAATTTGCAATCCTAAATCTACATCTGAATTTAGAATCTTAAAGCTCAGGTCTATAAACTTGAAGGTTTCTGTTTTTGAAAATTTAGGAAGTGAAGAACTTGGTAATTAGAGAGTTTAGAAATTTGCAAATGTGAACGGAAGATGGAGTAGAAAGTCCAGTTATAATAATTTCATTAATGAAATGATGAAAAGTGTTGGCTAAAAGTGGTTTGACAGGGTGTATTGAAAGCTGCCCTGCCCAGATGGGTGTCGGGGCTACTGGCTTGGATTAAATCGCACATTTTTCGGCAAATCGGTCAGACGATTTCCAGGAGTGCGGAAAAAGGAAGAAGAGAGCATGGAAACGCGGAGGGACAGAATGGGAACGAGAAAGAGACGACGAGAGAGGTGGGGAGAGGACGCTTAAATACGAGGAGAGACGCGCGTGTTCCTTCAGTCCGGCGCCAACAGCCAAAACCGATTCATATCCGGACCCTGAAGAAATTCAAAAAAAAGTCTTATTCGTTCTAAAGAAAAAAAAATCAACATAAACGAAAAGAGGCTCGAAAATTTCCTTCGTATCGAAAGATCCAGGATCCGTGTGAATCGCGTCGGCTGTGCGAGCATCGAAACAGAAAATTCTAGTGGCAGATTATTTTTGAAAGGACATAAAGTGTTTGTGGTAATGTGTCAGTGAAAAGTTTGACGGCCAATCGAGAGAAAGACACTATGACAAACAGCATGAAGCAAACTGTTATAAAGTGAGTTGCAGTTGTATTCTCTTGCATGCTGGAATTTCATAATTATGAATGAAAGGTTCGATAGAACGGCACATCCTTCGTTCGAAAACCGACTGTCTGCGATGGAGATTTCGTGATAAGAGAGATAAACCGTTTATCGATATTCATTTCCGAGATATCGCTCTGCTGCGAATATTTCGAAATATCTTTCATTTTTTATGGCACTCATGAAGTCGATTTTCAAGTAATTGTGGTACAATCAATTTTACTATTTTGTGTGTTGCTTAAAATGCTACGGAACTGTTGATCAACATACATGAATTGTACATTCTGTCGTTAATTATCGAAAATATTTCTTGAGTATCATTTTTATAAAATACGTAAAAATTTGTACATTTTATGCACGCATAAATTTTTTGTATTTTTCTGATTATCATTTTTATGAAATACATAATGTTGTAACTCTACAATACGTAATTCTTTTATAAACGAATTTCTGAAGCAGGTGAAGTTTGTTTCTTCTTTTTTTGTCATCGATTAGTGAAGTGACAAACTTAGAGAAGCAATGCAACGAATACTATTTAATTATAACAACTATTTTATTTTAACTTTGCTCGAACATCCATGCTGAGTGAAAAGAAAGTTGTATTCATCTATTAATTGTATAATTAATTATAAGTACCTTATTTCTTATCATATTCAGATTTTGTACGCATTGGCAAAGTTACATAAACCCGCTAAAAACTAGTTATTCTGAATGAAACCAGATAATTCGAAATGAAAAATAATCTCGTTTTACCGAATGACAACGTGTTATCGTTGATAAGGATCGAAGTGATATTAGCCGTCACAATTGTTATCAACGCTAGTGCATAGTTATTACTGTTCGGTTAGGATCTCGCGGAAGAATATGCAATGTAAATTATACACATGTTTGCTGGCACGAACGAATCAGATGACTTCGTAAGTAACTTGAAGAATACTCATATATTGAACGCGCTCAGACTGACAAACGAATGTAAATATAAAAACAGATTAACACATTAACTGACGTAGCGGATTGTGGCAGACTCCTCGAATGTGGCATAATCGAAGAGCCGGGTCAGTCATGACCCTACGGAATATTGACGATAGCGGTAATTATTGACGATAGTGTTAATGCTTGACGTAACAATTTTAAAACAAAAAATATTTACAAACTGGTATTAATATTAGAAAGGTGGTGTTGCAATGGTGTTCGAATTTTAAACTCGAATTTTTACTTCAAATTATACATGTATTCGAATTTCACCTGTACTGAAATATTTGAGTATGAATTTTGCTGATATTTTTATATTATCCTAATTATATACCATTGGAGTTATTCGAACGTTCAAGTGTTCTAATAATTGAATATCATGTTATTGATACTTAAACATATGAGTACGGATCTTATCGATAGTTGAATTCTATTGGTGTTCTAACAATTCCAATTTTTAGTTTCAGATTTAGTGACATTCAAATACAAATTCCACTAACATTCAAATACTGATTACTTTGGAAATATAATTTTCCTATGATTCTGTAAGTGTGTGGAATTTCCTTTAGAAAAAAATTCAAATATTTATTTTGCAAATGTAATTCTCTTCTAATTCTGTAAATGTGTAAAACTTCGTTAAAAGAGGAGTCACTGAAATAGCTAATTATTAAATATTACTATAGACATATACAAAACGTAGCAATGATGAATAAAATTTACCCGAATAAAGGTTTACACGCGAGTGAGGGCGCCGCCATTTTCTCTAGAAAAGGCCCAGAACGCACCTAAGTGAAAATTATCATTATCGTCCACTGATAAAACTTATTGAACATTAGAACTATTATACACAAGTGAAGTAAAAAGTCGAAGGTTTAAAGACATAATTGTCTATATCCATAATAATTCGAGTCCATTTTCACCGAGCAAACGTTGCACTGAAATTTCTGTCAAAACGATGAAATATTCTCTCTATTTACTCGGCATCGAACTCTTGCCGCTAAAGTCAACAAAATTTATCGCGACATTCGTTTACAATTCAAGATTACATCCGTTTAAAAATATCTTGGTTAATTATCCAACAAATTTTCGAAACTGTTAGACGCATTATCTCCAGTCATAAATTCCGTGTATCCTCGTTGATCGATCGTTTGTCACACATTGTATGCAAAAATATCTTTCCTTCATTAATCACATAACATTATTATTTAAGCAATAACGTTCCTTATCAAGCGAATTACGACGAATGTCTTGATTATGACTAATGAAGATAATGGTTGATAATGATCAGTAGGCAATACGCTAACGAGTTATGAACACATCGGGGAATGATAATACTGCTTTTATCTGTTTTTTAATAACTCTATGGCTAATGTGCTCATGGTCGCGTTGCGTATGGATCAATTAACCCTTTCGTATTCAGAGCTGATATCTTTATTGAATTTTAATGAATAGCTTTCGAAATTGGATGGAAATACGTCTACAACTGAAATGGTTCCGAAATACAGACTAAAAGATCTGTTTTTGTTCTATTAAATGCGTTAGGAGAATTTAATTAACTCCACACAAAAAAATTCCTTTATAAAGAAGAATTCAGAGATGTTCATTAACAGATATTCATTTTAAGAAAATATTCAAGATGTTTTTTAATTGGGATATGTTTGTGCGTTTGTTTAAAGCCTCTGAATATGTTTAAACAAGTTCTGGCTTAAACCTCTGTGATAACAAATAAAAAGTGGATGTTTGGAAGACGTCTTATAATATTAAAATAACGTTTTTCTAGACTTGTTCAAGAGATTTAAATAAATAAACTAGACGTATCTATACTTTAGTTCGTGTTTATTCAATAATTTGTGAATAGTGAAATATGGTGTAGTCTTCTGAAATCTATGAAAATTCTTTTCGTTCGAGAGAAATCTCGTGATTTCAATGCAAGTGATTCTGTCGGTGATAAAACACGCTAATCCAGGCGTTGATGTTACACGTCTAACTGTTATTATCGAGACCACAGCATTTTCCAAGGACCCGATGAAATTCGTTTGTAAACCGCAAGATAAGATCGCTCAGTTTCACTCAAAGAATTTCGAGGTTATGCAAATTCAACCTCTTCTATATCGTTCGCAAGCTCCTTTTTCGTAATACTCCTATTAAGGCGATATCGCAAATACGCTTTATTGCGAGATTTCTTCAAAATTTAACTTAGGATAAATAATAATACTTGTACACCATGTTCATTTGTTTCATTTACTTTGCATCGATATTATCGCTATTCTACAACCATTTTTTTTTATTAAAAAATACTTCATTTGTCATATTTATCTATGTTTTGACCATAGATAACCAACGACCTTCGGAACATCATAAAACAATGCTTATCTGCCACATAAAGAGATACGTGTTCGTAATGAACCTACATACAATTCCTTGCTTCCTTTTTTTAGTTTCGTCTAGTCACTAATTCAAGTCAGCTGGTTACTAATTCTAGCGCACTTCCTGTCAAAACCAATTAACAACAGGTTACTAACGATCTTACGTAGAAAGGAAAATGTTGTGGATTTTTTAATATTCAGAGCTTCGATCAATACCATTTCCTATCTAGTAAATTATGGCTTAACGAATAGGAAGCTACTTTCATCACAAGTGGAAATTGTAATGCTTAATTGCGGTTTTATTATACTTGTTACATTCTTTCACCATCGTCAAGTTTTATTGAAGAACAAACACATTCCTTTTCTAATTCAAACTGTGTAATCCTTGTCGTAAAATAATTCTGTTAATTAAACAGTCGAGTTATGCAAATGAAAACAACTTGATTGTTACTTTTCATAAGACTCCATGTTGAATGTACTAAAATATGTTGCTGGTATTGTTCCACAAAAATTCAACGAACAATAAGTAATTTTAATAACTGCATTGTATATGAAATCTGTAAGTGTATCTAGTGGTATATCGAATCTATATGATGTATCTAATGATATATCAAATTTATACATATGATGCATGTAATGGTATGTCAAATCTATATGATGTATCTAATGACATATCAAATCTATACATATGATGTATCTAATAGTATGTCAAATCTATATGATGTATCTAGTGGTACATCACATTTATATGATGTATTTAATGATATATCAAATCTATACATATGATGTATCTAATGGTATGTCAAATCTATATGATGTATCTAGTGGTATATCAAATCTATACATATGATGTATGTAATGGTATGTTAAAACTATATGATGTATCTAATGACATATCAAATCTATACATATGATGTATCTAATAGTATGTCAAATCTATATGATGTATCTAGTGGTACATCACATTTATATGATGTATTTAATGATATATCAAATCTATACATATGATGTATCTAATGGTATGTCAAATCTATATGATGTATCTAGTGGTATATCAAATCTATACATATGATGTATGTAATGGTATGTCAAAACTATATGATGTATCTAATGACATATCAAATCTATACATATGATGTATCTAATAGTATGTCAAATTTATATGATGTATCTAGTGGTACATCACATCTATATGATGTATTTAATGATATATCAAATCTATACATATGATGTATCTAATGGTATGTCAAATCTATATGATGTATCTAATGACATATCAAATCTATATATATGATGTATGTAATGGTATGTCAAATCTATATGATGTATCTAATGATATATAAAATCTATACATATGATGTATCTAATAATATGTCAAATCTATATGATGTATCTAGTGGTATACCATATCTATATGATGTATCTAATGGTATGTCAAATCTATATGAGGTATCTTGTGGTATACCAAATCGATATACTGTATCTAGTGGTATATCAAATCTATATGGTGTATCTAATCATATATCAAATCTATATGGTGTATCTAATCATATATCAAATCTATATGATGCGTCTAGCAAAATATAAACAGCAAATCTTGAATAACAAATTAAATAATAAAGTAGGAAGATATTCGTCAATCAACCGAAACACAGAAGACAAAAATATCGCAAAATAAAAATATACGAAACATTTCGTGTCTGTAACGCAAAGTAAGCTATCGTTTCGAAATGCGAACGCCTTGTGTCACCAGCCTGTAATCGCGATATTCTTTGTCCGTTTCGCGGTGAACGTCTATCATTGTTTTCCGTAACGAACGGGTTAAAGCACGGTTGTGTTCGACGATCCGTGCTAATCGATTGCGTCGAAAATCTGTTTTTAGGCCGAGTTTGTAATCGCGACACATATTACGAGAGGAGGAAACGAACGGTGAACGTACGCGGCATTGATCGCGCCGATGCGATCGAGCCTTAAACTCGTACGGTGAAAGTTCCCCGTTAAGTTGTCAGTTTCACGCTCGAACGTATTAACTTTGTCTAACAAATTTGCAAGCATCACTCTCACGACTTAGTCGAGATTGACGTACATTGATCAGCTCGATCATTGTTCGGTTGGGAATTGAAATTCAATCGGCGATTATCGGTTCAGCAAATTTCAGCTTTCGTTTCATTTTTGTTATTATGGTATCGATAATTGATGAAGCGTATGGCTGTTCTCTTCGTTATTACGATTACTTACAAGTTTTTGAAAAATAAGAAGTTTCATGATTTTAATAATGGAAATAAATATAAACACAATAAATCGAATTAGAATGTTATTACTTAAGCAAGATTTGATAAGGAGATATATTTAGTTGTAACCTTTGTTTTGTGTATAAAATGATTATTGGTGTTCAAAATTGTATGTGTCAAGATTCTACGAATACTCAAGTTAAGTGCCAACAAAATAAGCATCATAATCTTAATACACAAAACTTTAATCGTTTACAAAATATTTCCACGAATGAAAGAAAAAGCTTGCAGATCAGCATATTTTATACAAATCATAATACTATAAAATTATATATTAATATTTTGAAATGTCTACTTTTTGGAATCGTGTTTGTTCAAAATTTTACAACGCTGATTTAATGAGAAAGCTTGCAGAGACTAAAAAATCTGTTTACGTATTGAACGTATCATTATAACAAGAAATAAATGAATTATAACCAGAAGCGTTAAAGTACTTTAACGGTGTTGTATCAAATATTGTTTTAAATTTCTTATCAGTCGATAAAGAAAGTTTGACATCAGGTTTCCTTTATCTTCCTTCATGCACGTTTCGAACTCCGTGTAATGCACTTTATCGCTTCCGTAACACGTTCGCGATACATTATCTGGATTCCTTTTTCCAAGTTCCTTGTGTGGTCGTCTCTTAAATCATTTTTACAAACAATCGTGTCAGCCTTGTATCACTTCTCGTCGATTACACAACATTCCCTCTCTCTTTACTTATTAGTTCTGCGTTTCTCTTCCATGTTCGGTCATCGCTGCACAAAAGATTAACTCGCGGGGAGAAGATTGCTTTTCAATTTGCTTCCAGACGATTTTCCCGCCAATTATAGCGAACACCAGACTATCGTACGAACAGCGATCGTTCGAACGAATTTCTTACTGCTTTCTCTTCTTGCAAGGATCTTGTTTCAGTTGTACTTAATTTTCAACCAATATTGTTATTTTTTAGATTGTCGAAGATTCATTTTCAAATTGTAATTCTGCCAATTTTAAATTGCTTGTTCTCGTAGTGTTTCTTATTTTCGCAGAGGTTGGCGCTTGATAATTTAAGCGGAGATTTATTTTGAAAATTTGAAATAATTTGAAATTTACAAGGATTGTATTTTTAATGTAATAATACTACAGAATATATACACTTAAACGTCGACTGTAGATTATAGGAATAGATGTTTAATGATACCTTTGCTGAGGTATAATGGTGGCTATGCGTGTTCAATAATAATTTTAAATTATTACACGACATTTCTTTTGCAGTCATAAACAAGTTATTTTCAGATTACGGAAGTTTATAAAAGTTTAGAAATTCAGAACTTCTATATTGAAATGCATATAGATATTCATTTTTAATTACATTTTGTTAAATCTTGCATATTCTAAATGTATCGTGTTAATTTTTTATACGTATCACAGATCTTTTGCACATTTTATATGTTTATAAACACCTAATTAAATTTTACATTGTTTATTTCTGTGCAATGCAAAAATTTGAAATTATACAAAGTCGAATATGTTCTTAATTTAAAATGGTCAGAATTTAGTATTCGATAAAGGATTGTTATCGAGCCGTATTTTAAAAGAGACATTCGATCAATTGAAACAGTTAATTGATGGTATTCTGTAATTAAACTTCGTTTGTCTATGGAAAAGAATTACCGGGCTTAATTACGTTTCTTACAACTGATTTCCATGAGCCGCGAAATGAAGCATGTAAAAGGGCATTCATTAGATTCAAATGTGGAGAAAGCGAAAAGAAGGTGAAAATGAGATTAATTTTCAAGTAACTCTTCTTCGCTGCATTGTGTGTAAATAAACTTTTCTTCGGCACAATGACGTACAGTTAATAAAGGGAACAATTATCAGTACTCGTTGAATTTGCAGGAAAGGAATGTTTCAACCTTGCGAATACAATGCTATCGATTTAATCGTGTGACTAGCTCGATGAGTTCCGAATAAAAACTTTTTAAATATATTTCGATAAAATTATCTTCCTAAAGAACTTCTCGTGGCAATATCTTTTAAATTTATTGTAATTTGAAATTTTCTAGAAAATTACTGTAATAAGAAATTTAGAAAACATTTTTTTTTCACTCTAGAAACACAGAAACAGTTATTATAATTGCATTTGAACTACTACTAATTTCATTTCATAAGAAACTTGTTTGTTTTTATCTCAGAATCTTGTGCAAGTAGTATCTTATGTATATACAGGAAATTAAAAAAGCAAGTTTTTATTACGATATTCACGAATTTCCAGCTGTCACGTAACGATATTGCTGTCGGTGTGTACTCAAGGTAGAATATCAGAACGAAAGATTGGCAGCGAATAGCAAAAAAGCGCCCCAACATTATCACAGAAACAAATTATTTTTCGTAACAAGATTATACAAGATTTTCCCGGAATAGAGTACAAGTAAAAGTATAATAATCACTCTGAAAGCAGTGTTCAAAAAATAAATAATCGATGAGAAAAGAGAAGTTAAACATGTCTGGCGCCGTTTATAAATTATTTGTCGAGATCTAACAGTTCGAAAACAAAAGGGAAATGGCTGAAACTTTTAAATAACAGGTGCTCGTAAAAACACGTCTAGAAAGCGTGCGTACGATTATATAATATATATTTCAGAATTTCGTTAAACGAATACGAATTCGATTGACAAAAACCAGGATGAGAATATTAATGAAGATTGTCTGTCCAGCTGAAGACATTTTACACGTTGCTGTGAAGTAACTGATGACCTGAACTGAAACGTAATTATTAGCTATTCTTCAAACTTTCGAATTTTAATGTTTTTAAAATTTACGCATTCACAATTTTTTTTTTTATTCGAACGTATCTATTTTCTATTTTATTTCTATTTTTATTTTTTATATCTACTTGCTATTTTATTTCTATTCTTATTTTTATTTGCACACGTACGAATTTCAATTTTTCAAATTTTCGAATATGGAAGGTTCAAATTTCTAAATTTCTGAGTTTCAAATTTCTAAATTTCTGAGTTCAAATTTTTCTTTTCAAGTTCAGGAAATTATAAATATCAAATTTTCAATTTTTCCTGTTCTTAAATTTAGAGATTTCAATTTGTTCAAATTTTAAGTTCAGAAATTTCAACTTCTCCAAATTTTAAGTTTGGAGATTTCAATTTTTTCCACTTCTAAATTTAAAGACTTCAGTTTTCTTCATTTTTAAATTATCAATTTCAATTTTCCCCATGATCAAAATTTATAAATTTCAAATTTCCACACTTCCACGTCAGATTTATCAATTTTCAAATACTTATCTAGGAATTTACAGTTCCCAAGATCAATAATTTTCAAAAGAAACCAAGAATTGTCTCTCTAGACAATCAATTGCAAATTAAAAATTTGCTTTATATGAGTCTTTCTACAATTTTGTTTTTAAACCTCACAGTCATATATCGGTATTTCACTGTTCGTGAGAATTTCGAATTGCAATCACTTTGATTTGAAAGCACTTTTACAATGCATTTCGTCTGTTTGCACGATTGACCCGGTATCCGCCGTTCGGCATGAAATTTCAATGTTTCAAGAAACATTGAACGTCGTGAACAGTCGATCGTAGATAAAACGGGACATTATGTCGTGGCACTAATTATACCGAGTTACCGCTTTTACACCGTATCTGCACCTGACGATATTACGCTGTTAACGATACCTGTAACGCACGTTTAGTGTGCGGCCATAAACGACGTCAACAATATTCTCTGCTTCGTGGAGAATTTCATAGTCAACGGTTTAATTAAATTCGTTACTGTCTAATAAACTGTGGCGCCTGTTAAACTTGCAGGTTTCCTTCATCGGCCATTTTATGTGCACTGTATGTTCTATCGAACGAACAGAGATAATTAACTCATTTCTTTACCGTGCCACTCGTTTAAAAAATTAAACACTTTCGCGTTAATCAAAAGTTCACGGTCGATTTTTTTATGGTAGTTCGAAATTCGTTTAAACTTTTACATTTTGAGTTAACTAGTTTGATATCATAGCTCGTTCTCTTAGCTCATTCTCAATTGTAAATAATAAATCGTACAATTACAGAGGGTCAGACCTTGGTGCAAGTTTTTAGCGATACAATAGATTGTTTTTCGGTCCTTCTCATTTGTAGTTTCAAATCAATCCCATAGCAAAAATGAGACCCAAGGAGTCATTCTAGCAATCATTTGATTTATTGTTAGTCACATCTTAGAACCCTTAACCTTAGCAGTTTGTTTGCAGTTTTCTATCCGTGTTGAGGTATTGCTTGCTTTTATTACTTGCTTAGGTCACTTTGGGTAAACCCACTTCATACGTCACTTTCCATCTCCACTCGAATTTTAGCTAAACCGATAGAAAAGAAACTGTTTTCCCTCGGCAATGTCCCAAAAATTGTACCCACTGTGAACTTTTGTGGAAGGTAATCATCGAAGAGACACTCTCGAATAGTCAAGTACATACCAAAACTCTAGCCGAATTTCTTAGATACACTTATGTTCACTTATTGGGAATCCACTGATTGCACGCGCCGTTTAATCGTCACCGAATACTGCTGACGCTGTGACGCACATTCAGTAAATTTGTAATAATTTTTAAAAACAACGCACACTTGAGATTGAGATACATTTCAAACAACATTCGATCGCAGTTTAGTTATTTAAACATTTGCAACTTAAAATATTGCAAAATGACGATAATCAAGGTATATAAAAATGAGTGGCTGAAAATTGCAGAAGAGAAAGATTTCATAAAATGAAAGGTCGTCAAATTGTGTAACAGTAATAAATAATACGACTGAAAGTTTTGGTACTTTGAGAAACTTTTAACGCAAAGAATCAAACGAGAGAAATCGGAGCATTTTTCTCGAAAATTTTTGTACGAAAGTCGTAACGGAGGAAGTGAAAGCTACGAACTCAATTTTCTTGTGACAAACTCGAAGAGATGGGGCACTTTGTGCATTGCGTGAATTATGAAAGTCGCGACACGATGTTGCAAGCGATTTGCGCGATGCTTCGCGAATCAAAGGATAATAAAACAATGCTACACGTGCTGATGCACCATATAAATATTTGCATCCAACCGCGGACACACGCTGAGCGCATGTTGAATTTTGAAATCGATTCTGTTTGCATGAGTCAAAACGAACGCGATATAAAACAAATTTTCTCGTCTTGTTTCTTTTTTTTTGGGCTACCGGTTTTGAAAGAGGTGGAACAGTTTGTGTATACTGGTGGTATAATGGCGGGCATAAAGTTATGGTTAAATTTTACTATGAAAATAAAAATTTGTATATTTGTACATTTGTGAGTTTGTAGATTCGTAGATTTAATTTATATGTTTGTAAGTTTCTAAGGGTAGAATTCTAAATTTGTAGATTTGTATGTTTATAAACATGCAGAATTGTAAATTTGTAGAATTGTAGAACTGTAGAATTGTAAATTTGAAAATTCGAAAATTTGTAAATTTGCAGATTTATGTGTTTTTAGATTTGTATGCATTTAAATATGCAAAATTGTAAATTTATAAATTATAAAATTTGATATTTCTACATTTTATAAATTTTCCAAATTACCAACTTCTGAATCTTCATCTAAAATTTTTATATTTATAGAATTTGTAAATTTCCAAGTTTCCACATTTGTACATTTTTAAATCAGTAAGCTCACAAATTGGTGTATTTATAAAATCAAAAGGTTGAGTATTTGAAAATTTTTAATTTCTCTATTCTTAAATTTCGTTCATTTCCAATTTTTCTAAATTTTACTATACTTGTAAATTTCTAAATTAACTAAAATTATAAATTTAAAAATGCTACTAAAATTGTAAATTTCTAAATTATCTAAATTTGTAAATTTAAAAATGCAACTAAAATTTGAAATATAAAAATTAAAAACTCTGCTTAATAAATGCATTTGCAATTTATAATATGTTTATAAATTTGTAAAATGAAAATGTATTTGTAAATTTATAAACGTTAAGTCATCCGAATATATTGTATAACTCCAATCGACGTCAACTCGCGTTGAAAAGCCAGTTTAAATGCATGAGAGAATATTTCAGAGGGTTTTATAACAAGTTTTCTACCTAGCTCGATTTCTTACAATGCTATATTTGTCTTACTTTCTCTTTATTCATACATATTCCATAAGGTGTCAGAGTAATAAAATCGATAATAATAGAGTTATTGTTACACGCGTGTGTGAGTGCATTGTCATATGTGTCTTGAGAAGAATACCATATAAAACAGAAGCCTTGTGAAAGTTTATAAAATTATAATTTATATCTTTTCGTAATTGTTTATAATTTTTAATAAATCGTTGACATGTCAAAATTGTCCTGTAAAATGTCTGAATTTTTTTTTCTAAGCTACATGTACAAATATTTATATATGCAAACATTCTTACAAAAATATTTGCTCCTTTCAAATTATTCAAAGAATTATCTCAACTTTATTCCTAAATACAAGAATCTGCGACTTCAAAAATTTAAAAAATTCCTAAACTTCATAAAATCATAAATTTCATAAATTTCTCATTGAAAGTTTCGAAATTCCTAAACTTGATAATTTGTTTCAACTTAATCATCACGTATTTTCAACATAGAAGTGAACGCGTTGATTCTGTCAGATTTGTAACGCGTCGTTAGTGACTCGCACGCGTTAAACTTGTTTGATAAAGACTTTTCCAAAGTTAACTATACGTAACTAATTAATTAGTCAAAAATGTGAGTTGATCGAATGAATACCTTTTGTTCTATTTTCGAGATATTTACACACAAAAGGGAAAAGAAATAAAAATTGTTATTCTTCTCCGTGAAACATGATTATGACTGAAACGCGACAACGTTATTCGTTTGCATACTTGCTTGTGCATAACCGGTTGTGTTCACCGACAGATCATTGTCTTATTAAGCACACTTCCTTGGCTTCTGCATAAAAGGCGAGTTACTTTCTACAGGAAGTGACTGTTCCACATAGTACTACAAAACGACAGTTCAATCGTGCAAGCACATCCATATTTCAATGACAGATTTCAACTTTACTTATTCTTCAAGAAAATACTTTCATGCTTTATTAATGGATCATTCATTTTCTCTATTGTTTACGTAAGTCAGCCATAATTTTAACTAATCTTGTACGATTTATAAATTGATTGTATTTATACATTTTCATGAATTTAAAAAATTTTTTATTTCTCAACTCTCAAGTTTTTAATTTTCAAATTTTTAAATTACCAGGTCTCATTTTAAAATTTAAAAATTTTCATATTGCAAATTTCTAAGTTTCCAAGATCCCAAGTTCTCAAGTCTCTAAATTCCCAAATTCCTAAATTACCAAGTTTCCAAGTTCGCAAGTTCTCAAGTCCCCAAATTCCTAAATCTCGAAATCTCCACAGCCCTTAATCGACTAAATTCTTAAGTTCTCAAATTCCCAAATTTTTTCATTTTGAAACTACCAAATTTGCAAATATCCTAATTCGCAAATACTATACTTCCCAAATTCCTGAATCTCCAAATTCCCGAATCCCCAAACTCCTAAATCCCTAACTCCTCAATCTCTAAATTCCCAATTCTCTTCCTAAATTCGAACGTTCAAAACTTGACCAATAAAAAAGTATTTCTCGTTGCATCTGCGTCTCAATTCTTAAATCCCAAAACATCCATACGTGACAAAATTTTCCTCCAAACAAAACAATGAATAGAGACATTCCAAACGATTTGAATCTCATCGAACGTCATCCAGCTCCTTAGTTTCCTCGATAGAAATTTGCAGTCACCTTGTAACCGCGGAAAACTATGTCTGACGGAAGTAGGTGTACCTCAGAGGTGACCATCGAATTTTTATTCGACTCGACGAAGTCGTTTGCGTTTCCTTATCGCGTACACCCCGAAGACCGCGCGTGTGCCGAGTCGAACGAGGTCCGTTTTACAAATTCCCGCTAAAGAGGTCGGTCGAGAAACCCGGATCAGGTCGTATTCATTGAAAACCGCGGCGAAGATCGGTGTGACGCGTCGAGACTTCTTTCTTGAAAAGATAAGGATCTCGTTTCACACCCACGTTGACCTGTTCAATGAGAAAATTGATGTAACCGCCGGCCAGAAAAGTGACTTCTGGGGAATTCTCGCGACGTTCGCGTGAAACTAGAAAATTGAGGAAACGTTTTTACGTAAAGTGGCGGACAATGTAAGAACTCGGAATCAAAGCGCCGATTTAACGGTCAAGATGGATAAATCGCGTAATTCACGGAAATGAAACCATCGCGTAATTCGTCATAATTGACGAGGATAATTCATTTGTCCGAAGACAAAGTGGAAGATCGTTCTGGATGTGAAAGAATGAACGAAGACACGGAATCACGTAATCGTGAAAATTGAAGCAATTGTTGATTCGTATTGATACTTAAACAAATATACTTTGATATGTTCGATTTCTCGGTAAGGAAAAATTGTGAAGAGGCCAAAGGAAGGTCAAGCAATATCGTGGACACGTATAAGGGACACGATTCGTTTATTATGCGAATCACGCTCGTATTATGCCATTTCGATTCGAGACGGTTTCGCGGTCGCGTTTCTCATTCGACGATCTCGCTGTAGATTCTCAAGTTCGGAACTTGTCGTGTTATTTTAACATAATGAATAAATTTTAATGATCCCTGCCACGATTTCGTGACTCGGATTTTGTCATTTCTCATGTCCTCGTACTTTATGTTATTTTCATCACGCGTTAATTGTAATTTGGAAATTTGTAACTTCACAATGTATGTTATAAAAGCCCTGTGATACAAACCTATTAACCCTTTTATTAAGGGTGACATAGTCAAACTCATCAGTCAGTTAATTATTGGATGTTGCCGCAAGAACTTTAAGTATTCGTATAGATACAAATTTTATGGGTAATTATGTTACTGATTTTTGCAAAATTATCGTTAAACTTCATTTCAAGTAAATGCAAAATTATTTCTTCAGTTATTTAATATTAGTTTTAATTGATTTTTATTTTCGTTGAAACTTCATAATAACATTTACTTGTTTGCAATACTGACATTACAAGATTAAGTTCATGAGTTCTTCATAACGAAATATTCTACTTATTGAAAAATTTTACTGGATATTTCTCCAAATATTGTAAATTAGTTTCATCTTAAATACATCAAGCACACTTCCTCTATAACCTATAATTAAACTAATTACACGACAGATAATTACACCAAGTTACAACTGTAAAATTAGTAAAAGATCTAAAAGAACTTGAAAATCCATGTTCCAATCTAAGGATCCAAGGACGTCGTCCTTAAACGAATGTAATCTTCGTTACACTCGAAAGGATCAAAATTTGTGTCGAATAAGATCGTTGAACGTTAAATCGTATGCATGGATGGTTTAACACCGTACCATTACCGACTGCGCACTAAAGCATTCGATTCATGCTTGCTTCTTCCAAGGTTCTTTCTTGAATTAGAATTTCTAAGGAACTGACTTCTCATAAGATTATTCACGTGGGATTATAAGGCGATCGCTTAGATCGTTTTAGTAAATGGACGTTTTGTAACGAAACACGATTGGCTGATCACCGATGCGACAAATTCGGAATCGACCAGGCCCTAATTCCGTCGTCCTGGGTGCAGATGCTGCGAAATTAGGGTTGACCTCCCCTTTGCCGCTTCAATGGAGACTAACGTTTGTAGATGAACGCGAAACTCTTACAACGTTTACCATATTTTCAATAGTATCAAAGTTACATTGTTATTTAATGTTGTATTCTATATCTTAGCACTTGTATTTTTTCGTATTGTAACTCATTATATTATATACTTATTATCTTACATTGCAACTTTGTCTTATATTTTACTTATCTCACATTGTACCTTTCATGGACTTTGAACAATGCTATATATACATATATTTTAATTTATTTATTATTGTAGTATTGTACCATTTACTGTGGTATGAAAGAATAATAGGATGATCTGCAACTATGTTTAAAAATACCAATAATTGTGTAATTAATATTGTATAATACCTGCAAAATATCGTATAGTACCGTTTTTAGAGATACAATTATTAGAACATCTATATAGCATTTATTTTCTCAAATTTTTAAATCGTTGTATAAAGGAAAATTCATAAATAAAAAAATACATTGATTCATTACATCAATGAATTAACCATGTGAAATTACAAATAATTTGTTAAATATACAAGAACGTACGAACCTAACCTAACTTAACCAAATAAAAAAACCGTATATTCCAAACAAAATTACTAATTGAAAAGATGTACCCTGATTTTTAAACGTTACAAGTAGAATAATTATAATGCCGTAAAAATCACATAATCTCAAGCGACAGTAAATGAAATCGACTTTTTCAAGTTGACGTTTAAAGAATTCGTGTTTCTCGAGTGTAAGGAATCTGGTTGAAAAACGTGCAAGAAGGATCGTGATCATCAGGCATTTTATCGATCGAACAGATCGACGATCTCTCAATGCCGGTTCGTCGATTGTTTCGCCGTTGGAGCACTCGACAAGTGTGTCAGGGTGATCGTTGCCGAGTTCTCACGTCGTGAATCGGTCACGCTCGATTTCGTAGCGCGACTAATGGCACGGAAATTCGATCGTCCCGTGGAAATGTGTTTTCGTTCGAGTTATCGACGCAAAAGTTCCCCAGGAACGAGTTTCCTTGACCGACTGGTCGACCCGCATTTAGCTTTCCCGCGAACGTTCAACTGGCCATTGACTTGGGCCAACTTGTATGACGCGCGGTGCACGGCGTCCCGATGCACGTTTGTCCCTGGAGGAGGTCAATATACCCGAGTTATACAGCCACGCGAACATTATTTCTCCTCTGTATGCATTATGGACAGCGATAAATGAAATTTACCTTTATTACATGCACGACTTTTTAAGTGAAAGTCTTAGGGACGCTCGAAACTGTCGATTTTAGGCGACTTACTAATTGTCTTGTTGAAACTTTGTGCTTATGTCAAACGTAGCGACATTTTTGACACAGTTATTGTCCCAATTATAGTAGATTCTCTGTATAATCTCACTTTGGATGATTATCTCATTTGGTAACTATTGTCAACATCGTGTTGTATTTGTCTAGAAAAAGAAACAGAAGTTTCCTTGTAAAAAAAATTGTTGATATTGACAATCTTAATGCACGATACACAGATACTACTTTAGAGTCGTATAAAATTTGCAAATTAACGAATTCATTATCATTTCAACAAAAAAGCATTCGAATAGCAACAGTGCAGCATTCTATTTAGAATTCACGTATTCAGGAAGTTCACGTATATTTAATATGTCCAAATTTTTAGTACAATTCTACAAATTTTAACAAAATTTTACAAATCATCATTGTAATTACCAAATGGTTTAGAAACGTAATTTTTTAAACCAAATAAACTAGTGTTGATAACTCCTGGTGATAATTTTAATTAGAAAATGGATACACAACTGTGTTTGATAGTAGAACTAATAAATAATTATTGTGCAGTTATGTAACCATGAAAAATTACTAAAGTGTTACATCTGGATAAGTCGCGTAAAATAGTAACATACTAATACTTATTTATTTTCGCAATGAATGCTGTTTCATACAACATGAATTATTTACTGCTGCACTAATTAATTACGTACATTGTAATAGGAGAAGTGGGAGACATTAAATTACCGGACTCCGTCTTAAAAATTACGGTATTTAACAAGCTATACAGTAAGAAATACAGTAAATGAAACAGTATTGAAGATTGTAATTAGCGTGTCATGCCTTGTAATTTTGTTGTGCATTCATAGCGTATAGAAATTCTATGCAGACATTGTTGCTTTAATAGATTTATAATTTTATGCAGACATTGTTGCTTTTATAAGTTTGTAGTTGCACAGTTTTTTAATTTATGTTTTACGATACTTATATGATATTTTTAGAGGATCGTCGAGTTTTGTAGTATAATACGTTTCATTATACTTGACAGTATCTAGTTTTCCTTTAACTATAGGTATCCAGTTGAACCTGGTTAGCCTTGGACTGTACTTTGTTGATTAATGTTACTACGATTGGAGCTTGTGATGTATCAGAAAACGATCTGCCGAAGACGTGTACAACTTTATTTAACATAGTTGTATCATGGTTATTAAATACAGAAGTACATTGTTTTTTGCAACGAATGGAATAATCTCAAATTTCCTACAAATTTTCATGTTTTTAAATGTTCAAATATTCTGATATCCAAGTATTTCAGTTTCTGAGAAGTTAAATTTCTAGATTTGCAAATTTACAAACTCTGCAAATTTTCAAATTCTTAAAGTTTCAGTTAGTCAAGTTCTTAAAGTTTCAGTTAGTCAAGTTCTTAAAGTTTCAGTTAGTCAAGTTCTTAAAGTTTCAACTATTAAAATTCTTAAATTTCAAACTATTAAATTTCTAAATTCTTAGAATTCACAAATGTACTAAATAACCTAACCAAAGTAATAAAGAATAATTTCGTATTCTAAATTCCCAAATCAAATAATAAAATATTCAAAATTATCAATCGATAAACACCATTAAAATTAAGAAAGAAATCTCGTAAATTACAAGATCAGAGATAAAAATAGGATACGTAGAAATGAGATTTAGTTCGTCTGGTGCAATAAATATACTTAAATAGATTTCACAATAATCGTGTACGGAAACGCAGGAAACTGTCTATTAGTAGTGTCGGTTCACGGTTGGTCGCCGATTGGAGTTACTTTTCGCTATCGAAAGGTAATCGAGTTCCATAGGACATCGATCTAAAAAAAGTACGTCGAGACTGGTTTCAACATTCAACGCGTTCGTTTCGCCGCCATTATTTACCTCGAGAAAAACAGCGAACCACTAGCTCTACTAAAGTAAATCATAGTGTTACGTACCAAAAACAAAGTTTACAATTTTCAACAATATGGCAACCGGGTTCTTATATGCCAATCGAAAGTTCTTCCTTTTTCGCAATCAGTAAAATTACTTCTATGTCTGTGACGGAAAAGAGTGAGTTTATTGCAGGTGTTAAATTTGCTTCGTGCCTTTAAGAAAATGTGATTACTGTATATTTACGTTTTCTATTTTATAAACTTTGTGAAGTTGACAATGGTTTTTGTATTATATGTTATTTTTATGTTGACACATGTGTTACTTGCGTTAAAATATTTTGATATGTATATTAATCACTTGCACTATGATTTGTCAGGTGTAACTAATCACTATAATATTAAAACAGACAAAGTTGAAATGTTATGTCAATTTCGTATTATGCAACTTCTTACATATTTTTGTCAATGTATCTTAGGTAAATCAAAGTAAATAAATTTTGTCTCTTTTAATTCATATTGCACTCTTATACCAATCGAAGAAACATAGCAGCTCATTTAATATTTAGAACTATTCTCTCAGGCTATGAACAAGAATTCAATGTAAAATTCATTTTTACGTTGATTGAAAACATTTTCTATCTTGATAAAAGAGTCTCCAAAGACATGTAAAATTAATTTTTACATTGATTGAAAACATTTTCTATCTTGATAAAAGAGTCTCCAAAGACACAGCTACGACCGAAATAAAAGCAAATAATAAATATTGTCCGAGACCGAACGAATTTCAACGAAGGATGCTAACACTTGCAATTACATAAGAGCATTTAGGCAATTACGTAATGCGCTACAGTGATGTAATAAATAACAGGTTAATTTTGTAGCAAGTGACAATACAAACGACTTGTGACAGTCTGAATAAGTAAAACTATGTACGTGCGAGAAAAGTCTCGTTTCAAAGATCTTCGACTTTATTCTGTTACTTTTCAGTCTGCGCTTCTTTGTCCTAATAATTATACAACGTTAATAGAATCTCCGCTTTTTTGAAGCGTTCTTTTTTTATTTTTTAACGAATACTTTTGAGGTTAATTCAGAATGAACGTCAAGGCAGTCATTTGCGTGAAACAACTCTTTGACGTGCTAAAAACGGTGCTTCCAAGAATTTGACTATCAGACAGTTTCGATTAAATAAATTGTTTTATAAACATATAAAAACGTACTTCGAGTGTGGATTTTAATTTAATCTTTAAGTTAAAAAAGAACGGTTTATTAACACGCTTCAAGAACGAACACTTTCTCGTAAAATTGATTATTCGCATTTTTTATTAAATATGTTAGTTCTGCAGGAATTTGTAAATATTTACAGATTTAATATTCGAATTGAAATTTCGAGTAAAATTACTTTGAGAGGCATTTATCGCTCTGTCTTTGAAATTTAATGGACGTGAATATGTGTTCATGCATTTGCAACATTCTTGGAATCAGTGACATTACAAAGTTTATTTGAAATTAGTAATCGATTGAAATTGAAAGATCACAGTGGTTCTTAAGACCAAATCAGTTATTCACGTTTTCATTTACCTGTGTAAATTATCTGAATAGCTAGAAAAATAAATAAATAGATAAATTACTTTATCTAGGTAAAAGTAAGAACTAAATAATTCTAGTAAGTTATAAATATTCAGCAATAAACTAACGGGAAACATAATATGCACGCATTATAATAAGTTCAAAGACCTGTTGGCCTCGATAGTATGCTAAGAAAAAAATGGAGAAGGAATGCTCGCTTTAATGGAATAGTGAAATATGTACTGAGATGTTAACACAATGCTATAGTATAGAAATATAGTGAAATTAATAGAATATAGAAGAGTATGGTGGTATAGTGAAATAGTAGAATAGTAGTATGATAATGTAATGAAATAGATCAGTAATATAATAGTATGGTAAAAATGGCAGTATAGTGGAACAGTGGAATAGTAGAATACTACTATAGTGGTACAGCAAAATAATAAAATAACGAATTAGTGAAATGGTGAAATAATAGTGGAATAGTAGAATAATAATTTAGTAGCATATTAAAATAGCATAATAGTAGAATGGTGGTATAGTGGAACAGCAAAATAACAGTATAATTATATACTAGTCAGTGGAATAGTAGAATATTAATACAATAATATAATAAAATAGTAAAATAATATTACAAGACTGTTTAACCCCTAATCTCAGGTACCAAAATACCGAATGCAATTAATTAACAATAAATTAATATTCCAGAAAAAAATCGTATAATCACGATAAAAAAAAATCAATTCAGAATGTAAACACCTTACCCATTAAAAAGTTCGGAACTTCTTGTGCAAGAAAAAACCATTGAAAAAAAAAACTCAAAGAGTTGCAACTGTGTTTTGTTCGTAGTGATTCACTTATTCAAGATGAGATTGTACAACCGCCGCGTAATTGCAGTTTATGATTATTTATGAGAGGATTCACGTGAATGTAATTTTTCAGATACTTAATCACTGAACTTACGTAAAAGACAGTTACAATTATAAAACGGATACATAATTCTTATTCGGTATTATCGTTACCGAAACGTGTCTCATTACATAATTCTTGTTGGAGTTTGAAATTTCGTTGCTTCAATTATTATCGATACTCTTGAAACGTGCTGAAAGACACGTATGTATCGAAACGAGTGAGTTTAAAAGGGAAAGCTTTACCTAACGAAACGTGAAGCTTTTTCGCGTGCGAAACCTACAAATGTGATATTGTTCGAGGAAATAACGTTACTTTCGGTCCTCTTCCCGCAAGATCGTTTTGCGGTTAGTTCGAAATAAAATTCAAGGATCGTGAGGTGTTCACGTAAAACTGACGTGTTTCCATTAACAAACAGATTTTATTACCTGCTGTTTCGTCAAAGAAAATTACAAAAGATTATCGATACTCTTTAGTACGTCGTTAACGTCAGGTGAATTGAGCCCCCGTTCAAGGACTTCAACTTTTTTTAAGGACATCACTTTTTTTCAAATTAAATCAATTAATTTGGTTCACAAAAGATGAAGATTTATGTTGAGTCAGCTTTTATTAACCTTTTTAAGGTACTAAACTCTAGTACGTGAGCCTCAAAGACAAAACTTTTCAATGTTGCAAATAAGAAAAAATTTATATTGTCTACGATTATGTACGAACAAGACCTGTGTTACAAACTTGAAAAGATTATTCAGAATTTTTTTTAGCGTTGTGAATCAGCGAAAGACAAGATCTTGGAATTTTTTTCTCCTTTTAATATTTCAGAAGCAACAAAAGATGTTTACACGATAAACATCGCAATTAAAATAAAAATTGTAAGAGACAGAAACTGTTGAAGATCAAGAATAATATTTTATTATTTTTATACTATAAAATTGTTGTTACTTTTATATAATTCCTTAGTAGTTTGGACAACAAATCATTAAGTTTTCTATGCAACGAATTTTATTACAGGGAGATATTAAACAAGACAGGGCAACTATTCGATTCAAACGACATCGATTGAAAATACGACCACGAAAAAATTTACTGAATTTTGGAGCTGAAGGTCACAATGTCTTTGAAAAATCACCACTTAATTATATAAGTGCCTACTTAATAAATTTGAATTAAGTTTAAGATTGTGTAACGAAAAGTAACATAAAATTTTCCCATGGTTGCGATTGAGAATGTACTCATGGAATAACTGGACAGGCTTGTTGCCTTCACAAAAGTATGCATCGATTAGAAAACTTGTTTGAACACGCGTTAATTACGGTTGTTTTGTATCATTTTACAGAAATCCAACATGGTGGAAGAGGCGGTCGGCGTTGGAACGCGGTTTGACCGTGATTGCAGTTTCCGGGGTGCTTTTGTGCATCGCTTTAGCGGTTGCACTCGGTGTTCTGGCTGCAAATACTGCAACCTGTAGCACGTCATCAAGGAATGGTAAGAAAATCTGGGAAATTTAACTACTTTTATTCAACAGCCTACAATAGTCTCCATACTTAATGTTAAGATGCATGAACACTGATTATAAATTATTTCAAATTTTTGTATCGTTGAAAACTTTTAGTGCTTATTGTGCTGCTGAAATTAATTCATTCATCAATTTAATTACAGGTTAATTATAATTGTTATATTAAATTATTACAATCGTATGTTAGTTTAATACACTCGATTATTAAATTTATTAAAATATTTATTATTTTAACTTATGTAAATTGGGTGATAGTGTTAGATGTGTGCTATTTTAATATTTTTCTATTTTGATCAATTAAAAGCTTTAGAGATAATGTATCGTAAAAGGTAGTTGGATTAAAAATGTTGTGTCACAGAAATTACGTATTCGATGGAGTTATGATTTTGTAATTCTGCTTGCATAATTATCTGAAAGGCAATTATTTATGAACACGATGCAATATTCTGAGCTCGTAAGTTGCAATGATGGTGTTTGAGTCAAAACATTTTTATATATATAAACATTTCCAGGAATTACTCTTCAGATCATTTCGAAATATTTTAGATATTAATAAACGAGTTGTGATAGATAATAAAACGAGCGATTTTTGATTGAACGATTTAAATTAAGGGAAAATGAAGACGTTTTCTAACAAAACAATGCAACGCAAATGCTTTTTATTGACACATGCTTTTTGCAGTTAACAAGGAACATATAGAATACATAATATTGGATATACAAGGACGATTTTATATATTAGGTTGACAATTAAATAGCGACCTTCAGATTTTTAATACACAAGGTTTGATTAAAGTCAGCGTTATTCGAACCAATTTCGCAATGTTTGTAGTAATTTTATAAATACATAAATTTTGTAAATATTCGTCCGAAATAAAATTCTAACCATTTTGAAAGGACATGTAAAAAGGTCTTGCATTTAATTATCGATCTAAGATTATAATTACTAACGATTGATAAATATACTATCATAATCATGATATGAAATCACAAATGAAGAATCTCTAATATTAAATATTTGAATATTACACGTTAATATTAAGATAATTGATCAATATCGAAACGTAAGATTTTTCCAGCAATTATTTTGTGATTAATTCATCGCTCTTATCATGCACTTATAGCAATACACACGCTTCAAATTGTCGCAGTTGACACATGTGTCTCATTAGAACTTCCTTGTCATTAAGTTGTCTAACATTATTTAATGACATCAATTAATACCATCTCGACAAAATGATCTCCATATTTCACACACCGAAATATTATTCTCCTCTAAAATTACTTAATTATTATCTTATCGTACTTCGAAGCATTCGTCAGATTCATCGATCTCCGAATAATAAACAAACGAACGTAAAAATAGCTTGCTCAACAAATTATTTACGAACTGCTCCCACAGATTACGTACGTCATCAAGAAATGATTATTTGAAGTTTTCAATTAAAACCTCTTCGTTTTTTTAAACTCTCAAAAATGTGTTGTGCGTAAATGCTGTCGCAAGGGAACCGATAACGGTTCTTTAAATATGTCGACAAAAAAATCAACAGCGAAGAATTTCAAGTACGCGGAAACTGACCGAACAGGATTACGTGTCGTAAATTTTGATCGATAATCAATGTCACGTGCGACCTATATGCTGATTTCTACTCGCGAATCGACGCACTGTTTACGCATTGCTTTCGCGAAAAACCAAATGGAGGCATGCATGATGAGGCGTATTAAGAAACGGATGGAAGCACTTAACTTCGTCTTCTGTAATTTACTTGTTGCGCCAGAATCGTTATGAAGTTGGAACCATATAAGAAAAATATAAAGATCTCTCGACTGATTTATATGAAATTATTAAAAAAATGTTTACATGCAATTATGATCGTAAATTCCATACTATCGATTTTTGTATTCTGAAATTTGGATATTCTTCAAGTTTAAACGTTTTCGATATTTAAACATTTTGTATTTTCTAATGTGTTAATTTTCAATCTTCAAATTTTTAAGTTAACAATTGTTTAGTATTTCAAATTTCTGGATTTCCAAATTTTATTACTCAAATTTCTTAATGTATAAATTTCTAATTTTCAAATGTTTCAATATTCGAATTTTCATATTTTCAAATTTATAAATGTTCTAAATTCTGAAATGTATAAATTTTTAATCTTCAATTTTTAAATTAACAAATTTTTAGTATTTCAAGTTTCTCGATCGTCAAATTTTCAAATTTTGCAATATTCAATTTCTTTAGTGTATAAATTTCCTACTTTCAAACTTTCACATTTTCAAATTGAAAGACGTGTAGTTCAAATCTCTCGATCTTCAAATTTCCAATTTTCCAATATTCAAATTTCCCAATGTCGTGTTCAATATTTAAAATTTCTCAGTTTATAAATTAAAATTAATCAGAGCATCTCAATGTTCAAAATGTGAAATTTTCCAAATGATCGAATAATTCTATACCACTTCGACGGCTTTATATGGCGATCGTCGAACATTTCTTCCCCTTCTGTGCGTCCGATTGCGAATATAACAATCTGGCAGCAAACCATACGTAAACGAAACCGCGTAATTTGACGTAAAAATAGTGACGTCAGTACTTTTGTTTCTGACGCATTGGGTAAATTGTTTTGAGAATTATTCACCGGGCCAGGTGATGTTTCCCGCGATGGCAACCTCTTAAAATACAGGGCAAATTCGAGTTTGTGTATTTTCGAGCGGGTGTCGATCGACCACCTGCAGTGTCCACAGTAGACTCGATCACTGAATCATCGGGATATTTTTACGAATCATTGAAAAATAATCGTACATGAACGACTGGTCGTTGCGCTGTGGCGCCAAGATATTGTTGTTCTTTGCGAATGACTAGTAAGTTTACTGTTCAAGATCAATGAAAGATCGTGTATGAGTCAAAATCTTTACGTTCACTGCCATGTAACCAGTAAGAAAGGATATAAGAATATGTTTTTGAGAATTTATAATATGACGTATATAATTAAATATCTAAACTAGTGCACTTGTAAGAATTTAAATCTTTTAATTTAACAATTTCTTAATCTTAAATTTTGTAAATTTTGCAATCTTGTTGAATAAAAACGATTAATGACTTAAAAAGTTTGTAAATTTAATTCGACGATTAACTTGAACATTTCTAAATTTTTTTCGTGTATCAGATTTTGAGAATTTTTGATCTTCAAAATTCGAAAGCATGTCTATGACGCACCTTATGCGTCCCGTAAATAAGATCAGTACCTGAATTAATGAATAAAATTGTGTAAAAATTAACATCATTATAAGATTAAAGTAAAGTAAAGATCAGACCACATGTTTTTTCAATTAGAAAAGTATTTTTACCAAGTATGGTCGACACATCTACCCACGACGCACCAGATGCGTCACGTAGAAAATATGAGCAGTGCATAAACTAATAGATGGAATTTTGTAAAAATTGTTATTAATGTCAGTATAGAATTGAATACATGATTATAGCTAAAAATAAAATTTTACCTTGTAGAAATAAAGTTGTTTATAGAGAACTACGACAGGAACAACGTATAAACATGTATGACGCCAGCAGTTAGACAGTTAAATTAGTTTACACTTCCGTTTACTACGCCTCGTGCCGGACTCGTTTAAGAGTATTGACAAACTTATTGCTGACTTGCATTTTCCACCCTCTCTGTGAGAACGCGATAAATAAGAAATTAGCTAAATCGTTCGATACTGGAGAAAATAGTAACGTAATATCACAAATGTTATTTGTTATTATGTGACATAGGTACAAATATAATTTGTAATATGAATTTTTTAAGAATTCGTATTTCATTGCAACGTACAAAATAATCATTAGCAGAATTTAACTTATCAGTACAATTCGACTTGATTGAACTTGAACAATTGAGCTTGACACTGAAAGAGTTAATCGAGACGGTGATTTCTTAAAAGTACGAAGAATTTTTATTAAATTATCCTTCGCCAGTCCTTGAGTGAACTTACTTTTACAAAGCAAGGAAATGGATACATAATGCAAATTTAATTGGCACTGCTGCTGAATTGAGTTTACATGTAATTACCTTGTTCTAAATAGCCAGATTGAATCATACTGGAACAAGATTTCAGTAATCACAACTTTCGAAATATTCCATTATACCGAAACAGTAACCCGTGAATTGTAGTAACGAATGATAATTGACCGAATAACGAGCACAAATTTACAAGTTACCACGATTACATCTTCGAATTATAATCTCATACTAGCTTTTCATCCTTGCAAATCGATTATTTTTAACTGTGATCGAATAAGAAATGAAAAGAGATACAGTTAAATAAAAAATACAATGACTCACCTAGTCTTCCACTCTCCTTTTGTCAGCGATTCATAAACGACATGCTTGTTACCGCAGCTTAAAAACGGATCATTACTAACAATAATTAACAGCGTCGTCTTGCGTTGTTTTTGTTGTTGCAATCGCACCTGCCTCCGCTGCTGCACGAGAATAGAACCTGTTAACTCAGAGGGGTTACCGTCCACAGCCGATGCCCTAAATGGATACAGAAGTTCAAAAGACATTCAAATAGTGGACCGAGGACCACCCTGTGACGATAACGTTTGTTTCACACCGGAATGCATTCACACCGGTTGGTAGAAAATCCTAGTTTCGTCGATTGAAAGCTCTTGCAACACGATCGAATGATTTGTGGTAAAATTTTAGCATCTAGGTTACTGAAGAATATGGACGATGAGGTGGAACCTTGCGATGACTTCTACGATTTCGCTTGCGGTGGTTTTCTCAAGTCTACCAACATTCCGGATGATAAAACAAGCGTAAATACGTTCACGGAGATCGGTGATGAATTGCAAAATCAATTAAGGACGAGCATCGAGGAGAAGAGCTCTCCTGATGAACCGAAACCGTTCAGGCTCGCGAAGAATCTGTACAAAGCTTGTATGAACAAAAGTAAGTATGATTAATATCTTGTGCTACTTAGGTTCTTTATGTTTATTTTATTAGTTAACTATTTGAAATCCGAAGATCTGAGAAATTCTGTTTCATTTCAGTTGTGGTATTGATTATAAATTGTCAACTTGCTTTATTTCCAAAATCCCAAGTTTCTAAGTAACAGATATCAAAATCTTCAAATTTATGAATTCAATTTCCGACTTTCTGAACTGGAATATTTACAAATTCCCATATTGCCTAACATCTAAATGTACAAATTAGCACCCTACAAATTAACTCTAAATTTTTTAATTCCTAAATCTGGAAATCCCCAAATTCCCAGTCTCCTAATTTCAAATATTTTACAAGTTCCCAATAGTCTAAATTTCTACCATCACAAATTGCTTGAAACCTGAAATATAACTTGAGGATTCAATACGTGAAATCCCAATTACAAATCCAAAATTGCTCAAATCCCAAATTCTTCGGTTTCTAAAATCCTAAATTAAAAGAACATCAAATATCAACGACCACCCTCTACGTTACCATTTTTCCTCCGAATGCCACAAGAACACAACTAATCGAGTAAAATGTCTTTATTAAATGATGCTATCATCTATAAAGTATTTACGTGACTGCTAAATATAAGAATACCATATTTGTGATCAAACTAGAATTTTGCACGTAACACGATTATTTCAGCGGTGATCGAACAGCAAGGTTTGGAACCACTGATGAAGATCTTAGAAAAACTGGGTGGTTGGCCAGTGTTGGAAGGCGATAACTGGAACGAAGACGACTTCCACTGGACAGAGTCCGTGTACAAATTCCGCAAGATGGGCTACTCGGTCGACTATTTCATCGACTTCAGCATCGGTGTCGACCTGAAGAATAGCACGAAACGGATAATCGATGTACGTACAAGAAAATGACGTCCTATCCACCAGCTGCAGTAATGTTCAATGAAATTTACGCCTGGTTGTAAAGTCTGAATCGCTAATGGGAAATAAAATTGCATTTTAACGGAACGAAGAAGCCGCTCGTAAAGTCATGCGAATCATTAATGCAAATGAGCTTGCTTACATTTTAAAGCATATACCAGTATAAATTATGCAATAATAATTGATAGATACACAGTTCTGACCGGAATGTCTTTCGATCAATATTTGTATAGCTTCGGAAAATGTTTAGTGGTCATGATAGATAGGTGTTTGCTTTCTGAATCCATGTTTCAAGATTCGTTTGCTCAGTTAACGATAGTGGAGGTTCTCGTTATATTGCCGCGGACGAAAGTTATAAGGACGCGATGCAACGCTCGATGACATAATACGTGATTTAATGCTTGACTGTATAAAGTTATGGGGCGATATATTTGCTGATACGATGCGTGACGATCTAATAGTTTATTATATGGCGAATGGAGATATAATGTGTAGCGATTTATGACGTTTGGGACAACGAGAGACGATTCAATGCGTAACGACTTAACATATGACAGTGTGAAATGTAATCGAATGTTCGGTAATTTAATTGTGATGTGACAAGGAGAGATTTGACACGTAGTAATATAACGCGTGGAAATCTAACGTATTCGTATCGGTCGCGTACAAATTTAACATGAGGTAGTATAACGAGTGGTGATTTAACGCATGGTGATCTGACGCACAGAAATTTTAACGCGTAGTGATTTAACGCATGGTGATCTGACGCGTGGTAATTTAACGAGTGGAAATCTACCACGTAGAGATCTGACGCGTGGTAGTCTAACACGTAGAAATTCAACACATAGGTATCTAACATGTACAAATCCAACGTGTAGGCATATGATGCGTGGTGATTTAACGCATGGTGATCTGACGCACAGAAATTTTAACACGTAGTGATTTAACGCATGATGAACGACGTGTTGTAATTTAACGCGAAAAAATCTTACACGTAAGGATATAACATTTTGACCATGCAACGTATAGCAATCTAATACTTCTAGAAATCACACTCAAGCGGCAATATAACCAGAGTCTACTATATACAATACTAGCTCGACGTTGAACGTATTAAATACTTAACTACAAGGTTAATTACGCTAGACTCTGAGTACTAATAATGAAATGATTTATATTATTTTAAATGATCTGCAATAATTACGTTTCATTAAAATGTCTGATTTAAAATAAATTATTTTATAGCTGGATCAAGCATCCCTTGGACTGTCTCGTGAATATTTATCGAAGGGTTTCACTGACAAAATCGTGCAGGCG
The DNA here is from genome assembly GCA_036983795.1 of Megachile lagopoda. Classification (NCBI taxonomy): domain Eukaryota; kingdom Metazoa; phylum Arthropoda; class Insecta; order Hymenoptera; family Megachilidae; genus Megachile; species Megachile lagopoda. The sequence goes on from CM072800.1 coordinate 13,675,866, forward strand.
TATTATAGTTACATGGTGGACATCGCAGTAATTCTTGGCGCTAACAAAACTACTGCAATGGAGGAATTGAAGGAGTCATTGGAATTTGAGATTAAACTTGCTAATGTAAGTAAACTGTCCAATTAATCAATTTAGGATTAGATGAACAAGTTAAGTATGTCTTAAACTATTGATCATAGTTGCGTCGATACTATTCTATTATAAAAATGATTGAAGATACTTGTTGACTTATTTAACAATTTTATCATTTCTGTTTGTAATCCTCAAAGTCCTAAAAAATCCTTAGCAGATTTTCTATGTTTTTGTAGTTAAAGAAATATTATATCTATTAATGAAATAAAAATTCCCATATTACAATAAAACATTAATTTTGCAGATTTCGTTACCGAATGAAAAGCGTCGCAACGCAACCCTCCTCTACAACCCCATGTCAGTTCGAGAATTATCGACGACATATTCGAGCGTACCATGGAAGGAATATTTCAACACTCTCTTGGCGCCGAGTGTTCAAGTGACCGAAGAGGAAGTCGTGATCGTCAGCGTTCCTAGTTACATTGCAAACTTACAAAAGCTTTTAGCAAAGACTCCAAAGAGGGTACAAGCAAACTACGTGATGTGGAGAGCAGCTGCTTCATCGGTCAGCTATCTCACCGACGAAATTCGAAAGAGACAATTGAAATATTCGACGGCGTTGAGCGGAAAAACGGAAAGAGAACCCAGATGGAAAGAGTGTATCGATACAGTTTCTGGTAGCTTGGCCATAAGCGTCGGGGCGATGTACGTTAGAAAATATTTCAAGGAAGATGCGAAAAAGAACGCTTTGGAAATGGTGGCTGACATCAGAGAAGAATTCACGAAAATACTGAAGAAGGTATTACCAATAAAAATTCTTTCTTTCTTTGTTGCATCTGAATTCAAACTACTAGCAGAATATGTATATGTACATACATAAAAGTAGTGCAAACCATCAGCAGAATATGTACACATAGTCATCAAATTCTATTAGATAGTTATTCTTTACTCTATATTTCCAATTCACTCTCTATACACAGATACAAACTATTAGCAGAAGATATAACTTGCAAATTTGTATAGGTCGATTGGATGGACGAAGACACGAGAAAGAGTGCTCTGAAGAAGGCAGCCTCCATGTCCAGCCACATCGCGTACCCCGATGAATTATTAGACGACAAGAAATTAGAAGAATTCTACGAAAAGTTAGAACTAACGACTGACAACTATCTCGAAGGTATTTTGAACTTGACTCTCTTCGGGGTCGAGTATTCGTTCGGTAAATTGCGAAAACCTGTAAACAAAAGCGACTGGGTGACTCATGGAAGACCAGCGATCGTCAACGCTTTCTATTCGTCCATTGAGAACAGTATTCGTGAGTATTGATTTACAAGCTTGATAAGAGTAAGTATAGATGAATAAATGTTTACGCGAAATATTATGTGGAATTTACAGAATTCCCAGCTGGTATTCTACAAGGTGCTTTCTTCAGCAACGATCGACCGAGGTATATGAATTATGGCGCCATTGGATTCGTGATTGGTCATGAAATAACGCATGGCTTTGACGACCAGGGCAGGCAGTTTGATAAAGACGGAAATTTGGTTGATTGGTGGGCACCGCAAACGAAGGAAAAGTATTTAGGAAGAGCGGAGTGTATCATTCATCAATATGGAAATTACACTGTGGAAGATGTTGGGTTGAACGTAAGGAACCTTCTTTTGTTTTCTTCATTTTCTGATTTGTTTACGTTGAATAAAAACACCTAATGTGACGCTATTCGATTGATTGCAATTCGACGTGTTTCATTTCGACGATATACAACTACGAACGAACGCTATAACTTTATTCTTGCTTATTTAGTCTAAACGCGCCCTAACATTTACGTCAGTCGTTACAAATCATTGTCCGTCCGATAAGGACTCTAATTTTAGTTAGATCGACACACAAGTTCTGACTCTCCATTTACCATGTTTCTTTACATAAACTTTATCTCGAATATTGTGAGAATAGTAGTCTACATACGAATGTGTCTAAGACGATGTTGTTGAACGATAATGGTATCGTACAAAGCATTGACGCAAATTTCTCCTCAAAGAGGTCAAACTCGTGCATAGTTCTTCTAAATCTCGGCATAAAGTTAGATACCGGAATAAACATAATTAATCTAACTTCCTCGATAACAATAGTATAACGCTTTCATTCTTATAAAAAATACGCAGTCTTTCATTATTTCGTATTACTATGGTTTCTATTTTGATACGGAACCAATGTTCTTTAAGAAGGGGTATCTACGTCAAACATAACATTCCTTATCAACACATTGATAATAGTGTTTTTTTGTTGAATGATTAGTTTCAAGCTCAACAAACTTCTTACACTCGTTATTATTCTTTACAAAATTTTCTATTGTTATTTTTTTAACAAATTTTCTAGTCTTCTCTTTTTAACAGATTGTCTATTTTCCTTGCAAACTTTCGTTTTTGTCTAAATTATTCAGTTTATAATCGAAGAAATATTTGAATCTGTTACAGTTAAATGGAATAAACACGCAAGGCGAGAACATTGCCGACAACGGTGGAATAAAGGAGGCCTACTTGGCCTACAGAGAGTGGGTGAAACGTAATCAACCTGAACAAAAATTGCCGGGGCTTTCTTACACGCCAGAACAATTGTTCTGGATAAGCGCAGCGAACACCTGGTGCAGTAAATACAGGCCCGAAGCGATGAAGCTTCGTATCACGACTGGATTCCACAGTCCTGGAAAATTCCGAGTTCTGGGACCCCTTTCGAACATGGAGGAATTCTCCAAGGACTTCAACTGTCCCCTCGGCTCCAAGATGAATCCCGAGAAGAAGTGTGCCGTTTGGTAAATCGAACCGTGTGGATGGACGAAGCGTTAGCGGAACATTCAACAAAATGATTCATTGAGAAAATGAAACTTGTTCTTGCACGCAAGAACATACTTGTTACGAAAGAATATACAAGATGAAAGATTTCGCAGGATTCCGTCGATGAGGTCGATCATGGTCCAGAGAAATTGTACGAATAAAATTTGCCGCGTGTATTTTTGATCGATCGTGATGCATCTTGGAATCCGTTTGGAAGAATGAGTGATGTATGATCGACAATGGGACATGCGAATTGGATGAAAAGTGCAGGATCACGGAAAAAGATCTCGCGAGATATCCAATGGTGGATCCTCGTTCGTGAATTGACTTGATTTACACGTACACACATACATATTAACATTGTTCGCTAATATAAGTCTTTTTTATAAGAGTGAATCCAAGATTTCGCTGAGTATTGTAAATAAGAAGCGGCAGAATAACGGAAGGCGCGTCATGGCGATTATAAATTTTATACAATTGCGTTTAGAGATCGAGTAGGCGAGCGTGTTTAGGTTGTTGTCGGGTGACGAAAGAGAACAAGTTAAACTGTGATGATTATGTAGGAACTGACAATAAATATTGAAACGGTCATTCGATTAAAGCTACACGACGACGCGCGTAGGATATTAAATTTTTGTTAATTGTATTTTCAAATGACATTGTTTTAACCGGCACAATAGTTGGCACGCGTTTTTTGCTATCTGTATAATATACGTTAGGCTCCGTTGAGCAGAATAAGGTTGTTGATTAGAGTTACCACCTCGAAGTACTTAGGCAATGTAGTATTAATCATAATTTTTAATATACAGACAGTGAAAAAGATAGTCTGTTGTTAATTTTATGCAGTTTTATTTTTTGCATATCGTATAATATATGTAATAAGCATTGATTCGTAACGTTATCGCCTTTGTTTTCGATTGCAATGGCACTTGTATCGCAGAAGAGTTTAACATTTAGAATAACGATACTCGTATTTATTGAAGTACCGTATTATTTTAAGTTCGAACAGATAAATGTATTCAGTGTATTTGTTGAGTATAAAATTTTAATATAAAAACATTGAAAAAAGATTTTAATTCAAAGTCCGTCTTGTAAATCTGACAAATTAACATCCTTCGGTATTAAATTTCCTTCGATAATATATGTTTTAACACGCATCAAATATTACAAAGTAAAGAAACATATTCAAAACAAAAACATGTGGTTTTAACAAAATAAAGTTTCATGAGGTATGTAGATAAAAATTGTGAACAAATTATAATGTACTGTATAAATAATAATACAGTCCAACACTTTGAACAATCTAGTCGTCATCAAATTTTCTATATCTACCGCCGTGTCTACATAAGATAAACCATACGCGTGAAAATAATTACAAAATTTAATGGATAATTGCAAGAAAGCAGGAAATTACTGATTCAAGAACTGCAGGGAAAATTATTCTTTTATTTCTTTGAAATAACAGTAACATCTTACGGCGCAACCAGTACAATAATACTCGGTGATATCAACAATGAGAAATTACAAGCAATTACCTCATAATTTGGAAAAAGTACTTTTCTCTAATCGCGATCGTAATGTTACACTTAATTTTAATATTTTTAAGTAAATCATGGGATAGTTCGATTCACTTCTTTCGAAACATTTTCCCGCCCAAATTGCATTTTATTAAAATATCTTTCTATTCTACTTATTTCTACCCGTTTCGTCGGAATCGTCGGAATTCGACGACGTTTCCGCTTCATCCTTCTTCTGAGGCTCCTCGCTTTTGGCCACTTCCGTTTTTGCCGATGTCCTCAACGTCGTTTCAGGAAGCTCCTTTTCTTGTAGGGTCTTAGACTTTTCCTTCGTCGACGTTTGATTGGTTTGCTTCTCGTTTCTCGCGGCGGCTTCCTTCCTCTCGTCCTCGCCTTCCAGAAACTTGTCCCATTTCGCGATTCTGGCCTCAATTTCGGCATCAGTCTCTGTAACCCTAAAAAACAAATCGATTTGACGAGCACCGTCACCATCTTCTTTGCTTCCTCTCTGGCAATCATTCGTATTTTATTTGCGAACGCGTCAGAGACCGTTTCAATTGTCTTGAACGATCTGAAACGAAAATGAACAGCTAGGAAACGGGTGTTCACAAGTTACCGTTTAACTACAATGGTGAAGTGATAATACGTGATTATTGTGAAATAAGTTAAAACTTTGTACTCGAAAGGCATCTTACATTCGCCATTTGCTTAAATATTCTCCTTTTTAGATTTAGTCCAAATTTAATATAAAATAATCTCCATAGCAAAAATACATTCGAGTGCAAATGTTTAACAGTCACGAATGAATATAATTTTAGTAATTAATCAACGAATACTAAGCAAATAAAAAAAAAGTAGCATGAAAACGCAGTCGGCAATGTAGAATCCTGCTCTTGATAACGAAACGTTTTTATCACGATTCAACATAAATCTCTTGAAACGTTGATAACCGAAAATTAAAATTGAAATAAATACCTTTTACGATTGTTGTAAAATTCTGCAATAATTTACTTGACCGATGAAAAACGATTATGTAAAAAAAAAATAAAATGAAAAAAGAAGATTTAATGTTTAAAAGGAATATAAATAATCTACATAGTACTCACCAAAGTTATACAGTTTTTCGTATTTTCTACAGAGTTACTGTTGGTAAAATCAGAATCGTATACCAAGAGGAAGTTACGGTCTCAAGCGGGATTGAAAGGAACATGCGATTAAATATGTGTCGAACAAGTTTTCTCGACGTCGGTAAAGCTGTCGATAAAGAGGTGAAGCAAAAGGTAAGCTTACTTGTATTTCGTCTTGCCATCCCAAATTTCAGCCGATATTTTCCTCTGGCTGAACCAACGACCGTTCAATAATTGAACGCAAGCTTGAGCTTCCGCTGGTTCTCGGAATGTCACCTGTGCAACACCTTCAGGATGTCTCTGGAAACATTTAAGACAAGCATTTCAATTCTCAAGGTACAGTAAACTCAAACTCAAATTATAACAAAGACCAAGAACACGTTAACTCTTTCGTTTATAAAAGTAAATCTAGTCAAACGATGTAACAAAATATTGTATGAATGTGATGTGGTGTGTATTTAAATTATTCCTACAGACTTTGGAATTACACCTGTTCAGTAATATTGGTTAAAAAATTTGTGGGAAATCGATGTAATAAAAAATGATCGTTCTAATACAAAGTTCGACTTTGTAAATAATATACTGAAAGATTCTGCCAATTTTTAATAAATGTTTGCCAAATTCTGTTTGAAAGATTTTGCTAATGTAAAGAAATGAAATATATTATTATCTAATACTGAAAAATGTAAAAATTGACAGAGAGCAAAGAACACGCACAAAGTGCCCTTTGAATTTCACCGCTGTAAGGATCAAAAGGGAGGTTAATAATTATAAACACAATTAACGTTACAGCTATGAATGTTAATGAGAGCTTGTAACCGAACAAATTCAGACTACGTCAATTAACAGCACGAAAGATTAACGAATATTAAAAAACTGTGTAATCGAGATTCTTAACAGTCCTATCGTCACTACATTAATTTTCAACGAGTTTTATATTCTTCACGCATTAATTATTTATGTCATCGACGTAAAAACACGAAGTTCCATGAAATCAGTAATTAATTTCAATAGCCTCATTCGAGTTTCAGAACGACACCAAAGCAATTCGTATGTTAATTAAACAATGGCTCGTTTAAACCACACATCAAGACGGATGCAGGTCATCTTTTCCGTTGCATTGCGAACGCTTTGTTGCACGACGAATCCGAGGCTTCCCGTTTTACGACTTAAAGCCGTCTACGTCGCCCACAGTTCTCCACAATACTTTTCTCCCCCACGACTTAAACCACAATTTATGGGCCTTCGGTTTGAACATTAATTTTGCTGTCTGACCCCGCGCGCGACATGAAATTCTTTGTTCTTTCGCCACGTTCTGCCTCGTTAGATCAATCGACTCGTTCATCGCCTTATCCATCATTTTACTGCGCCATAGATCCCACAAATATTGACCATCTAGTATTAGGAACCTTGCGACCTCACCGAGTGAAAACCACCGCTTGAAATACTAGCAGTACTTTTGAAGATTTGGAAATAATTGTACACAAATAATATACACAACTTTAGGTATAATATATTTTAGGAAGAAACTATCATTTTAGGAAATAAGAATATACACAAATTCAGGTATATCTAAAGACCTAGGAATACAGAGATCTAGGAAATGCAGAGATTATACAGAAACTTGAAAATGTAGACTTACATGGAAAATTTGAAATACGAAACTAAATATATAGAAATGTGAAAATACAGAAGTTGGATATGCAGAAATTTATAAACGCAGAAAATTGGAAATACAAAACTAAACGGAAACGCAAAGCGTCTGAACGTATAAAAAGAGGAATAAACGAGTGAAACGCGATAAAAGAAGGAATTAAAAAATAAAAAATGAACCGAGAAGTTCGACGAAAACGGTGTTCCTCGAATCACCGTAAACCTCATGAACAACCATAAAGTGTCTCAGCTGGTAAATTCGTCGGGTCGGCCTCGTCTATGGTCTTTTGATCATTTTTTCGTTCGACCAACTTTTTTACCGGGTTACACACGTGTCCCAAAAAACGGTCTGGAAAATACGGGCACAACGACGATCACGGGTAAATTGGCCAGCCACGAAATTTCCTTTCACGCGCTGCTTTTGATCTCGAACCGTTTTTCGCTGGTTCGCTAGCAGCGACATCAGGGCCCCCCATAGCAGACGATGGAATTCACTTTGACATTGAATGGATTCACGGTTGAGACGCGCCGACTGGGAGTGTCTCGTTGCGAATTTATGGGGTTAGGTCATCCCCTTTCGAAAGTTTATTTGCGGCGACTTGTCGAGGACCTTCGACTTCTTTTGTCCAGGGCGAATCTTGTTCCTCGACCATCCTCGATTGTCTCGGAAACATTCGATCGCGACGAATTTATGACCGAAATTTAATTAACACGTTCGGAACCGTGTGATCGGTGGGTCATTTGCTACCTTGCATGCCAAACCATGCAAGATTATGACTAAATTAGCAAATACCATGAACAAGTTGACAATTTCAGTCAGCATCAACGTTGCAAACTTCAGCAATACGGTGGATCAATGTGGTATCAAAACTATCCGGATAACATCTTGTTTCATCATTTTTTTAATAGAGAAGTATGTTTAACAGGGGAAAGGTTGGAAACAGAAGAGCACAGTATTAATAAAATCCAGCCTTCGAGGCATACAACTTTGAATTTCTTGTCTTGCAAATTTCGCTGACGTTCTGAACATGTTAAGCTAGCGTAACATCGCGCTGAAGTTTGATCCTGTTTCCCAACGTTCTTGCTTTCTTTGTTTTTGGAGTGAAACTTGGTACGATTAAGTACGGAAGTTGATTGTAGGATTTGGTCACGAAAAACGCGAATTCTTGTATCAATAAAACTATCTAATTTCCAAATTTATGAAACGAATTCTCAAATTTTCAAATCATTGTATCTCGAAATCTCAGATTCAAATCTTCAAATTCTTAAATCTCCAATTTTCAAATCATTATTGTTCGAACTAAGACACGAGAAAAATAGAAGTGATGTAACGGAAAAGAAATTCATTTTGTAAAACAATGCATCTCCGAACAGGCGAAACAAGAAACAAGCTTAACGATGTTTAATACAAAAAGCAGACCGACTGCAAGAATAAACACAATAAAAAGTAAGTGATTTAACGTTGCATTGCTGTTCCATAAAACAGGGGGAATAAAGTTACAAAAGAACGTAGTTTAATCAATTGTTTTGTTTCTATGCAAACAAATCTGACTTTTAAACTCATTCTATAATTAAAATCTCTGTATTCGTTAAATTGAAAACTTTTATCTCACATGTTACAGAAAATTCCTTTAAATTAATTCCTCTTATATTCTACATAATCTGCATTTCGTGTTTTCACTGTATTATAAAAATTATTATTACAACATACAATTTTTTGTGTAATTTATAACATGTTAGTTTCTGCAACAGTCACTTAAGAGAACTTTATCTTACAAGTTGCTTTTTGATACAATTAAACATAAACTGCAGATGTTAGTGTACGGAAAAAATGTAATAAATTTAGTAAATGAATCGTGAAACGGGAAAGAGAATGCTGAATATTGGGCTCAATGGCAGATGTAAGGCACTTGAAAAAACTCCCCACACTATATGGGTCATTAGTAAGATTTACGACTGGATGATTCGATCGTGCTTTACGTTCAAGGTACTCTACTTGGCAACGTTATGAAATATTGTACGATATTATCGTAGTTAATAAACTCGATATCAAAGGGCTTGAATGTAAAGATCGTTGATAGGTCAACGATGACCTTAGCGATAGGATGTGTTAATAATCGACCTAGATTCGGGTGCTTAGGTAATGGGTGCTGTCTTCGTAATCGTCTGGGCTCGTAAAACACAAGTTAATGAGATCTTTAATGAGATATTCTATCCAATGTTCTACCTAATTAAATTTTATTAGATAGAGATTAAATTTCATATGCAAGTCTTAAATTATTATGGTTAACATACTAATAACTAATTATTTTGCCACTAATTTTATGCTATTCAAATTTTATTAGATATTTCCTGTGAATGTAGGTAATTAGCGGGTATTTTATTAAAAATAATAATTAACTAGAAGAAAGACTTGAATAGGGTTGGTCCGAATTTCCATATTTTTAAATCTTCAAATTCTTCAAATTTTGTACTAGTTCAAAATTTTCCACATTCTCAAATTTACAAATTTTGTAAATTTCCAGATTTCTACATTTTTACATTTGTAGATTCTTAAATTTCCAAATGCCCGCGTGCTAAATTTTTTACATTCCCAAATTTTCAAATAACCAAGCTCCCTTTCTGAATTTCCAAATCTCGAAATTCCCAAATTTTCAAACTCTTAAATTTCCAAAATTGGAAATTTTCAAATCCCTGAACTGGTAAATCCCAAAATTCCTAAATATTTTCCAACCTTGCTCTTAAATTTAATTATCGACCTAATTTACATGTTAATAAAATAGAGTTTAAAATAAAATTTTAATTATTACCATCGGGCAAGAATTATTAAATATTAAAACCTTAATTAAATAATATGATAATCTGACTCATCTTGGGCCACACAACTAATTAAGAATGAAACATTTTTTATTCCGTACCCACAATTACATTAGCTTTTAATTAATAAATAAACGTGTAACTACTTACATCGTAAATAATAACTTTTCGGACATCGCCGCATTTCAGGCACTCTGATCTGATATCCTGCTGGTATTCTAACAACAAGGCGACTTCTTTATCAAAGTCCTCCGGTGAAAATAGATTTTTTATAATTACAACCCTTTCATGTTTCGCTGGCTCACCCAGTGGACGTTCTGGTCTCCAATCAAATAATCTGTAATAAAAAGATTTAGGTCATGAGCAACATCCATTGTATCACCATTCTCTAAACTGACACAAAGAATTTTATACCATGATTTCCTGTTTCTTTCAGTTAATCGAGAAACTGCTTATAATATTTTGTATCCCATTTTTAATATTTTGCATTTCTATTCGTGATAATTAAAATTTCATCGTTAAATGTACAAACGAATTATTAAAATTGTAAAAAAGAACTTGCTGAAATGTTACTCTATTTTATTGCTCTTTATTTAAAAAAGAGACCTATTAAAAAATTTCTATAATACCTGTGCAATACATGACAAATCTGTAAGTTACTATTATAAAAATTTGCTAAGCTGTTAATTTTTGTCGAGGTTCATACCTTATGCATATTGTGAAGGCAATTTGTACTTGTGCACATAAAAGCTTCACCTTTCTGTTTGATACCATATTTGAAATTTTACAAATATTTAATATCTACGATAGCCACGATGATTTATTAAACGATGGAAGTGAATCGAGCTTTACAGCAAGAGATTTCCCAACGTTACGATGTTTCATATTCATCAGAAAGTCATTAAGTTTCGAATTTTATAGCTTCATACCGCCTTCAAGAACGAAAAAGAAAGAAGCAAAGAAAAAATCCAATAAACTTTAATTTATTCAGATATTCCGATGCATACCGCAGATGCTTAATACTCCCATCAAACTGTACATACCAAGCACAAGTTTTTATAACAATATTTTTTTTTTTCGATTTAACTTAGACTACTCGTTTTCGAAATTTAGTCGATAACGTAGAAATCGATGATCAGTGTAATCACGTAACCACGAGAAGTTTAACAAGGGGAATTTGCATACAAAGCAAAGATATATACAATGTATCAGAGTGAAATAAACGTTCATAGGTGTAACGAGATAATCACTTCTAAATACAGAGAATATTATACGCTATGATGTAAGAGTGGGTGGTATGTGTGGCCTTTTGCATTCTGCAGGGTGTGAACTAACCATCACTACGTGGTACAGTGATTTTATAGCACAAACATACGTCAACGAGTTATATCGCCTGTATTGTGAACAAGAACTATAAACGCATACGTTACAAGTTAAAGGACGGACACACGGTTCTCATGATTGAATCACGGCACGTATTTACGATTTTGTTGTCTTCTGCGAACTGAAATAGAAAACGAGAAGATTCGATCATACGGTATCATCGAGACAAATAAAAGAAATGTATCATACCATGTAGAAGAGCTTCAACATTCTTTAATGACTAAGAACGGAATGATGCAACGATGAATAATACCTATTTAAAAATTTTTTAATTTGATGATTTGGAAATGTAGATGTTCAAAAATGAAAGATTTGAATAATTAAGAATTTAGAAGCTTGTAAACTTAGAGATTGTATTACATAAAAATTTGTACTTTATGAACTTGGAAAAACAGAAATACAGAAGTAACTGAATTAAAAAATTTCAGAATGTTGGAATTTGGAAACACAAAAATGAAAAATTTATAAGTATGTTAATCTACAAATACAAGGATTAAATTTAGAAATTTGGTGAACATGGAAATGAAAAAATTTGTAAATTAAGAAATTAAGAATTCTCAACACCACAAATTCTTGAATAATTAACGTGAGTGATACACATCAGATTATTCCAAATAAATTAGAAGATAAAACAAATATCACATCCACCATCGTTCCTCTTTTTATTGTTTCCGTCATTCGCAAAATTTTCGAGAAACTCATAATATTTTAATTCGATCGCAAATACCTATTTTCGTGATCGTATGATGAATATCAACCCAGATGACGTAAACCAAAAATGCCAGTCCAGTCATCGACGATTCCACCGAATCCGCTAAGCAATCTCGATATAGTTTCACGTAATAATTTATGCAGTCGTTGTATCGCACGCAAATTGCCCTATAAATTCCCGGAAAAAGCGTAGAGAAATTCGAGTATGATTCATCGTCGCTTCCTAGCTAAAATCTCCTCATGATACCGGGATCATTTCGCTAAAATAAAAAAGAGGTATGTAAATGTTGGCATCGAGCAAATATATTGCAACAGTGAAACCCGCTCCTCTTACATATTTATCGCGAAAGACAAATGTTTACAGTGACAGGAAATTAACTGGAACGTGTTATCTCGTTAATTTTATTCACGAATGTGGCAATCGTTCTGCCGTTCATCGCTGATATGATTCATTCAATAAAAATGATAATCACGTTTCTAAATGTATCTATTTGTATTTTAAATTCCATTACTCGAAGACAATGACTTTTTATAGTGTTAGAGTAAATGAACATTCTTACATCAGATCTTAAATTCGTTAGAAATGAAACTTTTAAATATTGAGAAATATATTGGACACTCAGTGTATGGCCACTGCTAGATATATTTTTAAGAATACTAGTAGTTTTCAGAATATAGAAATCATCAATGACGTTCAATATTAGATTTTCACGTTATGTATGACCATACGTTATATAGCCATGTGCTGCAGTGCTACGCATTATATCACCCTATGAAGTAGGACTATATATTACATTACTACACGTTGTATCGCCACGAGTGGTATTGCTACGTGTTGTATCGCCGTGCATAGCATTGCTACGCTTTATAATATCACGAGTAGTATTGCTACGTGTTATATCACCACGCGTTATATTGCTACGCGTAGTATCGCTACGCATTATATTACCACGCGTTGACTTGCCTCGCGTTATATCGCCACGCGTTGACTTGCCTCGCGTTATATCGCCACGCGTCATATTGCGATGCATTACATCACCACGTGTTATATTGCTACGCGTAGTATCGCTACGCATTATATTACCACGCGTTGACTTGCCTCGCGTTATATTGCCACGCGTCATATTGCGACGCATTACATCATCACGTGTTATATTGCTACACGTAGTATCGCTACGCATTATATTACCACGCGTTGACTTGCCTCACGTTATATCGCCACGCGTCATATTGCCTCACGTTATATCGCGACGTACTATAATGCATCACGTTATATCGCCACGCGTCATATTGCTTCACGTTATATCGCCATTCGTTACATCGCCACCTAAAGTAGACCAACTTAATATATTGCAAATTCCAAAAATTCTTTTACCGTTACTACATTCGTTGCAATATAACGAGAGTCTAACATATCTCCACCTTTGCAACTATTTAATCAGGCCTAATAAATTAATTTTTAACGTAACTACATCTTAATATATAGCATTTCGCTATTATCCATTGGTTCCTGTATTCGCAGAAAATTTTGTAACGTATCTCGGCGGATACAGACCTTTCGCTACAATCGATCGGATAACAAAGACAGAATTGAATTTCGGCAAGATAAAAACGAAACAATAACTCTGATACGAAATATCTATGAAAAAGCGTCCGTTTAAATGCTTATGGCAATAGCGTGATTCAACAGACAATTGGCCGAGCAATTAAACAAAACTGAATGGCGAACTATCAAGCGGACTGAACAATACAACGAAACCGTCGGTAACAACGAAACAACATGTTCAATCATTCGATCAAAGCATTTCAACAGCTGGCAATACGAAAACAATCGGCGCTTCCACTACTAAAATCCACATATACGCGATTAAACCGCTTTACGGTCAGCAACCGCCATCAATCGTGCGAAACACGCCACCAATTCAAATTGTGCTTACAATTTCAACGAGTATTCTTAAAAAATCGCGTGTATAAGGAAAAGCTGTTCGGTACAGGAAGAATTCTAAATATAGGGAGATTTAAAATCTGATCACGCTTTATCCACGAATGTTGCGATAAATACAGTTTCAATACCTGTTTTCATATTTCAAGCAGTAGACATTTTAACCATCGTTACTGTATCGAGAGTGAATTTGTTGAAATAGTCGTTTAGATAAATTTCTACGTTCAGTTGTATTTTATTATTTATAATAGATAATTTATTAACATAGGTACTTTATTAATCACCTCTTTAAAATCACAATTTTTGTAGCTTTTCTAAAACCGTTGATCACGTGTGTTACGTGTGTTTTAAAGCGGCATCGATTAACTCGAAGTCTCAAAAAATGACCCTGGGAAAAAATATTGCCACATTTGTTCACCTGACACGTAATAGCCTTTTGACATTTTCGCGAATGATTAAATACCTTGTAATAAAAGTAGTGAACTCTTGTCATGTAACAGTAAATATTAAATTTACTGAATCTACGAACAAACTTCTCTGCATTTTCCATTACTACATCATGGAGATCACAAGACGTTGAGACCGTTACGGAGTCGCTCGATATTCGGACAGGGAGAAAATCATGTGAAATAGGAAACAAGATAGTGGTTCGATTGGTGAACGCGAAAAGACCGTTAGAAGTAAGACTTCCGGCAAAGAACAGTCAAGGTGGGCCCGATTCGTTCGTAAATAACTGGTTTTCACCAAGTTCAGGCCATCGAACCCTGGCCTCTCGTCCTGCGGCGGATAACCGTGAGTACCAATGAAGACAGCAAATATTCGACTAACCGATGATTATGGACACCACGAACCGATAAGAAACACCGACTGAATTAAGAATTTGCGATCGGACAATTCTGGCTGCCTTCTTTCCTATACTATCGCTAACTTATAAATTATATTGTTACAGAAATTTATCGGTCAACTAGATTCAGGCAACTCTTGGTCATCGGGTTTGCAATATCAAATATATAAATTATGATTTTCTAAGTAGTATGTTTCTTGTTGCTATATTCAGTGGTAAAGTGCTTAATGTCCAATCGATTAAATTACGTTCTAGGGAATTTTTGAATCTGCTGGGTTTCTTGTTGAGTACTTTACGTATATTTTTGAATATTTTTAATTTTCATATTCTATATTCAGTTTTTATATTTTGCAGGTATATTTCCCAATTTTCTCCGACAGCATTTTCGAATTTCTATAAATACCTGTATCTTCAAATTTCTATATTCACAATCTACATTTGTCAAATATCTATATTTCTTAATTCTCGAATCACTGTACACTTTCAAATCCATCTAGATATCCATCTAGTATATATCAATCCACTTTCTTTTAATGTTCAAAATCTAAATTTGATCTAAGTCTAAAAGCTATCTAAATTTCAATATTCCTCAACAACTATATGACTACAGTTAAATTAAGAAATCGATAGTAGGGAAGATTTCCCCCTGCGAAATAAACGACAAATGACAGATCAATATAGAAAGACATATTGCGTTAAAGAACATTTCAGAATGTTTGCCAAGAACGTGTGTATACCGTAACTAAAGTAAATCGAGCGTAAGGATGAAGCGTGTCTTGATTTCTTCGAGATTGAACAGAGCCGTAGGATGCGCATTCTCTGACGGTTGCCAGCACGAAAAGATGAATGAACGGGTATGAATGAAAAGAAACGCTTGAAATGCTCTAAGACACAATTTTACGGGAGAGCCGAGCGTGAGAATTCGCCTCGTTCCGAGATGTCTTGCATTCTGACGGCAAAAAAACTGTCGCTCTTTCCTTTGATCATATTCCTCTTCAACTCGTACAATACACATGCTTGTGCAATTCTATGATAACTATTATTTACTGTATGATCAAATTTTAAAGAATCTATAATGGCATCAAAGATACCACTTTACTCTATTTTCCCTCCATTTTATTTCAGTAAATAAATAAAGTGAAGAGGTATTAAAGTAAATTTCTAAATATGTAAGTATATTTGACAGAGTTTTAATAGCATTTTGAGTACTTATAATATTTCAGTAAATTTTGTCTGATTTTATAGAACATGTAATTTACATATATTAACGAAATCATTAACTTCGTTTAATACGAAAGATTTAAAAAATAAGATTAATAATTTTCTATTATTTTAAATAATACTTCTCACATGTTCCTGCCACATAAAAATATGAAATAATATAATAATTCAAATAATCTTTGTTCGATAATGCAAAATATATAAGTGCGATTAAATCGTAATTTAATTCCATTACGTCACATAATGATTAATACACTTGTACGAAAATTAATTTTGTTGATCTTTCACATCACAAAAAAATGATAACAAATAAAAATAAAAAGAATGATTAACTCGTAGGTCTCGACGACGTACAATTATGCAGGTATTAACGAATAAAAAATAAATAGGAAAAAAAAATATATTCTGATCCTGAATGCGACTTACTTTTCGTGGATCTTTTTCTGTCGTTCCTTATCCTTTTTTTTCCGTTTCGGTTTCAAGGCTGGATCGTACGCGTCTCCCTTCATTTGAAACTTTGCCCTCTGTACAGACAACGTTTTACCCCTGATTTGCGACTTATCCAAGATCTTTAATGCCAAATCCACCGATTCGACCTAAACAAGAAAAAAAAGAAAACAAAAAGGTCAGTTTCGTTCACGTAGCGCTATCAAGTGCAATTTATCCTTTTATCACACGAGATTCAAAGTTAGGTATACATTTAATCCCCGGATAAACTAATCCGTGCTTAGTACAATCTTTCTGGATCTAATTTAATTCCGAATGAAATTTTCCAACGTGTGAAAACAACGAACGTTTGATTATTTATAAAAACAAGGATATTTAGCTATTTGGGAATTTAAAAGGTTGGCATTTTGAAACTTTGGACAGTTTAAAATTTTCGAAGGTTGAAAATTTTTCAATTTAGGAAATTAGGAGACTTGAGAATTTAAGAATTCGGGAAACTTGCGAACTGAAGAATTTAGAAATTTAGGAACTTCAGAATTTAGGAGTATACCAAATTTGGGGATATGAGAATCTGGAAATATGAAATTACAGAATTTAGAAATTTGGAATCTTAGAATTTAGAAATATGTAAATATGGGAGATAGATTGGAGAAATTTAGGATATTTGGGAAATTTAAGAAAATTTGAAATCTAGTAACTTCGGAATTTCAGTCATTTGGAAATTTGAGAGTTTGAAAATTTAGGAACTTGGAAAACTTGTGAATTTAGGTATCTGAAAATTTAGGGATTTGGAAAATTTGAAAAACTCGTGAATTTTGGAATTTGAAAATTTGCGAACTTACAAAATTCGTGAATTCAGAAATTCGAAAATCTGGGGATTTGGAAAATTTGAGAACTTGAAAATCTGAATTTAGGAATTCAAAAATTTAGGGATCTGTAAAACATAGGAATTTAACAATTCAGAAACGTTCGAAATTTGTGAATTTAATCAGTGTCCAAATCGGACAATTTATGAATGTGAAAATTTGTATAATTTGTGAATTTAAAGATTAATACATTCGAAACGTTGATTTATTAAAATTTATACGTGAAAAGTCATTCGATCAAAGTCGTAAGTCTAATGTTTGAGAAACAGCAAGTTCAAACTGAAGCAAACATCTGTGACCCCACCTCGCCATCAATTCACACGCCACGATATTAATTAATTCATCCTCGCAACGTTCGAATGAATCGACGTTGACTTTCAACCAGCTGCGATGAAATATTAAAATCAGGCCATCGAGAAGCGGGATACAGTTTTTGCACAACGTGCGCCATCGATAATTAACGTGCAACGTAAAAGTGCGCGCATTTAATGATTCAAAGTTTCATGGTCTGTCATATTGAACAAGATACCCTTGATACATCGATTCAACGAATCGTTTAAAAGCGCCAAAAAAGAGCCGTTATTAATTTAACGAAAGTTGTTCGACTACACCGCATCATCGGTTTTTAATCTGCAGTTCGCTTTGTGTCTCGATGTTCAACTTTATTTGGAACATAAAAATGTTTCAAAGAATTTATAAGAAACGTTTTTAAGAATATAACATGTGGGTTTAAAACGTAAATACAATGTACTATTCAAACTTGCCTGTAATTGATTTAAGCCACTCATTTTTGGTGCTAGGATGTTTCTGCTAATTCGAACCTAAAGAACTCATCTTAACTGATTTACATTAAACATTCTTGTAAAAATAAAAATCAGGATTATGAGAATACAGTTAGATTGAAAGAGTGTATAATAAAAGTTTGATCCTATTAATTGAAATCCTATGAAGTTGAGATCCTAAAGTAGTTTAAAATCCCCTAACAGGTAAGACCTAACAGATTTATACCTAAAGTTCCTGAAAATAAAATTAGCGATTTCTACAAAGCTTGAACTTTTGAAAATGAACTAACTAATTTAAAAAATTAAACTCAATATGCAAGACACAGAAATGACTAAATATTCCCCAGCGCGAAAACTCATTAGACCCACATCACAAGTTCTACCAAGCGTCTCATGAAACCAGACCACTGTTGTACGAAAAACTTTACGTCTGCTCGTAATTACCACTATCAAAAGTAAACACAGTTGTCACGCATAAATCGCCGGATAGCACTCGATTAGTGAAAAAATACCAGGCAGATACAAATGGTAAACTAGTACAGAAACCGGTAATTCAATCAGATTTATTTTCAAACAGCGAACTGAGACACTTTTAAACGTGTCGTTCACGAGACTTTGAGAACGGACGACTATGTCAGATCTTGATCGTGAATTTTCCCCTAGATGCATATTAGTCTGCCACCCGGGCCGTTGCACACGGGGTGTGTCACGAATAAATCAATCTTTGCTTATCGAACGTTCCAGTATTTCTCGAGAGAAATATCGAACTGGCTGATGAAGCTCGCTCGTCTTCGATATCGCGGTTCAGAGTGTTGGTAAAAGTTCGAACGCGAACCTGACGTTACTTCCTGGCTGGCAAAAAATATGGAACAGAGGGAGGATATATGGAGGGTTAAAAATACCGCTGTAAATGGAAGAGGGTAATTTCTGCGGCTAGTTTGAAAGTTGAACGATTCGCGAGCTAACGGTCAATGAACTTCTGAGCTATCGATACTGTTTTCTGTTCCGTGTGCGGGAGTGAAATTTAGATATCGGATTCTTGCGCCACGGAATTTTGTGTTACGGTAATGTTTATATTAATATAAGGGAATGCATAGCTGAGTTATCGAATGAATATCTGAGAGTGGGAGTAGACTTTCGTTATAACGTCAGGAATTTTTAGTTATTGGAAATTTGGAGATTTGGGTGTTTGTAAATTTGAGAGTTTGGGGATTTATAGATTTAGCAAGTTGATGATTTGAGAATTTGGGAAATTTCGGGGTATTTGAATAATTAGTGTCTTAGAAATTTAAGGATTTGTAAGATTAGGGATTTAGAGATTTGAGGGTTGTTGCAAATTTGTAAAATTTGGATCTACACCAGTTGTGAGACACTCTGTATAGCATAACCGACGTTGAGTCAGAAGGGTTAAAAGTCAGTTGAAAGGAAACTTGGCCAAGATTGTGGAACAACGTAACGTTGACTGATACATCTGGTATTCTCCATGTGCCTACGATGTATGCCGACAAACAACTGAACTTTCACAATTGACAACCAGTTGTTATTGCTTGGCTACAATTTCTTGGAAACTCGTTGACTATGATTTCCATGCTTTTTTGGCGAGCCTCTATATCGCGGAACGAATCATACGAACAACGTGCCAGGAATAACAAATAGATAACGTCACTAGGCTAATAAACGGGGACAAACACGAAGAAAGTATTCGTAGGTTAACGAGGATCGCAAGAAAATTATATTCTTAAGAAAATATTGGTTTGATACTCTGAATCGAGTTAGCCCCTTAAATTTTTTAGGAAGTCATTCAAAACTACGTAATTATTACTATAATATTAAGGCAATTAAAGTTAAAATTTTAAGCACATTTTGTCTTCGGTGATCTTTGATTATACAGATTATGATTAGAATTGAACCCAGCATTTAATTATACGGAAGATACGAGTCTGGTTTATAAAATTCTAATTGTATTGTGCGTCATGGTTGCGACACGATGTTGTAAGGGTAAGGGGTTAATTATATTACCTGAAAATTTGTATGCACTTGTAGTCATATGTGGAATGTAACTCGAAACGCTATTTGGACCACTTGGAAATTTGTGTACTCTACATGTGAAGCGTAGCTCTACATGTGGAGTGTAACATGTGGAGTGTAACGTGTGGAGTGCAACTACATGTGAGGTGTAATATGTGGAGTGTAACTATATATGGAGTGTAACATGTGGAGTGTAACATGTGGAGTGTAACATGTGAAGTGCAACATGTGGAGTGTAACTGCATATGGAATGTAACATGTAGAATGTAACTACGCATGGAGTGTAAGATGTGGAGTGTAACTACATGTGGGGTATAACATGTGGAGTGTAACATATGGAGTGTAACATGTGCAGTGTAACATGTAGAGTGTAACTACATGTGGGATGTAACATGTGGAGTGTAACTACATATGGAATGTAACATGTGGATTGTAACTACATGTGGAGTGTAACATGTGTAACATATCTAGCTACATGTGGAATACAACTCAAAATAGTATGTTATTTTGGTCAATATACCACAATGTTACTTTATAACTGCGAATGTTTTGCACAACTCAAGTTCATACTGTTATTTATTTTTGAAAATCAAATCAAAGTTTATTTAAATATTTACATAAAATCTGACTGACAAGCAAAATACAATTTATGATCGATATAACTTCAATCAGATTTTCAAAGGTGACGTTGTAACAAAGATCAAAACTTTATGAAGAATTAACTACAGAAATATTATTAAGAATTATTAGGAAAGCGAAATAGGCACAGTTAATCTCGAAGTTCATAATTCAGATAGCTAGTGATATTTTATGGCGCTAGTGGCGAATAAATCATTGCCCCGAGGTGTTTCATAAATTTCATACTTATATAATGAAGTCGGTAAACACGATTGTCACGTTCGCTCGTTAATAAATTGCCAATGCAATGAAATTGAACTTTACAGTAAAACGAAGGTAAAAGCGAAGCGAATGTTTAATTAATACAATTTTGTATAATTAAATATTACAATTTAATTCCACGATCTGCTCTTTCAGATAATTACCGTGAACTTTAAAATTCTCCTGATACAAAATGAATTCTGGAAATGAATGCATTCATATTGTACCGTACAGAACTGGTTCACTTTGCGGAAAAATGAAATAAGCTAATTGAACTAATTGAACTAAATGAAACTAAACGATGAAAATAATCAGGACCGTCAAAGAGTTAATTGATGTCATGGTAGCAGTTACTTTTTTTTTAAACAGCTGTAATTTGTATTTTGAAAAAATGTGCACTATGCACAGTAATTATGTAGGCGTCGTACACAAACAAGGAATTCACTGCAATGACTAAGTATGCAGATTTAGTGGTGTTAATTTGGACGATGATGTAATGGTAACGAGACAAGTCCTGCTTGTAATGGTGACCCACAAAATCCCCTCTCGTTCGTTATAAAACACGACAAAGTGTACAGAAAAAGAAAATGGTACTTTTATTTGATCACATACAAATAAATTTCAACGTTACATTCCTAACTTTAAATTTTAAATCTCCACTTTGTATTATCTAAATATTACTAATTGATATTGTAAAAAAATCTAAGAATTATAGAGTTGTTTCTCTTTTTTTTATCAAATATTACTGCTGAGTTAATAAATTTTCCTTAAGAGTCGTTTAAATTTGAATAAATTGAGAAATGTTAATTTTATTAAAAAATTTAAGGATTATAGGAAGCAAAATTGAATATTAGAGAATGTATGATTTAAAAAATGTAAACCTTTATAAATTTAATAATTGGAAACTTTTTAAACTCAAAAATTTGTTAATTTAATTTGTCTTACGTAGAATTTAGTCGGAACTCTAAATATCACCAGAACCTTTAATGAAATTGTAGACACAAGTGTTTCACACGATTCAGTGTTCAGAAGATAGCAATATTTTGTAATTGATAAAATGACTACCTTTTACTCGGCATGTACAGATAATTGGCATATTACTTCATGTGTATTATTTCCAAGTGACCTTCGATTTCTAGGAAACAATGCAAGGAATGTGCTTTCCAATCATAAGGGAGTAATACCGTTGATCTACTGATTGCCTATTGAACCTGGTCATGCAACGGAAATAAATAGATCAAAGTTAAAGCAATCGTACTCGTGCAGCTGATCTTCAATGTCTACAGAACGAAAATAAGAAATTACAAAATCACAACGTACGAAAACAAAAAGTAATAAAATGAAATTTATAATTCATTGCTACTCCTCATCGGATGAAATAAATTTATAATAAAAAATAAAAAAAACTACAGTTACAACGAAATTTAGAATATCTATAATGAAGATTTGAAAATTAACTAAAGAATCTGTTTTCGTTCCTTTCTAACAATTTATTATGTTCCATTATTTTTCGTGCTGATCTCATAATGTTTGCATCTATAGAATGTACCAAAGCTCATATGTAATACATCATCAGATATCAATAAACATATTCAAGTACTATGCAAGCCAGACCGCTATCGCAATATTACAATACAAACATTCTGTGTTAATTTGATTTTTTTTCATTTCGAAAACAATGAAGATTTTAATCGACAGAAGAAACTACGGTAACAGGGATACGAAGGAGACATACTAAAGCAGTACGTATACATACATTATCTATTATAATCATTTCAAACATCATTTGAAATCATAAAATATAATCCTACATATTTTTACGAAGGTAAAATGCGGTACACACAGCGAAAAAAGATTTCTAATGTGAATAGTCATAGATTCCGATAAGAATGAAAGAGCGAGATTGTTCAAAAAGATTCCTGACGGAGATTTTAGCCTCAGTTAGAGATCTTGGCGAATGATAACAATTTTGGCAGAGAAAAACCGACAAGGATCCAATATTCATATGAAGGCTTCAAAGGGGAATTCAAAGAGGTAGGACCAGAATGATACGTCATGTTATATTTCTGTTAACAATTAAACAATTGCATACCAATTATACATATTGTGTCCCGACATGGGGTAGTTCTGTACAAACCTGAATCGTAATTATACATACCAGGTGTACCAGTTAATAATTCTTAATTTTTCTTTCTAAGAAAACAATTTAAATTTGGGAAAAAGACAAAAATCCAAAGTATTACCATCGCTAGCTATACATTTTTCCCAATTGTCCTTCAAATTGTGGTCCCCCCCAAAAAATTGTTCACATTTTGGGAGAAACTAGTTATTCGGTCATTTTTCGACATCTTAACTGTTGAAGTGTTCCTGGCAAAGTACGTGAACCATTGATGAAAACAAGTGAAAAGACCAAGTCTAGTGAGTATGGCGAGTGGGACAAGAGTTGCCAACCAAGTGTGTCTTTAACCGTCTTCGCTATGTGTGACTTTCTGCGTTTTGAGTTCCAAAGAGTAAAACAGCAACATGTGTGTTGTGTTAGGACAGAAATTAAGAATTAACCGGTAGTATACATCAAATGCCACTAAATGTACCCAATATTTATCTAATAATCGTATCAAGGACATTCATAATCGTATCAAAAACTCTGTAACTGGTATTATGACTATAATATATTTAAGACGGCAAACATGTGCTCCAATTTCCCTAAATACTTTCCAGTCCGTTCAGAAAGAATATAGAGTATATGGTAGAGCAATGTATCGGCGAGTACAAAGCCCTGCGGAAGCTCTCCAGGTTCAAATATCGTCGATTACCGTCACGGACGAGAAAGAACGAGCTACGGAGCAACCCAAAGGAACAACAAAACCCGATTCGAGCCGGACCCACCCACCGGTTTGTCGTCATATTTCCACCCACACGGAGACGTACGTACATGGGCATATTATATTGGCGTGCGTCGACAGGCAAAAATCGGGATCGCGCCTCACTGAATGAACCCACGCTCCTCGCCAGGGATGCTCCTCCTCGTTCTTTTGCCACAGGAAACACGTATGTCTGTTTCCCGCCTATCTCCACGTTTCGTTTTCACCTCTGGTAAGTGGACACAAAAGCGTCTGCACGTATCGTCCGACGCCTACGGAGACCAGGTTCGCGTTTTCGTTTTACCACGAGCCAGACACTGCACCGTTCACACCGGCGAGACACTATTTTTAGGGTTCGAACGGGTTGACAACCAAAAATGGAACGTCGTGGGTTCCAGCGATGCGTGTACACTCGGGTGCAACGTTTCCTTTCGATATTGGGAATATTTCGGAAACATTCGGATAAGGAAAGAATGCACGTCACTTCTAGTATTCATTTCAATACGACTTTTAACGCGATTCGATTTGTGGCTGACTTTGGCCACGACGATTTGATCGAAAGTCATTGTAGCAGGGTAGGTGTAACATTGTAGGGGATACTTTGTAGTTTGATCAGGAGTTGCACGACTAATCAGACCTAAGTGCATTCTTTCCAGGCAAGTGTGAGGGAGAATTTCTTAAACCCCACATTTCCAAATGTCCCAAAATTCTCAAATCCCTTTTCACATTCCAAGATTTCAAAGTTTGTAAAAATTTATCAGTCAAACGAGTGACGGAACTAGCTGCGTTACAATTTTTCCTAGGGAAACTAAATTTGTTCGTGACTGTACATGTGCTTGTGACCCTGTAATCCTTGTTAACCCTTCGCTGCATCGGATAGGTATAAATTTTGCAACATCGAAGAAATTTAAATGAAAATATTCTTTCTATACATCTTATCATTACTTTCATAGTATATCTAATTATTTACGTCGATATATAGTTAATAAAATGATCGTTCTTAACTGAAGAGTAAAAATAAGATACATGTCGATTTTTAACAAATTACACTTTGTGTACTAAAGAGGTGTTACATATTGTTAGAAATATTCACAGATTATACAAGCAACAACAGAAAATTATAGCAACTATCATGTTCATCAAACAAATTAACTTCACTGTCAAGTGTTACTATTGTACATAAATATAAATACATCAAGTTTGTAAGAAATGAATAATTATTACATATGTATATTATTTCTACACAATGATCACCCGCAAAAAATTGCAAAAAAATTAGCAAAATGAAATTAGTTAAAAAATTTTCAAGTTCCAATCTTTTTCAAACCGATACCGTTTAAATTTTATTCATTAACCCAATGATTCACCGACAATTATTTTTTCACTTTCATTCAACAATCACGAATATTATTCAATATCCTTTCGGAATTATAATACACGATAATTTCGCGATATCACGGTCTGAATGCAATGCACAAATAACGAAACAGTGAAATTAAAATGCATATATTACCAATTTCTGTTTAATCGGGAAACGAACTAATTTACTGCCCCATTAATTTAGTAATGTTAATGAGGAATCATGAAACGAGCTTATTGAATATTCCTGTAACACGATATCAACGAAATCTTATCAAGGACCTATTGAATTCAAATAAAGCGTTGTTATAATGTTACCGTATCCGATGCTCAAATTGTCTAGTATTGTATGCAAATGATGAGGAGCATATTATGTTTTCCACTGGTAATACGTCACGTTAACATCACTCGTCACTGTACAACATCGGAGCTGACATTATCCGATTTATATTTCATCCTCGTTTGGAAACATGATAGATGCAGAAGAAAAGGATATTCGAAATTCTGTGGCAGCCGTGTTGTAATTAACAATATGAAAAATGTGGGCGGATTACAAATCATTCAAATGAACTGTTATTTTGTTTTTTGATTCGTGATTTGTTTTTCGTCGAATCTATGACGTTCGAGGGCGAGTACATTAAACAAAACTATTATTTCATATCATTTGTTACATAATAATTGTAAATTTCGTTTATAAGATAAATATCTAATCAATGTATTATCGTAGGATTTTTTCTACGAATATTTGTCAATTTACATGCAAATTCAAATTGAACAGCTTTTAATTAAGACAATATTAAATATAAAATATTTAATATAAAATATTAAATATAAAATATTAAAATATACAATATTAAATATAAAATATTTAATATTAAATTCTATGAAATATTTTATTCATAAATTTTGGTCAATCAACACGTACATTCCAAGAGAAGCTTAATTTTTTTAAATTTTAATTTAATATTACTACAATTTTTTATCAGAATTGTCTCCCTGAAAATATTCGCCAATTTGCACACACATTCGTTTTCGAACCGTGTAATAAAAATTTATACCAATTAGTCATAATCTGGTTTTAATACTGCCTTCTGTCTGTCGACATTGAGCTGTTCGTAAATTTAGGTATAAGTGAAACAATGAAAAGAAGAACATCTCAACGCGTGTCGTGCGTGGGTTGTTTCCGATTTGAATGACGATACATTCAAATTTATGCCTGTCAAAGTTGACGTTCGTGCAGACGTGCTATTTATAAAATCATTGCATCCATCGTCAAATAAGTAACACATTATTACAATTTTTTACAATAATACTATCGTTGAAAATTCTACACACGTCTGCAGTTTATTGTTGTTGAATGGCGGTATGACGCCACGTGTGATTTTATTTTTCGTCGAATACGAAAAAAAGAACATGGCGGGATTACGTTTGTAATCCAGCGTGAAAAATGTTTGTGCTACAAATGTTTAAAATTTACGACGTATGAAGGTACAAAGCTGAGGGATTACGACCAACAGAAACGAGTTTAACGTAGCATTTTACGAAACGAATATTTATTCAACTGCATTCATCGAATGTGGAGGAATTTATGAATTCGCAGAATTACGATCGATCCGAGTAATTATTTTACAGACTTACTCGTAAACCTCTGTTCGGTTTTAATAACCTTCGTAAACATATTTTTGCTCGCTAAAATTTTTACCGGCGATGTTTTTGCTTCCTAATTTAATTTTAATTTGTTAAACTTTCAGATTTAGGAATTTACAAACGTTCAAGTATGCGAATTTACAAATTATCAAATTCAGGAATTGACAAATTTTCAAATTTAGAAATTTAGAATTTGACATACTTTGAAATTTAAGAATTCACAAACTTCCAAATTTAGGGATCAACAAATATTAAAATTGAAGAATTTAGAAACTTTCAAATTTAGAAATCGACAAATTTTCAAATTTACGAATTTAAAAATTTATAAACTTCAGAACTACTAAATTTAGGAATTAAGGAATTTATTACACAACAGAAATAAAAATAAAAATGATAAATTGACAATAATTAAATGGACAATAATCACAGTACTTAGCACTGTAACATAAACAGTGATTAAACAGATCCCAAGATAGGATAGGATGTCAACGAGACCGTTCATCAATCAAGCAAGATGAAGGTGGTGCATGACACATAGATTATTGCGATCTTCGCATGAATATAATCGATGATAATCACATGATTGATGATGTACAAGGACAGAATAAAAAGCAACGACATTTTGAAAATTATCATGTAACGCGTGGTAACTACTGATGGCAACCCACGAGTTGGCGCGTGAGTGGCTGTTCCAGGTGTTTCGAAGAGATACGGCTCCAATTGGTCAGAATAGAATTTTTACATTTCTGAATCTCTACAGTTCTGAGTTCTTACATTCTCGAATCTCTACACTTCCGAATCCCTACATTTTCGAATTCCTACGTAAGCAAATCGCTATATCCCCAAATCCCTCCATTCACAAATTCTTACATATCCAAATCGCTACGTCCCCAAATCCCTACATTCCCAAATTAGCTACATACCCAAATTGCTATATTCCCAAATTCTTCCATTCCCAAATCGCTATATCCCCAAATTTCTACATCCCCAAATCGGTACATCCCCAAATCACTACGTCCCCAAATCGCTACGTCCCCAAATCCCTACATTCCCAAATTGCTACATACCCAAATTCCTATATCCCCAAATCGCTACGTCCCCAAATCGCTATATCCCCAAATTCCTACATCCCCAAATCCCTCCAATCCCAAATTCTTACATACCCAAATCGCTATATCTTCAAACTCCTACATCCAAATCAGTATATCCCCAAACTCCTACATCCCCAAATCACTACAACCCCAAATCACTACAACCCCAAATCGCTACGTCTCCAATTGGTCAGAATAAAAAAATGGACGCTTCTCACGTATTGTCGGCGTTATATTGGCTCTCGGGGTCGCACACCAATTAGGTCAAAACAATGACAGTTTCCAAACGTCTCGAGAGTGACAAATAGTGCTACTTGCGTTCAGCAGTTGTTATTGTCATTATTATTCTTATTTGTCAAAATGTAACGCTGAGAGTGTTCCCAGTGAGAATAGACTTTATTTACTTTGGGTCCATAACGCGTCATGGGTTGATATCTGTAACATCCGCGTTGCAACCTTTGTGTTTGCCATTAATTGACAACCGCTATTGTGCCATGACTTGTCAAAACCCTGAAATTTTCGTAATTACGCAAACGACGACGATACGGTAATTCCTGGGGCAAACCAGTTGACCTGAGAACGTCAGACCTAGAAACGAAACCTCGGATACTCGTATATCCCGTACAGATTTTCATGGAACGATACCGGCGAAATTACAAAACACTGCATTCTTGACATAACGTTGCTGTTAGCGAAAATAAGCTCCTGCAAACGGATCGTAAAACGTGAAATGCTTCAGGTAGATGAAATTGTTGTTATCCAGATATTTGAGCTTGAAAATGAGAGAAATATGAAGAAAATATAAAATATAGGGATGGTTGACGTAGTAGCAAATGTTCGAATTTTGGAGTTCAAAAATTAACAAATTTCTCAAATCCCCAAACTCACAAATTCCTACATTTTTAAATTCCTAAATACCCAATTCCCAATATTTCCCTAATCTACAAAACCTCAAATCTTTAAATCCAAAAATTTCTACATTCTCAAATTCTCAAATTCCCAGATCACCAAATAGTCAAATCTCTAAATTCCAAAATACCCAACTCCCTAAATTTCCCAAATCTACAAAACCCCAAATCTCTAAGTCCCAAAATTTCTAAATTCTCAAATCACCTAATTCTCAAATCCCTAAATCCCTAAATACCCAAATCTACAAAATCCAAAAATTTCTAAATTCTCAAATTCCCGAATCCCCAAATTCTCAAATCCCTAAACGCCTAAATACCCAACTCCCCAAATTTCCCAAATCTACAAAACCCCAAAGTTCCAAATCTCTAAATTTCCCAAATTTCCAAAGTTTCAAACTAAAAAACTAAAAATCCTCTAACTTAAAATTTCAACAGATTTTAGATTGAAAAGACAGAAAAGAAAATTTGTCATTCGAGTAACGTCCAACGTCCTGCTACCGAATGATAAATCACAAGTTTGAAATTGTCATACATAAATCTCGTTATCAGTACAACAAACGTCATGCTGCACTTTATGAGTCAATTTATCTAAAATTTTCTAACATACGTTGTTCGAATTTGGGGTCCCGCCAGTTTAACAAAAAACGTCGACTTTTTACAGGAATGTCGAACATGAAATATAAGTTATTTTCAAGCGAGCTGTGCAATGTTCTTTCAATGCAGCATTGACAGATTCTTATTTATAAACGGAAACGTGAAATCGATATATGTACTGTACGAATCGTGTTTCAATGGCCGGTATAAATATTTAAACGTCGATAGACGCAACCAATGGGTTCATTCATCAGCGTGTTTCTACTTTTCTAGATTTACAACGTAAAATACTTGACATGTTCTAGTGGGTGGTGATTTATTCGATCGATGTAGGTGCCACGTCTAATTTAATCGTGTTAACACGATATTGATTATTTACGGTTTGTTGATGTCTTAAAAACGTGATCAAAATGTGTAAACTCAAATTTCTCTGGAGAAGAAAATATAATTAGCTGAAGATAATAAATAATGATTTATAATAAGATAAGAAATAATGATTTTGTATGATAAATAAATGGTTGACGATTAATTGAAATGTACAAATAAACGTAGAGCTAGCAAAACAATTTTAACAGAGTGTAATTGACAATATATAGTTTGTTGCTTGTAAAAGCTGTAAATAATAACATTTCCATTTAAATTTGTTAACACTGTTTTTATATAAACAGCCCTTTTACGAACATAACATAGTTTTTAACCCATAATACTCGAAAGGTGATCCTCACCGTTCAGTTCAAAACAATTTGAGACAAATATTTTTGAACTCAATTTACAAGTATGAAACGTACAGTGAAACGAACAACGACTATAACTCAGTTAATAATAGAAAAATAATAATGTTAAAGTTCATGAAACATTTCAATTAGAAAGTTTTGGAATTGCAACAGCAAAAATACCCTCGCATAGGGTTAACACTAAACCTACCGTATGAGGACTCAATTTAAAATTAAAAATGAAGTTGAAAAATAAATAGACGACTATACAGAAAATCGTATAAGTAGTAATTCTTTATCGTGATAAAAATCGACATAAATTTCACGAAAAGCATCTTGACAAATTGTGTAACTTATAGTTGGAAACTTGTGAAGCGGTCATTTGGTTGTTTTGGTAGTTTTAGTGTTAAAGAATCTCTTTATTTCCATTCCTCATCCACTTGCTACAAACGTTCAAACAAATCCCAACACCGTAACGTTTATCTACGACGAGCGAAGCAATATTCTCTAGAAATTATTACCTAGCACATCGTCCAACAAAGTAGAGCTTATCAATTTTCCGTTGGATTCTATTCTCTATTCGAACGACGGTAGAAACCGAAGACGCAGTAAAAGTTTATTTACGACCTCGAAGTTCGGTTGATGAAACCCGAAAATAAGACGAGAACGGTCGAAAAGCGATTGGAAAATCGAGGGTGAAGCTTTCGCACTGTCGGCGTTGTAAATTCGGAAGGTATTCGCAAATTTATGGAACAGCCGGCCATTTGATCGCCACTATGCACGCCACGATCAGCCTCGGCATTTATAGGTTAACGATCGACCAACGGAAGTCGGTCTATCGACCTCTGTTACTATTTTTATTTGTTATCGTAAACATCGAAAACCCGTACGGAACTAGCTTGAAAAGCCTGACCCGGTTTTTGTCGTGCCGGGGCTGAAAACGACAATTCCGCGAAAGCTACGAGCCGACATAGATGTCGCTAATGATGAAAAGGAGCAATGAAGCGCTCGATAGAGGCTGAAGAACGTGACACGGCAAGAAAACAATGAATGCGTGGCTTCCAGCTTCACCCATGCTCTATTATGAACGATCAACGCCAGACAGAAGTGTTTGCTTCCAGCAATAGAAAGTAATAGAAAGGCTGGTATAAACACTGTCGACATGTATTTTGCAGCTTGTTTAAATATTTGACGATGTTGCCGTTCGATTCTATACGACGGAGGAGTATATTGTGAAATCTTGCAGACGCCTCCGTCTGGACAAGACTTGTGTCCGTAATAAGACGTTTACCTTCAAGTAGAATGAGCTCTCTTTAGAACATTTAGTGAACCGAATGGTTTAAGACTATGGTTAATAGCCGTGTTTGTTTTAGACATTTTGTGTACAACACGTCTTCCAGAATTTCTTTCTGATCTGTTTGGAGATTTGAAGATTTAGGCACTTAATTTTGGGAATTTTGGAAATTTGGATAAGGTAGATTTTAGGTTAGGTGGATTTTAGGAAGTTGAAAAATTGGGGATCAAATTTAGGGATTTGTACGGTTGAATATTTGGGTTTGGAAGGAGTTTGAAGATTTGAGGTTCTGGAAGGTGAAATGTGGAAAATTGGGGTTTTGGGGTTTGGAATGTTGAAATTGGGGATTTGTATAATTTGGAATTTCTGAATTTGGAGATTGGATTATTTAGGTGCTTGAGAATATGAAGATTTGTAAATGTGAGAGTTCCAGTATTTAGGAATTTGGGGTTTGGACATGTGGAAATTGGGAAGCTTGAGAAATTAGTCATTTGGATATTTGAGAATATAGAGATTTTATGTGGAAATTTGAACATTTGAGGATCTGTGAATTTTGGGTATTTAGAAATATATCAATTCAAAAATTTGAGAACTTGCAAATATAGTAAATTGCAAACTTGATCATTCTGATAGTTGACAATCAGAAAACTTGTAAACCTGGAATTCTGAAAGTTTCAAGGGTATGAAGATTTCGAAACTTTTAAAAACTTATGAAGAATTTGTGAATTTGCTAACTCGGTAATTTGAAAATTCAGAAATCTGATACACCTTTCTTTCCAAATTGATCTTCAATCTTCCTCTGCAAATCGTTATACTTTAACTATTATCACCTCTTTTATCATGACACCTTAACAATTCAATCATCGTTTTAACAAAGTCAATAAAGTTGAAAATGAGCATTTTCTAACATAGGGACTTGACCAAAATTACGTCAATGTTAAAAAAATAGATTACAATAAATATTTCGATATTTTGCAACGGTATAGAGAATTTCGCCACTATATTCGATTAGAGCGGAAATAATTCATTTCCCCAAGTCGGTCAGAAATTAAATGGCGGCCGGACAAGTTAATTCTTGGCACATGATGCGAGCGGACGCAACCAGGAGCTACTCGTGCAATCCTCTTTCTTTCCTCGATCCTCGGATCTTAGACCTAGATCTCATGATCGGACCACCCAGTGCACTTCCCGCGGTCATTCCATGCTTGTTCGTATTACAGGCAATTGTTGAGACGCGTTAAATTACATGTGTTCACCCGCACACGATACACATTGCCGCTGGAGTAGTCACGTTAATGACAAAGAAATAACGAGCGAAAATTGTACGGCAATCGAGTATTTCCTTGTTTACGGACATACTAATCGCATCTTAATGACGGTGCACTAATCAATTCCGGGATCAAGTGTACAGTATATCAAAAGAACTTGCAAATGAGGATTATGATCTGATACTGGAACATGAATTCATAGCAGTTTTTTTTCGAAATGTTTCTACTACATGATTTTCTTATAGATCATGTAGATATGTTTCTTGCTATTGCTTAGTTGTAAGGATGACTTAAATTTGTTATTGAAATTGGAGAACTTTTTTGAAAAACAACTATTCTTTATTTACGGTCAATCATGACTGATCTTTTAAAATATTAACTGTTCGAGGTGAGAGTTCCAAAGTTTTAAAATTTCAAATGTTTTGAAAGTTGGACCTTCAGATCGTACTGTCTTCACACAGGTCTCCACATGACTTACATAGTAACGACTATGTCAGACTCACCCTGTACATCATTTATTTCACAAAATTTTACAAGGGTTACCAGCAGAAATGTTATGTAAACATGAAATGGTTTATGAAATTATAACGGACGACTTCTCTGAAAACCTCTGTCTCCAAAATGGCTACTCAACTTTAAACGCAGTTTCAGCTGTATCGATCCCATTACTCGCGTGCAAACGTTTACCGATAAAAATCTTATTTCTTATTTAATACTCGGCAGTTACCAGGCATTATAGTTAACGAGTATTTTATAACCGGCCGGAGACATTTTCGTATTCGGCAAGCAGTAAACTCCTCAGAAGCAAACGTTTACACTCGAGTAGTGTGTCCTCCGTGTTCCCTGAAGGACCCTCCTTAAAATCTTACAACTGTCTCCCATAAACTCCGGGAAGATCCGTTTAAAATTGTAATAAAACCGCACGTCAAACATTTTTCGCACGATCCTAAGCAGAATTTGCGGGAAGCATAGTTCGCAGCTGCGTTTCTGTGGGCACAGGAGCGAAAAAGACGGAGAACGGAAGGTTTCGAATGAAAGGCACGAAGGAAACAGTGGCATTCGTAAACGTTTCTTATGCAGGAAAATAGCAGAATCGTGTAAGTTACGGGATACTCGAAACAGCACCATGAAGGATCCTCGGAATCTCTCGTGTTCCTCGTGTCACGGCAGTGCAGTGTAAATTCATCCAGCTGGAAGTTTACCGTCTTCTATGTGGACGCGCAAGTATGCACAATTTTAGCTCGTCCCGGCATGTAAATTATTGTCTCGGGGTTGACTGACCTTCGTTGCATGCGATTATCAATGGAACTACGTTAGAGTAAAAACCTGATTTATTCAACGGACAGGACATTGTCGACCGAGTATTTATCCTGTAATCTTTTGTCCTCTTTCGTGCGTTCTATGTGGTACTGTCCTTCATCAAAAATTTCCGCTGCACGAATGTTTCAATGGCAAATTAAATATGTATGCGATCGACAATAATAAGAGAACGTGGGGTTAGTGCGATCAGTAAAATTACTCATTAATTTTAAGACACTACTTGAATTTCTAAATTTTCAAGTATCAAAATTAATCCAATTTCCTGAATGTGCAGAATTTCCAACATTCCAAATCTTCTAAATTTGATAAATTCCATAAATTCTGTAAATTCGTCAAATTGTAAAAATTTGTCAAATTCAATAAAGACACCATATTACCAAAGCAATAATTAATAATTATCACAAACTGTTTGACCTGTTTTTCTATATTTTACAATGCAACTTTGTAACCTGATCTCAAGTAGGTCAAGGTAATGTCCTTACAATTTATCTGAGAAGCAATTTTCATTAACTCATTGGCAGAACTGGTGTTCGATAGAATCAATTTCAGACCAATAACAGCTTTTATCAAGAAATAGTCTTAATCTAACTATGACAGTGACAGAATTCATGGATGAAGATAGACGGCTAAAAATATGTTCCACATATTCGATCTTTCTAATTGCTTCGAACACGTACTTCATAACGATACGATCAGATAATCAAGCTCATTATCGGAGAAAATATAGAATAACTGCACTTCTCTTTTCATAGAAATAATCGCTTATTGTGTACTTAATATTCTATTATTTGCATAATGACTCTCAAGATAATAATGAACAATTATTTGATACTAAAAGCCTCTCTTCGATGTAACTTATTTAAACATGTATATTTCAGCAGATAAATTCTGTAGATAATGAACAGAAAAAAATTAAAGTTCTTCTACATTACAGTGTTTGCTATATTTTTACTTTTTCTACAAATTTTCTTACTAAAGTTAATATTGATGATTGAGATTATTTTTCATTGACAGTTTATACAAGGTATATTTACATTAATGACATTAATTTACATTAACTATATTAATCTCAATATAAATATTATAAATTTAATATAAATATATAGTTGCAGCAACTGAGAAAAATGTCCAGATCCATAAAAATAATATTTAAAATAAATACTAGAAATTTGGAAACGGAGTGTGATTTATAAGGCTGACCCGAATTCGACAGAAAGAAACATGACAACGAGGCTGTGCGATGCAGATTCATGAATCACACCGCACAATGTGCAGATGTGCTGGAGTTGGTTAATTACCGCTTCTCGTAAGAAGTGCCATCAAGGTTAACACATGGTGCGATTATGTGAATGCAGTGGCCCAGTATTTGGTGTGCAGTCTCGAAACGCGTTACCCAGCGATGAGCTTGCTAGCAACGTTTATGGTTAACATTATTAAAAACGTACATGCACAATCGATGCTTTGTTCACATGCGCTGCTGGAAAGGACAGCTAGAACGGATTTCTTGGTACTAACAATAAATCAGTTTCATTGACGAAGCTGTCTGAAACTCCAGATGCGTTGAATCCAGAAATTAGGATAATTTTAGGATAAGAAGAGACAGAATGATTTTAATAATTTGGGGAGACAGGGGAATATACTTTTGGATCTTTGGATTTTGGGACTTTGAAATTTTTCAATTTTTCAATTCTTCAATTTTTCAATTTTTCAATTTTTCAATTTTTCAATTTTTCAATTTTGGGGTTTAGACAGTTTGGAGAATTTGAACTGTGGGAGTTTAAGATTTCTAAACTTTGAAAATATGAAATTTTTCAAATTTGGAATTTTGGAATTCTTGGAGATTTTTAGGGGATTTAGGAACTAAAATGTTCGATGTATGAGTTCACAGAATGTCTTTGAGTTAGGGATTTAGGAACATTATTAGAACTACGAGTCTATGAAATTTTTGAATTCTGGAACTTGTACAACTACGAAATTTGTTAAAATTTTGAAAAATACACTATAAGTGATTAAGACCATATTAGTTACACAAATTTTACATTTCTATATCCCCATCTGTGTATAATACTAATAGCATAAATAACAAATTAGAAACTGCATAAAATCATTATTAATTAAATCCAAAAGTGTTAAACACCTCAATACTGTAATATTTGTGTATATCCTGCATTGAAAATGCAAGTTCAAAACTGCTAATGTTAATAAATTATTTGCAAATAAAACGAGGGAATATAAATCTCATCCTTAATCTTTTGAAAGATACGATATTTCAACGACCTGATCATTCACATTATAACGTGAATTAGTAGGTGCAACGGCTAAATGGCCGTAAATCATGAAACACGTTTACACGCAACGAATCATGACGTGGGTTTAATAAATAATTAAAGGTAAAAATTGCAAATTGGAAAAACGTTAACAAGGTTTTCTCCTTTCCTGACACCGATACCTGCCATTATGTGCGAGTTTAATTAACGCGAGACAGCGCAGACGGTGGTGAATCTGTACGTTAATCATTCCGCTCGATAGTAATTAATAACGACGAATTTCATTACTGCAATGTAATCTTGATCTTGGATATTAACATCGACACGAATGCTGGAATCAACGAAAATCGTCAAGGTAGGAGATTCGTCGAATTGATATGTACTATCACCCATTTGAAAATTAATAATAAATACATCTACTGTTGACAGATATGTATAAATACTTACACAAATATATGTAGGTTTACTTTCAATTAGGAAAACTTCCTTAGGGAAAATGTCGATTTAGGACATATTACATATTGATTGTCTGGATATGTCAATGTTTGGGGATTGTAATACATTTAGAAATTTTAGGCTTTCAAGATTTGGAAACTTAAACACGTAATTTAGATATTTCGGAAATTTTTATAGTTGAAAATTTGGGAATTTGTGGACTTGAAAATTTGGGGTGTTTGAAAATTCAGAAATCTGAGTACAGAAAAAATTTGAAAATTTGGGACTTCAAGAATTGAGAAATATTCTAACCCAATAATTTAAAAATTTGAAAACTTAAAAACATAGATTTTAGCGATATAAAAATGTCGAACTTCAGACACTTTTAGACATGTCATACATCCTAAAATTTAGAAATTTACGTAATTAAGGGTTTGAAAATAAAAAATTGTAAGAACCTGGGTATTCGGAAATTTGATTTTATAATTTCAAAATTTAGTATATGATGTAGATGACAAAGTATATTATAGTATAATAGTATATGATATAGATAACAAAGTTTGTTAACAAAAGAATATATATTTTACAAAAATTTCATAAAAATTCCCAAGCATTCTCTCGTCAATTAACTAGCACGACTGTACCGTTAATATCCCAGAACTTGGTACAGAATTAATGATTATAATTGATATAAAGTAGCTGTACACGAAGATCTCGAAAATTCAGCGTTGTTTTAACTGAACGTGACGTTTCTGTTGGCAGATGTAGTTAGCGAATGTCAATCATCATTAAGAAGTTGGCGCTTATCCAAATCTGTCACTGATTCACATTAAAGAGTCTCTTGATGGAGTGCATCATCTAATCACGATTTAGCACGAAGTGACATGCAATTTTCATTTGGATTCGTGTTGCGTTTAAAACTCGTTAGGAAAAATTCATAAAACGTTTATGCATTCGTTAAAATATGTAAACGAATCAATCACGGGTTGAGTAAATAATACCGGGCACAAAATTCGTCAAAAACGTTTCGTGATTGCATCAACCGCTGAAAGCCTCACAAATATTTCAACTGAAAAAACGCGAACGTTTGAACAGCAAGTTACGATAATTTCATGTGTTATACACACTGTTTGCGACGTAATCGATTGTACCGGGGCATTTGTGGAACAAAAATGAAATCAAAATGTTCGTTTATTAAAATTGGGAAATTTGAGCATAAAGTATAAAACGTTTGTTAAGTATGAAATATTAAATTTCACCGGTGAACGTACGAAATAACATTGTTTAAACGTACGAAATAACATTATTACCATTTAATAATACATCATAGCAGTATGTTATTTCATTGTATAATTACTTTCTGAAATATTGTAATCGCCCTCTTGTATAAAATCTGTCATAAAAATCCAGATAATTATTCCGAATTGATATTCCGACGAAAACAGTAGAAAATTTCGAAATGTTTTTAATTTCCAACAAAAGCTATATTAACAAATCTTGAAATAAATGGAATAACATAGTAATTGCAACAGACTGTGTTTGAAACGGTAATGTATAATCGCAAACATGTTAAATGAATCATTAACGCGAACATTAAATACTAATTGATAACGTTTTAATTAAGCAACAATCGTTTACTATACGGATTACTCGGGTCAATGATTTTCAAACGAACGACCCCGTGGGCGTTAGATTTTAATGAAACTTTCGAAATGAAATAATCTTGACCAATGATTACCATAATTGCCGAGCGACACGCTTGTTAACAATTTACTACGCGTTCCGCACTCGTGCACTCGATTCGTTCTCCGATCGGACACTAATGAAATCCAGGCTTCCTCAGAAACACACGTGTCCTCGTAATTGCATGTTAAATTATTAGTAGGCTGAATCAAATGCAGAGAGCACCAGCTTTTCGTTTTTGCCAGCATTTCTCGCGGGACATTTGCGACACTGAATCTCGAATCTAATAAAAACCGCATACCTTATGTACCTGATTACTGATCTAATAAATAATGTACCTAGTTGATTAGCTTACTGTTACTTCTTAACGGTGGCGAGCATGCAGCGTGAATAAAATGAGCTTTAATCGAGAAACGGTAATCTTAGAAATCTCTAAGTGGTACTCGATTAACGAACACAAACCTTTAATTGGCTTTGCAACGTTTTTCCTGCGTTTTATCATCGTAAGTGATAACTATGTGGATACAAAATAGAAATGTTACAACCACTGAAATTTACTGTTTATCATCTGCGTTAATCGAAAACAAAATGATGAAACGATATTTGTTGAAGAGTAAAAATTGTAGTCTACAGTGAATTTATTTTTGAAATTTTTTCTACGTTATAAATATCGATATTCGTTGCATCGTGTAATAAATGTACGATATAAAATAACACCATGTTACAGATTTTTTAAAACATAAATGTGTATTTTATTATTGAAAATATTTCTTGCGTTCAATTACAATTTTTGACACAGATGTCACATATTTTAGATATAAATGCAACTTGAATAAAGTAACGTAAAAAATATTCGTTTATTGTTATTATCGAATTTGATAGTTGAAAGATACCGTTTTCTTCAATTTTACCAAATTTTTTCAATTTTACAAACACATGTATTGTGTTCAATTACAGGATAGTATAATTTAGAATGGTTCGCACGTCAAACAATTTTAAATTTCTTTTTTATTTACCGAGACCCGCATTTTTCAACAGCTGATGCACTCTTGTGTGGACAGCTACCAATAAGCAAAGGTAAACACCATAATTTATTTGCGATGATAGATGCAACGATAATTATAGGATAAATCTTGGTGTGTATACACAGCTGACACAAACAAAACCTTCGAAAAGAAACAACGTGTCCTTAAACACATGTTTCTTGGTGCACGAAACTTCAGAAGCGCGTTTCCGTATCCGTACCGCCATTATCCAATTATCGAATCCAAAGCAATATTCTTAACACTAAAATGCATTGTAATTGCAGAAAATTATATAATTACACAAAAAATATATACTGATTTCTACGTTGTAACTTTTTTTTCTTTGCCAAGGTGTTAATTTATGGCAATTTCAATAACAATGAAATAAAAAAAATTTATTATACGTTCTTACAGAGAAACGTGTCAACATTAAAGTCATGGTTTCTCAACTCAGATATTCTGTAG
Source organism: Megachile lagopoda (assembly GCA_036983795.1). Classification (NCBI taxonomy): domain Eukaryota; kingdom Metazoa; phylum Arthropoda; class Insecta; order Hymenoptera; family Megachilidae; genus Megachile; species Megachile lagopoda. Next base: position 13,715,916 of record CM072800.1, read on the forward strand.
ATATAGGTGAATATATCTAGGTAACTAGGTACACGTTGTTCAAGGACTAGCTTGTTATTTTGCAATATCTAAGTTATAATGAAATTTTGAGAAGCTACTGCATAACATTCAAATGCAATTTTACGAAATATTGTGGGATTATATTGGAGGTTACAATGATAGTATACCAATGAAGTTACTAATTTTCAATTTGCAATTAGTATTTGTACGGATAAAAATAAAGTGAAAAATAATGGTGGAAAAAGATGAATGTCGAAATAAAAAATTGACATCCAATATTGTTATTCATCAAGTTTTGATTTTTTGATCGTTTTATTACATGCTTTATAAATAATTAATCATTAATAAGACAAAAAAAGACTCGTATAGAAATAAATTATTTCACTGGAATAAAAATTACAATTCAATATAAAAATATAACCCTCATATTTACAGATATTGCAAAGAATGCAATATAAAAATTAAGAAAAATAGCACAATAAAATAAATAGAAATAATCTATGTTTAGAAGTTTATGTATAAACTTTTTATAATAAGACGCAATAAAATTCATTCTTGTAATAAATTACTAAGTAATCGTTACTATAACAGATAATTACAATAATTCGTGTAATCACGAGAAATAACGTGATTCTAAAATACGGAAATTCGATTGAAAATTCCCGAAAAACGATAATAAACGCGCATATTAATACAACGAGCATCGGCCAACTGGATAAAATAATGAGAATTCGAAATGGAAAACCAATTTGAATAATTAGTGTGATCTCATACAATTATTCATGGTTGATGCATAATAAGCTGCAATCAATTATGGAAAATTTCTCATAACCCGGAAAATTGCATTGAAGTCAGCTATCGTTTAATTGTCAATATTTAACCACGTCGTAATGCGATCAGATAGGAAATCAATTTGCCGAGTTCTTATCGTCAAGTACAGCTGATTAGTAAGACATGCGATGAATATTAATTCATATCCACATTTCGCGTACATGTTGTGACAACATTTTAATTATTTTTATTCTAGTTTATTATGGAACAAATATTACTGCACGAACAAACTTTCGAAAGATGTGTTTTTTTTTCAAAAATGGAGGGGTTTGGGGACGTGGCGATTTGGGACGTAGCGATTTGGGTATGTAAGAATTTGGAAATGTAGAGATTTGGGAATGTAGCAATTTGGGGTTGTACCGATTTGGGGATGTAAGAATTTGGGAATGGAGGGATTTGGGGACGCACCGATTTGGGGGTGTACAGATTTGGGGATATACCGATTTGGGGATGTAGGAATTTGGAGATATACCGATTTGCGTATGTAAGAATTGGGGAATGTAGAGACTTGGGGACGTAGCGATTTGGGAACGTAGAGATTTGGGGATATACCGATTTGGGGATGTAGGAATTTGGGAATATACCGATTTGGGTATGTAAGAATTTGGAAATGTAGAGATTTGAGGACGTAGCGATTTGAGGATGTAGGAATTTGGGGATATACCGATTTGGCTACGCAAGAATTTGGAAATAGAGGGATTTGGGAATGTAGAGATCTGGGGACGTAGCGATTTGGGGATGTACCGATTTGGGGATGTAGGAATTTGGGAATATAGGAATTCGGAAATGTAGAGATCCTGGAATGTAAAAATTCTGTTCTGACCAATTATGGCATAGTTCTAAACACCTGAGCCAACCTCACGCGCCAACTCATGGATTGACATCGGTACGACTCGTTCTAACTGCAGAACGCACCCGGTATATCCAGATCAATGATACAAATAAATTGGAATTATTACTACCAATGTCACAGTAGCTATAAGCTATAATCAGTGCAGCAATATAAAATGCAACAGTGTATCAAGACCATGTTATTTCATACCGGTACATAAAATTACGACTTAATATCACATCATAAAAATGTTAAAAGAAGAACATGTAACATCTTCGTACAAATGAAGATCCATGTGATACATGTAACAGAACCCACCATAAATAAAATAACGAGTTCCTGCAGGTAGTTTAGTATCGTTCGAACGTCTGTATCAAAAGATCCCTATCGTTATACCGGTAACGTTACTCCAAATTAGGATCCCGTTGGTGGCCATTATTTTAATTGCATCGACATGAAATGGGTATCGACGTGTCGTGAGCATCGTCGTGTTCCAAAGACGCAAGCATCGACAAAAGATAATTACAGTTTCAGGATGTATCGATAAAGGGAATGAGGCTGGGCTTCGGATGAACGTGACGTGCACGGTTAGATTAATTTATCTAAATGAGAAGATCGTGTTATCATCGAGGTGTGTGCTTGTACGCCCACGCGATTCACCTTCGACGCATGATGAGGCCTACAATTCAACCGATGATTCATTCGGTGGCATTCGACGCATGAAACCCTGTACAAGGTGTCCCTGACAACCTCTGACCTGTTATTTTTATTGCTATTTAAAGAATTCTTTAAATAAAGAAAAGAAACAAATTCTTTATGTAAGGGAAAGAGTAAACATGTTATTGGATGTTCAGTTGAATGATTAGAAAGTTAATGAGTCAGAACTGCGTATTCATTGGACAGGTGCAATTATGGACAGTTATTGATTAATTTCAGTGATTCGATGTATCGATAACATTGCTGAGATTGCGTTAATGTAAGTGGGCTAGTAATGATGACTGTACTAGTGATGTATGAAGTTACTGAAGTGACTGAAGTATGTAGGCAGTAGTGAATACACAAATCGAATACTTTAAATTTTCGGATCATTAAATTATCAAACTTCCATTTTAACAAATTCTCAAAGTTTCAAATCATTAAATTCTAAAATTTGTAAGCCCCCGAAAACATTCTCAAAATTTTAATTTTATAAGCTCTGAAATTCATATTGATATATTTGAAAATTTCCATTCTCCAAATTCCTAAATTTCTAAATTATCTTTAAATTTCATTACTTCAAAAATTCGATGTCCCCAAATTCCCCCCCAAATTCCTGTATTTCCAAATTCCCATGTCTCTCAATTCTCAAATCTACAAAGTTCTACGTTTCCAAACTTTCATAACCCTAAATTCTCAAATTTTTGAATTATTAAATTTTCAACTTTTCACTTAATTCTAAATGCTGAATACTAAAATCTTAAATTTCCAAATTCCCAAGTTTTCAAATCCCCAAATCCTCAAATCCTCAAATTCCCAAATCCCCAAATCCCCAAATTCTCAATTCTAAATACTCAATCCTAAAATTCAAAAATTTCCAAATTCCCATTTTTCCAAATTTCCAAATCCTCAAATCCCCACTACCCCAAATCCCAACATCCCGAAATACCAATATCCCCAAATTCCAATATTCTCAAATCTCAATATCCCCAAATCCCAATATCCCCAAATCCCAACATCCCCAAATCCCAACATCCCCAAATCCCCAAATTCTCAATTGCAAATACTCAACACCAAAATCCTAAATTTCCAAATCCCCAAACTCTCAATTTTAAACACAATACCAAACTCCTAAATTTCCAAATTCCAAGATTTCTAAGCTCGCACCAAAAAACTTCGCTCCGCCGTCCCTAATTTTACTACAGCAAACTGGTTCTACCATACCAGAGTTAAAAGCAGTGACTCTGCAGAAACGTAGCGAGACAAGTCGCAAGAAACTCCGATTGGAAGCATGCCAAGTGGAATTTTTGAACTTGCAACAATTTAGTTGGAGCACCCTATACACCCACACGTATAACAGGCTATATAAGATCAACGCGATCGATTGAGTCATGTTTGCGGAGCAAGGATTACGCTAAGCTAATTTAAATTCATCGAATGTTGAAATCGTTCACGGTGGAAAGTTCGATTAAATATGTCGGCGGATGGATGCTTTGATCGTTGATTTTATTCACTTTGGTTCGAGAGAATGATTTATTTAAAAACAACTGGAAAACGTGCAAGTTCATAATACGAATAGTAAAAATTGAAATGTTTAAAAAGCTTGAATGCTGTCACCGTAATTTGTGGAGTAATTTGCTACTGACCGTAAAATAGCTAATTAAGATTCTTTGCAACCGGTTGCATTTCGCGTTATGTGCGCGTGACACACGCCTGATACATGTTCTTAATTGAACAAATATGCGATTGCATATCGCTTAAGGAAATAGTTTTATCGGACGCTTCGATACCTGCATTACAAATCCCGGTTTTACTAAGCGTTTTGAAGTATAACTATTTTATATTATTGCATAATCTGTTTTGAACGATTAGAAAAACGTTATAATGCACTTTTTCTTGGTTAAAAACCTGAAATGTTTAACTTTAAAATGTTTTATATTTTCAATGAAAATAAACTTCTACAAACGTGTTATAATGCATACATTTAGTGCAATGCATTTGAAACATTTTCTTGTTAAAACGTTTCAAGAAATACTATCTCTTAAAGTACTCAAAAGATTAAATGCTAGGAACGATTTATGTAAATGTACATGCGACATCCTTATAAATTTTGCATTTACACCAAGAACAAACTACGGAAATTTACTTTGTACAATTACACTGATCACTTCATGCGTTCAATAGTTTCAAACGCAGTGATTAAAATCACTCCAGTCACACAAGCGTTAAAAATGAAATAATCAGATTTGTTTTATCCAACGTGTACATCGTTAGCTGTGCTTTCATGTAACATAACGAAACATACATTCTAAAAACTGTATACGTGTTATTAAATCGTGAAATCCCTGTATGATCCACATTCGACGCAGTCCGGACATGAATCCACAGAGGCACTTTTACAAATCAAAAGAACTCATTCATGCCATCGGCTTATCCTGCAAAGGAAAAACAATCTCGACCCGCAAAAAGGTTCGGACAAAAAGTTGCTGCGAAACGTTTGCGAAGAAAACATAGGGTAGCAATGTTATCACGGTGGAAATGGAAAGCCGATACACGCGATCTCGTTAACTATCGTGAAAAGACATAATAGCGATCTAGGCTCGTTTCGATTACACTGCGTGCCGTGTATTCGATATCTCTATGGAACAGCAGCCGTGATAAGATACCCATTAGCAGTTATGTATCCGGATCGATCAGTTTATTAAAGAGAAACATCTGATGAGTCGAGTGGTCTGACCGTTTCTCCGAGACTATCGCGAGCTGCTCGAGTGGAACCGGTCTGATTCACTTCCTCTTAAGTATTTTTGGATATTATCGTACGATTATGTGTAGTCTTCCTGGTCACAAGTTAAAATATAGCTGGGAACGTGGCAAGGACGCTTGCAGCTCCGAGCAACGAGGAAGTTAACGTGGCCCATTTAAATTGACCCATTGAAATATTTTAGAGAATTATACAAGTGTCGCGGAAAGGTTTTCGGTAAGGAAATTATGTGGGGAAGATTTGTTCTAGGTGGACGTAGAAGAGATGTCAAGTTCTATTAGAGTAATCTCATCCTGTATATTTTTAATCTCTTTATAAACTTTGCACTAACGTTTAGCGATTCTGCTTCTTAGTTTATGTATCGAACGTGAGTGCACATTCTAATAAATGTGTAATAACGTGGATACGACAAGTTTATAGAAAGGTAACCTACCTTATTACAAGTTTATAGAAAGGTAACCTACGTTATTACAAGTTTATAATAACCTACCATGTAGATTTACTGAAATAAATTACTAGACTTGTAATTAATATGAAATTCATACGTACAATTAACTCATAGTTATGTTTCAATGAAAGTGTACAGAAATACACTTTCGATTATCTGGATTAGCGCCACTTTGCTTCGAAGTATACTTTTTAAAATTCTTAGATAATATCAAGTACTAATAAAGTTCTTGACGTTTCTACTGTACATGCACATACTCCAAAAGAAAGATAACAATGAAAGAAAAAAGCAAACAGGGTTATAATTATTAAGCGAATTGGAAAGTTTAATCGACGTTATGAATAATGATCAATCTCCGCTAATGGAAGCTAAAAGAACTTTCTCTGTTACTTAATAATAATTAATTTGATACTTTAATAACGTTATAATAATTATTAATACTACATATATAAATTGTGTTTCATATAATTTTTGTAAAAACTGATGATATTTATTACGGTTTTTGTACGTTAATCCATGATCAACGTTGAGTGCGAATATAAAAAATTAATGATAATTGCATATAAAATGGAACTGTACCGGAGAAGTAATGGTATAAAATACGTAATGGATATTATGCAAGTGCGATTTCAACCAACGATTTCAGGTAGTGAATATCAGTTTCTCACAGAGGACAAAATACGTCAATCAGGTAAATGGACATCAATTATCGGGAAGAATCTTGATAAAGCAGAACCGAATCTTTTAAATCAGAAAAATTTGTTAATATTTGAAATTCGGTGACATGAAAAAATATTTTGTTATTCGCTCTACATCAATGAAAAACGTATGGGATATGAACGAAACAGAAAGCCAGTTGCATTCGACACAACATAAATCGGAAATTGAAAAAAATATTTGATTTTGTGACAGCTCGATATTGTATCGCATATTTCCAGCATTTCATAAAAGGAATATAAACGAAATTTTGTGGAATTGTTTTTTTAGGAAAAATTGATATAAAATATTATAATTACAGATAAAACTAATTCGTTTAACAAACTTTAAATTATCCATAATCATCATATATGCAGTACGTGACATAATAATAATAAAAATGTAACCGAACGATTAATTGTACAACAATTCGAAAGGATGAAGTAACAATAAAGCGATTAACTTTTCAAACCTATTCTTCCCTTCCTTTTTTACTTTTAATCGTGGGCTCTTCACGAATTACAATTCCCAGGCTACAATTTAATCAGTCCTTTACCGTTTCCCACCCTCGGTAACAGAAATAAGTTCCCGTTGCTGCGTAATTATCCAGCGAACAGCAAGTACCTGTCACATCCAGCCGGAAATACCGCGTACACGAAGAAACGAAGTCGAGACCAGTTAACCTCGTGTCGATCTCTCGGTCGACACCTGCGCGTCTGGTTAACATTTTTCCTCGTGATCATTAATTCGAGTACAGAAATTCCACCGCGGTTGTTCACTGTACGCTTGGACGTACAGTCACGTGAAAATCTGGCTTCCCCAGAAAAACTATAGCCAGTGACATCGTATACTCGTTGATTTCTAGGGACTTTAGGAAATTTCAAAATTTGGGAAAAAGTTAAGGATTTGGGGATGTTGGGATTTTGGGATATTGGGATTTGGGGATATTGGGATTTGGGGATATTGGGATTTGGGGATATTGGGATTTGGGGATATTGGGATTTGGGGATATTGGGATTTGGGGATATTGGGATTTGGGGATATTGGGATTTGGGGATATTGGGATTTGGGGATATTGGGATTTGGGGATATTGGGATTTGGGGATATTGGGATTTGGGGATATTGGGATTTGGGGATATTGGGATTTGGGGATATTGGGATTTGGGGATATTGGGATTTGGGGATATTGGGATTTGGGGATATTGGGATTTGGGGATATTGGGATTTGGGGATATTGGGATTTGGGGATATTGGGATTTGGGGATATTGGGATTTGGGGATATTGGGATTTGGGGATATTGGGATTTGGGGATACTGGGATTTGGGGATATTGGGATTTGGGGATATTGGGATTTGGGGATATTGGGATTTGGGGATATTGGGATTTGGGGATATTGGGATTTGGGGATATTGGGATTTGGGGATATTGGGATTTGGGGATATTGAGATTTGGGGATATTGAAATTTGGAGATATTGAAATTTGGGGATAGTAGAATTTTGGAATATTGGGATTTGGGGATATTGAAATTTGGAGATATTGAAATTTGGAGATAGTAGAATTTTGGAATATTGGGATTTGGGGATATTGAAATTTGGAGATATTGAAATTTGGGGATAGTAGAATTTTGGAATATTGGAATTTGGAAATATTGAAATTTGGAGATATTGAGATTTGGAAATATTGGAATTTGGAAATATTGAAATTTGGGGATAGTAGAATTTGGAGATATTGGGATTTGGAAATATTGGAATTCGGAGATATTGAAATTTAGGATAGTGGAATTTGGGGATACTGGTATTTGGAGATATTGGAATTTAGAGATATTGAAATTTTGGAATAGTGGAATTTGGGGATAGTAGAATTTAGGGATAATGGAATTTATTGATAGTGGGATTTGAAGATATTTTGGCATTTGGAGATATTTGAATTTGAGGGTATTTAAATTTATGGATATTGAAATTTGAACATATTTTAGCATTTGGAGATATTTGAATTTGAGGGTATTTAAATTTATGGATATTGAAATTTGAACATATTTTAGCATTTGGAGATATTTGAATTTGAGGGTATTTAAATTTATGGATATTGAAATTTGAACATATTTTTGCATTTGGAGATATTTGAACTTGAGGGTACTGAAATGTAAGGATATTGAAATTTGAAGATACAATTTGAGAACTTGTGAATTCAGGGATATTGAGATTTGGGATTTTAAGGTTTGTAGATCTAAGCATATAGAATCTAAAGATTTTCTGCTCTGAGCTCTTGAAGACCATAATATTCGAGATATTGAGATACTGGAACCTACGAATACTGGGATTTGAAGATATTAAAATTTATGGACACAGAAATTTGATGATTGAAAAAACAAGAAAATTGTGAAGTTTACGAATGCGTATGCCAATCCAAAGGAAAGGTTGCAGCCGAGTGTACAGCATCGGTAATTTATTGATACTCGAATGCCAGTTATGTCTGGACTAGCATCGGTCGTTTCGCAACGCGTATGTCGCGTTTCCTTTCGCGGAAAACGCTTCGAGAGAACGACCCCGCCATCGAAGAAGAACGCCATCCGTTCAGGTATCCGGTCGAGACCTTCGTCGGATCGAGTTTGTCTCCATCGATTCAACTACCAGTTCTCTCCTTCGATATGTCCGTTTGCCCGACGCTTGTTCGTGGTCGATTAACCCTCTCACGCTTCGGATATCTTGTAATCATCGATAAAGCTTACATCGACATAGCAGTACTGTTGACATAACTTTACTGGCAAGTTTGGTTATCGATACATATCTCGCTGATTCGAAAAGTCCGATCTTAATCCTTGAATTAACCCTTGCTTAAAACTAAACAATGATCTAATCTTTGATGAGAGTGGACATGATTGGAGTAAAAATTAAATTCATGTTCTTAAACCCTTGCAGTATGATTTATTTGTTAGGCGCGTCAGTCACAGCTAATCACTACAATATTAAAACAGACAGAAATATTAAAAGTTCCAGTAAAATTGATCACAGCTGAAGTACGAGTGCGTCACGAGTCAGTCTCGACAAAATAATGCAAGAGGTTAATCAAAAGAAAATTCAATTAAAGATAGAATACTAATCGTTTATCGAAAAGTCTTTGATTAATCTTAATTTTTAATTTCAATTTGCTAAGTCAAACTTTAAGTTTTGATTGGAAAATCTTTTGAATAATAAAATTGATTTCGGGATTGACCAGTTGGTTTCACGCATATAAAGCATGAAAAATGTTAACGTTTCCCAAAAAACGGAACGATTGCATAACAAATTTTTACCGCGAATATTTACTCGTTTATTCATATATGTTATTCATGTGTCACAGATATTTTACAACAAATTTTTTAAAATCATAAACTTGAAAAACGCAAAAATGCATCGATTCAAAAGAAGTAACAAAACTAAAATATGTGTTGGTATGTTTACAAATGTTTATCTTTTCACTTAAAATATGTCCGGACTTTATATTTCCAATGTCACAAACTAGATTTACGCATCCCTCGTGTTCTACCACACCTCAAAATCCCGAAGTAAACTAGCTATAAACGACCTTCAAAAAGAAAGAAAGGTTATAAGCTGCTCGTAATGACCCTCTCGTCTCTTCCGCAACGTTCCATCATCCATCAAACTGTACAAATTTATCGTTAAGGTTTTAAGTAACGTTCGCGTAATCAGAAGGCTCGAGCCATTTAAAAGGGAACAGTCAGAAGGTGACCAATCGTGGCTGCTGAAACTGGTTTGAAAAAGTGTTGAAAAACACGCAACGAGCAAGAATTTTTGTACGTTGCCGGTGCAAAAGCCGCTTATCTGCGATCGGGTAAAGTAACGTTGAAATCTCGCCGCGATAAAAATTGCGGCAAAAGCAGGTGAAATCACAAGGTTCGTTTCTTCGCTCCGAATTCCTTGTGACCTCACCTCGAACTCACGAACTCGGTCCCGTTATGATGCATTTTACCTTCCACGAGTATTCAAATGCCTTGAATTAATATTTTGAAATTTTTTAAACGTCAACAAAATTTCACGATATACTGATTATATTTTCTTGCTCTTTACGTATATACAGGATGTCTCGCAACTAGTTACTTCCAGAAAGGGGTTGTAGACGGTAAGGGTTGTTCTTCATTAATAATTCAAAAAGCTTCAAACCCTATTTTCACGAAGGAAAATGTTCAGAATCACGTCACCTACAACCCCTTTCCAAGAAAAAAAACTAGTTGCACGACATACTGTATACAACAGTGATGTCCATCATTTTGAACATGGATTCATAAAAATGACAAATTTGAAAGTTCTATGTTGAAATTTTTATAAAATATTGTTCCCATTACCTGTTGTTATTTCCATCCGTATTTAGTGCACAGTGCCATGTTTATTATTGAGCCATTTTCATAATTAATAATAACAGTAGATTGTGTGTATATGTATAAATCAATCTGTTTAACAAATTTAATAAATATGGTGTAATTACAAACAAATAATGTTGAATTGCCAAACTATTTACTGAAACTTGTTATCAGAAATTAAATGTAATGATCAATTAACAGAATAAAAATAAATGTTTATTCGTGTGAACTTCAATTGGAAAATAATTAACTTTTGATCTCCAATATGACAAATTTGAATTAAAGATTAAAATTAAATTTTCCAATCCTTCAACTAAAAATTATAATAATACGTAATACTAAACGTCCGTAAATATTACGAACAACACGATAGCTCTTAATTACTGTTCCGCTAAGTTAGAAACTTAATTGTCTGAGACTTTCACCACGTGTAATTGCTGTTTACATTTAACGAGTACAAATGAGTGTCTCTCTTCCCAAATTCTTGTTCGTTCGGTCTAAACGTGGCCTCAAATGCAGAAGGCAAAGAAGAAGAAACAAAAGGAGAGAACAACACAACGATCAAAAGAATTGTCGGTGTTACACACACGCTGCGACGCGACAACACGTCCGAATAATCCGGTTGGCAGACGGCCACCGAAAGAAACTTGTATATTCTTCGAGAGTCGCGTGAGTCATTGAAGAAAGCACCCGTAAATTTATTTACGGTTAAAGGTGCGAACCTTGCCCGAACAATTTTGGTGAAATTGCATCACGAACGGCTCACGAAATTTTGTTCACACGGTAAACGGTCGCGTGAAAGAACGAAGCTTGAATCTTGGAAAGATTAAGACTACCACGTCATCCATATGTGGGTGATGCTTACATTTTTAATATCATAGGTGATAGATTCGCATGAAAATTTGATTACTTACGTCATTGAAAATACTCATATTAACTACTTAGAATTGTGAATAAATAGCATAAGACATCGTAAAAATATTTAGTAAGATTTGTTGAAAATATGTAAAAATAGCTAATCAAATTTTCAATTGCTTCACTAATAACAGTCAACGTGAACATTTTGAACGTTCATACTCGAAGGATTCTTTTACGGGAAAGTAGAATTGCACAAGTTTAGTGGGAAATAATTTGCAGACTTTTTTGTAGGGGAAAATTGGGGTCTACCTGTATAAAATTTTCAGTGATAACTTAAAATTAATTTACAGATACAGTGTTATTTTAAAAATAACTCGTAAATATTATCTGAATTATTCGAATGATTTTTTTTTTAAATTTACTTAATTTTCTCACCCAAAATTAAAATGATTACATATACGTTTCTTTGGAAGAATAAAAATTATCTTGAAGATTGAAACTGTAAGAAATTGATACACATCAAAAACAGCTTTGAAAGACATGAATTTTTAAGAAACACTTACATGAATCGCTATATAAAGATATCTATCAACATTACAAAATACTTTAAAAACATCTATTTTCACATAATTAAGACAAATGTAGTACAATAGTTAAGTCTTGTACATTTTGAAATGTCTCACGATAAGGCAGCTTTCAGTCAATAAACGTCCGCACTTCGTATAATTTCGTATTCTAAGGAAACTTCAGTCATTAAAGTCTTAAGGTATCTTCTCTGAAATACAAGAGACTGAAGTGTTTACTCTCTAAATCTTTCATTAAATAATTCTAATGTTCGCAAATTCCCTCGATCCTGTACTAAAACACACCCCGTTTATTGATTTCATATTATTTGGTCATCGTGATAAAGTTATAAAACATTTCTCTCGCAACATGTCTATAAAAAAAAATGACACGCTTGTAAAAATATTCAAGCCACGTCAAATACACGTAAATAAAACCCGAATATTTACAGAGAACAATGAATATGTTGAATAAAAATAAAAATAAAAACAATTCTTTTATGAAACATTATTATTATAAAACTGAAAAATAATAAATAATAAATTATACAGAATTCAGTTACAGAAAATTGCAGACCATTGTCAGAGTGATATTTAAAATGATATTTAAAACCTTCGATAGATAGAATTTCACGAACGCTAATACGCATTTAAAAAATTACAAAAAATATGCGAGCCATCAGTTTTCGACATTCAAGCGAAATATGCCAATTCCTGTTACATATTCTTTTTCGAATAAATTACTTTTAAACGCGCGCTGCAAACCTCCCCTGCATTTCATTCGGCGAATATAAAATGATGAACGTGAAAAGCTTTTGAAACGCAACTCTCTAGCAATAATATTCGAATTACAAGAGAGGGAGTGACACGAATACAAATGCCGTTTCTAAATTTCAGAAAGGACCAAATTCGCTAATTGAATTGCACATAGGAAACACAAAGGATCGTGTTACCGTGTTAAAAAATCTCATTTATTTTAGTATTATTAACCTGAATATTCGACCTCGCTTTCTCCGTGTTAATAACTGGGTAATACATGACCATAATACGTGGCTGACAAAAGAAAATTAAAATCGAAAATGCTCGGCAATTAAAAAGTTAATTACGATAAAGGACATTACGTTCTGATATCAAAAGTCGTTGAATACATATCGATGTACTTGTAATGCAAGCTTTATACAGAAAATATATGTACAGGAATTTATGTTTCATAGACCAAACTGTAATTAGGTAAAAATGTTCAAAAATAATTTTTGAAATTATTGTTGCAATTTTTCGATTCAGAATATAATATTCTAAAGAAAATAATATTCTGACATCAAAATTCGTTGAATGCATATGGATGTATTTGTAACCTGTAATACAGTAAATACATATATGTATACATAATAATTTATGTTTCACAATATAAACTGTAATTAAGTGACATAAATTACAGATGAATGATACAAAATTCTCAAAAATAATTGTTGAAATTATTATACCAATTTTCGATTCAGAATATTAATGTAATATTCTGTAATTAAAAATATTACAATTATACAAAATGAAATCACGAGACTATAGAGCACGTGTAAAAACAGTTTATGGTACAGCGAATAAAAAATTTGAAAAACTCCGTAAATCACTTTGGCAAACGAAAGTATGAAGATAAGTGTAGGAATGTTTGCTTGTAAAATTCCAAATCAAGATAATTAAGACGTGTTAATTGAATCTTGACCGCACTAAATGTATACGCTAATAAAACAGGTACAGCTCTCTCCAAATGCTTTATGACTTCTAAAATTTTGTTAAGTACAAACAGTTAACAAAGATCTTTCTTCAGGAAAGATTGTTTTTAAACTTAAAAGCTTTTATCTTCGTTTGTACGACACGTGCAATTAAAACGACAGATGATAACAAGAAATAAATAATTATTCGAAAGTTTTATAAGGTTGTAAAGTTAAAACGAGAAAAAATACCATAGTGTCAAGGACTGTTGCGTCACGGAACAAATATCGGAAACGATTTTACGAATTGTTCCTTCGGTAATTACTTTCAAATTACGTCAAGGAACTGTAAAGTTATAATAACACCATAAGTTATTGCTTTAACCTAAAAGCTATAATAATACTGCAATTAAAGAAGTTTCCAACGCGTATAAAGAAGGAGTCGCCAACATTATTACGGACTGAACTAAATGGAAATACACTTTGGTTCGTTTTGTTCTATTTAACATAAATATAGAAAAATATTTTAAATACATTATACACATAAATATAGAAAAATATTTAACATATGAAGCAGTTGAACTCGCAAACAATATATCATTCTTTTCCGCTAAAATAAAAAGTATTTGGAGGATAAAACTGGCATGATTGATGATCAAAGTGTTTGATCATTGTCGAAATATTTCACGATATAAAACCCGCTAATATTTATTTCGGTAAATAAATGAAAATGAAGCAAGAGAAAGAAATGCAACGAAGCAAAGAATCTAAAGAATTTTTATCTGATCCATTTTCCAACAATATCTGAAAACTATTTTTTCGCAAACAGATAAACAAAAACGAAAAGCTGAAATGCCGTAACGGAATAGCGAAAATTTTATCCGTCAATATTCCGTGGCATAAAAATGAATGACTCCAAAAAATTCATTTCTATAACTGTCCAATGTGTCCCGTACTTTTCAACGCTTTCAATAAAATTAATCGCTTTCCCGATGGAGGAAGCTAAATTGCGTTAATCCAGTTTCGACGACGCCCTTTGTGCGTTGTCGCGCCATTACAAAAGCGCAGATTGTGCATGTAAAAAGGAAGCGCAAAAAATGTTCTTTCAAAAATCTGTAAATTCTGTATTCGATGGGATTCAATTTAATTCCGTAATACTCGCTGATCAATCGCTGATTTAAAAATTTTTGAATGAGACAGGATTTTAAAATCCTTGGAAATTGGGGACTTGCAGAGTTTCTGTATTTTTAGATATGGAAATCTACGAATTCGGCGATTTAGGAATTTCGGGATATTGAAATCGCAAGGTACAAAAATTTGGTAATCTAGAAATTTAGAGACTTTGAGATTTGAAGATGTGGTAATTGCTAATCTAGGGATTCAGGGATTTACAAATTCGGGAATCTGGGAATTTAAAGATTTAGAGATTTGGGGTGCAAAGATTGGAGGATCTAGGAATTCGGAAATTTAGGGTTTCGAGGACTAGGAATTTGTGATCTAGGGATTCGGGGGTCCAGGGATTAGGGGGTCTAGAGATTCGGGGGTCTAGGGATTCGGGGGTCTAGGAATTCGGTATCTAGGAATTCGGGGTTTAGGGATTCGGGGGTCTAGGGATTCGGGGGTCTAGGAATTCGGTATCTAGGAATTCGGGATCTACGGATTCGAGGATATAGGGATTCGGGGATGTAGGAATTCGGTATCTAGGGATTCGGGGTCTAGGGATTCGAGAATATAGGGATTCGGGGATGTAGAAATTCGGTATCTAGGGATTCGGGGTCTAGGGATTCGGGGGTCTAGAGATTCGGGGATCTAGGGATTCGGGGGTCTAGGAATTCGGTATCTAGGAATTCGGGATCTAGGGATTCGAGGATATAGGGATTCGGGAATGTAGAAATTCGGTATCTAGGGATTCGGGGTCTAGGGATTCGGGGGTCTAGAGATTCGGGGGTCTAGGGATTCGTGGGTCTAGGAATTCGGTATCTAGGAATTCGGGGTTTAGGAATTCGGGGGTTTAGGAATTCGGTATCTAGGAATTCGGGGTCTAGGGATTCGGGGATCTAGGATTTTTGGACTCTAGGGACTTGAAGGTTTAGAGAATCATATATCTAGGGATTCGGTTATTTAGAAATACGAGAATCTAGGAATTCGGCGATCTACGAATACGAAGGTCTAGGGACTCGGGGGTCTAGGTATTCGGAGGTATAGGAATTCGAGAAATAGAGATTTGGTATCTAGAAATTAGGGAATCTAGTGATTCAAGGATCTAAAAATTCTAATTTGTTGACATAGGAATTTAGGAATCTAGGAATTTGGAGTCATAAGTATTTGAGATCCCTGGAATTTAAAAACGTGGTAAATTGGGAATCTAAAAATTTTGAGAGTCAAGAGAATCCATGTTTTCGAATCTTCTGAAGAATTTAGGAATTCCATAAATTAAAAATTGTTAATCTTAAATATTTAAAAATTGTCATAAACAAATGTATAAAATTAAATAATAATATGTATGTTTATGGGTTTGTAGATTTAAAAAATGGAAAGGGAATTAAAATGATTTTGTTCAAACATTCTAGCCAAATGTTTCTCTTAAACGCGTGTAAAATGCACTCTGAAAGAACACGCGATTTACACGATTGTTCTTGTCAAGTTAGTACAAAGTGATCCTTTCTTTTCGTCGAAAATAATGGGAGGAGCTTTTTTAAATTTGCCAGACTACCAAGCTTCCGCTGTTTCTAAATAATAGTTCGAAGCTCAAACAAATGATATCACAGCACGAAACTTTCGTTCAGCTACTGTTTCGAAATAAATTCCGACCGAACGGGTCGCAATTTTCTATAACACGTTTACTCAGAAAAACCTGTCGCATATGGAAACGTGAATTCGTTCCTACTATTGGAGCAATGTCAATATTGAACATCATAGAAGAGACATTTATTAAATTGTATTTCATTGTGCTTACTCGTGACGACAGCTCGTTTGAAGAAATGGACGCAACATTTTCGAGCATAAGCGTTTCCTTTCGTGAACTGGTTCACGTGAATTCGAACGGAATTGTGTCTATCGTTTACGACGAAATCGTAATTTTCTTGTTGAAATATTTCGAGAGGAACAGATTTGTAACATGGAGTACTTCAGAAAATATTTTTACGCTCAAAGAAAATTTTCATTTAACAAACATTATGTTTGTAAATGAAGAGAGAGGAAAGAGGTCAGTAATATTGAAATTTATTATATATATTCTACAGCAACCCATCACTACTTGAAGTCCTCCAAGAATTATATTAAAATTATTTTTTTTATTTCAAACTTTATTCCAAGCATTTGAAGATTGGTTAAATGAAACACAAATATAGATACTCTGTTGTATATTCTGCAGCAACCCATCACTACTTGAAGTCCTCCAAGAGTTACATTAAAATTATTTTTTTATTTCAAACTTTATTCCAAGCATTTGAAGATTGGTTAAATGAAACACAAGTATAGATACTCTGTTCTATATTCTGCAGCGGCCCATCACTACTTGAAGTCCTCCAAGAGTTGCATTAAAATTATTTTTTTATTTCAAACTTTATTCCAAGCATTTGAAGACTGTTTAAATAAAGCATACAAGTATGAATATTTTGTTGAAATTATTATAGCATAAGTGCATACTGTGACATTTAAAAGTGCCATGACATTAATACCAGATCTAGACAATGTCTCTGTTAACACAGTCACATTTCAAATGTATTAATAAGGAATGCAATAAGAACTACATCATAAGAATAAACGTGTTGATAATCAATATGCAATCAAATTACAAAAGCAAAGCAATCGCATGCATCCGAGGGATCCTCTTTGTGTATCTAAATACGTCTGAATGTTGGTGGCAGTTCATAAGATCTCGAAGGAGTCCAAAGAAATAGTATTTATAGGTCCTAACCAAAGCATATTTGGAGCGTTGCAATGCTTTACACAAGTGGTAGCACAAAGTTACGTCAGGGAGTAAGGGGTTAAAGTGTCAGGAAACGAAATTACATGAAACCATAACAAATAGTTAAAAGAGAGTAAACAGACCACCCCGTACATCGGAACTGAAAGGTTCATTTCTATCTGGACGGGTCATTTGAAACGTCAAGAAACGGAACGACTTTCCCAATCGCGGTAAACTAAACTTAGGTGTAAACCCACTTCGAAAATACCGTCACGGGACATTCGCGAAATGGCCGGGTGCCAATTGGACGAATGTTTATCTGACAGTCATCTCTGTCGAGCGTTCGATGTCCGACTGATATCACCAGAATCCAGAACATAGTCCAGACCCGTTACTCCAGCTTAAGTTCACCACGTTCTAAGAACTATGTTCCTTGAAGACAATTCCATCGCTAACGAAGTCATCGTGGAAATTCATCGGAGTTCCTTCAATCTCTTCGAAAGAGATTGTTCATCGGATTTTATCTCGACGTTGTCAAATATCGACCCTTTCGTCTACTCCCGACGAGATGGCTCGATACGAGAACTTCCTGAAACTGTTTCAGAAATATTACTCGAACGCGGCTTTGTACGAGACACTCTGAAAGCTGATATGGATTGATTAAGAAATATGATACACTTTATTAGGAATTAAGCATCGCATTTCTGGGTATACAGGAAAACAGATTTATGGACATATGTTGTATTCTCCAACATCGAAGTGCCGCATTAATCTTTGGGAGCAGCTGAGTACGAAAGTTCTGACGGTTTTATGTTTGAATAGTTTTGTTTTATAAATCACGAAGCTGTCTGATCTATCCGATATATCTAGATATTCACAAAAGTTGATGTGTTACTTATGATGTTTGATGTTTTGATGTCTATCTGATATATCTAGATGCTTGCAAAATTTTGTTTCCATTGCAAAATGTAGCTGAAAATACTTTGCTAGCTACGAGTGTTATAACATTCAACGATTCGTGTAACAAATAGTTAAAATAAATATTTAACATAAAACACGAGCTGTTTCGCCATCGATGCGTAATGTGTTAAGTACTTATTTTAGCGTAAATTCTCGAGAAAGCATGGTGGGCATAAAGTATCCGACTCCTCTGACGTTGTCAGGGTTAAAGAAGCAGAAAACGTATCTGGCGTGCACGAAGCAGTTATTCCGCAACCAAGAGTTAATAAATATCACGGAGTTCAGACGGGCAAAGAAAAACGAAGGACCTCGTTCGATATTCGTAATCCGCGCAATTAAGAGAAAATTACTGTCCGTTAAGGAGCGAGCTACGAGAGTGTGAAACAAGAAACGAATCGTCGAACACGTTTTAAAGCACGGATGAAAATTTGCAGTCGGGCAGAGCATCGGGCGAAAATGAAGTGAAACGGAAAGGATTAATTAAGATACGGTTCCGCCATAGTACTCGTATGCGCATAATAAAAATACAAGCCGGCTACGTGACAGTAAATACAAATTAACTCGGAAAATCCTTTTGTTTCGCTGGATCCCGTCCAGAGTTAGGAATGAAAAACGGCGCGAACAAGTATTTTGCTAGAATGCAAACGATGATTAACGACAACTGCGAGAGACACGCTTCAGGAATCTTGAGAACATTGAAAGGAGTATATCCAGCTAGCTGAAATACCTCCAAGGACGGAAATGCGGTCTGTATTTTGAGTACGATCACTATGCGGTACCGGAGAAAACTCGCTAAATAAATTTAAAGTGTTCCATTTTGGTACCGTAGTAACACTTAGATTCCTCCACGGGATACCCTATATTTGAATGACAGATGTCTGTTTTACGTCTCCGGGTAACGATGAGCACTCAATTTACTAGTCGGAGAATTTAAACATTTGGAATATCCAAATTCTGAATTTGAACACTCCAAGTTTTGAAATATTCTGAGTTCCTAAATTGGAAGATTTCTAAATTTGATACATTTTTAATCCCTTAATCTATTTCTTCGACGGTTGCGTCAGAATTATTGCTGCAATGGACAAATAAGGAAAATTGAAACGTTATGTTTTGAATTTAGAGATCCTTATGCAAAAATTGGTATTAAACTCTGGACTCAATCATGCAAATATAATTTTGATTTGTTACGTCTGAAGTGTAATGTGCGTCACGATAAGTCAACAGAATAAACCTGATAATTTCTAAATTTCTGAATGTGAAAATTTGTTAATTTTTAAATTTTCAAGTTTAAAGTCGAAAACAAAGTCTGTAAAGTGACTTCACATATTCTACGCATTCCACATGCTGTTCAGTTCGTATTACACGCAGGAAAGAGTACAAAATACCTAAGGATCGTATCTCTTCCGCCTATTTTTGAAACATTTTTGTTGATGCAAAAAATTATGAATACCATCATAAGGTAAGTGAATGTAGTCGAGTTCAAGGACGAGGCAATAACGATAAGGATAATGATATTTGCTCAGCTGTTACCAGCCTCGAGGCACGAAAAAGAGGTTCACCGGATAGTCAGCATTCTGTACATTTTCTTACATGAAAATTGCAAATTCACCACGTATCCATACCAAGAAACGATAGCTATCATATTTATAGAAGAGTTTCACGAGAGGAGCTTGTAAATGCACCTAACTGTTACACGAGTAAATGTTTAACGTGACAAGCAGGAAGAAAAGAAAAATGAAAATGGCTGCTCGCGCGTGCCTAAAAAGCTGGGATGGGCAGAATGCCCAGAGAAAAACTGATGGGCAGTGATACCCATGCTATGCACAGTGATGAGACATCGCACAGTTTAAATTTTCAATTTTCAGAATTTTTTAACATTTGAATTCTCGTATTTTTAAATTTAGAGATTGAGATGTATAAAAGTGTACGATTTTAGAAATTAAAAAATGCACGAGTTTTACAAATTCACAGAAAATTTGAGAACAAGAAAATTTAGAAATATAAAAATTACAAGTTTCCAAATTTAGAAGTTCAGAAATTTTAGAAATTTAAAAACTGAGGAATTTGAAAGTTTAGAAACCTAGAAAGTTAAAATTAAAAAAATTTAAGAATATAAAAATTAATACTAACTATATTACTACTATTACTACTAACCATAAATATAAAAATGAAAACTAATGGAGGATTTAAAAATTGAGGAATATAAAAGTATCGAATTTTCAAATACTTGGATTTGCAAATATACAAATTTTGTAACTAAAAGAATTTTAAATAAAATCTTAAATTTACAAGCTTACAAACTTCTTTAATTTTCAAATGAAGAAATTTAGTTATTAAAAAATAAATGCGAAAATTTGAAAACCTGAAGTTGCACTTATTAGAATTTACCTTAATTTATTTTAATTATTAAATAATGCTAAATGTATGGTACGAGTTACGGGAGATCTCCGCAATAATAAGCATGTTTGTTGCAAATGCAGATGCACCATAATAATACACGTGTTACAATAATGAAATATTCATTAATCATGATACTTTCTGTAAATTATATACGTAATATATCAATATGAACTAATTATCCTTAGTTGAGTATGCAATTAAATCAGACAGGGCTAATATTTTTTGCATCTGCTTTATGTAACCGCATCCTTAAGTGGAAGCGATTAAACTTAACGCGTATATCCTGCAATTAAATTCACTATTATTCCTACTTATTTTTATTTCATTCAGTTTATAATGACGCTAAAGATAAGTAATTATTTCTTGGAACATTAAACAGAAGCAACAACCAAATCGGACTTTTATGTTCCTATAAATCAACATATCTCAGTCATCTAATTAAAAACTGTTACTTTTCTAAACCTACGCCCCGGTATCAAGCCAGCATATCAAATCCATGTCTTCAGAAATTGAATTTAATATGTTTCTGTTGAATTTTAAAAGGTTTTTAATATTTTATAAACCTGAAACCAGTTAATCTTTAATTAATATTTCAGTTAATATCCTTAAGTAAATAATTTAGGATACCATTAATCATTGCAAATAATCAGAGACGATAAATTCAACCCTTTGCATTCGAAAGGTGACCCACAATCATCATTTGGTTTAATTCAACAATATGAAATAGGTATTTTTTAAATAAATTTAGAATGTTATGCATGTGATGCAAACACAGCGAAATAGACATCATATAGCACAGGAATAAAAACTTCAAAAGAATTCAATGCGTTTGTCAACATAAAATTTTAAGGTTGTAATTTCCCAACAGCAAAAATATCTTCGAGTACAAACGGTTAATCAATTCATAAATATCTAAAAAAGTTGCATAGTAAAAAGTAGTGTTATGCTTATAATACAAATATAAAAATTACATTGAAAATTAATAAAAAGAACATGTCAGAAATAATACAGGGTTACATTTACAAATAAACATCGTATAATTCCGATAGTAATTTCTACAAATAGAAATATCCTCAAAACGAAAGATTCGACAATAAATAATCACTCACTTCCCAATTCACGTTTATTCTACTCCACAGTTGCCAACTCTCTGCCGAAATGTCAACAAATTCAGGAAACGTAGAGCGTTTCGACGAACCATAACGCACAAATGTTTCGCAGAACGCGCAAAATATTTGCCGTTCGTAAATGCTGCTGTCGGCGCAGTAATTAAAATGCTCTGAAATTGTTACACCCAGAAATTGTTAACTCGCGAAAATCATTCAACTGGCGTATAATTTACCTCCATAATAGATGATCATGAAACTTATAGTTGGCGAGTGAGCTACGCATGACGCACTCACGACGCACTTGCAGTTCAAATACCGATTTGAGGGTGTAGGAATTTGGGGATATAGCGATTTGGGTATGTAAGAATGTGGGTATGGAGGGATTTCAGGATGTGGGAATTTGGGGACGTAGCGATTTGGGGATGTAGGAAGTTGGGGACGTAGCAATTTGGGGATGTAGCGATTTGGAGACACAGCGATTTGGGTATGTAAGAATTTGGGAAAGGAGGAATTTGGGGACGTAGCGATTTGGGGATGTAGGAATTTGGGGATATAGCGATTTGGGTATGTAAGAATTTTGGGACGTAGCGATTTGGGGATGTAAGAATTTGGGGATGTAGGAATTTGGGGATGTGGGAATTTGGGGACGTAGCGATTTGGGTATGTAAGAATTTGGGGACGTAGCGATTTCGGAATTGCAGGAATTCAGGAATGTAGGAATTCGGAAGTGTAGAGATTCAGAAATGTAAGAATTCTATTCTGACCAATAGTGCCATAGGCTCTTCTAATCATCAGCCTCTTCACGCGCCAACTTGTGGGTTGACATCGGTACTCGCCCTTATAGACGATCATCGTTTACTCGCGATAGTCCGCATGAAATCAGCGAGGCTATCCAACCGTCGCGATTACAATTTCAAATTCACGCATCCTTGACTGATGGTAAATGCCAAACGGAGCTGTTTCAACTTTTTTCGTATTCAATTACGATCGCGATTACGTAACTTCGGGTCTACCCACGATCACAGCGAACGAATGAAATCACCATTACGCTTTCTATTATCGGAGAAATGGTTATTTATCATCGCTCGAAATTCACTCGTGTGAATCATCCGACCACCTGTTTATCGTTACATAAATCTACGCTGCTGACGGCTTTCGGCACTTTTTAACGAGATTTTAATTGTTACTAATATATACCTTCGTGAATTGAATTTTTAGCAGGTATACGACGTTGGTGATCAATTACCTTTTTTGGGATATTTATTAATGATGAATGTTACAGAAATTATTTATCAACGATCAGACACAAAATTGGAGCATTTTGACCCAGTATATATAGCGTATTCATGTATGTATAATATGCTGAGAATTTAAGAGTTTTCAGTTCAGAAATATAGAAGTCTTAAATTTACAAATTTTCAAGTTAGGAATTTAGAAATTCCAAATCTTCAAACCTACAATTTTAGAAATTACAAATTTTGTATGTCACAAATTTGGAAATTTAAAAAATTTTTAAATTGTAAATTTATAAATTTTCATATTTATAAATTTGAGAACTGATTTTTCCACTGAGACCACAATTTTCTCACAGTTAAGCATTGTAGTATAACTTTTTCTTCTAATTTCCAAATTTTTGCTATAAATTTAATACCTAATTTGTACCTAAACAACATTTCAGACAACACAGTCCGTGTTGAACATTTTCAAGCAGCAATAACTCAGAAGTTGTATTCAAGAAACTAACGTCCAGCGGTAAGAAAATCCGAAGTCGTATTTCTGAAATACGTTTCTAAATAAAGAATCTGTAAACTGTTCAACCATTTCTCAGCCGAAACAATACGCTAATTAAAGATATGTACTGGTGTTCGAGAAAAGAAAAGTAACCGCCGTGCAGCGACCGCGTGACAAATCCCTAACCATACGTTTCGCATGTGAAATCCACGTCGTCTCGAAAAAGTTAAGAAGAACCTAGAAAACTGTTGACTTGTTCGCTAACTATGTGAGAATATTAATCACTCGAGAATAATATCTTCAGACGTAGGATGCGTCATACAATAGAATGAAGATATACCATATGAATTTGCGAAAAAATAAATGTGGAATAGTTCGGATCACATTTTTGAAAGATAGGGAAAGAAATGAAATGAATATTCTCGCATACAGAGAGTACATTTATTAGCTCATAACCAGGCGCAGAATCGATATCATCCATCCTATTATTCGCTAGCAGATGAAAAGTCACGGAATGATGAATGTAATCTATGAAAATAGGCTAGCTTGAGAATAGTGTGAGAATAAAACAGCAAAAGGGTCACCTTTGTGCGATAGAACGATCAGAATGATCCATGTTATTATTTCAAGAATAATGAAGAGACTCGATTTTAAAATATTAACTCGTTAACACGATGGAAATGAGGAAGGATAAAATAGTTTCGAATGTTCAAATTATCTTTCAAATTTTCAAAGTCATAAATTGTTGATTTTTTGAAATTTCAAGTTCACAAATTTCCTATGTTTCAAATTTCCAAATTCACAAATTTTTCAATTTTCAAATTTGCCATCTTACACATTAAAAAATTTTGTATCTTTTAAGTTTTGAAGTTTTGAAGTTTTCAAATTTTCAAGTTTACAAATTTCTAAATCTTCAAGTCATTTAAAAATATACACAATGTCAAACTCTCAATTTTTCAAATCTGCCAACTTTGAAATTCATAAATCTTCAAAATCACAAATTCTCATATTCAGGACCTTGTAACTTCAAGTTTATATTACCATTGTTATATTTTTATGTATCATATAAATGAATCTTTACCCATATTATCAGTTTCAAGAATTTCTGTTTAATTGTAAAGAACTTCAAAAAATATATTATAAGTACATTATAAATATAACATAGTATATAATATATATAATATGTTTTATAATTGTATTAAAAAGCAATAAAATTGAAAATAGTGAATAAAGTTGTCAATCTCATAATACCAGAAATAAAATATGCATACACGCGCAAGGTTAATCAATTTTGTATGCAAATCTGATATTAACGTATGAAATAATAATTATGAATACATTATACTTCGATATTTCATTAGCTTAAATTGAAATGTTGCACTAACAGCGTTTTCTAATAGAAATGATATTTCTTCGCGGCACGGATATTTTTGCGAGACCGGAAAATGCCGATTGAAACCGTAAATAATTTTCGTTTCTCGATTTTCACTGTTTCTCGACTGCAACTTTTAAAATACGATTCATTACACATGTTTCTGAACAGTTTTACGTATTGGATTTATAGCGGCGAACTTTTATTAAAGTTCTCTAATCCTCTAAATCCCAATTTATCGACGGAGGATTATTGAAATAGCTTCGTTCTACAAAAATGAAAAACAGCTTAGGAATTTTTCAATTCCATATCAAAATTTTCATTATATTGTTAATAAATTGCTGATTTTATTACGTGAATTTACATAGACAATGTGTAGGCTTCGATTATCGCACCTGGTTCCTAATATAGTATCCCGGATATTTGAGTGAACTGATCCAGATTATACGTAGTACATTTCTAAACATCTACATTTTCAACCTTTCAAATTTCAAATTTGACAAATTATCAAATTTTTAATTAGTAGTTGAAAATTCAGGTTTTTAAATTTTTTCTTTAATTTCAGAACTTCTACATTTCCAAATTTGCAAATTTTAAAATTTCTACATTCCTACATTTTCAAATTTGTAAATTTTTATATTACAACTTTCGAACATATCAAATTTCTAAATTTACAAATATAAATTTCGTAATTTACAAATGGTTACATATCGAATTTCTAAATTTCTACATTTTTAAAATTAAAAATTTTCAACGAAAAGTTAGAAATTTAATAGCTCAGAAATTCAGAAATGTTGAAACACAGAAATAAAAATTGAAAACTGTCACATTGAGCAATTGAAAAACCAGTGTTGGAAGATGCAAACCACTTTGCTCGTATTTTATGAACTCACAGCTGCAGTTGCTTATCGCCTACTAAAATACTAAAATACTTCGTGTTCAAATATAAAAAGAATCATAAAATTGCAACGACCATAAATTCTCTATAGGTTTCCATTCAAGCATAAAATCTAGAAGCAAAAAATGATCGACAATTATATAGACAATAGTACACATCGATTTCATGTACGTAATCTCGATCTTAATATCAATGATATGTGCAAAGACCTTTAGTGAAATTAAATAAACACAGGCTATTACTACATACAATAGTAAATATTTTTCGAAACATTAATACAATATACTTAAGTATAATATACTATATTTCGATATATCATTTAATTGCGTCACATATGACATATTAGATATACGATAGTAAAAACTATCACATCGAAAGATATCGTACTTAAGTGTACTATCCCACGGATATTCTCAAAAAAAGAGCCCGATATCACAGCAAATATTACCAATCAAAATGCAAACAAAATCAAAGTCTTGCGAATATCTAAAACCAATTCCAAGCGATTATATCTCCAAGGAAAAGACTGTTTATATCATCGATCTATATTACATCAGAGATCATTCACAAGAGCGTCACTTAAGACTCCCTCGGTTATCCCCGCAAAATCGATCTGTAAAACGTGCAATTTCATATTCGATTTTCGAAGAAATTCACGAAAAATTGGGCGTCGAGTGTCGCGGCCGACGTTTGACAAACGAAACGTACGCGGGTCACATCTGGCCAGGACCCTGAAAAATGCCGGCAGATCGAGAAAGTATGCGGGCACACACGGGGGAAGCACGGGTCCGGATCGAAAGCTCGGCTCGTATACCTTGACGACGAGCGGAATGGAAGCGGCGGTTTCAGTCGCTCGCGAACCTCCACCGTGGAAGTTTCTACCCGCGTTCGTTTGCACTCGTGCTCGACGAGTCCGACAGATCGCGAACACGTTCCGTCAGTGATCGATAGAAATTGAGACATCCGATCGAAGATCCCTTGATGCGCCGATCAAAGTGCGACTCGTGAACGAGGATGAGGACGATTCTGTTTACGCGTTTTTATCTACGCATCGACCACTACGGCGAGTAAATCATCGACTGAACAGGTGGAAATCATGCGAAGGTGTTTGTTCCTGATTCTCTGTGCCGCAGGTAAAGGAACGTCGACTTCGATTTTTACCCTTTCGAATGCTCCGTGATATTTTTATAGATTTGAAATATTATAGTTTAGTTGTTATGACAGTGCACAGTGAAGTTTTCGATCTACGATATTCTGACGTGTTGACTTTTTCTAAAATACTGACACGTGTATTGTAGATATTTGGTCATTTTTGAGAGATTTTAAACATGTGCTGTGAGTATAGGAAGCTGGAATTTGCGGAACTTTCGAACTGAGATGATTGCTTGGCTAGTAATTGGAAATCCTGGAATCGATTCTCCCTTTGCCCAAAGCACTCTTTTTATATTCTGGCACGGTAAATGCCCGGCAAGAATACTGGAAATTGTTAATAGTTCAAAGAACATTTCAGTGCTAATAACCAGTTCTATCTTCCAGTACTGTATTAATAATGAGAATATTATAATTCAATTTTGGTTCAATGATACCTAGAATGTTAAGCTTCAAATTTAATTCAGTAATAATAAGAAGAATGTTAAATTTCAACATCAAGGCTGCATTAATAATAAGAATATGAAATTTCAACTTCAGTATTGTATTAATAATAAGAATGTTAAATTTCAATTTCAATGATGCATTAATAATAAGAATATGAAATTTCAACTTCAGTATTGTTTTAATAATAAGAATGTTAAATTTCAATTTCAGTTCAGTATTAATAAGAACAATGTTAGATTTCAATAGTATTTCAGTATTAATAAGAAGAATGTTAAATTTCAACTTCAATGATGCATTAGTAATAACAATATTAAATTTCAACTTTAGTATCGTGTTAATAACAAGAAAGGTTTTATTTCAATTTCAGTATACTTGTTATCGAGCCATTAATCGTGTGGAACAATTCATGCAATAAATTATGAACATCTTCATTATAGTAATGTACTGACCAGCTTCGCAGTTTTTTGCACGCTTTTATCATTACATAGAAGACTAAACAAAATAATTTATACAAATATTACATATAAAAGCAGTGAAACGTGACTATATGAAAACCTTTGTAATTTATTACAGAAATTATATTTGTTTAATGAGTGGATAAGTATACCAAAATTAAACACTTCGTTGCATAAAATAAACGAAAACATAAATTTTCAATTACATTGTACAGTAACATTCTCTGTGAACCATTATCTAAAGTACCTATTTATCTACCAAGTGTTATCCTCTTTCGAAATCTTCCATTTTAGAAGTACTCATCTCTAATTATATTGTTAAAAATTGTCGAGTAATATTTTACAAAAACCCAATAATATTGAAATCGCAGAAATCCTTTGTGACTTTCAAAGTTGAAATTGTCATCGAAACAACAAATGACAGAATATGGTTTCATTAAAAATTAATAACATTTTACCCATGTTCGATTTACGATTCTTTATCAGAGTTCGATTGCTTGGATAAATCTGTACAGCTAGAAACAAGTTAATGAATTAAATTTCGGGAGTGAATGGAAAAAAGGGAACACTGAAAACATGAATATTTCTTTCAATCCTCGGAAATTAACTTTGCAGCGTGCGTTTACAACGTGTCGAATGTGTGCTTTGGAATGAAATCCTTTGATAGCTTTGAAAACAAATACCGCCAAAATGACTACTAATTATCAGATTGTGAGGAAAATTCTGGTGAAATTTCATCCAGCTTTTCGAATACAGAATATGAAATAAACTGCCACGGTGAGTTAGGTAATCATAAGCGGTTACGAGTTGCGAGTGTCAACGGGATATAAAGACATTCATCTACTTAATCCCAAGAGAAATTACGCTGATACCGGAAACGAAAATATGCACCGATCCCCGGAATCAATTTCAGTAACATTCGAAACGGAAATTTTTCATTTAATTCTTAAATTTACTCCAATTCATTTTGGTGCCCTATTTAAGTCACGTATTTTACTTCATTCAATTTACATACTTATCTGTCCGAGCGAGGTATAATCTACATTTTTTAATGAAATATACTTCAACAAATGATTTTTTTAGAGAACAGAAATTTCAAGGTTTAACATTTAGCTACTACAGAAGAAATACAATGTTAAGAAAATTTATTTAAACTAGAAATTGATAATGTCGACTCATTTTGTAATTATTTTTTAAATTTCGATAGCGTCTAAGTTTATTTTCTGTTATTACAGAAGTAGAGTTAAAAATTTGTTTAACACATTTTTAAAAGTAGAATTAAAAATTTGTGACAATAATGTTCTTTTGTTCTATTTTTTACACAAATTTGTTATTACAACGAAGAAGATATAAGTTTTACAGAAATTAATTTGACAAGAATATTAGAAGCAAATTGTACAACCGAAAGTAAATATTTGCAGAAATTTATGCCTGCTAGTTGACGTGTAAATAATATATTTGCAAAATATCCGGTATGGATGGTTACACGCCGTGTAATTAGTATAGTAGAAATAATCGTGACTAATAGCAGTCTTAAGAGAAACTAGGCGACTTGATAACGCAACTTGAGATTCGTATCTTCGTAAGTGAACCGTCCAGATAACTCGAGATAAAGAGAAAGAAAACGGTGATATAATCGATGTCATGTCCCACCGATCGATATTCGAAGGTAGTCGAAAATGAAGGAGTTTGCATACAGCCTATTAATCAATTTTTCCATACAAAATTGGAGCAATCATCGATCCCGACCGAATAAATACACAGTCATAAATATTTCAAACGTAACACGTGAAATTTTAAGCAATAAATATTGTTCCACAAGTTTTGCAATTGCCTTGAAGGAGATAATTTAATTTGCATTGACTCGCGAGAAAATTTCCATATTTATTGAATCACGGTCCACCGAGAATAAATCCCATATCAGCATCATTCTTTCGTATAATAAATAAATTCGATCGCTTCTTTCAGATCGAATAAAACGGACAGGATCTCACGATAGAATTTTAGAAAAAATTATTTCATGCAAGTGAAACTCTCTTTGGAAATAAATATGATAGATGTTCTACGGTAGGTCTAATTAATTTAATAGAAATACTTATTATTACGTAATCTGATATAGTAAAAAATAAGGCTACATTGGTGGGTACCCAGAGGTCCGAATAGATCGGCCATCTATTTTTGTTAGGGATTCTGCACGCAGACCAGATACAACGGTATTAAATCGGATCACAATTGTGGAGCAAAAATAGCGTAACACATAGAAAATTTCACATCGACCATTGTCCAAACATAAATCAAATAATTAGGTTGAGTTGCATACATACTTGCGAACAGGTGTCTCATTCAAAATAGATTTGTTACATTAATAGCCACAATTGCAAATTCTTCACATTTTACTGTACCGTTTGCAAAATTTTTACTTTTTTCTAATTATTATTAGTAGACAAAAATTTTTGCTTTTCATTTATGAAACTATTTTTACTACTGTTATTATCTGTAGTATTTCTACTACTAGTATTATCAATACTTTATTATTATTATTATTATTATTACCACTAAAAGTAATGACTAGTAGTGATAGCTATATACACTACTATCTTATACAATTATTGCAGTGTTACACGTGATATTAATAATAGCTACTATTACTAATAAATTATCACTATTACAGCAAATACAGCAAGTAAATATTTGTCACGGTATAACTTACGTTCGAAACAAAAAAATATATCTTTAAAAAAAAATAATTTCAATATTTAGAAAGTAATAGGTTAAAAGTCTCATATATCTGCATACCTACGCAGGTATATTTAGATCGAATTAATGAATGAGAATGAAAATGTAAATGCAAGATATTCTCCGATTCGATCGAGGGTAGATTACACAATGCGTAACTATGATTTACAATTATAAAATTGAACAGGTGAAGAGGAGTTCAGTAACACATTAAATTTCTGATTTTCATAGACAGCTGAATCAACATTCCGTTCGGTATTTAAATAGGACAAATTTGCTGAATTATTCTATCCGACATGTAATTTGCTGATATTTCAAGATATCAAACGCGATTTTTCGTCCTACATATAAAATATCTACTTCTATTTAAAAGCTGAATATTGTAAGATAATTTGCATGTAAATTTCATAGTGCACTCAGAACGATACACATACTATTTTTCACGCAACCATAAAGTGGAGCAGATTATAAATTTGAAATTTTAGTTTTTAACTAGTGATATAATATGTACTGAAAATAGTATTAGTTCATAATTTGATACAGTACAATTTATTATTTATTTATGATTTATTAGCGTTTATTAATTATTATTAATGTTTATTCATATTATTTATTAATTGAACTCTCACTCTGTGCGCTTAGTTACGTCAATGTTCACCGGTGACCTTAACGGTACTGCATGTGTCACATACACCTTATAATTACACATCATGACGTATCAAGAACGTTCTATACAAATGAATGCAAGCGGCACATGATTGCACAATACAGAACATGCATAACGAAACTGAATTAGCAATAACGTAAAACAATTAAGCGCCTTCAAAGTCCTCGTCGCTATACGTATCCCGTGAATCGATTCAAAAACTGTGGGTAGACGCATGAAATCCGGTTCAGAAGTAGCATTGTTACCGACACAATAAAGCAACTTCCACCAATCTTGACTCGTTCCAAAAGCAATGTACCAACGTAGCAAAATTTAAAACCTGGAATTCCAATAATTCATAGTAATGCAGAAACGAGTGGAATACTAGGAACTAAAAAAGATATTTCGTGTACCTGAACTTCCTCACATATCAGCTTCCAAGGAAATAGAAGAGTAAACTCAGCAGTAAAACTTGATAGCATTCGTAAACCCGCAAGGGGCATACCTATGCATCGTAAAGAGTTTCGAAACTCTTTGTCAGGGTCACAATTGAATTGGATAGTATACAGAATGAACGGTAGAAAAATTCAAAAGGTACCACGCACGAACTGAGTGAAAGTGTGCACTACTGTTGTCTTAATATTTGCTATGAAGTGGAAATATCGAGTGATCACGTGACATCAATGGATCCTTGTATTCCTAGGTCCCTATATCCGCAGGACATTCTTAGATTTCTATATTGTATTCTCTCTAGGGTGTTAGATTCGAATATCAATAGATGAAACTATCGACAGAATAGATGATACTATATCCTAGGATACAACCCTATATTTGTAGATCTGAACATTCTTATATCTTATCCCTAGATTTCTAAATATTCCTAAATTCAGATATTTCTAGATTATTGTATGTATATCTAAATATCTATATTCCTAGATGCCTAGATCTTTAGATTTCTATATTCTTGTATCTCTACATCTTTGTATTCCTATATCTCCATATTTGCATATTTCTAAATCCACATATCCCCGTATTCCTACATTTCCTAATCCTCAAACCTCCAAATACTTCCGTATTCCTATCTCCCTGTATCGCTATATCCCCGTATACCTATCTCCCCGTATCGCTACATCCCGTATCCCTATATTCCCGTATACTTATGTCCCCGTATCGCTACATACCGTATCCCTATATTCCCGTATACCTATCTCCCCGTATTGCTATATCCTCGTATCCCTGTATCCCCATATACCTAACTCTCTGTATCCATATATCCCTTCATACTAAAACACTAAATTTCTATATACCAAAATCTTGAAATCCTAAAGGATCCAGTTTTCTACGTCCATGAATCCCTAAATTCCTATACCCCGAAATTTCACCAAATCATTATATCCTTATATTTAGTTTGTCCAAATAATGAGCGTCCCCCAACAATTTCTCAATAAAGTAAGGTTCCATCGCTCATCATATTTTTCTATAGAAATAAGGATGTAAAAGAAAAACCTTGGCTCGTTACATGTTTACGATCTCAGCTATATAGGAAGCAATTTAACCTGCACAATGTATTTTCCATGATTGAGAAAAACCGCATAAAATTCAATTCAACGATTCTCGTGTTATAACATAATAAGCAGATACACAGAAAGATATTGCGTTTTATGTAATACAGAAAGGAGATGCACCTTGAATACGAATGCAGGTGAAACCTACACTGCAACGAGGATATCTCGCAAACGTCGAGACCCAAATACACAGGACTCTTGTTATATTTGAATATTAATTATCGCCAACATCTACACCGGGACAATTCAATTATCAAAGTTCGTCGTACACTTACGACACGTTGTCGGATCGCGAATATCTGGAAACACGTAGAGTCAATATCCATCAATATTTAAATATGCAAGCAAGTTTGCAAAGTCTGCTGATAGAACTTGACGTAACTCTGCATCGCAAATTTTCGCTGATACGCGAATACTGATAAGAGATAAAGAACAGCTTTACAAGATATGTACGATAACGTTTCTACCAGGTAGTTACGTTACCGAATTTTCTGCAGTGTCATGGTGATAAGTATTATATTTTAAAGGAAATCTGTGGAGTCGACTTGGTTTACTATGATTAATTAATGCAGTGAACTGATTGCACTGTAATGACGGTGTATATTACTTGTAAGAGAATGACAAAAATAACCAGATATATTGATAAACATCTAACGATATGTGAAATGATAAAAAAAGTGATACAATGAAAAAATTTGGATAAATCGATGGCTCACTCGTTATTTGAGAAATCTGAGGAACGGAATATTCCGAAGTTTGGTAATTGAAACATGAGTATGGAAAGAGAGAAATTTGAGAATTTATTAAATCTGGAAATTTGAAGCTTTGAAGAAGCCGAAAAATCCTGTAGTTTATAATGTACACTAACACTCTTTCTGCCATTTCTCAGATAAAATGAAGTCGTATTGATATAAAGATCTTTATGCGTTTACACAAAATGGCTACTTTCGAGCCATCACCTTCTTATATATCCGATGATACGATCATTTACCTCAAAGTGTATTCTAGTAACACTAAAATAGCAGCAAAGATAGCCCAGTTTTACGATATAAATTAATCTGGATCGCTTAAATTCGTTCGGTTTTACGTTCCAACGAAATAAGCTTCATTTTCGCCGTGTTTAAAGTATGCACACGAGCAGAGCAAATAGAGGGGAACTAACGGCAGGCGATAAATATTCAACGGGCACAAAAATATCGGCGGGAAAACTAGTATCGAAGAAAATATCGAACGGTGATCCACAACGAAGACAGAAACTGGGAATTTATGCGCAAATCGCATGCAAATTCGCGTCCATAGAAGTTGAGGCTCCCCGTCGAAAGAATCGAGTAACGCATGACTGAAAGCAGCCAGACGTTTGCTTCGATTAATCGATGGGTCGTTCGTTTGTCATAATCTGCCACGGACTAAAAGGAACAATTCGAGCATGGTATCTCCTGAAAGGTGGATTTTGCATTGAACGTCTGCAAAACCGAGGGCGAAAATAACGACGAGACTACATCCGACGAGATCGCGAATGAATACACGAAAGGATAAAGCTAACGTTCGTAATGGCTAACGTTTACGATTCGCATAGAGGAAAACGAGCATCGTACGCTTTTCAACGAGCACAAATTTCCACCGGTACGGTTCTCCCGCGTGAACTTCAATTCTGAGGGAATCGGCTTTGTTGCGCGAGGGAAATCGTTATTGACGCGAACGAGTCAAGAACATCGTACTTTAGTCGTAAATAGTTCTTCTAGTGGTCGTTGTAAATTCAAATGAGATAGCGACACGTATTTCGAAACGCGCGCATAAAAATTTCTCTGATAACAAATGTGCGATGTCAGCTGACCCGAACTGACGGTCGCAAAAGTAACACGTTCAAACTGGCGCCATGTATAAAATAAATACAATCTTAATGCACAATAATGTCTTAAATGTGGAAGATATTAGAAAAACAAAATGGTTTTCGAAATGTAAACGTCTGTTAATTAACGTATAATTTTGTACAATTAACTTAACGTTTAAACGGTGCATACCATAAATGTACAAATACGTGAATATTACAAAAAGTGATAGCAAAAATGTTTAATGACTTTAACATCTATAATGGTCATGAATGTTTGCAATTCTGATAACACATCTACTTAAGCTCTGTTCTTTTTGCCTACTGAATTATGTAATAATAAAGTGGAAATACCCATAGCACTGCGCAAATGTATGCATGTGACATAGCAAACTGCAAAGTAAACATGAACTAATTAATCAATAGGTTACTATCTCTATCGTATATAGATTAGATATTTTATTTATACTTTTCCTTGACTGATCATAAATAGCTAAGAACGTTTACAAATTTTCCAGAAATATTTAGTAACAATTATTATTTAATATTTAATAAGATCTCTCATGAGTTTCCCTAAGCTCACACTAAATGTATATGAAGAGGACCATCAAAGGTCCAACAGAATGAAGATCACCTATACTTATCGATTGGATTAAACGAGAAGACTTACTTTTCTAAATAGATTTTAACGAACATAGAACCGTGAGATGTGGTTAAAGGCAGTATGGAATTCATGAAAAGAGCTGAATCAATTGGTAACCTATTTTCTGGCGAAGCTATTCCCTTGAGCTCGGCAATAAACGACGAAAGAGGAAGATATACGGTGTAATCGACA
The DNA here is from genome assembly GCA_036983795.1 of Megachile lagopoda. Lineage (NCBI taxonomy): Eukaryota > Metazoa > Arthropoda > Insecta > Hymenoptera > Megachilidae > Megachile > Megachile lagopoda. The sequence goes on from CM072800.1 coordinate 13,751,711, forward strand.
CTTCACGTTTCCAGCAGAGCAATTACCATACACGAATGCAATACTGCCGTGGCCGATGCATCGCGTAACTTTCTCGGATGATATCATTCATGATTCGCAGTACGGACAACATCAAACGCATTGAACTGGGTTAGGAACTCTTCACGTTACACGGAAGTTTAATTCGCGTTAACGCTCGAGAATGGTGCAAAAACCTTAAACGTTCGCGATGATTCAGTTTTAGAACAGTGCGGTCATTCCTTTCTGTTATTATCATTACGATATTGATATTACCATTTGCTGCTTAATAGTTTAAAATTAAAATTCTGTGTTTAAATATTTGAGCTGTTATCTATGAACGGCTACTTATTCATCGAACGAAATTTAAAAATTTTGAACTTTTAAATTCTCAAGTTTAGAAGTATAAATATTTACTGTCGAATTTTTAAATTTTCAAATTCACAAACTTCTCGATGCTCATGTTCAAGTATTTTCAAATATGAAGTTTTTTAATTTAGTCTCAAAAAAGATATGACTGTTTTTACTTGAAATTGAGAACAAAATATATTTATAACACAAATGGAAAATTAATGTGTAGCAAGGTATCTATGAAAAAATTTCTAAAAAGATGAAGTTGAAACTCTTTCCCACTTTCATTACCTAAATAGACTACGTTGTGATGCATGAAAGTTTTCTTTTAAAATATTAAGTATTCAATTTGGGTAAAAGCACCATTGTGTACGTTCCGTAAGTGTACATATGTTACGATTAAACCCTCTCCGCCATTCGAGGGTTAATAAATGTAGAAGCTATTATTAATTCAAATATTACAGTAGTTTACGAACAACTAAGGTACCTGGATGTAGAAATGTAACTAGGTTAAACTAGAATGAGTGATACTGTTCTGCAAATTGAATAGAAATATAAAACAATTGACATAGCATGCAATGACTATGCTGAGAAGATAAAATTTAATATAAATATTTCTATACCAATTTGCATTTTCACATACACAATACAATTGCCACAAATGAAACAGTGGCCCTATACGTTTAATTCAAGATTTTGATATAAAAAATAGGAGAAAACTTTGAATACCTGTAAAATATCCACAAAGAAATAATCCAATGATCAAAGATAGTACACTTATACAAACTCAAACTAAATAATAAAAACTAGAAGAAAATGTATAGGTAAACCATTCAAAATGAAATAATTTAAGAATGCCTAATAAATAAAACGTTTAGCACAAATAGCACAGTGACCACAAATGGTGTATCTAAGGAAAAGATTTCTAGACTAAATACTATCTCGCCAAATATTTGCACAGATATAAAAACATGGCTGTCCAACGATTGTTAGCATCCACTAACGTAACAGTTCTCAATTTCATGAATCATTAACGTCCTTTTGTAGTACCACAATGTTTGTCAAACTAATTGAGTCGACATAATGCAAGCATTTGCAACTAATCGTCCGTAAAGCGTATATACGTGCACGTGCACAATTACATAATTCTTAAATCGCGTTCAAGGACAAAGAGTACAAATGAATCCACTCGGATCAAACGTCCTGGGAGTCCTAGTTGACCTCCGCTGTACGTTTTATTCGTTTTCTTTCAATTGTCTCCATAAAAGGAGATCCGTGAGGTGGAAGAAATTATTGCACGCGAAAGAACGACCGTAACACTGAACTACTTTAGCCTGGTTGCATATTGTAGTATGTAGACGCATGACGTAATAAATTTACGGCCGTGCATTTCTACCTACCTACATTCGCAGCGCATATTTATTTTACGAAGAAGTAAAAACTGCATGAACGAGAGACATTCGTTTAATGTGCGTCGCAAACCCGCTACGATGTGTATTCTGCTGAATAATACATGGTTCATCAATTTCGAAAATTTCTGGTATTATGAATGGTACGACGTTCGAGTTGCTTTTAGGACACGGTGGAAGTTGTTTTGAAAATTTGCAGCAAACTTTTTGCCAGATTTTTCCTTTGTATAGAAGATAAAACGGTTATTAATAGAAAAAAATTCTGATTACTTAAATTACTTGGTTGTTGAATTAGATTTCTAAATTTCTATAATTTCAATTTTCAAGGTCTTCACATTTCTAGATTTTTAGAGTTCTAAATTTTCGAATTACTAAGTTACCCAATTTGTAGATTTCTACATTTCCAAATTACCACGTTCTCAGATGACCAAATTTCTGGATTTCTGAACCCTCTAAATTTCGAAATTTTTCAAGTTACACTCGGAAATTAAAAATCTGATATTTATGTTTCTTCAATCTTAAATTTCCAGATTTGAAAATTTCCAGTTATCCAATTTCTAAAATGCCTAAATTAATAAATTGATATGCTTCCAAGTTTCCAAATCTCTAAACTTGTAAATTTTTCAATTTTCATACATTTGTCCCAAAGCATCAGATTTCCAGATTCCCAAAAATTAAAACTTTTAAACTTCTAAGTCTGAAAATGAAAAATTCCCCAAATTCTGAAATTTGAAAAAATCCATCATAAGGAAAGATACGAAATCAAAATAAATTTACTAATAATGTATAGCAATTTTCCAAGTATGGACTCTATAGACAATTCAATTGCAACTTGATAAATTTATAAATGTAATATTGAAATATTTTCTGCAACTTTTCAGGCATATCAGCTGTCGTGGTACAGCCTTATAATATCACTGTCAGTCCAACGGTGGAGAACCGACGAAGGATTGGCCGACAAAACGAGAATGTAAGACGTTACGCGTGTCCCGTAGGATTCTTTCGATTGAAAAGATATTGCTATTATCTAAGCGGTGGTACAGCACCCTGGAGGGATGCATATTTTCATTGCAAAGATAGAAACGCCACCTTGGCGATCCTCGACAGGAATGGAAAGGACAGGATGCTGAGAAAATATTTGATGAGCGACCAGTTCAGTAAGTAAAATTTCTTTCCGTGCTTAATGTGCAATAATATTATTCAATCTCGGCGATGCACTGTCCCTTTAATGCTCCTTTATTCGAGATTTCTCGTCGATTATACATAAATCGACAAAGTATGGACAGTGAAAATAAATGAAAAGCAGTTTGCTAAAAATAAAGTGCAATTATCACGGACTAAATTATTGAAAATATAAGATTCGAATAGTATTCACTATGATGGAAAATTTCATTTGTTATAAAATTTAACAATCTTTTGTAGACGATTAATGTACATGTCCTAACAAAATCATTATAGTTATCTTAAAATCGTTAAACTTATAATTTCGTGCTCCTTTGATATTGCATTATGTAATACTGCAACGAGTCAATTAAAAATATGATTTAACCAAAGACACCACTGAAAAATTTTAATCATGAAATGTTCACTAATTAAATGTAAATTTCTAAATTGTAAATTTGTCTAGATTATAAAATATCTGCATGTAAAATTGAAAATGAAGAACTTTGAAACACAAACATGTCTCTCTGTTGAAATCCTGAAACACATTTTTGACATTTCAATATGCGCGTTATGTAAAGGGGTTATCTACACACGAAAATATAAACAATATCGTTTTTTATTAATCGCGTTTGTTTACAGATTAATCGTGGAAATATATATCGTAACATTTCGAACACGATTATCTGTTTTTCAGCGAAATTGGAGAGATGGATCGGCGGAATATTTAACTGGCAACAAATGGGCTGGGAATGGGGAGTAACCGGTGAAAAGGTAGTTTTCCAAAATTTCGGTAAACCACAGACTGAACAATCGAAACAACAGTACGCTTGGCACTGCATCACGATCGACCCCAACCTAAAATATAAGTGGAGTCCACGAAGTTGCGTCGAACGGAAACATTACATATGCGAGGTGCAAGCTGGACGGTTAGGTAAAATTATTCTGAAATTGAGGTATTCGGTGCAAAAGAGCGCATCGACTTCTAATTTTTTTGCATCGTTAACGGACTTTAATGATCCGACGAAAAAAAGTAGTTTTCGTGTAAATTTACGATATTGCGTCACTGACAGTTTCAATTTGCAACCCTGGGCGATATAAATTTATGACGCCCCATTTATACGATGAAACGAGAAGTAAAATTTGGATAGTCGAAAATATTTCGGCTTAACCCCTTGTCCTATAATTTATTTGGGTGCATTAGTCAGAACTAATCGCTACAATATTAAAACAGACAAAGTTGAAATATTATGTCAATTTGGTATCAATCGACTATGTAAATAATTGGACTTGAACTCCAAATTGAAACGTATTAAAAGTTCGAGTAAAATTGATCATAACTATGAGTGCGTCACGAGTCAGAATAGTGCAAGGGGTTGAATTAGGTTTATTGCGTAATATAAAATTTATTATTATTGTACATTGTTTCGAAGCCCCTATGGGGTGCTGTAGTACCCTTTTCCACTGAACCCCTCAATTTTTGCTGAGTATTGTTATCAGCCACATGAACAATTTCATAATTCATCAATCATTTACAAATCTAAAAATTTAGAAATTAGGTAACTTACAATTTGAAAATATAGAAGTCTGATATAATAAAATAGTACATATGCATACAAATAGATGTATGAGAACATAATATAAGACTTTCATTATCGAAGGGTTAATCGATTATGATTTCCGTTCCACGGATAATTTTTGATCGAGCGTCGTAAATAAGAAACTGACATATACTGAATCCCCCGTTCAGTGGCTGAACGCAAAAAGAAAGAAACAATGAATATAATGTCTTCTTTAAAATGCAGCCAGAAGACGTAAAAAAACGACTGATCCTTTCGCACCGCAAAACCAAAGGTTAAAGCCCCGAAAGAAGGGCAAGAAGTATTCAAAAGAACCGCATAAGCCGACCAAACAGAACAAACGACGATCATCATGGAGGAGAAATTCAGCGGAACAGAACGCGAACAACTATTGGCAGCATGGTGTTAAATGGGGTTCAAGGCCACCCTCCAAGTAAGATCTCACATAAATTCTCCTTTATCCAAAATTTATATTAAAGCGAATCATTTCCTTCTTTATTAACAATTCAAATTTAATGGATTCTAAAACATGAAAATACAGGTTCTCCAAAACAGGGAGGTTTTATTAGTAGAAAAATTGTAATCTACAAACCTGTTTGTAACAAAATTTGAACCCAAGTGCTTTTAACTTTAGGAAAAATGTAAATTCAGAAGATTTTAATTAGTAATAACATTGAAGTTTGTATGTTTTTATTTAACAAAGATATCTAAGAGTAAAGATTTGTAACTAACAAAAAATGTAAGTATAAGAAATAAAAATCTAAAATTATAATTACAGCCTGAAAGTAGGGTACCCAAGGAATCGAGTACGACATCACTCCAATAGAACTCAAGAAAATTATCCACAAGTGTCGCAAGTGAACCATCGACCAGAATACGGGTCATTTTTGGGCGACGGACCAATCAATGGTCCACAAAGTCTGACAGTCATAAGCAAAAGCTACCCAAAATACCGTGACGAAATCCAGCAACTGGCGAGCGAAGAAGTTCTATTAAAACCTTGAACAAATGCACTACCAACGATCAAGATATTTAATTGAACTCTTTATTTGATAGCTTTAAACGTTATCGATCATAACCACTTGTAACTTCTATCTCGAGCACGTTTCGCCATTCTATGTGTATTGTACAACGTTTCAACGAATCGAAGATCTGCCGGTCTATCATGATTTTTAATCGATCAATTAAAATGGACAATTTTCATTCTGTTTCGATCCAGTGAAAAATGAAATTCGAACTATCGAAAACGAACACAGACTGAAATCATTCGTTCATTTTACGAAATATTTATTGGCGAAACATTTCTTCATGTTCCTCTCTCTGAATAGCTATTAGATTTTCGAAGATATGATTGTTTAGTTAGTAACATTACCTCGATTCGATAATCACGTTAATATTCGTATATTACTTATAGGTATTTAGATTTTTAGTTGATACTTTATATTTATTTAATTTCTCGGAACTAGCCTGATAGTAAATTTACGAAGTTCGAAGATATTTACGAAGAGAAATTTCTGACCGAACACGAATCTTTATCATTAAACCACGGATGGATGATTCATACAGTTTAAATTTTATTTTGGGCTCGTTCATTTGCATTTTTCAATTCCAATAGATCAATTTCAATTTCTGAAATGATTTAATTTTCTGAAATTATCAAATTTTATTTCAAGTTAAAATTAAACGAATGCTGATCGACCAACAATCGCCTTTAATTTTCTCGTTACTAAAAATATTAATTTTTTAATCAATTTTGATGAAAATGAAATTTTGATGAATGAAAAATAGAAGAGGATAGAAAATCACCCACGGTTTTATAAACCTAACACGATTCCACCGGGTCAAAATGAATTTACTGTTTTGTGCTATTTTCAAACGGTTAAATACGCATTATAAGAACGTTAAAAAACAGATTTCTGCCTTGTTTTGCAAAGATACATGCTGAAACGTAATAAGGCAAACTTATCTTTTGTATCCTCTATAATTATGCAAATTTTAAGCGATATCGGTGTTTCGAAGGTCGTTTCCTTAGTTTGAAGATAAATAATTTCAAATCGAAAATTTCTCAAATATCTAATCAAAATTAATTAAAATTACTAACTTATTAAAAATGATCTACTTTATTTTCTCGACGAAAAATCATTTTCAAATAAATGTCTTCTCATTTTATTTCTACATATTTTTATGCGAAACTGTATTTTTAATGATGACGTTTCTTTTTCGCGACATCTGAATATTTAATGTTACAATATAATCATCGTAGCGCGTATTGTATCACAAATAGTCAAACTGCTTGAATATCGATAGCTGTAATTATACTTAAATTTTCAAGCACGTTTCATTATGAATAAACAACGTACTGAATGTATATTAACGTTACTTGACAAAGTCGGAAAACTGCGTTCGATGTTTAACATGTTATTTAGTATATATCTTGTCGATACAAATTTCAAGACTTTTATTTTCTACGTTTTAGTTTAACGACCTTGTATAGTTAAGTACGATAGAATTAAAGGATTTTTTTACCGCTGAAATATTGCAGGACTTAAGTTGATAAGACTACAATGTTTACTGTAAGCCAAATGTTTCTGAATAATAGCACGATGTGCTTAAATATCCGTTTAAGTAGATCATAATACTCGAATTTAGAAATTATTAATATGTGTGTAATATCATCTAAAATGCACGGATTTTATTTACATCTGAACTGTGTTGTATTAAAATATACCATCAATATCAATTCAACATTTAGCATCGTTTTGTTTGTAAATACAACAATCATCAAAATTTCCCTTCTGTATTTATCATAATGTATATTGCATCAATAAAAACAGTATGTCAAATAATTGTCAAAAAACGTACTTTCCTAACAAATGACAGTATGTTCTTTGCTATACAATGTAGACTTTACTTTTACATAAATTGCAAAGATTATTTTCAAACTTGGTATTAAATATCGAAATTTGATACAGAGACTACATTGTATAGCTGTTAAAAAATTTGTAAATTGATAGATATTCTGAATCACTTACCTTTATGTAGATACAAAGAGCATCACCCTTTGGTTGTCCATTTGAATCCCTGTACAACTTGATTTTGTCCTTTCCTTTTTCATCTCGAGCGATAAGACCACATTTGTTGAACAATTCCGTGAGTTCGACCAGGGTAATGTCTAATGGTAGACCAGACACATAAATAGCAGTGTTATGTGCCTCGTCCACTTCAAACCAAGTCGGTGGATCTTGTGCTTTCCTCTTTGCTTCTACCTTCTTTTTCTCTTTATCTACCTTTGTTTTAACTTCAGGTTCTGGTGCAGGTTTTGTTTCTCCTGCGCTTGAATCGGTAAATCCATAACTCATCTGATATCTTGCCATGAAATCATCATCCACCTGGAGCATGATCATTTATAAATGTGAGTTATAAATTCGTACATTATACAAAAATATATACTGTGAATCTTTATGCAAATATACGTTTTTATTTAATTATTTTTATCATACAGTTCACATATTTTCTATACGATCGTACATGTAACAATTGCATAAACTTGCACAGTCTATGAATGTCTTTTGGCAAAAACTCAAAACAAATAAAAAAAACACACCTCACCTTTGGGAACCACGCATTCTTCTCCTTATCCCAAAAGTATACACTGCCATCATTAGGATCAGTGTACGTATGAGTGTCATTTTCGAAACCAAATACACCTTCCTGCGGTTTAGTTTCATTGGCACTCGAATCATTTTCCTTTTTCTCTTCATCCTTTTTCTCCACCCACTCGTTCTTCTCTTGATCAAACTTATATGTTATATTACTTGCTGGATCCTTGTATATATAAGACTGACCATCGAATTCATAGTGCTTCATGGGATCATCAGTTTTCTGTGTTTCCTGACAATCAGCCATTTTGATTGTCGATAATTTTTGGTTCGATAAAAGTTTCAGCGAACTCTATGTAGAACCTATAACAAACAATTACATAATATTAATTGAAATAACTAAAGTTGAACGTCTGCCAATTTTAAGTCCCTTGGCACGTATTGGTATACTAATATAAGTAACAAAAGAACAACCTGTTATCAATCAACACTAAGATGAACACTTAGTAATATTTTGATTACTTTGTTATTATGGATATTATCCTAACCTTTCGACTGTTATAAATGATTTTGAGAGCAAATGAAAAGCATAACCAGGGTAGCATTTAAATTATATTAAATTTATTACGAAACAATAAATGTCGCAAACAAATAATATTTTACAGAATAAAAGTCTAGAAAATAAAAATGACGTAATACAATTCGATCAAGCAATGATAAAGGTTATGTACATTGTGATGAAGAAAATTTATATTTTATAATCCATAAATGCTATTTTCTCTATAAATTTTATATACAAAATTAAGTGCACTTTTACTTATTTGTCACTTAATGTCATTACGATTTTCATCCGCGTAAATATCATTAAAATCGATAAAAACGCTAGTTTCGTGTTCATAAATGTTTCGATATAGGTTAGAATACGATCTGGTGTAAGATATAAAGTTGTTATCATACGTACCGTTTATAACTGTATTTATTCTCTGCGATACATTCAACGGGAATTAGACATATATTTATTGTTAAAAATAAAATTTGAGAGAAAATAAACACTTGTTTCTCGAATTTGACAGCAACACTTCGCACGCGTTGTTGCACGTTTGCGACGCTCGTGCACTCTGCGCGAACATTTGAAACCCCTCTTTACACTTTCGTCGATAAAGCATACTGTAATCAATATTTGTTTAGATTTGTATTTTTAAACTTTCATTTTGCCTGGCACAAACTCTGATGCAACAGATTAATGCAACGAAGAATTTTGATAATTTAATAAAAATAGCATGAAAGGTTTTCATTAATGAAAATAATTTCTACGATTTTTTGTATGGCCTCTAAATTTCATTTCAATGTATGAACATTGCAAACTAAAAGTTAATAAAAAAATTTTTATTTTTTACTCATTTTTTCTTTTATTATTTTCCTTCAGTCAAAATATCTTGAATTTTTATTTTATACAATAGGAACATTAATATACGAAATTAATACAAAGAATTTCGATAGTTAAAAAATAAATGAAGTATTGTGATCGATAAAAGTTTTTATCTCTTCAATCTTGATTTTTATCTATTCAATCTTCATTTTCAAAAATGTTCAATTTCATTATTCAAGTCTTTAAGTGCTATACATTTTTAAAATGTCATTTAAATTTGGAAGAAGAGTTCTCGGAATGCTCCTACAGAGAAATATCTCTCAGCTTCGAAGAAGGAAGAATCAATTTCACAAATTTAGCGCCTATCTTTTCCAGCCTTCTACAAGAAATAGAACCACCATTTTCGTCCATCCTTTATCACTCGGAAAAGCCATCTACTATCCGTAAGCCCACAAAAGAGCGTGCAATGAATGCGGAACATTTCATATCGATATATCTCACATTCATCCCTTCGCACCTCAACTGCTATGCATTCATCTTAACAAAATTCCAAGCTTAACGCTTCATTGTTCCACTTTCGTTATAATATGTTATCATTTAAATCCCTCACTGATATAATATAGTAACAAGTCATTTAATAATAACAACGAATATTTCTATTTTTCTATTACATGGAAATAAAGATAAACATCAGCTAAAATAGACTCTGCTAAAATATAAGCTTCCTTCCGTTAATTACAAGAGTAAAAGAGAACATCCCACATTTTACCATAGATTTTGAAAAATGAGGTAAACTTGAAAATTTGAAATTTCTTTATTTTTTAAATTTGAAAACTTATTTTATTTACCGAATAGATATTCACGATACTTTTCCTTTAATAAACTAGCTAAAACAGGTGGTGGGATCTCTTTCCCCTACATCGGTGTTTTCCCGAGGGAAGCCTACCACGTTGGCCATTGTACATAGTTCGGTATCACGAGTGCATCGATGCAACAATGTTGAATATTGGATGACAACCGGAAGCGGTGGCACGCGAGAGAACCCAAAGACAACGTGCTTCGTGTTGTTTTTAAATTTCCGCACGAAAACACACTGTTGGCGAACGGTCGCAACCCGTTCTTATCGTCGGAACACACAAGTCCGACGTGTGGTTGCCATTAGAAATTGATTTCTAGTTGCCAGGCAACGTTCAGTTTAAGTTACCACCATGATAGCCATGCTTGACCGGCAGTTAGTCGACGGCAAGTTACGTGGCGCAAGGTGTAAGCATGGGCTTGTCAGACCTGGAAGCGATACCCGGTAAATTTTTCGCGAAATTTCACCATTTATGTGTTATACAATTTCTTTTTTTGGCAACGATGCTACTTTCTCGAGCTGTTTTCTTATACGGATGCTGTTCTCCTTCTTATACGTGGTGCCGGTACACCGGCGTGAGACTTGATATAATTGCGATACATTTGATTAATTAATAACTTAATACTTTCCTGTTCTAAAACAACAACTAAATGAAAATGACTGTATCGGGTAGAAATTACAAATGAAAGTACAAATCATATTTTGTGTAAATGTTGCAGATGCTTTTGAGATATACGTTTTAGAATTTATTGGAATTATAAATATAGACTTTGTATTCTACAATTAAAACTATTGTAAAAATCGTTCGAATATTTATGGCTTTATTTCACAATGTTGTTCAATTACACTGACACATTTAGTTGTATGTTTCAGATTTAATGTTTGTATTCTTCCTTTTCAGAGAATTGTGATTTCAGATCGATAATATAGTGTTCTGTGTATGAATTCATTTGCACGTGTAGAATTTTCTAAAACAAATACGTAGTTATAACTCAGTGACTTCTTCGATCTATTAAGATTTAATAGTTGTGGTATGAAACTTAAAAAACAGTAGACGTGCGATAAGTGTATTAGGGTTTAAGTACTTTTTATTTAACATTTGAGTTATAAATTATGCAGAACACAGCGAGTTTTTATACAACGTTTGTATCGCATTCAACGAGTGGCAAAATCGCTTTTGTTTCTGTCAGTTTAAATATAGAACAACGGGAGCACGCGTCTGATATATTACCACACGAAATACATAGCATGAATCCGTTATGCACAAACGTTACGCAGATGTTGGAGTAAAATAGATTTATCTGTAATTATATTCATTCCTGCTGTTTTTACGGTAATGGGGGTCGCTGTATGCGTAACAAGAAAATTGTTCTTCGGCACGAGTCAGTTATAAAACTTCACCTAGTTGTGTAAAAGTAAATGAACTATTGCAGAATGTTATTTTCATGTATCTATTTGCATTTTGTGTTGAATACTTTGTTATTACAAAACTGATTCCTTAATGAGCTAACCCACTTCTTTTTTCAACCCCCTAATTTTTCGTCCTCCTCCATCTTTTCTAAATTTTCAAATTTAGGAATTATAAATTGATGAATGTTTACGGATTTCTACACTAATAAATTGGCAAATTGACCAATTCCAAATGGATAAATTTACAAATTACAAGTTTCAATTTTGTTAATTTTGGAATTTTCAATCTTCCAAATTCAGAGATTTAGAAAGTTAAAAATTGCCAAACTTTTAAATCAAGAATTTTGCAAATTAACTTAACCTTGTATAAATCAAACTACCCAAGTATGAATAAAATGTTCGAATACGAAATATACTGTTTCAAATTAGAAATCACTTTTAGTGGTACTAGAAAAGAAAGTGACATTTCTCTCGATATTTTCTCGCAAACTATAACACAAATTCTATGTACATTGCCTTACACGTCTTTACAGCACCTACCATTCTCAATCGCGCAGTTTGTTACGATATTTTTAGACGTAGATGCAAGTAGTGGAATTGTTGTGTTGTTATAAAATTGCTGCTGTTTATACACTATGTAGGAACACACTATTACAACACACTTATTAGTTAACCATTTATGCACTCAGCTAACATTGAGATAACACATTAGATTTCTATCAAAAATTCAGAACATTCTTTCTTATTTTTTATCGCGCACAATTGTGATTTGCATGCACTGTCACCATTGACGTAATTACTTAAAGATCAAGGCGGTCCGAACCTTTCTTGAGAATGCAAATTGAACTCCCACCCTGTTATAAATTATTGAAAATGGTAAAAAAACGTTCGTTACTTTGTAAGACCTTATCTTATAAAAGATAAATATTTGAACTGAAATGTAACACGCAATATAACTAACGTCTCTATAAGAACGTGAAACGAAACGGTTAAAAGTATAATAATGGTTTGATTAACTGACAGTATGAATAATAATTATGTTAGAATTAATTGCCACTAGAAATCTGAGCAGTAATATACGATTCAAAAATATACATAATAGTAGTAAAGAGCTTGTACCCCTTAAAAATACTTTGTGATAAATATTTTGACAATTGACAATAATAAATAAAGTTCCTCTGAGAAGTTTTAGCATGTGCAGTTCTATTTATTTTCATTCGTCAATAATATTGTGATTTAAATGTATAAATATCTCTAAGGACAATATATTTTTTCCCAAATTTTGAGAGTCTGAATTACAGAGAGTCAGATTTTATGAAGAATTATCGAAATACGAGTCCTAACAGCAGTATCGTTATCGCGGCAGAGTGTTCACGTTGCAAAATTCGATTAGCTGCTCACGGGACATTGAATTAAATATTGCAATTGATCCGATTGGAAGGCGCATATATTTTGATCCGTTTTCATGACTGTTAAACCATGCATCCCCGGGTTAACGACCTGACGCAGTTGCAACGACTAGAAAATGAGCGCATCGATGTTATCGACACAGTGAATTTACCATCTTGCATGTCGCGTTTCGAAACAGGGACATATTCCACATATTCCACAACTTCGTTTAATAAATACTAGCGAACCCATCACACCTATCTATTAAATACAGCCACACGTGACGATGCTTTTAAAAGAACCTCTGATATCAATTATTTACTGCAAAATGCATAAAAAAAATGTTACTATTCTCCTTTTATTTTAATTGCATGCCATTTGCAAGTCAAAGTTTTAATGATCTGTCTCAGCGACCTGTTGACCTATGACTCCAATTTAAAATGTTGTAACTTCAGCTTAATTAGTACTACAATTTTGCTTTACATTTAAAATGCAACTTTTTACATTCATTTCTGACCTTTTTAACTCTCGGTCAATTTTTTCAAATTTTTATTGCATCGCTTTAACCTGATGACTTTTGGATAAAATTTAAAAGTGTTGCTGACACATTTCCCTGAATAGCATTGAAAATGTGTAAGAAAGACTAGTTAGCCGAACTGAGTAAAGTGAACAGAGATTATTCATCGGGGGAACAAAATCGAAATCGTTATCTGGCTAGCACATATTTATTGTGATTATCAACGGTAGACTGCTGAAGAATTATCAAACACAGGAAAATTAATTTGAATCGTTTATTCGATTTAATACTGCCGTTGAAAAATGAATTTTCAGTTGCAAAATGATGTACATGTTATAAATCATATCATCGCATAGCAAGTGTTAAAAATTAAAACTCATAAGGGATCGTCAATTTTCTCGCTGAATAGGAACGAACATGTAAGAGGTACAATAGCCCGATTGATCCAACAGCTATTTTCAATGAAAATCCATGACCCGTTTTCCATCCGTCTTTTAAATGTTAAGAAAGTTTCTGTAACAAATGTGTTGACCTACCTGACGCTTAACTTATTCAACGTTTTTCTACTCGTTCAAGGTTTTTTCTGTATGCGTAAATTTTCGCAGGCTCAGCCCTCGAAACGTAGTCTGATACCGTAATTGGCAATTAAAGTCATCGTAGATAAAGAACAACACGTTCAGCTCGAAAGATGAATGTGCGATGAATTATGCAAAGGGAGGACGTTTGAACTTTTGATAAGAAGAACATAAACGTAAGTGCCACGAAGGATTTACACGGTGTTGCTGCATCACTGACCTTTACAAACGAGAAACTAAAATTATCGTTCAATGGTGAAACGGCTAAGCTTGTCTCCGGCAATGATTCAGTCATTTCGACGATTAAGCCACGTTTTCATCCCCATTTGATTAAAGTGAGTTTCTAGCCCCTGCGCGACGTCCATGGTCATCGAACGTCTTCTTAAACATTCATTCACTGTGCAGAGGCATGATTGCGGCTTTCAAAGCCATGCGATCATATTTCTGCTCGTGGATCTGTCCTTACAGCTACGATCAAGTTCAGTATGTACACTCGGATGTAAGTTTCCTTTGTCTAGTCAAACTGGGACACGTTCAAATTTTTCACATATATGTAAACTTTAATATTTCTAAATTTCCAAATTTGTAAATTTTCGAATTTGAGGACTTCTAAGTTCTCAAAGTTCCTAAACTTTAAAGGATTTCAAAGATTTAAGTATTTTAAGTTTTCAAGAATTTGAGATTTTAAGTTTTCAAGGTTGTGCACTCCTAAATTTCCAAGTTCTTCAACTTCTAATTCTTCAGATTCTTCAAATTTTGAGATCACTAGACTTCTGTATTTTCAAGTTTTCTAGGTTCCGACATTTCTAAACCTCCGAATCTCTAAATTTCTGTATCCCTAGATTTTTGTCCTTAGAGGCCCATATTCCTCAATTTCAATTTATCTAGATTTCCTATGTCAATTTTCAAAATTTCATAATTGGAAAACTCTAAAATTAAACATTTCTATATTCCTGAATTTATCGAATTATTTTCAAATTTTTGAAATTTTAAATTTGGAATATCTATGTATTCTCCGACATCTTGTCACTGCACATATGGTGCCCTCTAGCACTTTACCCATTGGTTTCACTCATTAAAGGAAACCTACATTTTACCTCAATATGCAATTTTTCCTCGAAGGTCGCATTTCACGGCTCCACTTTGTTCGCAGCACCGATAACATCGTCCTTTAACAGTAATTATTCACCGCGATGGACATAGATTACCTTTTCATCGTTTCTTAAGTTGAACTGTAACGTATCTAACATCTCGCAATACTGGTTAGCGTAAAAACGCGAAAGCGCTAAATTTTCAATGATTTATTCAAGGGGGTTAACGCGATAACGTGTTATCAAAGGACGAATCGCATTTCGTCTTTTTATATCTGACACGAAATGGCGTTTGCGCGATCAAGGAGAAGCGAGATAAACGTTGAAGAACGAAATCCTTGACTCCCTACGCACGGTCCCTTTGAAATTCGGTAAAAATGACTGAATACGAACGGCAGAGCCAGCAACAACTTTAAATGGTCATTTAAAATTCAAATAACAACCCTTCCTTAACTTGATCATAGATAAACGAGCCATTATGGCAATAACTCGAATCTAAATTTGCTTTTGGCGAGTCGTGTCTGGAAAGCTAAGAGCTCGGTGCACGAGAGATTAAAATGATCCGTTCGGCGAAGCTTGTTCGTAAAATAAGAATAGAAATGAAATTGTTCATCTAGAAGGAACGTGTTTGTGATACCCGTCAAATATGAATTAATCATTACACGTACACGTTTTGTATCTGATATTTCTATTTGAATCAGCTTTTACATTTTAGAAATCGACTTTAATGTACTGTATAGATTTTTAAGCTTTCTTAAAGAAGAAATTATTTCTTAACTAAATATATTATTAGATATTTAAATCACATATTATTGGAAGAGAAAATTATTATAGCTTGGTGGACGCTGAAATGGCGGATGCAAGTGTACTTAAGTTCAGGGTACTTCTGTTAATGTTGAGTGTATGCTTAAGTTAATACTAAGGGTGCTTAACATTATGTAAACACGTAAGATTTATCGGAAAAGGTTGTAAAACTATTTGCGTTATTTTACAGAATCGGGTGCGGTGTTTACGGTCGGCCGAAGCAGATTCGCAGACAACATTGCCTCACACTTCTTCATCCGAAAAGATCCTGTGGTCTCCATCACATGCGGGGACGAACATTCCGCAGTGATTTGTCGTAAGTTAATTGTAAATATTATGGAAAGCTTTGATTATACGGTGAAAATAAACAGAACAATTACTATATTAATTAGAACAGTGAATATGACTAGGTATATTCCCTTCAAATACGTACATGAAGTGAGTGAAGCTCACAAGAGAGATTATATCTATTTAACAAAAGTGTTGGGAGAGTGTTTATGCAAACTGTGAATATTACCTTAATTGTTCATTTTATGTATTTTAATTAATTAATTAAAAGCAGCAATTAATTTGTTGATTTTATTGCTTTGTAGTATTTGTCACGCTGCTGTGGTATTACTTTGGTCAAGCCCGTATTTGTTGAAATCTACCGTCCATGAGTGAGATCAATTATGACCCATACTTCTGATACGTGTCGGACAATAAGAACATGAACAATACATAAGGAAAATATTTTAGCTGAATAAACTAATAGTTATAGAAGTTTATACAAAGAAATATGGAAAAAGTTATGAATTGATTCTACGAATCGATTACGCCACGTATGATAGTTTGTTAATAATCACAATTTTGTTGAAGTATAATTATACAGTGTATCCCAAAAATCGTCACATAACAGACGCTATAAAAGAAAGTAAATCGGAAAGGAAATCATTTCTTCCTTTAACTGGTTTTTGTATGTACACTCTACCGCTTGTACCTTGATTTTTGTGACGCCTTACACGTTCTTCGTCAATTTTTAATCAAAACGACTCGATTCAGCTCGGTTTTATACCGAAGATAATATCAGCTGTCTATAAACGCTTTCACAGAACACACTAAACGTTAAGTTAACATCTGATGCGTTGCCCAATCGATTTGTACACGACTGTTCTTGATTCTAAAGGAAATCAATAAGTGTACACATGAATGACTGTAGATGTTTCAATGATGTCACACGTGGTTGTACATTTTAAGTGGTTATATCACAGTTCTCGTGCGAACATCCTACCATTTCATGGTTAAGAATTATCGAAGTAGAACTCTGATATTTTCCTGCGTCAGGGGCTTTTGGGTCATGACAGGAAATTACAAGGACTAACGTCACAGGAATGAATTTAATTAGAAGAGATGGGGAAACTATCTTCTCTAGGTAGAAAATGATAATCTTTGTAATATTTTTAAAGAAAAAAGATTGTATTTTTCTTTCTCCCTCCCTTTGTAAGCCACCCCTTGTTTGAAATTTTAAATTAAAATTACGATGTGTCTTACAAATTATAATGTCTTAATATAATATGTTTTAAAGCAAGAAAAGTGTTTGATAATATCTAGCAGATATTTAGCAGATATCACAAGAATTTAACTAGCAGAGAACTATCGAAGGTGTAATATAATTCGCTGGAACACTTGATTCTCTTTTTCTCTATAAAGCAAACATCTTCCAAAAGTATTTCTTGTTTCACTTCTCGTTTCTGTATACTCTTTTGCGGAATTACATCTATTAAAACTTTAGCTTATTTTTACCTTCAGGGCAATATTTACAGGGTTCATTTTAGCCTCGCGCATATCACAAGGTTTAGTTGCGATAGCTACGATAATGTCGTGATTTATAGACTCTAAAAATACGGCAGGACATAATTATTGTCAATAAAAAGGCAACGAACAACGTACTTTCATGATACCTTTCTCTTCGTTCATTTTGCAACATTTTTATACCGACAAAATATTATAAGATTAATTCGAAGTAATATCTTTTCATGATATTTCCCTTCGCGCGAAAATTGACGAATTATGGAAATTTGGAGTTTGGGAAATAGGAATGTGAAACTCGTACAATTTTGGGATTTAAAATTTTGGAATTGGGGAATTTGGAAATTTGGGAATTGGGGGATTTGGGAATTTGGGAATTTGGGAATTTGGGAATTGGGAAATTGGGGAATTGGGGAATTTGGGAATTGGGCAACTGGGGAATTTCGGAATTGGGCAATTGGGGAATTGGGGAATATGGGAATTTGGGAATTGGGGAAATTGGGAATTTCGGAATTGGGCAATTGGAGAATTGGGGTATATGGGAATTTGGGAATTGGGGAAATTGGGAATTTCGGAATTGGGCAATTGGAGAATTGGGGTATATGGGAATTTGGGAATTGGGGAAATTGGGAATTTCGGAATTGGGGAATTTGGGAATTGGGGAATATGGGAATTGGGGAATTGGGGAAATTGGGAATTGGGGAATTTCGGAATTGGGCAATTGGGGAATATGGGAATTTGGGAATTGGGGAAATTGGGAATTTCGGAATTGGGCAATTGGAGAATTGGGGAATATGGGAATTTGGGAATTGGGGAAATTGGGAATTTCGGAGTTGGGGAATTTGGGAATTGGGGAATTGGAGAATTGAGGAATATGGGAATTTGGGAATTGGGGAAATTAGGAATTTCGGAGTTGGGGAATTGGGGAATTGGGGAATTGGGGAATTGGGGAATTGGAGAATTGGGGAATTGGAGAATTGGGGAATTTCGGAATTGGGGAATTTGGGAATTGGGGAATTGGGGAATTGGGGAATTGGGGAATTGGGGAATTGGGGAATTGGGGAATTGGAGAATTGGGGAATTGGAGAATTGGGGAATTTCGGAATTGGGGAATTTGGGAATTGGGGAATTGGGGAATTGGGGATTTGGGGAATTGGGGAATTGGGGAATTGGGGTATTTGGGAATTTGAGGACTAGGAAATTTGGTATTTCGCAAGTTTGCGAATTCTCGAATTTGGAAATTTGGGAAATTAGGAACGTGGAGATGTGGAAAGTTTGGAATTTGAGAATTTAAGAATTTGGGAATTTAGGAATTTGGGAAGTTGGAAACTGAGGAAGTTGGGAATTTTGGAGGTTTTGGAGGATTACAAATCTGAGAATATCAGAATTTGGCGATTCAAAAATCTGTAAAGAAATTTCAAAAATAGGAAAATATGAAAGTTTGAGAACTTTGACATCTAATAATATAAAAATGTAGAAGTTTAAAAGTACCTAATTTTTCAAATTTAAAAGTTTGAAAATCTACAAATTTAGCAGTTAATAACTTGAAAATTCGGTTCCGTTAATCGAGGTTGGATCGTATTTACATCGAACAAGCTTCGAGTTCTAATATGACTGAAAGACATGAATCCGTAGACAAATTTTTCGTGAATAATTCATGAAGTTAAACATTGCTCGATCCGTCAATTTCTGTGCAAAGAGGCACGTATCGAATCCCACATGATTTACAGCTTCTGTATCACGATTCGCGAAGAAGTTATAGTCGACCTATGCTTTCACAGAGGATAGCCACTGTCCGGTAAATCGATATGACCACGCAATGTTCTAGCACGGAACACACATAACTATACGAGCGGGGTGGACATATTGTTATTATCAACAGTTCCAGAAACTATATGAACATTATAAGCTTTCTTTTTCCTTGAATGGAATATTTTGTCAGTATTATTTCCAGTGAGTCATATAAGCGTTTATTAACACTTTGACAACCGTATATTTCACGGAATCTTCAATTCCTGCAATTTTAATACTAAACTACCGTAAATCCTCAATCACGTGGCTTAGGAACAAATCAGATCGTTTCAAAAGACTTTAGGTATTTTTGAACGAAAATTACGTAAATGCAAACAAATAAATGTATTTTTTTTATACGACTTCTTTTCCTTGCTTATTCATTTCTACTTTTTTGATTGGTTGTGAGATAAAATTGTTCGAACAATTTTTCCTCAAAATTCAAATTTAAGTTTCTATATATGGATTCGTGTTTTCAATGGCCTAATTTGCATTTGCACCTTTGTTATATTCATGAAGGAAATACTCTATGTACGCCTTGTTCACGTTGTTCTCGATAAAAAAATTTTAATTATTCGTTGTAGATGCATGTTGAAGACTGAAATAATTACTAGATGCAGCTACGAGGTGATAGTCTTTGGAATATAAAAATAAACAAGGACTTTTGAAATGACCTGATGACATGCAGGCCATATATTGTATTGATCTTTAATGTACAAGTAATGTTACTTTATCTTATTACCTATTTAATGAATTATCTATGTGTATTTAAAAATACGTTTCTAAACATGTATCTATTTCCAAGTAAAAATTATGTATTTCCGAGGTAAGTATAAATGTAAATATTTTGCAAATTCAGTAAACATAAATGTACACTTTTTTAAATTTTTGATAAATTCTGTAAATGTGGATATACATTTTTAATAGCCGTATGATCAAATATCACAGTTTTGAAATGTTGCGTAAAATATTTTTACGTGAAAAGTAAATAAAGGATGAATTTACAGTTTATAAAAGTAGCATTTTTATTGCTTTCAGAAAGCGGTAGACTGTTCGTCTTTGGAAGCAATGATTGGGGTCAACTCGGTCTGGGCCATAGAAACCACATTAGTAAACCGTCTTGCGTAAAAGGTTCATATTCTTACAATACTTCTTTAAGAATCCTAATATCTATCCATAAAAAACTAAAGTCTCTATATTTATTACAAAACTCCCCACATTTACCAAGAGTTCCTATATTTGAATATTAAAAATTTCTGTCAGATAAAAATTTCAAATTAGAAGTTCAATTTTATTAAAAATTTTCTTCTTTAAGTGAGATGAAATTTCATTCCATAGTAATTTCGTTTTCAGACATATCTGGTTATACGTTAAAAAAATTATTAAATTATCTTGATTAACTGTGAAAACATTAATCATTGTTTGCTAATTGTAGAATAACCTGATATCGCTTTATTTTTTTGTACCTCTATGGATTTGACTCGATCTGACGTCTACGATCAAAATCCCCATTTTGACATGCGTTCTCATAGAACCTATTAATTTTCAGTGCTGAAGCCGGAAAAGGTCACACATGTCGCATGTGGGCGCGCACACACTCTAATTTGCACAGGTAAAGCATCCTTCATTTATTCCAAACATTTATATCGAGAAACCATCTTAAATACAGTCACTTTATGCAATTATCATAATTACAAGAACCTTGTTATCGAGTCGTTCGTTCAACTCGTAACTTATAAATAAGTCCTTCGATCGATATATTTTCTTTCGTCCAAAGAATAGACTGTTGTTCGTAGAATTTGTCCAAATCATATACATACACAAAAATAAATTTCCATATTTCTGCTTTTATTCTCTTGAAGTGCTACCGTTAAATTTATGATAACGTTTGATTTATTACAGGCACTTTCGTAAATGTCTATAACGTAGTCCTCGTGTTTGCGAATTCGTAGCTTGAATACCAAAACATTTCGACCGATAAGATTCCGGATCGGATAACGTTACTTCTAAAGGAGGAAAATCATCAGTTACATTTTAAGCATGCCCCCGATCACGGTTCTCACTCCAAAGATTTTATCTGTTCTCATAACGTGTATTATGCCACTTCTCGTGTCAACCTTATTTTTCACCGCTAATTATTTTAATGCCGTTTCAATTTTAGAACCCTAATCACTCTACAATCTCTCGGATCATCAATAACAATTCCATCTAAGTGTCGGTAAAAAACTTTGTACCCTTCAAACGTTTTTATTCTAATTTCTAAGTGCTGTAATAACGAACATTCTTAATGAAAATTCGAATAATTGAGTATGAAAATATTCATGGGTAAAAATATTGTGAAAGGTGCCATATTAACAAAATGTGTGAACATGTGACTTGTTGGCGATATATCGCATTGGTGATATAATCACTTAACAATATTATGCGTTAAGCATAAAACACATTGGGTATAATACGTTGGCAATATATTGCATTAGTGACACATCGCTTTGGCGATATAACGTGTTGAGAGTACAACGCATTGACTATACAAAACATTGGCGATATATTGCATTGGTGACACTACGCTTTGGCGTTGTAACGTGTTGACAGTATAGCTTATTGACTATATAATACATTAGCGATATACTGCATTAGCGACTCAACGCTTTGGCGATATAACGTGTTGAGAGTACAACGCATTGACTATACAAAACATTGGCGATATATTGCATTGGTGACACTACGCTTTGGCGTTGTAACGTGTTGACAGTATAGCTTATTGACTATATAATACATTAGCGATATACTGCATTAGCGACTCAACGCTTTGGCGATATAATGTGTCGAGAGTACAACGCATTGACTATACAACACATTGGCGATATATTGCATTGGCGACACAACGCTTTGGCGTTGTAACGTGTTGACAGTATAGCTTATTGACTATTTAATACATTAGCGATATATTGCATTAGTGACACACATTTTGGCGATATAATGTGTTGAGAGTAAAACGCATTGACTATACAACATGTTGGCGATATAACGCATCGGCGATACAGCACAAAACTATGTGATTATAGGAGCGCAAAAGATTTTTGCTTGTGGCAGCGATCAAGAAGGCCAACTAGGTCGAGGAAAATCGGCAATAGGTGATTTTTCAAGTTCTCCGGTATTGGTGTACGATGCAGGATTGGCTGGGTCAAAGATACTTCAACTTGCCGCCGGTTCTCATCATTCTCTCGCTCTTATCAGCGACGGTGGTGTATTTGCATGGGGCAGCAACCTCGAAGGACAATTGGGTCTCCCGGATGTCTCTGGTTTGGTTAATAAACCGACGAAGGTGCACATTCCTGAACCTGTCAAACAAATTAGCGCTGGATATTATCATTCTGCATTTCTGACAGGTTACTAGATAATCCATAATTCATTGATACTGTAATAATTTTCAGATTACTATATACATTCTCAGATTTCTCAAGTTTCTCAAATTCCAAATTTCTCAAATTCCTCGAATACTAAATTTCTTAAATTACCCAAATTTTCCAAATTTTCCAAATTTCCCAAATTTCTAAATTCCAAACTTGTCAAATTACCAAATTCCTAAATTCACGTGTTAAAAAATTTCGAAATCCTCAAACTTACAAATTCCCAATTTAAATAATTTTTAAGTCCCCGAACTTGCAAATTATCGAGTTATTAAATTTCGAACGTGAAATTATATTTGCAGAAAGCGGTTTGGTTTACATCTGTGGTGAGTCGGAAAGTGGAAAATTGGGAATCGATGTTAATTTTTCTACGCAAATTACCCCGAAGCAAATGCAATTACCCAGCCCAGCTGTTCACGTAGCATGCGGTGGTCATCACACGGTTGTTTTAGCCGGTGGGTTCAAATGAATTTCTCTGGTGTAAATTACCCTTTTTTTTTTATCAAAATAATGCTGCAACAAATTTGCAAATTATATCTCTTTGAATGATTCACTGTTTTTTTTTCACTTTTTTTATGATTCACTCTTTGAATCATAAAAGTCTTGCAATTGTAATAGTTTTGTGATTATAAAAGTTTTCTGGACATTCCTTGTCATTAAATAGTAATAACATTGAGTGTTTCACTGCAAATTCTTAAGAAAAGAAAAACTAGAAAGTAACTAGAAAATGCAACTATCGTTATTTATCCTAAGAAAATATCTTCTCCATTATTTAGTTACAAATTTTGCTCAATGAAATTGATTTTGTTCGTCCTCAGAAGAAACACATTTTGCAGTTGCATCATTGTTCCACTACGGCGATATATTGAAAGAACCGTCGATAAAAATGCAGCACAATTTTACATCAATTTCTTCTGTGACTTACAGAGAACGGGAACATATACTGCACCGGAAGTAATTCGAATGGACAGCTTGGTTTAGGAACAAACGTCACAGAACTTCACACTCCAAAGCTTCTGTCACGTGGCATGTTTCAAAACGAAACAATCAGTCGGATTTCTTGCGGAGAAAGTCACACAGCCATTGTTACTGGTAGAGTTTGTTAATATTATAAAATAAATTTGAAACAGCAAAACTGTATCTTACTCTTGTACAATTTTCCACAATATTCGTTAATTGTTTTTATATACTCATTCTGTAGTCGAATACTACTTCTGTAAATTGTTAATTAACATAGATAATATATTAAATGTAAAATGATAAATAACATTGGTTATAATATAAGCAATTACAAATGAAATGTTTTTGGTAACGCGATTTTTTCTGTTTACAACGTTGATTTTTCATGACAGAATCTGGAAAGCTGTTCACGTGTGGTGATGGACGACACGGGAAACTGGGATTGGAGGAAAATGAAAACAATGTTCATGAACTAACCTTTGTTCAACGATACAAAGAACTGTTTGTATCAAAGGTAAATATACAGCTGATTTGTTCGATGCACATATTGTACATATTCTGTAGTTAGTTAGTAAAGTTAATAAAGTTAATAAAGTTAGTATAGTTAATATATAGTTGTTATAACGTTACACGTTTTGTCCGTTTGATTCTGATTTCAAAGTCTCATTAAGTGTTTTATTGATCGTGAAGGTTGCCTGTGGTGGCTGTCACACAATTTTGCTTGGCCAAAGGCGCGAAATGGACAATCATACGGGGAGAGAAACTTCACAAACGGTGATTAAAACTTCAGTTAATTGTTTCATGAACAATAATTTCTACAACTTCCATTCTAATACCACGTATCCATAAAAGTGAAATTTTAAACAAGGACAAATAAGATTGATCGTTCCAGACTAGTTTTATATTTTATATTTCTATCATTACATATACATTACACATGAGTAGTGTGTTATATAATGTATAAGTTAGCCTCGAAGAATGAATAACTAAATTGAAATATTCAATTTTTCATCCCTCGCAAAATTTCATTTTTTATAGGTGCTGTTAGAATGGATATTGATACATTTTCTCATATGTTTATAATTAATATTCAGTGAACTTTATAATTAAAATAGTTACTGAAAACGTTAAGGAATAGCATACAACTATTTAGCAGTAACAAATCTTTTTGTACAATACAGGAACACATTCAGAAGAGGAATTCTCTTCCACCTTTAAAGCTTCCTGTAAATAAATTACATACAGATCCTCACGAGGAGAACACGACCGACACAGTAAAAGCGCAAATAAATCCAGAGAAACCAGCTCTTCCACCAATGATAGAAGCACAATTAGACAATGTGACAAATAACGAAGAAAATACGACGGACGATGCTACAGATTCCATGAATAACGTCGAAAAAGAAGACAGTCCTCAAGAGTCTTCGCATAGCGCATCACAAAAGACACCGGAGACCATAGTGGACAAAATGGAGTCGGAAATTGTACAGGAAGAAACGTTAATGGACACAGAAGAATCCCAAGAATCGAAAGAACAAAACGAAAAGCACGAATTAACAAATGTCAATGAGAAAGTGGAATCGAAGGTGGATGCAGAGAACAATATCAAAGAGAATGCGACTGAAACAGCAAACAATGAACAAACTAACAAGGAGAACAATAACGAAGTGACAGACGAATCGTCAAAAAATGACGCGGAGAGTCACACAGAAACTAGTGAGAAAGACAGTGAGACAGATAATAAGCAAAGCAATGAGGAGGAAAAACCAGAAGCAATGAAGGAAAAAACAGAATCGAACAATACGGACGACAAGGAAAAAAGTTCTGAGAAACAAATGTCTCCGATTTCAACACCGCCGCCGAAACCACCGAGACTGAAGCCCGGAAGTGGAAACAGCTCCAATGAGAGAACATCGTCAGCGGAAAAGGAAAATGAAGACAACGGCGTGGAAAACAGAGAGAAAAAAGAAGATAATATAGATAAGGAGGAAGAAACAAAGGAGGATGAGTCGAAGAAACAGGAGTCGAATTCGATGAAATCCTCGGCGAAAAGCAAAAGTTCGAAGTCGAGGAGATCGATAGTCGATGCAGAGGATACGATAGAAATCGATAAGCAGGATGACAAGGAAAAAATTGTCGAGGAGGAGAGGACGAACGATGACAATGCGCAGGATGATGCTGATGTTGTACAGTCACCGCCTCCTAGAACGGGTAAGAAAAATAAAGAAGTAATTTATTTTATTTATTTTTTTATCCATGCTTTCTGATTGACAAATTTTTGAACTTACAAGCTTACACATTTACGGAGTTAGAAACTTTCACATTTAGATATTTGTATATTTGAAAATGTAGAAATTTCAGAATTTGAGGATTTATAAATTTAAGAATTTTGATATGTTTAAGTTTAGAAAAGTAGATTATATTAATTGAAAAATATTGCAAATATTTACAATTTACTTTAAAACGAAATCAAAAATTAAAGTTGTATGATTTTAATTAATTTTTGTGAGTAAGATGAAATTATTTTTCATTATACCATAATTACTGGAACACCTTGCACGAAATTGATCATGTGAAATCAGGCCAAAGAAGTTATGTAAAAATATCGTACAGGGTATTTCAAAAGAAATATTCGTGAACTGACTAAAATCAACAGAAGTTTCTCTCTATTCGAATATTCAATTTTTATTTTTATACGTTGAAAATACAGAATATCGAAGAACTTTCGATTTCTTTAGCTTCGTTTTATAAGCAAAGTTCACATGTATGCATTTTTTAAACACCCTGTATAAATATCTTCCTGAAAAGCGTCAGAGCAGATTACTTTGCAAAAGAAAATTATTGGCAAATTTTAAATAATTATGGTTTCCATCAACAGGTAGAATATCGAAGATATTTAAAGCAAAGAAACCGCAAGCAACCGAAAATGGCACAAAGACCACTGGCGCTGTTAGTCACAAACCCAAGGTAAACATAACGTCCACATTTATAAATTAAAATAAGTAAAGTATGGTAATAAACCAGTTTTACTTTTATGTTTGCAGTCGAAAACGTGTAGTATCCTGTGATTAAGATGTTATTGACAATGTATCATACCGCATTACAGTTTTCATAATAATAAGTGCATGATTATAGTGAGATTGGGACCAAGGCGAGTGATATTAAAAAGTGACTTCATTTACGACTAAGAATAACTTTCCATTATACATAAAGTTATAACACTCGAATGTATCCTGTTGATTCAGCATTACGATTACTTACCTGCTTTTTTTCTATTTTCTATCAAATAATTTCATTCGATCATTGATGTAATATACGTGTATTCACAAGGTGAGAAATCTGGAAGGTCATATTTCAATATCTTCTTAGTTTTTAAAGAAAATGGGAATCTTTTTTAAATTTATATTATATTACACTGATATCACTTTTTTCTATAACATCTTTATTCGTGAAAAAAAATTCTGAAACTTTGAAATTTGAAATAATATAACTCGATTTTTTATAACAATTCTGTAATATTGAATTCTGAATAAGTTGAGCACCTTACAGATTTCACACAAAAAGTTTCAACGAGAAATTCATAAAATGTTGATTCAAAGAAAAGTACTTGTAAATAAGAATACTGTAAAAGGTGAAAAACAATTTTCACTTGAGTCCTGTTAAAATTAACGTTCATAACTATTATATTGTATAAGGTGTTCACGTATTCATTTAAACAATCTTTTGTATAACTGCTGTGTACAAATAAAAGTAGATACTGAAGAATCTAATAAAATCATTCTTCACAAATGACAAGACAAATTATCAGAATGTTAAAAACTTATTTATTTTCATTTAGGTCATCAGGAAATATTGCAGAAACATTGATGTGTCCAGTATTACTTAAAAAAGAGGTGTCATACATTAAATTTACAATTAAAGTTAAGTATTAAACTCTCAGGTTTTCAGATTGACACTCACACATTTTTCATCGTTATTTAATCTCTCAAAATGGAAGAAAGAAGAAACGAGTGAAATGTTCAGAGATGTATATAAATGTTATTTACTTGATACAAATGTATTTATTTGATAGTCCATAAAATGTGTTTAAAATGCAAAGTTTTTTCAAATGGAAGTGTCATTGAAGTATCAAAGATTCATCTCGTGTTAGAGTTCCTTTTCTTGCAGACAGACGTCAAAGAGTCAAGATTGGCCATCGTCAGGAAGAAATTACGCTTCTTGGAATCATAATCCGAGAACAAAAATTGCGGCAAATTATCGGAAAGCACGTATAGCGTGTTGGATGATGGATCGATGGATATATCGTTCGGGAAGACCAACGTCGTGTTGTCTTGAGCTGCGAGAACTGTAAATGAACAATTGATTAATCCGTGGAATTGCTGCTATTCTTTACTAAATGTCTTTAAGATTTCTTGGAATCGCATTACATAAGAATCAATTTGTAAAACATAAAATATAAGTTAGGTATAATCTTCCACGAAAGAAATCGTAAATATTTCTAACAAGCAAACTGAATATAGCGAAATCTGACGTCACGTGTTGGAATAGGCGTAACGACAGTTGAATGGTGACATATATTGTATAATCATTGTAATCATTAAAAAAGATAAGATTGATTGTCCATTGTTTGGTACTAGCTGGACACGTATTGAATTGGACATGATTGTACACTATTCTTGTAAATACTATTAATACATCTTACGTTTCATAATTATGGGAAAATACCTCGAAACAATTAATATAAATATATTTGCAAGTTTGTTATATTTGCTTGATATTCGCAGAAATTTTCAAATTAATTTATTACGATTTTATGTTAATGGAAAACGAACAAATAATCAGACAATAAAATGATTCGCTGTTATAAGAAATATTTTTAATTAACTCGTAATTATTTTCAGCTTGAAAAATATTCGTGACATTGCTATGTTCATATATGGAAATAAATAAATTCTATTTCTTACTTATTACTTTAATACTGAATGTCACGGTGAAAATAGGTACATGCAATAAATTTTGCAGTGAAGCACGTCTATTTTGTTATTTGTCATCTCTCAAATCATTACTATCACAGTAACGTCATCAAATTACTTTGTATAACTATTCGATTGTATTAAATTCGGGATACCAGTAACCGGTATCGTTAATAAATTTTAAGAAACGATTAAACTATCAATTATTAATTACTAAAAATGCACTACTTACTAAAAGTTTCTGTATTCAGTGGTACATTGGTGTCCCAACAAGCGATACCATTCTTGCTCACTTGGGTAAAATAATCAATACCAGTTTTTGTATCGATCAACGATGTGGGTCCCTGAGAGTTCAACCCCTTTCCACCCTCGACACGAAAAGCATGGTAATCGCTCGATTTGTTTAACGTGTCGTCCTGTAGGACTTCGGTGGACACAGAAAACTCGGTGACACCAGACATCGCGTGGAAATATAAAGTTTTATAACCATTGTTTTGTGGTGCAGACAAAGATAAGCCGAACACACCATCGTTCCATTGGAAATTGTATCCGCTGATATTATAGTCACCTGAACGAAATTATAATAAGTTAAACGATATTTCTTGAAAAAATATACCGCAATAGTTTGGTCATCATTGAACTTAATATTATTACAGTTTATAAAGTACGTATTACTGTCCACGATTTTTGGTTAAGAACACATATCCAACAAATGAAGTATTAAAATATCTCACCATGTAGAGGATCGAAATGGAAATAGCTATGCGCAATTCTCCAGGAGTCGTTCTTGGCCCAACTATAAACTACTATACCGTATCCACCCAAATCAGAGATATAGAAATGAGCATTATTGCAATCGTTTGGATCAACATCCACAACCCCGTCAGCGAAGAAGGAGTTAGGCGTTTGATCTGATTCTTTTAGAGTGTATACTCTGAGTACCTAAAACAACGAAATAAATCTTATTATACTTAAATATTTCCATCTTTTATAAAGAAACAACTGTGTAATAAAATTCCTACATTTGATATCCATAGTACAATGAGTAAAATTTGATATTGATTGATGCATAAATATCAGACGTTGAAATTCGATATTCGAAATTATTATTATAAATGCATGATCATATAATAAAATGTATACATGAATAAAATATTGAAAAGTTGTGAAAGAGAAGCATAGTAGTCTTTTTATTATTAAAGAGATTGGTTAATAGGGAACATTGAATTTCCATATTTAATATTTATATTTAACACAAATTGAATAATATATTCAAGCAGTGTTAATGAAAACAGAAGATTAAGACAGATTCAGTGAATTACCTCGTCGGTTTTGAGGTCGAAGACGAAAATCCTTGGAGGTTGTACAACAGTGGAGTTGCCTAAAATGTCACTGACGCCTGTATCGACTCCCCAAAGTCGATCACAAGCGTCGACCTTAACACGGAAAATACTCACAATGCTACCTGGCATGTTCATGCAATTCATTTGCCAATCGGGATAAGGAGTTAATTTTGGAGATTCTGTAAAAATGGAGATGTTGATCTTCAAGATTTAGCAAGAGAAAGATAAACAAACGAATATTAAAATAATGTAGAACAAGTAAAGTGTGAAGTACAATAAAATCGTAAAATACAATGTTCTTAAAACTGTAACAACAGAATAAGTTGTTAGTTTATGTAAACAATTTTACAGTTTATGTAAAAGAAATATTTACTGATTATAAAATCCTGGTTGAAATTTGAACCTACCTGACTGATCATTTTTTGCAAAATAATTTAAATTAGAAATAACACCCTTCTTCCATCGTGGAACCGTAATAAATACTTTATCGTTCCAAACCTGCATCCCAAGAGGCATATTATTTTCAGGAATGTATTCACCGCAGGATATTAGCGCATTTCGAACCGATTCATTTGCAAAATTGAAATCGACATAGTTCCATGAATGAACTGTGTTAAAATCGTGGCAGTTTGCCACTGCAAAAAGCGCGACCAACAATAGGCACCGCATATCTGTAAGAAGAACACAAGAAAATAGTTTGATATTAAATAATATTGAAATCATACTTCAAAATGTTTAAAATCAATTATGACGATCGTAACAATTAACATGATTATAATTGAGTGACAACAAATTTTATTTTGCAAGAAAAGATATTAATTTATATCATTATTTAATACATTTATAATATATTTTACAATATTTGTATATTCTATCGCGTTCAAAATATTGGAACACGTACATCAACGAAAGATATAAAATTTATTTACAGAAGTCGACAAAATTTATTAATCATTCTGCTATATTATTAACAATTAACTTTTCATGTCGAAATCAGTAATCCTCCTTTACATTTACCACAATAACCTTCTGCGTAATAATTCTGAAAAGAATAAATCGTACCAAATTTCTGATTAATTATCATAAACGCAAAGCACGAAAACGTGTTGCATCTTAATTCAGACACAATGTAGCACTTTAAATACTCATTTCTGAAATGTGCCATTACTTTTCGATACACTGTTATTATAGTATTGAGGTATATATAAATACCTCAGTACATCCCAATAGTTTTTTAATGCAAAAACCGGTTTAGATGCCGGTTTAAATATTCAAAAAACGTACAACCATTCATGTGGTATCTGAACATCAATTTACGTTTATTTAGTTCTATTAATACAGGACTACCACAACATTTTTATTATGTGCATTATAATGATATACATACAAGTAACGTGCATTAATTTTTGTGCAGTAAACTTTTTCTTTTCAAATTCTCCATAATCCACTGGCGTAATATCTAATGATTTGGGATTACCACATAGTTGATGTGATGTACATTTCATCACTGATATTCGTAATACATAATCGACGAAATAAAAAGTAGACACATTGTTGTGTCATATTTTTGTAACATTTAATAAAATATTTATTCTTTACATGGGCCACCTATAATGACAATGGAGTAATTTTATGCTTTTTAAACACATTTGATTTCATATCTTTCTAAGTTTTCTTTTTCAGTCGACTAAAAAATATTGTAAATCAAATTTTTTATAAACATTGTTGTCCTACTTCTACTACAATATGCTCCTCTCAGTTTTACTTGTAAAACATAACATCGTATTATGGAAAAAATGGGATACTGTTTATACTGTAGTTTTCGCTCTACATTTTAATGCAACTTCTACAGATAGGTACAAATAAATCATGATACACAGATGCAATTCTGTATAAGGAATTGATTAAAAAGTACCGTTTTAGGATCGAACAGCTATTAATGCTTCAGAATTAAATCTGCATTACGAAACATTTAGTCAGATGCCCTGGGGATGTAACTGTACTCTACTTCTTGAATTCGCTGCTCAGAAACCTGGAGTGTTTCTGGAACGGCATTAATACTCGACTTAATTTTAACATTCTTATTACGTAAATTTCTGAACTAACACCACAATCCTATAATTCAAATTTAGAAAATGTAATTGAAGAAGAAAAATTGACAAAAAATTCTAAATAGCACTGATATTATATCAACATCATCAAGTAATTCGTGAACAATTAATGTTCACTTTCACTGTGGCTGTCCATACAAATTTTGTCTCCTTATAACTCTCTTTTGATACAAACTATAAAAAAAAAAAATACAAGAAGCCAACATAAAAATAAAAATATACGCTATGAACAATGTTATAATATAAATTATAAACATCAATATTACGTATTTATAGTTTAAATCATAAACATAAATGTATAGTCCGAAACTATTTTGATCGAGTAAAAATGTACGGTTAAATCTGAGTATCGTATATTTATGTATAATCAAAGGATCAGTGAATTTCGTAATAAAAAGTTGGAAGTGACACAGAAACATTTGGTCAGAATTATACAGTACTTTTTCTCTGTCAATCTGACGTTGTGGTCCCTTACCTTGATTTCACCTTCGAATCTGGTGGGTCCGTTCGCAAGGTAGAACCGCAGCGATCGAGAAGAAAGGAAGAACTGAAGCCTGTTTAATGCTAATACAGTCGAACACCAGTGATACGTTATTCGTGTCCGAAGAATGAACTGACCTTCTGCTCAAGCGGTCCACGCCAGAATGACACTATAGTTGATTCTAGTATACTGTTTTATACATAGCGAAGTGTGTCTGTAACCGGGTTCCAATAAAATGATCGCTGAAAACGGAGGTACCCTGATATCGATGTCACCTACATACAACCAGGAGGTACAATGACATTCACGGTTCGGTAAAATAAACAAATAAATCGGTACATTTTCCAGTGAACTTGAGTTCAAACATTGCTACTTCTCACGGGTATAATACATATCATTTTGAATAGCACTTTCTGTTAGTAAATGTATGCAAATGGTTACCTTGTTCGATGCCATTCACTTGATATGTGTATTTGATTGTCAACGATAGATGGTCAATCACTCCATATCTCTTGATCAACTCCAAATTACCGATAATGCGATATTGCCTGTCCAATCACCAACTAAATGTCTTATTAAACGATATCGTCATTACGTCATCAATTATGCGTTATAACATAGTCAATCAACAACAGTGAGTACTATGTCAGCACAGAATGTAAAAATTAGCGATATCGTTAACATTAAATGCCTAATCACACGATATTCACAAAATAAAATGCTCAATCACGTGATATTTTCAACGTTAAATGTTCCATTACGCAGTATTATCAACTCAGAATATTGAAACTCGCAGTATTATTAAAAATATTAAATGTCCGATCACACGATAATGTCTGATTATGCTAAAGTAAATGTAAAAGTAGTTAACGTGATAAGTTAGGGTGATATTATTATCCATTGTAATTTTTACAGTCTTCTTTCATTTTGCAATGGAAAAATGTCATTTGCATTTTTCGAGACGATCCAATAATTTTGATCGATAATGTACATTTAAAGAATACTGTTACATAAGATACTGATCGTACATACAATCACGGTAATTTCCGTTAATTATTATACACACTTTTTGTTCGGTTTCCGTAAAATGATCATTTTGTTTGGAACGACGTCACGAAACAATTTAAGGTTTAAACAGCTTCATCCGGAAAACGGAAATGCATTGATCAGTGCACTTGATGCGTGACATTTTACACACGTAAGCATCCATCGCAAATGAATACATGATTTGATACAGGAATTCGTAGTCGCGATCAAAATAATACATGTCTATTATCTTGGAAACATGAATTATGCTATCATGTAATCCTACAGAGTCGTTGTTACTTTTGTAATAATTTTCTGATAATACTGACCAAAATTACATAAATCATACTACATTAATATTCTTCTTATGAGTAATTTTGTTTAACATTAAAAGTAAATCATTTTTTACTAAAAATTCATGACTTTAGATCTCTACTTCTTAATAAAATAACTTGATGAGTATTTTATAATATAGTATAACAAAATAATAGATGTTATACAACTAAATTATTAATTTCTACCAACTTGTAAGGAGTACAAGTATAAAACCTAACTTTCTATCAGTTCAGTGTCGACAGTACTTCGTCGATTTCAACTCAACGAACGTATTACTTCAAAAGATTTTCTTCAAAGAATAAGGGACTCGATCAAGAACAAAGTCGATATTTGAACCCAATTTGATGTTATCGTTGCAAGAAGCGGAACAAGTACTGCACCATTGCACTTGTTGATTTCAACCACAAAATAAGCAAAAACAAAGTTACTGACTTTGTTGCTAATGAACCAAAAAACGACATTATCCTTGAATATGAAATCGAAATAATTATAGTATTGAAAATATATTTCTGCGTGAAACATAATTAATAATTGTCTAAATAAACTTAGTAATTAATCTTGTAATTTTAATAGGATGATAAACAATGACGAATTAACCTTGCACTCCGATGTAATTTGATGCATATTGACGTTAATTAAGCCAATAAAATCAATATTAATTGAATTTTTACGAAAATTGAACAAGTGGCTCCATCTCTCCAGCGAACAGGGTGAACTACACACTTTTGAAACACTAATTTCATTAGTTCCCACACACTGCCGCTAAATGGCGCCACGTGTATCTTTTCGGTTCAATTCAACGAATATAGTTGATTTTATTAACTTAATTAACTATAATATGAATCGAATTACATCGGAGTGCAAGACTAATTAACTTCGAATTGTTTTGACCTTACCAAACTATTATCAATTCTTAACCAATCTTAGGCTAATCCTAATTAGCCCAAGGGTTTCTGTCTAGCGGTAGAAGATGAGAACTAATTAAACTACAGTTTCAAAAGTGTGTAGTTCACCCTGTTCGTCGGAGAGATGGCGCCATTTGTTCCATTTTCGTAAAATTTCAATTAATACTGATTTTATTGATTAATATGCTATATAGTTATTATGTATTTATTAATATTGACTTTATGCTGTTTGCAATATATTCCGTGGGTCCGAAGATGCGGATTATGTGTTCAGAACAATTCATACACTATACTGTATCTCGTCGATGATGTAGGGAATGACATAAGAATGGCAAAATCAAACAAAAAACCATTCTCATAGATATCTTCTTTTGCAAAAAAGAGCTTATTTGCAAAATTTGGTCGATATCGGAGCATGACCTTTCTGAAATCTCGCCAAAATTTCATTTCATCGACCATTAAATCTTTAGCAGTAAAGAATAAGTAGTAACGAAACTTTTGAAATATTTTATCTCAAGAAGTATTAACATCCTTATTTTACTATGCAATAATATCGTTCAAATAGTAACAAGAAACTGTTTTAGAGTGTTCTACAAATATTAGCATGTTGCAAAAATGAATTAATATAATTGCGTTCGTAATTTAATTCAATTAGTTTTCGTCCACTGCTGTTAGATGGCGAAGAATGTTGTGGTCCATTTTAAAATTTTTGAACATAGAGTTTCAAGACCACTGTAAAGTCATTTTCCTGATTTTGTTGTGTCCGCAAAATAATTTATAAGTACTAGCACGACGTAAAAATATCTTATCTTACGAAATTTGTATTATTCATCGATTTCGAAAATAACTTTTGTGAAGTAGATGTAATACGTGCCAATGCACTAATGTTATTGCAACTAGTAGGAATCTGTTCTTAGCTGCCATTTTCCCCAGGGAAGCCGGATTCGTTCTTGAGTTTACTTTATGAAAGTTTACATGCATGGGGGATTCCGTGAACATGCTTGTCTGTTACTAGTAAACACTTTGGAGGAGGTTGTTTTTTTATCCAATATTGTAGAAAATATAAGGAAATATGGCTAATCCGAATTTGACGGATATGACAGAGGAAGATGCAGCTGATCTGCAGTTTCCGAAAGGTTTGTTTCATTTCATTTATCGTTTAAACGAAGAGATATGTCGAATATTTATCCTTTCCTAACCTCAAATGTGTGACATTTGTCAACGTTTCGTTTGGTAACGATTTGTTTTTAACGATTAACTACACTGTGCAAACAAATCTAAACCTTCTTTGGATTTTGAGCACTGCAACAACTTTTCAAATTTGCAAATATACCTAAATATAATTATTTAAAAATTTCTGTGAGTTTGTTTGGACTTACTAGAAAAACACTTCAATTTGAAAATTCAAGGAAGGGATAAATGGTTTTGCGGCATGGCCTAAAGTAACGATTATCCTCTTTCAGACTGCTCATTGAGTAGAACAGAAAAGATCGAGCATGAAATAGAACTCGAGGTGTCAGTCGTGAAGGATGAAATCATTACTTCAGACCCAACATGCCGCGTGTGCACATCTGCTTTGATGGAGCCATATATTCGTTGTGCAATATGTAGTAATATGGAATTGTGCCCCTCTTGTTTCTCCAATGGGTCCGAAATTGGCAATCACAAAAATGATCACGACTATATTATTATAAAGAATGAGTTTCCACTAATTGATGGAAGTGGGTGGACTGCCAAACAAGAACTACAGTTTCTAGACGTGTTACAGGAATGTGGTTTTGGCAATTGGGTTGACATGGCAAAAAGAATGCAAGGAAAATCTGCAGAAGACTGCAAAAATCATTATCTTCAGCATTATATTGATAATCAGACCCTACCAGGGTTGCCAAAAATCGAAGAAACAAAAACAAGTTTATTTTGGTGCGAACCCATTCCTTACTTGTATAAATTACAAGACTTAGAGGAACCTCCTAGGTTTGCATCCAATACCCTTAACTGTAAACTTTTGGCTGGATATAATCCAGCAAGATCAGACTTTGAAGTGAACTTTGATAATCACGCAGAATTATTGATTTCTGATTTAAATTATGATGAGTTTGATACAACTGATAGTAACTATGAATTAGGACAAGAATTACAAATAGCCATAGTACAAGCATATAATAACAGATTAAAAGAACGTGTAAGAAGAAGGAAAATTATACGTAATCATGGATTAATAGCATTTAGAAGAACCATATCTTGGTTACAAAGATATGAGTGCACAATAACTAGAACACTGGCAGAAAGATTATTAATTTTCATGCAATTATTAGGAGGTATAGAGTTTGATTATTTTATGGAAGGTTTACACTGCACTGGTGAACTTAAGAATTACCTCAATAAACTTTTTGACTTCCGCAGTAATGGTTTGAAACACTTTCACAGTGTTCCCATGTTCCAAAAGTTAAGTAAACTTAGGCAGGAGAATGAGAAGGAGAGAAAGCAATATTTAAATAATCCTGAATATAGTTGGAAGACTATATTGCCTGGTTGTAGTATTAATTTTAGTAGTACTATGCCAAGTACAATATCACAACGAAAAACGGCACCGCCGCTCGTAATTAAAGGCCTTCCAGGTTACGAAAAACTAAACCCTGCTGAAAAAGAACTTTGTTCAACCACGCGCATAGTTCCCGCTAATTATCTCGATTTCAAGCAAATTTTAATAGCAGAAAATAAAAAGAGTGGTTGCCTCAGATTGGCACAGGCGAGGGTTCTCCTTAAAATTGATGTAAATAAAACACGTAAAATATACGATTTCCTTACAGAAAAAGGATACATAAATAAACCAAATCAATGACGCACATTACATTAATAGCTTAAATCAGTGATGGGCAATAATAAGTGTGGTAGATTCGATATATTGCTGCAGACAGAGTTGTAGATGTGGAAAATTCTTGGATTTGGCAATATAGAAAGAGGTTGTATCTGAAATAGTGATTTCGGTCAAATTCGCTGAAATCATCGTACCTTTTATATTTTTGATTTTTGAGATATATATGTTTATAGGTCTTCCATCAGCACCATAATCAAACTATAACATAGATAAATTTGAACGAATTTGATCTAGACCACTTTTCAGGTACATGTTCGAGGTCATTTACAAAGTTGAAAATATCTCTATGCATAAATTAAAAAATTTAAAAACTTTGTAAGTTTTAAAATTTTTAAATGTGAGAAATTTAATATAAGATTCGGTATCATTCATTGTTGTGTACACTGTGGTGTCCGTGAGATGTACAGGCATTTGATCTGTCCATCACTACTCTACATTATTTTTCCTAGATAGATATTGTCAGGATTGTGATATTATTTATTAAGATTTAGAATTAAGAATTTATAATAATAATTAAACAGACTGAAAGCAATAAAATGAGTATATAGAATAATGTACAAACGGTAATACAATAAATAATAAATTTATGTGCCTACCAACGTGTACAATATGTGTATATAAATACTACTAATATTTTATTTGTGCTTTGTACAATTGACTGTAATGTAAAATTTATTTTGTATTGTATACATACATTGATAAAACGTATTTAAGACTTGTAAATGGTGGTATTTAACGATACAAATATTTAACAATAAAATAAAAAACAATGAATGAAATTGTCCTTTATTGAACGAACCGTAAAGCGATTAATAAGTACTCTACGTATGAATATAATTTGTTTCTCTAGAATTCGAAAACGCCGAGACACTGTTAATCTCGGAAGTTTCGATGCTATTGGAGCACAGAAAAGCGCAAAACGAATCGGCGGAGGAGGAGCAAGAATTTTCCGAAGTTTTTATGAAGAGTTTAACGTACACGAATAGGTTTCGCCGTTTTAAAAACAAAGAAACTATTGCGGCCGTAAGAAAGTAAGCGCATATTCCATCTCTCGTTCCAAAACTTTTCCAATCAGTAAAGACGTTGTGTACAGTGAATCATATTAAATGAAAAATATTCGTAAGAATTCATCGTAAACGTTTCTTTGTTCTAGCTTACTTATGCAGAAAAAGCTTCATAAATTCGAACTGGCTTCGCTCGCAAATCTTTGCCCAGAAACACCTGAAGAAGCAAAAGCCTTGATTCCTAGTTTAGAAGGACGCTTAGAAGACGAAGAACTTAGAACAATACTGGACGACATCCAAACAAAACGATCCCTACAATACTAAAATAAAGCTCATTTTAATTTTACGATTCGCTATCTTTATTTCATTCATGCGTTATAATAAAAATTTGTCATACAGTTGTGTGATTGTTTCTGGAACCTGTTTCTTTGAACTGTGGAAGATTTTAAGGGTGTGTTTATATTAAATGGACGAATGCTCATTCGATTTCAATAAAATTGGTCGAGATTTATTAAAAAAGCCATTAATCAGGTATTTTCTTGTTAACGTAAACACCCCCTTACATATTCGCAGACCGGAGCGTGAAACATATCAACGATTTGTTCAGAAATCCGTATAAGAAGCGTAAAACTGAATGTGAATTGAAATTTGATAAGTCAGATACCCTGTAATTCTCGTTCGAACAGTTCGCGGTAGCTGGTTATATAATTTCAACGTTTCACGACGAGCCCGTGGAAGAAGACGGCTAATCTTGCTAACGACAACCGCGCATTACCATCGGATAATTATATACGGTCAAATGCATGCGAGAATGAATCTCCATTCACACCAGACCGTTGTTGTTAACGTACGTCTTCGATCATGTCCTCTTTGTTCCAGGACATAAAACGCATGATAAGGAATCAATATCGAAACCATATAATTTCGCGTGAAACCGTACGCGATGATGAACGTTCACGTTTCTTCGAATTTATTTTTTACATCTGATTTGCTGTACATGGAACGGCGAATTTCAATGTTACAGAAAGTATTCCCGAACGACCGAGAATGGATTTAAGCAGATTCTCCGGTAACTCGAGGTCTAAGTTATTAGCAATCGCGTACGGATTCTTAGTAATATTCCAGTTACTATTAAAGGCAAGGTACGAGGCCGACTAAACGGGAAATTATGGTTGCAGGTATATGCATCGACGCCTGTTGCATTGCCACGAGATGCAGTCACGATATGAACTTCAGAGAAGTCAGGCGCCGCACTGTCTTTATGGCCGTATTTAGGCATCTCTGCAGTCATTTCTGTTGTTCATTATCGAATATCGTTATACTAATGCGATCTGCTGTGTTCGGTATCGTGTAATTTTGTATGAAAAGTTCAAGTAAAGAATAGCATTGGCTGAGAACAAAGAAGGCAACACAGAAAACTGTGCCATCGACGTTTCTTAATGGTACAGAATGGAGCGATACGCCATCTTTATTGTACCTCTCTCGGTAATATAGAGAGGGAAAGTCAAATATTTTGTGCCAGAGTTCGTTATATATTATTTCATCGTTGAAAACTGAGCGACCTCAACCGTTACAGCAATCACTCGCTTCATGAATAATAAATGTAGCGAATAAAACGGCGCGTTTACAGTCGTTTATCGATCAACTGCGTGTATTGACGAGCGCGTAATTTTCCACCATTTTTCACAGTTAGATTCGTCAAGCGACGGAACAGGATTATCGGTTTATCAATCGTTTATCGAGCCTTTTAATCAACGTCGAAATTGGAATACTGTGTTCAGCTGGTCCGAAGTTCTGCACACTTTTCTAGCCTATTCACTATGCTTGTCCATTTAATTTAATCGTGTGTGCGTGCTATTCAGAAGAGTAACTTCGCCATAGGCGGTGCATGATAATCGGTCCTTCGATTACTCCCACGAGGAAACCTTTTAAGATAATTACGACGATCGTTAATCGTTCATAAACTCGAAGAAAATACTGTGCGTTTTATCGCACGAGCCTCTCCAATACGTGCAGAAGTATCGAGATAACAGAACCGAGCCTGATTTGGAAAGAAGCGTTATCTGAACGGCTGCAAACTGACCGACCGTGCCGAATACCTCGATGGAAAGATTATCTTTGTATTGTATCTTATGGGCGTCGATGATAGTGACTATGATCGCGGGTAAAAAAATATACCGAAGGGACGTTTTCCAAAGATTGAAAAGCTAACGCAAGCGCGAACAACAGCCTTTAATATCGAAGCATATTGCTCTCGGGAGCAATGTAAGCTATCTTTAGGTAACAAGTGTATACCAATATATGTATACGTAATTGAATACACTTTCTTATTTATTTGTACATTTTGTTATCGCAAAATATAGAAGTTTGTATCTTCGAAAATTTCGAAATTTATAAATTTGAATTTGAAACTTTATAATTGTAAAAATTTCGAAAATTAAAAGTTGACGATTTTTAATCTTGATAATTTCTAAATTTCCTGATTTAAATGTTAAATAATTTGTGTCTAAATGTTTTAACTCGGTAATTCGAAAATATAAAGATTTGAGAAACTGAAAATTCGTAGCTTCAAGAACTTTCTCAATATCTCCAATCCTCTGTCTACGACAAAATTGTTGAGCCAAATAGTCTGTCCTCGTTCTCCCACAACGCCATTTTTCCTAAGGTAAGCCAGATCTGACCCCCAGTATGGGTTTGTATGGCGTAAGCACGTTCGGCACGAGAATATTACAATGTTATCGAGGTAGTAACGCTGAAATTGTGTAGTATTTTATAGACGATAAAGAGTGCGTAATCGTAAAATGCCAAGCTACGCGAAATATAGCTTCAATCTTACATCATATCTACACGGTAGCTTGTATTTATAGACAAAAAGTGTATAGCAAGGCGATTAATGAGAATCTACAAGTGTTTCGAACGTAATAGGCTTTCTTTCTCCAAGATGATCAATGAGAACACGGAACATTGTGGCTGGAATATCGAGAATATTGGATTCCCTGGCGCGAGGATTATAAGGGAGGTAGTCGTAAGGGTTGAAGTAACCATAAGGTATATTCTCTGTATCAGAGCCGACGCTAGTATTTGCGGAACCCAGGGTAAGATCAGCATTTTCGACGTTTTAATGTTATCTGTACAATTGACTTTATATTACAAGAAGCATATGTTTGCTTCTTGTGTCAACACGAATTCAATGGAAAGTTTAGCATGGATCATCCACTTGTGATCCATTTGTGTAACTTTTCTAATTTGACAATCTGACATTTTGATAATCTTTTTATAAATTTAAGAATCTGTGATTCGGAAAATTTGTAAATTTGTAAAGTTAGGCATTCGTGGTATTGAAAATTGTTTAATTTGCCCGATGGTAATGGCGGTACTGCTCCATATAGCCCACGCTCCGTACGTTCCCTTCGACTAACCCTTCTGATATTTCTTGTCTGCGCTCTGGAACGATGTTATTTTCTGGAAATTGTCTGGTAAATGGAAGTCTCGGGATAGTTGCGTTCCAGAGAGCAGAAGCTAGAACAGAGTTACCGAAACGCTCAACAAGATCGTGAACGCCTGTAGAGTCTATCGGTCGATGGAATCAATTTGCATAATGTG
Organism: Megachile lagopoda; assembly: GCA_036983795.1. Lineage (NCBI taxonomy): Eukaryota > Metazoa > Arthropoda > Insecta > Hymenoptera > Megachilidae > Megachile > Megachile lagopoda. The sequence goes on from CM072800.1 coordinate 13,794,428, forward strand.
TACATGCGAAAGTGTATATTCCACAATGCTCTCCGATACTGCTGTTACTTTTGCTTGATCATATTCGAGATTGGTGGGGGTTGTCACGCGTTTATGCGATGCGATTAAAATTCTCGATAGGATTGTGGCGATACGAAGTAAATGTAGTTCTTTAATGACAAGTATATCGCACTTCCAACAACCGGGTTTCGATAGAATCGCAATGTTGATAGGCGAAGATTTCAATATTTGATTGAACGTTAATCAGATGTACACTCGTCTGCTTATCGTTTTTTCTTGGAATTGAATGATACGAATTATGTTCGCTTTATTACAATTTATTTGTTTATTTTGAATACAAGAAAATGATCGAAGCGATAATACCCAGGTTAAATCTTTCGATATACCTCTTGTATTGTTACAACGATATTTAACAATATTAATTTTATTTATTACTTTATTTTATTTCGCCCGATTTTACTCATTGTTTTACAAAGGGAAAAGTTTTAACTCTCGGTTGCGTAATAAAATAAGACGAAATTGAAACCGATAAAGCATTGTTTCCTTGTTCTTATCGTTCGTACTGTGTAATTAGGTATTCTCGGCATTTGCAAATATTTCGTTTCAAGGAAACATGCCTTGATAATCAGATTACAAATGCATTGTACGAATTGTATTACTACCGAAAGAAATAACAAGGTAATGCCTAATGATATGGACTGGTTAATAAAATCTCCCCATCATTGTTTCAGGAACATAAATATTTTTATTTATAACGACAGATTTGATAATAATATTTAATTTACATAATTTTTTAGATTTTAGAGGAGCAGTCACGAGATTTTATCTTGATGTTTGTCTATAATCGCTAAATGAGCGAAATACGATGTGCGTATGCGCAGTTCGCAGATGGAGGAGTCTATTCAAAACCATCATTTTATCAATATTTCAAAAATCCGACTTCGGCTGCTATTTACATATTAAAAAGCTTTTTGATCTATCTTAAAACTAATAATTATGATAAATAATTATACAGAAATACAATTTCTTGTTGCACCAGCGGCTGAAATGTATTTCGCAAGATTTCCGAAATCGTTGTTCTCGCGCGGTTTATATTGGAATTTCTTCTCGCACAATCGATACGGGAAATCGAAATGGTTACTTTCGTTTGGATGGCAACTTTCAGAAGCCGAAAAAATGCTATCTTTTGGGTAAACACGAATCTCGGTGCATCGTCCCTGCAAGGTAATTTGCAATCGAGCGAGGGCGCGAGTTTCGTTCGCGGTCGACCGGGCGTCGTGGTTGGTTCGGCCGCGGAGTCCGAACGTCGCCGATCGCGCGCGGAGAAGGCCGAACGCGCGAAGCGCCAGCGCCGAGCCTGAACGGAGCGCTCCGGTCAAAATATATTCAGTATATTCTAAACAAGCGCGCGACGTGCTGTCACGTTTAGTGTGTGCGCGCGCGCGAACCCGTGTCTCGCCGGACGGACGGTTCAAATTCTCAACGGTGACTTTGAACCAGTGTTACGTTTACTCGAAGCCAGTGAATCAGTTCTTAGCTCGTCCGTGAACCGACGACGAGTCTCGCGTGTTAATCCGTGACGAGAAACAGCGCGGCAGAAGATACGATACGAGAGAAGAGAGACTGGCAACTGTGAGTTCGGTATTATACGCGCTCGCGATCCGTTCGTCACTTTCATTCTCTCTCTTTTCGTTCTCTATCCGTTTACCTCTGTCTCGTTCTCCCCTTTTCCTTTTTCTTCGTTCGTCTTTCGTACAGCTCCCTCCGGTCGTTTTCTCTCTCTCGTTCCTTCTCTTTCTTCTTCGCTTCGACGTCGTCTCGTGGGGTCAGTGCCTGCTCGATCGGATCCTGAGCAGGAACACACCGGAGGAGGACGATCTCCCTCGTTACGAGACTTCGAACCATACACGCGCGCTACACGCACTCCGACACGAAACGGAAAAAATAAAAACATAAGACTGTTTCCTCCTCGCGAAGGGATTTTCTCGTTGACCCGGTGAAAACTGTATCAGTGAGATTCGGAGAGAATAAATCGCGGACCATGGTGAGGACCCGTCGACGACGTGTCATTGACGGCCAGTGAAGCGAATCGTCGCCGAAGCAACGAAACATTTTCGTACATACCTCGGCAAGAAGCTACGATATGTATTTCTCGTGTGCGGTGATCGACGTGTGAGACACTCGTATCTCGTATACACTCTCCCAAGTGCAGGAAACTCGTGCTCCTTATCTCCGGCTACTTTTCTCGCGTTTCGTTTTTCTATTCCTTTCCTTTCCCTCTTTCTCGCTTGTTCCCACTATTTCCGTCTCTCGTTCTCGCGTTCGCTGTCTCTCTCTCGACCCTCGCCACCTCTCTTGTCGCGTTTGCTGTTGCCGCGCTTCGCGACGACTATTTTTTACCGACCGAAAAAAAAGGACCACGCGAGTGTGATTACGAAGCAAAGAGAGAACACTGCTCGTGGAAGGGGATCGACGATTTGAAGTCTGTGTTTTTGTTTACTTAGAGGCGGACTGCCCACGCGACTCGGAAGGTCGAAGAAGAGGTGAAAAAACATCCCGTTCGAAGAGTACGCCGGTTGTTGACGTTTTTTCGCGAGCGGTGAGTACTACACTCGTTCATTCTTCTATTGACACATTCACTACCATGGGGTTATCAATGGCTGGCACCGCGAACCTAATCCTACGATAGTTTCGAGTGCGACTCGGCCACATAGATGCATCAAAACTTACATGTTTAATCTATTACATGTATATACAGTCACGCACAACGTAAATCGTACATTTACTTTTTTGGTTTTTGCTGGCAAGTCCATTATACAAACGTGGCACTGTTTGATAAAATTGTCGATGTGCTGTTTCTTTATGGATTTAGGAGGAACATTTGTTGTTAACAATTATTAAGAGAAACATGAAATATAACAAAGCGCCGAAGACTTCACGCTCTTTTAGGAGAATTTGAAAATTTATGGATTTTGGGGGGACATTGAAATTTAAGAATTTGGGTATCTAAACAATCGACATAGATATTTGAGAACCTTGGAGCCTGGTGATTTAGGGTTTTGGGATCTAGGGATTTGGAGATCTAGAGATTTGGGATCTAGGTATTTGAGATCTAGGGATTTGGGATCTAGGGATTTGAGATCTAGGGATTTTGGAATCTAGAGATTTGGGGATCTAGGGTTTTGGGGATCTAGGGATCTAGGGATTTGGGGATCTAGGGATTTGGGGATCTAGGGATTTGGGGATCTAGGGATTTGGGGATCTAGGGATTTGGGGATCTAGGGATTTGGGGATCTAGGGATTTGGGGACCTAGGGATTTGGGGATCTAGGGATTTGGGGATCTAGGGATTTGGGGTCTTAGGGATTTGGGATCTAGGGATTTGGGGTCTTAGGGATTTGGGATCTAGGGATTTGGGATCTAGGGATTTGGGATCTAGGGGTTTGGGATCTAGGGGTTTGGGGATCTAGGGATTTGGGGATCTAGGGATTTGGGGATCTAGGGATTTGGGGTCTTAGGGATTTGGGATCTAGGGATTTGGGGTCTTAGGGATTTGGGATCTAGGGATTTGGGATCTAGGGGTTTGGGATCTAGGGGTTTGGGGATCTAGGGATTTGGGGATCTCGGGATTTAAGGATATAGGGATTTGGGATCTAGAGATTTGGAATCTAGGAATTTGGTACCTGGGGATTTGGAATTTAATTCGGTGATCTAGGGATTCGTGGTTTAAGAATTCGGTACCTAGGGATTCGAGAATTAGGGATTTGGGATTTGCAGATTCAGTACCCAGAGATTCGATATGTTAAATTCGGTATTTAGTAAATTAGGATTCGGAACCTAAAGTACAAGAAGATTGTTGATCGTTTGTACGCAACGGTATAGAAATTGACCGGAATTTTGGCGAAGGTTTGATTGTTTTCCTCTGACGGTTAACCAGAAAGGGTTAACCGGAACGGGAAATCTTTAAGGAATCGCGTTTTTCCCGACTGAATGGCGGATAAATTTGAATACGTCCCGATAGCTCGCGGAACGTATACCCTTTTATCACGCGAGCCAGAACTATTACTATGCGAATTTTTTATTATTCGGCCGACACCGGCGGCATCGTTGCTCACGTTTGTTTGTCACGCAAATGCTACGAATAGAGAATTACCGTAGAGCCATTGTGCTGTTAGGTTTCCGTGGTTCTATTCGTATTGCGGTGTACATTCACGCGGTAAGCTTCGTGCATGGTAAACAGAATATCGGTCCATTTTATTCTGAATGAAGTGTCGTGCCGAACGTGTATCTCTGCGTAATCACTAACAATACAGGCGACTCGTAAAACGCGTCATCTGAGATTCCGAGCGCCAATGCGTGCTCGAAAACTCGTACCGCTTACGAAAAATTCAATGGAAATCGTCGAGTTACCTTATTGGTCGTGATCGTGGAAGTTTTTTTTCTTTTCTCGACACCGCGAGAGAGATGATCGAAGACACTATCGATCGAGTCTCGTTATTTTCGAGCACTGTCATTGGTGTTTGTCACGCAAACGAGATGGACACGCGCGAACATTGAGCAAGCGTTACGTTGATAGGGGGTTGATCGTCGTGGTCGGATGTTGTTTCAATGTGGAACTTTTGTCGGTTGTAAAAAACTATTGTCGTAAATTTACTTATTGATCGTACCATTAGTGACCGATTATTTCACTTTGTTAGAAATTCAATTTTGTTTCAATATTGTTGAAATTGTCACTTTGTTGGAATCGTTGAAGATATTTACTATTATTAGTTTATAGGTATTTACTATTTTAAAGATTGTTCTCTTACTAAACATTAACAAATTCGTTAATAAATGCAGTTACAGATTTTGAGATAAATTTTGTACATAAAATCTGTCTGTGTTTTTACAGTATTTCAGAAATCATCAATTTCATTAAAAAAGGTGATTGAATCTATGATATATACAAATCAATAAAGACCATGAAATTAATAGTATAACAGCAAGAAAATAGAATTTTATGGTGGTCAAAAAGGGCTATCAAATTAAATTTTTGAAATTTTCTATTAAATATTCCATGTTGTACTTCAAAGCCAACTAACAATAATCAGTGTGAAAATGTCAATGTATTCTATTGAAACGCGTAAAAGAAGCTTAAGAATTTGATATCCTGATTTAACAGTTCCAGCATATTATTTGACGATAAAGTGAACTCGATCTATTGGCAGGTAAATAAAGAAAACTTAGTGTGTCATAAATTGAAGATGCAAATGATCGCGAATGATTATTGTTGCGAATACTCGAAGGCACGAATTATTAGTAGGAATTTGCATACAAGAGGAAGAAAGGATCGTGCGGGACTTGTTCTTTTCATTTAAAATTTATAAACTTGGTAATATTCCAATAAATCTGCTCCTAGGATGAATAACAAATTCCCTTCTGTTTCACTCGAGGTTGTTTGCTTGAAACTTTACTTGCAAATGACTCTGTTCTTGATATTTGTAATGTTCTAAGATAATAACAGATTGGCTGAGTTTGGATTCATTTTTTATATGAAAGGTAATGATAAAATTTTTGTTTCCCAACGTGTAACATTATTTTGCTACAATAATGGTTTTTATTGGAAGTCAAAAATTGTACTGTCTTTCCCTTAGAATCTTTCCCTTACTGCTATTTCAGCTTTTCTCTATATTCTCTTCAAGTGATATTTATCACGTCATCACATTGATTTCTTTAATGGATATAATGTGATATATTTATTTAATCGGTACATATGATATATTCAATAGGTTTGCAGTTGATATTGTCAGCATTGTCAATATTATCAATATTATCAATAGTCAATGTTTCTGTCTAAAACTACACTATAATGAATATTGATTCCGTTTCAAATATTTGTAGTGATTTCGGCATAATGTTTAGTGTATCATTAATGATTCACTTATACGTATTTATCAGAGTCGATATTGTAAGCATTCCTTGTTAGCATTCATCAATAACGAAAAGAAATCTAATGGCGCTAAATTTGATAAGGTGATCGTATGGAAAATTTAAGTCGAGTCGTTTCGATAACTAGATGGAAAATATCATCGTATCGTTAAATTCTTCTCGATGTTATTTATCGTTACATTAATAGAAAATATAATTCCGTTAAAAGGAGATACTAATAAGCTTATTGATTTCTAAAGGTTAACTCGAAGGAACTCTTGTATTACGTTGAAACCCTGAACCTTTTATTAATAGATTTGCCAGTTTTTGTTTTAACAAGATACACAAAATTACGGAAATTATTTAATCACCTTCGAGCAACATTTAACTGAACGCGGCAAACATTGATTTATTTGCAATTACGGGTTTGACTTCGATTAAACTCGGGGAGTATGCACGCTGTCTTTTGTTAGAAATTCGTTCGATGAAGTTCCGTTTAAGATAATAATAATCAACAAATGACGCGAATAATTTATCCGCAAGCAGCGTATTCGTTATTAATCGACCAATAATTTCTTCGATCATTATTATCCAAATAATTAATGGAATATTCTTTTACATACCATAATTTTGTTTCATTAAACGTAGAGAATTTTCCTCTCGGAAAATTTGATTTATCGGGTATGTATTTAACGTGCAATATTATAGCGTGCAATATTTCTATTTAAAGCACGGAATTGTAATTAGAAGAGACGAGGAATATTTTCGATAATTTTAACACAGGTAATGAAATATGAAGTTTATTTACGTTCGACAACATACAAAAATAGTATGGTACTTTATATAGCACGGAATTATTGCACTTGCGTTATTAAATATACATTACGATCTAGAGGCAAATATGAAGACTATAAATCAGTTCGTGAAACTACACAGTCATGCTATAGAACGAGATTTATATTACCTATATAGTATTGCTTTTAATAATATCCAATTCTTGTTAATTTCATCACTTTTTATACCTGTTTTCCTGACAAAACAGGTTGTTTAATCACGGATACTGTAATTATTCGGACTTTTTACTATGCATGAATAATTAATCTGAATGTAATTATTTGCCTACGGTATCAGATAGAGGCGTCGTAATATAAATTAAAAGCAAATTTTCGAACTTTCGAAATTGAACGTTTTCGAGGATCTTCACCATTGTCAAAGGGTAAGACAAAAATTTGTCAGAATAACGTGAAAATTTTAACATAATTCTAATAATAGAGTACCGCTAAGGCTGCCCGTTAAGCAAATGAAGAACTCTATGAATAAATTATACTAAAAGAACTAGGCAAACGAATTCCAAGGAATTCCCTCGTCATCGATTGCTGATCGCAACAAGTGTGCTTCGCCGAATTTTTCGAATCGTTCATTCGAAATTGCGCGGTTGGACAATCGGGGTTGACAATAAAATTGGGCAACAATTTGCGTTTCCGCGAGTGGTTGATTCGCTGTTGCAATGAACTCTGTTTTTTTTTTTAACGCGAAACAAACAAATGTGTACACGGTTATTTGTCGCAGTTTGCACGGTTTTGTTCGTTCGCTCGATCTTGGGTGAATTATTACGGTGGCAATTAAATTCGCGACCTTCGCATTCTTTTTTCGAATAAAATTTATTAACACGTTGACTGCTGCTTTTGTAATCTGAATTATTAAAGACACGGATAGTTAGTTTCTAAATTTAAGCGTTGAATTTATTACCTTGCGTTGTTACGGTAATACCGATGTTCGTTTCGGTAATACCGATAACATTTTTTAAGTGAAATTTCTTAAGTTTCATGGAAACCTGAGTATGGAAAGAGAATTCACCCATTACGTTTAGCTTTGGGAGAATTTGCGGAATATCTAAGAAGCCTCTATAGCTCAATGTATCACATGTATGATATAATTCCCTAGGAAAGATGGTAACGTAGAAGGAGGACTCATTCGCCGTAATAGCCGGGGATTACCAAGCATTATATCTAACTTCCACGAAACATTTTCGTATTCAACAGGCAGTATAATTTCATCTAGCAAACGTTTACGTGTGAGCGATGGAATTTCCTTCTATTGCGTTGCTATATCTCTTAGGGTAGCTCAGGGTAAATATACGTATAACGGAGTCTTTGTATTAAAATTCTCGATAAAAAGACACGTACATAAATAAGCATAAACTCTTTAAATTAATTTACATTCTTTGAATTAAATATAATTATTAACGAATAAGATTTCAAATAAGAACTAACAATTTTAATAAGTTATGTCACAAGTTTCAAGCTGCAAAAGCGAAGCGTGTGTCAGATTTTATCACTCAATTATGTATATTATTTTTGCTAAATTGTTTATGACAAAACGACAGAATTTATAAGAAATACTTGCAAATTTCACAAAAGCTACGTTTCAGACATTTAAACGTAGGCAGGCTCCAAAATTGCGAAAATGCCAGATATTGATTTTGAAGGTATGAGATTCACGTAGCAATACTTCTTAATTGATGTATGATTGCGCAAATTGCTTTAAAGGCTCCTGTATGTAATTAAGATACATATGTACCCTACCGGTGTACGCAGTGGCGAATTTAATTGTCAGTTTAATCAGAAGAAGAGATCGAAGGCTGACGTTCCATCGACTATACCAATTAATTATTCGTATCGATAGAATTTTGCGGTTAATAGGCGATTTCGCGCTGCACACGTAATAGGAGTAGGAATTCGATCTGGAATCACGAGAGAACGTTTCAAGCACGCTTGTTGCACTGATTGCATCACACCGTGCACCGATGAGACCAAGGTGTTAAAGTCCTGCTGCTTGGTAATCTTTTATTTATCTACAAGTATCACGGACACGAGATCCAGAACCGCCGGATAAAAATTTCTTACAGGAAATTATGTAATTAGCCGAGTATACTTTACATTTCGATATACGTCTCGATGTGCACGTGGCTTATATATCGAAGCGTTCTTGATTCCTGGACTTTTTAAGTAGAAAGAAATATTCACATATTTTTGCCACCTAATCATAAATTATGATTTCTCGTCCGATAATTCGCAAGTTTAGGTTTCATCAACAGTTAATATGGAAAATTATTTCGTATCTTATTAGTTTCAGAATGTAAGTTTAGCGAATAAAATTATTAAACAAACGATACCTAAGTCTAATCTGAATCCATAAGGAAGTGGAACATGTTTATCGAATCTGTATCACCTTTCTTCTCGTTCTCGAAATATTCGTGATTTTATGACAGCATTGTTGAATTGGTCTACAAGTACAAATTGCGTGTACAAGTGCGATGCTACGAAACACGATGGTTCAGCAGGGGTCATGCAATGCCGTATCAAGACCTTTAGACCCAAACTTAAAACATTTTGAGGTCCCTTTATAGAGTGTTTATTCTAACACTTTGTACGATTATCATATCATTGTGCAATTATCATATGTACGATTATCTGAATTCTTTCAGCATCATTCGCACAATCACCGATACATATGATAGTACAAAATGTCACATTAAAATATAGTGTACTTGAGAATATTATACTGGGAATTCTTAAAATTCGACATTATAACAAATACACAGTAATCTCACCAATTAAAATATAAATTTAACCCTTGCACTATTTCGACAAGTCTGACGCACTCGTACTTCGTGATGAATTTTACTCGAATAAATACGCTTCAATTTGGAATTCAAGTCCAATTATTATAGTCGACGATTAATACCAAATTGACACAATATTTCAACTTTCTTCGTCTGTTTTATTGAAGCTGTGATTAGTTAGTTCTGACTGACGCACCTGACAAATAAATCATAGTGTTCAATCGAAGATTTTTGCGACTGCCTCTAAAAGTAAGCCTGATTGGTATAACTGAAAAATGATTCGTAAGGTCTCTGAGAAAATATATGAAGGTCATCGATATCGATGAGGTGTTGGATAAAATCAATGGAAAATGTGGTGCCCCTCGTTTTCTCGATAGCATATCGTTAATCCAGCACTGCACGTCAGGCAACGAGTGCCGAAAGCGTTCGGAATGCGTTGGTCGATTAAAGTTTCATTGAACGCGACGCCGCGTGTCGTCGTCGATTCCGTTGAAGGCATTCGGCTCGTTTCAGCCTCGGCTTTTGAGCTCGGCGTAGACAAGAGTGCGTGGCTGAAAGTTTACTCACGCTAGACAAACGACGTCGCAACGTCGGCCCTCGCGTTAGTCAGTCGCATCTGTCAATAATTATTATCGTCGAGCGCGTAGCCGTCGCGGCGCGGCTCGCCGTAACGCGCCACGATTTCGCGTCAGACGACGACTATATACGTTATCCGAGAAAACACGAGGCGACGCGATATCAACGACCCGTAGATACGGTGGCCAGCAGCGAGTATGACGTGGATCGAACGATCGGAAGAGACGGCGCAACAGAGAACGATAGAGCCGAGGTGAAAGAATGGATGGACGAAGAAGTTGACGACGAGGAGGGAAAGCGGCTACCAGCGTGGAGATGGAGGCTGCTGAGAAGGGACCTCTCAGATCTTCGACTTTATTTGTCCCCGTTGACTTATAGACGATCTCTGCTGACTCTGGTGACGTCTATTTCGCGCGCGAACGTGCGACCTCGACATTATCAGGCGATCGTGAATTTCGAGGAAATCGTTCTTGTGTACAGTCAACAGCAAATCTAGCTTTCCTAGGGGAAATATGTCGACTGACACCCACTTACACGTTTTTAGACTCTTATCTCAACAGTTCGGAATTGCTTAAGAACTTGGGACAATAGGAATTTAGCAACTTTTGATATTGGAAGTTTTGGGATTCTGATAACTTCGAATATGGGAATTCAGAGATTTGACGGTTTAGGGGACAATTTCGGTACGTAGGAAATATTAGATCCATTTGGGGACCTAGGAATTTGGGGACCTAAGGATTTGAGGACTTAGAAATTCGTAGATAGGTATGTGGGCATCTTGGAATTTTTGGATTTTAGAATTTAGAGGTTTAGGAATTTGTGGACCTTGGTATTCGAGAATCTAGGAATTTGGGGATCTTCAAATTCTAGAAATCTGCAGATTCGAGAGTTTAGGAATTGGGGAACATAGAAATTGGGGTATCTAGAGGTTTGAGGGTCTATGAAGGTCTATATGAGGGTGTCTAGAGATTTGAAGGTCTGAGCATTTGGGAACCTAGAAGTTGGGGTATCTAGAGATTTGAGGTTCCAGAAATTTGTGAACCTACAAATTTGAGGGACTAGGGAACCTTGGGATTTGATTGAAGGTTCTAGCAGTCTGAGTATAAAAAATTTGGAATATAGGCATTTACATCTTGGAATTGAAAGATGTAAGAACCTAGAGACTTGGGTTTCCAAATCCAAAATGTCGAAATTTTCAAATACTCCAAATTTCCGAATCCTAATTCTGTCGATCATCAACGTAACGAAAGCGTAGACGATTTATGACTACAGCACAGTAGACATCTTAACGAAAGGGTTAAACTTATGGGTCTTCCAATGTGTAGGGCCTTGCGTAACGTTTCCTCTGGATGAGATATCTGTTTTTCTATCGGTGCGATGGAACGTTGATTGTTCGAAGATCACGTATATGGAGAGATAGGGATTTTTCAGCGAAAAGCCGACGAGTTCGAAAGAAACGTTCTTGCTGTTTCAGTTGATTGACTTCGGCGAACGTTCGATCGTTCCTAGAGAAATCAACGGGAATGGCGGAGGGAAACACGAGAAGAAATCGTGACGACGAACGAGAAACGTAACGATTGTTTTTTCCTGGGGCACTTGAGTATTGACCGTGGGATTTTAAGTATTGATAAGACACTTACGTACCGACTATCTAAGCGTACACGATAAGAACGTTTAAACAGATACGATGTGAAAAAGACGATCTGATTTGTGCTGATTGTTGGACTGTTTCTTCGTTGTTTTGGAATGATTAGACGTTGGAAAATTTTTTCTAACGGAGAGGAACAAAAGAATAGAAGGATATTTTATTGATAGTAGAAAAATGTAAGAGAATTTTTTGAAATTACTTTTGTTTTTAAAAAGGATCTTTACACAAAGGTTTTCTAATGATAGTAAATATTAATGCATGTGTTAGTAGAACAGTTTATGGCTGCTTCAAAGAATATTTTCATATTTTCAAACTTCCAAATATTTTACCTTCTAAATTTTCAAGTTAAAATTTGAAGAAAGTAAACATCAAATGTAACACAAGTTTCTGATAAGAAAATTGTGAATAATTTTATATACATATGGTTGATGACGAAAATGTGAAATTCTGTTCGATGCGAGTGTTTATAACAAAACACAGATTCAAGTAGACCGTAAAGATAGTTTCGTTTCCAGCCGTTGTACGAATGCAGAATGCAAAGGTTTACTTGTTTTTAAGTCGGAAAATTTATGGTCTGGAGCTCGAGAGGCGATTCGATTCTCGGCCATTCGTTTTCAGCGTTTATGGGTCGTTCCTCTTTTTCCAATTACACAAGCGCCAGCGATACGAAACGTTTTGACAGATATCTTGTTTCTCTCGAAATTGCGGATTCAACAGCTGTTTTCAGCCATAGATTGCCCCGTAAAATTTGAAATATCTTTTAGACCGATCCGTTAGAACGACAAACAAACGTAGTTTCGCTTTGGAAACAACCTTCGCGTGCAAATATTTTGAAGGTGTTCGCCATTGCCAACTATTCCCAAGGCCATCGTTTCAGCTCTTCCTGATTCGCGTTCAAATCGTCATTACAAATTCAACAAACCTGCGATTCGAAAATGAATGACAGAAGAGAAATTAATATTAATATCGACACATGATAGATAAAGTTTGCGTAAATTAAACTGTGTTAATTATCGTAGAATTCATTTATTTCGTTTCCTGGAAAAGGAAAGATTTTATTTTTTTAACGTAATTCAACCGTTCGTTCTGTTCGATTGGAATCTTTATTAGAATGTTCTTTCGCAGAGCAATTTTTCGGTTTCCACGCGTTATGTATCTCCGTGAAGATACGCGAATGGTAAGAAAATGGTGGTCACATGGGGCTCCATATTTGCTCGTATAGCTTCTATTATAGATGTTTTGAATTCATTCGACTTTCCCATTCCGCGTAAGAGCTTAAATCCCGCGGGATTCGTTCTGTTCGATCGATGTTGAAGCAAATGGAATTTCCGCCGGTGACAGAAGTCAATCCATAACTATAGAGCGACGTCGATCTATAATTTTATTTGCATTTCATTCGCCGTCACGGTGACTTGCGTTCGTTAACGCTCCCGTTTCGAAAGCAATAGAAAAAATGTCGATTCGCAAATGTTAAGTGATCGTAATATTTAACGCGTTATAAACATGTTTATTCAATTACCGCTTGCTCCGCGTATATCGCGTAATTGGTGCGTCGAGATCAATTCGTTTCTGCTTTAATCAGTATTTATTAATTCAATAATTATTGCATTTCCTGTGATCGCATATTATCAGCTAGAGTTCGAAGATACACGCGGTCGTAATGTATCGCGTAATTCATGATTTAATCAAGTCAGTGGTAATTAACGCTGTTAGTGTCCGTTTCACTTCGATCACCTCATTTGTTGTCCTCTGCTCACTTCTGAACGACTTACTTTCAATTTTTATTCGACGAATCTGTAAACGATGAAGACAAGCTGTACGATTCATTCATTCGACTTCACAGCCATTAACGTTAAAAGCGTTCGTTTTCGATCACTTTACTCTCATCCCTTTTATTGATCACAATTTTGCTTTTGTTTCGTAATTTATTCGACTTCTCCGAAATTAACGTTAATCCTTTTATTGTTCACTTCTTAATTTTGCTTCTGAATTCTTCTAAAATTAAACTGTGCGTAATGTACCATATAAATCCTGTCTTATTCAACTTCATCATTCGTTTGTCCTTTATCCTTTTTATTGGTTGCGATTTTGTTTAATGTTTATAAAATGAACCTTCAGTCAGAAGATGACAGTGCGTAATGTATCATATAATTCACGATTCGTTTGATTCATTATGTAATTAAAGTCTCTTCATCTTCGTTGCTCACTTCCGACTGATTTTTAACAACTTTTATAAAACGAAGTCGATGCCGAAGAATGAAGACAAATAGACGCGATATATCATGTAATTTATGATTTATCGGATTTCATGGTAATTAAGGTTGTTAGCGTTCGTTTCTCTTCGATCGATTTCTATTTGCTTCTTACCCTTCGCCGGTAATTTGATGTTTTATTTTTTTTAATTATTGTAAAATCGATGCTCGATAGAGAGAAGATGCAACCTCTATGAGTGTCGTTAACCTCGTTCGTGCAGGTGGGCTCCGGTAATTGCTGTTGGTGGTTAAACAGACTGATATAGTGCAAAATGAGTCCAGGTTGTCGTTCTGTTCCGACGTATCGTTTGTCATTCATAACTCTTTACCTGTTGTGGATTAGATCTTAATGAACTGATCGTTCGCGTGATTCCATCCACGAATGCACGAACGCTTTGTTTTATCTCGAAATTTCACTGAAAACGTTTTTGTTCGCTTCCGATCGAAATCATTTGCTCACCTGCTCGTAAGTGGCCAACAATCATATATTTATCGTGTCCAGAGAATCTTGCGAAATTTCAGAGGTTGGTTCTTTAAATTACTCTTTTATTGAGGATAAAATGAGATGTTGCCCAAAATGATTTCAAGTTAATGTTAAAAATAAAGAGAAACTGTAGGAATCTAGTAAATCGAAATTTTATTAGTTTGATTCTTTTTTTTATAAATACATCTTCTACTATAAAATCAAGTTCTTGTACAAATATATCTACTATAAAATCAAGTTTTACAAATACATTTTCTGTTATAAAAAAAATTGTTCTTTTACATCTTTCGTAAAAATATCGTTCTTATGAATGGGGAGAGTCTGAATAAATCATTCGATAAAAGTGAGAAAATGACTGGTATGAACGGCAACTTCTAAATACATGAATAGGCAAGTCAATGGCAATAATGTATGTTTGCAAGTACAAGAGGGTTGGCCATTAGTCGTCCAGTCGTGAACAATCTGGACGAAGAAAAAATGAACGTGGGATGATTAATCGAGTTCCATTAGTATCGAGCATCGTTACCATAAGCATATCAATGACGTACATCGACACCATGAACATTATTCGTACGGAATGAATCCAAACAGCCGGTCTTATCGAGTCGAATATAAATTCGTTGCAATAATTATTTCTCCTTTCACGAAGAAACTGGAAATATCGAAGAAAAATTGGCGCGATGCTTGCATCTTAATGGCTGTTGACGATCGGACAAAACATGAAGAGACTGATCAACCTTACGAATGTTACACGAGAAATATTAGCACGTGCCTGGATTTATAGATGCCTCGATGGTTTACAGATTTATAGGTGACCGTTGAAGAAGCAAGGGAAAGGATAACATTGCTCGCATGCCTTTCGATGGAAACAAGCATCAAAACCTTCTGGCGCTTGTCTGCCTGTCTCAGAACTCGTTCGATGAATCATTGCCGCGTTTTCTCGTCGCGTCACTTGGATAGGTAGTTACATGAAAATGCTAATCGCCTAGGACTGGAAGACGCGCGCGGACGATAATGAGCACTTGTTGCATTCTGGTTTCGAATTTGCTTCGACGCTTTGTGATCGATTTTTATTAAACAGTGCTTTGCTAAAACCTAGTTTTCATCGATAGAGTATATTTAGACGGGAATCGTATAATTAGATACAGATGGGGCTGTGTACTTGCTCGGACATGTGGTTGGACATATAAGATTGAATAATGTAACATGTGGTTCGATATGTTAGGTTGGACAGTATAAGAATACAATTTTCAACGCCATTTTTTGCGAAATTGATTTCAACTTCTCAGTCAATACTCTGTTCTTTTGCGTACTTTAAGATTTTAGGTACAGATTTTCAAATTTTTATGAATACATTCGCGTTTAAACGAATTCACACATCAGACAGGAGTTTGAAGATATATTTTTATAGACAAAACTTTTTAAGTTTGAAAAATTTCTATATTTTAATACTTGTCATTTTGTGAAATGAAACTTGCACATGTTTGAACTTGAGAAATTTTAAATGCGAAAACATATTAAAATTGTAACTCAATGTATGTTTAAGATTACTGAAACTTGAAATTTGTTTACAATCTTGCAACGAAATTTTTTGTGTACGTATGCTATAACATTAAAGATGTTATCTTCGCCTTTTAAATGCAAAAGATATTTTGTATTTTCTTTAAATCGAAAAAAACACCTACTTTTATCATTAATATGCAGGTCTTCGTTACTTGCGTTACTGGTAATCACGTTACGAGATCCAATCGGTTGAAAAATAAAACGAAGGGCGTTGAGACTGTCTGCGTTCATTAATGGAAGCCAGCCAACAGCCGTGGTGTGAGGGGGTCAGACAATGTTCCTTTGGGAAAAAGGTTTTCTTATAACCGATAGGTAGCGTAATTGCTCGCGACGTAAAAACAGGCAAATTGTCTCGAGTTCATAGAAGATGCTGTGGTAATTTTTTTGTTTCTGTCGCCTTTCAGCTTCGTATAATCAGATACTTTTACGTTTCGAACTTCACGAACAATTATTAACCATGAGGTTAATGGTTGTATAATTTTAATACGTTAATCGTATTCCATCTTTGTTCCAAACAATTTTCGTATATTTACGTTCTTGGTCGAAGATTGGGGATTATCGTGTAATATCAACAATTTGAAATTTTCAGATAAGTTCCAAAAGCTCAAATCTCTAAATTACAGAACTGGTTACTAAGTTTTGTTGTTTACACATTTTTCAAGATTTGAAAATATAGTCATTCGGACGTTGAGAAATTTAGCAATTTAGACATTCAGCAATTTAGGAATTGGGGACTTGAAGGCTTGAAAATGTTTACATAGAAACTTCAAATTTGAAACGTGAAAGTTTTTCAATTTAATAGCACAGTACTTCAGATTTCGAGAACTAAAAAATTGCGAAATGAGAGTATGCAGGAACGTAAATTTCTCGCTTATTTCTAAGCGTTGCATTCTATGGTTTAAAAATTCTTACTTTTGATGTGCCTTGCAATTGCATAAAATTTAAATATAATCGGTATCGCAAACACCGTGTAGCTCCCTTGCGACGCGTGGTAAAACGCTCCACCCGCTGCACTATTTATGATCCGAAAGAGTTACAATCCTCCGCGGATGCGGAGGAGCCCATATATCACACTCTTATAATTTATAGTCGCTGTGCTAATTGTATCAGTTGTTTTGTTCTCTCCGTGTACACACGTGTTAAACACGAAGCAACTAATCGTCACCGGCAACCGTTAGGCGCAGGTTCCAGCGAACGCAAGGAGATCTGGTTGGATTCCAGGAGCGTCTGTCAGAGGCGCCGGTTTTATTGTCTTCCAATGGCTTTGCCCACGCGATCCGTGGCGCTTAATCGACGTGCCTCGGGCTAATGCCTTCACGAGACACGCGTTGTTCGCGTTCAGACTCTGCAACCAGTCGTTTCACGATCTTGTTAAAGCTGATCGCCGATGGAGACGCTGGGTATCGCATCCTGTGGATCTTTTACTGGTTGCTGGCAAAACGGACTACGAACGCCTTCCTTGTACGGGAAATACTCTGCCGCCTCTTGCGGAAATGTGATAACCACAGGGTAGTCATTGTATTGCTGCGGTGAATTTTTGTAGATTTCAGTTTGTTATGGAATTTTTGGAGATTTGAACAATTAGGGATATGCGAATTTGACATGTAGAGATTTGAGGACTTTGGAATTTGAAGACTTTAGGATTTGGGGATCGAACGATGTGACAATCTAGGAATTTATTATCCTCAGATTTGGCAATTTAGGAGATAGAGGGATTTGGGAATTTAGAGATTTGGGGATCTAGGGATTTGGGGATCTAGGGATTTGGGGATCTAGGGATTTGGGGATCTAAGAATTTGAGATCTAGGGATTTGGAGATCGAAGGATTTGAGAATTTAGAGATTTGGAAATCTAGGAATTTGGGGATCTAGGGATTTGGGGATCTAGGGATTTGGGGATCTAGGGATTTGGGGATCTAGGGATTTGGGGATCTAGGGATTTGGGGATCTAGGGATTTGGGGATCTAGGGATTTGGGGATCTAGGGATTTGGGGATCTAGGGATTTGGGGATCTAGGGATTTGGGGATCTAGGGATTTGGGGATCTAGGGATTTGGGGATCTAGGGATTTGGGGATCTAGGGATTTGAGATCTAGTGATTTGGAGATCGAAGGATTTGGGAATTTAGAGATTTGGAAATCTAGGGATTTGGGGATCTAGGGATTTGGGGATCTAGGGATTTGGAGATCTAAGAATTTGAAACCTAGGGATTTGGAGATCGAAGGATTTGGGAATTTAGAGATTTGGAAATCTAGGAATTTGGGGATCTAGGGATTTGGAGATCTAGGGATTTGGGGATTTAGGGATTTGGAGATCTAAGAATTTGATATCTAGGGATTTAGAGATCGAAGGATTTGGAAACTTAGAGATTTGGAAATCTAGGAATTTGGGGATCTTAAGATTTGGAACTTTGGGGTTTGAGGGTCAATGGATTTAGGGATCTAGAAATTTGGAATTTTAAATATTTGTGAACTTTGGGGTTTGGGTATTTAGTGATTTGGGGGACTAGGAATTTATGGTTATAGAAATTTGGGAAAGTAAGGATTTCAAGGTCTACAAATTTGGGGACATAGGTACTTGGAACTTTGGGATTTGGAGGTCGACAGATTTGGGGAGCTAAGGACTAATGAATCTAGAAATTTTATGGAAATGTCTAGGTACTTGAAGAGTACCAAGATATCCATAAGAATCCAGGGATTTAGATGTCTAGGTACTTGAAGTCCTAGAAATTTGGAGATATAGATATTTGAGTGACTAGAAATATTTGGACATTTTAGGATTTGAGGATCTAAAAGTTTGTTAATCTAATGTTTAGAAATCTTAGAATTTAAAGATTTCATAATTTAGGAGTGTAGGTACTTAGTCATTTACGAATTTAAGAGATTTTAAAAATCAAGAATTTCAAAATTTGCAGTCTAGAAGATGTAAAAATATGAAACTTCTGAAACCCAAAAATTTTTTAAATTGCCAGATTTCAATGTTCATAAAATCTTTCTATTTCTCAATTTTTATATCCTCAAACGTTTATCTAAATCTCTGTACTCGCAAATATTTATGTTGCCAATTACTAGCGTATACTATGTTTCCTAGAATAAAATTCTCATATAATCACTGTAAATTTAATTTGAATTTCGGTGCATATCATCAATTCGACTTCCTCGCAGCAGTAATCTTCGACACGCGATAAGGAACTGCGTATTAGCATAAATTTCGCACAAAGTACGTTACACTGTTAGATCTAATTTAGATTTTTGCCAAGGATCATAGATTTACTTAATTTCTCGTATCGCCTGGCACCCGTTTAATTTTATTTACTGAAAACGAGTTGTAATTGGATGCAACTGAGTAACACCGCGTTGCCTATCTGATGGCGTTAAAGTATTTTCAAAGTTGCGTAGCCCCGGATCGTGTCAGATGCATCTCGGATAAAATAAAGCATTACATATGTATCTGTGTAACATCGATAATGTGTAGCTCGAGGCTCGAACCAATTACAAATTATACACGCGTGTAAACTATTACGGAAGCCGGGGCTATCTTTCGTACGGATCAACCGCGGAAGAACAGCAGAGGGAAAACTCGTGACCGTTATAAATGGCAGGTACAAGCACGAAATTACGTCGTTTAAGGATAATGCAAACGCAGTTCGCATGTTACGTTATTATCGTGTGTGCCGTCTCGTCTGATTATGCACGGGAAAGTTTAATGCACCCATAAAGGATTATTTTTGTAAGACAAACGCACGAAGGCGTTTCAATATCGTTATGTCTTTTACTCTTCGTACTTTCAGTGAAATTGTTACTTTGATTGATACAATTGAGTTGATGTAACACGGTAATATAATATACAAGGGGAATCTTATTCAGCATCACGTCAGGTACCCCTCATTTCAGGGACCTACACTAATTGTGAGACACCCTGTGTTGACGAATATTACACTTTTAATTACTTCATTCAGGGGTGAGGCGATGTTTATGTATTTATTTCATTTATTTTCAGCAGAGTCGTCTAATTCCCTAATTTCTGATAGGTGGAATTCTTAAATTTGCTAGTTTTCGAATTACAAAAGTACTTTTAAAAATTTAACCCTTAATGCTCCGATTTTTAATTGTGAATATCGTCATACTTCGAATTGCAAGTCTTTAAGTGTCAGGTTTTAAATGCTACAATGACGTGTAAATCATTCAAAACAATCTTTATTCATCTCAGAAGTAATATAATTTTGATAACGTTATGTTAATTTAATTGAGTAATGTAATGCCGCACATCGGTGGTGCCTGAGAGGCACACTTGGAGCGTTAAGGGTTAAATTCTTGAGTTGCCGAAGTGTGAAACACTCAAACTCCAATTCTTACATTTTTTAATTTTTTAATTACCAAATTTCCAAATTCTTAAATTGCAAAAGTGCCAATCACCCAAACCGCAAATTCTCACATCTTTAAATTTTTAAATTACCAAATTTCCAAATTCTTAAATTGCAAAAGTGCCAACCACCCAAACCGCAAATTCTCACATCTTTAAATTTTTAAATTACCAAATTTCCAAATTCTTAAATTGCAAAAGTGCCAACCACCCAGTCCCCAAATTCTTACATTTTCCAATTTTCAAATTACCAAATTTCCAAATTCTTAAATTGCAAAAGTACCAACCACCCAAACCCCAAATTCTTACATACTCCAATTTCTAAATTCCAATATTCCGAACCCCTTAAATTGCAAAAGTATCAACCATCCAAACCCCAAGTTCTCAAATTCCCAAATCCACAAATTTCTAAACCCCTAAATTACACAAGTGGCAATTTTTCAAACTTCAGTCGGCAAACGTCTCGAGAGCAAGTGAGATAGAGCTTCTTTTACTTTGGGTTGACCTCGCGCGCCAACTCGTGGGTTGACATCTGTATGTAACAAGAAGACAAAAAGGGTGTTCGATCGAAGGAAACGACAGCCTATAAGATGGAGTCTGCTAGATTAAATGGACACCTACACCCACGCGAAATGCGAAGGGCACGTGTGTCCTGGAGGACACGTTTAGAACACATTCTTATCGGTCACGGTATTCGATTAAAGCGCTGTTAAAAGGCGAAACATCCGCAAAAAAGATTCCACTCACTTTTTCCTTTATTTCTGAGTGAATAAAGTGGGTTTCGTACTTCGAAACGTCGATATTTAGTTTTTTCCTATTTAATTAGTAGGTTGAGGTCAGTATGATTCATGGTGTTCTTTAGCGACGTAGAATTTGCGATTAACAGTTCTTTTGTTTTTTGTAAAAAAAAAAAAATTAATTCACTCTGCGTGAGTAAATTACTAGAGCCATGGTATAATTATTTTCTTTTTGTGTTTTGTTAGATAATGTTACCTTCGATACTGCCAACTATATGCTCCCGATGTACAACCATGAATATTTGAAACAAATAATTAGAAGTTATTTACGGTTCCATGAAAAGTTTATTTATTTTTATGTAAATTTGTCAATTTATGCTGATGGTTGTAATAATTTCAGTAAAAAAATGTTGTATGGAAAACAGTATCGATAACATAATCTTTAAAAAACGAGGAACCTAATTTCAGATTTGAAGTGCCTTTCACTCGAAAATATTAATAAACTCCGTCAAATTCAAATGTGTTACTGCAATTAAGGTTTGTTAATTTACAACTGTTTATTATCGACTTAGATAAAGTATGTTTTATATGTGTAACCTTCTCTGTCTCATTATTTTACCATTTTTTACCTATAAAACTTTCCAAACGCGCGGCCATCTTTGTCATTATGTTAATATTATGTTAATTCTCTAGGATAGGAAGTGGAAAGTTGAACTACTCGTATCTTAAAGAATTGTAATTATAGCATGTGTTATTACTTATAATTCCTTTCATTGGCGAATTAAGATAAATGAACGTGTTAAAGAAAGTAATTATTGTCGTGGTCGAACACGCGATATCGAGGGCTCACGTGTCAACACTGTTTAGATCTACGTTCATACGTGAAGCGAAGATAATTGTATTATCAATATAAGATAGTAAATTAAATGTTTAAATTTGAAAATTGTCCGCGTGCAAAATAGAAGTTTCTCGTTATATTGCCACATTTGTACGAATGTTCATGTGTACAGTTTAAAAAATATCAAATTTACAAATATTTGTATCTTCAAATATAGAAATCGTAAATGGTGAAATTTACAAATTAGTACTGATATTTATAACTTGCAAATTTATGTGCTTATGAAGTTTCAAGCTACTAATTACAGAAAATACAAAATTCTCAAATGAACCAAATCTTTCAAATGTACAATGTACTTTACAGATTCGTAAATACTGCACTTTTCCAGTGTAAAATTGAGAAATTTTCGAACATCCGAGTTCTGAAAATTGCAAACGTTCAAATTTTCAAGAATTTTCTGCTCGAGCAGCCCCGTGGCAAAATAACGAGTAGTATCAGCTGTAAGTAAAACCTCAGTGTATCTGCCCACGTTCATTTTCGCAGCGATAAATGCGTTGAGAAATTTATTCCGTTTAATGGAGATACAGTTGAATATGCATAATTGTTTTATATAATGCACGTTAAATCGTGCGCACATGTCTGTTTAATTTAGAACGAGTAACATGCTCGAGTTGCGTGGCAATCGTTTTGAAAGGAAAACAATATTTCACACATTTAGTTTGTTAGCTTTTGCAATCAGCCGATACATGTAAGATTTACGTTCGTTATCGCTGTTGCTCATTTTGTTTTAGAGGCCCCATGTTTCATGCGTTCGGCGCATGAATCACATTCTTTCGATTTCATCGGATCGGTTGTTTTGTACGCGCGGAACAATAATTGTTGCAGTTGGATGCACACGCACCGAGAACAAGGGAAAATAAAAGAATTGAACGATCACGTTGAAAAGTAGTTGAGCGAGCATTTATTGAACCGCTCGATGAAATTGTTTCCCGAGGTCAAGTAGGTCTACTTGTTAGTTTATTGTATGTAATAACAAGATAAGCCGCACAAATGAATTCAATATCTGTACGTAGCGGATAGAGAGCGTGCGTAGACAGAAAATTGCTTCTGATAAAGCACGAACCTCAGATCGTCGTTTCATAAGTCCCATTTGATAACGGATCTCAGATGATTTATCGATGTTGAATCTCTCCTGTTAAAATGCGCATCTTAATAATTTCACG
The DNA here is from genome assembly GCA_036983795.1 of Megachile lagopoda. Classification (NCBI taxonomy): domain Eukaryota; kingdom Metazoa; phylum Arthropoda; class Insecta; order Hymenoptera; family Megachilidae; genus Megachile; species Megachile lagopoda. Next base: position 13,817,640 of record CM072800.1, read on the forward strand.
ATTGATTTCTTCCGTTAAATGTGTACCGAATTCATGAATTAAACATACGTTTGATCGGCCGAGTCATTTGATGCATCCGTTGTACGTTTCTTTTATTCGTGAAATTCTTCGTGCTTGTAACGATTTCACTGCCTTTTTAGTTTTCTTTACTTGATCAAAAGTCAGAAGTACAGGCAATCTGGTACTGACGTGTGCATCTAGGGAGGGCTTAGGGACAGTTTATAGAAGTGGCTTCTACAGAAAGTTTAGACTGAAGATAGGGAAGTTTTACAAAATTAGGAGAAATTTTACGGTAACATTAGAACGATGGAAATTTATAAATTTGGGGAACATTTGGAAGTTTGCGATATTTGAATATTTGAGGATTTGGGAATTTAGGAATGTAGGAGCTTAATTTGACAATTTAGAAATTAGTTTTAGTTGGAAATTTTATGATTCAGATATTTGATCATTGCAAACTTCGGACCATAGTAATTTGATTTCTTAGAGATCTGAAAATATGGTAATTTTGGGCGAAAATTTGGGAATTTTACAATTTGTATGCTTATGGAGATTTGGGAATTTAGAAGTTTAGAAATTATGGTGCCTGGAGGACTTAGGAATTTGAGGAAGTAAAAATGTTCGAATTTAAGAATTTCGGTGATTGAAAACCCAGGAACTTCGAAATTTATAATTTTAAGAATTTGTGAAAAGACTCAAGTCTTTTGCAATTCTACAGAAGAGAAGGTTCTCGGAAAAGGGATTTTGGTAAACGGAAGTTTTGAACTTGAGAATATAAACATTTAGAAATTATACTTCATACTTGTAGTATCAGGACACAGATTCTTCAGAAAATAAATTTGGTATAGAATTTTGTTGCATTTTCAGTACAGTAAGAGGAAGAGAAAAGTGTTGATTTTTCGTAGTCTCAGAGGGTGGCCTTAATCCCTTACGTATCCCATATTCGTGGCGTTAATAATTGATGAGCACGATGGTCGCCGCGTTAACTGGTTATCTTAGTTTCCAGTAAATCTGGTTTCTTTCGGAAACCAGAATCGAAGGAAGCGTGTTTCCTCGGTTCAATTCAGATTCATCAAAAGACTGGTCGACCGAGTGCACGCCGTTCTGCTGTGCGATAGCGTATCGGTTCGAAAGTCAAAACCCGGTTTACCACAAGATAAAGTGTTGTTGCATCATATGCGGTGTGTGTTCCTCGTGTATACTAGTAGGACAAACGATACCAACCGACTAAGAACGTTCTCCCTTCTGATGTCGACATTGCATTGCTACATCGTGTCTTTTAACTAACAACTGTTTTTTTTTTTAACACCTACAGTTCCGACTGAAATTCAAGCTGACCGTTTGCTAAGTGTACCCTGCAATTTTGTCGTTTATACGCTGCCGAGTACGCTTCTTTCTTCCATTTTGTAATCGTGTTTCTCAGTGAAAAGATCTTGGAAAATTGTCTCAGTGAAGTAGTGAATTATTTTTGTTATTTAATCATTGGAGATTTTTTTAACGTTTAATACGATTTGTGGTTAATAAAATTACTTAACATAAATTCGACTTCCTGAACTATCCAATATTTCTATAAACAAATAATTTTCTTTAAAAAATCGGAACATCTAATTGTCCTCGATTGTAAGATTTCATAGACCCGAGCAAAGATTGATTAACCGTTCAAGGGTTAAGTGTATCATTTACTCTTAAAAATGTGCTAATCCGAGCTGCGAGTCCACTTCGTACGCACCAACCGAGTAATTGGTACAGATTAGAGTATCCAACTAGTTAAGTAAAAGAAAAAAAGAGAGAAAAATAATCAAGGTCCAATTACGGACGCAGCGATTAATTAATCTTTGGCCATTACGTTGAACGCGCTTGACCTACGTTGCGTATCGATGTGGCGCTTATTGAGGCACATACTTGGTTAGATCCGGCCTTTGCGCAAACAGAGTCGGCAAATTGATCATAATATTGTAATATCGAAATTACATCTGATGACGGACACGAGAGCAATTTGCTCGCTGAGATCGCTTCCTCGATCTGTCCTGTATGGATAGAGCGTCATTTACGCGCGAGAGGATGCGAAGCGTAATGGAGCGACCGAACCTTTGAATATTGAATTGTGGCCAGCACTGGACACACGATTTGCTTCTGTGCTTTGTCACTGTGTTCCACCAAACCGTAGATTGCTAGAAGATGACAATACTGCAAGCTCAAGCTGACGTGAACATGTTAGTTATTGTACGAAAGACGCAACGTTGCAATTAAATAGCCTCACAGATCTTTGGTGGAATGACTTGTTATATTTATTATATGACTTGTTCATACATTTTTATGAAGTAAAAAGTTAGTATTATAATATTATATACATATATTGTTGTTTATTTGTATTTTGTTGAAGAGAACAAATGATAGGTATTTAGGGGTGCAGTAATAGTATTTGAGGACATAGAAATTTAGGTATATAGACATTTGATGTATAAACATTTAGAATACTTGGAAAATAAGAAAACTGAGGTATGCACTAATTTTGGGGATGCATATTTGGGAGTATTGAAAGTGAGGAATGTGGAAGCTTGAAAATAAAGAGGCTTGTGGAATATGAAAGGCTGGGAATGTACAAATTTAAGGATATAGACACTTTGAAATATTGAGAAATACAGAAATTGCGAATGTGGAAATTTATGGAATAGAAATTTGAGGATATAGATATTTAGGTATATAGAAAATAAGGAATATGAGGAGTTAGGAATATAGAGATTTGGGGTATATAGAATACTGAATCATGTGAAGGTGGGATTAAAGCTGTTTGGCAGTGTAGATATTCGCAGAATGCAGAAATTGGGGGATGTCGACATTTGGGATTACAGTAACTTGTGAATACAATAATTTGGTGAAATAGAGATCTGGAAATATAGAAGTCTGGGAAATATAATCAAAAATATAGAAATTGGGCATGTAAACATTTGAAATTATACTTAACGCATAACTTTTGATTGCAGAATGACCTAAATTTTTCATATTAAATTGTGTGAACTTAGTTTCAAACCGAGCCAAAAAGAACTACCAAAGTTACGTGATACTAATAGAAAGAAAGTATCATTGGTACAAACACGAGTAAAATTTCAAATTAAAATAAAGTTCCTTACTTCCCATTCGGATAAAGCCATCGAGCATTAAACGGCATTATCTTCAATTTATGTTTCTTTTTTTTCGGAGAAACAAAAAGTCCTTTGGATTATTTTCATTCCTATGCAAGGATACGAAACGACCCGGCATTTAAAGTATTAATATAAAACAATTTAAAATGGCATAAATCGCGGAAAGCTTTTACATAACTGCGACAGAACGTGATGTCGAGTTAGGTCGGTCTGCTAATATTTCATCTCTTGCGGGGATTTAAGAATAGAATTATATAGCGAGGGGATTTGGTTGTTTTTGTTTGTGGAATTATACAAATGGTGGAATTGCTATACTGTTTACGGAGCCCTGGGCAAATGGCAACACTAGTTTAGATACTGTTGCTGCGTTAGATCCCTGTTGAGCTTCGATGAATATTTATTGTTTACTCTCGATATATCGTCTGGCGTGGGGATGTAGGAATTAGCAATATAGAAAGAGATCCGTCTATTCAGGGATGGAAATTTAGCTGACTTGAACATTTGAGGTTTTGGAATTTTGAGAGTTTGACGATTTGGGGATTTGATGAGCTTTTAGAGATTTAAGAATTTTTGACTTAGTGATTGGAAAACTTACAAAATTAGACAATTTAGAATTTGAGGATTTGGTAAACTCGCAAAATTGTTAGATTTCTCAGGTAAAAAATGACAAAATTGAAGCGTTGAATTCACCTAAATGCAATATAGTATTTGAAGACATTTTCAACTCTAGCAACCTACTTCCAATCTGTTTTACTTTTCTCAATTCCATATATCAAAATTATATTAAAATCTGTGTAAAGACCATTTCAAACTTTGTTAATACTACTTACCAGACAAATTTGCATCCTACTTACATTACCGTAAAAAAATTTTTTTAATTTCCGCATTCTTCCTCTGAAGAAAATAAAAGCAGAATGTCTGTGTGCAGCCGTTAATCGTTGCGTTGTAAACCGCGTTTAATACGAAGCAAGTTGGAAACATTTCCTCTCCGGTTTTTAAGTAACATTGATTATTCTTCTCCCGCTGAAAGAATGTCCGTTCCTGCGCCGAGAAGTTTTGCCATTAAAGTTGGATAACTTTTGCAACTTCGTCAAAGTTTCCATGAAATACCTGTGCATCTTGTGTAACGTCGACACGAATAATACACGGTCTCGTGTTTGCATTCAATCTGATTCCATTCGTGTTTTCTGTCGCGACGCGTTAAAGTTTCTTTCAACGAAGATCAATCTTGGATACCTGAAGCAGCCTCGGAGAGGTCGAGAGCGCGACTTTAAGGCTGTACCACATGTCGATGTGGACGGTGGCTAGGCGGTAGGTCAATAAGCCTCACTTTTAGCAAGATAAAACGCCCCTTTCTCTCACCAGCGAGATCGCTTTCGTATATAGGGTGTTCCATTTACATCGACCCACTTGAATGTCTGCGAAAATAGGGATGACAATTTTTTATATGCAAATATTATTCCAGGATAACAATATTTGATGAAATATTATTTCTACAACACAGATTGTGTTGTACAACGTTATACACTTTTTAAACGGAGTTATATATTTTTAACGTAGTTTCTATATTTTCAAGTGGCCATGTTTATAAATCTCCGTATCCACGAGTTGCTGTATTCTCAAATTTGTATATTCCCAAATTACCGTATTTCCAAATTTCTGTATTCTACAACTTCTGATTCTGAAGCCTCTGTACTCTTAAATCACTGTATTTCCAAATTACCACATTTCCAAATGACTGTATTTCCAAATTCCTGCATCCCAAATCTCTGTACTCTCAAATCTCTGTACTCCCAATTACTACATTTCCAAATTACTATACCTCCCAATTTCCACATCCCTCAATTTCCATGTCCTAATTTCTGCGTTTGCAAATTATTACATCCCCCAAATTTCTAACTCCCCCAATTCCTATGTTCCCTTAATCGCTAGTTTAAACGATAGTTTCAAATCTCTCCAGTTAGTACATATTCAAATTCTAGTCAGTATATTGTTTTATTATAAATATACAAATTTGTATATTTCCTCTCGCTAGTTCATTCAAGTTCACATATTATAAATGTCCCCATATTTTCCTCTCCAAAAAATGCAGCTGCGATTGTTTAAAGAAAAAATATCTTTCGTGTTGCATATATTTTCGGCACGAGTGAACAGTTTAGATCATACACATCAGATCGAAAGGGATGGTAAATTTGCTTCTCTGAATTCTTGGCACTCATCTTGTGGCGTGCGCACAGTACGTAATCAATCTTTCGCGGCGAGTTTACGAGCGTGTAAGCTCATCCACACGCCAATGGGAGATTCTTCACGTGCACAATCCGGCTCGTCTCCGTTTTGAGACGAAGCCACGAAGCAGGTGCGCCGGGTACATTCTCACATTCCACTCGTCTCTCGTCCTCAACCAGCATCACGCGTCGACCTCCGCGTCCTTCTCTTCGTCCTTCTCCTCGACGACTTTCTTTTTCGTCTTCATCTTCATCTTCCTCCTTTTCTTCGTCTTCTTCTTCCTTTTCTTCCTTTTATTCTTTATTATCGTCATCATAATCTTTTTCTTCTTCCTACTCTCCTTCATCTTCTTTTCCTTCATTACCATCATCATCTTGTTCCTCTTCGTCTTCCTCCTTTTCTTCTTCTTCTTATTTTCCGTTTTGACTTTTTCTTCTTCTTCTTTTCCTTCGATTGATCTTCGTCTTCTTTTTCTTCTGCTTCGTCTTCCTCTACTGTTCACTTCATTCATCCTTTTTATTCTTATGATATGTTCTTTTCTTAGGCATCTCGTATCTTTGAAACTCTACTCTCGAACACGAGGATGGTTTTCGTTTAAAGCACCGCCGTCAGATCGGACTTGAAAAAAAAAACATTCTTTTAACGATTCAAAGGATTTGCAGGGAAATTTCAGGATCGTGGATAGAATCGTAATCGTGCTTTTCTGTCGTTTACTTTTATTCTTTGTTTCTTTAATTTGCTTTTCTTTCAACGAGAAAATATATAAAAATATTTGTCTAAGTTACAGGGTCATTATTCGAAATCGATTTCTGGAAAATTGTATGAAATCTGCGGAAAAATAATACGCAATTTTTGAGAACATTTTTTGTAAGTCAGGTTGGTTAGGTGGTCGATGTTTGAATAATGGAAATACCAAAACAAGTATTCCATAGATTTAATTTTAATTTTCGAACTCACAGGTTGAGCATAGAGGTTAAACCTGGTAAAAATTGCGTAATGTAAAATAAATCGAAAAATATGCGAAAAGTATAAATAAAATTCTGTGATATTGTATAAGTATATAGTTAATCGATTAATGTATTAATTTAGTAATTGAAAATGCGATAAATGTCTTAGATGTAGACTGTAGCTGATCTTGAGTCATATTTAAAATAATCCATGTTGTGACACATTTAAAAAATTTTCTTTCCTGTTTTAATACCCTCTAATAACTATCATTCTGCAATTTTACCAAAGATTTAGTTAACTCTGCTAGTCACTTTAAAATTACCTCCTCCTCCAATTTAAGTACCTCTAAAATTTAAAAGTAACATTCTTATCGATATAATTATCTCTAAATCTGTTATTACAAAATAAATTACTCTACCCTTTAATTACTCCATCGCAAAGTTTATTAAACGATAATAATCACTAATCAGAAAAACTCATCTACAGAACTTTGTAAATGCAAAAAGGTTTAAAAAGTTATAAATAATCCAGTGGAAGGCAAAGTTACCCCGTTCTTCTCCTTAACAGCGATTGAATATTTCTGAAAAAGTTCCTCGATTTTTTCCCGATAGTCTTCTCTTTTATGAAAGTTTGCAAGTTATTTTCGCCGGTTGAGCCATTTAATTGGCGTGGCTTACGTTGATTCGGTACACAATTAATTAAGCATGCAGCATTTCCGCAGATTTTCCCACCAAATCCCTTGAAGCTGACACGTTGGCGAAATGTCTGAACAGCTGTTCCAATATTCCATAATAACGGTTGGGTTAGGTCGGAATATTGTCACGATATCCTTTCAGGAACAATTTAATACGACCACGATCATAGTCTCGAGAGGATATTGCAGACTGACGCACAGAGGAACCACGTTGCGTGTAAAGTGTTTACACCAGTTCGCTGTAACTATATGATCGCATCGTGAGCAAACTATGGTCGCAGGTTGCCCTGGACGTTTGTCGTACAAACCAGGAGTGCTAGTCTCTTGGTTATGACCAAACACGGCTTGTGTATACTCCTTTGCCCGATGCATTCAGAGAACACCTTGCGTTGAATAAATCGACAATTACCAACGATTCTCGAACGGTGGCTTGTTTGATCGATTTTAAAATTTATCGCGGGTCGTCTTAAAATTGGTACAACGTCCTGAATTATTCATGAACTTTGCGTACTTTGAACTTTGACACAGACTTTTTTAACGGATTTTATCGTGAAATTTGCGTTATGTGTGTATTTAATATTTTTGGACACGTTGAAATCGATTCAATATTTTTGAGTTTAATACACTTTGATCGTGAATAATGATTTTTCTTGTGACGGGTGAAATAGTTCAACGTTGCAGATATGTAAAATTATCTTTCCTACTGGAATTATATTAATATCTTCAGTTCGGAGATTTGGACATTTGGGAATTTAGAAACTTGAGGGTTTGAAGATTTGGAGATTTTAGAGATTGGGGTTTTTGAAACTTGAGAATATGAACATTTCACAATTTCGAGATTTACAATTTTAAGAATATTTGGATATCTAAATTTTAAAAATATTTTAAATTTTAAGAGTACCTGGATACTTAAAATTTTAACAATTTAAGAACTTGTGTAATTCTTATATATTTTTCTTATTTTACTTATGAAATACACTTTTATGTTATCACGTTACAAATGTAATGGTTGAACGAATGTTAGCTTCAAATTGTCCATGAGTATGCAAACTCAAAAACTTAATCGAAGAGTATTAACGAAACATTAATTCCTGTCGATCAGTTCTCTTCATCGACTAGCAATATGAACTATCAAAGTTTGCGATCCAAATAAGATTGATGATACGTCGTCACAAGTTCCCTACAGTTTAGGCAACCCTTGAAAATTGCATTTACATGGCGTTTAAATCAGTTTACAAATTGCTACAAAAATACTTGAGCGTAACAGGTATTCTGCACAGAATATCGTTGGAATAAAAACGATCCTGCAAGAAAATCTCCTTGTAAGTTGACGCTGCTCCAGTGTCTGAATTTAATTAACTTCTTCCTCTTCTAAGGTGTACTTCCTTAATTAATTAACAACGTTTTTTTAATTAAGTGATGTTACACGTGTCTGCCACATACAATCACCGTTAATTGTTTTTGTCGTATAGGGTACAGTAGAAGTTACAACTATTCGATATGCACTATTTATTTTACTTTGGGCAGTTTGAGGTTATGGACGTAAAAGATATGTAAAAGTTCAAATAAAAGTACTGTAAATGAATATACGAATAATCAGATAGAAAGTACCATAAAATACTAAAGAACTAAAAATGAGTAATTCAGGTTTATAGACAAAGTTACAGAAATTTTGGAAATGTAAAAATTGGGGAATATGGAATTTTGGAGATATACAAAACTGAAACAGAAATTGATTAATATATAGATTTTTATAATAAAATACGGGATCAAATAAATATATACACTATAAAATACTAGTCAGTAGTACTGTAATGTAAAAGTTATCTATACTACACAAAATGCACATATGGATTAGTTCCTTTTGCCCAGCACGTTATTAGTGTAGAAGGTACATATCACCTTTTGACATATGACAAATTACACGACAGTTGTTTAATCAACACAGTTTCTGTTGCAACACACGATGTATTCACAGGTAACTGAAAAGGCACTCAATCTCACACGTAGTGATTCATATGTCCACAATCATGAACTCGTGTGATACATTTTACGAGAAGTATAAGAGTCAAACTCGACGCTAAGAGAACTAATTAAATCACCGTGAAATTATTATCGGCCTAACAAGTTGCTTATTTATTGCCGATTAATTTCGCCTCCACCTCGATAGCATCGGTTACAACGGTCGGCGTTGCAAAAAGGACGAGCATGAAAGGATCACGGACAAGAGTATAAGGGAGAGGCCGTGTCCTGACCTTATCTAGCGACGTACAAGTACCTTGTAACGCTGCTGCAACGCCACGTAATTATGGTAGACAGGAGTAATTGCTCTCAGGAACTGGGAAGCAGTCCAAGTTCCACGTATATCGGGACACCGGAGTAAACTCGACAAACTCGCCACTTCGTGTAATACGAAGACCTCCAATCGCGGAACACCACATGGTAACTATTGTCCGGTATTTCCATAACGAATTTTATGTTTACCTTTGTACGTAGTTTCGCCAGTTGTACAGTTTGCGTGCCCTAACAACAGTTTGCCGGTGAGTTACAACGATGGGACCGATGCTGGTTCTAGTTTCCATTTTGGTTGATATGCAAAGGAGCCTGTGTAACTTTCCGGTACTTTGAATTCGTCATTCTGTTTTATTACCTGCTGATTACGTGAACTCAATATATCGTTTCGTCTATGTAACCCCATTTTTTTTGATAGAGTAAGAGAACCAAAGGCAGTTGACCGTAAATGATTATATTGCGTAAAAATAAATCAAAATGAATGCGAGTGAATGTTAAACTAATATTGTACTTTGGTAATAAATAACGACGAAGTGAACTAATAAATCTAACAGCAAGAGATTTACAGAATTATTCAAATGAATTCAGAAGTTTTTGAGAGTCCATATTACTAAAGTATAAAACCTGCATTGAATGAAAGGAAGATCTACAGCGTCTTCTGTAGATATTAAGAAGGATCAGGTAAAGTAATCTTTCATCTACATTCAGAATGTGGTAATCGTATTCTTCTCATATTCTTCCTTTGATCTCTACGAAGAGTTCTACATGTCTGGATTATGTTTTATGAGAATATTTCAAAGATTTAATGTACTTTTCACCCATAAATAATGAGGGATTACCGGCACAAGTAGATCTAATAATAAAACAAATTTCTGTCAAGCGATTCAAGCAAGAGCCAAATATTTTGAAGGTATTCTTAATAAGGTGCAAAACTTGCGTGCAATGAATAGACTTGTAAAATATTTATCTTGTAGATACTAATCTTCTTAGGTTATAATAGCAAGCTGGAAAATTACTTACAATTTCAACAACGTTAATTTTTCATTGTATGAAGTTCCAAATCTTCGTTTTGGCAAAGATCAGTAATTCCAAAGTTCATAAACTTTGAAAGTTCCGAACCTTTGAAAGTTTAATCTTCCAATTTCATCTTTTAGTCTGTTAGTGTATATCATTCTCTATATTAAGAACCCTCAAAAGTTCCTTTCGTTTGCTTTTCCTGTAAATAATTAATCTAACTGAATTTGCACTATCGATCACATATGTCACATATGACAGAAGAACAACGAGATTTAATCTTTCAAATTCATCTTTTATACTGTTAGTGTATACCATTGTCTTAATATTAAGAGTCCTCAGAAATTCTTTTCGTTTGCTTTCCTTGCAAATAATTAATCTAACTGAATTTACAGCGCCGTATGTCACATATGACCGAAAACCAAAGGTACTTAATCTTCCAATTTCATCTTTCACTCTGTTAGTGTATATCATTCTCTACATTAAGAGTCCTTAAAAGTCCCTTTTGTTTCTCTGTAAATAATGAATTTCATTAAATTTGCACCATCGATCACATATGACTGGCAGTCACCGTGTTAAAAAATCATGTAAGCTCAAGTGTATGAGGGTCTACGAAGGAAAATTGTCGCTTTATATCGATGGACAATAACGTTGCAATCGAGCGAAATCGGTCTGTGACGATACGATTCGATGTCGCAGTTCTCAGCCGTTTCAACGGGGTCGAAGAAGTCCCGCAGGGGTAGTAACGCCCCTGCGCCTTGTAAAATACTATGGCGCGTCGGTGCACCTGCAAGCCAAGGGTGCATCTCATGCGACGATGATCAATAACTTGAACCACTCTCGACCATCGCTATCAAGTTGCCGGATCTTACATAGGTTAGTTTCCGCCACCGTCTACACGTATCCCCCGAGAAATTTCACCACATTTATTACGGTATACATACGGTAATAAGCCGAGAAATATCTGCTGCGAGTATATACGATGAAACTTGGTCCATTCAAAATTATTCCGCTAGGATGCCGCGATGTAATTTCATGTTCCATAAACTGCAACTGAGAATTCTAACTTTTGCTGTGGAACCTGCTAAGGTTTCTTCTAACGTTAATGACGTTAAATATGTTAGCGGAAACTTCGGACGCTGGAAAGACATTGTCGACAGAATATGATGGATTCGATGTTTATTTAGATCTCGTCAGAAAATCTAGTATTCGGTTTTAAGGTAACTACTATTTACTGTTTTAAATACCTGCTAATAATATTTTACGATTAAGGTTACCAACTTTCTTGTAAAAATTCTTATTTTTCTATCATAATGAAGTTCTAAATATCTATTAGAACGAATGTACATATGAAGAGGGAAGGATAGTCGAGAAATGTTTATACATACCTATGATTGTATACTAAATTTTGAACACTCTTTTCTCCACTGCACCTGTTGCACAAAATGGACTACATATGTTACTAATACCATATAAAATATTTATTATAAAAGTTATAATTATGAAACTGGTACAATCATATTGGCAAGTGGTTGTTATAAACTCTCTTCTGTAACGTCATTAATAGTGGAATTAATAGAATGCATAAAACGGCGCCATAACTTTTCTAGCCAATTACGTATCTCGTCATTAGGCCCCTTTAATTTCGTCCAGGTAATTTTTGCAAACGAAACCGTGACAGTAAAGTGACAAAGAGACAGGAAGGAAAGAGATGTTAAAACCAGCATGTGCCCCGGCCAGGATGCTCGTAAATTCCATGGCCGTCAGTTTTTACGGAGAGAACGTCGGATAAATGTCGCTCCTAATGTGGGCCTAAACCGAATTATGCGAATTAGAGACCGGTCGTGGACAGATAATGGCCCCCTCTTGGAAAGCGAACCTCCTATGTTGCCCCATAACGGTCCTCCGACACTTTTGCAGGGGAGATTAAACGTTATTAATGATCGCGACACGACTGCACGCGCAACTGCTTGTTGTAAGCCTCTTTTAAGGAACCAGATCGCGTAAAATTAATTGAACTCGGTGAGAAAAAGGAATTGGATATAGCGGATAAAGGCCAGTGGAAGATCCGTTTTCGTTTCGAGTAGGAGAGTCTTTTAAATTCTTAAATCTGCCAATTCTGGCTGAGCTCGTTTAATAAGGAAGCACTTTTTAGCGGTTATTCTAAAATTAGATATTTTGTCAGTAATATCTGACGGTCTGGGTTAATGTCGAATTGAAGACCTAGTTTTAAACATGTTTATATAAGTTTGTGTATTGAATTGTTATTCAGAAGGTACTTTCGTATCACAAATTTGGAATAATCATAAGTTATCATTACGAAGAGTCTCATATTGCAATATGCAATTCTCTTTTGTCTCAGTAGGAAATATAAAACTGTATTGAGCCTCCCAAGATTCCTGATAGTATTCAAAAAAATATGGAGATCACCGTAAATATAATACTGTGCTCCAAGAGATTTAATTTCTGTAAATTTGGCGATTGCGAATTTAATGCAGAAGTAGTGGAAACTTTTTGACCTACTGAATATTGGTTGTTGTTACTCGAACGTGAATTAATATTTTAACCCTTTGCACACCGAAAATTTGCTTTGCCATTTAAAATGTCCCCTCAGAAGGGACAACCGAGTGCAAAGTGTTAATACATATAAAGCACGTTAGAGTTAAAAAATGTGAATCTTATTGGTGCAGCCTGTGGGTATAAATAATGTCACTTACCATTCTATCAAAAAAGTGGATTTTGCTTCTATCATTGATGAGAAAAAGTTACATTTTGTCTCTACCTAAAAAAATTAAATTTCACTAGAAAAGAAAATGAATCCATGAGAAAAATAAATTTTGATATTTAGTGATTAATAATTTCATAAATAAAAGTAAGTGTAAAATCTATTTACTGTAATAGTAGTTTGCAGATATAAAAATATGGAGACTACAGAAATTATGGAGTATAAACATTTGGGAATGTAATAATGTAAATATAGTGATATGAAAATATAGAGATTTGGAAATTCAAGAAATTGAGGACTGTAGAGATATGAAATATTGCCATTTGAAGATGTAAACATTTGAAAATATAGCGATTTGAGAATATAAGAATTTGAAAATATGAAGACACGAAAGTATTGAAATTGAGGGCTATAGAAAGTTGGAGATGTAGGAATCTAGAAATACAGAAATTTACATATCTTGACATCTGATCTGAAACGAAAGTATACAGATTTGGGAATGTAAATAGGCTTGTGTCTCCATAACTTAAAAAATTACAATAGTTAATTAATAATTAATATTTTGATATGACGATACCTCGACACAAATTTTAACTACGTCCATGAATTATAAAATTACCTGCGAGTTAAAAGAGATTTCTAAGTTAACGTTTTCATCCAGTTCAGAATATAAAGAACTGTTATCAGACTCGAAAGTTCCTTGATTTTGATTTTAGACAGCTCCTCGCGTTTTATTTTTATCGTCGTTCGAATTCGGCTGCGGAAACCGCTTTGTCTATTTGCATACAGCTACGAATAACGTGCGGCTGCGTTTGCGAAATGAAAAATGCAACAGCCATAGCAGGATGTGACGACAAACTCTTGCCACACCTGTATGGTTTCTTGAACGCACGCAAATGTGTATACGAATGCGTTATTGTTAAAAGACGGCTCTTTGAACTTTGTCAGTTAGCAGAACATTCGTGGAACCTCTGAAAAATTGGCCAGACGTAAGTTCACTGATTATCCTTTATAAACTTCCATGAACGAAACATCCAAAGTGTTTCATGTATCATTTTGAGGACACATATGAAATTTCATTAGACAACAATTTTAGTTGTTAGCTCTAATAGGTTCAAATGATCATCTTGATGATGTTACAGGTTCAAATGATCATCTTGATGATATTACAGGTTTAAATGATCATCTTGATGATATTCACACTAAATCTACCAATGTGTAATCCACGCTTACTTTGAAATTAAAAATGAAGTTAAAAAATAAATAAACAGTGAATTATCTTCATGAAGATGAACCAAGATTTTAAAGAAATTACCTGAACAAATTTTCTAACTTAAAATAAAGAACAGTCATTTGACCTCGTTGGTAGTTTTAGTGGCAAACTATTTGCATTGGATAAATTTTGGAATTATAGAAGAAAGGGTATGTAGTGAGTTATTTAGGTAATATGTTAGTTCTAATAGGTTCAATGTAACAGGTTTAAGTGATCTTGATGATATTAAACTGTTTTCATTGAATAAATTTTTTAATTGTAGAAGAAGGGGGTATGTAGTGAGTTATTTAGATATTGTATTGATTTTACAGGCAAATGTTCTGTTTTCAACGAGATAGAAGTGTGAAGTACAGTCGAGTGGTGAACAGATCGTATGATAGAGTAGAATTTCAGGGCACTGAATGCACGCTGTGTGAAAGAGATTCTGTGAATTGACGAATTTGGATGCTCGAAAATTTGGGATTTAGGAATTTGAAAATATGGGATTATAGGAATAGGGAAGTTTGGAGGTTAAAGATTTGGAAATATGGAAATGTAGGAATAGGGAAATTTGGAAGTTTAAAAAATTGGGAATTTAGGAATTTTGGAATTTTGGAATTTTGGAATTTTGGAATTTAGGAATTTAGGAATTTAGGAATTTTGGAATTTAGGAATTTAGAAATTTAAAAATGTTTAAATTTAGGAATTTGGGCATTTAAAAATTTAGGAATTTAGAAATTAGGGAATTCAGGAATCTAGAAATCTAGGGATCTGGGGATCTAGGGATGTAGGGATGTAGGGATCTAGGGATCTAGCGATCTAGAAATCTAGGAACCTAGTAATCTATGAATCTAACGTGAAATGACAAAAATGTAGAAGTGCTGAAATATTTGAAAAATTTGGAAATCCATAAGTTTAAAAATTTGAAGGTTCAGTTTTAATTTTCTAAAAAATTAAAAAATTGTAGATCTTTCAAGTTCATACTCTCCAAACTGTCGAAACTGCCCCTAACACTATTTTAAACACCAAATATCCCTTATTTATCATTGACCCTCTAAATTATTAAATTTTTCCCCTGAGAATGAAAAATAAAAGATAAAGAGAATCAAAAATAAAAGAAACCTTGAACTCAGCCGTGAAAGAAAGATTCGTAACAATAGAAGAAAACACATGTCTCTCACGACTGCAATATTATTCGACATTACTGTGTAGCTAATTTCGTTGTCACACATCGTTAGCGTATTTTGCAAGATATTTTACGAGCTTCCCGACGCGAATCTCGTTTGACGAGCGTGTATCTTCCACGAGAATGAGCATCTCCTCTGTTGCTTCTCTATTTCTCTGTCTACCTTGTTGCTGATTCTCTTGGACGGTTTCGTGTCACGTCGTGCAATAATAATATTCCATTGCCAATTATATGCACTCTCTGACGCACGTTGGGCATAAACGACGCTTCTGTCACGGTTCGCCATACACGTAGATTGCGTTTGGACGTTTCTGGACAGCTTCTATTACACCTTCGACACGAATACTCGAGGAATAATTTCAGAAACCAATTGCGGTCTCGCGTTGTTGTTTTCTTTCGGTGATGATCCTTGCCAGGTAATAATTTCGGTTTACCGGACATCCACTTTCGAAGGTGTACAGCTTTTGAATTCAAATTTCCTTTTCCCTCGGTGGATCGCGCCATTTGGAGAATAAAACAATATAGCGAAATAAAAGTAAACGCGTATATGCTGCGTGAAATGGCTCGCTTTCGTATTTTCTTGGGCCTTCGCTATTTATTTGCTGTTTCATTTTATATTCGTTTATATCAGTTGTACGGAACGATGGAGACGTTTGTTATTAAATTGTGTGCTTAAGCACATATGTGTGCTTGTTTGGTTATATTTTCTTTAGTCGTACGCAGACATTACGTATCTTTTACGCGTAACATTTTTGTCTTAAGCTTATTCAATTTTTGTATATTTAGATTTGGAAATTTGGAATCATGCAAATTTGGAGGTATTGGAATTTCAAGTTAGTTGCAGATTTAGAATTTTTGAGAATTTGGAAAAGTTTGAAATTTATGAATTCTAAAGTATAGAAACTTGGGATTTTTAATATTTAGAAATTTAGATATTTAGGAGTTAGGAAACATGTTGAAATTTGGAAAATTTAGAAGTCCGAAAGTTCAGAAGTATAAAAATTCTAAAATGAGGACGATTGAGAAATTAGGAAAATTTAGAAATTCAGAAAATTTAGTATTTCAGAACTTTGGAAATTTCGAACATTGAAAACTCGAAAAATGTAGAAGTTCGAAAATTTGGAAATTCGGAAAATTCCAAAATTCAGAATTTGACAAATTCAGCAACTCAAAAATTTTGATGTGCAAAAATTGAGACATTCAGTAATCTTTAAATTGAGAATATCCCCCTAAACTGTTCAAATCTCATAACAGGTCCCTAATGAAAGAAAACTACCATCTCCTAGTACATCCCATCGAGGAAAAACCAGAATCATCGTAAAAACGCGTTCTGTTCGTTTTGCAAACGTTTCAATTTCCGCGGTAGCGTCCGTTTCCGATTTTCGATAGTTTCGCGAGATGGCACAAGCGCTTCACGCGTGTTTCAATTTTAAATGTTGGGACTTTGTTCCGGCGGAAATGTTTTTAGATTCGTGTTACGTTTACTGCAGTATTGATCGAGGTCAGGAGACACGTTTCATAGTCAGCAGTGCGGTCTTTATCGATCACGGGTCTTCCCTGAACTCTTCATCCATCCCTGAGCGGTTTCCTGTCCGCTACTTTTCTTTAATAATTGATGCTACGTTCAGTGAAGACATAGCAGGCGAAACTATCCATCGACAGGCCGATAATTACGATTTGTTTCCTCTGACAACGTTAAAAATACCGCCATCGAATGAGCTGTCTTTTTTTCTTTTCTCTTTCGATGAAATTTACCGAAAGGTTTTCTTTCATGTTATGCCGAGGTGTTTTTGTCGACTTGCCTGAAAACACTGCATTTGCACGGGTGCGTATATGTCAGTGTTTCTACGCCACGGGACATGCATGTTTTACGAAGAGGATTGCAGAAAATTACTCAATTTATGGTTCTTTCGAAGTAGCATTTGAATAGATGTTTCTATTAGCCCTCAAGAATTTTATATTTATCGCAACACGAGGGAAAACGTTTTTATTCTGGTCAAATGTATCACCGGAAAATCTCTTTCACTTTCATTTTCTGCAATTTCCATTACCCTTTTCGTTCTTATTTAAATAATTCCACATGGTCAATGATTACTATCAAAAATTCTACATAGCCAATTTTTGTATTTGTTGTTACTTAACTAGTTATTAATATGAAATACAAATTGAATTGAAATGTGGTCCGCGAAAAGAATGTTTGAGAGGGTGTCCTCGGACTGCGTAAGTCTAACTTCTGCTCTGTGACACATAATCCAATCCTGCGAACTCGGCGCCATAAATTGAAGCATTCAACCCCTCGACATTCGCAGAAAGGTGTGTAACTGGAACTGAACCATTTCAGAATCACGATGGTAGCAAGTACTTAGTTCAATTTAAAGCGAGGAGAGAATGAAACGAATCGTTTTTTGCGCTCGTTAGCTCTTTGTTTTTACAGCGTTTCCTATCGCTACACTTTGAGACGGTGCATGGTTTGCAAGAAGTTGCCGTTTAACGAATAGTCGATAATTGAAATTTCTTTTTCTCAACAGCGTCGAACATTTCTCGACTGTTTCTCTTACGTTTCTTTCAATTTTTGCTACACTTCGAGCAGTGGTCCCGATATAGCGCCATAGAAGGACGTTCTCTGCAAGAAAGTGGACCGTTTCGGTGCCATTAGAGTTTCCATCGATTCCTCCGTTCTTTTTCCTTCATTTTCTTGTCTCGTCCGTTTCACTGATTATCCTCTCGACGCTCGGTGAGTTCGTTGTTCGATTAGTTCGATAGTTTCATACTTCTCGAGTCACTTGAACGCGGTATTATATTTTTATTTCGGAACTTGTCCGAGCAATTTCCGTTCAAACGATTCGTTGGAGACTTCTAATTATAAATGGAGTTGGCCGAGACGAACTGAGAGCACACTCGAAAATTCAAATTAAATTCACGGAATTGTTCTTTTTTATATTATTTTCCTCATTGACTTCTATATTAATTTTCTTATTATTTTTTATATTAATTTTTTTATGAATATAAGAATATATATCCCTTGCCCTACGATATCGTGTCACACTCGTGACGCACACTGCAGTTCATATGTGACGCACCAGTCTCGTGTTTACATTGCAATTGAAATTTGGCTTCAATTCGAATTATGATCTTCACAATCAGATCGTTGAACACAAAACGTGCCTAACTTTTCAATCTTCTTTATTTGTTTTCACATTGTAGCAATAATTAGTCATTTCTGCATGTTGCCTAGAAAATTGTAGGTTAGGTTAACTGTTATATCAATTTTCTTATTATTTTTTATATTATTTTTCTCACTAACTTTTATATTAATTCTCGACTTTACTAACTTCTTAATCTATACTTAAATGCAAAAACGATCGTTTATAAATATAAAAATAACCGTGCAGAATTATTCTTCAAAGTCAGCTATAGCAGAAGATTCATTTTGATTTCTCCAACAAAATGCGATTAAATATCTTTCTCGATGGCGAATAAATTTCCTTGGCGAACAACTACTTATTAATTAGTTGAAAATTAACGAGTGAGTTGCTTAGTCGACTCAAGTATCTGTATTCAACGTTTTAAGAACGATCCCGGCGCATCGTTAGCAATAGAGACGCTGAAGTTACAGTCTTCGAAGGTGGAACGAGAATTCGTTGAGCAACGGGGGATCAAATTATTGCAATTATCCTGAAAACAGAGTTTCCATTTCTGTGCGAAACAGCTGAAACGATTGTTAAGACATTTCGCAGGGAGAAGCTTTCCTCGAATATACCTAATTATCGATGTCGTCCTTGCTACTAACGAAACATCGTTAACGATCTTTTTTGCTGTTTTCTTTATTATTGTCGAGCGAGATAACAAGGTGAACTGTAATCGTCTGCTGACGGGGATTATTTTACGTCACTTATACTATTATTTCGGTATTTCTTTCGCGAACAAACATTTTTACCGATATTATTATTGGACTCGTTGTAAGGACTGTTTATGGACATTTCGAGTTGGTATCAAGGTATTTTATTCGATTTCTTTTTTAATTGTTTTCGTGTACTGTTTGGGTTATAGCGATGTTGAAGATATTATTTTATAGTAGCGATTATTAGGTTTCTGATTAAACTGTTCTGTGAAAATGATCGATGTGTGGTTTTGACGAAATTCAAGCTTTTTTACAAAATACTTTCATGTACTGAATTATCGAGGAATAGAAAAATTGAGGAATTTTGTAATCGAGTGAATGAGAAATTTTTAATTTGGAAAACTGATACATTTAAAAGTTACAAAACTGAAAAATTGAAAACAGGAAAATAGAGAAATATAAAAACAGAAAAATAGAAAAATAGAAGAATAGAAAAATACAAAAATACAAAAATACAAAAACAGAAAAGTTAAAAACGATGAAAGTAGAAAAACTGGAACATCGATAACTTTAAAAATTAAGAAACTGCAAAGTTGAAAAATTGAAGAGTTGAAAAGCTGAAAAGCTGAGACAGTGAAAAATAAAATTGAGAGACTGGAAAGCTCGAGTGTCGGAAAACGGAAAAAGCATAGAATAAAAAAACCACGTTTATGACATGTAAAGGTAGGTATGCGAAGAAGGTATGCAATATAAACGATTAATATGCAAAGTGTCCAGCATAAAGTATTAGAATATGCAAAACACGCGAAATATGAAAAATAAAATATTTTCAAGCGTTTTAAGAAGTATGACATGGAAATATGTATATCTACATAGAGATCCTCAGTCTATTCATAGCGGTTCTATCGTTATTAATTACTATCCTGGTAAAACGGAAATTACAGTTCATTTGAAGTTCTTGGAACGTAGAAATGTTCAGTCATTTTTCTTTTTTGTCCTTTCAACTTAGTATACGTAACTTGTACGTATTAAATGATCGGATCACCGTTAATGAAGAGATAATGGCTTTCGATGCTTTATCATTTATCTCGTTACCGAGACGAGAATTATACAAATACCTCAGATCCTATTAACTATTTCAGTATAGGTTTCTAATATACCAAAAATGATGCTATCTCTGAGCAATATTGTGAACATCGAAGGAACTCGTGCGTAGCCTTCGATGCTTTACAGGATCGTGTACTATTTAATGGGAAATGATATCGGCTCTTCGTTAATATTATAACGAGCTTTGCTTAATCAGTTGAGTAATGTAGGTTGTTCTAAATAAGGGACCGAAGGTATTTAGTACACGACTTTAAAGATATGGAAAATGTTCGGCTTAATTGACTCTTTGGGATAACAAATTCGTTGCAAATTAAAAATTCATTAGAAGCATTGTAAGGGGCAATTTTTTTTTATTGTTAATACAGGAAGAACGAATTTTTCAATTTTTAGATTTCTAGACTACACACGAAATCAATTTTATAAACTTTCCTTTTCCCTGTTTCCATCAATAATCCCTTTTGATTTAAGGTCTTATATTACCGAAACATTTCTTATTAATCACAACATACGAATGAATTCTTGTATGTTTCATACCTAATACGTAATTACAAAAGCACCTAAATCAAGCTTCTAACAGAATCGAATCTTCCTTTCATTACATTATTATCAAGTAAAAGTTGATTCCAATTTCGTTCAACTACATAACGAATACAGTTGAATATTTTTAAAAATTCTTCCATAACAAAATTAAAAAATTTCTATGTAACTTTGACATAAATTAAAAAACTTCTACATAACTTTGATGTAAATTTTAAAAGTAGTGAAATGAATATAATAAGTTACATTTACCAGTTTACATAAATCAGTGAAAGGTTTCAATTATTTGAAATATCAACATTCATTTTCATTATCGACAGATGCAAAATGCCGACGCATTAATCATAACGCAAATATTGAACCAATGATTTTCAACAATGGCTCAACGCATTAAATATTTCATTACGACACAAATGTATGATTATGCAGGGCTGACAAACCGTTATATTTCGCCTGTGATTAATTCCAGTAACCCGCTACGAGCGGTATATTAATGTCGTAATGAACGTAAGGAGAAAACACGGCATGTTCGCTATAAATTTAGTTAAATGGGTTCCACAGTTTCCACCGAACATACTCGTACGAACACGAGCTCATATGCATCGCGGAGAACATTTTGCCCGGCAAGGTTCAATCTGGTCTCCTGATAGGAAGCATGGGGTAAATCGCAGTTAAGAGGCTGCTCATAACATGGTTGCTCGTAATTGAGAAAAGAGAGACAACTGGTTCATTGTTTAACGTTTAAACAACGTATAGTGATTTCCTAAATCGGAACAGGTTTCTGTCGGACACGATTACCAACAATCGTGACGCCGGTGAATTTCAGAAGCAATTTCATGCGCGAATCGTTTGGAATAATAGCGGTGCAATTCCTCTTATTGGCTTTTCTGCAAAAACAAGCTTTTGCGGAATGTTGGATTAATTAAATACTAGCAATATTACGTTATCGATATTTATTTTGTACGGAGAATAACTTTGCGTCAGAATTCTGCGACGGTTATGTAGACACTGAAAATTTTAACGTAAATTGTAGAAATATGTGACAGTCGTTATACAAATACTGAATCTGAAAAGAACCTGTATGGACAATTTTAACGAAAGTTGTTAAAATGTAACATAAAAAGAATTGTTATAAATACAGTCAATCTGAAAAGCTTTATCAAACATTTTTGTGTAAATTGTTCAAATATGATGTACAAATAATTGTTATAAAAACAGTCAATCTGACAATGAGTTATGTCGAACATAAATGATTTGGAAATGAACGGTGACATGCATGGAGAGAAACAACAGAATAATAAGACAAAATAATATTTATGATTACATACAATAATGCGTCGGTATGAATCTACCCACATCTTTCTAAAAAAACATAAAGAACGACAAATACATTTCATCTTCCAATAACGAAATAAACTGCTGTATCTGGTTCATCTACACATGTTTTCAAACATCCTAATTGAACATGAAGTTCAAACATTTCGAGAAAATTCAAAATTTACAATCATTTTTAACGTAGTATACTTACGACATCCTAGTTATATGTCCACATTCCAACCCACTAAAATATTATCTATCACATTTTCTTGTCCAATCAATACCTTAAGTGGATTTAAATGGGTATTCCGACAAAATTGTGTTTTAATTGCTGCTTTTTAATCTACCGTGCAAAATACGTATGCAATTCGCATTTCACTAATTGAGATGTCGATGCACTGATCTCTCGAAAACTGTTCTCGTTTATTAAATTCGTATCCATGGTTGAAAGCGGCTGGCTGTCTCAGCTATCCACGTTCGTTTAACAGACTGACGCCGACGGTCTTTGATTTTTAAGGAACGTACTGCTCGGCATGAGATAAGGAATTTTCCGTCGTTACATCGTAGTCTCACGACGTTAGTATGCTTCGATCGTGTAATATCGTTTCGTACGCGAGAAGTCATGAGGAGATCATAACTTCTCTCGAGTTAAACTTCTTTGAATACTTCTCTTTAAATGAACTTGAAAGGTTGAGAATGAAATAGAAGCAAAATTATGATTTTACGAATTTAATGAATTTAAAAAATTATGATTTGAAAGTATAAAAAATAGAAAAATTTGCGTCTGTTAAAAGAAAAGTGGTAACATTCTGCATCGGATGCCTACCGTGATGGTCAACGGGTTAATCAAAATAATCGTTCAGCGTGTTCGTTCCTTTGGACGCTTGGCGACATGGAAAATGGCGACGTTTCTATCCGCGACAGTCATATTTTCCACGGGAACGATGAAACAGATTTTTACGAGCACGGTGCACGTCACTTTACATAATGTATTCCGCGACAGGGCGCACGATGCGTCCGAGAATAAAACATTTCTGAGGGCACGCGATCTACTGAACCGGTTAAATACGAAAACATTGCAATTTCTTGCGTGTACACAATATGAAAGGCTGGCTCTGTTTCGGTCAGTTTTTTTTATTGCGCATTAATGTACTGAATAAAATATAGCGAGCTTACTCCGTCAGCAATAGCAAGGATCCTACGATATCTGAATATTGATAGATTTAATACAAATGGAAACATAGGTAACCGAATTCAGCGATAACAATCCTTTCAGAGACGATGTTGATAAAATGCTTTACGTGAGCTGTAATTATAAAATCGCTTCGTATTACATACCTGTACAGAGAGATTCAAAAAAACTGTGTTAGATCGTTTTTTAAAATTCGTGACGTCACGTGCTCTTCAGGGTACACCTTTTTAACGAGGAACGTCATGCTTTACAGTTTTGCATTTTTTGCATAAAATTTTATAATGCTATATTTATTCTTGTGTGCAAAATACGGGAGAACAAAATAATATAACGTAGGTGTTTTCATTTTAAATATTCGATTTTAGCAGGTATCTGAAGCCTATTAGGATTTTGTCACTATCGAATGATCAATTAACAAATTTGGTATTATCATCTGTATTTGGCAATTAGTTCCTCTCCTGAAAATCTTAGGACAAATAGAAGTCTAATTTATTGCATTTCAATCTATTTAATTAGCGATTGTTCCTATTTTCTGAGATAAAAAAACGCACGTGACAGTCTCGGAAAGAGGAACGTAGGATATTTAACGTCTCGAAGAGGCAATTAACGGTTATCCTCAAACTAACACCGGTAATTTCGAGTTACGAAACGAGATTACATAGGATCGGACAAACGCGTACTCGTCCATCTTGCCAGACGGTTTCGAGACCCATGAAAATTCCGACAACGTCTGAGACGACGGTTTAACGATCGATCTTGACCCAAAGGTTGGGATGAAAACATTACTGATGGCCATTATTGACCTTCGTGTCGAATGAAACGTTCGTCGCACACGTAACCTAAATACAGATGATCGCCAAACGAACAACGAGACAATTAAGCTTGCCGGAAGTCGTACGAATGGCCGCTCAATATGTAATTGACACACAATGGTACATACACCATTCGTCTTCTCTAATTACATTTGTACACTCGGCACCATAGGCTTCCCTTCGGTATGTTTGTACTTGACAACTTTTCAATTCCTACATTTTCATGTTTACTTATTTTTTAATTGAAAGGTGACTTTTGAAATTTTCAATTTTGATATTTTTCTATGTTCCAAAATTAGATTTACAAACTTTCGTATTCTGATATTGCTGGAGTTTCGAATTACTGTTTCTAAATCTTTAGTTTTCCACATTCTAAAATTTCCACATCTCAAGGTTCAAGTTCTTATATCTCTTCTCTGGATCCTCAAATTTTCAGACACCCAATTTCCTAGATTCCCAAATTTCTAGACTGCCAAATCTTCACATGACCAAATTCTTTGATCCTCAAATCCTCACATACCTGATTCTCACATAGATACCCAGATTTGTATCACATAGACACCATATTTGTATATCATGCCTAAAAGAGGTGTATTAAGAATAAAACAAACCTGTAGTAAACAGTGAATATATTTCTAGTTTCTTTCATCTCTCAATAAATAAATTTTGATTAAATCGCCCGAAATTTATAGCATTAACCGACGAGCGATGCGTTAGCGAACGTGTTAGAAAGATGAAACGCGGGGATTGTGAGAACATTGAAAAATTTCTCGAAAGGAAAAGGATATCGGTATCAGTGTACGTTTATTGGTTCCCGGTAGGTCGCCCTTTCGTGAGTGAGCGATTTTTCTTTATTTCGTGCACGATTTTTCTTTCTGCCGCGCCATTACTCAAACAGCCTTTAGGGACCAAGGGCTAACGCAAATGTCTGAACTTTCTGCTCGATCGCTTGCTCGACGAAGAGAGCTTTCACGTTTTACTGCAACCTTCCGGGTCAAGTGACTCGATTTTCGACGAAATAACACGCCGCTTTCCTCGACAGCGTTGTTAGCACCTGCAAATTGTCACGAGGTTCCCTGGTATGCGGCTAAAAAGGAATCCCCTCGAAAATCGGGCCATGCGAGTAAGACGAACGAGACATCAAAGAATTTATGTTACGACATAAATCTTCGTTAGTTCTGACAATTTTGGCAAATTGATAAATGCTGTTACGCGTTGATGTTTGATACAAATAACTACGTGTACCCTTCATTCTCTTTCTTAATGGAAAATGGCTGATTGCAGGTTGCGTGAAATGATCAGTTTTGAAACATGTCAAGTGTTGCATGATTTAGTAACATGTACCGCGAAATTATACTTATATGTCATTATGCATGCTTATTAAGGTTCTTGAGATGAAATGAGATTGTCGGTTGCAATAAACAATGATTAATTTAATCCTTACATGATAGCGAGCTGTATCGGAAAATATTTGTGATATATCAATTTGAAGTTTGACGTTTTAGAACAATTCGAACGTTTTCTTAATATTTTTAGCAGATCCAATGGTAGACTCATGAACTCGTGATAGAGTTTTACAAAATGATTTTACTGTCAATTTCAATAATTTTTTGGTTAAACTTCTAAATCGTAATAAATAATCGTATTAATCAAGCTCTTAAGGTTCAAATATAAAATAGTGAATGTCTATAGCAAAGTGTCAAATGATATCATTTATGCTTTGTAATAATCATTTTACAAATTCAAGTAATTCGAACAATATTCTGCGGTATTCTCGTACATCACTGTGAACGTACACGCATCGAAAGCTAGCATAATCACGATCGAAACAAAACATTGGATGTTGTCGGTCGCTGTAATGCCCAGAGCAAATGCACAATGATTGATTGATGAGGATCGCATGAATAAACGATTGTGTGCGAAATCGGTAATTTAACGAAAGTAGCAGACCAGGAATGTGAGAGAATTGTGAAACACGAAGAAAATCAAATGGGATTTTATCCACGTCATTCAAGGACGAGAATAATACTCGACGATGCATAAGCGTTTAATCGCAAATAATTCGCGATTCAACGAGAATTTGTATTTCATATAGATTATCGTGCAAAGATATGATGCAGCTTATAAAATAAACTGTAACCGGATAAATCAATCAAGATTATTACAGAGGTAGTTAAATTATACAGTAAATATTTGTACTTTAATCTAAAAAATATGTGGCGATGTTAAAATAAAAATTTAGGATTATGTGCTGGATAATCATGTAAATGATTTAAATAGCAAAATACAAATTTATTTTATAAAAATTGCATTTATGCACTGGATGGTGGTCACATAAATGATTCAAATAGCAAAATAAAAATTTGCATTATAATTTTATATATTATATATGCAATCTAAGTTATATTTATAGCAAAACTCTATGATCTAAATTATTATAAAAATTGTAATTGTCAAACAAATTTTAGTTGCAAAATAATTTTGCTCTGATGCAATTATTCCCACACATCAAATTTAATATGTCAATCAGTGTATTTATACTGTAAAACGTGTCAAATAATATCTGAAAAATACTGCTCCTATATCTGAACAGCAGTAGCGTCGACGCATTTTCTGCGCAACCAACCGGAAACATACGTTATCGAGCACAATAGTTTTCAGTAGATCCTCACTTCTTTCGGTGATGTTTCTTGGGTGACAAAGTCGAGTACAAAACGTCTAACACTCTTTGTTAGATATCTGCAACAGAATTTAGATATCTGCGAGCGGAAATAGGAATGCTTGCAGCAGCATGATGGAAAGGAATACGGACACGGGATTCCGGGAATCCGTGGAATCCTTTCTGTAGATCATTCACTCGTGAATTCCACGACAGTATACACACGTAGCCGTGCATCGTCTAGAAAAGATATACGTCTCGTAGAAGCAGAAAACTACCCTTGAAAGAGACTAGCTATCTAGACCGGAATCGAATTTGAATAAGTATGTATTCACTGCGGTGAACAGATGCGGTCGTGGTTTTTTACTCTGATTACCCTGTCGTTTACTATCCAAAACATCAACCTTGTTTTAATCCTGTAACACGATTTTTAGCAGAAAATTTGTCGTTTTAAATAAACTTTAAAAATTCATAAATATAATAGATTACATAGAAAATGTCTTACTACCGTTTTGACAGTGAAATACCAAATCAAGTCTTATAAGTATCTGATTTTTTCAAGATTTGTCAAAATATTTATCTCGAAATGTTGCTTTTCACCGAGATGAAGTATGTATTAATTTATAATGCTAGTAATTTGTCTATTTATTTTCTACTTTGTCCATGATTTTCAAATTAAGAGTGCATTATGTGTAGAAATGCTTTCTTTCCATTCAGATCATCGTCTCCTTGCAACTTTTTCTTTCTCAAAATTCAGAAAAGGCAAATTTTTAACACGTTAAATGCAACGAAGTGGAGGTAAGGTATATGGCGTTAATGGTGTGCAATTAAGACCGTTAGGCAAAAAGGAAGCTCTTATCAGTGCCACGTATTCTCGTGGTTGTTCTGGATCCATAACATTTGTCAGAGCCAGCAATATCCTTCGTGGGGGCGATATGCAAAACGTTAACCCACATTCGGTGATGTGTAAATATTTATCGTCGGGGAACCTAGTTCGCGAAACTAACGAAGTTCCGGCTAAATAAGCGGTATCGAATAGACAGTTCGTGTCAGTCACGAATGTTCTGCGAGTGTCGTTGCCTCGTCGACGATTTTATTTAGCCGGTGTGTACGAGAGTGGAAATTTGGTCGCTAGTGCACGCACAACTGACTTGACGTCAAAAGGATTACTCGAATTTTGTATGAATGCAAATAAACAGAATAAATAGTGAGTGATGTTTGTAGAACTTTCGTATACCTCTTGATACAATGCCAGGCCACTGTCGGCGACTGTGGATTTACCTGAGAGATGACTTCTCGTTCCAACAGATCTTGTAGGTAGGATAATATCTCTGTTGTCAAAATCGTTGTTTTGATGTTTGAACACGTGTTTTCATATCTGAAAATTTTGTTGTTCGGATGATTTACTGGTTGTAGGTATTGTTTTGATCGCTTGCTTGGAATTTCGACTTCTGACGTTTCTGCTGAAAGTAGTTGATGGTTACGATAATCTTGAAACATATCAGTTCTGATATTTTCAAGGACTTTTTATTACATGCTTAAGACAGGGTTTGAACAGGTTTGTAACTTTGATTTTATAATTGAAATTTTCGAGTTCCAGGTCAAATTGTTGCAATCTTAACACATGTAATACATAATGTATAATACAAGTTTATTAAGTAAAATTAAATTGAAAGTCATTGGTAGCCATTTACTTATGGTTCCAATATTAAGATCTGTATAGTTCGAAGTTATTTATTAATAAAAGCAGATCTAAGCTGATATTGTTTCTCATTTAAAGTACATTTAAATAGAACTTAAAGAGCGGTAATTTATGTATAGGAATAAGTTACTAAGAATAGTGAGACTGACAATATATCTCAAGGTCATGAGCATCGATTAGTAGTCCCCTGTTCTAGATAATTACTACATTCTCTATTATTTGAAGTTTTATCACTCAAGCATTTCGCTATCTCAAAGTTTTATTATTCATATGTTTGGTTACTCATTGTTTACTTGAAAGCTGTGACGATTAACGTGTTAATATTAGTCACGTGAGCGAACATTAAATCATTGAAATACTGTTCCTAGTTTTTTATAAATACCTTTGCAATTTGAATAATGTTTCCACAGTAACGATCGGTACTATTTCATAACTATTTCAAACAGATTTCAATGTGCATTTTCTAGGATTTTTATTTTAACTTCAATTTAATACTTTGAAATTTTTTAATTCCCAAATATCATTTAAAAATTCTGGAAGACAACATCTCTTCCTGATTTATGCTTTCACATTTCTTATTAGGAAGAAATTTCTGACACGATAATTCAGTTACCCTATATTACATCTTACTGTACTTGGAACATCTTCATAATTTTCTCCCCAAATATTGTTTCGTTCAAAAAAGTTCTTGCAGGCGACATAATTGTATGGAACACTTCGTAAACCGCATAAAAATCGTTTTTACCTGTTTCTCTGTTTTAAATAACAAAGCGTTTGCCACGTCCGGTGCCTTGTATCTAGTTAACGAAGCTCAGCTTTCAATTTCAGTTTCGCAAGCATTCAGTCCCGCAGGAAAGAAACCACCGGATAACGGATGTTAAAGGCTCATCAGTAGACCGGTTGGTTCTTTGTCAGGGTTTGCATTTTCTTTGAAGCGGTAAAACCTAGCGAAAACGTGAGCTGGAAATCTTGGTTGCTTCTTTGTTTATCAGCGTCATAAACATCCGAAAATTATCCTAGCTTGGGTGACACAAAGCGTGGTTTCACTCCTGACATCCGCTAGGGAACTTTATGATTCGCGAATGCAATAATATTTACGAACTTATTCTACCGGCTCGATTGTACGTTTTGTTCTTTCGCCTCGGCGCAACATTGCTGATTGCAACTTTAACGTACACATGGACACATACGATACATACTACAACCATTATAATTACCATGATCATGATTCTCTGACTACTTTTTTCTTTTATTCAAAAATTTGGATTTGAGCTTCAATTTATTATGCTATTTTGTTACTATAATAAAGATAAAGAAATTCTTAGATTTCTACTTCTATATGATACTATATCCACATATTCCTAGGTTCTTATATGCTGAAATTTCTGTGTTCCATATCCTAAAATACCTAGATTCTTGTGTTACTACATCTCGAGCTTCTATGTTTTGAGCTTCCTTCTATAAATCCTCAATCTCAAAGTCATCCTCTGACCTCGTACATGCACATCTCTGAATTCCCATGTCTGTAGATCCCAAAACTCCTGCATCGCTAAAGTAATATTTTGTAATATAATAAATCGTTCTCGTAATTAGTTTCATTGAACACCGATTTTCAATTCAAAGCCATATAAATACCATTTGCCATACCTCGATCAGCTGTTTAATATGCAATGGTCGAATATTTTTTATTATCGATAAATGGTAATTTTGACGATGTTTAACGCGCGAACAAGATTTCCTTAGAACCCCTCTGTCTGAACTCGTACAGTCGTTAGAATGTAATGATAATCGACGAAGATTAGGGAATTACAGATATCGAAGCCTGTTTAGTAACCGGTCAGACAAACTCCTGATTGGCTGTCGAATTTATGACGGCAGGTAATCTCGTAGGAACGATTCGTTCAGTGACAGCCTGCCAACTGACTCGTTCTCTTTACGAGCTCGTAAAATTGGACGTTTCAGTTTCACGATGATCGGCGAAGGAGCAAAAGGGAACGGTTATCGTATCAGATCTATCGAAACGATCCAGAAAAAGTAGTCTATTTCTGATCGAACGATCGTTGAATTTCCTTGGTTATCAAACTATCTTCTGTTCCAACTAATTCTCTTCTTAATTTTTGTCTCCATTCCGAGTGCTTTAATGGCACTCTATTTCGCAATAAACTTCTTTGTCGATCCTTTTGCGTTTTTACTCGTTTCACGATCTTTCGCGAATTGACGGCTATAAATTTCGAGGATCCTTGGAGAGCTGCGCCCAAGGTTGCCAGTTCTTTTTCAAAATTCTGCAACTCCGATCATCCCCTCTGTCGTCTTAGATGTTTATCCTCTTCCCCTTTTTCCTCCGTCGTTTTCTCTTTTTCTTATCAAGAAAAGGAAATTGTGAACAAAATTCCGAATGCTGCGAAATCTCATCGGAATCGAAGCTTCCGCGAAATACCGCCATGTCAAGTTTCTCCGTACTTAATTAAGAAAAAATGCGTGGAATTATTTGGCAGAGATTTTCCATTGTACCGTGATTTCCAAGTGACTTATGTACGATATTAAATTTCGCTCGCGGAATTTCAACATTTTATTGCACGCTCATTGTTGTGTACTTTTCTGTGCGCTGCTCGAGAATTCGGGATTCTCTTTGCCGCATGTTTTCCTCCGTCTGCGTTTATTCATTACGGTGGTTTCAGACTATTATTCATTCAAATTAATCAGTGGACTGCTATGAGACCTCGGTTGTGATATAACGTCACAAAATCTCATTATAAGAGCCGTGCAGGACCTAATGGAACGAATTGTAGTCATATTAGACGAAACTTCTTTTGTGTGGTGTTTCGTTGTTAATTGATTAAAATTGAAAAAGAATTGAAATTTCTTGAATACGAACTGTGAAAGTTTGAAATTTTTTTATTAGCAAATTTGATCATTTGTGAGTTAAGAATTTTGAAATTTTACAATTTGTTAGTTTGAAATTTTTTAATTTAATAGTGATCTTTAAATGCAATATTTTTAAATAGCTAGAGTTCCAGATTTCTCAATTTTTCAATTTTTAAATTGCTAAATTTCTAAATTCCTAAATTCTTAAATTTCTAAATTTTCCAGAATCATAAGATAGAATAGTTTCGGGTGTCGGGTTAAGTGTAACAGAATTTGTGCAGTCATGCTCGAAACCGCATACAAGTATACAAAGAAACAAGTTAATTAAGGACCACCCAACGGGTAGTCTCCATTCTCTCGATGTTCCAAGATACACGATGGAAACGTGCCAAGAAAACGCATAACCGGTGATTCTCTTTTTACGTTTCACATGCTTACTCCTGAAACTCGCGCAGTCTTGCTATGAAATTGCTAAAGTGTTCCGTCACGAGATTCAATTATCTCCGTAAACTACCGTGGACGTGTCTTTGACTACGAATTATATCGCGTGTATCAACGCGTTAACGTCAAACATGCAAGATTTAAGTGGAGGAGAATTAACCGTCGGATTATCAAATTTAGGAATATTGCAATTTAGAAGTTTAGATATTTAGAAATATAGGGATTTAGGAACTTAAATATCTAAAAATAGAAATTTAGAAATTTTCAATTTGGGAACTTAAATATTTAAAAATAGAAATTTAGAAATTTTAAATTTGGGAAATTCAGTATTTAAAAATTTAGGAATTTGGGAATTGAGGAATTAAGGAATCTGGGGATCTTGGGATTTAGAGCTTTAGAGATCTAGGGATCTAAGGAAATTTAAATATTTGCAAATATAGGAATATGGAAATTCTAAATTTGAGAATTTAGAAATTTGTGAATTTATGAATTTAGGAACTTGGAAATTTTGGCACTTGAAAATTTGGGAATTTGCGAATTTGGGCATTTGAAAACTTGGAAATGTGCAAAAATTGAGAATTTGGAAATTTGGGAATGTACAAATTTGGAACTCTGTAAATTTGGGAATTTGCGAATTTAGGAAATTGTAAATTTGTAAATTTGGTAATTTGGTGATTCGCAAATTTCTAAATTCAGAAATTTGGTCATTTGCAAATTGAAAGCTTTAGAAATCTGCAAATATATATTTAGAAATTCACAAATTTAAAAATAAAAAATTTGTACATATAAAAATTTCTGTATTCTACACTTCAAAATTTTTAAATCTAAAAATTGTTACCTTCGAGAGTTTAGAACATAAAAAATTGTTTAATTTAAAGGTATGCAAATTCATAAATTTGAAAATGTGAGAACCAACTATCCTTCTTCAACTAGTACCCATGAATGCTAATAAGTCAATAAATAAGGGGAACGTGGTTTCTAATCGAAATGCTAGGAGGGTTGCATGTTTTATAGTTTCGCAACCCTTACTCAAGATTGCCCTTTTCGTGCTTACACAAGTTTCCCTCTGCATCTGATTTTTCCAGATACTCACGTACTTTTTTAAAAAGATATTTCTGGCCACGGAACTGAATAAACAGTCAATGTCTGTTGGTGGCTTCGGTTGTTTACACAGTAAATTAATGTCTCTTGCAAATAGGTCTCTGGTTTATTTAAGAAGATGCTTTGATTAGAAACTGCAAATGTACATCATAGCAGAGGTATCACATTATGGAACTGAATTAAAATGCATTCTTATGAATTGTATAAATAGATTGCATTGAACGACACTTAAAATTTTTGACTACTAATTTTTACTTTCAATTTTTACTTTTAATTTTTATTTAATTTTAATTAATTTTTACTTAACCATTATGTCAAGTTATGAAGTCTTTTTGATCGAATGACAAATTGTACTGGTCAGATATATTTAACTGCATATATATATAAAAATTTGACTAGTAATTATATCTACATTCTACATAAAAGACTATCTTCGACTAATTCTAATGGAAAAGATATTTAAAATATCAATCCTACGATACGTAACGTATTAACTAATAAAGCTACGTTCAATAATTTCAATATATAAATTAAATAAGTTAAACATGGAGAAAAGTTAATAATTCGATTTGCAAATTCCGAGTTTAAAAAATATTTCCAAAATTATTCTCACGGTGAAAATTTCATTCTCCACATAACTTTAATTTCGTCAAAAAGAAATTATCAATTTTACCACCAGTTTCTTGGAACCTGACTTATCAAAATCTGATTTTTCCATAATCTCTGATTAGTCTTCTGTCTTGGAGAAGGCTTTACGTAATGTCGTTGAAGTATACTGAATATAATCTAATCGCACCGTGACGTTCTGTCGATTTCAGATCGTCAAACCGTCCGGAACACACCATGGCCTTCGATTCCACGGAAAAGAAAACTGTACCCGTCGTCTGAGCAATTTTTCGTTCGAGAAGGATATTAGTTCTTCGAACTCTTGGCTCGTTCTAAAAGTTTTTTCGAGTGGCGAATAAAGAACAAGAAGACCGAGAACGAAGGACGACGAGTGAAGGGAAGAAAACGGGAGCGAAGGGTTTTGCCAATTACTGCAGCTCTGGAATAAGGTAAGACGGCCATATTTTGAAATTTTAAACAACTTTCAGATGTTACCTCCGAGCAATTTCGTCTAAGTTTTCTTTTATTCGCCACGGGAACTTTGACTTCCTTCCTGATTTCGTGTTTCTTATTCACGCGGTTCTTTCATGAATTTTAGAATCTCAGTTTCGTTGCTTTCTTTGACAAAGTTGTTTATATCTCTTGTAACGGAGAGATGCAGGAAACCTAAGTTTTTAAGGTTGCGTTGAAATAAAATTGTTGTGTGCAAACTTTAGCTTTCTTTTGTTGTTACTCGAGTAACATATTTTTGTGCAATTTTCGCTTACTGAAGGCAAATAATGGATCGACGATTAAAATAATTAAAGTTCGAGCACTTTCAAATTTATTTTCAAGTTCTGAAGATTCCTTTTTCAAATATTTAAATTTCAAAGTTTCAAGTTTTCAAATTTTCAAAGTCTCAAGTTCCAAATTTTCAAATTCCAATTTGGCACAATTTCATAATTCCTTAACTTCTATTTTCTGAAATTTTCAAATTTGAACTCTTACAATTCCAAATTTGCGAGTGATCAAATTCGTAAATTATTAAACCCTCTTCCAATTCTCCAATTACTAAATTTTTTACTAGAATTAGTAACATTAATTTACTAGAAATTACGAGTCCAAATTCGCAAATCCCAAATTATCAAATTACCGAACTTCCAATTTTCAATTTATCAATTTTACAATTTCCAAATTTCCAAATTCCTAAATTCCCAAATTCCTTCAAGTCTTCGAATTTTCAAATTCCCTAGCATATTTCTAAGGTTCCCGAAACCATCCGAACTTCGATTCAACCCGAACTTTTCCGATTGTTCGAAGCTGACTCGCTTCAGAAATTTTCATCCTCGCTAGTGATATTCTCAAAATTCGTGTATGTTTAATTACATTTTCTTTCGCACACGAAATGAAGTGCTCGATTGTAGCACCTTTACGTTGACGGGTCACGTGCGCGTAGTCAGGTTTAAGATGTTGAGGTTTAAGGTCACGTACAGCAGAGTAGTTTGAAATAGCACGAGGGACAGTTTCGTCCTCTCGCTTTTCCGCTGTTGACAACTATTGACTCCATTTATCTCTCTCGTTGCTTCATGTATCTTACTTTATGCTAACGTTTCGCACGTGACGCTTCGAAATGAGCTGCGTTCTCCACGGGAGAATTTTACGTGCCACGTTCAAGGATTTCTTCACTACAGTTACTCCACTAACAAATCTGATAAATTTAAAATATTGTAATACCTTCGATACATTGAAACCGTCATAGGATGTTTCTTGTCAACCCTTTATAATACAAAAAATATTTTAAAAATTGTACGATTTTGTATAACTTTTAGGTTAGGTTAACTTTTACGGAGGTTAGGTTAGGTTGGACTACTCGTCCATTTTGTTCTCTACTCGTAGAGGAGATATGAAAATCATGTTTGTCTTTTAAATGAAATATGTTTTTTAATATAAGTAATCCCTTTGACTGTTGTATGTATTTTGCTGTGTTATCTTTCTTTACTGAACAGGTATTTAGTTTAATTCATTTGATCTAAATAATGAAGAATGAAAAATGATGTATATTATATCAAATTTTGTACACGAGTAGTAACACATACAAGACAATAAATAAAAGGAATGTACACTAACACTAATATACCAGCGTATAAAAATTAAGAAATGCACAAACGATTAAATACAATTATACGCACATTCATTTCTAATCTTCACAAAAATCAGCATTTCAAGAGAAGCAAAAATTTTGTAATTCAAAATAAGAAACTCGTGAACCGGTTGTTTAACCGGTTTGGCAGTTTTAGTGTTAACGAAGCGAATATAAATGAAATATCTTGTATGTACAATCATTTCAATTTGAAAATTAGTTAAACTTCTACGGAAAGTATCAGTACGTGTCAGTATGTATAATAAATAAATGTTTAATTATTTCACTGTGAAACGAATGAGACAGCAAAGCGTGTTCGTCGGTGAACATAGAAATTTCGATCTAGATAACCGAGAAGTACTTGGAGTTTAACAGAAGATCGATTCATATCAATTTCACAGTTGCCGAAACGAAGGCTGGCAGTTGCGAAAGCGCAACAGTCTGGTGATCCAGTTTTCACGGTTCTGGAATGCTTCTCGTAATATACGATGCCCAAAGAACATACGAAAACCTCCCTCGGGATTTATGCAGCATTTTTGTGGTACTAGGACGATATTCTGGCTGTTAGTTCCTCTCTTAACTCGCGCTGGAAGTGCCAGCTGGAATGGAGAGCCCTCGACGATCTAAAAATGGTTTCCAACGGCCAGGAAATGCTTCGTATTTCCTTTCTGTTGGAAAGTAATTGAGAGGTCTTTGAGCAAACGAAATCGGAAATGGCCGATATGCAATCTACGATAATTACTTGTTACGTAAATAATTTGTCGTTTTACAAAAGTTTCAAACTTCTGCAGAGAATTTGCCATTTTTGCAAACTAAATTCTCGAATTGAAAATTTTCAATTTAAAACTGGAATCGTACTGCATAATGACTTTTCGCCGAATTTAGAATTTGTCATTTTTGCAGATTAAATTTTTCAATTGAAAATTTTGAATTTTAAATTAGAATCGAATTGCATAATTTTTTGCTAAATTTAAAATTTGCCATTTTTGCAGACTAAATTTTTCAGTTGAAAATTTGAATCGAATTGCATAAGTTTTTGCTGAATTTAAAATTTGTTACTTTTGCAGACTAAATTCTGAAATTGAGAATTTTGAATTTTAAATTAGAATCGAATTACACAATAATTTATAACATACAATTTACAGTCTAATCTATAATTGCATGTAGAATGAGCTATTTGAGCTCGATAATAATCAATTTGCTGCAAATTATGTAAATTGATTGAATGTATCAAATTTGCAATTCTATCGCGCTGCATTGTGTTTGAAATTGGATAACCTGTGCAGTGCAGTATGACAAGTTTGAAAATTTTATTTACGAATGAGGAATTTTATTTTAGTTTCGCGATACGTATAAATGTGATTGGCACGTCGAGAATTCTGTATATTTTGTTGCCGTCAGAAGAGTTTTATCAAATTACTTTGATAAACGTCTAGGGGGACGAGCTTATCTCGAATTCGGAAGTACGCAGTTAATTTAATCACGATTACGTTGCCCACAATTTCTTTTGTTTCTGTTACTCTAGCATTACATCGAACACGCAGGACATTTCGCATACTGAAACTATAATGAGAACGTAATGACAGCAGTGTTCCAATTTACATAATTACGAGCTTCGGATATTTGATCATCGTTAAATGATTATTTCAGACAACCGAGCGAATGTTCACAAAGGGAATAATTCGAGGTAACATGTCGGATTAAATTTCGCGTAAAATTATTTTGAACGAATCTGTAACGAAGTATGTGTTCGCGTGTTGCAGTTTTGATCTGTTTATACAATAAAAGAGGGATCACATCCTATAGCTGGACCAATTTACTTTTATAAAAAAATTGAAAATTCAGAAACACTAAAATGTTGCAATTTAACGCTAAAACTACCAAAAGGGTCACATGACCCTTTTACAAGTTTTTCATTTTAACTCACAAAATTTGTTAAAACAATTTCTTTAAAATGCTAATCTTCACGAAGATAAAGACTGAATGTGTATATTAATTTATGTCTTATCATTTATTTTTCAACTTCATTTTTATTTCAGAGTAAGTGTGCATCACTGGTTTAGTGTTAAAATTTAAAATGTCACAAGAACAGACCCATTTCTTATCCCAATATTTTTCACAACTGAAGAATTATTGTAATTTTTAAAATCTCCGGTATCCTCGAATCCAAAATTTTCCATCGATATAAACAGAAAGAGTCTCTGAACTACAAACAGTATTTCAAAATAGTGGCTAAGATGCGCATTTCCTTGCTATTTAGCAACCTTTGTAAATCGCAGTACAATACCAGTGCCAGAAACATCGCGGTGCAAATAAATAACCCAGAAACGTTGCCGAATAGTTTCAACACCTACTCGTGTTCCACAATCGTTTGTTTCGCGTTGGCCATTATTCGGTACAATCTGAATGGAACATGCCGATGCAAACACGTTAGCTACACGACGATACGGTAGCGTGTTTACGCTGAGAATGGCGTTAAATAATCGTCAAGGCAATTCGTTGTGTAAGTTAATGCGAGCATGCGAACGAGATGCGTACATCGTGTAAGTAAACAAGTACATACGTCGTTAAGATAGCCGGAGAAACGACTAATAGAATCCACGAAACACACGATTGTTTGCTTGGTAATCGAGTATAACACCTCCTTAAATTACGGCTGCCGTCTACAGATGTGACTATCGATTATCAATATCTTATCGATACTGATGTATTGGTAACATCGTTGGGATATCGCTGATGCAAATTTGGAGAATGCATTGAATTTGAGTGAAATTGCAAGGTGTATTACATTTAGTATTACGTATTGTTCAATTTTTTGATTTCTAAATATTCTCGAATTTGTGAAATTTTAAGTTTTGGAGATGTAGGGATTTGAACGAGAGTTTGTGCGTTTGGGAAAATTTGCGAGTGGAACATTTGGAAGCTTGAGAATTACGAAATTTCGGGATTTGCTGATTTGAGAATTTGGGAGGTTAGGAATTTGGGGATTTGAAAATTTGGGAATTCGGGAATTTGAAAATTTTGGAATTTAGGAATTTGGGGATTTGAAAATTTGGGAATTTGGGAATTTGAAAATTTGGGAATTTGAGGATTTGGAAATTTGGAAATTAGGGAGTTTAGGAATTTGGGGATTTGAAAATTTGGGTATTTACGAATTTGGGAATTTGAGAAATTGGAAATTTAGAAATTTGGGAGTTCAGAAATTTAGGAATTTGGGAATTTAAGAATTTGGGGATTTGAAAAGAGAATTTGAGGATTTGATAATTTGTGAATTTAGGAATTTGAAAATTTGAGAATTTGGGGATGTAAAAATTTGAGAATTCAGGAATCTGAGGAATTGAAAATTTGAGAATTCAACAATTTGAGAATCTGTCAATTTAAGAGTCCAAGAATGTGAAAATATAATAAAAAAATGTCTAAATTCGATAATTTGTAAATTAAAAAATTTCATCATCCCTGAAAAATGTAGAATTTTCCCCCAAAAATACACTGAAACATCCAAAAAATTGTCATATCATCAACACTTATCGAATAGTCTCTCCTTCGATTTACATCATAATTTTATTTCAGACGTTGATAATAAACCATTATCTATCAATGAATTATGTATGCAACTTGAATTGACTCGTTCAACCAAACGAATGATATTGAAACAGATTTCGGAGAAATAAGGGACTTCATGTTAACCAGTTTTCTGAACAATGAATGATATTAATAAAATGGTGTTCGGAGAAATAGGGGACTCCATAGTTAACAAGTTTCGTGAACAATCGGTGAAATTGTTCGAAACAATGGTGAAGGATGGAAGAAGCTGTTGGAAGTTTCTGAACGATGTGACATAATGTATTCTTTGGTAACAACTGCGAACAACGGAGATACGAGTATGAAAGAGAATATTATTCCTTCCTTTCGTTGCAGATAATGTTCTCGGTCTCGCTTTATGGCTTGATATTGCTAATATGTTGTTACTTCAAATTTATTGGCTGTATACGAAAGTTTCCACCGTTCTTGTAATAATTTTTTTCGTTGACACTTTATTTACTAGAAATTTAGGTAAATTTTCTGTATGATGTTGCTGAAAACACTTAATTATTGTGTATATCACGTGTGTTTTGCATTACATATAAAAATGTGCAAGTGTACAAATGCACATATGAGCAAATATACAAATGTACATATGTGCAAATGTGCAAATGTACAAGTATGCAAATGTGCTAATGTGCTAATGTGCTAATGTGCAAATGTACAAATGTACGTACGAGCAAATGTGCAAATGTACATATGTATAAGTGTACATATGTGTAAATGTATGAAATGTGCAAATGTATAAATGTACATATGAGCAAATGCACATATGTGCAAATGTACAAATATGCAAATCTACATATGTGCAAATGTACAAATGGGCATATGTACAAAATTGCAAATGTATAAATGTACAAATGTGCATATGTACAAAACTGCAAATGTATAAATGTACAAATGTGCATATGTACAAAAGTACGAATGTGCAAATGTATAAATGTACAAATGTACCAATGTGCAAATGTACAAATATGTAAATACACAAGCATACGTATACACAAATATACAAATATATAGAGATATAGAAGTATGCAGATATACAGTAATATCTGTGTTTGTCTTGATTATCAGTATCGAGTTCATAGCCATATCATTATTTCCTTCAATTTAACACCCAGTCCGCAACTATAAAATTTGTCAAGTTTACAAATTTAAAACCTTAGAAACTTAAAAACGCGTAAAAATAGAAAGTTAGTAAATTGCGAATAAAAAGTGTTGAAAATATAAAAATTTCAAGCGTTGAGTGAGATTGACAAGTGGTCGCGAGTACAGAGCACTTGCACGTCCGCGTACCGCGCCCTCACGGGCTCGATTGCCCATTACTGTTCTATGGCAGCCACACCTTGCATAATTAATCGAACGATAAGTCAGTCAAAGCGAAGTTACGCCGACAAGTATTGCAATTACACTCTAGACACTGCGTGCAATCTAAAAATCGTGTTTTCAAACTGGTAAATAAGAAAGAAAAAGGAAAGAGTTTCGAGTATTCACGGGTCGCGCAGGATCGTGATCACGCGTACGTTGTGCATATAAGTCGATTCGTTACGTGGGTAGCGGGTATCGATTATTATCGTAGGCCCCGTGTCGATTTATTGCCACGAGAACGCCCTGTTCCTCTTCGCTGGCGCCACGTTCTTTACGCGCGCCTCCTACGAACTCGCGTTTCTCTGTGTCGTGTAGATATTTCGCCGGTATGCACGCTAATTGCACCGAAGAAATGCTCGCAACGAGGAAGTGCACAGAAGAGTACCTAGCATAATTATCCCAGAGAATTTCCTTCTTGGAAAAACGTCTACGTGGCCAGTTTTCTTGCGCGTTGCGCTCATGCGAACGCGCGATTGAAAATTTCAACGATTCGTGTCCAGGCTACTTCCACATTTTTAACACTTTATCGATCTGCAGTTTATTAATAGACTTTTCGATGATACCAGTTATTGACTGGAAACCAATTCTATATCCAGGCTTTACTGTTCACATCCTCAAAACGTACTTCAAATTTTTAAATATTAACATCAATTCTTTAAACTGTAATACCTGCAAGATAAATTGTATTAAAATTGATACTTGGAAATTTAGAAACCTAGACACGTTACAATTTCAAGTTTTCGAAGATTCAATTCACCAAAGCATTATCTCACTTATATTAGCATTAGTTTGCTGTTTACAATGTATGTACATATTAAAAACATAAGTTCCTCGGAAATAAACTAAAATTTTCCTGTAGCCTAGACAAGTACGTCTCTTGAATATCTAGAGAAGATACATATAGTATTCGATAAGTGCTAAATTAATAGAATTGTTCCCAAATAAACGCAATACCATTTGTTCCCTTATTTATTGTAAAATAGAAAATGTAAAAACTTTTTCACACCACTGTACATTACATAACGATGACTAAAGTCTACCAAGTTTTGTTTCGACAGTCGAAAACGAGAAACGAGGTCGCACATCCAACACGTAACAAATCACACGAACCTGACAGTATTCACGTCGGTTAAATGTACAAAATATTTGTTACATTTGTGACAACTTATTCCATTTGATATTCGTATAAAAGGAAATAGACTCATGGTGTATTAAAGCGTTTATCTGTTGAGTCGCGTTTAGCACACGTTTGCGTTAAGTCTCTCCGACTTTGCTGCATCAATCATTCAGGACTCTTCCTGCCTACGTGCTGCTTTTCCGTTTGAATAACTGCTCGCAAATAATTTATACTGCCAGTAAGGAAACAATCGTGGCGCTACTTGCTTTTAAACTTTGATTCCAAGACAGCTGTTCGGCTACTATCG
Organism: Megachile lagopoda; assembly: GCA_036983795.1. Classification (NCBI taxonomy): domain Eukaryota; kingdom Metazoa; phylum Arthropoda; class Insecta; order Hymenoptera; family Megachilidae; genus Megachile; species Megachile lagopoda. Next base: position 13,859,793 of record CM072800.1, read on the forward strand.
ATGAATCCATACGTCGTCCACACGTGGAGTGCGCAGATTATGTTATTCCATGTTCATTCGCTTTAATAGCACGGGGAAAAGATTTCATAATTAACGAGCGACGGTGATGCGCCTCGAATAATCAATCTTTTTACGTTTCGTGCACGCGATCTTTTTTTAATTGTTATATTTTTTCCGATATAATTGAACGCTGAATGGTGAAGCTTTTGCTGTTTTAAATTAGTGAATTTGTTCATTTGATTCTTTTCAAAAAATATATTTTGATCTTTATGATGAAAAGATTATTCAAGATTTAAATCCTTCAATAATATTGTTCATAAGGGAATTTATGTTCTATCCCTTTATGTATCTTTCTGTTATATTCTCAATTTATAATTTAATGTGCATACCGGTACATTTAATTATTGATTTTGAAATTATTCTTTAATGACAATTAGTTTTATAATATATTCTTAAAGTATTTTATGAAATAATATATTATTCGAAATTCATCTGTATGTTTCAAATACTGTTTCAAATAATAATGTTCAATTCACAAAATAATAATAGTTCAAATAATGTAATCAAATAATATTAACTCCACAAACAATAAATTTTCAAATAACAATACAAATCCCCAAAATACTTGAAACACTGCATCAAATAGTAATATTAAATCCAAGAGATGAAAAGGTATCCAATAATTGTGTTTAAAATGTGACGAGGTTTGTCTAGTACTAATAAGGATGCCACTTATGTGTGAAATGATTTCTGTCGTGAATGTGTTTGCTAATACGGATCTATCTTTTACGCATGAAAAAATTCTAATTGCTATCGACGTATGCGTCAATCGCACGCGTCGGCGTTTACCACTGCAATCAACTGGTGCCCATGGGTAAATCGTTCTCGTCACTGATAAATCGATCATATTAGGTAGTGTCACTTGGTAAACAATGAGCTGTTTCGCATTAATGCCGCGATTTGCAGTCGCACAGGAGACCGACGACGAAGTGCTATATCCGATAGAATATTAAACGATACTCTAACCACCGTCTGCATGCGGCTCGTCGCTTTAAACTCTCACCACCGATGTTTACATTAACTATTATCGTTTTTTTCCTCTCTTTGTCGCTACTTTGTCTCTGCCGCCATTGCTTTTCTATTTTTCTTTCTATGTGGTATACTTTCTCTTTGTGGCATTTTGTTTAAGCGATTTTTTGGATATTACATCCGTTCCCTTCGGTTATTGATTTTTAAGTTTAATGTTCTGAATTTTTATTACAAAATTTTAGTAATTTCATTCTGTTCAATTTTAGTAATTTCACTTTATTTATTTTTTGTAAGAGGTACGGTGATTTATGAGCATTTTTACATTTTTGTATTCTCAAGTTTTGAAACAAACTTTTTAGTTAATCGATTGGTTTTGAGAGCTCAAGATTTTAGGGTTGAGTAATTTGAATGGCTTTGTAATTTTTTATATAATTCAAAAATTTACAAACTTACCAATTTACAAATTTACAAATTCACAAATATTCAAATGTAAATCCCAACTCCGAAAGTCCCCAAATCTCTATAATAATTGTTAATCAAAATTGTTACACAAGCAAAGACCGATAGAAAGAAACATTGATTGACTGCAGATTGTATTAAATAGTGTGCAGGAGAAATAACATCGATATAACGCGTGTACGAAGTTACAGCTGCTAAAGGTTGAACGAATTTTCGCCAACAATTACGTGACAATAGGTTGCAATTCCGACTACTCAACTCTTTACATGCGAGTGACGTAGAATTCACGTGTCTGCAGCTTTACGATTGAATGCAGGAAAACGAGAATTTACGTCTGCCACAGTTCCATTGCGGGATCAAATGAAGCTTTTTATTTGTTTCCCTCTGCAACATATCTGTCTAATTACACTAGAATTCGTATTTTGGTATGTGGATTTGATACACTGTCATGTACAAAATTATTGAGTTTGATCACTGCATATTTTATATAATCATTGCATATTTTATATTGCTGGTTTATGTAGATAGAGGAAATTAGTGAGCACATGATTCGATTTAATTTGTAATTTTGGGGATTTTTAGATTGTTATGGAAATTTATTATTTCGAAATTTGCAAAATGAAAGTTTGGAGATTCGAAAATTTGAAATTTTGAAAGTTCAAAAATATGAAAATGTAATTTTTTGAAGAAACCGAGTAAGAAAATTGTATGGAGTTAAATTGTAGAGACACATTTATATGTAAGAGGTTTAGATTAGCAAATTCCCGTGTCTCTCTGTATACAGAAACATTTAAGGGGTTGCTTAAGAGATTATTATGGGGAAGTACATCATCAAAGAGCACTCAGGAGAGTAATTTCAGAGACTGTGCACTATCGCAGTTAATCAAAGACCTTTGCAACGGAACCACACACGGAATTCGACAAATGAAACCAACCTTTGCGGAGAATATTATTGAACACGTGTGAACTTGAAGTTGCATTCAAATTAAAACGAATCGTTTCTGAGATAATATTTCGGTTAAAACTTGACTCGGTAATAGACACAGATGTACTTACTGTGTTATAATTTATAATCGACATGTTGTACAAATGAGAGCTGAAATTCGAGATGTTTTATTGGAGAAATAATTAGAACTGACATTTACTTTCTGGAATATTTTCAGTTTAGATGAAACGCACATGCATACTCAATTATTATAGTAGTGATTTGGGGATGAATTTGGGGATATTGCGATTTGGGTATGTAAGAATTTGGGAGTGGAGGGATTTGGGGACGTAGCGATTTGTGGATGTATCGATTTGGGGATATAGCAATTGGGGGATGTAGGAATTTGGGGATATAGCGTTTTGGGTGTGTAAGAATTTGGCAGTGGAGGAATTTGGGGACGTAGCGATTTGTGGATGTACCGATTTGGGAATGTAGGAATTTGGGTATGTAAGAATTTGGGAGTGGAGTGATTTGGGGACGTAGTGATTTGGGGACGTAGCGATTTGTGGATGTACCGATTTGGGGATGTAGGAATTTGGGTATGTAAGAATTTGGGAGTGGAGTGATTTGGGGACGTAACGATTTGGAGACGTAGTGATTTGGGTACGTAGCGATTTGGGGACGTAGCGATTTGTGGATGTACCGATTTGGAGATATACCAATTTGGGAATGTAGAGATTTGGATATGTAAAGATTCGGAAATGCAGGAATTCGGAAGTGTAGAGATTCAAAAATGTAGGGATTCTATTCTGACCAATTGTGCCGTAGCTCTACATCAGTCTCTCCACGCGCCAATTCGTGGGTTGACATCGGTACTATGCTCCTCGGGCGCGAAGAAAATTATACCCATATCATGAGCTTCATTTTCCGATAATTGCGGAAGCTTGCGCAACGAAATTCGAGCTGAAATTTGAGAACGTTAAATTTCGCCAGCGGCTCTCATTTTTACTCCCAAAGTAATTGGACCGTCTGTAGAGTTACAGAAAAACGGTTCATTGAAAATTCCCCGTGGAATTGCAGCAAGTAATGAGCAGAACAGTGACTAATTATACTATTTCGCGATTATTCGACTAAGTAAAAACGACTCAATAGGTTCATTCGTTTGTTATTCGAGTTCGATGGCGAGCATCATCGAGAAGCGGAAGATGAGAAACAGAAAGGGAAAGAGGACGAGTATCGCGCAAAGGATGTGTAAGTTTAATTAAATTGCGCCCGGAAGAATGTCTGTAAATTAATCTAACTTTGCGAGGATGCTTGGTACTGCTCCACGATCGGGTCTATTTCACTGTACATCGAGCAATTCCGTTTAATTAGCGTCAATCCTATTCGTTTCAACGCCACTTTTCTGCCCGTGACTTTCTCAACCTTTTGGATTGCACGGTAGCACGATAGGGTGGTGTTAAACACTTTACCATCCGCTAACGAGATACAGCGGAGATATTTCGTATTTCACTGTCATGATTTTACTTGTTACGGGTAGAAGTTCGAAGACGTGCAAATTTAGGATTTTGGAATTTTACAAGTTTCCAGGACTTGGGGATTTGGAAGCTTATGAACTTTTGAGGATTTAAAAATTCATGAATTTAAGGATCTTGGAATTCATGAAATTGAGGATCTGAAAATTTATGCATTTGAGGATTTGAAAATTTATGCATTTAAAGATTTGAAGATCTATAAATTTGAGGATATGAAAATTGATGAACTTGAAGGTTTACAAATTTGGTAGTTTAGGGATTTGGAAATCGTATAATTTAATTGCATAGGTTGAAGAGGAGGATTGGTGGAGGATTTTTAGGTCTTACGTATTTGGGGATTTAGGAACTTAAAAAATTTGCAAACTTGTGAATTTGGGGACTGAAATTTAGGAATTTCATAATTTTGGGAATTTTAGGATTAAAAAATTTAAGAATCTGAAAATTTGCAAAATTTAGGCCTTCAAAAATTGCACCTTTTAATTTCCAATATAAATTAGATTGTACAAGTTATGTAACTTAATTTAGAATAATAAATAATAACCGAAATAACGAATAGTAACTACTGATAATTAAATAATGAATGCACTACCGAACGTATTATTTTGTGCAAATTTCTATCACCTACTAGTAATATAGTAATATCTCGTACAAGCAATATACCTCATAAAAAGACAGCTAAGTATATGTTTGTAAATTTCGATATATCTATAAAAAATTGCACTTTCCTAAAAAATGTACATGTACTGAGCCATGGATATTTCAACTCTTTATCGACCAACACTATTTTCTGCCTAACACGCGATTCAGTACTAAATTCCCCAATATTTCCTATTAGCTACACTGCAACGAAACGCGTTACCTCGGTACAAAATCGATTATGAAAGAACACATCTCATAGTTCGATGTTTTATTCAGCTGCTCGTAACATTAGTTCGTTACACTTACTCCAGCGATGAATTATTAACGAGGAAGTAACTTTGACGTAATAATTTGTCGCGTGAAGTTAGTGAAATGTTAAAAAACGAAGGAACGACGTTACGTAAATCGAAGTTGACACAGGTGTAACATGATAGGTAGAAAGCTACACACGAACACGTCGCTCGACTGAATGAGCTTTCCTTGACATTTTGTGGACAGCAACGTGACAACATTATGCCCATAAATTCAGCGAACAGTCGAGCATTCTTTCACGTTTCTTGCCGAGTACCGATCGGCCGAACTACGTGGAATCATGAAGATTTAACCGCTCGAAGATTCATCGACTTTTCAAGTAGCCAGATAAGATAATGATACAGGTTTGTTAACGGTTAAACGCAACAACTACGTACAAACACTTGTCGTTGATAAGCGTAATTTTTCCGATACTCGGAACGGCAATCTTACAAATGTACAGATTAGATATGAAATAATGAGCTTGTCGTTGTCGTGTATCACTCGTGTTAGAAATTTGATAGGGACGTTGATTAGGATTTTTAAAATCATGCTCGAGAGCACCACTTTGTTAACACTGAAACTTTGATAGTACTATTGAATCGAAATCACTGTAATTCAGATACATGCGTTTTATCGTCGATTATGCTCTACAATCGCTAGATATTAATTGTGTGAAATTTTCAATTGGGGATCTGAGCGTTTGGGACTTGAGGATACGGGGATTTAGGGATTCAGGAATTCGGAAATTAGTGGATTTTGTGATTTGTGAATTTAAGGATTTAAGCGTTTGACGAGGTAGAGATTTGGGAATTTAGGGATTTCAGAAGTTGGGGATGAGTGGATTTAGTAATTTGTTTGAATTTGATTGAATTTAAGGATTTAGGGATTTGGGGATTTAGAGATTTAGGGATTTGTAGATTTGAAAATTTAGGTACTGCAGTGTAAGAATTTAACAAACCTTGAAATTTGGGGATTTGAGAATTCGAAAATTAGTAAGCTAGGGAATTAGAATATTGGAAATTTGGGCATTTGAGAATTTGGAAATATGGAAATTTAAAGATCTGAAATTGTCAAATTTGGAAATTTAGAGTTTGAAAACTTGAGAATTTATGAATCTGAGGTTGCAGAGATTCGAAGATTTAAGAACATAAGAATTTAGGTATTTTTGAATTTTTAGATTTGTATATTTGGAAATTTGAGAATTCGAACTTTTGAAACTTTCGTGAGTCCTTAATATGAAAAATTGGAAATTTAAGAATTTTGAAAATTAATAAGATCTTGTTTGAAAATTCATAAAATCTTGTTTGGTAATATAATTTGAGAATTTGAAAAACTTTTGCAAGATTGAAAAATTAGAAATTTGATTAAAAAATTTGGGAACCAAATGTTCAGACATAGACATATGTCTGAAAATAACTCAAAACTGCCAGAACTCATTTTCCAAGATTAGACTTATATCGAAAAAGAAAGGTTCACGTGCAGCGCTGTCTCTATTACTTATAGGATGACCTAATAAATGATCGCGTGACACACGTGCTGTAAATCGCGTGCACCGGGTGTTTCGTTCCATTTGCACGGTTCCCTTTAATTGTTCACTCCCTCGTCCAATGGGCCAAGATACACTCCAGAGTACATGGGTCGGTGGTCATATTCGATCGTTATCCTGGGAATCGTCGGTGTCGTGAAAATCCGATTCCCTAGCCACCCTGCACACATTCGGTAGCATTATTAAAGGAAGTGGTCTAAATATGGACTACCACTTTTATTCCGTGATATTGCCAAGTCTTTTAAACGTTTTTAAGATCTTACACTTCGATGTACATCTATATCTTGTGATACGGAGTTCAAATTATTTGTAGAAAAGTAATAGTTATGAATACTGTAATTATTTTCAAAATGAAAGTAAAGATGTTCATTTTTAACAATGTGATTTAAATGTAGGTTATGTTAGAAATAACCTAAAATTACTACGAATACTGAAATAGTTTTTAAAATGAAAATAAAGATGTTCATTTTTAACAGCGTGATTGAAATATATGTGGAACATAACCTAAAAGTATATTTTCAGGTTGATATATTTAAATGCTGATAAAAATACTTTTAAATGTTTATGGTTAATTTATAGTGGGGGATTAATCATAGCAGTCAATGTCCATAGATCTAAATAATTAATCAAGAAATTTGCAATAGTTACTAATGTATGTCTTTTTCAACATCTGCACATGCATTGTAGATATGAAATATTATACAGAAACCTATTATATGTATAGAACTTTTATTCTGCTGAATTTAGGGTAGCTTTTAGTATTTTAAAATGTATTGAAAAGTGATCTAAGTACTAGATAATTCACGGAACCCAAATGTAGTCCGTATGTGGACCATTTGCTCAAGAATGCTTAAAACAGTGACGGTTATTACTACACGATGTCATTATATAACTTACGATAAATCAATCTTGTAATGTCATCAAGGGTCTCAACAAATTGCCTCTTGGCTCAACAGATTACTACTAAAAAATACAAAATAAACATCAGTTAAGATGTAGAAATAGATACTACACGTTCTACGAGATAACGATAGCAAGAACACATATTAGCGACTGATTAATTCTCTTGGAATTATTTCTTCTTGAATTAAAGTTCCATACTATTTCCATTAAAAACTGACATATCGTACTTTAGTCCATATTTAGATCCAAGCTTGTATTTAGTATTTGTATTTTTGTATTTAATATTTAACCCCATGTTCTATGATTTATTTGTCAGTCAGAAGTAACTAATCACAGTTGCAATATTAAAACAAAGGAAATTGAAATGTCATATCAGTTTGGTATTATGCAATCGACTATGCAAATTATAATTAGACTTGAATAGCGTATTAAAAATTCGAGTACAATCACAGCCGACGTACGAGTGCACGTCTCGTCAAAATGTTACAACAGTTTAAGTTTGCATTTGTATCACCTTAGATTTGCAAAACTAATCTGAGTTCGCACCCCAAATATCAGCTCAAGCCGAGGTAAATTACAGGAGGAGAAACGTAGCTGTACGAGGGGTCTAGTAATTTTATTACCGGGCTAGAATAATTACTATGTGTCCCCTTGGTTTCTCTAATTTGAACGCGCTGAATGAGAACACGTAACTCGTATAAAAATCCGCGCTACTGAATTCCGCTTTCATTCGCTCCTCGTTCATTAAACAATGGATAAAAGATACAACAATGCTAGTGTGCTTCTGAACAAACACAGTATTTTACATTCGTTCGAATACGAAAACCGATATTTATTTCAATCCGACTCTGTTCGTAGCAACCTTCATTCGCTGAATACGAAAAATCTCGTAATTCCACTTGTAAGTGCGGGGCATAGAAGCTTGCAAAAGTTACAAGCTTATTTAGCTTGAATTATTTGCCACGTATTCGGAGGCGTTGTTTTACCTTCATAATTCAAGGTTTAATCAGCGCTGCTTCGATAACTAGAATTAATGGGGGCAGGTGTAGGTTTATTTTGCGATAAATAATCATAACACACCGTATTTTATATAGGAGGTAATAGTTGTTTTATAAAATAGGAACATGAGAGTTGTTTTATAAAATAAGGACATAACAGTTGTTTCATAAAATAGATACATAACACTTGTTTTATAAAATAGGGACATAACAGTTGTTCCATAAAATAGGCACATAACCCTTATTTTATAAAATAGGGATATAACAGTTGTTTTATGAAATAGGAACGTTGGGGTTGTTTTATATAATAGCACCGTAATAGTTGTTTCTACAGGAGGGTAAATAATATTAAGGAACGTGTTCTTTGCACAAATGAATGTTTATTTAGAGCAATCTAATTTTAGGTAAATTCAGAAGCGAGTTCATGACAGATAGCAGACCTTTTCTTTAAGTTTCCGGGAAACCTTGTTCATTGTATTCGACTGCTTCACTCATTTAACAATGTAGAGGAACTTTCGAGCACATCTTCTTAACTCAATGTATAACTTAGTGATCTATCTCATTGTTCCCGAAAACAAAGGGTGGGTATTCTGGTCGAAAGATGTTCGATCACGTTTTCAGCTACGTAAACGTACGAGTATATTGAAGTCTTACCCCTAACGCTAGAACTATAAATACAATAAGTGTGAACGGGGTTGAAAGTTTGGAAATTTTGGATTTTTGAGAATTTGGAAATTTTGGGGTTTGAGGATGTAAAAACGTAACAATTCGAGGACTTAGGAGTTTCCAAATTTGCAAATATAAGAATTTGGAAATGTAAAAATTTAAGAATTAGGTTTCTGGATATTTGAAGCTCTCGTATATAAAATTTTAGATTTCTGAATATTTCAAGTTCTCTTACGTAAATGTAAGGATTTGTTAATACGAGAACTTGCAAACATAATTTTACACTTGAGTTATTTAGGTTAGGAAATGATAGAATTTAGAAATTTGAGTTTCTGTAAACTTCGTAATTTCGATACCATCTGTGTATAAATCCCCAATATTTTAAACGATCATTCGATTTCCTAACAATCTTCCAATTTTTCTTTGCTTGCCCAGTATTATTTAACTTAAGAAAACTATTGAAGAATGAAACCATAAGTAAGCAACACTTTCATGATTGAATTTTGCGATTTCAGTTTTAAGAAACGAACGCACGCGTCTGCAACTCGAAGGGATAATTACGATAAGTTATTACTCATCGGTTCAAAGAGTACATTAAGATAATTATATTCGATGGCCTGTTGTATACGGCGCGACGTTGATATGCAAGCTTATTGAACGCTCTCGATATCGACGCTTACACAGACCACCAGTCGATTGTGAACCATTCGTGGATCGTTCGAGGTATACCGAAGACATGACCTGAAATTGGCCATGGGGTTTACGCGTAATGAAATTCTGATGGGACTTGTACGCGATGGTTGCGCGATCAATTCAATCGACATTTTGCGGTCGGTACCAGCCGTCCTACGGAAATTCATATTCCGCTAACCTCAAAAGATGCTTTAATCGAGTATACAAATTTTCACTTTCAATCATTCTTTCCACTTTTTAATTTATGGCGATAATTATGGTCACTTTTAATTTATTAAGCTGTATTCATATTTAATTCCATTAAGGTAGGGAGGTATTCGAGGGTGACATTTCGACACCCTGTATATCGATCTCTAATATCTTCCATTATATCTTGGAAGATATTTGCAAATTTACGAATTTCGGGATTTAAAAATTTGAAGATCGAAAAGTTTAGAAATAACAAATTTGATATCCAGATTCTTAGAGATATAAAAATTCACAATTTTTTATTAAATAATGTTAGCTAAAAGACCTATTTACTAATCATAAATTTTCACCCATGTCGAATTGAGCGAATTTTTCTGAGATCATCCAACATTTAGAGAATCAAATAATTTGCTGTATCTATGCGTTGTCTACACCTTTTCATAAACTCAAAATCAATTTTACCTCTACCTCTTCTAATTTTTCCTCAACGTATAATTTTCTAGGTAGTTGCGTCATTCACAGCTACCTAATTATTGCTACAACGTTAAGACAACTGAAGAATGTTAAAATGTTAGGCACGCTTTAGCAATCCTTGATGATACAGATTTTAATTGAACCCGAAATTCAATTACAGTGAAAATACGAGTCTAATGTGCGTCACGTGTGTGACACATAGTTGTAAGTTAAAGAGTTAAAAAAGATATCCATTATTTAAAAAAGTCCAACTGTCGGAAAGATACATCTCATCTCCATACAGTTTCGCCCGTACATTTCCATCCGTATCAGAATAAGGTTACAATACGCGTTGCATAACAATTGGATCGCGTGAAGTTGATTAAGTCGAATGACGATCGAAACGAGGAGGGTAGAAACGATACGGAATCCCGTTGGTCAGGAAGCGAAAGAAATCCCGTGGAGGAAGAAGGGCGAAATTACCTGGCTGAAATTGCATTTCGTCGCCTGGAAATTGGCCGCAACATCGGCAACGGGAGCGACCCTTTGGGAAAAGAAGTTCCTCCCGGCCGATATCCGTAATAACGCGGCCACGAGAGCCGCGCATTCATAAGAGTTTGAATTCCATTTTACGCGGCCTCCGTGGGATTCCTCTCGCCGCTAGCCCGTCGAGCGCCGGATTAAATTATGACTCCCGGAGTTGTGCACCCGTGTAACTTTGGAAGTGATTTAATTGAACGCCGTCGCCGTATTACACGATTATTCCGTAAGGGATCAACTCCGGGTTAAGTGGATTTACAGCGACCCGGCGAGTTTTGCGGTGGTGACACGCATGTTGGCTCCTAACCACGCGTATTCTTTACGACTATTAGAAACATCATCCGAGCGCACCGAGTCTTCTCGCTTGGTTCTGGTTTGCGTTCGATGGTAAATGTACTCTTCCTCAAGAAATTATGGCGAATCGGAGAGTAAGAGCTTGCACTCGGTGATGTCTTACGGATTTTTGGGCATTTGGGGACCTTGCAATTTAGCGACTTTGTAATGGGTGCTGCATGGTTATGAGAACTAAGAGACTTTTGAGGTTAGGTTAGAAATTTTAAATGTAAGAATTTGGAAGACTATGCAATTTAAGGACTTTGGGATTTAGGGTGACATGGTTATGAGAATCTAGGAATTTGGAACCACAGAAATTTGTGGATCTAGAAATTTGTAGACATTGGAATTTGTAGACTCTGATTTACCACATGACAACATATGTGACAATGTAAGACATTCACAAATTAACGCATTGCGATACAACGTGTAACAGTATAACTCATAGCAATTAAATGCGATAGAATACACATGGTAATCTTGTTCGTAAAGATTTAGTACTTGACAATACAAAACACGGCAATCTAACACGTGGTGATATACCTTGATTCTACAACTCTACAATATGACATATGCGTTTATAACAATGTAACAATATAAATTTTATATCAATATAACATTCATAACAATATAAAGTATATAACAATTATATCAACAGTGAGTGACGTACACTTGATCATACAATGCACAACGCATTTAGTTTACCTTAGCACTTGTACAAATCCAAATGGCAATATAACAAGTGTTCCGTATTTTGTTTTTTAATAATTAAACCTAGATAAATATTATGCGATAAGCGTGGATTTTCAAAGTGCAAATGAACGCGTTAATTGATCACGCGACACCGTTCGGCGTGTAGCTCGCAAGGACGCGGCGGCACGCGCGCGATTCGTCGGCGAACAATATGAATTTTCATTCATAAAAGCGGTCGACCGAACTCGCGAGTGTAACACGCTTTTATCAACCGTAATCTCGTAGTGCATTCGCCTGTCGAGTGAAACGATTACGTAACCGCTTGGTACGGCTGAATGGACGCGACCAACATTGCGAGAAAGCTCGTCTTACGTTAGACAGAGGCCGGTTTTTGCCGCGAATGTTATTCGTCGAAACAAATAATCGTACCGATTTAACGAGCGCGTATCCCCGGAGAATGTATTTTTGGAGTTTCGCGATTTATTACCGAAATTACCGTGAAAAACAGGCACGTTCGAATAAGCTGAAATGGAAGCGATTCAAAAAGGAGAACGGGTTGATTAAACGTCAGGGTAATCAAGCTAATTGCACGACTACCGAAACATCAGAGGAGCCGCAAAATTACTAGACTCGATTAGCTGTATCGCAGTAATTTGTAATTACACGCGTGACAAATTATTCGTAGTTTACTAATGAAGAGTAATATCGTTGAATAAGGGGATACGCTTGTTAGTTCTGTTACAAACTGTTCCACCGTGTTTGGTGATTGATACGTGCAAACTCCGACAGGTACATTTACGTATTCTATTTGTATTTGCGTAACACAAGGAACTTTGAATGCTTTTGCATTTTTACAAATTTCTATATTCTCAAGTTTGAGATTTAATAATTTCAGAAAAGAAATTTTAAAAATTTCCTAGATTCAAAATTATATTGAAAACTCGATTGAATCCGATCAAAAAAATGTATAAGTTCGAAACAACGAAAAGTAAGATTCGTGTAATCTATTCTCCAGAGTCTTCTCTCGTTTATGCCGACTAAGTGTCTCGATATAATTAAAACATAAAACATGAAGGTGGTCAACGGATCCCATACATTGACCTCTGCATGAATATGTAAAACACACTTACTTTTGAACGGAAATGCAGCAGTGTAAAGTATTACGAATAAACAGACAGGAAATGAGCACATGTACATAAGATTACGGACGTTTTAACTAACAAGTTGAATTTTGAAACTAAAGACCCTATACGAGTGCTGAAACTTATATGTTCCTTATCGCAATTTTACAAACAAAAGTGTTTTAAAAATGTGAATAGTGCTAAAAGTTTAAAATTACAAAAATGTTGATGTCGAGCACAAACAGTGCATTTCTACATACAACGTTACTCGGTAAAAGGAAAGAAGTCTTCCGTAGAAATCCCGGTAAATAATTTGTCGTGCGATTTCACGGAGCGTTGCTCGCTCGTAAACGGCCCACGATTCGAGGCGACGGCGTGTTCTCGTCTAGCTAGACAATTTGTCACTTCCTTATCACTTGACCGGCTCTCTCGTTGCTTCTTCGTCGCTCGTCTGGCACGCGTGTACCTACGCGCTTAACGGGCAAGAAACGAGCAGCTCGTGCGCTTGCATCCTACCACGGTATCGGAAATGGCCGCGTCAATGCTCGCGAGCGAACATCCCACGATCGAGCGTTATCAGCTACGCGCTGCGAATACTAACTCCGCGATGTTTCCTTCCGGCTACTGCCTCGATTATCACCGTGCCACGCAAAACGAAGTCGAACGCTTCAAATAGCTTCTGAACGCTTCAAGGCTCTTCTAGACTCACTTTGGACATTAAAGCCTTAATTTACGACCTGGGTCTGCACTCTAGGTTTAAAGTCTAGGTCTGAGTCTATATTATAGATATCGACTGCTTCAAATCGCTTCTAAATGTATCAGGTTCAGATTCTACTCCTCACTCTAAACTTAAGCTTTCATTTACAGTCTAGGTCTGCATTCTAGGTTTAAACTCTAGATCTATAGTCTACGTTCATATTGTGGACCTAGATAGCTTCAAATTGCTTCTGAACGCTTGAGGATTCTGCCATACACTACTCTTCACTTTGGACTTTAGAACCTTAACTTACGATCTAGGACTGAACTCTAGGTCTATAGTCTAAGTCTATATTCTGGGCATAGGCTGCTTCAAGTTGCTTCTAAACACTTCAGAATTCTTCCAAACTCTACTCCTCATTTTGGAATTTTAAGCCTTAATTTACGACCTAGGTATGAACTCTCAACTGTAGGTCTATAGTCCAAGTCTATATTCTAGGCATAGACTGCTTCAGATCGCTTCTAAATATATCAGGTTTCTTTCAGATTCTACTCCTAACTCTAAACTCCAGAGCTATCATCTACTAGATCTGCACTATAGGTCTAGACTCTAGAGCTATAGTCTAAGTTCATATTGTAGACCTAGACGGCTTCAAATTGCTTCTACACACTTGAGGATTCTTTCAGACTTTACTCTTCACTCTAAACTCTAAAGTTTTTAGTGCAATTTAGGTCTATTTTCTAGATTTACACTCTAGATCTGTAGTTTAGGTCTAAGTTCTAGACTTACACTGTTTCAAATCGCTTCTGAATGCTTCAGGATTTAGAATTGTTTTCAGATTCTCTACTCGCCACTCTACAGTCTAGAGTCTCGATCTATGATCTAAGTCCAGATTCTAGATTTAGACTGCTTCAAATCGTTTCTAAATGTTTGTTGATTATCTGAGATTTTACTCTACATTCATATTCTAGGTCTATCAGAATTCTTTCAGATTTTACTCCTTATTCTAGAGAACTTAGTTTATAATTCCGGTCTGGACTCTAGAGTTCAGAGTCTAGAGTCTTGAGCCTAGACCAAGTGAAAGATAAGAAGTTGAATATGATAGGTTGGGTATTTCCACAGTTTTCTTATCAGAAAATGGTACGGGGCTGTTAGCTTGTTATCACGTTCAAACTTGTTATTATTCTTTCGGAGCCTGGAAATTACTTCGCTAACGGTTATGTTGTATTAAATGCTTGCAAATTCTGAGAAATGGATAACTGAGAATAGTGAACCTGCGACGAGTAAATGTATTTTCAAATTTATACATTTTTATAAATTTACAACATTAAATATTATACTGAAATTCCTAAATTTTCTTTTCAAATTTAGGCTTGTTGAAATTTTTACATCTTTTAGTAATCGAAGTCGATATTGGTTATTGATAATTCGGATACAATTTTGACCATTTATATTGATAATTTAGACATTTATAATAATTATTCTGAACCAAAATCATTTTATTGAACATTTACTGAGCTGTTTCATTAAATTATTATATCACTACAAATCTCTATAAAATTTTACAAATTCGATATTTATATAACTTTAGAAATGTACATATTTGATCACCGAGCAGTACGATCAAGTGATATTTCACGACAATAGAAATATATTCTTCCTACATTATAACCTGTGATACGTTTCAAATAGTTTCAAGCTTCATTGTCTCCCTCGTGACGCAACTGTTTATTGAAAATTATTCAATGCAATGATCGCTGCATAATTCCAGCGATTTACATGAAATAACTATGGTACACGTTATTATCACCTAATTCGATAGTAGGATTACATTTTCACGATTCGTACTATGAATATTCTCGTGAAACGCGTTACCGATCAAACTATACACGAGTAACAGAAAAACATCGGTCTTTGTGAAGTTGCAGAAACAATCAGTTAGCAACGACAGCTGTTTCGTTGTAACGATCAAAAACGAAATATCAGCTTGAAATCTGATTGACTGTCTGCGAGGTCGTCGATAGTCGTTTGCGACACTATTGGAAACGTCGTTGTCGTTTCTCTTGGTCGTTGGCGTATCAAAGGTTGGCGAGGAGATATTTACGGTGCGAAATGAGGAAGCAGAAGAAATCGCAAGGGATGCGAAAGACTCCTTTGATGTTGCGAGACTTTGATGATCTTGGTGGCTCGTTTGCGATTCGTCGTCGCCAATGATAGATTCGTAATCGTTCTTCCGTAAAAAATAACGGAGATACACACGGTAATGGTGGTCGTCTAGATGAGAAAATAATTGCCGGTATCGGTATAAAGAAAATATCCAACTTGTACCGCGATTCGTTGCAACGCTTAAGTTAATTCGCGCATCTCTTGGAATACTAAAAAAGAGTAGTATAATATATAGTCTAGTATAGTTATAACATTCTACGTTAGTTCTTGCTCACTGTATAAAATATACCGAATTGCCTTAATGTGCCTGCCACTGAAAATTGTGTAACTATTATTCAATCAATTTTTAGTTTTGTTAATTTTATAATTTTCAATGCAGTAGTATACATGACTGTGAATTGATAAAAAATCTACACATTTTCAATTTTGACAATGCTGTTGTAGAAGAGCTATGTAGCCCCTTTTGACAGGATATAATTTAACGAATAAAACGATATAAATCATTATATACAATATATTTAAATATGTCCCAAATTTTCAGAAATCTCAAAACTAGAAAATTCTGATGCTGTAAGCTGTGAACGTACTGCGTTTTCACGATGAAATTCGCAGTTCACTGATCCCGCAATCTTCCCGCAATCGCGTAATCTGAAAGAAACAGATACACTACGTCCTTATCGATAATACATGAACGTAGACGAAATATAGACCTTTATTTTTTCGTATAATCAGCAGTATTCATGAACTGCTTATCAAGGAAGTGTTCTAAGCAAGCGATAAGGTGGGAATCAAAAGATCCTAACGTTCGGGTTAACTCGTGAATATAAGTATTAACAGTTGGCTAACATATGGTACGTTTAACGTAACAACCGTGTACCGTGTTGTACGACTTGGCAGTATTTCTCGAACACTCGCTACTTTATTTAAGCTTTCGTTGAATACGCTTCGGCAATTCGAAGCGAGCACTTTAACCGCGCTGCCATTTTTGCAAGTATTTTCCAGATAAGGGTACATGTTCCGGCGTGAGACTAAAACGAACAGATACCAAACGGAAAGTTTGCAGCGTACCATTATGTCAGAATGTTAATATGCATCGTGTAGACGATAGACAATAATTACGTACGATATCGCGGACGTAAAGCTGGCTACATTGTGGCAGCCTTGTAATAAGGTATCGCCAATGTTCCGCTCTTCCGACAGTTTATTGCAACTAACGACGAACGATCTTGCGAGTTTCTACT
This sequence comes from Megachile lagopoda, assembly GCA_036983795.1. Classification (NCBI taxonomy): domain Eukaryota; kingdom Metazoa; phylum Arthropoda; class Insecta; order Hymenoptera; family Megachilidae; genus Megachile; species Megachile lagopoda. Next base: position 13,876,916 of record CM072800.1, read on the forward strand.
TCGCGGTATTGTTTCTCGTTAAAAGCATCCGATTATCGTTTACGACCTCTCTCTATACCATTACGAGCGTATCAAAAACATCGAACACCCTTCAGGATGTTGCATGATCGCTCCGTACGTTTACAGCTAACAACCTCAACCGTAATAAATACGATGACGCATGATTAGCCATTATAAGATATAATAAGAAAACCCGAGGGGTAGTTAGACATTTTTGCAGATTGAAATCGGTGAATTTTTATGGAGAACTTTATAGAGGAATTGAAGGATAACTTCATAAAATCCTTGTACCATCACATGTGGCGATATTAACGTTTTTGATGGACTTTTTTGACATTTACTTACTCGTAAAACGCACAGACGCAGCTGGAAAATTGATACCTGGAAGAAATGAGAGTCTGAACAGTTTTCACGTAATTGTGAACGTAATTGTACCGGCAAAGCCCGGTTTGAAAACTTGTAAAATAGTCACAAATTTTGACGATTTCAGGTATTTGAATTGTTCAGAAAACTTAACCAATATTAAATTCTGCAGTGTATTCGTCTAAAATTTCCACAGGCTTTAATTGACCCTTACGTACCAAAACTGCAGTGTACAAAGAGCTTCGTAATCATTTCTATCGAGCCTTAATCTTCAGGCAGATACAAGTATCGTTTCGCGATATTTGTGTATCATAAAATTGTGGTACATTTTATACGAAATCTATACAGCGTGCAGCGAACTAATACCTTTATCTTTTTTACCTTCCTGAGAAAGCTGTAGCTCGTGCCCGTAAAGAAGCGTACATATGCTCGCGTTGTCAGTGGCATAATAATAGCGTATACTTTACGATCGTATGTGCACAGTATCGCTGATATTGCATTGGGTCTATTTTATCGAAGGAAAGTAGAGACCCAATGATAGCGGGAGAGAAGCGGTCCCCGGGACAGGATTCCATTTAAGTGTTCAGCAAATACTGTTACCACGAACAATCCGCTCGCTTTTGCAGCTACCATCCGCTTGATAATGCGTTCCGCGGCAGGATGTTATACGACATCGATGGCATCGTTGTCTATCGGTTTTATATCGGATGTAACGTCCCTCCGTGAAGATAAAAGGCTCGCTTTTCATCGAACAACAAACACCGTTTGATCGATTCGCACGATTCCTTGCGATACAGCGTAAACAGAAGCTTTTTCGAGCTATTACCACACCGAACACGACGAGACGGGTTTTCGTCAGATTTTTATCACCGTCGTTACAGCGGTCGTCACGTACGATTTATCGGCTGTTGCGATTTTATTAGGTGCTTTTATTACGGTGCGATTATTCAAAGAATTTTTTCGTCGATGGTGAAATTATAGGTTGTGCTCGATCGATTTTTTGGTTCACATATATTGGGTTGGCGGAAAGGTTTTGTCATTTTTTTAAGACAATTGTTTTTTTAATGTATAAAATCATAATACACTGCTGTATTGAGAAGTTTGAAGATATAGGAATTTCGAGGTGTAAGGAATTTAACAATTTTGAGATGCAAGGATTTGGAGAGCTAAACATTCGGAGAACAAGAAATGTGATCCTCACATGTGAACATGGTTTCTTTGTAAACATGTGGGAATCAAAAAATGATTATCTAGGAATTTCGGGATAAAAAAATGAGGGAGTTTGAACATTTGAAAATGTCAATGGTGGAAAGTTTGAAAATTGTGCAATGCAGAGATTTAAAAGCTTGAATATTTGAAAATATGAAAATTTTGTACATTAATAATTTGAAAATTAAAAGATGTTCAAGTCAGCACAGTGTCCTTGTCCGAACGAAGCCAACGTTGTAGTTAAAATGATACATATCGATACCATTAACTACATTGCCAGCGAAGTGCATGAATACCATCCGTACGTATCACTATCGATCCAGTCATAAACAACAGATTATTATTACTCAGCAACAAGTAACTTGTTTTAATATCGCAGCAAAAACGATGCCTCGTCAGCATCATCCTGACGCAGTATAAAATATCTTAAGCAAATGTCTTACTTATACATACATATTAATGAATACTAATAAAGGGCTCGTTGAAAGTTAATTAGAAATTCTAAGAGACCTCAACCATGCTTTCAGACGCTGTCATTAATTTATTACATCGAACGAGAAACGTCCGCGAAATGAAATTAATGAGCACGAAACACGTTAAAGTAACACTGTTGCACAATTTGCATTTTGAGTATTATAATATATCAGGTTTTCATCACAACTGGACGCGATGATTACAGTTTGCCCGTAACCGTAGTATGCGAGCGGAATGCAAGCTTCAATTTCGAGACGATTCGCGAAATGGCACACGCGATTCGAATGGACAAGAAGCCTTGTGAGAAATTAACAGCGGCCAAGGATATTGTGTTTAATTAGCGAATGCGAAAGTATACGAATGGAACGGTCGAACCAATTTAATGCTATCGCATCTCATCGCTGTTGAAACGTACGAATATATGACTGGAACGATGAAGCTTGACGCTACCGGTATTAGTTAATTACAAGAACGATTCCGCGAGCCAGTTTCCCGTTTATCGCCGGTCATTAATGGCATAAATAATTACGTGATTCTTAATTCACCGAGTGTATCGGGTTTCAACGTACGCTAGTTACCACGACGTGTCGCGGCCTGGTCAATCGATGGAACCTCTAATTAAATTACATCGCTACAGCGAATTAAATCAACGAATTATCTTCATCATTATGATTCCGTGTGACCACTGAATTGCTGTGTCCTCCAAAAACCGATTGTCCTTCGTTAACGAAATCGAGCAAACAATTTCATTTCGTAATAAAGGTATCGATTAAGTGATTTCGCGCAGATGACGTTCAAATTTATTAATAAGCGTACGTTCAAGGATATGGACTCTGGTGCCATATACATATGACTGCTCGAGATTGTGATAATTGAGGTAACGCTTATTCGATCAATATAATTTCCCTTTGCTTTCCTCGAACTCTTGAATGATTTTAGAAAATTATAAAATTCATAAACTTAGAAATTTTAGACCTTGGGAATTTCGTAACTTGCAAATGCGGACACTAAAATTATAACTCTAAAAAATTATAAAATTGCAACACGTGTCATATGATAAAGCATTCCAGAATGTAATAAAAGAGATCAGTCGTATAATGTACGATGGGAAGTCAAAAAGTAAAGGGATATTTGAGAAAAGGGGCATTTATTCTAATGATAGAATTGTGAAACATTTCCTGGGCTTCAATTTCACAACGTTTCACAAGTTTTTTGATTCCGTCGGAAAAAAAGTTTTTCTGTTGCATCCCTTTACTTTTTGACTTCCCCTGCTTGGAGTCATGAAGTGCAGTTGATGCGTCCTACATCGAAGAAAAACGATGAGAATAAAATACGACGAATATAAAATATTTCTTGGAGCTGTTTAAACCATCAGACTATCCGATTGCTATTTGAATTAATCCTGGTATCGATGTTGACCGCTCGATCGTCTCTGTATCGCGGAATCGTACAACCACGATCATTGATCGTCCAATTTTCTCGCCCATCGCCGCCATTGTGGATTGACTATGCGAACCAGCATTCTGTGAACCGGCGTTGTACGAACCATCGACACCGTGCTCTTGTGGGTAATGGGAACGGGGGATTTCCATTCACTGATGCTATTCAGATTTCTGGCTGGCTGTGTCTGACCGGATCAGCTTCGTATGTCGGCGCCTCGAGTGGTGCAGAGTAGCGGGAATTTCGGGATCGATATTCCCCGTATTCAATAGGGAAATCGGCTTTCGCAGCCGACGGCATCAGGGCTTTAATGTCGGTTTCCATGTTCACACGCGCGAAAGAGACACTTCTCTGGCTCGTTTTCGAGATCTCGTGAAACGATCTTTTACCAGAGTGTCACGAACGTCGATCCTCGGCTTTTCCGGTTTCGTCCGGGCAACCAAAGCTCCGTCCGGTAATTTGTTTTACTTAGTCCGCCGTTCGGACTCGGGAAACTCTTCGCTAATGAGCTGGCAAATTAAATTCCACTTTTATTTCGACATCTAAACTTGATTTTGTTGGAAAAGATTCTGTGTGATATCGTAGCTACACCTACCCCTACTTAATAATTGTAATATCGCTTGATTAATATTTTCGGGGATTATCATATTTATATGTGCACATTCGAAAGATTTGCTAATATTTATCGAGTTGTTCGTTCGTCAAGCTTTTAAGAGAGGAATAAATTTGTTACCTATGAATAAGTTTCGTACGATGTTTGAGGGATTAAATTCAAAGCAAGTCTCGTCCACAATGGACATATCGTCCATTTAATCAAGCACCATACGCTTTCAAAGATCGCGGAGCAATTTTATTACGAGAAAGCTGCAAACGAATGCACTTTCTGCCAATTTCATACACGGCTGGAAGCGTATACTAAATTGTGTTGCACTCTCGACGGTCGCTGTAGCGTTTCCATGGTGACTTTGAACCGTAGGCGTGCATGCTTGCAAGCTCGTTTCACCCTCTAATCACTAGTTACCTCGAGCATCCTTCATATCCCATGCTTGACTCCTTGATACTCCTTTTTCGTGTTATTCGTATCACTTTTGCTCGAGGATGCGTGCAAACTTGATCTAGGAACGAATCTACTCTATTTTCACTTTTTGTTAAACATGTTACACAAGTTTACTATTACATGAATTTACTAGGTTTAATACACGACGACTGATCTCACGCATGACAATTATGGCATGTACTAAACACAACGTGTAGCAACTTCAACGTTTAGGAATATAATGCATAGTGATTTGATGCGTGAAAATTACAGCTCGTGGCAATATAACGCGTGGCGATAGAACACGTGGAAATTACACGCGTGAAAATTGTAGCGCGTAGCGATATAACGCGTGGAAATTATAGCGTGTGGTGATATAACGCGTGGAAATTACAGCTCGTGGCAATATAACACGTGGCGATATAACACGGGGAAATTACAACGCGTGGAAATTATAACTCGTGGAAATTATAGCGTGCTGTGATATAACGCGTGGAAATTACAACGCGTGGCAATATAACACGTGGCGATATAACACGTGGAAATTATAACTCGTGGAAATTATAGCGTGTGGTGATATAACGCGTGGAAATTACGGTGCGTGGCAATATAACACGTGGCGATATAACACGTGGAAATTATAACTCGTGGAAATTATAGCGTGTGGTGATATAACGCGTGGAAATTACGGTGCGTGGCAATATAACACGTGGCGATATAACACGTGGAAATTACAACGCGTGGAAATTATAACTCGTGGAAATTATAGCGTGCTGTGATATAACGCGTGGAAATTACAACGCGTGGCAATGTAACACGTGGCGATATAACACGTGGAAATTATAACTCGTGGAAATTATAGCGTGTGGTGATATAACGCGTGGAAATTACGGCGCGTGGCAATATAACACGTGGCGATATAACACGTGGAAATTACAACGCGTGGAAATTATAACTCGTGGAAATTATAGCGTGTGGTGATATAACGCGTGGAAATTACGGCGCGTGGCAATATAACACGTGGCGATATAACACGTGGAAATTACAACGCGTGGAAATTATAACTCGTGGAAATTATAGCGTGTAGTGATATAACGCGTGGCGATATAACACGTGGAGATTACAACGCATAGCGATATAACGCGTGGAAATTATAGCGTGCGATGATATAACGCGTAGAAATGACAGTCCGTGGCAATACAACGCGTGGCGATATAACGCGTTGAAATGACAGCGTGTGGCGATATAACGCGTAGCAATTTAACGCTTCGTGACCTAACACGTCACAACACGTGGTAATCTAGCGCGTAGTATTCGACGAGATAAAATCGATAAAATTAATATCGTAATATACGTCAAAAGCACGATAACGATATAACGTACGACGTAATGTATTATTCGATGTGTTATCGTCCAAATCGGAGAAATTGTTCAGCAATAATGGATCGTCACACTTGAGATCTTCATTTCTGTGTATGTTTATTAATTTGAGATATGAGCTTGTTTTTTTGCGATATTTTATTCAGATTAAATTGAAGATCTAATCGAAGCACCTGTTTCTTTTGTTGTATCAGCATTTTACGCGCTCGATTAATGTACGTATATTTTCGGGTTGATGAGAGTTTAATGAACTTAAGTACGAAGTTGTGTATTTTTCAACGTGGACGGATTTCACGACAGATTTTAAGGAGTTGGAAACTTGAAATGTTGCTTCAAGTAAATGACTTACATTTTATTATATTTAGAAATTGTACAGAGACTCCTTTGATGGAAGAATGTACATTTACATTTAACGACGTCCAAAGTTTCTTTTATAAGTAAAGTAACAGTCAAACTTACTTAACTAACGAGCTAATTCATTTTAACCGCGAAAAGATATTTTTCAGGCTCTTAATTGAATCAAGCAAATTTATACGCACTGTGTGTTTGAAAAGTTAGTCGGAAAATCGAGGCAGTACAAAACCTTTCGCCGAATGAACCTAAAATTTCACGAAATTCAGAACATCGTAATTAATCAAGGGAAATCTCCGCCGACGAGCTAATTTCTTTTAACGAAACAAAAATGTATTCTCGTTAACTTTTAATTAAAATACGTAAAGCAGCTTTTGCATGAGATGTACCCAATGAAAGGCAGCATACATTTTTCTATATTTTCAAAAAATCCAGGCTGTTTAAAACTCTTCATCCAATTAACTTGGTATTCAGTCTGACTGGTAACAAAAAAGAACCGTAGTGACGTAGTAATTTATTTTAATCGCAGAAAGAATCGTAATCTTCTGATCTCTGAACCCTTATATCAATATTCATTTGCGCTTTGTCACTTGACGCTTTTGCAAGGATCTGTTCAGGACCGGTTATGGTGGATTTACAACGGATTTATGCGCTGACGAACAAATCCCTAGAGAAATCGATAGTGCACTTTGAGGAATTGAATTATGTACTGTAGCATTTGATATTGTGATATTATAAATATACGAGATTGTATTATATAAAGTTTTTATCTTTTCTATTATTAGTTTGTTCTTTTTTTAATAGTTTATTTTTAATGATTAGCTAGTAGGTTTTCATGGGTGGGGTTCGATAAATGCAAATATACCATCATCGACATCGATGTGTAATCAAATTCGCAAATTTAGAAATTTCCTTATTTTTAATTTCTATAATTTCCATATTTCCACAAGTTCAAATTATCGAATTTTCGAATCTTCAAATTTTTTTTAATCTTTCATTTGTTTGATTGCCAAATTCGTAAATCTTCCGTAGTCCCAGATTATCCAAATTCGTAAATATTTAAGTTTCCGTAATCCCAGATTTCCAAAATTTCAAACTTTCAGATTTCTGAATTTCCAAATCCTCAAAACCTTGAATCTTCAGATTCTCAAATCCCCAAACCTTTAAATCCCCAAATCATTAAATCCCCAAATCCCTAAATCCCTTAACCCCCAAATCCTCAAATTTCCTAAAATCGTAAAGTCCTCAAATTCTTAAATATTCTCAAGTTTAAAATTCTCAAATTCTTAAATCTCCTGACTTCAAAATTCTCAAACTTTCAGATTTCTAAATTTCCAAATCTCTAAATCACCAAATCTTCAAATTCTCAAGTCCCCAAATCCTCAACTCCCCAAATCCACAAATCCTTAAATCCTCAAATCCCAAAGTCCTTATATCCCAAAATTCTTCAATCTCTGTACCCTTAAATCTCCTAGTCCCCAAACTTATGAATTTCAAAAATCCCTAGACATCGAAATTCTGAAATTTGCAAACTGCCAGGTCCCCAAATCCCCAGATTCCTATATTACCAAACATAAATTCAAATATCCTCGGATACCATGATTCACCGCACAATTGGATTATGAGTCTTTCCGCGATTCTCATTGATATCAACGAAATATCCCTAGCACACGATCTAGCAGCACCGTCCTTGGGTCTCGAGGCAATAAAGATTCTACTCTCCAATTAACTGAACTCATTGCGAACGTATCGTTCCACGATCGCGTATCGTGATCGTAAAATCTTATTCATCCTGATCGATCCGGATCCGAAGACGATGATCCGCGCGAAGAAGCGTACAGACACACGCACGCGTTGTTACATATACGAACGGTAGCAAAAAGTCCCGGACTTGTAACGCAATTGTGCGACGTTTAATTCGATAAATTAACCTCTGGTCTTGGTAGTCGTCGGGGTTTCAGCGACAGAAGAGAACGACAGAGAGAAACAGTCGACTAAACCGCGGCAGGAAATCTCTTCAATCTGCCCTGATGCGCCTCGTTAACGAGTGTTTGTTTTCTTCCGTCGTGCTCGCCGTTCGCTGTCCTCCGCTTTCTTTCCTCCTCTCTTTATTCAGCCCTGTTGCTTTACTTCGTGTTCGAGTTTCTTCTGTGGAATCTCGAACGTTTCACTCCTATGCTGGCAGAATGAAAATTTCGCTTCGGACGAGTCATAGAATGTCTTGAAGACTTGATCTAAAATTTCCTTCGAAAATACTTGATCGAGGCGTCAGGTCGAACGTATACTTTTTATTAATTATATTTCGTTGCGACTTGGATAGAAATCTCGTCATCGGGTATATTCTCTTAAGCTGTTTTCTGGACAGCGTCATTCAAACGTAATTATTGCAACAATTTTAAGACAAATAAAGAAGCTTAAAATGTTAGGTTCATTTTAGCGATCCTTGATTGTACGTATTACAATTAGAATTGTACCAGAAATTGCAGTGGAAAGTCTAGTTTGTCACATTCGAACTGTGACGAGCGTGACACGATGTGGCAAGGGGTTAAAGAATCTTGACAGGAGAGTCACTTGTAATTATATTTATGAAGATACAGTAACATTTTTAGTGAGAAAATTATTTTGTAGGAGAATTAGGTGTATATTCAAATCTCCAAATGATTAAATGTCTAAATTTCTAAATTCCTCAACTTTTAAATCCCTAAATACTGTAATTGTGAAGTTCCCATATCTTTCAAAATATTTCATTTTCTAAATCCCTCGATTATGCTTCATATCGCTATTAATGTTTCATTCAGTAGACGATTTTTGTCTAAAATTCATAAGTAGTTAAATATAAAAATTACTTAAGTACGTTTACTGCAAGAAGAGAAGTATGAATCATTTTCTCTGATTTGTTGATACTGAAGACGTTAGCTAAAATGCATTCGAGACAAAATAACAGTATAGCATCTCCGCGACCACTGTCAACGCGAAACATACCCCAACTTCTTCCGTATTTATTGTTGTTTCCGTTTCATGTATTTTCTCATTGTATCCTTGTCTCCATCACTTCCTTCATACTGAACTTTCTATAACATTCCGAGTTCTTCCACTTTCTCGATCTCGACTCTTTTGTCGCGAGAAGTTTCCTCGTTTCTTAAGATTTTCTTTCGACACCGTTCACGTCGGATTTTCTTTTACTTACAATTAGACCTGTATCGTTTTTTCTTCCTAATGTCGGCGTCTCGCATCCACCGTCGCCATTACATGCTTCAGGGTTATCGAGCTTTACACGCCTTTATTACTTTTGTGGGCTAACATTTTATTAGACGAATTACATTTTATCCTCACGTTTTATTTACATCGTTTGCTTTTTGTACGGAATTGATCATTTATTGGACGTTTATTTGTAAGTTGTACAAAGGAACTGTAGGTACTAGGGAAATGTGGGGTATAACTAGACACGTGGGTCAAAATGGGTACAATATTTTCTATAACAGTGACATACACAAGATAAAAGCATACATTATTTAATTTCTCTATGATAAGGAAAGGTGTTCAAATCTTCGCAGACCAATTTTTCTACGATAATACACAATTTCTCTAAAATAAAAAATTATGTATAAATATATGATGTATTCATTTTCGGTTCGTAATGTGAGCAATCATACATGCACGTTGTACTTTTCCATTCAGCAAGAATAAATTTCGAGTTTAAAAATTGCTCCATTGTGTCAATAAAATGTTTTTTTTATCTCTTGGATTTGACGAATTTGTCACAATATATACTGTAGTGTATTCTGCAGGCTGTGAATAGTATTTCGGTGTTTTTCCAATTGATCGTCGAAGTGTAAATGTTGAATAAATATTTATCTGTAGTGAATCCGGGTATTTGACCCCATGCATTCTATCTGTAGCGTAAAAGTCATTTAGTCTTCATATCTTTTTGTTATTATATAAATATCAACACGTGTGAAGAAATGTTATATGTAATAATGAAATGTTCTCCTTACAGGAGCTGGTTTTTATGAAAAAATTGGTTAGGTACCTGTTCCCAGCTATAGGTATATAATTTTGACAGGTAAGTCAAGATTATGATGCATTATTATAATATAATTTTATAATAATATGCTTTACAAGTCTAATAAAGAATAATAGGCACACGAGATATGCACAAAAGTGTTCAAGGAAAAATTTATTTCTCATTCTTGCATGTCCAAATATTCAATATACATATGTAGTTGATTTATGCAATTTATGACAAATTTAAAATTGTTCATCTGAATTTCCAAATTGTAAAATTTCTTAAAATTTAAATCTTTAAATCTTCTAATTGTTGAAATTCCTATACTTGAATATTTTAAAATCCTTAAATTCTCAAATTTTCAGATTCCCAAATTTTTAATTTTTCAAAGACCTTATTATGAAATTTCTAAATCTGAAAATTTGTAAATTCCAAATTCTCAAATTTGCAAAAATAAAAATTTCCAAATCTCCACATTTGCAAATTTTCAAATTCCTTACATTTCCCAATATCCAGATCCCCAGATTGCCAAATAACGAAATTTCTCGGCACCTAAATTTCTAAATTTCCAAATTTGCACATTCCAAATTCTCAATTTTCCAAAAATAAAAATTTCCAAATCTCCACATTTGCAGATTTTCAAATTCCTTACATTTCCCAATACCCAGATCCCTAAATTACCAAATACTAAAATCCTCGAAAACCTAAATCCCAAATATCCAAATTTGCAAATCCCCAAATTCCCAAATTTGCAAGTCCCCAAATCCCCAAATCTCTACGATAAACCAAAACATTTGAAGTGCTTAGAACCCATAATGTTTCAAGAATGGTCACGCAAACTGTCCAACAATCAGTGTTAAATTAGATTTATATCAGTTTAATCACGTACAAAAATGTAATCGTTTCCCGATTAATAATTATTAAGTTAATTACGATTCCTCCATACGATGACTAAGTTAATTACGTTTTTTAATCACAACGGCGTCGACCATTTCCCTTATTCATTAATCATAATTGCTGATTGGATTTCACATAGTCATAATCATTAATCGTCGCACAGATTACCTTCTGCTCAGCTCTAATTAGAATTTTTCTCGATCATATAAAAATTGAACGATTTAAAAGATGTATATTATCAAAATTATCTTTTTATTACGATGATATCGATTATTTTATCACGCAATAACTGATATCTGTGTCCATTATAGAAGTCTACGAGCCCTTCACCGGAAATACTTTTATCGCACTTAAATATTAATAGCCAGCTATTAATAATTACAGTACCACTCAACTTTCTGTATCGGACCATGCTCTTGGAAATTGCTTTACTGCCTTTAAAAAGTTGGGGGGTCAATAAATTCTGGTAACACACGAAAGAGCAGTCGTAGGGAATCAAAGAAAATTATTTTCAGTTCAGAAAGTCCTTTCAGAATAATACAGCTGCATCTTTTATATATCAAGTATTATATTTTTGACGTTGAGCTTATCCTCGTACGATTTTACTAATGTGGAACATGCATTGTTAGGATTTATAGAATCTGCATTTTATCTGAAGATTTTTTGAATATGCAAAATGTATTGTAAAAGAGAATCGATGTTAAAGGGAATAGTTTTTGGAACATGTGTGTGTTTCTTATAGATGTAATTTAAGCTTCGTTTAGTCTTTGTTTGATGAGTTTTCGAATTTTGAAAATTTGGAATTTTTGAAGTTTTGTATTTAAAAGTGTTGAATTTCAGAAATTTGAATGTTTGTATATTTGGAAAATTTGAGAATTTGGGACTTGTAAATTTAGAAATTTGGAAAATTGGAAATTTGGGAATTTGGGAATTTGGAACTTGTTAATTTGGAAATTTGGTCATTTGAAAATTCCGGTATGGAGCACTTGAAAATTTAGAAATTTGATTATTTAGGAATTTGCAACATTAGCGACTTAAAAATTTAGAAATGTAGAAATTTGAAAATTTGGGAATTTGGGACGTGTAAATTTAGAAATTTCGGGACTTGAAAATTCCGGTATTAGAAACTTGAAAATTTAGAAATTTGGGGATTTGATAATTTAGGAATTTGTAAATTTGGAGACTCGAAAATCTAGAAATTTGAAGATTTGATAATTTGGGAATTTGGGACTTGTAAAATTTGGGTATTTCATAATTCCGGTATTAGAAGCTTGAAAATTAGCAACTTCTGGAATTTGGGAATTTGGAAATACTTAAAAATAGTATTTTAAGAATTGGAGATTGGAAAATGAGAAAATTAGGAAAGTGTTGAAGATGTTTCGACTAATACACGATTATTTCGGTATAACAACATAACCTAACCTATAACATAGGTTACGAATATAACCCGTGAATATAATTCTTTCAATCTACATTCAATCCACTATCCTCCACTTTTCTCAGAAGTAATGAAATGTTTAGAATAACACTGTTAATAATGACTGGAATAGGTACCCTATAATGATAGAGTGTCTCCATAATATGTTGTTCAATTGTTAGCCTACATATCTGACACGACGTTGACATATTCGATTAGAAACTTTGTCGAGACTATGTATTTTTTGGAGTGCAACTATTCATTACGTTGATAGCACTGTAATTACTCTATCTGGAATTAACCGTTGTTCATATTTTTGCTACATGGGAATAAAGTGTACATTTAATCTTGTTGTCTCATTTATCTCTTTACGACGCTGCGTGCTTTTTTAGAGAATACAAAATGCAATCATTAAAGTAGACATTGATATCCTTAGATTTTTATTTCACCTTCATTGTTTCTTATCGTGTTCATTATGAACACTATTCTCGAATTGATGATCATTACAAATGTACTATTAACCATTCTTTAAATTTATAAATTTAAGACATCTTTTCTCTGAACTTCTAAGGTAACCTAGTTGTAGAAAGGAGATAATAAATTCGCATTGTAACATTTGAAAACAAAAACTTGTGAATTATATCAAAATGCATTAAGGTATACATTCAACTCGTGACTGGTAAGCAGCCATTTTATTATGTAGCAAGTATGACGCGGTATAGAACCTTACAAAAATGTGAACAAATTTCTAGATAAACCATAAGGTAGGACTTGTATAAAATGTTCAACAGTATTGATTTGGAGAAATCTATTTAATGATTCTTACAGATTTAAGCACATTTAATTGTATTCAACAATTAGCATAGCGAAAGCTAATAATCTAAGTACAAGATTGATGCAACCTTCAAAATGAAACAGAAATATGCCACACTGTATAGTTGTCTAATTGACAAACTAATTAAATTACATGGAAAAAATATTATTTACATTATACACTGTATATTATTATGGTACTTAATACATTTAAATGTAAGGTTATTCCTACTTTCAAGTAATGTAAGATTAGGTTACCTTCTTTAAATGTAATATAATATATTATAGTACGACTTATCATAATCAACAAAATTGAATGTGTATAATAAACTATCTTATGTTATAGAATATACCTTGTATTCTAAACGTTATGTTCACATAACCTTAAAGACAAGTTACATATCGAAAAGTAAAAATTGTTGGTATACAACAGAGTCGAGTTTATCATTTATGATTTAAAGTTTCGAGTAGTCGATAATCGAAAGAAGAGTTATATATCAAAAAGTAAAAATTGTTGGTGTACAACAGAGTCCAGTTTATCATTTATGGTTTAAATTTTCGAGTAGTCGATAATCGAAAGAAGAGTTAACCATCGAGGTTTGTTCGACGCTGAGATAAGTAAAATCGCTCGAAGTTATTCGTGCCATGGTTATTTATCGATTCGAGCTCGAATCCCGAGCTTTCACGCTTTACCGCACGCCGAAACTTTACATCGTGAAATCACCTGTAAAATAGATGCTTAATCTTCCATGGTCGGGCAAGAAGGATTGCAATTTGCTGGATGAAGCCGGTGCCGAGCTTCAGATCGGATCGGCCGGATGGGGTTCGTCTCTTTTTCCCCCTTTTTCGATCTTATTGGAAAATTCCGGCTACGTGTACCATTGTGACAAGCGAACCGGCAGAATCTGCTCCTTTTTCTTCCACTCCCGAGATGTGGCTTTATCCTTTTTTTTAGACCGCGAATATCCGGTTTTCTTTTCTGCTGACATTTCCATTTGGGATTATTGGTCAGAGAACGAAATCAACGTTTCGTTGCTGATTGCCGCCAGATTATCGGACCTTCGGTTGATTACAGGAATTTTAGCGACAAAATTGTTGGAAGTTTTTAACGTCCAGAGCCTTGGACTCAATTGTCCGATCAATGTCGGATCAATTATGCAATCGCATTTTTTTACGTTTAAGAAATTTTTGCACTGCGGTTTTCAGCAAAAAATTATATTTAAATTGTATGATGCTCGTGGATGATGGTAGTAGAATATATAATAATTATAATATTTATAGTAATAAAGAAATGTGCTAAGAAGTTTTTATTTCCGTTTCCACCATCATTACTTTACACAAGCCCATCGTAAATAGAATTAAATTAAATGAGAGATTTTATTCACGTGTAGATTAAATGAGGCAGTATAAAATAATGAGAACAGAAACAATAAAAAAAATTTATTATAACATAATTACCGTTATAATCATTGTAGAATTTACCACGATAACTTAAACAGCTATTATTTAAATTAAATATAATTTTCTCTAATTCCTTTATTGCTATAAATATAAGCTATCGCATTTTAATGTACGTATTTGCAACTACTTAAATATACGAAATAGTTTACAAGCCAGAGAGCAGATTAATAAAATACTTCCTACATGCATAATTCCCATTATCGATTCTTTCATTCTAATTTATACAGAATGAGATCTATTAATTATACGTTTATCTCTGCACAACCCAATGCGAAGCCCATGCAAAAGTTCCTTTATAACTTTTTGATGAAGTAAAAAATGTAATTAAGGTAGCTATTATACCATTGAATGATATGGAATTTCCTTATTATACCATTCGGTTAACAAAATGATAAAAAGACCGGAAAGGACAGTTCTCGATTTCTTTAATCCTCCCTTGCATGCATTAATTCCGATTTCCCGAATCTCGCAGCAGGAAGATAGCCCATGGGAGTAGAAAATAAATATTAATTTCAATAAGCTGTACAAAGTGCTGCTAATAAGTTTGCCGGCGTCGAACAATGCCGGCTAAAACAAACGAACTGCCCGGGCAAAAAGGTACACAGCGACGTTCATTTTATACGAGACTCTTTATTTAACTTCGCTGCGCAATCCTCCGTATTTCAAGCTGCAAGCTTTTCATTAACGTAGCGTTCGCGTAACAAGAAGAAATAATGTCACGTTATAAAAATCACATAAAATGAATCCGAGTCGATACACTTTAACTGCAATGAATACCATAGCCGGGGGATCGTTCGACGAGCGATGTAAAGAAAGAAATCGGTTCCCTTTGATACGGCTAACGAGACTCGTTCTCCATTGTTCGTAATTTCACCATGAAACTATTAATCCATCGACAATCCCTTGATAATGCTCATTCCATGACCTAAATCGATTCGATGGCTCTATTATGGCACAAACCGGGGGTTTTATTTTTGATACGCGCGATTTTGGGTTTTTTTTACAATTTAAGGTAACATTTATTATGTGAAATATTTGTACCGTGGTTATTCAAAAGAAACTTGTGTATTAAGAATTATTATGTAATAATATAGTAATTATTTTAATAATTGTTACCGTAATTTATATTGTAATAATAATTATTAAGTTCAGATTTGGAAATTTACCAATTTTGAAGCATTGAAATTTTGAATATTCGAATTTACTAATTTTCGAATTTTGCCAATGTGGAAATTGAGGAATTCGGAGTTTTACGAGTTCGGTAATTTAGGAATTTGGGAATTGGATAATTTGGAAATTTAGGAATGGAGATTTTAGAAATTTGGGATGCAGGAATTTGGAAATTTAGGAATTCGGAAATTTAGGAATTTGGGAATTGGATAATTTGGAAATTTAGGAATCGGAAATTTTAGAAATTTGGGATGCAGGAATTTGGAAATTTAGGGATTTGGGAATTGGATAATTTGGAAATTTAGGAATTAGAAATTTTAGAAATTTGGGATGCAGGAATTTAGAAATTTAGGAACTTAGGATTTTAGGAATTTGGAAATTTAGGGATTTGGGAATTGGATAATTTGGAAATTTAGGAATTCGAGATTTCACAAATTTGGGAATTTAGTTATTCGAAAATTTAGCAATTCAGGATTTTAGAAATTCGAAAATTTGGGGTTCCTGAAATTTAGGTATTTGGAAATTTAGGAATTCAGGAATTTAGGAGTTTGGAAATTCAGTAACTCGTAATTTGAGAAATTCGGAAATTTAGAGAATCAGGACTTGAGAATTTCGAAAATTTTGGGATGCAAAATTTTGAAAATCGGTTGCACAGAAATTATGTAACATAAAAATTAAAAAATTGTCGATTGAACAACTTAACTTTGAATTAAAGTTCCTAAATTGTTTATTCACAGATTTTGCAAAGAACTATAATTAAACGCTTTAATTAGCTCAAATGAGTGTTACGAGTAATCTAGTTGATATTTAAACATACAATGTAACTTAATTATTTCAATCATGATTACGTAACATATTACGCTCTTTACATACAGTAATCTATTGATCGAACAATGCAATGATATGGTTAATTTGCTGTCGATTATTCACTAATGTAATAATCAAATATGCTGATGAATGCTGAATAACGTTGATAATTAACTGTCTAACAAACTGCATAATATGAAATGTAAGTGCGTCATCGATGGATTAGCGAAATAATGTATAATTCTGAGGAACTTCACCTGCGCAATAATTCATGAAATTGAACACAGAATCAATTTAAAAATTCAACGTACGTAAAATAAGGGATGTCCACGTATCATATTGAAAACTGCGGAACATATGCAATAATTCATAACATTAAACAAGAAAATACATTTAAAAATTCAACATACGTAAAATATAGGATGACCACTTTATTACATAAAATGGAAAACTGCAGATCTGCGCAATAATTTATAAAATGAAACACGGAATCAATTTAAAAATGTAATATGCATAAAATAAGGGATGTCCACGTATAAAATCAAATACTGTGAAACTTCATGTACAGAACAATTGATAAAATTAAACAGAGAATTTATTAAAAAATTGAATATGCATAAAATAAGAGATGTCCATTTATTACATAAATCAAATAGTGAGAAACGTCACCTGCCCAATAATTTATAAAATTAAGCACAGAATCGATGTAAAAATTCAATGTACATAAAATAAGGGATGTCCATAAAATCAAATATTGCGGAAATTCATTTATGGAACAATTCATAAAATTAAACACAGAATCTATTAAAAAATTCAATATGCATAAAATAAGATCCACGTATAAAATCAAAAACTATATAATTTCAGCAACGCAATAATTCGCGAAATATCGTGAAAAGAGATTTAAAAGACCATAAAACTCGCGTGCTAAGAATTCTATCGCAGAAAGATCACGCGGTCAATCACGAATAGGGTATATTTATCGCAATCTGTTCTTTTCATAAGTTACCGAGAAGAATAGACCGAAAAAGAAACTTCGTAATAAAAATAGCGATACCAAGGAGAGTAAAGAAGGTTTTACCCGGTGAAACAGTTTATTTAAAGAATCGGCTGAATGGTTGGAAACTCATTTCCACAAGTTGTTTCGCGTTGTCGACAAGAAAAAATCCTGCGGACGAAGAAACGAAGAGCAACGTAATAAAGTTTATAAGATCCGCGGTATCCTCGAAAGCCATAAAGACTATTTTGTTGGTGGAAGAAAATTGCGGGGAAATGGTTCGGTAGCGAAAAGAAACGAATCGCATAAAATGAACGACACGCACACGAGAAGAAAAATGAACGAAAGGTCAGTACGTATTTTCGTGAAGAGGATCGCGCGTTTAGTCTCGTTTCCATGTGGCCCGGGGACACGAGATCCTTTGTCCTTTTGCTAGGCTTTGGGATACATAATTTAAAGATAAAAGGGAGATCCGTCCGGATCTCGAATTTTTCCTTTGATACTCGCACACCATACTGAAGAGTAGCTTCCATAACAGTGAAGGGTGCTTTCATTAAAATACGTTTGTGGCTTGCTTTAATATTTCGCCGCGGTTCAACGTTTAACCTACTTGCAACGAAATGAACGTTCGACGACATACACTCGTCTGCGACGCAGATTTTCTTTGTACGCGTATGAAAATTTTATTATCCTTCAAATTTTTATGACGTTTTAGTCTTCGAATTTTTGAACGTTCGAATTATATCATTTCTAAATCCACGAGTTTTCGAATTTCTATGTTTGTAAATTTATAAAATTCCAAATTATAAACATTTTCAAGTTTTCAAACGTTCTCAAATTTTTTAACGTTTTATTTCACGATTTCAAGGTTCATTTTTGCAAATTTTCGATTCTCCAAATTCTCTAAAATTTCTAGATTACTTCTATATTTTCAAATTTTCTAACAAGTTTCTAAATATTCACAATTTCCTATATCCATAAATCCCTAGATCCCTGAATTTCTTCATCCATAAATCCCTAGATTTCCATAGTCTAAGCATCCCTAAATCCCTAGATTTCCATATCTAAAATAATAAATTTCAACTCCTTAGATAGTAAATCAGTAGGTTCCTATAATTCTCAAATCTCTAATTTCGCAGATTTCAAAATGTTCAAATTTTTAGTTTCAGAAATCCCTATTTTGGAACAATTAAATCCCTAATTTCTAGATTTTTAAATCTCTTGTTTACCAAATCCCTAGACCCTCAAATCTCTTGTTTCTGAATCCAAAAACCCTCAAATCTCTTATTCCAAAATCCCCAAATGCATGTTTCCAAAATTACTAAATCGAAATCCCCAAGTCCCTATATTCCTAAATCCCCAAATTCGCACACCTGTTAAACCGTAAATCTCTAATTTCTCAAATTGTTGTGTTCTGTGATTTTTAACCTATCCAAAATTTTTCGTATCCACTATAGTCACTAAAAATGAGCAAGTCCTCTTTTCCCCAGATTATCATATTTTTCCTAAACGTACCAAATCTTCTCTATACTACAAGAAGGAAGATATTCGCAGTGAAATAACGTTTTCGTCAAAATTATGGTCGAAGAGTTGAATTCTGCACTAAAGCAATTAACCATGTGGAAAACTTTGACTAATTGCTTGAATAATCGGATGATCACTTGAAATATCAATTTCTTGTAGCCAAGCTGCTATCGTACCACTGAATTTGAATAATAACATAATGATATTAACATAAAGGTTATTATTTATCGAGGATGCATATCAAGTATACGACGAAATAAGAAAGAGAACTTTGAATATCATTAACCCATTCACTGCCAACTACGAAATATCTTATAATAAGCATCTGTACCAAAACTGTCAACTACTTCAGTAAATCCACTTCAGTGCTACATTTGCTACTAAATATTACATTTCGTGAAAATCTATGTTTTCCTTAAAGTAAAATCATGTCCGCCAATGGAAAACAAGCCCTAAATTTGTCTGGCAGTAAATGGGTTAACCTGATCTGTTTTACGGAAGACCCAGTCGATTGTTCCAAGTACCCGAACGTCAGGTTCCGCAGTTTCGCGTCGAAACCCGACAAGAAAATTGTCGAATTAAATCATGACAGCGGCACAAACGAAAAAAGAGAGCTTCTTTTTCTGTCGATTCCACAAAAGGAAGTTGTCCGTTCGAGTTTCCAGAAATCTGCCGCTCCGATTTCGCTTCAACCGTCGAAACTTTCGGGATGGTTTCATCGCAATTCATCCTGCAGCTTCGTCCGACGTCGAACGAATAAATTTGATATCTCTAAAGGAAACAAAACGATGCGAGAGATCGATGATAGCGTTCTATAAACGTCAACGAGAAATAGAAACGTCTGCTTACGTCAGGCTTTATTAATCGACGAATTAATCATAATAGTTACCGTGTCATTCGAGAGCGATGGAACAACATTCTTCTGCCGAAAAAGTTCCGGAAGTCGATTCTCGTGTTTCTTTGTCTCGATAATTGCGCGCGCCACGCTTTCGATTGATACCCGATGAATAATTTCAGCCTTCCGTCAAACGAATTACTTACTATACCACTTTAACGTACTGACGTAGCACATATATGACGTAGAAATAGCATTCGAGACCGTAATGAAACAACGCTATCGAATGTGGCTCGCAAATGGCGATGCATGGAACGGTATTGTGTACGTAGCTAAAAATGTGATTGATAGCTCGGCACTTTTACGAAAATATTGATACTCGTTTTGTACACTTATGAAAATAACGAGATCAGTTTAATAACAGGGATATCGGAGTCTATTTAATCATATTTAATAGTATACGTAATAATATCTGTTCATTTAATAACATGACAAGATGTAAGAATCTGGGAATGTAGGAATCCGAGGAAGAAATATAGAATCTAATATAGGATATGCAGATGTAGGCATTGAAGGTTCTTTGGAATTAGGATTTCGGAATTTGAGGATATAGAAATATAGGAATATAGCAACATGGTAATTGAGGACATAGCAATATACATAGACATGTAGAGACATAGGAATCTAAGTACACATGTACCTAGAGATATAGATCTATATATCTTGGTATTTAAGTATCTAGGTATCCAGATATCGAGGCGTCTAGGTATTTAGGTATCTGGGTATCCAGCGATGTAAATACTTGGGTACCTAAGTATACAGATGTCTAGGTATCTGGGGATGTAGATATCTAAGTATCTAGCAATCTTGACATCTAGCGATGTAGGTATCTAGAGATCTAAGTATCTAGAGTTCTAGGTATCGTGGTATCTAGAGATCTACGTATCTAGGTATGTAGGGATCTTGGTATCTTGGTAACTAGGGATCTAGGTATCGAGGTATCTAGTTATGTAGATATCTGGGTGTCTAGGTATCTAGCGATATAGGTATTTGGGTACATAAGTGTCTAGGTATCTAGGTATCTGGGGATGTAGGTATCTAGCGATCTTGGTATCTGGAGATCAAGATAGTTAAGTATCTAGCAATTTTGGCATCTAAGTATTTAGGGATCTTGGCATCTAAGTATCTAGGTATCTTAGTACCTTGGTATCTAGGGATCTAGATATCTAGATCTTGAAGTATGTAACTATTTGAAGCTTTAGATATCTAAGTATGTGGCGATTTAAGTATCTAAGTATCTCGGTATTTAGGAACCAAGTGACAAGAAACAGTAAGATCTGAATTATAACGCAAACGTTTTGCGTTATCCAAAGCCGATTATACTCGATAAACTATGAAACGTTCATAAAAGAAGAAAAAGCTCGATTTCCATTTCAACAGACTTGAAACTTGCAAAACCACCAATAACCGTATATGTACATGTTCGTGTCTGATATCGTTTTAAATATCTATTTCACAGTCCACGAGACTGCAAATGCCTCGAAAAATTGATCGAACGGAACAATGAAACCGCAATGTTTCATCGAACTCTGCGGTTTACGAACGCAAACAGAACAAAACAGTTTTATCCCCGGTTGCAACGTCAGGTAGTCAAACATGGTCGGAAAATCCCCGAAACAACACGGCTGTCCAATTAAAAGCGGTCCGTTGTTATAATAATATTCGCCGTGTACGCAACATACGTCGCTGCAATTAACTCCGACACGAAAACGCCTGGCGCCGATCGATAAATTATTGCAACCCCAAACGTGGCCCCTGATGTTCATTATATCGGCGTGGAAACTGTTCGCGTGATTCGATCAACTCACGATACTGAATTTCACCGTGTCGATCGATCAACGTGTCGTGCTCAAAATAATTTTTGGACACGGTCACGCTTTGGGGAAAAGATACCTTAATTTCTTTCGTTTCATCAAATATTGAAGATGACCTTACTTTCTTTTTGGCTGTCGAAGAGACGTTTTCGGATAATTAAGGAGATTACGAATTTTATTACACTTATATTTTACTTATAATTATTTTTATATAATTGTTTTACTTATAATTATTATAATCTGATAATTTCGAAATTTTCAATTGTTGATGCTAATTTTGGAAATTTTCAAATGTTCACTCCGATAAATTTAGAAATTTTCAGTTCTTGATTTTGACAAATTTAGAAATTTTCAATCGTTCACTCCGATAAATTTAGAAATGTTCAAATATTGAAACATATACAAATTTTTACAAATGGAAGCAATGAATTTCATATTGTTCGGATAATTGAAATACGTGTAATATTACCTTCCCATGAATATTAATTTCTCTAAGTAGAAATTGATTGAACTTATAGTCGATTGAATATCGGCAATATCAGCAATTCAATATCCATGCACATTGTTTGCTGTTTACAGGAAAGATATGAATTTATTAATACCATTGTCGAGAATGACGATTCGACGGAACGATATTGGAATTGATGAAACAGATTATTAAAATGTCTCATATAATACAGTGAAATGGAAGAATTATTTAAATATATGTTCAAGATTAAAGAACAAGATAAAGATGTATACAATATCTGTATTTAATTTTTAACGAATTCAGATAAATCTGAAATTGTACTGTAATTTTATTCTTTAAAATAAGAAATTGCAAATATTTAAATTTTTACGTTAATACTATTGTAGGATATTTTATGGATATTGTCTTTGAGAAATTACAAAATCTTCCAAATAGAATCAATGATGATCCGGATATTTTTGAGAATAAAGAGGTTTAAGTAAATTAAGCAGGGATTCGACGTACCTTCGCTATAACAAAGCTAAGTTGAGATCGTACCCGCTTCATTTCCTGGGATAGAAGGTTTCAAGTGATTTTATATTCGACTCTTGTGGAGAGACGACTATGTAATTCGGATGAGAAAACTTCGTTGAGTTTCAAAAAGCTTCTTGTAAACTCGATAAAATCCTTCACATGAAGTTAACGTTCCATCTCTGTTAAATCGAATCCCGTTGATTTCAATTTTGTCTTAATTGAATGTTTGAAAGTTTGAAAATTTTATGTTGATCATTTTTTTAATTTTTATTTTGACAATTCTGAATTTATGAATTTGACAATTTTTAATTTTAGAACTTTTTAATTGACAATGTTCTAGAATTGAAAATTTGTTACTTCTGTATTTATACATTTGCAAATATCAAAATATAAAAATTTCCAAATTTCTACATTTTTAAATTTATCAAGTTAGTAAATTACTAGACTTCCAAATTCCACAA
The DNA here is from genome assembly GCA_036983795.1 of Megachile lagopoda. Classification (NCBI taxonomy): domain Eukaryota; kingdom Metazoa; phylum Arthropoda; class Insecta; order Hymenoptera; family Megachilidae; genus Megachile; species Megachile lagopoda. The sequence continues at coordinate 13,900,413 of CM072800.1, forward strand.
TTACCAATTTACCAAATTATCAAATTTTAAGATTGTCAAATTCCCAAATTCTCAAATTCTCAAATTTCCAAATTCCACAATTGGCAAATTCCTAAATTCTTAAATTTCCAAATTCCACAATTACCAAATTTTAAAATTTCCAAATTCTCAAATCCCCAAATCCCCAAATCCCCAAATTACAAAATTACCAAATTTCCAAATTCTCAAATCCCCAAATCCCCAAATTTCTAAATTCTCAAATCCCCAAATCCCCAAATCCCAAAATTACCAAATTACCAAATTCCCAAATTCCTAAATTTCCAAATTCTCAAATCCCCAAATTTCTAAATTCTCAAATCCCCAAATCCCCAAATCCCAAAATTACCAAATTACCAAATTCCCAAATTCCCAAATTTCTAAATTCTCAAATCCCCAAATCCCAAAATTACCAAATCCCAAAATTACCAAATTCCCAAATTTGCAAATTCCACAATTGCCAATTTACCAAATTACCAAATTTCAAAATCCCCAAATCCTCAAATCCCCAAATTACCAAATTCCACAATTCCCAAATTTCCAAATCTCTCAAATTAAAATTCATGAAACTGTCAAACTATAAAGTTACAAATCACCAAATTATCAAATTTCTAAATTTCCATCCTTCTAAACACAAAATCCTGATTTCCCCATCATTCAACTAAATCGCTATAAAGTGAAAATTTAACGATTCAAAAATTTCGACTAACTGAATCATTCACTATTATATTCCCCTAACACAAATTCCCAGTCGCTTAATGCAAACTTGTAACATCGAAAACACATACATATTCAAACAAGGAATCTTAGAATCATAGTATCCTGCTTTCCCCTTTCGTATAATTACAATATTTCTCTTATCCAAATATTTGAACTGCAACTAAGCATGTGAGTACTTGCTTCTCTCTTGGCGTGTATTTTCAAGAAAATTGTTTTCCTGGATAGTTTTCCTTCCGATTCGTCACGTCTAAGCATTTACATCGGAGCTTTCTTTAAAACCCTGTTTGCACTGAAAGTTTGCATTTATGGTCGTCGAAACGGCTATCGATCGATGTTTGTTTCGTGTGCTTATTTCATGCGAACCCTCGAGCTAGCTAACACGATCGAGCACGAATGTCCATTCGTACACTCACGTGCTGTAATCTGCATACGATATTTCGTTAAAACTGTGTACACATTTTACCTTTTTATATCTCTGTAACGATGTGCTAATGCTTTACATTAGAGCCTCATTTTATTGTAAGAGCTGCAAAAATTAACAGGTTCTTAAGTTTTGCTCAATCATGTTTATAAGAATAGTAGTTTGCAATGTTTGCCTTCAAGAACTTAAAACAACCAAAATAATTATAATAGCAACTAAAAGCGACAAAAATAGTTATCACATCAGATTTTGTTTTGCGATTTCCTTTTCGTAGTCTAATGTATTTTATTACTGCTATCGTAAAATCGTTTAAAATTTATCATGACTGAAATTCGACATGATTTTTAAAGAGGAAAGAGGTAAGACTTTATAGTTATGTTTTCAAAGAGATAAGACTGACCAATAAGTAGTTTTTGAAAAAAAATTCGTGAGTGAAGCCTTTTCGCCAAAATAGGCAAAAATTGTACAATTTTAAGGCTTGTTGTTTCTTAACAAATTCGAAACCGGCAAAATGATGACTTAAACCCCCACTAATTTCATGTGGACTACAACGAATTTTAGTTGGAGCAAAATCCAGATGGTGAGGTCCAAAAGTGATTGATTTGGCGTGGAATGACCCTGGTAGAATAATATGGTCATTTTTAACATTTATCAGCTGTTAGAAGGTTGTGTAGTAATTTGTGTACAGATAGAAACAAAATTGTTACGTTACTGAAGATTATAATATTTGTATTTAACAAATGTAAGAGAAAATTTGTGTCTGTTTTCAGCACGAAAAATTTACTGTACTAAGTACCGCAAAGCCAACGAAATAATCCTTTGTACCACAGGGAATTCCACTCAAGATTTCATTTTATCTTTACTCTCTGGTGACCCCTCAGTTTCGTTGTACTAAAAGGTAAAGAAGAAAACCGTGTTCTAGTTTCTTGCCTTTCTTATTATCCCGAAAATTTATTGCAATTTTTAGTATCTTGAAGTGAACGTTCATAAGTTGACACCGAAAGGCACATTCTTGTTTGGAACGAGATGTAACAAAAATTAGAAAATTATTCGATAGTCATTTCGTTTTACCGTAATAATTATTGTAATTATATTTATTATATTTATAGTAATAATTACTTTTTGATGAAAGGTTAAAGTATTTTTGATCGACAAGGTTAAGAAAGCGTTGATATTACTCTATTCGACTTTAGATTTCTTCGTTTGTGTACCGTTGGCGAATGAAAACGTTCCTCGAGGCGTGTACACACGCTCCGCTTCTAGAAGCAAGCTTTAATCGCTTCACGCGTACTTCGGGATCTATTAAGTATGTTTGTAGAGAAAACCACACGCTTGATTGTCTCCCGCGTAGTAGCACTGTGATGAAACGAGAAACGTGATCGCGAATGAATCAAGAAGGATTATTGAGTGGATAAACTATGGCTAAATTTCTTTTAATATTTACTGTCGAGCAATTGATTAAGTAGCACAAGCGAATTGCAATGGAGGAAAATGGGTAACTTTTTATTTAACCATTTGTTGCATGATTTTTTCAAATTTGCAAAATACATTTTGTATTCGTAGGAGAAATATAAGGTAACGGTAAACAATCTTTTGTTTAAAATTTTATCGAATGATGCAGATAGGTTTGCTTTACAATTAAAGTGGCAAAACTGTAATTTCAAAATATATAAAATGTTTTGTATAATTTCGTTAATTATGAAACTTGTTATTTGTTAATTTTTGTGGAAATCGGGAATCGTTATTGAAAACGTAGTAAAATTTTATTAATTCGACTGAAAAATGTTACTTGTAATTTATTAAAATTATGATTTAGTTTGAATAGATCATAATCATGAATAATATTAAATTGAATCGTAATTTTAATAATTTATGATTGTATCGAATGTATTGATTGTAGTCAATGATAATATTGAATTGGAATATAATTGTAATGATCCATAATTTCAACTATAATTTCAATGATACAAAGTTCAATTCTAATCCTAATCATATCAATTTGAATTACAACTTGAATGATACTAAGTCGAATTACAATTCTAATATCAGATTGAATTACAAACTGATACTAAATTGAAATAATATCAAACCGATATACAATAAATAATTTACAATATAGATCATAATTTTACCAACTTGTAATTTAAATTACAATTTACAACGAGAAACTCAAAATGTAGTCACCAGGCTAATATCTGTAAATTATTCGAACAATACTCTCTGTCAGCCACGATCGACCCTTAACGAAATAGTCAAGGTAGAAGCTAAAAATCCCTGGATGCATGTCAAAGAGAAGCACGCCCAGCGTGTATAAAATATACACGAGCGTGTCTCAAAGGGTTAAACGTTCATCTATCTTCCGTTTTCTTCAAAATTCAAACGAACGAGACAGCTTTTTAACTGGTGCTCTCGGAGCGCAACGCGAAATTTATGCGAAACGGCACGTAACGCGACACACGACGCCCCGAACGTAACCGTTTCACGATCGTTCTGTACGTTTCCTCGATAAAGTTTATCAACGGGGATATTACTCTGCTGAATTTTATCGGCGTGCATGCAATAAAACGCGACTGTACACGGTGAATCCCCGTGGCAGAAAGAAGAGGGCAACCGTTTGTGCTACTTGTCCCGTGCCCGCATGCAGCACTGTTTGACGTGCGTTGAATTTAATGGCTACGGTACCTGTATCCGGAACGAGAGTGCTACTGCCTCGTAAACTGCGTAATGCACTTAAAGCCGTGCCGACATGACGCGATTCTGTTGGAAATTCGTCGATTCTCCGGATACGGTGGCGACCTGCGCGCACATCCGATCTGCAATTGCGTTAACGCGTTGTCAGAATGCGGTCTGTCCAGCCGAACTGCTGCGCCAACGCACGAAACGTTCAATGTGCCGACCTCCTCGAACACCCTTGATTGACGTCCTTTTCGATATAATGTCATTCTTTCGGAACAATATTGTGGATAATCAATATTTCGGGTCATCGAAAGGGGATACTGGAGAAATATTCTATAGACCGGGAATAGAGAGGTCTCTGGAATGTGACCAACATTCCACCTGCGACCTTGCTCTGTGTCAAATTCTACGGATACTTTTACATTGCTCGGATATGTTCATTCAGAAATTTGAGGATTTTTAAATATTTACATCTCCCTGTAGCTTTGGGTTTAAGGTTGTAAAGTGCAGTCACGTAGGTTTCAATTTTTTAGTTCAAGAATTTGCAAATTTTGGAATCACGAATTTTTGAGTCTTCAAGGTAGGAAGTTCTCAGGTTCTATAAATTCAGTGGCTTGGAATTCTAAATTTTGAAATTTTACAAATCTCCAAGTTGTCAAGTTCCTAAATTCAGTATATTCCACAATTTCTAAATCTTAACCTTCAAATCACCAAATCTCTAAATCCCAAATTCCTAAACTTTCACATCTCAAATCCCCAATCTTCCAAATTTCTAATTTTTCAAATTCCCAAACTTCCAAATCACAAATCCCTAATCTTCCAAATCCTAAATCCCAAATCTTCCAAATTTCTAAATTTTCGAATTTCCAAACTTCCAAATCCCCAATCTTCCAAATCTCCAATTTTCCAAATTTTTAAATTTGTAAATTCACAAATTTTCAATGTCCTAAATTTTCAAATGCCCAAGCTCTTGTACCACCAAATCATTGACCATAATACAAGCATCTGATTAACCAAAGATTAACACTTGCATTGATGCTGTTATTTATATCAGCATAAAATAGAATAAAAAGTCAGAAAATCCCAGCGATAATGGCCGTTCTTATTACAGTCTACAAATAAGAAATATTAAGATATGATTTTTACAGTTTATCGAAATATTAAATCTTCCAGCTAAGTGGAAATGTTTGATACTCTGCTGTATGTTAAATACGAGAAATTTAAATCGTATCATTGACTTAAGGCTCGTCCTCACTGCGCGTATTATCATAAAACCCCGCCTGTATGCGTTCGTTTATCGCAAAATTTGCATCGAGACCCAGGAAACTTCACTCTCAATTAAATTTCATTTCCTCGACCGACCACCTTCTTAACTCGATTACGTTTTAACATCGATCGTCTGGAATCACAATAATCGTAACAATAATCCTCGGTAAAAGGACCTTCCGTTTAATGTTTGACTCTCGCCAATCTGACGATGCAAATCTTCCGGTGATCCTCAATTTCAAAGCGGATATACGGTGCTCTTACTTAGAAAAAGAAAAGGATACGAAATCCTATTCAGCGAGATTTTCTCGCGTATTTTTCGTATTACCGGTTTCGAGAATATAGTTAATCCAGTTCATCTAATCTGATTATCAGATGTTCCGTGAGAGCTTCGTCCGAGTATGTCGTGTTATTCTAGCAGTTATAATACAATTAGGTATAGATATTTGGATGTGGGTGGATATTTGGAAATCTAGTGATTCGAAGTACTAGAAATTTGGAGAACTTAGGAATTTATGCGTGTTGGTACTTGGAGATCTAGTGATTCGTGGTCTCAGGAATTTGGGGACGTAGGTGTTTGTGGATCTAGAGATTTGGAAACTTGGGAATTTAGGGGCGTTGGTATTTGGGGATCTAGGGATTCGTGTTCTTAGGAATTTAGACACTTAGGAATTTGGGGTCGTTGGTATTTGAGGATCTACAGATTTCCTGAATACAGAGATTTGGAGACTTAGGAATTTAAGGACGTTGGTACTGGGGGATCTAGAAATTTCCTAAATGCACAGATTTGGAGACTCAGGAATTTAGGGACGTTGGTACTGGGGGATCTAGAAATTTCGTAAATGCAGAGATTTGGAGACTTAGGAATTTAGAGACGTTGGTACTGGGGGATCTAGAGATTTCCTGCATGCAGAGATTTGGAGACCTAGAAATTTAGGGACGTTGGTACTGGGGGATCTAGAGATTTCCTACATGCAGAGATTTGGAGACTTGGAAGTTTAGGAAGGTTGGTACTTCGGGATCTAGGGATTCGTGATGTCAGGAATTTGGACTCTTAGAAATTTAGGGACGTCATTTGGGGATGTAGGGAATTGTGGTGTTAGGAATTTGGACATTAGGAATTTAGGAAGATGGGTATTTGGTCATCTAAAGATTTCCTAAATACAGAGATTTGGAGGCTTAGGATGTTAGAGATGTTGGTGCTTAGGGATCTAGGGGTGGTCCCAGGAATGTGGACACTTAGGAATTTAGTGATGTAGGTATTTGGTGATCTAGAAGTTTCCTAAGTGTCGAGATTTGGAGACTCAAGAATTTAGGGACATAGATATTTGAAGATTCAGGTACTGTAGGCTCCAGATAATTAAAGACTTAGAAATTTAGGTACACAGATATGTGATGATTCAGGAATACGAGGATCCAAGAATCAAAAAATAAGAAATTTAGCAATACTCGAAATATTCAAATGAAATCGAGGCCAATTTACAATATAGTTGGTTGTCACCGGTGCTTGAAAGATGTCAACCAGTGGGCTCTAAAGGGCCTATAGTCGGTCCGCGTGGGCGTTGAGGTCGTCTTGGCAGCTTCCTTCGTTTCAGAGGAGAGACGATCGTGTGACGGAAGCAGTCCGCCACCGTCGGGAGGATGTTACAATTAATGCTGACCGGGACTCGTTAGCACGTTTCCTTTTTCCCTGAGTCATCCCGATGGAAGTCATCGCCGAGGAACCGACTCTCGCTGCTTAGGGACTTTTGCTCGCGAAAGATCGTCTGGACGCTGCTCGTGTCAACACGGCTTATTTTTAAACACCCCATTTTAAATCTTGCCTTTACGTCGCTGTAATACTTACTGCTCGCGATACTTGTCTCCACAAGTATAATATAAATAAGTTAACTTTGGCGGGAAATCATAGTGTGATCAATATTGGCGGCCTTCTTGTTGATACACAGTTTAGTGTTTCTTTTGATAGTGTATTACGTTGGAATTGTTACTAGGAATATGAAACTCTAGTGACTTCAAGGTAAGTTTGACGATCTCGTTTTTGTTTACTTTACTAATTTTTAGTACAAAATTATTATGTTATTGTTACACTATGAATTTAATTATATTTAATAAAAAATATTGTATTAAATAGTTGATTTTAAATATTGTTCAATTTGTGTAATTAGCAATTTGCGATTAATCTTCTAAGAAGGTAGTTTGTTTCGTTTTCATGTCGCTGTTGCTCGCAATCGGTATTGCTGACAGAAAAGAATTTTTAAGAACTCTGTTCATGATTTATCAACGTTATTGTAATTTTCTTCTTTCTGCTTCTACTGTCGAGTGATTAGTTATCTGGCGGTAATTTATCTACGTTACTGTGTTGCAATGTCGTCCTCCGTATCTCTTCTTGTAAGAGTAATAATACATAGTTAATGACACTGATTGAACTGTGAAGATGAATCATTAGTATCTTGAAATTTAATACTTCATCCTTCACTTAACTTTAAGTTAACCTAACCTACCGGGACATGATATATTTTCTATCTCACCTTCAATGTACCTAACCTATACTACATAACCGTATACTACCTAACCTAAAATAGATTTAATATTTTATTTCTTACTTTAACTTAAATCTATGTAATTGCATATTAGTCTTCTAACCTTCCAAAATTTAATATCATATTTACAATCTTGCTGTAACTGAAATTCATCTAATTGCCAAAAATTTAATATCATATTTACAACCTTGCTGTAAATGAAATTCACCTAACATACCAGAAATTTGACCTTATATTTTGAGTCTTACCACAAATTAATTCCTCCCAATTAACTAGGAATTTGATATTCTCGTCTAACATTAAATTAAGCCCACATAATCTACCAAAATGTAATATTCTGTTTTATACTTAACTTTACACCGAACACCACCGAAATCTAATATTCTACATTCTGCTCAACGTTGGATTAAATTCACTTAATCTACCAAATCCTAATATCTTATTCTCCACCTAACGTTAATTAAATCTTCCTACTTCACCTCTAATTCAACCCTATGTACCTTTCAATAGCATCGGCGTGTTTGCCTGCAGATTAGGTCAATTTCTGCACAAAAGAATTCATTGTGTTTAATTTACATATCACGAAAGACGAAAATATCGAAGCTTTTATGTCACATTACTTTTTCTGCCTTTATGATAGAATTCCATCCATCTAGATATTACTTATCTGAAGACCTGTCACCTCGCAAGAATCCCGGCCCTTCGTTCGAAAAGGTCCCCAGGGGGTATTTTTTTTTAATAACCTCAGCCCCCATCGAACGTCCGTTTTATATTAAAGAGGTATCGACGAAAAGTAGAAAGATGTTGCGGCACCCTCGTTGCAAAACGGCAAAAGCAGATCCTACAGAAAAGAAGTGTATCTCAAAGATGGCGAAGAAAGGTCGGGGGTTGAAGGTGGGTGATTGGGGTCAGGTAGAAGAGAAAAGAAAAAAGGGTAGGTGGATCGACTTGCGCGTAAACAGAGAAACAGAGTGCTGTACACTCGGATACAATATGGACTCCTCTTAGAGGACTCGTGGGCAAATGTGAAAATTTCTATATTTATCAGTTTATATTGACATTGTTCAATTTTGACACTTTTATATTTTTAAAACTGTAGAATTGTCAAGTTCTTAAATTTCCCAAATTCCTAATTTTTTAATTTTCTTGACCTTAAATTTCTAAATTTTTTTAATTTCTTACACTTTCTAGATTCCTAAATTTTTTAATTTCTCACACTTCCTAAATTCCTAAATTTAAATTTCTTAAACTTCCCAAATTCCTAAATTTTCTACATTTTTTACACTTCCTAAATTTCCAATTTTTTTAATTTTCTAAACTTCCTAAATTTCCAAATTTTAAAAATTTCCTAAACTTCCTAAATTCCCAAATTTCAAAAATTTCTTAATCTTCCTAAATTCCAAAATTTTTTTATTTTGTTAAATTTTCTTTTGTCAAAATTCTAAGCTTCCAACAGTGCAAATCTAGCAATTAAGAACGAACGATTTTTCTTCCTCCGTGGTCATCGAATTGTCCCTAGATAAGTCAGATTTACTCCCGACTGTACCGGGGGAGCTTCGTAGGTGTTGAAATAAAACAAACGAAAAGCGGTTGGTCGTTTCACAGTTAATTAGATCCCTGGAACTGGGTCGCGCGACGAGTGAAATTTCACGTTATTCCAAGTGTTTGTTTGCTTCCGTTTTTTTTCTTCTTTTTATTTCGGTAGATACACTATCGTTGAACCACGTAATTTGCATTCGAGGAAGCGTTCTAACTCGAGCTTAAGCTGAAGTACTCTCGCCACATCCTGGACAACGCTAAGCTAGTTGAATGCGTAATTATGCGGTCATTTAGTTACTCTGAAATGTTTGTTAGATGGTCTCGGTGCGTTTGATACTTTCCGCACGGCTTTAATGACTCCTTTCTTTTTAATTCGTATAAAAACGTTGTACGGTGCTGAACGGAAACGGATGTTTTTGCCTTTACAATTCGTCGTTTGCGTAGAATTTGAATTAATAGAAAGGTTAATGAAGTTGACTACGCAGTTAAACTTGCCTTTTTATTGTTATTAACCCTTTTGAGCCTTGAGTATACAAGACCTTTATTTTACTTAAAACTTACAAATTTACAGTAAAATTTATTTTTGCTACGAAATGTGACAGATTATAATGAAGATTTAAAATATTATCGTTAGGTAGGTCTCGCTAATATTATACAAAATGTTTTACTTGCTATTCTTTTTTAATTTATAATTATTCTGGCAAAGAATTTTAGCAACTATTATATATTTTATAAAATTTGTTTATTTTACTATTTCTGCAGGTGATACAAATTTATATGTATTTTTACATGTTTACATATACATATGTATATGTATGTATGCATGCGTGTATGTGTATTTTATTTTAGAATTTGTCTATTTTAGAAATAATTAAATACAAAAGTTTCCAAAAATGATTGCTGTCAAATTTTTATATATTAATGTATTAATTATAATCGTATGCAATACAGCAGTAAAATATTTAATATTGTACATAAGCCGTTGGCTAATATTGACAACCATGTTTGCACGAATGTAACTGTGTTTGCAAATCACGTTACACGTACACGGCGTCATATTAAATTCCTCGAGCGAACGAAATGAACGGGCTCTATCAACGATTTTCCTTCTTTTCTTCGTCACAAAGAGAGTTCACTCGACGTTCGCCTTTGCAAGTAACAAAATTGACGTTTCAATCCTCTTTTACGAAAATTCCTTTTCCGTTTGCCCCTGTCATCGTCAGACGGCATTCAAGTATTCGTTTTCTTGTGTGGCTTTTTATAGCATTTCTTCCCTTAAATACCCAGAATTCAGAGGACAATTAAATAATTCCTCTGTGGTATTTGTGGATAAATCATTTCTACATTTTTCCGATCACATATTTAAAGGAGATAAATTATTTATAATTATTACAGATATTCTAAATGATGTACAATATGGTGGGTCTTCAAATCTTGAAATTCTCGAATTTTGAAATTTCCATAATTCCAACTTTCTCCAAATAATTTACTCCCAGAAATCACGTAACTTTTGTCCAAAAAATTTTTCTTTTGCATCAGTATTTTCCGAGATATTTAAGCGAGTAATTTAAATGAAACCCCATATAAAAATCCTACCCCAAAAAAAGACGAAATTTCGCCCATGCTAAAAGTCGCCCCCCATTACATAGTGACAGTAGAACACTCGAAATATTTCTCTAGCGAACTACAAAATAAAGACGTGAAAGTACACGAAGCTATCAGTCGTTCCATTCAGTAGACCGTGTTCAAAGGACTGTACGAACAGGTAGATTCAGTATCGGTCGTTCAAAGCTCCTGTTTCAACAAACAAAGCTCAAAACCGTTTCATGTCACGGCTTCAAACGTGAAATACGGCGCACCTATAGTCCGAGGCCGAACGTTGCCGCGCACACAAAGCTAAAACTGCGCCTGTAATCCTGCTGGACAATCTAAAGGGCGGTTTTTCAGGATTAAGGGCCCAGCAATTGTGCAGGATGGTCAAGTTCGTTTGGCTTCGTGTACCGTGTTACCGATACTGATTGCCTTACGGCAATTCCGCCCTTCTCCGTTACCACGTTCACCCTGCAACCACCCTTCAACGTTTGATGCATCTCGTTTGATTAGACGATACTCCGAGCCAATTTGCACGGTTACTGCAACGAGATCTTGCGTGCGAGATCCAGTTTCATCGGGGATTCGCTCCGTTCGCGGGGAAAATTGTAGCTATGCTGCTCGAAAATTAAAGTTCTCTTTTGTTCAGAAAATAGACTTTGGATATGGTGGATTATACAACGGTTGGATAGTTGTCCGAACGTTTCTGATTTAAATAGCGATTCATATAAGGATATTTGTGTCATTGTATTATCGTTAATTCGTTAAGAGAGAGGCAGTTAAGAGATTGAAATTAAGAAATCAAATTGATACTTGTATTCGAGTAATGTGTACTCGTGGAACTTTTATGTAGAGATGGTGGACGGTTTGAAATTTTCAAAATTATGCATTAGTATATTTACAGAATTTAGTAAGTTTCTAGTTTTCTGAGGGACTTCTGAATTTGGAAATGTAGGAGCTTGGAATATTTCAAAATGTTCATGTTCATACTTATCGATTTATGAACCTAGTCGATATATTCAAACTTATCGACTGCGACCTAGAAATTAATTTTTAAACTTCTTAATTTAGAAGTGTAGAAATGTCAAAGTTTTCAACTTTGAAATCTTCAAGCTAGAATCTGAAAAATGTAAGTTCTAAATTAAGCTCTAATGTAAGCTCTAAATTAAAGAATTTAGAAATTTGGTAGCTTACTATAAAAATAATTCGATCTCTTCGTTAAAAATTACTAATATATCGATCTATATTAAAAGTACAATATTTATAATTTAAAAGTACTTCGGAGAACTTATAATTTTCTGTCCCGTCAATTTCCACCGTGTTTTTAATTAAATTAGCTTCGTAATATCAGTCATTAGCTTTGACAGTAATCAGCGTATTAAATTAAATATCCGATAATTATGTTCGATGGAATTGGAAGAAACTGATTTCAGTTCGCAATTTTCGAGAATGTCAAGCATCGAGAGCATCACATCTGATACCTCTATTTTGGGGGCTGTCCTGACGTCGACTCCGATCTTCTCGTCGATGTTTCTGACAAGCTTCATTCGATTGTATCCATCACAGCGAATGTCTTGTCATGTTATCGTCTACGAACGGCCTGATCCAATTAAAACCTCCTGGTTCTCGATTTCTGCCCGGTGACGGAACAAATTTGACGTAACGTGCATTTTCATGGAGTTTCTATGCGAGTCCGACTGAAAACCGTCACATCCAGCTGTTATATTACTGACGTTCGTCGTAGTTCTTTTACGTAGTGCTTTCGTCGTTGACTTTTAGCATTTAGTTATTTAGAAATATAGGGATTTGAAGGTTCTGTATTAATATTTTGAGGATGGTGAAATTTGGAGATTTGGATATTTAAGATTCGAATTTAGGATGTTGGGATTTTTATATTTAAGAATTTTGGAATGCAGGAATTAGGGAATTACGAGATTTAGAAATTTTGGAATTAGGGAATTTCGAGATTTGCGAATTTTGGAATTTGTGAAATTTCGATATTCAGGAATTTCGTAATTTGGGAAATTTGTGGGGATATTTATATTTAAGAATTTAGGAATGCAAGAATCAGGGAATTTCGAGATTTGGAAATTTTGGGATTTGCGAATTTTGGCATTTGTGAAATTTCGATATTTGGGAATTTCGTAATTTTGAAAATTCGTAGGGAAAAAATGTGGGGATTTTGATATTTAAGAATGAAGGGATTAGGGAATTACGAGATTTAGAAATTTTGAAATCAGGGAATTTTGAAATTTGAAAAATTTCTGAATTTCGACATTTGGAAATCTATGAAATTAGGGACCCTGAAATTTCGGAAATTGAAGGGTTTCAAAAGGGTTTCAATTTCGTCGATCCAAAACATAAAAATTTGAAAATGTTGGAACATGGAGATGTAGCGATTCCAAAACATAAAAATTTGAAAATATTTCAATTTGGAGATTTGATAATTCCAAAACTTAAAAATCTAAAGATATTGCAGTTTGAGGATTTCAGAATTTAAAGAACTATAAATTTCGAAATTTAGTTTTAACTGACGCGCCTGACAAATAGATCGTAGTGGAAGGGGTTAAAAATTTTGTTCGATGCAAATTTGTAAACAGTGATTTCACCGTGTTATATAGTTTGATGGGAACGTCATTAATATACGTCAACGGACGTATATCACAGTGGAGTGACGTGAGCCACTGTTTGAGGTCAGTGGTTAAGGGTGAGACACCGTAGGTTGCTTTTAATTTCCTCCGGTAACCTTTAACAAAGAAATCGTAAATTTCCTGTACCTATATGTCTTATCTGGGTGTGACACCCTTGAAAGGCAGGAACAAATGAACTATTTTCATGCTGCCAGACAAAGAATGAAAGTTGTGATACATTGTTTCCGATCTTGGATATTAATTTTAATGATAGCTTTCCTGTCGGTATGATAAAACACAATAAGAAAACAAAATACACTCATCGAATTGATTAATTCTCTTCTTTTTGAGATCTTCCAGATTCAATTTTTACTCGACCAAAGAAACACATGCAACTATTAATTAATAAAGTTAAGAACATAAATTGTGAATATGACCAAGAAATAAATTTTACCTAGAGTGAATTTTAGCTAGTGTTGGTGTACCATAACGCATATCGACTTGTGGTTGTAAAAACATACTGATGTATATATTGCATAGCGAAAATAGTTTTCACTAGTTATATGTTTTTTAAATTTAAAATAAAATAAATTCTACGTATGTTATAGTGTACGTTTGGAAGGATTAATGAGTTTCTAGAATTTTTGTAGTCATTTCTTAGGGAAAAAATGACAGTTTAATTTAAAATTAATGGTTTTAATAAAACTAATGGTTTTATATCGGTCATATTTCGTTTGGTTTCCTATTTATTATAGTTTTCACATCGAATATATTTCACGTTTAATAACAGAGCACTTACGGATCATTTGTAGAGTAACTCAAATAAGACTGAAGCCTTGGAATTAATTGAAACATAGCGTAATCAACGCAACATGCAATTAAAGATAATCAAATAAGTAATTGAATTATACAGACGGTATATATTACACGGTTCATAATCAAGATCATATCTACTGTACTTTACCAACTGTATCTCGTTCCCACATCTAAAAAAGTGTATTAATTAAATATATACACAATTTGATTACTCTGAAACATTAATATCATATTAAATTACCAATGTCATAACTTTCAGATTAACAATAAGATTATTAAGATAATTCTTAAATTTCTAAATTACCCTAATTTTCAATTTCTTTAAGTCCCTAAATCACTCAATTTATAATTACAAAATTTTGAAACTTTGTCATTTCTAAATTTCTAAATTTTTTAACTTTCACATCTTGAATTCCTAAATTTTCAAATATTAAAATCCCAAAATATCGCAATTTTTAACTTCTCAAATTCCCTAGTCCTTAAATTCTCTAGGTCCCAAATTTCCTAGCTCACAAATCCCCTAGTTCTCAAATTTTCTGATCCCCCAATTCCCTAGTTTCCAAATTCCCTAACTCCCAAATATTCTAGTCCCCAAATTCCCTAGTTCTAAAATTCCCTAGTCCCCCAGTTCTCTAATTACCAAATTCCCTAGTTCACAAATCCCTTAGTTCTCGAATTCTCTGATCCCCCAATTCCCTAGCACCCAAATCCCCTAGTTCCCAAATACTTTAGTCCCCCAATTCCCTAGTTCCCAAATTCCCAAATTCCTAAATTGCTAAATTCCCTAGTTCCCAAATTCCCAAATTCCTAAATTTTGAAATTCCCAAATGCTCCAATTGTCTAATGTCTCAAATTCCCAAATTCTCGAATTCCAAAACTTTCAAACTCCCAAATCCCAACTTTGCCAGTTCTCAAACTCTCAAATTCCCAAACTCCCAAAATCTCCAAATTTCTAAATCCCGAGATACCTTAATTTTCAAGCGTTTAAGCTTCCAAATCTCACCTCTGTGAATTCCTAAAATCCTACATTCTGAAATCTCCAAATGTTCAACTTCCAATTTCCCGAATTCCCAATTCACCAAACAATCCAAATCCTTAAAGTTCCCAATCCTCAAATCCTCGAATTTGCAATTTCTAAAAATTGACAAAATTTGACTTGCAAAATCTCGCTGCTTCTCTCCATAATAAACATGCAAACTTGTAACATCCGTGATGCTCAGACACTCGATTTATTTCTTGGTGCCAAATTTCCTCGCTTGTTCGACGCTAAGGCAGCGTCCGTTTTTATATTTCATATCCCGTGTATCCCGCTCGGAAACTATCTATTCACTGCTCGTCTCCCGAAGCTTTCGCAAGGTTTTACCGACCGGTGTTTCGTGAATTTTTCAGCAGCCAACACTTTGCATGAATCGGACAGCGTGAAAGTTCAGCTTTACTCTGGATACCCTGTAATCAGTTCGCTTTCGCTCGACATTCAGAAGTAGTAAATATATATGTTTTATTTTTCTTCTTTCTCGTTCGATACTGCGCGAGACGGCACGTATATTTTACGTGAAATTCCGAGCACAAGAAGCTGTCCGTCTCGAACCCCGACATTTGCCAAACGAAATTATCGTGAAGGATCACGCAGCCTACAATTCGTAATCAGTACTCGGCCGTGGTTCTAACCACGAGCCGGTTATTATTTCCGGACGTGTCCAAAAATTAAAACGAATTGCCAGCACGGTTCGTCGAAAGGAAGAGAAACAGGAATTGCCAGGTTCTTTGATGCAATGTAGAGAGATGTTACCTCAAAGGATATCGTGTCGTCTGGCAATCATTTCATGAATCGAGAAAGGGAGAAACTAAAAATAAACGGACCGATGTGTTTCCGTTGATTATGTAGCGTGGTTCGATCAGTTTTGCGTTTCTATCCGACAGCCATTGTAAAATTCTTCAGAATACATTTACTTATGCATTTAGATTGGATCAAAATTAAGTGCAGTTTCACAATTAAATTTTTTCTTTATTGAAATTATTTATTTCCATTTAACTTATAAACAGCGTCGATAATTGCAATTATAATGTTCCGTACATATAAGCATTTGTACCGCGACATTCAATGTACAATAATAAAAATTGTAATTAAAATTATCATGGACAACGTGTTGTTTATCAATTTCAAAAAGTCAATTTTCCACCGAAATAACAAATTTAATATTCATCAAATTAATGTTTACTTAAATTTACTAAACAAATTTGATATTTATTAAATTCTATTTCTCCTAAATATGAACATTTAAATTGGTATATTTTAAATAAGAAAATATACTGTAATACAACCTTACAAATACATAGGTTACCCTATTTAAATCAGCCATCTAAATTATTTCCACAATGAAGTGACATTCGCAGCGACCTTGAGAGACCTTGAGAATCCTTTCATCACTTGATGATAACTTTCATCCCTGTTAATTGACTTTAATGTCTGGAAGTATTTTTAAAATTAAATTCCGCGGTTGACCGGTTAATGAAGTATGTTTCACTCGGTGTATGAAGATTAATCGAAGTACCTTTGGTTTGAATTTCAGAATGGACCATGAAGGAGCGCAGAGCGAGCTGGTAGTAGACGAGCGGTCGTCCTCTCGGCTGGTGCCTCGACGATCATCGACAGGATCCTGCAACGTTCAATCATTCACCCTGCAGGTGTTGCGCACGGCAGGTACGGGGTCGACAGGTGCAATAATCGGGGGTGACCCGGTTGTTGCCGCCGGGGCGGCGATGCGACGATGAGCTCGCCGAGGATACTGCTATCCCTCTACACCCGACCAGAGGTTAGTAACGATATTATCCGTTCTAATTTGCTTTAAAATTCGTCTAACTTCAAGCTAATTATTTATTCACTTACTATTCTCGAGTTACTATACTATTCCTACATACTGTCAATAGCTACTACATTATTGTATGCTGTTGTACACTATTACGGTGGTATCTGCGATTGTACTATTCTAGTATGCTATCATTGTAGTAAGAGATACTGTACTATTATAGTGGGAACTGCTATACTGTTGCAATGTACGTTCATAGCAATTTCTATACTATTATTGTAGTAAGAGATACTATACTATTATAGTGGGAACTGCTATACTGTTGCAATGTACGTTTATAGCAATACCATTATTGTAGTAACAGTTACACTATTACAGTATACTATTATATTAGAAATTTTTACTGTTGTAATATACTATTACAGCAATAACTACCATATTGTTATCTACGATAGTAACTACGAGTCAACTTTTGCATCACCTACATTCATTAATAACCAAATCTCAAAGACTCCAAACCTCAAAAATTTTGTTGTCGATAAACTTCAATTCTATAAAGTTATTACTTCTCTAATATTAGTATCCGCTGTCTGTTTCGCAGTACATGTATATCACTCTAGATTTAATTAAAAAATACCTATTAAGTTAAATCAAATGGTGAGCTTGAGTCATCTTTCGAGTACAAAAAGTTAAGAAACTATCATTACAGAAAATAGTCGTTCAAAATGTCTTTGATACCTTCCAACGCTATTAAAATCGGGACTACGCAATTAAATTGTTACTAAAAATTCTAAATTTTGTAACCGGTGATTGATGCAAGTAGTGTGAATATCTTTTGTTAGTAACAAAGTAGCGAAAGAAAGTGAATGGTTGATGAAGATCCTGCCGGATGTTTTTGTAGCCCCGAGTAGTAGCAAGGCCGGGTCGCCTCGCAAGCTGTCACAAGGTCGTGTACAGAGGAGCGGAAGCCGGTTCAAGGCCGAAATTAGTTGCTTGGCCATGGACCTCGAGGCGAGGAATGGGACTGGTGGCAACGACGAGGAATACACGAATATTTACTTCATCGTTGGCGGTCGCAGGGAGACGGCCACCTACAAAGCGGATCAAGTCACGGACATGGAGCTTAAGGGCAAGTTCACTTAATTAATTAGTCCCGTTAATAGAAGACGAATGATAATCGATGTCGGATCTCCTGGTCTCTCTTATAAGTACAGGTCAATCTTACGTAACATTTCGTGCGATGTACACGTAGGTCTAACGTAGGTTTAGGGGAAAAAGCATACAAATTCGAGATGATAGAAAACTCAGAATAATATTGAAAGAGGAGAAAGAAAGAACAAGAACAATTTATCGTAATCGCTAAGAAAATGATTTTATTTAAATCCATAATGAAAGCAGAAGAAATATCTGTTGCTGATTCAAAATAAACTGCAGCCCAATTTTACTGCAAAACAATTTTACTAGTTTACAATATGGTGTACATATTTGAATCATAAACAAAGTTGATTTTGATTTTAAATTTGATGGAAGCTGTCCAATTGTTGCAGCACAATGGTTATTGATCTGTGAAATGAAAAGGTTATTCTGTTTCGATAAAACGATAAGATGACCCATTTTGTTAGCCTCGTAATAAATCCATTTTACTGTCCATGATAGATTGCTGTGACAGAAATAACTGATAGTATTTTCGGTACAATTGTTCAGCATTTGAATTCGATAGACTTGAATGAAATGGACCGTATAATCTATTACTATTTTTGTAGTAAATGTATGTAAAATTGGACGACATTTCAAATGAAATCTTTTTAATTTAACAATTTGTGAACGATTAACATTCATTTTTTAGATTTAAAATTATTTAAATGAGATGCAAATCTTGTTACATTAAATATATGTAGAAACAGTGCAAAATGACGATGATTGTATTTGTTATATCTGATGATTTCGTAAATAAAAAAATTTTTGTCCATATTCAAGTAATATATTGAAGAAACAAGTAATATATTGTATAATGAGATTTTATTTACACATGGTAGATTCATGATTGGACATCTCTTAAACCTATTTAACTATAATTTTCTGGACAGTTGCATTATTCACAACTAGCTAATTATTACTACGGTGTTAAGACGTATGAAGAAAATTGATATGTTACACATTTTAAATTTATCGTTCTTTAATTGCATGAACTATAATTAAAACTGAATGCAAATTGAGGTGAAAAGCAAGTCTGATTTATCACGTCTGAACAGTAAAGTGCGTCACGAACGTGACGCGCTATCACAAAGCAAGGTGTTGAAAAACGACGCAACTTTTTGCTCGTCTCAACGAAAAGTTGTCTGGCGCCATTTCTGCAACTGGTGCGCAGTTATCGATCGTTTAAAATCGAAAGGACGATGGGAATCGCAACGAGTGCTGTCATCGTGAACAGAGTAGCTTCTTTTAAAAGCATTCCAAGACGATGAAATGTTTCGATCAGTTTGCTCTCACCGATTGGATCTTTTCATTCAAAGACCGCCATTCAAGCACTCGTCCTCTCGATAAAGATTGAGATTGCTCGAATGCCCTATGCAGCTCGAGGAGCATTCGATATTCCTCGAATCTGTTCAATTATTGATCGATGCTGGTAATCCGCGGGGCTGAGAAATCTTCGACGAAATCTCTCCTTTGCACCCTTTCTTTCAACGCCCTTTCGAACCGGTGCTACAGTTGATCTGTGAGCACTACCGAAATTATGTTTGCACACACATCGAACTGTGACCTATCGACCGTACGAGACCTTCCGAAAGTAACCTTCGAGGGTCTGACTTGCCAATCAACCATGTTTCACCCTCCTGTGCGTCAGACGACAGAGTAAACAGGGATTTATGTCCGCGTGGGTGCTCCAGTCAATACATCTGACAAATTTTCGTCAGAGTGTCGAAGGGGTTGGCGAAATGTCCATCTTACCTTTATTTATTTATCTCTTCTCCTTTTTTAATTTATTTGTTTTCATTCAGATTCCAGTTTGTTGGGTTTGTTCCGAGTATCGTAACTCTGTTTGTCGTGCGTTCGCTTGTTCACCGAGTTTCAAGTTTATTTGCAATGGACGTTCGATGGACGTTTTACGGGAGAGGAACAGACAGCTTTTTGCGCTACCCTTTTTTGTAGCTGTTGAATTTTCAGAGGATTCTGTAAAGGAGTTGACAAAGTGTACGTTTTGTCTTCTATTTGCTCTCGTTTCGTTTCGTGTTTGTCGAATTTATCGACAGTTTGTAGACCGCTGCTTTTTATTGCGCGTTCACTTGTTGAGCAGATTCGGAATTTATTCGCACTGTTGCGTAGGTAGTTACGGGTGTATGCTTTAAAGAAATCTACGGGATTTTCAAAACTTTTTGCAATTATAGAATTTTTATATTTGTCACGAACTGCTTCTTATGGGTACTGGGAGAAGAGAAGCTTATAATCACTTATTCCCTTCATTTGTTTTTAAATAATTCTTAAAAAATAAATTTCATATGTAAAATTTTTAACTTTTGAATTCTTAAGTTATGTCATTTCGCCACATAGTTACTTCAAAATTTATATTTTACATATTTTTCATTTACAAAAGTAATATGGTACTAAAACTACATAATGTCCTTAGGACAATCTAAACTAGGTTTCTAAGGAATTAGGAATTTACAGAAATAAAAATACATTTTTCAATACAATTAGTTCATTTAATCGCCGATTTTTATATTTAATAACAAGTGTAGGATCTCATTTCGTTTCAAAGCGTTTAAAGCTGTAAACGAAGTTCTGGAATAATGTCCGAATCTTTCTTTGATAGAATAAAAATGAGCACGATCTTTTCAGTTTTTTTCTTACATTATTCGTCTTGAATACTGTTCTTTGAGTTCGCAGTGAAGTTCAGTATCTGGAAAAAGCTTTCAGAAAACGGGGGAACTTTCGAGAACATGTAAGAATGTCTCTCGACAAAAGATTCTTTGAATCGTATAAGCAAAGGATTTCGCTGAGGATTGATTTTTAAGAAGCACGAAGAAATTTATTGCTTAGGATTTAAGTCCTATTCGTTCTTAATATTTTTCGAGACTCTCAGAATAAAATGGACAAAATGTATTTTCTGAAAGGAATATTCTGTTACACAAACGTCAAATATTTGTGTGTAAATATAATATGCGAAAGTTTAAATATAAATATGCAAAATAGCAAATTTTCAGTGTATGTAAATGACGTAATAAAATTCTATCCATGTCCTACATCTTTATTTTTCTTCTATAAAAATCTGCATTTGCATAAACATCAACTGGTTAAGTGATAAAGTATCTAAATTATAAACTTTAGGAATTTTTAGTAACTTAGAAAGTTGTGTTTCTTGGTACGTCTGATCATCGATACTATTATCCACGTTCCAAGCTACTCGCGTCTGACCATAATCGTTCTATTCTACTTCAACTGATGCCCAGTGTAGTGGCTGTACGGCGCTGCAATGTTTAACGCATGGAAGCAAATTTTTCTATTTTACAATTTTCTCATTTAAAAATTTGTGTTGTTATTATATTATTCAAATTTTTAAATATCTAAATTCGTTCAATTTCCGTCGTTAAATTTTTTAATTTTAATCACTGTTAGAAAGTACAACTTTCAACATTTTATAATTTTACAGTTTTACAATTTTACACTTTTTAAATTCTTAAAATTAACAATTTTATAATTTTATAGTTTTTCAATTTTCTTATTTTTTAATTTTCTTTATCCAATTTACAAATTTGATGGTTTCCACACTTTTAAACTTCAAATTTTCATCCTAAATTTTTTAAATCTTCCAAAATTTTAACTTTTTAATTTTTTAGTATCATAAACATTTAAAAATGACGCATACAGATTGTATTTAGAAGATTTAGAAAGATCACATCTCAATATTGAAATCTAATCATGTATAATATAAAATAATTTTCTCCCATTTTTACTAATAAAATTACCTTCCCTTTTGTGTAGAAAAACCTGAAATACCTGTTATTAAATATTTCAATTATCCTCGATATAATTTGCAACCTACCTCATCTCGAGTCACAAATCTTACTGCCTGATATTTCAATTTAAGTTTCCTTTCACGGAGTAGCTGATACATCTAATATCATTAATTAAGTGTCATTTTATCGTCGTTTATTCGGAACCGTTTACTAGTAATTGCCGCGTTATACGAATACGTACAGCGATTTCACGTCAAAGTGCATCGCGTAATTAGGATGATAATGGTGTTACAATTTATGCAACCTCGCCGGTTAGTTAACGGAAATTGCTTCGCCGCCAATGTCATTACGAGAGACATTACAAAGGGACCACGTGAAACTGACTGTATACAGACGTTATATGTATATAAAATCGTGAGATGTTGCAAACGAATGAATCAACTATAAAATTAATTGTGTGTCCATTTATAAACGAGCTAATTAAAGAAAGCACAAATTTTAAATTATTCGTGTGCGTTTTTTTTTTTAGAGTGTTTCGTAATAGCTGTGAGTAATTGACTGTGGTATTCAATTAACCGTGCTGGCTACTTATTCTGTGTAATTACGTAGAGTTATTGACTGTTGCATGTAATTAACTATTGCAGCTAATCGACTGTAGAAAAAAATATTAACAAATTTTTTAATTTGACAAATTGGAAATATATAAATTTTTATTTTTGACAAATTGAAAATGCTCACATTTCTATATTTAACAATTTACAAATACGAATTATAAAATCTGACAATTTTGGAAATTTCTATATTTGACAATTTGAAAATATCCAAATTCGTAAATGCAAAAATTCGAGATTCACCTGAAGTCAAAGCACTTACTGCATATTGATTTGGAGTTTAATGTTTAATAAAAGTGAGCACATCTTCCTTCAATATTCTTAACACAAAATGGCTGGTTGCCAGTGACAGAAAACAATGACCGACGGATCCATTGTTTCAACGAAGAACCAGCCATTTTGTATTAAGAACATCCCTCATTTTAACCGACCTAACCTTTTAATCAACGTTAATTTGTGTTGAACGTTATCTTTTCACGAACTTTGTATTCGTTGTATAACAACATAGGTTTAGCTACTTTTATAAAGTTCATAAAATGTACTTTTGTGAAGAACAAATAGCAAATAAATTAAAACACGAAATTTATAATAATAAAGTAAATAATAGCTAGTAAATTAATACACGAAAACTATAAGAATATAAATAGCAAGTAAATTAATGCACGAAAATTATAAAAATAAAGTACAAATAACAAAAAAATTAAAGCACAAAAATGATAAAAATATAGTATAAATAACCAATAAATTAATGCACGAAAATTGTAAGAATAAAGTATAAATAACAAGTAAATTAATGTACAAAATTATAAAAATAAAGTACAAATAGCAAATAAATTAAAGTACAAAAATTGTAAGAAAGAAAAGTACGTGGCACGGAAAATAGTCGAATTATTCAAACCGAATGTGTTCCCTCAAACACTTCATCCAGAGATTTATAAAATAATTTCGCCATAAGCCTCTGTCTCTGAAATCAATTTCGGCCACGGTCGAAATCCCTTTAATCCTGACATCTCTTCCCGTTCAATTCCATCGAAATCCATCTAATTGAGATCTCATTTTCATTTCGATGGAATTGAGTCGCACAGATGGTTATCGTTTCCACCGTTGACGATTCACGAACCCCAAACCACCCCAATCGTCGAACTTTCGACGCCGTGCACGTAATAAACCCTCCTTCTGTCCATTTTCACCCTTTTATCATTCTTTCGTCATCCTCGCGCAAGAGATCACCGGGTGAACTTGCCGTACGTGTAATTTTCTTTCTAGTTAATTAGAAAGCTTTTCAACATTGTAGTGGTTCTGTGAAAAAAAGTATGCCAATGAGGCCTTAATAGGAATCGATATTGTTCGGGTAAATTGACCTTTTATTGTCTAGCTAGCTTCTTTATTATCGCCAAATTTACCGAGTAGAATATCTATATGGAACGTTAAAGAGGGAAGAAGTGAGGTTAGGTTCGTATTTAATTTCACTCGGGACATTTACTCGTTTCTGCAAACTAGTGATCATTTTTATGTACTATTTATTTAATAAAAAATTTGAGGTACCTCCTAATCGTATGATGTTGTGTTATGAAAGACATTAGAATTTAAGGTTAATCAATACTATGTACTCGACAATTTGATGTGTTATATTATGAATTCAGTATGCTATAATTGTCGAGTTGCGATTCATGTTAATTCTTCTGTGCATCTTTGTTTTTCATTATGAAGGTAAAATAGTAGATTATGCTTGCAAATTAGTGAACTAATAAATTAAAAATTTCTAAATTTCTGAATTTGTAAACTTATAGTTTTCAAATATGAAAATTAAAAAGTTAATATACGTTAACACATACTGGTATTAAAAGTAATATTAATTAACCATTTCGACGATTTCTAATAAAATGATTATATCGATTTCATTTTTAAAATGTGAGTATTGTTTTAAACACGAAAATTCGCGTGCATAGTATCGTAATTAAATTAAAATATTTATCGTAGTACATGAGATTTTTAATTGAAACATTCAATGAAATAAACGAATCGTTAATAACACGCCTAATTGCTTCATTATGTGGGTCGGACAAATTAGCGGTCGAATAGCCAGTATCGTACTGTCGATTGCTCTTTAATTACCAAATAGCCAAATTATTCCTTTATCGATAGTACAATTCATTCACACCATTGAATTAAATAAACATCCATCTCGTGTTCGTTATCCACTGTTCAATAGTGCTTTGAATTCGATAAAAATGCAAAGGTATCTATAACAGACAATATCTAATCAAAATTATAACGATAATTGAATACCAAACTGTATTTGTATATAATTTGAACTGTAACTATGATGTAATAATAATTTATAATATGTAATATAATATAAGATTTTCTGCAGTTGTAATCGATAACAATTAATGATTTTGATTTGCAAAATTAATCAAACTGATTATAATGATATCTACAGTACAATAATGATATATAAGAATAACGATAATATTATATATATTTAATTGAACGATAAAAAATTAGTAAAAATAATAACTAACTACTATAAGAAATTAATAAAACTAATTATAATGCTATTTATACAGCAATGTAGTATAATAGAGATATTTAACAGTAAGAATAATAATTATTTGAACGATAAAAAATTAATGAAAGTAATTAATAAAAAGCTATCACTGTGATATTACTACTAGATGTTACTACTATACAAAATTAATTAAACTAGTTATAATGGTATCTATAGTGTAATAGTAATATTTAACAGTAACAACAATATTTATTTGAACAATAAAAAATTAATGAAAGTAATTATTAAAAAAAACCATCACTTAGATATTATGTACGCCAATTAATAACGTAAAGAAATTTCCTGGTAAAGGCCGTATATGACACGACCACCTCAACAAATTTCTCAAACAACTCGATTCTCGTTGCACTTATGTTTCCCGTCCATTAGCCTCAGGAAATTCATTTACTGGCGTCAGTGTGCGCTCGTTAGTAAATTCCCTAACTATATATATACATATTCACGTGACGTACCGAGGATAACGAGAAAATGTTTTCTACCAGCCACCATGAAGATTCCCCCTGAAACATAGAGTCTCACCTGTGTAGCGTATACGAACCTCCGCATTGACGTGCTCTTTTGTGCAAATTGCACGTGCGTACGCGCGCACAGATAATGCCTCGTAATTAGTGCTTCGCGTTATCGTTCTGTTCCAGGAAACATTCAGGTGATTTTCTTTCCAGCCGTTTATCCGATTACGATCTCGTCTGTTTAGCCTGAAAACGTGGCTTGTTCGCGCGAACGCGTGTACGATAATCATGCTACGTATCTCTCGTGTACGATCCTTCTTCCGGTTTGGGTTGCATAGAATCATATTAAATCGAAACACGATTATTTACGCAGCATGCTGTCTCGACAATCCGGGTTAATGTAATACGCATTTGCCAGATCGTAATAGCGATTCGTTGGTGTTAATGGGATTTGCGGGGATCATTTAGGGTGGGTTTTCAATGGAGACTTTAGAAAGGCAACGCTGAAGTAATTTTAAAAGGCAGTGTATTTTGAAAGCGTTGAAACGTCAAGAGTATAAGGAATTGGCAAAGTCAATAACTTCTTACTTTATAATATTTATAGAAATTTTGATTTTGCAAATTAGAAGTGTTTATGAATTGTCAGTAAATAAAATTTCGGATGCTTCAATTTAGGAATTTATGAATTTTCAAATCGTTTAATTTTGTATTTTCGAAATCTCAAATGTGAAGCTTTTAAATTCCCAAGATTCGATCAGAGGAATGCGGAGTACAGAATTGATATTGAAGTTGAAAACTCACGTGACAGTCACGTGTTCCATTTATCCGTAATAATTTTTCGATAAGTACATTAATAATTCAGCATTTCAATATTATTAGAGAAACGTGTATCGATTTTTCAAGCGACTTGTCGTGTTCCATTTACTCTTCCACGATTAGTAATTATAAATTAATAACAGTTGTAAAGTGGTACATTTTTTTTTATTTTAATTTTTGAAATGCAATTTTATTTAAAAATTCATTCGCATCTGGAGTCTGACAAGTCGGAAATTGTACCTGTTAGATGAAACAGTTCATTTTAGGTATTTATTGATGCGTTTCCCTGATATAGAGCTTGAATTTTAATAAATAAGCGTAGGAAATACTTCTCAAAGTTCAGAAAGTGATGAATGGCGAAAGTTTAACTAAAACCTTCACCCAGGAGGCTCTAGCTATAAATTCTTCTTAACTTCTTTATGAAACTTTTATCCTCAATTCCCCACGCACAATTCACTCTCATGAATACCCCTCAATTGTATGGTTGTATTCAATATTTTTGTTCGTAACAATGCATCTGAACTTTTCAGTGTTCTCGCAATATTTCTGTCGTTTGCGATAATTGTATCAATGTCACAGAACGGGGAGTATGCATTAAAAATTTGAAAGATGTTCAAAATTGTGAGTCTTAATTTTGTATCCATGTAAAAGAGACAAATAGATGTTTTTCGTTTCATAAGAAGTTATTTCATTAAATAATTCACATAGTTATTTCATATAGTAATTCAGTAATTATTTCTTTGAATAACTGCTGTATATTCATGAAGTCACATAATGATAATAAATTGTAAAATGTGCAATAAGTTTAATAAGTCAACATTTAAATATGTGAAAAATGAATGGTTGTGCTAAAAAACAAATAAGTGATACAGATATCAATTCTCTAAATTAGTTTGCTTTCTTATTTTTCAAAATGTTGAAAGACACCTAATATACTTGTTTCACAAATGAAGTGAAGAACTTGTAGTTATTAAGACTTGTAGTCTTTTTGCTCAAAATACTTTGACAAGATAGATTTATGATCTTTGACTACGGCGGACTCTATAAAAAAATCTAATCAAATTATAGGATAGTCATACTTTCTACTGTAAAAAGATGGTCGTCCTTAAATCTTAATATGACATCACATTTTATGTCATATTTTAATTCATTTTGCACTTACGATTTGCACCGAGAAAACCTAAAGTTCTCCAACAAACTTTGCCATGTTTACAACGTTCTTAAGTTGTTCCCTATTTAATGGCAGGCACTAAATAGGGAAAGTAGGGCGAATCTCGTTAATCCGGATTCTGCTTGCATCCCGGTTAAGCTAAAGGGTTGAAACTTGGTGAACGACGTTCTTCTCCAAGCTGGTACGTTACAAGATCGGATAGTTTTGACCACCTTATCCCGCTAAACCCAGTTCTCGGTCACAGTTTCTCGATCAGGACATATAACCGCACCGTAATGACATATCGGATTGTATCGAGGATGTAACCAATCGTTGTATAGGTTGATTTTCTAATTCGACAACGGACGATAAAAATAACAGTAGCATCGGGGACCCGTAGGAACTCTCGAGCGATGCTTTCCGACCGCAATGGCTTCCTACACCTCGTACCAATGATATTGGCCTCAACAAAATAATGAATAAATTGAGCGTGGGTCACAATAAAAATATAATCGTCCGCCGTACATCCATGATTCACGTTTCATTATCCTATTAGAGCCAATGGACGGTCGGAAGATAGCTCTCCCCCTTCTTTCGTTCTGTATATGTGCCACCACGTTCGTCTCGTTTCGTTACGGAGCCGCGTCGTGTGAGCCAGGACAAACCAGCCGCAAGATCGCAAACCTCTCGCGCAAGCGGACGAGCGAAGAGAGAAGGTAGGAAGACCAACTTTGATTTCAACGGATAACTATAACACGTTCGATCCCGAACCGACGACTGGAGCTCGGCCGCGATAAGGCAAACTCGTTAATTAAGACATTAATCCTAGAATGCACGAAGCCTCGAGCCGTTGCGTGAAAGACTTGAGGAGGGGACTTATGAATCCCGATCTAACGAGGGGACCTTCGGAACACCGATTTCGTTCGAACATTTCCTACGATCATAAAGTATATCGAAAGTTTTGCTTAAACCATACCGTACAACCCTCTTCGATACGACGAAGTAATTTACATTTGAAGTTCTTGTAATTTATATTCAACTGAGAATAGTCGAGAATAAAAATTGAATGAAAAACATTGTTCTCCTTGTTTGTTTTGAAACAAATTCCCCTTTATTTCATACGAAATTGGAGCAAGTATATTTTGTCCATTCTCTTTGCTTTTTGATTAGTTTTGATAATTAACATTGAAGAGACAAGAAATATGTAAATTCTACGAGTTTTGAACTTACCGCCCTCGCTTTAGTAAATCTAGCACCTTTGCATTAGGTTATACATTCTTGATGAACTGTAAACATAAATCTCTTTATTATTGTAGAAAGTTGCGAGCTATAGTCTTGCAGAATCATTGTTTTTGATGTACTTTATAACTGTACAAAGTTTGAATGAAATCGGTGTTTCAAAGGTAAGGTCTTGTAAATTTGTCATTTCTTTTACACGCGTCCTCATATGTTTACCTTAAGAAATTTAATAGTTACATCCAAAGAGGAATAGTCTAAATAAAAACGTATACAAATATGCAATTTTAAGTATAATTTCCTAAATAATATGAATATTCAAATCGATTTTATTTTTCAATGATTTGTAATCAGTACTGTTTTAGGGTTCTATACTACATAAAGTGCACACTCTGTTTCTCTGTCCTGATCCTAAATTCTAAATCCTTATCTCCGCATCCATCTAAATTACTGTTTTGACACTCGCCTGCGAGATTCTACGAACTTTCTAGATTCTGACATGAGGTATTATGACAGCACCGGGATCGAATGTAACACGCTTCACGCTCGCGCATGCGCGTGGACGAATGAAGCGAGGAGATTGGTTTATCGCTTAGAAAATGGCGTCAGGCATTATGATCCTGCAGTGATGCAAAATCCCATTATTAAAATCATGATTAAAATTAGTATTATGAAGAATATTTGCGAATCCAAATTTATACATACAAATTCGAGTGCAAGATATACGATTTAGCGGGTTAAATAAATTCTATTCGATTAGATATTAGGTATTTCCTGAGTTTATTTTTGAACCATCACATCAGGGTTCGATTCTTGATGCATATATTCTGTCTTGATATATTTTTATTCAGCATATTTGTTTCTTATCATTTGTGTTCATGTTTTATAATTATTGTGTACCTTATATTTGTCATCATAATATTTCAATGCCATACAAAAATTTTCATCGTAAATCCTTTTTGCAAATATTATGGTATGTTATGGTATACTAGTGTTCAAAATTTTTTTTGTAAATGCGGGTGAATTTTGGGAACGGAAAATCTGCGAGCAACTTTTTGGTGTTGTAGGAAATCCTGATATTTATAGAGAAATAAACCACTCTCACTTTTGGCGGAAACAATGAACGGGAAGAAACGTTGATGCATCAGAAATTGATCAGTGGTTAAAACTGCGACGGGCGAGACCGTGAAATTGGAAAGCACGGTCTATTGTTGGGTTAATTGATTTAAAGGGGACAGAGCAAACCTCGAGCCGTGATGGAGTTATCAAGCGACCTAATTAAAAAACAACTAACGCTTCTATGAAGTTATCGAATGTATCAAGAATCTGAACATTACATAAAAGAAATTGAAATTAAACGAATTATAAATACTTCACACTTCAGAAGCACGTTTTTATACAAGATCTACGTTTTACATTCTTTGTTAAATTCTTTGTTCGTTTAACAGGTTTGTTATAACTTATGCTATTGCGATGTGTGATTGGTCGTTTTCTGAATACGGCTCACGCTCCTAGCGTGTGAGGCCTAGTGACATTTCGTATATTTTGAGGAAGTTAGTATAATTGGAATTGGTGCTGCAGATTTTCTTTGGATGTGAAGTTTAAGAATTTTGGAAAGGGGTTTGGGAATAGGGGGATGAAGAAATTTATTAATTTGGAATTTTAGATATTAAGCGTATTTAGGGATTTAGGGATATAGGGACTTAGGAATTTTGGGATTTAAGGATTTACGGATTTAGGAATTTAGGGATTTGGGAATTTAAGGGTTTGAAAGTTTAGAAATACGGAGTTTTACAATTTTGGAAATTTTGAGATTTGTAAATTTAGGGATTTGGGAATTTAAGGATTCGGGTACATAGGAATTTGGGAATTTAGAAATATAGAATTCTAGAAATTTGTAAATTTTTAGATTTGTAAATTTAGGAATTTGGAGAATTTTAAATTTGAAAATTTCGTGATTAGAGTCTTTAGAGAAATTTCGAATTTGCAAATTCGGGGGTTAAAAAAATTAACTTGTGGATTTGATAATTCGATAATTCAGAAATTTTAACATTCGGAAAGTTTTGAATAGAGAAAGAATTTTTAGAATATCAGAACAAGAACTGGTTTTCCTATTAATTAAATACTTCATATATAGAAAACTCAATTTACACTAACTACGAGTATAATTAATATTCAAGGATACAAACATAATTTGTATCCAATAAAATATAGCAGTATATTTAAACAGCCCTACATTATCTTAAATAAAAAGAATAATCACAAAATAATGACCTCTACAAATAATATACCAATTTACCATCACAAACGAAAGTGGATTAATGTACTTTTAATTCCCAACTTTCCTATTTAATTTGAATTTCTCCCTACGGTTTGTATATTGAATGTACACTCATATAACCTTCGAGTAAATAAATAATTCCACACGTATATCTTGACGCAACGAGGTCGATGGCGTTAATTCTAGCTCAGAGGTTCGAAACGGTCAAACGATTGATCTGGTGTATAAATGTGTGTTGTGTTTGTGTGTGTACAGGGAGAGCTTAGAGGCAGATCCCACGACGATTCTACGAATCGCCACCCACCCTTTGGTTCAATTAAAAGAGTTTACTCGGCAAATGATTGCGCATGCCGCATTCAACGAAAATGATCGGTTCGTCGATTTTTATGGCTTGTCGACCGACATCTTCACCTTTTGATCACCGCTCACGTCTCGGTTCTAATTTAGAACTTAATTATTCCACGTTCACCGTGGAACAAGAGAAAAGGGCTTTTTCTACCATTCCCCGGATCGATGCTGCATAACCACCCCCTAATGTTTGCCATGGTAATTTTCACGAACGTAATTGCCGATACTTTGCGACAATTTCTTCGAACGTTCTTACCACGTACACCTTCAGTCTTAATTTGCAGTTTTGGCGAGATAGTCGCGAATTTTCAGGTCTACGCGAAAGTACGCGACGATAAAGGATCGCGGTTTCTTCAAGAGAGGTTGTTGATCTTTATCGGTTCTCGAAACTTTTTGCTTCTTTTCTGCGGTGTTTACGGTGACGCGTATCCACCCACACCTGTAATAATAGTGTCTGCTCATTTGATGGCTCAAAGCTGAGGAAGGGAGTGTCTGGTTCTCTTTTTATTGCCTCCGCTGCCGTGAATTTCGAGGTGACTTAATCGTGCACGATACTATTTCTCCTTGGTGCACCACGTGCCATGTTGTGATGCAACGTTGAAAGTGTGACAAGATCGTGGGAGATCTTTGAGAACACGTTGTTAAGTGATGCAGTTGATTTAATTTCTGTGTTCCAAAATGAGTGACAACGTGGAAGGTAGGTTAATTAACAGGAGAGTTTGTTACAGTGGAATATTCGCTGGAAAATTATATTTTAATGTTTACATCGTGAAGTTCTTGCGTTGAAAGGTTTCCATTCAATGGTGGTAACAGGTACACAGAGAATGAACATAATAATGGAAAATATTCGTTTTTCTTTTAGCATCCTCGAATTAACACAGTTAGTTTAAAAATCGCCGAATCGGTCTAATTACTTAAGATTGTAAATGGAAGGATCCTATTTTTAACATCTCTTTAACACACTTTTTTAATAAGAATGTAAATTCCAAAACAATGCTGAAGCTGGAACATCAAATTTTCTAATTTTTCAAACATCTGAATATCCTCAAACTTTTCAACATTTCCTAATTTTCTAAATTTGGTCCACGTAAATTATTATTATATTACATTGTTTGTATCACAAACAGCCCAGTAATAATTTCAATTGGAAGTTCATTAAGCTGTCTGTGACACGAGCAATTTAATGTAATAATTCATGTTTATATTTAACGCAATAATATAATAATGAGACGAGCTAGTTAATGATATTATTACAAAGTGTTCTTGATTTAAA
Source organism: Megachile lagopoda (assembly GCA_036983795.1). NCBI lineage: Eukaryota > Metazoa > Arthropoda > Insecta > Hymenoptera > Megachilidae > Megachile > Megachile lagopoda. Next base: position 13,933,124 of record CM072800.1, read on the forward strand.
GCTGCAATTACTGGCTTTAAACAATTAACTTTGTCATGTCATGTATGGCCATATTCCATACAAATCTAGCACCTAATTTGTTTTCTTAATTACACTAACTTCTTTTAATTATGAAAAAGTGTATCAAGATATTGTAAGATTTGCTAAAAATACAAATATTTAATACAATGTTTAGCTTCAGCGTGGTAGTCAAAGTATTAAAGAATTTATTTTCTCCAAGTCAGCTCACGTACTAGATTTTTCGGCTCATAAAATTTTCCAAACTGAACACGCTCGTTCAATCAATCGTGACGTAATCAGTAACCAATAAACCTTCCACCGTTTCGCATGAATCACCCATTTGAGTTTGAAACTCTTGTTCTAACTCCCTTCGTTTTATGGCCGCGTGGGAGATGCTGAAGATCGTGGCGAACAGCGATGTTATCACGTAAATCCGTGAAAAGGGCAGAAGTGGGAGCCATAAGTTCTTCCATGGGGGCGAAAATTCGACGACGAGCTCGTAAAATTGTAAACACTTTGGAAAGGCGGTACTCGGATGCAAATCACGAGCGAACGCTTTCGAATAGTGATGTTATTGAGCGTTGGAGGATTTAATAATATAGGGAAACAATCCGAGTTAATTATCTGATAAAGAGTGAAATACGTGTCGGTGGTAATCAGCTGATTGACCATTCAACGTTTCGCTTGTTTTCGATGTCTGTTTTGTTACAATTACGAGTACATCACTTGATGATTTACATCGTTCAATTATGCTGATTGATGAGTACGACTGTTGATGTTCAATAAAGCTTTTTTTGGAAAGTATACGTTGAACGAGAAAATCGTATTTTATTAATAACTCTAGTTTTTGGGAAAAGGAAAATGTTACAATCTTGTATTTAGTAATTTTGTTGTTGATCGCATTATTGTAAGTTACTTGTAGTGGCATATTTGATTTCTTAGAAATTTGACAATTTGAAGAATTAGAAAATGACAAACTTAGAAGTCTTGCAATTTGGTCATTTTCCAATATGAAACTTAGACATTCATTCAACTCAAGTAATTTGGAAATCTTGAGATGGTTAAGTAGTGAAACTTTAAAACTGAATATTTATTCATAAAATTACGTCAAATTTTTATTGATAAGCAATACAGAAATATTGTAACCATAAAATTCATTAAGATACTGTATACTTGTATCTTTAAATATTGACGATTAAATTAAATTTAATTATAAAATTAAATCATTTAGTTGCACTTTTGTTATTAAATAAAATTATATTTATTGCTATTAAATTAAATTAAATCAAACGAAACCAAATGAAATCAAAGTAAATTAAATTAAATTTGAAGATTAAAAAGAAATGAAATAACCCAGGTAAATATTGAGTGGGTTTACAAAATTTCAAAATAAAGTTCTTTGTCCCGCAATTAATTGAAAGTAAACATTTTGTTAATTGACATCGATCGATATTCTTGTGTTTCATTGTATTTTTCGTGGAATTGTCAACTACGAGGGCGTTGCAAATATTGTTCGCGCCACGCTATGAACAATTTCACTTTAATTAGCGACCCCTATTCAAATGCACGCGTGGGTGTGGGTACGCGAGTTGCACTCGTGCCGTGTTCCCGTGTTCCGTGTGCACTCCCTGTTCTGCGTAGCTTGTCATGTAAATACAACGGGTGTTCAGGAAGTTCATGAATATTGGAACGACAGTAGAATTTTCCTTCGGTCTATCGAGACCGTTGCTTTTCTCTTTCGTACGTTTCCTAGGCATCTCGTGTTTCTCTTCGTGTTCGCAATATGAACTGCGTCGAAAGTTTTATTTTAACTCGGGATTCTATACTTGACTGCTATTTAGCCTTCCTTTCGATAAGGACATGGGTATATTACATTTGTCAATTTTTTAATTTTGCAATTTTTACATTCTTAAATTTCTTTATTTTGTAAATTTTTTAATTTTGCAATTTTTACACATTCAAATTTCTTAGATACGTAAATTTTTAATTTTACAATTTCTACATTTTCAAGTTTCTTTGATTTGTAAATTTTTTAATTTTACAATTTTTACATTCTTAAATTTCTTTGATTTGTAAATTTCTTTTAATTTTAAAATTTTTACATTTTCAATTTTCCTGCATTTGGAAATTTTTTAATTTTATAATTTTTACATTCTTAACCTTTCTTTCATTTGTCAATCTTTTAATCGTACAATCTTTACATTTTCAAATTCCTTACGTTCGTTTTTTTTTTAATTTTACACTACATTTTCAAATTTCTTTCATTTGTACATTTTTTAATTTTACAATTTTCTCATTTTTAAATTTCTTATATCCATAAGTTCTTCAATCTTGCATTCATTCAATTTACATATTCTTTCAACTTCTAAATTTAACAACAATAAATTACGATCGCAGCGTACAAGAGGAAATATCTTCGGATTCGATATAATGTTTCCAAAGGAAGTTGTATTGAAAAGTATTTTGTATCGTCTTTCGGGGAAAATGAAATGTGAAATAGGAGATGAAACATGAAATCGTCGGTAAATACTCGTGTCTTCTTGAATTTCCCAATTTTATTAAAAAACTTCTGTCTCTCTCTGTTCGGCAGCGGAGTTCCATTAAATCCGACGGGCAACCCATTTCATCTGTTTCCATTGTGAAAAGGCTGCTTTTAAAGTAAAAATACACGGCAATATCATAAAATATTTCTACAACACTCGTTGTTGAAATACGATTCGATAAATCCGAATAGATGACATTTAATCAAATACAGTTGATTTCGTGTTTTCGATACGCGTTATTTTCGCCATGTTTAAGAGAAAAAAAGATCATCTGTCCTCTGTACGAACGAGAGAGGAGGAAATCTAAACAGCTGAATTTTATAAATGATCACTGTATGACGTTTCACGGTGAAGTCATTTTTCACGCGAAGTGATGAATCTTCTCACAGAATACCGAGGTGTCCCAGCTTATGTTCCGTCAAATCGATATCACGAACGACGACCAACTTTTATCTTTCTTTCTGTTTTTCAAGCATCAGACGGATACCATTAACGTGTTCCTCCTTCTACAGCCACGTCCTGAAAGCTACGCGAATTTTTCCTTTTTCAACTTCTTTAGAATAGAACCTAGAGTTTGATCCCCTATACACTTTCGAACCTCTCCTGTCTTCCAACAGTTTGTTACTCGAGTTAACTTTAGCTAACTAATTCGAGTTGCCATTCTGGACTCTTCGTTTAATCAACTTCTTTTCTGCAAAACATTTTAGAATTCAGGCTTTTGGAAATCGAGCAATCTACGCTGATGGAATACGAATTCGCTGGGGTTTTAATCGATGATGATACTCTGAGCAAAATACTGATATGAACGCTAGATGCTGATGTGAATTATGAACGCAAAATTAATTTTGAATAGGAAACTGATTTATTGCTGTGTAAAATGTTTTATTAAAATAACGTGATCTACCTTATTTCTGTGCTGTATGATATTTTTAAGATTTCATTCATTTTTCAACATTCATTTTTAAAGAATTCCGCAATGATCAGAAAAAAACAGAAAATACTTTTTTTTTATTACAAATTTGTTGGGAGAAGAAGCTGTTTAGAAATTGCAAATTTGCAGCGCTATATGAATGTGTGAAACAAAAATTTAAGGACAGAATTTTCGATAATTTCAATAATAGTAAGACAGTTCTTCATGTTTCACTGCAAATCAAAATTGTTAACGAATCTATTAATAGCGTATCAACGTTGCAGGCAGTAACTTAAATATTTAAAATAAAAGAACTCAAAAATTAAATTGTATAAAATATTTATAAATTGTATTATTAGCAATGGTATAATGTTACTTTCTGTATTTACATATTCTTTGTTCGTACAATGGTATAAATATATAAAAATTGTATATAACATATATTCGAATACTTTTAATTTTTGTATAGCAAAAATGCACTGCTAATTAAACGAAGGAAGAAAAAACTGATTACCATGTTTATCGCGAAAGAAGTAATAAGACGTTCTAAGTACATTTGGATTTAATGGTACATTTCGATTAATAGTGCATTTAGATTAGTAGGGGCGATAAGCAGTAAATTCTCGGTATTCATGAACAAGATCGTTTAAAATCGTGTGTATATACTGTTAAAGCCTCATAGTTAAACCGGTTAGTCGCTAATAATTCGTTGCTTATTATTTACAGCTCTCGTATAGAGCTACATATCGGTTTATTGCAAGTATAAATCTGCATTAGAAGCAGCACACCTACAAGGCGATGATTAATTATTGTTGAGATCACGTTAACACTACCATTACTCATTGGGAAACGTGTTAATCCTGTGCAATACAGCACCATGAATATTTTCCAACCTCCATTCTACAGCATTCATCAGCATTTCGCTAACTGGCTCGTTCACAGCCTTTGAAAGCAGTGTCCTAAAAGCGGAACACGGTGTACATTGCGGTTGTTAAATGGTAATTTCATATGACACAGGATTTATTCGCCGGTTCTTGGTTCGCTGTTAGTTGATCAAGAGACTAGTAAGTTTGCTCGACACTGAATTTATGGAATTCATCCTGAACATAATTCAGAACGACGTCGGTAGCTACGGAATCTACTTTATCTGTTTTAATCTCTAGTTCCCTCGAGATCGGTACATTTTAACGTGATAGAGATGAAAGTTATTTAATCACGTGCCTATTTGGAACAGAAAAGTATTGGAAAGTGTTGTAATATCTCTATTGTGGACATCAAATTTTGATTGTATTTTATCCTTGATACGGATTTTTGTGACGTTACAAAAGCGTTCTGAAAATATTTGTTCCACGCGAGTGGATTTGGAAAATGTTTGTACTTTTAATATCGGACGGGAAATGTTTGTGTCATTCATTTAAAAGCGTTTTAGTAATGTTTATATGATTGAACGATACTCGTTCATCCTTCAGAATTTAATGGAATATTCATAAATGAGACATGAAGATTTATTTCAGTTACAAATTTGCAACACGGTGCAACGAAAGGTTAATTCGCTTCAACGAAACGTGTAATTATTCCTCCTATTCGTTGTATTCCCCTCCTCATTGTAGCAAAGACCGTAAGTCAGAAATTATTGCTGTTGTCACAGAACTTCTCCCTCGGACCCGAACATCAGACCACTGCGCCAATATACAGTCCCCAACGAGGGACAGAAATTTCTTTATGTCGAACCATACATTCTACCTTCGACTTTGCCCATCTTCCTCTTTCGTGTTCTCCGATTTTTCCCTCTTCGCGAAGTTGAAAACGCGACGGTCTCACGATCTATGCAGATGTTCCTCTAAATCATCGAAGTCCGGGACAGGTTTGCAAGCTTGTTCCGATGCGTGGTACAAGAAAGCTGTACCGAGTCACATTTTCCGTTTCTTTCATTGGCTCATAATCGTTGGTCGTGCTCGTAATGCTGAATAATTTCGTCGAGCGATTAAAGTGGATAAAAACGTACGAGTTACGATTGTCATTCGCGACATTCTCTGTCCACGTGGCCGTAATTGCAACGGCATAATTCACGCGTAACTGACCGTCCGCTTCGATTATGAATAAAACATACACTTATAAAATGACGTTCTCGCGAGCGTGTTACGCTCGATATCACCGAAGGGATACACGCTGCGGGCCGCGGTATTTGAATAATGAATTCATGGTCAAATGAACGAACGCTTTTTCCATGAACCCCCGTTTGTTCTTGCCGAAGTCCGCGACGGCGATGCAAATGATGCTTTAACGCGTTCACTCTCGCGGGAATCGTTCCGTGATCGGTATTGCGAATTTATCCGTCAGTTTAGAGAACGTGTCTGAATTTTTCTCTTGAATTTTGCATACCATAGTTTGATAGCATTTCCGAGATTTCTGATTTTCAAGTTTGGTGATTTACAGAGTTTGAAATTTTCAAGTCTGGGAAGTTGGGATTTGGAAGTTTGAAAATTTGGGAATATAGAAATATTAGATATCCGAAGTTTGTAATTTTTTAATTGACATATTTTTCTAATTGTCCGAATTTTTGAATTCGCAAATTTAGAAAGTTAGGATAATGACGACTTGGTGAGGTGAATTTTTAGAAATTTGGAAATATTGCAATATTACAATTTCGTGTTTTCATCGTTCAAATGTAGAAATTTACAAATTTTGAAATGTAAAGGGTGTAGAAATGTTGAAATGTAGCTATGTAGAAATATAGCAATGTAGAAATGTAGCAATGTGGCAATATAGAAATGTAGAGATGCAAAAATGTAGAGATGTAGAAATGTAAAGATGTGGAAATCCAGAAACTTAGAAATTTAGAAATCGAAGAACTGAAAAATCTAGAAATTAAAAAATCTAAAAATTGAGAAATTTAAAAATTTACAAATTTCGAAATCTAAAAATTGAGAAATCTAGAAATTTGAAAATCAAAAAATCTAGAAACTTAGAAATTAACAAGTTTCCATTTGTCAAATATAGAAATTTTCAAATGTACAAATACCGAATTTTATAATCTCAGTTTCCATTCATTGTGTACCATATTTTCCGTCTCTTTATTTCTATATCTTTATGTTTCTGAACGTAGAAATTGCATTATTATAACTTCATGTTTTAAAATTTCCAAGCTTGTAAATTGCGCAAACATTGTACTCCCAAAATTTGCATGTTCAATTATATCAAATTTTACACATGCCATTAAAGTGCAATTAAATTTGAAATGGAAGCACGGTGAATTTCACTTTTGGAAAAACTACACGAAATCGTGCGATATTAACGCGATATAACGCTAGGTTATATTAAATTTCATGCAATATCGGAACCATTAATCAAATATTGAGATGGAAATGGACAGCACGTGCGAAACCTGCATAAAATTGTATTACTGTTTAAATATTATTAACTCTTACACAGCGTTTCTTATATTTTCGGCATTTTTAACGTTGAACATTGTTTTTTTACTTCGCATAATCAAAATTTTATTATATAAAAGTATCTCAGGAGATATTAATTTTAAAACCCCAATCAGTACCAAATTGTACATATTACGACCAAATTATACACAAAAGCTATTTAATGATTTTGACTCGTAATTCATGGATGACGATTTTGAAGACACATATGAAATATTGTGCAGCTACTGATGTCAACCCACGAGTTGGCGCGTGAAGAGGCTGGCACAGTTTAGAAGAGCTACGGCACAATTGGTCAGAATAGAATCCTTACATTCCTAAATCTCTGCACTTGCGAATTTCTACATTCCTGAATCTCTACAGTCCCAAATTCTTACATACCCAAATCGGTACATCCCCAAATCGCTATGTTCCCAAATCGCTATGTTCCCAAATCGCTACATTCCCAAATTTCTACATACCCAAATTCCTACATTCCCAAATCGGTATATCCCCAAATCGGTACATACCCAAATCACTACGTCTCCAAATCGCTACGTTCTCAAATCACTATGTCCCCAAATCACTACATTCCAAAATTCTTACATACCCAAATTCCTACACTCCCAAATCAGTGTACCCCAAATTGGTACATCCCCAAATCACTAACGTCTCCAAATCTACGTTCTCAAATCACTACGTCCCCAAATCGCTACATTCCCAAATTCTTACATACCCAAATTCCTACATCCCCAAATCGGTAGATCCCCAAATCACTACGTCTCCAAATCGCTATATCCCCAAATTCCTGCATTCCCAAATCGATATATCTCCAAATTCCTACATCCCCAAATCGGTACGTCTCCAAATCGCTAAGTCCTCAAATCGCTACGGCTCCAATTGGACAGAATAGAAAAAGGGACACCTCACACGTATTTTCGGCGGTATATTGCTCGTGTGGTCTCACACCAATTAGACCAAAAACAATGACAGTCGACAGTCTCGGGAGTGAGTGAGATAGTGAGATAGCGCAGTTATTGTCATTATTCTTATTTGCCTGTATGTAACTCTGGAAGTGTTCACGGTGGGGATAGAGCATCTTTTACTTTGGGTCCTCACGTGCCAACTCGTGGGTTGACATCTGTATCTCGTACATTGTCTTTCATAAATGGCATGTTTGTTGCAGAACTCTTTAGAAATGCTGCAGAGGCTGGACCTCTGGACATCGTGAAGCTTCGCAAAGGAGATAAACTGCTCAACATTTCGACCAGTTTGCCGGCGAACACACCAGACTCACCCTATGTTCTTCAGGTAACGATTCAGCCACCGTACACAGCTGTCCCGGCCATTTCAACTCGTTCTCGGTTCACCAAATCTTTTGCCAACGTTTCTCGTTAAATTGTGTAATTCAGCGTGCCTCCATGGCCCTCCTCGGTCTTTTAACATCGAACGAGCGTCGTTTCAAAAGGATTGAATTGAAAAACTTCAACGCAACGCTGAAACGTAATTACTTCTTAATTCTTCCCTCTGGCCATTTGCTTGAGAGTATTCGTTGAAAAAGTGAGAATTTTTCATTAAAATGTACAGACGAAATTCACTCTGTAATAATTGCACCCTTAACGGGACAAATTATTTATACTTATAATTCGTATCTCGTCATTCAAACGCTTATTCGTTGTATTAAAGTCTTTCTGGAGTTCGTCGTTCAATTAACGAGCGAATTACCGTAGACGTTTTAAGGCATTGCAGATAGAATCGCACGATTCTGCTGCTTTCAATTCGAATCGACTGAATTAGAACCTTCTCGAGATTTCTTGAATAGCTTCATTCGGTGAATGCTTGGCTCGTTGATCAAAATGGTACTTTACGGCGTGAAATTAATCGAATACTCGGGTGCACGCTTCTTTTAGTTGAAAATCTAGGGACGAGTGTAGGGGAAATAACATCTCACCGCTTGATTTCGATTTTGGAAAATTAACATTCACGAACTTGAAACTTTTTCAGGTCTCTCCATTTGAAAGCTTTTGCGATAAAATTTGTTAATTTACACATTTGTGAACTGTATTTTTAAAATACGCGATAAAATTTGTTCATTTCTACATTAAAAGATTTGAATACCTCTAAATTTGAACATTGAAAAGCTTGTAAAATTCTCAAGTTTCTAAATTGTGACAATTGTTTTTTACATCCTTAAAATGCCAGACTAGAAAGTTTCTTGTTCGCATTTATAAAAGGTTCGGCCAAATAACATGTAAACACTGACATCACGTAATTCCTTATGAAAAAGTAAGAAAAAAACGTAAAATCATATTTTTTTCATGTCAGCTTACGTGAAAATCGCATTTGAAGATCCTCTACATTTCTTTGCTTTTATGACAAGGTCTTCTAGCTGTGACATTGTGCTTATAAATGATGTCTTAAATATGGAGTCATGGATTATGGTACAAATACACATGTATACATGTTACATGGATATTTAATGCTCTTATAAATTACTGGAAGACTGAGAAAGATGGAAAGAATCCGTTCGTTAACGCTGAATTTACCAGTATACAAATTGCACTTAATCTTTAGAGGGTTGGGGTGAGATTGGTAGTTACAGCAATATTGGTCCAAAAATTTGTAATATTGGTCATAATCTTCCAAGTTGACCCTTTTAGAGGATAGCAGGCAATTCTAGTACTCTATCGGACTTGTTAGTTATTTACAAACATAAATACCTCTAAAAAATATCGATTCAAAGGACAAATTCCTGCACTTTACAGGTTATTCTGAAATTAATACTAAAATGGAATTAACATACAGCTTATTTCTTTATTGCAACGACAATCAGCGTAGATTTCAAGAAAATCTCCTCGACAAATTGTGCAACTTATAATGGGAATTTCTAAGCCGGTTTGGTAGCTTCAGCGTTTAGCTTTCTGGAGAAACAAGTCGAAAATCAAATTGTATACCATGTATTTTCTCGGTTTTTGCACAAAGAATTGCGTGGTTGTTACGTGTTATTCGTCCGGAGCCTGTAGTTTTTTGTCGGTGCGGCTTGATGGTTGTAAAAAGTGTTTTCTCTTTGGAAGATTGTCGGAGCGCATCCGGCCTCGTCGGGAGTGATCGAGGCGGAAGTGCTGTGGGCTCTCGAGAGACGCGTGGCGGCCTTGGAAAGGCAACTTCGGGAGCATCAAGAAGCTCTATACGCGTCACCATCGTTCGCTCTTCGTGAACTGAAGCGGCAAGTGGACAGTTTCAAGAACAAGTTGGAGCACAACGATCAGCTTAGTTGGCTGAGTAAGTTTCTTAGCAAGTAAACTGCCGTTTCTTCCGCGAGGCTTTTCCAAATCTGTCGGAACTGCGAAATACAGGGTGTCTCATTCGCGTCGAACATGCGAACGAATGTAACGTATTTTCACTGCTATTCGAGGTATGTAGGAAAAAGGTCTCGTTTCAGAATTTTTTATCCTGCACATCTTGATACCGTAGTTAACCTATTTTAGGTACTTTTTAACCCCTTGCTTTACAATATCGTTTTCACGTTTCAACCAAAGACAAATTTTTAATATTTTTAATACGCGTTTTTGGAGTTTAAGTACAATTATAATTTGCATAGTCAAGGATTGTTGAGTACAAGATTGATGTAATATTTCAATTCTTTTCTCTGTTTTAAAATTGTAGTGATTCTGACGCACCAAATAAATCGTGAGACACGGGGTTACCTCTTGTGTATCGCGACGCACTCGTGACGCACATTATTTGTAAAGTATAGACGTGTATTTTTATTGTAACTGAATTTTGGGTGCAGTTATAATTATAATTTGAATAATCAAGAACCGAGGAAGACAAACTGTGCCTAACATTTTAACATCCTATTTTAGATAAAGGAGAACGCTTACTAAAGTAGTTAAATTGTTGGTTAATTGCTTAGCTGTGACACAGAAAATGATATATTAAGGGGTTAATAGCAATGAAAATTAATCTTCAAGCTAAACTTTGGTGATACACCGTGTATGTATATATTTGAACGCTTTGCACATTGACAACATTTTAAATAACTGCTATTGATAATTTTTACCATCATGACAATTACTATTATTATTTATTAGTAATGTTACTAGTTATAAAATGGCTGTTAGTAGCAGCAATAATTTTATACTCATAAAATGTGAATATATTCACTCTGCCACCCTTGAACATATTTATACTGCCTCCCTTGAATTTATTTACACTTAAGAAATTTATTTGTTTCGACCTACGAAATTATGCAATTACATTTCAACTGAAATCGAACACGTTAAATAATAATATTTGAAAAAATCACTTCAAAAATTTTGAAAAGATCGCTTCAAAAATTTTGTAAAGATCAGTTAACAAATTTTGAGAATAAACTCTAGGTTCGTTTAAAAAAATTCTTATGATAATGAAATGTCTATTTGCATGAAGACACAATAATGACTGTTTCGTGAATAAATGACAAAGTGTACATAACTAAAGGTATGTTTTCATTCATATTTTGTAAAACTGCGCTTTCGCACGTTTTCATTTCCTGCTTCTTTTGCGAAAAACAAAATATTTAATAATAAACGGGAAAACAATTTGAAAGCAAGTTCGCTTTATAGTCGACTGAAATACGTAAAATTCGAGCAGGAGAAAAACGTAGGTTATCCTTTTCATTTTTTACATTTTACCGTGCAGGCGTGATTGGTTTTTACACAACTGGCTGAAACCTTCTATAGAAAATAACGAACAAAGTGACCAAAGACAATTCCGATCGTTCTGAGTTTTCGATTTCCTTTCGATATTGGTTTTTTCCACCTTTTATTTCATAGCGCGACGCAGAACGGGAGTTTTCTTGATCATTTTCATCGATGGTCGAATGGCACTGCGACAAACACGACACGGATTCAAATTCGTTAATTTGAAGTCGATAGAACATCAGTTCCGTCCATATTGATGGTTTACGAATTAGAACCAATTTTTCTATAGTTCATAAAACTTTTCTAAGCACTTAAAACGCTGAAACTCGTTGCAACGATTCATCGTGGATTTAAAAATCGTTTTTCGATATCAACGATATATTCAATATGGTACACAGATATGGTGCTTTCAAAAATTGGTACAATCCGCTTAGTTTTCCATAAAAAAGTAAACCAAATTCTGTTTATCGATCGCGGAAACTCGATAGAAAGACTCACAATAGTTTCAATAGTCAATCGAGCTTCGTTGATTCGATAGAAATCGAACTTTATTTATCGATATCGAACGTACAAACTCGATGCTTTCAAAAATTGATATTCGATTGAACGTCGATAGATCTTTTAGCTATAAAAGCATGAAACCTTGTTATGATCGCACAAATTCTTATCATTCCATCACTTTTTTTAATCAAAAAAATTTATCATTTGATGTTGGTAGAATCGCACAAGCTCGCTATTTTAAAAAATCACGTATTTTTTAATACACCCTTATTTTTCATAAATTCGATGGCAAAGTTTTGTTCAACACGAAGCGTTAAACTCGATTCATAAATTTAACAAATCATTATTCACCAGTTTCATCCATTCGATGTTAACTAAATATTGTTAACATTCATATTGCTAATATTGTTAACATTCACATTGCTAATATTGTTAATATTCATCGAACGCCAAAGTTCAGTGCAAAAATGTAATATGGCTGCAAAAGTCGTGAAGCTTGTAATATTGCATATCGCACAGAGTCTACATTCGTTTTATAATAAATGAATAAAAATGTCTGTATATTGACGCTCGATTCGAAAATCTACTCCGATTACAAGAACGTCGTGAATTTCTTTTTTTATACATATCGCCGCGTTCTTCCTTCGGGATGAAAAATTTCCATACACCTGGATGATTAAAAAAATGTTCTGACGCTTCTGATGGTTCTGTTGATCTGACGAAGTCGATAGATATACGCGCAGATAAATAGCTCCTGGGTCGAATACGCCTACCGCTGAATAAATATTTGCCTGTGCAAAGAACCGTCGCAGTTATTCCTATTTTCGGTTTCTAGCCAAACGCGTTTACAGGGTATTTCAGAAATGGATGATCAAACTACAGTGATAAAACGCCGTTACGGGATCAACCGTGACCTCAAACATCGTCGTACTTTAACAGAGGAATCTCGATAGGTGGCTTAAGCGTGACAAATCGCGAATGCTGTTTCTTGCTATTATGCACTGAATTCGTTTAAAATTTTTCAGTAACATTTTGCGTGGAAAATTTCAAAAGTTATGAGACTGAAACTATATTGAGCATATGTCTTACGCAATGGTCCAAATTTAACTCACGAGTTTAAAATCAACCCCTAAAGATGCAGCTCTTTTTCGATTTTTATGTCTAGCCTGCAGTTTGTGAGAGATTATTTCAAACAAAAATTATTTCAGCTATTTAATAAGAATTATTCCAGCTATTTTTTCGATTTTAATTTTTAGCTTGCAGTTTGTAAGAAATTATTTCAGTTATTTATTGAATTGAATAATAATTATTCCAGCTATTTTTCAATTTTTATTTTTAGCCTGCAGTTTGTAAGAGATTATTTAATACAAAAATTATTTGTTAGTAATAAATTATCTTTTAATAATTCTCTCTCTTAATAATAATAATAAATCTCTTATATAATTTTTCTTTTAAAATATCTCTTACATAGATGTGTGATATCTTTTAATTAGAAACATCAAATATTTATAGTTTTATCAGTTGTTTAGCTTAAAAAAGAGACATAAACAAAAATATTGATGACCTTTTCTAAAATTCTCCTTTTCACGTTCAAATTTAATTGGTAATATATAATTATGAAATTACATAATCCATGTTTTAGATACATCTAATATTCTTTTTCCATTATATGCTGTTTCCAAAAAGAACAGATTTAAGGATCTTGTCAGAAGATGTCGATGAATTTTTGGAAATACTTGTGACACTTTTAAGGTGCTACATTTATGCAAAAATATAATAAATTTTTGCGAGCTGTCTTTCCCTTTGAGAGTCGATAAATTATAAGAGACGTTAATAATCCCATTACATGATTGAGTAAAGGTCGCCATTTTAATGAATTGTCGTGTGATAAAACATTCGTTTTCTTTTAACACAAAAAATAGCCGTCGATACTTGTGAACATTCATACAACTGCACAATGGAAACGACCCCAAACTCTCACCTCCAATCTTTCTTCCTTGTCACGAGAATACAATTTTTTCCACTTTTCAACGTCTCGTAAACGAACTTCGAGGCACGTCGAAAAAACGCAACACGTTTCATGTCGGAAGCTTTTACGTTCTTAATTTACTTTCAGTCACCAGCGCTTTTATTTCTTAATCTCTAAACCATTCGGACAGCACTCGATTCTGTTGATAATTTTTCCTTACAATTTCTCTTTAAAACAGTTACGAAGTAAATGAACCCCAGTTCGACGTTACGCATTTATTTTAATTTCATCCGTTCGTGCTTGTTGAATCCACCGACTCCATTCATGCGTCATCGTCGTGACATTCAACGTATTAACCATTAACAGAGCGGCTAAGTGACGTAGGGAGCGTAAAATCGATCTGAAACTGCTTTTCAATCAATCAGAAACACGGGCTGTCCGTCTGACAGCTAAACGTGGTACATTTCATGGTTCAATCTAACGACCGTTGTCACTTTCAGGTTTCTACAAACAGCTTCCGGAGCCGATCTACGCGGATTCCTGTCGCAGATTGCAGTATCGTCGGAAAAGCGACAGCATGAAGCGGAAAGTGCGGGAAAAGTTCCTCAATATCTGGTGAGTCTATTGAAATTTGCTCCTCTTTACCGGGATTACATCGAGACACCTACTGTTCCTTTCACTCATCTTCCGCTTTGAACTTTCATTTTACTCGAAGGTGGAGCTTGTCGAGATATATCTCGACCAGGGTAATAATCCTGGCTATCGAATTAGGACCACGTAAATTTCACTTTTATGATTATATTATGTTATGTATGGAAAATTGTCTTAGGTCATGCAAATTGTTACTAAATACGTTGATAATTATATTCAGAAACGAAGCTTCAAACCCCATTTTTGCAAAGGGAAATCTTATTCAGAATCACGTCGGCTACCCCCCATTTCAGGGACCTATACTAACTGTGAGACACCTTGTATATATAGAAATTTGTTACTGTTGTGATAATAAATTGTGTGGGTGATTAAAGCGAGCGTTTGCGTTAGGCTCGAGTATCGGTGAGATGTTTGGTGAATAGAAAATGTCTGTAGCCTCAAAAGACTAGTTTACAACTCTCCAATCACATTATCTGAGTCGAAAAGAGTTGCAGATATTTGGGAAAATAACGGAGATATAAAACATACGATCGAGGAATGTATATGCTGGATAGGATACAATCTACCAAAGCAAAGGGTGGAAATACAAGATATTAACCCCTTGCACTTAAGTGTGCCTCGAGTGTGGCTCGACATCACATTTCTACATTGGTTGAATATGTATATTATCATTTATTTACTACTTGTAACAAAAGAAAAGTGTATTTATCACATACTCTGCCTTGTTGCAATACATTTTAACCCCTTTCTTGATCTATTTTGTAAATGGAGTCGAGGTAAAAGAAATGGAGTGCAATGGGTTAACATGTGTTAATGTACAGTAGTAATGTATCATGTTAGTAGCTAAAAATTATATCATTTGTACAGGTTTAACTTTAAAAACGTGAAAAATAGTGGTCCCGATTCGATGGCCAAGGACTTAACCAATTCCTGCTTGATACGATTTGTTGTAATATTAATTGAACGTTTATGATTGATCCGAGGAACGATCTAGTGGGTGCGGGATATATGGAGTTCGTAAAATTTGATTAGTTCTGGCTAATTGCTTTGATAGTTCGAAATTACAGAGTTTATAGTTTGAGACATTCGAAGTTTACGGAATTAGAAACGCTTCTTGATGCTTTGGCGACAGCAATAAACGGCGTACACTTGGAAGATGAGTTGAGGGCTGCAGATGAAGTTAGGGTAGGTTACGTCTGGAGAACAATGGTTTGCTGAGCTTTGTTAGGATACTTCGGTTGGATACGACAGCGTAGTTTTAAACTGATCAAATACTTTTTCGTTTTCTGGTAGTGAAGTTTGAAGGTCGAAACACGTGATGGTCGGTAAATAAGTCGCTTCGGTATCAACGAAGTTTAAAATTTAATTTCTAGATTTCCAGATTTCGAAATTTTTCAGTTTTCAAATTTGTAGGTTATCAAATTTCCAAATCCTTAAATTCAGAGATTTCTCAATACGTATATCCTCAATTCCCAACATTCCAAAGCCCAATATTCACAAATTCAGAAATTCCTAAACTACGAAATTGCCAAATCCCTAAATTCCTAAATTACCAAATTGTCAAATCCCTGTATTCCTAAATTACCAAATTGTCAAATCTCTAAATTCCTAAATTACCAAATTGTCAAATCACTAAATTCCTAAACTACAAAATTGCCAAATCCCTAAATTTCTAACCTGCCAAATTTTCAAATCCCTAAATCCCTAAATTCCTGAATTTCTAATTTCTCTCAAATTCGGTTTCCCTTCCTAAATTAAAATTTACAATCCTCCATTGTGAAATTCAAACGTCGTATAATTGCATGTGACATGAATGCACATATATCTTAGATATCATAGTTCCACAAACATGAATTTCGCCTTCCTAGAATCGAATTTCGTGGAAGATATTTATCTTAACGTGGATTCCTATCTTGGATTATTCCGTCACGAAGACGATACTATCGTTTCGTCGTTGATGATTAATTTCCTTCTCCGAGAGACGTTTACCGTGATTTACCTAAGTTGCTTGAGTAATCCTTCCTGTTCGTAGTTCGAACACGTTCTGATTGAAATGACAACCGAAAGATGAGAAACGCAAACAATTTGAAGCTGACTTTCGGTGTACCTTTCGACGGAACGAGCGAAATTTGCAAATGTTGATAAAGTCATTGTATAACAGAAGTGAGTAATTATATTGATTTTCTAATTTGAAATTAGTGTATTTCTATATTTTTAGATTTCTATATTTCTATGGTTCTAAATTTCTAAATTTTTCAATTTCTAAGTATCTACATTTCTGAACTTCTAAATTTGTAAATTTTTACATTTCTAAATTTGTTAATTTGTTAATTTGTAAATTTGAAAATGTGTAAATTTGTAGATTTCTAACTTTATCAATTTGTAGGTTTCTAAATTTCTCAATTTCTAAGTTTCTAACATTATTTCATTTCAAAATTTATAAATTTAGAAAGTTGGGAATTTGTAAGTCCGGAAGTTTGGAAATTTTAAATTCCCAAATTTTCACATCAAAATTTTCAAAGATTCTTAAATTTTGCAATTTCCTGGTTTCTCAATTTCTCCTATTCTTACTTTCCAAATATCTAAATTTCCAAATTTTCAGATCACTCTGATCTTCAAATAGTATTTCATTTATTTACGAATATGTAAGATGCGTGATTCGAGTTAACAATTGACTGTTCACCTTACTAGCATTTATAAACAGTATCTTATAAAAACCTTCAATAAAAGTGTTTTCCACTAATTTTCCACCACAGTATCCGAGATCCTACGTCAGTTACTACAGTTCAAAAAGTCCACTTCGATGTTTGAATGTTAAACTGTAAAACATATATTGCATCGTCAAAGAGCCAGCTTTGATATTTGAAAGTTAAATTTATTTAACATAAAATGGTATGTAAATTAAGAAATATCTTCCAAAATAATTGCTACAAATTTCATATTAAACGTTATTCGCTACCATCAAATTTATTGATACAATTACGCGTTTACTTTGTGAATCATTCGTTTTGCATAAAAGCAGAATTTAGTATGGCTGTGTAAAGTTTTATACAAGTATATTTTTCAATACGAGGGATTAGTGGCTAGCATATGGATTTGCATGTGGAATTCAGTCGAAAAAGCCGGAATGTATTTTATATTTCCCAGCAACGTTCGCAGTGGACATTCAAAGGGGGTCGACTGGTATTTCCATGCAGTTTTTGATATTTAAATATGTCCTCAAATTGAACGTGTGTAATTGAGTGCAGCATGCTTTCAGTCTGCACCAGTGTAGAATATGAAACAAATTATTTATTCTCTTTGAAGACATAAATCATTGAATCTATCTGTTTAAAAACACTGAAACTATCCAATCGATAATATGACTGATCAAGTTTCTTATTCCAAATTTTTAATTAACTTTATTCTAAATTTTCTCAAATCATTTGATAAAATGTAAAATTTTCCACCTGAAACAACGAAAAATTCACTCGAAACAATTTATCTGTGGTTTCAGTTTGGAAATTTTCAATGACTGTATTTTGAAAATATTTTTTCAAATATGCTACATAGTAAGTCACCCTGCTTTAAGTGGTGTGCTGTAAGTCATTTTGTTCAACTCGTGAGTTGGCATTGGTACACCGTCATATGTAATTTCAATATAAATCATATTACATATGAAAAGATAATGATTTTTACCAGAATCGATACTCGAACACTCTGCATGAATATGAATTTAATTACCGTTAACAGTATGCGTGTTTCGTCAGGTATGCACGATACAATCGAAATAAGCTGATTAAAACGATTGTTTCTACTCGAAATGGAATTATTTCACCTGTGACCAATTGTTAAAACGAATTGTCAAGTTTAATCTGCTTTTGACGAATCGCATTCAAGGATTAAGCGACACTGTGGTTACTTGTCCTGCTCGGTTTTATCGAATTTCCGAGCGAAATATACATTTTAACCTGAGTTGCCTGGGAAACAAATTTACTGGCTAACTAGATTTATTTGCAAAAATGATGTTCGCTTGTTGCCGCGTTCTTTGCAGAACAATGTACAGTAGCTCGATAACATTATTGTACCACTGTCGAGGAAGCTTTGTGTTTGTCTTAACTAATTGGGTTAATTTTAACTACCGCTCGAAGGAGACGTAACTTCGTTAAATATGATTCCACTTTCAAATGATTCTCGTACAAACTTAAAATTCTCGGGGTGAGGCTATAATCGAAAGAACACTATCTTAATGAAAACTTGTAATTATAAGAAATTTCAAGAATTACGTTCAGAATTTGGAAATAAAAATGCTAGAATAATATATGCACGAAAGTTTCATATTAGGATTTTTTAATTCTTTACGTATCTAAAGTTCCAGCTTCTTTAGTAGATGCTGTTTGTATGTAGTTATTTAGTTATATATATTTTTGTTATAATTATGAATGTAACTTAAAAATTATAAAATTCAAATATTAGCAAATTTTGAAGTCTCAATACTTCTGACTTAAAAAATTTGACAGTCTGAAAATATGGAGGAAATAAATTTCACTTCAAACGACTAGAGTTTTGCTATGTATTTGATGACTGAGTGTCTCTTCGATGTTTCACGTTTTACAAAAGCTCGGAGTGGAATTTTTGTGACATGAGGAAAACAGTTTCTTTTCTATTGGTTTAGCTACAATTCGAGCGGAGATGAAAATGCAAGTGGGTCTGTTTCCCCAAAGTGACCTAAGCAAGTAATAAAAGCAAACAATACCTCGACACGAATAGGAAACTGCAAACGAAAGACTACTGCTAAGGCTCTGATGGGTAAGGTCCCACCAGATGTGACTAACAATAAAACAAAAAATACTCTCTAGAATGTAATGACTCCTCGGGTCTTATATACGGTAAACAGTTGATTTGAAAAATGAGAAGGAACAAAAAATCGTCAAATTATTATATCGCTAGAAACTTGTACCAAGAATCCTCTCGCTGTAATATGCGTTCGAACTAACAAAATTCAAAGTGTGTACGTCATAAGTACTTTCGCGAGTTTACGCTCCTGCAGTAGCATAAGTCAGTATGTAGTCAGCCGCATATATTTCGCACATACGTTTTCCGCGAACAAAACTGGTTCTCTGTTATAATACTCACTAGGATCCTGTTACGGTGAATAAATAGTGCTTCTAGCATAATATCGAGACTTTCAAGCACCTGTTATCGATACTTTCCTTAACATAAACAAGATAGAACATCGCCACGAGTTTCGAATATTCGCTCAACCCTTTTATCAGATGTTCAGAACAGAGCATTTCTATGCCATAACATCGCTCAAGATGCGTTTCACAGAAAAGTTTGAAATTATGCACGGTGAAACCTGATCGCAATTTCTGGGCTATAAGTTCGTGGAGATCGTGTTCGGGAATCCTTCTTGTCATATCTTTCTCGAAGAAGTTCAACGAAATGAATAATTCAGTCGGTGTCGTATTTAGAACAGGGACATTTCGCGTACTTTATCGTTTTCGTTGCTACTCGAAATGCATCGATTGATTCATGTTTGACGTGTGCGGCAAAGAGTTATATGTATCCGGACAACTCGATAAATCGTTACGCAACGGGAACCACTCGAAATGGTGCACAGTGGAGCGTCGAGAGGGTTCTCTTCATGAAACTGCATTTTCAGATTTCTAATTTTCTACGTTTAAACATTTTTGTATTCTCCATTTTTTAAGTTCCAAGGTTCACAACTTGCAAATTTCTAAACTGATTCACGGATTCAAATTCTGAATTACTATATTTTAGTAGTAGATTTTCGAATTTTTATACTCTCAAATTCTCGAACTGTAAATTTATGAATTTTCGAAGTTTCAAACTTACGAATTTTTTAATTTTTAGAATTTCTAAATTTCTTAATTTCTTAATTTCTAAATTTCTAATTTGTTAAATTAGTAAATTGTTAAATTTCTAAATGTCTAAATTTCCCAATTTCTTAATTTCTAAATTTCTAATTTGTTAAATTAGTAAATCGTTAAATTTCTAAATTTCTAAATTTCTGAACTCAATCTGAAAATTTCGAAATTGCCACGGCTGAAATTTCCTAGAATCCTAGAATTAAAAACTCGAACAAAAATTTACAAATCTCTAAACTTCTAACGTACGAAACTTGAAAGCTAAATTTCGAAACTAAAATATTTCTGTTTAAATTCCAAAATCTGAAAATTCTGAAGTTTTCAAATATATAATTTTTAATACTCTTGTTAAAACAGAGATTCTAGTAAGTTTTAACCCAAGGTCTATAAATCTGTCTTGAACAGAAAAATGACTTCCATTATATCGAACCAAGAAACATCATACTGACTCGACTGACGGAGCGGCGTAGTAATCTATAATCTTCTTTCAAAGTGTCAAATTTCATCGAGTAAACAAATGCTTTCTCTAGAAACAGTCGCGAACATAACTTTTCCTTGTTCATCGATCAATAGTTTTCCAAAGTCTTGCAGGAGTACATCAACTTTATAATATTCGCTTCACGTGAACAGACAGGTAATATATCCTGCTAAACTTGTAAAATATATTATAATACTTGATGACTTTCTACAAGCAATTCGTTTGCTTTTGTACTTTATGTTCTATTTGATCAGATTATGTATTCTGCTGTAACTGTATTTTGTTAGTGTATATTTTAGTATGTTTGTACTAAGGTTGATAATGAGGGAGTTGCAAATTCAGTATAAAGAAATGGAACGAAGGAAATTGGAAATGTGGACGTTTAGACATATTGAAATTTCAAATTTGAATAGTATTAATACGTGTTAAATTGGAAAGTTGGAAGTGTGGAAACTTAGAAATGTTTGGAAATTTAGAAATTGATGAATTCCAAAATTTAGAAATCTAGAAATTTTCAAATCGTGGGACATAAAAGATCTCAAATTTTCCGATTTTCAAACATACAATTTAAGAGATTTCAAAAGCTTCAGATTTAGGAACACCGAAATATTCGAAGTGGAATATTTAAATACCCCAACTTGACAGTTTAGAACATGGAATATTTAGAAATTCTAAAATTTTGAACTTCAAAAATATTCAAGTTAAGAAATATACAAATTTCCAAATTTTCGGTTAAGTGATTTGTACAGTAATTCAAAAATTTTCACATTGGGAATTTTAGAAACTTACAAGTTTACAAACAGGATAATTAAAAAATGTCTAAACTCAGAAATTGTACATTACTGATGTAATCTTTAAGTTAGATATTTTTATACTTTTCTCGTTATAACTTTTTACTTAGCTATAGAACGAAGTTTCCCATTAAATCTTGTATGCGTCTCTGTTTGTTTATGCAATTTATAAATTCCTGTAGGAAAACGAGTACGCCAGTAGAGAAAAGCGACATGGGTAGAGAAAACCGCGTTATTGAACGAAATAAGGGAAAAGCAAACATAAAACACCCAAAGGTATAACCGTAGACAACTTTATGCTCCCCGATTTATTATTTACCGTATTTCTACATTTTTCAGTCGCAGATGAAAATATATACGATATAAAATATTTATTGACTTTTTGTTGTCAAATTTAACCCCTAAGAGTCACACTGGGTGAAACGACCCCAGCCGATTTAGATTCAATTTTAGTCACTTTATATCCTGAAACTGTGAATACCGGTATTTTTACTATTTTTTCATCAACCTGTTATATCACAGGAGTGTTCAGCTAAAATTTCAGTTCTTTTTATTAACAGCGAAAGAAATTTCGAATTTTTCTGTGAAAACCATCATCTCTTTCAATTTTTTCACGTTTTTGAATTTTTCTTCGTATTCAAGGTTCAAATTTACTGAAATCAGCTGTAAAATATATTAAAACAACTTATAATAATGATGATGACAACTGCTGAACGCAATTCGCACTATTTCACTCATTCTCGAGACGTTCGCCGTTCATTTTTCTATTCTGACCAATTGGAGGCGTGGCGATTTGAGGATGTAGCGATTCGGGGATATACCGATTTGGGGATGTAGTGATTTGGGTATGTAAGAATTTGGGAATGGAGGGATTTGGGGATGTAGGGATTTGGAAATATACCAATTTGGGGATGTAGGAATTTGGGGATATAGCAATTTGGGGACGTAGCGATTTGGGAATGTACCGATTTGGGGACGTAGGAATTTGGGGATGTAGCGAGTTGGGGATGTACTGATTTTGGGATTTACCAATTTGAGGATATTCCAATTTGGGGATGTAGGAATTTGGGGATATAGCAATTTGGGGATGTATCAATTTGGGGACGTAGTGATTTGGGGACGTAGCGATTTGGGGACGTAGTGATTTGGGGATGTAGGAATTTGGAGATATAGCGATTTGGGGACGTAGCGATTTGAAGATATACGGATTTGGGGATGTAGGAACTTGGAGATATAGCGATTTGGGGATGTAGGAATTTGGAGATATAGCGATTTGGGGACGTACTGATTTAGGGACGTAGCAATTTCGGGACATAGCGATTTAGGGATGTACCGATTTGGGGACGTAGGAATTTGGGGAGGTAGCGAGTTGGGGATATACTGATTTTGGAATTTACCAATTTGAGGATATTCTAATTTGGGGATATAGCAATTTGGGGATGTATCAATTTGGGGATGTAGTGATTTGGGAACGTAGCGATTTGGGGATGTATCGATTTGGAGATGTAGGAATTTGGGGATATAGCGATTTGGGTATGTAAGAATTTGGAAATGTAGGGATTTGGGGATGTAAAGATTTGGAAATGTAGGTATTCGAGATTGTGGAAATTCGGGAATGTAGAAATTCAGGAATGCAGGAATTCTATTCTGACCAAGTGTGCCGTAGCTCTTCCAAACGCGTCAGCCTCACGCGCCATCTAGTGGAATGACATCGGTATGTTATTCCGATAAAGCGTAACCGTCAAGAGTTAAAGAAAGAAAACTTAAATTACAGTTTTTCTGGAAAAAATGCATGAGTAGAATAAGAATTTTAATCTCTGTTTCTGACAACAAATAACAGATTTGATTCAGTTAACTGAACATCGAGTGAAAAGTTCAAAAGTTATGTGCAGAACACTTTGAGCCAGTCGTGAATAACCAAAAATATTATTCTGTTTGTTGATAGTACCGAGAGCTTTCAGTTTCCAGGAACTCGTTTAACCGTTTGAAGAGTTAAAAAATCTGGTTATGATAACAGAAGCAGTTATTCCTTTGATTTAGCGAGATAATGTGGAATTTGTTTGAAAGTGAAGTCCTTCGGAATTATTTTAGAGAGAGCACTTTGCAGCATAATTGGAGATTAAATTTTCGAGTACTTATATATTTTAAACAGTAGAATTTTTCGTTTTATTATTATTTATTGTTTTTATTGTTAAAAATTGTTTTTTACTTTTAGAAACATTTTGTTTTGTCAAAATTTGTCGAATATGTTTTTATCTAAAAAAACGCAATTATTCATTATTATTTGCTATTTTTATTTTATTTACAATTTGTGCTCAATGATTACTATATCTAGAAAAAATTTGTATTACTTCTAATTATTTATGTATGCAGAGAGCGTAGAATCGAAAGACAGGTTTAATAATAATTTAGTATAATATTAAAATGTTATATAATTCGAAATAAAAATAAACAATGTGTTAACAGGTAGTAAAATAATATTTCTTTTCAGAGACAAATATTAACAGGTTAGTTTCGTCTCAGAGGCAGGTTCCATTTTGTTATATTTAGGGTATCATAAAAGTAGAAATGAAGTTAGATTGAGCAGTAAATCCTGGTAACGAGTAATAAAGCTCTTATTGTTTGATATGTAATGCGGTACACAATTGTTTCTGTAATGAAAGACATAAACTAAATTGAAAGAAATCCACTTTCATTTGTTCTAAAAATTTGCAACGTTTAAAAACGATGAATATTGCTGTACAAATTGATGAACTGTAACAAAATATTCCAATATGAAGAATTTAAAGCTGAACGACATATTTCTTTAATAACAAATAATAAAGGTATCACATATACTAAATATTCTCGTATTTTACTGTACATAATTTATATAATCGGTATATGAATACAAAGTACACTTTTACAATAGTTTTATATCATTAAATTGTGTCTTTAGAAGTTTAGACATCGATCATTATTTGATATAATCCGCAATCCGCCATTTTGTGTTAAGAGTACATTCAAGTTTCTTCCTCGCACTAGGAGTTCTAAACGCATATGACATAATTGCTATTTTAGGGTACTTCCATGTCTTAAAATCATTTCTATTTTCAAAATTCGATATTCCGTGTGTATCGACCTAATTATTTGAAAATCAAACTCACTACATAATAAATTATATCTTGATCAGTAATAAAGAATCAGTGATTTTGTCAATATTTTTTGACAAATTAGCTTTGAATTTTCTTCCAGCAAATTTATTAATATATTAAATTTTCTGTTGTCAAATTAAATTTTCTACTAGCAAATTCATTAATATACTAAATTTTCTTGTAACAGAAATGCTTTCGAGCAGAGGGTTAATTACAAAGTTAGATGAAGCCACAATAAAATGGAGACTTGAGAGGCTCAGAATAAGCAACAATTAAAATATCAATGAAATTTCGACAATTTGCTCTTATCACGCAACACGTATCACAGGGAAAGTCTATCTCGATTACTTGATTAATGAAATTTCACACGAAGCTAATAAATTATCGGCTAGACTATCACGGACAAACGTTAAATGGTGGTCGATTCATTCACCGTGTAATAATGTTCACGATAAAGCGGTACATGCTTGAAATGCCAGTTACGTTCCCGTGTAGTTTTAATAACCGAGAAACTTTGATGTTCCTGTCAGACATTTAAATGTCAAGTTATAAATAAGAAACTGCAGCTTCTGAGCATAATACCGGTGTCTCGTGATGCGATTGCAGGTAGGAGATTTAACGTTGATAAATCGTGAATTTTGCGGCTTAGAAGAGATAATTGAAAAAGGGAATTTGCTTGTCGTGTAAGTGACGTGAAATATGCGAACAACACGGCAGATCTGCTCGCAAAGTGCTTCATCGTTTGAACATGGGTACACGAAAATATTCGAACAAAAAATGTAATATATTTTTCATGTTTCTTTCGTTTAAAGTCGATGTTTCTGAAGTCGTATAGATTCCTATTATGTGGTAAATCTTTAAATAATACTATTATTACTATTAATAGTACCTGTTAGTATTATTAATAATTATTACTAATAATACTATTATTAAAATTATGATACTCATAGTTGAGAACCATAACATAACCGAAAAGTATCTGTCGAAAGATTAAATAAGATCTGTTATTTCTCTCAAATTTGGAATACTATATCCAAGAACGTGTGAATAACATTTTGTTCCCCTATGGAAATAGTACCCCATACACATGAAAAATGGAGTCGAATGATTTTAACAAGACCACGTACACCACGGTTTTCGTAGAATATTTGAATATAGAACGCGTGTTAACGTAACCTAACACAAATGGGAAAACACGGCTGAGTTTTTACACTGTCCCTTTTAAAAATACCTTATGGAAGTTCGCAATTTTACTAGAAATACAGTTCTATCGAGAGTACGATGAAAAATGAAGTACCACACGCCTCTTTTTGTCGTAAAGTGTTAAATGTCTTAAGTTAAATGTTAAAGCAATATTTGAATATAAAAATTGTATCGTAACCTGAGTTCAGTCATTATAAACAAATAATTAATCCTAGATTTTATTAATAGTTATTGTTGAATTGTACGTAAAGTTATTACTAAATTATACATATTTTGTAGATAAACATCTTATCAAATTTATTGTTAAATTTTATTAACACCAATTATAGAAGTAAATTCAGTAACAGAATACTGTATTAAGTTTCTAGTTTAATACTGATCATTGTATCATTTAACATAATAATACTAATATTATTTCTGTTACTTAATTTTAGTTTATTCAAGAAATTTGTTAATTTTTTGAATTTTACATCAGAGGTTTAAAGAAGCACTAAAACAAAATTGTCTATTTGAGTTATTTATTAAATACTTTAAAGGATAGCAAAATTTTACGTTATAAATTAAAGAAAATAATGGAACGTCAAGTTTATGTACAAAGAGAATTTTAAATGTTTAATTTTAATTCAAATAGTTGTTTCTATATTCGTGCGCATAAAAGAAGCAATTCGATCTTAATTTCCGTATCATAAATTTTTATACGTCCACATTAAAACCCATTTCGTTAAAATAGGTCATTCTATAGTGCGTTCCCGGTTAAATCTGTGTTGAGATGATCTCGCAATGCGAGTAACATTGAAATCGTTTTGTGAGCGATTAAGTTCGCGACCCGTGGGATTTTCACGAAGATTACGCGGAATTACACGCGCAAATTGAATTGCAAGGAGGATCAGTTGATTCAACTAGTAAGACAATTCATTTTCGAAACGAAATTTTACGTTTGGTGTGGTATCACTTGGGAAATCAAATTTCATCGTATATGTATTTCGTACAAAACTTTTTTTATGTTAAATTATACACTTACATTATTTTTGTGGTCAAGCATTTAAAAACTGTTCTCTCAATTTTCACTTTTTCCTGTCTGCAAATTTTTTAATTTGGTACTTTCAAATTTACACGTTTGGGAATTTTAAATTTACACATTTGGAGGTTTGAAATTTACATATTTGGGATTCTAAAATTTATGCATTTGGGAATTTAAAATTTACACATTTGGAGGCTTGTAATTTACGCTTTTGGGAGCTTCAAATTTACAAATTTAAAATTTACGCATTTGTGAATTTAAAATTTATACATTTGGTAATTTGAAATTTACACATTTGGAGACTTGAAATTTACAGTTTTGGGAGCTTCAAATTTACAAATTTAAAATTTACGCATTTGTGAATTTAAAATTTATACATTTGGGAATTTGAAATTCATACATTTGGAAATTTCAAATTTATACAGTTGGGAGTTTCAAATTTACACATTTGGAAGTTTCGCATGTACAAATTTGAACGCTTAAAATTAACAAATTTGAAAATTTCAAGTTTACAAATTTTCAAACGTAGAATATAAAAAATGTCACAATTTGGCAATTTCCTCGGTAATTTAGTAATTTGAAAATATGAAAACTCGTCAATTCAAGAATTCGAAAGTTCGAAAAACTGAAAGCGTCGAAACTTAGAAATACCAAATTTTCGAATTTACAAATCTGTAAATATAAGAACTTGATACCTTGGCAACTTAAAAATTTAAAAGTAAAAATTTTTAAAAATTCAGAAATTTAGAAATTGGAAATTTTGGAAATTTAGAAATTTCAATATCGCAAACAGAAATTCAGAAACATACAAACTTCAAATATCGAAAATTGAGAAATACAAAAATTTCGAATGTCGGAAACGTAAAAATGGAAGTCTTAAATTTCCACGTTCCGAAATTTGGTAATTTAAATACAGTGCACAGCGTTAGACAGTAATACACGCGAAACGTGTACTGTCGATATTTTCAATAATATTGATTTTTGCCCGGGGTGCTACAAACTTTAACGGTGGTTTTGATATTGCATCTGTTGCGGATTTATGAGTACATATTGAATTCGATACTCTCTAATATTTACTTTAAACGATCATAAAAAATCTGCACTCTGAATTAGTCTTCATTTTAACAAACAGTCAGTAACAGATTTCATACCTATCTCAAATTCGATGTTCCAATATTTGCGAACGATAGAGTATTTATCTAAAATTGCACTCCGTCGAAGGGGTTAAAGATATTCCACGATGAAAATCGGTAAACGACAGTTTTCGTTCGCAAAAGGTTCTCACGGGGGGAAAAAACGCACCTGCAAAAACAAACACCAATCGATTTTCGCGCGAAAACAAGGCAAATAAACGAGAGCAAACGTGCCGTGTATGTGAATACGGATACATCGATCGCACCTAATGCAAATGCCACGAATCGATATTCGTAGAAACCGTGCGGAAATACGTTCACTGGGAAAGATTCGGAAAATAAAGCAGCTTCTCCATCGACGGCGCATTTCTTTTTTCCTTCGGATTTTAATGCTTGGATTCTTGCGGGAGTAGTTCGGGAACGCTGTTACCAATTTCATGGATGGATCGTTTTAATCGGGGCTCGATTGAATAGCGGGATTATAGCGCGGCGGGAAAACGAACGAAAATATTAATCAAACTCTCGTGTAATTATTTTGATCTCTCTAATGAACTTGCATTCGGGGGAGGTTACCGGAAAATTTTGCCATGTTTCGGATTTGTATTGTAAGAAAGATTCATTAATGAGAAGAATATTATTTTGCTTCATACATGAAGTATCGCAAATAATTGAAGTAATAAATGAAGTAGTGAAGTATCGTAAACAATTGAAGTAATAAATGAAGCAAAGAAGTATCATAAATAATTAAAGTAATAAATGAAGTAGTGAAGTATCATAATTTTGAAATGCATTTCGGTGACAAACTGTACAAAATGTTTCAAAAATTTGCTGTAAATTAGGTGTTTAAAAAAAGACTGTTACGAATAAGTTTTAATTTATTAATCGGTCGATATAAAATTTGTGAACTACAACTATAGTCATATTAATAAAATATACGAGCGTAAAAAGATTACAGAGGAATTGTAACTTACTATATATTAACAACTTAACCACAAATGAACACTCGTTGCAAATGTTCTTATATCAAATTACCAGAGGTGCATAAGAGACGGTGATGTCAATTAAATACTTTGTATACAGCATAAAATAAATAAAGTTTAAGAAATGTCCCATAAATAAACGACATTACGAGAATGGAAAAGTTTTAGCTCCTCATTTTATCAGAAATTCCGACGGTTGAACATAAAAATTGATACTGTTGGGGGATTTAATGAAATCCTTTTGATGTTGCTAATTTTAGAAAATCTATATATAGAGTGGGTACATGTTACCGAGGAACAATGTAAGGAATGTGAATGAAGTAAAAACGTATATATTTATCGGTGTATTTAGCCGGTCTGCAAGATTGTTTCGCTGCCTTGTTCGATTTCATCGAATTTCATGATCCTCGATGGTAGCAGGCTCTGTCATGTTACCGCGAAATGCTATTAAGCTACCGTTATCTCTGTAATAACCTGCCATTGCCGGCTTATAATGGCGAGCATCAGAAGCGAGCATTATCGCGTACCGCGATTTGATGCGCAGGCTAAATGTGGATTGCGAATTAGCGGTCTGTGCTACCACGTGCTCCTCCTTGATTTCCTTGATCCTGCCTTGATCTCGACTCATCGGCTCCTGCTTAGCGCGTTGTAATTGTATTTCAAGGAAATTGCTTCGACTACAACAGACGTATCCTCGAAAAGCTACTTCTGATACATTGAATGCGGGATTCGTTACGGCAGCGAGAACATGACTAACACCGGTGAAAATCACTGGTTTCATGTTTCGCTGTTTATATTACAATTTTGTTGCCGTGCTTTTGTTCGGATATCTGTCATTTTGTTGTGATGAAGTTGTATGTTAGTTCTTATCTGGTTACTCATTTCTCCACTTTACTTTCATTTTAAAAATAAGCATGTAACGGTGGTTCTATTATGATACACCATTTGATTTCATTTTTATTCAAACTTGTTAGATTTATTATTCATGAAATTGTTTCATGTCAAAGAACTAAATAGTTCACTATTGCTGAATTTAAAAGTAAGCGTTTAACGCTGGTAGTTCTAGTATTGTACACAATTTCATTACATTTTTGTCCAAACTTGTTACATTTATTATTCATGAAATTGTTCCATGTGAAAAGAACTAAATAGTTGACTATTGTAACAGCTTCCTTCAGTCGTGTACAGACAAATTAAAATGTCAATAATCGTAAACTAATTTTGGTAATAATTTAAGTATTCTAAGTACTTGAGCAGCGATATTTGTCTTCGATTATAGCCTTGTGATTCCTGTATTAATTGTTTGTTTGTAATGGACTCTTGGTAGCCACGTGTTACATTACACCGACAAATCGATACATTCCTAATGTAATTCCAATCCGTCGTACATCAGTCTCTATGTTGATTTAGTTCAATAAGCAGATAACCCATCATCCCACAAAATACTGACGGTCGTCAGCAACCGTACTCCCACGAAATGACATATTAATCTGATTAATCCCATTCGAAGCAAAGCTTTGATGATCGCACAGAAACTCGAAGCTTTGAGCGAAGATCAGCTTTTCTTTTTGCTCCAGCAATCGGGTTCTGAAAACTGGTAATTGAACAGAAATTTGTGCCATAAGTACTTGTATGATCTTTCTGTATGACCTACTTTACCATAAATATTTAATAAAATTAATATGCCTCTAATTCCTTGAAATTATATACGAGTTCTAAAAACAATATTACAACAATGGGTTATTACTAAAAGCAGAAAATAGTCGAAGTCTCTGCAAGCTCGAAGAACCTTCAAAGAGATAAATCTCAAATCTGATTGAGTAATACAGCAAATATGTCTATATTTGCGTAGTACAGCAGACAAATTGATTATGAAATTGTACAACAAATTTTTTGCATTTCGACATAATGTTAAGACGTTCGTTACCTCTAACTTGTACCGTATTATTCAACGTGCTAAATTATCGGTATCCATCATAGCTGTGTTGCAATTTTGTTTCAGCGACGTATCTGTGTCGTCTAATGTTCGAGAGTGGCTGCGTTCGCCAGCTTTTGACGCACGACAGTGGGAAGACGAAGAACTACTGCTGATGCTGCAGACGATGTTCATCGAGCTGGACCTACCTCAAAAGTTTAACATTCCTTTACCGATCTTGAGGAACTTCCTCTATGAAGTTTATAACAATTATAACGAAGTGCCGTTTCACAACTTTAGGCACTGCTTCTGCGTGGCGCAAATGGCAAGTATCTTGGCGAAGGAACTTTTATTTGGAACCGTAATTTTCTTTTTAAAACTGTAATTGCTGCATTACTCAAGATGGACATTCAGAGATGGATATTATTAACATTGTCGAATTAGGATGTAATGATTTTGATTAACTTTTATAGATGTACGCCATAGCGTGGGCAGTGGATCTACCGTCACGTATCGGGGATCTCGAGGTTTTCATATTGATTGTCTCGTGCATCTGCCACGATTTGGATCATCCGGGATACAACAACATCTATCAAATTAATGCTCGCACGGAGTTGGCTTTGCGATACAACGATATTTCGCCTCTGGAGAACCACCATTGTTCCGTAGCGTTTCGTGTTCTCGAAGCACCCGAGTGCAATATACTCGCGTCTTTGGACAATACGACGTATCGAATCGTTCGCGAAGGAATCATCAGATGTATCCTCGCGACAGACATGGCCAGGCATAACGAAATCCTTGCACAGTTCACCGATATCATCCCGGAATTCGATTACACCAACAAGGCCCATATCAATCTGGTGAGTCCTCGATTTTAATCAACTGCGTTGAAAAGTAATTCCATTAGTTACTTTGCGAAAATAAAGAAATCGTAACAAATTTTTATTGTCCACTACTTCTGAACAATTAAAGAAGTTTCAATTCAGTAAAAGGTGCAAAATTGGAAGTCTGATTAAACGCGAAGTTGAAAGTTCTAATTAAATTAAATGTAAACACGACTTCTTTCCTCCTACTAAAATTTAATTTAATTAATTCTCTGCAATTTGAAATTTGTAAATGTCACTGTATTTCTTTCCTCTTTGTTCTGTAACATGTCTCGAAACAGCGGATCGAAAGTTACATGAAATTTTATCGTTTGTTCCAGTTGTCGATGATCCTGATTAAAGTGGCAGATATTAGCAACGAGGCTCGGCCAATAGAGGTCGCAGATCCATGGCTGGATAGGTTGCTTCAGGAGTTCTTTAAACAGAGCGACGCAGAGAAGCTCGAAGGACTTCCTGTGACACCATTTATGGATCGCGACAAAATAACAAAACCTTCGTCCCAAGTCAGTTTCATCGGTCTCGTTTTACTTCCTCTTTTTGAAGCCCTCGGGGAACTATTACCGGAACTGCAGGTACTTTTATTACCAGCTCTATCGTGTTAAGTGCGTTTATCTT
This sequence comes from Megachile lagopoda, assembly GCA_036983795.1. Lineage (NCBI taxonomy): Eukaryota > Metazoa > Arthropoda > Insecta > Hymenoptera > Megachilidae > Megachile > Megachile lagopoda. The sequence goes on from CM072800.1 coordinate 13,965,817, forward strand.
CTTGATGGATACAACTTCCATTTCAACCTTATTGCGCATTAAAACGACTCGATAAATGACATTTTTTTATGGTATTATACCATTTCATGCAATGACATTCATATCACATAAACTGTTTGATTAAATTTACAGTTTAATTCTGTGTTATTACTTTTTCTTTTATCTGTGAAATGATACTAAAAAGCTTAACTTCGTTTTTCTTTTTATCTTCTACATTTTTCCAATTTAGTAATAATTACGATATATTTTAAATCTGACATTTGGGTCACAAAAAAATTGATTAAAAATGTAAAGAAATTACAGCCTCTGTTATTTCTATGTTTTAATTTCTTTCCGTATAAGAAAGAGGTAAATAACAAACGAAACGCGGCAAGAAGTAAAAACCTTTGTTACAGTGCCAAATTGACAAGAAGCGAAATCCTTTGTTACAGAGCCTGACTAACAGGAAGTGAAAACCTTTGTTTCAGAGCCTAATAGTCCAGCCAGTAAGGGAGGCACTGGAGTACTACCGCAGATTGAACGAAGCAGCAAAGGACGAGCGTCACCACAGAAAAAGCGTGGCGGATCTAGGTGAATCTACACCGACGACAACGACTCCCGGTGGCAATGGTACGTCGACGGTTGTCAAATCCACCTCTTCGCACAGTATGCGCTCGAAACGTTCCGCCGGCACGATTCACTCGCGATCACGATCTACTGACGAAGACATCACGGAGAATCTGACCGGCGAGGACGCCGAAAACCTCGAAAGCTCGGATCCAGAGACAGCCACGGAGGTGGAAGTCAGCGAGAAGGCATTGAAGTTCAAGATCTCGACCGAGGGCACGATAACCGGTCCTCCAACAGGTAGGAAAAGCTACCCGGGTAGCCGGAAGGGTAGTCGCGAGAAATCTTCGCTGGATTATCATAATCACGACCTGGCCAGGGCCGTCAGAGAGCACGAAAGAAGACGCAGTAAAGCGGAGAATTTTGGTAGTGATCTGAGTTCACCGGTCAGCGCAAGATCGGCAGAGGGAACGAGAATCCTCGAGGAGCTGGAGAAGGACGACAAAGACTCGAAATTGAACGAACGAAAGCTAGTCGAGGGAAACGGTAACGTGGTGGTGGAAACACAGCCGAGGAATAACCTGAAAAAGACGAGCAGTCTAACGGAGAACGATCAGGAGGTCAGGTCTAGTCGCAAAGAGGTTCAAAGAGAATCGGTCGTGCTCCGTTGTTGCTGCGACGACAAAACCGGCTCCAACAACCACAAATCCATCTTCTCCAGGCTGAGAAATTTCACGGACCGACTCAGCATCAGCTTCGACTCGAAAGAACCGCCCACGCAGAAACCTACTAAACACTTGACGAAGACCTTGAACAAGAGCAACTCGGTGAGCAACGCGGCCACAGCCACTTCTTCCAGACACAATAATTCCCTGCCCATTTGCAAGCGATGCAACTTGCTAAAAACGTCAGTCAGAGAGGGCAAAGCTATAGCGACGGTAGTGGAATTGTCCTCGGTGGACAAGCGGGCAATGACGCTGCCAAAAGTGAGGAAATCGACCGACTGCAAGAACAAAAGCTGGAGAACGGTGTTTGCCAAGGAGAAGAGGTCGTCTACCTCGCTGGAAGCTCTACCGGGTGCCACGTGCGAGACCTCCTTGTCGAAGCATAGGCGAAATTTCTCGAATCCCGAAGGCAAATCGCAGAGTCTGAAAGAGGTGAAGGATCAATCGAGTCTGGACATTGAGTTCGGTGAGATCGAGGTGCGAGCGAAGAACCAGAAGCCCGAGATCATCGTGAAGGAAACGCGATCGTCCAGAGATAGCGTGCAGGGGGACATAGGCAAGGTGGAGATCAGAAGAAGCTCGGCGAGCATGGAGGACATCTCGAAGATGACGAAGCAGACGGAGAGCGTGATGCTGGGTTCGTTGGAGCCAAAGAAAGCGGAGGAACGTGCTCACACGGGCAGTCTCGACTCGATGCTGTGCAAAGACTCGACGAAATCCCGGAAGAAGCCGACGTTTTCCTCGCCAGCCACGTCCAAGAAGTCCTCGCCGGGTTTGTTGTCGCGATTCAAGTCCGGCATGAGCATCGACAGCACCAGGAGCAACAGCAACAGCGACTCCCTGCACGATCAGACCTCTCAATCACCCAGCGGGTGGATCTCCTCGTTGACGGCGAGCTTTCGACCGAAGAGACAAGTGTCAGAGACTCCGTTGTCCTCGCATCCTCCGCGTTCGCCGAGCCGGGAGGAAATCAAGTGATACGGCCTAGTGGTCGAGGACTCATCCGAGAAACAGTTGTCGGGCCTGCACAGGTGGCTGGCTGAGAATTTCTTGTGTTGCAGCGGTTAAAACGGTTACGGAGGAAAATGGAGACGGAGCCAAAGATCGTTTGACGAAGGCTGACAGTAAAGGTGATCGTTTTCGTGACGTTGGGAATACGGGGAAGCTAGTCCGAACAGGGAGGATGTCGAGTGACGCGTTGCAGGAGCGGTTTCATGTTCTTTCGACTGGCTAGACTTCGTCGACGACGTTCTCAGACCAAGATCGTTGATCGAAAACGTTATTCGGCTCGATCTGGCGCGATACATGTTCTTCGTAAAGGAATTTCTGACGAGACTTTCCGGTTGATCGAAACCACGCGATCTCTCGAGCATCATGAGATCGTGGCAATCCTCTGTTCATGTAACATTTTGTCTGCGAACGACTCGAGGAAATTTCTTCTTCTTTTTTTTTTATGAGAAACTCGGGCAACGATTGAACGCGATGGTGCACCGCCATATCGAGAAGCTTCCTCTTCGACGAAAATGGCAAAGAGAGTTCGCACAAAAGTCTGTTCTGTCGCGTCGAAGAATCTAGTAGTATCCGATGTTAGGAAGAATTGACAAGGAAAGTCTCTCGAATATTTGAATAAAACTCAAAATGATGTCTTATAGCACGTGCGTGTAGTATGTCGATTAGCTGTTTCCAAATGTAGCCAGAGAATGTGTGAGTGTAATTAACGTTCGCATCGAAGCCAAACTGTCGAACAGGTGGCAAATACCAAATATATGTATATTGCTCCTAATTATCGATCTCCGTTCCGAGAGTAGCGTGAATGAAAGAGTGAAAGAGAGCCCGTGCGAAAGAGAGAGAGAGAGTGAAATGATAAAAAGAAATTGTGAACAATGCGATTTTTGCATGTTGAGACTAAACGTTTCGACGAGTGTCAAGCGAAAGATACAAATAGAGAGGAAGAAAGAAAAAAAAATAGAAAGGTATATGAACGAGAAAGAGAAGAGAAATCAAATGGACGGCCTGAAAGAATAGAGGAACAGAAGACACGGTATATAGACTATTTTATTTATTGTCCAATTAAAAGAATAGCCTAATGAATAATCCTTAATGTTGTTCGTTATTATACATACATATATATATACATACAAAAAATATATATATATATATAAATATATGCAAGACGCAAATGTATACAAAGACGTGAAAGAAAAGTATGCAACTCCCATCGAGACGAGAGTATAACGTATATAAATAATTATAAATATATAATTGAAGGAAGATCGGAAGAGATAACAGAAAGAAAACTATAAACGACAGAGAAGCAGGCGCTGATAGAAAATTGTACGAATCTAGACGAACGCGTCGTGTCGAATTACGGTCGAAAGTTCATTTCTCATCAATGATCTCCCCTGATGAAATTAAACAGGAATACAAAGAACAGAGATACGGAAACGAACAATATTCGTGTACGCGAACAAAGAGACGAATATCGTTTCTGAAACGCGACTCGCACGGAAAATTTTGTTGATCTGTCAAAAATTTAGATGAATGTTGAATAAACGCTATTTCCTCGTAAGAAGGTGTCTTCCTCTGATTTAAAGGCTGCAAATAAGTGATCGAGCCATCGTTTATTGACGAACAAAATAATAAATCGTGCGAATCCTTTTGTCGGTAATTTTGTTTGTCATGTATTAGGTCGTCGGAAACGTTCGTGTCAAATAATAAAGTTCAATATTTTTTATAAATCAGTTGCTTTGAAGATGATAGTTGTCTGTTCTTTCTGGTACAATAGACTCTTGTTATATTGCCAGGGAAGAAGTTTGATTTTTGAAGCTTTACTGCCACGGTCTTCGGCAGCCATTGTGAATTTTCGTGCGCTACGATGGTAGAGAACGTTATTAGGCGATATAATGATGATCGATTGGCAATTTAAGAAGAGTTTGCTGTACTTTGTTTAATTTTGCGGGTACATTGAAACTTTGATATATGAGCATTAACTGGAGTTGCAGAATCGGGAAAAATTGTGAAAAAAGCCATATAAACGGAACTTATTCGCAATGCATCACCAAAGTGCTTTTGCAAATAATCTGCTAAATACATGAAAATCTGTACTTGGAATGAATGAGTTCCAAATTTGAAAATTTTTAGCTTTTGAACTTAAAAATTTGAAACTTCTTGAGACTCTACATCTAAAAATTTGAGAGATCTGAATTAAATATCCACTGACTTGAAGGTTTAAAATATCTAACTTTGAAAGTACACGTGAAAAATCAAATCGAAAAAAATAATCTTTAAAATCCTAATTTTGAAACTATTAATATTAAGAGTAATTTAGAAGAAACTAATATAATTTTCACTCATCGAATATTGCAGAATTGACTATATATGTACATGAATATTAGAGTATCCTCGAGCGAAGATGTAAACCTGAGTGGTAGAACCTCCTTTCATGACATCATTGCCCCTAAACTTAATTAGCATAATCAGTACACATCCCTTGAAGTCAACTAATTAATTCTGCCCTAAGCATACAATAAAATCGGGATATGCAAAGCAACGCGAATTTCCTAGACGACCTAATAGCATCACAATGGCGGCGATCTCTGCTGTAACGAAAGTAACGATAACTGTCCGAAATAAAAGGCTAAATTTTTAATGGATCGACAAATCTGTCCACGGCCTTGGAACGCGTGTTCGGCGATATTCGGGGAGAAATAGGAACGTGTGTGCTAGCCTAATGTAGAAGACCCTTCGCGATTAGTTGGTCCATCCTCGACACACAATCAGTTCTCTGCGTAATGGCGTCTCGTTTTTTCATTTCTTAGATGTTTATATTTTTATACTCCACCAGCAGTGTGTCTGTACGGCGATTATGTGCCGCATGTATTGTTGAAGTCTAGTCTTACGTTATCGTCTTCACCGGCCCAAAACCACGTATTTTTTTTTTTTTCATTATTTTTTGGGCGATTTCTTCGTTTTCTACGGCGATCGTAGAGCGGGAAGAAACATCCTGCGTCCGCGCGAGCTGCGTTTTGCATTCCGCGTAATGCTTATTCGATTTTCCCCGTCGAAACCGCGCGAAGAGATTTGTTCAATGTCCTAGAAAAATGTACTTTTCATTGGAAATTCGTGGAACATTTGTTATCGAGAAGATACTGTGTCGTGTTCGAGTCGGAGCTTCAATCGGGTCCACCTTCCAGGATATTTTTATACATTTTATAATCTGTTTGTACAATTTCGTCGGATCACTTGTACGTTTATGTTGATTCATTGCATGATTTTAACGTGTCAAATTTGATCGGTCTGTTCATTCAATTGGTTTTTAATCGGACGAAAATTATTTTAACACGTTATAACTTACCTTTATCATTTTCTGTACGCGACACATACCAATATAATGTATTTTTCTTTTAATTAAATTGCAATGATATTATTAAATGACGAACTCATTTTTAATAAATTCGTTAAGTTCCACGTGTCTTCTATTTGAACAGGTTATGAACTGATTATTATAAATATATTTTATTTCATTTTTCGACTGTAGTACATAATAATTCCCTTTTATCAATACTGTAGTCTCGCTATATGACCCTGGCTGAGGTTGTAAGAGATTTGTGTAGAAAATCATACGAGCAATGTAGAACTCTCGATCTATCACTGAAAATTAAAAAATTTCAGATTTCCAAATTAACTTACAAATTCCTTGATTTAAGAATTCGAAAAATTCCTAAATTAAAAAATTGGAAAGTCAACAAATTTCTTAATTCCTAAATTTAAAAATGTCAGTCTAAAGTGTGTAATTTCTAAATGCTTAAATTAAAAGAAGTATAACCTTTCTCAATTTTTGAAAAATAAAAATGTCTAAATTTCACTCAGCGTGTCATATAACGAGACTGCACTGTAGAACGTTTCGATTATAGTTTGTTTAGTTAACATTTCTTCGTACGCAATTATTAATTTTTTCGTCAAAGAAACTTCTGAATCGAATTTTTGAATCGTTTGTTACAAACAATGCACTTAATAGATCTCTTCCACGGTATGTAGCATTTGAACATACATATTTGTAACAATTTGACCCGTGTGAATCGTTTAAAATTTCACCCTTTGAGAACTTTGAAAAGCACAGCGTCGACAATTCTAAAGGGTGCATACATTCGAGTGTGATGTAACGTGAATCGTTCGTTTGAATCGAATCGAAAATTCTTTCCGTTCGCGAACAAAGCGAGCGCAGTAGTCCAAAAGTGTACCGTAAAACGTAGTCACTATTTTACCTTGTACCATTTCTCAGAAATTCCTTTTAAAATTCTGCAGTATTGTATTTTAATATTGTTGAAATGATCTATTTTAATTAGGAAAAATAAAATAAATAGATGGATTAAACCGGCTGAACGAATTACACCAATTTATTATGATAAAAAGAGATTCGTAATTAAAATAAACAATTTCGGACCTCTCTCCTCACGAAATATTGACAATTCGATTAAATTTTCCATTCATACTTTTTGAGCTATTAATCAAAGCTAAAAGCTAATTTTGTTGTACCATTTTGTGAAATATAAATTGGAAATCCTGGATGAAATGGAAGATAAAGTTCGTTCTATTAAAATTCGTAGAATGATACAGTTTTGTGCTGTGTAGGTCAATAGTGGTCTCCGTCATTTGTCAGAGGACTGTCACATTATACAATACGTTATACGTTACATTAAACCCGTCTGTATACATCTTAAGGTCCATTTATATATGCAGACGTTGAAGAAAATCCATGACGATGGATCCCACATTTTTAATATTTGCTTCACAACTAAATTCAATGTTTTCACATTTTCTTTTACAAAACCGTAGATTAATATTGTTCATCTAAAGCAACATCGTTTGCCATATTTTTGACAAGTTTTCGATTACTGAATAGAATGAGTTACCTCCCTGTAAAAGTGTTCAGAATAAAAATTTGAACAATATATTTGTTTAATATATAAATTTCTTTGGTACAAGTGGACCATCGATACCTTATGTTATCAATTACTTTTCTAAAAATCTATTTTAGTGAATTTCTCACAAATTTAAATTTTGCTACTAGAATGAGTAATTCCTGTAATATTTGGCAGTGTCTGACTGATTCTTGACTTCGAGTTAAAGGACTGTTCACACCACTCATTGCTAATAAATGAAAACATGTGTTAAATATTTTTGTCAGGCACAAATATATTATACCGAGAAAGGTATTACGTATGTTACATACTGATTAAACATAAGAGAAAAAGCATGATAAATATAAAGGAAAATGAGGAACATGTATGAATATTTTGCATGTTTAATGTCTGCAAATATGAACGGACCTCAAAGAACTGTATCGAAGTGAATCATGTTCAGACGTAAAGCGATTGTGTACACACGCTGTGACATAAATTAAACTTCCAGGTGATACGAGTGGAAAAAGCGTTCGATTTCGTCACCTCGATCAAAGTCGTTCGATTTAAAGATGTTCAATCGGAAGATCAAATTCGGATCAAACACTTTTTCCAATCGATCACTCGCTCTCTGTGCCTGACCTTTGTCAATACTTTTATTTGTCTTTTCCTAGAAGATAAATTACGATTACGCGAGTCAGTATCGAGCCGATTTTTCTTGTAAACCTTTGGACCATCTGTATCGGACAATCGAATTTAAATAAGATTATTTTCGGAACGGGTCTGTCTCGATGTTCGATTCGAGACTTCGATAAGAGCAGACGAGAAACGGAACGGAAACTCGAAGGTCCAATATCGTATCGTAGGTAGCACCGATATCGCGTTTCTACTCGTCAATTGATCGATTTATTCGAGGTAGCTCTCGTGTCCCAATTATTCCCGTCAATTAACGGAAACGTAATCGATCGTTTTCTCTCGTGGATGATCCCGGAGAAGAAGAAGCGTCGCGATGAGAATCGAAAATGTGGTCCAACGTGACACCCGAACGCCACAAATATCACCCTCGTCTCTCTTGTTCCGTTGTCTGCAACCTTCGTGGATTCGTGTCTCGTTCAGCTTCGCCGCAGCAGACGAACCTAATTAGCGAGCGAGAGATCGTTAAATGAACATGTATTAATGAGAATGCGGCGACGAAGTTGTGAGTCGAGACACGGCGAGATGATTTCTCGCCGTTTTATGTTCACCTTTATCGTGCCAACTTAGAAGTCCAGTTTTGGAAAACAGGTTAAAAATTATATTCGTTCCAAGTTCTCGACTGTAGATGTACTGATCTCAACCCATGAGTTGGCGCGTGAAGAGGCTGACGTAGAAGGGCTACGGTACAATTGTTCAGAATAGAATACTTACAATCCCAAATCTTTACACTTCCAAATCCCTACATTCTCGAATTCCTACCATCTCGAATATCTACAATCCCGAATACCTACATTTCCAAATCTCTACATCCCAAATTCTTACATACCCAAATCGCTATATTTCCAAATTCCTACATCCCCAAATCGGTATATACCCAAGTCGGTACATCCACAAATTGGTATATCTCCAAATCGGTACATCCCCAAATCGCTATATCCCCATATTGGTACATCCACAAATCGGTATATTTCCAAATCGGTACATGCCCAAATCGCTACATCCCCAAATTCCTACGTCCCCAAATTGCTATACCCCCAAATTCTTACATCCCGAAATTGGTATATCCCCAAATCGGTATATCCACAAATTGGTACATCCCCAAATCGGTATATCCCCAAATCGCTACGTCCCCAAATCGTTATATCCCCAAATTGGTATAACCTCAAATCGGTACATCCACAAATCGGTATATCCCCAAATCGGTATATCCCCAAATCGCTACGTCCCCAAATCGGTATATCCCCAAATCGCTACGTCCCCAAATCGCTACGTCTCCAAATCACTACATCCCCAAATCGCTACGGCTCCAATTGATCGCACCAATTAGACCTCACGCGCCAACTCGTGTGTTGACATCTGTACGCATCTATTCGTTTCAATTTTAATTCCTCCCAATATTGATAATTAATAATTTAACTTATTAATTTGTGACCAAAGTTTTACCTCATCGTTTCTGAAAATCTAACATGTTATTCTTTTTTATTTATTCGTGAATGCTAAAACATTGAGCAGCAAAGTGCATTTATGGAAGCTAGCACGTCGATGTTAAATTTAACTCAAATATATTTCCGTTTAGCAAAGAGGCAATCAGTGGCTTCACAGATATTAATAACAGATTGCAAACGGTGTTTATTTTCAAAATAGTGGGACTGAAATGTTTGCCTGTAAACAACTTATATGGTTTTATACCGTATGTCAGAGAAACCAATTAATTATTTTTCGTTAAATTATTTTGTAAGAAGAATAAGAAATATTGGTTCAATCATCAGTGTGCAATAGAAGTGCTGTAACTTTGTTTTTTGCAATTTTTTCGTTTCAATCATCCATTGGATAAATGATAACAACTTTCGTATGTGACATTTTAACGCTTGATAAATTAACAATATCAACACGAATTAAATAATCCTTACATTTAAAAATTTATGACACTTTGTTTACATATTCACAATGTCTCGTATCACATATTAAGGTACCATAGAATATTATAGCAACATTTTGATGTCTCTAAGTAAAATTGTAATCTATAGAAGGAACGATATAACACATGTACAAACATTTAATTATGATAATTTTATTTTATATCCTTCGCTTATGTATATAATAAATTTCACAATATTTAATTATTAATTTTTGGAGTACAGTACAGTATGTACTGTTTATTGATAGTTTTTCTAAAACAACCTTATTAGCACTATTTTGAGAATTATTTTTTTATTAAACTTTTTATGCACTATTCAAATCTTTAAGTTTACAATCTGAACTCAACCGTATGTAATAGAAAGGATTAGGATATTCAAAAATGCTCATGTCAAGATAAATATGGCGATAATAATATTTCGAATATTAAATGAAGAATAACCAAGCATTCAGGACGTTAAATTAATGAGCAGATTGTACAGGTAATAATAATATTTTGTTGCAAAGCACGTAATTAACTTGACAGGCTAATAGCCGCAGGGATCCAATAAATTCAATTAAACCCAAGTGGAAATATTACTTTGTAATTAAACCGCTAACCATAGTACTGCTCGGAAGTTGATGAAATAGTCATTTCGAAATGATTCAGTGAAATTTAACGATGATTCGCTACTCGAAATACCTACAGGGATTTGTCTGTTTAATGTAAACGTGAAATGAAGAGGTCATACATTGTCGATTATAAACGTAAAATTAACAAATTTGTTGCGACATTGTCGAATGGATATGGAGATAGAATATTTATGGTAATCCGATACTGGTGTTGTGGATAACTCAACATTTTTTGTTGCATTTAATGCGACTGGCACCATTTTCGAATATATGAGATATTGATGACTTTACAAATATTTTTTTGCTAATACAAAAATATTTCTACGTAATATTGCTAATTGGGTTAATTTGCATAATCTACATTTTCAGAATTATTTAATTTTTTACAAATTCTCGTATTTGCAAAATTACAATATCCAAAATTTCTACAAAATTTGAATTTAATTCCCAAATACTCAATATTTGAAATTTCCAGATTCTCCAATTCTCGAATTTCTGGATTTTTACGTCTTGAAATTAGGGACAATCCAAATTTGTAAAATCCGAGTTTACAAAATTTTATTTTTACATCTCCAAAATTCTTACTTTCAAATTTTCAATTTTCCAAATTTGCAAAATTCCAAATTCTCATAAACCTCAACTTGTATATTCCCCAATTTCTAAATCTTCTAATTGCTTAAAGTTGAAATTCTAAGTCCCTAAATTCTTAGAAACCCAAATTCCCATAACTGAATTTTGAAAATTCCCAAATTCTCAAATTCTTAAATTCGTAAACTCTAAAATTCCAAAATCTTCAAATCCACAAATCCCCAGAAACCAAATCTCCAAATCCCCAAATTTCTACACCGAACCTTCAAATTTCCAAGTAACAAAAATTACCGCCGCAGTATTCGTTAAATCCAAAGCTTTCAATATCAAAATCCATTTTCTGTTAACATTTCACCGAGCGCAAAACTGAAAATTTGCAACAGCACGCTTTTAACGACAAGTTTCCAATAAACGAATTAAAAATTCTAAAAACACCTGTCAATCTGCAACGAAATTTTAAATAATTCTTTCGGTTCTATATAAATCTACGATTTCTAAAATTACGTTTTTGTTCAGACCTGAAAACCCTTGCGACGTTTAATCGATAAAACCTGTTCCCGCGCTTGAAATTTTCGTAAAAGTGAATCAGTCTTCGTAATTTCTGGTTAAATATCAAAATGCATAATTGCGGCAATTATTTAAATGCAGTCCCTTTATACCTGCACACGGAATGAAGTATACCCATCAATCTTCCTATAAAATCGTAAAACATCTCTTCTCAATTACGTTCTGGTTCGCTACGATAATTTACTTTTCCATCACTTTGACGTCGAATGAATCGCACATTTTCTCGTCGAAAAAGCTTTCGATTCCCTACGCGAATTTAACCTTCTTATAAAACGACGAGTCGGAACGTTGTAAATTTTCACGCATAAAACCAGTGATTCAAGTTTTCCAGTTCTTCGAACAACTTTTGGTCTGCGTGATTTTCCATTTGTATTCATCGCATTGAAATTATAGCTGTCCTAGAGTACGAAAGGAAGTCTCTTCCAGCGTATTCCTCTTATTTCTCATTAACTATTTAAATTGCTATCTCACGCTGGTGCATGAACGGTGGAACACAAGAAACGAACTGGACCGTGTCGTGTTAACACGCATGCTGTAAACGCACGATAAAGGTTAACAGGATGGCCTGTAATTGGTTTGACGAAGGAACAGCTCAAGATACGCGGATTGTACCAACAAAAATTTAAGTAGAGTACATACGCTGAAGCATGTTGCGATGTATTTATTAACTGACAGATTTCAGGGTGTTCACGCGTGTTGATCGTCGTGTGCAGAACTCGAGGATGCGTGGAAAATTACATTATTATGCATGTGAAATTACAATTGATCCAAAAATATATTATTCGAGTGATGTGTTTAAGATTCGTTCGAATCTTAGTGTTAATAGGCATTATTTGGATTAAAAATGGAGTTAGAATGAAGAAAATTTTATTGGGATCGCGGTTTATTCGACGTACATATCACAGAATTATTCGAGTGAAATTTTAGTTGAATAATCAACTTGATTCGCACGAGTTAGATTATTAGAATAAAAACTTGTTCAAAAATTTATTGAACACATTATAGAGTATTCGAACAATATTCGAACAAAAATTTATTGAACATTGTAGAATTAATATTCGAATACAAATTTGTTCAAATAACTTGATAAAAACTATTAATAACACAATGAGTAATTCTAATATTATTCGAACTATTTATTTATACTATTAAAAAAAATGCGTCTATTGAAATTAATTCTTTATGTACAAAATGCGTTATTTCAATGTCTAGATAACTTTTGAATAAGACAATTTTGTTCGTGAACAAATAATCCTTCTTTTCGAATAACTTATTCGAATGAGTAATTGCAAATGAAGACATATCTGAAAATAATGAAAAATGTATATTGTTTGAATTACGTCTTCTATGAATAAGTAATTTGTATATATCACTCAAATGAATTTGTACATTAAGAAAGATTTTGTATATTACTAGTTTCTCAACGTAATCGTAAATTTCCGAAATAAAATGTTTGTTTCTCGTAAGTTGAGGAATCAAAGTAACGTTGCGGTCGATGGACGACATTCGGGTGCAGTTTAATGAAGCTTAAAAATCGATACATCGTAACGTTTTTCAGCGTGTGTAGGTTGCTTAATACCCTAGATGTATGTATAACGTGTATTTACCTGGATAGAGAGAAAGAGAGAGAGAGAGAAAAACATGGAACGGAGGACGTGAAATAACGGCTAAGCTCGCTGGCGAGTTTCTATCACGATATTGTAAACGATGAACTGTATAGTTACTATTATTATTGTGTGTAAGAGTATCGTGAAATAAATTCAAGCACCGATTCGTTATTGTTCGACTATCGATTGTTATTGCATAATCAAAAACCGACGATTTATGCTTATTCATGAATTGCAGACTATTGCAATACTCGCACTTTGAATGGTGCATGTTGAAAATTACTTCTAGATATCTGACTTAGAACGTTAAAACACGAAGAATTATAATTGGTATATTCTAATAATTAATTCAAATGAAGTATAGATTAATTCAGGCATATTCCTGCAAACGTAAATTTTTTGTGTGAAGTATTACAAGTCTGTTTGAAACTTGTAATCAGTGATAATGAGTGACACTCATTATTTGATGATAGAGTCATTGAACAGAACGCTTGTTATTCACAATTCTATAGTAAAAAATTAAGATTTACAATAACTACAGTAAATAGGTTGTAACGTTTTAATTTCCAAGTTCCGAGAAGTTAATGTCAAATTAAAATCTACTTCATTCACGTAATTATCGTGAAACACTTAATGAAAGGATTATTTTGATTTAATTTTACTCCTACGAAATTTAACATTTTACACTGCGCATACTATCAAATCAAAATATCTAAGAGTCAAACAATCAAAATGTCAAAAGAGAAATACAAGTCCACATAATCATAATTTCGATTACCCCGCACTCGAGATATTGTAATGAGTGTAACACTGCGTCGGGATTCAAAAAGAAGATGACATATTGAAATCGTCACTGAACAATACGAATGCGGTGCGAGGATACCGTGTGCCAACGGTAATCCATCATTCCAATTTGATTCCAAGGTGTCGTACTAATATATTACAGAGATTTAATTGTAAGTAAGCGAACGGGCCATGTGGCGGGCGGCCAGCCGGTTAGTCTCTTTTGTAAATGAGAATTAAGTGAATAAAACAAATATATATATATACACGTTGCGTCAATGAACCATTTGTTTCAGAATGAACCACAAGAAGATTGTAACGATACATCCATTTGTACTTTCATCTTTATTTCAGCCTGACATAGCGTTTAGTGTTGAGTGGAAACAAAATTTTGCATATATTTTGTACAGATGATATGTAACACCTATTATCCGAATATATCAATAATACAATGCAATTTTAAGTGCAACTCGGCGAGGATTTAACCCGCTGCAGTTGTGAGCTTTCGAAAGTTCACGCATAATCCATCTCGAGCTGTCGTGGTGAGTCCTCTGGGATCCAGAACCATTGGATCCGTTGTCTTATCACAGCGCGATACTTCGTAATCCTTGATCACCTGCACTATTCCGAGCTTCGATTGCATGAGTCCTAATCGAGAACCTGAACGAAAAATTACCGTAAGCAAAAAATATCCTTATTTGCGAACATAAAAATACCTTTCGATTATACAGTTAATCATGGTATACTATTTACATATTCCTCCGATAAATAGCTCCTGAAGTAAAATTTGTTCAACGAAGAAACCTATCGATACAATCAACATAACACTAACCGATACAAATATGAGGTCCATCACCGAAGGGGAAGTATGTAAAGTTCGGTCGCTTCTGTTTGTTCTCTTCGGTGAACCTCAATGGGTCGTATTTGTCTGGGTCAGGATAGTACTCCGGGTCACGGTGTATACCCATCATGGGTATGTACACTGGTGTACCTTTTTCCAGCACCAGATCAGAATTTGGTACTTTGTAATCCTGGCCAGTGACGCGATCCAAGAACGCCAGGGGTGGATATTTGCGGAGGGTCTCCGAAATTACCATATCGAGGTACGGTAGCGTCATAACCTACAAAGAAAGTTCATCGAACCGTTATCACGATGATTACACGTCAGATTTAGTTGGAATAAGCTCGTACCATTTCGTACGTGATCTTGCCGCCAGATTGTTCGAGGGCTTCGTGAATTTCGTTCCTAAGAGTTTTCTGAATTTCGGGCTGCAAGGACAATTCGTATAACGTGAAGGACATGGTGGTAGAAGACGTTTCAAAACCACCAGTGAAGAATACGGCTGCCTGTGCCACCAAATCATCGCCATCAAAGTCTAAAAATTTATTGCATAAATGTTTATTCATATAATTTATTGCGCAAGAAGGACATCTTCGCGACTTATGCAAATGTAACTTACTGAATTCTCCCATGTCTTTATCGTTTCCGTGCTTCTGTTGCAGATCGATCAGCAGGTCGATGAGGTCGTTTCGCTTCTGTTTAGATTTAATCCGTTCGTTAATAACGTCCCAGAAAACGTTTCGCAAGAAATCACTGGCATTCCTTCCGAAAAATTTCGGTCGCGTATACTTGATGTATTCCGGCAAGAAAAATATAATTATAAATTCGAGACTGCGTCGCAGATCGTAGCCGAAGATTTCTCTGCCA
The DNA here is from genome assembly GCA_036983795.1 of Megachile lagopoda. Taxonomy (NCBI): domain Eukaryota; kingdom Metazoa; phylum Arthropoda; class Insecta; order Hymenoptera; family Megachilidae; genus Megachile; species Megachile lagopoda. The sequence continues at coordinate 13,981,466 of CM072800.1, forward strand.
ATCTCTCTGAACTGCACTTTCGGATCTTCCAACGATTTCACCCTCAAACCGAAAGCGGTGCTGGCAATCATATCGGTGGTGAAATTCGCGCAGAGATCCTTCATTTCGATTGTCTTTCCATCACCTTGAAATATTCGATTGCTTTCCATTAATGAACGTCATACGTGACGGAAAGTCATATGTAAAAGATATATGAAGGTCCATACATGAAAGAACGAAAGTCACCTTACACAATACTATATTTAATAGAACTCCAGAATTTCATACATAATGAACTAGTCTACTACTAGTTAACTACTAGTCTGTATAAACCAAATTTATGTAGGACAATGTTTGAATCGGATTGTAATTTACCATTACATATTAGTAATACTATTCAGAATCGTTTCTTTTGAATTATCAAACTGTATTGAAATTGACGCGTTCATCTCCACAGCAGTCGTGTAAAGGAAATTACTTTTTCAATTAACAGATCTCGAGTACCCAAGTTAAACTAGCAACCACAACACTTACCCTCCAAATTCAGAGACTCCAAATGCTGTTCAAGATCTTTAGCAATCAACAACATCAGATCAAACATCCTCTTCAGCTTGCCTGTCGTGAAGATCGGCGTTAGCTTAGTTCTGAGCATCTTCCACTCAGGATTTCTGATCAGGAAGAGGTTCGCGTATCCCAAGCGATCGTGTTTGTCGTCCGCAGTCACGTGTCTGTCTCCAAATACGTTGAAGTCCTTCACCAGAATATGTTTCACAAGATCAGGATCCCGCACTAGAAAGTATGGTTTGTTGAAGATGTAGAAGCCCATGTAAGGTAGTCCTTTTGACTGGTTATATAGATCCTGTAGGTATTCGGAGGGTGATGTCTTTCCCAGTAGACAGTCACCAAAATTCCCTAGCAGAGGCGTTCGCGGGATCTCCATGACCCCTCGTTTCGCCCAATATTTGTAATTTCGTGTTAGCAGGAAATACAGGAATGCCATGAAGGGCATGAGGACGAGGATGCCATCCACGGCCCAATTTGACGTTAGCAGAGCCATTTTGAACAGATGTGAGCAGGTACTTGAGTTAGGATGTAACTGCAGTTGATCTTATGTGGTGAACTTTACGATAAGTTCTAAAACCGAGTAGTGTCACTACAGCAATGAGATAGATTAACTCGCATTCCGACGGCAGGAAATGCTCTTGGTACACTTTGGAAAAGTGCAATCTAATAAATGACATTTATATACTCTGTAGCAACATAGTCGTGTCACGCAATCGTCTCCCTCTTCTTTACATAAGAATACAAACTAATACATCATCGTTGATAATGTTGCGTGACCCTAGTTCATCAACGACAACGGTTTATCACATTTTTATCGAGTCGGAGTAATGTATTAATGGATACAGTTTAACACGCGCCGAAATATAGTCTGAATTTGTATCACTCTGTTGTTTGTAGAACTAAATTGGCTCGGAGGAGGAAACTACCAGACAATGGTGTAGGAGGAAAAGTTGTGATAAAATATCTAAGAGGAAACTTTAGGAGAATCGAATCATACCCTCCTCAGAATTGCTCTCGAGTTAAGATAATAGATGATACTCGTTTAATGGAAACTCGCAAGTTGTGCCGTACGAGCTTTCAAGTTGCCATACTTAAAAACTTACAGAGCGCGTGCTACTAAACCGTTGAATTCTGAAATATCAATTCAAAAATTTTTTGACGAATTTAAAAGTAAATGTAGTTTGGACATTTTGTTTTTAGATATGATAACTAAATAAGTTTCAGTTTTATACATGTATTTTAAAAAATATAGGCTCTACATAGACACATTTGTTGGTAAAGAGAAATATGTGTTTGCTATGTCATAACGCAATTATCGGTTATATAATCATGAAAGGGAAACAGAAAATATTAGTAATTAGTGGTGAATAGTATGATGTTTCCTAAATAATATGCATGCGATTTTTTATTAAATTACATTTTTCTAAATAATAGCGGGTTTCGGAATTCGTTTGTCATAGCACGAGTATTTCGTTCCTTACATATGACTTTTATTCATTACCGGCTAAATAACACTCATTACGTTGTGTATCATTTACACATTATATTACTCATATACATATCACTCACGTATTAAATCCCTTACGTTTTGTATTGTCCACGTGTTATATCACTTACGAAGAATGTGGCCAAGGTGTCATTTTTTCGTATTGTATTGCATGCATCCTATGACGGTACAATGCGAGACGCATTGTATTATCACGCGTTATATCACTACCTATCGTATCGCTATGCGTTGCACATTTATGCATTATACCATTACATACTATATCACATTTGTATTACATCGCAACGTGTTTTATTATGCTTTACTGCCACACATTACATTGCACACTATTATTTCTACGTAAAATATTGATTATTCCGTTAAACTCCTTTCATAAGGAATTAAAAGAGAATAAGGTGAACAAACCAAATATATGTCAGTACACGTATGAATACATATCATTGCAGAAATAAAAACCATTTGTACATACATATTTATTTCAGTCTATTATCCTGTTACATGTAATATCACAATTTTTATGAAATCAAGTAAAGAGTGACTAACTAATTACTATATAAATATCTAAATAATGTTATAACACGAGTGCCAGCTCGATGAAGACTTAACCCGCAGCAGTTGTGAGCTTCCTAAACTTTACGTATAATCCACCATCAGCTGTCGTGGTGAGTCCTCTGGGATCCAGAACCACTGGAACCGTTGTCTTATCACAGCGCGACACTTCGTAATCCTTGATCACTTGCACTATTCCGAGCTTCGATTGCATGAGTCCCAATCGAGAACCTGAACGAAAAATTACCGTAAGCAAAAAATATCCTTATTTGCGAACATAAAAATGACTTTCGATTATACAGTTAATCATGGTATACTATTTACATATTCCTCCGATAAATAGCTCCTGAAGTAAAATTTGTTCAACAACGAAACCTATCGATACAATCAACATAACACTAACCGATACAAATACGAGGTCCCTCGCCGAAGGGGAAATATGTAAAGTTCGGTCGCTTCTGTTTGTTCTCTTCGGTGAACCTCAATGGGTCGTATTTGTCCGGGTCAGGATAGTACTCCGGGTCATGGTGTACTCCCATCATGGGTACGTACACTGGTGTACCTTTCTCCAGCACCAGATCAGAATTTGGCACTTTGTAATCCTGGCACGTAATGCGATCCAAGAACGCCAGGGGTGGGTACTTTCGGAGGGTCTCCGAAACTACCATATCAAGATATGGTAGCGACGTAACCTACAGAAAAGTTCATTGAACTGTTATTACGATGATGTCTATAAATTTTTACATCTTTAAACAAGTGCTAAGCAGTTAGTGAGACGTCATGCTACCCATATTAGCGTGACACATGAGTTCACGCTTGAGTGTGGCACGCATTTCATGAGAAATGTTGTGAACTATCAAATAATTTAAATTGTTAAAGAGTTTTAACAGTTATGTTAAACTGTATATAAAAGTTTATAAATTTTGTTCAATTAGTATTTGGGCAGTATGTAGTAAAATGAACTAACTGCATTTACAATAATCGTTTAAATTTGTTGAAAATAAATCTGACCATTAGAATTTTTTACGAAATTAATGTAACAATTAAAGGGATAAAGTAATATACTTCTTGTTATATTAATATGTGAGGGAAAAATTTGTCAAGATTAATAGGAGATTGCTTTCTTCTATCTCAACAGTTTCTGTTCAGTACTAAGAGCGTGATAAAATCACACAGGTGTCGAAGTCAATTATCAGCGATGAGATAACATCATTGTGTGTTTTCAATAATTCCGTACCATTTCGTAGGTGATCTTGCCGCCAGACTCTTCAAGAGCTTCATGAATCTCGTTCCTAAGAGTTTGTTGAACTTCAGGGTGCAAAGCGAGTTCGTACAACGTAAAGGACATGGTAGTAGAGGATGTTTCAAAACCACCAGCGAAGAATATGACGGCCTGTGCTACCAAATCATCACCGTTGAATTCTGAAATATCAATTTAAAAATAACAATTTGAAGAGTGGTTCAGATTTTCCTTTAATCGAAAGAAGTAGAAATTATACCTAATTGTGTATAATAACATACACCACCCAGAAGTTTATATCTACACTTTAAGTTAAAGAAACTCTAATCGTAGAAAATCCTTTCAGTTAGTAATTTGTCTATACTGCAAACATTATTTCTGTATATCATGTTACGAACTCAATTGTTTTTCGTTCACATTCATAATAACTGTAAAATGCTCATGAATATTTTTGCAACACATGCAACCTGGCTAATAACATCTGATCGGTTTGTCTATTTTGATTGCACCATCGAAGCGATTTCCGATATAAATTGATCTTTATTGATCTTATTGATATAAATTACACTCACGGAATCCAGCCATATCGTCGTCGTTTTCATGCTTCCGTCTCAGCTCGATAAGAAGATCGATGAGATCGTTTCTCTTCTCTTGCGATTTAATTCGTTCGTTGATTACCTGCCAGAAAACGTCGCGGAAGAATTCATTGCATTTTGTCCCGAACAGTGTCGATCGAGTATATTTGGCGTATTCTGGCAGAAAGAACACTACTGTGAAATCTAGACCTCGTCGTAAGTTGAAGTTAAACATTGTTTTGCCAACATCTCTGAATTGTACATTTGGATTTAGCAACGAGCCCACCTGCAAACCGTATGCAGTACTGCCAATCATGTCGGTGGTGAAGTTCGCGCAAAGATTCTTCATTTCGACCACTTTTCCGTCACCTTGGAGAAACATTTCATTTTTATGGTATTACGTAGGCATAGCATATTAACCTCTTAGACATCTCCATCTCTATCTCTCTCTACGACGGTCCACTATAGTGGCTTTCGCGAATGTCATATTACATAGCGCCACTATAGTGGCGCACTCAATTGGCTCACTCGATCACCGTTTCAATAGAATGATTTCTCTCATATGTTTTAAATTCCATAAAAGTACATTACATGTAAAGAAAAGGTAACGACAAGTTTAGGCACTATGGGTGCACCTCTTTGCCTTAATACACGATATTGGAAACATTTGGAAATTACATATTTTGTGAATTTTCTAAAAAAGTAAATTATCAAAGTTAAAGTATATGATATCTTTGGGAAAAATTGTAATTTAATCATCAAAAACTTGAACTCAATGTACTCGCGTAGAGAACAACATGCCGTACAGAGAAGCAGCGTGAAGTTCAGCTTAAGAGAGATAAATAGAAGTAAAATATCTTTCTTTAAAATTAGAATGAGAATTGAAATTTGTACGAAGTGACTTCTGTCGCGTTTGTTCGGTCTTTTAATAAAATTCAGTTGTTCAGAACCGCAGAAACAGTAAGAAGCTAATTAACCAAGTTGGGATTCAGTTTCTTTAACGGCGTAAATAACACTTACCTTCCAAATTCATGTTGTCCAAACACTTTTCGAGGTCTTTAGCGATCAGCAACATGAGGTCAAACATCTTCTTCAGCTTTCCCGTCGTGAAAATTGGTGTGAGTTTAGTTCTTAACGGCTTCCATGTAGGATTCTTTATCATGAAAAGGTTCGCGTGTCCTAAACGATCGTGTTTAGGGTCCGCTGCAGCGTTTCTGTCAGCGAATACATGGAAGTCCTTGACTAGAATATGTTTCAAAAGTTCAGGGTCACGCGCCAAAAAGTATGGCTTGTTGAAGATGTAGAAGCCCATGTAAGGTAGTCCTTTGGATTTGTTGTACAAGTCCTGCAGATATTCGCAGGGTGCTATCTTTCCCAATAAACAGTCGCGAAAATTTCCAAACAGCAGGCTCCTAGGGATCTCCATAACCCCGCGTTTCTCCCAATATTTGACATTTCGGGTTAGACGGTAATATATGTACGCCAAAATTGATGCGAGGACTATGAGGCCGTCCACAACCCAGTTCGCTGTTAGCAGAGCCATGTTGAACAAACCTGAAAAACAAATACACTTTGAATTAAGATTCAATCAAAACTATTGACACAAATTTATTGATTAAATGTTTTGACAAGGAGTTTATAGTGAAAGAGTACGTTTCACGAGCAGGTGCTTTAAAAGGAAAACAAAGAGATTGAAAAAATAATATTCTGTTTGAATAAAGAGTTGTTCAACAGTCAAATATTTGATGAAATTTTTGGTTACTTATAGGCGAAATTCGAGAGCTTTATCTACGGTACAAAGTTATCAGTAGATAAACCGTGATTAATGTGTGAGAGAATAAGAAATTTAATTTACTTATTATGAAGCAGTCAATTGCGTTAATACTTGAACAGTAATTAAATCTTAGTGAAATACAACAATTTAGTGTATTTTGAAAACGAGGACTTCAGCATTAAAGTCATAGTATCTAATCGTGGAAATGTTTGAGTAGCCTCAATTTAAATTTGCTCAATTTTATCAAACCACAGAAACAACGTAATTTCGATCCAAATGTCATTAAGAATGAAGAGTAAAAAAAGAAGAAAGGTCATTGTTGTATTAAATTAAGAATCACCATAAATAAAAAATGATAGTTAATTACAAAAGTAGGTAGTATTTAAAAATATTTCACTGGAGTATTCGATGTGAGATGGATGTATCAGTGAAAAGTTAAAAGATATTAACTACCATGAAATTGAAACAAATTATAATTAATGATTTAAGGCAAATTAGTATCGAGTATTAACTATGTTGTCTTAGTGCAGAATCATTATAATAGATTGAGGGCTAATGGAATAATTTCACCACAATTTACCGGTGTATCACAATTTATCAGACACGACCTTCACATTCCAACAACAAGTGATTCTTACAATCTACTGTCGAGAGTTACAATGTAATATAATATACTGTAGCGGCGTATATAAGTACCGCACAGCTCCTCCCACCTAACATATACAACATTTACATTGAATGTCACTATCAAGAGGATCGAAGATCTCAATAATTTTTTATATTTTCACTTGTAGCCAATATTCATATAACGATTACAATTTTACGATAGCGGGACGGATTTTTAAATGTTATATTATTGGAGAACCAGATTCAAATCACAGTGGTTTTTCAAATAGTTAATTTATTAACACACCAGTAATTCTACTTTGGTTTCAAAAGACAAATATAACAAACACCGTCGAATACTTGTAGGAATCTGTCTCTCAAACCGGTGAGAAGTCCTTCGAAAAAATTCCTTGCAGAATTTCGAGGGTGGGGGAAAAGAACCAGGAATTCAGTAGAATACTGACAGAACGTAGGTTTTTTCTAGGATTAACAAGATGGGACCCAAGGTTAAGAACAGGGAAAAGGTTACGGTAAAGAAATTAATTGGCGAACATATGGTTGAGACCTTTTAGCAATGTATAAATGTACTTTACGTTTTAAACAGATTAATGTACTATCTATGTCATTCAAAGAGTAGCCAAAATAAACTGTCTACCATGTTCACATTAAAAGGTATAAATTTCTAATATCTTTTTGGGGTGCAATCGTTGAGTTATGAGAATAAGTGCCAATTGTAAAGTGCAAGTTTGAGATTTTGTTGCAAATGTGACGAGTTGATTTTGTGACGGAGCGAAACATTCAATTTGTATTCAAAATTTGTTGCTGACATTCAGGAAGACATTCATGAAATTGTTCGACGTATAAAACTACTTTCCTATTTTTAAACATGAGTATAGTTATGAAAAAATATCAGATTTCCAATTTAATTTGCCAGCATGCTTTTGCATTAAAATTGTTTGAAATTCATCGGAGAAGAATTGGAAAATTACCACTAAGACGCACATTTTATATTATAATTTATTTGTTTAAATTATTGATTCGAATAGTGCCTGAGATTGAAAATTCGTTGCCTGGGGCAACATTGTAAACTAAACAGAGACATAACCTATCAGGTTACCCGTGCTGCGTAGTTAGGAGTTAATTATTTTTATAATTTAATGAAAACCCTTGTAGAAACATGATATGATAATTATAAGCGTATTAATACACTTCACTTATTGTGATACCGCTCAGGCTATCTGACAAATGAATACATACATTATCTACTTTCCATAATCGTTATATCTTCGTGACTATTACGCAAGAAGTCTATCAGAAATTTTTCATAAAATTTGAAAACTCTAAACGTCGCTGTAATTAATTGTTTGATTATACAACAATATCGTTAAGTATTGATACTACAAAAGTTTAAGTATGTAGAATGTAAAATGTACGTGATTTTATCAAAATTCGGGATTGAAATATTATTATAATATACTATAGTACTTCGACAAGCAAAATGTTACAATGTGACATATCCTCTGTTCATACTTTAACTAAGCAATATTTAATTTTTAAATAGATAGCAAGTTATCTATGTACATAGCAAGAAAATGTATTGTATTTATGAATATAAAATTAGTTCAAACGTGAACTGATTTAAAAGAGAATGTAGAAATTTTGTTCAATTCTTTATAAAGAAGAATTTTATCTGAATAGAATTTTGCTATCAGAACGTAGTAAAAATTTGTTGAAATTTAAGATAAAATTGACTTTCTATTAGTCACCTTCGCAGGTGTCTATTTCGCACTGCTTAACACGTTTAAGAGCATGTAATAATTGCTACATTACGACATATATGGCATAGTGGTTCATTATCTGATGTATAGCAAAATTCTACTGGATTTTTAAAATGAGGTGGTTTTGAAGATAGTTGTCACTCTAGTGCATAGATAAGTTAGGTTTTCTGAGACGTCAAAGCATAAATTACATACGAGCAGGAGAGAATTTAATATAGAAAGAATATTTGGTAATGTGCAGACCAGAGTATACGACAAAAAGTTTATTTAGGCTGAGATTATAAAACAAGAAATTAAGTAACGAGATAACCTTATAATCGAATATGATTTAATATCTGGGGTAAAATGTACTAATGAGAGAACGGAAACGTAACTTTAGACATCAGACGAAGTGATGCAGCAAGAATTATTATATTATGTTTCTATTTTTATTTATTTCTTTTCTTCGAAATAAAACATCAACATTCTCGTTTTACTATTATTTATATAAGACAAATACTAATCTTCGTTTCTTCGAATATCTGTACATCTATTTTCTAACGCGTTTCGTTTATAAATTCAACATCTAACGTCTTAATTAACTCATCTTAATTGCTAAACTTGCTTGTTACTCTTGAAACGCGGAGGGTTTCCTGAAACAGAAAATTGTCGTTAACTTTAGGAAGATGAACTGCAAACTTCTTAATTAGCACGTCGATTGCTCGTCTTAAACATTGCCGGAGACATCAAACATTTGTGAGATTAACGATTTATCTAGAAAATATCTCAGGCATGGATGCGACCTCTGAACTATTTCATTCAATATTTCATTCAAACGAAAAGTACGGTACAATTTAATAAATTGCACGGTGTACCATTTAAATCTGATAAACACCAACTTTCGACTGAAATGCTTAACTAATTTCTTAATTAATCTCGATATTATCTGAAAAAATATTAGTCCAATTTCTAGATTCCCAAATTTCCTAATTTTCAAGTTACCAAATTTTTTCATCTTCAAATCTGCAGATTTCTCAATCTTCAAATTCACAAATCTTCCAATATAAAAATCCCCAAATTTTCAGATTTTCAAATTGTCCAATACCAAAATCCCCAAATTTTCAAATGTGAATGTCACCAAATATCTAAATTCCCAAATTTCTAAACTTTCTAAAATTTCTAAAATTTCTAAAACTTCTAAAATTTCTAGAACTCACAAATTCCGTAATTTGAAATTTCCGAAATTCCTAAATGTACAAAATCCCAAATATACCAATATCCAAATCTTCAAACTTCTCAATCTCCAAATTCCCAAATTTTCCAATACCCAAATCCCCAAATTGGAAAATTTCCAAAAATCTATTTTCTCTATTAAATTAATATTAATATTATATTGCTACCATTAATATTATATTACTATCATTAACATTAAATTAATATTTTATTACTATTCCAAAATATTAGACAATTTAACACGCTAGAGATTGCCGAGGTCACCGGTGACAGATACCACAATTGATTAATTAACGCGTTAATTAGCACTGCAATCAGTAATGATTGGCTCACGGTGATTTATTTTTCGAAAATTCTGACCAAAGTTTGAAGTTCATTATACTTTCATGATGGCTCATATTTTACGTTCTTCGTAGTTCAGTTTACGTAATAATTGGAAAAAGAAAATTTCAATAAAGAGATTCAGTAAAGAATACTTAAATATTTCTTTCGTGTTAACTTTGTTCACATTTTACATACACTTAATGATAGCTGGTAATGCATAATTAATTTATGAGTCACATAAATTGAAATTCTGTATATGTCCAAAAAGTGTGTAACATTCGCATTAGTTTAAAATTATAAAAACCAGTAGTGGAAAACTTTTTCGTGATTCAGTACAACATATTATTGGAAATGAGACGCACGTATTTGAGACTCGTAAATAGCTGAGTCATAAAAAAATGCATAAGTATATGAAAAACAAGTTTCACGCGTATAAAGAGACACCTACTTGTTTTACTAAAAATATACTTAGTCGAAGAAAGAAAGTAACTATTTAAAATGTTACATTTCATACATTTTGAAGATTAATGTGACTCGTGTAAAAATTCCAATCATTTAATATGAAAAGAACTAATTAATATTAATTATTCAAAAGGAATCATGTGTATAAATATCATTCTTTTCGTCATCAGTGTAACACGTCCTTAATTAAACCAAATTTCATTTAAATCATATCAATAATTAATCATTAAATCTACTTCAGTAATTAATAATTCAACCTACTTCAATAATCGATAATCAAGTAATTACTTAACAACGGATCGTTACAGAAGGATTTCACAACGATCACCATCTAATAAATTCTCGATGGAATTAATTGCATCGTCATTTATCGATCCAATTTTTCTTTCGAAACCTCCGTCTGAAAAGTCGTGATTGAGATTCATGCTTATGAAGCATGATTCGTCGAAAATTGCTACTCGTGATACATTTGGAAGAAAAATTTGTGCAACCACAACAAGTTTGCAAGATAGACAACTAGTTTCCAGTATAACCGCTTATTACTCGTGGTAGTTGGGAAATCTAAACACGTGTACATGTTGATAATCGCTCGAAGCAAAATATCGATATTATTTGTTCTCCTCGATATGTCCGTCACGTTGGAAACGAACGTGATTGTAACATTGTAAACAATGACTTACATAGTTGCAAGGACGATAATAACCAAGAAGATGCATCCAAGATCGAGCTACCCGTGGTTCGACCGAAAGCTGTAATCATTCGCGATCGTTGGTTAAATTGGTCCTGATCGGCAGCTTAACAATTTTGTTACTGAGGATATTACAGTGTACCGCAGAATCCGTGGAATGTTGGTTTCGAAACCTTTCGAATATGGCGAAATCTGCAAGCAAACCGTATTACATATGCATATGTATATTGGCGAACCGTATTACATATGTATACATAGCGATGTCAACCCACGAATTGGCGCGTGAGAGCCAAAGTAAAAGAAGTTCTATCTCCACCGTGAACATTTCCAGCGTTACATACAGACAAATAAGAATAATAATGACAATAGCAACTGCTGAACGCAGGTAGCACAATCTCACTCAATTTAGAGACGTTTGTCGACTGTCATTGCTCTTGGCCTAATTGGTGTGCGACTGCAAGAGCCGAAAATGCGTGTGAGGCGTCCATTTTTCTATTCTGACCAATTGGAGCCGTATCGATTTGAGGACGTAGTGATTTGGGAATGTACCGATTTGAGGATACACCGATTTGGGGATGTAGGAATTTGGGGATATAGCGATTTTGGTATGGAGGGATTCGGGGATGTAGAGATTTGGGGATGTACCGATTTGGGGATGTAGGAACTTGGAGATATAGCGATTTGGGGATATATCGATTTGGGGGTATACCGATTTGGGGATATACCAATTGGTGGATGTACCGATTTGGGAATATACCAATTTGAGGATGTAGGAATTTGGGTATGGAGGGATTTGGGGATGTAGAGATTTGGGGATATACCGATTTGGGGATGTAGGAATTTGGGGATCTAGCGATTTGGGTATGAAGGGATTTGGGGATGTAGAGATTTGGGGTTATACCGATTCGGGGATGTAGGAAGTTAGGGATATAGCGATTTGGGTATATAAGAATTTGGAAATGGAGGGATTAGGGGATGTAGAGATTTGGGGATATATCGATTTGGGAATGTAGGAATTTAGGGATATAGCGATTTGGGTATGTAAGAATTTGGGAATAGAGGGATTAGGGGATATACCGACTTGTGAATGTACCGATTTGGGGATATACCGATTTGGGAATGTATGAATTTGGGGATATACCGATTCCGGAATGTAGGAATTTGGGGATATAGCGATGTGGGTATGTAAGAATTTGGAAATGTAGGTATTTGGGATTGTAGGTATTTGAGATTGTCGGAATTCGGGAATGTAGGGATTCGGAAACGCACGATTCGGAAGTGTAGAGATTCAGGAATGTAGGAATTCGGGAATATAGGAATTCGGGAATATAGGAATTCGGAAGTGTAGAGATTCAGGAATGTAGGGATTTTATTCTGACCAATTAGAGTCGTAGCTCTTCTAAACACCTGGGTCAGCCTCTTGACGCGCGAACTCGTGGGTTGACATCGGTACATGCAAGGACATATATGAATATGGACACATATGTGCAATATTGTATACATATGCAGACGTGCATACATACAGAAATTTAGGAATGTAGAAATTTTATAAATATATGATCCTGGAAATTAGAAAATTTAGGAATTTGGATAATTGAGAATTTTGGTAACTTGAGAGTCACTTTGAGGGCTCATACAGTTGGATATTTCGAAAACTTGTGGATTGCAAATTTAAGAAATTTCGAAGCTAATTGAGTTTTTGGAAATCTGGAAATTTGGAGGATCGGATACTTGAAAAATTCGAGACTTGAAAATTTTAGAAATCTGTCAATTTGGAAATTTGATAATATCGATATTAGAGATGTCAAAGTTTCTGAAACTCCAAAATCTGACTTTCTAAAGACTTCGAGTACTATAAATTAAAAAATTTACAAATTAAATCAGTTTATCACATCTCACAGTGCTACTGCAACCAATCAAGCTAAAATTAGTAAAATTAGTAAAATTACTAAAATCAGTACTAAAATATAATGTATACCAATAAAATTAACTAAATATAATATAAAATACAAAAGAAATGTCTTCCATATTTTGAACCAAATTCACTATCCCTTCCATACCACCGAGTGTTATTTTCCTTTTTCTAAGACATAAAAACTGTTTGCGTGTTGAGTCCATGATCTCTGTATTTTTCCTGACCGAATGTCCGTTTTCCATCACGGAAACCAGTCCTCGGGAGATAATGATACATCGACAGTAATTTCAATCCAGCGTGTAGTTACTTTGTACGGCGCACACTCGCGGCAGGTCACGAAATTCCCTACTTCGTTGCTCACGCGAATCAAACAGGTCCAGGCAGAATCGTTTTCGAAAGCCCGTTTCTTTTTCTGGTTCCAGCATCAATCGTAGTCATTTCCTTCTTTCTTTTCGTGCGATCACGATTTTTCTTCGCTCGCACGCTTGTCTCTGTTTCTTCGTTCAGAGCTCTTATTTCTTTGTGCGTGTTCTGGCAGAATCAACACGCGAACGGCGAGTACACGCTCCGAGTTCTCCAAGTTTTCGGGATAATGAGTCAGGAAATTATGTACATTTTACAGATGGAACTGTACGAGTACGGTCAACAGTAAATGTGGCTTCACGCAGAAAATGAAATAAAGAGAAAAACGTTTATCGCTCGTTGATCTTTAACCCCTTGCACTATGATTTATTTACCAGGTGCGTCAGTCAGAACTAACTAATCACAGCTACAATATTAAGACAGACAAATAAAATTGAAATATTTTGTCAACTTGGTATTACGCAATCCTTGACTATGCAAATTATAATTCGATTTAAATTCCAAATTGAGGTGAATTCACAATTCGAGATCTTTTTATTCGAAGGATTATGGCTTTGACGACATAGGTGTTTAGAGATGTTGGAAATTTGGAGTTTTAAGGATTTGGTGATGCGGAAAGTTGGAGATCTCGGGATTCGGAAATTTTGGAAATTGGCGATGTGAGAATATGGGGATCCAGGGATTTAACGATATAGAAAATTAAATATATAGATGTTTCGGAATTTTGGGAAATTTTAGAGCTTAGAGATCTAGGGATGTGGCTAACTAAAAACGTGAGTATATAGGTATGTAAACCTATAGGTACTTGGGAATTGAGAACTTTGGAATTTGTAGATCTAGGGATTGTAGGAACTAGAAATTTGAAGATGTAGATCTTAGAAAATTTGAGAAGTGATGAATTTTGAAGCTTGAGATTCTATAAATTCGGACATAAGAAAATTTAGAACTATAGGAATTTAATAAACTGGAAAAGTAGAAATTTCACAAGTGAGATTGAGTCCACTGGTAATTAAGTTTTCTCAAGTAAATACATTTGATAGTAAGTTGATACATTTTGTAACAAAACGTGAACAATAATCTATTGTAAAATTGTTAATTGAAATAAGTAGAAATTTTAAAAATCGCACTTTCACATGTTCTTTCAAATTCACATTTACGCGCGCTTTCCATGAAAACGACACCACTGTTGCCATCTAGATACGAAGGATGGTATTAGTAAAATTAGTAATATATGAAATTGCAGTTTTTCTTCAAATTACCGACTCTTACGCTTTTCTAAGTAGAATAAAATATTCTACGATCTCAATTAAACTGAAATAATGCAATTATAAAACGTTGAAAGCGCTAGAAATGAAAATAAAGAAATTGTATTTCACAAACCATGAAACGCTTTAGCTATTTAACAGTAAAAGGAACTAATGAAAACAGATTTGAAATTTCATCGTAAGAAATATGTGCTGGATTCCTGATTATGTAAAAGGAATCAATTTTGTTATAATATCTTTAAAACGAAAAATGTAGGATTTATCATATCTTGCTTAATCCACGCGCGTTTAATGCTCGATTTCTGGAACTCTCTGTAGTGCATTTAGCGAACGTCTTCCTTTGAAAAAAAGACATTACTGTAAGAAAATGTTGGATGATAAATGAAATTATAATTTAAACAGGAATTGTAGCACTTTTGGAAATCATTTAGAGAACGATATCGATTACCAAAATTAGTTCCGATTGATGATAACACGTGATATACAAATAGTACTGCAAATCTAGAACTTTGTGGAACGCGTGGTAAAAAAAGCAATCTAATGAATGGCTCAATTTACATATTGAGATAATAAGTTTTAAGTGAAAAAACAAAATTTCAAATACCTTCGATCGAAGCTGTCTAATATCCACCGCTAGATGGCTTAGCATTCTAATACCAACTCAATTTGTTTTCATTACACATAAATTTTAATATTCCAAACGAACTATGATGCATTACTTGAGATATGTTATAATATGGAACGATTTATATAAATTTATCGCCAAAATCAAATATTCATAGAACAAAACAATTTTCTGCTCCGTTAATCTCGATGGACATCGTCAGATGACGCTAGCTATGCTGTCTCAAAAGTTAGCACTTTATACCAATTATAGGAGAATAAGGGTTATTAAATGTTTGTGAATTATTAAATTAGTTACTATACAACAGCACCTTGTTTTCTTTTACTATTTAACAAATTTTATAGACACTATTGAAACTGCAGTATTTTCGATCAAGAAAATTTGTAGAATGGCTGTGCAATCGAAGAGACTATTTGATTATTCAGATTCGATTCAATTACAGAGTTCAATTACGGCAATTTAGACTAATTCGAAGGCAAACTGAATTAAGATAGTAACCCTTTCAGGTTCACTATAATTACCTACTGTTATCTCAACTATTGCAATTTACGGTCAACTAAAATTTAATTGGTATTGACGTATCAACCTTGCCTGGCAACTTGGAAAATGATACAAAAATTGGGACGTTCAATAATATTAAATTCTATCATTTTAAAAGTTACATCGTGTCGAGATCAGCTGGGTTAAAAATATAAATTCTTTATAGAAAATAGAATATAATATTTTATACATAACTACAAATTTAGGACTTTTAATATATGTTTATTTACGTACACTATACACATATATTCTTTATAATATATTTATACATATGTACTCTTCATAATATATCCACAACACTTCAAATGAGTGATATGCAATTAAATTGTGTCAACATCTTCAGTTTTGATAAAAATATAAATTTTCTATAGAAAATAGAACATAATATTTTATACATAACAACAAATGTAGGACTTGCAATATATATTTATTTAAATGCACTACACTGTATTCTTTATAACATGTTTATATATCTGTATTCTTTATAATACATACAACCTGTATACTTACAGTCCTTCGAACGATAGAATATTTAAATAAAAAAATTTCAGCAAAAGTGTAAACTAAAAGTAACAAGGTATAATTAATTGTAATGAATGATTATTTGTTAGTCGACGTGACACAATTCTTTGGCACATTTCAAACAAAGTATACCAAAGGCTGTAATAAAGGAGAGCATAATAAGCGACTGCGTACGCGTATAATATTCTAATTAAAGGATGAAAATAAGGGCAAAATTATATTTTATGTAAGGTAAATCGTGCGTTACCAGCTTTGCGAACAATTTCAGCAAGGTCGATCGCCGGCAGTGTAGTTTTCGATGATAATTATACGCATCGGTCGCGCCTATTACACGCGCGCGCGTAATCGTTCCGGACGCGAAATAACTATAATTTACGCGTATCACCTTATTCCGTATGCTGACTATGGTCATAAAGTATTTGTGCTGGCCGGCCACGCCGTCGAAAATTATAATCAACCGCGAGTTATTTAAGTTACCAATTTTATTTCGCTCCGTCCTCGTCCGTCGTGGACGAGTTCTGCGGATACGCGAACAGCTTTTCGACTCGTTCGTCGGCGAACATCTAGAAGACAGAGGCTGTCCGCTCTATTATTAGGCGTAATGGCTCGGGAAAACTTTCATTAACTTGTCCGATGCCTAATTCATGAGACGACCGACGAGATACCGTGTAATCCGTGCCTTCTCCGATCCCTTTCAATCGAACCCAATCGAGGAAATCATTTCAGATGTAGAAAAAACAAATCTATTTCTACCACTTTCTTCCTGGCTTCTACGATCTCTAAGAATCATAGTTGTTCTATTATACTTCGTTTTAATTCTCTTGGGATCATTTCTTAACGCTTGATGTATAATTTTGAAAGCTACATAGCCACTTATTTATATTGCTGCTTCGGTGATCTTACAAAGGATTTTTACATACATCGATTACATTGAGGTTAATAAGAATATTTTCGTATTTTTAAATTGAGAAATTTAATAATTTAAAATATTTGTGGAAATTGAGAAATGTGGAAATGAAGACACTGGAGTATAAAAATATTGAAAGCTTTTGGTTCATGAAGATATATATTTTCGTATTTTTAAATTGAGAAATTTAATAATTTAAAATATTTGTGGAAATTGAGAAACGTGGAAATTAAGACACTGGAGTATAAAAATATTGAAATCTCTAAGTTCATGAAGATATATATTTTCGTATTTTTAAATTGAGAAATTTAGTAATTTAAAATATTTGTGGAAATTGAGACACTGGAGTATAAAAATATTGAAATCTCTAAGTTCATGAAGATATAATTTTCGTATTTTCAAATTGAGAAATTTGAAATATTTGGAGAAATTGAGTCAATGGAGTACAAAAATATTTCAATTAAGTAGAGAAATGTAGGAACATATTTTTAACTTTGCAGACTCGAAAATCCAGAGATTTAGTGATACAACTTGAAATTTATGGAACCCGAAAATTCAGAAGCTTCGAAATAAATCATTTCTTAATTAAAAACCAAAAGATATAGCAATGAACGTAATTATGTAAATTCCTCTGGCATCATACTCCATAAACGAACATGCAATACCATAATCGCTGACGCAAGAAACGAAGAATCTGTCTATTTTTACAAACCCGCCATGGCTTCATTTAAAAATGAAATTAGCGATCGTGATGCGACTATTAACGGCCTTCGCCATGTGTATCTCTGCGCTGTCAAACAACCGTCTGCAGCACTTGTTTCGATCTCAGACGCGTACACGATCAGCCTTAAATTTGTATCGAGGCTGTGATACTTGTACGAAGCCCGTAGATTAGCACGATGGTATGTGTTATGCGTGATGTTTAATGCATGGCGTTTCGCCGTGTGCGTCGGGGGCGTAGAAAATTGAATCAGAATTCGGATCGATACGCGACAGGAGCTCAGGAAGTTCACTTATCTGCTATCTGGACCCGATGCTGGTCCATTGAATCGAACAGAAACGACCGATTCGTTTAATAGGTCGAATTTCAACCGGCTTCGGTGGATTCGCTGATTAAAATGGCTCGTGCAAATTTATATTTGTACTGTAGATAACACCACATTTTGCGAATTTAATGAATCTTGTATTTTTAGATTTCTTTTTGCAGAGCACATTTTTGGTAAACGGTTTAAGGGTATTTAAAGATGGGACAAGGATGGAAATTATGGAGATCTTTTAAATTATTCTGAATCCTATTTACAGTAGTTGCATTACTGTATATTTTATATTATACTGTATTTTTAGTTTTATTATTGAAACTGTATATTTAGTTTTGTTATGAAAGGGTGAGATTTCTGAGTGTTAACTTCGAATATTGCATTCTTGTGCTGTTACGGCAACGATATTTTCTGTCGAGCAATGTGCTGTTTCTACACACTTCAGTTGAAATATAAGAATTTTATAATTATATTAGTTATATTATAATTGTCATTATTCGATAAGATGGGATGTGGACGATCGCCATCAAGGTTTGTTACACTCATACAAAATTTAATAATTTTAAATATTTTATGAATTTAAGTACTATGCCTGTGTAGTACAGATAACGTAATCTCGAATTTCGTTCCAAGAATCACAGAATGACGTTCGACGAATTTCATTGAATTTTTAACAGAGATGGCATTATTGTCGTCGCTCACGAGGCAAAATCCACGAAATGGCGGAAAGAAAGTCTATGATGTATTAGTCAGAATCATGTAGTTTCCAGAACAACTAAATTTTCCGGCACGCAAGGGCCAACAAGGAGGATTGGCCATGCTGTTTCGCTGGAAACGGCACCGGGAAAGACGAAACCGGAAGCAACGAGCTGCAAACGCGAAATCCACTCGAAATTGCCGCTGGGTAGCTCGTCTGCACGCCAGATGAATGGAATTTCCGGTTGGAAGTTCGGTTTTACTTGTTTTTTCCTTCTAAAATAAAAAGAAACTAGAGAATCGACTGAACATCGAATCGTACGAGGTGCAGGTGAATTACGTTAATCTCCGTAAACTTTGATGTTAAAGAGTAATAAATTTTTTCGAATACATGTTAGTTCATTTTTGAGTAGCTATCGGTAGAAGCTTGGAAATTGTAATAATTTATTTAAATTTGCTTATGTTCCAGGGAAATGTAGACTTTTTAGATTGGCAAATCTTCAAAACGTACTCAAGTTTCCAGAATTTGTAATTTTGTAATTTTTTAAATTTTCATTGTTTCAAATAACCAAGTCCCGTTTTCTCTAATTTCCAGATCCCTAAATCCTCATTTTCTCAAATTCGTAAATTTTCATGTATACCCAAGTCCCTAATTTGCTAATTTCAGAAAATCCAGGGTTTCCAAAGATCCGAAATTTTGAAAGTCTTGAAATCTTGAAATTTATACATTACCAAACTATCAATTTCTCAAGTTCCTAATGTCCTACACTATATTTTCAAATTCCCAAATTCCCGAGTCTCTAAATTTTCAAATCTCCGAATTACAACTTTCTGAAGTTCCCAAAGAACAAATTTTTAAAGTCCTTAAGAAGTTGAAAACTTGAGGACTTGAATGTTTGTAAATTTGAAACATATACAACTAATTAGAAAATTTATTTATATAGAAAATATATGCAATCTACAAGAGCCAATTGAATATCTTTCCTTAGCGCCGCCATTTTCTCCAGAGAAGTCAATCATGGCGTATCATTGAATCAAACTTGCTCCAAATTACTCGATTGTATTTTGTTCTTGAATCTTTTTCAAATCGAAGTACATTGTCATGTTAAATCATTCAAGAAAAGCAAGATCAGTCGATCAAAGTGGGCAACTGTAGAAAGATCTGTATAATTTTCAAAAACTTCATTGAATTCATTGTGAAGTCAACAGTACCGCTTCTTCCTGAAATGTCAGGTTCTGACTAGAGGACTGAGAATAAGAAAATTTCAGCTGGTTTTCAATTGAACTACCTCGTAACAAATGTATGCTTCGAGAAAGGCTTACGATTTGAATTTAAAAGGGTGTTCTTCTTCTTGGCGTTCATCTCGATTCGAACTTCAGAAATATTCAGAGAGATCTACATACATAGAACTAGAGTGTCGCTTTAAAGAGAAAGATCGTAGACATTTTCCGACTATTCAGAATTTGGAAGATTTCAAGCCAAAATTTCCATGTTACAAATTTTCAAATCCTAAATTTGTAAAGTTTTATAATTCTCATATTTTGGTATCAAGTGAGGAAGAATTTCTGAATTTTCTAATATTCAAATTTATAAATTCTCGATTCCTACTTTTACAAGTCTTCAAATTTACAAATTTACAAATTCTCAAATTTAAATATTTATAAACTTACAAATTCCCAAATTCCCAAATTTTCAAATTCTCAAATTCTTAAATTCTTAAATTCCTAAATTCCTAAATTCCCAAACTCCCAAATGTTAAAATCACCAAATCTTCAAACCCCAAATCACTACGTTCTTAAATTCGTCAATTTACAAAAATCTGATTACCCCGAATTTTCAAATCCCCAAACTCCAGGTTCCCAAATTCTCAAACTCCCAAATTCCAAAATTCCCAAATTCTCGAACCCTGAAATCCACAAATTCCAAAGTTTCGAAATCCCCAAAGTCCTCACTATCCAAATACCCAACATCCCCAATACCCAAATCCCCAATACCCAAATCCCCAAATTACAACTTTTCCAAAAAACCAAAGTCCTCAAATTTCAAATTTGCATACCTGCAGATATTAAATTCTCAATAAAAGAACCTCAAAGTATCCAAATTGCATTGAGCTCTTAAACTTAATGTTACACACTCATATTTGAACAAAATCATAACGAAAATTGTGTTATTTTTGAAACCGTGTTGGTCATGATACAAAAGGGTTCCCGGGGTCTGGTTCCCGAGACCCTTTCGAAGTCAGGGGTCCGCCAGTGAATTTATGACAGAAAATACACGCAATAAAACGGTACGGTAACACAGTTGCAAAAATACGACCGTTCAGAAATTATGCGGAAAATGAAGCCGGCCACCGGTCACCGTTCGTTCATCGTTTAAACTAAATGGCGTGTCTCGACATCGTTTAAACGACTTCTTCCTTTTTTTGTCTCTCTCTCTATTTCTTAAAATGATCGCGACCGTTATTGTAGAACGGACGAAAGGACTGCGAGAGGGTTGTACAAGTGAAAAACAAAAGGAGGAATTGGTGCTAACTTTTATTCTGATGATTTGTGAAATTGTCTTCTGGGTGAATTGTTGGATCTTATGTCGAAAAGGGTTGTTATATTCACTGTACATGTTACAACCCTCCTTTTTAAAATATTATCGAAGTAAAATTTATACTGTGACAAGGATTTGTATTGTAAAAAAGAAATGTTTATTGGAAATTTTATATATATAATTTTTATAGTTAGTCTATTATCAAAGTTTTCATTTCAAATTCAAAACTAACAGGTCACAATAATCTTTTGACTCTACCAGTACTTTAAAAAATAATCTTTCGACTGTAGTTTCTTTTATATGCCTCAAGATAAATCTTTCATCGTAATGACTACATACGTTCTACATTAATGTAATTAATATAAAATTACATTTAGTGAGTAATTTCAAATCATTTAAAATTTGATTTAACAACGTAAAAATGTTCCTGGTATATCAGTTTATAAGTTGAGCTTTCTTGTAAAATTTCTTATAAGACCCAAATAATCAACGATCTAACATAATTTCATGATGTAGAAATGTCGTCAAATACTTCTAGAGACTTCAACTTGAAATGTGAAGTTCGTCAAAAGTGACTACATGAACACATCATCTTACTAGAAAATCATCAGTACCTTAGTAGATAAAATAAATAATTTATAACAAGTGTTAACTACAGATTTCCAAGTACTTTTTCTGTTACAAATTATAACAGTCTCTATCCAAGCAAAATGAAGTCCAAGGTGGCAGAGAAATTCGTCCCATGCAAATATTCTGAGGGTGATCCTTGCCTGCATTCTTCCTTTAGAAAAGCAGGACGAAGGTCCTGTAAGAAGGGGTTGCGCAAAGGTGGTCAGTGAATTTATAACGCAAAATACGTGCAATAAAATCGAGACTACCGTACCGAGGAACACTAATACGCACGCAATAAAACAGCCCCGTGGCGTAAGTTCCGAAACAACCCCCTCGAGGTATCGTGCCGGTTCGTCCTTTAACCCATTGGCACGATTTAAATATTATCTTGTAAGGGGATGGATTTAATACATTTATAATTGTACACGGGAGTGTCAGGGCGGGGCCGGGTCATTGGTCGGACATCAGTGACCCTTCCGGATGACCTCCGCAAGGGTCATCGTCCACCGCGTCTTGTAACCTTTTTTTTTTATTCCTTTTTAAGGCTTAGAACACTTCACTTGGAAACTACCGAGTCGATCGAGCGAAATTTAGGGCACGGGCCTTACCGGTTTCACGATTTCTGCCCTCTTCGTCCCGGAACGGGCCGAGGGGTTGCTTCGGGGCGGTCACCGCGAAACGGAACCATTCGAGATGTTATCGAAGATCGTTCTGTATGTCTAGATTAAATTTTCCTCTTTATTTGATATTATAAAATTCTATTATACCTCTACTCAACCCTTATACTTTATTAGTTACACCCATTGCAATAATTTATTAACAATTAACCTATTCTATTAATAATTTATTTCTGAGGTTCTCCAACAATTCGAGGTACTGTCTGAAAAATGATCTGTGTATTCGTAATTAAATATGTGAGAATGAAGTGTGCGAATCTGTTGGGCTCAGTTTGATCAGAGGGTTGATAAGGAACTCGGCTTATTGGAAGAAATAATTAAATTAATATACTATAAGTTGTTTTACTGTACTTTTATTTCATCAAACTTCACATGCTTCGAAATTTAACTATAACTCATAGCAATGTTAACAATCATAACTAACATAGCTATTTAACTTAATTATTCAACCAACCTGTTTAAAGCTGTTAGGTATTAAAGCATTAATAAACGGTGCATGTAACTATTTTTATAAGTCTTTGAACTTAAACTTGATATGCTACAAATGTCATTTTACTTTCAACGTCCAAATACAAATATTAATAAGATAAATTCATTCATCGTCAGTGTCATTGGTCTTGTAACAAATGACTGTAATATATTTCACCCTTGCAACTGTGATATTGATGACATCGTCATTAATTTAACCTAACACTTATTTACTCGAACGAATATTCACTGCAACCAACCACGCGAATAACATGATCTAATATTCAACACTAATAGTTCCGTAGAACAAGAAAACAATTTCTTCGCCTTAAATAATCCCAAGTACGTGCTCTTTGAAACTCCGTACCTCGATTGTACATATCATTCGAAATTCCAGAAGCTGACGAGATACGACGGAATTTCGAGAACGTCTGATCGACTAGAACGATATTCACAGGACATTTAAGCGAAGTGTAAAAGTACGGCAAGTGTCTCATGAGAAATGTATTCGTAGCAACGACGAACTGGCCGTTCTGTTCTCTCGTTCACCCTCCTTTCGACCATTCGCACACGTTGGAAGCAGTCCAAGCGTTTTAATTTCGGAAGACGTTGCAATATAACGGTTCCTAGGGAAATTGAAACGCAACCCCTACGTCGGCCCTCGCCGCCGGGCATTTTCGTCCTTCTTCATGCCACCACCGACCCTTTTCTAATTGTTTGGGAGGCCAACGACGTCGGTGCCATGCTTCTCGCATATCGCATACATTACGCATGAATTTCGCCTGTGTCCGTTCCTCCTTCGACGGGACATCGGACGTGTCGGACCCGAGTTATTAGCATCCCTTCTGCGACCACCCCGCTTCTTCGACTTTTAATTCTTCGGTCAATCGGTCATACTTCCTTGCCATTTATTCGATCTCTAGCTGTTTTTAACAAGGATTAAATTTACAAAACTGATACATTCTGTTTACAACACCCCTGAATATTTTTATACCTTCAAATTTTTCACGCTGTAATCACGCAGTGATTCATATATGAACACGTGTCACTATATACAAAGTTCGAAAGGTCTAAAATTTCAGCAAGCCAAAAGACTTGAGTTTGTTGAATACTAACTTAAATGTTACATATATTTTCTTTTAATTTGCAAAGATAAAGAAGTATATGTTATTTGATAACTATGTAATGTAGTCAAGTCTGTCAATTTAATAACTACAATGAAATTCAAGCTCCAGCCCAGAAAACTTGAAATACGTCGTAAAATTTTCAATGGGAGAAAATATTTGATAGAGAGATTTTGCATAAACAATTGGAGTAATTATCAGTGTCGTTCATACATCACTGCCAGTGGTATTATGCCATGGTCCACCTTGGCCTCGCTCATTGTTCTTCTAATTTATGCCAAGGTGGGTCTAGCTGCTGCTCTTCCACCTCCCTTTCATCCCCTTCCGTTCTCCCCGTCGTTTCCATTTCTATTTCACTCGTACGGTGCACCTTGAATTATGGAGTCCGCACCACTAAATCTTTGGGGCTAATTGAATTATTGCTCGAGCCTCGCCAGTGCGCCGCGCCGTTCGGTCTTCAGGGTGCTGGACAAAAAGGCAGCGAAGAAGCAAAGAAATCCTTCCTGCTTGCTTCTCTGACTTGTGCTTCCTTTTTTGGACAGTCATCGGCTGGGAATAATCTTCTCTTTCAATTTTACTCACGATATTTTACGGAGCGTGCTTTTCCGCCATCTTGACGAAACGGTCTTAACACATTAATTGTCCAAATCTTATTACGTTATCTGGTATTTTTATTTTGAAGTCTAGATAGAAATGATTAGGATAATATGACTCGTTGAACGCTAAAAATAAATTTTTTAATGTAACAATTCAATCTGTTGCTTTAACTTATCAGGGTGATGTTAAATGTGTGTGTAGTATTTTTTAAATGCAATTCTCGAAATTTTTAACTAAAATTCTCGTTTTAATTTTAAGTACTTAATATTTTGCATGCAATTTAATAGAACTGTATTTGTAACAACACATAAACAAGTTTCTGTTACATTTTTTTTGTACGTAGTTTCAAGTACAATACTGTAGTTAAATAAAAAGCTTGTCAACAATAAACTTTCAGAATTAAAAGTCCCACAACTGATTCAGCAGTGAAAGTGTTAATAGAACAAGATAAGAATAACAAGTTGAATTATGATACCTGTATAAAATAATGTTATTGTTGTGTTCAGTGTCAGGTTCATAATTAATGATCCTAGAACTAATTAAGATCGTTTCGATAATGCGAATTCGATCATAGTGTTCGTAAAATCCGAGGTTGTTACTCTGATTCGAAAATTGCCAACGCAAAACTGGTTTCGCGAATTGAAAGGTTTATGAAGCCGAAGATGTTTTTCAGCTCGATCTGTTTTTATAAGACTCCGAAGAATAATCTTTAAATTGTTTCCACCGACGAAACGTTTATAGTCGGCAATTTCGATATAAACGATTTGCATAAATGATGGAACACCGAACTAACAAACTGAAAGTCGAATATTTATAAATCCAGTGTAGAGAGAAAAAAATGCCGATATTTCTTTTCTTGTTCGAATGTCATCGTATATAAAATTATAAAGGCGCATTAACCCTCGGATGACGGGTTGCTGATACGACAATTTAAATTTAATTTCCGATACTTTCTTTCCATTCTCACTTAATCCTTTTGATCAAAAATTTTGGTAGACACCTTTTAATCGAACCATACACGAGTATAATTTACGGTCTTTTCATTTAAAATTCTAATCGATTCTTTATCTAAATTTAATATATTATTTTACTTAATAGTTTTTGAGAACCCTTCGCTTGAAAAATGGTATGTCCAGTTTTTTAAATTGTTCGAGACTCGACGTGAAAATTGATATTATTGAAAATATTTACTAGACTGACGTTATACCCAGGGTGCACGTCACACTATACATTACCACGCACTGAAGCGCGATTTATGCTCATTTAGTGCCACAAGCTTTTTAACGGCGTTCTATGCCACAAAATTTGATACCTGGATTTATTATTGATTTAATAAATCTAAACCTTAATTATCATTCTTAAATAAATTTCTACTTTGTTATTATTATACATAATTTCACAAATTTAACTCTTGTTATTATTACTATACTTGATTTCATAAATTTAAACCTTAATTATTATTGTTATATTGAATTTACTAACTGATTACAAAATCAAACGAATAACTATAACATTTTTCAGTAAAATTTTCCCAGACGTTGAAAACAAAAAGAACCAAATAAATCTGGAAGAAACATTAAATATATCGTGCAATCCGTGTCGTGAAATTATACTGTTTGCGGTGCGTATAAAGCACACGTTGTTTAAAAAGAGAGATATAATCTTACTGTACGTTAGAATGACACGTTGCACGATAATTTGGTCGAAAAGGGATACAATCTCGAGAACGTATACATAGTTTCAGGGTACGGAAAGGAAAGAGGATAACAGTCGATGTATCGTAATAATATGAAACGACAGAGCGGCGGATCGTTCGATGATTATCTAGAAAGAGTAAGAGATTCTTTGTAAATGACGGGCTCGGAATTTTCAAAATCACATGAGAGGCCAGCTTCCACGAATCCCGCTGATTTATAAGCGACGCCGGCGTTCACGATATTCGTCGCGGGCACGCATGAATAATGCGACGATGACATGCCGGTATTAATATGATAATTCGATTTATTCGGGACCCGTGGCTCCCACGATTTCCACGCCGGCAATCAGCGGATTTCAGACGGACGGAAATACCGTCGGCATCTTTTAAATAGCCAATAATTACGACTACGAGAAGGTAGAACGAAGACCAAACAGAAGAATTTCATTCCTGAAACGTTCGTTCCTGTCACTTGCGAATCCGTACGTTGTAATTATGACACACGTCGTAATAACTCGTAGCCGGAGTGGAAATAAGCTCGAAAGCGGAATTATTTATTTGGCTTTCCGAGAATCGATTGCAAAGTATGCGATACATTTTCTGCGCGAATATGTTTGATGCGCTTCAAATGTTCCAAATGGATGTAGCAGTGTATGATGGAATTAATTTATATGCGTCAGTAATTTACAAATGTCGAATTAATTTACTAGACAGATTTTATGCATTTGTGATATATAAGTCTGCAAGTATAAATTATTATATTCATAATTTTAGTTCAATTATAGACTGTGAATCTCCATACTTTTGGTACCTTGATATATTGATAATATTTAAACTTTAATGCGTAAAACTGATGGAAGTATTCAGGAATTTTAAGATTTACATGTCTGGATATTTGGAAGCTTGAATTTCGAAAATTTATGCGTTTAAAGACTTGAAAATGTAGAAATGTAGGGTCTGTAAATATGAAACTTGAAAAAATAAAATTTGAAGAACGAATTCAATGACAAAATTTATAAATTTGAAAGAGTAACAAAATCTATAAATTCTATATAAATCTTAGTGCACTCATTACCTTTGCAATGAACTCGTACAACAAATATCTTTAACGTCATTATGCAACCGAATATAACATTAACAAAGTGTGTATACGTGTAGAATATTAACAAAATATGTAACAGTTACGAAGGAGCGAACAGTAACCAACCCATGTCAAGGAATCATACCTCGGGTAACTCCCAATGGGACATAATAATTGGGTCAGTTGTGAAGCAACAGTTCGACCAATGGTGTTCGTTCCCGGCTGGAGAAAAAAAGTCTTCCAGAAAAAGATCGTCGGCCAGTGGATCGCTAAAAGGGACCAGGAGACAGCGAAGTAGGGGGAATTGAATCAGTCGAATCCTCGGACGATCAGGAAGGACACTTGAGGAACACAGGGACACACGAAAATTCGACATGACAATGGTTCCTGGCCGTTGGCGAGATTCATGCACGGCCGTTGATACAGATTTGAATATTAATTTAAGACCGTCCACGGGACGACCAAGGATAATGTCCTGGGGTCAGCCACAGCCCCGAACGATAAAGGATCGCCAAGGATTCGTTGCATTCCGTTAATAATGCTACCTTCGTTTCATTCGTAAATCAGATACCAACGAGCGTTTGAGATATCACGATTAAATGTGCAGACACATTTTATATTGTAACGTTACAGAACAGAGTTATTATGCTTCATGTTACATTCTGATGTAACGTATTTTTGACGAAGTACTTTGTGTTAATCCTGTAATTACTCGAATATGAAATGTCCAAGTATATTTAATTGTAAACTTATCCCAAACTTTCAAATTCAAAAATGTCTCATCTTTAATTTCAGGACAAAAATCAGCCAATTTCCTAATTAGCCATTTGTGTCTTAATGTGTAGAAATGTAAGTAGAAATGTTAAAGAAATATTGCAGTAGCAATTCACAAATTTTTCTTATACACACAGTACAGCAGCGGTTACAATTTACAAACTGATATTGCAGCCATATTGCACACTGCAGTTACGTGTACGCTATTTCTTTCCGTAAAATATTGAACATGTTATCAAACATTTGCTTTATGGAACGGTTATTCTTCCACGTTTCGTTCTAACAAATTTCTGACATGTAACAGAGCAAACATTGTCAGCACCCTTAAACCATAGCGAATCTCGGTGCTCTTTTATTTACATTTCACATGGCTGCGTGACGAGATCTCGTGCCAGAGAATCTTCGAAATTTCCACGCCGTTCGGTCGCGGTGGCTGCCATTTGAACTTAAGGCGATATATTTCGTCCGCATTGCCGGAAAAAGGGCGAAAGAAAAAAAAGAACGAGATCAAGAAGCAGAAAGAAAAAAAATCTTCTATTGAATGCAGGAGAAGGAAAAGTAAAAAATGCTCTGCAAGCGGGTAAATATCCTCGTCGATGGCTGCATTTATGGTCAAATTGCGGACAAATGACCGCGTCTCTATGGACCGTGCCAGAAATGACGATCGCAGAGCAAAAGAAGGAAAAAAACACTGTCGTTCCCCTCAAGTCAGGTTACGAATTTCGTAAAAACGCGCGGAACCGAAAGAGATGGAAAAACAGCGGGGCCTGCAACGAAAAGGCGAATAGAAAACGGGCACGCTGTCGTATTGTCCTCGCAACGAGTGGAATCGTGAAATACGATCGGCTTTTAGTAAAATGAGACCAAAATATAGGGTGTCGAGACTGTCTCTCTCATCCCTCGTTCGAATCTGTTGCCGATCCGTGTTTCTCTCCTCGTCCTGCGAGGAACAATCCATGAAATGACCATACCGATTCGGCGTTTTTGAAATTTCACGTTACAACCGTATTATCACGGGGGATCGTTTCGTGATCTGGTCCTCTCGTCTTTCTTACGCTTTGTCAGTTTGTTTCGTTTTCATTTTAGGGATACAGGAATTCGAACGATTCAAACTCGGATAACGTCGAAGACGACTTTATTTGATTGATTCGACGTCTTGGAGATGTTTGAATTTCCAAGCTTTTGAAAATTGTAATTCTGGTATTTTCGAATTTGTGGATTAAGTTACCAAATTATCATTTGAAGCTTTAATTTTATCGATGACTGAATTTTTTAATTTCCGAATTTCCAAATTTCTGAAATCTCTGAATTTATAAATTCAAAAATCTCTAAATTCCTATTCTAAATAGATAAGAGTCCCTGTGTTCAAATTTCTACACTCCCGAATTTCGAGATCCTCTAATCTCTATGTTCCCAAATCCTAATGTTCTCAGTGGTCACAAATTTCTAGACTAACAAATTTCTAGATCCCCAAATCCCAAGGTTTACATCTCCGTACGTGTATCTTCTTAGACCAGTGTCCTAAATTCTCAAATCCCTAGATTCTTATACTCGCAGTACAATCCCTAGTTCCTCAAAGTCCTATACCCTCAAATCAACCCCCAAATTCTCAAATCTGTAAAAATCCCTAAAAATCAGCAAGTACTTTCAATATAAACTCTATCCTTCATCCTGAAACTATAACAACATTCATAAATAAAGAATCTGTTAAATAAAATTTGAAAAAGTTGAAAGTCGTTGCAATATTTACAAAATTGTATTTAATGGCGATGCTTGTTGACTTGCAATTAATGTGAAGTATCAAAGTGAAGTTTGTTCTTAAGAAAAAAATATTGTTATTAAGAAATAATCATGGTATTTAGATTTTATTCGTGGACCAAAGTATCTATGCTCTTCTTTCCTGCTTTGCGTGTTCGGTGCTTTTGATTTCTGTATTCTGGACGCGAAGTGTTGTTCGATCGAGCTTAGCTGCGAGGTGAATCGCATCACGTCCCTCTTGAATGTCCTGCGAGATCCTGGCCAAGGACTCCCTAGGTGGCGTAAACGGAATCGAAACTCTTTTCTCCAAACTCTTCTTGGCCTGTTGTACCTTGTATTCTATTACTTTTCGATAAGGGTTATCGGACGAAGGTCGGTGAAAGGATAGTGTTATTTATAATAATGGATGGCTGGGACGATCAGATACTTGCCGAAAGTGGAAACGTATTTCTCTGTTGTTGGAGTGGTTGGAATATTGAACTGTTTAGAGAAATATACACACTATACATATACACAGCTTTGTGTATCATAAATTTATTTTATTTACGTATTAATACATTTTCATACAAAATGTTAACAGGTACATTAATAACAATTTGATAACGGAAGCCTAAAAATTTAAAAGTACAGTATTTGTGATACTTAAATTCGTAGATTTGAAGTTCTCAAAATTAACAAAGAAATTGCCTAATCATACTATTAATAATATTGCAGCTAAAAAAATTGTCTACGTGAACGTTAACATGGAGTATAAAGAAACTTTTATTATCGAAGAGAATACAAAATGACGATAATCAAAGGTGCACCATCGAAAATCTATTTAAGAAGCAAATTGATGACCAAGAGTCGTACGAATGAATGAGCGGGTCCTGTTTTTTAGATATCATTACATTAAAGGGACAGATGCAGCAGGAACGGGAACAGCAACAGCAGCATCCCTCAGAACCACCCTTGGCGAAGCCACGAGAATATAGAGGACCCTTCGTTTTCAGGCATCCCTCCAAGCAGAATAGAGCCAGAACAATCTTCCCTTTATAGGAGACATACGAGGCGATTCGAATCCTGGGAACCGTTTTTTCTCCTTTCTTTATTTATTTTCACCTATCCTTCCTTGCCACCGACTCGTTCTGTCGCGCCTCTGTCTTTCGTGAAGCAATTATTTTCGCAGCTTGGCGTCCTCTTACATCACCGAGACAATACACCGTCAGCTTCCACCAGAAGAGGAAACGATGTCAAATACAACGAGGAGATATTTGCAGCTGCTTTCATCGAGGCGTTCTTTTATACTTATAACGATAACTTGACTAATTTTGTTATAATTTCTTTTAATATATTTATGGTACATGGGAACGTATTCTTAAAAATTTGTGAAGAAAGATGACCGTCAGGGGATTTGAACTCGCTACTGTAAATCTATAGTTTTCAAGACCTTTGAATCTGTATGTTTCAAATCAGTACATTGTAAATCTTTACGACTCAAATTCCTACGTGTCGAATCTTTAGATCCTAAATTTGTAGATCTCAAATCCCTACATTTCAAATCTCTACATCCCAAATTCCTATGTTCCAAATCCCTACATCTCAAATTCCTATGTCCCAAATTCCTATTTCCCAAATACCTACATCCCAAATTCATACACCCCACATCCGCACATTCCAAATTCCTATGTCCCAAATCCCTACATCCCAAATTCCTATGTCCCAAATCCCTACATCCCAAATTCCTACGTCCCAAATTCCTACATCCCAAATTCCTACGTCCCAAATCCCTACATCCCAAATTCCTATGTCCCAAATCCCTACATCCCAAATTCCTATGTCCCAAATTCCTACATCCCAAATTTCTATTTCCCAAATACCTACATCCCAAATTCCTACACCCCACATTTGCACATTCCAAATTCCTATGTCCCAAATCCCTACATCCCAAATTCCTATGTCCCAAATTCCTACATCCCAAATTTCTATTTCCCAAATCCCTACATCCCAAATTCCTATTTCCCAAATACCTAGATCCCAAATGCCTACATCCCAAATCCTTACATTCCAAATCTCTACATCCCAAATTCTTATTTTCCACATTCCTACACCCCACATCCGCACATTCCAAATTCCCACATCCAAAAATGTCAAGACCTCAAATTTAAATATGTTAGAGACCTCACATCCACAAATCTCTAGCACCTCAAATTGCCATATCCCCAACCTAGGTCGAAGATTAAGATCCTTGAACTCCGAAATTCTGAGATCCCCATATTCCAAAGCCCTCGAATCCACAAAATCCATAAGCACGTACATCCTCAAATTTTTATCTCCCAAATCCTTGAACCACGTCTTGTCAGTGCACTTCTTGCTGTACCATATAAATATTGCGTTCTTTAACAGTCTGTAAATCCTCGGACAACCGCCATCAATCTCCGAATTAATCCACAAATTATCCATCGTACTTAATCCACGCGTTTCGGGCACGTTCGAAAGAGTGATAGAGAGGGGGTTGGTTCCACGAATCGTCGGAGGTTGTTGCTCGTTAACAAAACGAATCTGCCGCGGCCGCATACGAAAGCTGGCCCCGTCAGATTTTTCAGGTGTCCAGGTGACAAACGATCGTCGTACGTGCGGATGCATTTCTTCGTGGATTTTCGTAGCCTCGCGTCTCAGAGAAATGAACCTGTTGCGGAGCTTTATGAGGGGCATTAGCATACTTCGTCGTTGGCTCGTCTCGCAAAAGGACCCAGGGATTTGGAGCCACGGTGCATCCTTCGTGCACCTCTGAAACAGCTGCGAGATAAAAAGAAGTCGGTAGCCACGGGGAGAGTGCACTTGTTGCGTCAGCGGTGTCGATACAACCCGTATGCCATTTCACTCTGCACCCGCGGATAAGGGATGAATTTTTTATCCCGGGACGATGCTCCTTAGAAGAACGCCGGTCCACGCTGGGTGGAAGAAGATCAGGACGAGATTCGAAGCTGTTGTTGGATAAAGTTCTTTCGAAACTTTAGAGAACTGTCGAGGTTTAAGGAGGATTAACGAGAAGTTTGTTGTTCTCTTATTGGATACCTGCAGGGCAATTTCGGCTTAATGATTACATATTGGGAAGTATTGTTAAGATACATTTAGGTGTCGGGAATTATTGAATACATGTGAGTAGAAGAAATTGTTTTCTATCGGAATGTTAAATATGATTGAATGTTATGGAACAGGGATTGTCAGATTTGAAATTGAATATACAGGAGTGTATATGTAGGAGATTGATACAGTCTTGTTCCTTGAACAGTGAACACTTGGATGCAGTTTGGATAAGAACATATCTCTACATCCTTATATTCCCAAATTTCTATATTCTCAAATCCCTGAATATCCCTGAGGTTCTCATATACCTATATCCTGAAAGTCCTATGTTCCCAAAGAACACGCTTAAGAATCAGATAATGAATTATGTTAAGATCAAGTATCCCTATTGACTAGTAAGATATTAGAGACATTTTGCAATTACCTGAGTACATATTAATATCTCAAATTTAGTTGCTAATCAACATCTTGTATCTATCACGTATCGTTACTTATATTTTTTCTTTATATCACATGACATGAAATGTGATCGGTACAACCATTGAATTAAATGCAACAAATTGCCGCAAACTGTCAGTTAAAAGGGAAGGAGCGTGTTTGGTGCAGCTTCAAAGAGTCTCGACCAAAGGATGAAATCGACTTTACTCAAGAAAAGATACCGAAAACGAACCCTTTCCGTGTCGAAGATACTTAGACTAATCTGGCAATCAATCTTAAGGGCAGACACAGCCAGAAGCCAACAGCTGCTTTCGTGAGAGTCTGTGACGTCATTGAAAAAGGAAGATCACTCCCTTGCAGCATCCTATTCGAATCGAACGACTAACGTGGCCACGATTTTCCCACCCTTAGCTAGCACCTTGTCAGTTTCGCGCAGCTGCTTACCTTTAATCGCCACTTCTGGCTTATCGTGCTTGTTTCGCGTTGTTTATTCTCTTCCGAGTCACTGTCTCCTGGTTCACGAATCATGGAACACCCTACTTCGTTGCAATTTCGCTTTTTGAAACGAGATGGGTTTACTTAAGGTTGTCTCGCTATGGATGACTGATGTCACGAATTTATTATCAAATAACTGATAGAGAAATTTTTTAAATTTTTGCAGTATCAATACTAGGCAAATATTATTATTGCATATTATGCAGTATCAATACTAGGCAAATATTATTATTGCATATTATGCAGTATCAGTACTAGGTAAATATCATAAATGTCGAATTCTGTCTCATTCATTATTTAATACTTTATTAACTACTAACAATCTTTCAGTTCCTTTCTTTACTAAATTTCCACACACTAACATATTCCTACAATTCAGTTAATATGAACATTGTCCTATCTACTTCAATATTTGTGAAGAATTTAAAATTACTTGTATGTATAGATTTCTAATAATTTCTTTATTATAAAATTGGTATATTTCAAAATTAATTGCAATTGAGGTTGATTGAAATGCGCCAAGAATCAAAAATAATAGTTCGAGTTGAGTTGTCATAAATATAAGAACGTGTTCTTCATAACTTTTTTCTGTGTATTTCTATAATGATATGCTATGAAATGTTTCGTAACGAACGGTCAAGCAGTAATTTACACAATATTTGCAGTCGTACGTTCGCTTTTATTGCTTGTTTGGAAAGCCAGTTCCCCTATCACGGTGCCCCGTAGGACCCGTGTGGCCAACGACGGATTACACGCTCGTGTCTCACGGGTCAAGATCATCGTACGACCATTAGCCGCGCTCGTCACCTCATAATCCGTCGACACATGACCCCGACTGACCGGAAGCGGACCTACTGGACACATCCACTAAAAAAAGAGAACACCCTGTTAAATTCTTGTCCTACTACTTCATGACAAACCAATTATGTGCGTGTGCGGATTCTTTGTCTCGATCTATAAGCAATTCTTATAAATTACTATGTTCCTTGTATGTTTATGTTCCTATTCGTGTTAATTGTGATTTTAATTTGCTCAAAATTGTTTGAAATTTCATTATTATGTATTGTAATTATGACAATGTGTAACTAATTATAGTATGTAGTTTATTGAAAGGGGTAGGTGAAGGCTCACGACAATAATTTTGGATGATAGTTTTTGTTTTGGGTAAAAAATGTCCTTCGGTAAATTATTAGCTCGGGATCTAATATCTTCATATATTATGTCTTCATCTTCCTATATTCACAATATGTCCATAAGTATCCACAAATATTCATAATGCACATATGTTCAGATATATCCACATATATTCACATGTATACACATACGTCTACATATGTCCACGCATGTCCATATATATCAAAATATATTCACACATATCTACGTATATGTACATATATTCTTATATCTATAAATACACCTACATATATGTCTGCATACTTATATCCACATATACATCCATTCGTATCCACGTATAGCAACATAACCAGCATATAAGCTATAACCTTATAGCAACCATTTTTTTATTTTAAAGCTTGCCCTACCCCGGGTAACAGAAATATCAGTACGATACAATTCAACTCCTTAATTCATGTCCAACATCTTGCAACTCGTACCCAACAAGAGCAAGAATCGCGTTAATCCTCTGCGTCATTGTACACTCCGCCAAATTACACGTTACTAAGCAATTCGAATCTCGAATCTTATCTCATCGATCAAAATCCGCTAACCAGTAGCAGGTCAGCGATCGTCCTGTATCTGTCGTTCACTGTACGATCATTAGCAGCGTTGATCCCTTCATGATCCGTTGACGCATACGACCCAATCCTGCCATGAAGAGTGACCAATCCAGATCGCGAAAAACACGGTGGTACGTGCCGATCCCGTTTCAACGTCGACCTGTTCTCGATCTTCGAAACCTTTCACCCTTGTAACGAGTTGTCCACGCGATCGCGGATGACCCCTGTCCATCCTGGCCCGCGACGACCGTTGACAGAATTTCCACCCGTCAACCACTTCATCTTGGCAACGTACCAGTTATGGTTAACCGGTGATACGAGAATGGCCGCTTTTCCAGTCGAATCCAGCTCGACAGCAACCTGCGATCAGCGCGTGCTGGCCACGACGACGATCGTCCGCTCGAAACGAGACAAGATCGACTCCACACGAAACGAAACAAGATCGACGCCGGGTTTCCGGTTCGTCGGACTACACTAGTTTATGAATCCGGTCGATTCGTGTCCCTCGACTTCGTTGACCCGTAGCTCCCACGGGGTGACCCTTCTGAGATGACGAACTGTTTTTAACTCCTCCTCTAACCGCCTATATCGGCCGGTGTATCTTGCGATGCGCTAACAATTCAGATCCTTGATCTAGGATTAGGATTCGTAATCTACCGGCTATTTATAGAACTTTTTGCTAGCTGTTGCATTTATTAGCGAACATTTGCTTTCTTCTTGTATGAGTGGAATTTCTTTGTTAGGTAGATGATACGTTTAAAGGTGATAAGAAATTTGTTGCCTGGTGAAGATTTTTTGTCTAGAGAGGGACACTACCCGAATCTGTTCATTGTTTATGTAAATTTTCTACATGATATTTTATTCTATATAAATTTCCAAATTTGTCTGTTATTTTCAACTTAGCAAAGAATTTTATTCGCTAAATTGATTATTAATCTTCTTAACATCTCTAATACTCTTCGAAATATATTCTTCGTAAAGTAAAATAATTTTACACATAGTGAATGTTATAGAATACTTTAAAGATATTCACAGTAAAATCTTTAGTAATCTCTAATAAAAAGCGAAAGACAATAATATTTCCATGAATTATTTACATAACCTAAGAAAAATGTTAAATACCAAATATTGTGGTAAGTAGAATATCGAACATTTTTGGTTATTGCTAAACTCGTCAATTCGAATGGATTTTCCCATAGGTATATGTTACCGTTATTTGCATAGGGTTCTGGCGTTTGTATAGACGTCCTGCGAAAAAAGTAAATCGTCCTTTCGGACCCGGAAGGATTTGATTTGACAAGCGGCGATTCCAGAAACCACCTGAGATCATGATCGTCACGGTGGTATGGGGTCCCGTGCGTGGATACTAGTCTGAATTAAGAGGGCTTCTTAAGCCAGTGACACATGAACAGGATCCTCAGGCAGGACCCTCGTCCTTCGTGTAGATCCATAGATATATGACGGCTTATGAGACTCGAGTTCTCGATTTTTGCTTAAGGGAATTTTTCTCTCTATTTCATTCATCTTGATTTTTATACCTAACTTATTGTTCGCGTTACTTCGAAATGGATAGTCTGGCAATTTTTTAATTTGGATAATCAGAAATTTTTTAATTTTTACATTTAGGGATTTGAGAATTGGAATTTTGAACAGATTGAAATTTTGAAGGTTTGGAAATATGGGAATTTGGGAATTTAGGGGATTTGGGGTAATTGGGGAATGGGGAATTCAGAGAGTTGGTAATTTTGAAAATTAGGGAATTCAGTAATTGGAAATTTGCGAATTTGGGAATTTGGGAATTTGGGAAATTGGGAAATTGGGGAATTGGGGAATTGGGAATTGGGGAATTGGGAATTGGGGAATTGAGAAATTGGGGAATTGGGAAATTGGAAATTTGGAAATTTGGGAATTGGGGAATTGGGGAATTGGGAAATTGGGAAATTGGGAAATTGGGGAAGTGGGGAAGTGGGAAAGTGGGAAATTGGGGAATTGGGGAATTGGGGAATTGGGGAATTGGGGAATTGAGGTATTGGGGAATTGAGAAATTGGGAAATTGGGGAATTGGGGAATTGGGGAATTGAGGTATTGGGGAATTGAGAAATTGGGAAATTGGGGAATTTGGAAATTTGGAAATTTGGAAATTTGGGAATTGGGGAATTGGGGAATTGGGGAATTGGGGAATTGGGAAATTGGGGAATTGGGGAATTGGGGGATTTGGGAATTGTGGAGTTGGGAAATTGGGAAATTGGGGTATTAGAAAATTCAGAATTCTGATAATTTGAAATTTATAAAACAAAAAATTTGAAAACCTGAAACTACTGAAATTGATATATTTGAAAGTTCAGCATTCTGTAAATATTCGAACGTAACACTATAAACGTAATGTCCTTCCAAACCGTTCTATGACAATAAAATATAATTGGACTAATCTTGAATACCACTTAATCAATCGACGAACGATCTTACGAAGAACCGGATGAAAATAATCTTCTTGCGAATCACAGGACCGTCGTATTTCCGTGTAAAGGGTTCCTCATAGTGGCAGACCTCTGGAATTCCATACTGATTTCCCTTTCTTTTTCAGGGGGATGGAAACCGTGAAACGATATCCTAATGGGACTGTGACAGGGACCTGTTCAATGGTCAGAGGTCCAGATGACAAACCGGAAATCGGGTCACTGGGGTCAGTACGCGAGTCACTGGACGTCGTGAAATCTGGTTCTGAAACGACTCAATCCTCCTCGACGTTCGACCTTTGCTCCCAGGATATAAAAGATCGATCCTTTGCGACGAATCAAAAAGAAATGTTGCCTCCACCTGTTCCGCCATGAATACCTGTATCCTTCTCGAAATATAAATTCAGAATTTTATAACAAAATTTATTGCTTCGATACTGCGAAATTCGAACAAACGGAGCAACATGCTCGAACAGGTTTTCATTAAAATGAATTTATTTGAAGTAAACAGACATTGAAGTTTAATTTATTTTCTTAAGGAATTTTTTATTTTTCAAGAATATTATTTCTATAGAAATGATAGAAATTTGTATTTGTAATACATTTGGTGAATTTTCTTTATAGAAGTTTATCATTATTCATTATCGGATTTATATTTCTGGCAAAATTATAATATTCTGATCTGTGATCATTATTGATTTTTAACAAAGTATATTTTTAACCAATAGGTGAAATTATCGGATAACAAAAATTATTTTGGACGAGTAAACGATAGAAATGAATTATAAATTGCAAAGAAAATTGTGATAAATTGTAATACCTGTGACTTCCTTTTATTCTTCAAGATTAAAAATCATCTGGAAGCTCGCATTTTCATACAATTGAAGAGATTCAAAAGACTGTGATCGATCAACTGAATGGCTGGAGTGACTGAAATCTTTCAACATTGCTTTAAAGAGTAGAAATACTCCTCCATTGACTTCTCAAGAACAGTATCTTAAATACGACCATTTTAACATAAGATGATAGTCTTTATAGAGTAATAGTAGTTACTCTAATATTAGTATTTTTAGTACGGTTTTAATCTTATGACCAAGGATAGCAAAGAATATCTAAAATTTCACTTCGTTTATTTGTCTCAAAATTAATTAGGTAATTATTTACCTCAACTGATACAGCTGTGGAAAAACTCGTACATTAAATATTGGAAAATATAAAATAATTAGCTAAATAATTTACATTAATTCAGTATAAATTACGTAAAATTACTAATTGCATACCGTATACTCGATATGGCTGCTAGACTACGAGTGTTGACGTAACAAAAAATGGCACGAACATACAGTACACTCCCATTCAGTTCGTACCGGCGCATTGTACGAATTGAAAAGAGAAGTGGAAGGTAATCGATCCATCGATCCACCGACAAGAATCCTTTATTTTCCAGCAAGGTACGCGTCGGAAGAAAAAGTATGGGGGCCATTGACGAAGTCCGTTTAAGGATCGCGGGCCAGAATCGTCCCGAAAGACGAGTTTCCACCGTGGCACGATTCTCGGCCGTTCACCGAGAAAAACACGACGGGAATCGTTCAGGTAAAGATGAGCCGGCGAATCGTTTCTGTTGTCAGTCCTCCTATCTCCGGAACAATGGCGTCCCGTCGTCGTCTCGTATTCTTCGGCCTAATATTTCTCTCGAAAGCCGGCAGCGTAACGCGACCAGCTCTCCCCAAAAGGGGAGAGAAACAGAGAGACGAAAAACACGCACAGCTAAATGTACGTATAGACACAGAGAAGCATACGAGAGGGAAAATATCTCGTGATGGCGTCCCGGAAGAAATATACCCCTAACCGTTTCCCATTCTACGATCCCGTCACTTCGTTCGAGGGGTTCGGGTTCGGCTTACTTTCGGCCAAGCAGCTCGCTGATCGTCGAGCGAATTTTTCTATTACGGAACAGAAGGGGTGCAGAACACCGTGCCCGGCACCTTCGTCGTCGGATCGACGAAGCTTGAAAGGTGCTTGACGAAACACCAGGGAAACACAGGTACGAAGGGTGAACGAGAGAGAAGTAGGCTGCGGTATTTCGGGACAGAAGGGGTGACACGTTGCACGGATGCTGTGGGAATGTTCTCACAGAGCAGAAGAGATCACCTGTAGCCATTTGGGACAGTATCCTGATCCGGAAGGAGTGCACTTACCCCCAGCGATCGGTCTCATCTGCCCAGTGCACGGATCGATCCTCGAAACGATCGCTTTTTGCTTCCCTTTAATCAGAGTACTGAAATAACGGTACCGATTTTGGCTGGAAAAATTGACACTGCGAAAATTTATAAATCGTGTATTCCGAGATGCAAGTTAAATAATGTTCAACGATAATAAATTATTTTATGTCGATGATCGTTAAATTATTTTATGTATTTCGCTTTAGTCTCTGAACACCGTATACGTGTCAGAAGCAATATACTAATAAAGTGATAATAAACATCACAGACAACACTTTTTAGCATTCGAGACGTCATTCGCAGACACTGTTGCGTTTCCCGTGGAACATGGAGGATGATATATAAAAATTGGCCGACACGCGGAGAACGCGCGAAATCTATCTTCGAGACGAGATAACCGACCTGCCGTATTTTCTCTCGGGCCAAAGAGCACGGAAGCACCCCTCCGGTGCGAGGCTGTATCCCTTTTAATTTTAATTTCCTACCGAAATCCCTTCTTTATAAACGAACGAAGCTCAGTCAATGACTGTCAGACGAGCAGGGAAAAATGCGAGCGACGAAGAGAAAGAAAGACGAAAGGTGAAAAAGACACGAGAACGGCGAACAGAAAAAGAGAGAAGAGAAGCCCAGCCTCCGGTTTTCCACGCACATCATCCCTTTTACATTTTAATTTCTCCCCTTTCGCGTCGGTCTTTCAAAGCCCTCTCCGCTCTTTCTGTCTCTGTTCGCCTCTGTCCCTTTCCCTTCTTCGGTTAGGTGGCATCCCTTTAACATTATAATGTTCCCTCTGTGCTGGCGTCTTTCTCTGTGACTCGGTGTCTCTCTTTCTTACGAGCTTTTCCACCCCTTCGTTATGGTGTAACGTACCGATTTATGGGTTACCGAGCGAATTCTAAGGAAATGTTATGCCACCGACCTGGAATCGATGAGGAACCGTTGGAGAAACGTTCCTGGTGGACGTTGAACGGCTGCGTTTGCTCGGTCTCCTGGCCCTTTTTTTCCGGCACCGTTTAACCCACATTAAATTAACAACAAAAATAATTGGCCCGTGATCAACGTTACGTAATTTCTATCCCCGTCGAAATTAGCTTCCGTACAGGTGAATCCACCGGTGGGACGCAAGGGTGTTAGACACCCTTTAGGCACTCGCGTAATTATTAAATTCGAATAATATGAACGAAACTAAATTACAATATTCTGAATAATAGTTTCTTAAAATTATTGGAAGTTACAATTAAAAATTCCATTATTTGTATTATTTAATGATACATTATTATTTAAGTTCATGATAAGAATTAACATATGGTCAAAAGTAACATATGATCAAAATTCCACGGTTACAAATACGTTCTTGGAGGAGCGAATTTATTTTTAAATGGATCATCGCTTATTTCAGTAGCTGATTTAAATAGACGTCACCGATCGTTTCACTATGCGTATCGTCGCTTACACAACAGAAACGAGTTATCGATCGTCAATCGGTGGGACAGCATCAACCTCTCGATATATCGGCAGATCTTCGGGTGGCGCCTGGAGTCACGAAATCGCGGTTGGTCAGGATGAAATTCCCGGAAAAGCTGGCACGTCGTCGAACAGGAAACGGTTAGAAACGCTCGCACGTTCCTCCTGAAGCGCATTCGGTTAGGATTATCGAATACCTAGGGATTTCGTATCGATCAGTGCAAGAGTCTGTCTGAGGCGGCCGAATGTGTGCCGAACGAGGACCGGCATACATTAACGGCCCCCACGGAAATTGGATTAAACCGAGGGAATTATTCGCAAGGATTTTGCATACACCTCACAGTGAAACGTTCACAATCGCGAGATGACACAATGCAGTTCTCCTTTGTGACACGCAACGGAAGTCTTTCTCCTCTTTCAAAGCCCGGATTCTCCTATCGATACCATCCACCGCTTCTTTGTGGAGCTGAAACCGTCGGTTAAGAATATTATCCGGTTGTGCTATGTAAATTCTGACGTGGTGTCGATTGTCGATCGACTATTGTGCGTGGACGACGTTCGATTTCGTCTAACGGCGAAAACGGCATTGTTGAGATTTTGGGATCGCTGTCAAATGTTTCGCGAACTATTTTGCAACTTCTGAATTTTAGAGTTTGGGCAGTTCTATATTTTCACACGTTTGTATTTCTATGTTTCTATATCTCCTTTTTCGAATTTCTTAATTTTTACATTTTTATATTTTCCCATTTTCACCTTTTCATGTTCTCACATTGTCACAATCTCACATTCTTACATTTTACAATTTTGCAATTTTATAATTTTACATTTTTACAATTTTACAATTTCACATTTTTACAATTTTACATTTGTACATTTGTACATTTGTACATTTGTACATTTTTACAATTTTACATTTGTACATTTGTACATTTTTACATTTTTACAATTCTACATTATTACATTTCGACATTTTCACGTTTTTACTAATTTTACACTTTCACATTTCTACAATTTAAAAATTTTATTTCTACAAAAATAAAAGAATTTCTAAATTTCGGAATTGACGAAACTCAGTCAATTAACTCAATTAAATTTCCAAAATTAATAATTTAATTGTCCGTATATAATATTTTGTTTTCGAATTTAAAATGTCCGTTCCGAAATAACGTCTTACAAAGAGTCAAAAATAGCAAAATGTATAAATTTATAAATTCCAAAGTCTGCAAGTTTTGTAGGAAGAAAAGAATCACGTGGTCCCTCGATTGTTAGTCAAAGTCGAAAGTGTAACAACGTTTCTGATACGTATTCGTAAATATTAAATGACTTTACGAGTACAATACGTATCAAGAGGATCCTTAAAGAGTGATGCGTTGCGTCGCAAAAAAATTGTGATTAATGTACTACTTGACGGACTACTGTCGGACAGCGAATGTCTTTTCGAGGGTAGAGGAACGTGCGAAAGAGTGGAGGCACAACGATATGGGACACCGAGCGATTTATTTTACAAGGTGTAAAAATACAACTCTTGACCACGTGTCGAAGAGAGTATGGAAATAGGACCGTTGGGGCGATGACAGGAAGAGAAACAACGGGCACGTCCATAGTAAACGAGAGTTTATTCGTGACTCGTGTCGATCAGTCATCTTCAAGTATACTCTGTATTTGAACTTTGAAATTTAGAAATTCGGAATTTTGGTAGTTTGACAATTTGGGTATTTGGAGGTTAAGAAATTCGAGACGTTTGAAAATTGGAGAATGTATGAATTTGGATGGTTGAAAAGTTGGAAATTTAGGAGTTTGAGGTTTTTTAACTTTCGGAGTGCAAGTATTTGTAAGATTTAAAATTTAGAAATTTGAGAGTTCGGAGATTTGAACATTCGACACCACGGAGATTCGAAAGATTGGAGATTTGAAGATTTCAGAATTGAAGTATTTGTATATTTAGAAATTTGAGAGAGGATTTGAGAATTTAGGAATGTAAGGATTTATAAGTTAGTGATTTGAGAATTTGCAAATTTTAAGATTTAAAAATTGTAAAATTCTTGAAAGTTCAAAAGCTTCGAAACGTGAGATTAACAAAAATTTGAAACTTTGGAAATTCAGGAATTTGAGGATTCGAAAAT
This sequence comes from Megachile lagopoda, assembly GCA_036983795.1. Taxonomy (NCBI): domain Eukaryota; kingdom Metazoa; phylum Arthropoda; class Insecta; order Hymenoptera; family Megachilidae; genus Megachile; species Megachile lagopoda. Next base: position 14,025,920 of record CM072800.1, read on the forward strand.
GCGAAAATTTCCATCCATGAAAACTACAATTTAAAAATCTGAAATCTACTGTTTAAAAATCAACAAATTTACATGTTATGTCACAAAATTGGAAGTAAATGTCAGCACAAATTTTTCATTATAAATTTTGCGATCAATAAATATTCCGTTGATTCTGTAACAGTTTCATCCGTGACACGTATAGTATCTCGTAAATTCCAGGGTTATGAAGATCCAGGCCATCGTCGTTTCACAGGGCACGTGAACAGGATTACCGCACTGACCACGCGCAAGAATGAAGGGCGAAGAAGAAGCGGAAGAAGAAGAAGAAGAAGAAGAAGAAGAAGAAGGAAACGATTGAAAGTTCACCCGACGTGTCTCCGGTGCGAATCTTCGGATTAAGACGAGCTGACGAGGCACGTGCTAGATCTCCTGAATGCCGCTGCTACTGGAACTCGAGTGACCATTGGTCATTGTCGCAGGAGGGAACACAAAAGGAAGAGAACCGGTTGCCTCCTGCCAAGAAGAACCGAGGCACGTGCTGCCAAGCGTGGTCCAGAGATTGTTTTAAACGAGCTGATCCTGAATAACACCGTGGTAATACCGAGTAGCACCTGTTCACTTACAAAGATCAAGTCGCTCGTTGAAAAAATTCGGAAGAATAAAAGAAAAGGGTACCATGCTGACATGTTGATCTCTTCTCTTCTATTTTCGATCTTTCTTCTCTTTTATCTGAAAGACAAATCAGCGCATATTTATATTTATATGTATGCAGTCAGTTCGTCATTCTAATAACTTACATCTTTCCACCATTTGGAACACAAAATGGTTGATATTTATATTTGTATGAGTGCAGTTAGAGTCAATGTTAGTCAATGGAAAGAGAAAATTTTACGTACAAAATATTAACTAGAACTATCAATTAATCAAAATGGTCTCAGATTCATTTTACATTAAAAAATTTTGTTACCATACTTCAGATGAGAAATAACTGTATAGCTGATGTTTCAGTATTTACATATCCATTCTTTTACTTTATTTCTAATTTGAAAGTAAATGCGTTTAACAACAATTTAAGTGCTAGTTGTTAATCGTAATTTTATTTTATTTTCTGAAAGGGTGCGAAATGCAACTTTCTGTGGAGTAGGGCAGTAGAAGAGCAGTAAATGCCGTACCTGATCTAATTGATACGATCGTATATTTCTGTGGATCTTTAATTTCAGTATGTAATACTCTGAGTATAGCATTGAAATCATAGAAAATATTCCTAATAACATTCTCAAATATACAAACACCCCAAAATTTCTAAATCCACAAATTTAAAGATCCTGAATTAAAGATCTAAACTAACAAATATCTAACCCTGAAAATCCGAAATTTCAACATTAAAATATTAAAAAATCTGAACTCTGTCATGTCTCAGTGCATGCAAAAGATTCTGACATATCGTTATAAGAACCCTCATCCGATAGTTCTAGATTTGTCGAGAAGATACAAATGTAGCATAAACGGAATCGGGTATCGCACGAAAAGTCCGCAACGCGTGGTCGAGAAAAATCCGTTGGCCGGCTGGAAACTCTAATAATTTGCATATTATCCGTTACGACAGTTGCCCGTTGGTTCTGGCAAGAGCTCCGAGAGCTTCTTTTATTTTTTCGTCGGTCGACGACGCGGTCATCAGAGTCCGTTGGCCAGCCGCGATTCGCTACATATTCTCAAAGGGCTTCCAACGTTACCCCCGTCATCCCTGTTGTCGTTTGACCGCGAGGATCAAGCGAGCGTTTCCTCTGACAAGCACGTGCTGGATCGCACACCACACTTACACCGCGTGTGCCCGCGTCGAACAGTGGCCCGGTAACGAGCGTACGCGTTTTACCTGCAAACAATAAGAAATTCTGGCCAGTGGCCTGTGTTCGACCTGCCAGCTGAAATGGGATAGGATTGGGCAACGCCCAGATTGTGACCTGTGGTCCTCTACGAAAAAAAGAACACCTTCCCTGGACGCTGGAGAAGGGGTAGCAAAGAATTCAATTCCGTTCTGGACGACGACGAGGCCGGATGCGAATTCGCCTTCTTTCGGTATTCAGCTTCATCTTCCTCTGCTGCACGTGCTCTTTTACGACCGTATTTCGGGATCCTTCCTGTCGAACGACGTCCCTAACACCGATTCATGGGTATTACATCCAGGAACACCCTCCGCTTCTGTCGCGATAATAATTGTAGGATCGGTAACATCAGCAAGATCGACGCTGACAGCTGCGACGCTCGTCGACGGTTAATTGATAACACGCCCGGGAAATTCATAATATCCGAACGAACGAAATGAAAAAGCTGCACGATCAGGTGGGTGCTTTTTTATTCGAAACGGCTGATTTAATTGATAGCAGGGGAGGAAATTGATAATTTTTTAAAGAGATAACACCGTACGACGAGTGACACGATCGGTGGGTTCTTCCTTTGTTTGGGGACATCGAGTGTTTTGTGGCGAGTGCAAAATGGTTTGATAGATTGTTTGGGTAGATAGGTTGCTTTGATTAGGTGTTTTCGGGTGGACCCATTGTCTCGATACTTATTGAGAGGAAATAATTTAGGGTAGTTGGATTTAGTGGAAATCTGATTTTATCGCGTTGCTCGTTTGTTGTAACAATGACATAATACTTGAGAAGGGTACTACTGTTCTTAACCTTCGTTGCATTCTGTTGAAAATATGTTACATGAAATTCTTGTATTTTGTCTGTGTATTGTATATATTGCGATATATTATTATAAGCATTAATTTATTGAAGCTCTATGCAAATACAAAACTATCGAAGTTGTATATAATTATGAAAATTTAATAAAATTCTATAGTATATAGTATATAGAGATTGAATAAAATAATCACGAATAAAGTATCCAAAGATCTAAATAAATGAGTAAAACAATGTTAAAAAGACTAGCACTTCATCCCCAATTTATCAAAGATCGTATACAGTCTGATTTCAAATCTGAAATTGCATTACTAAAGATATGAAACATTAATGATGAGATAAATACCTTACCAACCTATAATTTACAGGATTACCTTTCCAGTTTAATAGTTTAATAGCTTGTCAAAGGGTAAAATTTACAAGTCCGTGAATCGAAAACCGCAGTTCAAGTTGTAGTTACGATTACAACCCCTAATGTCACTAGGCGATGAAAGAAACGGTGCACGATTAATCAGGATTATCCGACGAAACGACCCTTAACCTGGCACTGTCCATCGCTCGCGTGATGACCATCAGTCATCCAAGTCCTCCCTGTTCCAATTCCCTGGTATCCCTTCTTGTTCTTTGTGGTCACTTCGCGAGGACCTGCAAGCCGTACTATCATTACCGTGTCATTAACTTTGACGACCGTATAATCGCGACGGGTTAAGGGTCAACGGGTGAACAACGTCGTACCTTTGGTCAATCCTTAGGTCACGATACCATGTGGACCGACCTTTGGCCGATCGAAGTCCTTAGAAATTAATTGACTTACCCTGAAGGATCGAATCGAGACGTTTGCCTAGGAAAGTTCCAAAGTCAACCAAAGTAACGCGACAAGTTTCGCTATCGGGACGAACACTGCTGCGAAACGAAGTCGATCGTTTAACCAAGTAAATGACCCGATTCAAAGCTGCTTTGATTTTGATGTCCTCTCAAAGAACTTTGCGATTTCTTGATAATAGTTTCATCGTTGTCTGTGTATTTTTGGAGAGAAACTTAATCGATGTTTAATAGATGGAATCTTGTTTGAAGATTCGGAAATTTTTAAACGCAATTTTAATTTCGTTTTATTTGAATATTAGGAATCATTCTTTCTTTTCTGGTTCTTAAACAATTTTAAACGATAATCTCATTTTTATATAGGAAGAAAGCAGCAGTAACTCTTTTATAAAGAACGGAAATCATTTTGGAAAAACTTAAGGAAAGGTATAAATTGCAAGTTAGTTCAATATTATTTTAATACTTCAACACATTGTCAATTGAAAGTTCACTATTATTATTATGTATTGTATCTAATTTATATCGGTCACTACCCTTACTGTGTTAAATGCATCAAGTTTCAAAGTCGTCACAGAATTATCCAACTTTCTATCACCTTGATATACAACTTCTTCGGCTTCATCCCCTTTTCCTATCATCCCTTTCCCAAACCGATGGTCCACTACCCTTCCAGCAGCCACACATCCTTCCCAAAGGAACCTCGGACCAGGATTATAAATTCTCTCAAGAGAATCTGCGTCCAGGTAGCCTATTAGAAGAAGCGTTGCCCATCAGAGATCGTCTATTGAGAAATTTAGACAGCATGTGTGCGTTTCTTCCCGTGGTTCACACGTGAAGCTGCGACGATACGAGATGCAGGTCATCATCTCATGGTTCCCCCTTAATGAAAGCCGGACCAGTCGTAAACGCGTAAGAAGAAAAGAGACGAGCGTGCAAAGCTAGCCATTGTCCTACAGGACGTTGGGCACCAGGTGGTTAGGATCAGGACCATTACCTTCGTGGATTAATTGCCATGCAAAAACTCACGATGGCTAACGGAATGATAGGAGTGTCCGTCTTCAACCGTTCGTCCATGTCCAGGTTCCAGGGAACTTTTTGTACGCTGCCAAGGAGACTAGCATAAGTTATCAGTGTGATTAAACAGGGGATCATCGTGATGCACCGCGAAACACGGAGAGGTACGTTAGGGTGATGCTTATTTGATCACACAAATTTATTTTGTATTTCTTCATGGTTCGTATGAGTAATTTTATTTCTTTAAATTTTTCTACTGAATACTTTTGCTATATAATTTATACGTAACACATAATTCTGTGTTCTTACCCCTATGTTGCAGGAGAAAAAGTTTCCTTTTCTTTTTCTTAAGTTTAGTGGAATATTATTAAAATGTAAACTTATATACCGACGATTTTAAGAATAGTCACTAAATCTATTTCACAAATAATATTGTCGGACCAAGTCAGTTTCATGATGTGAGAAAAGTTTTGCCGAATTGCTTAATAAATAGCAATAAGACTTTTTTCTCTGTTTCTGGTATGTAACTTTTTGATAGCACACATCGGTAACATAAATATAACGAGATCCTACTATAACAGGCCATACCCATCTAATCGACCTGTTATCGTAAAAATGAATCAAATTCGGTACCATTTTCTATTTCTCACACACTGCACACAGCATGTCAATTCCCGGGAGCTCTTGCCCGAGCACTCCGCTCGTAACTATTCTAAATTCGTTTAGTAATTATAAGCCTTCTATGATAGTCCTTGAAATAACCGATTACATCTGAAACTCTAGGGAGTCCCCTCCAAATATGGAAACACGTATCTCCAATTTTTCTATCTTCTAACATCTAAACATGCAAAAGGCCACCTAAAATACTAGAGCTGTCAATGTTGCGAAAAATATCATCCTTGCAAGGAATAAACCCGAAGAATTTTTGGTAAGTTGGGTAAAGTCGTATGTTGGCTCGCTCACGTGACGGGTTCTAATACGGATACATCGCTTTAAAGCGGCGAAGGGTGAGAGTGAATGTTCGAAGGGTGGTTGCCACGGCGGTGGCCGTGAGGCAACGTTGTAGGCGGCTGGGTTTTTGGGGGTTGGTGATTCTAAGAGGTCCGGCTCTAACACGCGTGGGCCTCGTTCCCCATCCTCTATCTCCGTCGCTCTCGTTAGCCAGAGGGGGTGAGTGAAAAAGGGAGAGTCGGTGGCGGGTCTGGTCCAGGGGGTGCCAGTATTGATCTCACGGCCCACTCCTCCCCTTCGACCACCGTTGAAGGAAGGCGGAGGCGGTTGAAAGGGTGGGTAAGATGTCAGCATGCGTACATACAAAGTAGCCCAACGCTCGCCCTGCTCGCCCGCCGTGTACGCAGAGTCTTGTACGTTGTCCGCCTTAAATAAGTTATCCTGCTGAAGGTAACGGTGTCCTCTCGTGTACGACGACATGGTCCTGGCGATGTAAAGAGCCGCGGGTCATTTAAATGTAGGACTTTGTAATCCTTGAATTTATACGCTCGTGTACGCTGCCCGATGGGTTCAGCTGCCCGATGTTCTCTGTTTATGGGCTCCGGGGTAGAAAAACCCGCACCGAAAATGAGTTCGCATATCTTTCGCTGCTGGCAAATTGAAACACTTTGAACGAGGAAACTCTGAGATACAATTGATTCAAACGGTCTTGACAATTCAATCCTACTTGAGCGACGTTCACCGAGTTAATCGAAAACGTAGTCAAAGATTTTGCTTCCTTGAGGGAGTTTTATATGTTCATGAAAGATGGAATATTCTTACAGATATTACCACGTGTGGTGACGCTGGTTGTGTTGGATATGCGGGATGATTGTAAATGTAAACTAATAAATTCTTTATGTTAGAGAGTTTCTGAAAATTCCAGAACTTTAGAATTTACAAGCTTTGGCATTTTAAAACTGCTTTGGAATTTTGAGACTTTGAAATACTGAACCGAAGCTTTAAAACTTCTAAGAATTTGATTTTGTAACTGTAAAACATGTAACCTAACCTAACCTTAAAATTGTAGAATTTTAGTGATGTTACCAATTCGAAACATTGAAACCTCAAAATTTATTTAACTTTTAAACTGTAGTATTTTAGACAACAGCATACAAAAATAAGACAATGAAGATACACTCCAAGCAAATATATTCAAAATTCCATCTCCGTCAATGAAAGCTTAAAAAATTCCAAATTAAGTAATTTATGTTCTACTCTCCTCACCGAAATGTAGAAATGAAAGTGAAAATGAAAAGAAGAAAACAGCATTCGAAATAAATGAAAAACTGTGTCATCAAATACAGGAATCATAAATACCTAAAGAAGTATCCCATATTCTCGGTACAGGGCGCCACCGTCGTTCGTTACGTTCATGGACTTACGCACGCACACACACGTGACGCAGAGGCGTGAATAATGTAAAGAAAGCCTAGCGAAAGGGATACATCGAAGGAGAGAGAAGATAAAAAAGCCAATAAGGGCTTTGTCAAACTGGGTAGCTCGATCGCGGAAGACGGCTGCCCTTCGTTCTCTCCGTCCCTCCGAGGACTATCGTTTCCCAAGGAGAAATTATTTTTTAGTACCTGCTGAAAAGTCTTTGTTTTTCTTGCAGCTGATTCTTTTGATTTTTTCATAGAAGCGGGGCGCGTGGTGAGGCACGCGAGCGTGAATAACGGGAAGGAGCGCAGCCCGCGAGCAAAGGGATGATGCGAGGTGAAAAACCGATAAGGGCTTCACACAGGAAAGTTCTTTGTGGGTTGTTCTGCGTGCGAAGGAGAAGAATTTTTTTTAGTACGTGAAAAGTCTCTGTCTCTGTTCATCCTGCGTTCAGGCAGGCTGGTTACGGGGTCGGCTCGCGTACACGAGCATGAGTAATGTAAGAAAAGATCGGTTAAAGGGTTCCGCGAGAAAGGAAAAACCGATGGAGGGCTTTGCCCAACGAGAGGATGCTCTGTCGTTGCTTGACACGCGTCCCGAAGGAAATTATTCTTTGCCTCGGAGAAAGTTTCCTTTCCTTCTCTTTCTTCTCCCCCGCAGTTTTCGTGCCGAGGAACAGGTAGGTACACACAGGTACTGTTCGCTCGCCACGAGATGACTCCTGACAGGACACCGACTGAAATTTGATTACGATTGATTAAATCACCACATATTTCAAATCTTGTACACTTTGACAGAAATTAATAATTTTATTTCCGATGCAACAAGATATTCGAGATGGTCAGTTTGAGAAACTAGGAAAGTAGATCTTTTTCGAGTCGGTGAGCATCTCGTGGCGTGGGTACGGTACGTTTCGAAAGTTCGCCGGAAAACGCCTAGCAATTGTCCCTTTCAACGGGAAACCCGTACCGACGCCCGGCTTAAGCGCCGGAGAAATTAGAAAGTACCGAGAAAAGAAACAGCGGAATCATTTTAATACTGCGAAAGCTCGTTTAAACGCCTTTGGCTCGAGGAGAAAGCAGAAACGGAGAATGCATTTTCAACGTCGCGAGAAAACGTATTCTTCTTTTCAAATTGTTCTGGCTGCTGCGAACAGAGAGGAAAATTGAAATTAAAAATACTGTTGCTATTGAGGTGGAAACAAAGAGATAATTATGTAGAATAAAGATCATCTGCGTTGATTTTAATGATTTTTAAATATCCTAAGGATGCGTGACTTTGGATTTTATGTACATATCTGAGATTTTGTGTGTGAAATTTTATATTTACAAAAATAGGTCTTATTTTTAAAGTTTAATATTCTTTATTGCAAAATTTTTAAATTCTAAATTCTAACTAATACTCTAAGTATTAGTTAGAATTAGTTAATACTCTAAGTATTAGTTAGTATAACCTTTTTTTTGTACTTCCCTATTTTCTCCATAGAGTTCTGAACTGCTCGTGTCTATAATTTCCCAGAATACCTATGTACTTCATTACACCTTCATATGTCATAAATATTCCCGATTACTCGTGTCATATATTCCTAGAATAGAGATTCATCGAAAAACAGCCCTTAAAAGTACCCGTATCCGGAGTCTCGGTGTCCAACAATCCGATAATCACCGGCGATTCAACTTTTATCGACGTTCCATGTCGCCTGGTCGAATCAATGGCTGTTTAGCGATCAATTATATCGCGGCCGATAACGCTTTCACCATGGAATGACTAAGATAATGAATTTCCCCCGTGCACCCCGGCGTCAGCACCCTCTTTCCCTCGGTTCATCCCCGATCCTGTAGGCCGCAGTCTGTGTACCTAATAGCATAGAGTGGAGGGCGCGTTGTCCAGAATCACCCTCACGAACGAACACTGACCCAGCAACGCGAGACTCGCGTATTCGAGCAAGCACCACCTTACTCTGATCACGCACGCACACAGACACACGGCCTGTTGACGTGTTACGCATGTGGGTGACCCGCACACGTGGAGCACAGTGTGTCGAGCACTTGCGCGCAAACTTGGCTCTGGAAGCAATTTACATGGCAGCATCACTCCTCCAGAAGGGCGAAGGGTGGCCTGGCCGGGATATATAAGGGTGTCGGTAGGGAGCGAAGGGCGCGGGAGTAGTATGAGACGGCACTGGAGCATTGTAATTCAAGTAATGTAAGCTTTATGCAAAATACATGTTAGTTAGGAGTGCAGGAGATAGAACCACCCCCGGCCACCGCCACCCTACAACCCTTGTCCGTCTTTACGCCGTTCTCTGTCTTACCTAATGGCCACCCCATCTTCCGCTTTCTCTCTTTTCGCCGATCTACGCTCGACCGTCTTCGTCCCTCTCCCGGTTTCGGGATACGTTCCTTGTGTCCTTCTCCCTCGTTCCTCCGGGGTAAACCTTCGCCTGGACGCGGCTACTCCGCGTTCACTGTCCTACACGCGTGCACGACCTCGCACATACAAACGTACACACGGACGTTCCGGGAAATTTATGTGTGGATACGCGGCGACTCGTGCACGAAGAAGCAACGTGTACGTGCTGCATAGATGTACGGCGAGCGTGCTTGTGGACGACAGTTGGTTTATGCAAAAGTGTACGTTACCTGGATACACGCGAGGGGATGCGTAAGGGACCCCCACGCACACCGTCGATTCGTTACTCTTTCCACCCTCGCTCTACGTCTTTTCTCCGTTGCCGAAACCACCCTTGGCCAACGACTGGACGAGACATTGGCGTAACTGGTTGGGGAGACTGGTACAACTTGCTAGTAAATTCATTTCCAATTGTAATTTTTGCAAATAATACAATTGATGGTCTCCTTCGATTTTGAACGAATATATATTTTCAAATTTTTATGAGTATTCTTGATGTGCAAATAATACTGATGTTATTGATGCATTATCGATACACTGTGATAGGATATAACATTCATATATTATTGATATACTGCAATGTGATGCATCATTGATGTATTATTGATGTACTGTGATATATGACGTTGAAAATGTGCAATTCTCTGACAGGGTACCGTAGAAAAGATTGAAATTTTGGTTGAATGGCGAACAAGAGCTTGAATCATAACTTGATGCAAATTTTAGCGATGTCAGACATGAAAACTGTGATCTAAAATGAAAACGATGAAAATTTAGTAATGTTTTCATAAATTTTAATATTTGTAGTAAATTGCGAAATTTGAGGATTTGGTCATTTGAAACCTTGACAATGTTTTAATATTTGGGATGTCAATATTTAAATATGTAGAAATTTAAAAATCTAGGAGCTTAGGAATCTAAACTCTAGGAACTTAGAAAGCTAAATATAGTAACTTAGAAGTCTATAAATTTAAAAACTTAACAAAATTTAAGAACTTAAAAATCTAAAAATTCAGAAAGGAACAAATTTAGAAATTTAGAAATGTAAAAATCTGGAAATCTGAAGGTCTAGAAATTTAAAAATCTGAAAATCTAATAATTCAGAACTATGGAAATTTACTAATTAAGAACTCTGAAAATTTAGAAAATAAATATAAGAACTTAAAAGTACAAGCAAAAATTTAGAAACTAATAATTATACAATTTTCAAATTTTTAAGCGAAGAAATTTACAATCAGTGTCCTTCACATGCGACGCACCCTCCTAGTTCTACTCATCTAGAAGGTAGAACACTCTACGAATGTTTCAACAAATTTGAACATACCTAATAGAGAGTAACAGAATTGGAAAAAGTTTCTAGTTTACGCCAATGAACGTATGGAACGAGTATAACAGTGTCAGCCGAACGTGGAAGCCAAAGGGGTGTCCAGTCCAGTACATGGACTGGACCATGGCGCACGCGAAAACTCTACGGAGGCTAGCCGCGACCCCTAAAAAAAAATGGACGCACACCCTCTGAGAACTTCGTAAATAATCTGGAAGACGAGCATCCCCAGAGTAAAGACCCCCATGCGATCCTGGAAAATCGATTCTAGGACTGGAAACGAGGGGACGTAGGAAAAAAGTTTCTCCTATTTCGTTATTTGATAGAAAACGGAAAAAAGACGAAAATCGATGATAGTCAAATGGTAATTTTAAAAAAGCTTTCTAGATACACGTTCTGACTTTCGATAAAAGTTGCTCCACTGGCAATAAAATCTACCCTTGTGTCAACGTTAATTTTGTTAGTACCGATTTTTTGTCTTAAAGTATCGATTTTTTCTCTAAGTAAATAATTATGTTCGTTACATTCTGTACGATCTCAAATCATGAACCAGCTGAAACAGCTTTCAAACACGAGACGATGATCTCTTTACCGAGAAATAATCGAGATTCAAGAAATCACGCGACTTCTGTCAACCCTTTTATCTGGATAATTGCAATCTTGATTTGACGTGTTCAACAAGATACTATGTACACAGCAATCGGAAGAAATTGTTTTCGATATTCATGGAAATCAATTAACGTTTTCCATTTTGCTACAGGTCACATAATTGCTCGTTAGCGAGCAGCAGGGTTGCAAAAAGCGAAACGAACATGTTCTCTTTGGAAGCCAATAGTAGAATTCTGTTGAAATAAGAATGGAATAATTAGGAGGGAAAATGGTTTATAATATCGAACAAGAAACATCTATGCGAGTTTCTGTATAATTTGGTGGGAGCAAGTTTACCTACCTAGAAATAGGTATTTTTAACACATCACGTTAGATGTATGAGGATAATACGAATTGTTAAGATACCAATCATATGTAGATACTATTTCTATTTATCATTCTCAAGTTATTAAACTACATTCATATTTTATGATCAATCAATAGATTGCAAGGGGTGAGGTTTCGTGCATGAGTAGACTTAAATCACAGTTATGTAAGAAGATGATGTAAAAGTCTAATAATCTAATGATCAAAGTAACCAGTCAAGCTAATCAGAATTATTAATGGTATTAATAATGGTATTAACAAAAAAATATAAAAACTTGTTACATTATTCGTTTAATTTCTAAATATAGTCAATTGAACATAAACGACACAAACATTTATTTATAACATTTTAATAGTGCCACTTACAAATACAACAAAAAGCTTTCATCCCTATAACTTTCCGAGCGTCCTGCAATTTTATCCGGTAGAATACAAATTCGTTACAAACACTTGGACCAAGTATCTGTAATTTACAAGTTCAGTAACGTAGTTGGACAACAAGAAGTACAGCGATTCGATTAATTTAGCGGTGCAACGAAGCTAGTTCTAATTCACGATATAAATGATTAACGCGCTGTTTCAGTGACTAAACAACAGTCATTTATCCCCTTTCCATGACGCTACACGTATCTATATCAACGGTGTTATGGCTATATCTACATCCATAAGACCCCGCATCTAATTTGCATGGGGGCTTAAGCCAAGCTTGTGGCCCTAAGATCGTGGAAACGACTTTCGACCATGGGGGTTGCCGGGCCAAGTGGCCACGGGGTGGTACGTATACGCCGTAGAGATGAGCTACGGGCAGTTCTGACCCCCTCGGTGAACAGAAATTACCCCCTTATCTTCCGCCGGCAAGGGCGGCACCATATACTGAATCCTAATGCTCAATCTCAAGATAAACGAGGCCAAACCACCCCCTTTACCAACACCCCTAGATGACCAAATATAGATGGTTTCATGCAGCCTTCTCTTGTTTGATAAGTGAAGCTGAGGCGACCAATCAAACTTGAAATTAATAACCCTGCTCTTCAGATACGAGAAATTCGATCTGTTCATTTAACAAAATCTCGTTTGTACTTGTTTCTTAAACTCTTTCATTATTCAGTGGTACAATTCAAGTATGCAATTGTACGATAGATTGCAGATCTTTTAACAGTTGACTACACCTAATATTCAGAGCTGTAAGGAAATTTCGTACATGGAGAAAATGGTACTTGAAGTAATTTGAAATTTGGAACATGGAAATGAAAAAGAAATAGGAAATTAAATTGAAGCTTAAACTTGAGATTGTTGTATACAGTTTTGCAATATCAAAACCCTTCAACCATATATTTGTCACACATATGTGAAGTGATCAATGATAAGTTTACAATCGAATGTCTTAAAACTTAATACAATTTTAATAGCATTGCTCTCGTAATTAACTCCAATTACAAAAATGAAAAAAATAAAAATAAAAGTATTTTCTGAACAATTTGAACGAAAGAAATTGAACTTGAGAATAGTAGATATTATTTTGTAATATTGAAATTCATTTGGTGTCGAGTTTGATTACCGGAATTTAGTTCGATTTCGATAAACAGCAGAGAAACAATCGAAATAGAAATTGATAACACGAATTATAGGTGCGTGGGAATGTTGGATATTAAATTGGGGCATACTGATAGACACGATGAGCGATAATGGTGGACGACGTTCGAGCATAATACATTACGGAGATGATAGTGCAATTACGCGAATGTAATATTATGCTCTGAATTATTACATCATAAGTACGTCAAGCCTGTAATATACGCAGTAATAACAGTTACGATGTACAAGCGGCACATGCTAACGCTTCCATTTAATTATTCATCGAATAATCAGTAGAATAATATTATGCCAAAATTATAACTACATCATTAAATATAATTTGGTTATACACAAAGACTAGAACTATGTTATATCTAATTCTAACAACCATCGTTGTACATTGCGAAACAAATAAGAAATAAATTCAAACCCTGTATCATAAGGATTAAAGTAACTATTATATTTTAATTTAATTTCAACTACAATATAACTTGTATAGTAAATTATCAACTGCAAAATAATATTTAGCGATGAATGAATGCTCATTTATTAAGAATGCAGTGAATATACCATCTCGCCAAGAACTATGAATCAGATCATGCACGATAAAAAGTAAGAAATATTGTTTAATATACGATGTTTGAACATACTATCGTTTGTCGCGAATAAAATGACACACAGTTGCCCCGTATCGCTACATATTCAGATTCTAACTGTCCGTCTCAAGACCTCAGCCAACGCGGCCATCGTTGAAACCGTTCTTAAACTGGACAGACCCCCATAAAATCTAGCTGCGCGAGTGCACGGAGCTGGACACCATGGACGCGGCGTAAAATCCAGAAAACTCATATAACGTCGGTATGCAATTACACACGCGTGCACGGTTGCGCGCGCGCAAACGAGTCCAAAGCGGTAGGACACACTCGTACACATTCTGGCACACTGACAAACGAAGCAGCCATAGCCACCCATACACGGCCAGCAGCCCCGACGCGCGTAGAATGTAATTAAGATAAATTAGCGTTAAGGGGAATTGGGTTGAAGCTCGAGGGTGGAGGAGACTGTGAAAGGGTGGACGAAACGTTAAGGCACCACGTACGGTGTCGAATCGTCGTTGTGTTCGTTCGTTCGTGTGTCTTCTCGTTTGCCTGTCCGCGTGAACAGCGAGGAGGAGACAGGTGGAAGCGGGAAGAGGGTGGAACAAAGAGGGTGTGCGGCAAGAGGAAGCTGTACAAAGTGTGTGTGTGCTTGTACGTGTGCACGAGGACCGTGCAAGTAAGCTTCGTCGGCGTTACGGCACGCTGGAAGCTTAATGATGCATGCCGCCGGCGCCAAACGAGCATCCACTGATAAAGCGATGACCAGGGGGCGAGAAGAAGGAAGGGACAGGAAACTCTTTCCGTAAGCCCGGACCAAGGTTATCGGGCGGCATATCGATCGGTTGCATCCGGTCAGTTGCATGTTTCGACGATAAGTCGAATCGTTTATATTCGACGCTGAAGAGTTATCATCGCGAAAACTGACCCGGTCGCGGAACACCCTCGAAGGTACGACTTGACTTCGAAAGATTCTTGCAAGTGTTTCTTGTCGGTCCAAGTTATGTGGTACATAAAACATGTTACCTCTTAAAATTTAGACGCACTCCAACAAAAATGAGAAATTTTTGGTCGAACGAGAGTTGAGAAGTGATTGAAGATGGATTTGTCAAGTTAACCCTTGTCTGAAGTTCGCATGCACTCAAATTAAATATTCTGTGTCCAAATCGAACAGGGGTTGAATTTATCGAGAAGGCTATGATGTCGGAGGACGAAGCATGTTAGAATACCCTTAATACTCAGTAATCGACAGAATTGTGTAGAAACTGATTAGATCTCAACGCTAATTCTTTATTTGTACTGCAAGGAGAATGCACCTGCACATCGCTAACATGAACTTTCCAGCACACTAGCGGTACGTCCTGGTATATCCCTACTTGCTATATTATAAATTTGAAAAATTATTCTCTGCTATGTATCCGGTCCATTATGGTTCTATCGTGTTCGAAATCTGCCATCGTGCATCGTTATCCGAGTCCTCTACCTCAGAAATTTCAGCAACCGTGGAAGACCATCGTCTGCAAACCCAAGAAGGTAAACACGCTCGCGATTCCTCGCGTACAGGCAAACACAGGGTGAAATTACGCAATTACAACTGCATACCAGGGATATCTCGTGCGTTCACCATGAGGTTTGGACAGCGAGGAGGAACAACGCCTCGGGGATGCTGCTGCTGATGGACGTTTTCGATACCAGAGAGACGAAGAGAACGAGAGACAGTCAGACACGGACAGGGTTCGAGAAAGTGGTCGAGAGAGAACGGTGGGTTCCCTAGTTTCTCCGGCTATTATATTATTTAATTAATTAAGTTCGCAAGACCCTTGGCAGCCCGTTCGCGTGATTAATAACATTGTATGGCCGTGGTGCTATTAGCCTGGACTCGGTTTGTAGATTTACGACGTGTCGTATATATACACTGGGTTTCTGGCTATCGGGAACACCGTCGGTGTACGCCAAACATACATGGTTCAAAGATTTTAGCTGTACCATTGTGCGATGCATTGGCTTACGGCAATTGGGAATCGACGGATTTACAGATTTGCTGATTTGCTAAATTGGGGATTTGGGAATTTTAGACTTGACAGTGTGGCAAGTAGGGAATTTGGTCATTTGAATTTGGAAATCTGGCGAGTTGAGAATTTGGGAATTTCAAATTTAGAAATTTGGAGGTATTGGGACTTGAGAAGTAGGATATTTAGATATTTCAGAATTTCAAGATTTAAAAATTTAGAGATTTAGGGATTTAGGAATTTAGAAATTTAGAAATACAAATATTTGTAGATTTGGAGTTTTGTAAATTTATGAATTTTAAAATTCTACAATTTTGAAATTTACACATTTGAGCATTTAAGAATTTGGAATTTGGTATATTTGGAATTTGAAAGTTTGAGAATTGTTAAACGTCACAAGTATATCAAGTAGTAGAGCAATTAAATCAAAGTAATCTAATTAATGAGATCCTAGTGAAATTTTCTCCGTTACTAGCTATCACTACCCAAATAAAATGCAATGTCGGACAATTGTTAAACTTCTATCAACAGCACCAAGGATTCAGTTTGCTTCGAAGCATTCCTCAAGATAATAAAATAATTCATTTCGATAACGGGATCAATTTATCAGGAAATGAAAGGAAACGTATCACCGATTCCAGAAATGTTGAACAAATTTTTCTTTTATTGGCGAAGGGACAGTTAAGTGCTCGTTAAAGTCTCGTTTTATCTCGGCCCATTTGAGGGATGGAACTGTCATGATTATCTTTGGCGTGAGAAAAAGGAAACTCTCTCGAAGCGACTTTCACACCCCATAAAAAACTGACCAGTGATTCATTTTATTGATAGAGTTTGGTACCTCATAATTTTTCTTCTGTTTAAAAATCATTATGCTTGTTGCATTAACTCTTTCATATTTGACATTTTTCGCCATTGAAAGAACACATCAAAGTTTTCATATGACAAAGTTAATAATATTTATTAATATTGATTTTCACACTAAGGAGGTTATCATAATGCACTCATATAATTTCCTGATTATGTAAGTGTAACATTATTTTAAAAAATCAAATTTTATTATATGTTTTTAAATTTATATTGTTTATTTTATAACGACCACTTTGAAAGAGTTAACATACGTGCATGGTTTAAAAAAATCGTAAAAGTTGTTAGTAATTGTAATTGCAACGAAAGATTTGTCCGAAAGTTTTTCTTATTCGTAGACTTATTTAGAGGTCTTTTTTGACTCATTTCAGATGGTTACAATTTAAAATGTGGTACGGTCTGTCGTGGCACCCACACGGAATACAAATAAGGCTGTTAACCTTTTCGCCGTTAGAATGAGAATTTGCAAATTGCGATAGGAATTCCTTATTTATGCGTGTACATGTACGTATCTACTATGTATTATACATGTACGGAAACGTATGAGCTATTTTTAAACTCTCCAATTTGCAACTTGGTAAATTTATATTCCGATATCCCGGATAGTCGAGTTTTCAATCTTCAAATATCTTCCCGCATTTCAAAACTTCTTTTTAAATATTTGACTTTCGGAATTTTCAAATATTCTGTATTTTCTCATTTCTTAATTTTCTAGTTACCAAATTTGCCAAACTCATAAATTCATCAATTATTAAATTTTAATTTCCAATTTTGTACAATTTTGAAATTTAAGTTTCAACTTTCAAATGCATCAAATACCTCAAACTTTTCAAAATCCTAAATTCTCAAATTTGCTGAATACTCAAGATTCCTATATTATAAAAATTTCTCAAATATCTGTATGCCTCAAATTCTCAAATTGGCCAGATTAAACATTGACGAATCGAACACATCCGAAACCTATTTACACGTCTGAATTTTCCCCAAACCTCAACAATAAAAAATTCAAAATTAATCAGACCAGTTCCCTTTCACAAAAATAAAAATGAATGCATCCATCACTCGTAACATAAAATCCGTGCAATAGCAACCTGAAAGGTTCTATAAATTCCAAGCAACTTTAAACATTAAAACTTGAATGGCCATCCAACTACTGCGCTCCCCATACAAGGGTTAAAAAAGCGAGACAGTAGATGAACTTAACCAGCACACGATCAAATTTATCGGTCGATTGCTTTCGTAGTCGAGGACGAATGTAATGCACAGGCTGAAGAGTTAATTTAAAGAAGGGGTCGTTCCGATTCCGGAATAATGCGAACGTTTCGTCGGTATCTGCTTACGAGGACGCGGTATCCGTCTCTTCACGAGGGTGCATGTCAATAACCCGAACCAGGCCTCGTCGAGGGTTGACACACGGGGGTGGTCCCGAGATCGGGGGTTGAGCAACGGGGACCATCGTATTTTGGTATTTTTCTGACTACCATTACGAGGAGAGGGATGACGAGCCGCTTGTCGTTGTTACTTTGGGGTAGGTCGGTGCACCAATGTCGCCTTGTGATTTAAGATACGCCAGGAAAAGGAGAATGCTACCCGTCAGAGAGGGTTATTTACCGGCAAACTCGAGCTGCTTATGTTACAGTTTCTCCTTTGTCGGTAAGTAGAATGTTTTCGAGACTCCCTCGCGGGTTCCTTGCCAAACGATGTCAAATAATTTCTATGGGATAAAATACGCGGAGTCGATGATGCTCCAAACGAGGTTTCAATGAATCGGAAAATTATTTTTCCTGGTTTTGTACATTTTATGGAAAACGAAACATGAGGTTTGTATTCATTCTGGCATCGACTGTCTAATTACAATATTATGTAATAACTTTTCTTTACTAAAATTCATAACAATTTTGTTATTAATGTCATTGAGTAATAACTTTATTAAAGTTATTGGGTAATAACTTTAATTATGCGTAACCACGTGGGAAAAATGTTTGCTTCCATTAGATGTTTGATATTTGTATTCAAGTATAAATATACTCTTAAGCGTTATAATTTGTCTGCAAGGTCTATGCTGCAAAAAATTTCTGCGAGGAATTTGTAACTTTTAAGATGTTAAATTGAAATTAAAGTTGAAAGAGATTAAGATATAAAAATTTGAAAATTAAGAAGTTCAAAACCTTGAAGACGGAACCCTAAAGATTTCAAAACCTCACTACTTGAATGCTTAAAATTACAAAAACTAAAAAATTGAAAAATTGTAAAATTTGAAGACGTGGATTTTTAAAACTTTGAGGGTTAAATTTAAAGATATAAAAATATATATTTCCTTAAAAAAAAAACGATATTTTCTTAAATTTCACTTGACAAATCAAGTTACATATTTTCATATGAACGACGTTTTCACGTATTTAAGGAAATAATAGTGTATATGCACTTAAACCAGACGTACCGTGTACATATGTATATGAAACGGGACTCGAGAAGAACCGTCCAGGGACTCTTTAGGCGTCATTCACAACGAGATTAGATATTGCAAATGGACGTGGCTTATCGCGGACGAAACGAGCGACTGGACTTCAGTTCTGTTCGCGATAAGACCGACTCTGGCCGGATTTCGCGCCCTCTTTTATGGTTCGACATGACCCGCATTTGCATTTTTCCCAAATTTTCTTCACCTTCGCATCTTCACAGTTTCTACCACCCTGTTTGATCAAACGATTACGACCCTCTCGCTACTTATTAAATATACGGCTCCGGTATGGTTTCTTAAATTAAAACGTGAAATATTTCGCACTTTTCCTTCAAAAATTTTAGAGAAATTGTATGCAATTTGGATGTACAGTAATGTTCAGATATATTTGAAATAAATTTTAAGTTTAATTTCTACACCCTTAAATAAGTTTAAGGGTGTGGAAGTGTTTAAAGTTACAATGCTTCAAATTATTAATTTATAAAATTAATTTGGGAAGGTGGAAAGTTGGAAATGTAGAAATGTAGATACAATGCTACAAATTGTTACTTTATTACATTTTTAAATTTGAGAAGATGGAAATTTGGAAATGTAGAAATGTAGAAGTCACAATGCTACAGATTATTAATTGCAAATTATTAATTTATCAAATTTTTAAGTTTGAGAAGGCAGAAATATGGACATGTAGAAACACATATGGTATACAAATTTATCAATGTAAAAATTTGGTAGTTTGCAAGCTTGAAAATTTAAAATTAGAAGAGCATAAAATTTCAAAATCTTCAAAGTTTCAAATGGAGAAATTTAAAGATCAGTGCTCTCACTACATCCAATTTATACAAAGGAGCTAAGACTACTTTAGAAAAAATTAAACTGTGTGAACTTAAACTTTCATTTATGCACACACATGTTCATAGATGTATCGTCAAGTACTTATGTAAATATTTAAGTAGTTGAATATTTTTCCGTATTTTTCCACGATATTTAACATGTTCCGTTTCCGCTTATCCGACTATTCAAAAAATTTTCAAACGGCGAAAAAATCGTTTCACGAGGTGGGATTGGTTCACCTGCAAAAATAGCTCGATCATCGTGCATTGTTGGGAGCGCACCCTTCTATGAAAATTTCGACGACGGGACGCTCAACGATGCGGTGCAACGGATGCATTATTTTCATGTTACAAATACAGAGGCGTCGCAGCGTGTCATGCCGCTTTTATGCACATCATCGACCACGATGAACCAAAAAAAAAAACGGTGATTCAGGTCGCATCACCGTAGAAATTTGAATTTTTCTCCCTTGTTCACTTTGACGTCGCTCGATTCGATTAAATTTCATCGCTTACTATTAGCATACATATTACCTTACGTTTTTTACACATTCGTAGAAAGGAAATTTTCGATCATTTACTGATGATTGTTTTGTGAAAAGAAATGTGCTAAAGGCAATTTTTGATTCTATATTTCTTTCGTAGTCTATTTCCCGAGTTTTCAAATCTTGAAATTTGGTAATTTAGAATTTAGAAATTTAGAAATTTAGAAATTTAGAAATTCAGAAATGTACAATTCTAAAGTCATGAAATTTGAAAATTTAGGTGAAAATTTCGAAAGATGAATTAGTCAATGTGAAGATTTGGAAACATGGAAATTTGAAATGGTAAAAATTTGGAAAGGTGGAAACTTCGAAAGGTAACAATTTATGAAGGTGGAAATTTGGAGAGGTAGAAACTTGAAAAGGTAAAAATTTGAAGAGATAAAAATTTAAAAAGGCGAAAATTTGTCAAGGAAAACATTTGAAAGTATTAAAATTTCAAATGGAGAAAATTTGGAACAATGGAAACTTTAAAAAGTAGAAATTTTGAAAGGTGGAAATTTAGAAAGGCGAATATTTGAAACCTTGGAAATGTGGAAATTGAAAAATTAAAAAATTTAGAAATCTGAGAATTTGATACTTTGGAAACTTACAAAGGTGTCAAGACAATATAAAAATTTAAACAAATTATAAAGTTTGCATATTTAAAAATCTGCAAATTACCCACCTTAAGAGTTCAAAATCATAATAAGTCGAAAATTTATAATTCTAAAACTTAAAGAATATAAAAATGTAGCAATTTCAAACTTGCAAGTTTGCAAAATAAAAAATTAGCCACTCCTAATTAGAATCAACGTATGCCCCCTTCGCAATCGCTCTTTGATCTAAATAAAACATTATCAAGAGCAATGAACTACTCCAATGAACAAATACCATCCGTATCCTTTCATTTCTATCGGTCGTCCAATTTATACAGTTACAGGAGGCAGAAAAACGTCATTTAACCGGAAGCACATCGGCCAGCATGTTTAAAATTCGACGTACCGTCACAAATACCGCGTCGTTGGTTACGTTGACAGCAGGAGAGTAAAATAGAAAAAAAAATGAGCGTCATTGCGATAAATCATCTCGTTCGACAGGCATTGAGCACTCTAGCAGGAGATTTTCTCACACTTGCCGTTAACCAATTGAAAGCTTGGATTCCGTCGGCAACCCCGAAACGCTGGCCAATCGCGTCACGTTTCACGATGATCGATGACCGAAGAAATTACCGATTGTCGACGACACCACGATCGCGTCTCTTTTTTCTCCTGTTGTGTCTTTTCATCTTCCTCTTCGCTCTAACCATCCCTCTCGAACATCCCCCCTTTGCAATTTTCTTCGCGACAATTAATCGCGGCAATCGACGATTATTGTTACTTTGGGACTTTTGGTACCGAAATGGAGATTGTTTAAATAATTTTGACAAAATTCTTAGTGATTTAGTATTAATTCGTATCTTGTAAGATACAAATGTCTGCACAAATGCAAAACACTGAATCGTTACTTTAATCGAAACCTAACCTATAACCTATAATTTTCCTATATATTATGCATTGTGATTGTTAAAAAGGAGGAAAATGATTTTATTTTATTATTAAACACACGGGCTAAATTCTTTCGTAAGCTTTTATACTGCATTATTAATGAAAGATAAATTAGCTTTTGGGTTATATGATTGAAGCAGGTTCTGAGGCACAAAGTGAATGTGGTATAGCTAGACTTGATGTAAAATATTAAAATGAACAATGGTTTGTAACAGATTTTCATTTAGTTTTAGAATATAAAATAATTACATGATAATTTTTAAAAAGTATCAGAAATATTTTATTAAAATAACACAGTTGGGCTAAACATTGAAACGAGATAAAAATTCTCGTCGTTACCTCTGATTCTGAAGTTGCCAAATTAGGCAATAGAATTGTAAATTGAGAACTGATAGTTTGTAGAAGAGGTCGATCTCGAACAAGGTGGAACAATGTCTTGGAGCTTGTCGAAAAGACAGTTGTCGAGATATCAACAGAGAAGTCGACAGGGTGAGTTCCGTGGTCGACGTTGTAAATTAATTAATCTTCTAAACGCGTTCGCAATTAGTCCGGACGTAAAACGACGAATATTGGAGGATTCCTGGGAAACGAGGATCCGTGAATGCCGTTCGACGAATTAATCCCGAAATTGCCGTAATAAAGCAATCGATGCCGTGGGGCAATGAGCGTTCGAGCAACGTCCAAGTGTCGGAACGACGCCTAGGTACCGTTTTCTACCTGAGCTTTAGCACAATGCCCCGATGTATCGTGTACTCGGTCTTTCCGCTTTACAGAGAGGCACACTGCCATTGGAAATACCCGGTATACAACATTGTTCCCGAAACAATGGAACCTAGCTGTCTGCTAGCTCGCGTTCGGCTCACCTCTGCTCCTCTCTCTTCGACGCTAGGCTCTGTAGCACACGAACAAGTACACTTGTCCTTTCTTATCGGTGCTGCACCACGGCAAATTATGATTGCCCTAATTTCCTTTGACTAGCGATTGCACGTCCTTGGCTACGATACAGCTACGGAGAATACGCTCGAGTGTCCGATGAGATGTTGTCACGATCACTGATAAATATCATACACTCGGGATATTTATACACTTGCCATTTTTTGGCAAAATTTATAAAAATACCCAGCTTAATTAACAAAATTTCTTTGGTCTTTAATGAATATGGAGCAGTTGTTTAAGATTTATATTTAACTCTGCGCTCGCAAGGTGACATTCAGCTTAATGCTACAATTTTAAATGAGTAACATAATAACAAAAAAATAATTACTTAAAAAAATTCGTCAAACTGTTCGAAATGTTTTAGAATTGCTATCTGCAAAAATATTTGAGCACAAAGGGTAAAATTTAAATACATGTACATTTTAAATAAATTGAATACAACAAATTCTATTTCACACAAATCCTATTTTACACATATCCTATTTTGGAAAAAATTCATGTGACACATTTAGAATAACAGTGTCTGAACCATGAAAAAATAAAATAATTTTGATTAACTTCAGAGTGGAGGATGTAGTTTATTGGACCGAGAATATTATTGAAAACAAGTGTAAATATAATGTAAACGATTTATATCACAATGATTTGAATTAGCACACAGACATACTAAACCTGATACATTCTAATACTAACGATGGACTTGGTATTTCAGAGATTTAATAACATATTCTGACCTAATCCTGTCTTCCAATACTGCATCTTCTTTGTACCTTCTTGAAATATGATATTAATAACGTAGACATAGCGTTGCTGATGTATGTGTTAAGGTAGATATCGAACCTAAAATTATCTTAACCTATGGGGGTTTAATGTGATGTACACAGTTGCAGAGGCTTGATACTATCCAAAGCAATAGGGATTTAAAATGTACCGAGGTAAAAGACTTAATACTTGGACGTCTAACGAAAATTATATAAAAAAATTTTGCAATTACATCCTGTTTATGTTACAATTAAAAATTGTCAATTACTGAAATAAAACAATTCCTGGATTTAACAATTTTATAAAACATGTAATGGTTAGGTTAGGATGTAATGGCGTTTGCAATGGTTCCTGAACAATTTAATGAGCGTAGGACATATAAAACATATTTCACTTTTTTAGAGAAAGTGAATAAAAATTATTGGAAAATAACTATGAAAGGTATTCGCGTAGTATCGAATACTCCGACGCTAATTGTCTTCGACACGGGGTCATTTGAACACGACGAAGCCGTAAAATCATGGCGCAAAAAGGAACATGCTTCATGACCGCGTCACGTGGGCGCGAACAAAGGATTTTTGCGGCTCGTTTCTCGCGGCATTTCGTGTTTCCCAGGGCCGAAACCGTGGAAAAGAGAGAAGAGAGCAGCGGCGGGATTGGACAGAAAAAGGTGGAACGAACGCGACGAAGAAGAAGAAATCGAACGGCGTTCGCCATGGCGGATCGACGACGCATCGAAAATTAATGTGAATACCACGAAACTGGTCCCCGCGGCATTCGGCCGCGGGTACGGTATTTCTGTATTTACCAATAGTATCGATGATATTTCTCCACCTCTTTTTCACTCTTTCCTATCCTCCCCTTTCCCCGTTCACGATCGATAAGATCTTTCGGAGGGAGAACGTTGCTAACAAAAATTATAGGTTTTCGCGGTTTGAATTATTTCTCGATCTCGTCGCGGACGAGAGCTATGGCTAGGAATTTTCGTGTTGAATCGAATTAAACCTAAGTCTGAAAACAATAGGATGTTATTGGAGGATAATTCGATGTTGGTGCTGAATTGTTCTGATTTGATTGGTACGGCGTAAAATGTCGATGAGTTTGATATTTAGATATTGACGCAAACGTGATTTAGATGTAGAATGCTTCGTAAAAATGTATCGAACATTTGCTGCGACGGTGTAACTTAAAAGTCATGATTTCAGGAAATACGAGTTTTATATTACTATAGTACTAAATACTAAAAGCAATATGATAATTATGCCGCAGTTTATGCAGGTTTAATATGTTGGACCATACAATGTACGTGTAAATTGTACAAGTGTGGAAAAATTTAATAAACAGATAATTTATAAAAATGTAGATTTGTATAAAGATCCGCATCTCATTTGAATAAATTTTATATTATGTCATTGCAACTTTGTTACCAAAGATATGTTCAATTTAACTGTAGCACATATAACGCACATGAAGAGCGAATAAGAATTGCATACCATAAAATTAGTTGCACACAAAATGATCTGTCACACTTATTTCATTAAAACAGGGAGTATATACCATTTCTGTTAATAAAATTATAGTAAAAATACAAGTGAAAATGGCTTTTGTTAGTATAAGTATTTTACTAATATATCTATTACTTATCATTGATGAAAAACATCTTTTGATCCGACACATATTTTACATAAGATCAATCCATAAGCTCATACATAGAACCAGATCCCTTTCGTCACCCCGACCTAACCCAGATCGAGGTCCTGAATCTTCTGCCATCAGCATAATTTTCATAATCGACGTGCGTCGTGGTTAGAGAAGGTGTCGTTATCGATAAATCGATCAAATCTACAGTAACTAATGCTGAATACATACATAAAATTAAAAATGAATAAATTTCAGTAATTATTATACAGAACCTTGCCAATTTCAACGACATTGAAAAATGTTAACATTTTGATATATCCATAAAAATGTAATCAAAGTTTTCTTACAAATATCAGTAAGGCCAAGGCGATATAGGGAAAAATGAGAATATTGACCCTGACAATATATTTCAAGGTCATTGAAATCGACGAGGTACCTTTTTCCATCGAATTATTAGAATTTTTATAATTTTAAGCAAAGGAATTTGAAATTTGTCATTTTGCCGGGGGCGTTGGTATCGATATTAATTCCCCGGCAGCGCAACGCACGAAATTCGAGGAAAACGTGTGAACGAACTTTAATTGTGCCGAAGTTGCTCCAAACAAAAGGACTACCTCTGCCCTCTGTCCCGCCTCCGTTCCACCTTCACTCGCGTTATCCTGCTCCTTTTCTCTCGCTGCACGACGAACACGAGGGGTTGAGAGGAGAACGTTCAAGGTTAAGGCAAATCGCGCCGCGGAGATGACGTCAGGATGCAGTTAGACTAGTTTTAGTTTTAGTTCGGGGTCCAGGATCTCTTTTTCTCTTTTCGTCCTCCATCGTTTCTCGCGGTCCCTCTACACGGCCAGACTGGACAAAGGATGTTGTGGGAACCGTGGTGCCGGCGAGTCTCTCGCGGCTGTATCGCGAGGAACGAGATGAAGAAGAAGAAGAAGAGGAGGAGATCGCAAGAGGTGGAAGAATCGAAGAGGTGGAAAAAATTGGGAAAGAACGTGTGTACGTGTTCCGCTCGCGCGGAAAGGCAGCGACGCCGTATCGAGATTTTTTCCAGTGTCGGTTTTTCGATCGGTCCGCTTGTTTCTCTTAATTAACTCTCTCGATCGTTCTCCCGAGACGATGGAAAGAAAAAAAAAGTAGCAGAGACGAGGTGACCTTGAAATGTCAGAGCCGCTTTGATTAACTGGCCCTGTTCGTTGTTAACCGAGAGCCGAGCCGACGAAATATTTATGCGCTCGCGGAACGCGCGTGACGTAACTCGCGTACGCTTCGCTCGCGATACGAGAAAAACCGATAATTCAATTCTCGAAGTACGGAACGATGAATTATTCGTTGATGCAATTAGAGGGAGGAACTTTTGAAAGTCTGTAAAAAGAAAATCTCAGATTGGTGACACGAAGTTTGGGTAAAGTTTGGTGAAATTTCAGAACGGTGTCAGCTATAATTATTATTCATGCAGAAAAAGTGACGTTGCAAAACTTGTGAATTTGAGAAATTGAAATTGACAGAATGGACACAAAATATAAATCTTACATTCGTTGTATAAATTCGAAAGTTTATAATAGGTATACTAATCCGCACACGCAAAACCAACACCCCTGTCCTTTTAGAAAATTATTATCAGACAAAATAATTTTGTAGTTACTTGAACTCGGATGACAAGTACTATTTTAATTCCACTGTATAGAATTAATTAATTATAATATTTTACTTCTAAGGTTATTTTCAATACATAAATACATGTATGAAAATCAATTGGTTACTGATATCAAAATTATCCATATCGATAAAATTGTGAAGCAATGTGAATTTCAGAAATGAGAGTATTCCAAAAATATCTTAAAAATTTAACAGTAAATATGTCAAGGCTACGATTAATAAATCAAAAACAACTAACACTTGTATAACTATAGACTTATTTAAATAGGATATTTAAATTACTATCGCAGCCATTGAAAGTAGAAAAGAGATCATAAATTAGACGGAACATGCATATGGGTTCAGGTCACTAATTAATGACAATCAAAAGATAATAAATAGCGAACACAAACCATTAACACAAATTAGTACAATAAATTTCGCCTTATACGCGTTTCGCTCAAACTTCAATTTAAATTATTTTTGCCCTTATTAAGAATAAGAAGATAACTCACCGAAGACATTCAAGACATCGCGTGCCAATAATAAAATTTCTTCCAAGGTCATTGCAAATTACATCTCAAGGTCATTATCTTTTGTAAAAATTTATATGTTCGACTTAAATGGGATCATACAATTTTTAAAATATTTCGCACTAAAATATAAACAAGCAATAATTTTATTTGCTCCGTATTGTTTTTAAGTGTAAGAGAAAACCTCCAGCATCCATTAATCCTTCCACAAGAATTTCTAACATCGTTCCAAAATTGAGGATACTGAAAGGAAGGAGTACGAAAAAAAAGGACGAAGAATCATTTCGAAGACACGTGCCCGAAAAGCCCCGGTCGGAGTCGTTGGCCTTCTAATGCAGCAGAAAACTATAAGGTTCGCGGGATCGTCGAATGTAACCCGGCAATCATACGGTGGTCCAATTACCATAAGAAGGGCTCTAATTTCACACAATGCTCCCGTTTTTTTCTCTCTCCCTTCTCGGGCTGTCCGCGGCTACGGTTGCTCCTTGTGGATGCCGGGACGAGTTGCACGTGGTCGACAATGGCGCCCAAGGGTCGAGCGCCGATCGACTTTCACGATTTCTCAATAAGTTTTCAATGGCTTCGAAAGGGCCGTCCCCTCATCCCCTATGTACGAGTCGCGTTCCGTGAACGAGAAAAATTTGATACGGACACGGCAGGGCGCAGGAGGACCCGTGGAGGAGTCCCTGGTGCTCGGTGGCTCATCCTTGAACGATCCGTTTTCCGTCAGGTGTGTCAGCCCACCTTGGGTCAACGCAACGTGCCCCTACACCTTCCTCTCGTCCCAATTTTTTCTTTTTTTTCGTTTCACCGATCGTTTGTTTGTTCCCCGAGCAACGAACCCTGCGATCGTCCAACGTCGACGCAATTTGCTCGAATTAAGGTAAATGCACCCATTAGTGATCACGACTCCAGTCCCGACCATTGTTGATTCTAGTAAAGATGATAATTACAATAATATATTAGCGAAAATTGTTAAATATCACAGTTATAAGCATTTTCTGGAAATTTGGAAATGTAAAAATTTAGAAATATAAAAATCCAAAAACTCTGTTTAGTAACATTTCACAAAAATTTTAACACATAGCTATGACTGTATTCATCGTCTGAACAAATTTAAGCTTCACTACCAACGAATATAGAAATCAAAATCTTTCCCTATTCGCACTCCCAATATAGCTCTTATTTAATCATCGCAATGGGCAACCACCAGAAAGACCATAAAATACAATCAGCGCCATAAAATCGACTGCGAAACTGATTACATTAAGAGAGAAAGGGGTATAGATTTTTTCTGCAACTACCTCTAGGAGAATATCGGCGTTAACGGAGAAAAACGGGCGTAAAATAAACACGGGGCTTAAAAACGAGCGAATAGTAGGACTACATCGACAGGACATAATAGCGACGCGCGTAAAAGCGTTTACCCGTTTCTGAGAGGAAAAAAGTAATACAAAAGACAGCGGCAGCGAGGTCCAGCGGAAGAAACCGGGAAGAGGGAGAGGGGTTAGAGGGTAGAGCTGTAGGGGAGAGGGTAGCAGGAAGAAGGGATTGTTACGGTGGAAGGACGAGAAAGGTGGACGCATTTTGTCCACGGGGGTGGGCGATTAAAATTTCAATTCGTTTTCCGCGCGAACTGAGTCAGCCCTTCCTTCGTCCTTCTTCCATCCCTCGCTCGTCTTGTCCGCCTATAAGGCTTCATCCACGGGCCAACGGTGGCTCACGGGACTGCAGAGGACCCACTTTGTTATAATTTCCTTTAATGACGCGGTCCTGCCACCCTCGCCACCCTTTCTGCTCACCCCTCGACGTCGACGCCGACGCTGCCGGCGGTGCGGAATATTTTTATTACTCTGCCCCCGTCCAGCGACAGCGACGCGATGGAGTTTAGAGCCGTTCCGCAAGATTGAGGGTGCGGAGACTGGAAAATCTTGCCGCAGGTCAAATTGCTGGATGATTCTAGCCAGTTTAAATGCTTTATTGTGACTTCTCGACGATGCGGAGAACGGCTCGCGGAACACCGTTACTCCTTTATTGGGCTTCCCCGAGGATCATTGAAACTGATATCGAGATCCTTTTCGGAAATTCAACCTCCCCGTGCTG
Source organism: Megachile lagopoda (assembly GCA_036983795.1). Lineage (NCBI taxonomy): Eukaryota > Metazoa > Arthropoda > Insecta > Hymenoptera > Megachilidae > Megachile > Megachile lagopoda. The sequence goes on from CM072800.1 coordinate 14,055,519, forward strand.
GAAAAATACTGATTAAAGTAGGCTACAAATTTCAGGAGGGAATCCTTTCTCTTCGTTCCAATTTGTTTTTTTTTTTGCGAAGTACTTATTGAGTAGTTCAATAGGTGAATTGATGATATTGAAGAGTTCAAGTACTCTTAAGTATTGAATAGTTTATTAACTACATACAATTACTGTATAGTTTGATAAAAATACGTATCGAAGATTTCAATTAATACTTATAAGTATCCAATATTTATTATAAGATCTCAATGATACCAGTTTCGAGAAATCCACCCTATCAAATGTTACGTGCGAAATTGAGCACTTTTAGCGTACTTTAAAGATTATGTTGGCTGCATATTGATTTCTAAATTCGTCTAACGAAATATGTCGCTGACTATACGCAGTCGGGGGTTCTGATAAAACTAGAAATGAGAAACACGTAAAATTGTCCAACTATGTTTATAAAATAAAAATAATAAAATTATCTCTAGTAAAAGTCGAAAATTATTCTTTAATTTTAAACTGTAACAGTGTGCAAAGCACATCTTATTGCTTTTACGATTTTAGCACAGGGTTGGAGTATTAACTGTGGAATACAAATATGCCGAAACTTTCGAGGGTGTACCGTGTGTACAGAATATAATCAAAGTGTTAATACATTCTTGAATATAAAATTTCTTTCGATATTCAATAGCAGGTGACAGAATTTTTTTAATAAAATTTATAACATCCCTCTGTAGAAGATCAGGATTCTTTTTCAGCGGAGCACTGCTGATCGATATGCGTGACGTAGTCATCGATTTGCAAGCGAAGCCAACGTTACTACTCTTCTGCTTCCTCTGTCGCGTATTCGCGAGAAAAATGCTCCGTCCGGGGAAAAACAATTCCATGGTTCGAAAGGGAGGGATGGTTACGGGGTGAGGTGGTGAAGGTAAAAAGACAAGATCGCTGGAAATGCACGTCGTCGCACGTGTTACGACGAGAGATCTCTCCTCCCTCGTCCCGAAGGATCCAACGTCAAGGGATACGAGAGAGACAGAGAGAGAAAGAGAGCGAGGGGGTGGACAGGGTAGGATTTCCTTAATAAAATGGGGCGCAAACGCCACGCCAGCGAATATCTAGCTGATAGTGATTCGGTCAGCTCGGCGTCCACCTCGAAAATGCCGAGCAGAAGCGTAAAGCAAGAGGGGGTTGCTAGGATGAAATTCGTGGGAGGGTTGATGTTGCTTAGGCCGATTCAATCTATCGTATTCCAACGTGGTTATGAAGACCTGGATTTATCTTGGATCATTACTATCGATCGATGACGCTCTTATTAAATTTCTACATTTACAAAACCTGGTTGATTACAAAAGAAGACCGAGATCCTTTCTTATTTTATATGTGTCAAGTCTTATTTTATGTTTAGTTTTATGTTTGTGTGTCGATATCAAAATAGGGTTGTATTATGATGTACGATCACCTTCATTGTATGCGCTGTAATTAAAAGATCAACGACAGAGAAAACATGCGGACACAATTTTAAGGAAAATATATTAAAAATGTAAAATTTTGTAATTGTCACGTATATTGCAAAGTGTAGGTTGTTATAAAATTGTCATTATTGTAAAATTGTATGATTGTAAGATTAATAGTAACAAAATTGATAATTAAAAAATTATAAACTTTTATCGTAGAACTTGTTAACGATTCAATGTCATTAAATATTTTTTTCTCTCTGAAAATAATGTCTGATAGCAATTACATTCTTAGCTGATCATTTTAACAAATCCTTCTAAAATTCGAGGAAGTGAACGTCGATCGTTCAGGGGACATCGCAAACATGCAGAAAAGTCGAATTTCGAGGGTCGAGGAGATGCGGTTTTCCTGGCAGAAAGGCGAGAAGATTTCCACGAGGGTGACCATCCCCTTCTGTCAAGTTAGCGTTATCCAAATCTAACACGTAGTCCAGAAATGCAGGGACGTTCGTGATAACGTTAGTATGGAAATTATTGTTCGTGGTTCCGCGTTAGTGTGAGGGTGTGCTTGTGTGTCTCTGCAAGTGTCGGAGGGTAAGAGTGTTCCGAGTCGATATCACAAACCCTCTGCAAAATACGTGTTATCCTTAGGGTTCAACAATATTGTACAAATCGTTGAGAGAACACTTGCAAATTTTCAATTGCATAAGCACATTTATTTATGCAGTACATCCCGAAGAAACCTCTTATCGATTTCTTAAAATTTTACCCAATTTCACTTACATTTTTATTTCACGCAAACACAGCGAAGATTCGGAAATATTTTAGCGATCGATATATTCACTTTATTAAAAAATTGTTATATTGTCGCGTTAAATATAGAATTAAAAAATTTTTATATATAATTTCTTGAGAATATAAGATAGTGGTATACTCTGATGTACTTATACTTGAGTATATTCCTTTTTTAATTTTATAAGAATCCTTGACGCACAATCGATACGATTAAAGGTACGACAAAGGTAAAGGCCGACAATAAGCTCGTTTGAAAATCGATATCGTACAATCGCGAAAGTATTGGCGAGCATTTTGGCTGTTTCCAGCCACGTAGATCGCGTTATTTCTACCGGAGTCGATCTTCCAGAAGCTCCAGCTTGCCGTTCTCTTTGTCGATCGAACGTGCACGAAATGCAGGAAAAGTACACCAAAGAGAGAATCGAAATTGCAATAAATATTGGCCCGACTTTGTGACATTGTTATAAATGTACTGTAAGAGTTCCAACTTCGTGGAAATTTCTCTTCATCAGTTTATAAAGTTACTTGGTCACTTGCTTATAAATCATTAGTTTGCAATATCAATCCTTCGTTATACTTGCACAACAATTATAAAGAAATATGTGACGTTAATAATGATTGAAAGACATATTGGGTCGTAAGAGATTCATGGACATTTTTTTTTCGTTAAATAAATGGGTAGTCGATTTTTTGGCGAAAGAAATATCGTTCAAGTAACTTCTCATTCCGGATAAATCTTGTTTGTCGAGGCTCGACTATATTTACTTTTCTTTGGACGGCTCCTCGTGTCGCATGCGATCGAAGGATGTATTATTCAAATCTTGTATGCCTCACACCATCCCGTATAAGTGCGATAACATAAACCCGATGTAAAATACACGGTTGAAATCAATGACGGATTACAAAGTGGTGGAACTGATAAATATTCTCCTGGCATTACGAACATGTCAAGAGAAGGTAATTGAAAGCAGAAAGTCGTAATTAATCTTGGCAAAATGACAGTGCCTTACTTTGAACGTTGCAATCCTCCATTTTGCATGATGTAGCAACATTTTACGCGTAAAAATGATATACTACCGATGTTCAGATCGAGACAAGCGGAATTGAATAGCGTTTTTATCCTTAAAGACAGATTATATCTCTTTTTTTAACCAGATTTTTTATTTACTGAATTAATATACGATTTATGATTGTTCTCGATTGTATCTCAGAAAACGTTTGGACCTACATTTTTCTTTACCGTTACTTATCAAAATGTACGACATATCTCTCATTGGAGGAATGTTTCAAAATTTTCAAATTCTTCGAATTTTTAGATTTACGAAATTAGAAATTTTTTAACTGTTTTTGGAAATTTCTGAATTGTTAAAATTCTTGTTATAAAGTTTAGAAACTCTCAAATTTAACAAATCTTGAACTTTTTAATCTTTCAGTTGGTTTCAAATACTGAAGTAATTTAAAATAATTGATTATTAAATATTGGATAAATTGAAATCGACTAATTACTAAACATTGAATAAAATGAAAATAATTAATTATTGAATATTGAAAAAATTGACATTGTAATTATTTCACTGCTAAAATTAATTGAAATTGAATTATTAATCGAATTAATTGAAATTAATTACCTATTAATTCTAAAAATTTAAAAATTTGTTTCCTAATTTAGGAAGTTATAAATTTTAAGATGTACAAACTGTTTTGATTATTAAAACGAAATATAAATTTTAACTACAGAATGTTATTCTGCAATTGAGTCCACAATCACTGAAAATGCCTAATAAAAGAGTAACGTTAATTGAACTTGTACCATAAATCTGCACCAATCAGATCGTATCAAGAAAAATATAAAATATGCCATAAAATACGAAGAGATTAAAAAGGAACGTGAAGACATTTCGCGAAGATGATCGAGCGACAGAATATTATAGGATACAGTCGCTCTCTGGCGTGCACTCATAAATGATTTTCTTGGAAAAGAAAATTGAAATCCAGAATTAATTACGTTGTACGGTTAAGGCGGTCACAATGGGCCGCAATAAAACATTCAGGTACAAAGTAGAACAATAAGGACGAAGTACAAAGGCGCGTCGTACAATTAGATTTGTGAACAATTTCCACCTTCCGCTTTCACCCCCTCTGACCGCCCTTCTTCGCGCACCGCAAACTTGCACCACCCTCGGCCTCGTTTTCAGCTCTCTTCCAGGTAACACTTTCCGGCGTGTTTTCGTGATTATTTCGAGTCGTTGAAAACACTCGGCGTTCGCCATCATCGAAATACCGATTATTTCGATAATAATCGAGTCAGATTGCCGTCAATATAACTTTCGCCCTAAATATCGGTACATTACTCGGGTTATAAAACTGTACGTTACCGGTTACAAAACACTAGTAATTTTGTTCGATTCAGGGTTTTCCCTCGTTGCAGTTCCCTAACGAACGGTGATTTTTATTACCCCTTATTGAGAGCTCGCGCGTAAATTACAATTCACGCGAGTCTGCCTCTCTTACCTGACCCGTTTGGACCGCTCGCCCGTAAAGGAAACGAGGAACAAATAACCATCTAATTTAGTCGACGTCGTGCTACGAAGCTTGTATCTGCTTGTATAATCCTGTGACAATGAGGGTGATCGTAAAATGCGAAGATTCAACGCGTCGAGTTGTGCCACATTCAAATATCGTGCGGTCGTTTGCTAAGAACTATAATAAATTTCTTTTGTATGGCCGAATATTTGTGTACGGTTAAATACTTTTACATTTTTAAGCAATAAATGCTGATCGAAAGTGTAACAGCGGTGGTAAATTTATATTGACCTATGCAAACAGTTTTCAATGGTTTATTGTTCAAATAAAGCTAGAGTACATAATAAACTGACGGTCCGATAGAAATATTAGTTCATTCAAATTATACTTTTTGTCAAGCAAATATAAGGGACATAGATGGTCTAGATGCTCTTTCTTTATGGTTTAACAGAAAATGAACAAAGTTTAATAAAAAGATACGCTGGTTCTGGTTTCAGTGGCGATCAGATATGAAACAACATGGTTATGCAGATGTGGGCAGGAGTAGACTTGCTAATATAAATCACACGTTTTTCAAATATGTGAAGTCGAAGATATATTATAAGAACAATATATTATATTGTTATTATTTATTATATTTTATGAGAACAATGTGTATAAATATATTGTTCGTATGGTTAAAGAGTAGTTTATCAGGCTACTCATTAGTTGAATAATAGTTAATAGTTGACTGTTAGCTCACTTCAAATCAAATCGTTCATTTCATACAAACAAACTAGAAATTATATAAACATTTACTACATCCAGATATTTTAAGATCGTAGATATTTAACATGTTAACTTCCAAATTCATAAACCTTTTTAGAATCAATTTAGAATTTTGGCTGTTTCGGAATTTAAGAACTTGGAAATTTGAATATTTAAGATTTTAATTCCGACAGTTTAATTCGAAGAAATCTATAAAACTTGGAATTTGAAATCTAGTAAACAAGAAATCTAGGAAATCGGTAACCTAAGGTATAGGGAAGTTGAGGAATTGGAAAACTAGTAAATCGGGAACCTATGGAATGGAAAATCCGTAGAATCGGGAATCTATGGAATTGGGACTCTATGGAATGTGAAATCTACGGAATCGGGAATCTATGAAATGAGGAACTTAAAGAATTGCGAATCTACGGAATCAGGAATCCATGAAATCGGGATCTACGGAATCGGGAATTTATAGAATCGTAAAATGAAATCGGGAACCTAAAGAATTAGAAATCTATGGAATGAATCTGTGAAATTGCCAATCTATGGAATTCAAAATCTACAAAATCAGAATAGGAATGGAATAGGGAATCTATGAAATCCTGTATCTATGAAATCGCGAATTCATGGAAACCAGAAAATGTAGAAAATCCAGGAAATCTAATGAATCTAGAAATTTAGAAATTTAAAGTTTAGGAATCTAATCAATCGAAGGTTTAAGCATTTAGAAATCTCGACTTCAAATTTTCAACTCCAAATTATAAATCTCAATTTCAATTGTTCAACCTTTCATATCGATAAATTGCTCTTGCCGAGTCAATTACAATGAAATTTGCTGTAATTCCTGTCGAGCTGAGAACATTACATCAAAGAAGGTGCTCTGAAAATTGAAACACAAGACAGCAAACCTAACCGGAAATGCATACAATAAACTATACACCAGACTAGCTAAATACCGAAATACCTAAATCTCAGACCACAGCCCTCACAGTTCTATTTTCATGAACTAATTACCCGCTACTGGAAAGGTGACCTCCCCTAATCGTCCGCCTATCCCGTGAAGTTTCCGCGTCAGCTATTCTCGCTCCCAAAAGAAAGACCTTCGATTCTTGAAGCTGTCTATAAATTCGCGGCAAGAACGAACAATGTCATTGCCGATAACGATTGGCTAAACAGCCAGACTCGTGTCAGACGGCATAATCGAATGAAGATCAAAGGAGGCGCGACAGCTCCGGCTCCGCTGACGTTTATCCGTGGTGACAGCACGTGCCGGTTCCTGGTCGGCCACACACGGGCCAAATTTCTTTCTTGCATCAGGTGGCCACGGTGCAACGTAATAAACATATTCATAGGTGGAATAAAGTGGCGGGAGGGAGGAGGGGGAGGCGGATCGTGTCTGAGAAGAGCGAGGTGGACGAGAGGGGCGTGAGAGCAGAGTTGTCGCATTCGGTATGCAAAGTGCACGGGCCACGGGAACCCGCTTCGTCGCGTGGAAAAAAGGTATCATAAAAAAATGCAAGGTTACCCACATTTCTTTTTTTTTTATTTTACCCGAGGCGGTGAACAGCTCCGCGACTGTTGCGGGGTGCCGTCGATCGAGAGAATCGAATCAACAGAAGGGTACAAGACAGACAAACCGGAAAGGGTACAAAGTTTCGTTATCGGCGAGTAATACCGACGCATTTCTTGTACACACCTACGACATGAAGGTTCGCGGTTGGTTTGAAAGTGTTAAATGGTTCATTCCTTCGGTCAAAGTGGCCCCGAGCGATTTTAGAACGATATTCGTACATTTGTAACATGTCAGTGTATGCAGAATATGCGTTGACCGTACATGTGGGACTAATTTGAGGGAATTTATGTGCGTTGTGAACGTGACGCATGTGTGATAAGATGATTTGATTAAGAAAGTATGCGATTGCGTGTTAGGTAGAGATATGTATATTATTGTAATAAATTCGTATATTTTTCAAACTCTATTTTCCTATATCCCTGTATATCTGTTTATTCACAAACCTACATTCATATATTCCTATATAGCTATATACAAAACCTATATCCTATAAAACCTATATCTACTATATCCATATATTCCTATACTCATATGTTCCAATATCCTTACGTGTCGATATTCTCGGACTATATATCCAAATCCCAATATTTCTAACTCTAAAAATCCTTAGATTTAATATTCCGAAAAATCTGTACCCCTGGACCTGAGTACCCTTCGATACCAACATTCTTAGATTCCAATGTCCCTATATACAAATATTCCCTAATTTCCTATGTCTCCAAATTCCTATATCCATAAATATCTCTGTCTGCAAATCCCTATGTCCCCAAATCCTTATATCTCCAAATTCCTACATCCATAAATATTTGTATCTCGAAATCCCTGTCTCCGAATCTGTGTATCTCCAAATTCCGATATTCCCGTCTTCCTAAATGCCCAAATTTATATATTCTCAAATCCCTACGTCCTCAAATTTGTATATTTCCAAATCCTTATAAAAAATTTTATAAAAGTTTTATGTTTCAATCGCATGTTTATGTAAAAAATACGTGGACAACCTTTAACAAAAACAGGAGAGTTGACATTTTACATAAAAACTTCATCTTCCGCCTGATTCACCTGCCGGAACCTTTTAAATCAATGATAAGAGTTCTTTTATACCGTTATATTTAAAAAAGACCATTTGGTTATTCTAACCTAACTTAATCGCTATGTTGAATTTAATTTTTAGCCAGATTTAACTTATTCTCTAACGTTGAAAATAGCACAACTATGAACTTCAAACGCAAAATAATACAGTAAACTAATAAGGTAATATTTTTAATATTGATGTCAAACATAAAAATGATAACAAACATGGTAGCCATCTTGAACATTTGTGACCTCATGATGGCCATAATAAATCTAACCACTATTTGTTCTATATTACATATTAATTCAAATAGTGGTAAAATATGATTACATTTTATTCATATAATTCATACATGTAAGTTAAAAAACGAATCTCTTCTCTTATACTAAAGTTCATAAATTATACAAATGTTCTAAAAGATAACACTCGCAATTACAAACAATGAAAGATTAATTTTTCATTTCAAATCGTTACATATCAAAGTCTAACATAAGAAAATTGTTCAATTCTAAAAATGTACATAACTTGCATATCTAAAAACTGGGACTATTCCATAAAATCCGTAACGAAAGCTACAACGATAGAGACGTTCCGAAGTTTCCCGCGTGAGTGTATCGCGAAAGTACACGTGTCGTCGTGCAAGAATAACGTGACAGATTTCGCAGCAGTCAGCTTTCGATCTCTCGGCCACCGAAATTCTAACAGCTTCGTCGAAGAAGCGAGGTGTCCGATCTCGCGATCGTCCAGGACGTGTGTCCTTCGCGGACGAACGAATCGAAACTGGAACGAGGGAAACAAAGGTATAAGAGAAGAGCGTGACAGCCGCGAGGAAACGACGCTGTTCGAGCACGAAAATTCCAGCGAATGGTCGATGGAGCTCCGAAAAATCTCGTCGGATAAAGTTTCGTGTAGTAAGGACAGCGCCAAAGATACGAACGCGCAAGGATTCCTGTGCCATGCGCACATAGCTTCGTCCTTCTCTTGCCTCGCGATCGGACGAGGACGACGACGCCGAAGAAGAAGAAGAAGAAGAAGAAGCACAAACAGAAGCGGGGGTTGCGAGGGAAGAGGGCAGAGAGGAGAAGAACAACAGATCCTCGGTGCTGGACGAACGGAGAGAGGAATTCAAAGGGAGAAATAAAAGACAAAGAGAGAAAAGATTCGGGGTCCAGCAGGATTCGTCGTCCTTTTAGGCGAAGGGATGACAGAAACATCCAAAAGGACAGAGCGAGAGGGGCCGAAGAGAGTCGGTGGAATCGTGGATTGTAACAGAAGGGCACAGAGGGGCAAGGAGTACATGGTGGGGGCAAGAAGCGCTCGACGTCTCAAATTTGGTTGGTTGTCTCGAGTTATTCTCCTCTCTCTCGATCGTCTCTTTTTCTCGCCCTATCTCCGTCCCTCGGCAACGAGGTGCACGGTGAAGGTAGGGAACCATGGACGAAGGCGCTAGATAGGAAAGGGAGAAAACAGCACGAGGGACGAAGAGGCAGACGCTAGCCGAAGGAGAAGGAAAGTAACAGATCGAAGGGAGAGAACGAACGAAAATTGGTAGGTTAGACGAGGAGAGGCGTTATTGCTGTAAGCCTGTAGAAGAGAAGGGGTGGGAGAGCTCAGGGCAGAGAGAGACGGAAGGAGCGCTCGAGGAAAGATTGAAGGGAGAAAGTCTGATCGGTGGACTAACATTAAGAACGATGAAGGAGGGAAAACGGCAGGAGAGGGAAGTAGCAGGTAGGAGAAAGCAGGAAAGAGAAAAGAGTATTAGGTACGAAGAGACGACGAAGAGGGACGACGACGAGGAGAGAGACGGAGCGAGTAGACGTGGTTAGAAAGAGCTAACACGAGGGCAAGCAAGTGATGGTATAGAGGGGGTGGCGGAGAAGGCTTGGAAGGTAGGGGGAGAGCAGTGCCTTGGCGCGAGCTCGAGGACTCGAAACTCCGGAATTCCAACCGACAGAACAGTGCCGGCGGTCGTACGACGCGGGTCTCGAGAGTGTGTGAATAGGATAGAACGAGAGAGAGAGAGAAAGAGAGACAGAAAGAGAGAGCTAGAGCAATCGTGGCTCTGGGGAGGGGCGAGGAGGAAGAGAGAGGGAGAGGGACACGAGGTTGAGGACGATCGCTAGCTATTTACAATCGCGGTTCGTAGGATAAACCGCTCGTCTCGCGCCCGCGTCGCAGTCTCGCGTTCTTTCCGGTGCCGAATTCGAAATCCTCGATCCTCGAGAGATCATCCCGCAGGAGGGAGGAATCAAGGAGTCGTTTGCTGAAGGTGGACAATCTTTCGATCGCGGACAGTGACGGAATGGACACGAGAGCCAGTGAGAAAAGTGAACAGTGATAAATCGTGATGACCAAATGATTCGAAGACGAAGAGTTCCGTTCACGATCGTTGGACCGCGCGAAATCGTTGGTTCGAGAGACGGGTAACGACAGTGACGAGATCGAGCGATCGAACCGAGATGTAAATCGCACGCGTATCACCGTCGTTTTTACTTTTTTTTTTCGTTACTTTGTTTACTTCGGTTGGTACGTGTTCGTTTCGCGACGTCCGCGGCCGAGGCTGAGCACCGAAGATCCTTAATTTTCGGCCACGGCGTCGGCGGACATACTCTGCTGAAGGGAAGCCGGTTCCTGAGCCGTGTTTCGAGCCAACCATCAGCCATATCATTGTCGTCGTCGTCGGCAAACCGTCGAGGCGAGGGCGACGATGCCGTGCACAGTGATACGCTCGACGTCGCACCAGGTGGAGCGATCGCGGTTGATTTGGACTTTCGTACCTGGCGTACGTGCGATCATATGATAAATGTAGAACACGCTGTACCCCGCTTTTTTTCTTTTTTCCTTTCTTTTCTTTTCGTTCGGCCTTCCCTTTTCAAAAAACCGTCCTTTCCCGCGAAAGTATCCACGGTAGCTCACGTGACTCTAGTTTCGCGCCTCTTTCGAGTCATCGTCCATGTGCTGTCCGCGAGGAAACCCGTATCGGTGGTCGTCGACGGCTGAAAGGTGGGAGACGCGAGACGTCGCGACTTGATGCGCGTGTTACGCACCGTTCGATCGCCCAACGCCCGTCACGAGTTCTGTGGTTCGTTTACGAAATTCGGGACGAGTGAGACAGAAACGAGCACCGCGACGCCACGGGGACAAACTGTTATTGAAATTACGCGCGCGCACGAGCGCGTTGACGCGCGTGTGGTGTGTGCACGGCACCTCCGGTTTTGTGTGACGCGTGTGCCGGTCATCTTTGTCCCTCGTGTTACGGACAGAGTGCAATTACCGAGGGCAACAGAGGAACGACGAAGTGCACGCGGCTTTTTCTTCAGGGAAAGACGCGCGTCTAGTGGGGCAGAGACTAAGAGACAATATGAGTGAAATGACGAGTGTGGAGCAGCAACAGCAACAGCAACAGTACGTAGGCGGCAGTTCGAATCCGGAGCATCACTGCAAGGACTGCGGCCTCTATTTCGAAAGCGATAAAAGTCTCGAGGTGCACCTGCGATACCACCAGGAGAACCTGCTAAGTCAGTGGGCGAGCCAGGCGCAGCAGGAGGAGAGTAACAACAACAACAGCAAGGCCGGCAATCACAACAGTCACGTGGGCGTAAAACGCGAGAGCGTGACCGCGCCGGCGGACTCGAGTGAGTCTTCCTCGAGGCCGCCCTCTCAGGATCCCACGTCTTCTCAACAACAGCAACAGCAGCACTCGCAGCAACAACAGCAGCACTCGCAGCAACAGCAACAACAGCAGCAGCAACAACAACAGCAGCAGCAGCAGCAATCGCAGCAACAACAAAGTGCTGGACAAAATTACAATCATTTCCAGACACCGATGTTCGGCGAGGCTACATTTTTCATGCAGAACGAACCGGCCTATATCTTGCCTCATCACTACTCACCGCCGCGAGGAGACGCGCAAAACGATGGTGGGAGTAGTGGTGGAGGTGGAGGTTATTCGCGCTACCATCCGTATCAACATCAACAACATTTTCCACCGGAACGCACCAGTTCCGTTAGTTCCACTAGCCCGAGGAGTCCGCCAATTCAGTGTGACAAGTGCGGTGCGGTTTACGAGGACGCGAATCAATTGGGCGAACATGTACGAACGAATCATTCGAATTCGCCGGGCGGTTATCCTGGACAGCAACAGTACCAGCAGCTCGGTAGCAGCCCTCAGCAACAAAATCAACAGCAGCTGCACGCGTCGCCGCCACAGTCCGGTCAGCAACAACAGCAGCAAACTGGCTACGACTACAACGGCGGACAACCGACGAAAACGGAGCTGAAGCAGGAACCAGAGGAACAGGCCGAAATTCTCGATCTGGACTCTCACAAAGTGCAAACGCACAGGTACGAGGAGGAACTGATGAGGCTACATCAACAACAACAGCAGGAGTTGCAGATGCAGATGCATCAGCAGCAGGTAATGCAGCAGCATCAACAACAGCAAAGGGCCGGATCTCATTCGGTGAGTTCTATGCTGGGTTGGCCACCGGCCGCTCAACCTCATGATTATCACCCTGGGTTATCGCCTATGGGTCCCATGGACAGTGTGACGCCGCTTGCGGATCAGGGTCAGTTCATGCGCGGGCAACATATGCCCGTGGAACCGCCGCGACATCCAGGTTCTCCTATCATTACCAGCACGCAACCGATGCCAGGTCATCAGATGCCCGGCGGTCTTCTTCAACAACCACCTAAACCTCCACCTTTGGCTAATCAATCGTGGAAAAGTAACGAAGCGCGCCGGCCAAAGACCTACAACTGCACCGCGTGCAACAAGTGGTTCACCAGTTCGGGACATCTGAAAAGGCACTACAATACGACGCTGCATAAGAACGCGGTGAAACAAAGCAATCAACCGGACCCTGCGAACTTGCCGATCAGTGCTCATCATCATCCTGGTAGAGATAGTCATTCTGGTGGCAGAGGCGGTGGACCATCCAGATCGCCAGAGTTATCTTCTTCCGGGAGTCCCCCAAACTTGATGGCAGGTCCCTCGGGCGAGGCGGCGAGGGGCCTGCTCCACACGGCCAACAGTCTCTACAACAACAATTCCAACAACAGCAACAGCAGCAGCAGCAGCGAGTCTTCAGCGGCTCTAACTCAACAGCAGCAGCAGCAGCAGCAGCAACAGGCGCCTTCGGGGGTACACTTGGGCTCCACAATGGTGCCGCCGCTCAATTCACCGGCGCAATCGCCGCTGGCGGGTCACCATCAGCAACAAATGGGTTCGCCATCCCCCCAGCTGGGCCATCAGCAGCAGCAGCAGCAACAGCAGCTTCATCACCTGCCAATGGGTTCGCCGTCGGGCCAACTTCCGGTCCACCATCCCATGAGTTCGCCCATGTCACCCATGCATCCACCGCCGGCGCCCCACCTGAATTCACCTTCGCCAATGGGCTCGTCCCACCCACACCACATGAGTTCGCCATCTCCCATAACGCCGGGCTCGGTCCACCCAGCAATGGCTTCGCCCACGGCGATGGGGGGTACTACGATGCCTCATCAGCCGTACCCAAACGCCTTGCCCCCCCACGTTACAACTACTACCAACATCCCGGGCCTGCTGGAGTCTATCACCATCCAGCTAACTACTACTGGTAATGAGATGCCTTTATCGCTATCCGGCCAATCTCAACACCAGCAGTCTCAACATCATCATAATCAACACCAGCAACAGCAGCAGCAACACCATCAGCAGCAGCAACAGCAGCAGACTCAGGATGTTTTACCCGGTTTCGGGACCTTCAGCAATCATCAGAGGCCCTTGCCGAGTTTCACTCAGTTCAATGTGACCGGGTTTTTGATAGGCCAAAATCAACCGCAGGCCGTTAACGTGGGGGGGCTAAGTCCGGAGGAGAACGTATCTCCTCACGATAGATCATTCGAATCTTCCGATTCGAAGTACGATCCGTACGGAAATTCACCGCCTCGATACGAGTCCCTTACCAACATGGACGTGCACATGCATCCGAACACCGACGGGATGATCATCAAACAGTACGAGATACAGACGCACAATCATCATCCGTCGAACTCGATTCATCAATCCCGTGACAATCTCGAGGCCAACAATAATCTGCCGCAAGTGATTCAGGCGAAGGAGGAAATGAATCCGAACATCGGCAGACACTATCAAAAGCATCAGAAATCAAAAGTGAACTCTGTGATCACGAAGGAACATCAGGTGACCAGCACGAACACCGGCTCGCACTACATTTCCCAGGACGGTTTCCACAAGTGCATCGAGTGCGACAAGGTCTTCAACAAGGCCTGCTACCTAACACAACACAACAAGAGCTTCCACTCCGGCGACAAGCCGTTCAAATGCAATCAGTGCGGTAAGAGGTTCCCCCTCGAGTACCTGCACGCGGAGCACCTGCAGAAGCACGCCGGTGACAAGCCGTACAAGTGCGAGATATGTCCGAAGCAGTTTAACCACAAAACTGACCTCAGGCGGCACATGTGCCTCCACACTGGCGAAAAGCCGTACGCCTGTGATAATTGCGGCAAGGGATTCATCAGGAAGGACCACATGATGAAGCACCTCGAGACGCACAAAAAGAAATCCAACAACCATAACGTCCATTTGCGGGCGTGATTCGAAAGGAGGAGAGAGGTTCGCGGAGTCGAGGAGTAACCGGCGATCGTCCCGATCGAACAACAACATGGCCGTTTATCCGATGATCTTCGCCCTCGGTCTTCGTGATTATCAATCGAAAGGTGAGATCGTCGGTCGTCGGTACGTCACGACGGCCGGCTCGTAAATATCGCGGTGCGACTTCTCGATCGAACCTCCTGCTTTATCGATCAGAGACACTGGGACTCTAGTGTATAACCGTTCGATCGTGATCAAATTTGTAATTTATTATTCATAGTTCTCGTTTAAGGCAGTCCGAACAATCTCGTATCATCCGATTCCCGCCCAGGTTCGAAAAGTTCTCCCATCTCCGTCTGATTCGACAAGAGAACGACATCCTTTCGCGTACAACCGTTGTTCCCGACGAAAGTATAGTCTCGCGGTTAATCTTATTTTTCAACGATCAAAGTTATTCTTTTTCTTGTTTTGCTCGGTACCGAACAGAGAGAACGTCTCGCGAAATAACGACAACGGTGCTCGGAAGGATCTTGGTTTTTTGCTCAACGGTTTAATATTTATTGTTTAACGGCTTCGAGATATAACAGGTCTCCCGGGAAAATTGCGCGTTCGAGGATAACCGCGTTGGAAATTAAATCGCGACGAAATCGATCAATTTTTCGCTAGAAATCGGAACGATAATTCTCGCTCGAACGTCGCGAGTCGCGATACACGGAGTCGATCGTGAAAGATCGACCAGAGAACTGTTCTTTTCATTTTTTTCGTTCTCTAGTCGACTGCTCGACTCGATGTACCGCGAGTTTTTCGAGATAATCGATCCGTCGGATCGTTGTCGAACGGCACGATTTTCCCGGGAAAGTCGAAGCGATCGCGCACACTCGAACAATAATTAATCCGAAAAAAAAAGAAACGCGCAATGGATGAACTTCCGCTGCGACGTTGAACCTTCGAAGCTTATCGATTGTACAAAATATGTTAAATGTATAGGCGTATAATTATTCTAATTATTATTATCACTGTA
The DNA here is from genome assembly GCA_036983795.1 of Megachile lagopoda. Lineage (NCBI taxonomy): Eukaryota > Metazoa > Arthropoda > Insecta > Hymenoptera > Megachilidae > Megachile > Megachile lagopoda. Next base: position 14,071,290 of record CM072800.1, read on the forward strand.
ATTATCGAATTCAATTGAATATCGTCTAGAAAGTGATTACGAAACCTATTCATAATACTCGTATTTTATAGCGTACATAGCATACTTTATCGAGGGAGAACGAAAGGAAAAAAAATGATAAAAAAACATGGTTGATAGGTAATCGTGAAAAGACGCGAGACTCGAATCACCGTAAAAATATGTTTCATAGTCGTCGTTTAGTTTTCTTCGTTATTACTTCTCTGTTTTCGTGTCGGAGACGATCGAGAGGCGAATAAAAAATTCATCATTTATCGATTTAGAATAGACACATAGATTAGTTTGATTTAACGACGAGCCTCTCGAAACGTGCTCCTCGCATTCCTCGTAATTTTCGTACATTCCAATTATCGAAAACTTTTCAAAATCATCGACGCGTCTTTTCCAAACGTTTTAACGTAGCCTAAGAATCCGGATTGTACGTTGCTCGAAACGAATTTTGCTCGTGCAGTTTCTCGTAAAAGTTCATGTATCTGTCGCGTTCAACGAAATTCGATTTACCTTGTAAGTTTCAACCTGACCGGCGAATAACTTCCAGAACATACACACTCGTTTGATCGATTATTAAATCGTTTCGAAATTTCGTTGAGCGTTTGCTGCCTCTTAATTGCGCGTCACCCGTCGCACACGATCAATTAATGCTCGATTAATTGCTCGAAGCGCAGAACGAGCCAATCACCGAGGATAGAATCGTGTCTCTCGTCTATCGCGACACGAGCAAATTTCCCTTCGTGCTACGCACAGCTCGTTATACGTACACGTACATCAACACAGACACACCGAATAAACGTTGACCTCGTTTTAACGAAATGTACACCGTTGTTTACACGTAATTATTTCTGTTGATCGTTTAATCGTTCGATTTATCGGCCTTAGGAGTTTGATACTTGTTCGAAGGATATATACCATCGGTCAAAACTATGAGACCACCTGTGGATAAAGTGAGATTCTTTTCATATCTGATATTTCTCATACATTTCTTATAGTACATTTCAAAAAAATTATTGCTGTAACTGATTTAGTGTAATTCGTAATTTCATGCTCTGGTTGTTGATATTTTATTCAAAATACTAGCTCACTGACTTTAATTCATGTATAATTAGATGTTCATATAATTTGAAATAATAGAAGTAGTAAAATAAAATGGATTTTAAAAAGAATTTTTAATATCTCGCGAATTTTAGCCATGATCAAATGTTGGAATTGATTAATTGATTATTTTAACTTACATTTAAATATTAATTTATGCAATCAATCAATTGTTTTGAACGGTTTTTTATGTTTGAGCTATAACTTTCCAAATGTTGCAGCTTTTCAGTATACTGTTTATAATTTTGAATTCAAATTGAAAAAGTTACAATATTTATCTAATTGACAACAGTAAAGTACTTTTAACACTTTTCTCAAATTTATGTAAAGAATAAATTGATACTATTCGAAATTGCAAATAGTAAATTAAATCCATTGAAATTATTTTATAAGATTTAAATTAAATAATTTGGAGCACATGCTTCCGAATAATCAAATTTTTCGACAATTTTTCAACAAGTAACAGAAATTTTTTCTTTTTGCAATAAAGTGATAGTTAAAGCAATTAGATAATCACTGAACAGATCCAAACTGAATAAAAATAAATCTTCCATTTAATAACTATTACAAAATTTTCCATTTTAAACAATTTGTTGTTTCAAAATAATGTTACTATAGTTTTTATCTCAACGTATTTATGTAATATAATTTTGGTATATAAATACAGTGTTATTAAAAGAGTTTTATATAAAAAAGCAGGGTGCTCCAGATTTATTAGCGTACGTCAAGATGGTTGTCTTTTGAACAAGATGGTGTTCTACTTTTGATCGACAGTGTATCTCCGACAATTAGTTCCGAGTTACTTTGTTCCTGTTCCATTGTTGTTGTTATAAAACCGATGTCCTTAAGTAACGTTAATCGAATTGTTCGCTCGTTGTAATAGACAAGTCGTGATTGTTTTCGTCGGTTATTATTATTAATCTCTTTTTTGTTTTTTCAAAGCTCCATTTCTGTTACGCTGGATCGTTTGTTTTAAATTAGAGACGAGGTCCCGTCTTGATAGCGTTCCGCTGCTCAAAATAATCGTTTGACACAAAATCGATACATACATCGCATAAAACAGTGAAATTGCTCGATGAAAATTTCTGTGCTACCAAATGTATCTCCGTAACATATGTACATGACGTAACTCTCCTGCATGTCGTATTTCGTTCTTTTTCGATCACTTTATCATCGATTATTTCGAGCAGTGCACCATAATCACATTGTTTGTACATACGAATCATATTTACACGTACATACACACACACACGCACATTGACGTCCTTCCTCGAGTTTCGTATCTTTTTTCTGTTTTTAATTATTTCGTATTTAAAACTAGAGAAAGATGAAAAGATTGAAAGCGAGAAGAAAAAAAAAGACGATAAATTATATAGCACTCTTACCATTTTTACTACGTAATATGAACAGCCAGAACAGACTACCTCAGAGTTCAGGAATTTAACGATGAATGAAAGGAAGAAAGAAAAGATGAAAGAGCCAATGCAATAATAGTAATGTTATTAAAGAGGAAAGAGTAGGTGAGCGCGCATCCGTGCGGGCGGAACGACGTACTTCATATTTTTTTTATGCTCATCCTTGTTATTTAATAATTCTCTTAGAATGTATCCGAATTTCGATCAAATGATCTCAGAAAACTTCAAAGCAATAGTTGAATCTCTGATAGCTGTCACACATTCCTAACCTCAATTCATAATTCTTTATGCTAGCATTTATTTTGTAACTGTAATATAAAAACTGGTCATTTTTAACACAATTTCTTCCATAATTTTTGTCCGTACAGAAATTAAAGGAATCATTGATTTCATGAAATATGCGGCTATCGAAGTAAATAAATTACTGAAATTTTTAACGAGCTTCTGTATATTGATGGGTTATGTTATCACAAATATTACTGTATATAACAGTTTTGAGAGTAGACGGTTAATTGAAGAAATATTTTGTGTTAAAGTTTCGATATGATTTGTATACATAATTATTCGGTGATAAAAGTTGAAATTTTATATGAAAATTGAAAATCTTGGTCGAACAGAAAATTTCTTTACATTAGCTTAACGTTTGGCTTTAAACTTTAACATTAAATATTTTTGACGTTCTTGTTACTGTACATTTTTTAGGGGATTTATTTATTTGTAAGGGATTACTGTGTCCTCTTGCTATGTAAAAATAGATCCCATTCATTTTCTCGTTGTATTTTGTTAATTCACTTCAATTTTCGACATTATTCAAATAATGTATTTAAATAATATCTTAGGTGGATGTTACTTGAAACAATTGTATGTTGGCTTATTTAAACACGAAAATAATTTTATTAGAAATCATTTCATTATTTGGCTATGAAATGAAGGAATTTTTATTTTCTGTTTAAATAAATTTTTATTTTAATAGTTTCTCAAATACATTTTACTTCTGTTATCAACTGTTAGTAACTATAGATTTCTGAAAATAATATAATAAATTCAGTCCTCGAAAGAACTTAATCTTATTAATATAAAAATAATAAAATAATTGAAATAATTATTATAAATTCTTGTTTTTTATTTCACTTCAAATGAAACGTGTCTAAGCTTCGTTATTACATACTAATTTAATAGAAAATATATAAATCAACTATTTAATTATTAACTGTCACTTTTAAATTTTCATTAAATCTCTGTCGTATGTTTTCTGTTTTGAAATAGTATAAATGGAAGAGGTAAATATGGTTGCCGTTATTATTAGTACACAACTGTAGTCTGACAATGAGTATAATTTCATTTACAAGGGGAACGCATGGTTTCACAGCATTGATTTTATTCGAATTCCACGCAATTATAAGGGATTCAATTTTGTAAAATTACTCACACTTTCATTAAATAAGAGTTTTATTAAATTTATATCAAATTTTTTAAAAATTTCATTCAATTATAATATTTGAGTATCTAGGAATTTCTGAATTTGTAACTTGAAATTTTTGAAATTTATTTATTAACAATTTGGAAATTAAAAGATTTCAGAATTAGAAACGTGAAAAGTCAATTCAGATACTTAGTTAAATGATAATTTAGCTATTTAAGAATTTAGTAACACGAAATTTCGAAAATTTAGTAAAAGTTGAATTAGATGAAAATTTTTTGTATCGAAAGAGCATACGTTTTAATTTTACAAAATTATTAGTTTCCATCATGCGCTCCCTCGTTAAAAAAATAATCGTCTACCTTCAAAACCATACTACTAAATAACATAAACTATCTATATACAAAAGCTCATTAAAATTTGAGTCCCATGAGTTCTCGTTAGAATTAATCTACACGACACCGTTGTAAAATATAAAATAAACGAAAACTGCTCTCTTTCCTCTTTGCGTTTGCCGTAAAGTTCCTCGAGTCGCCCGCCGGTCGTAAAAAACGCGTGTAATAGAACATTATACATATAGATTCTAATATAAACAAAAAGCGAAATAGATGTGAAGACTTTTAGGAGAGAAGCGATCATAGAGAGAGAGAGAGAGAAAGAAAGAGCGAGAGAAAGATAGAGAGAAAGAGTTGACGACGATGGGGAGGGTTGTAGAGATCGATGTACGTTTTAGAGACATATCAAACAGTATTACTGTACACTCAGTTTTATTATAAATAATCGTAAATTAAAAAAAAATGATGATGAAAGAAGAACGAAATGAATGGCGAAGCAAAGGGTGGAATTTGTAGTGAGACGAACGCGTTGAGGGGTGAGATCGATCGAGAATGATCAAGAATATAATACATATTTCCGACGTCATATCATTGTCAGATACTCGTATTGCGGATATGTTTCAGCGAGAGAAAAAAATAATATATGTGTTTCGCAGCCGTGATATATGGGCATAAGAGATTAATCGAAAGGAAAGAACAAAAGCAATCAACAGAATTTTCGTTTTTCGACGCGAATGAGTGTGTGCGCGCGCGCGAGAGAGAGAAAGAATGTTGAAAGAAAGGGTGAATGTGTAGAATAAATTACAAAATCTAACACAATGGGCATTTACCTGCGAAACAAACGATATAAATATATAAATATATATATACATGGTGATTCTGCGAGCGACGACGAAGCGGCGAATTATTTCGTTTCTGTAGATTTGTTTTTAAACGACAAGACGCGTTTCGCTTGTTTCTTGTATTATTATTATTATCATTATTATTATATTATTATTATATATTATGAATATTATTATTATTGAAATGAAAGACGCGTATCGTTGGTATTTTTCACTTGTTCTGTGAGCGCGTTTTTTGGTGCGGCAGCATGTTTGTAATTGTAAAATAATTGTTCCAGCACGCGAGTGCAAAATTATTATATCTATATTATATATATTATATATATATACATATGTGTATATGTATACACACGGTACCAAACTGTCGTTGGTTGTGCCAAAAACATGGAAAAAAAAGAGAAACGAAGAAGGAAAAGAAAGACGAGATGTAATAGAACCTTGTGTGCTTCCCCTCACGTGTAATTCTAATTTCGCGGGCATTTCACATAAGTACGGAGAAAGGAGACGAAAGAATTTTATGGCAAATGAAATAGATTATAAATAATAATTCTCGACGATTGAGAACGTGATTATATGCATGAATGAGTGTTAAACGAATGTGTGATATATGCGAGTGCTTACGTGTACGCGTGTGTGTATGTGTATCGGAGAGAAAAGTGCGAGATCAAAAAGAAAGATGAAAGAGGGAAAGTGGAAGGAATTTTTATCCGGTAATAACAAGTATTTCCGTGCACACCCATTCCTCGTTTTGTGCCATAATAATCGATGAAACTTGTAAGCGGGTGAACAGATGAAAGGACAAGAGAAAAAGAGAACGCATGTACGTATGCGAGAGAAAAAGAGAGAAAGAACGATGTTTATATATTATATGTATACAAATATATGATAACGTGCGATAGATAGAGCGGAAAGGAGAGAGGAAAAACAAAGAATGGAATTATTGTGCGACGATGTTTGCCCGTTCGAAGAAAAACGCGAGCGAAAAGTCCAGCGTGAAAGCGAAAACACCGATACATCATAGTAATAACGCTCAGTGCGACGAAACGCGGTTTTTGTTCCTTCCTTTTTTACAATTTTTTTTTTTTTGTTTTTTGTCTATTTCGATCGTACATTGTATATGTTTTCTTTCTCCTGTTTGCGATACACAGCCGATATGTCTCGACATAAGATGACGGATAGATTAAAAGAAAATGAGAGAGAGAGAGATCCTATGAAGACGGAGAGTATAGTATTTACAACCTGTATTATTTGATACGCGTTTAATTTTGTTTTTATAAATATATTTTATTTCTCAAGAACCTGATTTTTCGTTGTCAACATTTCCACTTTATCCTGATTTCATTTTGTGTCCACGTTACACGGTGGATGGGTGCGGTGATGGGTAATTGTACTTGGCAAGCACAGTAGACTTTCTTTATATTGCCAAGAACTGTAACAGCAAATTTTGTGAAACTTCCAATATCAAAAGTTCTTGCATACAGTGTTTTGAAGTTCCCAAATTCAAATGTCAAAACTCGAGTATCTGTAACTTTTCAAATTTGGGAATTTGGAAAATTAAATTTTTAAATTCGAAAATTTTACACTTAACAAATTTTAGAATATTAAAAAGTTTGGTATCTTTTTGTATGACTTGCTGCTTACACTGTGCGCGCCTGTCCATCACTGAACCAGAGCTGCTGAATCGATAATATCAAAACGTAATCGATAATTTAGTACATCAATAACATCGTGAAGGTATCGTTAAAGCAAATGAGAATCATTGAAATAGAATATAACATATAATTCTATCGTTCACACTTATTTAATCTCATAAAGCTTCAACTAAACCCAAGTTATCCTAACCTATCTTGATACATTCTACAATTCAAGTTTATCTCTTCAAAGTTATCTAAAATTATACTCATTTAAAGTTACGTTAATACTTGAAATTGAAGAATAAACGAATTTGAATGATAGATATACTTTTCAAATTTGGTTACCTTAAGCTACCTTCAAGAAAGATAAATTGAACCTTAAACAAAAATAGATTTCTAACAAAAAAATTGCACCTCATGTTCCATAATTGTTCCCATTAGCCTTAACGATGTCTTAACGGTATTATCAACAAATCAAGTGTCGATAATTGATCATTTAAGTATCAAAATATCGATATAGCAGCACTCCCGTTTACAATCAACAAATATTTTCGTTCTTTCCTTAACGTTTGTCGCGAGTATTAGCAATATCGAACCATCCGTTATTAAATTTTTGATTCTCGAGATCGAACTCGCGTTCGCGTCAAGAATTTCGTTAGTTCCACGTTGCTGTTGTTGTTGTTGCCGCATCGTCGATAGAATGCAATCTCGCGGTTTTGTTGTCGATCCAATTTCATTTAATATACGAGTACACGGGCGTGCGTGAATTTTTCGTGAACACAGAGATCGATCGCAGGGAATCGTTCACGTATCATCACCTACATTTCGTCCACGCCCCCGTTGTGCCTCCGTACCCCGTCGTAATATTCCTCCCCCTGGACCAGCCAGTCATACAACCTCTCGTCGCGCACTCGTAATCTTGGGCATTCTGTAATTTAGTAAATTGTTGCGGACTCGCTCGATACGAAATCGATCGATTCGTGAAAGTCTCGCCGATTGTTTGAAACGAGTCAGACTCGTAAACGTGTAGCTTTGATGAGGGTCGTTGGTGACTGATACCATGAATTTAATGTAATAACGTAACTTTGTAATTCAAAGTTCGAAGTTCTTAGTAGCGCTAATATTAGGTATTAAATCTGTGAGGTAACTGGAATGTTTAAATTTACAAATTGTGTCAAAAAATTATTGTATACATAACAATTGTTATGTGTAAAATAGAACACGGGATGATTGTGAAATTTACAATTTTTATAGATATCTTTAAAGTTTTTTCGAATCGAGGATTTATCGAACTTTCAAATTTTCGAAGTTTCAAACTTTCAAAATTGTAAATTTTTAAATGTAGAAATTCCTTTATCTCCAAATTTTGATATTTCCATATTTACAAATTTCTAGAGTTACAAACTTTTGAATTTTCAGACACCAAATTTTTAGATTTCTAAGTTTTCAAATAGGAGGTCTTAAATTTCTCAATTTTCAAATATAAACTTTTAAATTCTTTAATTTTTCATTTTCGAAATTCTCAAATTCCAAAATTTTTTCATTTTCAAATCCTCTTTCAAGTTTCTTAAATTTTCATTTTAATGATTTACATTTGACATTCTCCTCATATTTAAATATGCTCGTCATAATTATACTTTGAAGCAATACTCCACATCATTGTAACGAAGTGAACGAGGTATTCCAGTACTAGTTATGCAATAAAACAAATTATCGTTCGTTAAAAATTAAATTTGTGACACCGATCACCGATGACCCATACAGATTTCAACGTGACCTTATCCGGAATATTTATTTACTCCCATATAATTTAAATATAAAGTAGAATTTGCTCTTGAAATAAATTTTCTAAAGTTCTTAAAACATTTCTAAATATTTATCATATTTCTGAGTTATATGCAGAGTTAAATTAGCTGTATAAATATGCTCATAATTATTAAAAAAAAATTATATGTGAATCCACTCACTTTGATCGGATAAGGGTTAATCTCTTAACCAGGTATGGCGAATTAAGTCGACCGGTTTTCATTTTATAAAAAACGTCATCAATTTTCATTATGTAAAAGATATCACAAGTTTCAGTATACAAAACATATTTGTTGAAAATAATCGATGTTTTTAAATGTATCTATAATATATTTTTGTCAAAAGAAGTATCGAATCTGCATTTAAAAGCAATCTACTCGAATTAATTATTTATAATGAATACAGAATAGAAATGATTTCAGAAATGAAAAATCAGCCTGGTAAGAGATTAATCGAACGCTAAGAAAGTCTATCTCGTAATTAGCGATGTGTATAAAAAGGCGAGTCGAACGCGAATCGATAGTTACGCGGAGCAAAGATCGACGATCGAGCGTTTGATACAACGAGTTGATTTCACGGGTGTTCGACGTTTATCGAAGGAGATGCGCGATCGTTGATTTGTTTGGTTGGAAAACTTTTGCTCCTCGTAGACTTAGCGAGTCCCATCATTGTTAGACTTAGGCAACATCTACCTGATGACGAAGCAATATATTGATGCGATCTATCTACGATTTATTAAGATGACAGTGATGAGGGTGAGAGATAAGCATGCCGATACGAAGAACAAGTAAAGACAAAGGAAAGAAAGAGAGAAGGAAAAAGGAAGTGGCGAAGTTTCAATGGAAATGAAAGGATTTCGTGAAAAAATGAAATAGATCGAGAGTAAACTGATGTTAGGTGTAGTCCACTATATTGTACTATGCGTCTCCTAGCTAAATTTTTATGTTTTCTAATTCGTTGTGAACGAATGTTTTTTGGTATAAATATATAAATAAATGAATCTATATATATATTTAAATTTTAGGCTATATTAATTGTAAGTGGTAAGCCAATCAACGAGTTGCGTGGCGGCCGACACATTGTCTCGCGCCGCGTATCGACGAAACTTTCGATGACCTTTTGAACGTTGGCGCGTAATCGATCAGACAATCGAGGTCTACGTAACCAGCAGAATACATTCTTGAACTTCTGATAGCAGCACTTCGATCATCGACCGGCAAAAGGAACTTTGACTAAAGATTCTTACGAGAAGTCCGAAACTTTCAGCATTCATTCATCCTCTCATATCGTTTCTTTTAACGCATTGCAGTCTTTTGTTTGATTTATTTTAGCTCTCTGTAAGATATAGTGGACTAATTTTATCTTTCATTTAGAATTATATTCAGACATAAAGATCAACGTTTGAGAATCGATTTAACAGTTTGAAGATCTGATGATCTAAAATTTCTAGATTCCTAGATTTCAAAATTTCTGCGCTTCTAAATTCCCTAATTTCAAAATTTTCAAATCTCCATGCTCAAATTTAAAAATTTGGTAATTTGAAAATCTGAAACTTTTATAACTCTAAACTCCCAACTGCCAAATTTTCACATTTCCAAATTACCAAAATTGAAGACATAAAAGTTTGAAAACTTGAAAATTAAGTATTATTTCCCCACACATGAAATCTTTCTATTCAAAAATTAACATCACACCAAATATCGAATAATTTCACAAAAATCTAGGTCACGACTGACCCGGTAAAATATACAAATACATATTAATTCAGTAACTAACATAAAAGTTAACAGACATACATTGTTTACGAACAATATCTCACATATTAAATTCGTCAAAGTTAACATACGAATAAAACCTTTTTGCGATTGATAATCGAGTTCTGCATCAAAGAATATTAGCCACGTAACAAATTTCATGATATACATATATATATATGTAAGATATATATATAAGATATATAACTGGTTGCCGTTTCGAGAACGTCACCCTGAGAGCCATCCAATCGATTCAAAAGGGATCGATCCGCGCGCAAAGAAGAATGAAATGAAAAATAGGAAAAACGAAGTGGTTAATCCAATTTTGCCGTCGATTTGTTTAACAAACTGTCCTTCCGTAAGGAGTTCACTGCCGCCACGAGAAGAAAGGAAAACGATGAAGCAGAGGAAACGATAGAAAGGAAACGTGGAAACGATCGACTTATGTATATGTAGGCGCGCGTACATTCGTATACAGATACACGTTCCGTCTCGGGTATCTGTATACGTCGATACACCGTGTTAATTACGTATTCGACGAATTGCCATACACAAGTACCTCATGATACAAAACACATGTACAAATGTTCATACGTTTTCAGAATATTAGCTAATTAATAAATAATTAATATCCAGAATTAGAACTTTCGCATAGACCTTCCTGTCCCTTGTACTATTATATTCTCGCTATTATACATACCCATACGCATTAACTTTGAAGGAAAATTCATGTTAGATTGGTTTTGCGGCGTTTCTTCGCAAATTTTCAAGAGGAAAAATTTGTTACTATTGGTTATTGAAATATTCAAGCTTCTTAATAATGGAAAATTTTCTTGTTATTGTTTATTGAAATATTCAAGGGTCGTGCAGTTTCTTTGATTTGAGAGCTGCATATCAGTGTCGTTTATGAGTAGAGGTGGGGTTGCAAGTGGCGACATAGAAAGAGGCTTTGCATACAGCCTTTGAAGGTTCAGGATTTGAACATTTGTGTACTTGAGAATTTCTGGTTTTTTAAACTTGTGAATATGAAGATTTCTAGTTCGAGAATTTATAATTTTTTAAATTTGTGAATTTGAAGATTTCTAAGTTACAGAATTTATAATTTTCTCAACTTGTGAATTTGAAGATTTCTAAGTTTGAAGATATCCAAATTTATAATTATAGTTGAAGATATAATTGTAGTTAAATAGTCCAAAATTGAAGTTCTACTTACATTGTATGGCTAATATTTAAGAAAGGAAATTAGACAGTAAGCATGAGGATTCATCATTTATAGTATTAAAAATTGATGACTATAATTGTCGTGTCATAAGAGGGTTAAATAAGATATACTATTTTATATGAATTTTTCATTTAACATGAATACCAGGACACACTTCAAGACTTACAGGAAAATGACTCTTTACAAGTCATCGATAAAAAGTAAGTATTTAACAGTAAGTAATTTATATGAACTTTGTTAAAAATGTAAAAATTAATTTTGAAAAGTTTCTTCGTCGAGAAAGTTCAGTTTGCAAATATAACAACAACGAATTAAATATAACAATACTCTAACAATATATATTGTTAAAATAATCTTAATATACTGTATATATATCGTTAAATATATTTTGTTGCTTGTATCTCATGAATCATCGTAATAGTTTCACTGGTGCCGATGATTCGAACAGACGTTGCGATACAATATAAATACATAATAACAAGTCAAAATCTGACATTCCTACCATCCATACTATTTACAAACGTGAATTCAACAATCACCTATACAGCGACTCATTATACTGTTTCTGCCTGTTAATTGCTGTATACTATATTTCAAAACAGTTAGGCACTTGTACGTATAAAAGTTATTCACCTCGGAGAATTATAAATCTCCAAATATTTGTAAAAAATTTTGCAGATTTAAGGGAAAATATTAAAATATCCGCAGATTTAAAAATATAAAAATGTTGAAATTTCCATATATGTCGTCCAAAGGAAGCGTACGTTACGTTGTACACGGACAATGGCAGTACTCGTGAATCCGTAATCGATTCAGAATCCAATATACAGTAGAAATTTCCATGTTTTCATTTGAGGCATTAGTTACACGACACCCCGTATAATCGTACACGATTTCTACAACGATCGCTTTGCGTTTTAAACTCGTTTTCCGAATGCGCGTAACTTCGATGGAAGAAGAAAGAAAAGAAGCAGTAAGTTAACCCCTTGTTGTTTGCCGCCTCTCTTCTCGCATCCTGTGATAAATAGCGAGATTACGAGTCTACGTGTCGGCCAATGAACGATGCCCTCGGCCCATGGACCATATGTTCCTTCAAGGCTGTGAGACCCCTGGGCTGAACTTGGCCCACGTTTAACACGACGCTGCTCTCCACTCTGCCTTTTAACAATTCGGGTGATTATCCGATGAAATATATAAAAGATATTTTTCACGCGAAACCAGATTAAAAGGGAGAAAGGCGAATGATTGCCGTTCATATTTCAGTATCGCTAAAAGGATCCCGGGGAATCTTCGCATACATTTGTGTTTATTAACTGCGGCAGAAGCGGCAGCAAGTTTTACGAGCAGGGAAGAACAACGAACGATTATGAAAAGAATACGAGACTATTGTGCCTGAGAGTAATTTTATTGCTCCGTTTCATGCTGCCGACGATCTTGCCTCCCTTTTTTACGCGGGAAATACGTGGGAGTTATTTTTAAATTACGGAGAAATCTACCCCCCGCCCTCAACGTTTTGATGTACGATACAGTATTCCTTACTTGGGGTAATGCTGAGATATGATTGTCTGGATAATGGAATTTTTTGATAATAGAATGAACGTGTTTTATTATTTCTTCCTTTATGCAACTTCCGAAAGGAATGAAATTCGTGTACGATCAATTTTTATTTACTGTAACATTCTTTTATATTACTTCCCCCGTTTGTTACACACATTTTTTAATACATTTGTGTACATTTTATTATGTTAAAACACCATTTTATCTTGTTATCTTACTGACATCATATGATATTTTATTATTTTAATAACATGCATGAATTGTACGGATAATGGAGTCTTATAACAGCATGTACTTTAAAATTCTTTTTTATTACCTCCCTCGTTTGTTACACACATTTTTTAATACATTTGTGTACATTTTATTATGTTAAAACATCATTTTATCTTATCTTATTATCATATGATTTTATTATTTTAATAACATGCAAGAATTGTACAGATAATGGTCTTGTTATAACAACATGTACGTTTTATTTTTTACCTAAAATTCTTTTACGGAATTTTTTAAAGAAATGATCAATTTTTATGTGTACATTGTAAAATTCTTTTTTCGTTGCTTTTCGAATTGAGAACACGCATCAATATTTTTTTAACGTGTCTATTTTATAATTACATCACTTAATTGTTTCTTCATGAATAAAATAAAACGTTTAATATCTTTCTTTCAAATATTGTGACTATAAAGTTATCTTTCGTACCTATTTTTAATCTGTGCTTATCGTATTTTTTCTTATCTTAATGGGGAAGGAGGGGTTACAAATTATTTGAACATCATAAAGATTGCGCGTCAAGAGAGGTTAGGAAACACTTCCAATTGACCTATACTTCATTTAATCAATCTCATCTGTTTCCTCAATATTGAAAAATATTGAAATAAAATATAATCTGAAAGAAACATTTTATCAATATTTTGACTTCGACATTTATAGTTGCCGCCATATTTCTCGCGTGAATAGAAGAAAAGCAGAGAGACGAAATAAGAACGATCTCAGTTGATCGTGATTCCACGAGCATCCATTCGCATCGCGAATTTCGATCGAGTCGACTGTTATCTGCGTTATCAGAACGATTTATACCCTCCAATGGGCTCGTTTCTCAAATTTCGGCGTCCCTTTTCGCTCCCCTGGGTGTCGGGACACGATAAAGTAAGATGGAAGCTGCATTGTCACGTAGAACGTGCATCGTCTTCCGAAAAAATGTGGTTACGCGAAGAAAGGTAAGCGAACAGATAAAAGGAAAAGGAATAGGAAAAGAATAGAGATACGTGAGGATGCAACTCATTACGACAGCTGTTTTCGCTGTGGGAAAAATCTGATGGATACGCATCGGCGGACAGAATCGACCCCCGAAATTCTGAGGGTTTATGTGAACCGTGAACGGAACGTTAACTGTTATCTAACTCTTCGATCATTTGGGCTAAGTTAATTGAAAGTTTGTGGTATCGTTACGACGCTGAATATTTCTTTCTAATTTAATTATTTTTTTATGTGGTTTCTACTTTTTGCTTTTGTCAGAGCGCAAAATATTAAATTATATAACACAAAATTTCCTTTATTTTTTACTGTGTAAATATCATATACTCTATATCGTATGTATATTCAATATTACAAGTACTGTTATTAAATATTGAAAATTTAGGAGTTCATAATTTGAACCTTTTTTGAAAATTTGTTAATTTCCCAAATTTCTGAAATTGAAGATTTTGAAGCTTGTAAATTTGAAAACTAAATCTGAGAAATTGGAAATGTAAATCCTGAAGGTTTAAAAACTGACTAAATCCGAAAATTGTTTAATTTCTAAATTTAATGACAGAAAACTTGCTCGACTAGTAATATAATTGATTATGGGTCAAATTGTCTGACAAGAGCAAATATTCCATAAAAATATACATTTACACGATTATATACCAGTTACTGAAATATCGTAATCGGATTTTCGACTGGGAGAAGCATTGTACAAAGAATTTAGTTACTTTTCGAGCAACTGATCCTGAAAATTGAAGGATCGTTCGATTAACTGCAGGGTCCGTGGTTAAAAGGCAGGACAAAGTTGTGGTAGGTCATGCACGAAGAAAGTTTCGATACGAAGGACCTTCCCGAACTTCTCTAATGATACTACTACAACAGAGGTTGAATTAAGGATCCCTCGACTTATTACTGTATCGTGTCCTTGATCTGACCGCGATACACCATATCATTTCCAGGCAATTATGGGGAAAGAAGGGAAACTTCGTGTATTTCCTCTCGTAATTAGATCGATTTCTATCGACACCTATTACAGATTTGTGTAATCATTTTCCTTTCTTAACAATAATTAAAAACGTTAACGCTGAATTATTTGCATACAAAGATATATTGATCTAGGGACCCAAGGATTCAGAAATATAGCGATTTCAAGATTTAGGGGTATAGGGACATAGAGACATAGGGATATAAGGATATAGGGACATAGAGACATAGGGATATAGGGACATAGGCATATAGGGTCATAGGTATACATATAGTGAAATAGGGATATATGGACGTAGGTCTATAGGGTCATAGGGATATAGGAACATAGGTATGTAGGGACACAATGATATAGGAACAGGAATATTGGGACATAGGGATTTGGGGTTCCGGAGATCTATAAATAACTCTTTGGATTTAGGTATCTGGAGAAGTGCGATTGGGAGGATCTAGGTGTTTAGGGATCTAATAGTCTAGAAACCTAGGAGTCTAGATCGAGGAGTTTCGGATTTTAGAAACCTAGAAATTTCGAATGAATATAATCAGTAAGTTAGAAGAAATATTGCGTCAGCGGAAAAATATTCCTCCTATTCTAATCTCGAAACGAGCGACATAACGTGCCAGGAAGCGAAACATCGAATTTTTCCATCGAGAAGCGAAACTCAAAGATTCCGTGTGTTTATCTGTCGCGGCCAAGGTCAGGGAACACTTTCGCCGTAAGAAGAGTAATTGAACCGGTGTTCTTATCGGCAACGTATCATCGTCATTACTTAATTTTATCGTGCCACGAGGCGGGACCAAAACTGATCGCTCGTAAATCACCGGTATCTTCTGATTCGTCATCGCGTCTGTTCGAAGCGGATCTCGCACAACGCGGATGCACATGTCGCTCGATTTTCCGCGCGTTTCGAAACCTTGAGCTCGCCTCGTAAGACGAGTCCCGGCCAGATGGTTGGCTCGTGAAAGGATTTCGTCGGACGTTAAATGGCCGCTTGCGTAACGCTTACATTGTACAAATAATACGACGATTATCGTTCGATTGTTCGCCGAGAGGAGAAAGCGACGGAGAAAGTCGAGGATAAGTGGCCGGCATCGTTTGTAATCTTCCACCCGCCACTTTTGATTCTTTGTTTCGCGGCGAGGGGAGCTGCCGATCCTTGTATCTTTTGAGGACCTAGCAAGGTCGTTGAGCAACGAACTTCTTCAAGAGCTCATCGTTATGGGATCCAATCTTCGTACTCTCGAGTGTCGAATTGAGTAGCTCTGGATCTCCAAACTTCTCTGTCTCCAAAATTCCTGGGTTCTCACATTTCTAGATTCTTACATATCCGAATCTCTAAATCTCACCATTATCGAATACCTTCAATTTCAAATGTTCTCAAATTGCATAGTCTCTACACTGATGTACCCAAATTCTTAAATTTCTGAATATCTCACCTTACAAATCCCAAAATTCTTGTAATTCTGGTTCTGTAAGTCCCTGGATACCTAGGTCCCTAGATCCCTGAATGGCTAGATTCTAGGATTAGGATTTGGGAATGGAGAATTCCTGACTTGCGATTTGAATATTTGAAAATTTGCAGATGTGAGTTTGAAATATAGTGATTTGGGGATGTGAAGATTTACAGATTTGTGAATTTCGAAATGTAGTGATTTGAGAAGTTGAAAATTTCAGGATTTAGTGTTACAGAAATTTGATTATTTGATAATTTGATTATTCGAGAACTTGAGAACATGAGCAGTTCGTGTATGCACTGCCGATGTAATCTTGAATATGACTAATATACAATAACGTAGATTCGAGATCATGCTTTGTTTGAATATGATAAAACCGAGTTTATTGACAATCTCTCGTGTTGATTTTGTGATTTTATGGTTTAATGTTTAACGTTTGAAGAAGATGTTTCGTCGGATCATGCTTGTATACTTTATTCAATTCTTGGCAGACAACTTAATTGTGAGCTCTCGTTATTACCATAGTTAACCATTCTAGATAGGAATTTTTTTTAACATTTTTATTAACAATCTGTTATATTTAAATCTGTATATACCTTTAAATTCTTAGATCCCTAGATTTTCAGATTTCTGGAGCCCAGAGGTCCTAGATTCCTAGATTCAAAAATTCCTAGACTCGTAGATTCATAGATTTATAGATTTGTGGATTTATAGATTTATAGATTTATAGATTTATAGATTTGTAGATTTGTAGATTTGTAGATTAGTATATTCGTAAACTTGTAAATTCATAGGTCAATAAATCCCTAGATTTTTCGGTTCTTAGATCTCAAGGTTCCTAGGTCCCTAGGTATTTGGAGTCCTAGATCCCAAAATCGCAAAAGTGTCATAGTTCTCAAGTGCTAAAATCTCCAAACCTGAATGTCCCTAAAACCCAAAGTCTCCAAATTCCAAAATCCCCAAATTCTAAAAAACCCATGAAAGCCAACGTCCGAAAATCTTCCCCCTTACATGCCATACTTTCCACGGGTAAATCAGGTTAGCTCTTTATACAAGTTCGTCAAGTTTCTCCCGCTCGACAAAACTGTCGATAGTCTCAGCAATGACGAATGCATGAATTTCACTTTTTTGGCAATGAATCGTTGAAAATTTTTGGTCAGTCAGAAGAATGGCGGCAGTGGAGTTAGGGGTCTAGAAGAGCGACGGCCCCGTGGTCGCGGCTCGTGAACAAACAAAGTCTTGTCGGCGACGTCGGCGTCTGTGCACATAGACGCCGAATACGCAGGGCCCCGCCATGACTCGGTAGCATCTGCCGGCGTTTCGTTGCCGTAGTTTGCGCTTCCCAGACTCTACGGGATGCACCTGGTCCTCCATGGTGCCGGTGCATTTGCCTTCTCTCCGCCCCTCCGCCTCGTCTTCGCTCCTGCAACGCTAGCCAACAGAGACATGCTCTCGTGAACCTGAATAGCGCGATGGTACGGCCCTGAGCCGACTCAATGCCGACGTACCTCCTTGTACAGGCCCTGCCCATCCTTCTCCAGATTTATCTGCTCTCGTGAACCACCTCTGAATACGCTCCGAGAGGTTGTCGAAGCGCTGCCTCGAGACGAGACGCTGAAGGGGATGCTTTCGCGTTCGCGATTTGGGGAATCATTAGGGTAACTCGGTGTAGTATGACACGGTTCTTCTATGTGATCTCGGCAACATGAATGCGTGCATATGGTAAGATTATATGTTTATTTGTTAAGAATGCTAGAGTACGTCTCTAGGTCTTTATCGCACCATTAAGTTTCTAAGCTAAATCTAACCACTCTCAAATTTGGAAGTTTTCACATTTTTAGATCGCGAAGCATTTTGCAAACACTCTACTACAGAAATCTCCAGACTTTTCTCACAATTTTTTTGTTATTAATTCTCCTAAGTTTTGAAATTACGAAATGTCCTATATAACAAATCCCAACTTAAAGTCTCCAAATCACCAAATACAAATGTTGCATTCGAAACATACTTCTGAAAGCAAAGAAATCGAGATATCGCTGTTTTACACGCGGATGGGCAACACGTGGTCGAGAAACGGTAGTCTATGCTTTCGAGTTCCGTCTTTAACGATCGTTTTTTGGCATCAGCGGAAGTCGACAAAGTGCGCAATGCCGGCAGAAAATTTTTGCGATGACGTAGTCCGCGCGAACTTCTTAACCTTGAGGAATCTTAGAAATAAAAATTTCATTCGCGAATAAATTAACAATGCTCATTCTCGATTCATGCAAATCGATTGACTTTCTAAAAATATTGCATACACACTTGGAACGCTCCGTTTAATCCAGATCACAGCATTTATACGTCGCATGAATATTTCATTGTAAATCAACGACTATGAATACCGAATCATTATCATAATGTGTTATGTATCTTATGGTAATCATATTATTCTGAATACTTTAAAATACTTAACTATAGCCGCGTTTGCTGGAAGTACACCTGCGTGCGTTCGGATGCTGTAAAATCCTCTCACTTTCGTATAATGTTGCTCGAATGGCAACATAAGAAAATTATAAAATACCAAGAGAAATTATACGTTATTTACATGAAGGGGAAACCAAGGCAAGCGGGTTGAAATCAATTTTCATTGAATTTATTTTGAATTATTTAATTATCTATCAACCTGACGCGAACGCATTAAATAATAATTTACGATTACAATAGAATGTCGATGAGCCAAATTCCAATTATCGTTTCCAATCATCCGAGTACGCAAACGGACATTTCTGTGCAAACGACAAGAAAGTATAATAAACTTCAAGTAGTCGACCACTACTTTGTATTAATCTGCGTTGAAACTGGTTTTGTATAATGTTGCATCGCATAAATATATCGTTCGTACGGTCCTAATAAGGATTTACTGCAACATACAAATTTTTTATCCTTTATCGAGCTAATAATTTTCTACACTTTTGATGAGATGAAATGGTAAACGATTTATGTATTAAAGATACAATCTTTTAATTATTTACATTGTAGATACACGTTGCGCGAAGATTAATCAGTTAAGAAATCACGAATACAGCTATCTTTTGTTCGAAATTTTTGGACTAAAAATATTCTTTCTGAGCATAGTTGTTGTTTCTATTAAAATCAATATTTTTTACATACTTTCACATATTACATGGATAATGAAAATTTTCGAATTTTACACCAAAGGATAGTTCAAATGGAAGCTGAGGAAAAAGTGAACTAAAATATGGCAGTGACCGAATGGTTTCAGTGTCGTCATTTTCTGTAACAAATACTGAAATCAGAATGACTAACAAATTTAAAGAATTTTGGAAACAGAAATTGAACACCTTTTTTAAATAACTCAGAATATATACCCTTATCTCAGAATATAATTCTTGAAGGAGCTTTATTTATTTTATTGCTCCGACCATGGAAACCGTGAAAGCAAATGCATTTTAGATCTGAGAGATGACCTAACCTCTTAAGAGAAGCTGGGATTTACACGTATTTTCGGGGTTAATAATCCCTGGCTCGATAATAACGATCCCAAGCAGGGGTTCTCGTGCGGAACGAGAAAAATGTAGCCACCCCCTCGGATCCTCGTGCCGGGACGACGATGTGGCATTAGTAAAAACGCGATATTGTCTGACTCAACAGGTTGCAGCCACCCTGAAACCCTCTGCCACCCCCACACCTCACCACTTGCAGTCCTATGCCACCCCACACGCCACCTCCACTCGGCGCTGTATTAAATAAATCTGACGATGGGGTGATTTCTCTCCCTCTTGTGTCGGATTCGTAGGGTAACGGAGTGACGCGAATAACTTGTCAGAGATCTAATCAATCTCCGTCAACGTTTAATCGCGTCGCATTCTTTTTACTCCGATATTTAATATTTGTCACGGGCCCATGAGATTGCCGATAAGTTCTCGTAACGCCCGTGCAAATGTTTTGATGTATGCCTGTTAAACAGCGCTTTCGCTTTGCTTCTGCGTTCTGTTGGAACGTTAAATAATTTTTGTTTACCTTGCATCTTGCTGGAAAATGGTATACCTTCATTTTCGTTGACTCACCGAATACCAAACGAAATTGTTTCAAGTCTTAGTGGTCGTATTTTTATTTATTTAAATATGAATGTCATGTAATTTCTCTGACAATACTGTGAATTTTTATAAACTCTATGAAGTCCGTAATATTTTCGGCAAAACCTACCCTTATCGGACTCACGTATTAATAAATTTATCTGTACATCAATTAATGAATGGCAATATCATTTCGTACAGAATTTGTCGTTAATGTCGCAAGAAGTATTTCGTTCGAGTTAACATAAAATACGAGAAATAATTAAAAAGAAATAAGGAATTCAGAGATCAATAGGAATAAGCCTTGTTTGAAATTGACGTGAATTTCGCCGAGGATTCCTCTTTACGTCACCGTGTCCTCTCGAACGAGGCTGAACCTCCCTCAAACAATACTTTTTTTTTCTCTGTCGTCAGTACCACGCAAACACGACATCGTCGTCGTTACGAAAGCGGCATGCCATGTGTAATCCACGAGACTTGACGAGAGCGAAAATCCCAATCAGCTGCTCGCCAGATCCTCGAGCAAACAAGGGATACCTTCGACAATGGAATTGTGTGTTGCTCGTTCGTGTGCACGTTGTACATCATAATGCGGCACACGTGTGTTTCAGCTCGTATGTTACACACGCTCTTTCACTTGTTTCCAGGAATATTTCGTCTTTCGCGAATGATTTCTTCGCCCCGTTCTTGCTCCGATTCGTTTCTTGCTCCGATATCGCGATACGTTATAATGAATGGTTTTATTGTGCCACGGTGAATAATTCTTCGGTCACAGAGCAACTGCCTATTATCTGACCCCGTAATATTTCCACAACGAAGGATCTTCTCTAAGAAAAATATGACAAGAAGGCTTGCGCTTGTTCAGTTTTAAGGATTTAAAGGTTTGACAATTTGGAGATTTATGAATATGGGGTATATGGATTTGGGGATTTTTGGAGTTGGGAGATTCTGGGACTACGAATATGGGAACCTTGGGATTTGGGGACTTTGGAGACCTTGGAACTACGGCAACTTAGGGATTAAGTGATATAGGAACTTCTGAATGTAGGAATTTGGGGACCTAGATGTTTGAAGATGTACGAATATGGCAATTTATGGATTTATCTGTTTACAGGTTTGGGGAAATTTTAGGATATAAAAGTTTGTGGATTTAGGGATTTAGGAGCTTAAAAATTTGGAGATATTTGGGGATCTAGGGATTTGGAAACTTTGAGATTTGGGAATCTAGTGATATTTGAATTTACAGATTTAGCAATTTAGGAATTTGGGAACTATGAGGTCTAGGAATTTTTATATCAAGTTGGGGACATAAGAATTTCAGGACATATCTGGGGAATTTTTGAAGAGCTATGTTGGAAGATCTAGAAATATAGGAATCTTGAAATGAGAATTAACAAATTTAGTCATCTAGGAATTTGGAGATTTAGAAATCTAGAAATGTGGAAATTTCAAAATTCAGGAAATTTGCGAAATTACTTTATTTTTTATTATTTTTAAATTCTAAGATTTGACTATTGGAAAATTTGAGAATTAAAAATTAACTTCAAATTAAAATTATGTATAAAATAGCAAAGTTGCATAAAACCTTCACACATAAGAAAACTATTTCGAAATTTATATTGGTTACCATTAAGTTTATCAATATTTGTGGTAAATTCCCTGATAGTTAAATACGAATGCAGCCTTACATTCAGTGCTGTTACCCTGTACATATAGCCGGTTAAGTCGTCACGAAAGTGTGCATATAAAATTTGATACGAGTAAAGAAACGAGGAAAACCTTTCAAACTTTGGTTACATATTCATTTCGCTTATCATAATTATGTACATTTCCATTCTGTTTCATTCCGAAGTAAGTTGTTGATTTCGAAAGTGCAAATATCTTAATTGGTAAAAGTGCCTCGGCGACCGTAAAGGTGATTGAACATCGTTGCAGTGCCACAACTTATTTCGAGAAGTACTGAAAGATTCATTTATGCAAATTTACATGTCAAATTTTTTTGCAATTTTATCTTCTTAGCTTCCAATTGTTGCAGTAACGGTTCTTA
Organism: Megachile lagopoda; assembly: GCA_036983795.1. Classification (NCBI taxonomy): domain Eukaryota; kingdom Metazoa; phylum Arthropoda; class Insecta; order Hymenoptera; family Megachilidae; genus Megachile; species Megachile lagopoda. The sequence continues at coordinate 14,094,190 of CM072800.1, forward strand.
CCACCTGTCCAAACTGATGAACGTGTGTGTACATGTGCGTATGCATACAATGGAGAGAGAACGGTCGAATTTTTCAGAACCGAGTTTTTTAACGACTTTTTTATAAAATACCTTTTTCGATTCACATTTCTATGGTTGATAAATCTTTCTGTCTGAAATCGGTACAATTTATTCCGTCGAGGCGAGTTCATTTCAAGGAAAATAGTGATCCTGTGAGAACCGTTTCGCGAAACCCTTTCTTGTAAAATCTCGAAGATGGCGAGTTAAAAAGGTAGTTGGTTTCACCCTTTCAGCTTCAGCAGAAATCGTGCGAAAAAAAGGGCTCCATTTACCGCGAAAGTTGCCCTCTTTTCTACAAAATTTACCCTATCGATGTCAATCTTTGCGACCTTTACCGATTTAATCTTGATATCACGGACCTATGACCTCTTTCGCGAAGGGTTTCAACCCTTTCCAAGCATCATCGACGAAAGCATTTCAGATCCCTCTTACAATATTTCACGTTTTTATCCACAACAACTTACCTTTATAGCGATCGTAGTTACATATTAGGGCCATGAAAGTCTCTCGAAAATTCAACCCCTTAAACACATCCCCTCAAAATTTATCACTGTTCTTATAAAAATGTGGTGTTAGAGGTCCAGGATGGTTTAGTAATTTTTTATTTCAAAATTGAAAAATCTTCATATTTAAACGTTTTCAAATACTCGAATTTTCGAGTTGTTTAATTTAAAAATTTAGAAAGTTGATGCTGGAAGGTCAGAAATTTTTCTGAATTCGTTTAATAATTTTGAAATTTAGTGATTTAGGGATGGAGGGGTTTAAGGATTTAAAAATGTGGAAATTTGAAAACTTGGAAGTCTGAGAATTGTACTTTTGTATTTCTAATCAAACGCTGTAAAATTATCGAAATTTTAAATTTAGAAGTTTGGAACATTGATAATTAAGAAATTTAGGAATTTAATAATCCGAAAATCTCGAAATATGTAAATGTAGGAACTGCGAGGGATAGAAATATCGGTATTCAAGTTCTTAAATCTTTGCACGTGATTTTCGAGGAAAACGCACTTATTCAAATATTACAAACACGTTTCGAGCCCTGCATATAATTTCTAAACTCTGTACAATTTAACTTGAAATTCAGAAAATATAAAAAAATATAACAGTCCAAATAACGAAGAAAATATTAAATATCCACGTAAAATAAAAATAGATAAAACCGAAAATACCAAAATTACCAGATAGGTATAGCTCTTAACAAAGCTCCGCATTTCCTCCTCTCGTACCTTCCTTTATTGCCGCATCAGCAAACAGAGAAAGAGAACAAGCGTTTTTCCCTTCCTTCAGGAAATCCAACTCTTGCCTACCTCTCCCGGAACGTTCCCACGGAATCCTTTCTGGCGTTTTCACGTTAAAATACGTTTCGCCGGTGATGTGTCGTGTGCACACGTGTTCCGGGTGCAAGGGGTCCTGGTTTCGCCCGGTTAAAGGAATCCGTTTCGACGGGAAACCACGAAAAAAAGGCTTACACGCATTGTGACGATAGGGGTTGGACGAGAACCGATTCATTTTTCGAGCAAATCTTGACGGACGTGGAAACGATGGATTCGTGTTTGACGATCCCGCGGAATCGTGGAAACGATTCGAGGGGTCTTTGAAGGTACGTTGGACCGCCATGTTGCTTCTCTTTATCCCCGTAATTTCGAGTATTTGGAACTCTTTATGACGCCGTTAGAAATGGGGGAAACGTATTTATTTTACGGCTGGATTCTCAGGTAGAAATTGTACCGTTTTATGAAACTCTTTTGTCATCGATAGCGCCATTTACTTATTTATTGACGGAGATTGTAAATGTTCGTAGGGATAATTTATTTCAATTGAGAGTTTGATGAATTGTTTTGTGTTAGGTTTATGAATTTGAGGATTGGAAAATTGGCGGACTCGAAAAATTCGGGATTGGAGAATTGGGAGACTCGAAAATTTAGAATTAGAGAATTGGAAGATGCGAAAATTCGGGATTGGAGAATTGGGGGACTCGAAAATTTAGAATTGGAGAATTGGGAGACTCGAAAATTTAGAATTAGAGAATTGGAAGATGTGAAAATTCGGGATTGGAAAATTGGGGGACTCGAAAATTAGGGATTGGAAAATTGTGGGACTCGAAAATTCAGAATTGGAGAATTGGAAGATGCGAAAATTCGAAATTAGAGAATTAGGAAATTCGAAAATTCGGGATTGAAGACATGAGGGACTCGAAAATTCAGAACTGGAGAATTGGGATACTCGAAAATTCAAAATTGGAGAATTAGAAGATTCGAAAATTCAAAATTGGAAAATTAGAAAACTCGATAATTCAGAATAGCACAGTTGAAAGATTCGAAAATTCAGAATAGTACAATTGAAAGATTCGAAAATTAAAAATTACAGAATTGGAAGACTCGAAAATTCAAAATTGAAGAATTGATGAATTCGAAAATTTATATTTGAAAAATTAGGAGATTCGAAAATTCAAAATTGGAAAATTGGAAGACTCAAAAATTCCAGAATTGAAAGTTACAGAAATTCAGAACTAGTAATTTGAATTTTCCGTGTTCCTAGTTTCTATATTTTCGACAAATTTTCACATTATTTTCGTAAAAGTACAGAGAACAGTTTTCCCTCGCTGAAAACTTAGGTGACAGTTGTTGCGGCATACGGTGCTCGCAACCCCCTAGAATCATCGAACCGGAAGGGGGTGTCACGATGGGCGGAGGCAGGACGCAAGTGCACAGGATCAGGTCTTCAGGATTCTTCATTCATAAGCGCACTTCACGCTGCTTCCTCTTCTTCTATTGCCGATCTATGAACAGGATATCCTCTGTACCGCTGAATCGATGACCCACATCCAATGAAAATCCCCCTTGTGTTTTTCTTGCTGCTCTTTGGATCATGGGAACGAGGAAGACGGTAATCAAAATTTTTCTCAGGTGTCCTTATTTCAACTAATGAATCCTGAACCTTTCTTTCACGTTATTACACGTGGTTTAATGACGTAGTCCGTTTTATATAATATTTAACAAGTATTTGAATGAATGAAATATAGATTTGACTGATTATGGTAGATCTATAGTGTACACATATGTGTGCTCAAGTTATAATACATACAAACGTAGTATGTAGTATATTACTATACTATGTTCAACAACATATATAATTATATGTAATATTATTTACAATCAGATGTGTTATTTTATATATCTGTTATAATAGTTACATAATACTGATACACATATATGTATGAAAAATCCTCTTCCGATTTTAATATAAAGAGCTAAAATTTTAACTGAACATTTTTGAGATATAACTAATTTGAAGAAAAAATAGTAAAATTCCAATATTTGAAAAAACTATTGAAAAATTTATTCCGATTTTCAGGACACAAAGCGACTAAAATTGAGGCTAAATTGACTGGGATCGTTACATATCCCAATATGACCCTTAAAGATTAATAAAACGTTGCATCGAGTTTAAACTTTCAACAAAGAAAATTAACAACTTTCGAAGGAATGAAAGTGAACGATGACATCATACGAATTAGTAAAGTTTATTCGATCCTTAACCGATTGTAACTAGGTAATAAGCATAAAGTGTTCGAGGACGTAGTTTGTATCGCGCTCGCGCGAATAACAGAACGCTTTGCACCGACGCGATACAAAGTGTTCGTTGACGTGGTTCGCACAGTGGTTGTGGTTTATCGACAACCTGTCGCTCAGCAACCTGAAGACGACGTCGAAAGTGCACGGGCCCTTTTCCCTTCTGACGAAGCTGCTGTACGTGGTAATACGAAGGAGTCGAAGTTTTGTTCAAGTTTGCACGTCGGATCTGATTACATCCTTCGATGGGCTCCGTACAACATCGTGTACGTGCCTCGTTCACCTGACACACAAGGTAATAGATTACCGATAGAACCTAACGATCTTATTATGTAATGAACAACAATTTTACGCGTACAGAGGAGAAAGTTTGCGAACTATAACGCTCGAGAACTGTTTCTACACTGAACAGATTCAATTGCGAAACACGGCAGTTACCATTCTCAATTTATCCAAAGATTCGCAAAATAATTACTTTGTGAAACTGCACTTTGATTAGTATTTTGCAATATTTATTCGCGATTTTCTATCTTATTATTTTAATTTTCCTTCGAAATCTTATTCAATTTTCAGTGAAAGTTGAAATCGGTTGCATTTAGGTATATTAATTTTGAGGAGATTGATAGGTGACGATATGTCAATTCTTGAAGAGAATATAGGGCATATGTGGGGTCAGGTGTAATCATAACAATTTTTGTATTAAACATCCATTTCAATGGACAGTTCAGCTTCTTAAAGAAGCTGATACTGGTTACATAACATATATGATAACTTTTTGCATAAAAGTTTATTGCATAGCAAAAACCATGAACGAACTACACCGATATGTGTAGTGTACTTCTATTAGATCAAGAGCAATCCATATAAGGATTTCTAAATTCTAAGATTAACTAAAAAGTACCAAGTCCATAGATTACTGTAGCTACAGTCTGTACTTTAATCAAAACTTTAATCTAGATGCTAAAGATGTCCAAATCTCGAAATCTCCCAATTTCGTATGATGCAGTTTATCTTTCCACGCAACGTTGCAACAATGTAACTGTGCCAAACAGGTAAATCAAGATGATACTATCATATGACCATTTCTGCAACATCGCATTGAACTTTGAACGAGTTAGAAGGTCCACCCTTCAGGTAGATCAAAATACAATCTTCCTCTCTTTGTTCGCTGAAACAATAGTACTTCTGCCAAGAAATTCTATACGGGTTCTACCCTGGTAACGACGCAAACTCCGTTTCACAAGTTGGCAGCTATGCAAGGCTCATTTACGTCCGTTAATCGGCCAGGTCCTCGTTACACTAACCGATCTACCAGATTGGCAGATGTCGCTGGCTCGTCCAGTATGTCTGAAGTTTATCGACAACCTGTCCTTTTCAAGACGAAGGAAACCCTTCTTTCAATTGATCAACCTTACGAAGAGTCGAGGTTTATGTTAAGTTATGGAGATGAACTAGTAGCTGACACCGATGTTACGGATACTTCTTTAAGAATTTCTTATTAAACCTAACTCCTAATGTTTAGAACGGGTCAGAATAAAATGGGTAACCTGCAATTAGTAAAAGGAAATTCTCACGAAGTTCTAATGTTAGGTTCAATGCTTTCGGCCATTGTTTTCGGTAAATGGCAACCAGCTATTTTGTGCTAACCTTTGAGCACCGGAGCGTAGCCTTATATTTTAATTTATTCACAATAAGTTTGATGTTAGATAATAAATTGTAGGAAATATTGGCACATTGAGAATATGTACGTGGTACAATCATGTTGTTATATGGTTATCTGTCAATTTCATCCTTTGTACCTGTGGGATTGAAATGTACTGAAAGGTTCTAAACAAGAGTTTATGTAGCTTTTTGTCAAACTTCCTTTAAATTGACAGGTTATAAGGAGTATTTTACTTTTACTTTCATGTCATCTAACTGTGTCTGATATCCTATTTGTCAAATCATTTCATGTGCACCAGTCTAATATATAATACATTATTAAAATTGTTAATATTATTAAAAATTGATGCTTGAAACTTGAGGTACCTTGCGAGTATATTTAGGTATGTGAGGTAACTTTAATCCAGTGACTATACCTCAAATATATTGATCATTTTCTTGTTAAATTTAGGAGCTAGTAGAAGACTTCATTTTTTCTTGATTTTGAATACCTTACAGTACTAGAAATAAAATAAAATTTGTTTTAATGCGAAATATTTTTAAAGTGAATTTATGAGTTTGGTGAATCACTGTTAGACTTGAATAAAAAAGTGGAAGAACAACTTAGCGAGGAATAATAATAAATGCAACTTTTCAAGTCGTGTATAAGACCAAACTAGGGCAAACTCTTGTACAAATAAATGAAAATGCCATCTAGAAATGTGTGTTAATTTTCGCACGAAAAGTTAATATATATTTTCCGTTTCAGTACAATATTCGTCGTTAATAATTTGCATAATGCGTCGTTAAATTTAGTATAATTTGTAAAATAATTGAATATAATCATTTCCTGTTTCAAAGTCAGCAAAGTTAAGATATTCGGGTCAAAGTTGCCAAAACTTTCGGTATGGAATTGTTTGAATAGCATCAATATATATCGTATCAATCCCATCACTACAAGCAGCCGACCTCGTTCATCCTCACCAACCTGACGTACGTTCACACATGCACAGACACAACCACGTGTGACGACGTCAGGCGACCTTTTTGTCACTGTTCTCTGCGGTTCTGGTCGCGTGCCGGACTATAATCCGTCTCTTTCGCTCTTATGCTCGTTCCCCTTTTTTCCTGCACACGGTGGACAGGTCCAACCTGCGTGCAGAGGAGGGTCAATCGAGGATTAACCTGGTTACCCCCGGGGCTGATACAGGAAATGACCGGAGGCCGCAGGTGCCTTCCTGTTTTCCGTGAAAAAGCTTTGAAACGGGGGCAACCGACCTGTCGAAAGGATCATTGTTTTTTGAAGGCATTTCGGAATACGAAATTATAGCTGAGAGCGTTGTAAATGATACAAAAATACGGGATACTTTTATGTATACCTACGAATGTCGTTATTCAACTTTTCATATGTACGTTTCGCAATATACATATGTTATTGTATGCTTCGACTGCTTTCATTTCTTCATCGGAGTAAAATTAGATTAACAATAAAAAATGAGGAGATGTATATATGTAGTGAACTTTTTATTGTTTATTTAAATATATGTATTATTGTACATATACACATTGTACATCTACATAGATAGTATCTCTCATTTAAGTGTATCTACATGAATATCTTTTTTAATTACGAAACATTTCTGTTACAGTTAAATCATAAATTATGATTAATTTATAATGAAGAAAGATGTCCGGTGATCAAATGAAACATCCTATATTTTTTTTAAACTACAATAGCAATGTAGAATGAGATAAATCAGAATAAAACAAAAAGCGAGTGTACTCTAGTTTGAAATATTTAATGAAACGCGAACGTTGAGTACAAGTTTCAGCGTTCTAAAGATGGTTCCTCCTATTGTAGCAGATACATAAATTTTTAATAGAATATCGAAAACTTGTTTTTCATAGAATGTACAGCTGTGAATATGTGCTATCTTTTATAAAACAACACGAAACAGTAATATATTGTTAAATCATAGATGAAATACTATTCTATGAAGTATACAGCAGTTTCAAATGATTTTTATCCATTCTAACACGTTGCCTCGAAGCATTTATCAGAGACACACCTCTGTTTAAACGAGAGAAGTGACTTTTTTGTTTAACCTCAATATAGAAGCTGAAAAAATGCGGAGGAAGTACCTACTAATTTATGTACAAGTTAATATTAGAAATTATCACCTGATACTTAAGGCACGTATCACATGTGTAATCCGTTACTAGGAATAAACCAAAGCATCAAATAGATATTATCGCTGAATACAGTTTGGTAGAAGTATTATAGAACTGATATTTTTGTATGAAAATTTGAAATTTGGGAATTTGAGGATTTGGAAATTTGAGAATTTGAAAATTTATGGATTTGACAATTGAAGGATTTGGAAATTTGGAAATTTGGATATTTGAGAGTTGGGGCATTCCAGAATTTGATCCTTTGAGAAGTTGGACATTTGAGAATTTGGAAATTTGAAAATTTGGACATTTGACAATTTAGAGTTGAAAATTTGGATATTTGAGAATATGGTTCTTGGAGAATTTGGACATTTGAGATGTTGAACATTTGAGAATATGGTTTTTTGAGAATTTGGACATTTGAGATTTTGAACATTTGAGAATTTTTACATTTTTAGATTTCGAGCATTTAAAAATTTCGACATTTGAGGATTTGGACATTTGTTATTGCAAACTTTTGAGTAGTAGGACAATTTAAAAGTTTGAGAACTTGAAAATGAAAAAAGATTGCAAATTAGAAATTTTTATCCAAACCAGGAATACTTGGCAAATTCACAATCTCAAAATTTACAATCTCCTTGCGCTCTAAATTCGTAACTAAAAAGATCCATCCCGTCTGTCGTAAACTCCCTGAAAACATCTCAACGACTCGGATTACGTTGCTTAGGTTATAATGAAATTTTAGTATGTCCTATAAGTTCTGGGCGTGAATATACGTATCTTAAATGAGTTGACAATTTGAAACTGCTAAGGAAACGTAGCAATTTCGCGTTACACAAGTTTTACACAGCCGGTAAATTGCAAGGTATTGCACTTGTCTTCGTTTCCTCGGCAAATTTACTACGCTCAAATTTATGTGAATGTTTACTGTACCTATATAGAGGAGGATTTAATAAATCACCGAAACAATTAGCGAGTTCTCGGACTAGGACTGTCCCGTTAGGTGGTCTTGGCCAGGTATGTCCATTGATTTGCGTACTTTTATGTTCTTTTTCTCGTCGATACTGTTCGATAGTTTGTGGAAAATTGTGAATTGTACTCGGTTCGTGAGGGTTCCTCTGCAAGGCGCGAAGGGCGAACGAAGGAGCCAACATTTTAATTGTTTTATTGCCCCGGGAATTTCCGAGGAGCCGGCTGCACGCCAATAAAACCGATTTTACTCGGCCCTCGTAAACTTTATGTCGTCGTGCCGAGAAACGTCGTGGAGTTTTCACCAAATGGCATGATTTGACAATTCGTGTTTCCTTCGCTAGAAAAAGGGGTGGCCAAGAAAACACTGAAGATCCTCATTTACCTGCCTAACAAAATTTTCTTCTTTAAAATTTTTAGATTTTTTAGTTGTAGATTTTTTGTCACGAAAGACAACAAATAGTACGACAAACAAATTAATAGTATTAATAGAATGAGCTATTAATAGAATTTTGAGTCGAAGAGGTTATTAGATGCTTGTGTATTATTGCAACGTTTCATGTTTCTGAATTTTAAACAAAATATGTACACAGGCTTTGGAAGAGTTAATAATTAACCGATATTGAAGAGCAAACGTGACGTTCGATTACTTCTTTCATGGTTCTTGATGAAAATATAGGGGACAAGTACGAGCAATTACCAAGAGTTAACGAGATGGCCTTACGACCTCGCAGATCGTCTTTCTGAAATTATGCTTGTAATTTAGAAACTGATGACGCTCGAGCGTACATACAGTTACACGAAGATACTGTTATACAGGATCGAATAAAAGTTTTCAAACGAAGCTCCATCTTTCACTGTTTTCATAATTTTGTGACATACAGTTAAGGTTGAAACTTGAAAAAATACGACACTATCAGAACTAGGTCGCCAATTTGAACTTCAGTCCAAGAAAGTTCAGAGCGTGTGATTTTTCCATTTGCATAATAATTAAAATAATTAGACCTTTCGATATTTCACGCTCGTATATCTTCTAAATATCGCAAGCTTTACCCGATACAAATTATTCGAATATATTTCTCGGCCATTTATCCGAATTAAAAGATTCCGAATAAAATGGACGATGCATAAAACCTTCCGCGAGGGTATCAAAATTGAGCACCTGAAACTTCATCGAATTCACAAGGAGCATAACTCACTGGCAATAAGTCTGCCAAGCAGAAATAACCGATCGTTACCAATTTCCGAGGCACAAAAGGGTAATCTTTAATCCCCGTTGCGCGGCGATTTATTTTCATCAAGAAATCGCATCGTCTCGGGACGAGGAACGTTACGCTAACAAACGTTAATTTGTGCCCTCACGGTCGATGTATCGAATTATTGTGGCTTTCGAGAGATTTCACCCCTCCACCTTAGCGGCCGTACACTTTAGGCCAATCGTGAATCAAATCGCATTAGCCTCGCAGATGCATATTCATGGGAAACGTATGGCAGATTACACAGGTTTCGTTGCACCCCGCCTACCGTGCAAAGGGGTGTTTTGCATCCCTCGGCAAAGGGGTTCCCCGAGAATATTTATCGACGCAAAACGACGTCGTAAACGTTCACGATATTGTCCCTCTTCTCTCCTTTCTGTTACTTTTTGGCCCCCTGCTTACCGTGTCGTCTTATATACCGATTTTCACTTCTGCGTCTGTCCTTCACGCTCGCGTTTCGCCATCCTCCTCGTGGTTCGCGTTCCAACGGATGGAATTTGATCGACTTGCGAGACCCTCGAGCGTTTCTCGTGACGAGACAACAAGCTTTTTCATTTCTTCGTGGGAGAAATCGTTCTCGTTGATGGAACCTAACGGCCACGGGGATACTCGTGCTTGATACGAAATTTGACAGGACAGCAATCGTGATATCACCCGAGGTGAAAGTACACGGGACAGAAATATGGATTTTAAAATATACCTTTATTATATATTTCTATTTGAACGATAGAACATACAAGCATGCACGTACATTATCTCTAACCAATATTAATACTTTTCTAATCATAGCAATCGTTATGTAAATTCACGATAGGGAAAGGAATAATGTAAAGTTAAGGTGGAACGCGTTTCAACCCTTGTTGATCATCGTTGCAATTATTATGTGTAGTCATAACGATGATTATAAATATTCTGTTTTACTTTATGAACATAGATGACGTAATTTTTTATTTAATAGAGGCTTTAGAATGGTTTTACAATACAGAAAGAGAAAATCTAGCATTGAATTAGTCTTGCTGACTTTCAGATGAGGTACAATAAATACATAAATACAGCATAGAATAGAGGACTAAATAATAGCATATTCACAAGTCACGAGTATAATAGGGTCATTCTAGGTATGAATATTTAATCTGCAAAAAGAATATATAAACTAACTATCAGATGATCGAATATCATCAATACTCTGAATATGTATTAACAAATTTCATTTATAATATATATTCATTATTCGTCAGCAATACATTTCATTATGTGTAAAATTGTATTTAAAAATGTTCCAAAGACATTTTCTAAGAATATGTTTCGAAAATATGTCACAATTCTTACTTCTACACAAATATTTAGAGTCAGCAATTGTTATTCGCGTTATTTATTGTCATGTAGAAGTGTACAGCACGTAAATTGAATAATTTATTATCACACAAAATGCAGAAACTGAAGAACAACGGTTATCAATATTTTTAGATAAATTGACGCAAATGGTTCAGTATGTGGAACCGAGAAGTGAATCTGCAACAGTTTCAAAATAAACAGCACATATGAATGCACATGAGAGTAATTTGAAAGGGACGAAACGTGTTTGTAACAAGCGATATTACGGTATTGATACAGTTTCTTGGTAAGAAACATTTCAAAGATATTCCTTCCAAATTACCTTGCATCTATTAGCATATGTAAATTTATGTTAAGTATAGCTTTAAGGTATACCTGGTATACACGAAACACCCGACTGCTGTTTTCGATCCTATTTCCGTAACAACGAGTCGAAACTGTGTTACTCAACCGCGTTGCGATAAATTTATGTTAAATGGAAACTGAAACACCTTCGTATTTATTACAAGTTAGCACATTTACACAAAATAACGAATAGGACATTTAGGAACTTGAGAATTTGGGGCTTTGGAGATTCTGTTGGGGTTTGCATTTTTGGGAATTTTGCAGCTTGAGGGTTTGGAAATTGGGAAACTTAAGAATTTCGGAACTTTAGGAATTTGGGAATTTGGGATATTGGGAATTTGGGATATTGGGAATTTGGGATATTGGGAATTTGAGATATTGAGAAATTGGAAAATTGAGAATTTGGAAATTTGCGATATTGGGAGTTTTAAATATTGGGAATTTAGAATATTGAGTATTTGGGAGTTTGGAAGTCTGGGAAGTTAGAAATTTGGGAAAATTAAAATTTAGCATATTGAAAATTTGGGTATTTAGGAGTACGGGAGTTCGGGAAATTTAGGAATTTGGAAGTACGGAAGTTCCAGAAATTAGTAATTTGAGAAATTAGAAATTTAGGAAATTGGGAATTTAGGAAGTCCGGGATTTAGAGAATTGTGAATTTGGAAAATCGAAAATTTTGAGAATTGGGGCTTTCAATTATTAGAAATTTGCGAAATTAGAAATTCATGAATTTGTAAATTGGAGGATTTAAAAATTTAGAGAATTGGAAATTAAGGGAATCATGAATTTGGAGAACTGAAAATTTGCAAAGTCAGAAATTTGGAAAATTAGGAATCTAAAAAATTAGAAATTTGAGAATTTATAGATGTTTGAATGTGGTATGTAGTAGTTCATAAATTCATATCTTTCCAAAATTGTCCCATCAAAAAATTCAAAATTAAAAAACACAGAAATTCCAACCATCTTCAAACAATAACTCCGTCCATTTTTTCCAAAAAGTAAAAAAATCACAAGGTATCCACTTTCTTTAAAAGCGACCATATTTGCGACAGTAATCGTGGAAGTAAACCAAGACCCACCAGGTGTCGTATTTTTCGGCAGCATCTCGAAGCAGTCCGTAAAATTAGTCACGGTACGTAGAAGCGTTCGCGGTGTACGCGTCGTTGCCGACTGGGAAAAACTCGATTATTCGTGGAGAAGGGAAGAAAAGAAGTTCGCAGAAGAAAAGGAATCGCCGGTACGAAGAAGTAGAAGAAAGAGGGGAATCGGATGATTATCCGAAGTTCATCGGTCCTCTTCACGAACTCGTGAGTCTTGCTAAGCCACGCATTAGAAACATCCAAGCGGAGTTATTCAGGTCGTGCGACTCGTTTTCTCTTGGTCCGGCATGCGCCGATTTCTCCTTCGACGTGTACACACGCGTGTGTGTGTGTGTTTTGTCTGATCGTGAATACCACCGGAGGATTATGGGGTGCGAGTGTGACGGGAGTCGGTGGTCCTCGAGGTCCATCCTCATCCTCCACCACCTCCACCTTCCTTGGAGTCCTTACGACCGTCGGTTACGCGAACATTGTGTCACTCGATGGGATTATCCCTGCTCCTTTTTCCTTCTCCACGGGAAGGGTTGCATGATTTCGCATCGAATGGTCACCAGCCATTCGTTCCGTCCATGGATCTACAATGAATTTTGCAGGTTCGAATGATTCGAGCATGGGAAAACAGGCTTATCGATGAGAATTTTTATTCTTTTATCATCTTAATCCTTCGTGAGTTGTTCATTTTTTAAATGAAATTTTCAACTCTCATGGAAGGTTCATGAACTGTGTGCATTTCTCTGATTACATCTAGTAAGGTTTTCAATGCATTTTTTATCGAAAGGAAATGGTTAGGTTAGGTTGTATATTTTCTCTATGAAGTTTGAATATTTGAATATTTTGACACAAATTCATTAACAAATATGTTATTGCTTTTAAAGGATTAAAACCAAACCTATTTAAAAAATATCATTTTCTCAATATTGTTTAAACTCCATTTAAATAAAGCTATCAATAATGAAATACAAAGATGTTCATTTAAAAAAAAATATTTTCTCAAAATTGTTCAAATTGCATTCACATAATTCTGTAACTAATCAGATACAATCATCATTTAAAAAATATTTTCACAAAATTGTTCATTTTGCATTCACATAATGCTGTAACTAACCGAATACAAACATCATCATTTAGAAACCAATATTTTTTCGAAATTGTTCAAATTCCATTAACATAATGCTGTAAGTAATCGAACATCATTATTAAAACCATCCATCATTTGCAAACGAAATTGCCTACAATTCGAAGGCAAGTATATTCACGAATGCTAACAATCTTTACAACATGCAATCACAGCAAGGATTATTACCCGGAACAAAATAAGACGAGCACAAAAGAGATTTTCCAATATCTTCCAAGCAATTGTACCCTAAACCTTGAACCATCGAATCAGCATTTGTACACCTGTACATTCGTTTTCGAAAAGCAGAAGGTTATTAAGTTCCGTAGCCATATTACCCCTCAATAACTCAAAGGGAACATAAAATTTTTCAGGGACATGTGCGCGAAAAGCAAATTCCGTAAAGGGTGAAGAATAAAAAAAAAAGAGGATGCTCGGGAAGCGTAGAGGTAAATTTTACTGGGGCCCCGTTCGCGATGAGCGCTATACGGTGCCTGAAATAATATTTCTGCTGAAACAATAAAGATTTCGAAAGGCCCGAACAATGGACTTGGCTGTCTACCTGCGGGATTTCGGCGGAGGTTCGTGTCCAAGCGAGACACGAGCTTTCAGGGAAACGGTAATGCGATTAGTTGCAGGCACCGTTTGTTCTTCGACATAACCGTTAATTCCTTGCGAATGTTATTTGTTCGAAGCTCCTTTCGACGGCCGCATTGTTTTACAGCCACGGTATTAATGTCATTTGCGGATTAAGGCGACCGATCGATCGGACATTCGGGAATAAACCGCTTTCGCTCGGCTATCCGGTACCGTTAATTAGGCGTGTTGAACGTTCCCGAACAGAATTATCGCAAAATCAGTGCACTCCAACTACGGAGGGACGAAAGTTTCATAAACGTTTTGCCACGATTCTGAACAACTTCGAATGATTGATTAACGCGTTAAGGATTCGGATTTTTATTTACCAGAACGGTCAAGACCGTTCAGGCTTCACATTTTAAGTCGCTAAGTTAACGTGCTTAATCCTTTGCACTAGTTTGATGAATACGACTAGCACTCGTACTTCAGTTGTAATTTTACTCGAATTTTTCATGTGCTTCAATTTGGATGTCCAATTATTTGCATAGTCGATTGATATCAAATTGACGTAACATTTCAACTTTCTTTGTCTGTTTTAATAGAGTAGCTGTGATTAGTTCTGACTGACGCATCTGAAAAATAAATCATAAACGGTGAATTTCAAATCTGTGAATTTTTATGGAGATAAACAATTAACTTGTATATTAATTCATGTTTTACCGTTACTCATTTATTGTTCAACTTCATTCTTGATTTCAAAGTATCCCCTTCCCTTACAATATCGTCTACCACACGCACTTACATTTCAGCCATGACGCACCTTACTCGAATTTCTAATTTCAATTGTAAATTAGCTACAATTTGGAGTTCAAGTTTAATTATCATTTGCATAGTCAAGGATTACTGAATACAAAATCGACATAATATTCCAACTTTTTGCTGTGTTTAAAGATTCTAGCTGCGATCAGTTAGTTCTGACTGACGCACCTGACAAATAAATTACAAAGCAAGGGGTCATACACAGGTACGTTTAGCGTTAACTTAGGTCATCGATCTCATACAACGTGATCGTTTAAGTACATTAATTTTTCGTATGCAGATTTTTCTATAAAATAACAATAATTCGGATGTATATTAAGTTTGTAATAAAAGTACATTTATCATGATAGTCATCTTCGACATTGGAAGGTGTCATTGCACATACAACAATGTGATCGTTTAAAAACATTCATTTTTCGTATGCAGATTTTTCTATAATATAACAATAATTCGACGTACTTTAAGATTGTAATAAAAGTACATTTATCATGAAAGTCATCTTCGACATTGGAAGGTGTCATTGCACATACAACAATATGATCGTTTAAAAGCAGTCATTTTTCATATGCAGATTTTTCTATAAAATAACAATAATTTCAGTAAAATGATGAATAATGAAGAAAAGGAATTCAATAATGATTTAATAATGAAGTAAAAGTACTTTCATTAAATTTGTTATCTTCGACATAATTGTAATGTCTTATACAATACATGTCCTTTGATCTCATGCTTCCTACAAGAAATTTTATAGAGTCACGTATGATTTGTAACCGAGAAACATTTTAGAAATTCCGTGCACGAATACGAGTTTCCTTGAATGCGTATGGAGAACACAAGGTAGCTTAACGCCGGCAAGAAGACGATCTAGGATAAACTAGCGAGGAAGGAAAGACCTCCTGCGGTGCATAGAACAATGGCACAGAAGTTGTCCGAACATCGAGAACTTGAAGTATTTACGATTTCGAGGTAGACCCTCGAACGCGACACGAGATTACGGATTCTTCCAGCTGATTTTGAAATCGATGTGTAGAGAATGAAGGTCGGAGAATTAGTGCTTGCGATAATTTGGATGTTCATAAGGGTTTAGATAATTGTACGTTTTCGAATTCTTTCATTCATAATTTTCTGAATTTTCGGATATTTGAAATTTAAGATTTCTATATTGTTAAATTTTTAAGAGTATACATTCTTAAATTTTAAAATCTCTGAACATGTAAATTTTGTGAGTACTATGTTCTCAAATCTTCAAATCCCCAAACTTTCAAATTTCTAATCTTTTGATTTTTTCGATTTCTAACGCTTTCATTTTTCAAATATTTAATATTCTCAAATCACATCACCAAATTTTCAAGTTTCTGAATTTTCAGAATTTCAAATTCTTCAATTTCCAAATTTCTATATCTTGAAATCTCCAGATCTCCAGATCTTCAAATCTTCAAATCTCCAAATCTCCACATTCCAAAATCTCTAAATCCTTAATTCCCTAAATCCTCAAATCTTTGCACATCTAAATTCCTAAATCCTCAAATCTTCATATCCCAAAATTCCCAAATCTCTAAATCTTCAAATTCTCAAATCTCCAATTCCGCAAAATTTCAGGTTTCTAACCTTTCAAATTAATAAATATTCTACCTTTCAAATTCCTTAATTTTCAACGTTCTGAATTTTCGTATGTTCAAACTCTCCAATTTTTAAATCCCTAAAGCTCTAAATTTGAAGCTTTGAGAATTTAAAAATTGATTCCAGTTCTTACTTCACCATTTTTCCTAAAAAAATGTACATTTTCGTCCGTGTAACTTCTCTTATAATATAGCCAAACATAAGTTGTTGAAATAAGTAGTTAAGACACGTAAATACAGTCTTTATCCAAATAAGTAAAAAATGATAAAAAGAGATAAATACATGTCCACAAAACCCTGCAGTAAAATTATATATTCATATAAGCAACGTATTATTAATGGTTTAAAATATGAATCCCCGTCTCATCGATTTTAACAACATAAATAGAAGAACTTTGCATCGAATCCAAGAATATTCGATAAATTTTTAATTTAGCCGAGTAGTGGAAATTCAACAACTGTCAGAGTAATAAAGAATCGTTAAAGAAACGAACGCTGTAAGGAAAATTAAAGCAGCAAAAGGATAAGAGAAAGAAACGTTAATGTACAAAGAGTCTCCCGAGGATACTAATGAAGCTTGTCCTTAATGAATCCATACCGGGTCCTTGAAGATTTCAAGATAGCGCTGATGGATACTCTCGCACCAGGAACTCTTCCAGTAACGGAGATTACCTCCTCCGCCAGGATTTT
The DNA here is from genome assembly GCA_036983795.1 of Megachile lagopoda. Classification (NCBI taxonomy): domain Eukaryota; kingdom Metazoa; phylum Arthropoda; class Insecta; order Hymenoptera; family Megachilidae; genus Megachile; species Megachile lagopoda. The sequence goes on from CM072800.1 coordinate 14,111,461, forward strand.
CCATGAAAACCGATGGGACTGTGTCGCTTTGAGAACATCCAGGAACAGGGAATCTTCTTGGATCCCTGACTGAACGGAACAGAGACAAACCGTGTATCCTTTTGCATACCAAAACGACCGTCGATAGATTTATGACGGACTTCTCTGTTCGGCAATTATCACTTGTCACGAATTAACCCAGGAAACTCGTGATTCCCTGGCGAAAACCGTGGGGCTATCCTTTTTCTTGCGAAACAATCTGCTTGTGTTAATTAAGTCACGAACGGGCGCATTGTTCGCAGGTTCCTGAATGAGAAGCACCTTACAACTCGGGGACAATTAAATGTTTTAAATGTTGGACCTGGAAACTTAGGATGTCAACCGGAAACTCGTTAATTGCGTACATTTTTTAGGGTTGTAGTTCTACTTTATTCTCTGCAAAATGCGGTTATTCAACGACTGAATATTCAGTGTAATTGTTTATACTATCCTTGCACAAGATTCGATACATAAGAATAGAAACAAGTTTCGGTCAGATTATTCGACTATGAAATTTAATTATTCGATTCTGAAATCTTCTATCTTGTTTATCACAAGAAATTTTTATTTCAACCCTCTACAAGCTATTTTTGCTGTTGCAGGATATCAACTTTAAAACTTCTCAGTTAACAAGTTTGCTGAATTCTTTTAAGATTTCTCTATTATTAATTGCTACTATTGGTCCACTATTACATCGTATAATACTATGGATTTAGTTAAACAATATTTATTTTAAATTGCTGTATTAACTGAATGGTGAATGTTCTTTTCGAGTGCAAAGCGTTCAAGTCGATTTCGTAAATTTGAGCATGAGGCTCGATTATTGCAAAAATGAAGTTTTTACAAGTCACTCACCAATAGACTTCACAAGATAGATATATTTTGACAGCAATAAATACCGCATGTTTAATAAAATCGAATTTTGGGGCCAGTTTGAGACAGATGTAAACAAACAAGATGGCCGTAAACAAACAAGATGGCCGCAAGCAAGTGCGACTCTATGCAATTAAACTTCAGCGTAATGGTTGAAAGGAACTGTACATTTATTTTAAAATACGAAGTATTGATAATAACATGGTTTTATTTTCCTGTAAATGAAGATGAAATTTAATCTCTTTTTCATGAATTTGATACTTTCACATTACAGTTCCTGTTTTAAACAGAAGAATCAAGGATAACTTGTCTGAAGAGATCCTAGGACTGTCTCATTATTGGGTGCAAAAATTGAAAGAGAACTTAAACCTTGCATAACAAATTTTTATTTGAGAATTTAACTCTCGAATAAAAATTGAGAACATAAATCTCGAATAAACATTGAGGATCTCAAATAAAAATCGAGAGCTTAAGTCTCAGATAAAAATGAACTTAAATTTCGAATAAAAATTGATTACTTTTTAACGATCACATATTCGATAACGTGATAATGTACCTTGACCCTTTGCACTCGAGAGTAATGTTGTCAAGTAAAGTTTTTACTTACAAAAATTTCTAAGTTGAAAAGTTTGACGAATTTTCTTGAAATTGCAACTGTTGTCTGTTTCACCTAACCCTATTTAGTTAGAAAATACTTGAGTACAATTGTATTAATTCGGAAGATGAGTAATCATCATGGTGATTAAACCTCTCCAAAAATTTGTTCAAATTTTTCACCGCTTACCGAGCGAAAATAAAGCGTGAATTTCGAAAAAAGCAGCGGAAATATACGGGGAAGAATTCTTTCGCATCGCAAACACAGGATCGAAAGAAGTCCGTCGACTTAGCGGGCAAAGACAAACCGTGAGGCCGCGTGCGTGTCAATGGCCCCACGCCAAAATTGCAGAAACACCGTCGAAGCCGGTGATGGCTTTTCGGTTGTTTTGCTTGATTTTTGGTAATTACGCCGCGCGGAAGGCTAGCAATCTCGCAGTCGGGCCCGAGAGCTGCCTCCGCGAAACTTCTCCCGATGATAGCTCGGCAAATAACAGAGACGGTCGGCGAAGCGGATGGCAAGAGTTGCCAGTAGATTCTCTCTCGTTGGACGTTCATCTTCGTAGTCGATTGTTTCACGTCGATCGTCCTGTATCGTCATGTAATTGGATCTGTACCTAAGTACATAGCACGAGTCTCATCGAAATTCGTCTTCGAAAGCGGTCCAAGAACACGTTCGTCGGAATAATAATCCTTCAACTTTGTATGGGCAATACATGTTCTCGTACGAAAGGGAATTGATCGTTTATGTGACAGGATTAAAAACATGATTCGTGAATTAATATTTCGTTGCGCGGTATGATCGATTGGCGAATCGATTTGCAAGCCTGTTGAGTGATTTCATTTCTTTCATGAACTCTGGTTTCGAGATTGGGATTTTTAGTTCGATTGTTGATTTGAAACGGGGTTGTTTTGGTTGTATGTTGATTGTACGGTGATTGGTTGGAAGATTCAAATGGGAATTTGGAAGTTTGGGGATTCAAGATTTTAAGTTACAGGTTTGTGGATTTGAATATTTGAGAACTTGGGGGTTTCAGATTTGGGGATGTGAGAATTTGGATGTTTGAGAAAATTTGGAGATTCAGGAATTCGGGAATGGGAGAAGTTAGAAAATCTAGAAATTTGGGAATATGAGTATCGTGGAAATCTGAAGAATTTGAAGATTTGGAAATTTAGTAATATGAGAATATAGAAATTTAGTAATCACAGAATACATTAATTTTCAAATAAATTTTTATTGACTGTCAGGGAATTATATAAAAATAATTGCACAGTGATCAACCATTCGATAGAATTACAAAGTTGTATTTTTTTTATGTTCCATGGTTTAACACTTTCAACTCTAATGTTTAATAAGACGCGTGTTATGTAGAAGATGGGCGTCGTGAAAAAGGATATTCAAGCTACAAACATCACACAATAAGTCCATGCCGAGCTACACACTTTAATATCACAGTTATAACTTTACAACTCACCTACAATTGCAAGTGTTAAACTAAAGGTACTCGGTAAAGGTACAAGGTAAAATTTTACACATGAAATTTCGCAGAAGTTTTAACAATTCTCAGATACTTAGAGCATGATGACCCTTATTACACAAAACATTAAGAACGGTATTAAATAGCTGAATATGTATACAAGTTTTTTAATAAAATTGTAACATAACTTGTTCAGTGGAAATAATTCAAGAACTTGAGTATTAAATAACATAACTATTCACAGTTGCAGATTGACATAATGAAAATTGAAAAACGAACCATCTCTCGCAAGGTCTTGATGCTTAACCAGCGTATAATGCACATTTGCATTAATGTTATAAACTGTGATTGAAAAGTAAATAAACAAACGACAAAATATTAGTTCTTTATTTCGATAAAAATCGACGTGCATTTCAAGAAAACTGCCTTCACAAATTTTCTAACTTGCAAAAGTTAAATTATAAAAGATATTTATAAAGTGGTCATTTATTCGGTTTGATAGTTCAGTGTTGAATCATCAATTTACAATTAAATGGTTACAATCATGCACCTAAATGCATTAATTCTGACATGAAATATAATTTCATTTAAAAAGCTGGTCTCCTTTGTATCTCGAGAAGTATAAATATAAAAGGTTGATACAGGTGGATGGTAAAATGTTCCTCTCGCAGTCCTTTCCAAATTCTCACCCTATACGAGAAAACCGGTGGTCCATATTACCGCGAACACCCTGTATACTCGTACTTGGAACGAAAGAGAAGGTGCCAAAGCGTATTTCACGAACAGCGAGCGAAAGAGAGAGAGGGAATTAGCGAGGGATAGAAAGAGAAAACGTTGGTGTACAATGCACCAAGCGAGAGGGGAGAGAGAGCCCTTCATCCTTGAAAAAGGTTTCGGCTTAGCCTTTTGCCACCCCCTCCTGACCTCTGTGCAGCCCCTCCTCGGACGAATTTCCTAACGTTTGCCACCCGCTGCGCCCCTTCTTCTTGCTTTACGGACAATGCTTGTCCGACCGTTCACCGGCGACAATCGCACGGAAATCGTGACGGTTTTACCATCGCTGGAAATCCATGCCGAATCTACCAAGCTGTATTCATCCGGCTACGTTTTTCTCTATCTGTCTTTCCGCATCTTTCACCTATTCCCTTGCTCTCTCACCTGGTTCGCTATATCACCGCGCCCGCTACGCGCTGCAAGAGGGTGCTCCTCGACGAGCAAAAAATGATGCTTTTCTTTCTGCGCTCAATTTCTTGGTCGCCTGATTTTGCTGAATGAGTTTCATTCGTGTGGGTGGTCATCTTTGAACTGATTTTTTCAATGATTGCTTTGATGGTAAGGGTGGTAGTAATGTGTATTCTTGTTTGACGATTTACGGGGTTTTGGCATGATTAAAAATAGCTAAATATATTATGTTTTGTAATCTGGGAAATGCAGTGTACAAATATGCGCATCTTTGTAAAGCACTCGTCATCTTAAGTGTAGATGGTGTACTAAGAGCAATGGCGATTGAATATTTTTATTTCTAAATTTTCAAATCACCCAACATCCTTCCCTTTACTCATAGATACCAAAGTTGTAAAAATTTCCAAATTCACAAATTTATTCTCCGATTTCTGAATTTAGAAATTCCTAGATTTTCAAGTTTACAAAACTTCAAATGTTATGACCTAATCTACGGTAATATTTCAGAGCAGTATAAGTTCGATAACTGAAATTGAAAATGGAGTTGCGAGTAAATGAAGAGAAATGGGGTTAATGTTGTACGGGTAGAAAAAGTTTGGCGAATATAATTAATCGACATGTTTCTCGTTTTAAAAATCAGAAGTTGCAAACAGAGAGGGAGCAGAGGGCATCCGTTCGTAAATATTAATTCGCGTCCAGGCTATATTCGACAGAACACAAAACGCGAATCCTTCGCATTTCCCCATCGGAATTGACTCTGTTACACGAAAGCACGTTTCCGGGAGTGGATGGTGGCAAACAAATCCAGGGATCGTGGCACTCCTGGGACACGGTCCCTTATTCACGTCCGTATAGGCGACGATTCCACTTCCCTCTTGATTTTTTTCTTTCTCTTCCAGAATACAAACCTCGTTGATTCTGGACACCGTATAAATAATTCCCTAAACGGGATTCCAATGAATCAGCTTCAAAAGAACCTTGTCGCAGGGACGCGACAGCTTCGAGATAAATTTGAAAGTTTCAGGGATATTGCAATTTTTTTTATGAAACTGTAGAAGGAAGTGCAGCTCTTTTTTTAATTCGATTTTGTTGAAACTTCACAGCTACCTCGAGGTTTGCAATTACTTCGGGTAATAATGGTTAGTGGAGCTTGCGACCTGGTAGACGCGGACGGCAAAAAGTTAACGAAGTTCGAGAATTTAAACGAGCACGAAGAATTCATTTACAGCTAATATACATATTTTTAAATTTCACCGAACTTTTGTTGTTAACGAAATTTGTACAATCAAATTTTCTAAGTAGTAGATACAGAAATATAATATTCAAAGGTGCACAGGACCTCGTAACACAAAAGCATTTTTATTTTGTTCGTTGAAATTACTTGATGAAACCAACATTTTATAACAAAATTTTGACACCTTTCAATGTTGCCTTTTTATTTCGAATCACAATTACCAAGAACTTGATGTGTATAATTTTTATTTTTCTTTAAGGTTATTTCCAAAAGAACCCTCATTTTAAAAATGAGCCCCTATTTAATTTAAATATATAATTTGTAACAAACATTACTTTTGTTCATTTTAACTCTATATTATAAAACAAGGCAAACATGACTGAACTCTATATTATAAAACAAAATATTCTAAACATAGAGATGCTTTCGAAAAATCTGACAGACTTGACGGTATGTTCTAAAATAAAAATAGTGTATCACATTCAGAGAACTTTCAGCCATCAGCCCACATATAATCCGGAAAGTCTATTCGGTCTAATAAGGCCCCACAGGCTAGGTCAATAACCGAATGTGGGCGATGACCGAATTACCGTCGTCCAAGTATAATTGATTGAGGCCCCCGGAATAACGGCTCCATAATAGCGAAGCGGCGATAACGAGAGAGGAAGAGTCTCCACGACGTGGCAGGCTAATAAAAATAAATCACTAGCGCGTAGCAGAGCACGTGGTTGTGGTAATCGCGATTTCGGGAAAGCCCCGTCACCGCAACTGCGGGAAAACTCGCCGCAATAAAAGCCAACGGGAAGCAGGGAACAGAGAGAAGAACGGGAACGAAGTGACGCGAGGCTCGAAGGGTAGAATCAACGTGAGACGAAGAAAGAGGGAAACGTTACGGAAGACAGAGTTGAAGGGAGAAAGGATATTGCATGCACAGTGGTTGCACGTGTTCGTCGAAATGCGTCCTTGTCGAGGACGAGGCGAGTTACCGCACACAATGCTCGGTTGACGATGGTAAAAGCCGAGGAGGGTAGGTCAGAGGATGGGCAGAGGTGGCGAACGCCATTTTTCTCGGCCCGTGCGAGCAGAAATATGCCTGCATCGTCGCAATTAGTTGCACCGCCGCGAAAAAAGGAAGAGCGTCGAATGGGCAACGGACGAGCAGGAAGCTGTTGTTAATCTTTGCGGGTCGTAATGGCGGGAAGTAACGCCTCTTGGCGGGAAAAGAGTACGCTCGGTCGCGTTGTAAAAAATTTCGACTGTATCAGAGCGGAGATAAATCGTGGCCGGCGCTGTCCGGAGGGCGGTGAACGTTGTTTAAACGTGAATTACGATGGAGTAATTAGACGTTGAAGCGTCTTGATTGAATGCGGCTATCGTTGATGCAATTTCGTCGAACAAGGAAGAACGACGGTACGGGGTAAAGGTATTAGTTTGTAACGAGTTGGTGCCGAGAGGATGAACATTGTTATCGTACTAATGAAACTTTGCAGTATTTACACTGCAAATTATAGTGTTTTATTAAGCGTTTTGGAGTCAAATTTATTGTCTCTTTTAAATAAATGATTTCGTAATTATACAGAGGACACTTCGATGATCTTGAACGATATTGTCAACGACGTTCTGAACAACCTCATCTTATGTACATAACCGCCGATTGATTTTAATTTTAGATACTTCAGAATGTATGATGTAAAATAATAAAAATATAGTGCCCCAGTAAACAACTAAAATGGTAATAAAATATTACTAGTAAAATATTAAAAGTGACAGACTCATAGCAGTAATAATATGGTAATAATTGGACAGTAAAATAATAAAACACTTTAGCAATAAAACAGTAAAATAATAAAATATATGAAGGTAACGTCCCTCATTTCAAAAGTATGTACCACTGTAGAAATAAAACAAATTAACCCGAACTTAACACGTTGTATCAAGTAAAATAATGGCTATACATTATCGTTAAAAGTGATTTTATAACGTATTAGGGGAATTTGCTATTTCTCCAGTGTCCATGGGAAAATCCCAATTAGATCGGCTCAGCGCCAGCCGGTGCTAATGTTCAACGATTTCGAAAATGGTTGTCAGAGTGTACAGAAAATCTGGATCGGAACTCGATGAACTGAACTCTAATCCCCGTTGTCACCTGAACAAACACCGTCCACCGGCTGTCTTGTCAAAGAAGACTAATGATTCCATGGTATTTCGCCGAGTTCTAAAACTAGTTCGGGGAAATTTGAAAGAAAGTCGGAAAATGCCTGAGGTAACCGTTAAAATTTCTAGACTTCGCTAATATTTTGACCACAGCTCATTTGAATTACAAAATATTCTCATTTAAAGTCTGGTCTCGATTTACCACGTAGTTATGGAGAAATTATTAATAAAAGTTGATAAATTTTAATATGGCAATAAATGGCAGAGTCGAGAGACGAGCATTTTTGTTTCACTTATTTATTGCGACGAGAATATTAAAGAATTTTACCCAACTTGATACAAAATTATATATAGATATCATGGACAGACTTCATTAATTTTTATAAAATTGCTTTCATCGTTTGTTAGTAACTGATTATGAAATGTGACGTTTATGCAAAAATGTTTTTGCTTTACTGTTTAACTCATTTTCTGAAATATTCCTCCATATATACAACTTATCGCAACCAAAGGTAGAATTCTGCACATTCATTTAATACTCTAGAACTAAATTAAATATACTAAAATTTGACAGACACGAATACATGAAACTGAAATGTATGTTTTTCCGAGAATTATATCAAAACCTCTCTGAAAGCAGAGAATTTTTCAAATGTCAAATGGGCGCATAATTTGAGTATTTTTAATTATCGTAAAAAACTCCGCATCGAACACGTATCCTAAGAACAATCGAAATCCAGAACATCTGTTCACTCGTGCCACAAATTACCGTTCACAACGTGTACATCCTATTGCAATGGAGCCGCAACAGCACGATTTTCGAGCGTAAACTTTCGAGGAACGGGGTGTAGCTTACGCGGAGTATGTAAGCTTGCAGAATTATCCAGCGTAGGAAGAGTCCAGGCTCTGAAGGTGGTGGCGGACGTAGTGTGTGGCTATCGATCACTGGTCCACCCCTGTGGGCGATGGTCTCCTCCTAGCAAATTCTCTCTCCGTCTCTCCCGGTCTTTCCCTTTCCCTCTTACTTTTCGATCTCCTCTTCCCTCGACAGCGAGCTCCTCTTATCCTCATCCCCTCGAGTTACACCGAATTTACCTAACGTAGGCGCGGTAGGTAGCCCCTCTTCCTCTTGTTCCTCTGACCATCTCTGTCCCCCTCGATATGTCCGTCTCCTCCCTGCACCTATCTCTTCCGTTCTCTTGCCTTCTCTGTTAGCTGGTTCACTCCCCCGGTGCCAACGTCTCCATAGCCCTGGACCCTTTGAGAGCTCTCCTCGAGGAGGCCTAGAGAGGTTGCTGCGCGAGAGAGAGAGGTCTCGAACGGGGAAGCGAAGAGAAAAGACGCGGCAAGGGGGTGGGAGAGGAGAAGAGAGGAGCAGAGCGAGAGAGAGGGATGGAGCTTGTTATGGACGTGATGGACCCTCCGTTCGTCGTACATCTGGGCAAGTAGACCGGGCAGAAAGGGGAAAGAGAAGCTTTTAGAGCTTGGAATATTCACGAGGCCGTGGCTTGGACAAGCGAAACACATCCCTCGATATCTGCTTCTTTCGATGTCACGCCCCGAAACCAAATCAGCCGAACGGAACGTCGACGATAAGTTCATTCCTGACGTCCTGAATCGTTTTCGTTCCGCGGAGACGTATAATGGCATCCCGGATGGGTCGTGAAACACGTCGACATCGGAAATAACGAAATATTGTTCTTTAATCGATCGCTTTGTGGGATTATCAGGTTGGGTAGGTCGGACGGACATGATCGTGGGGTTTTAGGCGTGGGAGGGGATCGGATGGATAAAGGGTTTCATAGAGTGCCGATATTGAAACTCTGGCAAGTTGCAAACTGATTTTGGATGGGTCACGTTAGGTATTGAAACCTGAATGCTTTAATATATCTATGATGACGGTTATACCTATAAGAAAAATTGTTGAAAATATCCTTGACCACATACTTCAAGGTCATCGAAATCAGCGAGATTTCTCTTCTCATTTATCCCAATATATTAGTAATTACATTGAACTTTAAGGACACGTTCAATAATTGCCATGTCATCTTGAAGCAAGTGTGCGGTTCAGCCGCGTTTAGGCGAATGTTTGAACTTCGAGGGGGTTGTGCAGAACTTGGGCGTTCTCGGACGCCTTTTGATTTCGTATTCAGGGTACGTTGTCCTCCGCGGCGCTGAGCATTGCCTACCAGCAGGAATACAAGGTCCTAGAAGGACTTCCTCGGCAATCAGCGATGGTCCGCAGCCGGTGTTTGTCTTCGCGCGTGATTGGCGCCTTGCTTTGCCGCTTCTGTTTGGTCCAACGTCAAGGTGCCTCAGCATTTCCGACTGCTCGAATGTTTATTGACATTTAACTTCTGTAACGAGCGTACGCAGAGTTAACATCGTTACTGAATTATCTCTCAAAATGTGCTCCATGCTCAAGACGAACGGACCTTTTAATAAACAATTATTTTGTTCATTTTAATCGAACATTTCTTCCTTTCATTTAAGATGTTCGATTTCAAATCCAACGTGGCCAAAATTTTGTTGTACGACATATTAGTTGTTTCAATGTACAAGGAGGAGTATTATCAATCAGGATTTTTGCTTAATCATCAGGGATTGTTTGTAATTAAAAGTTTTTCTATAAATAAAGTGTGGTGTTAATTTTTTGGAAATAAACACGGAATGCTCATTTCGTGTAACCTAACATAGTACCTCTGGAGTACCAAAACCAGCGTAACCTGCTACATCTCCCTAGAGAAGTCCGTTGCTGTGCACGAGACACGTGTCAGGTTAGGCTAGAAGCAGTACAGCGTTCTAATAAAAGCTTGCAAATCATCAGGACCTTAACAAAATTCCCTCGGTCCATGTGTTACAGAATTTATGGATTCCGTTCGGTAGGGCCAGAGCGCAATTCACGAACGCGCGAGAATTTTCTCGTGTGTACGGCAAGAGCGTTATGGCGCATGTGCGTTCGCCATCAGCTACATACACGTGGGCGTCGGTGTGTAGGTTGATGCGTGCGTGCGTGTGATATGAGGTCCTGTAGGAATTCACTGGCGGGCGTAAATTCTCTCTGCCTCTTCCTCCAACTCTCCCTTGCCATCTACTCGTTGGCTCCCCTTGGTCGGACTCTAAAGTCCACCCCCTTAGCTCGACCAGCCACCCTATATCTCTCGCTCTTTTTCCTACGACGAGCTCCCTGTCTCGCGTGGACGTGCCGTTTTCTCTGACCATCGTCGCTGCCGCCTCCAGCGACAACATTCTGCAGCCGGACAACGAGGGTGACCACCCCTTGCGAGAGAACGGGCCGAGGACAGTGACGCTCAAGCTCGAGTAACCGATCCGCTGTCACGATAAGGAAAGTTTCTTTTTTTATCACGGTCTCTTTTTTCCCAACCCCCTTGCATAGCATTACTTCGGCCTTATTGCTTTTCATCACCCGACACGTAGGGTGAAAGTGCACCTTCGTTCCAGACGAAGAAGGTACCGAGGGTCCGCTTCGTTGGACGATGGACGCGTTACGTGGGTGGATTTTCTTTGCTGTTCTTCGGCCGATTAATCTATCCTTTGATTACTTTCTTATCAAATCTTGCGTTGGCGAGCTTGTTTGTGGCCCTTTAATCGAGGGGTGCCGAGAAATGTAGCTTGAAGTGAAAGGGTTGCATGCAGTGAACCTGCGCTATTTATCGGAACTTCGTCTTCTGAATCGAAACATTTTCAAATTTTCAAACATTTATATTATCTGGTTTTTAGATTTGTAAATCTGTCATTTTCGTATGTAGAATTTTAGATACCTTTCTAAATTTAAACATTTACTTGTTTTTAATTTTAAAGTTCTCATGTTTTCAAAACGGCGTAGTATGTTAATTATACTTAACTAAGTGGCATGTTAATTGTTCTGTTATAAGAAAATATATTCGTGGTTTATTGAGAGGACAACGTTAATTCATGAGAACAAGTTCTGGTCTTCTCTGGACACATTTCAACGCAACGTCTCATCAATTTCTACGAGTATGTTACATGTATCTATTTCATCCCGCTGTTACTTAGAACAAATATTTCTTACAACAATCTCAATACGAAGTTTGCAAAGTGTCAGAGTACGAATCAGATCTTAATTCAGACGCGCGATTATCTGAAGGACAATAACTCTCACATTCGAGTTCCATTTGATCTTTAGCAGCCATCAGTTCCAAAGATTCGGTAAATTACAATCTTAATGCAAATAAACTGAGAATATAATGGTGGCACCTTATCAGTGCTTACAGATTCTACGCACGTAAGCACGGAGAACATCCTGAGCCCGGTAAGTGGCGTATGGAGATATCCAAAGGGGGTTGGATAGCTCGAATGGTTCGCGAGGGTGCCAGTGAAGGGTGGTAGTGTGCCAGAGAAGGGTGAAGCAGGTGGATGGATACGGAGGAAGGAAGAGATACGAGGACGGAAGACGACACGGAGAAGCGAGAACAAGAGAGAAGGAGAGGATCAGAGTCAGAGAAGATAAAAGCAAAGAGTGAGAGTGAAGGTAAAAGCAGCGGAAGGGAGAGAAAAAGAGAGGGGGAATTAGATGGGGTCGAGAAACGTGGACTTGGAAGATGGTACGTACCATCCTTTCTTCGCTTCCTGTTTTTATTCGCTTCTTTTCTATCGTTGCTACTCTTTCTTTCAGCCTGCATTCAAAGTACGTCGATACTACTTACAAGAGATTTTCCTTGTCGCGGTGCACTGCAAGAACGCCGAAGTCTCTAAGTTATTTATAAGATCAAAATATTGCTTGTGAGAGAAGTTTCAAACTACGCCTTTTACGGCTTTCGATATCTTAAAATGCGTGAAATTTTATTTCGAGATGAGCATACATTTTAGTTTGATATACGTTTTCTCTTAAATTGCAAGGTTTGGAGATAAATTTAGCGACTTTTCCTGTCGGTTCAGGATTAATATTATAAACTCGACATTTTGAAATAAATATTTATCATGAGCACTGCAAGGAACTTTAAAATTAGTTCAGGAATTTGGAAATTTAAAAACTTGAAAGTTAAGAAATTGAGAATTTGGGAAATTAAAAAATTAGGAAACTTGTGAGTGTACAAATTTAAGAATTAATTAATAGAAGTTCAGATCAGAAAATTTCAAAAATTTGAAAGATCGAAAAATTTCGATAATGTCTTCCTTTCCAGAAATCCAAAATATGTGTACATTTCGGTTATCGGTTAATGCAACACGGTTTTGCTCGAAGGGTAAAAATAATACTTGATCCGCGAAATCGTTGATCTTCCGGTAATTATCACGAGAAGAATTCGAGTTAGGAGGAAGGACCAGTTCGAAGGACGCCTCTGCTCGCGGGTTAATTCCACGGTTGAGCGACAGCCGGCTAATTTTTGCTTGGGGCCAATTCTGGCCGCGTCCTTGGACTGGCTCTTGCCGGTTTAATAATGCAACACGCCACTGTGTCAGTGTGCCAATCCTTCTACGAGAAACCGTGACAACTGACAAGTCGCCACAGCTCTGCCTTTCCGCTTGGAACTTTTATTAGAGAGCCGAGCGATATTTCGTTGGACGTTGCTCATTTTCGTCGGTGAAACGAGCTCTCCCGAACGAGATTTCGAGGGCGGGATCATTTTAAAACTACCGTGCTCACGTGAATTATTTCTGGGACGCTCTGGGGATACTTCTCGTCTTGTCGCGGTATCCCATTAAGCCCCAAATGTTTATATAACTCTGGTTTGAAATTTGGTTACCGCACTGTCTCGCTATATGGTCTTCGCTATAGGAAGTCTCAGAATCGGATATAAACGAATTCCATTTATACTGTGTTAATGATCATTAAATGTAAGTTGCGAATTTTTTATTTCTGACTTTAACAAATTTTGCACTGGTAAATTTGAAAACTTGGGAATTTCTAAATTCCAAGATTTGAATATTCTGTAAATTTCGTGACTTGAGAATTTCTAAATTATAACTTGTTAATTTGAAATTTCCTGCGGCTCAAAATGTCGGAGACTGTAAATTTGAAAATTGAAAATTTCTACATTTTTTAAATTAAAAATCTGAAAAGTTTACTTTGTAATAATTTTCAAATAATGTTACCAAAATGAATAGTTCATAATTATTGATCTCCTCAGTAGTGTAACCTAATATTCTCTTAATGTAGACATCGTGATCAGTCAAAAAAAGAGATACGTTATACCTTTGAAAAAAGAACAGAATTGACTTTTATATCTGCTCTGCTCGGCTACAAAAAAACGATTAACGTCAGATTATATCCCCTTAAAAATCAGGCAAGATTGTTCTTATGTATTTTTGTTTATCGTCAAAAACAAACGAGTTATTCAGGTGTCTCGTTTCGTTTTATTTTTGAAGTTCATTACAGATTTAAAATTTATCGAGAATCATTGGCTTTGTAGTTAAATCTTTTCTTTAATTCTTCGATCGTTATTTTGCCGAGTACTTAAATCCCCAAATGGGGCTTATGATAAAAAATGAGTTAATGCGATGAGCTTTGATCGTCTTGCATTTGATTGCCTGGGATCTTGGCATTGATAGCTGAGAGAAGATTATCGCATATAATAGTTGTTGCTTTTTTGCTGAAATTCAGCCTCCGCGGGTATAAATTACAGTTGATTAAAGTTTCAGAATGAAATATTGATTAGTCGATCTTGGTTCTCGATTTTTTTCGGAAATTTCATGTTGCATTGTCGATATTAAAGTAACGGTGATACATCTTTATTTATCTTTTGACCTCGGACTTACTCAAACTTTTACATCTATGAGCATACCGTTATTAATTTATTTTACCTTATTACTGATATTTTCATTAATCTCGATAAAACAGAGAATAAAATTTAGGACCAGCTTATTATTTTACAATTTTATTATGAAATCCACAAATTTAAATTTAGAAATGAAACTTTGAAAGTAATTTCGAAATTTTTCTATCTAATTATTTAAACCGTAAAAGTTTTCAGTTAAATGCTCCAATTCAATCAATTTATAAATACCTTACATATTTGCACTTAAAATTGTACATTGTTTAAAAGTTCTATATTTGCAAGTTAAAAAACTAAATAGTTGAGACACAAAATTAACGAATGCACATTGAAAATTGTATTATTTCAATTTGTAGTGTTTTCCATCGCAAAGTTTTATTGCTTAGCAATGATCAGAAAGTTTGGAATCTCCATCACCCTTGCAAACTATGTAAATTACTTGGCGGGTAATCTCGGAATGTGATGTTCAATTAAAATTCTGGAAAATGTCTGATGAAGAAGTTTATCGAGATTATCGTAAGAAAATTGTTAAAACATTTATTTAGTTGTTCGGTCGGATCGTAGTTGAGACGTGCTTCTTGTGTTTCGACACTGACATTTCTGATTAAGGTAAGAGAAACGTACAGATTGCTAAGAAGAAATGGAATTTATAACTAGAACGCCAGAATTGGGCAGAAAGGACTCGATAAATATTTCAGGACTCGTTTGTACAGAATTATTTTACTTCCACGATGTACAAGCAGAACTTTTTACGATTATACTATTTACTCCAAGTGTATCTTTCATTCCAAGATTTTGAATTAACTGCAGATTTTTCATTCGGGACAAGAAAGAAAGAACTTTACGCTTCTAAATTGTTTGCCAAGTAAAATTTACTCGTTATACAGAAACAGTAAAAGAGGATAAAGATAAAGTAACGAGGCATTAAAAAATTGCAGTTAGGTCGTAATTAATGCATTTCCTCTTGTACATTCTTCACCAAGAAAATTCTGAATTTATTTATCTCGCCATCAAGGTCCCGAGTAATGGAGACTCAAGACAGCGTTGTTTGACCAAGACAAAGGAAACGTTCATTAAGAAAACGCCATTAGGAATGAACTTCTTTATCTTCTTTTTCTTCGTCGCTTCTTTTATCTCGTCTTCTGCGACTAATCTGCCAAGTGTAAAAACGAAAGAGTCTTCGTATTAGGCAAATCAAGTGCTACCTCGAACCATCTTCACACTTCCTCCACTTACCGTTTCTATAACATTGTATGCTCAATACACTTTTATCGATAATACAAGTATTTTTGTATTCACAGTTAACGGTAACAAACAGAAACATTATACATTTGTTGGAAAATATCAAAGTATACAAACGTACATAAGGGTTGATATAAAAGAATATTGTGAAATATGATGAAACAAAATATTTTTACTAAATATGATGAGACAGTATATTATTCCTAAACATAATAAAACAGGCATGTTACACAATATGGCAGTAAATCATTATATTGAATCTGTTACATTTTGAAGTATACATAACCTCTTTCAATTCTTTCAACATATGATCCTTCAATCCTTTTAATAAATATATAGTTATTATAGCAGCTATTTTGGAGATTATTGTTTAAATATTTCTCGAGCTATCATGCAATTTTTATTTTTACAATTGTCATTATAACAAATCGAAATTTCTCCTTCAATTGAAGAATGTGGTGACTGATACAAAGAATTATTTATGAATTATAAAATGTTAAATACAAAACGTTAATCAAGCAAATAAGTACAAAATATAAAGTATGCAAAACGTTAAGTATAAAATTTAAAATAAGCAAATGTAGCAGTCTCCATTACTCCATTAACGTATCTGTTAGCGGCATAAATATTCTTCATCGCAAGAAACGAAAGTATCGTGAAACGCCTTTAGTCTTCTTCTGGATTCCCATGAACCCAGAATCTTTATCGAACCTTTTCAAATATATATTTACATGGTTGCAATAAACTTGAACAAACTGCTGGACGCTCGTTACCCAGTTTACAACGTCGATTATCGACAGCTTTAATGGCTCGGGCTGAGAAATATTCTGTTTCTGGTGTGCGAGAGGGAACGAGTAAGGAAAAAAAAAGGAAGAAGACGAAGAAGATGAAGAAGGTGAAGGAAGACGGATAAAGAGATATCAACACGGATTTTCTCGGTATCCCGCTAGCAGCGGGAAGTGCTCGTACCTCGTTCCGGGCCGTCTCAAGGATGGAAGGATCTTCTGCAGATATTCACCTTCGAATCCTGAAGAAACGAGAGAACCAGCGAGAACCGAACTCGATCGCCATAATTTACGACGTCGACGTACTGGGAGAACCTTATCGCGCGATTCTGATCAGCGGCGAGAGAGACTTCGACCCCGCGATACAAAAAACCGTTCGAGATCTCGTCGAGGTCGTTACTCGAACTCGCCGAGTAAATGAGGGACTATCGAAACCGAAGGCAAAGACGCGAGATTCGAGCTTTGCACGTGTTCTCTGACTCTGATCACTCATTAGTTAACAGCGTGATCGAGAAACGTACCCTGAGGTGTATCGGTTAAACAGAAACCATACTGCATTTACTTTTCTTATGAGGCTTATTGATAATATTCCTTACACCTCCTGCATCTTCGTTATTTCATAATCAACTCGAAGTGTAACTTAAATTTATTGTTCTGAACCGGTGTCCCATTTCTTGTCTGAAAAGTCAAATTTCATGATACATAATTTAGCTTATTTGCTTCATGCAAATAACTTAATATTTTTACTATAACAAAAGTGAACATGCTGCAATGTACATGTACTTTTTGCTTCATTAATAAAACCATTTAAACGAAATAATTTTAATACTAATCGAAAGTTGATTATGTATCAGTATCCCTGTTTTCATCCTGTATTCATTTATTGGAAAATATAATCTCTGCTGTAGTCTCCGCGACTGTTTACCGAAGTTTATCTGGTACGTAACAACATCGGACGATGAAAAATGAGATCAGAGGTTGATTCTACAACTCAACTTGGTCTCCAATAAACGGAGAACGTTCAGAGGTCGAAGCTTAAACCGTGATATCAGTGAAACTTCTCCCCCCGGTGATTTTATAACCGATCGAACGGTGAATCGACGAGTTGTTCGTCGGCGTATCAGAGAAATCGTTTGACCAACTCGATTTCCATGGCAAACAGAGAAGTTTCGTGGTTGTTTGTTGCGCGAAGCAGAAATTTAGAGATCATTCGTTAACGCTCAACCGGTGGTGTTCTCCCCTCGTTTTTTCAATGATCGATCATCCGTCCGGTTCGCAAAGAGGGAAAAATCGAGGACAGGTGAGACTTTCCTTCAGTTTCGTTTCGCTCTACCTGGCTCCTTCGTTCACGAGGCAAGTGTGCACCGGCGAAACAGTTTTTCGAAAAACTATTTGACGAAACGGCGGTGTGTCGATGTTCCCAGCAGGAGATTGCCGGGACTCTGCGAGTAACGCAAGAAGCAGACACGCCTCTTTCCCTCTTTAACAGATCTCGCTTGCAGATATCCCGACCTGGTTAAATTCATTTTCAGGGACCTCGTGTAATTAACGTCTTCTTCCATTTGTCTTCCGACGTGGTCGTTAGGGTTGCTGGAAAAACACATTTCTACTCCGCTGCGATTCCTTTTCTTTGGCCGTCTTCTGTTACATTCCATTACCGCGGTATCGATCTTTAACGGGATTCTATCTTCAGATGTATGGACAGATGATTTAAATGAAGCGGTTAGCTCCATTTTTATTTAGGGGTTAGGTCATTATTTGAATTTAAAATGCATGTATAATTTTCAGAGTTTCTTTTGACGAAATACTAAGATAAATTTTAATAATATTCTTCTTATTTACATATTCTGAAATGTATAGACAAATTTTTCTTTAGTTATGTGGAACAAAATGGTCAACACTGTACCATTTCATGTTTACCGATTTTGAGATCATTTTCACAGCTTGTAACCACCTTACATGTTGGCGTATGATAAAAAACCGACATTTTTAACTATTTTTTTTTATTTTTTCAATTTACAACAGAAGTAAAATGGTCATGTCAGTATACTGATTTTTATAGAAATGTAACACAGTATAGTTTATTGAAATATTCAGTTAGATATTTGTTAATATGTAAAGTTACAACGCGTCGTGATTCTGTAATTTAAAATAAAACATTTCAAATACTTGTGGATTCTTCATTTTAATAAGATATTCTGGAAGAATGTCTATAATTCTGCCTGTTATATTCCACTCCTGAAATATCGATCTTATTAACAATTTCATTATAAAATAATTGCAGATTCTTAGTTTATTATTTGATTTTATTGGAACTGCTGAAAGAAGATACATATTTATATTTCGTTTGAATTTTATTTTGATCAGCAGTCGCCTCCGAAGTATCGATTTATAATTATTTTTATTTTGTAGTTTCGTTTTCTTCAGCCATGTTCCACTATTTCAGTATTTAATTAACTGTCAACAACTTCATGGTGTATTTGTGAAATCGTTAGGTTAGGTTTTGTATATTTTGATACTCTTATCAAAATATTAGATAACATAATATTCTCTTATAATTATCAAAATATGAGTATCAAAAATTTTGATGCTCTTATAAAAATATACAAACATCATTTTTATAGAAATTGTTGAAGCTGCAAGAACATCTCCAATCTAGACTTAACGTTGCTCAAAAAGTTCAACAATGTTAACTCTATAAATGGCAAGTTTAAAATTAGGATTTTCTTTGGAACTTCCATAAAAATTCCGTCAATTAAAAAACGTTAAAATCGTGAAACGAATTAATACAATTCCACGAACCACGAACATTGGAGATTTCATCGATGCTCAAGTCCTCGTGTTTTCTCAACGAACAATTGTTTCGCACCAACTCCTCCTCCACAATTCCAAGATATAAACCAACGAGTTTGTATCGTTTATCAAATTAATTATAGTCTCAATAAGACCGAGCGAGAGCGTAGCTTCGTGTCTTTTGTTATTTATCGACGGGCAACATGTCATCCGGCAGCAAGGTGTAATTAACGTGCCAGACTAATTCGGCTCCATTGTCGGAACGGAGCAGCCTCGGCCAAAGATAGATAATTTCCGTGTTTTGTTGTGCCTTTTTTTTCCGAACCGTCCACGGACCACGGGGGTGGAGCAACGCGGACTGACGTTGACTGACGTTCAACAGACGTTTCCCATTATTTTGAATAGTAGAAAATCGACGAATGTTCGTAGCAACGTTGCCCGTGAATACGGGCCCGTTTCCACGAAACATCTCGAATCCGTGAAATGCAAGACTTTCGTCGTTGTACACTAATATTTTCTCGGAAATCCGTGAGAAGATTGAAATGGCATGCGGAGACGAATTCTACGTGTCGGTTCGCGTTTGAACGCACGTCATGCCCGAAACTCGAGGAATGCTAATTTCCTCTGACCATATTTCGTCTTCGCTTCGACCAATCCTGTATTCCGTTAAGGACACTCTCTAATGAATAATACACGCGAACCAACGATTGCCTGCAATCATGACAGACCAAGAAAAGACGCAATTATAGAGTAAATGGAGTGGAAATTGTAAGATACGAGGTATACTTACTGCTGTGAAAAAGACGAGGTTAACTCTGTCGATTGTATCTTCAGTACGGGGTAGCAATTTAAACGTCAATTTTTCAACTCATTTGTTCTTTTTCAAATCCTCTAATTTTGGTATTTGCGCATTATCGGATTTGTACATTTCTGAATTCTTACATCTCCGAATTTCTTCATCATTAATTTTGTAAATTTCCTAATTTTTGCACTTTTGAACATCTACATTTGTAAATGTCCATATTTCTCCATCATCAAATCTCTAATTTTCTGAATTAGGAAAAACATTCTCAATTCAAAAACACTTGAATTTCTAAACTCTAAGATTGCCGTATAAAATATTTGGAAATAACCCAATCACAAAACTTGTATGTTGTGAATGTGATAACTTGAATACTAAAAAATTCCAAAATGTAACTTAAAAATTTTTTAGAGATGCAGATGTACATTTAATAATTCCGAAATTCCAACGTCCATAAATATGAAAATTTAGTAAGAGTCGTATTCATGCAGAGTAGAACTTTGCTCCATATAATTTCTACAACTCCATGATACACCCTCAGTTTATCAAACACGACGTGAAGCAGCAATAAACTGTCGTTTATGTAGCAAATATGTAAATACGCTGTTCGATAACGATCTAATCACTAGAAAATATTACCGAAATTTTCCCTCAGCGAAGAAACAGAGAAATTTTATCGGCGTCATCGCTCCAGGTTACAAGAGCTCGTACGCGAAGATTCTCGTGCTCGACATCGCTTTCGAAAAGAATCAAGGCCACCATTTATTTGTCACGAGTGTCTCTAACAGTTCGCAATCTTCAGAACGAATCTATGTGACACGCTTGTCCGTTTCGGTAGAGAAACGTTACAATTGGTTCGTTTCTTTTTCACCCCTTCGCCGCTGCTCTTCTGTTTCTTTTTCTAGAAAATAAACTCAAAGCCACGCTTCCGTTGATGGGGAAGCAAGAGGATTCTAGGCAGTACATATATTTCTTCTATTGTCTAGCTCGGGAGTTTCCTATTGTTTCTAGAAATTTATCGCTTCACGGGAAGTTTGGCCACGCAGAAGCGGGTGCTTTCATCTTGAGCCAACGACGGTCAGGGAGACAGAGAGGGCGCGTGTATTCGTTAAGCAAAAGAGCGGGAAGGTATATCGATTCAAAGCGATGGCGATAATTAGTACTTCTACAAAATTATTTATGCCTGAAATAAATCAGGGGAAAGCTTAATTGCTTCCCTCTTTGCGTTAGAACGCCGCGCGTGCGATCTGTGAGCTGCGTTCGTCTCTTCCTTTTTTTTTCTCGTTTCCCTGTGCTCATTTTTTTTCAAATACCAACGAGAGTCGTGCGGTAAAATTTGATCGAGCTATCGATTGTTGACTCTAAGTTATTACTTTACTTTTAACCTTTTGGAAGATTTGAATTCTTTCTATTTTGCTTTTTTAGATATCGTATTATGCTGATCAGACTGAAATCTTTATGTTACTGAACGTTTTTGAATTAAATAATTGGTGAACAATTTAACTGATAAAAATATGGTACTTTAAGATAGTGGAGTATCTTTGAGATTTCTAAAAGAGGCTTATTTTTGTGATAGTTTAAATGTAAGGTTAATTTGATACCATTGAAAAGTCACATTATGTACAATACTTCATTATGAATTCTATAATCATTAATAATATTAAAATACTTAGGTTCATGAGAATACTAACATGATTTATTAAAGCATGAATAGTTTTAAATAGTTATAATATATTGTATATCTGAATTTAGAACTGCATCATGTTGCAGGTGAAATTAATCATACGATTCCAGTTGAAAGCTTATAAAATAACCCATTAGAACCCATGTGGACATAAAAAAAAGCGTAATCAGTTACTAAAGACACTCGTCAGCTCACTTATTCGAATCTTTACTTGAATAAAAAGTTACCTCTCTCAGTGATAGCTTTTTAATAACTAGGTTGTGTTTCATGCAATCAATCATCCCCTGTGAATCTTCCAAATGATAAAATTAACTGAAATCACGATTTCAAGACTGTCGATTGTAATTGCTTGGGCAAAGTGAAATTTTGTGTAGTCCATATTTACACCATACTTTCAAAAATGAATACTTTTACTTTTACACTAAATACATAATTTATAGCAAGCATTACTTTTGTTCTTATTTTAACTCTATATCAAAACGCATACATATTGAAGTGTCACGTCTTAAGTTTGGCAATATGAAAGAAAAGTAGCCTATGTTTAAACTGATTTCTCAAACATGGCAATCCAACAGACATTAAAAAATATGAATAAATGAATATTCATTAATTACGATTATATATTGAAGTGTTACGCCGTAAATATATTTAGCAGGCTTGGCAACATAACCTAAAAAGAAAGTGACTCGTGTTTAAACAACTTTCTCTGCGTGATCGTTGTTAACACTAACCATAAGAACGTATAATACACACATTCTTTAAAATTAAAAATAAACGAATGAACGATAAAACACGAGCAACTATACACATTAATTTTGTACCTCCCTAAAAATCAGCACAGAATGCAAGATAAGGACCTTAACAAATTTCGTAATTTAAAATAAGAAGTGCATGAACCGGTAATTTAAGTGAACGAAGGGGATGAAACAGTGAGTTGACGACGTAAACAATTTTATTCGGAAAAGTATACGGAAGATCAAGGTTTTGTGGCACAGTTCATTCGGGCAGTGACGGAGGAGAATTTCAAAAGCGTCCGTCGAGGGAGGCGAGGGACGAGGAAAGAAATGGATAAGGAGCCATGGAAGCTTAGAACGGTTTAGGGGGAGGGGATGTGAAGGCTTTGGCAACAGGTTTCACCCCCGTGGAAAGCCGCCATCTTCCGCTGGTACGTGCTTTTCGAAAAACGTTCGTTCGCTTTTCCAGAGACCGGAGAGAAACGGACTTGTTCGTTTTTTCTTCTCTCTCCCTCGCTTTCTCTCTGTTCTTCTGGTCCTCCCTGCCTCGTTTTCTCCTTTGTTTCTTTCTTTGTCTCTGTCTGTGATGGTGGATGAACGAGAGAAGACTCGTTTCGGTGTTTTGCGGGAAACCGGTTTCTTTCCTACGTTAAATTACAAGACGTCTCTTCAACTTTTCTTCCACCCTGGCTCGTTATTTCTTCGTCTTTCGAAGTTTATAGGAGGCAACGTTTTATTTACATTGTAGCTGGGTTACTTTTGAAATCGAAAGTCCCTTGATGGAAGGAGGCTCGTAAACGCGAGCAAACTTTTTAATATCGAGACAGTCGAAGAAACACGAGTCTGTCTCTTACTTCTCACCCCGTTTCGCTCGATCGTTTCTCTTCTCCGCTTCGCGTTCCCGCGCTTTTTTATTCGCGTCTCGGCGGATAACACGCCGTGCCCGCTGCAGGATTTCACGGGACACCACGAAAGAGGAATGTAACGCTTTCAAGGGGGAGAAACGCGCGTCCGAATCGTTTGGCCGCGATTTAGTGCACTTTACTTCGGAAATAAATTCGTTCTCGTAAGTCGGATAGATTGTGATCAGGAAGATAGAGAAAGTCTGAGTTTCACAATTATTAGGTTAATATAATTTAGTGAAATTGTAACAGAAAATCGTAGAACTTATTTAATCACAGGCTAGGGTTTGAATATGGGCTAATTTTAATATAGAGTCTTGTTAAGGGCTTGAAATTATGATCCAGAAAGAATAAATTTGTTATTGTTAATATTATTTTGTAAAACGTGTAATTTTACTCGTTCTAATACCTTACAAGATTTTACAGGTATATTTATTTCATTTGTTTTTTAATCTAATATGGGAATTTTTTTGTAATCTAGCATGGGAAGCATACAACACAAAGTTGTAATCAATAAAGACAAAAAATATTTTCTATAATTTCGTTCATTTTCAGTTACATGTGATTCATTTATGTTTGACAAAATACAGCATGTAAACTATACAATTCATGTCAGAAAAAACATGTACTATATATTATTCACAAGATGTCTGTCATGATCACACGGATTTTGCATATTTTATAATTGCACATTTTTGCAAATTTATTTTGCACATGCTATTTTACAATTGCACAATTTTGTTTGTATACAAGATACGCATCAAATGGACATCAGTATGTTAAAATAGTTGTAAACAATGGGTAATATATTATGGAACAACCTGATTATCTCAAAAAACGGAGAAAAAGCGTGAATTCGTTTCACGAATGAAAATGCGAACGGAGGAATAGATAACACAATGTTTTGCCGTTCAAGATGAGCCTCGATTGCGAAGACCACCCGTCCCGTTTTTTTTTCGCAGCCAGCAGGGTGGCGACGCAGCGTGCACCCCTTTAAACGAATTTTCGGAAAAACCAACCAGAAGGACGAAACTGCGCGAAAGGTGGCAAGAGTAAAGAAAAAAAAGAAGAGAGAATAGTGAATCGACGCCGACGTTATGGAAGTCTCTGTTACAAGGTCGTAACTCAACCACTTTAGAGTTTCTCGGTTCGTGGCACGCCATTAGGCGTCCTCTTCAGAAAAATAAATCTTCCCTTCTTGGAATTCCACGTAGACGTCGAAAACCTAGTCGTAGGGCCGAGTACGTAGTCGACACCCCCGCGTCGGGGAAAATGGACTCGTCCGGTAGGGGTGGCATCCCCTCTTCTCCGTTTCGTTTCTTTTCTCGAAGCGATCGCCGCTGCTCCGATTCTGTAGAAACATCTTTCAACATCGTTCGTTCATTTTGTTCGATCAGAAATATGGGATACATGTTACTAGGGATATTGCTACGAATTGACAATGGACTCAGAAAATTCTTGGAAAGAAATGTTTGAAACTTTTGAAATAAATTATAACTTACGACCAATATATTTACTTGGGAGACGTTTGAATTTAATATGGGCATTATGTATTTGTATATTACTTAGAAATTTCATTTACATATTTATTAAGTGTTCCAATGGGTACCAACTTGGAGATAATGAGGATTTAGACATTTACTATTGCTCTAATCATATTTGTCTCTACTCATCTTGAACGTATCTTAATTTATCTGAGATTTGACATATCTGTTCATCTTAAACATACATCGGTACTTATCAAGAACATTGATAGCCACACCTATATTGTGAATTCCATAAAAAATAAAAAGATTGGAACTCAACCAGTACAATCTCAAACTAGCACATCCAAAATCAACTATCCACCAAAACCGAAATTTTTAAAGCCGTCTATTCGACATGAAGGGCAAGAGAAGATAGCAGAGAGAAAGCAAAGAAGGGGAAAGAAAACAATTGGAATCCGGCTGCGTAGCTGTCATCAAAGAGCATCCCGTCACGATTGCGAGTCACGAAGAGAAGACTGAACGAATCCACGTTAAAAGAGCCGGAAGAGATGAGCGAGCGATATGGGAACGAAGAAAGCACCGGGTAATCGTGGTCCTCCAGCGAACCGTTTCGCGAGAAGAATCCGAGTGGACGTCTCGACAAAAGGTAGAAGCACTCTTCGATCTCGTCTGTGTGCTGGGAAATTCGAAAAATAGCTTGTTCCCCCTCTTCCTCTTCATTCTTCTCCTCCTGGACGCTTCTAGCCGCGTCGTTTCACCTTCGACAGGATCACGAAGCGAATTTTCGAGCGGCTACGCGAACTTTCGTGCCGGTGAATGGACGTGGAACGCATACAATCGACGCATTGTGGCGTTCCTCGGGAGAGCAGTCAGCTCGATGCACCTACAGGAATAATATTTACTTCCGGTCGCCAGACATCCGGTCTTCTCTCTCGTTCTTTCTCGCAGTGTTCCTGCGACGGTAACCGGAGACCCGTAGCGACTTTTCCTACGCCGTTTCGCGACGGGGTGTTGCAAACACGAGATGGCGGCGGACGAAAGAAAGGGGAAAAGAAATTGGCGGTTTTTCATTGAGTCCGCGGCAACGACTATTCGAAATTATACCTTCCGCGTTTAATCGAATTCGAGAACCGAGCGGGTAACAACGTGCGCCACAAATTATGCGACGATGAGTTGCTTTTTTCATTCGATGGGGGTTGGAACCCTTTCACAGGGACCTTCGTGTGCCCACAGGGCGCAACTGTTGCCTTTCCTTTTATCAAATCGATCGGGGAAAATTTTTCACGTTTGTAATTTAATCGCGTTCCGGAGACTTGAATGCCGGCTTCGAGGAATGAAAGGTGGCGACTTTGGAAACCATTCTCGTGCTGCTAATCTCGCTATAATTTTAAATTCTATAGACATTTCTAGTCGTGCGGGGTCAAAGAAAGTACTGGTTTTTTGAAACCGCAGATTTCATTACGATTTGTTTTAATTAAGTGGGACAAGGGGATGATTTTTACTGCGGCGATTAAGGGGTTGAAGAGGATTCTCTTTTTAGATGACTTTTTATGCGATGTATGTACAGTGACATTTTAATTATGGATAAAACCCAGAGACCATAAATCAGACGTTCGTCTACGGTTAACACTCGAGGCTTCCAGATGTAACCTCAGTTTTGAAGGACGTTTCTGGTACAAAATCTTCATTGAGGGTTTAACAATGAAAAGATTGAAATGTTAGGTAAAATCTTTGTATAAATCTTCCACGTATAAAAATCTCACAAAAATTTTTATATAAATTTTCCATGTATAAAAATCTTGCACTATGCCTCCATACATAAAATCTTCGGAAAAATGTTTGCGCAGGTGTTTCATACAGAATAATTTTATAAAAATAAATACATAAATGCTTCAGATACAAAAATCTTGACAAAGTCCATATACAACTTTACAAAACTGCACATACAACCTTACAAGAATGCTTAAACAAAGTGTGTAACTGGAGTTCAAGAACATTGTTCGATATAACGGCATTAAGTGTAATAATCCTTTCGAATTATGCAAGTGTTAAGCATAACAGCAAAAGTCGTGAATAATAATTCACAATGGCAACTCTACAACACGTTAAAGTAATCAGTAGCCGATCTGCAAATTGTATGTAATACAAATCAATTAATTTCGTTAAAGCATCCATATCGGATGATTCGCAGAAACAATCGTGGAAAGTAAAATTGGCCTCGATTTCGGAGCGGCGTGATAATTAGACAACCTTGGTCGTGCGGGCCAATCCGGCTGCTCGATGATGAGGAACAAATGAAAACGTGGTCCAAGAGAAATACGAGAAACGAAGAGGGACACAGTGTGTCCGGGTCGAGTAATGCCCATTTACTGTAGTCTGATGCAAAAAGCATTGATGATCCCTCGAGGCACAAAGAGCAGCAATGATAGAGAGCAAGCAACGGATAAATGCAAGCCGGTTGCAAAACGTTGCGGCGCATGAAGAGGCATTGCAGCCGCTCGCAAATTACTGCGCGAGGTAATCATAATGCGATCGTAATGCAACGCGAATGACTTGATTTCGAGCGTGAGCTGGGCCGTTGCAAGATAAGTCACGGCCATTATGCGAAATTAGCGATTATCGGACGGCAATTCATAATTATTGCCCGTCGTAAGATAGATTCGCGAGGACCGCGAGGAATAACGTTTCGAATATGGAAAAAAACGGACGGTGATCCGCGCCGGGAATTTCAACGAGGAAACAAGCGAGAAGCGTGACGATCAAACGTTCGCCATGATAAATCGCTGAAACCTATAATACACTGTCCGCCAAAAGTATGTAACCATCATTCAATATCGTGTTTTATCTACGATGCTTTATTGTCTTTGCTCGTTTACCTGTGCATTTTTCTTTTTGTTGTTAGTGTTTCAGGAAAGTTATTGTTCGTATTGTCATCGTTAGTACTCTTACGGTATATCGGAGGGAAGGTGACCAGTAATTCGTATAAAGAATACCCATTCGTTGATGTTTAGGGACTTTTGAACATTTGGAAGTTTGGAATCGGTTAAGAAATTTGGGATATTGGGATTTGAGATTCTGAGGATGTGGAGATTCAAGAATGTAGAACAGACCTATGGATTTGGGATTTAGGGACTTCGGGGTTTGGAACTTTTGGAACATAGAAATCTAGGGATTTAAGTGTCTAAAGACTTGGAAACCTAGGAATATGGTGATCTAATGATTTGAGAAGGGAACTTGGAAATTTTAAAAATTTGAGAAAAATTAAGAAATTGAGAAATTGAGAAATTGAGAAATTGAGAAATTGAGAAATTGAGAAATTGAGAAATTGAGAAATTGAGAAATTGAGAAATTGAGAAATTGAGAAATTGAGAAATTGAGAAATTGAGAAATTGAGAAATTAAGAAATTGAGAAATTGAGAAATCGAGAAATCGAGAAATTGAGAAATTGAGAAATTGAGAAATTGAGAAATTGAGAATTTGAGAACTTTGAAATTTTAGAAAATTAGTAACTAAAAAACTTGGCAATGTACAAGTTTAATAATGTAGAAAAACTAGAAAATTCGGAAGCTTGAAAATTAGGAAATGCGCAGATATGAAAGTTTGGTAATTAAATAATTTTCAAGTTAACTTATCAATTAGGGATATTAAGAATTTTATTGCACGTGCATGTTGATATAAATGGTGCCATACTTTTGTCTGGTAGTGTATGTATGCTTCGCTACGGTGCAATTTATTTGAAGACAAAGGGATCGAATGATCTCTTCGATGGACTTATTGATATTGAAACCTCAATTGTTTCTAGTTGAAAGATATTGATTACGAACGTGTTGCATACACGTATTTTCGTTCTTAAAAAATTAGAAAGAAAATCATTTCGCACATTATGTTATGGTGGGAGCGAATTGTTAGATGCTGTATGAAACAGCTGCAAGCAAGAAATAAATCATATGTAGTGATTTTACCAAAATTAAAAAAAAAATTGTTTTAAATTTTATTGATTGACTAAGCTACTACACGTTTATGTAAGTAAATGTTAGGAACATATATGAATTAATAAACGGAAAATATTTCAAACTCATAATTTTTCAAATTAATACCATTTATTGTAAAACAGGTTGTTAAAATATTTGTTTTAAAATATTTTGCAAAAGGATGAATCTTAAGATGTCAAAAATAAATATCACACATATATTTGATGAATGAAAGTAAGAATACGTACCATCGTTAAGAATTTATATTTTCTCTCTTGAACCATAAAGTAAATAAGAATCCTATTATTTTGTAAGTAGATTTTTGTCTATATTTCATATTAAAATTTTTTATTTGTATATATTGCATTACAATGTATATTATTATGCAATATTATATTTAAGTAAATAATAATTTACTTTGTAATGCAGTACGATAAATCAATATGTTCCGTACATTACGTTCGCGATTTACGTTGTGATTTTTCAAGAACCGTTCGAACTTCCATAGCTAGATAAACACGATATTCTTGGAAAAACAGGGAAAAATAAGAAAAAGCGGGCAAGGAAAAGGGAACATAAATTGTAGTCACCACGTGTTGTTTGTGGGCGAACGTTTTCGGAGCGGTTAGTAGGGTAGGCCATGCTGAAGAAAACGAGAAGAAAGATCTTCTGGAAAGAAACGAGAGGGCAAAAGAATTGAAAGAAAGAAGCGGAGACCTTGGATGGCCTGCGTGCACCTATACAAACAGGGCCTGCTGAAAAGCAAATATTTTGTTGTGATGCAAGAATTCACAACATTAATGGGACCCTTCGAAGTGCAGTATAGCGAGACGATTAGAATGCGTGGAAAATGAAGTTCCATTTTTCTTCATTTTTCCGACCGTGTTAACAATAACCCTGTGTCTCTCGAAGAAAAGGAAAGAAGGTCGAAAAATTAAATTATTATATGTATAAGAATTTTGTAATTTGTGGTCTTTGACTTTTGGCAATTTTTGAAGGTCCAGAATTTAGTTTCTATATTTCTAAGCATCCACATTTTCAAATTTCTAATCTTTGAAATTTGTAGATTTCTAAAATTCTAAGATTCTAAAATTCTGAGATGCTAAAATTCTAAAATTCTAAGATTCTAAAATTAAAAATTATTAACTTTGAAATTTTAAAACTGTAAAAATTGAAAATTTGTGATTTCCTAATTTCCACCTGTCCCAATTTCCAATTTTCCGAATTAGCAAATTAAAATATCTGAAAATCTGAAACTGTAAAGATTTCACACCTCGTCGCTGCACACACATCGTCCGAAAAGTAAACTTTTTTGGAAAATTACACCTTAAACGTGTGAGAACTGTTAAAAGTGTTAAAAGGAAACTATAAATTTCCTTCCTACCGTTAACCAGTTTTCCTAGAAATATTTTCCTCGCATTCAAAAGCTGTTAAAAGATGCTCGTTCCCTTTTCGGTCAATACATTTTTTAAAATAGCAAAACATCTCGTGTTATTTGCAAAGCAGAATAAATTCGTGAAAGTAAATTTCATCTTAAACAAAATTTTTTACGATCAAAGGGCGAACGAAAACTTGTTCAACCTTTCAGATAAATATTTCAAGTAAAATTTTATTGGAAGCAGTTTACTGGTAAATGGAACGATCTTTTTTTGTGCGGAAAGAGGTAGCTGGAAAAATGGAAATTTGAAACATAGATTACCATTCAAGAATTTCGTTGTTTGACTTCTGAGAAAATATGAAAGATGACAAAGGTAGATATAGCCTAATCGATCGTGGAATGCGCTTAGTACGAACAGGTTTGGAATATTTATTAGACGGACTAACTGATTTCGTGGCGATTTTAATTACAGGCCCCTGTAGGCTTAATTAATTTGGTCGATGGTTCGACAACGATTAAAACTGCATCGTTTTGTAACACATACATGCGACCCATAAAAGGTTTATGTAATGTTCGAAAATACTTTTCATAAATATGGGTGACCCTTGTTTTTGATGTAGATTCGATCATTATCAATTTATAACATTCGACAATCACGAATTTAAACATTTTATTAAGTTCTTAGCATTCAGTTAGGTTATGTATCGTTTATTCGGACCTTTAATTAAATTTGACAAGGTTTAAAATATTTGTTGCCATCATTTAAATAAGGTTTACTGTACATTATTTGTAATGTATTTTTGAGTACTATATTTGTTTTAGAAAGAAATTGAAATTGAAATTAAGGATGATTTAGGGGTTGTCCAAAAATTTGAATACTTTCAAATTTGTTTATTCTTATATTTTTACATTTCGAAATTTCTGAATTTCCAAGCTTCTACATTGTCATACTCAAAATGACAAAATTACCCAATGATCAAACTATCGGGTTATTAAATTGTCAAACTATCAAGTTATTTTTAAATGTAAAAACTTAACATTTCATCCTCATTTAACTTAATCTCAAATATGAAAATTAACATTAACTCATTTAGAAATTCAAAAATTTGGTACGCTACGGTTCAATCGAAATAAAACAACCCTTTTCGACGTCATGGAGTTAAAACAATTTCACAAATGACCATATCCCAACTCTCACAAGAATGAAGTGTACTATGTCAGAAAATGATCCAATAATTATCGTGTACTTTAAATCGTGACATAGGAGTCGCACAAACGAAAAGAGCGAAGAATGCACGCGTAAAGTGTACGGAGGACTGTATTATGAACGTATCAGGTAACGCATACACGTGGGGTTCCGCTAATTTTCCAGCAGCCGTTAATTAAATAAAACGGTAGAGAATAGCGGCGCGTAGGAAAGCAGAGGCTAACATGCCGAAATGATTCTGTGTTCTCATGGGGTGCCGGCTCGTTTAACAAAGCAGGACTTATTCGGTTTACTGCACCCGTAGTAAATGCACCGAGGGCGCCGCTGTAACCTGTTGCTGGGCACATCGGTGTAAAGATGTCGTAAATGTGCGGTAATAACGCGAAATGCGCACGGTGGAGTGTCGTTAGGCGGTTTCAAGCACACCGTACAGAGTTGGGGGACGCTTATACGACCATTACCATTTTTATTGTACCGCTTACAGGCGACGTTTGCTCAAAGGGCGTCGATTATCGTACGAATTGCCATACCCGTGAGTATCCGACGCTACGATGGAGTTATCAACGTTCTTACGATCGAAACAAACAAAAGTCCGCTTGTTTGATGTTTCTGCTTCGCTGCAACGTCGGAAAAAGGTGGATTTTCATGCTGCCAGCCAATTTTACGAGCGGGAAGTAATCAACATGAGAGACGGCTACAAACGATCCACGGAGTTAAGGGATGTTATATTAAAACGAATCGAGGGTGAAATACTTAATTTCGTAAGGCGATATACGGTTTATGGGCTAATATTTTATTATAATTTTAAAACTATGAACTCTTATTCATCTGCACCCTGTTTTGCAAACAGTGATATTTTATTATTTATTTATAAACTTGTTGGCTCCTTTTTGTACACAAGTTTAGATATCGGAAGACATTATTTATGAGCTAATATTTGGTCATTTTGAAAGTGTTCGTTTGATCAGTCTCCTTCGATCTTGTTGGCCCTCTTGTACATAAGTTTAGAAGATATATTATGTATAGGTTAATATTTGATCCTTTTGAAAGTGTTCTTTACGTCAGGCTCAATTATCGAACTGCTAAAAAACTTGTACATTCTCACCACGATTTTGCCATTTCTTACGGCGTCATATTACAATTCATAATTAAATTAGAATTTACGTATCGTTAATGTCTTCTAAATGGTATCAAACACAAAAAGAGAGCGTACTTAAGAAAACGAGAGCGGTTTTAGTACCAGCAAAAAATCATTGTATCCCGTCAACTTTTATGTCTTTTCCCGCGTATCCGAATTAACGTAAAAAATATTTTGCATAAAAACGCTAGTATAACGCTTTCATTGCCGGTTACTTAAAAATTATTCGAACAATCTCGCGGTGTGAAATGGCACACGAATGAATCGATGGACGAGTCGTGACAGGAGGGAAAAATATTTCGTATTTATTACAACAACGAGAAATAAAGAATCGAGAGTATCAACATAATAACAGGATTGAGCAATTATGGAATAATTGGGTGGCTTAAAGTTTACAACAGCATTTACAAGTTTACAGCACCTTGCTTGTTCCTCACAGGTGTAATTAAAGAACATTTATGTCCCTCTTTCATGCCGTTCTTAATCTTTTCTTCCCCTATGGGCTCTCGTAAACATACCATTTAACGGATTAAACGTTTCATCGAACTGCACGATATTTGCCTATAGCATTTACAATTGTGATTCGATGTGAAACATATTTGACAGGGCGGTCGTGAAGCTGTCCGAGCGACTTCTTTAGAAATTCGTGTAGTCATACTAAGATTTTAATCGCCGTTGGCTACGACTGACTCAGTCAGATGGAACTCGACCCATGGAACGTGAGATCCTGTGAAACTCACTATGCATGTTTGCATTCCGAAAATTCGTGGTTCAACATTCTCACAAAACATCGTAAGTCGGGAAATAAGTGAACAAAATTCACCGACTTTGTTTCACAATTCGTACTTCATTACTTTCGATCGCGATTCGAAGTTTGGGAAGTTTGGGAATTTTGGGAATTTGGGAATTTTGGGAATTTTGGGAATTTTGGGAATTTTGGGAATTTCGGAAATTTGATAATTTTGTGAATTTGGTAATTTGGGGATTTTTGGATTTGAGAGTTAGGGGATTTGGGGATTTGGGAATTTAGAAAATTGGGAATGTGGGAATTTGGAATTTGGAATTTGGAATTTTGGAATTTTGGAATTTCGGAAATTTGAGAATTTTGAGAATTTGGTAATTTGGGGATTTCAGGATTTGAGAATTAGGGTATTTGGGGATTTGGATATTTGGGGATTTAGAAATTTGGGAACGTGGGGATTTGGTAATTTGGTAATTTGGTAATTTAGAAATTTGGGAATTTGAGAATCTGGGAATTTGGAAATTTAATAATTTGGAAAATTAAAAGTTTGAAAATTTGGGAATTTGGTATTTGGGTATTTGGGAATTCGGTACTTAGGAATTTGAGAATTCAGGAATTTGAATGTTTGGAATTTTGGGAATTTGACTTTAGGAATTTAGAAATATTTGAATTTAAGGACATGAGATTTCGGATGTTTCGGAAATTCGTAGAATTTAGGAACTTGAGAGTTGAGAGATTTTAGAATTTGGAAATTTGGGAATTTAGGAACTTGAGATTTTGGTAGTTCGGGAATTTGATGATTTGGCAATTATAAAATTTGAAAATATCTCTCACAGTCTTTTCTACCTCTACTCTTCGCTTAATTGTTAACCTTCGATATTTCTCAAATCTCATTACCTCATTTGATATTGCCACGCGTTAAATCATACCAATCATCGCGTGTCTCACATATAACCACTCGTTAAATCACACATTCTTCATACCGCCACGCGTTACTTTATCACGCGTTATATTACATACTCGTTATACACGATAACAATGTACATACTCTAAATTAATGCTAATTTATCAGACATATAATTTCGTGCAAGCCCTTCAAAATTTTTACATCGTTGTCGAAACGTTTCAAACGAATATCTCGTAAAAAGTAACGTACTTAAGATTTAAAAAATGTGCAAATACAATTTGAAATGCGATTAATAAAGCAAAGTATAGTTGATTTGACAGATATTATATCGACGTAGCCGTGGAACGGTCTGTTTTCGGCGAAAACAAGATTCCCTGTCGGAGAGGACGTCGTTTTAAAATTAACCATCGGCATGAAAACATCTCTTCTCCTCGATATTAATATGCGCACGGAACGGCCACGATTCTTTTCTTCTTTCATCGATAATAAAGTGAAATTTAAAGCTTCGATAAAACCGACCGGTCAAAAATAATCCTCGTCGAGTGGGCCGAGGAATGAAAACCCGCTCGTCGAAAGTTCATCGAAGCTACAAAATTGTTGTTGACGACGGACAAAGAGGAATAATCAAACCGAAGAAGAAGAAGAAATTTGAAGATTATACGGCCGAAGAAGAAGAAGAAGAAGACGGTAGCAAAAGCAAAGAAATCTTAAAAAGGTGCCGCGTGCACGCGGAGAACGCATTATATATGCGATCAAAGAGGGCAAGAGACGCGAGTACACGAAGAACATGTGGGACAATGCCTGTCACCTCATTCACGTCAAGTGAGCTCGAGGACTACCAACTTCAGCCCTGAGTCGTTCCGTAGTGGCAGAAGAAGAACCTGGTCGTAGGATCAAATTGCATCTCGATTCGTGCATCGACTTCTCTTTTTTAACGCTGTCCTCGTCTTCTTCTTCTTCCCCTGAATCCCCATCCCTCCTCTTCTTCTTCTGCTTATTCTTCTTTTCGATCACCACCGACAGTTTATCTTACCTTTAACATTGAGACTTGAAGAAGTCGCGAAAAGAATCGGTAGAAGGTAGAAATCGACCGGAACGTCGTGAGAATCGATGTTCTCGAAACCGTTTAATCGATTCTGCGGTGATTCACTGGAATTGCAACCCTGTTTCCGGTAGAACGGACAGGAACGGATGGACATCGACATCCTTAGGTGACAATGGTTTTTGGCTGGAATGATCTTGGATTCGAGATTCGTTCGAGATAATTGCTGAATCGGGAATCGTGCTGGGTTCTGGACACTTCTGATATTTTCTAAAATTGAAAGATGTCGCTAACGCGTTTGGACAGTTAAAATTTATTGAGTTGCAAAAATAGGAAATTTTTTCGTGTCAAGTGTCACATAAAGAAAAGATAAAATGAGCACAGTGTAAGAACATAAAGAAAAGATAAAATAATATGAAAATGCCTAATCAGTTGGTCACTTCAATTCAATAAAAATTTGGAATTATAGTAGTTAAATTATTTCTTAAATAATATACTGCATAAACTTGTTAACTCAAACTGCTAATAAAAAAAATAGCAATTTTTGTCATTTATATACTATATTATACAGCAAGGGGTTAAAACTTAAATTGAAAAAACAAATTCGAATTATCTAAAAATTTTGAACCTATTTATGAAATAATAGCAGACAATACATCATAAACTTGTTAATTCATAAACTGCTAATAAAAGAAAATCCGCCATTACGTCATTATTTCTAATTACATGTATTATACCACACAACTTTTCGTGGTGTATCATAGAATAAATGTTAAAGATATAAAATTTCCAATTGTTTAAATATTGAAAAAACTAGTATTCGTAAGAGATCCGTTTTCATGCTACATCAACGCTTTTCAGAAAAACGAGATTCATATTGGAAGGAAAGTGCAGTCGATTGCATTCAGAGTCGAAGATGAACCCCACCTCCAAAGTCGTAATTCCCTTATTCCCCTATTCCTTCATTCCGGTTTAGTGGAATCCCAAAGGTTTGCCAGTTTCACGTACCAAGGCTCTACCACGAAATTCGATTTTTTTTTTCATTCCCTTTCCTCCCTTGCTTTCATATATATATATATTTCTCTCGTTCCGCCAGCAGGTGGAGAACACGCCATAAATTGAAACGCTTCCCCGAAACATTTTTGTTCTTGCCCTTTCGTTCGTGATTGCGTAACATATTACGCGGACAGCCTTTATGTAATTCAATAGTTTTATGCAAAACGATTGCCTGACAAAGCGGTAAATTTATGCGTATTCATCAATATTCATCAATGTTCTGAAATCGATTCTGTGTATGGTGCAGTCGTGCAAATAAGATAATAAATTATTAGATTAATTTACAGTTTCTTATACAGTTATTGTGATACTATTTTGAATTGCAATACTTTACCGTCGAAATTTCCAAATAAACACTTAACTTTTATTGTTGATATTTGTTTGGAGCATTGATTGCTATGATCATTGGCCCGATTAACTTTTAAGCTCTTCAAACTTATAAATTTTTCAATTTTAAAAATTCATAAATTCTCCAGTTCTCAAATTTCTTGTATTCGCAAATGCATAAATTCTCCAATTGCAAGTTCCTCCAATTTCTAAATTTCTCAAATTCATAAATTCTCCAATTACCAAATTTCTCAAATTCCCAAATTCCTCCAATTCTTAAATTTCTCATATTCGAAATGTCATATTCATTATATATCTACACTTCCGAATTCCTACATTCCCGAATCCCTACATTCCCGAATTTCTACACTTCCGAATTCTTACATTCCCGAATCTCTACACTTCCGAATTCCTGCATTCCCGAATCATTACACTTCCGAATCCCTACATTCCCAAATCCCTACATACCCGAATCCCTACATTCCCGAATACCCACATTTCCAAATCTCTACATCCCCAAATCCCTCCATTCCCAAATTCTTACATATGCAAATCGCTATATCCCCGAATTCCTACACCCCCAAATTGGTATATCCCCAACTCGGTACATCCCCTAATCGCTATGTCCCGAAATTGCTACGTCTCCAAATCGTTATATCTCCAAATTCCTACATCCCCAAATCACCACGTCCCCAAATCGCTATATCTCCAATTTCCTTCATCCCCAAAACGGCACATCTCCAAATCGCGACGTCCCCAAATCGCTATATCTCCAAATTCCTACATCCCCAAATCGCTACATCCCTAAATCGCTACGTCCCCAAATCGCTACGGCTCCAATTGATCAGAATAGAAAAATGAACATCTCCCACATATTTTCGGTGGCATATTAGCTCTCGCGGTCGCACACCAAGTAGGCCAAAAACAAAGACAGCTAACAAACGTCTCGAGAGTGATAGATAGTGCTACTTGCGTTCAGCAGTTGTCATGTACATACTATTCTTATTTGCCTATATGTAACTAGAAGTGTTCACGGTGAGGATAGAGCTTCTTTTACTTTGTATCACGCGCCAACTCATGGGTTGACATCTGTACCCGTTTCTATATAATTGCCCGATTATCTTTTTTGCAATAATCGATCCAGCGTTAATCTCGATACCCTCGAAAAAAACTTTCATTTTTCTTCGCTATCTGAACCGGGAACCACTTTCACCGAAATCCGACTCGAAAGTGAAGGATTTTGCGATGTCTTTATTAATGAACCCATCGAGTAAAAATGACCGGCTGCGAAAGTAACCATTGGCCCGCCACGAACTGGAAATCTGAAGCGGAGCTGATTGGAAGGATTCGCGTTCTTGTTTGCTTCTGGATCGTCGAAAAATCCGGCACGATGAATAGGCGTTCCAGGAACGTGTTTCGACTCACGGCGTGCCCGGTACACTCGCTCTTTGCACCACAAGAAAAAAGTGCAAAGTGAACGGAACGGACTCGAAGAAAGATAATCGAAATCTAACGCACCAACCATGTATCTTTACCTCGAATCGAAACTTATCGTATCCGTTGGACATACTGTATGAATCACGTGTTGCATGCTTAATTAAGAAGATGATTCTTGAAAACCATATGGAAGATTGTGTTAGCCACCTGCGATTAAATCAGGGTTGTAAGAATACATGTTAATCGTTTAGGCTTGTAATCGAAATAACAATTAATTTAATTTCCTGATTTTTCAATTCTTTCAGCTTTTTAAATTTATTAAATTTATATACATTTCTGGATTTTGTTAAGTTTTTAACGTTAAGAGTTCTCGTATTTCGACGTTTCTGAAATTTCTAACCAAATTTTCATGTTCCTGAATCGTCAGATGAATTCCAAATCTTCAGATTTGCAAATGTACTAATTTGTGAATTCCCAAATTCTAAATATAGAAGCCTCTAATTTTTTAAATTTCCAAGTTTATAAATATTGAGATAATGGAATATTCAATTTTCTAATAACTTCCTCCACAAATTCCCTAACTTCCAAATCTCCAAATCCCCAAATTTCCAAGTTCTCAAATTTCCAAACTTCCAAGTCCCCAACTTCACCAATTTCCAACTTTTCAAATCCCCAAATTCCCAGATTTTTAAATTTCTAAATCCCCAAAATCCCAATTTCCTATACTTCCAAGTCCCCAATTTCCCAAATTTCGAAACTTCTAAAACCCCAAATTCCCAAACTCCGAAATTTCCAAGTTCCTAAATTCCTAAATTCCCAAATCCCTACATTCTCAAATCCCTACATTCCCAAATCTCTACATTCCCAAATCCCTACATTCCCAAATCCCTAAATCCCCAAATCCCTACATTCCCAAATCCCTACATTCCCAAATCCCTACATTTCCAAATACCTACATTCCCAAGTCCCTAAATTGGCAAATCCCTAAATTCCCAAGTCTCTAAATTCCCCAATCCCTACATTCCCAAATCCCTAAACTCCCAAATCCCTAAATTCTCAAATTCCTACATTCTCAAATCCTTAAATCCAAAAATTCCCAAATTCTCAAACTTTCAAATATCCAAATTTCCAAAAATTTCTGAACGTCAAATATGAAAATCCGAAAATTTTTAAATTTCCAATAATCATAATTGTTAATACAATTAAAAAATACCTCATGACTGAATATCGTCTAAAATATGAAAGACATGAATTATTCATTAGAACACGTACAACATAAAACACTTGTCAACGCGTAAGTTGTGTCAAGCAATCTTCGACACTTTAACGACCGGAAACGTGGCCGCGTTATTAGCTCCGCGTTTCCTCGTGCTAGTTCGTGGTCTTGAAACGGCCCTTCTAATCCGTTACGAAAACTTTTCGACCAACGAGTGAATCTCCAGCGCCTGTTTCAGTCGGCCCGTCATTATAGACGGTGACTCAG
The DNA here is from genome assembly GCA_036983795.1 of Megachile lagopoda. Classification (NCBI taxonomy): domain Eukaryota; kingdom Metazoa; phylum Arthropoda; class Insecta; order Hymenoptera; family Megachilidae; genus Megachile; species Megachile lagopoda. The sequence continues at coordinate 14,150,866 of CM072800.1, forward strand.
AGAGCGAAACCAGTTTTCGTCGCTTGTACGCTTCCTTTTTTGCGCCACGCGGTATATGACGTTATACAGGGAGTTACTGATTGCAGCCAGGACCCGATGGAATTCGACAGACAACCGGCTTCCTCGATTCTTTTCATCGCGTGAAAATTCTTGGCAGCTAGCCACGATTTCGACTTCGATAAAAGGAAGGAAGAAAAAAAAGGAGAATAATCCACTTTCGAGTTAGATCCTGCTCGACTGTTGTTGCAACTTGATGTTCCAAAGACACGCCACAGAATGGTCGCTCGGGAAAAAAAGTTGAAAACGCGCTTCGTGTAAATCTTCGAATAGTGAGGTCGTAAAACTTTCTTCGTAAATTGAGTTTCGCTTTTCTTTTTGGGTTCTCTTTTATCTTCTGGTGTTGCAAGTTACAACAGCTTGTATTGTTAATTGCTGGAGTTTTACTTAATCTTATTTTTTGTATTTGCTTCGGATATTATTTTCTTAGAATATGAACATTATTGAATTTTAATCGAAGTTATTTTCTTCGTAGGTTCAGGTAACCTAGTTAATTTGTGTTAGTAATAGACCTCTGCCAACTTTAACTCACAATAATGTCTACAAAATATATTTCATATCTTCTTTTAATAAAATTGTGCAATGGGATCATCTAATTGTGAACATATTGCTATTCAGTCTTCAGAATCTGCTGAATAAATAAAATTATAAAACTGGTTTAAAGATTCAATCCTGTATTTAACCTGTTCTTAGATGTGTATACGAGCTACTATACAATCTTTGTGATAATTTATATTGATTTAACAGTCAACCACAATGAAATTATTAGCTCACATCACTGAGTCTAGACAATATTTGCAAAAAATCTGACACCTGTTTTTGGATGTGTATACACACAAGCTGCTATAGAATGATGATCAGTATGTGATAGTTTGTATCGACTCGACAATCAATCATAAAGAAATTATCAGCGAGTCTGAAGAAAATCCACAGAAAGCTCTCTCACTCTGCGAACGGCCTATGGTCAGAGTTTATTCGCGGGAAATTGCCGCAAGAAATTTCTATTCAGGTAAAATATTCGTTTTCACGATGCTAACGGTGAATGTTCCCGATGTCAGAGGGGGCCCGGTAACTGGATACCGGACGAAACTTGTTCAAATTACTCTGGGAAATGAGCGACTCGTCGAATGGAGCTTCGATCTTCCACGAACGAGTTCGAATTTCACGTCTATTGGCGCTCGTTCAACTGCTATCCATCGACTTTTCTTTTATGCGCATTCTCTGCCCTCTGAATGGCACCCGTTATGGCTCACAACAAGAATCACGGTTCCATATCGTGGGAGTGAACCGAAACCGAGTCCTGGGTTAGGTCCCGTTAGCCTTCCTGGTCACTCCGTCTCTTTTCTCGGATCAACCCTTCTGGAGCGGGATTTTAGAAAGTTGCCTGGAAGATGTTACGCTTCCAATAACGATCCTTTTGGATTGCGAAAATAATTATACCGTCGCGGAACGTCGATGTGGATGAAAGTCTCAAAGAGGCGCTTCAGAGAGATTTCACCATTTTGTTGCTTTTTGAACGATAAAAGTTTTCGTGTGACAGTATAGGTAGAAACATAATACATGTGATATCCAATTTCGTACACTTATGAAGTTATGAGGCTCTAACATTATTATTAGAATTGTTGTAACATTATTGTTGGTCTTAAATATCATTTTTAGCATTAATATTTGGGACGGTATACAGAAATTGATTAATGACAATAAATATTTAAATTGCCTATCATATTTCTTCAGGTAACTTTTATATTTTTCATGCTTCTATTTTATCGTCTAGTAAAATTATTCTACTCGTATAATTTCGAATAAGTTCCGTCGTATTTTATTGTAGACATTATTTTCTATGAACGTCATAGTTAAGCTTGTGGTGAGTAATAAAAGACACAATATGGGATGTGTTGATATTAAATGTCTCAATTTACTGAAACGTAAAAATGTACTTAAGTCAATGAAATTCGATGATCGAAAAATAGAGTCCAGAAGTCTTGAGATGTTGGAAAGTGAAATGAATCGTCAGATACTGAGTTAAAAATGAAACTCGGAGGTCGAGATGAGATTTAAAATTAGTATCTTGATTTATGTCGCTGTTATTGCTGCGGAGGAACAGTGGAAGTACGACTAAATAAAAAAAGGAGACGTAGATTGCGAGAAGATGATAGTAAACAGTGTAATGTTTGGAAGAAAGTTCTGTAGTATTCAAATTTAAATATTTAAAAATTCTTGAATTTATGTATGCACGGATTTATCAATTAACATTGAAATTTTCTAATTTACAGATTGGGAAATATAGAAATTCACTTTCATATCGAAAATTTTCTAATTTTGTGATTTATAAATATTTTGGTTTAAGAATTTAGAAATTTTTTAATTTAGGAATTTAGGAATATAGAAACTTACAAATTTAGGAATATAGAAATTAAAAAATTTAGTCTTCAAATATACAAATTGAAAAATTGAGAAATTTCAAAACTTGCGAACTTCTAAATTTTCAAATATTCTCTATTAACACTTGCAGAGTTTGGATAATCAAGAAATTTAATCATATTCAGAGTACCGTTCATATAACCCATTTTACTCGTCCCTCCGTACAGCTTCGTCCGTGGCAATATAACGAGAGTCCAGCATAATCGCGAGCAGCTCACTCGGAAGTGAGGTGGTCATAAACACGCAGCTGTGAGAAACCTGAACTACGTGAATAAAGGTCTCGTTAATGGTAGTACAACTAATTGAAAGCAGAACCAGTTTTGAATTTCACATGGCAGCATTAATTGCTGATCAAGACGATATTAAAATACATATTGTGTCTTCTGAACATTCTACCTATCCGGTTTCAGAAAGCGATTTAGAAGAAAATTGCCAAGTAGTAGTACGTTATCTAAAGTAGAATCTAATGATTAAACGTTACTCGCGAACACGAAACAATTTCAAGTATACCCTATTAAAGGATTATGAAACGATCACCGAACGCGAAGATAGAAAATTGAAGTTCCTCAACAGAAGCGATACTCGTTTATTTATTTTGTAGCTCGATCATGCAACGGTGGGCACGCAATTCGATATTCAAATAGATTCGAGTCGTGATTATTCACTGTCGGGTATCCGTCAAAGGTCATGCCAACCCTGTCGCGTGATTAAGAAAACCCTCGTCAGGGTCCACCTACGATTTACAGGAACAATATTTAAGGATACCGTGATGTCGAACCAGGCGATAATTTCATTTTCGAGATGCTCGGAGGGTCCCGCAGGTTTTACATGGATATTAGAAAACCTCCTAAGCAGGGACATTAAGGGTACGATGCACCTGAGGGAAAATTATCGGATAATGGCGGGCTCGTTCTCTCTCATTCATTACATGTTATCGTGAAGATAATAACAGTGCCTGGCTGGTAATAACGATAGCAGAACGCCAGTGTGTTTACCTTAGACCTCTTACAATGTAACTGTCCTTGGAACTATTCATTTTCTTGGTACAGCAATTAAAAACGACTTGTACACTCGGCTACAACTCTTTCGTTTCATGTCATACGTTGCAGCTTTTGAAATTTACATATTTCTACATTTATAAATATTCATGTTTTTGTGGTTTCAAATCTATATTAATCTGTATTAGGTTACGTTTGAATTTTGAATAAATCCTTAAATTTCCAGATCCTCAAATACGTCTGAATCCCTAGATCTATGAAATCCTAAATTTTTTAAAGTCCATACCCCTAAATCTTCGAATCCTGAAGTCCCGAAACCTTAGAGCCCCAAATCCCTAACTCCTAGAATCCTTGAATTCCTGAGTCCCTAAATTCTTCAATGTCCACATCCCTAAATCTTTGAATCCTGAAGTCCTGAATCCCTAAAACCCCAAATCCTCAAATCCTTGAATTACTGAATGCCTAAATATTTAAATGACCACATCCCTAAATCTTCGAATTTCTAAAGTACAGAATCCATAAAGCCCCAAATTCGTAAATTCCCAAATTCCTAAACCACTAAATCCCTAAAACCCCGAATCCCAATACACCCAAATCCCAAAATCCCCAAATTACGTACTGAAATTTGTAGGTTCCCAAACTCTTCTATCACCTACGTTCATAAATCCCCAAATCCCAAAATATCCAAATTCCTACGTCTCCAAATTTCTACATCCTCAAGTTCTTAACCCATCTTCAAGTTTTCCCTCAAAAGTTCTAAACACTCAAAAGCATCCAAATTTCAAATCCGTATACAAAGTGACACAAATTATTCAAATATTCGAGTTTTTATATTTTACAGTTTGAACAGACTGACCACTGTCATACTGCTCTGAAATGTGAGGTCGCTGAAGAACACACGCAAACAAACAATGAAGCACATTTTAAATTACACATTTGATAGACATATTTATCGAGAAGGTAAATTTGTTGCTGACTGTACTCGTCAGCCACGTTACGTTGTTACAAATGTTAATCATTGTTCTCGGTTATTTCTCGGTACGTCGGTTCACCCCTGTCACGTTAATAACGAAATATACCGACTGACAAGTGTAATTTAACGTTCAACGGGTGTATAATCGAGGCGATGGTCATTAAAGAGAGACTTTGTTACGAATCCGGAGGAGGTGAAACGCGATCGTGTATCGACGTGAACTTGCAGATTCCTACTGGGATGTTCAGCTGTCATGCACTTTACTTGCGCCTCTTTTACCAGGGGGAATAGTTGCGTTCTCAATTAGGAGGTTCGCCAACTCTCGTGTACGGCCGTGGAAAGATGTATCGCAAATTATGGTATATAATTCGAGATACACGAGATATTTTCCTGAGAAAACGCGATGAGGCAAATGGCGGTAACAGTGTAGAAAATGGTCTACATACGAGATACCTTCATCACAATTACCTACTAAACATTTCTAATTCAGCGTTGACAATTAACCTTCAATTCACAATTGTATTTTCTATCATTGCTAGCAAAGGACTCGTGTCTGAATTCGAAATATTCAACATATAAAAATTCCATAGCCAACACGGTATACAAATTGCAGAGTCAATTAAACTCGAGCCGAGCCGTAAATTTCGAAAATCATCCTCGCCGGAGAATGCATCGAATTTTACGAAGAGTATAAAAAGTCTCGGATCAAAATTGAGTCTATCGATGTTTCAGAAATGCCGCGTGCCAGGATCAGTCTCGTTGTAAATTCGACCTTACGGTTCCTGTCCCGGGGATAGACAAAGACGGAGAGAAAAAAGGAAACTAGAACCTTTCCCGTGAAATCGTGCGAAAGTTTCTTCGTCGACGGTATAAACACGTCGTTACGGATTACAAGGAAGAACCGATTTCATGAGCATCCTGCCTAATCGTGGGGTGTTCCTCATGATTCATGAATAAAATATACGGGCGCCGTCCACTCGGCTACGAGTACCCGGCCTAAGTGCCCTTCTAGGAGAAGACTATTAACTGATACATCATAAACTGTCGTTTATGGCGTCAACGGGGCATTATTCACGCGACGCCATGGCGAGACAACGGCGCGATACTTAGCACGCGTGTAATGAACTTCTTTAATGAATCCTTGTCACGATATTTACGATGACCGATGAGATCTACTTATGTAACAGTAATAATAACACGTCTTTGTTACCTCCATTTCACTACTATTGTATCTCTGTATGTAACAACGAATAAAACATATGAACATATAAGACAATGAAATTATGAAAGGGGTAAATTCTCTGTGAAATAAATTGATACATTAACTGCGATCTGTTGGCCATATTTTTGCTTCCTTATCAAAATATTTTTTCCTTTTGAAATCTTCACACTAAAACTACCAAATCGGTCAAATGACCGCTCCACAAGTTTCTTATTATAGGGTACACATTTTGTTAAATTGCATTTAACAGCATTGATTTTCATCAAGATAAAGAATCAATGTGTGTACTAATTTATCTTTCGTCGTTTGTTTATTTATTTTTCAACATGCGGTAGGTTTAGTGTTAAAGTCATCCTGCAAGTAAATGTCATACTCTAATGGTGAGTGTAGTTTGTTTTTGGGATTAATTTTCGAAAATTTTCAATTCGTGAAAATATATTGTATTATACGCGAAATGAAATTGAAGGTACGGGCGAGGGGATAAAGGTTAAGTTGAAAAGGAGTAGGATGTAACTGGCGTTTGTGGAGTTTCAAGATAATTTTAAGGAACAGTTATGTTCATTCGTGCAGAAGATAATGCGAAAGATGAAGTATAATCTTTAAGATTAATACGTGTAAATCAAGAATTTAACTGTGGAAGGAATATAACGTGGGTTTCTACTTGTAGAAACTAATGCGAGGTCCCGAGAGGAAGTACATAATGGCTCTAATATGGTGGATGATAACCGAATGCTCGCGAACTTTGATTTACAATATTTTGATAGTGTGTTTAGGATATTTAGATATCGTGGAACCTATAGGGCAGTGTAGATGTTTTCTACGAACCCAATTATCGCCTTTTATCTTAATTTCGTTCAACATTTCGAGTGGTATTTAAGATGGCTTCCATATTTTCAGTGTGGTTAGGTTCATTCAAGTATGATATAAATTTAATTAAATTATTTTTTTAAATTATTGGTTCAGGAAGGTTGATTTATTTAACGAAATTATCAGTTCAGTTAATTTGAAAATTTTTTATTTTTGTGTATGTGAATTTCTTAACTTCTAAATTTCTAAATATCCAGATTCTCAAATTAATTTTTGATTAAATGACTAAATTTTGATGTTCCCCAAATTTACATTTTTGTTACTAATTTGTTACAGATTATCAACTTTGTAATTTTTTAAATTTCTGGATGACTAAACAAATTATTAAGTTACTAAATTCATAGATTTCCAAATTTCTAAATTTGAATATATAAACATTTGAAATTTCTATGCATCTAAATTCTTAACTCATCAAATTTCTCAAAGATTGTAAAGATTGCGAGATTTATAAATTCGTAAGTTTCTAAATCCCTGAATGACGAAATTTCTAAGCGTAAAATTTGGAAATCCCATAAATGCTAAGAAAGGTTCGATATCTCTCTTTTTATCCCACGGCTTATCACCACACACACAGTCCACGATTTTCTCCGAGTACTTCGTTTGCTCGTCGCTAATCTAAAAAGCAAATCGCTCAAATTTACCAGAAATAATAAAGAAACTTCTTTAAGGACCAAAACGATATCTTCCTAACAGTCAGCACTATAAAATACTGTTCACATATAATAACACTTGATTACCAAAACCCTACTCCATTTACAACCTGAAATCACTTAAAATTTCCAGAAACACCATAGAAACAATCACTATATTAAAATAAACATACTGTTCACATATTACTCAAATTGCTTATTAGAACCCTATTCTCTTTAAAACCTAAAATCCCTTAAAATTCTCACAAACACCACAGAAACAACCAATATACTAAAATATATGTACTGTTCACATATTACACAAATAACACTTGCTTACAAGAACCCAATTCCATTTAAAATCTAAAATCACTTAAAATTTTTACAAACCCCATAGAAACAACCACTATATTAAAATACACATACTGTCCACATATTGTACAAATAATACTTGCTTACAAGAACCCTATTTCATATAAAACCTAGTCGCAAAAATTCTCACAAGTACCACAAAAATCGTTTACGAATATCTCGTTAAAAATGAATGAAACGTATATTATTCGCATAAAGTACGTATCGATTATCGTCCTCTATGAGCCGTTCTAATAAAGAAAAGAATATTTGCATTCTGAATCATGCTTATTCATACTTGACATATTGTCCCGTTGACAAGTGCATTAAGAAACCAGCAGTTACAACAAGTTTACTTAATGGGGCAACTCTGTTGCTCGACTTACACAATGATCCTCTCATGGTCGTTCGTAGCAAGCGTGATCACAAATCACGATGCATAAGCATTAAACGCAACGATGCTGCGTGGAAAACGTTGTTACCATAATGACTGTAATATTATGACACCGAGATACGGCCGGATCGTGTTTATCGGTGATCTGTAGTCGCACCCGCGAAACGAGCGTGTGCGTGATGATGCTTACTGCAACTCGATTTAATCGCGTACGGTGTAAATCATTCAGGGTAGCTGTAGTTCGTCTTTTTTTTTCCTCTCGACGATTAAGATAATCAGCAGGTTCGTCGTGACGATAGAAATTTTTTTGCGGCTGGGAACGGGTCGATTATCGAGGTATTTCTCCTTTTTTTTTCTCTTCCACGGTCTCTGTGTTTCTTTTTTCTTTATCTGAATAAACTTGCTTGAATTTACTCGGTAAGTAAATCTAATCTAGCGTTTGCGGCGACGCGTGTTTGCATTGATAAACTTCCGTGATAATGTTTGTCATTATCGTTATCGACGAAGAGGGCCGAAAGCGAGGCAGAAACTTTAATGCACCTCGTCCGTTTACCAACTGGATTATCCTGTCGAGTTTGGTGCAAGCCGTGAGCCAGGAACGATAGAATGTTGCAATTATAGTCTACTTAGGCGTTTACTTTAACGCCGTTATGCGTTTTAATTATGGTAACTCGATGTTGCACGTACGACATTTTACGTAAGTGATCAAGTTTTTGTTGAATGTTCGCCTAGAGGTAATCGCGTGGATATCTTCTTCCCTTGTGATCAGACAATATTATGTTCACAAGATATTAACTCCCTCAATTCTCTTAATTTTTAAGCAAAATATATTTTTAAACTCTCATAAGCAATAAGAAAACACAAATAACTATACTTATACTAATATACTTGTACTAACCATAACCATATAACAATAAATATCTTCTATTAAAACAATTTGTTTGAAGGAAAGTGATCTTGCAAAATTTTAGAAAGGCACATCAAACAATTACAAAACATAGAAAGTGTTTTCAATAATTTCATTAAATATGTAATTTACTACTCGTTACAAGAATTTTAAGTTTGAAAATATTGATATCTTCATTAACTAAATATTTTGTTTTCTAGTAATAAGGGATTTGTTAAAAATTAAAGGCATGTGAACAAGAATAGTTCACTTTTACTCTAATTTACGTGTTTCCCACACTACTGCTTCTAAGCCTTTCACTATTGCATTTCCTGTGCGATAGTCGATCACTGAAACCTGATAAATAATTTATTACACGATAAGTAAGTTATTTGTTATTGCATTATGAATCTGAAGAAAAATTAATGTACTATTATGGTTTGACGTTAATTAATTGCACGATTTGGTTGGAGTGCCTTTTGTAATCTATAGTCGAATTATGTATACATCAATGGGTATAAGCATAGACAAATGCATTATTATAGCATTATTTCTGAAAATGTTTCCACACAAAATTTACATGTGTCACTAAACGTAGAAAGAAAATTAAACATGGTACCTAAACTTGACAATTTTTAAATTCTGCAATTTCCCTATTTCCCAATTGTTATATTCCTCAGATTATCAATTTTAGAAAGTCACAAAGTAGAGTCCTAAATTTCCAAATTTCCAAATATCTCTATCACAAGTCTCTAAATCCCTAAATTCGAAGATAATCGAATTTCTAGCTTCTCAAATCTCTACGTTACCAAATCTGTACATTCCCAAATTTCTATTTACAAATCCCTATGTTTCCAAGTCTCTACATTTCCAAATCCCTACGTGTTCAAATTTCTAGTTTTTCAAATCCCTATGTTTCCAAATTTCTACATTCTCAAAATCTCTATATCCCAAAATACCTACGTCCCAAAATCCATTGATCCCAAAATTCCTTGACCTCCAAATATCCAGACCCTAAAATTTCTTACGTCCAGAAGCACTAGATACCAAAATTCTTAGACCCCAAAACACCCAGATTTCAGAATCCCTAGACTCTGGAATCCCTACACTGCAAAATTCCTATATTCTAAAATTCTTATATTTAAAATTTCTATTCTGCCAAATACCTAAATCCCCATATCAACAGATCTCCCAATCCTAAAATCCCGAAATAGGTTCTAAATATCCGTGTCCCCAAATTCTGAACCCATCCTTACTTGTAGATATCCCTAACCAAAAATCCCTAAAAATCAATGAATCGTCACTTTTGGTTACCGTATTTCTCGTATGGACAGCAAATGCCGTTGATTGTACCCCGGGCAAAATCTCGATCCACCTGCGAGTCCCGATTTTTGCGTGCAGAACCTTCCCGTGATCCGAGCGGGCTGAGAAACGGTAGCAAAGGAAGAGAGTCGCCCTGTGGCACGTGGCAGCCACGTATTTCAATAATAGCAGGAATTAAAGTCCAGGACGAGGGGAAGAGCGGGTTCGTTTGGACGGCCACCGTTTTCTTTTCCCTACCGACCCACTGCCCTTTTTTCCGTCTCCTTCTGCACCGGCGAAAGTTCTTCAACTCGGTTCTGTTTCCTTTTATTTTTTCTCTCTCCCGTCCTCTCGGTTCCCTTCCGGGACACAATCGGATTCTAACGCGTGCCCGTGGACCCATCGCGACACCTTTTGCCCTCGCTTTCTTGCGGACATCGCACGTTCTCCTTCTTCTCTTTCTTCCTGGCCTGTTCGCCACCTCCTCGAGGATCCAGGTAGCGTTCCTCTAGCATCCTGATTATGCCACGGATCCTGAACATGCTGGTTAAATCGCCACCTACCCTGCTGTCTCGTTTTACTCAGGTAGCCGTGAGATTTTTATTGCGACAGCTTTGACCCATTGATCTGCTCCTGCAGTCCACTCGTTTTTTTCTCGTTTCGCTTTTTTGACGGACCTGATCTTTTTTGCGAGGTTTGTTTCTCGCGTGTAAGAAGCACGGGTCGTGGTGTCACGGGACATCATATTGCGAAACAGTCTCCCTCGTGTTGTGGCCTCTCGACGACTTTATTCCTGCCCGGTCTCGTTCGGCCAGAATGGCAGAGCAACTTTGTCGCAACAGGTTGCATCGACCGTCTATTGACCCTGGTAATTCAAACTCCAATCGGCTTGAGAGCAATAACGCGGAATTTGGGGTGCATGCTTTGTTGAAACGGTGTTTTGGTACTGGGAATATCGAACACCCTTGAAACTGCTGGCCCGCAAGTAGGTTAGGGTTAAATTTACAATGAGACTTGATTTCGACTGAACAGTGGCGATGTAGCAAGGGAATTTCTTCGTGCGAGTTTAACTGCGGTGCTATAATAAACCTTATTACGGTGGAAGAGAAACGTAACATGTTAACAGATAATAAGAATCAGGGGTATTGTGGCACGCTAATCATTTATCTAATAATTTGTTTCTAATTGAACTTTATAGGTATACTTTCTGTGTCTGATTCTGTTATTATTATATTATTAACCCTCGCAAAAATTTTACTTAATACTGTTTCGAGTGTTTAATTGTATCAGACTTTTAGTACACCTACTCATGAAAGGCTCCTAATCATTTTCTCTTTCAACATTCATTGTTTATCAAATAATGACTAAACAATTAAAATGACATATAACAAAATACAGAAGAATGACATTGTGAAGTGCACCATGTGCTATTTGGCATAGACAGTATCCTCCAAGTAAATGTTCTTCAAGGAAAAATACATTAATCAATCGGGAAATCACAGTTTCAACGAGAAGCTTCCAAGAAAAATCGCACAGCAGAGAATAAATTCGTTCCTATCACACAATTAATTCGATACAACCCCAATATTTATGGAATAAGAAAAGAAAATATTAGGATCATTCGATCTCGGAAATGATCAGCGTTAATCAGGAAAACAGAAAAATGGCTATTTCCTGCAATCTGGGCCGATGAATTACCGGGAGATTCATTTAACGGGTATCATATTCTTATCACATCCCCGTAATGACTCTGAATTGGTGTCATAAGCAGGGAACGTGTACAAGCGTTATACGTGCAAGAGGCGGGAGTTCCTTTGGCGGAAGAAAAATTGAACGGGGCGCCTCAGAGCGTGTTCCTGGAATTGAATCAAACAAGTGTTACCACCCTCTTCGAGTATAATATATCTTCTAACATTCTGCAGAGGGACCGAGACGGATAGCTCCTGGCCTGTTCCAGGATATACCTGATCCCACGTAGAGATCCACGTCCGTTTCAGGATTTTCTTTTTGCGTCCCGCGTTGCACGCCTCCGGCAACGAAATTGATGTTTGTACTGTTCAAAATCGCCAAGATACGCTGTTTCACCTTCCCTTTATGTGTGTGCGTGTGTGTCACCGCGCCGGGGATGTTAAAAATGATTCCGTGAGAAAGCATGATGCCGCTGGAACCGGCTTGAATGATGATGTACACTGTCGAGCACGGTAGGCTTCCTGTGGGAGTAATATAGAACTCGCCGCAACAGTGACGAGTAATTGTTAATTTCTCGAACTCGAAATTTGGAAATTTTACATTACCAAACTTAACTTCTCAACTCAATGAAATAAACTTGCAGAGTTCATTATCTTCAAATTACTGAATTTCTAAATTTCTTCTTATAGTAGCAAACTGATGAATTTGGTAAAGTCAAATTATCAAACTTCTTTAATATCTAAGTTTAAATCATTGAATCTGGAAACTTGAATACTAATCTCATAGTATTTTAAATTATCAAATTTCTAAAGTGGATATATGTGATAATGTATGAGTATTATAGCAAACGTTGAAACCTGGTAGCTACATCGTCATTTGCGCTAAGGAAGCCACTGAAATCAATTTCGTTTAGCAATTCTTCTTCGTTTATAGAATAACAAAGCACGTTACTCGTTACGTGTTTATCACTGGAGCACAGAGGTGAAACTCGTCGCAGAAAATCGTTGAGCCAAGAAACGATGAAAAAGCAAGCCGGTGGACACAGTACGATGACGAGTCTGGTCGTTGACAAGCATTATCCTTTCACGCGATCACCTTTGACTGACAAACCAATTATTCGGCACTCAGCGCTGACGAGCCAACTATTTTATCAATCAGCGCCGCCGGGCCTCCTCGTGGGTAGAAGAAACGACGATGTTTTGTACGCGAAGACGGACGAGGAGGAGAGACGAGGACGGAGAGAAGAAGCGCGGGTGTTCCTCGCCGAAGAGAGCTATAATAGCACGAAACATAATCCCTGGGTGAATCTAACGAGTCCTGGAAGAGCGAGCTGGACCAAAAGTGGAAAGAGGAAGTTGGGAAAGGGTGAGATGAAGGACGAAGGAACTCGTCTCTGAACTGAACGAAGAGGATCAGCAGCTTCGTCGGAAGGACAAGGACGAATAGACGAAGAGAAAGAAAGAGGATCGAAAGATTGAATGTTAGAGGGACAGAGGGGATAGCGGTTCGGCGCCTCTCCGATCATTCTTCAGTCTAGCGCAACGACTCATCGGCTTTTTTACCGGCGTGGCTCTGAGAAGACGTTAAAATTGCTCTAATGGCGGACCAAAGAGAAAAGCCATGCCCGACAGGTACTTATCTTTTTTTCTCTCCCCTCAAGTTCGTGTGTCTTTCGGTGCCACCCCCTCTTGGACACCCTCTTCCTCTTCGCTCTCTCCGACTCGCGTAGACCTTCGTCGACGTCTTATCGATGGAATCGTAAAAGTCCTTGGACTCGTGATCCTTTAGAAGATACACTTTCTCCGGGGAATTGTGCTAACTGTTTCTCAGCCCTTCATTTATTATCGCGTTCGAAAGCTGGAGATCGGGAGAAGATTATTTTTCATTTGCTTTCCGTCCGATTTTTTATCCACCCTCGAACACGCTGCGCTCTTATAATCTGTCTTTTAAGACGATCGAATTAGTCTGCGGTTTCGGAATATTAATGTCTGTGCGTTGTTTGCGAACGTTTCGGAGCAACATCGGGGCGCAATCAATCAACCCGTATGAAACGATCAATGATCCTTTCATTTGTGAGACCGGTATGCTTACTGAATACAGCTAATAATTAAATTAATCAAAATAAACTGTTCGTAATATGATTTCCTCGTCAACTATGAGGATTTCAGGAAGAATACATTATTTGAAAACAGAAGAATTTTATAATAGTCAAATTTTATAAAATTTTATAATAGACAGATATTATAATAGTCAAATTTTCTTAGGATCATATTTCTTTAGACCTCAAAGGTTTTATAACACTACAATGTTTGCATCAACATGAAACGTAGTTGAGTTCGTGCCGAATCGAACAGCCTATTTGACCATAACCTTTACGTGACCTTACAGAAATTTTCGAAATTAGGTTGATGTATGCAAATGATAAATACCAAGATTGAAAAAGGATAATTTATTGCTCAAAATAATGTCCATCATACTTCAACAATTTATCCTACATCGCTTATTATTTATCCTATTCTAATGAGAAATTGCAACATTACCTTATATTAACGACAGAATAAATTACCAGTCATATTAAAATTGATGTAACAATTTTACGATCCAACTTTTCGGATTTCAATTATTATCAGTACCTGGACTTAGGAGCAAGGTTATTTAGCAGTGTCTTTGGGAAGTTGAGGTGCTTCGATCTGATAGTTTCGCGAGCGGAACAAACGAAGGGACGCGAAACGTTTAGATAAAATCAATATCCTCGTTGAATCGAAGCGGTAACTGAGAATTGAGATAACAAAGGAACAGAGTGGCCTGTTGGCCTGGTATAATTACGCTCGGTCGAGCGGTCCGTGAGCGCGCTTATTATATTTGCCGTAATTGCCGAGTCCTGATTCAATTTGATCGCAGTCGTAATCTCGCTAGACGGACTAATTGCCGTCGACTGTGTATCTGAATTCGTGTATCTCCGGCAAAATGCGCGCGAAATTACCGCAAGGAGAATTTGCACCTTTTAATCCTTGCAATCGGGAATCTACCGAAGTCTGGATATTTACAATTTGGCTGCAATATAACCAGTGTAGCAAACGGGCCATTTATTCCAGGATTATGGAGTTCGACTTTCAGATTTTGAACTTGAATCATTTTTTAATTTTGCAAGTCATTTTTGCAACGATGGTCGTTGCAAAATTCGGTGCAGCCACATAATGTTGATTCACGAATAAAACATCAGACATATAATGCAATACAGAACTTACAAATATATGGCACTTACAGGAACCTATAGTTGATTATACAAGTTTTCGAAATTAGAAGTGTTTAGAAATTTGAAGAATTTTAAATTGAACAGTTTAGGAATCTTGACTTGAACTCCAAATTGAAGAGTATTCGTGTAAAATTGATCACGAAGTACGAATGCGTCAGACTCGTCAAAATAGTGCAAGGGGTTAATAGGGAAGCGACACGTGTTATGGTGCACCCTATAGGAATGTGTAGCCGGTTGCCCACACAAGGGGACGTTGAGAGTTACTGGCCGAACTATAATCCTATAGTTGGCGTCGTCATTATGTCTACATCGTGGGTATGCGAGAGCAGCGTGGTTCTCCCATTATCTCGTTTACGTCACGAAGACATTGCTCGCGTTCGTTCGTGGCCAGTGCAATTCAGAAAATCACTAAGAAATAATAAGTTAGCGCGGATCCTGACCTCTCGAGGGTTCTCCATGCTCTTCCTTATCCTTCCTTCCTTAGTCGATAGTAATTACCCTGGGACGTGTACGCGGATACATCGTCCGCTGGATCACGAGATTCTTCTACCTTTGCACCTTTCGATCGCGAACGAGAAACTTGAATTTTTATTCCGGGAAACTGGAAATAGCTGCTGGAAAGATGTCTAGTGAAAGCGAAGTGTGAATGAAGTTGACTTGATTTAGGACAATTTTAGGAAATTTTTTAGTTGGGCTCCAAATAGTTGGAGACAAATCCATTTAGTTGGGAAACAAGTCAAGTTCTCAAATTTGCCAAATTCTTGAAATTGCACACTTCCGAATTTTTGGAAGTTTGAACTTGAAAATCGGAAATTTAGTAATTTTCGTTATGGTCAAATTGTCGTTCTTACATTTTTGTAAATATTCGAATTATGAAATATCTCAAATTTCTTA
Organism: Megachile lagopoda; assembly: GCA_036983795.1. Classification (NCBI taxonomy): domain Eukaryota; kingdom Metazoa; phylum Arthropoda; class Insecta; order Hymenoptera; family Megachilidae; genus Megachile; species Megachile lagopoda. Next base: position 14,166,805 of record CM072800.1, read on the forward strand.
AATATCCAAACACTCTCAAGTTTCTTAAGTTAATCAAACTTCTCAAATATCCAGACTTTCTCAAATATCTTACGTTTTTCAGACTTCTCAGATTTCTCAGATTTTTCAGATTTCACATGTATGTAAATTCTCAAATTTCTTACATTGCATGAGTATCTGAATCCTTAAGTTTCCAAATGCTCAAATCCCTAAATTTCTAAGTGTCCCAAAATCCGAAATCTCTGAAATCCTCAAATTTCCAAAATCTTGAAACCTTCAAAATCTTCAAATCTCCAAAATCCTCAAATCCTCAAATCCTTAAATACTCAAATCCTTAAATCCTCAAATGATCACATCTTCAAGTCCTCAAAACCCTAAACTCCCTGCACACAATATAAACCCCTATTACCATCATATCCCATATTTGCATTTATGGCAATTCGTTTTAACTGAAAGATTTCTCGCGTGGAACGGTAATTTATTTGGTCTATAAACTCGGTCGAGAAATTCCGAGAGCACGAGGAAGTACCTAAATGTTCGAAACAGCAATAATTGCGGTGGTAATGTAGGTGTATTGTCAATAGTCGGTTCTTACTGCGGTATTGGAGAAATCGACACTATTTGTGGTTGCACTAACCGAAAGCTAGGTATTTCAGAGGTTAGTGATGTCTGCTCATGGTTGTTTCCTTTGAGGTTTCATCCGAAACAGTGATTCATGTTATGAATGTGTGAACAGCATGACGTTTTACCTGTTCCATTACTTCGTACAAATTATGAATGAGCAGTCAAATATAAATATACATATATACATACATATATGTGTACATATATACATACATATTGTATATACATATATATATATTTTTCCATATAATTTTAACACTAAAACACCGGTCATTTGACAGGTTTACAAATTCGAATTATAAAATTCACTTCAAATAATAAAATTTGTCAAGATTTCTCAAATCTATGTTTTTTATTCAGACAAATAAACGTGTATGTTTAATTATATATCGTTTATTTATGTTTCTACATTATTTCTAACTTTACATTATATTGAATGTGAGTCGAATTGAGTATTGAACGATGTGTATATAAAATTATGTGGCTGGTTAGGTCAATGTTAATACAAAGGTAATTTGAACAGACTTCGTAATTAAAACATGTGTGATACTTTTTAAAACGATATGCACGGGTCAAATAAAAATGTGTTCGACAGTTATCTCGAAATTGTTACCAGGTCATCGTTGGTCTACTTTTTGCAGCCGTAAGAAAAAGAATCTGTGCCATAGGTGGCATAAGTGGGTCACTGTCGCTTTCAATTAGGCGCAAAACGGCGCGCGAGAAGAAGAGCCTTCTTCGCACATTTGCCGGCGACATCTCAGACGGGCAAAAAGCGAACGACCCTCCGCAAAATCGTGTCCCTTCCTTCCTTACTTCCTTTCTTCTTTCTCTCTTCCCATCTCCATTAAAAGACCTTTGGCCCTCCTTCCTCAATGGAACCCTAAGTTTGAGAAAGGTCGGTCAAACTCGTGGCTTCCCTTTCTGCTTAACGATTGTCTGTTGAATCTCGTACGTGTATTCAACGATCGATATTCTCTTCGTTTCTTTTCATTGCGATTCGAAATCGATATTACGTAAGTTTGAATATCTTCACGAACAATCTATTGACTCGACGATTTTAATAAGATGCCTCTTTCTGATTGCTTCTTTTGCTCTTCAGATGTGATTTAGAAAGGTTGAGTCTTCATTTCTTTTCATGATGCTAAACATTTATCAGATTAGAATAAGTTATGTATTCGAAGTAACGATTTTCTAATGCGATGTATAAATGTCACTGTTTAGTATTTATTATGTAAAAGTTCAAATTATACATTTTATTTATGCGATGTAATTATTATAATTTATAAAGTATGAATGATTGTGTTAGGCACTCTTGTTGGGAAACACAAGGTAGACACGATGCAGTTAGGTTTATCTCAGAACATAAATCACTCATTTGTAATCATTTTTAATGTTCAAGAATTGTAAAGTTCTAAAATCCTGAAATATCTACGTACAAAAATACAAAAATCTCAGAATACTAGAATTTTTTAATTTTAACAATTTGGAAATCCTATAATCCCTATACCACAAAATTCGAAAATTCGAAAATCCTATGATTCTGACACTTTAAAAAGCCTAAAATCTTAAAATTGTAATACCTCAAAAATCTCAAGATACTAAAATTCCAATACCCCAAAATTCTAAAATTCTTAAATATTGAAATCCTAAAATTCTAGAATCCTAAAATCTTAGAATCTCAAAATATTAAAATTCCAACATCCTAGAATCCCCAAAAAACCTAGAATCCTAAAATCCTAAATTCTCAAAATTCCAAAATCCCAAAATTATCAAATTCTTAAATTATAAAATCCCAAAATTCTACAATCCAAAAATTCTAAGAAATGTGAAACAACCAAGATCTGAAATTTCAACAATTCCAAATGTCTCAAAATCCCTAAGACATAAATATCCCAAAATTCCAAATAACAAAAAACTGCAAAATTCCAGTAACTCAAGGCGCAGTTGATACCGTGAACAAGACCCTCTGCAATAGCTTGGGAAATCGAAACTGACCGGAAATGATTTAACGGTTCAAGAATGATATCCCTTCGGGTAGATCTTAATCTTCCGACTCATTCTTTTCCACAGTTCTTATTCTTTCAATATGTTAATACACCTCTTCAGCTTCTAAGAAGAAGTTTCGAACAATGGATTGCAGTTTTATAATTAAAATTCTTTTCCCGAACCGGGGAGCATTTAAAAGTATTTCAGTTATTTCCGGTCCCTGTTACTGTCAAGATTTATACCACAGGTTGCAAGTTTAAGGTTGTACCTTTCACTTTCGGATTTCACTTTGAAATATAACGAACGAGTAATTATAATCGTTATTCAATCACGTTGGACCGCAAGTAATTTACATCGTACTTCGTTCATTATTATCGATTTAATGACCGCACGTTTCACAGAATGTATAAATCTTCTGATTTTATACTCCTTTTTATATCTGGAGAGAAATTACTCGTATAATTATACTTGGAAATTTTGATCGATATACGCTGCAAAATTGCAACCTCAAGAATTATAACTAATTACAATAACCAATTAATTATAATAATAGCAGCAAACATAATACGTTCATTTACGATAAACACAAATAAGGTAAAATGAAAGATGAAGTTTTAACGTGAATAAATCCACAGGTTCCGAAAGCTGAAAGGCCTTAAGAGTTACGTAAATGAATAGGAGATTACTATACCTGAATGTCAATGTCCTCTCGAATGTGTGACACACACGATCACCGAAACGATGATAAAGAATCGACTGCAGGTCAAGACACGGTTGTAGCCCGTTGACCCAGGTCGGTTTCCAACATAGTCTTGGGATTATGTTTGTGGCGCTTCGTCAATCCCACCCAGTCCCTGATTCCTTTATGAATTCGTTTCTCCCAGATTGAAATGATCCGAATATATTACAGCTCGGTATATTTCCTTGCATCTTATCAAATCTACCAACCATTTTCGCCAAAATTTTTGCAATGCTTATTCGAAGTTTAGTCATCTTTTTGACAACATTGTTTAATTTATGTTATTAAAGAACTTATTGATGGTAAATAATTTTGACGACAAATGGTAAGAATTTATAAATTCGAAGAAAAAAGTAATTACGTGCTAGAAAATGAATTCCAGCATAAAGTACGTATAAAACCCCGAGTCAAGATTAAAATACAAATTTCCTCAGAGTATTAAATTTCGTAAAATAGTAAATCTTAAAAAGCAATGTATATTAAAAATTTCATAATCGTCGATAAATTTCCGATTTGTCCATATAATCGTCGTCCAGTTGCCGGTCTACTTATCCTATCCGATAAAATTCGTGTTCGGTCGATTAAAGAGTTATCTGGTCGTCGAAAAGAACCATCCATCGTTTCCCACGTAACGATTTAACAGCACCCCAATTACTATCCCCCGGGCACGGGGTGAGCGTTCCGCAAATAGGGCAAAGTCAGCGACAAGCAAAAAGACGGTAGCCAGAGGGCCGCGATCATGGTCTACGTCAGTGATGGTGATGGTGGTTGTGGTGGTGTCGGAGAGATACACTTTTTGTGGGTTTCTAGGCCGCTAAGAAGCGAATGAATGAACACGGCTCTTCGTAATCCATTCATGCTTCAAGAGGGTACAACCTCCTCCTTCTCCGCCGACTTCTTCTTCTTGAAGGAGATCGCGAAGAAGCGAGAGAGAGCTCGAGAGCGGGAATGAGAAAGAGTCAGAGACCCTTCATCTCCTCGGGATCCTTCCTTGTAACTCGCGCTGTTATATTTTGTTTGTCTGCTTCCGAAGAACCCTCCGGACCTCCTCCTTCCTTCTTCTTCTTCTTCTTCTGCCTCCACCTCCTCCTCTTTCCCGTTTCTCCCTCGTGTTAGACCTCACTTAGACCCCAGGATCTGGGTCAGATTACATGTATACAACTTGTTGAGGCATCAAACGTGGCTGAGGGTACGGAGACGTCGCCCGTCGTCAATTCGCAAATCGAATTACGCCCCATCGACGCCCCTCGTTCCTTCGGCTTTGTCTTCCTTCCGCGATTAGTACAGATTCTCGCGATTCTCCCGTTGTTTTTATTCTTGGATCATCTTCCCTTCTGACATCTCGATCAGCTGATCACTTCTTCACTTATCGTGTTTCTATAAGTGTTCAGCAAATCTCCGACAACCTTCATGTTATCTAGATCGGTCTCTAGAGTTACCTTCACAAGGTTTTAGATCATAAGCTACATATCAACATTCACGTATGTTGTCAAAATTCTCTTCAGTGACTCACAGAAGGCTTTAGCTATTGCTAATTCTTTGTAACAAATTACAAAATATAAACCTTGCTTTAGGTACGTTGTCAAGATCATCCTGTAGTGACCTTTAGATTCGCCATTCCTTGTTTGTTAACAAATTATACAAAATTAAACTTATAGGTTAAAGAAACATGTAGTACATACACCTAAACTTATCCTTAAATTGTTCACCTAAGCTTAACTCTAACCTAATTCTAGTGTGAGGCATTCCAGTACGAAGCTACGCCATGTGTTTATCTTCTTTTATGACTTTTTAATGAGCGACCTGTAGATCATTCAAGAGGATGACGCTGGTAACATGCGTGAAGATCAAGGTTACTGAATCAAGAAACATAGATTTCAGCAAAATATGGCGAAATATCTTATACAATAATTACTACGGCAATTGACTTTAATTCTTAAAGTAATCGTAAGATGGAATTGAAGCCATAAATACCAATTTTATTGTAAAATAAAGCTATGAATGTCGGTACTCATGCAATATAATTTTATAAATCTTGATAACTTTGGAAGTGCATTACGTTCAAGTGATAAACAACACAACCGATAAACGAACAAGTTTGCTTGGTAAAATGGAAGAGTGAAACTTGATTATTTCAACTTCTGTTCAATAAAGAAAGTTTCAAACTTTCGAAACTTTCAAACTGTAAACAACATCTTGAATCAATGTAATCATCGTACAAGAATACTTCCCTAAATTCCTCATATCTAGATCTGATAATTTCACTTCCCTAACATTTTATCATTGTGAACGTTTGTAAGATTAAGACAACCTTAAAGTTCACACTTCGTCAAGTTCTCCAATTTTCGTGAAGGAGTAATTTAACGAATAACAGTATATCGATGAATGCTAGTCATTGACTAAATTAATTCGTTCGGTATATTCCCAAAGGACCGTACGTTTGGTCGCGTCGTTATCTTCTAACAAAATATCTCGCATTGCGGTGAAATATTCTCCGGTTGGCAATGACTAATTTAGTGCGAGTAACAAAAAATGATAAAGGTTTATTTTAGCCAGCACCGCGACGTGCTTTATCGGTGCGTTGATCGGGCCAGGTTTACCAGCCGAGTTCTGGTGCAACCTGGAGAACGGCATTCCATCGATTTCCGTTGCAGCTGCTCGATCGTGAGTGTCCTCTACGTGGTGACCAACGATACGACGATTTGTCAAATTTTTTTCTCCAAAATCAACGTTAAAATTCCATTAACTGATTGCATGATTCCATGAAACACGTACTACGTCAATAAATACAACTATTCAATTTTCTGGCACAAATGTTCAGGTATTAACGCTACATTAATCACCGGGATTAGCACATTTATGCGCACTCGAGCGTAACGTTCAGACTGAAAACTTGAAAACTTTCAAATTTCCGGGTTTCCAAATTTGTAGATGTTTATACATGTTACAGATGGATACATACTCATATACATATTTATTATTCATGCTTACATGAATTGCATGCATGTACTGTATACAAATATACGTTCATACATACATACAACCATGTGCGATGCATACATATATCTGTGTCTCCACGTATTCATATGTGCACGTGTTCATACGAATATATATATGTAAACATATGTATGTATTAAACATACATACGAACACGTGCACATATGAATACGTGCATACACAGATATACGTATGCATCGCACGTGGTTGTTCAGATTATTCAACTGGATAAATTGTAACATCATAAAGTAGAGATTCATCGTTTAATTATGTTCAACTTCGAACAAAGTCACGGTAAACGACCGAACAACAGGTGAGGCAGCAGATGAACGATGATAATGAAAAGATACTTGTAACCATGGCAGCGTGATTGAAAGAAGGAAACGTACGAGGCGCGGTTCCCAGACGAGTCCAATTAATTCGGCAAACCCGGCAATTAGCGAAATTATTAATAAAAATCGTAATGAAGCTAAATCAGCGGTGATAGAAGCCTTCCTGTGCGGTCGTCGGTGGACCATTGTGCGACCGTGATGCACCGTTTAATAATCGGCAGCGTCTTTCGAATTGTATGTCAATTGGCGACAATAATAAAATTCGACGCTGACGTCGAGATGTCGTTGCGAGTGTCCTTCTCTTGCGAGAAAGTCGATTAATTCGACTTTAATTAAAGACAGTGCGCGAGCTCTTTCTTTATACGCCTCTTCGTACAAAATTTTTGTATTTTGCAATTATTTGAAATTTAGTGTTCAAGAATTTCTTTTGTGCAACGATAAACTTTGATTCGATTATCTGCTATATGGAGAGTTATGGGAAAAAGAAATTATGGGATGAGAGAGGTGTGGAGAAGATTATTTTTTGGATGAGTTGTTGATTTCAATTATACAGGGTGTCTCACAACTAGTGTAGGTCCCGGAAATGGGGGGTAGCTGACGTTATTCTGAACAAGATTTTCCTTTGCAAAAAAGGGGTTTGAAGCTTCGTTTTTGAGTTATTAAGGAAAAACACTGACCAATCAGAGCGCGAGAATAGCGCGCGGTCAGACGCGAGAGCGACAGCTTCGAGTATGACGGTCGATCGTGATCGTGAACAAGCATATCGATAACGCGTCGGTATAACAGGAAACTATTAGGTGAAAGTTGCATCGAATAACGAATAAAAACATCTGGATTATTGTTGAATTACCATTCATTAATGGATAAGAAATAAAGAAATTAGTCCTCACTCACGTAATCAGAATAAATCAAATTTATTCGATACGTTTATTCGTTATCGCAAAGAAATAATAGATAAAATATGGAAAATTATTCTTGTTAGATATTGTGATGATGAAAAAGAACAAATTCTCATTTTTGCAAAATTAAATAACTTTTCCATTCAACAAATAAAAATTTAAATAAAAAAATTAACAAATTTCAATGTAACTTACCCATCGAACCGTAAATAGTCACGATGAGAATACATCTCTGTCACTTGGACTATCCACCGATCCCTACCGTTAGAAAAAATAAATCACCACACAGAAACTCTCAATTTACTTCATTGTCACCAATCACTGTTATCTTTCATTATTAGCTTTCATTATCACATTTCCCTGTCACTTTTCACTAATTGGTCACTGCGAGCCCGAGACGTAAATAGGCCGAATGAAAACACGTGAACGAATATTCATAAATAATTTTAACTACATTGTCTTGAAAGCAAGAAAGCGGAATTTTCGATTAAAAACTACGATACATTTTATTTCGGCTGGTTTCTTTCCACAATAAACAATGACTGTCTCGATCGACGCCGTATTCGATCAACAGATCACCGTTGCATAGCAACCGTGTGCGACGTACGCCTCGCGATCGAGAACGAAACCGAGATCCGTGGCCCGTTCAACAATGTCTTCTATTAAAATATAATTTAATATCGATTTCTCAATTCGGATACCTTATAATGAGAATACAGTGTATCGTTAAACATACGTATCTATGAATAATCGTTCACGCGTTTTTATTCGGTCCGTTTACCGGTCGTGCTTATGTTGTGCGATTATTAGAAAGAGACAGTGAAATAAATTGAGAGTTCATTGACCCTGCCAGGACATCAGCTGTTGATGCTCTGATCGGTGGATCTACCCGGTGACACAAATATTTTTGATATAAGCTAGTTTTTTCATGGATCAATCGGTAAGTTTTATTTAAGTTGTTTGTGAATTTTTACAATTAAACGTACGCAGGAATTGATTTATTTCACTTCAGTGAGTTACTGCATTAGATATTTCATTCCAGTTCTATCTCATTTCATAGACAAGATACTCATTCGTTTTGAAACGTATTGAAATTTATTCGTTTGCTTCATTAGAATAGTTGAGAAAATTAATTTTCGAAAATTTATTCTTTATTCCTTTTCGAAGGCATAAAAAAAATATAATATACTTGGTCTGGATAAACAATAACTAATTGGTTTATCTCCTATTTAAGAATAATGAAGAATTTAATATTATTCTTAACTTCTTAATTTGTTATTCGATTTAATTTTCACCTAATAGTTTCCTGTTATACCGACGCGGTATCGATACGCTTGTTCACGATCACGATCGACCGTCATACTCGAAGCTATCGCTCTCGCGTCTGGCCGCGCGCTATTCTCGCGCTCTGATTGGTCAGTGTTTTTCCTTAATAACTCAAAAACGAAGCTTCAAACCCCATTTTTGCAAAGGGAAATCTTGTTCAGAATAACATCAGCTACCCCCCATTTCCGGGACCTACACTAGTTGTGAGACACCCTGTATAATAGTGGCAATTCGAATAGTGTACAAAATATTAGTAGTTCGAATATTAGTACACAAATAGTAGTTCAAATATAAATACACATAACATCAGTAGTTTAAATATTAGTACACAAAAATATTAATTACACAAATATTAGTTAGTAGTTCGAATATAAATACACAAAGTAGTTCGAATACTAGTATACAAAAATTAGTACTTCCTTAAAATGACAAAAATATTAAAATGACAAAATATTGGTAGTTCGAATATAAATACACAAAATACCAGTAGCTCTAGTATTAGTACACAAAATATTAGTGGATCATTAAAATGAATGATAAAAATGAAAATTTATGTGGAATCTATGGTCCAAGCTTTTTCTCGTCGAAATCAAGGTTCGTTGAGAGGAACGGGATTTTTTCGTCGGCGTATTTCCTTGAAAAATGACAAAATGGAGGAAACGGGAAGTCAGGAAAAGTCTTGTCGTTGAATCCGTCGTGGGACGGGGACAATAATTCTCTGTGACGACGTCGAGACGAGAATAATTGGCGGAAAGAAGGACCGGATGCAGCGCGGAGTGCAAGAACGGATGGAAAGAAGAAGACACGGGATGCAAAATGGCAAGAATATCGGTTGCCCGGAACGACATGGACCACGCACAACTAAGATTATATTCTCATTAAGTTGATCTCGGTGAAATCATCGGGACGAATGGGAATTACTCGCGAGATTGAATACTCGACGGTCTTCTTTCCGTTTCGAAGGATCCTGGATTTTCTTGGAACTCGTTCAATTTTCGTGGGTCGGGCGGATCAATCTATTTTCCCTTTCGAAAATTGCTCCTAGAAATCTTTTTATTCAAACGAGGAAAGCGATGCTTTCTTCTAATACGTATTCATCGGTGGTTTATTCTTTTTACCAAATAAGTCACTATAAAAACGGATAAAAACATTCAGAAGTCATACAGAAATTTTTGTTCGAGATACATCGTGTTACAGTTTGATAAATAATTATACACAGATAATAAATCTAGAACTAAAATATCTGTTATTGGAAGAACGCTTCTTTCCAAAGCTTCTACGAAAAATAAAATGAAAAACATTTAAGTAGAGGGTGAAAAATAAATTAGCACGTGTAACTGTTGTTCTACCTGAACGAATAGTAACAGTAATTTCTATAATTTAAAATAAGAAGCCTGTTTGTCATTTTTTATGATACTTGTCGAACCTTGTATGGTTATAGTGAGTCCAATGAACATATCCTTGTTTTTAATTATTTTCTTACTAATTTCAGTTCCTTCAATTTTAATTATATAAAAATATTATATGTTTGTGATGAGTGTATGTTAACTTTTCTGATGAAAGGAACTATTTATCTTTTGCAACTTTTAAGTAAAGCACAGTGAAATTAATCATGGAAGCAATTAATAAAAGCAATGAAGTTAGCATCTTTAACCGAATAACTGAGTAACTAAATGTTGAAAAGTATGTTACAAAGGAGTTGATAAGTCGTAGAAACACTTTCTTTACAGTGAAGTCATCCAGTTCGTTTTCCAGTTCGGTGCCACGGTTTCCAGAGATTGATGGAACGGAGCTCGGTGACAGGAAAATTGAAATCCTCCTTCTTCTTCTTCTGGACTTGAGAATATACAGCAAAACAGCATCTGAATTGCAGAAATTCTACGCAGAAGTCTGATCTATTTGAAATTACATTACTCTGCTGACTGGAACTCGTCAAAACTATTAAACTCGAATTATGTATCGTTAAACTTATCGGAGCGATTATTGTTTTATTCTCTTCAAGTAGGAAATTTTAGGACATCTACATGACGTTTGATTCTGATACAAAATTCAAAATTCGAGAAGTACATTTATTATACTTTCAAATATATTTTAATATATTAGCTATATTTATTTTCAAGTCAGAACCTGTAGATGCACATGCATCGACTTGCTATATTAAATAACTCATTTTTACAAGAATGAAGAGATAGCAATTATAAAAATATTTTACAGAAGAATATCTCATAAAAATGAATATACAGAAGCGTACAATTTAAATGAAAACAATTTAAAGAGAATACTAGCAATATTTAACCTGAAATTCCTTTGTTTCGTGCCACGTAAAAGTTAATGCAACTCCAATAAGCACGAGCAATCTGAAAACCACAGTTGTCCATTCACAAGCTCTTCGCAAAAATGTACAATCTCTTCTCGAAACTATGTCGATAGGCACTTGAAGTGGTTCATTCAAGTTACTTTTCCATCGAACGATCCCGTTTCCCGAGTATCGTAAGGCCATCATCATCAAGGTCTTCCTTAAAGAAAGAGGGATAAAGAGAATCTGTGCGAAGTGTCAAGATGGCGCGACAAAGACTATCCCTGTGGAGTTGACGATTTCGTAGTGGTGCATAATCGAATTGTTCTCGGTGCGGGTGGAACATGTGCGCCCCGCTTGACGTCATGCACGAGATAAAACGTCCGGAAAGCGGTCGCGAGATTAGAGAGGAGAGCGGAATTTCTGGCGGCGAGTCAGCGAGATTTCGTGCGAGCGAAGAAAAATGAAGCGTAGGAGAAACGAGAGAGAAGCGACGAGCTCCGACAAAGATACGCGAAACCGAAAGACCGAGAAAGCCAGGGCCAGAAAGATGCGGTGCGACGAAGAAAGTAAGAGAGGACAAAGAGGAAAGAAGCGAGAAGGCGCCACGAAATTGGCAGTCTAATAAAAGAAGCCAGGGAGAAATCGACTGCAGTGGATCGATCCGAGACTGCATTTTCATCGTGATAACGATCGCTCATCAAGGATATACCTACTACTTCTTTTATCTCCTCTATTCTGACCCCCTCTACCACCATTCCTGAGCCGATCCTTTAAAGCGATGATCATTTTAAGGTATCGCGCCGTTTCAGCTTTTCTTTTCTTCATCTTCGTCCTTTTCCTCCTCTTCTTCGCTTCTTTCTTTTTCGCGCGTCTTGTATTCTTATTCTCACCCAAGACGAAACTCGGCTTTAATGATAGGCGGCTGCTCTCTTATTGTCCCTTTTGTTTCGCAGTGGCTGGCCCGTTACGAGGCCCATTGTAGCGGACCAATAATTAAACGTTGTCAAAACGCGAGAGGTCGTCTTTGGATTATGCGAAACTCGGGTGGAAGTTGTGCTTTGAATTTTGCCACTGATGGACTGCGGGAGACATTCGTTGATCTGGCGATATACTGAGCTTCTATGCGTTTTACACATTCACTGCCAACTACGAGATATGAAAACTGACTATGAGGTATCTCATAGTTTGCGCTACAAGTTGCGCTGCAATTGATCAGCGAATATTGCTGTTTGAGTTAGGAATTAGAAAGAAACATTTTATATACAGTAAAAAACATATTTAATATCAAATTTTATATCTATAACTCAATATTATTATATTTTGTAAAATTTCATGTTTTTTTTTAAATAAAATTTGGGCGCTGCATGAAAACTTTCAACGACGAGTTTTTCTAGTAAAGTAACATTTCAAAATTCGACCATTATTGAATAATATCTGTTTTCAAAGTTTATCTCATTTCCTTATATTTCTTAGTTGCTACATTTTATGACTAAGTTCAATTTAGTATACTTTGTATACGATTAAGATTTCTGCTCCTGCTAAAATATTTTTTACAGCAATAAAATCCCTCGGGATTTTATACACATAGTACAAAGTGATGTTTAAGTACCCCGTCAAAAAAATGCGAGTAAAATTATATTACCCCTCGAGACGACTGGTTTCAGGTTTCACATTTTATACTTATGTTCTGCCAAGATAAAGAATAGTTCACTTGACTGTTCAGTATTTCTTTACTTTTCCCTTTATTTTCAATTTAAAAGTGTTTAACGTTTGTAGTTCCAGTTACGTTTGTTCTTTTTAAATAAATTAGCCCGTTGAGTCATGTCATACTCGTGACGCACACAGAATGACGCACAATTCTACTCATAATCTGTATAATCGAGGATCAATGAAAGCAAAATATGCTTAAAATTTTAACTTTCTTCCCGTTGTAGCCAGAATTAACTAGCTGGGAATGACGCAACTGCCTAAAATTATAGGTTAAGGGGTTAAAGGCTCTTCCCAAATGCATTTTGTTCGCAAGAGCAAAAATCTTGCGACACTCGTGAAGAGCGTTCGATGCCCGACTGTCGTCAGGCAATTAAACATTAAAATTCCGAAAACGAAAGCGATGAAGTTCCAAATGAATTTCGCTATCGTATGCGATGAAAAGGTTATTCGCATCGGCAGAGGGGGCAGCTCACGGGCGTTTCAAAGAATCGGCAGAATTAATCGGGCTGTCGAAGCTAATCGGAAGCTCGTTTGAACGAGGATGCCAGTTAAGGGGTCGAATATGCTCGATATCTTAATTCCGAACGGTGTCGTCGCGTGGAGCGTTTCGAAATGTGGTCGGCTCGGGAACCGGTTAACGGCGACACGATGGAAACGGATCTTTAATTTCGTATCGTGGCGAAGTAATGAATGCCGTCCGCGGTGCTTGCCGTTTCTCGAACCTATGTGAAACCGTGAGCGCAATCTCGTCGAGTTTTATTGGAGCTTCGAGCGATTCTAATGGCCCGTAAAGGAAAAGAGCTCGATACGAGACGCAGGTTTCGACGAAGAAAGCTCGAACCTGCATTCGAATCTGCGGAGATACTTTATTCGATATGGAATCGTTGATCGCCGCGGTCAAACTTAAAACCAATCAACCGGGCGTCGTTATCTTTTTAATAACGGGACGGTTCAACGTTGCGTTTACTTCTGCTCGGGATCTTGCGTCGAATAGCATTTGCATTATTTAATGGAATTAAGTGCTGTTTGGTAACACCTTGATTATTAATTAGCGACCGGAGTTTGGAACAAGTTTTGAAAGTCTTGCAAGAATGCCACTCGGTGCATACTTTGAAAATTTTCTATGTGCAATGTAGATATGTGGACATGTGGAGATTTGGGAATCTGGGGACATATAAGTCTGGGAATTGAGAATTTTCGGGTATGGAGAATTAGGGATGTGGGAGTTGGCGGGTTGGAAAATTTGGAAATTCTTGGTGCTTAGAGTTTGGAATGTTTGGGGTTTGGAAATTTGAACCATTGGAATTTGAGAATTTGGGGATTTGGGGATGTGGGTATTTGTACACTTGACAATATCTGATGTTTAGTATTTGGAAATTTAAACTCTTAGGAATTTGTGTTCATCTAACTCGCTCTGTCTACTAGTTAGTACTAGTAGTACTATAGTTACTAGTTTGTACTACATAACCTAACCTAACCTAACTATTTCTGATACTTAGCAGTTGGAAACTTGAGGATTGGGAGATGTGTGTATTTGGACACTTAACGATTGCTGATGTTTAGTATCTGGAAATTTAAACTCTTAATAATTTGTATTTATCTAACTAGTACTGTCTACTAGTTAGTACTAGTAATACTATAGTTTCTAGTTGGTACTATATAACCTAACCTAACTACCAGTTAGTACTATAACTACTATTAATACATTTGCGCTAATGATCATAGCAATCGACCTAAAAAATGAACAACAACTGGTAATATAACTATAATTAGTACCTTTACCTTATCCATAAATAACCCTACGTTACACTCCATCGTACACGAACCTCATAAACCTTATTAATACCATTTTACCCCATTAAAACATGATTTTTGAAAGTATATATTACATTACTTGGTGAAGCGAGGATAACGTTAGCCCTTGATTACAACGAAGCTAATAATCCAGCACTTAATAAGTGCTTTCAGTATTATGATCTAATACGATAAATGGAGTATTCTCTTGCTGTTGGACAAGTTGTTAAGCTTCTCAGAAATTTCCGTGATTCACGATACGAGAAAGATTTATGGGATCCAAGAAAACAAAATTACCAACGGAAATCGTATTGATAAAAATGCTGACGTTCACGTCGCTCACGATGAATGTATTATATCATTTAACTGCACTTTTTGTGGCTTTTCAACTTTTTGTCGAATTATATAACAAAATTGCTGTATCAGCATCACATTTGGATACCATGATATCTTGATATATTAATGCAGGAGCATTTAATTTGTTCTCAACTATATTACGCGTGTCTTAAAATAATCTCAAGAAATAAGCAAGCAAAGATATTGCGACAGACATATGGATGAATCACAATCAACAGGACCAAATGTATTCTTTGTTTCTGCGCATTTATAAATCGCATTACCGCTTATATACGATCGAGTTCCGTTAATACAGTGTCAAATAAATTAGTTTAATATATGAGTACGAAATTTTGTTTTATTTGTTTGAGCTTTATTTTATTCCGAACTTCGAAGATTCAATAAATTCACTTTTTACTAGGAACACTGTAAATTTATTACTTAAAAATTTTCAAGATTGCAAATTTTTCAAACTTCCAATTTTAACACCTTCATATTTACTAATCTTGCAAATGTTCGTATTCCAAAATTTTTTATTTGTTTCCTAAAAACTCCAAATTTCTGTATTTTCAAATTTTGGGAATTTAAAATTTTTATATTTGTGAGTTTCCAATTTTCCTAACTCCCTAATTCCCTAATTTCTCAATTCCCCACTTTTCTAATTTCCTAATTTCCCATTTTTTTAAAATACCACATTTCCAAATTCTCAAATTCCTAAATCCGCAAATCCCCAAAATCCTCAAGTTCCCAAATTTCTCAATCTTTCAAATAATAATATCCCAAACTTTTAAATCTACTTAAATTCCCAACTTTTCCAACCCAAAATCTCTATATCCCCAAATTCCCAGACCCTTCACTCCCCACATACCTTTATCCCTAAATTCCGAAATCCTAAAATCCCCAAATTCTAAAATTTCCAAATCCCTACTTCCAGATCCCCAAATTCCTATACCTCCAAAACCTTAACCCATTTTCAAATTCCCTAAAATTCCTAAAAATCACCAACTGGAAGGTCTCTACCCATAATCGCCTTTGCTCATTGAAACAAGACTTTCATTTCCCATACTTCCAAATACAAAAATATTTTTAAGATCAAAACGAACCATGTCTCGTTTTCTTTCCTTATTGTGCCAAAAAGAAAACGTAGATTTCCCAAAGTTCTGCACGGTTTGAACAGTTTTGTTTGTTTCACGATGCATGATTCAATCGAACGGACGCGTTCGATAATTCTCGAGGAATCGAAGAAATCTGTGCGGTTGCTCGAGAGCCGAGTCGGGTTCGCTGGAGCGCGGAACTCTTCCCTTTTCTCTTTTTTCCTTCTCTCGTTTTCAACGCGGCAATCAACATACCAATTTCCTATCTCCACGGTGTTCTGCCTCCTCGTGGATTCGTTCTATCCCCTTTTCAGCTGTGTCCGCGGCCATCGGAGGGAAAAAAAAAGCGAAGAAAAGAGACGAGCGAAGGCGTCGCGGTCTCATCAGCGAACGACGCACAAAGTCCTCTTTGTTTTCGCGATCGGATTCGCGTTACTCGGTCTCGTCTCGATCGAGTAAACGCGTTAATCGATTTCAAGGATGCGGTAAAAGAGGATACGGTACCCGCGGAGATGAAGAAATGCAAATCGAGGAGAGAGGAACGAATCGCGAAAGAACATAATCGCGATAAACGGAGAAGCTGAATAAAGCAGATGGAACGAAGACAATATTTTGATAAGTATGGAAAATACGATTCATCCTGTTTTTAATCGTATAAGAATCTTAAAGCATGCTCTAACAAGTAGAAAGAATCATCCACTTTCATCTTACACCATATATAACAGCTATAACAACTATAACAATGTATATAACAACTATGATAATTATATCAACTTTGTGTTATTTTTAATAAGGATGAAGATGACTACCCAATGTTGTCCATGTGACTAACATTTGTCTAAATTATCGTATTATATAGTCTTCTCGCAATTACAGTGTACCAAACGAATGTAGCGTCATAATTTTCCCTTAAAAATGACATCCGTTTCCTTGATCCTTGAGAAGAATTACTTCATGAAGACGGGGCTATTACTCTTTTACTGGTCTGGTAATACGAGCGGATCAAAGTACCTGCTAAAATACCTACTTTACTTGATCACTCGTCTTCAAACATTGTTTCCTTTCTATGCTTGGTTTCATTCCTGCTGAATCTCATTCAATCTTCGTTCCTTGTAATCGACATTTCTACATGAATTTTTTTCGTGCGCAGCATTGTTCTCGAGCGGATCATAAATTATGGCAGTGTCCTTATAGCGATTATGATAGACTGCACGTTGGAGCATTCGGTTTCATCGTGAGGTATCTTTAAAAATAATACGGGGAAAGTA
This sequence comes from Megachile lagopoda, assembly GCA_036983795.1. Classification (NCBI taxonomy): domain Eukaryota; kingdom Metazoa; phylum Arthropoda; class Insecta; order Hymenoptera; family Megachilidae; genus Megachile; species Megachile lagopoda. The sequence goes on from CM072800.1 coordinate 14,184,188, forward strand.
ATGTTATTTTACATTAAATTCAAACAAATAAATTTTTAACAAGTTTTTATTTTTAATGATCACCCTTTTGCCATCTAGTGTACAAAATTTCAATGGGTTGATAAAAATCAATTTTGCTTTTTAGGCCAAACTGGAAATGGCATTTCATAAACTCCAAATTAAATTTTCCAAACTATTGTTAATATTTGTAGTCACTGTATAAAAATGTCAAAATTCAAGGTCATGTGAATGTCACGTCGTTGAAACTATCTTGAGAGCAATATCATATCAATCATATAACTTATGCTGCCATCGACAATATGTGCTAATGTAGAAATTTTTATATTTTAAAAAATATTTAGCAAAATTCCTCATTTTCGATAAAAACACATCATCGATGTCACTTTGCATAATATGTAACCCAATTGTCAAATAAATTATATAAGCACACAACAGCACTTAATTCTCCTTACGAATTTAGCAACTTTCTCCTATAATAACGCGAAAATCGAGATTTTTGCACGTGGTCCCGACTCGATGGCTGCAGGATCAGAAGGAGCAAGGAGAACAGAGGTCGATACTCCTGGCAGGATCCGCGGCGAAATCGGCGGTTAGGAATGGCCATGAACCATTTTCGCCCTACGAAGGAGCAGCGCACACAGCACAGACAAAATAAAAATGCGATGAAGAACAGCGACGAGGCGTGCAGAGGGGGACCAGAGAAGAAGAAGAAGAAGAAAGAAAGAGAAGAGAACCCGGCCAACTTCTCTCACCCGGTTTGGGCTGGCTTGGCCTTCCGAGGGGCCAGCCTAGACTCACGATTCTCATCTCCTCTGCTCTGGTCCACCATGAAACGAAACTCTCTTCTTCTTTGGTCGTCTCTTCTTTCTTCCACGCTCGAGATTCCTCCTTCTCCTTGTCTGATACCCCGGGCCAGTCGCGATTTATTAGGCGAGCTAATTAATAGACTAACTGGACGCACGTTCGTGAAAGTATGCGTGCTCGTCGATGAACGATTCGTGGAAATCTTGAGCAACGATTCGCGATTTATTGCCACGCGAGATTCACGATTGCCCGTGGCCGATTCGAGCTTTTCGTGATTGGGCTCATTTTCATAATTGCCAGGAGTGAAATAATGGCATTCGATGGTATTTCGCTGATTCGAATATTTCTGTGGAGGAGATCCTTGTATTCTCTTTCATTTGATGTTACGGTTTGATTGTGTAATATATTAACGTGAGCAGCACCTCAAATGTGAGATAATAATTAAAGCGAACACACGAATTTTAAACGGTTTCGCTCTTAAAACTCCTGGTGCTAGTATACTGAAGTTACTAGTACAAATTTGGATCTTGCATTTTTAATTAGATTTTATTTTCTTAAAAGAAATTTTCATCCCTTATTTTCTTACGCAAACTATTCTCAGGCATTCTTGAAATTTTCTCTGAAATACCAACTCCTGCTAAAAATATGTGAAAGCTAAATAAATATTTTTAAAGAAATAACTACAATTTTTCAATGTTGTCAACACTCTAGCACATGGAACTGAAAGGTTAATATGACATAACAATCTTTATATCATTTAGTAACACAGTCTCCACGAAAAGTTTATTTACAATATCCTAAATTACATATTCCAGACATTACTATTTTGCATGTTATATATTTAAATATTAGCACAATTTAAAGATCGTAATACATTATTTACAAAACTGTACATCCAAATTAAATATGGTCATCTAAATATTCCAGCTGCTCCATTCCATTTTAGTTCATTTAATCAGTATACAGTAGATTCTCGTTATATTGTCATAGTTACAGGTCATGCTTCGTATTTCCATCCATTGTACTGTCACGTGACATATCCCACAGTGTAGTGTTGTTATATTGCCGTGGTGTAGCGTTCAACATACCGTATTTTCACCATATACCTATAAATTCTAAATGTACCAATCCGTGGCAATATAATGAAAGTCTACTGTGCCTCAGAATAATTTAGATTAATTCCTTTTTGTTTTCGGTTGCTTTTCACGGCTTATTCCAGACCTGAGGTTTCTGTGACGACACATCAGTTGCAGGCTGCTGCAATTCAATGTGAAATTTAAGGTATCTTGCACACCGTTGTCACACTCTTCCCTGTCTACCTCTTTCCTCGTTCTCCGAGCGTTACTCCCGGTGGTTTCCGGCCGTGATTTTCTATTTCCTTCCGTTTCTTCGTCGTCGCTGAGACCGTGAGTCGAACGATCGTGCTGCTTCATCGCAATTCTTATAGTATGAGTCATTTCCGGGCTGGGTGAACGCGAATCTCGGGTCGCCTCCGATTCCTTGCCGATATGGAGGCGAAAGTTTGCTGGTATCTCGGAACAGATGCATTCGGTGACATCTTGGAGGTTCAGATTCGACAAAAGCCTTCGATTGCTCCCTGAAATTCGAGAGTCAAGTATTATTCGAACTGAAAATATAGATACATCTAGTCTAAAATAATATCTTCAACAACTTAAGTTTTCATACTTGACAGCATAAACAGAGAGTATATTTGCAAACATCACGTTTATAAAACTTTAATAATAATTCAGCTTGACTAAATTTTCAATGAAAAATTTTAGTATAAAATTGTCAATTTTGGTGGCTATAATAATTTGGTGATACATTTTACAATTAGGTAGTTGTTCTGTTCCACTTTTTTTTTCACGTTTTATGCTTTCAACTGTCTTCCCGTATAAATCAAGTCAAGATTACTATCCTTTGAATAAGGGCTAGTTAGGGAGAAACATATAGGGTTGCATACGAGTAGGCGCTCGTTTGCACCTATAAACTGCAACCTGTTCACCTTCAATGTAGTAAATATACCGAACGAAACGAAAGGTAACCGTATCTTCTCTAGTACATTCAACATATTAAACGTAACAGTTGATTCAACTGATAAAGTAGAACTATTTCACTAACACAGAGGAACAATCACTAACAATTTCACTATCATCCCAAAATCCTTAATTTCTAACAATTTTTCAACTAAGACATTCACTTTGCCCAGACGGCAATTCACGCAAAAGTGTATAATCAACCCATCGATTCTCTCAATTTTACAATTGAATAGTAAATCAATCCTTGAAGGTTCAGAGCATCGACCATGCATAAAATAGATTCCCTTACGCGTCCTGGAATACCAGGAATGCCAATGAGTAAACGTTGAACCGAACAGCAGACTTTGAATTGACCTTCGACAATGTTCTTCGTGCATTCTTCAAGGGTTGGAACTCCTTTCGTACATTCCAGGAACTCCTCGCCCCTTTTGCGTCTGCCCCGGGACTTCCTCGACGATCTCTTCCTTGCTCCACGTGGCTCCACCCTTCCTTCCACCTTTCCAGTCACCGTGACCTTCTCCAGAAGCTCCTTCAGAACCTCGTCCTTGGATTCGATCGAACCCGTCGAGTTTTCGAGCCTGGACCTTCGCGAGCTAGCTTGTGACTCGATCAGAGGAACCGAGCATTCTGGCAGTTCCAATGAAACGATCGTCAGGAACGGTGGTCTCTCCTTCCGGATCCTCTCCAACCACGACCTGTAACTATTTCATTTGCTGTTACATGGAAATATTCGTTTAGGCGATTTGAACGTCGCTTTCGGAATGCACGAATAAAATTTAGAATTTTGAATATGGAAGTCTCAATGAATTTTAACCTTTGCTTCATAACATTTGACCTCAGAGACACGAATTCTAACCAAGAAACAATTCACGAAAAGCATTCATATTTCTCTCGAATGTCAAATTTGGATTTGTGATCATGGAAAACCTTGCACAGGGTTTATCTTTCATATTTTCAGCTAACAGTTGTACTAACTGATCAACACTATCGAATATCGATAACTAAACACCATTGAAATTACTTATGAAACAGTTGTTGCCCCTTAATGATTAAAATTGATCATGATTAAAAATTTGAAGGATCACAGTTAAATGAGACACCCCATTGGAGTGAAAATAGCTTGAATTTAAAATAGTCAAACATCATAAACATGATACAGTTTCGCGAAACTTTATTAGCTGTTAATAAAGAAGTATAAACGCAGTGACGGAAGAAAATGGAAGAAGAACGATGCACAAAAGAAACAGAGAAATAGGACTTCTCAGAAGCGACGGCGAAATGTACCACGTCACGATGAAGTTACCAGTGCTTTTCAGATTCACTGGGTAACGATCCTTAGAAATGATTCCTCACGGTCAAGGAAGAAGCCTTAACGACTGTAAGAAAGGATATCTTCTACTGAGACCTGAATAACTGTACGACTCTTGTATGTAATTGTCGATGGCCCGCAGCGATCGAACACTGACAAACACGAACGTCTGTCATTTCCAGAAAAGCGTGCATGAATAAAAGCGGAAAATCTCGCGTGCAAAGACTTTGCGAAAAAAATAAGAGAAATGAAAGGACGTCGTGGAGATGCAATGAAGGATAATAAGATGATTGAACTAAAAGGAAGTGTATAGCATGGGAAAATTTTGATGGGAATAAGATGTTCATGTTATTATTGCTTTAGGTGTAAAATTAAAAGGAGATTGCAGCCAATTGGCTTATTACTTACGAGGTGACTCGTTTTAATTTATAAACGCCATTATCTCTTAAAATATTCATCTTTTCAAAACTGACCTCCTTTTGTCCTTTACAAACAGGCTGATTACGTTAAATTACTCCCCTCTCGAAGAACAAGTTTCCCTTCAGGTTTCTTCGAGCAGCTAATATTCACATAATTGCTTGTTTGCATGATTATACCCTGTACATGATTGTATAATTCGTAACATGATTTTACTATATTTGCACCAAGAATGTATGACCATGTAATCAAATAGTAGATGCATTAGATATGTTAGTATTAGTACAAATAGGCTTTCAAAGTTTGAGATTCAAAATTAACTGATATGCTGATAGACAAAATTGTGCACACTCTGTTCTGCAACTCTTCTACAACGAAGTTCCATAATGACCTGAACAAGTATTTTACACTAGAAAGATCGAAATCACTGGTGATCGCACGAAAAGTACTGGTTGAAAATGAAATACAAAATAAGCAGAAATATTTTAGTATATCTGCTAGCACCATAGTTTAGCTGAGGTCGTTTGGCGGATTCGCAGAATAGCAGATAAAAATGCAGCAAAAAACCTAGAATGTTATCGCGATCTCGTCGATAAATGGGGCACGATAACGCGTCGACGAGGCCAGTAGCAACCTCGTTGACGAAAAAGAAAGAATTCTTTCTGGAAGCTGGCCATCGGATCCATTGGTGGTGGATTCACGAGAAACGAGAGCACGTTCTAAACTCGCAATAAACTCGGTAACCTTGTCTGAATCTCGAGCTCTGAGGGGTCAGCCACGAAATATAATACTATACTCGTGTTTGAACGCAGAAAAAAGGCTAATTCACGAAGAACATTGAGAAACCAAGGTCCAGTGCGCGGCACGGTACGCTTTCTTAAGGAAAATGGCGTAGAATTCGTCGTGTAAACGTTTACTCCTGAAAATTTTATTATCAATATCGTTTAATTATACTTGTAATGTGGCACAAGTTTATATTTACTGCAAAATGTAGGATGTTAAGAACTATTATTTTTTTATTCAGTCGTTTATAGGTTATATCAATGTTTTAGTCTTTAATTCAAGTGTGTAATAACAATTCGGTTGTAAGGTATACTTGATTCACATCGTCTTCTGTAGAAAAGATTGAGATGTTTTACATTATTCACCTGAGTGAATTGTATTTTACCATCTGTTAAGAATAATGTAGTGAGAAAAATTTTCTATCGCTTAAATTTTGGGAGAATCTAGAGAAAACTTGGTGAAACGTTCAATCTGAAGAAAGTCTAATGACACATAAGGGGATTCTACAAAGAGGTTTAGAAGAAACCTAAGAAAACTATTTAACTGTAGAAACCTTAGTAGACCTTAAACCCTAGGGTAAGGTTAGAGAGATTCCAGAAATTCTGGGGAAAATCTAAAGAGAACTTTTGTCTATACTTTTTCTGAGAAAAATGCAGTTGAACCTAAGTGACATCAGAGGTATCCTAATATTCAGTGTCATTTTAGTGCCCATCATATCTGAAAGAACTAAAATCAGAAAATGAATATACTTGACATAAATACAATTTTTAATATCTTTTTCGTAACGTTTTTAAGAAAAATTTCTTGGTACGATATTAATAACGTCATAACATGAGCTTTTGATGAAATGATCACCTTTGAGGCTTTATTGAGTCACGCGGTCCCTATCTGTCTCGACAGTTAAATTTTAGTGCGTTTAATTACGGGTTTCTACATCACGTTACATCCCTATAGACTCCCGAGGAAAGAATCATTTACTAGATCGAAGTTCTCAGTTAATCGTTTAAGAAATCTCTACGGGATTCAATCGTCTTCTAGAATCGTTGCTGTCCGATCGTGAGAATAAAATTGCAACATGAACTTTTTCTGTAGTGATTAATTATCGGGGTACATTTAATTATCAGCTCTTTGCTAATTAACTCGGTAATCGCTTTCAGTAGAAGTGCAGGATGTTAAGAAGAAAGGGGTTGAGAGACAGCGTTCATCAGCAACAGTAAAAAATGTGGCATGGGACAGATTGACGATTTAACATTTTATATCGAAGATTGTTTAAGAGGCTATTCATATTTGACTCTATTTACAGACTTTGTACATTTAATAGTCAGATATATTTAGTACTATGTAATAGATATTTAATAAACAAAAGGTACATAACGTCAGTTCAAAAATTGAACTCGTCTACATTTCCCCTACATAGAACTCGATATGTTCCGGATAATTTACTGTCTGTACACGTAACTTTATTTGAAGCATTTGTCTCTGCGCTCAATATTTTCGGAAATATTGGAGTGGTACACACACGTTGCTCGTAATAGTACTCGATACCTCGTATTTTTGCCTGCATGGAAACACGAGTGTCGTCAGAGCGATAGCCTTGACTTTGAATGCAACGTGCAAGCAAACACTGTTCGCGTTACAGGTTCACGAACGCAAGAAGCATCCACACCGAACGAAACACGGGTCCCCAGTGACCTGCATCGAGTGCACCGAATCCAAAGTTCAGAACAGACGAGTGAGAGTCTGTCCGCAAGAAAGTGAGAGGGAGAATACCTGGAGGATCTTCTAGAGGAGGGCACGTAACCGGTGGTAGGATGACAGATATGGCGTGCCGGGGACTGTGACCTTGAACTCGAGGGTTCCCTCGTGCTCCTGGGGTCTTCGAGCGTGAGGCGCCGAATGTACAGTCCTGGCACCTCCTCCACGAGCTGATGTCTTCTCCTGTACGTAGCCACAGTGACTGGACCAACCGATTCTCACCATCGATCATCCGTCGTCGTTCTCTTCTCTTTCTGTTCGTTCCCTTTTTTTTTTTTCTTATTTCCCTGTTCTTTTAACCGGCGGAACAACGAGATTGAACTCGAACGGCGACCTTGAACCGTGACGTTCAGTCGTCTCAACACGATCGTTGTACAACCAGCAGGATCGTGGTTATCCTTCGTGCAGACAACATTGTTGCGGTTCTAAACGAAAAGGTACGAGATGATTGAATAACGACTCTCGGTCGGTTCGTAGCCTGTTTCAGGTTTCACGTTGATCGCGCGTCGCGGATCATCGGGTCCGCTGTTGCAAAAGCGCTTACATAAGTGGAGGAAAGATCGAGAGGTAATTGCACGTGATACGATTAAATTGTGCTACTAAGTTGGGAAACGTGCCGTTGCGGGAAGTTGATCGTGCTGCGATGTGAACGATCGCTGCAATCGCTAACCAGAGCACGTGGATATCAACTAACAAACGATTAGAGCTAGTTCAGGTTATGGGAAATCATGCTGTCATCACGTTGAAGCGTGAGCGTTCGCGGAGTAACGAGGTGATTGTGGTCGTTCGAGAGAGTGGTTGTCTACTTTGTCGGCGAAGATTGATTCTAAACCAGCTTCGGTGATTTGGAGAGAAATTGATGTTTAAGTGACAAAAATGGAGAACCCGTTCAGGTTACGTTTCGCTGAATAAGCAGTTTCTAAAACTGCTTTTAACTTGCTCTCGTTTATATAGATATTATCTAACGATCTGGGAGAGAAATTCTGCTGATGGATTTTTAGATACTTCAAACTTTGTGAGATATACACATATGCCTTTTCCACTCGTATTAATTATATGTATGCGTAAAACGTATATGCAGTTCATAAATTACTAAACTTAAATATTTTTCAATTTTTTGGTTTCTGCATTTTTAAATTCCCACATTTCTAAATTTTCAAATACTCAGATTTTTTAATTTCCTCGCTTCTAGATGTCTAGATCCTCAAAACTCTAGATCACCTAGGTCTCTAGCATTCCTAGGTCCTCAAATTAAGTTCCCAAATTCTCATGGTTTCAAAGTTTTATGCAACCAAATCCCTATGTCCCCAAATTCTAAGGTTCCCTTGATTCCTAAGCCCCCATATGCCTAGATATTCAAATTTCTATACCTTCAGATCTCTAGACTGCCGTATTCCACAAATCATCTAATCCCAAAATAGCGAAATTGCAAACTTCCTAAATTCCTACATTTCCAAAGTTCTATAACCAAACCCCTATGTTCCCAAATTCCAAGGTTCCCTAAATTTCTAATCCCCCACACCCCTAGATCCTCAAATTTCTCTACCTCCAGATCTCTGCATTGCCATATTCCACAAATCACCTAATCCCAAAATTACGAAATTTCAAAGCCTCCAAATTGCTAACCCCTTCCCTAATTATAGAATTCCTAAAACATCATAAAAATCATTGCCAGAAAGATCTTTTTTTTCTTGATTGTCATAATTTTCCCAGTAAGAAGCCAGATTTGAACTGACTGCACTGAAACTTTCAACGTGGTCTTCAACATGGCGGATATAACGTGTTAGCCTAACCTAACCGACAGTCTGACACCGCTGACCGATTGACATAATTTTGCAAGAGTCTCGTATTTCCTATTGATTATTTCGAGCTGGACCACCGGTGATTTCATCGAAACGACCATTAATTCGTAACGATGTTTCGCGCGCGTTCCAAGCTCGAGTTAATCGGTAGAGGGAACGTTAATGGCGATAAAATAGGTGATTAACGAGAGCGCCACGAGCTATGTTAATGGGTCCTGGAGGGAATTTCGTTGTTCGGTAGCTGGCGATATCAGAAGGACGTTCAGCTTTTAATTACGGGACGCTCGCTTCGTGAACGCGATTATCGCGGGGCACGAGTTTATTTGCTCGTTAGCGATTTTCAGTACGGACTGGATTGTATTCCGATGCTGTTGAATAAAAATTCTTTGGATGTGTTCGCAGGCTTTTAAAGCGGATCATGTTTTTCGTGAAATCACAGAAGTACAGAAACGGTGTATCTGGATACTGGTAAGAAAATTCTCTTCAAACAAACTATACAAAAATTTCTTTTATTTTAATTTGGGGTATTTCGGTTCGGTGTCCATCGTGTTACGAATAAATTTGGTAAAGATTTTCAAGCTTTTTCATTCATAATGCTTCAAATTTAGAAATGTTTCAGATTAGAGGATTTGGAACTTTAGAAATTGAATGGTTTATAAATTCATCTTAATCTATCTGATTGCTCTACCATTGATTTTCATGAATTCTTAACAAGTTCGTAATTCAGAACATTACTCTAAATCTGACATATCTCACTGCTCAGATAAAACCCCTTCTGAGTCTTCGTACTTTTAATTTTATTAGCAAACTATAGGAGATGCACATCAGTAATTACCAGTAAGCAAACATAAATATTATCATACAATCTTTTTCCCTCGCATCTATTTACACTTTCGAGATATCGTGTTTCAAAGTTTAACCGTGGTATACCGAGTCTATCCAATGATGGCTGACCGCTCGATTCAGAGTAAAACAATGTGTATTGCGAAAAGCGAAAGGAACACAGACGATCGAGAAAAGTAACGGTCCGTCCCAGTGGAGATTAAGAGCCGATTAAAATTCATGGCGTGTCAGCCGGTATAATTCGATTTCGTAGGTGTTCGTGCAGATCGAGTTACCCGAGGCGGGCTTCCTTTTTTTTCTCTTTTTGAGCAGCAACGGACGCGAAACAGCCCGCCACGTCGTAGCTTTGTTCGCGGGGACAAACCCCTTGACGTCGATTAAAATTGAAACGTGGCTCATTATCGATTCGTCACGCTAACCGAGCGTGAGGAGAACGCAACTTACGGATTCCGCTTGTATCGTGTTACGGTCGATCCGATCGTTTCCTTGGATCAAGGACGAGTCGGACGATGATAATGCGAGATGATAGTTCGGTCGACGTGGACTTCTCGACCGTCGCTCGATTCTCGTGTCAAACTGTTCGATTAGAGAAAATGTTACTTACTTGTTAGTGTAACGATCGGAAATTGACATTTATCTTTTCCGTTCGCGATGTCGTGCTTATTCGACGACGTTGCACGACTCACTCGCGTGTTATGAGACGAATAAGTCTACATTTTTATGTTGAAATTTGTTAAAAATAGGTGTTTGAAGAATATGTGCGTACAGAGAGGGTTTTTGTTAGATACCATTGATCTCGATGTAAAGTGACTTTATAACGGCCATTAAATGGTATTTAAAAGAGTAATTTGCATGCGATCTAAAGGTCCTGCGATTCTGTGTTCGATGGCGTAATCCCTATGTGCAAAAATCGGGATTTTAACAATTCCGATAACTATTGCCTTTCGTGAAAAAGCGAATATCGATTCGAATAAATTCACAGTTACTTTTGAAGCATACCCTGTTAATTGCGAGGGCAAACCGAGTTTTACCAAATAGTTGTACTTTGGCTTTAATTTTACAAACATTGTACATTTCAGTATCATCGATAAAAGCAGTGTTACTTATTTTTAGCCACGGGCAAACACTATCATTCGAAATGGAATCAATTTATAAAAGGGAATCGAACTTCCATCATCAAAAGATCACCGCAGATCGATCTTCGTGGGTGGACCATCGTAGCCGCAAGGTTGATTCGTAAAAGGACGAATACGCGCGAAACAAAACGCGTTTAACCGGCGAAAGGAGTAACGGACAAAGATAGAAGGCACAAATAGAATAGTTTGTGCCGACGAAAAGCAAAAGGCAACGGGAGTGGAGCGGAAAGGAAACGGAGAGAAAGGAGGCGAAACAGAGGAAGATGCCGATCTCTTCGCGGAATATGTTTACATTAAAGGCGCGCCTTTAAAAAAAGGCCGGGACGAACCGCAAACTGCTTAACGAGTCCTGCTCCTTCTGCACACCCCCAACCCCTTGCCGTTTCTTGTCTCTGTGGTGTCATGTACAGAAACATCGCGTGCACCCACACAGGAGACTGTATTGTGGCTAGCGATGGGAGCGAGTTGTCTCTGTAATTTCAAATTTCCCGCGTTGAACATTCCTCGACTACGTAAACGAGTGGCTCCCTCTTTGCATGGACATCCACCATCTTAAATATCTAAACCATAATCATTTGCACTTCCTTTCATAAAGCTTTAACACGTCAAAATGATGTATAGATTAGATCCATAAAAAAATAAGAATTTTAAATTAGTGAAATTAAGATGCTACGAACGTCGAAATTTATGGTGATTTTTATTGAAATAAAGATTGTATAAAATAATTTATGTTTCGTCCCTCATTTACTTATTGCTGTATTTTATTTCGAATGAGAAAATAATTGCTCAATATTCGTAAACCTGTTGTTAATGAAGATAAATTTGTATATTGCCCTTTAGTTTAACCAGTAGTTTCGAATGCGAAGAATGTAGAAAGAAGAAGGATTTTGGGAATGGTCCTAAAGAATGTTGTAAGCACTTATATTATAATAGAATTCCAAAGCAAATAAGAAGTTTGTCATAGTTTTTAGAGCGTTTGATAATTATGTACAAAAGAAGACTTTAATTTTAATATATTCTACAAAATAAAGTTCTGAGTAAAATTGCAAATTTTTTTAGAAAAATGTACATAGTTCATCATAGTCAAATATGGTAAAAAATATGGTATTTTTCAGAGAAAGATAATTCAAAATAAAATTACATTGAATTGAAATAATTGTGTTTATGCAGATATTGCTAATATAATTTGTTGCGTTTTAAAATCATGTGCATCTCAGATTCTAAAGAAATTGAACAGTTCTATCAAGACTCGAAATCTTCGCTTGATTCACGGTTATTAAGTTCATTGAAGTTGTTAGGCTCGTCAGAGAAACGGGAGTTCTAGAGAATTGTTTAAATCGTAGTCGTTTTAATCGCCCCACTAAAATTGTCTCAATTGATTGCTCACACAGCTTCAAGAGATTTTAAATTAGTTACTTGGATATTTTGTGCAAAATATGCGAGATATTGCTTCTAGAGTAAAACAAGCTAATTCAGAATTAACAAGGGGACTTACAATTTATTTCAGTCACTCTGCCTTTTATAACGAATTTAAATTATTTTTATATACTTTCTTTTCTCTTGTATTTTACTTAAAGTTTAAAAATTGTTTGGTCTTCAGTTACTTTATTGAATTCTTCCTAACTTTTCTGATATTCTTAGTCAAGTTTTAACGCCCATTTTTCTTTCCTACAGACAAAGAAGCTTATCAAATCTTAATTCATCAGTTTCCAATTTTGAAAATCTATAAACTATTCTAGAATTTCTATTTTTTATTTTCTAAGTCCTCGATGTCCACATTTTGATGTTTCCAAACGTCTAAAATTCTGAACTTCTAAATTTTTATATTCCTACATTTGGAAACTTGAAATCTGAAAATTTGGAACTGTCAACAAGAGTTATAGGAACACCACGTACCATAGGTTCGGTTCACGTAAGTTCGCACCCGACTCAATAATGTTAGAGATAAACCCCTACAATACGATTTATTTGTCAGATGCGTCAGTCAGAACTAGCTAATCACAGCTACAATATTAAAACAAACAAATAAAGTTGAAATATTATATCAATTTGGTATCAATCGTTGACTGTGCAAATAATTAGACTTGAACTCCAAATTAAAGCGTATTTCGAGTAACTTGATCACGAAGTGCGACTACGACGAGTCAGACTCATCGAAATAGCGCTTAACACCTAAAAATTTCAAAGTTCCACTAAAAGTGGAAAATTACTAGCAACTAAAGGTAGGTAAATTCTTAAATATCGTGAGATTCGAGGCTTGAAAAATGTATATGGTGAAAATACAGAATTGAAATGAGTTGCATCGTATATGGGGCCACCGTCGTTTCACTCACACTCGACGCTTTTTCGTGCACGAGTTAACACGCCATAGGATGTCCAGTGTACGGTTCACCGGTGCTTCAGGGCGAATTTTAATTTTCACGAGCGGGGTGCCCTCCCTGTGTATTGTCATTAGAGAGAGGCCAACGACGGCCAGCAAGGGGAAAAGTCAGGCCACGAATTATGGGCAGAGAGAGGGAACAGGAGAGGGAAAGACAGAGAGGAAGAGAGACATCCACGGTGTTATTAGATTTCTTGCAAATTACTCGCGCGTCCCATTAACGAGTCCCATCTGTCTGGATTACGAGGCGAGCTCGGCCTCGCTCCGCTCGGGTCCTCTCGACCCGCCGAGCGATTTAAAGCGTTACTCTTTCGTCGTTGCTCCGCTTGTTTCCTCCCTCGTTCTTTACTTTATTTCATTCTTTCTTTTTCTTGCACTCTTTCACCCGCGAAATTTACGAAGGTGCTGCCTACCAATTTACGAGGGCCATCGAACAATCGGCTGATGTGATTAATTGTGTTTTCAGTTCTATTTAGGCGATTAGAGTAACACGATTTCTCTGGATGAAGCTCTATTGAACAAACAAAGGAAATATATCCCATCTTTATTTATATCGTATTCGTACATATTTTTTACAAAATACGTTTATATACGAATATTATATACAATTATAATATAATGGAAATATCACTGCATGTTTAAAAAGAATGGACGTTTACATATATAAATAAATATACATTAGATATAATAAAATGTACTGTATGTACATATCCTCTTTTATGTATAAATGTATTTGTGAAGTGTAAAATGCATTTTCTATACATATACATATATGTAGAATTTCTATGTATATATATTTTTCTATACTATATTATATTTGTGTATCAATATAGATAAACGAATATTTCTCATGTACTCATGTGTAATATCTCAAAAACTATAAAAATTATTTAGTTTCATTTCTGCATAGCAATTTAAAGATTTAAATAATGATCGCTAACTTTAATGATAATTAATTTTATTTCCATGAAAAATCAAACATCATTCAATACTGACATCCTTTTTTATTTTTCAATAATTGTATAAGTTGAATGTTCGAGCATGCTCGTTATCAATAAGTGTGTTAACATGAAATTTTCCCAAAAATATTTATTTTAAAATAATTAAAAAAAGTGCAAGTTTCTGAAATAGCAACATGATGTTGTTTTGCATACAGGTTAAAGAATAAAGTTCGATCTGTAAACAACAATGTGTATGTGGAGATCGACAACGTTTAGAGTGTCTTAATGGAGGCGCGAATTAAGGCTGGTTCGCATAGCGTGGTCACTCGAAGGGACCACCCAGCACGGTTCAAAGGTATCGCGATATCGTATCGATCTTTACTGTGGTCGAAACACGACGGGAAGGGGGTGAAAAAAACAAGGCAATTTCCGAAAGGAAACACGTGAAATCGATAGTCGGCCTGGCCGGGACTTTACGACTCGGTGCTGCGTGGAAAAGTCACGACTATGCGAGGAAATAGCAGCGATGCGGGCGGAAGAAAGAATTGGAAAAGTGGAAATAGCAAGGGCGAAATTGCTAAGTCGAAATGGGTTTCCTTGAAACTTTTGCAGACACCGTTGTCGTGGACTCTTCGATTTTATCGGATCGAGTAACGTTGATAATGGTCATCGTTGATCGTCCAGAAATAGAGTCACCCAAAAAGTATCAAGATTTTTGCTCTTACGATTTTCAAACTGAATTGTGTTTTATTATGGAATATCAACTGTAACAGATTTTCAAGTTGACACTGAAAAGCTGAAGATCTGCAAATCTAAAAATCTAAAAATCTACCAACCTAACAATCTAATAATCCACAAATTTAAAAATCTAAAAATCTACCAATATACCAATCTATCAATCTATCAATCTACCAATATACCAATCTACCAATCTACCAATTTTACAATCTAATAATCTAACAATCTAACAATCTAAAAATCTAAAAATCTAAAAATCTAAAAATCTAAAAATCTAAAAATCTAAAAATCTAAAAATCAAAAAATCTGAGAACTTAAATTTAAATATTCGAAAATTTGTAATAACATCAACCATCATTGTAACAAAATTTTATTTATTTTGTGGAATATCCGCAATTTCATCACTACAAAGTGAAAACTTCCAGATTTCTTCAACGCAAATATTGATGATCCTAAAATACCATGTTACAACCGAAAATTAATCGTCTCGAATGTCGAATGTAATTTATCGATTTGAGAATTTCAAATGTGGTCCATTAGCCACGTTTCTGTGGAACAGTCTCGATATCTATTCCGATCGATGCCCTTCGGCCTCGAATCTCTCGCGCCGCAAAGATTCTATTCTCGATCCGAGATACTTTTCGAAGCCGACTATGTAATTTTGATTCGATATTCCGCGAAACGCAAGGAACTCTCTAGGTAATTGGCCAAATTGCCAATCCTGCCAATCAATCGTTAAATATCAAGGATAGTCTGGCTCCGTTCACGTGCTCCTGTCTAGTGTTAGTCACCTTCCTTACGGTTTCACCAAATTTTTATTTTATCAAACAACAATATAGTTAACTATTTCACATAATAAATATTGAAGTTTCGACTTGAAAAATTATTATTTTATCATGAAATAAATTTATTATTTATCGTACTTCGGATATTTCAGATTCAGAATATTTACAGACCAATGTGATAACCTAAGAAATTATAAACATTTTTTTTAATGTAACATATTAAGATATTACTGATATAATAAACATGTAGAACATATATGGAACAATATACAAACTTGCAAATTAAAAAATTTTAAAGCAGTAAATCTTCAAATTTAGAAATTTAAAAATTTGGAAACATGAAGTCTTCAAATTCTCACATTTACAAATCTTAATATTTCAAATTTGCAGAAATTAAAAATATTAACATATTATAGTTAGAATAATATAATAATATTTTCTGAGCTATACTTATTTTCCATACCTACAAATTTTCAAGCAAAGTTCCATTTTTATAAAATATCAGAACTTGTTAAAAAGGGAGAAAGATCATTTTAAATCACAGCACACTCGCACGTACGCGAAACAAATATAAAATTCTCGACTCGCTGATTTGTTCTCAGCATATTGATTTCTCAGACCTTCGCATAAGAAAACAAACTTTATATCTTTAATAGTTTCGGAGGAAACAGTCTGTGATATTTTATGCGAACTACATAGAAGTATACAACATATGCCCTTGCAAGAGAGCATGAATTAAACGCGCATGTTTCATGAAATTTGAAAAAAGAAAATACTACTGTAGTAAACTGTTTTGTCTCAGAAATTTTACGAACACTTAAATTTACGTAAAATGGTGGAACACACAGTATGAACAATATTTTAAGTGCCATAAAACAGAAGCATTTGCACGTGTTCACCAACAGTTTGAAATTTGTGTTACCGTAATCTATTATCAGGAGGTTGATTCTGGTAACAGCAGGGACAAAATACAAATTCTAATAAACAATCGATTAATTGCAGTTCTTTCAAATATTTTTAAACATATAAAACTTCAATATCATTAAGTATTACCGCATTAACCTATTTCAACCAAAATTCTATTTATTTTGTGGATGTTATGAAATAAACTTAATTTGTATAGTGGTTGAATGTAAAATTGGCGACTCATGATAAAATAAAAATCGTAAAGAATGAGAGTTACGATATGGAGTTAATTTTCTTTCATATGGAGTCCTAACAATTTTTTTCTATCTCCCATATTTTTTAAAATATAGAATAAGAATTTAAAAGATAGAGTGGTAAAATTCACCCCGTACGTTAAATTTCTTCCTGAGAAATAGACCTAGAGAACTATTAGAGAATCATTATATACTATTTTGCCTAAAAATATCGTGTATCATGAAGAAAATTACTCGAAAAATAATGAAAATTTTGATGTGAGTATAATTATATTTTTAAAGAAATAGATGTTGAATACATCGACTATTAGACCCTACACGAAACGGGGATGAACGTATGTCAAAATTTCTCCACGGAAGGGTATGCATACCGGTATCTGTCGTCCTTTCGCCCGTGGCTTTGCGAGCCGAATAAATTTGCCGACGAAATTTCCGGGAAATAAAAAGGAGGCGGTCGACGCCGACGCCGACGAAACGACGCTTACGCAACGCGATTTGTCCCGATACTTTTGCCTCGCTTTGGGCCGGTCTGCTCTTTGTTCCGAGCGGTTTCGTCGACTTTTAATTTATTTGAGAGACCGCGATTCCTCTGCGTTCCCTTTTCTCGGTCGAAACTTTATGGTGAAACTCAATCGAATCGAATCGGATCGTAAAACGCTGCAATTTACCGAAACCAAACACTTTGAAATAATAGATCGGTTGGATCACCGATAAGTTCGAGATTTACTCCGACCGCCATTACAGCGGTCATTATGCTCTGGATATTTGTGCAAATATTATTTAATGTAATATTGTTATCTTTGTAATGAGCTTTTACGTAAATTCAACATCTAACTTATTTTTGTTTCTGTTGAAAGCAGAACAAATTTTGGAAATTTTTCAAGTGATATATTTGGGAATACTAACATATTAACTTATTGTGCTACGAAATTTTTGATTTTTGCTGAACATAAATGATCAGTCAATTCCGATTAGTGATTGTAAATATTTGTTACGTTTCATAATTGCAATATTGTGTCATGCATTCTCACAATATAACAAATTCGTAATATTGCTATTGTTATGTATAGATCTTTATTAAATGTTATTTAGTAGAACGTATTTGTTTAGCGGTATTTTTTTATTACTATGATCTATGAGAATCGAAGCATGCATTTTTCTCGACACTGTGAAAGATCATGCAAGAAGTGAAATATTATAATGTGTAGACTATGGTACCAATCATAATCAGGCATAATAATTACTAAGCATATCTAAGCATGATACGAAATATTTCACAAATACAATGCAGTGTAATATCCTTTACAATATCCCTTTGAAATAAAGCAATTGCAGAGTGTGTCAATACTTGACATCTACTTTATACTTGAAAATATAATACATAGAAATAAATATTACATACCTGGATGAAAATTGACCGAAACGTGATTAGAAATAATCTTTAGAACTGATAAAAAATGAGGTTGCGCCTCGAGTCACGTCTCAGCACGAACTGGCGTGTTCTACCTTTAGCGCACAACCACCCCTTACGGGGGTTGGTGTTATAGAATGTTCCGTGTGTGCACACCTGTGAATATTTCGATGTATCCGTGAATTTTCGCGTGCACGATTATATGATACGATGTGCTGATTCTGTTTATGCGTTTAAAATACAAGGTCAATCGACAAAAGTTACCACCCTTAATAAAATCAAAACTATGCGCTGACCATAAAAAGAGAGTCCCGTCGCGTGGTGGTTTCAAGCTTCTCACAAGTGCAATTCTTCGAAAATGTGCAAGTTATTTTAAAAAATTAATGGTGCACATTTTCGTGATACTGTGAGAAACGTTGGAATATTAATTAGAGTGAAAAAAATTGAAGATAACGGAGTTAGCGAAAATTTGTGCCTGGTGTATGAAATTGTATGAAATTACTGAAAGTGTAACAATTTTTAGAACTATACGATGGAAGAATTCTTGATCACTTTTCGAAAATTATATAGTATCGATAACTGCATAACTAAGAACAGAAAAAAGTGCAAACATAGTAATATAAAGTAAGAACAATAATATGACAAGAAGAGCGAATTTTGTTAAAGCACCTGACAGAAGAAATTTAAAAAAGAAATTACTTATTTGACTTAAAAATGCAAGAGCACCTCAAGGCTATGCTAATCAGCATAGAAATAAAAAATGGCAAACATCAAAAAATATAGAGTTGCAATTAAAAAAGCAATATTAATTTAAAAACTATGTAAAGCACCCAAGAAGAAATTATTATCAATATATTAATACCTCTTCGATACCAATTTCCGTGAATTTTCTCATTTCTATAAAAAATAACACAAGGATAATTAGTACGATCCCATTTCACCCAGTATAGCAAAAACAACACCAAGAAAGTATATTTTATATTGCAGTCGGTATAATTTGGTAATAAAAGGGTTAATACATGTTGAATCAGTCGTCTGAAAGTGGATGGTACTTCCTGTTCTTCGTAGTTGCTGAACAAAAGGAATCGTTGCGTGGCAGAATCGGTCTTGCTCGAGAATTCTATGGCTGTGATCGTGTCGTCGACCGTAAAACATCCATGAGACGTCGCGGAAGTTGAGAAAGAGGTTTTACCCGCCTTTCCGCCCTTTCCCTTCTACCGAAACGATAATAATTAGTGCAATTAGGGGTGCAGAGCGACCGCGTCTGCGCCCTGCCGTGTCACCGTAAACTTTCAGCAATAATTTACAGAGCTTTCAGCGAATGGCCTAACGAAAGGAGAGAGCCAGCCAGATCCTAGCTGGTCATTACATCGTGCAAAAGATCTCGCGAAATTACCGTGAGGAGTCATTAATTATTCTTAGAAATTGTTCGACCGCATTCACGTCACGAGTCCGCTTCATCGACGCTGCCAGAGAGAGAAAAAGGGACTTCTCGATGGAATAGCGAGTTCTACGAATCGCACGAATTATTCCATTTCTGCATTATTCATATTGTTAAATATGGAGAGATCGCTGCTACCGGCCACCTTCCGTCCGAGAATTATGGAATGGATGTTATTCGTGGCACGCGCTGCGTACAATGTTCAATTTGCCCGAAAATTTGTTGGACTGGACGCTGAAATACTGTTGCATCTAATAGAAATTTTGAATTAATTCCATAATTTCTAAATTTCTCAATTCAATAATTTAGAAAGAATATTTACTTACAGACTTTTTCATAAGTTTTAAAAACTTTTTAATTCTGAAGTACTCAAACATCTAAGCCCTCAAATGTTCAAATTCTATAATTTCGAAATTTTCAAATTTCCAAATCTGCGAAAGAAGAAATGCCTAATAATATCTCGTACGAAAATTATGTATTTCTGATCCCATCTAAAGGTTAACAAAGCTCAGTGGTATTTCTACCTTTGTCATTTCTTAGCTGTCCAATCGAATTAAATTAATAATACCTCCATCAGTACTCGGCGACTATATTAATAACCAATTGAGAACTGGAGCTAAATTGATAATGTCGGTCAGCACCCACTTATATTATTAATCGACTCGACCTTTTCTGTAACTTTTACAAATTTCTCTAAACGAATCGAACTGCAGACTTCTCTGTTCGCGCGGCTACAAATTAACAAGGTATTTTTTCCAGACGGCGAAACAGCAGGGTAGGAAAAAAAGAGAATAGTCCATCGTTTCGAAGCGAGCCGCGTCTCTCGTTAAGATTTCATCCCCCGAGTTGGCCAAGTATACGGAGCGGCATTGGAGGACGGGGGTGCGTTTCGTGTTCGCGGAGTGAAGGTCCTTGTACGGCTGTCGGGCAGGATATTATATATGTATGTATGTACGATATTATGATAGCGGGCCCTGTAGACGTTGTAATTTCGAAGGCTGGAGGGTAACTATTGTCCCTCACGTCTGTTTGCAAAGTTAAGATGAACCGTCAGCGGCCGTGAAACGAGAGTTACGTTACCCTAAGTACGTTTTTTTCTACCTTGAAGCTTATTTGTTAGAAAGGACGACGGGTTTAATTACGGTTATGATATGCTACGTGGATCCTCGTGTTCGGGAAATTCTAAGGATCCTCGTAGGGACACTGCACCGTGGCAAGGATACTCGACGAGGGACCCACTGTTTTAGCGAATTTCACGGAGGATCATCAATTGGTCGTTTCCGCGGGGGTCTTCTTCGACAAAATGTTCCTTATAAGTACCGAATACGTGGAATTAAACGGTATTAAATTGCCGGGACAATTATTTCGGAAATTTCCTCCTATTGAAACCTGCCTTTCAACGGAAGAAATTATTTTCGAAATTCTTTTATCCGTGAAACGATTTCATATTTTTATATTCGTTATAGAAGCTTTGAAATTTTAACCTTTTTGCATTTCTTCGTCTTACTGAATTTTAGACACGGACATTATTTATTCCTAGTAAAAGAGGTCCTTCCGTTCAAAAATTGATGACTGTTCTTGGATAAGTCATCGGTTAGTGGTGCGGAGCGCGATTGATTCAAATCCGTCATTCGTTGATGAAGAATTTTTTCTGCAATTGTGATTACAATTCTCTGATTGTACGTTTAGTAATGTAAACTATTCATATGTAATTATGAATGTAAACTATTCATACGTATTTATTTACAAAAATAAAGAAATAAATGGGTTTAGATTTCTAATAACTAATATACGAGTAGTTGTGCTGATTATTAAGTATTAAAGATATTCTAACATGAGTGATTTAGTTCAAGATTTTTCAAATTTCGAAGAATATTCGATAGGTTATAATTACCCATCGTAATTACATAATATATTGCAAATACAATCTTGATAAGATACATATAGTACTTATTATAGCAATTATTCATAAATAATTCTATTAATCGTCTATCCCTTTATTTACTACGAGAAAAAGTGTTCCGAAAAATGTCTGACACCACCATATCTCTGAGCTTCTTTTAAATGAACTATTCAAGCTTCGAACTCCTGTACACAGTGAGATATTTAAAGATATAAATATTCGTTAAAATAACGTATTCAATAACCTCGTGTATTATGGTGATGGTTCAATCGGGATTAATAATGCAATTATTCATGAATTCTCAAAAGTAGAGAAGATAGAAGTTGCAATTTATGTCTTCGAAGTGAACTTTGGAATCGATAAATCCATTTTATTTGAAATATCGAAAGTCTTTTAGAACTAACCGTTTCTAAAAAAGTGTCCACTTCGTATCAACTCCAATAAAATTCTTACTTTGTTATAAATTTCAAAAAACTTCCTATTTTGTAACAATTTCTAAAAAAATTTCTATTTTGCATCAATTGCAGCAAAATGACTGTTTTGCGTTTACCACAAAGCACGATTCTCGTTACGCTGATTGCTCCCTGTGCCAAAACACATCTTCGCTCAATTTTTCGAGCTGGAATTACCAACGAAGCATAACTGCAGTACGCGTTTGCCCAGGAAGCACATTTTGGAACGATATAATTCAGGTTATAGAGCTTCTCGTGCCAGGTTCCAGTTTTTGAAGGCTGTTATTGTTAGTGGAATGAGCAGTCATGAACGGGAACGTGAGTGATAGACGAGGAAAAAGCTCGCAAGCTAAGCCTGAGAGTAGCCACGTGTATTCGCCAACGTGGCCAAACTAAGAGAGGGATGGAGAGAGACGGAGAGAGAATATGCCAGTTCGCAGGTAATTATCGCGCGCGAATCGCGCCACTTGCCGGAACCGTAAATTGGCTCGCGCTGGTTATATCGATCTTGTTCAGCAATTTAAGCCGAGTTAAACTTCGTGCCTCGATCAATGATAACGTGGTCTCCCGTACACTTGAACCTCGCTTTCTGCCATTTAACTTGCGACGATTCTAACGACTGGAAGATCGACGTGATTGACGGGACGAATAAATTCATGATTGTGGGAAGATCGTGTTATTTGGTGACTTTCCCGTCTGATCGCCGAACGTGAGACGTTCGAGAACTATTATAAATGTGAGAATATACCAGGTGTACTGGTTAATAATTCTTCATTTTTTAAGAAAACAATTCAAGAATAAGGAAAAAATTCAAAGTATGCATCGCTAGTTATTTTTCTGCTCTTCAAATTGTGGATGCCCTCCCCAAAATATTGTCAGACTTTGAGTGAATCCAGTTGTCGAACCATTTTTCGACATCTTCGTAACTGTTGTGTTCCTGGAAAAGCCATTGATGAAAACAAGTAGTAGTCAAGGATTACTAGAAAGGGCCAAATCTGGTGAGTATGGCGAAACGAGAGTACCAACCAAGAAATTGTGCCTTCAACCGTCTTCGTTGTGTGTGATGCGGCATTGTGTTGCAAAACCACTTTTCCGTGCCTTCTAGCCTAATCCGGACGCTTTTCGATGAATGCATAGTTCAAACTAATCATTTGTTGACTATAGCGATCGGTATTAACTGTTTTTACGTGGTTTCGGGACCTGATACACGACACCTGATTCCACCAAATGCATAGCATTGTTTTCCTTCCGAAGTGATCCTTGCGGTCGATGTTGATTATTGTGTCAACCCATGACTTTCTGCGTTTTGGGTTCCTAAGGTAGAACTAAAATGCGTATTGCGTTAGGTTGACATAGTCAACATAGTTAACATCGTGAGTTTCGATGAAGCCAATTGTTCCTACCGCCGAAAATACATACATGTAGATCTAGTCGTCCATTTTTCTATTCTAACCAATTGGAGCTCTTCTAAACATCTGGGTGGGCTTCTTCACCTCGTGGATTGACGTCTGTACCATAAATACCATTTTGCAATACTACCACGTCGTGAAGTTGTACCGCACTTTCGAAATCGGTCATTTGGTATGCAACAACCTGTTATATTTGCACGCGGTAACATTACCGTCACATCAATTTTAATTATTTAGAGTCGCCTGAAACAGCACGAAATCATTCTTCTTGTTTGCCGGTACGGTACCAAAAGGCTGGAACGAGCAGTCGTAAAATGGTTTCTGGTCGACTAAGGAGCGTTTCACGGGAAACTACGCGCCTATTAAAATCGGATTCTCGGAACGCGTTCTACTAACGAACGCCGACTGATCTGGCTGACATAAACTGTTAAAAACGGCAATTATCCGGTGTTATTAAATCCGAAGAATGTTTCCTTAAGCAGTTGAATTATCCGCCGGAACGAACGCTCTTTTTCGCTTTGTTCCGCCTGTTTCGATATTCTCTTTTTGCCCCTCGTTCCCTTTCGATTTCGAGTCCAATAAATAATCGTTCATCCTCGATTGCTTCCTTAATCGCCGCGAAAAGGGTACTGTCGTATTAAGACGTTCGAGTTCGTACGAACGGGAGTTTGTGTAATCCTCTTCTTTTTCTGTTACGTTCGTCAACGTCGAACACTACCACGGACCTATGATTATCGAAAGCGACGATAATGATAGTTTTCGAAAGCGTGGAAGAAATTTTTGAAACCGTTTCGAAGATGGACAGGGTGATTGGGTACACGTTTGAAAATTACAAATCAAAGGTAGAAAAAGGAGAATGGGAAGGTTTGAAATAAATATTTGGTAATATATAGTATGGTCATACTGGAGCAGTTGGATATTTGGAAAGTTGAGAAGTGGGCAATTCGGGGATTCGGGGACGTGGGAATTTTGGAATTTGGGGATTTGGGGATTTGGGGAATTGGAGGTTTGGGAATTTAGCCATTTACTGAGTTGGGGATGTGGAAAGTTTCGGGAATTGGAAATTTGTAGGGCACTTGGGGATTTGGGAATTTGAGAACTTGAGGATTTGAGAATTTAGAAATTTGGGGTTCTGAGGATTTTGGGAATTGAGAATGTGGGGATTTCAAAATTTAGCGATTTGAGAATATTTGGAATGTTAAGATTTTAGGAATTTTGTGATTTGGGAATTTGGCAATTGGAAATTTGAGAATGTGGGCATTTAGTGGCTTGAAAATTTGTGGAGTTGTAGATTGGAGAAACCAAGTATTTTGGGAATTATCATAGTACCAAATTTCCAATTTCCCAAATCTGCGCCAATTTCACCAATCTGCAAATCTACAAATCTTCCAACCCTTAGCTGTAGTTAACTGTATATATGTATATACGGTACAATAATTTGCACATCGGTAATGAGCTCACAAAACACTGCTCATACATTACGCATTGAAACGCAAATGAAAAGCTGAAATTTGCCATAAATTCCGACAGGAAGAAAGAATAGATCAGGAAATAATTCTCCATGGAACATTCACGAAACATCTAACCCGACCCTTACCCTTTAATTTAGCAGCGGTTCGATCGTGAGGTATCGATACAGAAGCGTT
The DNA here is from genome assembly GCA_036983795.1 of Megachile lagopoda. NCBI lineage: Eukaryota > Metazoa > Arthropoda > Insecta > Hymenoptera > Megachilidae > Megachile > Megachile lagopoda. Next base: position 14,209,342 of record CM072800.1, read on the forward strand.
CCCTGCTCGCCCACCTGTTCCCCGAAAGTTAGCCAACCAAACAGACCTACCCCAATTTATAAAACAAATCAATTCGCTTTGTAACGCGCGACAAAGCGAGCGTTCGCCGCATGATTATTAAACCCTCGCACAGAAATTTCACGTGCCAGCGAACGTGGCTCGTTCTGATTAGCTCTGTCCCCGGCTGTGCAAAAGTTTTCGCGCGCGACAGAAAACGCCCGGCCCGGAACGAGCCGACCAGGAGTGTAGCAAAAGGAGGTGGAGGCGAACGAGTGAAGAGACGTGGTTGCGCGTTCGTCGGTGTTGACGAAGCTGGTTGAGGTTAGTCCACGCTTTTGATCCATCGAGAAACCGAAAAGGCCGAAGGGAGCCCCGTTAACCGTATCACAAAGGCCCTGCTCGCCGGTGGCCCCTTTTCCTCCGCGAGGCATCCGCAAAAAAAAAAAGAGAGTAAGAGCAGCAACGAGCCAGCAACGATAGACTCGATCGAATTGGCTCATTGAATTTTAAAATCTCGAATAAAGTTAACGTAGACATCAGAGACCTCAGGTGGGTACTCGTATCGGCGGTGATTGCTCGCCGAGAGACGCGTTCAACCCGCTTTTAGCTCGCCCTACGTACTCACGACCACTCGTTTTTTCGTCCTTTGAGCCACGGAAATTCCGGAACGAAGAGTGAAAGCCAACAACCCGTAGCCCGTGGAAATTAGACGCGGCCTGATACGGCAACGGGATGACGCCTGGTTGAACCGTGACGGTGTTTATTAATTTTCGTTTTCGCGACGGACAGCCGACCCGTGTATAATGCCGGCCGACTACTACTTTTCGAAACCGACCGGTTAATTAATTTTAGTCCGCTCGGCCAACGATGATGGGGGCGCTGTAATTTCCGCCTTACTCAGACTCGTTTATGTCGCTCTATCGATTGATCCTCACGCTTTTCGTCCACGTATCAGAACTGATCACTATTTCGAGTCTCTCCAGATATTTACGGATGTTCTTCCAACTTCCCAATCTTATAAACCCCGAGTCTCCATATTTTCCATATTCTTATTCTCTGATTTCAACATTTTTAAGACCTGAAATTTTGAAAACCTCTGTATCCTTGACTCCTCACTTTTCCTTAAGTCCAAGATACCAAGATCAAAATTTCTGAATGCCAAGCTCTTTAATAAGGATGTTGTACCACTGCTTACGAAGTGGTCTAAGTGAACATTGTCCACTTATCTGTACTATACTAATTTGACTACATTATTACATTATTACAAAATAGTACTTGTTAAAACTAGTACTAGTACTACTTATGGAAAACATGGCAAACTAAATCGATAATGAAGTGATTCGTCATTTGCAGCATGAAACATTAATCGAATCTAGCTGGATTTTCGCTGCATTTTTGGTTCAGATCAGGTAGTTGTATTTTGCCCATAAAATTTGTCCACACAAATTTTTATACTCGATTGCTGTCACACTGATCCTACATACACATTCTCTAAGGAATAAACGTAATCTATTTAAAACATATAATTAAGAAAATTAATGAAAATTTTCGTTGACTATCAAAGAGGATGAAAGTGAGAGAATTATAAAATATTTATTCTAGTATATTATAAAATATTTGTTTACTTTTTCACAAAATTTACCTTCTTCAGTAACATTTCGAATTCTTTATTCATCCAGACGAAAATTGTTATATTCTCATCGCTTCACATTATGCTAATTTCCTCCGTGTTCCGAATACAAAGAATATTTTGTATCTGAGATACAACATTGACAAATGTTTTTCGCTGCTGTAATATTGCGTTCGATCGGAAACTTTTAACCGGGGGTTGTATAATAAATGAAGCATTTTGCCCGAAGAATTTAATTCACGATCCTTGTCTCCCTTTTGGCCGATAACTTTTAAGATGACGTTCGTGGCAAACGTTTACTTGATCCCCTTTAAGAGCTGCAAACTGTAGCGAAAAGTCGACGGTTGTAGAGCCACCTTTATGGAGATATGACCCGGATAATCCCGCGACCCTTTTTCCGCGGTGATAGGAACAGGGAAGGAGCAACTTTTTCCGATCCGAACTTCGTCTTATCGATGGTTAAGAAGAAAATTTCTTCTGATACGATTGCGACGGCTGCATAACGAGCAAACTGGGACAGATACAGAGGACGAGCAACGAGTTTGCCAACTTTCTTCCCGTTTTCTCGATCTTTCGAAAGTTGCCGAATGTGTTTTCTTTGAAATGATTCGTGCAAAAGATCCTCGTAAATGTTAATTTTTTTCTTGAAGTTGTTACCGATGGTATTCGTGATTATTAACGCGTTCAATTGAGAAGTGAAAAACAAATCATTCAATTTTTCACATTAAGGTTTCACTTTCGCAATTTACGTTAAACACTCTTATTATAATATTAGTCAGAAAGGAATATATGGCACACTTAATTTGAAATTTGAAGTAAAATAGAAGAATAAATAATACGAGGATTAAACATAAATTAATGTACACATTAATTCTTTGTTTCTGTAGAAATCAATACAGGTTTCAAGAAAAGCTTTAGCAAATTTTATAATCTAAGAAACTTGAGAACGAGTTAGTTCACTGGCTTAGTAGCTTTAGTGATAAATTTACGGTTGTCATTCATGGCAGGAAAGTGTTAACACTCTCAATGCCTACCACGCGACATCGCGTGCGCTGTCATTCACGTTGATTGTCACAGTGAAAATGAGTGTACTCTGAAGCTACGAAATTAGCGTTTGAAATGAATAGATGCATGATCCATTGATTATGTTCTTGTAGAACTCACGCTTACCTGAAAATTATAAAAATGAAATCCACACAGTTTCATCTTTTGTCGAAATTGTCACATGTACTAGTAGACTCGTCTAAAACAGAAAAGTTACGAATGTAATTTGATAAAAGTATTTGGTAGTGCTAGTACTAATTATTATTGACTATTGTTAATCACAATTTTATGACGTTGAATAGTTGAAATAATTTAAGGTAGCGAAACTTGAAAATTATTATTTATATTTTTAATAATTAGATTTTCAGTAAATTTTACTACAGTTGTCCACTTTTATTGTAGCAATCAAGGAGTTAATTGCAATTAACGCATTTTTTTATTCGATTGATGTAAATTGTACATGTCGGAGAGAATTCGGTAAAAGTGAATAATAAATATCAGACAGTTTCGTAGCTGTAGATGCCACAGTGGAAATATCCATGTCTGACTAATTAGACACAGAATATGTATGAATTATAAAGATCGGAATTAAATTTTTAGTACAATAGCTACATTATTAATTTCATGTCACCGACGAAATTTCTATGTCGTTACAATATTCTTTAGTCCTTAATTATTCGCATAAATTAAATTCGTTTGCTACATTTTGAAAATGAAATTAATTAAGAATATTATTTACATGGAATAATTGTATATATGTTAATTAATAGACGTATTAATTTTTCATATGTATATGATCAATTAGTTAATATTTACTGAGAATCAAACTTAATTTCAGTGGGAAACTGTTTCAGTAGAAACAGACCGTAATAGTCAGACTGAACTATAACTGTTACTACTACTTGTTTGTATGTACAACCTGAGAGTTTCTACAGAAACTATCTAGATTGTATTTATATTAATTCTTTACTGCATGGTGGTGCAAATATAATACATTAAACAGTATACAATGAAATTTTTGTATTTTAATGAACATAAATGAAAGTACTACTAAAACTGTTTAAAACATTTCTTATTATTTTTAATTAAAATTTTTCGCGTTATTTTCGTATAATGTAAACCGACAATATATGTTATAGAATTTTTTCTCTTACTAACTAAGAAGTAGAAATTCCTTTGTTGTTGTTTTCGCATTATTATGAAATTTGCGAGGGTTCAAAGATTTATCTTTTCATTTGTTCCACTTATACTAAGCAGACGAATACAAATTTATATACTTTGATATTTTCAAAATTTTGAAATTTAAATATTGAGAAATTGAGAAATTGGGAGATTGGGAAATTGGGAAATTGTGAAATTGAAAAATTGAGAAATTGAGAAATTGAGAAATTGAGAAATTGAGAAATTGAGAAATTGAGAAATTGAGAAATTGAGAAATTGAGAAATTGAGAAATTGAGAAATTGAGAAATTGGGAAATTGAGAAATTGAGAAATTGAGAAATTGAGAATTTGAGAATTTGAGAATTTGAGAATTTGAAAAATTTGGAAATTTCCAAATTGAGGAATTTAGAAATTTAAAAATTACCTAATATCCAAATTAAAAACTTCACTGATTTCCAAATTGAAGAATGTAAGACTATTGAAGCTCAAATCAACAAACTTCCAAATCCTGCATATAAATTCCTCTTTTCACATTATACAATACTACTGTTCCTACAGTCCCATCCGTAGCAATATAACCAAATCCAAATACACTAATCATCTGCCCAAGTCCACAATAATTCCCTCCAAACGCGCATCAGAGAAACAACAAATAAAGTATCCGAAAACGGAAGAATGCTAAAAAGCTGTGGAATGTACGATAAATTTTACGAGGCAATTAAACACGTTCAACGCTAATTGCTTTTTTTTACGATCGCTATCTGATGAAGGCAGATCGAAGTGAATTTTATCGGATTTCGAGCGAGTGTCAGGTCGGATCGATCATAAAATCGGTGTCGGAAGCTGTAGCTGGCTGTAAAATCCAACGTTATTGGGCCTGAAATATTAATGGAGGAACGGATCGGACTTTCTTGTCGGCCATGAAGAAACTTGACTACTTTGTAGCTAACTCGGAATCGTTAGAAGATAATCGAATATCTACGTAACCGCTCGTTTTCGATCGACTTCGTTCACGATCGACTTTACGCGTTCATTAATCTTCTCTTCTTTCATTAAGATCGAAAATCGTATATTATACCACGTTGTTTTACGAGCTTCGTAGAGGAATTTGTTAAAAAATTAGTTTCACCTTCCAGATTACTTAACTTTAATTCCTCCAGGCGGGATCGTGTTTCTTAGACATTGTGTCTCTCGCTGTTCAAAGATTTTTATAAGATATATAGCGTAGACATTAATCCTTTTAGTACCGAAGAACCAAAATATTGGTCTTGTGACACTTGACACAAATACCTTGAAGATCTATTGGATTTTTCTGTTTATACTGTTTGAACATCTATTCGAATTTTTGTTTAGAAGATTTATTCCATTCTCCTAAAAAACAGTGGCATTTGAAAAACATTTGATTTACGATAAGATACAGATGCTTCATTTTCGGAAAAGTATAGTGACTGTATTTAGTAGTAGTTCCTAGTTTTATTTGTAGTAGCTATACATTGAAAATTACATCAGTACCACTTTCTCTACAACTTCAGATTACATCGCACATAGATGCATATTTCAAATAGTTTTGGTTATACCACTATAACTTTCACTCTCAACTAATCTTCTAGTTTCAATACTAAGGATCACTTGAGGCTTTCAAACAACTAAGTTCATGACACATCTGAAACAATTTTCGAAATCTGCTAGAACTTCCCGTGCAACGTTCCGAAACGTTTTCACCGAATATCCTAAAACAACCCTTAGCGAGTAGAATGTCTATGAACATGGATCCCCCGATCGAGCGGCGTTCAGAATCGATGTACCCCGCAAGGGACAAAATTATGTTGATTTTTGGTAAAATTGTAAGGGCACGGCTCAGTGGCGCTCTCTGTCGTGGCTCTCCCCAATCGATACGATGGTTCGAGGGTAGACGTATCTTCGAGATGGGGGATTAGGGTGCGGCGACGTGCAGAGACCAGAGAAAAGCCCGAGAAACGTGGCGACGAGGGGGTGGAAGATGGTTGAAGAAGGAAGGCTGGATCATTGGAATCGTGGAGGGTTGATGGGGGGAGCAGAAGGGGATGGTGGACGCAAAGAGGGTCGATTCAGCGCTGGACCAAGGTCCACTCTCACTTGCCAGGAGGGAGAAGACGCGAATACGATGGGGGTGGGGCTGGTTGAAGGGTGTGAGAGATGAAGAGGGCTGCGGAGGACACGAGTGAGAGCGAATCGAGAGCGAGAGTGAGACTGGCTTGACGGGTAGCCGAAGGGGTGAGATGCCAAAGGGTTCTCCCTCTCTATTTCTCTTCCCTTTACCACCATGGCTTCTCTCTTGCTTTGCCTGTGCCCTCCTACACGGAGAAAGTGAACAGTGGTGGCCAACCACCGCTTTTTCACCCTTGCTCGTCTCAATTTGACACATTTTTCTCGTAACAGACTATCGTTATACGAACGTACACCTTCGTAAGTGTTAGCTCGCTTACTTTCAACGTCGTCTTTCAATTCACAACATTTAATACCTGTGATATTTTTATTGCAGTTGATTACGCAAGTTTTTGGAATTGGAAGCTTTTATTGTCAGAAATTTGAAGGATTTTAAATTGAACAGGACTTTAGATATCTTCAAATCAGGGAAGTGTTCGTGACTTCAGATTTGTGTAACTTCGAGTTTGCACATTTTTTAATTCTTACACTTTCAGATTTGATGACTGAGATATTTCTAGGATTTCAAATTCTCAAGTATATGCATGTAAGAAATTTAGAAGTATGATTTTCGAATTTAAAAACATTTCTATAAAAGCAATTGTAACACTTCACATATTTACTCGCATACTACTATACATATTTACTTCCCCATAATTTTTACAAACAAAGTATTTTTAAATAAAGATGGCGCTGCCAGCACTCTTTTTGAAATAATAATATATTTTGTGAGATTGTATTTCGAACGATGTTAACTCTTTACACTATGATTTATTTGTCAGTGGCTCTAAAACTAACTAGTCACAGCCACAATATTAAAACAGACAAAGAAAGTTGAAATATTATGTCAAAAATATTTAAATCTCGAAAAATTTCGTAAAAATCTCGTAAAAATTCTTGAAATCTCAACGTGCCAATACTGAGAATCTTTAAAGTACCAAAATTCTGTCTCATTAAAATTGTGAAATCACAAAATTTCAACTTGCAAAATTATAGTTAAAGAATATATAAGTTCTATAATCCTAAAATTCTAAAATTCTAAAATTCCGCAATTCCACAATTCCGCAATCCAAAAATCCTGAAAGTATTCCAAGCTCACGAAACTCTGAAATTCCAATATTCCAATCCCAAATATCTAAATATTCAAAAATTACAAGTCCCAACTGTTCAAGAGAGTTGCAAAATCACAAACTGCTCGTTCGACGGTAAAGTTCCCAGATTCAGAAATTCTAAAGTTCACCTTGTATTTCTGTGAAAGTCCTTTGTGTACCACCAGAAACGCAGAAATGGAGTTTACCCAACAATTTATTTATTCCGTGGCAATAAGTTTGAAAATACTCTAAACGGTAAGCAGTTAAAATAGAATTACATGGAATTAACTTGAAAAGTTCTTCCCTGCAATTTGTAATGGTAGAGTTTGTCTCTTTTGAAAGATCTTTACATTAGACTGTAACTAAAGGTACGCAACGGTTCAAAGGCGTCCGTTAATCCGCCATTAATCTCTGTTACGCACCTTCAGCCGGCACAGAGGAAGACTAAATATTGCGGAACAAGCGGTTAATTAAATTTGCACGTATCACGAACGAGACGGAATCGCGAGAGATCGCATGTAATTAAGTTTGCATGCGTTAAGGGCTTCGAGGCGTCTCGGCGTTAATTTTCAGCGAGACCTCGAGTCAGCTTAACATGCAAAATACTATTATTAACAGTACCGGTATTTCCGCCCTTTTTCTGCCGATTTCCCTCATCCTGTATTAATTATTTTCAACACGCCAGCCAATCCGACCGGTCGAGAACTCGCACATGGAAATAGCGATCTCTTCGCTCTGTTCGTTTCCGTTCTCTGCGTTTGCAGTCGTTGATCAAGAAATTATACCATTGAACCAACGTGCAATTACTACTCTGATACCAGACATGCGAACCTCTTTCTATTGTAATCGTGTTATTTCAGCTGTTTCTTCGATCGCTTTTTTATGTTGACAAAAACAGCCAGAGGAAGATGTGTTTTGTTAGTTTTAATTGTAATTTTATACGTACCGTGGGATTTTGCTATTTGTTGACTGTAGAAATCGGATAAAAGCTGTGGGTAGAGTTTGTGCAACGTTAACATTGAAGGTTTGATTTGAGGAATATATCGATACTTTTGTAATGTACTTATCATTTTGTTAATATTATAAAAATTCTGAGAGTAAACAATTTGAGAATTCGATGATTTTGAAGTTTGGGAATTTGCGAAGTTGTATCTAAAATAGTACTACAACTATTAATTATTCATAAAGTAATACAATTCGTATCATGTTTAATATAGCGTTTTTATTAATTTAACATTAAGTTGTTTAAATTACGCAAGTAGTTTTACCATCTTTTGTTCGAAACTCTCGTTGCTGAGGGGTTACAAGCAATCGTCGTTCCGTGAACTGTCCACGGATAATTTCGGCTGCGGGTTAATTGGATAACTCGATCAGCAATCGGCCCTCTAATACGTGGTTACCTGGTCCGGTGGTTTGTAACGTAATTTTTACAGTGTACACACATCGCGTTACCCGATAATTGAGGGCCACGTTAAATAATTACATTTCCAAGCGGCGTGGAAACGCACGTATCGATGATCGGCCCAGTTTCATTCTTTTTGCTTCTGCGCTGAGAAGCCGAGATTAATAATGCCATGATTTCACGGTTGCCTGACAATAGCACCATAATTCTGATCCAGTCACGGTGCTAGTGGCGAAAGAATTCGGAACATCCTTCTTTTTATTGTTCCTCACATTCTCATATTCTTAATTAAAAAAACTAAATACTTCTAACGTTTCTGCACGAATTGAAATCAATTGTATTACAATTGCTCCTTGTTTTGTTCAGAAATAATACGATTAATTCGTTGGTGAATTTGAGAAATTGATTCTTGATTATTTACTTATTTCACCAATCATTTTGAAATGTTAAGTAGAAATTCATTTCTTTGATTCACTCCTTTAAACATTAAATACTTCTGACTTAATTTTGATTGTAAGCAAGAAATATCAGCATAACCTCAAATTTCAAGCTCAACCTTCAACATAACCTCAAATTAAAAACATTCGAGTAGCTCCTCCTCGGTATATTTCGATTTCTATAATTTGGCGATTGTAAAGATTCATAACTTTATTTTGACCAGATTTTTTCAGACAAAATGTATTCTCTAACGTTAAACTTTAATAAAACTAGCTATCATGGATGATATAGTTATTGGGTATAATGAGTCCTGTGACTCAAGTGACTCAAAATGACTCAAATTCTTTTCTAACAAAAAGAACCACTAAACTAACCTAAAACTAGCTATCTATGCTGGAAGTGCACAATCTTATATGTTAAAAAGTTCTTCCGTGACAAAGACGGTCTGCCACAAAAAAAGTAATTCACTCGTACGTACAAAGGATATTTCCGATCGTTATAAAAGTTGTCGAAAAAATATATCGTAGATAAGGGATGAAAGTGAGAGGACTCTTTCAGCAGTGGTCCCTGGAATTCCGGAATGAAGGCGGATCCTCGAGGAAAAAAGAGGACGCGATAGATAGAGGTTGCGAAGGAAGGCGACCCTATTAGAGGTTCAAGAAAAACAAAGGCTCCACGAGAAGCTTGAAGGTGGGTCTCCTTTAAGGAACCACGCAGAAACTCGCTCGTGGAGTATCGTCTACGTGAGACAAAACGGATCCGAGTAGAATGATAATTAAGATCGCGACCGGATCAAATTCAATGGAGATCGAAAGCCGTGGGCCACCCTCGCTCGAATCGAGATGAATCGTAAATTGAAGTCGGGAGTTCGATCTTCGAGTTACATCAACAGCCAACCAGGAATCGCTGCAGTTTCGATGTTAAATTAATTCCCTTCGGCAAACTGCAGATCTACGAACAAGATATGCGCATACATTATTCTCCCTTCTTTAATTTTTAACCGTACGTTTTTAATTGTTCGTTTCTTGGAATGTAACGCACGTAGATTGTCACCGTGAGACGCGCGACATTTTAATTGCAATTAGTCGCGATACAATCGATTCAATTTTAGTTCTCTAACTCGCGTAATTAATAATGAGTTCAGTTATTACGCTGTGATTGCGCAGTAAATTAATCGACGAATTTAGTTAAAATTGTTGAACACTAGTTTTCGTATTTAAATTTAAATGTGGTGAATATTGATGGTTAGATTTTAAATTTGTGGTAGGGGACCATTTGTTGCTACTGTTTAATTTACTACAGTATACATGAGTGTTTGATTAATTTTGTTATAACGAATAAACTCAAATGAGAATTATAAGCACCGTTACAACCTTCCTCACCCCGTTTATTTTAATCATGTACAAATTTTATTTAAAAATTTCAAACTGTTATTGAAATATTTTATCTATCAGTGGTTGAATAATCCTGTGAATTTCCATAAGATCCAACATATTTTTAACGTGAAATAATCATTACAGTTTCCCATATCTTTTTCACCAACGTAATTTCCGTATCTCCAATACCAAGTTCATTTTCTTTGCTTAATAAAAGACAGAAAAAGATCGCTTACACGTTTCCAGTATAAAAATCGATTGAACAGTAAGAAGAAAAAAGTGGAGTTGAATTTGTTCGACTCTCAGATTTCCAATCATAATGTTTCATGATAAATTACGTTTAAGAGTAATGCAAAAATAAAGAAAATATTCGGTAGATAGAAATTTTTGAATCGAAAGAAAGTGGACAAGATGTTGATCGCGTGTTGGGAGACAAAAGAAAATTCCTTTCCCGGTTATCATAGTAACGCGTCGTTGGTTGAATTCGAAAGGAGGGAGGTTCCGAGGGATCGGAAAAAGACGAGCATGCAAATGAACCGACCGTTTGAATTTTCTCGGCGTTCCTTTACGTGTGCCACGGATGCGTGTGCTCTGCTATGTGTATTTGTAAATACAGGGTGTGCGAGCACGTTTCTCTTTCTCGGCGTGCTCGTTTACGGCCACGTAGAGAAACGTATTCGGGGTGGAGAGCGTCCATCCTTCCCGCGCGAGACGAAACTAAGGGGAAATTGACCAGTGCACAGTGGTTCTCTTTCGGTTTCCGTCTCAAAAGGATCCTGTAAACGTTTTCGGAACACCACAAAAACACTTCCTCTCCGAGAAAATCCAAATTAAAAGAAGAAAACTCGAACTCTGAAAGGTACAAGAAGATACTCCTAGAATAGTTTGGCGAAAGTTATTTTTGTATCATATTATTTCTTAGTTTAAAATAATGAAACATCGCAATTTGGATTTGGACACTATGGAAGAAAATTTCAATCTTTTATGAACGTTTGAAATGTTTCATTAGAGTTTTTGTGCAAATGGGAATTTTTTAATATAATTTGATAGATCGTGGAATCTTGAGAAATATCATCTCTACCGGTTACTTCAGTCATCAAACTTTTTTGGAAATTTCAATTTAAGCTTTATGTTGCATGGTTTAAATTGGAATCTTAAGTATATAGGATTATCTTCGTTGCCAACAATCTGTTATTGGAAGCTTTTAATTTTATTTGAACTTTATATTGGGAGATTGAAATTGAAATGTGTGGTATATAGAACTATCATTTTACAGTTGGCGAAAAATGTTTGTAGAACTCTTTTTTGAAGCTTTCAGGAAAATATTGGAATCTTGATAATAATTAGATTTATCGTTTTGTACCAGATAATCAGTGTATATAACTTCGTGGAATTTCTTGAGCAGCTTCGGTTGGAATAATTTTATTTCAACTTTATACTTGAGGACTAAATTGAAATTTTAAGAAGTAGAATTATTGTTTCATGACCAACCATAAATTTTGAATTTTCAGATGTTCAGTATTATTGTTTCACAGTCAACAATTTTACTTGACTTTTCCATTGTGTATTTAAAAAGTGACGCTTAAGCTATAAACAAACAATCTTGAATTATAACTATGATTTTAATTATAAAATCGAATTTATATCTCAGCTTCTATAAAAGCTTTTGTAAATATTGGCAATGAGATTTGTATAAAAATGGGAATCATGCTCACTGAATATAAAGAATCAGAAAAAATTAAAAAGACAATTTATTATAACGAAAGTAATTCATAAGTTAACTACGTAAAAACGTCGCTAATCGCTACGTCATTTTGACCTCTTATTTTAAGAAAACAAAAGTTAACAGAGTGTACGAACGCTTCCATTTTTCTTGCTGAAATCACAACTCCCTCGTTACCCTTGTCATCGCCACCCTTATTGTTCCTCGAAACAAAGGATGAATTGTAAATTAGTACGTACAGCTAGTCGTTTCCTACATTTTCGTACGCACAGTACCGAGTGGATGCTCGAATTAATCGAATAAAAACATTATTTCTTAAACTTAAACGCCTTAACCCTCCGATGAACACTTTAAAACCGGCCATAAAAAAATATCATATTTCAAAATCTATAAACAATTTCTTAATAACTCGAGTATAATCTACAACACATCTTTAAATATATCAATTTGAAAAATAAAAAAATGCAGAAGTAATGTAAAATGACTAAACCAATTTGACATCGTCCTAATTAATTTAAGAAATAAAAGAGAGCAAACAAAAGTGATGGAATGATACACGAGTAATAAACCAAATAATTTTACACCGTCCCAATTAATTTGTAGAATAAAAAAGAAAAGAAAGTAATGGAACGTAAAATGACTGATGAACCAAATAATTTGATATCATCCCAATTAAGATAATGGGTCTCCTGATATTTTTATTGCCATACGCGAACACAGGCATTTCTACGCGGTGGCGCATCGACCGAAGGGGACGATAAGCATAAGGGGGTGGTCAGGGTTGTTGGATTGAATTGTTCCCGTACCGTTTACACGGTGTTTCTTGCACGGAAGTCATAATCGTTATTCTCGTGGGTTTGTTGCGGTCAACCAACCGGAATACACGCTTTTTTCCTCTCTAGGCACCTTTCATCGTCCGTAACGTATACTCTAATCAATCTGTCAAAACTCGTGGTATCTCTCTAGCACTTCAACGTGACCGAAGAGAATCTCGACAGCGATTAAATATAACGTGGAAATATAATAAATATTCGTATTTATTATATATTATAGATTCGTATCTCGACTGGAGAATTCATATCGACATATCGATGGACAACTCAATTTCCAGCTGGAGCAATCAGCAATCGGTTGGCAAGGAGCAGAACACGTTGTCAGAGAGCGGGCAGAGGAGGCGACAGAGGAAAAAACGAAAAGAACGTGTCAGTCCCGGAACAAACGTGGTACCACCCCCGAAAAAATAAACAACGCGCGGAGACGAGTCCAGCACGTCGACGAAGGGTAGAAAAAAAATCCTTCTACCGAAAAACCTTCGCCTCCAGACAAGCGAATGCAAATGGGGATAAGAGGAGGAGAGGGTGGCGATGCTAGCCGAGTTGGCCAGCCAAGAGGTCGCGGAAGAGGGGTTGAAAGGAGTAGGAAAGAGGTGGAGCAGGCGAAGGGAGCGAGGGTGGCAACAAGAGGGAAAGGGATGGTGTAGGAGGGTTGATATCGGCTAGAAGGTGAGCTTCGGAACGCAATGTCCGGCCTGGTCCAGCCGGCAGAGATGCGAGTATTGATCTAGGCTCAGACCTAACCCATCCCCTTGAGCCTTTCCACCCTCCTCGGCCACCTCCAGCCATCTCCTTCACCTCCACCATCTCCAAGCTCGTCGTGAAGCCAGCCCTGCTTCGTTCCTGGGGGTCGTGGCTGAGAGAAAAAGGGATGGAAACGCGGGGTGAACACAGAGAGGAGGAGGAGGAGCAGGAGGGAAACGACTACGAGGAGGTGGCGGAGGGATACGGGGATGGAGGCTCGAAGGAGGACCTCGAAGTCCGGCTTGCCGAGCTGCCCCTTCAGCTACGCACGTTCACTCTCACCTCCGATCTCCTCCTCTTACATTAGACATGCTGCAGCGGTGCTCAACTTTCGAGAAACTCTCCCGACGGAAACTGAAACGATACAATCGTTGTACTAACTTCGTCGTTTTCAATCTTTCACCGAATTATCTTCCTCCAACTCACACTACGAAATTAGGATCCACAGCAATATTGAGATTTATTGCACTTGTAATTCCCAATTTTTGTTATACAAAAATTCAAATCTTATTTGCACAAAATAACTATCACTTTCAGATTCCAAAATCTAAACATTCTAGCTACTCCTGAACAGAAAAGCAATTTAGCACGTGCGCGAAACATGAAGAGTATATAAAATTAATTGTTTAGTCTTAAACGAGTTATTGCTTTATCTGTAGATAGAAATCTATGTTCAAGTGCCGTCATGATTGTTGTATAATTTTAACAAGTGTCCAGTATTAAACGTTACGATAGTAGGGTACATTTTTAGAAAAAAGTTGTTCCAAAGGATAGCCTTGACTACATATTAACTTGATCAATAGGTTTTGCCGTTTTTTATGGAGAAATTCGATTACAAATTTTATGCGTGTAATAAAAGTTCTAGTTTCGCGTGTACAAGGAGAATTATTATTGGTCAAGGTCTTTATTTAATCATCACTGATCATCTATAGCCGTGCTTGCTATTTTAGAACATGGATCGTTATTCATAGGAATATTTTTAGCATAAAATTTCGCAAATTAAAACTAATTCCCGATCTAAGTTCCCAAATATCCAAATCCTTAAATTTCTCGAATCCCCCGATTTGTAGATCCCGAAATAGGCAAGTTTCAAAATATCCTAATTACTGAATTGTAAAATATCAAATTCTCCAACATTTGAAGCCCCAACTCTCCTAAATCTTGGTGTCCTGAAATCTCACAAGTTCCCAAACTTCCAAAAGTATGAATCCCTAAATTCCTAAATTTGACAAGTTTCCAATAAAAAATCAAGAGACGAACTCACCATTAGTAGCAGCGTGTTAACTCGAAGCACAATCATTTAAAATAATCGCAATCTATCGATTAACAGGCATGTGTATCTTCCTCTCGTTAGCACGTCCACGTCCGTACACGATCCAAAAATAACTGTATTGAAATTTGCGATAAAATTTCTCAATCATTTACCGAGTACAAAGAGGAATTTAATTTAAGAAGCAAGCAGAGGCAGCGAAATAGAGGATGGAAAAACGGGTCATCACGAGCGGAGAATTGAAAATCGAGGTTCTTCGTCGATTCTCACGAGCGTTCGTGCCTTTAATGAATAAATGGCGAGTTTCCTTGGTGGATGGGTGGAAAGGGGTGAAAATCGAAGGCAGCCACGCCCAGTGGAGGAAGAACAAAGAAAAATCGTAGCTGGCCGACCGATTCGTGGCCCGCTCAGCATCCGGAAACCGCTACTCGTGGACGAGACACGTTTTCAAGTGTATCAAGGCCAAGGTTTATTAGCGAGTGGATCAGTTTCAGAAGCTGGACTAGGTGTCGAGTGCTCGCAAGCGGTCTGAAGTGGTGCTCGTAAAACGTGAATATAAACGGACGACGAAAGTGTTGCCTTCTGCTGAACACTCGTCTCCACTTTGTCGCTTCTCTTTCCCTACTGTTCAACTTTGTGCCGTCTCGTGAAACAGATGTTGCTTGATATTTCTGACACGGCAGTAGCCGTGAATGGAGGAATTAATGCAACGTTTCAGGGAGAGCAAATATTGTGGAATATGACATAATATGACATTATTCGAGGATAAAATGTGTCATCTTATCGTCACTATAACATTGAGTAATTATATAAAAAAACTTCAGTTAAGTTTGCATTTTAAATGGCATATTCTACGAATGGACGTATATTGATTATAATATTGGTTTGTTCTTTTTTAAAAGAATATTTCTGGTGTAACCTTAGTACTCAATGTGACATTTTCTATTATCATATATCTACTGCACTATAAATGACAAGATCAAATAAGAATTGTACTATAGTATATTTCAATATATTACATTAGGAATATTAAAAAACAAATCGATGATACAATGAATATACATATAGTAGCAAAATGTGATATGTTGTGTATACTATTGCATTGTGTACATTTAACCGAGGGTTCTCTAATGTATTTTAGAAGATCGAGATTACTAAATTACTTTTTGTCTTTAATTTTTGTCCAAACAGTTACAATTTTTATTTAGATTTTAATTTTTAGCGATCCTTGACTACGCAAATTGTCAAACTTAATCCTCGAATAAATTAAAAAATTTGAATAAGATTTATTTGAACCGTAAGTGCGTCACGAGTCAAACAAATTACAACACGGTGTTGACCGAACAAATTGTTACAACCCAATATTATGTCTAACTTACGTCCATATTCGCGACGGCAGTGTTAATAACAGTTGGCACGACTGTCTCCATTTAGCAACGTCACGAATCCACCCCAACAATTCTCAGCCAGTGGACGGCCGGTTGCGCGGCGATTTTCGCAATAATTTTACCGGCTTCAGAACTCGCAGCGTTTCGGTGTAACTTGAAGAGGTCAGTAGCAAGTGCGGTGTCGGGAACGGCCGCGCGATAACGTCGTACAAAGTTACTCGAATCGCAATAAATCCAAAACGACCCCGTCGACCACCCCTGCATCCCACCCTATAGCCGAGGAGGCCTGCACAACGGTCTCCGAGATTAGTATTAATTTATAGCGTTGGAAGATAGGATAGAACAGCACGTGGTGGCTTGCTAGCTACCATGGCGGTGGTGGTTCATGGGTGTAGAGGGTGGAAAGTGAAATTTGGTGGCTACGGGAAACGCGGCTGCTATGCCATTTCCATTCTCCGCGCTGATAATTGGAAACCGGCTGGGCAACTTTCGTCAGTATGTAAATTCGTGTCGCTCCTATCTGTTCCGAGCTTATGGTGTCGCGAGTGTGAGATAATGAGCCGACCTTTCTCCCCATTGCTATTACAATTTTTGTTATGTTGCAGGACTTAGCCGGAGCCTATCTGATCGTAACGGTAACGATTTGCTAGGTCGCCCTCGGGTTTGATTAATCCTGATTTCGTTAAACGTCGTCGCGCGGATGCCGATGATAGGGGATGAAGCAATCTCTTCTTTTAATTTGGAACAATTAAAGAGATGAAGTAGTTTGTTACAGCTTTGGTCGAACAATTAAAGGGCGCGAAAGACTCCTTCGTAAAGGAAGTAATTTTCGATTCAAGTTAATTTGCTTGTACGTTTATAACTAAATTACAGCAAGAGAAGGTTGTTAATTTCTTTTTTATTTTAGAAGTAATTGTTCACTCATTAATCTGAAGGGAGAGTCATCAAGGATAATTAAATACATAAGATACATTTAAAAGGTTATAACTGTGGGTAATAAAATAAATATATAAATAATAATATAATAATATATAAATATATTTTGTATGTTACAGTGTATATAAATTGAGTAACTTTAAATTCATTTTCGTAGATTTCACCTAAGAACATAATTACAAATGGGATAAAATTTAGCTTAAAAAAGATATGTGCATCTAATATCCAATTTGATAATACGATCAGTAAATAAAAAATCAAGTTTCAGATCATTCTTCAAACTTTCATTATGTTTGCTCCGTCTATTTATATCGATTACTGTCTACCAATATCACCCTATGTGATCAACCAGATTGTTCCCTGATAAAGCTTTCCCTTCTATATCGCTTGCCAGCCGGAAAGAAACACAAAAAGATTAAGATCCAAATATTACGATAAAACAGCGCTCACCAACAGCCACCAGCTTTATCGTTCTTATGGCGTTATCTTATTAAGAGGCTGGGGTGCGCTAGAGAGATGCTTAGTAATACGTGAGGGTGAAAAATGAAGAAGAGACGAGGACCTACCCCACAGATCATCGGTCATCGCCCAACAACACACTATCGTCTTTCTTTTCTCCTTTCCTCTTCCGCGATTTCCGCCTGTAATGAATCTGTCACACAGCTAAGGGATTTCATTTCCTTCCTGGAGACCAACGGCTCCAGATTCAAGTGATTTTTATGAGTCTGCTACGATTTACGTTGACTTCTGATTTATTTTCTGTTTACTTGTATCGAAATAATTCATAGTGAATTTAAAATATTTTGGGCGATTATTTTATTATAGAAAAGTTCTTTATAGGTCCAGGATTTTCACTGGATTCTCTCTAAATCGAAATAGAATTTTTCCTACATTTTGTTCAGGTCAAAATTCTGTTCAAATAATATAAAGCAAAATGATAATTGCAATTTCGATAAAAAAGATTACTTAAAAGATTGTTACCTTCGCACAACAAAAACATCACACACGCTATTTGATTTAAAACAACATTTTGAAATAAGTACTTTTTACCAAAATTCATAGTGGTACACGTGTGATATACAAACATAATGAAACAGACAATAAAGACAATGAGTACATAAAAATGAGTTAAACCTTCAACCAGATAATTGTAGAATTAAAAAGTATCTTCGAGTGCAAATTTAAAGTCCACGATGAAGAGAAGTATAATTACGTCACAAGATCCACGCTTGCAGTAATCAAGTTACTTGTCTCGTTTCTCCGATCGCTCTAAATCCCCTTCGACCTTTTCACCTCGTTAGATTTTTCCCTTTCGTGGAAACGGTAATTGCGGTAATCGTTCGAAATTCTGTCGGCGAAATGCCGGGCGGTTGTATCGAGAGGTCGACGTTTCGGGAATTGAAATCAAGCTGGCACTCTCGTCGACGACCCCGAAGAAGCTCGCGAGGGACGCCCGATTCCCGAGGAAGAAGGAGCAGAAACGCTACGACCCAGTCCCAAAGACTTTGACCCACATCATATCGCTCGTTTTTGCCTTCGCCTCCTTCACCTTCCGAGTTCCTTCCCTCTCGGGACTATTATCTTAATCCCATACATCCTCTTTAAGCGAGACA
This sequence comes from Megachile lagopoda, assembly GCA_036983795.1. NCBI lineage: Eukaryota > Metazoa > Arthropoda > Insecta > Hymenoptera > Megachilidae > Megachile > Megachile lagopoda. Next base: position 14,228,175 of record CM072800.1, read on the forward strand.
TTCCGCTCGAACGAAACCACGGTTCCACGGATACTTCCCTGATTCCCCGTCAACTACTTCACCATCTTGAGGTATTAATCGCCGTCTTCTTGGGACAAATCGATCGAATCGTAGCATCCTTCTCATTAACCTGCTCACTTATGCAAAGAATTCGTCGAACACGGTGCTTGATTGCGTGGTCGATGGATTGGAAAAGGGTGAAATCGCTGGATGTCCTTTATCCACTATTTTTCGTCCATTTTATTTGGAATTATGATAGCATTTTTGGTGCAAGATTTTTATTATCGATATTTTAAAATTTGAAGGTTAATTTTAGAACTACCAACCAAAATGTCCGATTTTAGGTTTAACAATTTATATTACAAAATTTTGTTGCTTTGGTCGAAATATCTATCATATTTTATTAAAGTGAAGAAGAGGTACATGCGTTAGCGGATGCTTCAGTGCTTATTTCTTCACTTTAATTAGAATCGAGACATTCGTAAAATTTGATAAATCGGTGTGTTCCAAGTTAAAATAATCTTCCATGAAAACGTAGAATGAGCCTAAAACAAAGAATAAAACAAAAGAGACTCAAGTCAGTGAAGCATTAGCATAGAGTTTTGGAAATAGGGTTAGAGGTCGGTTTTCAAGAACACCGCGACGATTTTATCGACGATCTATCGGCTGAACGAAGATCGTATTCTAGACTGGTGTCCTACTTGAAAAATATCCTTAAGCCTGGGTGGGCGCACGTGCTACGGACTCTCATAAATTAGAGATGCTCGATCGGCCAATTAATACGATGTATCCAGTGGCAGGCGATCGAAGTAGCTAAGGAGAAAGCGTTGAAAAGAAACGGGAGAAGCCGGCTGCCAGAACCGAGGACGGAGACAAAACGGTGTCTGTCATTGTCGCCAGAAGAAGACGGACGAAAATTATTGATCAAATACTGAGAAACCATCGTGTGTACACGTTGTATGTGTGAACCGTGGCATAAATTAAATTAGCATAATTCCGTGCTGTCGAACAACAAAGTAAACGCCGCAACAGCGTGGGAACCGTACGGAAATCGGCACCGTCTTTCAATTATTCCGAAGCAGATTGAATGAAATCGGTTTAATTGTTGCCGTTGGCGGACTACGTTTTTGAATTGAGAGAAATTATGGGTAATTGGAAGGTCTGCTGCTTACACGAAACACGTTTGTTCTTGAAACTTCCAATTGCTTCCTTCGGATGCTATGGATGATGTACGTGGAAACGAGTGCTTGAAATTTGACGAGAAGTACTTGAAATTACTGGGGACTTATAAAGAAAGTTCAATTTTAATTTTTCTTCTACAGATGCAGTCTCAATCGACCTCTTCGAGTCTTAATAATTTCGAACTTGTTCCAACATTTTGACAAGTTTCATAATCTTCAAAGTTTCTAACCTTCGAATTCTCAAATTTGCAAACTTTTAAAATTTACATATGTATTTTTTACTTCAACGTTGAACGTATTAGAATTCATTTTTAATATCTTATCATTTGATTATGTGTATAAAAGACGTAATAATAAATATTTATGATTTGCAACCATGTAAATCTTGTTAAAAAAGGAACATTTATTAACGATGTAATTTCCGCGCCGTTTATTGCACGTGTACTGAAATCTGTGACACCGAAATACAAGGTCGCTGTTGCTATATTAAGCCCAGAATTTAATCTATGTTAGCCGTATTACACTTCCGCAAATTGCATTTTCGGCCATTACACATAATTCCTTTGAGCACGGGTACTAAGTATGTTATTACATAAGTATGTTATTACGTGGAAAAGGATTCATTTCTGCGTGAGGACACTCGAATTTATGCAACCACAACGGGTAAAACGAACCCACCGCACGAATATCATCTTCGGAATCGCCATGAGAATTCAAATATGCATGCAGACCACCGTGCACGCTCGTGCAAACTTTTTTTCTTCTACAGCAATAACTCCGGGAGTAAGAAAAAAAATTTAATAACCATTAATACAATATCTCTGATGTTCATCTCAGACATCGGTCATTTTTTTGTTGAAATAACAAATTGCTACTTTGAGGTTATGTTTCGGTCTGTTCTCTTCGTGAATGTTATTCGAAAACGAAGATATCTGTTTTCTAATAATAGCATTTTGAAGTTATTAATTATTTGACTGACACTTTATTCCAGTTTCGGGAAGAAGTACGGAACATTTATTCCACGAAATTTAACAAATTTATTTTATTCTCAACGAAAAGTTCGTCAGACAGAGATCATTTAATATTTTGGGATCTTTTAATATTGAAAGTTTTTAGTTTTAAATATTTAGAATTTGGTCATTTCCAATGTCTATGTTTGAGAACTTGTACATTTTTAAATCGTACGATTCGAAAATGCACAAATTTAAAAACTGATAAGTCTATGAATTGCAAAGAGGAACGTTCTCGTATTAAATATAGCTGAAAGTTACAAAACATGTCCATCATTGTCCTTAAATATTTTGCATAATTATTATTCCAAAATTACGAATATCATGCCATTTAAAATGTATGATAAAATGTAAAAGAACTATGAAGAAGAAAATCAAAGATGGACGATGAAAATTCATGTCTCAGCAAGGGAGAGTTGCAACTATCCAAGCGATTTTGATAAGTAAGTAATTTCTTTTCAAGGTTACCGTTTTCGTAACCGTGGACCATACATTACCTTCACCTATGTTGTTTCATAACTGGAGAAGATTGACGTAAATATATGAAATTGCCGGCTGACTGGTCGCCGTGGGCACGGGGTACAATTTTATAGGTTCCTTTTACGACTTATGGGAGTCGTGTGTTCTACTTTGCGTTTACGTTATACGCGACCCTCGAGCGTTTACATCCTCCATCAGGGAGTATCCTCTTCTTCATCTTCTTCCTGTCTATTGGAAGCAGTTCAAAAAATTCCTAATTCTTTTCCCTTTGGAATACGTCGATGGTATCCCTACGCGGGAAAATATGAACGTCTTCCAAAACTTTTAACCGAATGAATACCATCGAATAAACGTACTCGCTATCAAACACTTCAATTGTGTCACATAAATTTTTTGAGAAATCTATAAATACTTCCGTATATAATTAAGTTTCAAGAATACTATACAAATTTCAGGTGGGTACAGTATTGGAACCAATTTTATTTTTAATATTACAAAATATTGTTTAAGATGAAGAAAATTTTTAGAAGTCTTAGGACTCTAGACTCAACTATTAGGGTAGTAAGATAAATTTCCGGAAAGCGATATTCTTCGTAATTTTTCGCGATATTAACATAATCGTATTCGGATCTCGCGTTCCGTGGGATATTTCATCGATACCGATTTGAAATTATTTTCGTACATGTTCCCAGCCGATTACCGACAATGTATCACGATAGAAAGCAACCGCTCGGAGCAACAGCGTGTCAGACACGAAGCCAAAGGAACCCGAGGCACCGTGGCCAGAGTACAAACAATTATCCCGAACAAAAGAAGAAAGTCCACGACTTGGTTCTGCCGGTTTCAGAACCGTCGGAAAATAACGCGAACCACGGAAAGGTCAAAGTGTGTTTCAGAACATCGGTTCTCGTTGGCGTTGTCGACCTCGTGTTGCCTCTATCCTGGTCCGAACAGACACAGATAAAACGGGGAACCAGCTAGGATAGTGAAACGTTTCGAGCGATCCGCTTTCCAGGAACATGGGCGTAAATCACGATTTTATTACGGATAATTTTACGAGGAGTGGAGCTCGCCGCCGACGTTGTTCCACTGTCGGCTACCTTAAACTCGTAATCGCGCGTCTCCTGAAGCTCGAAATCGTTAGCGAATTAGAAAAAACGACGCAAACATTCGGCCGAAACCCGAATTTCGGCGACGTTTTTGCCGGGTCATTTGGTACCGTCCAAAATACCATGTTCGAGGATAACACGGTCTTTATTTCAAAATCATGAACATTCATCCCTAATATATTTTGATAATAGAGAACGATGATAATAATAGTGTTGTAACAACGGTGCTTTTACAATTCATCGGAAATCGTGTGAAAGTAATATAATAATCTATACTTGTGTGTATGAACAAGTACTGATCTTGTTTTCTGGAAGAAAATAGCAGCCAAGGGATCTAGTATTATAACATTCGTGCATTGTACCTAATTTATGATAATCATTTTCAAAATAGATTACTAATAAAATTTTCACAAGTACATATTTGAAAGTAAAATATTCTGCTGTAAACTTTACGTTGCAGAAGAGTGATTCTAGGAACTACATCAGAACGTAATATAACGTTCTTTATAATGGAACTTTGCATCGAAATGTATATTTATAATGAAAGTAACCGAGTGGTATAATATGTAGAGAAGGTACAAGACAGTTTGTTGTAAAATAATTAATTAAAAATGTTGGATGCATTTTGGAAGCTTTATCCATACCTATACTTTGAAATGTACATCGTGCTGTCTGAAGACAGTACCGTTAGCGCCATATAGCGATTGGAGATGAAACTATTTGAAAGTAAAATTGCGTTTTTCGTAAAAGAAAGTACTTTTCTGTTTTGTGGAAATGAAATTACTTTAGGGGTACGATAAAGTCCGACAAATGATAATACAATTAAGAAAATTGCATTTCATGGGCATCGAAATACTCAGCCATCTACCGGTGAAGGATAAGGTCTACTGGAACCAAATTTTGAATACAATTTCTGCATTATCTTTTATTTCTAACTTATCAACAGTTGCAAAATATTCTGAAACTATTCCATTACTATATTTATGGTATTCTAGCATAATATGTCGAGGAAGTCAATGCTTATTAAAGTAATGAATTTCAAATATAGCTTTGTTAGTTACCCTTTTCTACCGCTGAATGGTTAAGCATTTTTAGACCCGTACGATAAATTATTTTTCACTCTTTTTTTAATGTTTCAGCGCATTAGATTGCAACTCTCAATTCTGTTATATTTTACACGATGCAGAAACGCATAAAAATCACAAATTTTTAAGAAAATGGCAAGTTCTTCTCGCTAATTCTGCTATTCAGGGCTAGATGACACCGTCTTCACAGTTTTCGAACGATTTCAACTAATATCGATTTCGTCGGGTTAGTAAACAATAATATTACTAAATTGCTTCAAAAGGCAATACTAATCAATTTCATAATATTCTAATAGTGTTGTCACTTCGAGAAAGTCAGTAAATGCTTAGTTTATATTCAAGATTTAGTTCCATTAGTTTTTACCGCTAGATGGTAAAACGTATTACCGAATTATTTATTTCCGAATGTAATGCTCCCAGCGCATCGTAAAGTCATTTTTTAGACTTCATCGTATCACTAAAATAATTTGACATCATGCACATTACATAAAAATCTTTATTTTACGAGAAAACGCAATTTTGTTTTTCAGTAGTTGCATTTTACCGCCAGATGGCAATAGTGATACTGTTTTAAAATAGCGCGTCAAATATAAAAATGAAGCTTTCAAAACGATTTCGACTTTTTAAATTACTGTATATTGAGCTATTGTCTTTTATATGTGTTTCACGTATTAAATCACCACAAAACTTCCCTTTTAAATGTAAATTTCTATGTAGTCTTATTACGTACATTAAGTTACATTTTAACTTAGTTTGTAATGTCCTTTCTGAAACATGAAATGTGGATTAAATCTTGCTGTTAAAAGTAAGTATTTGCGAAAGTTGTATTATTCATCGATTCCAAAAATCCCTGTCGTAAATTAATCTGTTCAGTCTAGGAAAAGTCAAATTTGCATTTGAGTGATCTTAAAAAAAAATCTATAAAGAATATCTGTAACGTTGTATTATTTTATGTCGTGTAGGTAAAATAGGGAATGACATTAACAGAAGCGTTCTTCGGCCCCTGAAGATTCTTTCCGGATTGTTCCTGTGCATGAAGTGATGCAAAATTTCAACTCAGTTTGACAGAATTTCGATGCAATTATTTGCAGAATCTCATTAAATCGGTCATAACAAATTTTCAGAAGTCTACGTCGCATACACCTTCGGCCGATTTAAATGGCTCGGTTATACACAGCGGCAGACGAGTTTTCGATAGTAAATATCTAGTCGGTGAGTTGAGTGTATCCTTCAGTTATAACCGATAGCACAGTTTCGTAAACAGTTTGTAGAAATTTCCGAGAAGCGGAGTCAGTGTCGATTTCCTGGCATTCCGTAGGTCGTTCGAAACGGGAGATGCGCGCGCGTTCGATGAAGACATGCGCGAGACAGGCGGTCTCGGTCTGGACAGTCAGTGCATGGCGGCCCGAGGCCCATCGATATCGTATCGCGCAGCACTCCAGAAACGCGTTTTTAACACGAGTGTGACCGTGGTGAGCCGCGCCGGTTAACTTCTTTTCATCAACGGTACTTCGATCGCGATTATACGGTCGTGCTCGGCGTGGTTGACACAGTGTGTGACGCTTGTGTGACAGTTCTTGTCCGAGGTATCTCGTGGATTCGGCGAAATCGTCAACCCAGCCGGAGCCGGAGCGAGAGAGACAGCCACGGACCATCATCCCGGTGAGTACTCCTGTGCGATAAAATACCTGGAAATTTTACTTTTGAACTCGCTTCTGCGATTCGTAATAACGCGCGTTTCGATATGACCGATCGGCAAGGACTTTCAATTTTTTAAACTATATGACATTTCGCTGACTTCGACTATCAAAGTCGTTTTCGTTCGATAACTCGCTGCTCGATGAAAATAACGAGATGGGTGATCGAATCGATTAATATCGAAATCGGTACGGGATTGTCGGGTTCGCTTTGAATATCCTGGAAGCACGAGGGCGGCGTGCACGCTCGACACGAGCGAAACGTTTCTCGGTAGGATGACGTATCCGGCAATGGTGCTCAATGATCCGGAAAATATCGAAGGGACAGAGTAGGCTCGGTGTCAATGGAACGGGTTTCTCCTGGACATCTTCATTTCCTTGGTCCCGTGACTGGCTGCAGATTTTTAGTAGTTTCGCTTTCTTTTCATCCTCTTCGCTCGTATGCGTGTACATCTACGCTGTATACGTGTGCAGTCCACACCCACAGCGTTGCCAAACGCTACAGGTGTGGTCATTGACTTCGATCGGAATGGTTTGTTGTTATCTGTCAGGGATGAAAAGGGACACTAGCTTGGACGATTTTGAAATCTTGTTCGATGCGGAGTCTCATGGTCGGCACGTAGTGGAGTATGTACTTATGTACTTACCTGTGACCAGTGGCGTAGCTAGGTATGGTTAGACACGATCTAACCCCTAAAATACGCATTGGTCTTCCTTATATTGCGTGAAGTATGAGGGGTTAGATACTACTTACACCTTGTATTACAAATTTAGATTTTTTTGGAATAAGATTTTAAATCTAAATTCTCATGGTTTGGAGTCTATGGAGTTTCAATATTCGTATTCCAAAATTATTAAATTTCCTTATTTTCAATTTATTAAATTATTCTCAAATTAAATGATTTCGAAGATTTCAAGTTCCTACATTTTTAAATTATCAAATCTTCAGAATTGTAAGTCCACATATTTTCTAATTTTTATTGTTTTAAGATTTGACACTCCAAAATTTTCAATTCTTCAATTCCTCAGTTTTTCAATTCTTCAATTTTTCCACTTGCCAATTCTTCAATTTTTCTAATTTTCCAATTTTCAATTCGTCTATTCATTCATTTGTCAATTTTTCAATTCTTCAATTCTCTCATTTGACAATTCTTCAATTCTTTCGTTTGTCAATTCTTCAATTCTTCCATTTTTTCAATTGTCAATTCTACAATTTTTTCATCTGTCAATATTTCAATTCTTCGACTTTTTCATCTTCCAATTTTTCAATTGTTCAATTCCTCAATTTTTCTATTTGCCATTTCTTCAATTCTTCTATTTTTCCAATTTTTCAATTCATCAGTTCTTTCATTTATAAATTTTTTAATTCTTCGATTCTTTCATGTATCAATGTTTCAATTCTTCATTTCTTTCATTTGTCAGTTCTTCAATTCTTCCATGTGCCAATTTTTTAGTTGTTCGGCTTTTCATTTTCCAATTCATTAATTTTTCAATTCTTCATTTTCCATTTGCTAAATTTTCAATTCCTCTACTTCTCCAATTTTTCAATTCTTCAATTCGTAAATTTTGCAATATTTCAATTTTTCAAATTTCTATTTTTCTCGATTCCTAAATTTCCAAATACCTAAATCTCCAAGTGCTCCAAAATTAATGGTTATCAACAGTGTTAGTATCGCTAGGGAATTTGCTTCATCCCAGATAAAAATACTAGTTACGCCAATGCCTATGACATCATTTTCACAGCTCCTGTCAACTACGTGGGCGAACAGCACGCTCGATTCGAGTAAACTGAACAAGGTTAACGCGAACGAGCAAGGTTAACGTTAATTTACACCGCGTTTCCGAAAAAATGTCGCTAGGAAATTGAAACGTACAACGTTTTTATTAATTCCTTGTGCTATAACGACCTGCTGAAATTCTTCGAGTAAATTATCACTATAATTGTATGACAATAATTTAGTCCATTATTATTCATATAACAGCAGCAATTTTAATAAAGATAATTCACTATCGTTGGGTACATCTCCTTTTACCTTCTCCCATGTTATAATACTACTATGCATACGTAATAGGTGAAAGTATGGTAATCAGTCAAACTTTGATCTGCTTCTTTTCTGGTTCTTTTTACTCGACAGTTACGAAACGTTGAAGAATACAAAAAAACATACTGAATGTTCCGCGTGTTTGGATAAGTCTAGGTATGTGAGGATAGAAGTATGTTTGACTTATGTCTCAGACTTAATGGACCAAAGTACTTGGAATTTGAAGTTAAAAATCATATATATGGTGCATTTATGCCAGCAAATTTTTTAATATTTTGATGTAGGGGTAGTTTACATGCGAACATAAATTTTATTGTACTCTACTTGGATTCATATACCTCCAAATTACATAAATGAAGTTTAAAATTAAAGGTGTTTTAAACATTTTTAGCTAAGGGATAGTTTACGAGTGAGCACTTATTGTATTTGGACTCATATGTATGTACCTCCAAATGAGATGAACCACAATGTTTAAAATTTAAAATTAAAAATGCTATAAATGTTTTTAACTTACATAAAGTTTCGCAATTCTATTCACTCCTTTTTATTACACCTTCGTCCATGATGCTTCAAAATTCCATGAAATATGTGGAGAAAGAAGGTTAACATGTAGGACATCAGATACCGGTATCTCGACCTAATCTGACGTTATTAGTATCAGATGTTATCACTGCTGTTTATCAATCCAAGCTCGAAGCAGACGTTCCCAGACTTGTGATATCTCGATTATGGTTGCTGGAAACGACATATGTGTATACATGTACCGATTAGCAGACATACTATGTTTCACCAGAGCCTACCTCGGGGTGTAGGTACATCGTGAAACTTGTAGTACATATTTGTACTTGCGTATTCGAATTGAAAACGATAATGGCAATAATGACGATGATCACAAAGAAGTAGAGACTGCATACGACTCGACGTAATACGGTTACGTGTAACAATGAATATTAAACGTTGAAACGAGCCTGTCGAGCTTTTATCGTTGCTGTGCAATTGTACAGGATTCAATCGAGAACGCGTCGTTTTCGTGTAATTGCGTCGCTGTGACAAAACGAACTTTCGAAGAATGAATGATATACATTAGAATCACAAACGGTCGTTAAATTTTACCGTAGAAGCGTGCTGAAGGCGAGAACAATGGGTTACTCGTGACTGGTTAGGTGAGAGCGAAAATGTTATATAGGCTGCATCAAAATAGATGTCTGCAATTTTATTAAATTAGCAACCGAGAAATCTATAATTAATAATAATATAGATTTCTTATAATGTGTACAGAATTCAAAGAACTTGAAACTTTAGCTAAAGTAGATTGTGGAGTATAGTGCAAAAACTCTTCATGTTCTTGAAAAGAATCATTCAAAATAATGAGATGTTTATAGTAATCTATTTTGTTGACATCTCTACTTTTATTATATCAAGAACTAATCTTAAAGTTGTATTAGACCCGTTAAAAATATTATGTATTTATGAATAAAATTGATGCATCAAAAGCTATAGTTAAGAGAACAAGTTATTTGTTGCTCAACAGGATTGTATAACTTCAAAGGCATTTGAAGTTTTTGAAGAAAACTATATGCTAATAATTGACTAAGTATTAATGATTTACTGTATTGTAAATATCTGAAAAAACTTGCAAATACTTATCTGAATGAATTTATCGAGATCATGACTTTGAAGATGAACACTAGATGAATAAAATAGCGAAAGATCTAACAGTTTATAAGTAACTGTAAAAATTATAACAGTATAAAAAGCTGTATAAATAGTAACATGTTAGGTCTCATATATGATATATAAATGTAAAAATATAAATATTACGTATAAATCGTTATACACATGAACATGAAAAGTTGAAGCGAAAGTCGCAGGATTAAGAAAACAATTTTGTGAACATTTATTATGACACGCCCTGTATGTATTTTATCTCCGTAGGTCTTTCCCTCGGTCATTCTCTTCTTTACGCGAACACTATGAAAGCGAACAGAAGCATATTTATGTAGGTACAACGAGTGAGAGTACTCTTGTCTCGAGGACGGTCACTCGAGTGGTGAATTACTGGAGTTAGCGACACCGTTTCTTTCCCTTTTCCTCGAGTGCAGTGTAACCTCCTTCCTTGTGTGGGCTCTCGTTGCTGATTGCTGTACCAGCGATCACGACGTGTAAGCTTTCGAAATTATACCTCCAAATGAAAGTATACGCTGTATAAAACGTGACATTAGAAGAGGTGACAAATTTCTTTTCAACCTTTCGCGCGGCGTGATACAGGGTGTTCCATAAGGGGCGATACGAGGAAGAACTCTTCGGCAAAATTATGTTTAACTCCTTTAGTGTCCAATAAGGAAATGTTCTGTCGAATCTCTTTTAGAAAGATTTTGAATTAAATTTCTTAACGCTACGAGTTCCAGCAGAAATGTTATGGACTTAATGTCCAATGTAAATATAAATACACTTCGGTTAGGTTGTATCACAGTAATGTAAGATTTTGACTAAATATTTAATGAAAAACTATTTGAACTAGTGGAATGATTTAACCCCTTGCACTACTTTGACGAGTCTGACTCGTGACGCACTGGTACTTCAGTTGGGATTAATTTTACTCGAATTTTGAATATGCTTCAATTTGGAGTTCAAGTCCAATTATAATTTGCATAGTCAACGATTGCATAATACCATGTTATCATAACATTTCAACATTCTTTGTCTGTTTCAATATTGTAGCTGTGTTTAGTTAGTTTTGACTGACGCACCTGACAAATAGGTCATAGTGCAAGGGGTTAACAAACATTTTTAGTAATTATAAATGTAACGTTTTATATATTGAAACTGTTCTTTTGTGCTGTCTTCTAAGAAACTGCCAAGTTCAAGTCCTTTTCACTCGGATCAATCGTTCAGCAACAAAAAATAGCCACTCGAGCAGATCATGTAGGCCTGTTTTCTTATATCAATATTTTTGAGCTTACAATAGTTGTTACATTAAAAAAACATCGATATTAAAACGCAAAGCAGGCAAGAACTTAAAAGATTAAGAAATTGACAAGGTAGCTTCCGTATGAAGTTTAAGAATAACTTGATAAGATTCTTATTTCGATTGTAAGAGCAACAAGTAAATGATAGTTGTGTATAATTTTGCTAAGAACCGGTGCAGCGACTAGCACATTCGACCGAAAGTATTTCAGCAGGGATTGTACGTGGTTATTGACCTTGTTCATGACCTCCATCGCAATTACGCTGCGCGGTGTGCACGCTTTTCAAGGATATTGGAGCCGCGTCGATCGATGAGGTGTTGAACGGGCCCGGTTTTCCTCTCCGCTTTTTCGTTCCGGGTTTTCTCCATTTTCTCATCGGAACGAGCGGAATGGAACGAAGCTCTGATATTTGCCCGGCATCAATAAAGCCGCTTCTCTCTTTCGAGGTATAAGTGCGTCGTCTATTAATAGAACTCTCTCTTTCTCTCGCTTTCTTCGATTCTCTCTGGTTTCTCCCTCCTTTTTGTTCCACCCACGAAAAAGGGAATGCCTCGAACACGGAGGCGAAGAAGAAGGGGTTGGCGAGCAACGTGCAGCCTTTTTGCCGTACGCACACTCGTGTGGGATGCACACACCCCTTTTTCCGCGGTACTCTGCTCACCGGCCAGACAGAAAAAAATGTCCAATAAAAATAAGTCCTAAAGTGGTTCCTGCGCTCGCGAGCACGCCATTCTACCAACTTCTTCACGGCAATTCGGACCCTCGTCCTCTCTCTTCAGCTTCTTCGGCTTTCCCTATTTTCCTCGTGGATCGCACCCCATTTTCGACAATGCGTATCGAAACACGATGCTCGGATTCAGATCTTTTCTTACCGTCGTAAAATTCTCTACATTTTCTTGTTCTCCGACGTATTCAGACGCATTTTCGCGAAAGCTCCGGAGGCATCGAGGGATTTGGTTTGGCAGCTACGGAAATATGTAATGCCTGGATCGGCGTGCGAATCGGTGTGCTTGGAGATTTGGGATATGCTGGATCTTTCTTGGTTTCGAAATTGGTAATAGTTGGGAAATTGCATTGGGAGCTAGGAGTAGAGGTGTCTATCGATATTTATGGGAATGTTATCAATTTAATACGTTGGTGGAATTGTTAAGCTGGAGATAGACGCGATAGAAGTGGTAGTCAATTTTAAGGTTCACACTTAATATTTAAAAATTTTGAAATAATAGTATCTCCAAATTTTCATATTTACAAATTTTCAAATTGCAATGTTCATAAATTCGTAAATTCTCAAATAATCATATTACTAAATTTCCAACTCTCATATTTTCAAAGTCTGAAAATTCTAAATTTCCAAATTCTCCATTTCCCTAATTCAAAAATTCCCAAACTTTCATACTACAAAATTCCCAAACTGCAATATTTCCAAATCTCCGAATGCTCAAATCCTCAAATTTCCAAATCCTCCAAATCTCAAATTACGAAATTTGCAAATTCTCAAGCTCCCAAATTTCCAAATACTTAAACCCTCCAAATTTCCAAATTTCCGAACCCCTAAATCTCCAAATATTCAAATCTCTCCCTAAATCTAATTTCAACATACTCAAATTTCCAAATGTCTAATATTTCATTCGTTAAAACAACTCGTATCAACTACCTCTGGAATAAAATTCGAACAGTGTTGAATTTAATTATGAAACTACTATTATCCATTAGACAAACGTTGCGCTACAATGTTGGACAGATGAATGAGCCCAGCTCGTAACATCTCCACTTTCTATGCGCTCGTTTTTCGTAACAATACCCTCTCTCTTTTTTTATTTAAAAAAATTTGCATCTGTCAATACACTGATCGTTTTGTTCCCATTTGCGATCTCGACGCATTGCGTTTATCATGGAAATTAACGACGTTTGCCTATGTCGCGTTAGTCGGTTTGAATACAACAGTGAACATATGCAAATGTTCTTTCGAACCTCCCCATAGCCGTCGGTGTTGCAATTTAAAGGCTTGGTCTAGACGCAACAATAGTTTTCTCTGCAATTAGTCTAATGTGAATATTATGTATGGAAAGCTGTAACTACAACGACCGTCACACTTAATGGCAAAATAAATAATTGAAGAGGAAACAGGGTCAAGACTGTACCTTGTACTGTTGCTTTTAAACATCCCTCAGCTTTAAGAAGTTGGAGAGATTTTCGAAATAGTCTACAGGATTTTTAAGTTCGTTTGACTTTTATTTTTTTCACAACTTTGTTTTTTATAACTTTTTCTTCGTACAGGGGTAGTTTATTCTTCCGAAGTTTTAAAAATAGCGAAAGAATATATTTGATATTTTAATGCATCTGAAGAGTTTACAGTAGCATGTTAACAGAAGTATAATATTAAAATATTTTGTGATGTTAAGGTTATATAGAGGTGTTCTACATGGGGTTGTTTTTAAAATACGCACATATGTAATGTATTATCGTACATACGTACATTTAATAACAGATCAAAATTTACCTCGGATATTTGATATTCAAGAAATCAGAAGATTAAATTTTCTTTAATTTCATTCTTGATATTGAAAGTGGTGCTTCTGTAAAACAAGTTTCTTGCATGATGATACAAAAAGTACTTATATATCTTAATTCTCATCTTATATCATAAGTATTTCTACAAAGCGATTTTGACTTTTCTTCGACGATCAAATAACTGTTATGGCGAAGAAGAATTAAACATGAGAATAATTTATTCTGGAAAAACAACCCTTCCTATAAATTAAGTTTCCTATAGTCACAAATCTTACACACTATAATTCAAAGGAATTAAATACTTTTATAAATAAATGCCATTTACTTCTCTTCTATACAGATAAGTTGTATAGGGTAGAATCCACCCCCTTCTATCCATTTTTTAAAATAACGTAAATGTATAAAATATATGTCGATTAATTTTCTTTAGGGTTACAACAAATGAATACTAAAAAATTCGTACTTGTTAGAAATTTCGCAAAATCACGAATAAAATAAGGGAGGACTTATTGCCTTTTATCGAACATTATCGCAAAGTGTAGGATCTCGTGCACTCCTTGGCAGGAAAAGTGGCTGGAATATTTGAATATTTAACAGGGATGAGGTGACACGTTATCAGCCGTTCTTATCGCTGGCAAACGCAGTCTTATCGTCGCGAAGAAGAGCAGTTAGGTGTGCAAATATTTAAGGATACTTGCCACAGCTTTTTTACCGTGATTAACGACACTTACCGTGGCTTTTTTATCGCGATAAACGAGCAGCTGGTGCATTATTAACGATACGATCGCGTTCACAGTTCACAGACGATGATGATCATCCAACGTAGCGCAGCTTGATATACTATTATAGTAGCCCACAAATTACTATGCATTTCTCTTATTTTTACTGGCTCGGTGAATTTGAATAATTCCGATTTAATAGAATTAGACACTTAAATTTTTAAATAAATTTTGATTTTATGTTAATCGTGAAATGCTGGTTCGTTAATGTTGATTTCATTTGATTCGATTTTGATATTGAACTGTCGTTATACAGGGTGGCCAAGATAAAAGAGACCCGGAAATTGTTCGTGATATTTGAATTGAGCGCTCGAGAGGGGTCACGTGATGTCCAAGGCCTCTTTTATCTTGGCCACCTAGTATATCGTATTTGATACATTATGAGTAATGCTATACGTATGTAATACCTTTGTAGAGAATGCTGCACATTACAATACATAACTCCGTTTAAAAAATGAAGTTCGTCAACGCGTTCACATCATTTGTCATCACCAAATTATCCCCTGAAATCCCATATCTTTCGTCCGAAACTCTCGTATATTTTCGAAGAAATTCGTGGGTCGAAGTAAATGGAACACCCTGTAGCTCTCTCATTTCGGTTAATCTTCGTTTCCCAAGAACCGGTGATCGTATCGAGCCCACACTCGAGCCATCTTCCGTGTCTTCGATTCCACGGAAGTAAAGTTCTTCCATGAATCTCGGATTTAATCAAACTCGCGCCCTCTCGGTCTAACCCGTGTGTTCTCTCGTGACACATTGTTCTCTCCCTGGCATTTGGCCGCGACCCTCTACCATCCAAGGAAACTTCTCGTTCCGTCGCAATTGAATTTCTCTCGTTTGCATTCTTTTTTTTTTCTTTCTTTCGACGGCCTTTAATCGTCGAACAATGGGACAGCAAGAAGGGGGACGTCGTACTCGTCTTTTCTTGAATCTCTTCTGGTCTCCCCGGGGACCAGCTTTATCACGAATGTTTACAGGGTTTATCTTCGCACCCTTTGGAAGTACCCTGTAGTCACTTACGTCCGTGTCCCCTGCTTATATACACCTCGCACCCCATGTTTCTCGGATAGAGATTCCCTGAAGGGGTTGCAAGGATCGCAAGACGCCCACATCCTTTGCCACGATATCCTTTTTCACCGCGTGTCGACGATTGTTTAGACTGCCGTTACCCCTTTCAGCGATAAATAATTACGAAATCACGCGCGGTTTAGTTTGTTCGATGAACCGCTGTGGTTCGTTTACGGTATTTCTCGTGGGCTCTGCGTGTTTACGGGCGATCTTGATCTTTTCGTTGTTTGATCGTGGCTGAATGGAGCAGCTAGAAAGTCGAATTTTCTGCACGGTAGTTCTTTTGAAGCGATCGCCCAGGATTTATGGCTACGGTTTTAGGTTTCAAACCTGTTGGTTGAAGTCTATTGAGATGTTACTAGTTGATATTAAGATTTTACCAGTTAAATATACGATATTTTAAGAAACATGTGGATTCATTTAATATGAACAAAATTAATTGTGGATTAATCCGAATGTTAATACAGGGGTTACTAAATCTTCATTTGTCCATTTATAAATTTTCAAATCAAACTTTCAAAATCTGAAATTTTCAGTTCTTAAAATGCCCAGTTACGAAGTTTCCATATTTCCATATTCGATAAAATTGCAAGCAATCATAGCAAATGAAAAACGCAGATATAAACGTCTATCCACATATCTCATCAGAAACAAAAAACATTATAAATATAAAATCATGCTGGGGCAAACTAAAATTAATTTCATGAAGATTATTGATGAAAGAGAAAGTGTGAAATGTCCTTTGAATGAAATATCGTTATTCACTGTACGCAGTTGTTAATTTGAGATGTTAGAAAGTGTATTCGCCAGCAGCCTTTATGAATGTCTGTTTAACAACATAAACAGATCCGTGTACAGGAAGTTCTTTTATTTAGTAGCAATGGGAGTCTGCGTATTACATGCACTCACCGTTAGTCTGGGCTTCATTGAAACAAAATGCATCCCATAAATTAAAGCGTCGAGAATTTTGTCGAGAATTTTGTTCGTGTGCAGTTCGCAGCGGGCTCGTAAATCTTGCAAGGCACGTACAGTACCGCTCATAATTATTCGAAGGATATGAATTTTAACTTTCGTTCCAGACAAGCGCCATTATTCTTCCGAGTCAACGATTTCATCCTTAATAGGCAATTTCGTTCACAACAGGGAAAATGAAGAGGAATTTATTTCGAACTGGCTTCTTTCACAATTTACGTCTCCTCTCCTGTCTTCCTCGACTCATCGGGATATCTTATGTTTCTCTTTTTATTCGATAAAAATATACCGATAAGTCCTTTTATACAAATTAATTACACATATGTATGTATCATAATTTATTAAATTAATTGCATTTAAATAAAGGATATCTTGTAGCTCTTTTTATTTTCACTAAATATATGTTCATGATGAGACCATTTTGTACAGATTTATTATATATATTAAGAGAACAGTTTATTGAATGTATTTAAATAAAATTAAAATTATTCATACGTTAATAATGAAACTTTAGTACATATTTATACTTCCGGCGATATACTGAGCATTTAGTGCAGTACTTATTGGCTTACCACACGCAACAAGCGATTCAACTTAAATAACTATGTATGTACAGTGCTATCATTGGTATCAGGTATCACGAGTATCTTGTTCATATTTTAACTTTATTATATTTACCAGTGATCTAATACGTTCCACTGTAATTTAAACACAGACTCATCGAATTATTCATCAGCTGACTTGAATTTTTAACAAGTACGTGAACTTCATAATGCATAATTTATATACATTTGTTAGAACAAGATACTAAATGTCAAAAAAATAAAATTCCTGGCAGAACTGCCTTCATAAGAAAGAAATCTTTCGAAGCTGTTGTACGTTTCGTCGTACAATACAGACGGCATTTAAATGTCAGCAAAAGAGATTAAAAGAAAAGGAAATCATACAGTGGTAAACACACGTACTAATAAAAATACCCTCGTATTAAAAGCATGGTCCCCGATGGGGTCGTTCGGATAATTATGAAGGTCGCATTCCCTCTGTTCCGTTATTGCAGCAGGTTTTTCGGAGGGCAGCAAATTCAGTAAACACTTTGTAAATCATGCACTTGCATCGCGAACCCCCGACAGGAACACGCGTGCAAGCTATGCAAGTCGGTGCACGCAGGCGTGGCGCAGGTAGACGACGCGTGCCTCCACTGCTTTCGAAAGGTGCTGTACTTTAACTGCACCCCTCGGCTGCTTCGAGAAGTCACGCACGCGATTCCGTCATTAATTGTTCGAAGCTACACGCAAGCATGTCGTGATAGCCGGCTTCTGTTCGATCGGCTGTGTCGTCCGCGATTTGCTGGCGATCGCTCCTCCTGCGTTTCGCGATTTTGCTTCCGTTTTACCATATTACATACCTGAACGAGTTGTACTTCATTTTTCGATCAATGCTCTCTTCAAGAACTATCGTATACGTCAAGGTCATATTTTCAAGGCTAAAATAATCGATGTCGAGCAAATTCAGTCGTTAGTTCGAAACCGATAAATGATATGCGACTCAATTCCTGACATGGTCATCATAGTCATGTTCAAGAGTCATGTTCAAGATTCATAATCATCAAGTTCGGCAGAATCTTTATCAGGGTTTTCGTAGTTATAACAACATGATCATAGTTTTCATCCAGACTCTCGTAACGATCAAAGTTGTCATAGCCATGTTGAAGGTCATTCCTGGTCATCATCAAATTCATCAGAATCGTTGTCAAGGTTTTCATAGTTGTTTCAAGATGAGCACAGTTATGAAGACCATCATAATAACCGAAGTTATGGTCATGTTCAAGGTCATTATAGTCACCATCTAGATAATCATTATCATCAAAATTATCGTAGTCATGATCAAGGTTATCAGTTCATTGTAAGTTCATTGTAATCGTCATTAACGCCTTCACATCTATTGCAAGGCAATCACAGTTATGACCAAGGCTATGTAGTCAAAGTTATCATAAGGATAGAAGTAGTCATCATGAAAGTCAGATATCATCATTAAGGTTATCATAGTAATCATAAAGGTGATAGTAATCATTATAAAAGTCAGTCACCATCATAGTCATTATGAAGCTAAAAACTAATAATCGCAACAAGCACTCTTTATAGATATCTACATCTGAAGATTTTAAAGTATCATTCTCGCAATGTTCCATTTCCCTATATGTTGAATAGTTTCCCAAATGTTTCAAACTATTTATATCTTCCGTATCCTCCCATATCTTTTCATATCTCCTCGAATGTTTCAAACTTCGAATCTTGCCTACCTTTCGTATCTTGTACATACATATCTGCTTTCGTATCTTTACCTCGTGCAAACATTGTATATCTCATGTCGCCGTGAATTGCATCTCGTGTCTGAATTACAACACACCAGCCAGCATTTTCATCGTTCTCGTGACTGCTTCCTCTCAATTCGTGCGCAATTTCGTAGCTTAAAGGACAATATTAGCGTTTGACGGTTTACACGAACTTCCAGCCAAGCTTGTTCCTGTCTGGACGCTGGTAATCACGTACATTACATGAAATTACTGGTAGACATGATTGTCCGGAATTGACGCTTCAAATTGACGCGTGATATCGCGTGAAATTACGTATCGGTTTTGCTTGACCGTACGTCGTGAGAAACTTTCAACTACCACTTCTTCGATTACCGATGTCAACCCAGAGGTTGGCGCGTGAAGCTGACGTAGATGAGCTACGGCACAATTGGTCAGAATAGGATCCTTACATATCTGAATCTATACATTTCCGAATCCCTGCATTCCCAAATTCTTGCATACCCAAATCGCTATATCCCCAAATTCCTACATTCCTAAATCGGTACATCCCCAAATCGCTACGTCCCCAAATCTCTACATTCCCAAATCCCTCTATTTTCAAATTCTCACATACCCAAATCGCTATATCCCCAAATTCCTACATCCCCAAATCGGTACATCCCCAAATCACTACGTCCCCAAAACACTACGTCCCCAAATCGCTACATTCCCAAATCCCTCCATTCCCAAATTCTCACATACCCAAATCGCTATATCCCCAAATTCCTACATCCCCAAATCGGTACATCCCCAAATCACTACGTCCCCAAATCGCTACATTCCCAAATTCTCACATACCCAAATCGGTATATCCCCAAATCGCTATATCTCCAAATTCCTACATCCCCAAATCGGTACATCCCCAAATCTCTACATCCTCAAATACCTTAATTCCCAAATTCTTGCATACCTAAATCGCTACGTCCCCAAATCGCTACGTCCCCAAATCACTACGTCCCCAACGCTGAAAGTTCACGGTGGGGATAGAGTTCTACTTTGTGTCTCACGCGCCATCTCGTGGGTAGACATCAGTAGGTATATTTCACTGCATGCTTATAACTCGTTCGACGAACAACCAAGACTTTGTCTCAAGAATTCGCAACTTTAGACATTTTCAAATTCACTCATTGTTCGAATAAGACATTTTTAATTAAAAACTTGTGACGAGGCTACGAAATTAGGTGACCGAGTAATTAGAGAATCGGAGAATTAGGAAATTTCGATATTTGGGTCACAGAGAATTGAGCGAATCGGAAAATTTTCCGATTTCCCGTTACAGTTTCATCGTGTCCAGGAACATTTTCGCGAGTTTAGTTGCCATGAAAGGCGAAGCAGAAATTGTACGAGTCGTCTGCCGATTAGAAACTAACTTTTAGGGACAAAGTTGGTTAGCTTTTGTACAGCGTGTCGAACAAGGAAGAGTTTTCACAGCTGGCCTGGCCAGAAGGCAGCCGTCTATATTTACCCCACACTTTCGGCTTTCCGGTTTCCTCGTTTTCCTTAATGGCGAGTTCACGGAAGTTCGTTAATGTACGAACCGAAACTATTATTAGACCAGGCCGTCACGTACACTTGAATGTAACGTAGCCTTCCCTTGAAATAAGGACACGTACTTAAACTTGACAACTTTTAATTTTCATGTTATCAAATTCGCATACTTTCAGAATTTCCTAGTTGCCAAAACTATGCATTCTCGATATTTCAAACCTTTCAGTTGTGACATTTCCACACTTCCTCATTCGCAAATTCCGAAATTTTTACAAATTTCTAAACTTTCAATTGTTCAAATCCACGAATTCCGAGATTATGGAACTTCTGCATTTTCAAACTTTTTCATTTACCAATTTCCAAATCTCGTTTCGCACTCTCAATTTTACAAATTCCCAAACTTCTCGACTTTTAAATCTCTAGAGCACCAAGTTCGCATAAACAAAATCCCTACATCTTCAAAACTGTATATAAAAAATTCCTAGATTCCCAAACTTATATATTGAAAATTCTCAGATCACCAAATGTACATATCCAAAATCTCTAGATCACCAAAATCACATATAGAAAATTACTGGATCCCCAAATTCACATATCCAAAATCCCTAGATTTCTAAATTCTAATATAGAAAATCACTATGCCCACAAATTCAGATAATGATAATCCCTAGATCCCCAAATTCATATGTCGAAAATCCCTAGATTTCCAAATTCACATATCCAAAATTCCTAGATCTCCAAATTCTAATATAGAAAATCACTATACCCACAAATTCAGACAATGAAAATCCCTAGATCCCCAAATTCATAAGTCAAAAATGCCTAGATTTCCAAATTCTCATAGAGAAAATTTCTAGATCCCCAATTTCACATATCCAAAATTCCTAGATCTCCAAATTCTAATATAGAAAATCACTATGCCCACAAATTCAGACAATGAAAATCCCTAGATGCCCAAATTCATATGTCAAAAATCCCTAGGTTTCCAAATTCTCATAAAGAAAATTCCTAGATCCCCAAATTCACATATCCAAAATTCCTAGATCTCCAAATTCTAATATAGAAAATCACTAGAACCCCAAATTCAGACAATGAAAATCCCTAGATCCCCAAATTCACATATCCAAAAGTTCTAGATCTCCGAATTGAAATATTGAAAATCCCTAGACCCCAAAATTCGCCTACAAAAATCCTTATCTCCTCAAACTCTTACATAAAAATCCCTAAATTTTCACGCACTTTCACTTAAAAAATTCTTAGATTTCCAAATCCGTCAATTCTCAAATCCTTAGATCATCAAACTCAGGATTCACTTATCTATAGATCCCTAGATCTCTAGTTCTTAAAATTGTTGCTGAATCCAGAAGGTCTCCTTTCTCTAGGTTGTCACGTTTTTCCTAGAAAATACAGATTCGCTGTTAGATGTGGGTTTATGCTATCACATTATCGTCGTTGGTCGGAAAAAGCTAGACGACGGAGGATCGACGAAAGATCGTACGATAGATCGATTTTGATGCCGACCAGAGTCACGAATTCGAGTCGTGCTTGCAACTCGCGAAGCCGGCCTTCTCTCGAGACCTGTTCCTTGTGCCTCAGGAACGTGAAAACGATCGATAACTCAGTGGAACGCCCCCATTGTCGAGAAGAGAAAGGAAGAAGGACAAGCCAGCCTTCCATTTCTCTCTTTCTCCCTTTTCGTGTTCTTTTCAACCGGGAGAATGTGCGACCAAGAAGTTCCTTTAACCTTTTCGAAGATACGCTCGAGCTACAGAAGTCGGACAGAAATACTGGATAACAGATGATAAAAGTTTAAATAACGCTGTCCTTTTGTATCGAGGATAGGCGAGAAACGATGGATCTTCATCGATTTTGTTCTTTTTGATTTTTTTTGTATTAGCAACTTTCTTTATTTTATGGGGGAACAAACTTTGTTCAGTGCAGGCTTAAAAGTGACATCTTGGATGTCACGTATTAAATTGACCGAAAATAATATTTCTAGGGAAACTTATAATAACTCGTTTATAGCGTTTAACACTTAAACCTTTAGTCAAATATGTATAATATGCTCTTTATACATAGTAATGTTTATTATATTCACGTATCACTTTATCCAGTCATTTTACGAGTAAATCACTTTATCCAGTCACTTTACCAGTAAATCACTTTATTCAGTCATTTTACCAGTAAATCACTCTTTCCAGTTTTTAATTATTTAGGTTCTCAAATGTTCAATTTTTCAAGTATCCAAATTTCTAAATTTCTATCTTTAGAAATTGATTAACGATAACCATGTTTCTCAGTGTATGCACGTCATACACGAAGATTTATTACAGGAATCAGTGTTGCTTATTGATATGTCATATCGATTGAACTTGCCCGTTCATTTCATTCGAAGACAATATGTAATTGTTCATTGCACGAATAATAACGACCATGTGGAGGCTAGCATATCTCTATCAGATTATAGATTCTAATTTTGAATTTGACGTATTCTGGAAGTAATTGTAAACGTAGAAATGCATTTTTTCATGAACCTTGCAATCCTTACTAACTCCCGTTAGAATAATAGCTTTCGATCGAACTCATCGAAACCAGAGGTCAAAGTAGAAGCTTGATCACGAGTGGAAAATCTCTCAATCGGTCAACCACAGTTTGTACATACTGTTAAAAGCAAACTTTTACGAAAACCTTGAAAGTATTATTCCTATTACGATGACTGTCAAGTTCCGACTTAGAAATCGTCTACATTATGCCAGAAACTGATGTTACTAGCATTAGGTAGGTAGTCGAATTTTTGCGTTTCTAGCTTTGTACCACCTGTCGTTAGAAAGAGCAAATGATTTCTTTCCTTTCTTGCCTTCTTTTTTTAATGACAGACCTGCTATAGGCAGAGAAACGCAAAAATTCGACTACTTACTAGCAAGGCTAGAAGCACCAGTTACTGACGTAGTGTGAACGGTCCCTGAAGCTGGAGGAGTCCTGTGATGCCCGGTTTGGAAACAGTTCCTCACGGGATAGGGTATCACATAAAAGTTCACTTCAAGATCAATGTTCGTAAAAGATATAACTTTATTACCACACGGCGGAAGACAACAGTTAATGTGCTCGTGTCGGACTGCCTGAAGGATGTAAAAGTAGGGCTATTTGTGGATTTCGGAAAACTTTGTACAGTGGAAGTGAAGGTGGAGAAGAAAGGACCGTTTGGGGAAGTGTACTATAAATTATGACTATGACAGCGGAAAGGAGAGTTGAAAGATGAAATGTGACTAATGTTAAAAATCGACGGTTGTGGATGAATATTTAGATAGGTCAAGAATTATAAAAAAAGAGGACTAAAATTATACAGAATGTATAACAGTCCAATGGGCAAATTCGAGATATGTCTCTCGAATTGGACCAAGAGACTCTCTGCAAAGGGTCAAAATGGAACGGCCTGTACACAGATAACTCCTCGATTCATATCCGCTCGATCGTCAAACAGAAGGCTCATAAAGAAAGAGCTCATCAATCACTCGACTAGCTGAACCGTGGACTGTAAACAACCAGTAATCGAAAGATCCACGGGTTGAATGTTTCCGATCGATCGATCTCGTTCTCCTGTGAACCGGAAGCACCCGTTGAACGTGGGCCGGTCGTCACCTCGTGTTTCTGGCCGATTAAATCGAACGCGTAATTGCAGTCTGAACTGATCCTCGAGCACGATGCTCCGTCTTTTGGAAGAGAGCAAGGTGCACTCGAAACAAAGCTGCGAAACCCGTTCGTTCCGCGTGTTTCCCTGCCGGCAGTGATTGCTGTACCCGACTTTTTTTTCCTCTCGACACAGTGCGCGTTCAACGGCGCGGAAATTCAGCCGCATTTCCACGACTGCCGCGGAAACTCCAACGACGGAGACGGATGCGACGCCGAGCGACTTTTCTGCGACCAGGACAATGCGCCCTAAGGAAATTACTCTGCAAGTCCCTGCCCTGTATCCGTACGAAAACGACCCCTCGTTCGAATTCACCGTTTTCGTCCTCTACCACCCTTTCTTCTCCTTTTCGGCGATTTTTGGAACGAAGAGATGCCACTCTACGTATGTGCCGCCGATAACGGTCTACGGCGAAATTTTTGATGAATATTTACTTGGTCGGGTTGTACACATTAATTTTATCGTTTTATGGAAGTTTTATTAGTATATTGTAGCGAAGTCGATCGATGAATTTGAATTGATCTTCGATCAACTCGAAGGTGGACGAGTTTTAGGTTATATTTTGATAATTCTGTAATTAGCATGCGCCGGTACTTTTAGATTACTTGAGGCACTTTTGAAATTGCATTGTAAAGATTTGAGAATTCTACAATTTTTCAAGTTGGAAATGTAAGAATTTTGAATTTTAGAATTTTGTTCATTTTACAATTTTTTTAGCCATTTAGTGAGGCTGTGAATGTAAAAGCTTGAAATTTTGTAATACTTGTAAGTATTCAAGTTTACAATTTCGCAATTTCTAAATTTCTAAATTTCGATGTTACCAAACTTGTACATTCTTAAAAGTCCAAACTAAAGTTTTAAGTTTCCAAAGTACTAAATTCTTGAATTTTCTGATATCAAATTCCCAAAGTACTAAATTTCTGAATTTCCTGATCACAAATTCCCAAATTCCTAACTTCTCAAATTATCAATGTACTCTATCATATAATTTAAAATTGTATAACTAAATAAAAAAGTTCACTATCTGTTGATTTTACAAATCTTAAAAATTCTCCACTTGTCTGCACTTGTTCTCCACGTGTCTGCAACTAATTTAATTTAATCGGTGCTTTATTAGCGAAATCTTGATCGAATGCCTGCTTCTAAGGTCATCTTTACATTGTAATGAGTGTCTACGTTACACGTAGAGGATTGTTATCTTCATAACGAGTGCCGTGCATTTCCTATAGGGAACATTCTCTTCCTGGTTGGAGTGACTGCGGGCTGTTTAGGTGGGCGTCTCATAGGTACCAGTTTATTTAAATTGATATAACTCGATCCACCAGGGTGACAGGAAATGTGGTGCATGTGCACGTTACAACGACAGGTTGTTTGCTCTAACTTGCTTTCAATATGTGTCGAGTAATGATTTATAAACTTCAAGTACTTAAGATATCAGCATTTTTAACATCGAATGCTAATATCATTAGTCAGCAATTTTCATTATTAGATGCATCTAGCACCTTCATTTGTTCTTTTTGTCAGTTCAGATTACTTTGTGAGAAACAAATTAAAATACCATTTATGCATTTATCTTTTATTTATGTTCATTCATTATTCATAGTTTATTGCAACAGGAGTTACGACATACTAGCACGATGAGTACCTTCCTTACATGTGTTAAAAATTTACCAATGTTTATTACATTTCAAAATTTAAACTCGAATTTATGATTGTTATAACTGAGACAAGTTTAAAAATTTCAAGCTTAAGAAAGTTTCAACAATTATTAAATTTTATATGAATGATTTTATAACTTGACATACTTGTCGTGTGGAAATCAGTATCGATTATTTATTAATGAGACTTCTGCAACGCTTCATATCAGCGTTTCATCAGCTTTATATCGGTTTCATCACTTTTAATAACACACACATAATTATAATTCATCAGTCTCTTACCGAAGGTTCGTAACTGTCCTCGCTCAGTTAGCGAAACAGGTATCAACTAATACACAAAGAAGAATTACAGCTGTTGCCTTGTGACATAAAATTTTATTTATACACATTGCAATATTTTCCATCTCCTATTTTCTTAAATAAGAAAATTTGAACGTGTCAGGGTAGAAGTTCTTTTCGTTGATTTGGTATTTTTACGCAACTACAAAAGATTGCGTGATGCAAAAGAGATCATGGACCGAATGTTTCCATCGGTATGTTTAGACACGTGGCTTTCATTTTCAGACATTTTCGTCGACGGAAGTGTATCCAACACCTTGAAGACACCCACGTGCTCGACAGAAGAGGTTATTGTGCAGCATATTAGAGATTCATAAGGGTGGGCGTTGTCGGAGGCGCATTAAGCTGTTTGTTTCCGAATGACAGATACTGCATCGATGTGTTTCGACATATTTACTTCCGTTCGTCCTTTCACTTCTGCATCACACTCTTTTTTCCAACGATCATTGATCCCAAACGATTTTCTACAATCGTTTCGCAATCTTCGCGATTTTGTAAAATATGTTCAAATGCAAATGTAAAAGCGCGGAGTGTGGGACACGGTTTTATTCCTGCGAGACTTTTGTTGAGCAATTTTGGAAATGACCTTGGATGTACTTGGATACCTTGGTTTGAGGATGTACAATTTGGAAATGGATATGGAAGTATAAAATAGCAATTTTAGAATTTGAGATTTTTGGGGTCTGAGAAGATGGGAATTTAGGAACTGCAAATATGGAAGTTATGAATTTGAAGGCTTGGGTGGTTGGAAATTTGGGAATTAGGGGATGAAATTTAGAAATGTAGGAATTGGAGAATTCAGGGATTTCGGAGATTTGGAAATGTGAAAAATCTGGTATTGGCGAATTTAGAAATTTAGAAATATGGAATTGGGGAATTTAGGAATTTGGAAATTTAGAAATTAAGTGTTTAGGAATTCGGAAAAGGCGGATTTAAAAATTTGGGATGTGGGGAAATTAGAAATTCGATGATATGGAAGTTCAGAAATTTGAAAATCGAGTATTTAGACATTTGCAACTTAGATACTTGAGAGTTTGAAATTTAGCAATTAATGATTTCGTCAAATTTAGGACCTTGAAACTTCAGATATTTGTAAAGTAGATCTGAAAATTTGTAAATTTATGGATCTGAAAATTTGTAAATTTGTGGATTTGAAAATTGAAAAACTTATAAAGTTTCTAAATTCTATATACCTAATTGGTAAAATAGGTGTTACTAATTCAACGTAAACAGTCTCCAGGCAAAAGTTTTCATAACAGTCGAAGTTAATAACTGTATAACCGTACTAATCGGCGCCGTGATTTCCAAACGAAAAATCGTCCGCTTCATCGGCGTCCTCGAATGACAAAGAACGAAAAAGTAAAAAAAAAGCATTGGGCATGATAGCAGACGAAAAGAGATCGGAAATATTTCGAGCAACAAAGGAAGTCTTTTGATTTCCTTTGACCGAGGCTGCCTATGCACAAAGAGAAGGCGGATAATCGAGCTTAATTAAAACGATTATACCCACAAATCGAGCGGCAACAAGAATGCGGGCTTTCGAGCGCTTTCTTCCCTTTCAACCAATTACCTTTAGCGAGCTTTCAGATCGAAGGGGCGACGATAGAGAAAGAGAAATGGCGGAGAGAAAGAGAAAGAAAGGGAGGAGTAGAGAAGTCAGCCAGCCAGCCAGCCACCGGTGTACGCGATTGAAGTTTCATTCTGTTCGAGGGGTACGCTTTAACCGAGTGCTTTCAGATGCTTCCCCGTGAATTACTTACGACCTAAAGCGATCCCGAATGTTGCCCGAGAAAGACTTTAATCTCGCTTTCGCCATGATTTTTATCCTGCATTGTATCACTTTCTCTTTCTTTCTTCTTTGCTTTCCTTTTCGAAACGTAGACGGTCTGACATAATTTCGTCACAGAAAACAATAACAAAATTACAATTATGATATATCAATTTGAAGCTTGAAGTTCAGGGAATACAACTGCATGAACGTTGGATCGATGTTCTTAGCACAGAATGGCTACCGGTTACTTATATCGAGGAATGACCGATTGCGAGACATGGAGAGTCTCATATGATATCATGACATAAAATTATTGACATATTACAATTATGATATGTCAATTTAAAGCTTGAAGTTCAGGGAATACAACTGCATGAACGCTGGATCGATGTTCTTAACACAAAATAGCTACCGGTTACTTATATCGCGGAATGACCAACTGCGAGACATAGAGAATCACATATGATATCATGACATAAAATTATTGAAATATTACAATTATGATATGTCAATTTAAAGCTTGAAGTTCAGGGAATACAACTGTATGAACGATGGTTCGATGTTCTTAACACAAAATGGCTACCGGTTACTTATATCGAGGAATGACCGATTGCGAGACATAGAGAATCACATATGATATCATGACATAAAATTATTGACATATTACAATTATGATATGTCAATTTAAAGCTTGAAGTTCAGGGAATACAACTGCATGAACGCTGGATCGATGTTCTTAACACAAAATAGCTACCGGTTACTTATATCGAGGAATGAC
The DNA here is from genome assembly GCA_036983795.1 of Megachile lagopoda. NCBI lineage: Eukaryota > Metazoa > Arthropoda > Insecta > Hymenoptera > Megachilidae > Megachile > Megachile lagopoda. The sequence continues at coordinate 14,257,153 of CM072800.1, forward strand.
CGATTGCGAGACATAGAGAATCACATATGATATCATGACATAAAATTATTGAAATATTACAATTATGATATGTCAATTTAAAGCTTGAAGTTCAGGGAATACAACTGTATGAACGATGGTTCGATGTTCTTAACACAAAATGGCTACCGGTTACTTATATCGAGGAATGACCGATTGCGAGACGTAGAGAATCACATATGATATCATGACATAAAATTATTGAAATATTACAATTATGATATGTCAATTTAAAGCTTGAAGTTCAGGGAATACAACTGCATGAACGCTGGATCGATGTTCTTAACACAAAATAGCTACCGGTTACTTATATCGAGGAATGACCGATTGCGAGACATAGAGAATCACATATGATATCATGACATAAAATTATTGAAATATTACAATTATGATATGTCAATTTAAAGCTTGAAGTTCAGGGAATACAACTGTATGAACGATGGATCGATGTTCTTAACACAAAATGGCTACCGGTTACTTATATCGAGGAATGACCGATTGCGAGACGTAGAGAATCACATATGATATCATGACATAAAATTATTGAAATATTACAATTATGATATGTCAATTTAAAGCTTGAAGTTCAGGGAATACAACTGTATGAGCGATGGTTCGATGTTCTTAACACAAAATGGCTACCGGTTACTTATATCGAGGAATGACCAACTGCGAGACATAGAGAATCACATATGATATCATGACATAAAATTATTGAAATATTACAATTATGATATGTCAATTTAAAGCTTGAAGTTCAGGGAATACAACTGTATGAACGATGGATCGATGTTCTTAACACAAAATGGCTACCGGTTATTTATATCGAAGAATGACGGATTGCGAGACACATAAAGACTCATATGATTCCATGACATAAAACAATCGAAAAATTGCAATAATGATATATGGATTTACTGCTTAAATTTCGGACAAAATGACTGCCTAAACGATTAATCGATACTCTAGACACAAAATGGCTGCTTATTTATTTATAGCTATCTATTGTAAAACGCAGTGTCTGACACAATTTCATGATATAAAACATTATGTGAATGAAAGTATCATGCCTTTCACGGCTGTATTTCATTTAATACATTTTAAGGCTTTTGACGGTGTACATCAGATTCAACGGTAAAAGTGGGTATTCATTAACGCGATATTTTATCAACAAAATGGTGGTAATTTCTGAGGTGGCGAGAAGATTAAACTCTTACCTTCCTTTCCGGTTCACGCCTTTTTCTATCGTTATCAAAGACTTTCGTGAAGTAAGCCTTTAGAATATTATCTTTCAAAAGTTGAAAGACTAATTCTTAGACACGACGGATCTCTTAAAGCAGACTTCTAAAGCAATTGTACACATTGCGTGTGCTGCATCGCGGTTTAATGCTAATAAGCTTATGAAAGAGTGATTAACTCTCTTTAAATGCATTTCATTCGTAGAATCGTTGTGTAGACTGTACTTGTTCTCGAGTTTGTTTGAACATCCTCCGTTTTACGTAAACAAACTAGGAAGTACTTCCTTTTGTCGCTTCTATGAAATCTTCAATTTTTCTTCTTCCCTCAAGTTTATGTTTTCTGTCAATAGAGTATACTTTTTTAATTTAATGGATACTAATATTAGACTAGTAATTCTTTTATTTATTTTTGCTCTTATATCTCGAGGTTATTTATGCAATTTTCATTGAAGTCACATATATGAGAGTTTCGGTGTAATGATAACTGAAAAAAAATTTGTACATATGTATACAAGTTGGATGGTAATAGTGAACAGAGACTGATTTATGTTTTCCACAATTTTTTATAGTATTTTTATGGTATTCTATACTTAAAATTTGTATATGGGTGTTTGCAAAATTTGGAAATTTTAGAGTTTGAAAATTGTGAAATTTGTGATTTTGAAAATTGTGAAACTTGAGAGTTTGAACTGTAGTAATTTGGGAATTTAGAGATTTTCAGATTTGGCAGTTTGCATGTTTTGAAATTTGGGAATTTGGATACTAGAGAATTTGGAAGCTAAGAAATTTCGTAATTTGAGAAGCTGACATTCTTAATCTTTTGAGCTTCAGTATTATAGTATTTGAGAATGTTAGAATTTGGAAATTTACAAATTGTAGAAGTTTAAAAATTTAACCAATTACCTAAAATTTAACCTAACCTAATTTAACCAATTTGAGAATTGAAAAATTTCAGTAATTGACAATTTGGGAATTTCAAAATTTCAAAGTTTGAAGATGTGGGAAATTTCAAAATTTGTCAATTGGAATTTCGATGACTTAAGATTTCGGTCGTGTAGAAACGTGAGAACTCTATCAAAATTAAAAACAAATGCTCCTACATTCCTAACCTAACGTTTCACCCCTAAATAAGCTCGATATTCAATTCTACGAAACAGACTTACACGAGCCCCACTATTTCTGAAGATACGATAGAAGGCACTCTAAGCTCTCGATTCACGATCTCGTAAATAAGGAGCGTACAAGCATCGTCGAGTCGTGTGCAATGATCGAGACGGTAGGTAAAATGTAAACTAACCGCTGGTAAATTACTGCAGGTGCTCGTTAACCGATCTCGATCTACCTCAGCATCGTTTCACGCGGCCGTTCGACGAGAAGTTGAAAAGAATTTCGAAATGCAGCTCGCGCGAACGCCTTTAAAATGCATCGTTTTGAATCACGCCGCTCTTAAGCTGGCTGCAATCGTAGATCGCCTTTGAATTTCCGGCCAGGGAGCAGCTGCTACGGTGAAACGACCCGGATTTTACGATTCCCGTGTTTTCCTCGTTATTACACGTGCGAAAAAGCGGCTGGAAAACGGAGTGATTACGAGAGGGAACGCGTGAAACACCTTTACCGTTTGGCTAGCGATAGAAGTTCGGTTTAATTTGGCACGATGCAAAATAAAACAACCAAAATGAACGCACCTTTGCTAAGCTTCGAAACTCAAAGGATTGTAAAAGAATAATTACCAAGTATTCAGGAGTATCCTTTTTACTCGGCTTCTTTCAGTTAATTTAAATTATTACATTCAGTTTTGGAGCACGGGCTTTTTCACGATATTCTATGTTCTCGAGTTACAACTTTTATGCGTTTAGTTCTAAGTGGTACACTGGGGATAAGAAGTTTGCACTACACTTTTTCGATGAAATAAGTTTTTTCTGTGCAAAGTTTAATTGTAAATATTGCATTTGACTATTGTGATCATTTCTTATGGGAGGGTTTTTAAAGTGAAATTGAAATTGCTCGTATACTTTATAGACGATGATATTACACTAATAATTGGCATTTAAAATATTATACTAGTAATTGATAATCTAGGTATGATATTAACATATTAATGCATGCGATTACAATGAAAATTAATTGACAATATTTCATTTTTCAATGATTGATTAATGATCGATGATCAACCTAGCGATGTAAATTCTGGTTTGTGAATTTCTCATTGTAAAGAAATACATCTATGTTCTCTATCATTGTTACGTTAAAATAGGAGAGTTAAATGTTACCGAAAGTCTGGCGTCTAGGATATGTAAATGAATTGCGTAACTGAAAAGAAAATAAAATTGATTTAATAGCGGTCGACTTATCGGTCGACACGACCCACGATTGTAACATAACGATTTCACGTTTGCCCACGTGTGTTTCTGTTAGTTTAATATGGTATAACCACCTACCTCTTTTGATACCTAGGAGAATAATAATTTTAGTACCGTGACAATGTTCGCTTTAGAACGTGTGCCTGAGAAACTTCGTAAGTACAGAATTTCTAGTTTTAAAACTTCGGAATTTACAAGTTCAAATAAAATTAGTCAAATTTGGATAAATTTATGGATGTAAGGAAATTTTTAGTTTTGATGAAATTTAGAGAGAGTTAGAGGGATTTAGAGAAATTTAGAGAGATGTAGAGAGATTCAGAGAGATTTAGAGTGACTTAGAGATAGATATGGGAAAATTACAAAAAGTTAGTGTAACTATAATCAAGTTAGCATATAAAAGGCCAGATGATCTTTCTGCTCTGTAACTAGATCACATCAGTACTTTTCAACGATTCTCCCGTTCGCATTTCAGCAATTAGCACAATTTCGAAATTCTGTCTTCGAAAACCCTGACCAAAATTTCCCCCACTATACTGAACTCCGATAAATAACAATTACAAAAATTAATAAAAATTCGCTGGAAATATGACCAGTCCGAAATGAATACGAGCATCCATATTTGGCGGGGAAGTGGTTCAAAAGCTCGCTGATTAAATTTCCAATAAAGCGGAGGACCGGTTGCGATCCACAGGACATCGTTTAATGGTGTTTAAATATTCGCGGCGATGGCGGTGCGCGCCTGTATCTGCATGTCAAAGAGATACAAGGTAGAAGGGGGGTTAGGTTGCCTTTAAAGAGTGTTGACTGTACGCACATGATTTACGCGTCTACGTTACAAAGTGACTCTCCGCTTTTGAGGCCGAGCGTGTTTCTCCGTCTGTTCGTCCGCTCGGCGTCGTCCATTTTCCCCTCGACGGATCCGAAGAGGATCGAGCCGAGCTTTCCGGAGTCGAGTCGAGTGGAAGAGCACTCGTTCACCAAGAGGGTCGGGGACCTAGGAGTTCGGGGTTGGCCAAAGAAGAAGCTTTACCATCCTCGAGTGTCCCCGAAACGCTTAGAAATCGTGGTTAAGGGAAAGCGGTTTCGCCATTCGAATTCAAGCATCGTTGATAGGCCGGCGAATGTGTGCTACCGAGACGATTATCGTTCTCGATGTGCCTCCCTAATCTCTTCAACGATCAGCCACGCGGAAACTCGAGTTTCGTGGATAGTACATTAATTTGCTAACGCCGAATACTGTCCAAACGCTGACTACGTTGTTTCTCGAGCGTTGTTAATCTACAATGGTTCTATGCGAAGGGTTGATTATTTTGCTGTTATAGCAGATCTCTTTAAAATATATTTCTTGATGTTCAAAAGTCTCGAAAGAATTTAACCTAATACTGTGCCACATCACTTATGTGATGTATTTCTGTACAAATCGAACGTCTACGACATTAAGAATTTGCTCATTTAGGTAACTGGAAATACTCGTATTAACTACTTAAAACTATGAGCAATAAATATAAAATATTAAGATAAATTCTTCAGCACAGTCAACGTAGTAGGCAAAATTAACTGGTAACTGTGAATGAACATTAACATGTGATGAATGAACTCGTAATCAGATTCACTATTAGTACATACTCTTATTAAAACTGTTTCTTTTACCTTTTTTCTTGAAAAACAAAAATATTTGTATTAAAGGAGAAATACGTCATATCTGTATTTGTTGTGAAAAGAGCAATTTATTTGCGATGAATTTTTTATTAAGTATAAAAGGGAGAGGATTTCTTGATTAATCGCCAGGTTCGGATGTTAAGTGAACTACCTATATTGATACTTGTTGACGTTATTATTTATACTGTACATAATACTATAATAATTTATAAAATGCATTTCTTCGTATAAACATGCACTTCCAAATCCCTACCCAAGTTTATAGCAGCACAGTTCTCGGACAAGAATGAATTCAAGGACACAGATCAAATCTGTACATCGTAGTCACGCTAACCCAAGCCTATTTTCTCTTTTTCACTCGCTTGATTTACATACAAGAAATGTGTAAGCATGTTGTTCCACTTTTTCTGAAAAACAATACAGACTTTCAGGAGGAAAGACGGACAGAAAGCAAGGATATCGACTGATTTTTCCGCGAATCGCAACTGAATATTCGAGGCTTGGTCGATGGTGGTGGGTGAAGTAACCCGTTCGCCCCTCGCCCCAAGCATCATGTAATTAATGAAGTTACGCTAATGCAATAACGCTGCGTCGCTATACTCTGTTCCCGTGCCCTTCGTACCTTGTGATTCCTGTCGTTAATGCCGGTTCGTCGACTGCGATTGTCATCCGAGCGAATTCAAAGGGTCATCATTAAAGCTTAACCAGGCTGCTTTTATATTTCCAAGGATATTCCGACGACTCCGTAACAAACCTCCCACCGGAATCATTCGGAGCTTGGTTAGAAACGTGAAAAAGTATTCGTTCGAATTTACTACGTTTTGCTGAATCTAAATAATGACCTTTTACTAGATATATGTAGATCTCCTTTGATAAATATTACTCACGTTACAGATTTTAACACAAAATCGAATTATTGTTTTGGGATTAACAAATTTATTCACTTTGACTTTGAGAATAGAAGTGCAACTTATTCTGCTTTTTAGAAACCACGAATAATACTAATACTAGTTCTATTATATACAGAAATGTATTGTATACTAGATTTGTAGGAAGATTTATACAGGGTAGTCCATCCAAATTGCACTTCCCAAATATCTAGCTTGGTATATATCATAGAAACAAATTTTGTATACAAAAGTTTCATACAAAATGATTTCGAAGAACATATTATGCAGTTCATGTACTTTAGATTTGAATGATCGCTGTTTTATGGACAAATCTGCATAATATTGGTCAAATATAACTATTTCCAATCGATCCAATAACTTGATCATTTACTTCATTTCTGTATGTAATATTCACATAAAAATTGCATTTAACAAGTTATAAAGATTATACTTCATGTGAATTTCACTATCAATTCCATTTCAAATATAAAAATTTCACTCGAAGTGAATTTCATACAAAATTTCACTTCGAGCGATTTCATTGACAATTTCAGTTCAAGTGTAAAAATTTCACTTCGAGTGAAATTCATCAAAAATTTCATGTCAAGCACAAAAATTTCACTTCAAGCGAATTTTACTAACAATTCATATCAAATGTAAAAATTTCACTTCCAGGGAATTTTATCAAAAATTTCATTTCAAGCATAAAAATTTCACTTGAAGCGAATTTTACTAATTTCATTTAAAATGTAAAAATTTCTTTTTTTAAGTATTAAAATTTCACTTCAATATCGCTAAAAATTTCATTCGCATTCTCTTGGTTCTGAGTGATATCAAAAGATGAGAAACTAATGCTAGAATTCTTGTATTTTTGGTTTCGATTTCCGATAGAACGCATAAGATAGCAGGGTTACGTCTCGTCTTCTTTGTGGGTTACGGTTTGTTTGCTTTCTTGTGCGTGCACGTAGACATCGAGAGATACAGTAGGAGGTGCGGCTAACCGAGTTAATAATCCTGTTCTCGTGATCGCGAGCCTGTCACCAGTAAAATACGTATGCTCGTCTTAATAAGCGTAAGAAATCGTAAGCCGGTTAACGTCGAACCGTATTAAAACGATCATTCGGTGACGTTCGTGTTCCATCACGGATCGAACGTATTATAGAACTACTTATTTTTATGATACAGCGTAACTGTCAGGTAGCAGCCTTTCAAAACATGAATTTCACATTTTTCAACTTGATAATGGGAGATTTAGGGATTTAGGGTATCGAATTTGTTGAGATTTGGAAAGTTGACGAGGATTTAGTAATTTGGGAGATTGGAAAGTAATTGTGGGAATTTAGGAATTTGGAACGTTTGAGATCAGAAAATTTGAGAATTTGATGATTTGGAATCGGAAGATTTAGAGATCTATCAATTTAGAAATTTGGGAAATAATTTGGGTAATTTAGAAAATTCAGAATTTAGAAGTTGGAGGATTTGGGGAGCTGGAAAATTTGTGAATTTGATGATTTAGGAGTAAGAAGCTTTAAAGGTCTATTAATTTAGAAATTTAGGAAATTGGTAATTTGGGGATTTAGAAATTTCAGAATCTAGGAATTGCAGGATTTGGAGAGCTCTGCAATTTGAAATTTGCGGATTTGAAAATTTAAGAAATTGGTATTCGAGAAATTTGCAATATTGGATATTTAGGAATTCGAGAATGTGAAGATTTGGAGATGTAGGATTTTGTAAATTTGAAAATCTGGAACTTGGGAATTTGAGAATGAGGGTTTACAGATCTGAAAATTGTGGGATTTGTAAATTCGAAAATTAAGAAAGTTGTAAGTATAGAAATTAAAAAAGTATAACCAGAGATGTGACTTCACAGAGAATAACTTCAGCATTTTATTTAAAAATTTAAAATCTTAAAAAGGGGGAAGTGGAGGAATTGTACAATAGGTATTAGCAAAGACCTTCATCTACAATTTCGAAGTATCCTTCTCTAGTACAAATATACGAATTATCCTACCCTACTGCCACATGTGGTTCCACCGTACAGTCAAGCCAATCGTACAGTTACATGTACACCATCCCAAAACAATTTTCTGAACCCTCTCTCTTCCATAAGAAACTTTCGTACAATTTGATTAACCAAAAGAAAGTTCTCATATTCATCAGTATACCCTCATATTCCCATCGAAGCTAAGAGGTTAATGGTGGCGGGCAAACGATTTCTTGCTAGATTAGCCTTATCTGCCTGGCCATTGTCTTCTATTACATATTCCGCCCCATGGTACACGGCGAATGATTGATCTTTCGAATACATAAGGGACGCGATACACTCTGCGAACTAGTTCTACAATTGATGGTTCGCATACCGTCCCACGATAATCAGTGCTTAGTTATCGGCTGAATTGCTGGCCTGTCGACGATTCGACGATGACCGGTTCGTTTGCTTCACGTCCTCCAATCGTTTTGTTTCGCTTCGTTTCGATCTAAAAGGTCAATGGTACGTGTATTGTCACACCGAACCATTATTTCCCATAGATTTCCAGGTATCCGCTTGATTCTTCTGCAAAAGGATTGTCATAGGGTATCATTGTTTCTGCTGGAAAGACTTTGTAACTGTTGAAAAGCAGTTTTTGACGTTGCAGGTACTGTGAACTGACAAAACATTGGTCAGCTTTTGCAACATTTTGTTATGGAGTATTTTGATGGACGAAAGACTGTTAAGGAGTTTCTATTTTGATATTGTGAGTTGCAGAAAAGCTTTTGTAATATTTGCTTATGTGATATTGTTTTGATGGACGAGTTTGTAACTGTTGAAGAGTTTTTTTGACGTTACAGTTATTGTGAATTGACAAAATATTGGTGAGCTTTTGTAACATTTTTTTATATTGTATCACTGTTTTGCCAGGTGAAAGATTTTTCTATATGGTATCATTGTTTTGCTAAGTCGATTTTGTAACATTTTGTTGGAACTCAGACTAGTATACAATTTTGGGTACATGCCAATTTTCAATTTTTTAATTAATTCAGAGATGACCAAGCTTACGTTTTTTATTTAATTTAAAACTGTACGCAATCACGATTAGAATGTAGTTGACAGACATTCATTAGAAGTTTTTACACTTCCTCCACAAAGTCAAGAAAGAAAATTCAATGTATTGCCAGCTGCTTCTTCGACTCCATAGTTGGCAATATAACCAGAGTTCACCGTACTAAAATCTTTATATTTGTCTTCATTCTTATGGTCTTCTCATGTCTTCATTTTTATTGTTTGAGGAAATTCGTTCAAAAATAATTTCTGATTTATATAATTTCTTGAGACTTGATGGAATTTGGAGTTTTGAAGCTACAACGTGTTAACTGAAGAAACATTTTTTCTTTCGTTCATAACGGTATTCCTCGGTAGTTAACCTTCTATGGCAGTTAGAAAGAATATCTCTATAAGCTGTATTCTCAGTTTCACATTAAACTGTGAAGTAGTAAAAGAACGTATAACACAAAGTACAACTTCGAATAGCTTTGAGTAACGTTCCGTAGATGATTCGAAGAAACATCACGATTTGGACTTCCTTATTACTTTCAAAATAATGTATACCTGTAACATGTCTTTATATGGTACGCTGTAACAATATAAATCCTTTGAAAGATGACTTGCAATCACCACTTTAACGCAAAAATTTGAAATTAAAGTATTCTTTAAGTAAAATTAAAGTATTCTTTAAGTAAATCGATAGTTTTGCGTGTGATCTATAAACAGAGTGGAGCAGACAATATAGCGACTAGTAAAAGAGAAATAATTTCAAAAGCGTTCATCAAATTTTTCCTTTATTTCTTTATTTCCTTCGTTATTATCACCTCGGACCAGTTTATTTTTCCTAACATAACAATATTTTTTCCTTAATTTTCTGTCCTGAATCTCGCAAACTGCTTTTTTATAAAAAGAATGTATGTTATAAAAACTGTGTATGTCACTTTTTCTTACTTGTCCGATAAGATTGCTTTACCGTTTCTTGTACGTTTATCGATTAGGAGAATAATTATACTGCGTGGTGAACTCCGCACGCCTGACCTACTGCCGCTTTCCGTTCAGTCTCCTACACGCAATGATATTTCATTCAACGTGTGTCAAGATTTCGTATCAATTTAATGGTATATAGTATCAATAAATTTTCGAGACAGTCACTCCTTTGATGTCAGTTACAGATTTCGTTTAAAACACCTACATAACACTTCGATACCGGAAAAACTTGTACATGAACAGATCCATGCAAACGTTTTCGTCTAAAATCGCTTGATAAGTTACCTTACTTTTACCAATTAATTTGGGTTAATTTTCAAGAGAAAGAAACAAGAAAAATATTAATCGACCCTTAAAGGTCGGAGAACAAATATTTAATATTTAATACTAATTCAATAATCATTTGATGATTACACAAATTCAAAGAATATAATTTAAAATTTGATACAAAGAAAAAATGGTGCTTCAGTTATTAAGTACGTAATGTTCTACGTACAAGACTTTTAAACAAAAGACTCAGCAAAATAATAGCCAAAAGAACAATGTAAAATTTAGGGAATGAAACAAAAAGGAAGTCTAGATTAGATAAAAATTTTCATTACCGCGGTAACTTATTATTTCGCGGTTAATATTCATAATAGAAGTTGTGGATCTGAAAACAGAGTGTCAGAATTAAAATCAGTTCTAGATCTATCAGCAGTTAATCGTAATGGCGGATAATTCGAAGGGTCGCGTGCAATAATTCGTAATGGCTCGAATCACGTGCTACGGTGTCGTTACACCATGTTCTTCCTGAATTCACAAATTAAATCGTTAACATCGCAGTCCGTCACTCGTCACGATCGCATTTCCATCGCAAACGAGTTCGGGCTCCAAACGAGAGGTCAAAAACGATGTCGTCTGTTCTATCAAGCTCGCATCGACAGATAATTCATCGCTTCAGACATTGAAATCATGGTTGAATAGAAAACTTGCTCTTGGAAGTATAACGTGACCATAAATTTCGTATAAAGTTCATATAATAAAGCTTAAAAGGATTATTGTAAATGTTCGTGCGATTTTACAATCGTACTTTATTTATGAAAAGTTTGTAATTGCTATCTAGCGATTTGGGGATGTAGTGATTTGGGGACGTAGCGATTTGGGGGTGTAGGAATTTGGGGATGTAGGAATTTGGGGATATAGCGATTTGGGTACGTGAGAATTTGGGAATGGAGAGATTTCGGGACGTAGCAATTTTGGGATGTACCGATTTGGGGATATACCGATTTGGGGGTGTAGGAATTTGGGGATATAGCGATTTGGATATGTGAGAATTTGGGAATGGAGAGATTTCGGGACGTAGCAATTTTGGGATGTACCGATTTGGGGGTGTAGGAATTTGGGGATGTAGGAATTTGGGGATATAGCGATTTAGATATGTGAGAATTTGGGAATGGAAGGATCTGGGGACGTAGCAATTTTGGGATGTACCGATTTGGGGATATACCGATTTGGGGGTGTAGGAATTTGGGGATGTAGGAATTTGGGGATATAGCGATTTGGGTACGTGAGAATTTGGGAATGGAGAGATTTCGGGACGTAGCAATTTTGGGATGTACCGATTTGGGGATATACCGATTTGGGGGTGTAGGAATTTGGGGATATAGCGATTTGGATATGTGAGAATTTGGGAATGGAGAGATTTCGGGACGTAGCAATTTTGGGATGTACCGATTTGGGGGTGTAGGAATTTGGGGATGTAGGAATTTGGGGATATAGCGATTTAGATATGTGAGAATTTGGGAATGGAAGGATCTGGGGACGTAGCAATTTTGGGATGTACCGATTTGGGGATATACCGATTTGGGGGTGTAGGAATTTGGGGATGTAGAAATTTGGGGATATAGCGATTTGGGTATGTGAGAATTTGGGAATGGAAGGATCTGGGGACGTAGCAATTTGTGGATGTACCGATTTGGGGATATATCGACTTGGGGATATAGCGATTTGGGTATGCAAGAATTTGGAAATGTAGGGATTTGGGGATCTAGAGATTTAGAAATGTAGGTATTCGAAAGTGTAAAAATTCAGGAATGTAGGGATTCTATTCTGACCAATTGTGCCGTAGCTCTTCCAAACACGCCAGCCTCACGCGCCAACTCGTAGATTGACATCGGTAATGAATCATTAAACGCGGTAAATCGATATAACGGACTAATGCATTGTGGTCACTGCAATGATATTAATTAAAATCGATCAATCTTAAATCACCAGTCTACCGAGTTAGTGTTATACAATTATAATTAAAACGATTTGTTTTGAATGAACGGGGAGATCGCATGTGCGGATGGTAATGAGGACCAAATACCTCGCATACGTTTGTTGGAAGAGGCAGTCATTAGAGACGTGGGTGTCCACATAATGTTCAATAACATGGTTAAGGTATGCGGTATTTCGCATGCAATCTGCATTTATGATGCCCATGCATCGCTCCACAAAGTTGCAGCCATCAAGCTTCATTATGCGACTCATTTCTTTTCAAGTAACCTGTTCGAACAACCTTGTTTCAAGTGTGTTCAACGTTTTGACGTGAAATAACGCTCACCGATGGTAATACATTTTTAATTAAGGTCCATAAAATCTTTTAAGCTCATCTTTGTTGTTGCATTTTATTATTCGCTTGCGTGACTGCCAATCTTCTTAGTAATGCAGGTGTGCTACTATATTGAAATTATGAAATTTTCAAATTTTCAAATGGTTATTTGTACATTGAAAATTTTTTTAATTTGTACAATTGTACATTGAACATTTTTTTATTTGTGTATTTGTAAATTCAAGTTTTTCAAATTTTTGAACTTCAATTAACAAATTTATAAATTTCAGGACTCCTCCAATTTAGAAATTTGAAAGGTCAAATTTCCAAATCTCTAAAGGTCTCTAACTTGCTACATTTTCAGATCTCAATATGTCCACATTCTTAAATTCCCGCATTTCTAAACCTTCAGCTGCTTAAGTTTCCAAATTCCCATACTTCCAGATCTTCGAATTCCCCACTTCCTAAATTTCCAAGTTCCTAAATTTACAAATTCTGAAGTTTCAGATCTCTACAGATTCAAATTTCAAAATTAGGAAATTTTTGAATCCCAAAGTTCCCTTCACTCTAGTGTTGCACCAGCTTAAAACAGTACTTGTAAACCGAACAAGCAAAGCAACAAAGGGTGCTAAAATGTGAGTGCTTCATTTTAAACGTAGATCTTAAGTTTTCAAGTTTCTGAATCCCCACGTTCCCATAATTGTAACCCCCACACCAGTGTTGCACCAACTGAAATCAGTAGGTTTTAGTAAACAAAGGTTTCCAAATAATGCTCCCTTTAGGAATAACAATCGTGATTGAATTCTTGCAAAAACCACAAAAGCAACGTCGGTGTCGTTATAGAATCCAATAGCAAGAAGATAAGATATTTACACTCGGAACGAGCGGCAAGTTTGCAACTCAAATAGAATTCCGTCTCCTTCCAGCCACATATATCGACAATGCAGCTCTGTTGCACCGCGAAAACATAAATAGGAATGCAGTGTGGAGTGTAGAGCAGAGGAAAATGAGGTACTTTGCGAAGCGTACGAAACCAATTTCGCTATCGCGGTTGAAACGAGCGTGGCACTCGACAACCAGGACGTTTTCCTCAAATGCACCCGCGTGTATTACGTGTGCCATGCCAAGTAGGATAGTAGAAAACAGGGAGTAGGTGAGAACACAAGGATCGAAGTTATTGTTAAAGTTACGGAACCTGATATTCGTGTGATATGCCCGTTGAATATTTCTCAAGTATGTTGTTATCGATTTCGTTTTGTTAACGCCTCCTCGAATTCTCAAATTTAGTTACGTAGGTTTCTGGGGCTTATTACGATATTCGTGTATCCTTTTACTGATATAACAACTTTTATATATTTAGCGTTAGAACTGGAGTTATGCTTATTTGTACATTGAAACTAAGTTTTACCTTTATCATGGATATCTTAATAAAATATGGTAGATACTTTGAAAGTACGGAAACAAGGATTTGTGATGCAAAATGCGAAAGTTGGGACACTTTGACCGATAATTTAGTGACATTATAGATTTTTGTCAAAGATGACCTGTAAAAATTCGAATACTTTGTTAAGTTCAGAAATCTAATGCACAAATCAAGAAATCTCACAGTTCAGGAATCCATGAATTCACAAATTTAGCACTCCTGTAACACTCATGACCTGTAAAAGTTCGAATACTTTGGCAAGTTAGAATTCAGAAATCTCTTACACGGATCAAGAAATCCATGAATTCAGAAATTCACTCGTCAAACTCGGATATCTAGCATTCGAAACGCGAGAAGATTCTGCAAGCCACACTCCATAAATCGAGTCCCCGTGGCTCGTAAAATTGAAATTCGTCCCAGCGGATGTGCCTTTTTTTGCTTGGATCGTATGGTTCTGTCGTTGGCGAACGCCTGTCGATGACAGTTAACACTGTTACTTTGTCCTTCGTACGATGGTAATTCCCGTTGATCTTCCCTCCATGGGCTGCATGCATAATGCACGTTGGTTGTATCTCTTCTGGATTGAATCTCAGCCACCTCCATGTGTGTGCACACGCTCGCTCACGCTCACCGCACACTAACGGCCTACCGATGTATCAGGTCGTCCACGCTAAATCGTAGGTGTGCATTAGACGTGCATTGTGGTTGGTTAGCTGGCCATCCGGTCGCTCGAGGCTTCCGTTTACCGTCATTAACGGGGCTCGTGTTTCATTACCGTTGAACCTGGTAATTTGCTGTGGCTCGTGTCAGAAATTGTTTACGAAATTACTTTCTACAGACGAAAAGACGTACATACTTCGAACCATTTTCTCTTTTAGTGATAGGTTCTTTCGTATTCGTGATTTTCAATTTTAAGGGTGAAGTCTGGTCACAAATTCCGGACTGACTTTGGGGACCCTGGAAAATTGCTACACTGGAAGCATTTTGTGGTCCTTTATCTTCTTTTGGTCAGGAGACAAGGACCACATGTATGGTTTCTAAAAGTGTGCAAAATGCAACTTCATGTGAAATATTTAAATATATTTATGGGTTTAATGAAGCAATGTGAAGTAGGTATTTAACTGAACCTATAGGATTGGTTCAATAATCTGACATAGGTATTTAAGTAAATTTATAGGTTTAATGCAACAATTCGAAATAGGCATTTAATTAAATTTATGGGCTTAGTACAGCAATTGAAATAGGCTTTTAAGTAAATTTATGGGTTTAATACAGCAATTTGAGGTAGGCGTTTAACTAAATATAATGGTAATACAGCAATTTGAAATAGGTATTTTACTAATCTATAGTTTTATAGATGTATTTATATTTAGTCATGAAACCATACACTCGTTTAATATTTTGAGTCATGAATCCCTACATCAGGTTTTCTATAAATCAATTTGAAAATAAATCATCATACGTATGATATGTATGTATAAGTTAATTTTATGACATTCTTAATGTTGCAAAGCAATATTTTTGACAAATTTTAATTTCTCGTGTCCACATATGTGCACACGAAAGTTAACTAGTTCGAATGAGTCTCCCAAAGTGTAAATTAAGAGGTATTTTGAAGTCGACTTCGTGACTAATTATTAGTTGAAGTCACGTTTGCAGCTGGTAATCGGTTAGTATACGATTGTTCACAGGTTGCAATGTTTCTACGGTACAATGACCCCGTTTCATTATCTTGGGTTCAAATTTAATGAGACTTCGTGTTTCTCTTTTTCTCTTTCGCAATATTTGGCTTGTAGAGATGACTGCTCGATAAAACAGATTCGTGATCCCCTTAAATCGGCAATTAATTCGAATGAGCCGGAAAAATATGCTTGAATTCTCGTTGCGGTATAAAGCACTTTTTTTTTTCATTTTTCATCGATCACTGAACACGAACCTCTTGTTATATCGAATTTCTCTCGTTGCGCTTTATAAACAGCCATAATGAAACGTTCTTATTTAATTGAAACGTTTGTAACACTATATTCGTTGGAGTAATTAATGAGTAACGAAGAGCACGGTACATCTGTTAATACATTAATTAGGATAATTTTGTTATGAGAACCGTTAATGGACAGATTGATGCTATATTTTGTAACAGTTATTAAGCATTTTATTAATAGATTTTTAATTGAAAATTCTTGGTTCTGTTAGATATTTTCTATCCTTTTCTTGTGATTCGATTTAATCTTGTGATGTTAATCATTAGGTGTCTTTATCGAAGTTATTAGTGTTTTATATTTCAATTAAGGTTTCAATGTCGAAGAGATAATTTTATAATAAATTATGTTATGCTAGGAAATTAATAGGTCATGTGATATAGGAAGTTCAAGATTTTTCACAAAATTTCAGAAGCGAATTAAAATTTGTATCAGAGTACATATTTGATGTTAGAAACCTAACTATTTTGGTGTCTTACTAGAATTATTTAATGGACAAATATCTTTATTTAACACGACTCTCACAGTGAAAATTCACGTATGTGACCACACACGCTATAATACAAATTATCGAGTATCACAGATAATTAATTCTTCAATTTCGTGTTTTAATTCGAAAGTATACCTCAGTGAAGATAACTATTTTTATCATAGCTTAACGTTAATATCTTCAATAATTCATATTACCTGTACGGTGTAAATACTGTTTGTACCGCAGCAGTTATCATATTAATTATTAATGCTACTTAATTAATATTAATGCTGTTCCAAAATTGACATTCTCATTAAATTATTCAATCAACATACATTTCACCGAAATTACATTTCAAATTACATAAAACACCTAATTACACTCTTGCTACCATTTCGACCAGTATCTTCGGAATTAAACGAAATTAATTCCGCCACAGCCAAGTTATTTAACTGCAGGTAAATTTCTTGAAACAAGAGCCACGAGGAATAAAGCACGAAATTGCTGTTTGCTAAGTACACGTCCGGACAATTCGGTCGAGATTCCTCTCCGAATAACTGTTTGAATCGGCCTAAACGATAGGTCAGAGTTGGCCCCGGAGGTGAATTCGCTATCCCAAAAACTAGCTCGTTTTCCTCGATTATGTTCCTGCCGGTTCGTTGAATCCCTCGCTTCCTGCGGAGATTCGTGCGCAATTAAGCTCGATTCTCTGTCACGAAGCTTCCGCACGGGATTTTCGATCCGTCCATTCTTTTCCCGTTCGGCCAACGAATTCGAGCAGAATGGCCGAGTAATCTGCGAGTCTTTGCCGGAGGATGATTTTCGGAACTTCAAAGCGAATCTAACCGGTCGGTCCAACGAAATCGTTTCTACCCATTTTCGGAACTTAGGTCGGTGGACCTGAATCTTCTCGCGTGGGTGGGATTCCAACACCGTTATTTATGCCTGGTCGAGCTAGAAACGAGTTTCGGATTTTCGACATCGGGGTGGTTATGTTCTTTCGACTTTCATTTTTATAGCGACTGTGCCGTTCAGATATCGTGTTTCTCGATAGTGTTACAACTTTATTTTATTGGACATGTATCTTGCGTAGATATTCGTAAAGTGTCGTGATACATTGATGAGTCGATCTTCAGCGGATTTGTATTGGAAATTAAGAGAATTTTGAACAGTCTGATGCTTAAGGAGTTTTGGCATTTTTAGGTTTTGGTCTTTCTTGAAGTTCTGGGGTTCGAAATTTAAGAATTCGAGGGTTTGGTATTTTTTAATTTTTGGGGTTTATATTTTAAGACTTCGAGGTTTAGTATTTCTTGAAGTTTTGGGGTATGAAACTTTAGGGATTCAAGGTTTTGGGATTTTAAGGTTTTGGTATTTCTTGAATTTTTGGGGCATGAAATTTTAGGACTTCAAGGTTTTGAAACTTTGGGGTTTTGGTATTTTTGAATTTTTGGAGTTTGAAATTTTACGACTTCAAGGTTTTGGAATTTTGAGGTTTTTGAACTTTGGAATTTTGGAACTTCAAGGTTTTAAGATCTCAAGTTTTTAGAATTTCGGGATTTTGTGACACTAGCATTATTAAATTTTAAGATAGGATTTTAGGGATTTTTGACCATTGGGTTTTTCATATTTGGAGAATTTGAGGAGTTGGAATATTCGAACTAGGGGAATTTGGGAACTTTAAAATTTGTTAAACATTGAGACTTTGAGATTTTTTAAATATTGGAGTTGTGGCAATTTGGAAATCTAGAATCTTGAAATTTTGAGAATTTGGAAATTTTTGCATATGGGAGTTTTGAAATTTGGGGAGTTTGTGCCTTTTGAAACTTCAGCACTGTGAGAATTTGGGAATTTGCAACATTGTGACTTTAATATTGTAAAAACTTGGAAATTTTTTAACATTGTGTCTTTGAAAACTTTGGAATTTTCAAACATTGGAACTATAAGAATTCATGAATTCAGAAGTTCACACTCTTTGAAAATTCAGAAATTTTTGAACATTTATACTTTGAAAATTTGTAGACATAAACTTTGGGAATTTTTTAACGATGAAGCTTTAGAAACTTTTTAACACATTAAAAACTTTTTATCATGGCCATTTTGTATTTTTCAACATCATACAATTTTGTAACGTTTGATTTAAACAGAAGATATCAATTTTAATTATTTGACTGAAGAATTTGAATATTTTTATGATTTCTTTATTAAATCATTATGATTGTGGATGTTTTGAATTTTTAAATTTGAGAACATAGAAAGTGACTATTCATTTGAACTATAATAAATTGAAAGTTTATTATTCATCTCAAAGTTACATTATGATAGTTTGTTACGTCTCAGATTAACTTATTCATTACTGAGCTTCTCAAGTTCTTCTGTTTAACAGTCATTCGTTCACGACGTCGAGCGTGTAAATCCAGGAGTGTTTTTTGTATCTTCGTTACTGTTTCTATCTGTTTTTCAAGTCCATAAAACGTCACATGATGAATGTGTTCCTTTGAAAACTTTCACACCCTCTGAATCTTCAGACTCCGATGAAGCTAGTTCACAGAGCTTGCGAAACGTGAGAAGAAAATTTCAGAGTACAAAAGTTGTCATGTTATTCACTAGCTTCAAGATTTGTCACCTTCGTAATTACACTTTTCAGAAAAACTTTACTTTCTGCAAGTTTAACCTCTTTCTTTACAATCTCAGTGACTGCTAATAAAACAGCTTAAGATCATTTATGAAAATTTCATAATTACAATTTTCAAAATAGGCTTAGATATTCAATAATTTTGTAATTGATAAATTTGGAAAATCAACACCTACCAATTTCGTAAATTTGTCATATTTTCAAATTTTAAAAGTTTCGAAGTTTCAAATTTTCAAGATTAAAGACACAGAAGTTTAATAACTCGTAATTCGGAAATTTTTATATCCAGAAATTTGGAAGGATAGAATTATGAAAATGTAGAAACATCACAATTTTCAATTTAAAAATTTTCAAACAGAGAGACAAAAAATTGTTTAGCAATAAAATTAGAGAAATAGAATTCAGAAAAAAATGTTGGAAGCCAGAAATTTAGAATCGATGAAATGTTCGAATGAATAAATTGCGAAATCATACGCCGGAAAAGGATATCTAAAAATATTTATCAAGCGCTACAAAAGAGTCATAATTAAATCTTGCAAACTGTTTCCGTGCACTGATTTTCTGATTTATTTTCTATCTTCCGATTGCTCATTAAGAAACGAAAAAATTACATCAACATTTAATTAACCTGATTGCCACACATTTAATTATGTAAAATAATTTATTCGTGCATCATAATCAAATTTTATTGATCCGCTAAGATGATAAATCGAGAATTCAGCATTAGAATATAATATCACCAGATCGCGTGTTTGAAAATAAGTCACTGTACTTGTCCTGCTTAGCTACATATTGAATTTAACGCTGTGCGTTCGCGAATCGAATTTTTCGATCGTGTTTTCTCATCCTTGGTGTTAAACGATCCGGAGCGAGCCAATTTATTGGCGCGGTTCTACGCGGGGAACTTTTCTCCTTTGGTTCTTATCTGGCGTGGTGTCGTAAAGTACGAGAACGAGCTCTAATTACCAGGTTCGCGGTATTTCGAAAGCAACTTCCATTTTCGTAATCAGCCTGCCGATGTTCCTGGTATACGGGACCATCTCAAGTACAATCTAGTGGCCGACAATGAGATAAAATTATGTAATCGGTGGAAAAATTACCTCTTGTTAGACACAGTTTATCTGGTAATATCGGGCTAGCCAGTAACGTACAGTTTCTCAAAGTATAAATTAAATAACGATTTTACTCGTCGAGCACCATAGTTTCATTTTACAACAGTAATTTTGAGGAGTACAAATATAAAGTGTGATAGTATAGAATGTGATATGATACCTGTCTGTCATAGTTCGATAGGAACAAACTTTTAAATCGTTCACTACTTGATGTAACAGTACATGTAAAGACTATAAACAATGTACCGATGTCAACCCACGAGTTGTCGCGTGAGGTTGACGTGTTTAGAGGAGCTACGGCACAATTGGTCAGAATAGAAAAATGGACGCCTCACACGTATTTTCGGCGGTATATTGGCTCGAGTGGTCGCACACCAATTAGGCCAAAAACAATGACAATCGGCAGACGTCTCGAGAGTGAGAGACAGTGCTACTTGCGTTCAGCAGTTGTTATTGTCATTATTATTCCTATTTGCCGAAATGAAACGCTGGAAGTGTACAGTGGGAATAAAGCTTGTTTTACTTTGGGTCGATCCCAGCTCATGGGTTGACATCTGTAGCTTCATTTCATAATAGAAATTTTGAAGAGCACAAATGTATGTTATAATACATTTACTCTTCTAATCAATCCATTTACCTGATAAGAAGATAGTAATTACAAAGCGTTCTTATTGAGAACTCGATGAAATTTCTTGAAATTCGTCGAAAAAAGATGTTCAGCGAGGATTAGTTCAAAATATCAGCAAACTTTAAGGAGTTTACGGCGGAGAATAACGATTTGGGTTCATTTGAATTCAAGTGGAACACCACTCACGTATTCACGATCAAAATTCTGGTTGTCTCCGAAGCCATAGCACGCGAGATAAGAGCGATCTGCGTGGGAATCCGATTACCGTGCACACTCTGCACACGATCGATGCACTTAGAGTGCAGTTACGTATATAACGGTTTGTCCTTCCACTTCTCTGCTCCTTCTTATTCGTTCCCTGTTCTCTCCTCTCGGCGTCTGCTTGGTCGCAGGTTGTCCGAGAATGTTCTTTGCTGCCCGAACGTTCGTTGCTTGGTAGTCACTGATCTCGATCGTTGCAACCCTGAAGATCTTGTACGTCTTGGCCCCTGGTAACGCCACCAGAATCACCTACTTTGTATTCGTCGGCTTTGTAGAAATTTCTGGGAAACTAATGAATGGTGGAAATTTTTCTCTAGCACGGAGTTCGGTAACTTTGGGCATTTAGGGGTTTAGAGATTTAAGAGTTCTGAAATTTGGAGATCCGAGGGTTCAAGAGGTTTCGAATTTGGGGATTTGGAGAATTTGAGATTTGAAGATTTTGGAATTTGAAGATTTGGAGGTCTGAAGATTTAGGTATTTGGAAAATTAGTGATCCGAGGATTTTAGAATTTGGGGATTTAGGGATCTGGAAAGTAATGATCCGAGGATTGAGGATTTGGGGTTTAGGAATTTGGAAAATTAGTGGTCCGAGGATTTGAAAATTTGGGACTTAGGAATTTGGGAAATTAGTGATCCGACGATTTTAGAATTTGGGGATTTAGAGATTTGGGAAATTAGTGATCTAAGGATTTGAGTATTTGGGGATTTGAAGATTTGGAGATTTCGGAATTTGAGAATTTGGTGATTCGAAGATTTTGGAGGATTTAAGAGTTAATGTATTTGACTATTTGGATATTTGAAAAACTTAGGAATTCTGGCAATTTGGGTCCCTGGAGGCTTAGGGATTTCAAAATTTGAAGATTTGACAATTTGAAACCTTGAGGATTTAAAAATTGTAGAATTTCAGAATTAGGTATCTAGGGATTTGAATATTGGGAAATTTGGGAATTTACCATAGAAATCAGTCTGGACCACAAAATCCACCTACTTGCATCACATAGCCCACAGAGATGTTTCTTCATCACTAAAGATCAGTAATGTTAATTCACAAGATGCATCAAATATTTTTCTCTCTAATATTTTCTTTCATATGCATATACACTTTAACTATTAAAAAACCTAAAAAATGCAAGAACTTCCTTATATACTCAACCATAATATAACGTATCAAATAATTCTTGTACTTTGCTACATCAGAGGCAAAGACGAAATGTTGAGATTGCCTGAACAAATCTGGTTGATTGAGGCAAGAAAACGACCCCACAACACGTGCAGCGAGTGTCAAGTTATATTACAAGTTCTCTTCCGCCGTTGTACTTGATTTGCTCTACTTGCGGTCGTCATTTTGTCAGCTTCGCTTGGTTCCTGTTCGCGTCTCGCTTGATTCCACCTCTGAACATTCTGTCGAGATATATCTTTGGGAAAAAAGCTGGTCACAGGGTCGTGCACGGGTTTCTTGCACCACGGGACACCGTGGATGCCACAAAGGTGGCCTAATATGGCTTGGAATGCGCCCAAACATTGATTGAGATTAAAAGAAAGCTTCTCCTGGCTGGGATTCGCTTGGAACAATTTTGAAGGATGATTCGACTCTTTGGTTTTGTGTGCACTTTCAATTTTTATTTCATTTATTTATTTCTGTTGCACCTTTTTCATTTGTACATTGTAATGCTCCGAGTAAAAGAATTTACGACTTAATTTTAAACGAAGGGATTTACAATTTGATTTAAACTGAAGGATTTGACAATTTAATTTTAGATGGAAAAATTTACAATTTAATTTACACTGAAGGAGTTGATAATTCAATTGAAACTTTACAATTTACAATTTTATACTAAAGTATTTACAGTTTAATTTATACACAGATAGGGACTTCTGGATATAAATAAAACTGTAAATTCTCTTATTATAAATTAAATTGTAATTTACAAATAATAGTATGCGAGGGGGTGTCACTTGTTTTCAGAAGAAACGTCTGAAAAATATTTTAAATACTTTGTGACTCTCGGATATTATATTCAAGATTAATTTTGATGAAATAATTTATCGAAATGACGACGATATAACTTGCAGTATTTTGAGAAAGTATGAAAAATAGTAATTATGAAGGACAAGAAACATTTTCAACGGTTTCATTGATTATAAGATATTCAGTTGATGACTTCATAAACTACTTCACAAGAATTTATTAGCGTATTTGTCAGAATGCAACGAATTAAATTATTTGATAAGTTACTTCCACCGGCGAAGAGGTTATCGGATCTTAATTTTAATTAACCGATATTTTATTTCGTCAGTTTCTCAATTGCACGTTTGCAAGCACGCTCCGCGGTTTTAAGTCGAGAATACCATCAAGATAAGGATTCGTTGTACCTTTGTTACGACGAGATATCATCTAGGTTTGATTTACCCTAGCAAATTCAGCACGGTGTACGACCATTTGAACGTTATTGAATGCTGCCTAAATGGACTACATCATCGCCCAGTCACGTTTCGGAGTATTCAATAACATTTGAAAGTATCATGATTGTTTCCTGACCGCGCCGTGACCGGACTGTCATTACAAATCAAATTTTATAATCTTGATACGAATTGTATAACGTGGGACGGTATAGGAGGAGAACGAAGTGGTGGCTCGTGGGAAACGAATTGGATGTACAATCGATAAATTTGCATTTTGTAATATAAATTATGCATTCGAGTACCTGTTCCTGATAACAGAGCAAACTTCACCCTTTTCTATTGACCGTTTACGGTTGGACTTTTCAATTTGTAATTTGGAAATTAGCCATTTCGTGTGCAGTAATGAGTACGATCAATTTTGCTCGGTAAACTTGTAGGAGGAGAATAATTTGTTGGGAGAATAATTCGTTGGGAAAAAGGTGCATTTGAATATTTATTCGATAGAATTCTATTGCTTGTAGATACTACATTAAATCACGTAGTTGTAGAGTAATTGTTAAGAGTGATAAATCTTTATTAGAACTTGCGGAACTTAGAAATTTAGGAAGTTGAGGATTTTGATAGCTTTTGAAAAATTCGAGAATTGGAGATTCGGAGATTTGAAGATTTAGACATTTATGTCTCTCCACAAGTATCTAAAATGTGTCGGAATGTTCCTTTTACAATTCTTTTTATTATAAAGAAAATTCACATTACCAAATACAATTATATTATATTCCCTCAAATGTAGTTGTATTAATAAGCTCTACTTCCACATAAAAGGCAAATAACACTACACACGACTGTCATATTCCATCAACCTTGCAAATGTTTAAATATACTCATACAATATTTGACTAAATTTAGTAAGTACAAAATCTAACACAAAACTGATAGAATATAATAAAATTCCACAAGTATCCGTAGTCAAATCCGAATTCTACAAATTTTTCAAATTTATCAAGCTTTGTAAAAATCAGTACCTCCAGATTGAACGAAGTTCCAAATGTTCCGATCACGTTGAAAGACGTAATACAGTAATACAATAATAGAGTAATAGAAACGGTACACTTTATATAGACATTGCAATGCTTGAAAGGGATCCTTATCAAATAAAATGGTCGCGTCGTGTTCCATAGATGAGCCGGAAACGAAGTTCGTTCTTCCGTTTTGCTCGGTGCTTCTCCATGCCTTTCACATACATGTATCGGACCTCCTCGATGCCGATTTCTGTGCTTTGTAAGCAGCTAGCCAGCTCGATACCAACGGGGGAGAGTTCGCGTCGCACGTTCGAATCGACTTCCGGTCGCAGAACGCACGTGTGTCGTCTTTCCGCCTCCTCTGCCCGTTTCGCGCTTGCTTTCGTTCTCCTCCATTTCACGTAACCTCCAATTTCATCGCAAAACACGTACCGATGTCAAGCCACGAGCTGAGGCTGACTCAGCTGTTGCGAGTATTAATCAAAAATATTGGAAATCTTATAAAGCTTTGAAGATATAAGGTTTGAAGATTTGGTGGTGCAAGAATTTGCGGAGCTAGAAATTTTGGAACGTACAATTTTGGCGATTTAAACATTTGCGGGGTTAGAAATTTATGAAGTTTGGAATTTGTGAACCTATGAATATGGAAATCCAGGAATTTAGTGATACAGAAATTTCAAGACAGGAATTTGGCGATTTATGCATTGGGGGTTGAGAAATTTATGAACGTTGGAATTTGTGAACTTAACATTTCTGGACCTACGAATATGCAAATCTAGGAATTTAGTGATACAGAAATTTCAAGACATAGGAATTTGGGGATTTAGAAATTTCGGAACGCAGGAATGTGGAGATGTAAGCATTGGGGGATGAAAAATTTATGAACGTTGGAATTTGTGAAGTTTGGAATTTGTGGACCTGTGAATATGAAAATCTATGAATTTAGACATAGAATTCTTGATATAAAAATTTAGGGATTTGGAAATTTCGAATCTTCAGGACACGGGAGTTTGAATATTAATTTATCACTCTACGTAAGATTAAAGAATATTGCCCACACGAACTTCAATTAAAAAAAAACTTCCCACTGCCTATTAACTGTTAACCACAATATTTCGACACGTGTCCCTTCTTCAGCACCCTCCAGTTTCTAAGCCAAAGCTCGATAAGAAGAACGACTCCAGTGCACTTTCACTATCGAATGCTTCAGAAACTCGACGTAAAAATCAATTTATTCTAACCACGCCTTCCTGCTTCTTCAATGACAGGGCACGCGAGCGCGATTCAATTCGCGTGACCTTTCAGCCGAAGATTCAAAGGAGTCCGTGTCTATACACCGGATGCTCGTGTATATCGATCGATTTCTCGATCTTGTTATTCAGATGGGTCACATACGCCTCTGTTCGGCCGTGAAACGCAATCGATACGCCTCGATGATCCTCTTCGAGCTCCGTCGAGAACGCTGTTGCTCGAAACTGTGTACTATTGCACGTGTACACACAGGGTTCACGAAGATAGAGAGAGAGAGAAAGAGAGAGAGGGAGAGAAACCGGTGCCCTAGGGTAATCCCATCGACTGCACGACGCCATTTCCGCGATATACATACCTATATATCTGGATTTCCCGCGCCTCTGTACATAACCGTCTCTACACAACGATCTATACGCTTGGTGTACTACACGCGTGTATACAGTGTGTTCCACCCAACTTTATCACCTACATTGCTTGGTAATATTAAAAAACATTGAAACAGTTTCGTTGGATAACGAAGACGTTGGGACAAGTTAAATGGCTCCCAAGATTGTTAGTGATATGATACTATATGTGTGATATGTTACATTTGTCACGTAATTTAACGGTATAATAGAGTTGTGAGCAAATCTGGTTTCTATAGAGAAATATGGCAACTAGGTCAGAAGAGACCTTCCATTTACTGTATTGGAAAATTGGGAGGGATTGAAATCTAGGGATTTGGTGGTGTAGGGATTTGGCAGAACTACAAGTTTATATAGTAATTTGGGGAGATAGTTTTGGAACATAGGAGTATGACGATCTAGGGATTTGGGGTTTAGAAATTTGGAAATTTAGGAATATAGAAATTTGAAATTTTTGGAATATAGAAATTTGGCGGTCTAGGGACTTGGGGGATTATTAGGATTCACCCGTTTTGAAATTTGGAGATACACGAATATGGAAGTGTGGAAATTTCGGGACATAGAAATTTGGAGATGTAGGGATATGGGAATTTGGAATTTTCAGAACATAGGAATTTGGGGAGCAAGAGATTTGAGGGTTTGGAAATTCGGGGACATTGGGATTTGCGGACTTCGAAACTTGTGAAGACCTGTGGATATGGAGATTTAGAAATTTAGGGACATTGAGATCTGCGTATTTTGGATTTTGGACACCTGTTAATGTCGAGATTTAGAAATTTGGCAATGTAGAAATTTCGTGACACAAAAAGTTTCGAAGAATAATTAGCAAGATTTGAAGATCTAAGGATATGGTCTAGGTGAACATGTACACATATGAAGGATATTGGCGGTAAAAGGATATAATATGGACATATTTTTTTATATCCTCCGCAATATACTTTGTTGACAAATTTTACGAAGAAATTCATAACAAACCTTACTAGTATTAGTAACTAGACTGATACTTTGATACCCTCATCAATGATGTTAGGAAGAAACTAACTGCTCACAGTTTTAATAACTAGACAAATAACTTCATCATTCAATAATATTTAACCCTTTTGTTCCTTGTATTTGTACTGTGAATCTTTACAAAAACTGTTCAAATTCAATGTGAATTTCAAAAGTGAAACTATAATATGAAAACATTTTTTTCCACCTTCTATTTTCCTGTGGTTTCACCACTTTTTCGGTTGTATCACCGGATCGGGAACATCCTGTATATCGCCAGCAAGCTTATAACTTCGACCTGATGTGCTCGCTGTGAAACAGGATTCATCGTGCTCTTGTGCGCGCGTAATAATGAAGCTTTCCCGGTGCTTGGTCGTTTTGTTGAAAACGAGTTGGTTGGATCGCGAGGATCAAGTTTGAGGCTGATTTCAGAGCGTCGAGGAACACTTTGAAGCGATCGACGCTTCTAACGCGAGGGAGAAACGAGTTTTCATATAGATACTTTGTTTGGAATAGATGATTCAAACCGTGGATCGCCTGTAGTTTCAGGGTGAAATGAGTTTTCGTATGGGGAATTTGTTTGGCATAGGTTTCAACTGTAAATCGTTGTGCTCAGCAGTTTGATAGGATAATTCACTTTTGCTCGATGAACTTGTTTGGAATAGGTGATTTAAATTGCAGATCATATATTGCAGTTCTAATTCGAGGAGAAAGTTTATTTTCGTATGAACAATTTAAACGATGATTTAAACTATAGATAGCATAAAGTGCTAATTCTACGGTGAAATTAGTTTTCGTGCGGAGAATTTATCTGGATCGATAATGTAGATTACGGGTCACTTACCGCGCTTCTAATTCGAGGATGAAATCAATTTTCGCGTAGATTCATTTGGGATCGATGATTCGAACGATCACTTAGCGCACTTCTAATTCGAGGATGGATTTAATTTTCATCTAGAAAATTTCATTTAGGTTCGATGATTCAAAAATTAATCACTTTGCGTCTAATTCGAGGGTGAAATTAGTCTTCGTGTGGAAAATTGATCTGCAATCGATAATTGAAATGGTAGATCACAGAGTAATTCAAGAGGAAATCAATTTTCATGAATTTGTCTGAAACAAGTAGTGCAAATTGTAAATTATATGTGAAATTCGAGCAGAGATTAGGTTAAATGTCGTTAGGACAATTGATATCATTTAACGATCGTCCTGTTTCGTTTTTTGAGACTGTTTCGACGGAACCGCTGAGGGATAATGGTTGATTCAATCGATTGATATATCGATTATCGCCTTTCCGTGGAGGATAGTGGGGTCAATGGTCTACCCTGAAGATATTTCTCTCGTAGCAACCATGACTTTGTGGCCGCGTTCAGAACCGACGGTAACGCTCGTCACGCAACGAGCATTCGTGCAAACGCACTGCGTGCGGCCTAAAACGAAAACCAAAAGAGAAACTGACGCGGTCAGAGGTGGCAGAAACGAGAGCGACGATTTCAAACCCGCCTTCACGAGCAAACGTTGATACAGTGTCTAATAGAAATATTGATTTCAGGGTCGATGCACCTTGCGGCGTTACTCTGTTCCCTGCGTGTGTTTCCATTTCTTAAGAAAACGCCGATACCGACGCCTAATTACAGGGTGGTTGCTTTCCAAGCGAAAACCTTTGATAGCAGTGACAAGTTTGCAACTTCGTGGATGTAATGGTTTAGGAGAGTCGTGTGGAAATAACCTTATATTCGAGCAGTTGTTCGAGTGGGATATTTGTTGATACAATCAATAAATATTTGTAAATAAAAGAGTGTGATTCGATAATAAATTTTTATATTATATTTTCGAATTTATAAATTATTTATAGTCAATTTTTGGAATCTACACATTCGAAATCTCATGTTTCGTATTTTCAACTTATCAAGCCTCTAAATTTTCAATTTTTAATTTCCAGATTTTCAATTTTCTAGTTTCAATTCTTTAGATTTTCAATGTTCAATTTTCCACATCTTCAATTTCTAATTATCAAATTTTCAATTTTTAAATTTTTCAATTCTTCAATTTTTCAATTATCAAATTTTTAGACTTTCAATTATCAGATTTTCCATTTTCAATTGTTCAATTTTCAGATTTTCAATTATCGGATTTTTTACTTTCCAATTTTTCAATTTTCAATTATAAGATTTTCCATTTTCAATTTTTCAATTTTCAGATTTTCTATTTTCAATTATGAGACTTTCCATCTTCAATTGTACAATTTTTCAATTTTCAATAATGAAACTTTCTATGTTCAATTTTTGAATTTTTCGATTTTTGAATTCTTCAATGTTCAGATTTTCAATATTCAATTTTTCCAAATTCTCAGCATTCCTACATTTCCCGAATTCAAAATTTCTCGTTCCACATATAAAATTCTCAAATACTTGAATACAAACGAACATAAAATATCAATACAACATTGTAAATATCTATAAATAAGTCAATTGTATAAAAAGAGAAAAATTGTCAACAAGTATCCATACATAGAGGTACTATAACTTTCAGCGTTAATATTTTTAAGTTAGTCGATGCGTAGCCAGCACATAAGTTGAAAGTTGTAGGGCCAGTTTTCGAAATTAGAACCGTAAAGGTTGCCAGTCAGAAGTGTACATAGAAAGGATAGTCGGTGTAGGATATCGAGCGGATGTACGACGTCAAGTCGATGGTAGAACGATCGAAATTCTATATTTAGAGGTGGAAACTGTCGGTACTTTAAGTACAGTAGTCCACGTATGGCGTAGCTATTCCCGTATTCTGGCCTCCTCGTTTCGGTTCGCATATTCGTTTTTCGTCTGGCTTTCTGTCCTCGCCTCGCTGACGAATTCTTGTTGCTTTTGTCCGAGTCCTTTCGAGGAAATCGCAGAATTTCATTTACGCAAACATAATGTAGACTATTCTTTTCTTTGTTGTCCCTTATACTTCTATTTTATTCTGCTTATTGATATAACTGAAATTTTTGTGTGCATTTTGTAATTCGATTGGTTGAACATTGCTGTCAAACTAGTTTCATGTTGCGACTGTTTTTGTGACACTCTTTAGGGTTTGGAGCGATGTTTATGACCCTGAATTCTACTATATTAATTGTATAGTTATTGTATAATAATTACTGTATTAATTATACAGTATTGTTGCTAGATTCGAAGTTGAAAGTATAAAAATTTTATTCGATTTAAAAACTGACTTATATTACTCTGTATTATGGTCTCTAAAGATACTAATTTTGCGAATAAATAATTTATTATTTTCTAATAATTTGAAACTGTAGGTGATTATAATTCAAACGTCTCATTGACTGCAATGAAATTGTTCTTACAGTGTTTCACAAAAAATGTTTTAGAAACATAATTGCACAACTTGTAACCTCCCAATACGTAACATATTTACTTTCATATATTAACATATTTATTTTCCTAAATCTTAAAATAATTATCGGAATAAGGATCGATAATGAGTAAGAATAGCATACACGTGGCAATATCAATACCCATTAAAATATTAATAAATCCTATCATCTTGAAACACCAGACAACGAAATACCAAGAAGACAAGATTCAATAAACAAATTAGAGGGATCCTAAAAATATGATCACACTCGAGTATCGATGGTTCACGAAATCCCTAATAATAGCATTTCACTGAGGATAATCAACGTGGATTTCGACGAATTATCGTTTAGTATGTTTACAGGCCGGATCTCACGGTGCAGTTTATCGTTCGCCATGATTATAGAGACATACGGTTCGTGTTTGTGTGTTCAGATCGCGATTTCTCCTAGAAATTCGTCATTGACCAGAACGGACGTGCACAAAGAATTCAGTCATTCAGCGACGCTGAAAGATATCGATGAGCTGTATCGATTGTATGCACAGTTGCACCACGTATCGCCATAATCGTTCATTCACAAAACGCTTCTGATGCACTCGTGTTTCATACGTGTATATTTACATGGTGAACTCTGGACAATTTATTGCGAAAATAAAACTTTTGATGTCAGAACTTGATTTTGTGATTATTCTTTAATCAAGTCAGATTTTAATTGTATTTCAATGGAAAATTGAGTTAATTTAGGTTAGTCATTAAATTTTAAAGTTAAGTTGTCATTAAATTTTTAGCTCTCATTAAATTGGAAGAATATTAATTTGTATAACTATGGAAATATGAATATGTTGATTTTGAATTTGTGTAAATATGAATTTGTCAATTTGTCAATTTTCAGTTTGTCAATTTTCAATTTGTCAACTTTAAATTTGTACAGATATGAATTTATCAATTTTCAATTTGAGCAAATATGAATTCGTCAATTTTCAATTTGTACAAATATGAATTTGTCAATTTTAAATTTGAGCAAATGTAAATTTGTCAATTTTGAACTTGTGCAAATAAGAATTTGTCGATTTTTAATTTGTGCAAATATAAATTTGTTAATTTTCAATTTGAGCAAATGCAAATTTGTCAATTTTGAACTTGTGCAAATAAGAATTTGTCGATTTTCAATTTCTACAAATATGAATTTGTCAATTTTCAATTTGTACAAATATGAATGTGTAAAACATCATTTGAATTTGACGCTTTGATCTGTAATAAACATGAGAAATATTGGATTTCTGATAAAAATGAAAATGTTGGTTTTTGCAATAATTATATCGTATTCATAATTAGCGCGATCAAAGATGTTTATTTCGTTTGTTCCAAATAAATTTATTTTGAAATTTCATCCTGCCATATTAAATTCCCCATTTTCAGTTTTATTTCATAACAGTATCGTATTATTTTATATTACAGTACTGAAAATTAAAACAATTCTGAAATAATTCAAAAATTTCAGAAGACAAAAACTTAAATGATTAATAAAATGAATAAAACCCTTGAAGATACTTTGGAAACAAAATAAGTGAATTTCTTGTAGTGAAATTATTCTATTTATTAATTATTTTATTTCATATAATAAAATTTGTTAATCTCCTTAAAACTTCCAATTTCCGTCGAAGAGTTTCGACTATAATTTCATGCTCGCATTATTTTAATCTGCACCTGACACGTGGCGATAAAAATGTTTCAAATGCAACGAAGGATTCGTTAATTGCGTCCGCCAACAATTACTCGCCGTCGATTATATGCATTATTCGTGCGGGTTTTTGTATTTCGAGTATTCCTCCGTCGGTGTAGTTCGTTGGAAATGTTTTTGAGCGACTGTTATCTAGAAGTATTAATTAAAAACGTCATGTTGATTCGATATGCAATCGTGGCGGCTGTTTTTCATTATTGTACCCTCATTGTTCTCCCGCGAAACGGAGGGATAAACGAAACAGAATTACAATTTAATCGCACGAAATGAATGGCGTGTCATTGTTAGGAATTCATTTAGCTCTCTGTTCTTTTGTGTTATTAGGTTCGTGCAACAGCATTTGTTATTTCGAACTTTGAGGAATATTTCTGAATATACTTTTAACTTTGTGTAATACACTCTTGTGATGCATTTATTCTTGTATATTTTATGTTGGCTATTTCAAAACGTATTGCGAGGTAAATTTTATTCTGAGATGAAGAATTGGTGATGAGCATTTTTCTGAATTTTTTGTGGCATTAAATTTTGCTAATTTTCTAATTTTTAAATTAAAGAGTTGTCGTATTCACATATTACCGAATATTTTAATCTTATAATTTTGAAATTGAAAGATTATCAAAGTTTATCAAATTTATAGATTACCAAATTGTCACACTATCAAATTGTGAAATTAGCAAGCTTACAAATTTTCAAATTAGGTGATTTGGAAATTTTTGAATAAATTAAGAATTTGGAGCATAGAAATTGGGGGATTTTGAAATCAGGAGATTTACAGATATGGAAATCTAGGAATTTAATAAGTCTAGAAATTTGGGGACTTTAGGAATTCGAGATTTTGGATATTGAAAAATGTAGAAATTTGGAGATTTAGGAATTTGAGATTTTGCATATTGAAAAATTTAGAAATTTGGAGATTTAGGAATTTGAGATTTTGCATATTGAAAAATTTAGAAATTTGGAGATTTAGGAATTTGAGATTTTGCATATTGAAAAATTTAGAAATTTGGGGACTTTAGAAATTTGAGATTTTGGATATTGAAAAATGTAGAAATTAGGAGATTAAGAATTCGAAATTTTAAATATCTAAAAATCTAAAAATTGGGAAATTGAGAAATTCGAGATTTTGAATATATAAAAATCTAGAAGTTTAGCAA
Source organism: Megachile lagopoda (assembly GCA_036983795.1). Classification (NCBI taxonomy): domain Eukaryota; kingdom Metazoa; phylum Arthropoda; class Insecta; order Hymenoptera; family Megachilidae; genus Megachile; species Megachile lagopoda. The sequence goes on from CM072800.1 coordinate 14,290,722, forward strand.
TCTGAAAATTTGACAATACAAAAATTTACTAATGTAGAAAACTGGGAATCAGAAAACTATGAATTTATAAAATTAAAAAATTCCAAAATTGGAAAATACAAAAATTTGGAAAATTGACATTATAAACAAAATTAAAACTGTTTAGAAATTGCACTTGTCAACGACTCACGATCATCGTAATAGCGATGAATTTTAATTTACGTTCACACGAGAGACACGTTCGTCGACGATGTCCATTGTATTATTGCACAAGCGTGAAGAAAATATGTACGGGTACGAGGAACTTGTACAATCGATCGCGTTTCAATCTTCGGATCTCTGGAGAATCGCGACCAGACGTGAATCAATCTTTTGTAATTTGCGTGGTAAATCATCCGGTACCCATACCCATTTTCTCCAAAGTGTCGCGACTTTCTAGCAACCCCTACAACTCGATCCTGGAGGAATAATCAATTACTTGAACTCGTTTTAATTCTGAAATTGATGAGAACTTTCGATCTTACGCTTAAATGTGACGTAAGATTCTTTTAGATTATACATGTGAACTTGTCAATTTTTTAATTTTCACATTTTCATACTTCTAAATTTACAAATTGCCAAGTAGCTTATTTTTTAATATCTTCGATTTTTAAATTTTCACATTTTCAAATTGGAAAATTTAGGAATTTCTAGATTCAGAAATTCTGACATTTCCAAGTCTCTAAGAACTCAAATTGAAAAATTTACAAATTCTGGCATTTCCGAGTTTCCAAGGACCCAAGTTCTTAAATTCACAAATTTTGGCATTTTCAAAACTTCAAGTCACCCAAATTTTTTAATTCACAAATTCTGGCATTTTCAAGTCTCGAAGACCCCGAATTTTCACATTTAAAAATGTTCAAATCCTCAATTCTCATACTTCCAATTTGGCAAATCCCCAGTTCTCATATCTCCATTTTGGCAAATCCCCAGCTCTCATATCTTCAATTCGGCAAATCCCCAATTCTTATACCTTCAATTTGGCAAATCCCCTGTCCTCATATACCCCAATTTCCATTACCGCCACATTTGCAAGTCCTCAATTCCCATATTCCCCAATTTCCATCATCCCCTAATTCCCAAATCACCAAATACCTATGCTAAAATCTAAAATTGCTAAATCCCCAAATTTCTAAATTTAAAATGTTCCAAATTTCTAAATCCCCAAATTGTGGTATTTGTAAATCTCCAAGAACCCACATTTCTAAATTCCAAATTTCTCACATTTAAAAATTTCTAAATCCCCAATTCTCGTATCTGCAAAGTAGCAATTCTCTAATTTTCAATATCTCCAAATTTGCAAATCCTCAATTCCCATATTCCCCAATTTCCATCATCCCCTAATTCCCACCTCACGCAGTACCCATTTTCCTAAATCCCCAAATCCCCAAATCCCAAATTTCCACATCAAGAATCTTCTTCATCACATTTGAAGACCCATAAATTCAGTACATCGATGTCGTATATCCGCAAAGAAAATACACAAAAGTGTAACACACAAAAATGATAGTAATAAAAGTGAAGGTAATAATTACAAAAATGTCATTAACATCGGACCAATAATTATGTTCGACTCATGTCCTCCGTGTTCGAAAGTAAAAATACTTTCGTGTGCAAAGGGTTAATATCGACATCGATCCGCGAAACAGGATATGGCCGCGTGTTGTCGCGTTTTTCAAGTGCACTTGCGACAAGAATGCAACACGACATGCTACGATTTGACGTCATCTCGAGCTGGAACGCGCTTATGTGGAACAGTCGAGGCATTCATCGGACGATTCACATTTCAGATCCTCGGAGGTTTGTCAATAAGAGAAAACTGAATGAGATAGTAAGTACTCGAAATTCTTGAAACGTACACGCAGAGCTGGAGTCGATTGTCGGGTTGCGAACGAATTTCGTGAAAGCGTTCAACGACGCATCAAAATAACGAGGGAAGCTGAATGGAATGTTCGTCTTTCGTCGATGTTTCAAACGGCAAAGCCATGAAAGATGTTATCCGGGCTTCGTTTTATTTTTCGACCCTCAACCGCTCCTTCACGCACTTTTATTTCGTATTCAAACGGGGTTTTAATTAATTCGCGGTCACTAATTTTATTATTTTAGCCTTTTGGACATTGAACGGGTTTATTAGAATTTGCTGTTTCATTGGACGGATTTGTTAGAATTTACAATTTGAACGAATTTATTAGAATTTAGATACAATACAAAAATTCTTAAGTATTTGTAAACTCTAGTCTCCTAATTCGAAAGGTTCAAGAATTTCTAAATCCTCCAGTTTTTAAAATGTTACTCAAATTCTCAATGTCTTAAATTGCAAAATCTTCAGGCCACAAATTATATTCACAATATAACATGTCATAATATAGAGTGTGATATGCACCTATCTGTCATAGTTTGATAGGAAAAATTGCTTCTTGTCAGACACACTTTATCTGGTCATACCAAGCTAGCTAATAACGTACAGTTTCTCAAAGTATAAATTAAACAACGATTTTACTCGTCGAGCACCATAGCTTCATCTTACAATAGTAATTTTGAGGAGTACAAATATAAAGTGTGATAGTATAGAATGTGATATGATACCTGTCTGTCATAGTTCGATAGGAACAAACTTTTAAATCGTTCACTACTTGATGTAACAGTACATGTAAAGACTATAAACAATGTACCGATGTCAACCCACGAGTTGTCGCGTGAGGCTGACGTGTTTAGAGGAGTCACGGCACAATTGGTCAGAATAGAAAAATGGACGCCTCACACGTATTTTCGGCGGTATATTGGCTCGAGTGGTCGCACACCAATTAGGCCAAAAACAATGACAATCGGCAGACGTCTCGAGAGTGAGAGACAGTGCTACTTGCGTTCAGCAGTTGTTATTGTCATTATTATTCCTATTTGCCGAAATGAAACGCTGGAAGTGTACAGTGGGAATAAAGCTTGTTTTACTTTGGGTCGATCCCAGCTCATGGGTTGACATCTGTAGCTTCATTTCACAATAGAAATTTTGGACAGTACAAATGTATGTTATAATACATTTATTCTTCTAATCAATCAATTTACTCTTGATTAGAGTGTCTCTAATTCAAAAGCCGAAGTTTGCAGTTAGACCGTGTGCAAATTACGATATCTGCACGGTGCAGACGATAGACGATTAAACGCGTAAACTGGAAGCTCCCCCAGCAGTTTTCTTACGTTAGTTCATTTTCTTTTGTCCTCGTGCTCTTCTCGTTTCGCCGTATCCGCAGTCTTGTTCTTCCTTTTGTGGCGCCTCGAAACGCCATGTTACGCACTTTCGCGATACGCTCTCGTTCCACGGAAGATGATCTCGAGAGAGAAAACAGATGAACGATCGAGCGATCGAGCAAGACGAAAATGATGCACGATAAATGAGATCGACCAGAGAAAACGCGGGAAAAGAAGGGGAAAGAAATGAAGAAAAGACTAAACGCGGATGTGAAGTAGGAAGGAATAAAAGGGAACTTTAAGAGATGGAACAAAATTTTTTTAAGCGGGGAGAGTTGGGCAATTTTGAAATTTGAAGATTTAATTAGTTTAAAATTTGAGGAATTTTGGGAATTTGGAAATTTTATGATTTAGAGACTTGGGAAATTGAATATTTTGGAATTTGAGAATTAAAGGGTATGAAAGATTTGGGAATTTTGGGTTTCAGGAAATTGAGAATTTGGGAATTTTAAATTTCAGGAAATTGAGATGTTGGAGGTTTGAGGATTTGGGAATTTTAGATTTCAAGAAATTGAGAATTTGGAGATTTGAGGATTTGGGAATTTTAAATTTCAGGAAGTTGAGGGTTTGGTGATTTGAAGATTTGGGGATTTTAGAATTCAGGAAATTAAGATTTTGAAGATTTGAGAATTTGGAAATTTTAGAATTCAGGAAATTGATACGTTAAAGATTTGGGATTTTGGGAATTTTAGATTTCAGGAAATTGAGGATTCAGAGATTTGAGGATTTGGGAATTTAGAATTCAGGAAATTGAGGATTTGAAAATTTTAAAATTCAGAAAATTGAGAATTTTGAGATTTGAGGATTTAAGAATTAGAAAACTTAGAAATTTGGGGATCCAGAAATATCTGAATACATTAACTTAATATCTCGAAACCGTGAAATATAATAATTTTAAATTCCGAACTGAAGATATATAACAATACAAAATATCGAAATTCAGTAATTTGGTGCTTCGAAAATTTATAAATCGATATGTCCTTCGAATTCCCAATTGCCTATGAAATTCCACACGCACCCGAATGCCCGTTGAGGAATGTTCCACATATTCCACAAAATTCGCTCTAATGATTCGATGCGAGTAATAAGAAGAGAAGGATGAATGATAACGGTATTCATTAGAAGCAAATAAAGAACACATAGTTAAGCTATTTATTTCGAGCGCAAAAGAGAGCAGTTTACAACACGATTACAACAATTAGTCAACTAGAAATTTAATCCACATGGTTGTTTGCACGCAATGAACATTTGTTAGCGCATGAGTAATCGTGTGCTATTGCTTCAACGATATGTAACATGAATAATTGTACACGAACCTGGTATGTCAATTACAACGTGGAATTTACAATATTATACGATGGAATTGTAACAGGTAATCAGTTAGAAAATCCTACCGTTCTTTGTACTGAACTCATGCCTGTTTACGCGAAGTAATTATATTTTATTGATAACGATTAAATAATTTGGTACATTTCGCGAAACGTGTTAACGTTATTATACAGTGTGCTTTAATAGAAAGTTATTATTCCTAAATAATTATTGGATTATGTTACAACTAGTATCTAAGTGATTGCTAAAATGTCTCATTCTTTCGTACATTTTTAAATTTATAAAATAAATACTACTTTATAGTACAATTTATATACAAATATAGAAATTTAACCACTTGCACTATGATTTATTTGTCAGGTGCGTCAGTTAGAACTGACTATACAGCTATAATATTAAAATAGATAAAGGAAGTTGAAATCTTATGTCAGCTTGGTATTATGCAATCGTTGACTTTGCAAATTATAATTAGACTTGAACTGCAAATTGAAGTGTATTCAAAATTCGAGTGAAATTGATCACAGCTGAGGTACGAGTGCGTCACGAGTCAGACTCGTCGAAGTAGTGCAAGTTCGAAATTTTAACATTTAGGAATTGAGAAATTTAGGAATTTAGTAATTAAGAAATTGAGAAATTTAGGAATTTAGTACTTTAGAAATTGAGAAATTTAGGAATTGAGAAATTTAAGAATTGAGAAATTGAGAAATTGAAAAATTGTGAAATTGAGAAATTGAGAAATTGACAAATTGACAAATTGACAAATTGACAAATTGAAAAATTGAAAAATTGAAAAATTGAAAAATTGAAAAATTGAAAAATTGAAAAATTGAAAAATTGAAAAATTGAAAAATTGAAGAATTGAAGAATTGAAGAATTGAAAAATTGATAAATTGGAAATTTAAGAAATTGATAAATTGGAAATTTAAGAAATTTAGTCATTTCAAAATTTAGGAAGCTTAGAATTTAGGAATTTAGTAATTGAGAAATTGAGAAATTTAGCAATTTGGGAATTTAGAAATTTAGGTATTTAGAAATTGAAATACTGAGAATTTGAGAATTGAAAAATTGAGAAATTGAGAAATTGAGAAATTGAGAGATTGAGAGATTAAGAAATTCAGAAATTTAAAAATATGTAACTTGTATATAATTTAACTAGTATAAGTTCCTATATCTCCAACTTAACTAGTATCTAATAAATCAGTATACAATTTAACTACTAGGTAATAAACTAGTATACAATTTACCTAATATGCAATAAACTAGTATACAACTTAACTAATATCTACTAAACAACTATATAATTTTACTAGTACATACTACCCTAATACATAATAAATTCAGTTCGACAAGAATAAATATCTTGATATGCTCGATAAGAATCTCTGAGTATAGTAGATAAAGATAATGCATCTCCACAAACCAAACGACGTAACCATATCAAGTTTGGTAGCGTTAACATATTTCCATTCATAACTCCTGTCTCTCCTTTCTCGCTACTTGTTTTTTGAACCACAGAAGTCAGCGACCGTAAGGGAGGATCGTTGCTCGAACGACATTGAAGTTGTATTCGCCGTCCTCGTAAAAACGAAGAAACGGGATGCACGCACATCCGGTTCGTAATTACTGAATCGAAGATAGTATTCGAGCTGTAAATAGATGCAAAGCGATGTTCGACGAGGACATTTAAAATCATTTAAAAAACAATCACAATTCTCAAATTATAAATTTCACTAACACGTTGATACAAATTTGTTGATTAAAATAAAACCAAACTCTATATAATTGTGATTCGCTTAGCTGATCATGCTTGAGATAACCATTATTTTTCCTCGAGTAGTTTCATAACTGTTTTTAACTGTAAATATCAGGATCTGGAAACCAAAACTTCATAAAATACTAATTTGTCAGATTCTATAAACTTAATTTTAGAGTAAATTAATTTTCAGTTACATTTAATTGCACGTAATTCCAATCAAAGCGAATTAAACATTGTAACTAAACCAAATTGAATTTAATTTTAGTTACATTTAATTATATTTTCATTAAACCGAATTAAACTCTGCCTCAATTAGAACTGCGCTTAATTTTAACTAGACTTAAATAGACCTAATTAAATTTATGTGTCTCAGCTTGTCTAAAATGGGTATAATTAGCACCACGGGGCTATAACTACACCCATATATTTCTGCCCAAGTTAAAATTTCGCTGTCTTAGAATCTCCCTTGCGGTTAATAAATTTACGTCATACCAAAGGAAATATAATAAAGTAATAAAGTAATGAAGTAGTGAATTCAGCAGTAGTAAATGACGATTAAACGATACGAATCATTAGGATTCTCAATAAGTGAATATAAGTGAACTATATCTAAGAAAATGTATTTGACTTTGAACTAGAGTTTATTTTGCTATACATGATGCATACTTGATGACTGTTTGAGAGTGTCTCTTTGAAGAATTATTACGTTTTACAAAAGCTCGGAGTGGGTACAATTTTTGTGACATTACTGAGGGAAAACAATTTCTTTTCTATTGGTTTAGCTAAAATTCGAGTGGAGATGGAAATACAAGTATAAAGTGGGTCTGATTTGCCCAAAGTGACCGTAGCAAGTAATAAAACCAAGCAATACCTCCACATGTATAGAAAACTGCTAACAAAAGACTCTACTGTTAAGGTTAACACTAGATTTGCGGAACCCCTAAAAGGATGGACAATAGATCTTTTAAATGTTATAGCATATTAACAAATTTTTGTAAAAATGTATGTCAACTTTTGTCAAGCTAAAGAATTTGTCTTAGGCAGTTCACATATCATCATTTATTTATTTTTCTACTTTAGTTCAAATTTAAATACAAGTGATCAAACGTCCGTAAACCTAGTGTTAAGGGTTCTAACCAAATGTGACTAACAATAAACCAAATACTCGCTGAAATTTAATGACTCTTTGGGTCTTATTGCTGCTATGGAACTGATTTGAAACCACAAATGTGAAGGAACGGAAAACTGTGTATACTGTATCGCTAATTTGTACCAAGGTCTAATCCTCGGTGTAATATTCTTCCATCCAATTGCACCAATTTTGTAAATAAATAATTTTGACCCGGAGGTAAAATAAAGAGAAAATATCTGTTGGGAGTAATCAATGGTATTGTACGGGAACATCCAGGGATCACCGTGATAAAATATTTGCCTACACGAACGAGGACGTCGACTTTTCGCCAACGACGAAGACGTATCGACTTGCTTCGGCTCATCCATTACTGTCACTTGGAATTCTCCAGCATTCATAATATCTGCGTTAGCATCGAATGATTGTCACACGATACACGCGCATCTGTCAACACGCTACGATGCCAAGTCACTACAAACACGACCGACCATCGATCCATGAAACGACTCCTCGTCCCGTTCTTCCTCGCCAACAAGGAATATTTCACATCGACCAACTTCAGGGGACAACCGAGCGATCCTCGGAGAAAACCCGTGGGAAAATATATATCGGAGGTGATCCTCATTTCGGATCTCTTCTCCACGAAAATCCTTTCGTCGAGAGAAATCTGTTGACGACGAAAATCTTACCGACAGACGTCCAATATTTTATCTTGATCGAAAGGATTCACTGATCTTTCGAGATTGAACGGAAATCTTTTGGTAAAATCTTCTGAGGTACCTTTAACACCTTCTCAATTTAATGGTTTATTAATTTGAAGATTGGAGTGGAAAATTTATTTTTAAATTATCGGGTTTTTATATTTTTAATTGTGGAAATTGGAATTTTTATGGTTGCAGATTTTTTAGTAGGACATTTTGAAAATTATATGATTTGGAAGATTATTAAATTTTCAGGTTACCAAATTATTAGATTCTTAGGTTGGTAAATTTTCAGAGTACCAAATCACTACATTACCCAGTTGCTATGAAATTACCAAATTTTCAAGTTACCAGATTACCATATTACCAAATTGCCAAATCCCGAAATTTTTTCATTTCTTCTAAGTTCTCAAATACCCATCCAATCAATAAAATTACCAAACAGTTAAATGTCCACACTTTCAAAATTCCTAAATTTCCACATTTCTAAATTACCAAGTTACCAAACGTCTCCAATTTCTAAATTAAATTCTAAATTTCGACTCGTAGCTCCATGTTTCTCCAAATTATTCCTTTGACTTTGTAATTCATGATTTATCGTAAAACAGCGACCAAAAGCTTATCGAACAACTTTCATGGACCACGTACCTTTTAGATACGACTCTAAAATGACCCTACAAAATGATCCCGATCCATCGTCTCGTTTCAGCAAAACTTGTTTAACGAGCCAGCATCGAGATGTCATGAATTCTTATTGACTTGTTGACATTCGCCACGTGGGTAGATTGTAATTTACGATATTACCGGGTGAATATCGAAAGCGGAGATCGAAGCAATGGAGCCTTTGGTCAGTAGACGTTTTTATCGACTTTACTTATTTATGGTGGGTCCGTGGATTCGGCAAAGAACTTCACGGTGTTTCAGCGGATCGAATACTTATGTCGGATGAAGAGATTCGGGCATTATAAATTTCTTCGGAATTATTGGGTAATATCGTCGGCTGAATATTTTGCTTCTATATATAAATTATACAAGTATATGTATATAAGTTATACATGAATTTATGTATGAAATAAAATTCATAGAAATCTCGATGTGGAATAGTAGATATACATTTTTCTCATTCAAACAATATTCGTTAAATTGAGATAATAATTTTTTAAGAACCTCTGTCTGATTTTGTATGTACAGATTTTTTCATATACACAACATCGTAGATACTTTAGAAATCTCAAGGTGGAATAGTAGGTACAATCTCTTCTAGTTCAAACAATCTTCTTTAAATGGAGAATATAATTCTTTAAGAACCTTTGTCTGATTTTGTACATAGATTTTAACTTCTTCGTGTACACAAAATCGTACATTCTCAAAAACAGGGTAGTAATTTTTTCGATAAAATGGGTATCACCATACACATAAAAATTGAACAAGTCTTAATAAGATTGCGAACGTATTTTAGATAACCGTTTTATTCGCTATCACACATCACGCTAATTACAGATCACTCGAGTTCTCATTTGCTCCAGATGCGTGTGTAGTACTTTATGTCAGTTTCGTGTCACGAATTTCGAAATCGGTTTCATCTAACACATCCATGTGGCAGAAACGCGCAAATGGGCTAAGCCTAACGAGGGGCGATCAAAGTTGTTCATAATGGTACATTTTATCATCGAATCCTTGTTCGGCACTCCCTGTGGCGCATTGCCGAGAAATAAATTTATCCGATGCAGATACAGCGGTCGTAAAATCGCTGCTTACCGATCAGCGTACCGTTATAACCACCCACCGTGAACCTTAGGCATCGTTCATCCTGTTTCACCGGTCAGAACTTTCACCAGGAACTTGGCGATAACTCCTGAACCAAGGAAGAGGAGGAGTTTTCGTCCAGGAGTTACCTCGAGACGAGAAAGTTGTCAGACGCGTGACTCATCCTGCGAACACCCTTCGAATAGAGGGAAAAAGCTTGGATATCGTTTGATGCATCGTCTCCTCCTCTTCATCACCCCTGTGATTTCGTTTAGCCGTTCATCGCGGTCTTTCCCGGGGGTTCAAGTAAATTACATCGAATGAAGGTGTGAGGATCGATCGAATCAGGGCGTTGCACCGAGTTAAGCGAAGAAACTGCGTCGAGACGCCGGCAACGAACTGTTGCATTCCCTCGAGAAACACGGCTAGATTAGTTCCGAACCTTGTTGTCGTTTACTCCTCCTCCTTTCTAAGTGCTTCCTTTATGAACTTTACTTTGTTGCTGTTGGCTTGGCTTTCTTTCTTGGCTTTCGATGAGGACACGGTCTAATTACGAATTTCTCAGTTACGAAAATCTTTGGGTTATTTCGTACAATTTGAAATCGTCACACTTTTAGATTTCTTAATATTTTACACTTGAAAGGTGCCATTCATCATTCAGTTTGATACAATAATTTGAAATAAATATTTTTTAACTAAGACTATAGTGTTATATGTATGGTATATATATGTATAAACATAGTGAAGCAATAGTGGCAATTAATAATAGAGTAATAATAATCTTAAAAGAATTCTGCAAACTTTTTAAATAAAAATTTTGAAGGTTCATATCTGGTAACAGCAAAAGTATTTTCGTGCGAAGGGTTAATATCCAGGTTCCCAAATTTACTCATTCTTAAATCCCTAAGAACATATAATCAGATCTTCATAGTATTCAAGGGCCTTGAATACTATGTCCACAAATATGTGAACACCTTGGATACTATTTCCACATCTCTAGATCTCTGAATCCTTAGATCTCTGAATTCCTGCATCACCTAGATCATGGAATCCCTATTGCTGAATCCCTATATCCCCAAATTCCTATACCCCAAATCCTCACATGCCGAATCTCTAGACCCTCAATCCCTAAAACTGGAATACGTAAATCGTCGAATCCCTATACCCCGAATCCCTATATGCCAAATTTCTATATCCTCAATTCCTAGATTGCCAAATCCCTCTACCCCGAATCCCTATATGCCAAATTTCTATATCCCCAATCCCTAGATCCCAATACCTAAATCGCCGAATCTCTATATCCCCAAATTCCTACACCCCAAATCCTCACATGCCGAATCTCTAGACCCTCAATCCCTAAAACTGGAATACCTAAATCGTCGAATCCCTATACCCCGAATCCCTATATGCCAAATTTCTATATCCCCAATCCCTAGATCCCAATACCTAAATCGCCGAATCTCTATACCCCGAATTCTTATGTCCTGCATCCCTATATTCCCAAATTCCTCTACCCCAAATTTCTATATCCCCAAATCCCTACATCCACAATCTCTACAGTGCCAAATCTTTGTACCTCTAATTCTTATATCATCAAACCGTATATACCCGAATTCCTATATCCCAATTCTCAATATCACCGAATCCCTACACCCCAAATTTCTAGATTCCTAAATATCTAAATTTCTACTTAGCTAGATATCCTGATACCTCAGTTGATGTAGAAGATTGGAAATACGGTGTAGTAAGGGGATACGGTTAAGAGGGAGAGCAGCTCGTTCGAGGATACGGTTAATCTAATAAATATCGCGGAAAATCAAAGACCAATGATTTCTCCTGTGACCAAGTCTCCGGCAAGTATAGCAAACCGATCGGTTTCGGTCTTCCGGCCGCGTTTCTAATGTGTCGTGCGCACGAACGTCGACCGCAAACTCGAAATCCATCGATGCCGGATCAACGAGTCGACAGCATCGATTGCTATTAACATCAAACTAGATTTGAGAAGCTGTGTATTGTCCTGTTTAGCAGTTTCCCTCTTCTAACTTTATCTATTTTGATAAATATCTAGCTACTAGTCTGGAACGTTGAACAACTTGTATACATCAGATAACTTACCAAATTTTTAGATACCAATGATCAGATATCTTGAAATAATCTTAAATATCTTAAAACATCTTAAAATTTTATTTCGATAAAAAATATAGTTAAGTATAGAGACTCCTGAAAATCGATCTTGTGAAAACACACCCTTATTTTTATTACACGCAATAATTTTTATTAATCACCTGATCGACAAATATTCTTGTTGGCAATAAAATTCACAAAAATTGATTGGAATGAACAGATTTTTTGAAAATTGGAAAATCTTTATGAAAATTATCATTTTATGTATATATCATGTTTGTTAATTGTCTGTAACGGTAAATTGTCAATAAAGAATAGGTAGTGATTTTTTCATACAATTTAGATGTGACACTCTGTGCATCACTGGATAGATATTTCTTCCTTCTGCAATGATTCTATTTTGTTTATTTTGAAATCACAGATTTGCTAGTTTAAAGACAGTACAAAGTTCGCTACGGACTTAAAATATATTCATTTCACCCTTAGTTTCATTACCCTCCATGGATCTTATATAATTCTGAAGGAGAACAAAAATTCTACAAAATTGTATATTAATTATTTTGCTAAGCTCCAAACATCTACTTTTAAAGCGAAGGATTAAATTTATAGCTCGATTACGATCAAATTATCGTCGCTTTTAACTCTCGAGTGGTCACGTTGCATTATCCCTTAACCCTCTTAAACCAGCGCCGAGTTATCGAGCCACCCCGGACATCCTCTTTCACGGGTATTCAATTTCGTTTTAGGGTGAGTATCACGTGAAAATTTCTGAAAGCTGCTTCCAACGAAGGATCGTGATCTTCTGCACCAAAGAATTTTAAATTAATCTCTGTACTTAATTTTTCTTCGCGAAGAACCAATTTTTTAGGAACCTTCGAGATTAATCTTATAATTTCCTGGTTTTGGTGGCTGTTTCGCAAATTTCATCGGGAAATTTCTTTATAATTCAGTTGTATGGAAATGAAAATTACTTGCATGCTTATTACAGGAATTATACAAAATTTCAACCCTTAAAAAGATAATTCTACTGAAATTCATAATTGAACTGTGGATGTTGATGCATTTATGATATGTTGATGCACGTTGATACACTTATGGTATATTTATTTTGCAGTCTGCAAAATGCAAATTTGTCATGTGGTTTATGCAAGTCATAACGTAATGGATTTATGTTAATTTTGCAGGCTGTTTGATATATCTCATAATGTCCGCAGTCAAATCATATAATCACGTGCTTAATATGAAATATAAAAATATTAGCTGGAGTAGTGCAGTTTGATACTGTACATTTTTAATTATTATACCAGAATGCTATGTAACAGGTTGCAAAAAAATGTAACATGAGTTATTTTAAAGAGATGAAGATAATTTGCTGTACAATTTTAAACCTGAATATTTGAAAGAAAAATAAGTGCACTTCTCATGTATTGTTTATTCGATGTCTTAGAAAAAGCATTTATACTTTGTTGTTTTATATCTTTACATTTGAAATTTATTTCATGCTTGTTCTTTATTGTTGTTTATATTTAGAGTTTTCAATTATTATTTGTTCTTTTCAACTATTATTTCTAAGTGACAAAAAAATATAAATTTTGTTCGTGTCCAATTGCCATCTTCAGTTTTGACCAAAAACCAAAATTGATTTTTATCGACCCGGTATTGAAAATTTGTATGCTAGATGGCAAAAGGTTGTTGATAACGAGGGTGATCACATCACTGATTAAAAATAATTTTTAAACAAAAAAACTTGTTAAAAATTTATTTGTTTGAACTTAATGTGAAAAAACGATATTACTTTCTGGTCCCAATAATACATTAGAAATATGCAAGTTATCGGTCATTAACTTTAGAGTATCATAAATTATTCCTCGGCTATTGTAAAGTTTCTCTCTTTTTTCTTTCAGAAATAAAAACTTGTAAAAAATGTATTTGTTTGAATTTAATGTAAAAAAACGAAATTACTTTCTGGTTTCTCTAATACATTAGAAACATGCAAGTTATCGATGATCAACTTTCGAGTATCATAAATATTTCTCAACTGTTAGAAAGTTTCTTTTTCCTTTTAAAAATAAAAACTTGTCAAAAATTCATTTGTTTGAATTTAATGTAAAAGAACGAAATTACTTTCTGGTTTCTCTAATAAATTAGAAATATGCAAGTTATCGGTCATCAACTTTCAAGTATCATAAATTATTCCTCAGCCGTTTCTTTCTTTTTCAATTAAACAGAAAGCGTTTTCGTTCAACAGAAGTATGATCGCGACAAAAAGTATGTTGAAATCGCGGCTAATTTCGCGCCATAATCTCGGCTCGACCGTGATCGAGGTGTCTCGGACGTTTTTCCTGGCAGATCGATTTCTCGCGAGTAACTCTTTGCTGAAACGAGATACGTGCCACTGAATACCGTGTAAATTGGCGGCTTCACGCACGATCAGGTTTCGCAAGCAACGATGAAACACGTGTCGAACAAACGATCTCACGCTACTGTGGATCGTTAATTTAGAAATTACCACCGTAAGTGTAATTATTATCAATATTGCGTACTCATTTGGTCGAAACTGGTTTCGTAATGAGATAAAAGGCAGATTTCGAGAACTCAATTTCTAGTTATCGATACCTTTAGCACGGAAAGGCATTCATGCTGCGTTCTTCGTTCAGTGGATGCGTTCTTCATGGACGCCATTGCTTTTTATTAGTCTTTTCATTCTTATGCTATCTGCCTTTTGAGAGTATTTTTATTTGCAGATTTTTTTATTTATGAAGGGTACAATTTTCAGATTTTTGAATGTTCAGACGTTCAGATGTCCAAATTCTCAAATTCCTTGATTTTCGATTTTCTACGTCTCTTAATTTCCAAGTCTCTGAATTTGCAAAACTCCCAAATTTTGCTATTTTTAATTTCGCAAATTCTCAAATCCTAAAATTCTTAAATATGAAAATTTCAATATTTCTAAATATCCAAATGTCCAAACTTGTAAATATTCCAACTTATAAATCGGCAAATTCCTAAATCTCCAACATTCCAAATTCCCAACTTCCTCAATACCTAAATTTCAAAATTTCTATATGTCCAAACTTCTAAATTTCTAAATTTCTAAATATCCAACATTCTAAATCTCCAAATTCCGAAACATCCAACATTCTAAATTTCCAAATTACAAAATCTTCTAAATTATCAAATAATAAATATCAAAATTTTTGAGCGTCCAAAATTTCCAACTCTCTGTTTCCATTCGAAATTCATTTGTCGACAACAAAAGCAGAAATTATGCAACTCTAAAAAGCATCAAAGAAATGGCAGACGATACTAACCTTTGTGGCGGAATGTTTTTACATACATAATTAAAAGTTTTCGTTAAAAATACACTCTTCATATAAAACCAGAGGAAAATGTAGAAACGTCACGTATTTTGCAGGACACTCTACATAAAACGAATTTTAATAACCGCGCTCCAAACATTTTGTTCTCTTGTAAATGATAACCAAACGAGCTCTCGAAAATCTCAATTCAACGCAGACGCGATTCATTATTTTAGTATTTAGTATTCGAGTCACGAGAGGGCCATCTGCGAGCATAATATTTTGTAGTTTATTCATGGTGAATATGTAATTTCATTTCTCGGTGAAAAAACAGCGAGGTAACGCAGTATTTTTCTGTTAACAAAGTTTGCTAAATAAAAGAGAATGGTTGTTCAAAAATCTCATGGCATATTCGTGAATATTAAAAATATTTTTAACCCTTAACTCAGCCATTAGAAATATTTTTTAGAAAAAATCTACTCATTATTTTAACTTGAAAAAAATTATAAACAGTCTTTGAAAGTTGTTTTAACATATTTCATTGTTGATTTCAGTAAATTTAAACGTTCAATATGAAAACAAATTCAGAAACGTGAAAAAATTAGGAAAATGAAGATTTTCACTGAAAAATTCTACATTTGTTTCCATTTTAATGTAAAGGGATGAAAGTGAACACTTTTAAGATATAATAGGTTGAGGAAAAAAAATAGTAAAAATATCGGAGTTTCAAAGAAGGTTTGTTCGAATTTTCAAGGTATAAAGTTGCTAAAATTGAAGCTAAATTGGCGAGGGTTGTTCTATACCCTTGTGTAACCTTTAAGGGTTAATACCAGTTATTTTAATCCCATTAATATTGTCACTATTATAAATAAAATAATCAGTATTTTTACCGATATTCTTGCATAATTCAAAAAGTATAAAATACAAATTTCATGAGGGGTTGAAATGCAACTCGCGACGCATTTAAATACAAAAATGATCACTTCTGTCATTCATCATAAAATACAAATATTATGAAGGGTAGAAATGCAACTCGCGACGCATTTAAATACAAAAATTATCACTTCTGTCATTCATCATAAAATACAAATCTTATGAAGGGTAGAAATGCAACTCGCAACGCATTTGAATACAAAAAACGTAATAATATTTGAATGACGTTATGAACTACGAATTAAAATATTGTGAATAAAAGTTGACTATGAACTACGAATATTATAAACAAAAATTCGTTACAAATTATGAATATGATTATTATAGAATTGAATATTACGAACAACAGTTGTTACGCGCTGAAAATGAAATAACGTTAAGTGCTTGACATATCCAGTGAAGATAAGGCAACAAAACAATTTCCAAGAACCTCAACAAAGATCCTAATTACGTCAGTGTTAGTAGATTTATTGTGCTTCAACATTGTTGTGCCTGCCAGGCATGTTTCCAGCAGAAAGCCGTTCATATCGTGTATCTGAAAGGCACATCAACCGCAAAGCGTTTCCACCCCTCGTATTAAATTAACCCCACCACAGTTGGTTTCTTTGAACTTTCGTCATTTCGTTGACGTACACGAAAAAACGAGGAACAACCTACGGAAAATAACTTTTCCGCTTTATCTGCCACTATATTTCCCTCATGGCTCCTTGTGTATGATTCAAAACTCAATTTAATAGTAACCCCTTATGCTACCTTGACGAGGCTGACTCGTGACGTACTTCGTGAACAATTTTACTGGAATAAATACCCTTCAATTTGGGTATCTTTTTAATTTTATATTTGAGGGGAACTAAAATTTTGGGGAATTTGAGATTTTGAAGGGTAGGAATTTTGAAATGTTGGGTTTTATGGATCTAGAGCTTTTTGGATCAAGAGATTTTGGGATGTAGGAATTTTGGGGAATTTGAGATTTTAGGATCTAGGAAATTTGGAAATTTACAAGTTGGAATTTTGGAAATTTGAAAATTTAGAAATTGGAAATTTGGAAATTTGGAAATTTAGCGGTTGAATATTTGGAAATTTGGAAATTTCCCAAGAGATTTTGGAATGTGGGAATTTTGGGGAATTTGAGATTTTGGGATCTAGGAAATTTGGAAATTTAAAAATTGGAATTTTGAAAATGTAGAAATTGGAAATTTGGAAATTTGGAAATTTAGAGATTGGAAATTTCCCAACAGACTTTTGGATGTGGAAATTTTGGAGAATTTGAGATTTTGGAATCTAGGAAATTTGGAAATTTACAAGTTGGAATTTTGGAAATTTGAAAATTTAGAAATTGGAAATTTAGAAATTTGGAAATTTAGAGGTTGGATATTTGAAAATTTAGAAATTGGAAATTTGGAAATTTGGAAATTTAGCGGTTGAATATTTGGAAATTTGGAAATTTCCCAAGAGATTTTGGAATGTGGGAATTTTGGGGAATTTGAGATTTTGGGATCTAGGAAATTTGGAAATTTAAAAATTGGAATTTTGAAAATGTAGAAATTGGAAATTTGGAAATTTGGAAATTTAGAGATTGGAAATTTCCCAACAGACTTTTGGATGTGGAAATTTTGGAGAATTTGAGATTTTGGAATCTAGGAAATTTGGAAATTTACAAGTTGGAATTTTGGAAATTTGAAAATTTAGAAATTGGAAATTTAGAAATTTGGAAATTTAGAGGTTGGATATTTGGAAATTTGGAAATTTGGAAATTTGGAAATTTCCCAACAGATTTTGGGATGTGGGAATTTTGGGGAATTTGAGATTTTGGGATCTAGGAAATTTGGACATTTACAAGTTGAAATTTTGGAAATTTGGAAATTTAGAAATTGGAAATTTAGAGGTTGGATATTTGGAAATTTGGAAATTTCCCAAGAGATTTTGGATGTGGGAATTTTGGGGAATTTGAGATTTTGGGATCTAGGAAATTTGGAAATTTACAAGTTGGAATTTTGGAAATTTGAAAATTTAGAAATTGGAAATTTGGAAATTTGGAAATTTGGAAATTTAGAAGTTGGATATTTGGAAATTTGGAAATTTCCCAATAGATTTTGGGATGTGGGAATTTTGGGGAATTTGAGATTTTGGGATCTAGGAAATTTGGAAATTTACAAGTTGGAATTTTGGAAATTTGAAAATTTAGAAATTGGAAATTTGGAAATTTGGAAATTTCCCAAGAGATTTTTAGATGTGGGAATTTTTGGGAATTTGAGATTTTGGGATCTACGAAATTTGAAAATTTAGAAGTTGGATATTTGGAAATTTGGATATTTCCCAAGAGATGTAGGAATTTTGAGGAATTTGAGATTTTGGGATCTAGGAATTTCGAAATGTTGGAAATTAAGAATGAGGGAATATAGGGATCTAGGAATTTTAGAATGTTGGAAATTCAAGGTATTTACAACGTACATAGTAAAGGAGTATTAAACTACATATAAATATGTATGAATGAAACTATCTGATACATAAATTACAAATTTGAATTTATGTTTGAAGCACACGTATCAAAAATGATGGAAACAAGAACGTCTTCCAACATAAACGTCCTCGTAAATTTAGTCAGAATTTTGCATAGCAATCTCGTGCTTCGAGGGAATATTTTTGAAGAGTCCTGTTTCTCGTAGCGAAAGAGACAAGCGTGCGTTACATAACGAACCTCGACAACATCGTCGAGAAACAAGGAACCCCTGCCAGGTCGTTACATTATTAATCGAGCAATCGATATCTCAGTCTATGTTCTGTGCATCTACGTGACGAACGCCCCATGGAATGGTTTCGCGACAAAACCTTGCAAGGACGTTCAAACCGGTACACCATGAACGCATTCTTTCTCTTCTTTGTGCCTCGATCGAACTTCCTGTTCGAACTACGATCGTGCAATCATTTAGATCTTATCGTGCTATATCGTTGCATCGAACAAAAAATCTGATCATTCTTGGTGAAAAACTGGTCGTGGTTCATTATCTTTCAAGCCGTAGATCTTGAATTATTGTTAGACTCACATTAATTATCACTTTAAATCCTTTCACTTAGCAGTTTTGCTCTTAGTGAATCTAGTACGATGTTTTTATGTTTGATCGCTTTTTGTTGGCATTCGTATACTTTAAACGTATTACTTGTAATTTATTAATTTCGAATTTGTTAATTAAGAAATTCTGAAATTCTAGACTATCAAATTCAATGATTTAATTTCCTGGCTTTTGGATTTTGTAAATATCAAATTCCCAAAATTTCCAATCCTTAAATTTTCAAATTTCCGAATTTCCACGTCTCAAAATTCTGAAATTCCCAAATTTCCAAATTACTATTACCCAAAATTC
The DNA here is from genome assembly GCA_036983795.1 of Megachile lagopoda. Classification (NCBI taxonomy): domain Eukaryota; kingdom Metazoa; phylum Arthropoda; class Insecta; order Hymenoptera; family Megachilidae; genus Megachile; species Megachile lagopoda. The sequence continues at coordinate 14,310,368 of CM072800.1, forward strand.
TGACACTGTCAAATCTCTAAATTGTTAAATTCCTAAATTCTCAAATCCCTATATTCCCGAAACCCCCATCTCCTAATTTCTATATCCCCAAATCCCTACATCTTCAAATTCCTATATTGTTCAATCTCTATATCCCAAAATTCTCACAATCCTTAGACATCTAAAATCCCTAATTCCCAAATCCCCAAATCTCTAAATTCCCAAATTCTCAACCCCCAAATCTTCAAAGACTCAAATTCCCAAATTTTCAACTTATTCAACCCCCCTCGAAAATACCCGACTCCACAAATTTCAGAATTCCGAAATTTCCCAAATTTCGTTATTCCCAACCTTCGACCAAACTAAATTCAGCAATCATCCATACGTAAACCTTATTTTGATCGCTATCGATTCCTGTTACGATCGCACGTCGTTTATTTGCGCGCAGAATTACGGTACGCCGTATATCTAGCGTGTTATCGTTGGTGCGTTGAAACAACGCGGGATAAAATATTCAATGAACAGGTCGAAAGGGAAAAGTCGAGTGAACGAAGGTTTTCATGGCTCGTTAACGATCGCTGTGATCATCGACGAGCGTAATGAAATTCCCCACGAGATGATAAACTGCCAAGAATAAATTTCAGGCCATGTTCGTTTTTTATTCAGCGCTCCATTAACGGTTTCGTTGATAGATCGCAACAGCTAATACAGTTTCTATCCTTTTTCGCGCTGATGCACGCGTGTACATTTATTGCCGATGACATAGTTGCATATACGCGCAGGAAAATACGTCACCTCTGGTTTCTTTCCAACTGCTATTACATAAAACCGTCCATCGCAAGGTCTCGTCGAGTTAACGTTATCTTTGCTTCGGGCATTAATTATACTGCACACAACAGCTCCGTTGTACAATCGAATGATTCATTGAATTATCGATAACACGTCTCACAAGCTCCTGCTTTTCTTATAAATAAGATTGCGATTCGTTGGAACTTTTATATCGACTTTGTAGCTGTTAGATCGAAGAAGATAACACTGATAAACTATAACGTTTGATAATAGTAAGTGTATGTTACCGGTGATTCGATCCGCACAATTTTATTAAACTACTAATTATTAAGGAAAATATTATTCTTTTTGAGACGGGATTAAATTATTGTTAATACTTTGAAAGGTGTCACGTGTTTGACATTTCAGTATGTAGCTATGTGAAGTTATGTCGATATTTGCAGTGGGTGCTTGGTACTTCCCTGCGCCAGGGGCTCTGGGGCGGGGCGGGAAAACGAGGAACCCATGTTATATACGTAGAAATTTTATCAGGTATACTATGACATTTTAAAGACAGCAAAAGTATATTTAAGTCAAAGTTACTGATTTGAACCAGTGAGCATTGTTATTATGTTTGAAAGTAAAATAAATTGGTAACTGTATATATTTGTATACTTATACAATATTTGAATGTGCAGCTACGAATAATTTACAATAACAAGTTTATTATATATAATAAAGTCATTCTGTATTATTTGAATTAACTAGATGAATATCTAAACACCAAACATATTATTTGAAAATATGTAACTTCTCAAATATTTTTGAATTTGCTTACATTCTTATTTTGATGTACTTATTCGTTGTCGTATTTGAAGTACTTATCTGTAACTTATCTTTACTATTTTGTTTTCAAATAAAAAATCCAACCTTGTCTACATTTTTCAAATTTTTTTACAAAAAAGTTCGATGAAATAATTTACAAAATACGATCTTACGTTTCGTGTGTCTGGTTCATTTTGTGATATTTAATATCATAGACTCATTTAGGTGCACTTTTCCTCACGACTGATTCTGCAGCCACTAAAAAGTCCGCGGAGTCTCGGAGTTGATTTACAGCGGTACGCGCAGCTTTCGATCTTGCGAACAGCTACATAAAATGTTACTTAAAGCCGGTCGAAGTAAATCGATTTCTGCGGTTAATTCGCCGCTATTCCGCGTAAACTTTGCATATACCTCGCAGTACACGAGAACCGCATCTTTCTTTCTTCTTTCAGCTGCTTCGACCAAATTTATCGACCAGAAAAAAGTTATTATTAAGTCTCTACGTGTTTTGCATCGATTTTGAACGGAGAAAACCTGATACGAAGTGGTGACGTAAAAGTATCCATAAATATCACTTGGGTTATATAAATTTCGAGTTAAATTTAGGAAAGGTTAGGCATAAATAATTTTGACCAAGATGGCTACGTACTCTGTTTATTAATATTTTTCAAAAACCAGCTAGTTACAAAATTATCCTTTCATCAACTCGTTGCATGTTAAACGAGTAATTTGCAAACGCTGCTCTAACAAAATTTGTTGACATAAAAGTAGAATAAAATAACACGTACAATATATCAATTTGAAGCTTGAAGTTTAACAAAAACGACTGCATAATTTGTCGATATTTTAATTGCAAGTTGGCTGTTAGAGCAAATGATTGATTTCAGAACCTCTAAAGTCTGACACAATTTGATGACATCATCACAGAGTAACACTCACATGTTAATTTGAAGTTAAATAAAAATTTAAATTCGGAGTTTTTGTTAATGTTCCTAATATAAGATTGCTATAACAAACTACCTTATTAGACATTATACAAAATAATCAATAAGACTTTTTGACAGTCAGCTATTTTGAATTGAAAGAATTTATGACTAGTTTGCGTAGTCATTTTCAGTAAACTTTAAGCATGATCCATCAAAAGTATTTTGTAGTACTATGTCATCAAATTGCGTCAGATTGAATATTTCAAACTCTACTATGCCATTTATAGCGACTTAATATCATTAAGTAATGTAAATCGATTAACATCAGCAATATGAGTTAAATTCTGAAGCACGAAAGCCTACTTGAAGAAGTTGACGGTATTGGAAATAGATCGTAATGCGGTTGATCCGAATTCAAGAAACTAAAATCCGTGGAACGATAAGCATTCGTGCAATTCGCTTTGAGATGCATTCGCAAAGACATTCCAAGATCCTGACTGCGAAGGTTTCTATTATTAATCTTCCGCAGCATCTGTCCTCGAATCTTGGAGGCTGTGCAGCGGGATTACTCGAGGAAGGAAAATCAGGACGTCGAATCGGGAAATAATGGGCCTGGAACATTAATCACAATCGAATACGTTGCTATGTCACAGGCAGTTCCTGATACTTGTACTATTATACATTTTTGTGCACTTTTAACCCCTTAACCTATAATCATCCCGAATTCTTAAACGTCCACATTTCCAAAGTTCTAAATTCTCAAGTCTCCCGAATTTCTAAATCTTCAAATGTTTAAAGGTAAAAAAACTTCAATTACCCCAAATTCCAGAATAGTCAAATAAAACTACCCTTGTGTAACAAATTCAAAAGTGCTTCGAATAAATCTTGTCCCCTCTTAAAAATCTTAATTATTCTCCAAAGTATTCTTCGTATCCCAATTTTGCAAAGTACTCACTACATCCAGATATCAGACCCAAATTTCGTCGATCTTCGAACATTTGAATTTGCTCTACACTTTCAATACCGATCCGAAATACGAATGTCAGCTTTCGATTGTCTGCGATTCCCATTTCGCTTTGAACCTTCGTTATTGCTGAATTTACTTTACCACGTTATTTGTTGGTCGTCAGAGAGGCAACAGCGGTGCATTTACGTGAAACGCGATTTTAATTAAATCGCGGCCGATTTAATAACCAAAAACCGTTGACGACGAGTGTTTACGAAAATCCAGTCTCTCGAGCGTTCTTCGGAATAACGCGCGTCACCAATTAAGGATTAAACATGCTTCCAGTAGTTTCGAGTGGCAAGTTGCTCGTCACACGCTGTCACTTTGTGGCTAACGACGCGAGTCGTGGCTACGATCGATGTCTGAAGTGGTCGTTTAGAGGCGGAAGAACGGCGAAAAACAAACCCTTACGTTACGTTCTACATTTTCCGAGCGGCACGTGCAACCGAAAACTCATACCTCGCTGATTAAAATTGTTGCAAACTTCCCTGGGGAATATTATGCCATTCGAATCAAAGATTCGAGTCATTCCACGTTTCAGTTACTTCAACGTTGCTTTCTTCGTTGCTGGCAAGTCTCGTTTTTGGTGTTTGAAAGACCGTTCAACCCTCTTGGCATTACAACATCTAACACGTGACGCACATAACTGTTGACATTCGACGAATCTGGCTCATATTTTCACCACGATTTCAAGTTTAATTTTAATTACAAGTACCACTAATCGTCCTATCCAAAATACTGACGTTTGAACATCCTTTGTCTAGCCTAACATTGGAACAATAATTAAATCCCTCTGTCTGACGCTCTTGTCGATAAAATCATAAGTGAAGGGGTTAAGTGTCATTTTTTGAATGTTCGTTTACTTCAAGTTTTAGACAATTGCAAGAGTCCAGAAATACACGATAATTTTGTAAAATTGTAATGTGTATTGTTTGCAACAAAATGAGGAAAGTTCATCTCTAAAATTAAACGTGGAGATGACTCACAAATGTTTAAATTACAAAATTTGAATAGTCAGATTTCTAAACCATCAAAATCCAAAATAGCGAAATTTCTGACCAAATCTCTAAATTGCCGAATTCCTACACTTCAAAGTTTTTAACTCCCCCAATTTCCAAACACTCAAACGTCTAAATTACCAAATTTGTTAATTTTCCAATTTTAAAACTTCAATACTCGACTTCTACTCTATCTGACCTGCTGACTAAAACTTATCTAACGGTAGTGGTCGAATGTTAAAGGTTAGTTCATTACAGCAGAAGTTGCGATGACCTTTGACAAAGGATACCGCTGGATGGCACGATTTGCATCCGACATGTCACTTTCGAACACAAGGAAATTGATTACTATCGCGATGACTCGTCGACCTTGTAGCTGTAATGCTGAACCACAAAAAGATATACAGTTACTCTCGATGATGTATCCAGATGACAAATGTAATTTGGATACGTCAGTCCCAGCGAGGTCAAAGTTAAACGTATTTTTATGGGATGCAGTTGGACGATGCTGAGAGGAAGAACATTTCATATTTAGATTACTTAATATTTTTAATACATACGTGCATTTTCGTATTTTTTCGAATATAAATAATTATGTGCTTGTGTATGTATGTGTTTTAATTAGATGAATGTTATAAACTCTATATACATATATTACTGGATTTCTAGATCTGTGCATTCCTAGATCCCTAGATTTCTAGGTCTATGGATCTCTAGATCTATAGGTCTGCAGATCTCCTAAATTCCTAGATTCCTAGATTTCCAGATGTATAGATCTCTAGATTCCTAGGTCTCTTTTAGATTTCTAGATTCCTAGATTTCTAAATTCCTAGGTCCTCAAGGCTCTTGATCCATAGATTCCTATATTTACAAATCTCCCTAGGTCCATAGCTCTCCAGACTCCTAAATTCCTAGGTCCCTACATCTCTTCATCCATAGATTTGTAAGTCTACAGATTTCTAGTTTCCTAAATCCCTGTATACTTAAATCCTTGGGTTCCTTGAGTGATATATCCCTAGAATTATAGTTCTGTAGATTACAAGGTCCATAATTCTTTACATCCCTAGGTACATAGTTCTCTAGATCCATAGTCCACATATATGGACTCCATATATGGGGTCATGATGGATCCAAGGTCCTTGGTCCATATATCCATAAATCTCTACATCCATAGATTCCTAAGTACATAGCTTTCTATATACATAAATTCCTACGTCCATAGGTTACTAAGTATGTGCATGTTTCTGTACATGCATAAATTCCTACATCCATAGGTTACTAAGTATGTACATGTTTCTGTACATGCATAAATTCGTACATCCATAGGTTACTAAGTATGTACATGATTCTCTACATGCATAAATTCCTACATTCATAGGTTACTAAATATGTACATGGTTCTCTACATCCATAGGGCCATACATCCCTAGATTCCTCCATATATACTTAGATCCATATATCGACTTTATATGTGCCTAGATCCACATGTCCAGTGATCCTTACATTCAAACACTTCTATGCCCCTACATTTCATCGTCATATCCCTATATTCTTATTCTTTTAGAATACGACATTACAAATTAAGAATTGACTAACGATTTTATTGTCGACATCATCGCTAAATATCTCATCTTTTTATACCCGAAAGGAAATCGCTTTGTAAGAACGTTTACAGCCAACTTTCACCTATCTCTGGTAAAAAAAAAGAAGAAGAATAAAATTTACGGCAAATACTTGTGTATAGCATGAAATATCAAACTCGCATTAACGCGGTAAAAAGGCGACGCATTCTGTACAATTATTTCTTAACAAAATGGCGGTAGTCGGCTGTAGTTTCGCGTTTCCACGAGCGTGTTGACGAGGTCCCTTTGAGCTTTCCCTCGAGATCGCACTTTGATCCTCCGTAGAAGAAAGTTTTTCGCTGCCGGTATTTTCCCCGTTGCTTCCGGTGAATGTTTATTATCACGCGCGAACCGCAAACTCGCGAGACACGTACACCGTCGTGTTTCTACTTTCGTCGGTTCTCATAGAACGCGTTATGTGGCAATGGTAGCCGGAAAATTCGTTGGAAAACCATCCGCACCGAGCGCAAACCTTTTTCCGCCAACACACCCGGTTTTCTGACTGTCGACCGTCAAGCGACAACGCTCTTTTTTTTCGGTTTTTCTCTTTACCCGAGGTTCCTTCTTCTTCTCTTTTGAGGAATCGTTTACAAATTTTGCAGACGCGGATCGACTTCGCGTATCGGATTTAGCAGAAATAAAACGAAGTTGACATAGCTGCTAATGTTAGCCGTTTAGTCAATTGGCGACCAGCGACGGAAATATTTCTAGCGATTCGTTTTGTTATATATAATTAGATCGTGAATAAACATTCATAAACATAGGCTAATCTTACTTGTGACTCGTTTCGGAAAATTGTGTGAGGATGTTTTAAATTTCTTATTCAAATTAAATTAGAAAGCTCCTGTGAAAAATAAATATATTCACGGTCACTCATGACTACAGTCTTCTTCTTTTAACAAAATATTGACTATTCGAGCGGATCATAGTTTTCAGTGCTCTCATATTACAAGTAAAACACTTGTCGATTTCAAAAGACTTTTAAAACGAAAGATACTGAGCCTTGAGTTCGAATTTTCTTCACACAGGTCTTCACACGACTTACAATTTTAGTCGTGATTACTGTCGACACTTTGGCGTCATGTATGATTTCAGTACGTAGCTGTGTGATCTGTTAGGTCGATATTTGTAGTAGAAGCTCGGTACTTTCCTGCGCCAGGGGCTGTGGGGCGGCGCAAAAAATTTTGAAGATCTAATGTTATAAATGTTACGTACGTATGTCGAGAATATATACGTGGATATTTTTATGCAATACTTTGGAGTTTGATTTAACTTAGTTTTGTACAGCAAGGTTCGTTTGGGGAGTTGATAGTTTATAAAGTAGAGGTGAAACGGTTAAGAAAGAGAGTTAACTAGTTGATAGGACAGATTTAACCTCTTGACATCGTGTTAGGTACGTGACGCACATTACAGTTCACATATGGCGAACCTAAGTCGTATGCGAAAGAGTTTTGAATTCGATGCTAATTATAATTTGAACAGTTGAAGATCACTAAAAACAAAAGGAAACCGTAAAATTTGAAATTTCATACGTACAATTTGAAAATTTGGAGGACATCTGAAATGTTCCCTTGAACGCAAGATATTTGAATAACAAAGGACATTTCACGTTAATACGATAAGTAGCCGAAGTCGGTGTTCGAAAGGTGGCATCAAACGTTCCCAGTTGTAAATAAAACTGGAATGGACACAAAATACGCGGAGGCTAATAAAGCCGGAGTTGAATTGAAGCTAAAGAAAGCCGTCGGGACACAAGAAGTCGCGTCCTACTTTAGGACGAGCCGGGTATGAAATATGAAATACGTACGAGTGACCAGAAAAAGCCGGTAGTGAAGGCATAAACGCGTGACGACGACGCACGTCTACCAAAGCGAACGCAAACATTGAAAAACAGGTTGTGGCGCCCCAGAAGAGGAGCATGACGCACTCGTTCTGATCGTTAGTCACGTTCTTCGTCGAAAGAAATTTTTAAAAAAGGTTTTTTGAACGTCGGCCAACTGGTTCATTGCCGAACTTTGGTAGTCCAACAACGTGTCTTGAACGCTCCTCGGCTAACAACTCGTGTTTTTCCATTTCGAATGATTATTTTTGTTAACCCTTTTGTGGCGTCAGTCTGGTAGATACAGGGCTCAGGATAATTCGTTTAGGAAATTATTCTAAAAGATTATGAATGTGAATAGATTTTTCAGAAGGAAGAAATCTCTTTTTTAAGAAGACTTATAACCATATTCAAAGCTATTCAAGCATTAAAATGTTTACGATGTTCACTGCAGCTGTTGAAAATTCTATTAGGTATTTTTATTTCTAACAAATCTTATGGAAATATTTGCACAATATTTTGTTACGTTTGTTATTCATAGTCAAGTAGTTAATACGAATATTGGACAGATTCTGAACCCCTTAACCTACAATTTCCTAGGCAGTTGCGTCATTCACAGCTCAGTAATTATTGCTACAACGTGAAGACAAAGAAAATTGAAAAGTTACGTTAACTGAAAATTGCATTCAGTAGTGTCTTCATTTTTAATAAATTTTACCAAATATTTTCACAATATCTTGTTACATATATTTCCATAGCTGTAATTAATACGATTTGATTAGGAAAGTGAACAAATTTTTAATAGTACACATGTTAAATCAGTATAGAAACTTAAGTGTGACCCATATATGGGTGACGTGGCTGTCAACGTGTTAGGCACGTTTTGCATTCAACGATCCTTGATTTTGAAGATTGTAATCAGAATTGAACCCAAAATTCATTTGCAATGATGAGAGTTACGTGTGAACTGTAAGGTGCGTCACGAGTGCGTCACGACATTGTACAAAGGGTTAATAATGCAGATAATACATGTTTATTAATAATACACATGTTAGATCAGTATAAAAACTTAAATATCACTCATATATGGGTGATGTGGCTGTCAACGTGTTAGGCACATTTTGTATTCAACGATCCTTGATTTTGAAGATTGTAATCAGATTGAACCCAAAATTCGTTTGCAATGATGAGTGTTACGTGTGAACTGCAAGGTGCGTCACGAGTGCGTCACGACATGCAAGGGGTTAATAATACAGATAACACATTCGTCACCCAATATTTCCAATTAGGTTATTGAACAAATCCTTAATAATACAGGTGATTATATAGAATTTGAAGACATGACAGTAACGTGACAAAGTCTCTAACCATATCCAAAGTTTTAATATTCAAATTTTCAGCTCCAGTCTGAACCCGGCATTTTCTCCTCGCTATCTTAATCTCGAAATCTTGATGAGAATTCCGATAAGTAGCATTATCAGGGTGGCTGGCACGCAGACGTAATTATCGTCGATTAATCGTCGCGTGTACCCTCGAATCGGGTGAAACGGGGGACGCATAAAGCTCCCTGTCGCAATAATGTCACGGGCAAATCGTGCGTAGAAGGCCAAGCCCGGATCTGGATGTCAGTCTGCTCGAAGGGTTGCCCCATGTGTCTAGATTGCTCGCCTGTTTCTTCCGTGCCTGTTTCATAATGTATCCAACGAAAGGCAGCACGCTTTTTCGTAGCGAGTCGCACGCGATTCGAAGCAGCGGCTACGGCGTGAATTTGTTGGACGGCTGTCACTCATCGACGCAATTTGTGTCGATGAACAACGGGGGAAGACTTTTGAATCGTTTACAAGCCCCCATTAAGGGGATTTTCGTTTCAAGGGGTGCGAATAAGGGGCTTGAATTCCATTTAAAACTTGGACCGTACATTGTTTCTTTCACGAGGACATTTTGCACTTTTTCGGGCTCGTTTTAGGAGCTTTGTGCGTGGATTTGATGATTCGAGATATGGTTTTTGAGAGTAGGTCGTTCAGAACTTTGGATTGTATGACCTTTAGATGTGAGGATCAAAGTTCGTGTGATTAATGAAATCAATTTTGTCAATCGAGTATGTAAATTAAAAAGTTAGGAGATGTGATCATTCGAAAATTCACAAATCCTCAAATTTCCTCATTTACAAATTTTCAGATTTCTTATGATTTCTCAAATTTTCTAAATCCCCAAATACATAAGTTGATCAACTTATAGATCTCCAAATTTACAAATCCTCAAATCTCTCAATTTTTCAGATCTCTAAATTTGTCAAGTTAATCTAATTCCTAAATGAGCAAACTCACATCCACAAATTTTCCACGTCGACAAATTTAACAAATTTCTACATTTTTCAATTTCTCTAACCCCCAAATAGTCCAAGTTTATCAAATTTCCATATCCCACAATTTTCAGATCCCCACATTTTTCAATCGTCTTAAATTTCCATATCCCGAAATTTTGAAATCTAAAAATCTGCAAATCCAAAATTTCTGAAATCCCCATAAGTTTATTTTATTTTTTATTTTTCTTTGCAACGCCCCATAAATTTAATTTCGTAAAATCTACTTTCATTGATTAATCGAGTCTCGTGTAGAAATAAATTGAAGGTGTCGTTAAATATTTGTTATTTATACAATTGACGTAAATCGAGTCTGTTAAATATAGTATATTTAATGTGTTGAATTAACGTGTCACGTCTGTTTTTATTTACAGAGGGCTAATAGAATTACATAGAGCACGGTCGTAAGCTGGATTAAGGACGGACATCATGGAACGCTACGAGGAGGAAGGCGAGGACAGTGACAACGAAACAGACCCGGAACAACTTTTGAACGAATGGCTCGGCGAATTGGACAGCTTGACAGTGGTATGTTTTCATTACTGTACATTTAATTAGAAAACATTCTCTGCATTTAATATGCATGATTGTCTGCGTGTATTAGGTAATCCATGTTTTTAATCATTTTTCTTGAAGCTGATTAAATCTTGCATAAAAATCATATGTCACGTATGTTCTATCAAACACAGTTAAATATTATAGTGTCGATCATAAATCTCACCTAAAATTAAAATTGAAATTATATTTCATATTGATAGTTTCGATAAACAACGAAATACCATGTTGAGTTAAATCAAAAAACTGATCAATCATCACAGAAAATGTAATGTAAGTGACACACGTTAATTTTCATCGCTTTGACAATTATTTTAGAAGGTTAAAAGCAACCCTCAAATTTGTGTCCAATAAATGAATATTTTGTAAAATATTTCAAAATCTATAAATAATTCAACTATACAACTCGTCTATTTTTAAACATGCGTATAAACAAATACTCGTATCACCGTAACGAAGCGTACCACGTGTCCCCAATTGAACAAAGAAGTCTTTTATCCACGTGCCGCCACTGATTTTCACCATGGTAATCGATCACTTAAACGCTCAAATTAATTTGAGGTCATTAATATCGCTTCGAAAATCAATGTTTCGCGAATCAACTCAATTATCGGTACGAGCATAAAAGAGCGTACAAATGAAAAGGCAGCTGGTGGTTAGTTGGTAGCTGTCGTTCCACGCTGCTCAATTGGTGTCAATTGACATGCAGTCTAAATAATTCGCTGGTAGAGGCCCGTTCGCATGAAAAACGACGCATCTACAGCTATAGAAATTAACGTTTTACGTTCTACGAACCGCCTCAACTACTCTCGGTTGATCTGTGTTCACGCGATGCAATTATTTCCAATCGGCAATATAACGCGTGACTGTATAACGCATAATAACGTAACCCAATGGCAATACAACGCAAGACTATTATAATACGTAGAAAATGTAATATGTTGGTAATGTAGCATGTGGTCGATACGAGTAGTGGCAATATAATTCGAGGACACTATGGGTGGCAATATAACGCGTGGATGATACAACGCGTAACGATATAACGTATATAAAATATGAAACGTAGGTAATACAACGCGTGGGTGCTAGAACGCGTGAGAATATAATGTATAGGTGATGCAACGCGTGGCGATATAACGCGTGAGTGTTAGAACGCGTGGAAATATAATATATAGGTGATATAACGCGTGAGTGCTAGAACGCGTCGGAATATAGTGTATAGGCGATCTAACACATGGCGATATGACACGTTAATGCTAGAACGCGTGGGAATATAATGTATAGGCCATCTAACGCGTGGTGATATAACGCGTGAGTGTTAGAACGCATGGGAATGTAATGCATAGGCGATATAACGCATGGGTGTTAGACCGCGTAGGAATATAATGCATAGGTGATATAACGCGTGGGTGCTGTAACGCGTTGGTGATATAATACGTAACAGTATAACGTATAGGACATATGACGCATGCGTGATATAGCGCATGACGATATAACGTACATGAGGTACAACACGTGGATGATATAGTATACGATATATTCATATACTGTAGCAGTATTCGTAGTAATATCCATATGTATAATATAATATCCATATATGAATTATGTGGCTCTTAAGTATTTTTCATAGTTACCACTGAGTTCTCTTTGAAAAAGTGTCCAACCATCGCCAAGCTAAAAAATAATTTCCCACGGAAAACTAACAGAATTAAAATTGATTGCGATAATTTTTCAACAACAAGCGATTCACTGGTTGAACATTCTTCAATTACCAGCTGCGAACGATCGGCGTCAAAACCGGAACCATGAGACGGAAAGCGTTGGAAACTCGCCGACAAGCGTTTCGAATGGCCGAACAAACTTCGTATCGCGATTGCTCAGCCGCGTCAATTGTCGACAATTTGTCGTTTTGCGGCTGCTATTGTACACAGTGGGCACACTGTCACGATCCTGGATGCACGACGAGCTATCGTGCACGCGGGCAAAATCGATTCGTTACGCTGAACGGGCAGATTGAAATCTCGTTTCATTGTGCCTAAGATTTATACTCGTTACAACGACAAAGCTACTAACCCGGTAAACTACGCCCTAAACGATTCTTCCGCTCTTCGAGTAAAATCACCGGCACAAATTTTTTCCTGCGAACGAGTAATCGCATTGTGTCGCTAGTCCGTTTAAGTTTCGCTCATTTTAGTATTTCACCGTTTCGTGTTATCGCGTTGTTGGCCTGCACATTTACGTGGAAGCTAGTGTACGTCACCGGCTATTATTTCGTAATTCAATATGAAAGTGGAACGGTCTAAATAAACTTCAGTCTACTTTAGTTACGGTGAATTGAAATGAGACACATTATACATGTATATAAATCCAATTGAAGAACTAGTAATATCAAGTTAGAAATCTTTTGATAACAAATAAGTTTCGTACAATGCATCTTCTGTTTTCAAAAACAACCGATTTCAAATGTCCATCCGGTACACGCATCAATTTTCTGGATAGCTCAAAATGTATATGCATATATGATAAATGTAAACGTATCTGAGCAATTTTTCTCCGAAATATATGATAATTGTTATAAATAAGTAAGTACATACAATAAAATGCGAAATCATAACCAAACATATTACCAAAACTTTGTATTACCAACAATGTTGTGTACCTTCAATTTACATCACCTATATAATTAAAAATTATCGAGTATGTGATAACTATTGAACAGGATTGCATACAAAATAAATATTTGTGCAAAATTTGAATATGATATTGGGCAGTGCAGAAAACTTCCATGAGACGTCTACATTTATACGTACCGATGTCAACCCATAAGTTGGCGCAAGTAAAAGAAGCTCTATCCCCATAGTGAACACTTCTAGCGTTTCATACGTAGCGATTTGGGGATGTAGGAATTTGGGGACGTAGGAATTTGGGGATATAGCGATTTGGGTATGTAAGAATTTGGAGACGTAGCAATTTGGAGATGTAGCGATTTGGGGATATAGCGATTTGGGTATGTATGGATTTGGGAATTGAGGGATTTAGGGATGTAGGGATTTGAGGACGTAGCGATTTGAGGACGTAGCAATTTGGGGACATAGCGATTTGAGGATATACCGATTTGGGGATGTAGGAATTTGGGGATATAGCGATTTGGGGATGTAAGAATTTGGGAATGTAGAGATTTGGGAATGAAGGGATTTGGGGACGTAGCGATTTGGGGATGTAAGAATTTGAAAATGTAGAGATTTGGGAACGTTAGCGATTTGGGGACGTAGCGATTTGGGGATGTACTGACTTGGGGATGTACCGATTTGGGGACATAGCGATTTGAGGATATACCGATTTGGGGATGTAGGAATTTGGGGATATAGCGATTTGGGTATGTAAGAATTTGGGGACGTAGCAATTTGGGGATGTACCAATTTGGGGATATACCGATTTAGGAATGTAGGAATTTGGGGATATAGCGATTTGGGGATGTAAGAGTTTGGGAATGTAGAGATTTGGGAATGAAGGGATTTGGGGACGTAGCAATTTGGGGATGTAAGAATTTGGAAATGTAGAGATTTGGGAACGTTAGCGATTTGGGGACGTAGCGATTTGGGGATGTACTGACTTGGGGATGTACCGATTTGGGGACATAGCGATTTGAGGATATACCGATTTGGGGACGTAGGAATTTGGGGATATAGCGATTTGGATATGTAAGAATTTGGGGACGTAGCAATTTGGAGATGTGGCGATTTGGGGATATAGCGATTTGGGTATGTATGGATTTGGGAATTGAGGGATTTAGGGATGTAGAGATTTGAGGACGTAGCGATTTGGGGACATAGCGATTTGAGGATATACCGATTTGGGGACGTAGGAATTTGGGGATATAGCGATTTGGGTATGTAAGAACTTGGGAATGTAGAGATTTGGGAATGAAGGGATTTGGGGACGTAGCGATTTGGGGATGTAAGAATTTGAAAATGTAGAGATTTGGGAACGTTAGCGATTTGGGGACGTAGCGATTTGGGGATGTACTGACTTGGGGATGTACCGATTTGGGGATATACCGATTTGGGGATATTGCGATTTGGGTATGTAAGAATTGGGGAATAGAGGGGTTTGGAGATGTAGAAATTTGGAAGTGCAAGGATTCGGAAGTGTAAAGATTCGGGAATGCAGGAATTCAGAAGAGATTCGGGGATGTAGGGATTCGGAAGTGAAGAGATTCAGAAATGTAGCGTTTCCATTCTGACCAATTGTGTCGTAGCTCTTTTAAACTGGGTCAGTTTACTTTACTTTATTGGTTCTCTTTTATTATAAAAGAGGGCGCTTGAAAGACAATTCTTCTCATTTTGCCCCGCCTAGGTCAGCCTCTTCACGTGTCAACTTGTGGGTTGATATCAGTACATGCGTCTCGCGCTACCTACTGAATTAATCGATGCGGTAATTTATTTGAAATAGTTATGAGAAACGGTGGTGAATGAACGTTGGTTCGCAACCTGCGTATGTAAATCAGCTTTGAAATTAGCGAAGACAGCTACGTTTTCCGCAAGGATCGCTCGGCCGTATCTCCGTGGCGACGCTCGGTTAGATACGAGAGTACCAGGAGTTCATTCGTGCACCAGAAGATAGATTAAACGTGTTCAAGTGGCGGCCAACGACCGAAAGAGTTTCTACACTTGCACTTGCACTTGCACTTGCACTTGAAGTCGCTTCTCGAAACGTGACAGAGACGGAAAATCGATAGCCACGCGACGATAGGTTACTGTTATTCGGTCTACTAATTTCATAATTCCAATTTTATTTTCATCATTCTAGTAGTTTAAAATGAAATTTTATAGAATATTCAATGAACACCTTGAATTAACTCGAGCTTCACAACGCATGTTTGTATGAATTCTTACAACAATGTGTTGAAAATAAAATTGAAATTTCTGATTGAAAAAATGATACTCAACCGAAGTTAGATCTTATTCGAATAATCTTCAAATGTATACAAATTTCAGGAATAACGAAAATTTTCAAGAATCAACTTTTCTTTACGAAAATATGCTTGAAGATATTTTTTTGAACAATTGCTATTAACGATTGACATTTTTGTTGAACGATTGCTCGAACATTATTTTGAAAAATAATGTTTGATATTAAAAAGTAACCAGCAATTTTTTATTTGTATAAACTTTTACTGGAATAATTTCGTATTCACAATAAACGTTTAGAATTGTTTTTGTAATAACTATACCTTCCCTTATTTTCATTAAAAAATTTTTTAAATACAATTTTTATTTGATGATTATAAAGATTACTAAACAGTTTTTGTACGAAGATTATATACCCACCTAATAATGTTAAAGAATAATGTTTAGCTCCGATAAGTATATGTTATTATACGTTATTTGCGTACATCCTTGCATCCGCAACAAGATAACGTCGAGACAATTTCCTCTTTTAAATCGAAAACGCGGATATACGTGAATAGAACATTGATCTAACTAATCTTGAAGCTTAACTGATCAAGTAATTAAAGGGCGGATTAACGCTACCGAATGGAACACCGAGGCGGTTAATACCAAAGCCTAAATGGCTAATATACATATGAATACCACATCACCCTACACTATTAAATTTCTTGCAATATTACACACATTATTCCATAGAGATTTAACACTCTGCTTTATTCTATTATACCTAAAATACTATAATATTAATTTGATCTTGGATGCAAATCGCATTTCCAACGTCATTATTTGTTTAAGCGATAATAAAGCTCACTAATCCCGGTTGTAACCTTTTGCTGAAATGACCAAAGTTTACTCTTTTCAGATAATAAGTACAGTTTACTATACAATCCCACTGTTTATTCTATAATTATTCAACAATTCTTGAATTATTTTGAAATTGTTCTATAATTATATTTGAATATTGTCTATTTATCTTCACATTTAAATTTTCCATGTCCGTGGAAGCTGAACTTTTGCACTTGCACTTCATTCACATATATCATCAACAGCTTATTTTTCTCTACTATTTTCTCTAGTATCTATTATACTATTTTTCTCTACTATTTTCACATTATATAACGTCAGTATATTCCAAATTTCTAACATTCTGTATTTTCTCTATTTATCTCAAGCTCTGCTAGATCCTTCATGTCCAAGAGCGAAAACGTGACACAGCTTTTGTACTTCGTTCACAGATTTCATTGATTAATAGCCTATTCTCCTCTACTATTTGCAATGTTTCAGAGTAGATAATATCAGTATATTCCAAATTCCTAACGTTCTGTTTTCTCTATTTATCTCAAGCTCTGCCAGATCCTACATATCCACACATGAAAATGTGAGACAGCATTTGCACTTCGTTCGCAAATGTCATTAACATCTTATTCTCCTCTACTGTTTGCAACGTTTCACTATAGATAACGTCAGCATATTTCAAATGACTAAAACTCTTTTTGCATTTATCTCAAACTGAGTATTCGGATCCTTCATGTGACACAGCTTTTGCACTTTGTTCATAAATATCGTCACCATCTTGCAACGTTTCAGACTAGATAACGTCAGTATCCTCCAAATTGCTCACATTCTGTGCTTTTTCATTTATCTCAAGCCCTGCCAGATCCTATATGTCCACACATGAAAATGTGAGACAGCATTTGCACTTCGTTCGCAAATGTCATTAACATCTTATTCTCCTCTACTGTTTGCAACGTTTCAGTATAGATAACGTCAGTATATGTCAAATTACTAAAATTCTTTTTGCATTTATCTCAAGCTGAGTATTCGAATCCTTCATGTCCAAGAGCCAAAACATAACATCTTTTGCACTTCGTTCATAAATGTCCTTAACATCTTATTCTCTACTCTTTGCAACGTAGACTAGATAACGTCAGTATACTCCAAATTACTCGCATTCTGTTTTTCCATTTATCTCAAACTCCGCCAGATCCTTTGCGTCCACAAGCGAAAATGTGAGACAGCTCTGCACTTTGTTCGCAAATGTCATTAACATCTTATTCTCTACTCGTTGCAACGTAGACTAGATAACGTCAGTATACTCCAAATTACTCGCATTCTGTTTTTCCATTTATCTCAAACTCCGCCAGATCCTTTGCGTCCACAAGCGAAAATGTGAGACAGCTTCTGCACTTTGTTCGCAAATGTCATTAACATCTTATTCTCCTGTACCATTTGCAACCATTCTCCTGTACCATTTTCAGATTAGATAACGTCAGCATATTTGAAATTTCTCATATTCTTTTCCCATTTATCTCTGCGCATTCGTATCCTTTATATCCGCTAGATGAAAGGTGAGAGAGCTTTTGCACTTGCACTTGGCGATACATCGGAGGTCGGTCAAGGCGCCGGTGCACAGATCGATAACCTGGCAAACGTGGAATATGGATATCGTTGCACACTGCTTGGTCGGTGACCCCGTGCACGTAGCTCGAGAATATTCGAGTGCCTTTGTATGTTCGATCCCCGAAATCGAGAGCCTTTTGTTCCATATTTTTTAGTTACCATTGATTAATGAATCCTCTGCGAGATCGCGACTCACACTCTCTTTCTTTCTTTGTCGCTTTTTTGATTAAAACTTTGGTAATTAATGGATCGTATTCGACACAATAGCTAGCCTGAATACCATGCAACTTTGATACTGTTGTTTACCAGGCGGTGCGAGAATGTTTTCCATTTAAGAGAAGATTAATGATACTGGTGTATCATCCCTTTTTGTTTGTAAGTAATCTCGGGAAATATACGTTTTAGGGGATAAGCTTTATTTAGTGCGATGAAAAGGTTTTTGGTTGGTTTATTGACCTTGTGAGTTAAAATTATTACATTTTTTAAGGTAGTTATGTTTTTCAAGGTTGTTACGTTTATTATGCTTTTGTACATCTTTATTATTTAAAGACGTATAATTTTTGGATCGTAGATACATACATTTTAAAGCAATTTGAATAATTATTGTATAATTTGAATAATTTTATCGCTCAAGGTTTGTTTGTAGTTGACATTATTATTCCTAGCTATCTCTGTCTCAATACTTCAGTGATTGAACAAGAACGTGACATAATACTGGTTCCAATTTTGTATCTTCTCTCGAGTGATTTAATATCGTAAACCTGTACACACTGTTGTAGTTATGTAAGTGCTAGAACTATCTAACGTATCTTTTGTATGAAGTTCAAAATTATCTTTGCCTTTGTGATGAATTTAATCGCATGCAACTCATAGTTGCAGAGCTAAAGAGTATTATGGGACTTCATACTGCAAAAAGGATTTACGGATGTAAAATCCACCAGAGGCGGAAAATACTAAAAGCCCTTTATACCGTTCAACTCGTCACAAAGCGTGGACTTATCATTTTTACATTATTGTATTAACCCTTCGTTGCATCGTGTTGCTAATATATAAAGTATTGTTAAAATCGCATATTTTGTTAAATATTAAATATTATTAAACATTTCATTGGAATTACAGTTTTTTATACCCTTCAGAAATGTTTCACACTTGCAATATATAAATTTTCGACAGGTTAATCTTTTTTAATAAAAAATGTATTCTTTTTGTTCTGAAGAGTATTTTAAAAATGATTTCAAGAAGTGAGAGTTGAAAAATTTATTTATTCTTGAAACGCAACAAATCATGTAATGAAAGACTGGAAAACTAAATGACTTAAAAGGAATTAATTTTTATTATTCCAAAAAATTTGTATTATTCGAAAATTTGTTATAGGAAATCAAACCATATGTTACAGGAAAATATTCTTTTATGGAAGTGAACTTAATGTTTTATTCTGTGATTTAAATATGTATTTGCTCAAATAGTTTATAAAACTATAAACTAGTTTTACTATACACCATGCAATAATGGTTTCTCTATGGACAAAAAGGAAATTTAGTGACATAACATGATAATAATATATAATAATAGTGGGATAGATTAATGTAAAGAATAAGTAACGATACCATGAATCAATTAAGCATTGTGCTCACGATTATGACTGCGAATTAACATCACAACAGGTTCATCTGCATTCTCGGAATCTAATTGTGCAACTCAGCGATCTCGAGAAATCTTCCAGTGACGTGCAACAGAATTATCGAACAATGTATCACTTAAATAATTGTACACGTCACAATCATTCCCTGTTTTTCATATTGATCAGCATAGTACTAGTAAAATATTATTCTTTCAAAATATTTAACCTGCTCATAATTTTATAAAGAAACACGTGTTTCGTAACACACAAAGTGTTTTGAAACACTCAAAAGATGATAATAAAAAGTATCAATAAATGTGTTCTATAGTGTAAATATATTTACAGACAAATTATTGACTATTGCAAATATTCAACGTTATAATATGATTCGTATTATAAATGCAAAATAAAGAATAATTAAAACAATTTTAATATAATTAGGAAGGTTCAGAAATATTTTCGATAACTGTGATAATAAAATATACACTTCGTTTGACACGATAAAAAGATTGCAGTAATTTTGCACGATGTATTTTCAACGTCGAAATTTATTTTATTTTTATTAAAAACTTAAGTTGAAATAATTGTAAAATGTAAGATAACCAATGTTTAATATTACATTTGAATAGTTATATTTTTAGATACATATCACTTATGTATATTACGATGAATCATTACAGTGTGACAAATACAGATAAGGTACACTAATATGACCTAGGTCACAATTTTTTGCATATTCGAGAATATTAAAAATCGGTAAAAGATGATTAATACGCGATCGTGATATCAAATGCATTTCCACATTGCTTATTTTCTGCAGTAAATGGATTAACTATGATAACAGAGTTCAACTTGATTATCTCGTGCAGTGCATTACCATGTGTGATGTGTAATAATAATTTCATTTCGACATCATGAGCATGTTATATAATATTGACTCATTCTACTAATTAATTTATTATCTCTGTCGTATGCAACAGATATATATATACATTTAAATGTATTATGTGTTATTTTATCGAATTCCATTAATTAACTCTTAACCAACAGTTTATTGACACTTTCTGTTCATACATTGCGTTTCTTTCAATAATTTATCTTTGCATTTCATTAATATCTTATGACTCTTGTAATTTTACATTTCTTTTTGTATCGAAAGATTGGAGGGAAAATTATATTTCCTATCTTCTGTGGGGTTGTAAAAGAAAGCTCCACATAAAATTCTCTTATTCTTCTACTTTTGTTAATACGTTGACAATTTTTAATAGACACAATTTATTTAACGATGTATTTATTTGTAATTGACACAACTGTGATTATAGGTTGAATTTGTTCAATAAAGTCGCACACTTTCAAAAAACGAACATAAAGCAAAAAGTGTTCTCTATAGAATTTTATTCACAGAAAAAGAATAACACGAAAAAAAATAAAATAGTTATAATATTATTTACAGCACTGATAATCTTTCGGTAAATATATGTAATTCCAATTTTTTTTTTTAAATGTATAAATCTAGCAGAATATGAGAAATAATAATAATAATAATAATAATAATTGTAGAGTAAATATAAAGATGTTAAAATAAAATTTTCGAATATAGTAATTATGTCACTTTGAATAATAGCGAAGTAAAAAACTTTTTTTTTGTGATTTTAATAAACCAGTCCGACAAGAATTGTTCCCACAAGGTCCCAAAATTTTTACGTGTTCATTTCTTCACCACAGCGCAATCTGATGTCCGAAAGTGAAGTTGCATTAGCACGTGTTGCATTATCTGCATCGAGTAGCTTACCGGCTCGATGCAGTTCCCTGTTATATCCGACAGCAGTAAAGCTCTCCCACTTATCTTCCGGTTTGCCTGCAACCTTCGGGACTCAAATACACGTGGCGCGAATTGTCTCGATCAACACGAACATTTGAAGTTTACAGTATTCTGTATTTATTGCGAATAGACGTTTGAGGATATGAACATTGACAAATTTCTAAATTTGGGGATTTGGAGATTTGGGAATTAGGTATTTCAAATTTGAGTGTTTGGAAATTTAGGAATTTGAAAATTTAGGAATTTGGGTATTTGGGAATCTGGGGAGAAGGAAACTTGAAATGTGGAAATTTTAAGGTTTGAAAATTTGGAAATTTGGAAATTTGAAAGGTGGAAATTTAGAAGTTGGAATTTTGGAAATTTGGAAATTTAGAAGTTGGTACTTTCGGAAATTTGGAAATTTAGAAGTTGAATATTTGGAAATTCAAAAGTTACAAAATTGGAAATTTGGAAGTTTGAAAGTTTGGAAACTTGGAAATTTGGGAATTTGGAAATTTGGGAGTTTGGAAGATTGGAAATTTGGAAATTTGGAAATTTGGAAATTGGAAATTTGGAAATTTAGAAGTTGGAATTTTGGTAATTTGGAAATTTGGAAATTGGAAATTTGGAAATTTAGAAGTTGGAATTTTGGAAATTTGGAAATTTGAAAATTGGAAATTTGGAAATTTGGAAACCTAGAAATTTGGAAATTTGAAAGTTGGAAATTTGAAAATTGGAATTTTGGAAATTTGGGAATTTAGAAGTTGGTATTTTGGGAAATTTGGAAATTTGGAATTTTATAAATTTAAAAACCTAGAAATTTGGAAATTTGGAAATTTAGAAATTTGAAATTTGGAAATTTGAATGTTTAGAAATTTAAAATTTTCCGCAAAAGAAATTTAAGAACTTGAAAATGTAAACCTTAAAAATGAAAAAAATCAAGGTTTTGCACATTTAAAGTAAAAATTTTAACTTCGATAACTTACATGTCTGGCAAGTGATTGATTTTCTATAAAACCTATAACCAATTCACATATCTCCCTATTGTAACAAGTCAACTTCTCAAGTGCTCTCGTATTTAAATATGTCAAGCAAGAAGTTACCGATATATTCCCAACAACGTTCAGTCCTTGACACAATAAATCCAGACCGTATTAGACAAGCAGTGAAATACGTCCACGATAAAATAGACAAATGCCTGAGGACTTCCGGCGACTATTAGTATGCGGGTTTCGTTGTATCCGCATCCGCGCGGCTCTTCTTAGCATCGTTAATTGCGACGATCGTCTTTGTTCGGCAATATTACTATGTCCGGTAGTAATTCTCTGCTGTCGGATTTCATTGACTAAACGAAAAATTTCTAGGAACAATCATTTAGTTACTGAGAACATTTCTATAAAAGAATCAGTCGGATTAGATTATTTTAACGATGAAGAAAAATAAAGATGCCTTTAATCGGATGGCTGAATTCGACCAGTGACGCTGAACCAGTTTGATGACATAAAAGTACCGCAAAAGGGCGTTTCTGCTATATTAAAATTTGGTGAAAGTGACTGTACAAGCTTTCTGTTTGTAATTTTAATATAAAATGACGGATTATCGATTATAGCGAACGGTGACAAGTTGCGAAACGCGTACAAAGTTTATCCAAAAATGAAATGAAAGTGCAAAATGATATTTAAGGTATATCGTTTTAAAACTTAAAGTTTAACAAAGATTACTGTATGAATGTTTAGTCAATATTTTTTATTCAAAATTTTCGTTGTCAAAACAGAAGATGGATTAATAACTTGGTGACTACTACATAATTTAAGTTCCACAAAATAGTACTCATGTATCAGTTTGAAGGTTCAATAAAAATTGATATGTAAACGTTTGATCAATATTGTACACAAAAGTTGTATACAGAATACATTTAAATCGACCTACTCATATATTTATGATACAAAAATAGTTTAAACAAAAGTCACATAATTTCAGATAATTTCTTCTACACGAGCCACCTTCATTATCCCCAAAATCACAACTTTTAAATAGATATCAATATTTTCGATGTTTGAGCAGGTGTCAAGTAGGGTGCAGTCTGGTGACAAATAAACTCAAAATTAATTCTAGTAAATTGAAACTTAAATATTTTGTCATACTTTTATATTCTTTAGACTATACTTAAGAGTTCTACAGAGCCGACTTTTGCAATTTCGCTTTAAAAACTTTTTAACCCCTTGGCCTATGATTAATTTGTCAGGTGCGTCAGTCGGAACTAACTAATACAGCCATAATATAAAAACAGAAACAGAAAGTTGAAATGTTACGTCAATTTGGTATTATGCAATCGTTGACTATGCAAATTATAATTGGACTTGAACTCCAAACTGAAGCGTATTGAAAATTCCAGTAAAATTGATCACAACTGAAGTTCGAGTGCGTCACGAGTCAGACTCGTGGAAATAGTGCAAAGGGTTAAAAAATGTATGTATATGGTTTCGTCCATTATGAAGTTTTAACATTATTTTCCGCCAGCAGTCCCAGAAATCAGTCCTATGTCACCAGACCCTTAATGTTCACACCTCTTGCTCCCTAATTTAGCGATTCTTTTCCTTATGTTCTTCGGACGATATGTTTGAAGACAGTGACAGAATTGTATGCAGCTACTTCATATTTGAGCGAAGAAAGTACGCATTACTTGCGCCTGAAAGGCACCCTCAAAGAGCGAAGGGTTGAAAAGGCGTACACTATCGATCGAAAGTTGAAAAGAGGACCTTTGACCATGGTCAACATAGTCAACGCACCTGGTTTCGAAATGTAGGCCGTTTCTTTGTTAGCCGTCGGCCATGCCACGCGATAGTTTCTCCATTATGCGCGCAGAAAATACACAGAAAAGCGTCGGAAAGGAGATGAAACGTGGATGGAATAGTTTGAGTAGGGATTCAGGCCACGTGCCCAGAGGCAGCTGCAATTTGGTGGAGCTTCTTCCTTCGTTTCAGGCTCTCGTGTATCCCTTGTATCCTCGTAAGCCGATCCTCACTTCCGCGTCTCTTCTGAGGCTTCTGTTTTCGTCTGCCTTGGGGTCAGGATGAACCGTTATCGTTGCAATGTACATGAAACTGATGCTGCGATGCTTATACTCTATAAGGCAAAATCCGTTTACGTTCTAAAGTCACTGCTGGAATATTCTGCCTTTAAATTCACCTGTGATAAACATTTCCTACAAATTATTATTAACACGGGTTGTTCTTTCTCGGTTTCATTTTTTAACAGGATTAGGTGGTACAGTTGTTTTTGATACAAGTTATTTACGTTTCTAGTGTTTCTCAAGAGTGTGATGTTTTGTATAACATTCACCCTTGCGATGTGGAACTTGAGGTATTACATGATGATTCACGTATAAGCTTTACCCATGAATTTGGTCAAGTTCATTTCATACTTGTTAGACAACATACAAAGTCTATATTATTGAGATCTTGTTTTATTTGGTGGTTTATGTTGAAAGAAAGGAGCTAATTTAGTAGCTTAATAGATCACATGTGTATCACAAACACACGTTAGATCACAGAAGTGAAATATGTGTTGAATATGTTTGAATATATTAAATATGAAGAAAGTTGTGAATATCTTCCAAATTGCAAAGACTGTCCATTCTGTTAAATATTTCAGTAATGAATATGTCGTACAACATGTATCAATATACCGTATGTAAATGTGTATAATTTTCAAGTCAGTGCAGTATTGTCAGTAGCTACGATATTAATAGTACTTGTAACTTACCTTGCTCTCGATGTATAGACAGTTGAGAATAATTGCTATGTCTACGAAGTACGAAACTATTCTTCTAAACACAAATACAAGTCGTTTTCTATTTCTCTCCCAACTGGCAAAGAGAATCAAAGGAATAGAAAATTGGTATCAGAGCATCAGAGTTCTGTCTGCCATCTGTTGCGCTCCATTCCTAATCTTTTTCGAGATCTGTGGGTGCAACTGGAAATATTGCCACCGCAGAAGTCTCGAGGACCTTCTGGCCTCGCTTAAAATTCATGAAGTTCCTCCATTACACGGACTTTCTGTGTCATTAAAGATCTGAGATCAGGACGAACACGTTGTGCATCACCCTCGAAAATACGCGTATAATCTTTTGTGCTGAAACCGATTTTAACAACAGTTAACTTTTATTCGACCGTTTGGGTCTTTTATGATATAAGTACAATTTTATTTCGTTTAGGTATGATATGAGTACTATTATACTTCTTTTGATTTTTTACAAAATTAAAACGGTGAAAGGAGAGAGGTTAATATTTTTTCCAGTAATGTGGATTACATTTTGAGGATATTTGCAATGATTAATTTGAATAACTTTTACGAATCAAATATTGCATGGAAGGATTTTATATGGCCAATTTCTGAATTTCTTCAACTGATATATACCGTTTGAGATCATATAGCAAGACATCTTTGCACTTCAATGTTGAGGAAACAGATTTATTGTAAATTGAATGCGTTGTGTTTACTCAGATCTGTACAAATATTGATCAAACTGAAATTGAGACGTGTAATTATATAAATATTAGTCAAGTCGAGATTTATGTATACTACTGTATAAATATTAATCATGTCGAGATTAGTAAAAGCGTATTTGATATCAATCAGAATCAGAAACTTTGAACCACTAATCTGTGGTGATCAATAAGTCAACTTATATCCACTTTCCACTTCGAAGATTAATTTCTCAAAGTCGGCAATTATCTCGATATTTTCTAATGAAAGGTGTAAATACACATTACGTGACAAAACTTTTGATAAAATCCACTTTTGTCGCAGCTCGAAGATAAACAGTGCAGTAATATTTCATCAACATTCAATCGAGCGAACATTCTCGTGTAATTACTAGTCACGTCATCTTATAACACGGTTCTTAGCATCGAGATCATCTCCCTCACGAAGCCGCTTCTAACCATCCATCGACGATCCGATTTCCGCGAAGATCGCTAACTCTGCCGTATAATCCGGTTCGATATTTATTCCTGATGATCTTTTTTCGATACCTTATCGTCTCGTTCTCGTCAGACCACGGACACCTTTTCCCTTCCTCCTTGTCCCGTGCCGGACCGTCCCTTTTTTTCTTCTCTCCTCTCTCTCGTTCTCTCTCCGTGTCTCTCTATCTCTCCCGGTTCTTATTCTTGTTGGCCACGTTGAAATCTCGGCGTTCGAGGGGGAGGCGATTGCTTAACGACGCCAACCACCTGCCCCTGGTGAAGAGGAACACGTGCTGCAGCCACGAAGCAGCTGCAACCCAAAGGACGACGCATATACTCGACGGGACAGGCTTCCCCTGTTTTCCGAGGTGTTGAGAATGGCGGGCTTCGGGGATACAGGTACCGTGCACGAGGATGAACGCACTTAAACTGTCCATCATTCTTTACTTCTCGAACATTCATTCGAGAATATATCGTATGTCCCTTCGAAGATTAATGCCGACGCACGGGATACAGTTAAAACTCCTTACGTGCACCGAATGTGGACAACTTAATGAGTACACGCGATGGTACTTTAACACTCGAGATGCTCCGTGTTGGATTATTAAAATCATTTCTTATATTTTGTAATCATATTTCTTTCTCGAAGTGTACGGTGTCATAACATTTTTCATTAAATCAACTTTTATTGGAAATATTCAGTAATTGTATTTTAATATTTAGTTATCTCATGTTGGTTATTATAGTATTTACTTATAATATGAGTTATCAATGTCATAATATTTAGTTATGACGATAAATGTACAATATTATATTTTTCATTGAATCAACTTTGACAGGAAATATTTAGTAACTGTATGTTGGTGTACATTATACTGGTGTATATTAGTAATTGTTAATGTATTAGCTATGTTGTCATGTTTGACTACAACAACGTTTACAACGTTTGTTTATGATGTTAGTCATCACTGTCATAATATTCAGTTATAATAAGGTTACAATATTTACAACGTCATTTATCAACATTACAATATTTATTTTAGTAATAAATGCTGCAATAATTACAATATTTAGTTCACTAATAAATGCTACAATTATGATATTAGCTATTACTTATGCAATGTTCCCTTGTCACGCTACAAATATAATGTATAATTATGTTATATTAATATCTCTTCGTTTCGAGTTGAATTGAAAAAAATCACGCAAGGATTAAGTGTTCAGAATGTTTCTTTTCAGCCGAGATAATTGCCCAATTCGAATATCTGTCTGATCAAATTTAGAAAGCGAAATAGGAATAAGTTTTTTAATATTTCCAACAGACCTTAATGATAATATGATGGAATCACGGGAAGAAAAGGAACGAGACGGGAATAGAGAAGAGAGAAATGTAGAGGAGGACGAAGGACAACGGAGAAGGACAGAACGAGAAGCAGGTGATACTAAAGATCTGCTTCTCGTTCGTGACCGGTTCCTGGATCATGGATACGCGGTTTACTGCCGCTTAATAAGCTGTAATAAGGTCTGCCGGTACCCTCGTCATTCGATATTCCGTACACGATAAATCTCGCCACGTACGCGAATTGCAGGGGCGAAACCACGAACGGGCAGGTGGTTCTTCGTGGCTCGTTTCGATTTCGATGACGGTGTCTACCGAAGAGGTCTCCTTTAATGAGCCTCCGAGAATTGCATAAGTGATCCCGTAAAAATTTACCTTCCATCTATACGTTTGTAGATGAAATAATCATTTTGCAGCTTGCCTCTGAGTAGATGAACCTATCGATTCATTACCTTCGTATAAACACATGTTATTTAGCTTTATTAGTTATGCAAGTTCGCTTTGGATTGCACCGAACGAAATAATATTTTTTAATGGGAATTTGGGAAATAGCACAGTAACAGTTTTTGATGACTTTCAATTTGTTGATTTATAAATAAGATTAAGTTGAGGGGTTGACAATGAAAATCTAGGTTCTATGGTCGAGGCTCTGTGGTCACATTTTTCTCATCATTTTCAATTTGTTAATTTACATATACGTGTAATTATCATTTCAAGCTTGATAAAATTATTTCTAATCTTCCTTTCGTACAAGCACATAATTTTAACAAACGAGCAATTTGAATATAAGAGCTCAAAAAAATTGAAGATCACATAAAATCTCAACGGTTATTTTGAACATCCGAAAATTATGCGAGCAATATATTATTTTCATATAATATTCCGAAATTTTCATAAGAGAATGATATGAGCGATACACACCCCTTAATCTTTCAATCGCGTGTCAATATGATAGAGATTTATCGAGCATAAAATGGTCGTCAAAATTATGGACAATAAACGGGTAGTAAAATCGTGCATCCCCAAACTAAAAGAATTGGATGTCCAATAAATCTTAATTTTGGGTCAGTACGTTGGGTTAGGTCCCGTCTGGACATTTATCGGCGGAGTTGATCGAGTCTAACGACATAAGGGCTACGTTCACGGTTTTAAATAGGGGCGATCCACCCCCTTGTACAGGGATCCTTTTCGACAAAAAGGCTTCTTCCTCTTTCCAAGGGCTCGATCGGCACAGCGGGGAGAGATGGAGGCAGGAAAGATGGATTTTTCTTCCTTTCTTCTCCTCTTCTTTCGTTCTTTCTTTCTTTCGTAAATCGGATGCAGCCTCGTCGCTGCAGCGTGCAACAGTTGGCGTGGACGAAACATCTGTCGGTCGTGGCGCATGCGTTATTCCTCACAGGTAAAACCAGGGATTCTCAAATTTTTTCTCAAATTTTTTTCAATTCGATCTTCCGTATACTCCGACTTTTGCGCGTTCGACATTTCACGTAACGCTGTTTCTAATCGTTTAACGGAGGGAACTTTTTGTATTTTCTTTTTTAATAAGTTTCAATTTAATTTTAAATAATTTTAATCTAATCTTATTACGATGATTTTTTTTTAGTTATTTCATTTTTAGTGGTATATAAACCACAGCCACTATTTATCTAACAAAGATAAGTGATTTTACTATAATATAAGAACGTGATCGTTCAGTAGCAGCCATTTTTTACCAAGTATTTTGTATATTTCATGTTGTACAAAGGCTTTTGTATAAAATACTAATCATTCGAATTTTCTATAATTTTTTAATTAAGTCGCTTTTCAAATGCAATATTGAATCGTTATCAAAAAACACTTAATGAAAATTATTAATTAATTTAGTTTGATTGCAATTATGAAAATTAATCTTTCTTTATTATTATTTCTGGTTATATTTGCCTACTATCTTCGTTACTAATATTTCTTCTTATCTTTATTATTATTTCCCGTTTTCTTGTAATGCTAATTATTTTTTATAATTAATATACAGGGAATTTTATTCCCCTTTCAGAAATCTTCATGCACACTCAATTATTGTTGCATTCAAAAATGATTCTAATAACTCTTTTTTTACAACAAAATTGGAATAAAATTAATCAAAGTAAATGCGACACACGTCTCACCCTATCGCAAAGTAAATTCAATTTGCTAGCTTCCATCCGCCATTTTATCGGCTGCTAAAGGTTGCTTACAATGAGATTAATGGATTAATTAATACACAGCTCGGTCGTTTCATTAGCTGGACTACAATGGTAAAGAACAGGGCCGCGGTGTATCAATCTGAAAATGGCAATCAAAATTTAACTGCCGTGCATGCCTCGTTGCACAAAATTTAATTACCAGTAATCATGAATTATGGCGTATGACGTCGTTGATTGCGAACCGATCCCTTCCATAATAGGACTTTGATTGAACATTAATAATCAATTTACCTATATTGCTACAAATTTCTTGGTTGATATTAACCCGATCGAAAAACCAACTAAGAATTAAACAGTTTATAACAGTGTTTAAATAAAATATTTTGTCAAGTAAAAATATTATTGAGATACCAAATTTACAACGTTATTCAGAAATAAAATAAGATGATTGAAATAATGACTCAATATTAAGCCTTTGGTGCATAGTATAATTTTGCTTCATAAAATAATAATATTCTTTGAAATTGCTGTATCTTGTCATAAATGAATTGTGTAATACTCATCTTGTGTAATTGCAATTTTTTTTATTTCAATATTGTTATTTACGAGCCAAATATTCGCAGAAGTGAATCAGGTGTGCGTAAAATCGCTGAATCGTTCCTGCGAGCAACGATGACTCACTCGAAAATTGCATATCCGTTTCCTTCGACGTAGGGTGCATAAAACACCCTCGGAACCACCCTCATGCACGCCTCACATTTATTATCAGTGCAATTCTGATGCAAATACAACCGGTCACTCGATGCTTGCATTACTCAGAACGCGTGGTGGTCAACTCGATGAAATTTTATACTGAAAAATAAAATGCACATCTCTTGCAACTAAGAAGAAATCTACTCGTCGATTTTTGAGGATTTTTAGAAATTTTTCATTTCGGGAGGAATTCAAATTTTGGGGAATTTGAAAATTTCGAGTCTGCAAACTTTCGATCTAAGAATTTCAGAATGTTGGAAATTAAGGATCAAAAGATTTAGGGATATAAGGATTTTGGAGTATTGGAAATTAAGGATTAAGAGATTTAGGAATCTAGGAATTTGCAGATCTAGGAATTTTGGAATGTTAGGTATTAAGGATCTAGAACTTTTTGGATCAAGAGATTTTGGGATGTGGGAATTTTGGGGAATTTGAGATTTTGGGATCTAGGAAATTTGGAAATTTACAAGTTGGAATTTTGGAAATTTGGAAACTTAGAAATTAGAAATTGGAAATTTGGAAATTTAGAAGTTGGAAGTTTGGAAACTTAGAAGTTAGAAATTTACAAGTTGGAATTTTGGAAATTTGGAAATTTACAAGCTGAAATTTTGAAAATTTGGAAATTTTGGGGAATTTGAGATTTTGGGATCTAGGAATTTCGGAATGCTGGAAATTAAGAATGAGGGAATTTAGGGATGGCATTTTATAATGTTGGAAATTAAGAATCAAAGGATTTAGGGATATAGGAATGTGAGGATCTAAGAATTTCAGAATGTTGAAAACTGAGCATCCAGAGCTTTTCGGATCAAGGAATTTGGGTTCTAGGAATTTTAGAAACTTGGAAATTAGGAATATGGAAACACGAAATTTTGGAAATATAAGTTTTGAAATACTCTCAAAGCATATTTGATTACAGAAGGATTATCATAACTTGTAAAACATTGACGATTGTATACTGTACTTAACCCCTCGCCATACTTTGACAAGTCTGACTCGTGACACACTCGTACTTCGTGATCAAGTTTACTCGAATAAATACGCTTCAATTTAGAGTTCAAGTCCAATTATTATAGTCAACGATTGATACCACATTGACGTAATATTTCAACTTTCTTTGTTTTAATATTGTAGCTGTGACTTTCGACTGACACACCTGACAAATAGTGCAAGGTTTAACCTGTTACGATTATCAAAAATTTCACGTACACTTTCACAATTTTTGTTATTTCGTACCATTTATTTGTATTTTACTCTTTAGTTCACATATTAGGAGTTGGAGAAAAAATGAACCTGTACAATAAAGCACTTTTCATGAACTTATTTCATATTGTTTATTTGTACTTTATTCTTGTATTAATATAGGAGTCGCAGAATAAATGAATATGTATAATACAGCACTTTTCATAAACTTATTTCGTATTGTTTATTCTTATTTAATTTTTCGTTAACCTGTTAAGTGTCGCAGGGAAGATGATCCTATAGCGTAGAACAATTTTCATAAACTTATTTCATATTATTTATTTGTATTTTATATTTTTATTAATACGGGAGTCGTAGGGATATGGAGTATGTGTAGCAAGATATATGGTATCCCTAATTATCTGATTGCACATTGTCATTAAACGCGATAATCAGATAAATTGTTCGTTTGGAATCCGCCGTTTATCCCGCACACACAAAGGATTTAGGTCAGACGGTTCGAAGTGTATCGGGGACATCTGTCATCTTATGTAACCTGACTGAATATTGCTATTAATTTCACGTTCGAAGGCCTGTTTCATGCGTGAATATCTGCGGTTTCAACGAGTTCCGGAACCGGTCGTTTCTCGTGCCGGCGAAAATGTATTATTTTCCTGTTTCCTACCGGTGATCATTGCTCATTGATCAACGGTATCGGATGTTTCCTGTCACGAACCCCGACAAGGACTTAACACGTCCTCAGTGTTTCGTAACTTTTCATGATAGCAACGAACTTTATTATTATCGTACAATTAACACTTTCGCTATCGGAATTACGGATTTCTATGAAACTTATTCCTGCTTTCGAGACAGATATTTATTAAAGTGGACAACTCTTTATTTTCAAATTTCCAAACTTTTGTATGTCAGAAAGTTTCACATCATCAAGTTTTCATGATTTAGACATTTTTTTATTTTTTAATTCTTGTAGGTTAAAAGGTTCATATTTTCAAGTTTATATAGTTTGGAAATTTGAAATTTATGATTACCTGTATTTTAGAAAGTTTCGAATTTCCAAATTCATACACTTTAGAAATTTGCAAATTTTTGAATTCTTGCAGTTCAGAAAGTTTCACATTTTCAAGTTCTTTCAGTTTAGAAATGAGCAAATTTATTAATTCCTATGTTGTAGGAAGTTCCGAATTTTCAAATTCGGACACTTTAAAAATTTGCACATTTTCAAATTTTTAAGTTTAGAAATTCTCAAACGTCCAAATTCGTACATTTTAGAAATTTTCAAATTTCCGAATTCCTGCATTTTCGAAACTTTCAAATTCCCAAATTTTCAAACCTTCCAACTGTGATATTTTTACACCCCCAAACCCTCCAATTCATTTCTCCAAAGTCCCAAACTTGTAATTCTACAAATGTTTTTTCAATATATTTTAAACCCATATATCGTGATTTGCATCGCTAAATTATTTTGATAAAGAAACAAAAAAGGGGTGGTAGAAACATCATCGTTCAAATAAAAGAAACATGACAGAAGATGATTGAACGTGTTTTTAAATAATTCTCATAAAAAAAATGTATATCGTTGAAGATATACGAAGGATATAAGATGGCTTAATTTTTTATAAAATTAATGGGTTCAATTAATTGTTAATTCTAATTTGATTAATTACGTCGAACCAAAATAACATTTCAGTGCATTTAATGAAACTGGTATTAAATGGTTCTCGATTGATTTAAATCGATTAGATCAATCAGAAGATTGAAAGTAAAAATGAAAATAAAAATAAGTAAGTAGAGCGACAACGTTATTCAATGATTTTATAGATTGCTTGTGTCATTGCACGTCACATTGATAAGTTAGACGTAATAATTATGAGGAACTAGGAAGCAGTGTTTAGAAATCGCGGAAGTTAATGATTGCACACTTTCTATCGCGAAATGTGTATTTCATGATCAATTGCAGGTTTCTAGACACTTTTTTTGTGATCCATTCATATTAATCATTCATATTGCTGTTATTAATAACAAACTTTTTTCTTTCAATTATTTTTACTACCGAATGATCACATGTATCATCTTCTTAAATCTATAATACTCTCTGTGGATTAGATCCACGTGCAAACATTTCACTTTTCAAATTCTGAAAAGTTATTTAAAATTATTTCGTTAAAACGTAACATTATGTTAAGTATATTTAATATTTCATTATAAGCTTAATTGTGCCTCATTTTATACTTAATTACTTAAAATAATTATTGAAGTGTTCTATGTAAATACAGTTGAATCTTACTTTTCCAAACAGTGCATTTTTTAACTTATTTTAATAAAAAATAAAATATTACAATTTATTATATGTTTATTGTACTACACCATAAAGACTATTATTGCCAAAACTTGTAGACTATTTTTAATATTTCATAAAATTATTAAATCCAATAATTCTAGTTCTACTCATTACTAAATAATAAAATAAATACGATTTACCATATAAAACTTTTTAATATAATTTCAAATATATTAAAAATTCTTTAACTGTACAATTTTTTAATATAATTTCATCGATATAATCGTGTAATATTTCTTCTACACCTAAAACGCCCAAGAATTCAATCTTCTACCTCATGCATAAAACAGAAACGCGTTGCCATTTTGATAATAAGGTTCATTATATGGGCTGAAAAATGATCGATGGTATCACATCACCACAATAGATCCTTGGAATATGAAAGAATTCTGATTCTGAAACCCAAGAACTCGAACTGGGTCACTTGGATCATAATACTTCCTCGTTTTTCCATCGTACGAGTCCTTCGAGATTATCTCATCCATAGGTGCGCCTCCTGCGAACCGTTTCGTTGTGTAACGAGAAATTTCTCAGAGGAAGCGAAACGTGCTACCATTGTTACCCGTCTGGAAAGAATCTTTGAACTTGACTGAGATTCGTAATTATCGTGTCTGCATTCTCACTGTGACGTTAATTAGGCGTTAATTTGAAATGTCAGGCAACGAAATTGTACGACAGCTAGTTATTATTTTCATTTGGTGTGTTTTATTGCCGCGTGATATGTTTGAAATCTTTAGCTTTAGTGTGTTAACTCAAATTATTATTATAATAATTAATGTACTATTTCTTCAAGTTTCCTTCTTTGTACAGAGTAATATAACATTTCTGAAAATAATGTGGAATATCATTTTTTTTTGAGACTTCTATTTCGAGAAATTACCTTTGAAAACTTTATTGGTACTGTCAATAAATATCTTACTACTTTTGGGAAAAGATGACAATCAAAGAGTGTTACTTTATTTTAAGGATTTTGAGCGATTTGATAAATTCAACTCCAGCTCTAAACCTTAATATTCTCGTGCTTTCAAATTCCTCTCAAATCCTCTCTGTTTTATTTTCAACGAAAAGTCGATGACATGATCGTTATCGGGTACAACCGATCAAAATTCGTGGTGTCGATCACTGCAGGTCAAGAGAAACAGAGTGAAAAGATACGAAAAATGTGAGCAACGAGGGTAGGTATAAAACGAAAAGGAGAGGATTTTGAGAAACACTGCGTATCTGTGCCGAGCGCCACGCGACCAGGTCGTCCGGTCGGGCTGGGTGCCGGGTGTTGTTGAAATCAACGTGGTGGGGTTCCTTCGACGACCACAACCGGAGCCTTATGCCTTCAGTCGACTCTCGGCTCTCACTGCGACTCGAGCTGCCTGAGATTCCGTTAATTAAGCATCGACCGATCGGAAAAAGGGTGACTGCACGCGACAGGTGAGCAGTCACCTCGTAAACTCTGCCAAGGTCGGTCCAACGCGATCTCCGCAGATCAGCCTCGAAACGGTATCGAAAGATACACGAGTAACGTCGAAGAGTGGTTATCGAAAATCGACGAGGATTAAGCAGATAGAGACACTCGTAAATCGAGGAGGATCACGAGACAAAGGAGTTCCTTATTAAATTCGTGAACCCGTTCCGTGTGAACCGGCGAGACTCGAGCGATCGTCACGGTCGTATCGATCCAACCAGTTCCTTTTACCGGTCGATCACCTCGATCCTGGTCGAGCGAGCGTACACGCGTCGTCGGCCGTTAATTAGTACGTGGGTGCCGTGACAGAGCAGAGGCTGGATGCTCGTCGAGGAAGAAGAGGAGTAACTGTCGAAGGTGGTCGAACGGTGGACGAAAGGAGATGCCGAAAGCGAAGGGAGCTTGGTTCAGAGGCCGAGAAGAGAGCATCGAGGAGAAATAAAAGAGGGTTGGCTAAGCGAGCAGTGGAGCCGGAGGAGACAGTTAAATAGATGCAGGAATCTGTACGCGGCGCCATGCTGCCGTGCCGGTGAGAAAAAATATTCGGTTCTCCGTGTTTGTGAACGCGTGTACGTGTGGATGAAGCTTAGGAATCCCAGGAGCGTAACAGTCAGCGCGTTTGCGACCGATTGCGAGCACGTTCCACGGCTGGATCGAATCGTAAATCGAGTCAAATCGTGACGGAGATATTATTTACGAGCGAAAGACGCTGCGCCGCTGGACGCGCGAATCGCTGACGGATGATCCTGTGATTCGGATGGTACAGTTCGATCGATGATCGTGAGTCGGTGACTTTTTGGCGGCACGGTGAATACCAACGGGTAAAATATGTTGTGCGGCACGTTCAGAAAGAAACGAAGGCATCCCGGAGACGAGTATCGATTGGTCAGATCGAATACGATGCCGAGGATCCTGTCGGTCAAAGAGGGTAGCTTGGTCTCCGTGCGCAGAACGAAGTCCTCGAGGGTCGCGGCTCGATCCTCGCATCTCAGAGATCTTTTACACTCGGTAAGTTCCACGTAATAATCTACCAACAATCGTTTTTACTATTACTACTATTTACTATTTAGCTATTTGCAATTTCGTTTCATACTCGCGATTTTGCTACTCGCCATTTTCATACCGTTCCGCCATCCGCAAGGTTATTTTACAAGCTTGTTTTTCTTATTATTTACACGGCTGTGATATTTTCTACTTGTTCTTTTTCTACTCAAACCAGTAAATTCGTGATGTTATTACTGTTTTTGTTATCCTTATTCGAAAGATCTCTACTAGCAATTCACAAGTTTTCTACTTATAAATTTTCTATTTGTCAGATGTTTATTCGCAAATTCTCTATTTGCAATTGTAATATTCGCAATATTATTATAGGTGATGGCTTCTTCCGGAAAATATTCAGCAATTTGTTATTCTGTCACTACTCATAATTTCTATCCTATTATATAATATAATTGCTTTTCGCGAGCTATTTATTATGTGCACCTGATATTCATACTTGCAGTTACTATAATGCAGTACATAATTCAAGCTTCCTACCGATCCTTGCATTCTTATTACTTGTATTATATCTGCAACCTGCCATTTTTATATTTGCAAATTCGTGATTTTTCAAATTGGCGATCTCATCATTTACAAGCTTATATCCTTGATCTTACCATGTCGATGTTTATGACATGTCTATGTGTTTTCCATTTCCCGTTTAACCAGTCGCGATTTTACTACTTTCGATTTTATTATTCGTAATCTTATTTCCAATCTGCGTGTTTATGATTTTGCTACTTGCATTCGTGTTATTTGCGGCCTCGAGCTGATCCGGCTACGTGGCATAAGTCCGTGAGTCGCGATATTTCCT
Organism: Megachile lagopoda; assembly: GCA_036983795.1. NCBI lineage: Eukaryota > Metazoa > Arthropoda > Insecta > Hymenoptera > Megachilidae > Megachile > Megachile lagopoda. The sequence goes on from CM072800.1 coordinate 14,348,072, forward strand.
ATCTCAACAAAGTCGACCTCGAAGCTCGCGTAAAAGACTAGCAGGAGAAGAAATATGGCTGGTACGGTCCCGCGCTTTGTTGTCTTTCATGGCGTCGTTTATCGAGAAATAATCGCGAACGAGGACGTGGAAATGCAAATTAACAACTCGTGTAACGAGATATTTCACCAACAGTATACAGTAATTGTTCTGAGAAATTCGTCGCACTTTCTTGATTTCTTTCAAGGTTTCTCATTCTTTTAAATAACAATTCTTATATGCGCATTGAACAATTATCAAAGTTTTATGGATTCATTTATTAGTTAAATAGAACTTGAGGACAGATAGAAAATATACTTTCGCTACATGAAAAGAAGAAACAATAAAATATTATTTACAAGTGGTAAAAATAAATTTACCGTACATAGATACTATTAAAATATGTAAATATTCTTACAATAGTTTTAATAACACCATAATAGTGTTAGCTTTACCTTAATATTAATTTACCTTAACAATATCATACTTCTGACGCTACAGTTCAAATATGAGAAATCGGACTCATATTTTTTTTTAATTGAATTTTGGATTCAATTGTACTTGTCATCTACGTAATCAAGGCTGAATACAAAATGTGCCTAACATTTTAAGTTTCTGCAATTGTTTTAATATTGTAGTAATTGCAAATGACGCAGCTGCCCAGAAAATTGTGGGTTAAGTTCATAAGACAAATAGTTCAAATAAATAAACAGTATAGAGTATTTCACATAATTGAACCTAAATTTAAACCTAATTAAACCCTATGTTATTCTTCTTCAAGTACACATACTTCATTAAGTAATAAAAAATACAGTATCAAATTTGAAGATGAATTTCAATGCCACACCGAGTTCGTGAAACAGAATAGTTTGATTAATATTAAGTGCATGCAAATCGCGTTTCATTAATCATAGAAATTCGAGCAACGAAGGCATAATGATACTTCATTCGTTCTCACGAGTTTTAAAGTGGCTGTTTGAACACGGACAAACGATATCGCCCGTACAACAGCTACTTATCGCGTTTTGATTAAATGAGACTAATACGACTAATCGCTAAAACACCACCTTTCAATCGTGGAACACATCAATTTAATATAAGTACGAGCTTTCTAACTGGCGCCGGAAAAAAGTTAATGTGGACATCCTTTTATTTTATGCGAGACATTATACTAGTTCTTCTCGTCATTTATGTGTATGTTAGTTGATCCGGTGGTATACCTCTAACTGTTCGATAAACGAGGAAATCGTAGAAAGTAGCAAAAAAGTTATGGAAGTCTATCATACTTACTGGTTTTATAAGGTGGTAATAAATTTAAGAGGATTTTAGTGATATATTTGCTCTTAATGATACTGTTTTTTTAAATTATTTATTGGCAAATAAATATTTTATAGGATATTAGAATATAATTACAAAATGGACGTATGGTATAATTACAGTAATTTTTGCTAATTGCTATTTGTGCTAGAATGGTTGCTAATTGTTTTGAAATTGTTTAAATGAAATGTGTATAGTGTTCAACTTTAAATTTTATTGTTAACTTCTCAATTCCATACTTCTATTTTCGCATTCCCAAATCCTGAATCTACTTGATTGCTTAATCAAGTAATAAAATAAATTCAAGGAATTTTATTATATACAAATTTTACACAGAACTACTTAAAAACATAAAGAAATTTAACAAAATCATTAAACATCAATAAACAAACATTAAACCTTAATAAATAAAATTATTAAACAATTCATTCTAAAACTTTCAAAATATAACTCATTCCAAGATCGAAAGAACTTAATTAAGAAAAGAATATATTTTCAAATGGTACACAACGTTGCAAATAAAAATCCACTCTAAAAAATAAATATTCATTTAAAAAACTAAATATCTACTATAATAAATCTATATTTCTAAAACGGAATATGTATGAATTTTACAAAATTAATCAAAAATTCTTAAAACTTTAATGGCCGCCTCCACAGTGAAATGTCGTCAGGCCCCGGCAATATTTTTAAAGAATTAATTTAAAAAAACATTATATAAATTCACGAAATAATTCAACGTGTGCGAACATAAACATAAAACAAACGAAAACAACAATAATTACGATACATTTAATATTTTCCTTTGCGTGATAATTATTAAAGCAACCACCTTCATCAATCGTCACACACATGTGCGAGCGGCTATTAAAATGTTAAAATAGAGAGTACATCTTGTACCCATCAATTATGAGAAGTCGATCGTTTCTGAGAACAAACATGTTCTCGGAGCCCTAAATCTAAACCTAAACGAACCGGTCGGTGAAAATTCGATGGAGTTCGATCGGTTCACGTTTTTAGCAGCGTTTTGCTTGGTATTCATGCCGATCCGACAATAAAGGGGCCTCCAGAGCCGGTCGGTCGATTGCTTCTCAAAGGTTCCCGGACCGTCTCGAATCTGCATACATGAATGCGAATGCGTCATGCCCGTTTACATATGTATGCACGCGACGATAATCTCGTAGGGCTGTACGTATGTACGTATATATGCGTTTCGTTGCATAATTTACGACATTGTATACGAACACGTTCAAGGGAACGCCCAAACGAGGCCCGTTTCACGGCTTCAAATGGAATCGATTTGTTTGGTACCGAACGAAGGAGGAGGAAGGTAATCGATAAAGGAGATTCGAATCGATTCAGAAATTCGACCGTATCGAAATCTGGAGATTCCGTTCAATCGTAATCAAGCGATTCACGAGGATATCGCATTTGCTAAATAGTACAGTCGGGTTCAACAGAGATTTCATTTGGAGAACTGTGTGTATGTAATCTTGAAATTTTAGAAGTTTTCGTAATTCGATATTTTCTTTGGGGATATGGGAATTTGGGGATTTCGGGGCATAGAAACTTTTGGAGTTTGAGAATTTTCAAATTTGAAATGTGTAATTTCACAAATTCTCAAGTTTTCAAATTCACAAATTCCTAAATTTCACAATTTCTCAAGTTTTCAAATTCTCAAGTTCCTAAATTTCCAGCTGGTTAAATTTCTCAATTTCTCAAGTTTTCAAATTCTCAAATTCCTAAATTTCCAACTGGTCAAATTTCACAATTTCTCAAGTTTTCAAATTCTCAAGATCCTAAATTTCCAGCTGGTCAAATTTCTCAAGTTTTTAAATTCTCAAATTCCTAAATTTCCAACTGGTCAAATTTCTCAATTACTCAAACTTCCAAATTATATCCTCAAATTCTTGAGTTCCTATATCTCTAGATCTATAAATTCCTAGATCTACAAATTCTAAGGTCATCAAATACCTAAATCTTCAGATATCTACATTCCCAAATTCCTAGGTTCACAAATTTCGAAGTCCCCAAATTTCTAAGTGTCTAAATTCCTAAGTCCACAAATTCTCAGGTCTCCAAATATCTAAGACACCAAATTCCCAAGTCCCCAAATTTCTAGGTCACCAAATTTCTATCCCCTGAAATCCCTAGATTCACATAACTCTACGCCCCAAAATCCTCAAATACGTATATACCCAAATTCCTAACTCGTCAAATTCCCAAATCTCCAAATTTAGTCAATAGATTGTGAAGTGTCAAAATCTCCAAATACCGATGTTCCCTATCTTTTTAGTCCGTACACAAACATCAAACTCCAAAATCCCTAATAATCAAAGGGAAGGTAGATTTGCTCTCGACTGTACTGGTTTCCAATCAATACCAACCAAATCGAGCGATTCGACCAAAGTGGTTGAATAGGTTTAACCCTTTAGGTATTAGAGCGCCTATAATCTCTACCCTATGAATGACTTTGTTGGGTGAGATTCCTATTACCTGATATCATATACCGTTATCATGCTACAGTTGGCACGTGAACATCTGTAACTATACCTAACTCATCCCAACGACTCTATATGGAGTGAAAAGTGGCCGTAGGTATCGATAGATTCTTAGAATATGAAATTCCGATGTTACCTTATATAGGTCCAAATAGAGCCTAATAAGATACAAGGGCGGTTCTTGCCCCGTTGCAGAAATTCGAAGAAAGCTCGATGGTCGTTTGCACGATCCGTTTAGTGGCGAAATAGCAAGTTTACCGCGGTATCGATCCATGGATCGAGAGCCGGTCACGATCGTCCCGTGGTTTCGTGCACGTTCCACGAGCTACCTCTTCGTCTTCGTCTTTGTCGTCGTCGCCTTCCCGAAAGTCCCGGTGTTTCTTTTTCGGTCTAAATCCGGCCACAGAGGCGCCTGCGGATGGCTCGCAGAAGTCGCCACGAGATACTCGTGAGAGACCAAAAGGAGGTTGAGCCACCTTCTCGAGATCTTCGCCTTATAAGGCGTCCTCTGGTGGCCAGCGTCCATTAGAAATCCTTTGTCGTCCCGACCTCTTTTTCCTACGAATTCTCCAGGGCTTTTCGTACACGGCTTCAAATTCGCGGCCCACTACGCGTGTCTTCGACGGAAAAAAGATTTTTAACGCGACGAGAACCAGCTCTTTGTTCACTCGAGAGAATCTTTAGCAGAGAGAAGAAAGACAACGGCAGATGAATCGTCTAACGCTGTAATATCACGGAATTCTTTGCCAGATGAGTCTTTTCAACGAGACGATTCCTTGATGGGAATCTCCTGGAACGAGATCTCGACGTTCAAAGAACTTTCGTGGTTTTATCTCCGAGTATTGGATCGGTCTGCCTAAACTGAATCTACCTTGTTTAACATTAACTCTCGATTTTGAAAGTTTGCGAGTTTGGTCATCTGGGTAGTTAGACATTTAGAAGTTCCTAAATTTTCCAATTACAAGTTTTCATAATTAACTTAAAATTTACAATTTTCATATGTGGAGCTTTAAATTTGCAAACTGTACGATTACAATTTGGGTAAGATTGAAATTATAAAATTTAAGCACTTACAAAAATCACATCAAATTGTAGAAACATAATCTCTTAACCCTTCATTGCACTGTTTCAGTTTTGAAAAATTATTGTACCCTCCATTATTCTCATAAATAATATTAACGAGAAGCAGTAATAGTTTGTTAAAAAAGAATTACATAATATTACTATATTCTAACAAATAACATAAATCATTTAAAATGATTTAATAATTATCCTTGAAATTTGCCATTAACATTCGACAAGATACAAAAATGTCAAATGTATTATTTTACATAATAAATTTGCAACCACTACAACAAGATCTAATAACAATTACGTTTCAAGCCAATAACCATAAAAATGTGTCCGATTATATTCTCTCTGAGAGCTCGTGGAAACATTCTCAGCTCTATTTCTATAATTGCAGCAGTATTTTCCGAACGACCTTCATTTGCCAAGTAATCGCAGTCGCCTTTCACTGTTTAATAGCAACAAGTTTTCGATAGTTGGCTCGATTTCCAGTTGCGTTTAATCGCAATCAGGAAATCGAGCTTCTGCAGAATAATCGAACACGATACGAAAGTTTGTTCACCCTGAGGGTCGACGAAAGGGGTGAAACTCACGGTTTCGTCCCGTTGGCAATTTGTGTACGCTCGGCTCTCTTCTTTTCCTTTCTCGCCGCTTTTGTTCGTCTTTTTTTTATTTTGCTCGTCCCATTCTTTCTCCCTTCTTCGTCGAGACCTCTCTCGCTGGAATTCCACCTCCCTCCCCGACGAGTCGCGAAATATCTCGACGCATTCCTGCGCTTCTTGCAGGTCCGATTTCTGCCCTCCTGCGGGTCTTAAGGGCCTGTTAGGACTCTGAAGAACCTGCGGATAATTGAATCGCGAAATTTAACCCCTTAATCTATGAATTTTTCGGTAGTTGCGTCACCTGGAGCTAGCTAATTATTGCAACGTTGAGACAAATAAGAAAAATTGAAATCATAAGTGTATTTTGGATTCTACTTGATTATGCAAATTATAATTAGTATTAAACTCCAACCTCGCACTATAATGTGCGTCATGAGTGTGAAATATATCATAAGTCAAAGGATTAACCAACCCTTATGTAATTGTATCATTAGGCTTCATTTTAATAAGAACACATCCGTAAATTTGATAATTTTAAATTTTCCAATATTCAAATCTTTTCGTAAATTTTGACATTCTTAAATTCTGACAAATTTTCAAAATTTGAATAAATGTAAAAAATAATATCTGTCCATGAAGAGATATTTTTCGTGTCATTCATCGAAAGAAAACAGAATTTAATTTCTAACGATATTAATAAACCTCGACTGAAATTTTCTACTTAGAAAGCTATTAATCATCATAAAATTACACAAAAGATTTATGCCGAGAAAGTTACCGATCAGCAAGTTTTTTCTTGATATGCTGAATTTTATTTAATAATAATTTTTCGTTAAATAATTACACCGTATTTTGTGTGCGCTCTTTTTCGAATTGACCGACTGAAAAGTAGTTGAAAAACACTAGCTGCGAGTGAGTTATTGATATCAGAAGTGACGTAAACTTTTTGTATAATTGTAGCAAAATGACTAAAAGAAGCAATCTGTACGATAACACGCGAAGTTGCATAAAGAAACGCACAGGAATATTAGTGAGAAAGCAATTTCACGGAGAGAACGTTTAACTTTCCCAAACCGCATGATCTATTCTCTTTATTCCGTTTTCACTTAAAAAACCTACTGCGATTTGTTCCAGTTGCATGAAGCATTCTTGCATTCGTTACAGATATTTTCCTCGCTTTCGTTGGCGATTCGACGAAGCCGACCGTAATACTTCATCATTTCGATCGAGATATTTTGCTAAATTAGATTTTCATCTGCTACTTCATGTTTGCACTCTCTGTTTCCGCGTTTGCGATATATCGAGGTGTGAAAAGTACAAAATCATCTATATGAAATGCATAGACTATTACGTATTTCTGTAGACAAAATATATAGATTTTGTAGACAAAATATATCAGAAGTGCATAAAAATTCACAATCTACTTTTTTTATTTATTTATAATTTTTGTAATAAGTTCAACACACTTTGTTAGTTTTGATGAACGAAGGTTTCCTAGCTTTACTTCTCCATTTTGATCCAAAAGATTTTTGTTACTTAGAAAGAAATCTCGAAGAATGAAGTATTCTCTGTTCACACGAAGATCTTCTTAACTCCTTGCTCTATAATATCGCGACGCACTCGTGACGCACTACAATTTGAATATTGCAAATCAGAGTAATATTTCTCCTCTTCGATTTTAATCGAAAAAATTTTTGTCACTTAGAAATAAATTTCCAACTATGAAGTATTCTCTGCTCATGCGAAGGTTTAACTTGTTAAGTCCCTGCTCTATAATATCGTGACGCACTCGTGACGCACTACGATTTGAATATTGCAAATCAGACTAATATTTCTCCTCTTCGATTTCAATCGAAAAAATTTTTGTCACTTAAGATACTTATTTTGAGCCACCCTAATATCCATAATTTTATGTATATATTAATATGTATAAACGTCAATTCATCTCGGTAAAATTCAATACAGACTTCAAGAATAGACAAAAATATATGTCTATAAATTAATATACACGTTACTTCTTCATCTCGATGAAATACAATGCAGAGTTCAAGAAAAGCGTCTTAATAAATTTTTCCTTATAAGAGGAGAAACTTATATCTTTACCTCGATGAAAATCAATAGGGATTTCAAGAAAAGCCTCTTAATAAATTTTTGAACATAAAAGAAGAAACTTACATCTTTACCTCGATAAAAATTAACAAAATTTTCAAGAAAAGTCTTAATAAATTTTTCCATATAAAAGAAGAAAGTTACTTTTTTACCTCAATCAATAGGGATTTCAAGAAAAGCTTCTTAATAAATTTTTGCACATAAAGGGAGAAACTTACATCTTTACCTCGATAAAAATCAACAGAATTTTCAAGAAAAGTCTTAATAAATTTTTCCATATAAAAGAAGAAAGTTACTTTTTTACCTCAATCAATAGGGATTTCAAGAAAAGCTTCTTAATAAATTTTTGCACATAAAAGAAGAAACTTACATCTTTACCTCGATAAAAATTAACAAAATTTTCAAGAAAAGTCTTAATAAATTTTTCCATATAAGAGAAGAAACTTGTGAATCGGTGAAAAGTTTGTTAGGTTTCGCGATGCTATTCCCGTAAAATTGTAAGAAGGCTGTTTCGAATTTATCCAAGTCGTCGGCAGATGCGATCGATCCCGTGTTCAGATCCCGACGGTTTACACGTCTACAGTTTAAATACGGGTTTTTCTTCCCGCTTTCTTCCGGTAAGCTTCTATTAGCGTCTCACTGGAGCCGCGTGGCGTTCCCTCGAAAATTGTGCAATCGACACACGATCTAGCACGTCGAGCGTGTTCTATTAGCGTGGCCGAAGTTCGACGAACTTCCATGAGTTATGTCGTCCCATATTTCGTTATCACGTTGTCGTTAAAACCAGTTGAACTCCTTATTCTTCGTTTCGGTCGATAACGCCATTCCGCAGGTCAATTCGTCGCTCGTCGATTGCGTAACAGACCTGAAATGGTGCTGCTGTTTTCTGTGGTTTTACAATTACATTTATTCAAATTACTTGGAAAATTATCATTCTGTGGGAATTTGGGAATTTTGGATTTTGGGAATTTGACAATTTGGGAATTTGGGAATTTAGAAATTCAGGAACTTAGTTGCTAAATTACAAATTTCAAAATTTTAAAATTTGGGAATTTAGAAATTTGCGAAAGTGAAAATTTGAGGCGCTAGAAATTAGAGATAGTGAGAACTTGAGGTGCTAGAAATTAGAGAAAGTGAGAATTTGGGATGCTAGAAATTTGAGAAAGTGAGAATTTGGGATGCTAGAAATTTGAGAAGGTGAGAATTTGGGGCTCAGGGAATTAAAAAATTTGAAAATTTGGAAATTTAGAAATTTGCGAAAGTGAAAATTTGAGGCGCTAGAAATTAGAGATAGTGAGAACTTGAGGTGCTAGAAATTAGAGAAAGTGAGAATTTGGGATGCTAGAAATTTGAGAAAGTGAGAATTTGGGATGCTAGAAATGTGAGAAAGTGAGAATTTGGGGCGCAGGGAATTAAAAAATTTGAAAATTTGGGACGTTGGGAATTTAGGTACTTAAGAATTTGGGGAAGTGAAAATTTGAGACATTAGAAATTTGGGAAAGTGATTTTAGAAATTTAGGAATTTTTAAGTTTGAGAGTCTAGGAATTAGAAATTCGAGATTTTGAAATTTAAGAATTTAGGAATTTAGGGATTTTTATATGTGAGAATTTAGAAATTTACAAATTTTAGAATTAGAGAAAATTCCATAAAAAGTTTGGTATTCCAAATTTCTGTATAAATTCCACAAGTAATTCTCAGAATTAAAAATTTGAACAGTTATAGAAGAACAAATTCCAAATATTCAAACTAAATAGTATACCTCGTAATTAAGAAATGAACTCCTCTGCTGTACCCACAATCGCATACCACTTGTTCATCACTGACCTGACCACCTGAACGTTTCACAAGATACTTCATCTTCAGACATGATTCAAATGGAATTTTATTGGCGTCGGTCGGCAATTCGTTTGACTCGATTCGTTGAAGCATTCTGTACCTCACACGGTTTCCTCTAAATTGGTTTACGCCGGTTTCAATTTGTGGCGCCGTCCGCGGAGCTTCTTCTAATTACCGCTAATTAGAGACGATACTGTAAATGACGGCATATCTCAGTTAGCTCGTTGGAAGGAATTCTCTTTCGACTATAATCGTATCGCCTAGTTTCCACGAACCTTGTTTTGTTCAGAAACGATTCTGGAAACGGTCCTTAAATCGCCATTTACAATTTGTCTCAACTTTTTACCAACAAAAAAACATACAGTAGCCACATAAATACAAGATTATACAAGATTATTATGTATACAAGATTATTGTCACTTATATTGCTTAATTGTAACAAAAATTAAATTGTCATCACTTTACTGAAGGTAAATGTATTAACCCCTTGGCACATCGAGTCAGACTCGTGACGCACGTTACAGTTCAAATGTGACAAAACTAAATCGTATTTAAGATCGAGTTTTGAGTATGATACTAATTGCAGTTTAAAGATCTCTAAATCCAAAATATACCTAACATTTCAACATTCTTTATTTATCTTAACGCTGCAGTGATGATTAGGCAGCTCTGACTGACGCACCTGTCGAAGAACTTGTAGGCTAAGGGGGTAAGAGTGAAGTCTGATGACAAATAAACTCAGTACTGATTTTTGGGTCCTCTGAAAAATTCATACACCTCAGCAGTGTCTATCTCATGTTGTTTTGATCAGGAGAGACAAGGAGATGTTTGATTTCGAAAGCGGTACAAAATGCAACTTCGTAATTGTAGTATTTTAGAGCCAGGTCTGACTAATCCACCTGTCGAAGAACTTGTAGGCTAAGGGGGTAAGGGTGAAGTCTGATGACAAATAAACTCAGTACTGATTTTTGGGACCTCTGAAAAATTCATACACCTCAGCAGTGTCTATCTCATGTTGTTTTGATCAGGAGAGACAAGGAGATGTTTGATTTCCAAAGCGGTACAAAATGCAACTTCGTAATTGTAGTATTTTAGAGCCAGGTCTGACTAATCCACCTGTCGAAGAACTTGTAGGCTAAGGGTTAAGGGTGAAGTCTGATGACAAATAAACTCAGTACTGATTTTTGGGTCCTCTGAAAAATTGATACACTTCAGCAGTGTCTATCTCATGTTGTTTTGATCAGGAGAGACAAGGAGATGTTTGGTTTCCAAAGCTGTACAAAATGCAACTTCATAATTCTAGGATTTTGAAGTCAGCTCTGACTAATGCACCTGCCAAAGAACTTGTAGGCCTAAGGGGGTAAGGGTGAAGTCTGATGACAAATAAACTCAGTACTGATTCTTGGGACCTCTGGAAAATTGATACACTTCAGCAGTATTTATCTCATGTTGTTTTGATCAGGAGACCAGGATACTTTGGAGATTTTGGTCAGCAAAAATGCAACATCGGAATTCTAGTATTTGAAAGCCAGAAAACAACATTTTCTCATACATTTTTTCAGAGATCTTAGACTATACGTAAAAGTCGTATAGAGCCACATTTTGCAATTTCGCATTGAAAACTTTTTAAAAAATGTTCCTGTATGCTTTCGTTCGTTATGAAGTTTTAACGAACATCATTTTCTGCCAGAGGACCCAAAAATCAGTCCTCAGTTTATTTGTCACCAGACTTCATCTTTAAGTAGAACGATTTAAACACTCTGTATAAGTATTTGTTGGTGCATAAAGGTTTCCCAAGGAATATGACGAATCTAATAGAGGTTAAATCGGACCCACATGCGCATTTCACTGGGCGTGGTCGCCGACTGTACTCGATTTAATCCCCGCGACAACAACGACCGGGCTCGATCCGCGTTGCCGCAGGATTCTCTGCTGCAGTAAACTATCGAATTCGTGGATCGATATCTCGTTCAGCCCTCTCTAAATATCTTATCCAGGATGCACTTTGCCATTCTTTGGGGGAAATCGCTAGGAATAATGTACAACTTGGAAAAATGAGAAAATTCTCCACGAACGATGCAATTCTATGAGGTATTTGTGCCATTCACATATGACAATTAGGTGGACCTAGCAATTTAGTGATGTAGGTATTTCAACCTTCTGAAATTTAGAAGTCTAGGGACTTGGGAATTTTGGAGATTTTGGGGATATAGGGATTTGGAAATATAGAGATTTGGGGATATAGGAATTTGGGGATGTAGGGATTTGAGGATATAAAGATTTGGGAATGTTAGAAGGTGGAGATGTAGGGATTGAACAATATGGAAATTTTGGGATGTAGAAATTTGGGGATATATAAATTTGGGAATATAGAGATTTAGGCATATGGGAATCTGGGGCTGTAGGGATTTGGGGATATAGAAATTTGGGAATATAGAGATTTAGGCATATGGGAATCTGGGGATGTAGTGATTTGGGAATATAGAAGTTTGGGCATATGCGAATCTGGTGATATAGGAATTTAGGGATGTAAGGATTTGGGGATATAGAAATTTAGAAACATGGAAATTTGGACGTATGGGAATCTGGGGATATAGGAATTTGGGGATGTAGTGATTATTTAGATGTAAATATTAGGATATATAAGGATTTAGGAACGCAAGGTTTTGGGACCTAAGAATTTAGGAATACAAAAATTTGGAAGTTTAGAAAATCGAGGATATAGGGATTTGAGGGTGGTGAAATTTGGAAACTTGCATATTTAATTATCCAAGTAATTTAAGCATTTGGGAAATTGAAAATTTCAATATTTAGCTGTCTACAAATTTGGAGATATAGGAATTTAGAAATTTAGGAATTTGAGAAGTTCATAATTTCAAGATTTAGGAATTTTGTAATTTAGAGAAGTCGAAGCTTGAAAACTTGAAAAGTTTCAAAATTTCATAATTCATAAAACGTAAAAATTTGAAGATTCCGCAAAATTATAAAATTAAAAAATTCACAGATCTGCAAACAAAACCAAAATTGCATCACCATAATTGAACATTGAAACCCCGTATAAAAAACAAACATCGTACAACAGAGCATCGATTTTACACAAAGCACCCTGTAATCTCGTAATTAGTTTCCTGCAATTTTCTTCTCCACGCGTTTGCACGCCGTCGGAGACAGTATTGCGATTCCACCGTGTCTTTCTCGCGAACGACACAAGGGAACCATGAAAGGACTCTAAGGTCCTGTCGTGGGATAGTCTGCGCTTCCCAGGGACCCTTTTGGCCCCTGTAAGTTCGTGCGGCGTTTATTCTCGTTCTTCGTATCCGTTGCTTCATACCTCTTTCTGTTGGCGAGAGATGTAAATCTTCCGAGATGAACTTTTGCCTCCTTGCATCAGCCGACGTACTTCAAAGGTCCGAAAGTTTGGCCACAGTTGTCCTGCTGCATGAAACGCTCGCGATTATGGTAAAAATTAACGACGTGCTTTTTCGTTGTCCACCAACGAGTTACGCAACAAAGGAAACCAACCGTGGAGTTTGTTAACATTGTGCGAAATTTTCTGCCCTCTGTTACCTCGCAGCGAACAATAGCTGCGCGCCTCTTTTAAATCGAATTTAGTATATGACAGACTTGGGTGCTTAGAAAAATTTTTAGATCTCTACTCTGGAACCAGTCAAAATGGTTTCAAGTTTCATATTTTTTATTACAAAATTTTGTTGTGTTTTTGTCCAAATGGCTGTTATATGTGGTTGACACAAAGAATAGGTGTACATGTTGGTTAATGTCTCTGTACTTATTTATTTTTCACTTCATTTTTAATTTAGAAGTGTGCATTTAACACTGTTCTAGTGTTAAATTTTAACTTGACAGTGGGTCAAATTCTCGGTTTGCCAATTCAATTTTTTGGACAAGTGTATTAATAAATTACTGAATTTATACATTTTCAAATTGATTTTTAGATCTGAACATTTTTTAATCAATAAAGTAACCAACTTTCAAATTAGTGATCTTGCAAATTATAAAATTTACAAAGTTTCAAGTTTCTAGATTTATAAATTCTTGGTTTGTCAATTCACTAATTTTTTGAATCAGCGTATTAACAAATTATTGTGTTCATAAATTTTGAAATAAAAAATGTAAGCAATTTACAAATGAGTAAAGTGAACAATTTTCAAATTAATTATGAACGGGCAAAAATTTCACAGACGCGTAATTCTGATCGTTATAACATGAAGAATGATTAGATCAGGATCTTTGTTTTTCGTATTTTGAAACTGTTTAATTACAGTTTAATTATAGGAATAAATACCTATAATTGATGCAAGAATTATATACATTTATGCGAAAGATTTCATGTCAAGGTGTAAGTCTAGACGATTTTAGATTACACGAGAGAATGATATACTTTCTTGCGTTAATGCGATACTTTAGCACTAATTTGATACGTTACACTTGATGATTTAAGACTTCGGAAATTTTTATGTTTTTATAAAACTTTCAGTTTGAATTTACAGTTGAATTTGAAGATTTAGAAATTTTTTATTTCTAATAGATATTCAGACATTTATTTTTGATATTTAGCCTTTTGAAATCTACGGATTCGAAAATCAACAAATTTGCAATTTTACTTCAATTTTGTACGACCGTCTTGCAATTTCATCAATTTCGTCAAATTAACAAATGTGCAATTTTACTTCAATTTTGTACGACCCTCTTTCAATTTCATCAATTTCATTAAATTAACAAATTTGCATTTTACTTCAATTTTGTACGACCGTCTTTCAATTTCATCAATTTCGTCAAATTAATAAATTTGCAATTTTACTTCAATTTTGTACGACCCTCTTTCAATTTCATCAATTTCGTCAAATTAATAAATTTGCAATTTTACTTCAATTTTGTACGACCCTCTTTCAATTTCATCAATTTCATCAAATTAACAAATTTGCAATTTTACTTCAATTTTGTACGACCCTCTTTCAATTTCATCAATTTCATCAAATTAACAAATTTGCAATTTTACTTTAATTTTGTACGACCCTCTTTCAATTTCATCAATTTCGTCAAATTAACAAATGTGCAATTTTACTTCAATTCTGTACGACCATCTTTCAATTTCATCAATTTCATCAAATTAACAAATTTGCAATTTTACTTCAATTTTGTACGACCATCTTTCAATTTCATCAATTTCGTCAAATTAACAAATGTGCAATTTTACTTCAATTCTGTACGACCCCCTTGCAGTTTCATCAATTTCATTCAGTATGAATTCTTGCTTCCACAAACTTCCAAAATTAAAATTTGTAAAATTTATCGCTTTCCAATAATAACAACTGGTATTTCTCTATTTGGTCTTCAAATTTAACAGCTCTAAAATCATCTGTATTCGAAAGACGTGTATATAGCACCCTACATAACGAAAACGATAGCCCACCATACACGAGCCGAATATATTTAGTAAATTAGTACTAGCGTTTCCTAAACGACCCCGCCTATAGAAACGTGGGAGTTCAAATTCGTGGACCGGATGAGATAGGTGCGAATGGAAACAATGTGTCGAAATTCCAAACTCTTCTCACGGATGCTTTTCTGGTTGTTCTCTGCTTCCCGTGTACCACTTTTCAAACGTTAATGCGCTTCCTAGGTTCTTCTCACTTTCGATTGAACGGTGCCGTTCTAGCATTCGAGTTTACATTTACTGCTTCAAGATACTTTATACTTACTTTAAACACTTTGTATTATTCACTTTTTTTTTAATTTCTTTATTTCATGTCGTAGCAGGTTTTTAGCAATTAGCGACCACATTTCGATACATTGTTATAT
Organism: Megachile lagopoda; assembly: GCA_036983795.1. Classification (NCBI taxonomy): domain Eukaryota; kingdom Metazoa; phylum Arthropoda; class Insecta; order Hymenoptera; family Megachilidae; genus Megachile; species Megachile lagopoda. The sequence goes on from CM072800.1 coordinate 14,363,344, forward strand.
TCTTACACTTTGTGATTACTATATATAACTGTATAAGTCTTTTACTTTCTAAACTAACTACGTCTTAGACATCTTTAATTATTATGATTTTGTTAAGATACGTTATTATTCCTTTCATATGTTTTTTATCATTTAAACATTGCTTAATATGAACAGGTAGTTTTTCTCTGGTTGTAATATTTTCACCAATTGGACATTCCGATGAAATATGTTTAATAGATAGTACTTAATACTTGTATTGGTTCATTTCTGTGTTAATATTCAATAATTTTACAAAGTATCAAATGTGTATGGACTGTCTTATAAATACTGAACTTCATGAAGTATCAGTTGAATACAAATTCGACATAACACATGTATTAACTCGTTATCTTATTAATGTCAGAGTATTTTACAAAATGTCAAACATATATGAACATTCTCATAAATACCAAACTTCGTCGAGTATAGTAACTATTTGATACAATATTTGTATCGTCCCATTATTGTATTAACGTAAAAATATTATTAATTCTACAAAGTGTCAAACGTATATGAATATTCTAATAAATACCAAACTCAATCGAGTCTAATACCAATTCGACATAATATCGACTTCTTATCATGACCGTCAGTACCAATAAACTGTACAAAGCGTAAATGCACGACCATTTTCATAAACGCCGAACTTCCTCAAGTATAATATCAATAAGTATTGGTGGATCGTGATCATTAAAGGAAGTACCAATATCACAAATTGATATCGAGTCTGTAAAACACTGGTTATCGTTCGATAGTCCCATTAAGCGTTCAGGTATCGAATAATTCGCGAAGATGCATCGATATCGTTGAAGCAATTATACAAAGTCGAACAAGTTTCTCAACTCTTCTCTGTCATAAAGCGATATCGATGAACACGTTACGCAATCAAGAGGACGTTATCCATTTCAGCGAACCGATAGCAACGAGGTAAATTATCGGCAGTCTCTCTTCCTGACACGGTTCTCGGAAAACTGCTATAAGCAACGACTGATAATCAAGCCGATAACAATCGTCGCTGGGCAAGAACGGTGAGAGTGTGCTGCAGAGAATGCATTTGCATGCACCGTGCTATCCCAGATTACGGCGTTGGAGCTCTGTTAATTGGTGCGCGCAGCACGATTGCGCCAGGATGCAGCGGCCGATGCAACTGCATTCTCTCCGACAGCTAGGTCGAATTCTTCTTCGAAAATCGAGCGTAAGCTCGATTCCTCGACCATGGATAATTGCTCGTAACTCGGGAGTATGATTACGTTCGGCGAACGTAATGAACGTGGGAGAAATTACGCGGGGATATTTATGCGGTCCTGGTATTATCGAGTCACGTGCACGAAGAAATTTTGGCATCGAATGCTGGGATTAGATATGATCCAGAATACCAAAATTCCGACTAAAATTTACGCAGCGGTGTTTTCGCTGAACTATGTGTATCAACTTTAGGCAAATGGATTTCGTGTATTTGAAGGAATGGCGTATAATTTAGGATGAGGATAGTATAACTGATTATTCAATTGATTTATAACTTGGATGAAATTAAGGAAATTGATTCGAAAAAATTAGAATACGTACTTTTAAAATTCGGAATTTTTACATTTTCAAATTCTCAAGTTTCGTATTATTGAATCTTCGAATTTTCACATTTCGATATTTTAAAATTCCTGGATACCGAGATTTTCGAATTAAAAATTTTTAATTCGTCGAATTCTTTCATTTTGAACTTTACAAATTTCCAAATTGTCAAATTTTCAAATTCCACAATTTCAAAATTACAAATTGCCAAATTGCAAAAATATTAAATTCCCAAACTGCAAAATTTACTGCTTTTAAAATTTCCAAATTTTGAAATCTCCAAATTCCCCAATTCCCTAAATTTCCAAAATTCTCTAAATGTCTACGTCCTTCAAATTCCCTAGATACCTAGAGTCCTTAAATTCCGCAAGTTTTCTCGAGTATTCCCAAATCTCAAATCATAAAAATTTCCCCGATTCCCCAAATTCCCTAGATTCCCCTATACGCCCGATTCTTCAAATTCCCTAGATTCTTTAAATTCTTACTGATCTCCTAAATTCTCTAGATCCCTAAAGTCTCTAAAATTCCTAAATATCGACAAATTTCCCAAATTCCCAAGACTCCAATTATATACATTCCCAGAATCCCTCAATTCCCTAAATTTTCCAAATTTTTCCACACCACCCAAATTCCCTAGATTCTCGTAGACCTACAAATTTCCTAGATTCTCCTATATCCCCAATTCTTCAAATTCCCTAGATTCTCTAAACTGTTACCAATTTCCCAAATTCCCTGGATCCTTAAAATCCCTAAGTATCACCAAATTTCTGAAACTTCTCAAATTCCCTAGACTCCAATTATATACATTCCCAGTACCTCTCAATTCCCTAAATTTTCAAAATTTTTCCAAACCACTCAAATTCCCTAGATTCTCGTAGACCTACAAATTTCCTAGATTCTCCTATATCCCCAATTCTTCAAATTCCCTAGATTCCCTAAACTGTTACCAATTTCCCAAATTCCCTGGATCCTTAAAATCTCTAAGTATCACCAAATGTCTGAAACTTCTCAAATTCCCTAGACTCCAATTATATACATTCCCAGTACCCCTCAATTCCCTAAATTTTCAAAATTTTTCCAAACCACCCGAATTCCCTAGATTCTCGTAGACCTACAAATTTCCTAGATTCTCCTATATCCCCAATTCTTCAAATTCCCTAGATTCTCTAAACTGTTACCAATTTCCCAAATTCCCTGGATCCTTAAAATCTCTAAGTATCACCAAATGTCTGAAACTTCTCAAATTCCCTAGACTCCAATTATATAAATTCGCAGAATCCCTCAATTCCCTAATTTTTCCAAATTCTCCCAAATTTCACCAATTCCCAAAGTTCCCTTTCACAAATTGTAGAAATCCCAGGTTTCTATATACCCAAATTCTCGCATCCCTACCTTTCATATTCCCAAAATACAAAAATTCCAAAATAACTGAAGCCCTATATTATCAAATGACAAAATTCAAATTTATTAAACAAATCCTCAGTCATTCTCGAATTTCCATGATCAAAATAATTTCTAAAATCAACTCCCTTAAGTTCGAAAGTTATATTCGACCGAGTTTTGTCTAGACGATCTTGTTTAAGGAATGCAGAAACTTCCCTAGAATGTAACTAGAATGCATGGAGTATCGGGTGACACAAAAATGCCAGGTATCGAGGTCCCACAACGAACTGACGAAGATATGGCGGGGATTAACGTAGGCAACGAGGTTCGGTTGCGTGCTCCAATCGAATGGCAACACATCGTGGCAACGAACGCGGAGGCGAAATCAATCAACTCGGCCACGTGTGTGGACGCACACGAACCTGACCTCCCATTGTACATGCGCGTAGTAGTACGAGTAGTACAACCTACGGAGTTACGTTCGTACGTACGCTCTCTCGTACGTATATAGTAACGTTGTTCTGAACGAGCGGCTCGTACCGCGTACATTAACCGCGTGGGTTGCCATGGGCAACCAATCACTAACACACGTTCCAGCATCACGTGTCTCTCCTCTGTCTCTCCCTTTCTCTCGTAGTTCATGCCAGTGCCGTCTATATTGCCGGTACTATTGCCTCCTACCTTTATACAAATCTTTCTATTCCAAAAATTGCGATACTTTTTCCCAAAATATTTATTTCTTTTATTATATTGCTATATTTTTTTACTGTATTGCTCAATTTTTTTGCGGTATTGTTAAATTTTTTGTTATATTAAAATTTCTTAGTTATTAATATTTTAGAGCATTTTAGTATTTTACGTGTTTACAGGATTTTAGTATTTTAATAACATTTTCAGTCTTTCTATGAAGGTATTTTAGAAAATGCTTGCTTTCATATTTCCACTCTTCAATTGTAGTGATATATCAATTTTTATTTTAGTATTAGAAGGATAATTTTAATATTTTATTATACAATATTATTCCTTTTAAAATTTGATTTGTTCATTCGTTCAGTTGTTTGATTTCAGACTGGGTGTGATTCTTATATTTGTCTCTAGTGTTATAGGGAGTTAGCAATATATTAATACTGAAACTACTAAATCGATCAAACGACGATTTTACAAATTTTCAGTTATAAAATTTGTTAAGGTTCTCTTGAAATATGTGTTGATTTTCATCAAGATGAATTAATCTGTATATTAATTTATGCCCTATTGTATATTTGTTAACTTTATTTTTAGTTTCAAAGTATTATACGACAGCATGTTTAGTGTTAACATAGTGATTTTCAAGCAGCGTGTACTTAGTGTATATTAGCATGTGCCAGTGTATGCTAACTAAACGTATATACTAAGGCATATGTATACATGTACATATTTTATATATTTTACGTATATTCTATATATTATATATACATATTGTATATGCACATGTTTTTATTACTTTAATATTATTTTGATATATTAATACATACTAAAATATCGTATAATACTGCAGTTTATATAAAGTACAGATACATATTTCATCAGAATTATTATTTCGTTCACATCCATACATTCGTCCATGTTATTATTATAAACAGTTGTAGAATAAAGTTCACAATGTTATTTCGCTCATATATTCGATTATTAAAACTCATGAATTGCATATACATATACATACAAGGGTTTCAAATTACTATTAGGTACGTTGTGACTCATTCTTCGTCCTGTATATGCATCTTTTCCTAAGGTATTCCGCTGCTCCAAGTATCTGTACCCTAGCATCGAGTTCACTGTTCTTTTCCTTGTCGTTCTTGTCGTGGCATACTTGCCATTTTCTTCTTCCCTCTTTCTTACTCGATGATATCATTCCCAGGGATGTATCACGCTTCATTGCGACTCAACGACACGGTTTACGGTTTTTAAGTTTGCACGTTATGCTTCATGATTTTCTAATTTATACATTCTCAAACTTAATAATTTTCAAATTTGTATATTTACAAACTTAATAATTTTCGAGATTAATTTAATTTATGTAATTTTTAAGGACATACATATTTAAACTTAACAATTTTCAAATTTGATCATTTTTAAAGATACACTTTTAAGCTTAGTAATCTTTAAATTCACAGATTTTTCAGTTACATGTGACTTCTAAAACAATTGTTTGAATCTAAAAGCGACAAAACTGCACACACCTGTTTAGATGCCGGAGAAAGTACGTGATATTTATAAAACAACGTTCAATCAAATTATGCAACCTCCAAATACACTTTTACTGAATAAAGTGAACACCGTTCATTTTTTAAACTTACCTAATGTTTTCTTTACTTGTACATTTCATTTCGAGTTCAAAAACTTGAGTATTATGTGATACTGTAAATTTGCAATACTTTTAAGAATGCAAAGAATACAATTGCAAAGAAGAGGAAATAATTTTGATCATATCAATGATCACAAAATTAATGATTCCAAAGGACAGCAAATACTTTTGATCATTTCAGTGATCACAAAATTGACAATTCTACGTTTAACAAAATATTGCATAATATATTACAGTATATCGTATTTTGTGATAGAATACAAGGACGATTTAACAAAGATAATGCAGTAGATTTGCAACGTACAAGAAAGAACTGTAATTACAAGAGACAGAAATGGCACACGAACATTTCCCAGTTCAATACATTCCCCGATAAATACCCAAGTCGAAAATTATCCGTTCCACTCGTATTTTCACTTCCCTGATAATTCGTTGCGGCTGGTATCGCGTTCAGCAAAAGGTATTAACGCAAAAAAGGAAGAAATCCCGGTAGGAGGAAGTCGCTATTTCTGGTATCCCTCGGGGACGTTAGATCCCGGGTCTCGAATGAGAACGGATCGTCCCTGAACTCTCGTGGTGACTCGATGCGAAAGGGGTAGGGGTCATGGAACTGCGGAGAGGGAGGAAGCTGCGAGTTGAACAGGGACGGGTAATCGTCGTGGTGGGGGAGGATAAAGGGCAAGGTATAGAGAGGAAGAGAATAGGGATGCTGTATCCGAAGAGAGACGATATTTCGCGTTAAGAAACGAAGAGAGAAGGGAATCTGGCCACCCTCGTTACGCGTCTTCTCTTTTTCCTCGTTTCTGACCAACCACGGTAGGCAGTTGCCATTTTCCGGCTGTCTCTGAAAGAACCTAGACGAGACATTATAACCGAGGAGGATGGAAAGCACCGGGATGTGGAAGGAGAAGACGGGTCAAGCAAAAGAGCGAAAGAATGGGACGGAAGAAAGAGGAAAGTCGAGGGAGAGTAAAATAGAATGGAGCTAGAGGGAGGCTGCACGAAATGTAAAGAGGACAACGTGGATGATTGGAGTAGACGTGGGCGAAATAGAGAGGGAACAGAGGGGAGACAGGGTCGAACCTATCAGTTCGGCAGTAGACAAAAATCAACAATTTGGATTATTCAAACTCTGATGGATTGTAGCAATATTTGGACTCCATATGCACCCTTGGGATATGTTAATTCTCTTTCAAAATTGAGAATAGCAGAACTTAATAGGAGGTTCAAATGTGATATCGTGAGATGATTGGTGTTCAGGGTTTGAGAAATAGATGAGGATTTTTGGAATTTCAGAACTGTGGACATTTAAGTATCTTGGGATCTTGAAAAGTTAACTCTAGTGTTTGACTTTCGAAATTCGGGAATCGAAGAATCTGTAAATTTGAGAATGTCTAAGCTTCCGGTTTCAAAAATGAAGATTCTGTAATTTGAAAACTTGTCAATTTCTCCATTTTGAAAAACTACAAGTAACATAAAATCAAGACAGCGGTAAAAATCGACAGTCTCCTAGGAAACCTCCCCAATAAAGAACCAGTATTTTCAGTCTTTTCTAGTTACAAGAAATGACCTCGTTCTAAAAGTACATCTTACGATAGCGCAAAATATGAAAGTATGGCAGGGCACCGAAATCCGCAGAGCCGTCCCTGGTTGGCAAAGAAACAGAAACGAGCGAAGGGAGGGAAAACTCGAGGGCAACAAAGGGAAGAAAAGAGACGGCGTAAGGGCAGCGCGTTGAACAAAGAGAAAGTCATATCCACAGAACCGAGACAGAGCAGCGAAACTCCAAAGGCTAGAGAAGGACGATGATGAAATTAAAGGGAGAAGAGGGAGAGAGTCGAAAGGAGAGAAAGACGGTGTAGGACTGACGAATCACCGGAGAAGGAAGGAAAATGCGGCGCGCTAGTGGAAAGATCGAGAGAGGAGAGAGGAAAAGAGAAGAGAAAAAGGCAGGGGAAAGAGAGAGCGAGACGAATGGTAGAGGGCGATTTAGTGAAAAGAACGAGAGCGAGAGAGACGAGAGGGCAGCGAACGGAGGGAAAGAGAGAATGCGAGCGGCTCGAAAATGGAGGGGGTGGGTATACGAGGCATAATCGTGGCTGGAAAGAGAGAAGGGAGGCGAAGGAGACGAGACAGAGTGCGCCCACCAAGCCGCCTCCATACCACCTCCAGCATTCCCGGCCTGCACACACAGTTGCAGCTGCACCGCCGTCGTGGCCTGCTCGTGTGCACATGCGAGACTGCGCGCGCGTTCTTCTCTCGCTCGCGATCATCTCGCTACGAGTTAACCAAATTCTCCAGTGATTTTTTTACTCCATCGATCGTTAGTTTGCCTGGAATCGGTGAAAATCTCGTTCACGTAAAATCCTTGTGAGACGCGGTGAACGAATCTCGTGCACGTGCATCGCCTTGATCTCGCGGTCCGAAAAAGGTATAGCTGGGTACGTTTGAACTGTTCGTTGCAAAAGGCAGTGACATTTCGCAAATGTCAGCCGCCATCGTGGCTGACGGAGCGATTTCCTCGTAATCGCGAACGGTGATAAACGATAAGGGTGTTGCGTTCGATTTGGCGGTTTTTTTGGGGAGAACATGTGATTCTGTGAGGGTTCGAAGCGATCGAGAAAACGCGTTGACTGGTCGCTGCCTGGAAAAGGGACTAGCAACATGGACTGGATGAGGAGGCAGGACATCAAGGAGGAGTCACCGGAAACTCCTACCGCTCTGACACCGGATGAGCCTGACGAATGCTACTTCGAGGAAGACACCTCGATAGACGAGGGAATGGTACGTGTGTCGCGTGCTGATCGCACCTTTTGAACGAATAGAGGTGTGACTGACGATTATCGAGGGGTACGGGCAGCTTGGTTGCCCGGAGGGCATGCAGAGCGCACGTTGTGGCCAGACTGATGAAATGTTTCGAGTTTTCTGGTTTCGGTATTTTAGGATTCTTTCGTTTGGGAGTTTGGAGATTTAGACAGTTGGATATTTGGACAGTCGAGAATGTCGGGGAATTGTGAATTTGGAGATTTAATTATTTGGAAATTTCGATGTTTAAGTGTTGACGATTTTGGGATTTGGAGAATTGAGAATATTGAGGATTTGGGAATTCGACAAATAAAAGATTTGGTAGTTTACAGATATTTGGTTGTAGAGATTAGAAAATTAAAAAACTGGGAAATTAGGAAATAGGAAAATTGGGAAATTGGGAAATTTGACAATTTCGATTTTATGAAATTGACAATTTGAAAGTTTAAGAAAATGTAAATGTGGAAATTTGACTTGGAATTCGAGAAATTTGACAATTTGAGAATTTAGAAATATGCAAATGTAGAAATTTGAAAATTTGAGAACTTAGGACTCTGGAAATTTAAAAATTTAGAAATTTAGAAACAGCAATTAGAATATTTACAAGTTCGGAAATTTGAAAACTTCGAATTCTCAGATTAAGAAATTGACTGCCCATGTCCATGAACGCATTACACTTTCTCAGCCCCTCCATCACTATTTACAACGACGTCTTGTTAAAAATTAATGCTTTATTAAATTTCGTTGAAGCGTGATTTTGTCATGATCTACCAAATTCGTACATATTTTATAAATTACTCGTTGAATATTTAAGTTTGTGTTCATTGGGTATTAATACCGTAACGTGGAAATACTGTTAGTGTCAACACATGATCTTTTCAAAAGCTGAATTAAAAATATGTAAACCACAGTGCACGTGCAAATATACCTTTCCTGAAGTAATTATTTCATGTCAGCTTATACCGCATACTTTTTTAAATTCAAATACAACTAAATAAGAGAAGATAAATTGTACCATTCCATTAAGAGTGACTATAAAATGCAGATTTTTTATCGACCGATAGATTGGTATTAATACAATAACAAAACTTCTTTGGTTTTACTTTATTTCGAATTACTTTTACTGTCATATTTGTGAACTTTCTCTAATTTAAACATAGATCAACACTTCAGATCATCGATGAAACAAATTAAATTGTTATACACTATCGATTAATCCTTTGCACTCCCATGTCGAGTGTGACTCGACATCACTTTTCTCTTGGATCTTATAAATAATTCAGATAAATAAATTGATTAAATATGTATATTATCATTTATTTACTACTTGTAATAAAAGAAAAATGCATTTGTCACATACTCCACCCTGTTGCGATATATTCTATTGAGAACCCCTTTCTTCGTATATTTTGTAAATTAAGGAGTCTGTAAGTAAAACAAATTAAGGGTGCAAAGGGTTAATAAATAAATCTGCAATATCACTCTAAATATTCACGTATTTTGTGTGATACGAAATTTGAATATAGGTGTAGAGTCTTGAACAAATTTCATACAAAATTTTTGTCTTATTAGTAAGGAAAATTTCCTTGTTTTAGTAAGTAGAATTACCTTTTCTGTAGTTGTTCTACGATTTTCCACAGCCCATATATCTCACAAACTTTTACTGTTACTTGTCTGATGATTTATCTCCCGACAAAAGCTCGCTTTTAAAATACGATACTCAATTTTGCTATAAAATTTCAGCGTAATCAGTGTGTAACATCTGAGACTGTTAAATGGCGCGAGAAGAACAGGTTCGGTTCGCGCGAAGATCGCGATCCTTCGTTCCGATCGAACTTTCGAAACGTTTTGCATGCGTGGCGACGCGTTAAATTAACGCTCAGACTTTTCCATTAATAACAGAGCCCCTGGTGCAATGGTGACACTCGTTTCAAACGGAATAAATCGTACACGGTTACGCAATTATTCGACGATTTCGCGAGGAACGTCAGCGACCGGTTTTCTTTACGCGAATTAGGGAAAGTTCTTGATCGGATCTATGAATGAGATTTTGTAACGTCGGCTTTAAAGAAACATATAAAATCAATTAAAAAAATTTCGAAACAAATCAGATATTTCGCTCGCAAAAATTATTAACGATTCTAAACACTTTCGACGAATTATTCTGATTGAATCTACGAACGACTCTGTAAATCATAATTAGATAGAAAAATAAGGAAAACAACTGCAAGAAATTGTATAACTGTAAGAATTTAAGGATTTTAAGTAAATTACATATTCAATTTTTTTTTCTTACTTGTACAGTTTCCAGCACACTCAAGTTCAATTATCGATTAAAGATAAGTTTCTGATTAAATCTGCGAATGAAAAAAATACGGAAATACAATCAATTGTTATAGTTAGATATAGTTTCACAAAACAAAATAGATAATCAATGTGATAAATGCAACTAGCAGAGATAAATGATGTTAATCCACTGAATGCATCACCACTTGAAAATTATCTTGACTACGATGCATTTCTTGTACTTTTTTCATTCTTTTTGGAGTAGATGTGTATTTTTTTACTCGTATTTCGTGCAGTTTTGTGTTGGACTGTCAGTGGCTCACCAAGGTCAATCGTTATCAAACTGATTACGAGATAACGAAAGTACTGTGTGTTTTAAACATCACCGACTGATTAAGATATCTCGTTTACAGTATATCTAGGACGTACGTTCTTTAATATGTAGTTACACGTTCTTCTTTTTGTGTTTATACTAACTGTACACAGTGTAATCCAGGTTATGGTAATATGTAGTCAGTAGAAGATCAGAAAATTTCAACAGCATTTGAACATTTCGAAGTTTCATAATATGAAAGTTTCAAAATTGGACAAACACTTAGTAAAATTAGACGATTAGAAGAATAGAAATACAGAGAATGTAAACATTTAAAAATGAAAAAAATTGAATCACAATTAAACTAAACAAGATTTATATTAATCTCTTCGTTGTTTCCGTAAATTGCTATAATTTAGCAAAATTTTTCACCTTCTATAATCGTGCAAAACGAAAATCAGCGTTTCAAAGATCTTCTTATTAAGAAAATAATTTTCATTTACTGCAATGGCTACTGGTTCTAAGTATCTGTAAAATTTCAAAGAGCTTATTAACACTATAAAGATTCGTCAGAAATCTACGTTCAGAACGTAACCGGGGGCTATTCGCGAATACGCCTCGATTAATCTTTGATTTTCGCCCCATGGCGAACATCGAAAATCGTATCTCAGCTCGATTCTATTACAACAGGGTCTCGCGAGATTCCTCTCTAGCAGTAATTGCCGCGAGGTCTGCTTTCGAATTCGCGAGCAATAATAATTCAAATTAACGATGCTCGCGTTGCGGTTGGCTCACGGGCACGTAATTCAGCGAGCTTCTTTCTTCCGGCCGTGAAGCAGACTCCGAGATTCACCGGCAAGGATTTAGGTCTGCCATTAATTTTGCTTTATCTCGCCTTGACCCTTTCCCTTCCTCTCCACTCCCCCTCTTTTTAATCTGTACAAGGCTCCGCGAACTAAGAAGTTATTACGATGCTTCCTTCCGGCGAAACGCGCCGTAATTGTTATGATTTCAGCGGTAAAGCTGGAGCGATGCAAGGTATTTTCTTCCTCTTAAACGCTTGATGGATCTATCGCGAAACTGCAGGGGAACTTCCTGACAGTTTTTGTTCCAAAAAAATATTGATTTAATCGTTTCCAATTAACGAGTAGAATAAAGAAACATCCTCGAATCGCCTGATTCACGTTGCAGCGATATCAGTTACTTAATTAATCGATAACATCGACAGGCAATGATCGATTAATCGTGCCCGAACGATCTTATCGCGACAAATAATTGATATTAATTATAATTTGATATACTTCATAATTAATATCAATTACGGTGCATAATTAATATTGATACTAGCTCGATGATTAACATTAATTCGATGATGATTAGCAACTATAGTTTGTCGATCAAGAAGTGGATCATCGATGTTTCAGAATTTTTTCGGATTTTTTATACGTCAAATAGGAAGACTAGGACAAAAATTTCGATTTTTTCTGTTACTACCCCACCGGTTGAGATGAGGGGTTGAAACTTGTGAGATGTCTTTTGGATGTTATCGAATCACGTATAGTTTCATGCAACTCAAGATCACATCTGATCTTATTTGTCTGCACCCTTTATAAAAAACGTCAAGAATTTTCCTCGCTTCATCCGTAAAAAGGTCTTCAAAGGACTGAGATTGCAATCCAAATTTCCTGCAACTCAGGCGTCAGTGGCTTCGAGTGATCATGATTGCATAGCATCAGGCAAAAGAGTCTCGAGTTTCAGCGCGATAATTGGTGTACAGGGTGGCCTAGTAGCGTGTAACATCCGTTAAGGGAAATTCGAACACGTGTCGCAACCCTTCTTTTCGTGCGACAGGGCGCGAACGTTGCAGCGGGCTTAAGTGGGCAAAGAGAAAATGGACTCGAGTGTAAAGTTACCTCGAATCTACAGTTACGGCCATTGTTGCGGCCATTCTTGGCTCTGGAGTGGCTGCTTGAATTACGGCCTTCTGAAGCCCTGCTCGATGCTTGCACACTGTATGCACGGCCTAATGCTTGCTCGCGATATAAACGTTTAACGCGCGCAAACGATCGATAGTTTGATCATAATGGACTGAAACGTTGCGATCAATAGAGGCTCGTTGCGCAAAACCGAGAGGGGAAATTCGTGAGTCGTGTGTGCTAACCGAGCCGTTTCGATCCTGAGACAATCTCGATCGATTACTCCGGCAACACTTGCGAAATACGATCTGCATTCTCCCTTTATTTCGTAACAGAATTTCGTAGACAGTCGTACTACTTTCTTCTGGAGAAACATGGCTAAAAATCGCGGCGTTTTCGTAGGCGAAGGTGCTCGTGTCTCCGTAAGTTCGACCCGGCAAGAATCGATCGAGTTCTACCTCTTCGAGTTTGACTAACAAATTTCGAGCAAGTTTAGGTGGCCCTCGACCAAGCAGCTGGCGCTGAATCATCCTGGCCCTGCGGTCCCGAACCACGGCGTTGCCAAGGTTTCAGAGCGGCTTCCACCGACTTATCGTTTCCTCTTATCGAATCGACCGGCGGAGAAAAAAAGTGCTACAGACTGTGATACTGAACAGAGGTTCACGTGACTTCCGTCTTTGCTACTGGTTAGAAGTTAGAACACGATAACCGGTGGCCCTCGGTACTTGCTTGATCCCTGGTCGATTTATCTGTCGCGACGCACACACCGTTCGCTCTATGTCAAACGAGAACACTGAACAGATAAGGGAACATCTGCAATTAGTATGATCTGTTACAAAAATATATAACGATCAGCTTAAGCTTCATAATTCAGATAATATCGACGTTTGTAATAGATGTTTTTTCGATGTTTTACATATTAACCTTTACGATTACTTTCAAGATTTTATTGTACCGTGTCAGTTGATCTAAATGCAACTATAAAAGGTACTCTAAATAGGACCCTATAAAAGGTAGGAGTAATACAAGTGAGAAATTCCTTTAAAAAAAGGGTCATTTCTTGTACGCATCACAATCGTAAAAACACGGATACTGTCATAATTCGACATCTCGTACCAAATTCGAGACCACCCAATTGACCCTATATTTTTCCAATAAACCTTTTCCTATCTCATACCATCGTATCTTCCATCTCCCTATTCTCGAGCAATACTTGACCCAAGGCCGCCCGATTCTATACCCGCATCGAGTTCGTGAATTCTGCGGCTAAAGGCTATTTCCACGAAAGCGAAACGGGGCTAAAATCCGTAGGGAAGCAGCCTGGAGTTCCAACGCGGACGGCCGGAGATGAAGGGAAATCTAATTTCAATCGGGAGAATCCATAGGTCGTCGCTGCAGGCTGAAAACGTGGGGGATGTTGGCAACCGGTCGTCGTCCTCCCCTTTTGTGGGGGATGAAGCATGACTCACCGGTGGCCACCACCCCTGTTTTTCGGCTGTCTCGTGCCGAGGATTTCCCCCTCGCGGATCAAACGGGACGAGGAGAGAAGCATTATCATAATCCGTGGCGACAGCCGTGCAGGAAAAAATATGGAGTCAGACGTTCAGGTGTCCGTGCATTATTGTTCGCGACACGAGAGCTCGAGTCGAGTCATGGTGCACCATGAGCGGAATGGTACGTGCAGGGAACGTGTCATGGTCGATCTGCACGCTTTGGAAGTTAACGTGACGGCTCTAATTCCTGCTTGCCGAGATGAGCACGACCTGGAAGGGACACTTTGCTGATCCGTCACGTACGAGACTGAAAGTGTTCCTTTATTGAGAACTCTGAATCATATGGGGGCGGATACGTTTCTTACGAGAAATCGGGATGTATTGATGGTTCTTGTAGTGTTTCGGCTTTGGCTGCACGGAGGAGCTCTAGTATGGGAGGGTGCGAAATTGTATGCTGGGATTGAGGGATTTGGAAAGTTGGAAATTATAGAATTTGGGAATTTAGGGATTTGGGGATTTAAGAACTTGTACTTTAATAATTCATATTATTTAATATCTAAAAACTTTATGTTTCTAATCATTTAAGATCCTTTTTTACAGCACTAATTGTATTATGTGCTTAATTGTACCTGAACATAAAAAAATTCTCTTTTTCATATTATGATTTTAGCTTAAAAATAAATGGACTCTATCATTTGCATGCAAGTGTAAAATTTATATATGTATATACAAAGGGAGTCCCCAATATTTTGAGGGAGATTTGATTAGTCATTGCGTATTCCACTGCTTTCTAATTTTCTAACTGAAACATATGACGTCATCCTAGGTGAGTCAGAAGGGCTCACATGTTCAAGCACCTTTTTAATTGGGTAATATATTATACTTGTCTTTACATCGTTACTCTTATTCAATGATTTAACAAATCTATTCAAACACTAAATATTTAGCATTTATCGATATTAATATTAAAGTAATTATCAAAATCAATTTCGCGAATATCCAATGAAGATAAATGTATTTCTGTCGAAATTACTTTTTTAACGAATGTAATCTGTTAAACTGCATAATCCTTAATAATCCAACTCTTAAATGAAAACCTAGTTTGGATTTGTTATTAAAAATATGAACCCTGCACTTGATTGAAGAGGAATTTTAAACGAAATAAAATCCCCAAGTGCAAATTGTCAATTTTTACCGAAGCCATTTTTCGACAGAACAAAATTTTCTGGTACTCGACATTTTTAAAATTGAATTTCCACCGCCACCCTAAAGTAGGAGAACCTCAGATTTCACGCGCGAAACACAAAAACGTTCCTCCTCGTTTTTACCCGTCCAGCTGAAATTCAAATCGCCTCGCCGGATTAGACACGATGTCGAAAAAACGTTCTAGTTCCCCACGTGTCCGAAGAACAGTGTCGTCATCGCGTTTGCTTAACGAATTAATCCCATTATTTTCGTTCTGCTTCTGATATAACGAGGAGGGGAGGTGGCAAACGCGAAGCAGCATCTGGAAAAGCTCGCATCTGCCACGCAACACAGTGAAAAGACGACGAGCCTCGATGTCGAAACGAGATTACGAACCCTTCGAAGGCGTACGAACACGCTTGAATTTATGTGTTCCTTTCCTTGGGCGTGCTGATGCCGGTGTGCACTTTCAGACGATCATTATTGTACGGGGGTTGAGGGAGTTTACCAGAGTCCACCCTCGAGTCCAGGGGCGAAGGTTATCTTTTATCATCGGTGATCGGATCGATCGCCACGGGGAAATTATTGCCTGCTTTCGATGAACAGCTGCAAGTGGAAATCGTTCTTTTTAAGCTAAATCCTAGAGTCTCGGTCGATTGGCACGAGGAAGCTTATAATAATAACGGTCTGTTCGTCGGAAATTAACGAGAATTTGCTGAAGCATCGAACGGCGGATGGTGGATTTTAATTTTAGCTATTCTCGATTCTTGGTTGGACTAGTGGTTCTTTTTGGGAAATGTTTCTTCGTTTAGGCGGACTTTAATCTTTATTTTCTAATATTTATTGTATGATGCTATAGGAATGTACTATGGGGATGAATCATGGAGATGATTATTTGCATGATCAAATGGCGATGAATATGAAGATTTCACTCGGATTTTGGATGACTTCCGAATTGATGTTCTAAAAGATTCAGTGTCGCTTTTGTGGTTATCTTCAAATTCGTAATATTTCAAATTTAGAAATTTGAAGATTTGAAAACATGAAAGTTTGCAAGGAAGGATTCTGCATTTATAAAACTGACACACAGATCTAGCCATAAGATAGTGAATATTATATCCTGGGCCTAGGTCCATAGGTAGATCATCAGTTATCTGAAACTGTAAAATGTTGCATATTTCGGTAATTAATCTCTGTCGATCCAAGTGAGCATCGATTCCAGAAACGAGAGGGTCAAAAGTGCACGTTATCCTGAGGGTAGCCGATGATTCTATCGCTTTCGCTTGCGATTCTTTCATTCGCGAAAGAATAGCGAAGTTGGAACACGTTCTCAGCACAGGGACCCCTCCAGTCTGGCGCCAAGCAATAATAACCGTTCGCCCACGCTGAGCTCTTTCTCTCTCGAGGTTTTTGCACTCGACCAACCGAGTCGCAGAACTCTTGAACTGTGCCTGTAAATAAAAAAGAAAGAGATTCGCTAGCCTGAAGAATCGATAGCGTTTTAACGTTTGACCAATCGCTCCAGAGGCTCCTTGCGTTCGTTTCGATTTGTAGGATTCCCATATGAATTTCAAATTCGAGATTTTATAGAGAGCTGAGTCATAGGGAATAGGGGGATACTGAATCTTTCATGTCCTGCTTTATATTCTACTTTATGTTTCTTACTATTGCAATATTGCTGAGAAAATAATAATTGATAAGTATGTGTGTGGGAGATATTTAGACTTCTCCATCAAATTCCCACATTTCCAAATTTACAATTCCCAAATTCTTAAATTCACAAACTCTCAAACTCTTAACTTCTCAACTTTCCAACTTTCCAAGTTTTCAAACCTTTCTATTTTTTTAACCTAAAATTTCCAAATTCTCAAATTCTCAATTTTCAAATTTAAAAATTCTCAAATATCCAAATTTTCAAATCCCTACTTCTCCAAATCCCCAAGTTCTGAATTTCTCAAATTTCCAAATTCTCCATGAATTATTAAAATCCCCACATCCCAAATTTTCCAAATTCTCAGCCCAAGAGATTCGAAAAAGAAACATATTTATTTCCCGACAATTAACTACAAAATCTAGTACCAACTATTTCAAAACCACCAAATATTCTAAAATTACAAGAAATATAATGTCAGAAGATTTAGAGCCAGGTTATGCACAGTTTAGATGTTCGTACGATTAAGTCAAAATAATCCTCAAAATGATGGTCGTAAATTCAGCTGAAAGCAGTCGTCGTTGACCCAAAGAATTCCCGTGTTGTCCGGTTATCCAGGACCTTTACCTGGACCTGATTAGGTCCCCTCAGGAATGTCATTTATCACCAAGTCGATGGCCTTTGTGATCGCCCGTCCTGTAGACAAAACTGTGGAGTGCATTTCGACAAAAATATCTTGAAAAATATTTAAGAATCCTTCGACCAATTAAATGGTCCGTTTATCCTGCCCGCTACTAGTTATTTCCATTCTGTTTATAGTTACTTGAATAAGAAGGGGAGATGAGGCGATTAGAATACCCTACATTAACCCGATGTTGTCTTTATTGGAAATTCCACGATTTCTCGCGTCGTGTTAATTGGTAGCTTCTTGATCGTGTTCCTTCTTCGAATCGAATTCTTGAAATGGTTCTTCAACGTTATACGTGTAACATCGAGAATATACTAGATTCATTGTAATTCGGCGAAAGATATGTTGTCTTAGCACCTGACGATTAGATCATTTTTGAACTTATCCTGATGATCAGGTTCGGTGTCAACATTCCAATTTTCCCTTTTGTGAAAACTATATTAGTATGCTGTATGTGGATATGTACGAAGTGGAGTATCTATTTAACGATATAGCTATAGTAGTTATTATGTTCAGTCTTTATTATGTTTAATAAAATTTCATTTTTCATCATATTATTTTTCTGAACTACCTACCTAACTATAGTGGTAGATGCATCTTGTCTAAATCTTGTCAAAAACCAATTGTGTATCAGTTAATCCTTCACTGTTCCTCTATGTATTCATCTCCGTTCTCAATTCGAAAGTAACAAGCAAATCAAACATTGTTAGGTGCATCTTGTCAAAATCTTGTCAAAAACCAATTGTGTATCAGTTAATCCTTCACTGTTCCTCTATGTATTCATCTCCGTTCTCAATTCGAAAGTAACAAGCAAATCAAACATTGGTAGGTGCATCTTGCCAAAATCTTGTCAAAAACCAATTGTGTATCAGTTAATCCTTCACTGTTCCTCTATGTATTCATCTCCGTTCTCAATTCGAAAGTAACAAGTAAATCGAACATTGGTAGGTGCATCATGTCAAAAATCAATTGAGTATAAGTTAATCATTGTTTCTCTATTCATCTTTGGTCTAAATTCGAAAGTGATAAACGAATTGAAAGAATCGAAATAGCGTTGCATCGTCGATCCGAGTTCATCAAACTCATCTCCGATTTCTGGTCTCGAAGCGCCTTAGCGCAACATCTTACATCCGTTCAAGAGCGTTAAGTCCGAGAGAATCGCGCTTGGAAATAGCTCTCATAATCTGGCAAAGACATTCTGTTGCGGCTGTTATGTCTCGCTTTACGTTCCCCTTACACTCCGCACGACAATAAGAAAGCCGATACCCCGACGCGAGGTTATCTGCTCGACGTTTCGCGATTGTCCTGCCAAAGGCCGGAGAACACACCGTGTGCTGCTCGCTCCGTCGTTAGATGCTGGATCTAATGCGTTCTCCGCGCAGGGAAAGCTTTGAATTTACTGGAGCGAACTACTTTACGAGTGTTCCGCCTTATCGAGGAACCCACTTAGGAAGTGATCCCGTGTCAGTCCTGGAATCCAGCGAGTGTATCGCGCACGCACGCGTGTTTCTGATCCTCGTTGAACAGACAGGAATTCCTCGTTCGCTCGTGGAATTCCATGATGGGCCCACGGTAATTGAATCCTTAAGAAGTCCAACCGCGAGAGAAGCCATCAGACAGACGGACTTAGTATGTACTTGAGGATACTGGCCAGCCGAGGTGGCGACGAGCATAATGACCGGTGTCTTCCAGGCGCAAACTTCGCGTCGATGATTCCCCTGATGAGGGTTCCACTCTATAAATGGGTAGGTTGCGTCCAGGTTGCCGAGGGCTGACGTAATATTGGAAGATTGCGGCAGATGCGAACGATCGACTGAAATTCTTCGTTCAAAGGGATGTATCTTCTTTTTGGATACCTTGACCTGCTGGATACAAGTAATTGTTGACGCGTTTATGCTGGTATTATTTCTGCTTGCTGCAATTTATTTATTGTTCCTTCGGGTTCTTAGGACGGTGGTATAATAAGACTGAACCTTATCTTCTTATTATAAATTCCTTGTAATATTTCATCTGCGAAGGTTAATATTTAATGCTATTGTTATCTCTAACTTATCAGCTTTTAAAATACTTTAATTCCCAAATTTCCGAATATTGGAATTTTTGAATACCTGAATTTTTCAGTTTCTATTTCTCAAACCCCCAAATTTGGAAATGTGAAAAGATTTCAAAGTATAATTGATACAATATAAAATCTAACTCTTACGATTTATAGATACATCACTGCATATCAAAAATGAAATTTATATAACGGTATTTTCCTGAACGCCTTGGAAGGAAATATCCGTTTCTCATTTTCTATACTACAAGTCATTTCTCAACGGTTTTACCCTTGTGCCACGTTGTCTTCATACCTTGAAGAACGAAGCAAAGGAGCCGAACTGGTTGTTCAGCGACACCACATGTGCCTCTAATGGGTTCCCTGATGTACTGGTAGCACTTATCTTCCCCGTAGTCCTCTGCTCTTTTGTAAGACTCCTCTCGAGGAAGTGCAGGATCCCTTTCGTTGAATGATGAATGCATTTACTTAAAATCCTAGTCTGGATACTTTATTGTATCCAGTAGCACAGTCGAACGTAGATCTTGTTCTTTTGAATAGTAGAATTACCACGAGATATCTACAATATTTTATGTATGTCACTACATATCAAAGAAGTACTTGTTCTTTTGAATAGTAGAATTACAACAAAATAACTACAATATTTTATGTATGTCACTACATATCAAAGAAGTTAGCAACAAAAGTCTGCCTATGTCATCTATTAAACAATTGAGTACAAATATGTTACAAATGTCATTACATATCAATTGTTTCAGATACAAAACTTTTTACATATGATTATGCATTAGACAGTTGAGCTACAAAATTTTACATATGTCATTACATATTAAACAATAGATCTACAAAATTTTACAAATGTGATTATACATCAGATAATTCAAGTACAAAGTTTCACATATGTGATTATGCACTAAACAATTGGACTAGAAAATTTTACATATGTGATCATACATTAGACAGTTGAGCTAGAAAATTTTACATATGTGATTAAACAAAAAAAAATTGGTCTGGAAAATTTTACATATGTGATCATACATTAGATAGTTGAGCTAAAACATATTACATATGTCATCATACATGAAACATTTAAGCTACAAAATTTTACATATGTGATTATACATGAGACAGTTGAGCTGAAACATATTACATATGTCGTCACACATTAAACATTTGAGTTACAAAATTTTACATATGTGATTACACATGAGACAGTTGAGCTAAAACATATTACATATGTCATCGCACATGAAACATTTAAACTACAAAATTTTACATATGTGATTATACATTAGTTAGATGAGCTACAAAATTTTACGTATGTCATTACACATAAAACAATTCAGCTACAAAATTTTACATATGTGATTATACGCTAAGCAATTAAACTAAAAAATTTTACAAATATCACCCTCTGAGAAACGTTGTGCCATACGATACTAGCAAACACGATAAACCAGCAACGAAAAAAAGAAGTTACAAGTGAATTTTCGAAAGCTCTCAGCAATCGTCTAACACTCTACCGCGAGAACCCGATCGAAAAGGTCAAACCTGTCGAAACGTCTACTTCCTATCTGGAAAAAAATATCGACAGTCGTTAGATCGGTGTAACCGTGACAGGTTGTAGGTTTCGTAATCGATGTTTAATCAAGAGTAGCAGAGAGCCGCGATATTCGACTGGAATCGTTCGTTTGAAAATCACACGGTGCCTTACGAACGGAACAATGAGAAACGATCGGCTCGTGGCCGCATTCGTCGAGTTGTACCGCGTGCTACTCGTTCCGCTCGATTAATCCGGCTCCGGGTGTCGTGCTGGCATTTCCGTGTGAAAAAGCACCCTTTTGTAAAGCACAAGAGCGAACCCGGAGCAGAGAGTAGCTCGCAGGGAGATGCACGATGGGTCTTGACGCGCGGAGTCTGTAATCCTCGCATTGTCTCTTCATCGCATCTTCCTCCTCTCGTTTCAGCTCGCGTGCTCCACGCACACCTCGTCCCATGGAAAATCTGTCCCTTTGTTGCTCCCCTCGCAAGATTCGGCTCGATTCCCGATCCTCTTAACGACACCGGGATCGAGAAATCGACCCCGTTTCAGGCCGTTCCGCGTTCAAAGAGCTCGCGAGTTTCGAGTATGTGACGTCCAAAACCTAAGAAGACGCACTTTCGTCTTTCTGGAATACTTCAATGGCACTTTATTCAAATTGCAAAGTGATGTAGGTAGTTTTGCATTTAGAGAATTGGAGACATAAGTATTTGGGGATTTAAAGATCCATGAAAATAGAAATTTACGGATTTGAGAATGTAGGATGTCAGGAGTAGTTTGAAATGTTGCTGTTTGGAGATCTGAAAATTTGGAATTTTTAAGATTTAGAAATTTAACAGTTTGAAAACAGCATGTACAAACTCTTTGACTATCTAAGATTGACTATCATCTAATTCATGTATACACATATAATTATCTGTATTAGAGTGAAGCTCGTAAGGAATGGAAAAATTTGTTAGGGTGTAAAAAGAAGTGTTATAAATGGCCGAACGAAATTCTCGTCGTGCCTTTACGTGACCGAGGCAGTTTCATACGATCGTTTGACCATGACCTCCCGTAACCTTTTTCTCCTTTCGGTTTCTTCCTCGCATCTTTCTTCGCTCGGCCAAGATTTCACCGACCGAAATGTGCGCGTTGCTCAAGTTCCATAACCCTTGAGCGCTGTTCCACGAAACTCCGTTCAAAGAGCTTTCCTGAAATTACTCGAAAATTATTTGGTTCTCGTCGGGTAAGTTCAGTGCTTCCAGAACGTATCACCGTTACTATTTCTCTCGTGATAGTTACATAGTCCCGTAACGGTATTCGGAGAACCTTCAGTCGAGCAAGCTCGTTACGACGAAGACTATCTTGATCCAACAGCCTATGTTCGAAGGATTTTACGCGACGATTAAACCTCGAAATATTCTAGCCTTTTTTATCTCTATCTGCGTATAAATCTGACGAGAATGTGGTCATTAGACGCCTTTAAATCGTATCATTATAGATCTTACGATTTTAAATGCGGTAAGCCTCGAATATTTAGAGATGGATATCTTTAATAGCTTTGACGACGTAGTTTTCGTGGGAATTTTGGTATCTCGGTTCAAATTATGATTATTAACGTGCATATGATTCAGTGAAAGCTTCCACTTTCACTTTTTGTTTCGTCGGACAAAAAATTGATTGCTGTACTTAACATTTTTCGAACACTTTTTACGGTCTGAAGTTTTAGAAGCTGGTAGTACTGTCTTCTATAGATTTTAAAATCTAATTCTTCAGATAATTTTGAGCAATTTCAAGGTTACCTTCAAGATCAAGGTCATTCTTTAAAAAGAATCATGCATTCATATTTTTAGTTCAACAGTACCTGATGTCAATAACTTGCTATTAGTATGATAACCTTTGGATGACCACAAATTATTTATGTCTAATAAGCTCATCACCAAATATTATTAAAATAGTTCAATGCTAATGATGTTACATTTTGTACGATTTACACATCAAGTCTAAGAGTCTTAAATGAAACAAAGTCAGTTGAATCATGCACTTCAATCCAAATCACTTTAAATGCCGCAATCAAAATTTGCACTTGAAAAAGTAATTGTATAGTTCAAATTTTGTATTGAGCGTTTAATGGATGATCGTGTCACCGATCACATAAATTGTCGGCAGAATTATTAGCTTTGCCTTCGGGCAAATTCAAATGGACTACCTACATTTAGTGTGTATTTAATCTGTTATCGCTGGTGGGAATTCAGAGACCCTCTGAGTGCACTTATTTTTATCGTTGCCATCCCAAATCGTGAACAGCCGTTTTTATTTTTGGTTAGACGCTTTCATTGACATACATGGCGCCCCATTTCTTTCGACAGTTCGAGGGTGAACCCTGTTCTCATGCAGTGATTACTCGAACCTGAAAATGAACTTGAAACTTTTCGATCAACTGTTCCCAACAATTTTCTCTTTTGGATCATTCGTTTTCAATCTTCTTTACGGAGATTACTTCGTTTACGTATTTGTAGGTATTTGGAAATATTTTTGAGGAAGAAATAAAATAGTAAATAGTACTTTGAACGATTATTACTGAAGGGTAGATAACTCAAGGTTAGATAACCTGTGATGACTAGTTTAATTGCAGATGAGATGTCAAGGAAGAAGTGTGTGTTTATTATAGATTGAAATTTGGGGATTTGGAAATTTATATTTTTTGGAATTTGGGGTGTGGAAAATTTAAGATATGGAAATTTGGGGATTTGAAGGTATGGGAACATGGAAATTTGGGGATTTGAAGATTTGGGGACATGAAAAGTAGAAGATGTGGAAATTTGGGGATGTAAAGACTTGGGGACATGAAAAGCTGAAGCTGTGGAAATTTGGGGAGAATTTAAGCTTTCTGGACCTGGATATTTGGAGACTTGAAAGTTTAAAAACTTGTGAATATAGAAATTAGAATTTTGGAAACTTGGTAATCTGAAAGTAATTTCAACATCCGAAAATTTGGAAGTTCAAGAAATTTTAAAAATTTGCCCACTTGTCAAGTTAGAAATTTATAACAGATATTCCAAAACATGAAATTTGTCAATTTAGTGATTTCAAAATTTATACTTTTAAGTATTGCAAATGTTTTAAACTGAAAGTCCGACTTTATAAATTCAAGTACTAAAAAATTTCGAAATTTAGAGATTTGCAAATTTTCAACGGTACATAATAGCTTTCCTAAGATTGTCAAATAATAAGTCTGTATTTGTACTTACACAAAGAAAGCTGGAGTCTTGAAAATTGGAACTCATAATATCGAAATGCTTGAAATTAATGCAGAACTTCGATGTCCATCGTTAACTGAACTTCTCCCCTCGATGAGAATTCACGACGAGGGTGCGAGCGATTAAGGGAAGTTACTCGACACTCGAGAACGAAATGGACTCGATCGTCATTCGAACTACCCTCTATAAAAACGGACTTCGTGTAACGAGCTCCGGTAAAATTTGGAACTTTCCTCGAAAATTTTCGACCACTTTGTTCCCGTGAAGCTACTCTCGCAATTTTATCGAGTGACTCAGGAGGAATTTTATCGATAATGAAGACCGATGAATGGAGAAAATTATGTCGCCATATTTTACGCAGAGACGGGTATAAAACTTGATATCGTCGAGGATAACTGGTTTCGAACGAGTTGTAGAAAATGTTATAGTTTATGACAGACATAAAATTGTTATTTTTAACTATTAAATGTGTATAAATCTTCCTTGCAAAATACTATAAACTTTGCTGTATTAATAAATAACATTATAACGGATGCAGTTTTTAGAAAATGTTAGAAAAGGTGAATTAAAATGTAGCAAAAAATAATTAAAATTTTTCGCTTTTTTATCGTTCTAAAATTGTTCGAAACGTCTTTCTACCTGAATACAGTTTCTTTTGACATTTGCACAGAAACAATGCGAAAATAATAATTTTTAAATACAATAATATTATTATCTCTGTTGTCTGCTTCACTATGTTCATATACTATATAATCCTATAGATTCAGTTAAAAAATATTTCTTTCAAGTTGTATTAAATTGAACGGTGAGTGTACACCCTTTCGACTGCAAAGGGTTGATATTTTCGGTGATCCAGACAATTTAACCCCTTAACCTCTGACTTTTTCGACAGTTACGTCAGTCAAAGCTCACTATCATAATATTAAAATAGATAACAAAACTTCAAATGTTAGACATACTATTTAGCGATCTTTAACTGTACAAATTATAACTAGAACTGTACTCAAAGTTCAGTTGCCAGGCAAATACGATTTATTTCTGTTATATTGAACTGTGGTGTGCGTCACATCGATGTTATAAGCCAAGGGTTACCGAAGTATATTTTATTAAATAATTGATTCGAGCAAAAACTGGAAGCTGCGTATCAACTTACGAGGGTCTCATACGTAGGATAATACCAATTGGGAACGGTGAAACTGGAAACTCGGTTTCCTCGTTTTCAGTTTGGATGACGGAATAGTATTTCGGTCAGCGAAACGGTATTGTCGAAGTTGGAAAGGTCCTGCCAGCTGTGACGACCCATTCGCTGCCTAGAGAAGCTACCAGCCGCAGATTAAATGCAAGACACGAAGGCAATTTGCCGCGGCAGCTGCTCGACATCTGCGGATTGCATTCTGCTTGCAACCTTCGCGATCTAAACACGAATAGTTCTAATGCGAACCCCGAACGATTCGAGTGCCTGCGACCTGGCCACGTTCGTAGATTTACACGTGCGATTCTGTCGTCTCGGCTTACCCGCAAATAAACGGAGAAGATACCATCCTGGACGTAGGAAGAACGTGAACCAGGAACTGGACAATTGTCTTTTGTACTAGTCTTAAAGTACCTTTTTTGTGGGCACGATTAGACCTAACGGTCTAAAATCTATGGTTTTATGGTTAAATTATTCAGTGAGAGTGCAAGTGAATTTGAGAATCGGGTTTTAGATTAAGTGGATAAGTTCATGGAATTTTTCATTCGTGACTTGAAAATTTGGATATTTTCTGGGTTCTGCAATTTGAACAGTTTAAAATTTGAGTTTTTAGATTTATGGAGTCAAAATTGTACTTTGCAAATTTGTGGATTTTCATATTTACAGATTTCTAGATAAGTTCTCAGATTTCAACATTTTAATATTTACAAATTTTTCGATTTTCAAGTCTACAAATTCTGGGATTTGCAAATGCTTGAATTATTCTAACTTGAAGTTTCTTAATTCTAGAATTTCCAAATCCCCAAATTACTAATTTCTGAATTCTATAATATTCAGATACACAAATCCCCGGATCTCTAAATTATCCAATCACCAAATTCTCAAATTTCTATATGCCTAAATTCTATGATTTCTAAATTTTGAAATCTTCAAATCTCCGTATCTCCAAATCTCCATATCCCTAATTCCCTAATTCAAAAATTTCCAAATCACCAGATCACTCAAATCTCCAAATTCCTAAATTTTTAAATTCTATAATTTCCAAATCCTCAGATCTTCAGATTCTCAAAATTCAAAATTTGTTCTTGTCTAAATTCTATAATTTCTAAATTCTCAAATCTCCAAGTCTCTAAATTTCCAAATCTCCAAATCTCCAAATCAAAAATTTACAAATCTCCAAATTCCTAAATTTTTAAATTCTGTAACTTCCAAATCCTCAAATCTTAAAGTCCTGAAATTTCTCAAATCCCCAGATCTGTAAATTACCCAATCTCAAAATTCCTAAATTCTATAATTTCTAAATTCTCAAATCTCCAAATTCCCAAATTTCCAAATGTCCAAGTGAAAAATCTACAAATCCTTAAATCTCCGAATTCCCAAACTTCTAACTTCTATAATTTCCAAATCCCCCAATCTCCAAATGTCAAAATTTTCAAATTGTCTAATAAAAAATCAGTGATTCCTGTACGTCGCCATTTTCTCTAGGGAATCCATATTTGTCACCGTGCAAAATCATCCACTTGCAAAGTAGTTATACGACAAAATAAAAACACAAGACGAAAAAAGATGTGCTGCTAACGAGGGATCGTGAGATGTCATGTTCTCCGGTACTTTTATTTTCAAAATTTTTTAACCGCTACTTGGATAAAAGCGGCAGGGTGTTAGGTCCAAGCCGCTATTGTCCAGGGGATTGCCTCGTAAAATCTAATACATACCTTGTGTCGGGATTAGACGGGTTTAGGGGCTCATAACAAAAGCAACAACCCCGAGGCACAGCAGAAATCATTCCATTTCGTGACGGGTCAAATTGAAACCGAGCGAGATGGTGTCCGATTACCATCATTTTTTCCTATTGCGTTCTCGTTATCGTTTAGACAAATGATATTATGGTTTGTTGATTTAATAAAAGAATTTAATCTTTCTTCTATTTCTACATTCCCCGTTCATGTTTATTTCTATATTTAATTATAAATGTTTCATTATTTTTAGAATTGTACACTTCAAACCCTTGTTGCATTATTTTGCAAATATAGCATAAGATTATTACGTCTAATGAATATTTTGTTGTTGATGAAATTGTTTAAATCTTTTTCCGCGTTCTGTAATTACAGTTTCTTGTGGTCTACTTTTATATCATCTTGAGAAATAGTAATGGACAATTTTCATAAACATTTTTAATATGAAGAAAAATGTATTCGATGTTATTTTCTTGTTACAACTTCGTTTGTGAAAGTCTATCTTAATGAAACTGTTTATTTCTTTGTTTTAAGATCGATTTAATTATTTTGTATAATTTATGTGATTATTTTAAAAATAGCTTATATTTAGATCCCCCTTTCAGAAATTAATATTTTCACTTCATATCAAACACATAATTCATACGAAACATTACTTTTGTCCAGCTTATTTTACCCCATAAAACAAGTATATTCATTCCTAATCATAAAACAAATATATTTTATTTTTGTATTTTATTTTTATATTTTATATTTCATGTTTTAAACATAATTTAGATATATGTATGTCGAAGCACTGCATCCCAAATTTGGCAATATATCCCAACATAAAAGCTTATGTAGGCCGCTCTAAAAATGCATCCTAATAGCCTGTAAAAAATATAAATAAATGAATATTCATTAATTAAAATTTCGGCTACGATCGAGCTTTAAATCGTGCACCCTCCGTCTCGTCAGCTCGAATCTACCCCTCTCATCGGCCATATAACGCGATTAAATTCGCGATTAATCTGACTGCGGAGACGTGGCGACGATAAGGCTCATTATCTAGCCCCGGGCAGTCGTGAGAATTTATTTTCTGCGGTACACGCAGGAAAACAGCCAACCAAACGGCTATGAAAAGAGAGGGGCCAGTGGCATGTACAGAAGGGGTTGCAACGGTAATATATGCAAAGGCACGCGCCACGCCGGCGCGCATACAATTTACCAAATTTCCGGAAGCGGCTGTTAACCTTGCATATCGTTAGATCGTTCGTCGAAACGAGACGATTTTAACCGCGATCGATACGCCGCAACCCTCATCCGTTTCGCCACACTTCCGGTAAACGATCAGCTGCGCTTTCGAGATCGGTGTGGGTCGATAAACTGAAGAATCTTCACGGTTTCGCCGTTTTTCAACAAGATTATTTCGATTACTGAAAATCTAAAGATGTTTATGGGGTTAGTGACTGTTTAAAGCAAAAGTTGGGCAATTTTGAAGAATTAATGAGATTGATGCGACTCAACCATCGTTCCGCCACACTTCCGGTGAACGATCAGCTGCGCTTTTAAGATCGGTGTGGGTCGATAAACTGATGAATCTTCACGGTTGCGCCGTTTTTCAACGAGATTATTTCCACTGCTGAAAATCTAAAGATGTTTAATAGGATTAGGGGCTGTTTGAAGCAAAAGCCTGGTAATTTTGAGACATTAATGCGATGGACGCAATTATGATCGCCGTTCGTTCCGCCACGCTTCCGGTAAATGATCACGTGCGGTCAGGAGATTCTTGTAGATCGATAAGCTGATAATTTCTTATGAAATTTTAACCGAAAAATGGAGAGATTTTTAATTGATGCTTTCAAAATTTAAATTAGCGAATTTTTTCTTTTAGTTCGTAAATTATATTTGTGAAAAATCCTTCCTCCCATTGATTTCAGAATTTTTAGTACAGAAACTGGTAAATATTAAAATATAGAAATGGCAAAACTTCATACCCAAATCTTCAAAATCCATGTGTAGAAATTCAAAAATTTATAATTTAGTTAACTTGGGAATGTAAAATTGTAAAAATATCGAAACTCGAAAATTTCAAAATTCCACAACTTAAAATTGTATAATTGCATAATATAGAAATTGTCAGATTTTCGAATCGATAAATTCGCTACTCACAAGTGCACATCACTCGCACATTGCTACACTTGCCCATTGGATAGTAATATCTCCGAAACTAATTCTCTTTCCAGCAAATTAAGAGAGTCATAGAATCTTCAGCCATCAAAGTGCATAAACTCGTACAAAAAGTATACAGAAAGAAACTAATGCAAAACAAACACTTCTATTATTCCATTTACGAAAACCTCCCTTTATCGAAGCGAGCAATTAAAAGGCCATTGTGCGGCCATCTCGCTGACTGCCCAAATATCAACCCTGACGATGTAGAAGAAATATTGACACGGCCAGGGAGAGTAGTTCATATTGAAGCAGCGTAACAAGAAGCCGAAGAAAGTTCACGAAGAAGGAACGCGTGGGCGTAGGCTAACGCAAACATAGGAGGAACGCGTATCGGTACAATAAGTTATAACAAATGGCTACCACGGTCGTTCCCTCTTCATTTCTGGTAAAAAGGGCGGAAGGGAAGGGACGAGGGAATAGAAGGGAAAGGAAGAGATAGGAGAAGACACGGAGAAGACGATGCCACGCCTGTGCATATAAAAATATCGGTCGACGGTGGGCGTTTAAATAAGCTTCCACGACACAAGTCCTCGAAAACGTAAGACGAGAAGAAGGAGCGACGCTTGTCTCCACGTGGAATGAGAAATGACCCGTGAGAGGATATATCGGGTTTTATGGGGGCCGTAAGGAACCGACTGCCACCCCAAAACCCAACCAAAATGAACGACCTGCAATAATATTATTAGTGAACTCTCCACTCCGTCGCTCTTTGTGCCTCGTCCATCTTCTAAGTAAATAATTCCTAATAATTACATGGCAGCGTAATCAGATTATACAAAATGGCTTCGAAGACCTGGTAGCGCAACCAGATTGCATGGCGCCAAATTCAAATCGCTAATTCAACTCGCATAGAGCTAAGTTCAAACTGCTGAGTTAAAGAATTATTTCTGTATGTTAACTATGGAAAGTATATTTATGGAAATATAGGAAAATTTAGAAATATTAGATACTTGAAAAATAAGAAGTTGAAAGATAGAAAAATTTGAAACGGACCACAGAAATGTGGAAACTGGAGAATATACAATTTGAGAAATATGGAAATTACAACAGATGCGAGAAAGCACATAGAATTATATAAAATAGTTAATAATTTGTTTACTAACAAAAATATATAAAACAGAAAAGAATTCGTGGCGGATCATGGAATATGCTAATATAGTGAATCAAGCTACAAGACTGAGATTATCGGTTGACATCAATTCTCACGAGGCAACATACATCGTTAAGCATATGAATTTTTGAAAATCTAACTTTACGAGATCGGACAAGTTTATGCGCGTACACGTTACTGCTAATAAATTCGAGATCATAATTTTCACGGTCGTGTTGGAAATTTTTCAAATATCACCGTGGATACCATTCGCTCCGTGTTTACTTATGAACAGCATTTACCTGGACGTCAGGTAAATGCATCGTTAGTCGTTTTATGACACCATTATGCAGCACCTTTATGTCCCTTACCTAACATGGAACCATACTCGAGCCCTTTTATGTATCACTAAACTTACATAATTCTTGGAATTTCAATGTAAGGGCTCTCTTCTCTCGATACAAGTCTCGAGAGCGTGTATACACCTTTAGATTAGATAGTTTCGAATTCTTCTCGGTTAGAATTTCTAATGCATTGAAGCTGGTATTACGAAACACTTTTAATCTAACACCTTGAATGCTGCGGGGAATTTAGTGGTGGTCAGATACGTGATAATTGAATAAGAGAGTTTTCATTTTATTTAAATGTTGCGTGTGCTAGGACAGAATAGGTCAATGCATGTGAGGTGAAAATTTCAAATGGATGATTCGATTCACATTTTATTCTATACAATTTGTTAAGTCTCTTTATTTTCAGATGTTTTATGTATTCAAATTACTATATTCCCAATTTCCAAAATTTATAAATTACCTCGATAGATAAATGTGCAAATTTCCTAATTTCTACATACCCAAATCACTATATCCTCAAAATTCTAAGCTTCCAAATTTTTATATCCCCAAATACCTACATACCCAAATTCCTATATTGTTCAATCTGTATATCCCCAAATTCCTACACCCCCACATGTCTATATCTCCAAATTCCGAAATTTCCATAATAAAGAAAATAATCTGTAATAATTACAGATTACCTCTATACTCAATTTTTATATTTCCCAAAGCCCTATATCCTCAAATCCATATAACGTAGTCTAACAACAACTTCAATACCCTAACAAGAAAATTGTGATAACAAAAGTTGCCCAGTTTCTACTCTATCTATGAGATACCATTTACAGACAAATGTGTATTACAAGATTTAAAAATGAAATTTGTTGAACAGTAAATTTTTCGTTGATAAACAAAAGATGGTACATGTCCGTTTTAAAGACATTTGATCCGCTGTAGCGTGGAGAAAGTGGCCATGCCGGTGCATACAATTATATCAAAATGACTC
Source organism: Megachile lagopoda (assembly GCA_036983795.1). Taxonomy (NCBI): domain Eukaryota; kingdom Metazoa; phylum Arthropoda; class Insecta; order Hymenoptera; family Megachilidae; genus Megachile; species Megachile lagopoda. The sequence continues at coordinate 14,395,403 of CM072800.1, forward strand.
CCGTTGCAATCGATTCGTCTGATTAACTGCAACGTGTCCCTCTTCTTTTCACGGCAATTATCCTGACACGATTGGTCCACGATTGCGATCGCGTTTTCTCTCTATCTTGATCGACGGTTTTAATTTCCTGGTTACATTGTAGAGCACACCTTGCGTTTTTTATTACATTTGTATCGCTCAGCGACGACAAATATCGAGGACACCCGTGTTCGCCAATTCATAAATACACCGAAATTGTAACGTTTCCGTATGAAAATTAAAAACACGTTCAGATAACAAGCCGTAGCACACCTTGTGCTCCGTTTTTTTTCTACAGATGCTCGCTTTCCTGCGATATATTCCCTGCCATCGTCTTCGCGTTACTTCCTAATTACACGTTGTAAAATTATGTAATGAACCATTTAAGTTTCACACTAAAGATAATATCGCTACTGTCTCACGTCGAAAAGCCTCATGATTCATATTTTTTTGTTTTATTCTGTTTTGATGTCTTCCGTTTTGAGAAACTAAAATCACCCCACTTTTCGTATGAACTACCAGAAATAAGGGTATAGTATGTTCACCAATATTGTACCACTAAAAATATTTATAGAGAGTGTATACATTAAATATATTTTATATGAGAGTATTTAAAATACTGTGCAAATAAAAACAATTAAATTTATAATTCGTATCTATATCTCTTATGAAAACGCAATTAATAGGATTCTTTCTGACGTCAGGTCAGAGTATCAAACCTGAACTACTTTAACCTTAAATTTTCCCACATATAGATTGGAATATTAAACGTAATCTTGTCTAACCTCAAGTTTTTCTACGTATTGGTTGAAGTATCAAACGTAACATACTCTAATCCCAAGTTTTCCCACATATAGGTTATAGTATCAAACATAACCTAGTCTAACCTCAAGTTTTCCCACGTATAGGTTATAGGATCAAACGTAACCTAGACTAATGTCAAGTTTTCCCACGAATAGGTTATAGTATCAAACGTAACATACTCTAATCTCAAGTTTTCCCACGTGTAGGTTATAGTATCAAACGTAATCTAGTCTAACCTCAAGTTTTCCAGCGAATAGGTTATAGTATCAAACATAACCTAATATCTCCGATGTTATTAATATTAAAAAAGATTACTAAGTCCTATGTCAAGTTTTTAACAGTCAATCCATCTCTCAACTTATCTATAACATAAGATGTATAACACATGTATAATCTAACATAAGAAGATATTTCTATAACCCAAATAAATCATCAAACGTTAGTAGCTTTCGTAATAATTCAGTAGTTAATATTGTAAAATTGTATTTTGCTAAAGTTATTTTTCTGGCAATCCATCGCAGCCCACCCAGTACGTACTAATTTTTCTACTTGGTCAAACCACTTGTTCCACTCGAGTATTTGAAATATGGCTACCAGTTAACTTGACGAATCTGCTGCCTGGTACAGCGCGCGTTCACCGTCTAAAAACATCTGTGAAAATTCGTGGTAAACGTGTAGAAAGAAAACACCATAGTTAATGTGCATGCAATAATCGTTAAACCTTCGTCTTTCAAACAGCGCAGCCGTTAGTTGTTTTTCTGTGTCGTTCGCGCCTAGCAACGTGAACGAGTCCGCCTATTTACGAATGAGAACGTCGTTTTGAACAGAACTACTTTACTTTTTCGGATGTCTGCGAGCCGACACCATGGGCGGGACGTTTATGCTACAGTCTTTTGAGATCCCATAAAACCTGCGAAGGGTTTCATCCTTGAAATGGCAATAAAAGCCACCGTGTGTCCGAATGTTACCGACAAACGGTAGAACTTTCTGTGCTTCGTTAATGTAACTACACGTTTCTCATATATTTTATCTACAGAATTTCATGAAAAGTTACAGTTTATTTAAAAGTGGAATTTTTTAATACTGCTTTGCTTTATTACAGTTTTGAACTTCTTCGCTGAAATTCTAAGCTTTTGAGATAAAATTAATACAATTGCAAATTTCAGATTTTCCAAATTCGTAAAACTTCAAATTTTTAATTTTGGATTACTATTTACCAAAATTGAAAGTGCCCAAAACTCCACGTTCCTGGAATTCACAATTCTAATATTTGGAATTCTATATGACAAATTCCCTAAATTCTCCGAACTCAAAGTCCCCTAGATTGTAAATTGCACACGTTCCAAATTCCCCGACCTCTAAATTCCTGAAATTCCAAATTCTAAATTGTTCAATTACAAAATTTCCCAAATTCAATATTCCCCAAATTCTAAATATTCCAAATTCCCCGAATTGTAATTTCCCCAAATGGAAAATTCCCCAAATTCTAAATTCCCCAAATTCCAAATTCCCCGAATTCTAAATTCCCCCAAAGCAAAATTTCCCAAATTCAATATTTCTCAAATACAAAATTCCCTAAATTCCAAATTCGCCAAATTCCACATTTCCCGAATTCTAAATTCCCCAAATAAAAAAATTCCCCAAATTCCAAATGCCCCAAATTTTAAATTCCCCAAATTTCAAATTTTCCGAATTCTAAATTTCCCAAATTCAATATTTCCCAAATACAAAATTCCCCAAATTCCAAATTCCCCAAATTTGAAACTCCCCGAATCCTAAATTACCCAAATAGAAAATTCCCCAAATTCGTAATGCCCCAAATTCTAAATTCCCCAAGTTCCAAATTCCCCTAGTACTAAATTCCCCAAATTCAAAATACGCCAAATTCTAAATTCCCCTAGTACTAAATTCCCCAATACAAAATTTCCCAAATTCTAAATTCCCCAAGTTCCAAATTCCCCTAGTACTAAATTCCCCAAATAGAAAATTCCCCAAATTCAAAATACGCCAAATTCCAAATTCCCCAATACAAAATTTCCCAAATTCAATATTTCCCAAATCCAAAATTCCCCAAATATCAAATTCCCCGATTTCTCGATTTCCAAATTCCCCAAATTCCAAATACCCAATTCTCAAAATTGCGAATCCCAAATTCCTCAAATTTCCAATTTTCAAAATTCCAGTTTCCAAAATCGCAGATCGACAAATTTCCAAAATCCGAACGTTTCAAAATACAATAAATAACCTAATAGTAATTAACGCATTCGTAATATTTCTGAAGAAAATATCGTTAGAAAATGACATATACTATCAGACCAAGAATATACGTAATGATTCCGTTGTCTTCTTCAAGAATATCTTACTCTCGACTTTCTGTCGTGCCTTTGTTCCAGCGGTTTGTTCTCGAATCAACGAAAGTAAATCCTGCCGATCCTTGCAAAGCTCGTGATCCTTCGACCAATAGGAGTTCCATGGTCACCTTTTGTTCCCTTCGCTTTGTCAGAATGTATCCAGGCTGTTTAACCGCGTTCTTCCACGACTTCCATTCTCGTCTCCCGTTGTTTTATTTTCTCGACTGTTTCTCAGACCCCACGGTCAACCCATGACTGAAATTGCTGTTCGATCGGTTTCCGAAACTTTTTACAACTTTGTCACACTTTCGCGTCCTTTGACAGAGAAAACTCAATTTTCAACAGGATTTCGAGCTACTGCGGAAACGTGCGTTTTACCTCGAGAAATCTCTTCCGGTGGCTCTCTTTCCTCTCCTTTCATTCGAAGCTGTTTCGAAGCGTTTACCGGAAACTGTTCCTAGAAATCCACCGGGGAATTCGGACGTCTGTTTCGAGAAAGTAAGAAGAAGAAATCATCAAAGACTCAACAATTTATTTGACCACTCGCCGGGTCTCGGTGGAGAAACAAACGCTCTTTGAACCGTTTCCCTTTTCGCGCCTATGTCCTTGGGAGACCCGAGGGAACATGCGACTTCCGTTGTCGACCATCGATCGGAAGCTTGATTTGAATTTTTAATGGCTGCCAGTTCATTGACGGTGTTTACAGAGGTATGGTTAGTTTCTACCGTTAAGGACACTCCGTAAATCACGCAATTAACAGCAAACTCTGATGGACACTCAAAGGAAAATTATAAATAAAGCAGAAAAATAAATGAAACGCGTTAACACTAGATTTACGGGTGCTTGATGTCCACTTATTTTTAAATTCAAACTGAAGAAAACGGAATAAATTAGATAAACTACCTAACACATGTTTACAAAAATTTCTCAATAACTTTTTTACTTTAAATAATGTTAATTCTTCATCTTAAAAATCAACATAAATTTCGAGGTAGCCATCTTGTTTCTAAAGTATCTGCCATTCAGATTGTATATATTAGTTACAACGAATTATTAAGACATATTACAAAAAGATACTATAAACATAGAAATACAGAAATATATCCATAAGAAAATACCAAAAAAAAATTGATTGATCATAAAGGGATTTGAACTCGCGAAGCGCAGGTTCAAAGAACCCATCACTTTACGACCACCGCCATCAAAGCAATCGCGATATAAATACCTGTAACATCCTATTATATTTTTAAGAACAACAAAATATTAAATATCTCTACAAATAGCGTCCATTCACAAAAGCAGCCAAATACGGTTTATTTCATTCGTGTTCGAGATCGTTCAGAAAGAGTTTTATCAAAACCGATGACCCAACCATTGTGATGTCTCGCTTTATAATCACCGGCATCGTTGTGACGCTCACAATGCAAGTTTTGACAACAGTTTGGCGTCGGCAACGTTTGAATAGCGAATTCTTCGACAGTCGAATCATTCCAGGCCGAGAATACCTTTCGTTCGAAAAGGTGCAGCGGCGTCGAGACGTTTGTCGTCGTCGTCGTAGAATGCACCCTGATCCGAGGGCACCGACTTGCAACACTATAAATAGTGAGTCAGTGTTAGCCGCATTCGGCTATTACTGGAAACGTCTCGGTCGCGGTTTTCCCTCCATTTTCTCTGTTTCTGGCGAAAAACCATCGCGACGCGTTTTCTTTGACGGTCAGGGCCCGGTGGGCGTATGTGTATACCGAGACGCCTCACGAAAATAGACGGTGATACTTGAATCTCGAACGGTTTTCCACCGAATCGTTCGATCTATTAATAATCGGGGATCGAAACGATATTCTGGGATGTCTGAGTGATCGTCGCGTTCATCTTATTTGCGCGGAAAACGGAAAGTTCATTTTTGGTTTCTTTTATTTTTTAATTGCGGAGAGAAATGTTTTGTATTAGTTTGACGCAGTGTTGCAGAAAATGGAAGAATTTTTGTAGTAATTTTAGTGGTGGCAGAACTTCCGTGGGTCCTTGGAAAATTTAGGAATTTGAGGATTTGGAAGCTTGGAGATATACGAGTTTGAAGATTTTTAAATTCCGTGATTTACTTAAAAATCTGACAATTTAGTAGTCTAAAAATTGTTAAATTTGATAATAGCAATTTAGGAAGTTCAAAGTTTGAAAATTTGAAAATACATATATTTGCAAATTCGAAAATACAGAACTTTGAAGAGTTCCTTTCGAATATCAAATATAGTAACATCCTAAAACCAGTAAAACAGAGGTAATTCGCTAAAGCATCCACCATTTTCTTCGCCATCAAGAAACAGACAAGAAATACATGTACTGATCCCGATTGGACGTTTCAGATTTAGAGCCGGATAAACTTGATTCACGACGTCAAATAAAATCTAGGATTAAAAATATCTCGAGTAACTCTCAACAATCGATCGTTATTCGTCTGCTTAGGGGAGAGTCGAAATAAACGAAATCCATTTTGATACACCCTGGTCTTTTCCCCTGTTCTGTGCGATCACTAAATAAAACGGTGAAAGGAAAATATTGACAGGCCCATCCTAAAGCAGGATCCACGTGTCCATCACGTGGTCGTTCCCACGCATAAGGACGCGTCAAACCGTGTGCAGATAAATCAATGATACGAAAATATCAGACGGTTGCTGTCTTTAGAAAGAACACCCACGATTTCACCGAACTTTTATTTTGATCGTTGTTATAACTCTGACGTTTTTCTTTCGAGTTAAAATTGACTCTGCATAATTCTTGCTTCTATATTGGTTCATTTAAAAACATACTGTTAAAACTGTATCGCGATTTGATGACATAAAAGTATTGTAAAATGGTAGTGATGCTATGTCAATTTAAAGCTTAAGGTTTGAGAGAAATGGCTGCATAGTCGCTTTCTAAGAATTCTTCGTTCAAAATGGCGGATGATTATTTACAAGTAACAATAACCGATTTGTAAACGTGAAATTGTAGCATTAGTTGATGACATAAAAGGTCAAAATAATAATACTTGTAATATATCAATTTAAAGCTTAAGGTTTGATGGAAATGACTGTATAATAGCTTTGTACGTATTCCTAATACAAAATGGCGGACAGTTACTTCACAGCTAACAATGATCGATATGTAAATGTAAAATTGTATCATAATTAGATGGCACAAAAGTTCAACAAAATAATCGTTGTGATATATCAATATAAAGGTTAAGCTTTAGTGAAAATGACTGCATAATCGCTTCGTCAGTATTCATAATTCAAAATGGCGGATGGTTACTTCACAGCTAAGAATGACCGATATGAAAACATTAAATTGCAGCATAATTTGATGACATAAAAGTTGGACAAAATAATCGTTGTAATATATCAATATAAAGGTTAAAGTTCAACGAAAATGTCTGTATAATCGTTTTATCGAGTTCTTTGTACTAAAGCTACTTTGTCTGGCATTCGTTAAGTTGTCCAACGTGTCCGGTATAAAACATCCCTGCTGCTGTCGCTCTGATACTAAATCTCTCATTTTTCGCCGTCGAAATCGTTAGGGGAAAGTCTAATCGGTGGAACCTATGGTTCTCGACGAGAAAGAACCCGTCTATATTTAAACTGGTGGGCCACGATGATTGGGATGCGTGGAAATGCCATGGGACGTGCTTAACGAGCGGAAGCACGTTGCAGCTGCAGTTGCGGTGAAAAGGAATTGTACAGTAAAGCTACTTTATCTTTTCACTCAACGTGTTCTTCGAAATATTATTATTTCTATCGGTATCTTTCGCGAAACCGTTATTCGTCAATTTAATATTCTTATTCGTTCAATTTTTTTATTTCTGCAATCGTGTTTTACGTAATCGGATAAAGTAGCACTAATTTATGAATATATACGAATGATGAAATGATTGAAACTTTCGTTGAAATATCTTAGTAATTTAGATTGCCTTTGTGTATGCTGAAAACTGGGGGTGTTTCATTAAATTATGTTTATAAATCGTGTTTATAATTAATTCTGTTGTAACATCTAGATTCTTGTACTGATATGTATAATACAATTATTATAGAAATGTACTTAACATACCATATGTATACATTATTACATTATTATCGCAACATACATTATGTATGTAAACAATTTTAATCATTCACAAAATATATATGGATACATTTATGTTTGTGCAAATAGTTATAACCATTTATGAAATACATATGAATACATAGATTTATTTTTATACAAGTACTTATAACAATTTATAAAATATATACAGTTACATACATACATTACACACATTAATATATAACATATAAATGGTTATAATTATAAATAGTTAATAAACAAACGATATGTGAATATATGTATTTATATGTACATGTTTCTAGAAACAATTCAGACCGACACCATTTTTACTAGATGCAGTTCTATACTTTCCATTCCGGCACAATGAAACGATTCGAAGGTATTGCATCTACATAGGAAGCGTTTCACGGATCCAATGTTTTATCGATTAGGCTGAATGATGTAGTATCTGGCCGTTGGCAATAACGTGAGCAAACATCGCGGTTTCCAATTATCGGTTCGCACAATAAGAACGGGTGTGGTCGATTAAAAGTTTATCGAACATCGACACAGCGGGAGGGCTTCTCTGTATCCTAACCTGGAAAGTCGAAACATTCGACTGCGAAAGTATGTTTATACTCGATGAGAAACAATAGGGTAATAGTGTAAAATGCATCAAACATTTGTGGAGTTATGATTTATTCAACATTTCTAGTAACTAATGGTATATGAAGAGAGCAATTTTATACTCAATTTGATTCCTGACCAGTTTGTGCAATTACTTATCTGCAACCTTTCATGTAAATAATGAACATTGTTTAGACATTTTACAATCTTCAGATTGTGAAATATTTCATTTAGAGGCTGAATTTCCAAATTTAGTGTTGTTTAGGTTTGTAATTTTTTCATTCAGCAATTTGTCATTTTTAGATTTAGAAATTTTCAGATTAATTTTTGAGCTTCTAATTTACAAATTTTTTAATTTCAAGTTCACAAATTTAAAATTTAAGGATTTTGAAATTTCAGCTTTAAAGCTCAAATCTTTTAATCCACAAAGGTCCAGTACAAAAATGTTTAAGTGTAAAAATTCTGGAGATATGAAATTTACAAATTTTTCAAATTAGAAAAATTAGAAATAAAATGAAATTGTAGAAATTTCAATCTTCTGTCAGTACAATGAAATTTTCTCCAATCCTAAAATTCCGTCCAGCAAGATGTCACATTCTTTCCGGTCGCTGCAGAAAAATAAATGAATATTATAAGATAATCTGATTGAATCATGAGAAATGAAGTTAGAATGCGCTTTTAAAAGTTTCATAACTGAAAGCTGAGCTGTCTCATTCATCACAGTATATCAGGAAAGGAATCATACCGCAGACTTTCTCGTCATATTTCGGCAACGTTGACGCCGTTCCAACTGGAACGAGATGGATGAGCAAGAAGAAAAATGTTAATTTTTCTTGCTGGCAATCGTACAAAATTGCAAATGTGGCTTTCGCGGTTGCTGGCAACGACGGAATGTCATATGGTGACGTTAACCCTTGAACAGCCCATATTCGTAAAAAATTCACTATAATTCCACTGAAATGCATAACATATACAAATTTTATTTTTTTGCTGGAAAAATGTAGAATGAAAATTTGTAGATGTAAATATTCCACACTGAAACTTTTTTACTATTCGTTTCTAGAGGTAGAGTTGTAAAATTTTAAATTTAATATTTTTAATTCCTGAATTTGCAAATTTGCGGATTTCTCAACTTTTAAATTACTGAGTTACATTTCTAAATACCTAAATTTCTAAATTTTTCATTTTTGAATTACTACAATTTCAAATTCAAACTTGTGAAAGCAAAACAGTTTTAGAACAAAAATCATGCCTTTTAACCCCTTAACCTCTGATTTTTTTGATGGGTGCGTCAGAAGTAATTCATCACTGTCGTAATATTAAAATAAATAACAAAACTTCAAATGTTAGACATACTTTGAATTTACCGATCTTTAATTGTACAAATTGTAGCTGGTATGGAACTCAAAGCTCAGTTGCAAGGTTAATACGATTTATTTTTGTTATATTTGCACTGTGTGCGCGTCACGAGTGTGGCTCGGTGTCATAAGCCAAGGGGTTAATTTTCCACATCAAGATAGACGGAGTTTTAATTTTCTCTGCACTGTAGAACACTAGTATAACTTATTGTATACATGTTCATATATTTGTCTAATAATCATATATTGATTCCTATATAATAATTGTGTAGATCATATGTTATATACATATGTGTATATACGTGTATGTTTACTCCTTCAGATATCTATTGCAAGAAAAATCGACCATCGCAAAATTTCAATACACAATTTTAAGCGTTACACAATATTTTATATAACAAAATTTTTATATAATACTATAACTTTCACATTCGATTGTCCGGAATTCAATCAATGGAGTTTCAGTAACCAGAAATTGATTCTCGTTCGATTATTCACTGGTGTCAGAATAACAGTGTGTAATTTTGTCCCGTGACAGTATTAACCGGTTTTGCGAACTTTGCAAAATAATTAACGAGTCTAATTACCGCGGTAATGGATCCTTTGTTGTGTCTCCAACCAGGGAACTGCAATTATGCTTCTCTTCGCTCTTTGCTCTTTGTTGACGCTCGCTGATTTATGCGACTTTATGAATCTATTCGCGCGTGCGGAAATTAATGTATAATTGTGAATAATTGTTCATGTTTTCGAGATTATACGAGCTATAGCTGTTAATGGCGTTTTTGTTGATGCTCAGTTTGCGGATAATGACTTTCAACAGCAAACTTGTACGGACAGTTTGTATAACGCTACTGCGAAATCAAATTACTTCTATCATTTTTAGTCCTTGCTATTTCTTTATACACGATTCGATGTTTGCTATTATATTTTTATACTAGTTTGCTATTATATTTTTACATTAACACTTGTATATGTAATCATTCATTTTTTAATTCATTTAAAATTTTTTTTATATCTTTACTGAACTTTGCAATGCTAATTTTTAATGTATCAGATTATAAATATGTAACTAATGAATACCTAAATAGGTAGTTAAATAAGATTTCATACTTCTATACTGATTACCTAACTATTTGTATTTATGTTGAACTTATGTTTGAAATGGTATTACAAATAAAACACCTCATTTCATAACTGATATTCATTAGGATTTCATACTTTTTGCATGATCTTACCTACTCATATGTTACATTGAAATATTACACATTTCAAATATTTCCAATAATAACCTTATTTCAGTTCTGCAATAAACGCTGAAATTTCTGAAATTTGTTTCTGACAAAATTTTATTTGAAGAAATAATTTAAAATATAATACCCGATACTAACAAAAATAATTCTAAGAATAAAATACTAACTGATAATGAATTACTAACAAAATAATGCTAACAATGAAATACTAATAAAATAATACTACAAAATACTATCTAACTTAAATAAAATTAGAACAACCTTCAGAATAGTAGTTTATTTATGAAACGCTAATGAACTCCAGATACGTAATTAAATGATCCGTGTTCGGTTACAAAATCTCGTGTTGCGGTTCACGATCGATTCGTCCAGCGAGCATACGAGTCTGGAACGTATAATTGTTGTTTTAATTCGAAAGAAACACGCAATACGTTTATCGAGACCGTGCAGATAATCAACATCCTGTTCGCTCGTCAGCGCGTCAAAGTTTGTCATCGACCATGAAAAAGCACGACGTCGATGGCGTCTGTCCGTCGAACCCCTTGCACTTTTTTTTTCCTTGCTTTTTTCCGAGCTCTACACACACACGCGCGCAAAGAAAAATCATTGGCCATAGACCTTTGTGTTCCCGGTTTATTCTTCGCGTCACCGTTCGATTTTCTCCTCTTTTTCATCGCGAACTGAACGAGACGTTGACGGAGGCGACAAAGAGCGATCGGAAAAACGCTGTCAATCTGAACAATGTGTCGTTAATTGAATCGTGCGGGAAGAAATTGTCGAAGAGATAATAAACCTCTGCGTTTTTAGAACCATTTTTAACGAGATACACACGTTTATTGTTTCTACGTGTACAGTTGTGTATTTATTCAGTGATATGTTTTCGTGGCGTTACGAAGAAATGCTTTATCATGAAATATTTTATATTATTGTTGAGAATTACGTATAGATGATTTTACACCTTTCTGCAATGTTGCGAAGTGATTTCGAAATATAGAAAGTCTGACGTTATTTCATGACATAAAAGTATCATAAAAATGCACTTGTGATATGTCAATTTTAAGTTTGAAGCTTGGAGAAAATATCTGTGTAAATGCTTCATCGATATTCTTAATACAAAATGGCTGCTACTTGGTTATAGCAAATAATGATCGATTTAGTAACATAAAAAGTCTGACGAGATTTCATGACATAAAAGTATCACAAAATAGCACTTGTGATATGTCAATTTTAAGTTTGAAGCTTGGAGAAAATATCTGTGTAAATGCTTCATCGATATTCTTAATACAAAATGGCTGCTGCTTGGTTATAGCAAATAATGATCGATTTAGTAACATGAAGAGTCTGACGAGATTTCATGACATAAAAATACCACAAAATAGCACTTATGATATATCAATTTTAAGTTTGAAGCTTGGAGAAAATAACTGTATGAATACTTCGTCGGTATTCTGAATACAAAATGGCTGCTGGATAGTTATACCGAGCAATAACCGGTTATGAAACGTAGACATTGTAATAAAATTTCATGATATAAGTCTATCACAAAATAACACTTGTGACATATCAATTTAAAGCATAAAATCTCGTCAAAATAATTGCATAATCGCTTCATCGATATACTTAATACAAAATGATTAGCAGTTACGAACACATATATGATTATATATGTATTTATGATTATATACGTATAACGAACAACGGTTACAAAACGTATAATATATAACATGATTTGATAAAATTACTACAAAACAGCACTCACGTTATACTATTATCACATTATACTATTATAAAGATTAAAGTGTAATGTAAATGATTATATAAACGTTTCATTAATGTTCTTAATGTAAAATAGTTGATGGTTAATCACATTACACAATTTTGGTTTTGTAAACAAAATTTTATTGTATATCAAACCTATTGAAAATTGAAACCAAAATGAGATAAGTGGATCGATCAGAGAGACCACAGAATTGGCCAGAGTTCGTTTGCTATCACGCAGAATCGTTGTAACGGATCAATTAGTTCAGAAAGGTATGCACGCGTGTGTGTAATCGATTACATGCACCGCCATGCTTTTCGTTTCGAGTTTACCAGCGGTGTTTCAAAGGGAATAAATAAATATCTCTTCCATTGGCGTTTTATTTTATATTTTTCTACCACCTGTTTTGTTTCTGTCTGTAGTGCATTCTCAAATTTTTCAAATTCTCAAATATTTGAATATCCACAGTTTCAAATTTTTAAATTTACAAGTTTCCGGACTCCCGAATTTCTAAATTTCTGAATTTCTGAATTTCTGAATTTCTGAATTTCTGAGCTTCTGAATTTCTGAATTTCTGAATCTCCAAATCTCCAATTCTGCAAATCTCCAAATCTCCAAATTTTCAAATTTCTAAACACTTTCCAAATTTCCAAATTCCAAAATTAAAAAATTTCCAAATTCCCAAATTGCAAAATTTCGAAGTCCCTAGACCCCCAAATTATTAAATACCCTAATATCCAAATTTCCAAATTCTAAATTTCAAAATTTCTAAATCTCGACATTTTTAAATGAACAAATTCTTAAATTGCCAAAGACTGAAATTGCGAACTTCCCAAATTACCAAATTTTCAAGTGTCCAGATTTATAAATTGAAAATGAAAACAAAATAGATAAAACACATTCAATATTACACATAAAAATTTCCATGTTCGTTAACCAATGAATAATTATATTTTCACGTTTGTTTCAGGTAAGTGTCTGCTGCGTATTCTGAGTTACGAGGTTGAGATTGATTCAATCTGCAGGTAAATTAAATATCAATTTATGTGTATCAAAATTGCACGAAATTCGTTAATTCCATCCACAATGAAATTGTTAATAACAAACTATAAAAATTGTATTGTCATTGCAGAAGAATTCAAAAATGTTCGAAATGAAATTTCTTGCAATTTGTATAGAAATATTATATCAAACTGTTCTTTATCAAACTCTGTTAAAACAATAAATTATTTGCCCATACAACTCATTTGTCGATTAACAAATGGAAAAAAGAAACGTTAAACTAAAGTTCATATATTTTTCGTAAACCTTCAGCTATGAATCAGAATTAGACCAAAAGCTTTTAGACCAATGTACGTGTTCCAGCATTTTGGCAATGTTAAAAGAGCGTCCATTAGCGTTATTAAGAGTGGTTTTCATCGAGCAACAGCTCATCTTGCTGAAAGTTATAGAATCATGGCACGAATTATTGAAATTAAATTCCACACATCGTATTCTCAAGATACAAAATAAATGGATGAACGTAGCTTATCGTTTCGTGGCTATCAATACCAGACTAGACAGATACAGATGTCAACCCACGAGTTGGCGCGTCGACCCAAAGTAAAAGAAGCTCCCCACCGTGAACACTTCCAGCGTTACATACAGGCAAATAAGAATAATAATGACAGTAACAACTTGCAGAACGCAAGTAGCACTATCTCTCACTCTCGAGACATTTGTTGACTGTCATTGTTTTTGGCTTAATTGGGGTGCGACTGTGAGAGCCAATATACCGCCGAAGGTACGTGTGAGGCGTTCAGTTTTCTATTTTGGACAATTGGAGCTGTAGCGATTTGGGGACGTAGCGATTTGGGGTCGTAGGAATTTGGGGACATAGCGATTTGGGTATGTAAGAATTTGGGAATGCAGAGATTTGGGGATGTAGAAATTTGGGGATATAGCGATTTGGGGATGTACCGAATTGGAGATATACCGATTTGGGGTCGTAGGAATTTGGGGACATAGCGATTTGGGTATGTAAGAATTTGGGAATGCAGAGATTTGGGGATGTAGAGATTTGGGGGCACATCGATTTGGGGATGTAGAAATTTGGGGATATAGCGATTTGGAGATGTACCGAATTGGAGATATACCGATTTGGGGATGTAGAGATTTGGAGATGTAGGAATTTGGGAATATAGCGATTTGGGTATGTAAGAATTTGGGGACGTAGCGATTTGGGGATGTACCAATTTGGGGATATACCGATTTAGGAATGTAGGAATTTGGGGATATAGCGATTTAGGTATGTAAGAATTTGGAAATGGAGGAAATTGGGGATATAGAGATTTGAAAATGTAGGTATTCGGGATTATAGAAATTCGGAAATATAAGGATTCGAAAGTGTAAAGATTCAGTATTGCAGGAATTCGAAAGTGCAGAGATTCGTAAAAGCAGAAATTCGAAAGTATAAAAATTCGGGAATGTAAAAATTCAAAAGTGTAGAGGTTCAGGAATGTAGCGATTCTATTCTGACCAACTGTATAACTCTTCCAAACACCTGGGTCCACGCGACAACTCGTGGGTTGACATCGGTAGCGTTGCACGTTCTCAAAGAGTCTCTCGTCGAGAATCGAAAGCTGTCGATATTGTCCGACAATGGCACGAAAGTTCCTCAAGAACGGGAAAGTGGTATCTTTTTATACTCCCGTTTTAAGGGCTCTTTTTCCATGCCGCTATTTTCTGTCGCTTCTTATCAGCACGATACCGTTTTATGATGTTTCTTGGACGACAGACATTATTGAGCTTCCTAAAAAGAGGAAAGTGTCCCGAGCTCGGTAGCGTGAAATAAGTTTCTTTGTATCGAGATATCACTTTGAAAGTAAAATGAACGGTGAACACCATTGAATTGAAAAGTTTTAGGGGGGATCTCTGTAAAGTACGGAGTTTTCTCAAGCATAAAAATTTATCAGGAAGAGTTCTTTAATGTATCAGTTTATTAATGTCTTGTTTAATGTTTTATTAATAACGGGAAGAGAACGGTACAGAGAAATGTTTTTTCAAAGTTTTTAAATTTATAAATTTTTAAGTTTGTAAATTTTTAAATGTATTAATAAATCTGTAAATGTAAATAGATTTATAAATGTATAAATCTATAAATCCATAAATCCATAAAATTATACATCTGCAAATCTACAAATCTACAAATCTACAAATCTATAAATCTACAAATCTACAAATGCACAAATGCACAAATCAACAAATCTGTAAATCTATAAATTTAAAAACCTCATTTTATAAGAAATACAAACTGTAAAATACTCGCAATAAAATACATACATATACTTACTTCTTTCACGCCCCGAAGAAAGTAAAAAACCTGGTAACACTTAAACATCGATTTTTCAAAGAAAAACCCATGAATGGATATCCGTGTACGAGCGATAAGACACGTTCGAAGATCAGTTTTCGTTTTATCGGAAGTGTGACGGCGTAAAATCCGGAACAAACGTTTCGTTGTTTTGCGGAAGAGACGTGATAATGTCGAGTAAACAGTCGCGAACGATAGCATTCTAACCGAGAAGGAACATTCTCGTCCGTACACGAAAATTTTCAAAAAATGCAACGTAGTATCGTAACAAATTTTTGCCAGCGTAATATTATAAACACGCAAAAATGTGACAGAATTTTGTTTAAGCCAGTTGCATTGAAGCAGAGTGTCTGGCAACCCTTTCGTATAAATACGTCACTGTCAAAGGGCGGTGACAATTAATCATAGCCACATACACCCTCGTGAATAAGGGAAGTCGATTTCGGGCTGACAAGAAATATTAGGGTGGCAGTTTTAACGGCTAAATTCAAGCTAATTCGTCAATCGATTGACGGGGCAATTCTTGCCACATGATTCGGCAAAAGGTAATCTCTAAAGTTAACCAAACTTGAGCATTAGGGAAATTGAGGTTTTTAATATTTGGAGATTTAAGGATTTGTGTGGGTGAAAATTTAGGAATTTGTGAAATTTTTGAAATTTGGGATTTCATGAATTTTTGAATATGGAGATTTCGGGATTTTGGGATCTTGGAAAATTTAGAACTTGGCAATTTTGGGATTTTGGAGATTTTAGAATTTGGAGATTTAGGGATTTTTGTATTTAGGGATTAGGGATGTAAATATTTTGGGGTGTTGGGAAGTTTAGAATTTCAGTATTTAAGGATTTTGGGTTTTTGCAATTTTGGGATTTAGGAATTTTTGGATTTAAGAATTTAGGTATTTATAAATTCAGGGATTCAAGGATTTAGGTGTTTAAGTACTTAAGGATTTAGGGATTTTGAGATTTTTTAATTTTGGGAAATTTAGAATTTCGGGATTTTTGAATTTTTGAAAGTTTAGAATTTCGGGATTTTGAGATTTTTAGGATTTTGAAATTTTTGAATTTTGAGAATTTTTGAATTTGGGGATATAGGAATTCAGAGATTCAATGACATAGGTATTTAAGTATTTAGAGATTAAGAATTTTGGGATTTTGTGAATTTTAGAATTTGAGTATTTAGACATTTTATGATTTTATAACGTAGAGATTTAGGGATACAGGTATGCAGGTATTTAGGTATTTAATTAAGTATTTAGTGATTTAGGAACTTCCTGTTTGAAAAATCTTGAAAGTTTTAAAATTTGTGAATTCATAAATCTGTAAATTCATAAATTTGAAGATTTAAATATTTCGAAATCTGTGAATCTAAGAGTTTGAATTTGAATTGAGTTTGAATTTGCAAATACTGAAATTTCTACATTTCTAAATTTGAGGAGAGAAATTTATATATTTATTTTAAGAATTATCAGTAATAATGTCCTGAACAATATCAAAGCGATAATTCAGTAGCGTCTGTGCCGTTTTAATTTAAGGCCTTGTGAAATTTGTGCGGGTGCCCTCGTCGGATAGGGGAGCCAGTTTACAAACAAGTCGGTTGTCATTAGGGTGGCTGTTTTAGGGACTAAACACGGGGTCTAATTTGCCGTTTATCCAGCAGGATGTTCCTCGTTCCCTCGAAGAATCGCACGATCCGCACAGCGTTATATTCGGGCGGCAAACTTTAAAGCAACGCTATTTCCGGCCAGAACGTTCTTGCGAATGTGTGATAGCTATTATCTACTTCGCTATGTATTTAGAATAGATACACTGTCGGTTATTTGAACACTTTGCAGCAGCTGTCTACAAAATACTAAACAGATACTTGTATAGTGTATACAAAGATATGTATAGTACAAAGAGAAACATTTATGGGAAACGTGATTATTTCTGAAATAAGCTATTATCGATTATGTATTGATAATCAGTATTTTTGTCGACATGTAACGATAATGGTAATAATATAATATTGTTAATTAATGAGAGAAATTGGGGTGAAATGTTCCTTGTTATTTTATCAGTTAGATGTGTTTGATTTTGTTTATATTTCATGTAATATGTAATGTTATGTAAGTTTGTCATTGAAATTTGTTTTATGTGGAACTTCAAATTAGACCTAATTTGATATAAGTTTATTTGTTTGCATTTAAACTACAAAGTAAACTTAATCTGATGTAATTTTCTTATCTATTCATTCTTGTTTGAACTTCAAACCGAATGTAACCTAACCTGAGTTTGTCGGAGGCTCGAATTGAACCTAATCTAACTTCATCATTCGACTGATTGTATATATATTTTCGTTTCACCTTCAAATCCAACCCAAAAGTAACATATCACTCAAATCTATTTATTCTTATCAATATCTCAAGTCTAATTTGACCCAATTTTAAGTAGAAACAAATGATAAAATTATGTATCAGATTACTTCAATCAGTCATTCATTTCAACGATATGATATTACGATACGTATCTTGATACGTATCAAATTATTAATAATATTTGGATATTGGATATTATTGATATTAGCATCTCTACTGCGGAAGGTAGCGATGTCAACCCATGAGTTGGCGCGTGAAGCCCAAAGTAAAAGCTTTGCAGCGTTCCAGCGTTACATACGTAGCGATTTGGGGACTTAGCAATTTGGGGATGTACCGAATTGGGGATATACCGATTTGGGGACTTAGCAATTTGGGGATGTACCGAATTGGGGATATACCGATTTGGGGATGTACCGAATTGGGGATATAGCGATTTGGGTATGTAAGAATTTGGGATCGGAGGGATTTGGGGATATACCGATTTGGAGATGTAGGAATTTGGGGATATTGGAATTTGGGGATATAGCGATTTGGGGACTTAGCAATTTGGGGGTGTACCGAATTGGGGATATACCGATTTGGGGATGTAGAGATTTGGAGATGTAGGAATTTGGGGATGTTGGAATTTGGGGATATAGCGATTTGGGGACTTAGCAATTTGGGGGTGTACCGAATTGGGGATATACCGATTTGGGGATGTAGAGATTTGGAGATGTAGGAATTTGGGGATGTTGGAATTTGGGGATATAGCGATTTGGGGACTTAGCAATTTGGGGATGTTGGAATTTGGGGATATAGCGATTTGGGGACTTAGCAATTTGGGGGTGTACCGAATTGGGGATATACCGATTTGGGGATGTAGAGATTTGGAGATGTAGGAATTTGGGGATATAGCGATTTGGGGATGTAAGAATTTGGGAATGCAGGGATTCGGAGATGTAGGAATTTGGGAATGTAGAGATTTAGAAATGTGGATATTCGAGATTGTAGGAATTCGGAAATGTAGGGATTCGGGATTGTAGGAATTCTGAAATGTAGAGATTCGGGAATGCAGGGATTCGGAAGTGTAGAGATTCGGGAATATAGAAATTCAGAAGTGTAGAGATTCGGGAATGTAGGAGTTCAAAAGTGTAAACATTCGGGAATGTAGGAATTCGGAAATATAGAGATTCAGGAATGTAAGGATTCTATTCTGACCGATTGTGCCGTAGCTCTTCTAAGCACGTCGGCCCCACGCGCCTACTCGTGTGTTGACATTGGTAGATACCATTGATGAGTCTAAAATTGGTAGTAAAATGCAGGTATAATTAGTAAACGGTGTTTTGGAGAACGCAAATTACATCGTCATTATGTACTATCGTTTGCAAGTCACACAATCGATTGAATATTCGATTGATAACTGTTTTGGAAGGACAATAATTGTAGAGTATATTGAACAGTTAGTGGAATGCATTGTTTTGCTGTTACGCGTTTCCGATGTTCTCCGTGGGAACAGAAATCAACATGCTGTTGGCAATATTAATTAATATTCGATTATGTTAATATTATTTATTTTACACTTTAGTAGACACTGTACATCCTCAACTTGTACTATTCGTAAACTCTCAAATCTTAGACCATCAAACTTATAAATCACTAAATTTCCAAAATTCTACATTTCCAAATTCCCAAATTCCCAAATTCCCAAACTTCCAGATTCCCAAATTCCTAAATTAAAAAATTTCTAAATTCGTTCTAATTTCAAAATCCCAAACTCCCCAATTTCTACCCATCCAAATTCTCAAATCTTCAAATCTCGAATGAATTCCTAAAAATCCACGTAAAACTCAACCTTGATATCCACACTCTCCACAACATAATGAAATTTACTCTAGTTTGCACATTACACAGTATTAAAAATACAATAACATTATAACACGCATTAAAACGTATAATAATTCTGCGCAAAATATCTGTTATCGATATCGCGGCATTCGTAATAGAAACATGCAAGTGTCGAATGCATTTTTGTAAACCGGATATGCAGGCACGCGACAGCGGATGTTTGTTCTTTCTTCTCGCCTCGCAGGCGTTGAATATTTCTCTTCGTCCTCGAATTCGACAGTCGTAAAGGCGCCTCTACGCGATTTAAATCTCTCGCATGTCGACGCAGACTCGTTCGAAATTCCGTCAACGAATTTTCGATTTGCTTGCAGCTGACTGACGATCGCCCTTGGATAAGGGAATCCACCGAGAAAATAAAATGCTCACCCGTTGCGATTTTCTCGAGCGTGACAATTTTGCGTTTAACAAGATCGATCCTTATGATTACGCAGCAGGTGCTCGGGCAAATATACATTTTTCGAAGATAACTCCACGAATCAGGCGATTTCGAGTGTAATTATATTAGCACATTTCTTATATAACAAATTTCGAACAACCTTCGCTTATTCTGTGCAATAAGGTATTGTATAAATTACCTAATTTTGTTTCTGTACCTTCGAATTATCGCTTTTGCAGATTTGATCAATTGAAATATGTGTTTGTAAATTCCTTATTTTCTGTATTTGTAATTTTGTCAGATTTCTGTATTCTTAAATTCTTCAAATTTTTGTATTTCTAAAATTTCGAGACTTTCGACATTTTCGTGTTTCTAGAGTTTTCCAAATTTTCTAATTTTGAAAACTGAGATTTTTATACTTCTAAGTCCTTGAATTATTAAAGCCCTGAATTATCGAACACTTAGAATCTCTTATATTCCTATATTTTTAAATTTTCTAAAATTACAGATTCGAAATTGATCAATTAAAATTTCTCAAATTTTGAACCTAAATTTCCAAATGACCGAATCTGTACATCTGAAAATTGAAGAATTCAAACATAATACAGTTTAAAATTATGTAACATTAAAAGTGTGCATACAGCACAATTAAATATCTAAACGAAATAATTAGCAGCACCGAAACAAAGTCAGTAAACAAAAGTATTCAGAGTACTCCAACTAACGGTGCTCGTGAATCTGCAGAATGAGAATGAACTCGTTTGTAACAATTTTACCTTTTCATCTAGTACCTCCACTTCCACTTTGTATCCTCTCAATGTCACTTTGCAACAATTTGTTGAAACTCCTAAAAACTTACAATTGCTCTTCTAACAATGGGATAGAAATCATTGCAAATAAAACTCCAGAGGAGCCATTGTAAAATTGCGTGCCTTTTATTCTGTGTCTACTATAGTCACTTACCAAGGTATATATAAAATTCAGTTGTCGTAATGGTATAATAGCAATTTTTACGAAGTGAAACGGACATGTCTTGGTGTACTTGTTCTCGAGTCAGAATTAAACTTACTTCTTGCAGAAGAAAGAGACGGTGTCTCCACGGCAAATCGGTAGCCTCGGCAACGAGGCTATAATTATATTTGCCTGTACGTTTCTGAGATTTCTGCTGGACGTTCTGCGAGGAACGCAAGGCTTGCCGCATACGCAGACGCTTCGAAATAGACAAATCGATCGAACATGGCGAGATTCAAATTTCGAGGAATCGAACTTCGATCAGGAATAATTTATGGCTCGCGATGTTCGGTACTCGCATTTTCGTTAAATTGAATTTGGGATTGTGAGACGTTCACTCTTGGACTCTCAGATTTACGAGCTGGTTTTTGGACTTTGAGACTTTAGAATTTTTCGAACATTGGGTTTCTGGGTTTTTAGGATTTGGCTCTCGTACTTTTAGGTTTTTGGGTTTTCGGGTTTTTAGGTTTATGGGTTTTAGGGTTTTTGGGTTTTGGAGTTTTGGGATTTTTTGGTTTTTAGGTTTCTGGGTTTTGGGTTTTGGATTTTCGGATTTTCGGGTTTTTAAATTTCTGGGTTTTTGGATTTCTGGATCTCTGGGTTTTTGGGTTTTTGAGTTTCTGAGTTTTGGGTTTTGGGTTTTCCGGTTTTTAGGTTTATGGATTTTAGGGTTTTTGGGTTTTGAAGTTTTGGGATTTTGGAGTTTTAGGATTTTGGAGTTTTAGGATTTTTGGGTTTTTAGGTTTTTGGGTTTTAGGTTTCTGGGTTTTGGGTTTTGGGTTTTGGGTTTTGGGTTTTGGGTTTTGGGTTTTGGGTTTTGGGTTTTGGGTTTTGGGTTTTGGGTTTTAGATTTTGGACTTCGGATTTTCGGGTTTTGGGTTTTGGGTTTTAGATTTTGGACTTCGGATTTTCGGGTTTTTAGATTTCTGGGTTTTTGGGTTTCTAGATCTCTGGGTTTTTGAGTTCCTGGGTTTTGGGTTTTGGGTTTTGGTTTTTGAGCTTTGGGTTTTGGGTTTTGGGTTTTGGGTTTTGGGTTTTGGGTCTGTGGGTTGTTGGATTGCTAGAATTTCGGGATTTGCTGTTTTGGTTTTTTGGAATTTTGGAGATTTAGAGTTTTTGAATTTTGAATTTGGGTTTTTTTGGTTTTAGAATTTTTGAGATTTTTGAAATTAGGCATTTTTGGGATGCTGTAGCTCCGTAGTTGTCCGATTTTAAAATAGAATTTAACATTTTTGATTCTGATCTTTGAAAGTCATATTTATGACTTTCGGATTTTTAAATTAATACCCAGGGATCTTTATATGTGACCATTAACAACACTAAATACATCTTGTATATTTGCTATCATAAAATTGCATACAATCATGATCACGCAGTTTTATAAAATTTTACTGTTTCTGTTCCAAGGCACCAAAAGAATAACTTTCAAAGCACTCATTTCAGACACTCGATAAAATTATACATATGAAACTCTGCAAATAACAATTTACAAAAAATATACAGCGGCATTCGCATATCATGAAGAAGTGTAAATATTTTATTTATATTTCGCTTCCGGCATTCAGTTGCAATGAAATGCGAATGAATCGTTTGTATTTCGTGAAAACATTGAACGTAATATTTCGAATTTATTCGCAGTGAAGGGAAACGTTTGATGGTGAATTTTCAAGAGATGCAGTCGGGGATCTGACGTTACCTAAACTCTAATTGGGGTTGAACCACAACCGGTGGTGAGATTATATGGTATGAGGTCGCTGTACACACGCCGATAGATAGTTCTATAGATCGCGTTTCCACGTTGCGACGATAATGGAAGCCAAAGAGACGCTTGTTAGGACGAGCTTTAAGCGAAGTGCATACCCTCGAGTGTGTTTGAACCTACCGAGCCAATCGGCTCATTTGTCGTGGCTTTAGATTCCCTGTAAACACGGATGCAAGTGAAGCTTGCAAAACGCATTAACACTTTGATTACCGCGTCGGCCATATTTCAGTGACATGAAATTTCACTGGAATTTGATATCTACTCCTCCATGAAAGATAATTATGAATGACTCCATCAGGTGGATATGATCATATACAAGATCTGGATATCATTGAAATAATAAATTCACTGAATGTAAAATTTCATGGGAATTTAATATCTATTTCTTCATGATGGATAATTATAAATAACTACATCAGGTAGTTAGATGTGGTTATTTGCAAGATCTAGATATCATTGAATAACGTAATAAATTCATTGGATGTAAAATTTCATTGGAATTTAATATCTATTCCTTCATGATGGATAATTATAAATAACTCTATCAGCTAGATGTGATAAGATCTGATATCATTGAAATAACGTAATAAATTCACTGAATGTACAATTTCACTGGAAATTAATATCTATTCCTTCATGAAAGATAATTATAAATAACTCCATCAGCTACATGTGATTATTTGGAAGATCTGGATATCATTGAAATAACGTAATAAATTCACTGAATGTAAAATTTTGCTGGAATTTAACAGCTACTTCTTTATGACTGATAATTATAAATAATTCCATCATCTAGGTAGATGTGATTATTTGCAAAAACTAGATGTCATTGAAATAATATAATAGTCACCGAATGCAAAATTTCATTGGAATTTAATAACTACTCTTTCATAACAAATAATTATAAATAACTCCATCAGTTAGATGTGAACATTTGCAAAAACTAGATATCATTGAAATAATATAATAAAGTCACTGAATGCAAAATTTCATTGGAATTTATTATCTACTCTTTCATAACAATTAATTATAAATAACTCCATCAGTTATATGTGATTATTTTGCAACGACTGATATTAAAATAACATAATAACTTCATTATATGTGAAATTTCACAGGAATTTGATATCTGCTTCCTTCATGGAACATAATTATCAATAATCCTATCAGGTAGTTGAAGATATAGTTAACTGCGAGAACTGCATATCGTTAAAGTAATGCAATAAATTCACTAGATGTAAAATTTGACGGGAATTTGATATATACTCCTTTCATGAACCATAATTTTAGTTTAGTAGTTATAAATAGTACTATCGGGTAGTAAAGATATAGTTGACTGCAAGAACTGGAAATCATTGCAATAACGTAATAAATTCTTAAGAAGTAAAATTTCATAGGACTTTGATATATACTTTCATGAACTATAACTTAAGTTGTAATAAATAATCCTATCAGCCAATCAAAGATGTACATAATTGGACAAACTGAATGCAATTAATTCATTCGATGTAAAGTACAAATACATGCAAATACATAACATATTTGTTCATTCCAAATACTGTGTAGAAGTAGACCAATTTTTGACCCAACTAGTAAAGAAAAATTTTTTGCAGAAAATATCACATGATACTTTTTAATAAATAAACATATACTTAAAATGTGAAGATCTATCTTGTAGAAAAAATATTCAACAAATTTTTTAACGGAATTAAATTATATTTTATATAGCTCTGTACGATAAGCATACCAATTTTTGCTATTTGTACTAGAAATTTGGAATAAAAGCTGAATTCATGTTTGACGTGAAGAGTTCTAAATAAAAGTCGGATTATATGTGATGCAAAAAGTGGATAAAATTTCAAATTCATACACGAATTATTTTAAAGATTTATACTTGATTTTTTAAAAGCTTCGAACATTCGATATTCGAACGCATCAGATAACATTGCAAATAAATTATAAAAGTTTCATTTTTGTACTCACAGATGCATAGAATATAAAAAAAAAAACACGAATGAATAAATTACCGATAATTAACTACTAAAATAATTAATATTAAAGGAAATTCTTGCTAACTAAATTAACACGAGAGTGACTTTCACCGATAATTGGCTTTTTCCACCAGTTATTGGCAAGAGATAATTTTTCCTACGTACACGAAATTAATATAATATAGAAATAACGTTTGACGCCGGAAGAGCAACGTCGGCCATTAAGGTGTTAATATTATATTAATTATACCAGGTAGCAAGCGGAAAACTGAAAATAAAATAAAACGGTACGATCGTTTCCTGTATAATTGCAATTACACCGTGTCGTACTACATACACCCATTTCCATTGCAGCAGGGAACAAGTTAAATGTCGATTAATTGCATTAACATGCGTGTTGAGTGATACTATGAACAAGACCGTATGTTGTAAATAATTGAAGTTATTCAAGATGCAATCGTTTCGCTGTACAATTTACGCTCTTCGTTAATTACTGTTACATTAATGATACTTGATATTTCCTTTTAATTCATTTTCCTTCATCTATACGATCTTAATGGATTCATCATACTAATCACTGCTGTCGCTGGTAATTATCGATACAAAATCATTGTGGCGAAATTTTTTTAAACCGTTATTGTTATACTATAAAAATATTCAGTTGGAAAATTAGTGGAGAAAGTGCAAACATATTAATGAAACTAGGTATATAGGGATTTGGAAATATTCGGTTTTTGGGACATAAGGGTTTGGAGATATAGGGATTTGGGGATATAGGGATTTGGAGGTTTAGGTATCTGGGGATATAGGGATTTGATGACATAAGGATTTGGAGGTTTAGGCATTCATAGACTTTGAAATTTTGGGATATAGGGATTTGTGAACATCGAGATTTGGGGATACAGGGATTTGAAAACATAGGGATCTAAGAATATATGAATTTAAGGAGATGAGAATTTGAAAATATAAGAATTTGGAGATATAGGAATTGGGAAATATAAGAATTTGAGGATAGGGATTTGAAGATGCAGGAATTTGAGAATGCAGTGTTCTGAGAATCTAGAAATTTTGAGACATAGTGTTAGAGAGATCCAAGGAACTGAAGATGGAGAAATCTATAAATTTATGCCTTTGGAAACTTCATCTTTAACAAATTGCAAAATTGAAAATTTAGAAACGTACAAACTGAACAGCCAAAAATCTTCTGAGAATTAAAATTTGTATAATTTAAAACTTCGCTCAAAAGTTTGCGAATTCAAAAGATTACAAAATTCGACAAGTGAAGATTGCAAAACCTTGGAGTGTCAGAAATGAATAAATTCAAGAACATGTAATAAAACTGAAAGTTTGGCAATTAAATAATTGTGAAGTTTCATGTACGTGCCTGTCTGCGTCGTAAAGTGTGTACGTAAACGCACTAACGAGTTCGAATGCAGCACCTGAGTGAATGCAACGAGCTGCAGTGACCCCTGTGCTCCACCTTATGGGGTCACGACAGGGGTGGTTCGACCCCCGTAATCCGAGAGTTGTTATGGTGCACGTCGGTTTCGAGGACTACGTCGAGTGTAATGGGGATCCACAAACAAGATGACTCCGTTCAGCTCGTCGACGCGTCGAATCGGAAGGACGAAAGGAAAATTTGAAAGAGGGGTTCTGATGGCAGGATCCGCGAGATGAATGGTCTTCCTTGCTGCGTTTTTCTGGATAGAACAAGGACTTCGTGGTTTAACGAGTTTGGATATGCTTTTGGAGCTTTATGAGAGATGGACTTATTAAGGGATGTTGGACTAACAGACTTTTCTTGACTTTTATTTGAGTTGAATCATTTTTTAATGAGTCATTGACGTAAGTCGAATTTTTGCATGAAGTGTCCTCTGACTTTCCTAATTTTTAAATTTCGCATTTGGAAATTGAGTATTTGAGAATTTAGGGGTTCAACAAATGATCATAATCCCAGTATATTTAAACCTTTCCCCAGAAATTGATATTTAAATGTTCGTTCGTTTTATAAATTATCAAGAGTCTCGTGTACAGTTTACGTTTCAGTATAATAAAGTTCCAGTTTATTTACCAAGGAGATAAATTTGTTAGGAAAGTTCCGATGGCCCGGTACACAGGCGGAGTTCCAACGAAACATTTAATTACTTTGTTTCGTTTGTCGATCGCATGGGGTTTTCTCAAGGGAAAACCATAAGGGAAATTATATAGAAGCGGTGCATCGGTGCATCGATGCGGTTCCGTCTTTAATTAATTTTGCTAGAAGCCAGGACGTCGTTCGTTAAATTCTTTTAATTAAGCACTTTTAATCAGCAGGAGCAGCTGGGACCAAAAAGCCTACTAACCATCCTCTGATTATATTTATTTTCGTGCCGTCAATAAATTCAGGAATTTTAGCAAATTATTTCGAGATAAATTGTTGAAATACTTTTCCTTAATAAGCATCGTATAATCAGTAAAATAATTAGCGTTCTTTATTGTATAATAAATCAGTTATAATGAGGCTTCGGCAAACGTTCGTTTATACTTATTAATCTTTAAAAAATTGGCGTTTTAATTGCAAGTGCGATTATATCGTGAACGCGTATGATTATCTGTAACTTCGAAATTGCAGATTTCGATAAACATTTCTTTTTTTATTATTAACAAGTTTTAGAGATATTAATAATAACTGATATTTTTAATTAAGATATTAATATACTGATTTTTCAAATAGGTTTCATACAGATTTCTTTTCTCATACAGTTATATGTACATTTACATACAACTTAAAGTGTATAATTATAATTTCTGAATTAAAAGTATAATTGTTTTAATACTAAAACACGACGTATATATTATAAGATCAGTACATAAAAAATTTCAATCGTATGAAAATCAAATTTCATCAAACTTCAAATGTATCAATCTCCTTGAATATTTGAGTTTCAAGCTTTCAACTGCAAAATATTATGAACCTGCAACGAGAAAAACAGTTTTAGATGAACGTATCACAACAACATTGTATTTTATAGATGAACGTATCACAATAAACTACATTTGTCTGAACTGTCCCAGATTTCGACCCTAGCTGCTCATTTCCTCTGACTCTATACATAACGTGCCACAGCGTAGTACGAATTTACTGAGGTTTCAAAGGTTCTCCACACATGAAATTCAATTAAATCCATCTCTATCGCAGAAAATTTGTTCGTAACCAATCCCGTTCGCATCCTTATCCGCAGCGTCCTCGTATCTCTGACAGTCAGAGATCTCGCAGGACTTTGGACGATTTCCACGCAGCGTTGCGCAGGAAAAAGCATCGTTGTAGTCCTGTGTGTTCCTGCGGGAACAAGCGGAATCGATAGCCGCACATGCGCGTGTTGGACACAGAACACCAAGGGAAAGGAGAGAGAGAAAGAGAGAGCCGTTTCTCCTCTCGCTGGTTCACGTTGAGGAGGGAATCGAGAGGGCAAGGGACGAGGAACCAACCGGCTCCACGTTGAATCCCTCGCGGATCAGCATCCAGTACTCGCAATAGCACGCTAGTCGCGATCACGCTGCTCGTCCGTGACCGCTTTTGAACCGTCCACCTTGATTCTCGATCCTCGATTCGATCCATCCGCTGTTTCGACTTGCGGCGTCCTTTCACATCGACACTTAATAAGGAAAATCCAACTGATTTGCAAGCTCAAATACCTTGATCCTCGATTCGATCGATGACTCTACTCATCGGTTCACAAGAAAAATCTAAGTGGTTTGCAAGTTAAATCCATCCGATATCTACATCCTGCATTTGATAGATCAGAGTTTGTCAACCATGGTGTATTCTCTGGTACTCAAGGATCATCGGTTCACAAGGAAAATCTGAGTGATTTGCAAGTTAAATCCATCCGAGATCTACATCCTCCATTTGATAGATCTGAGTTTGTCAACCATGGTGTATTCTCTGAAACTCAAGGCTCATCGGTTCACAAGAAAAATCTGAGTGGTTTGCAAGTTTAATCCATCCGTGATCTACATCCTGCATTTGATAGATCAGAGCTTGTCAACCATGGTGTATTCTCTGAAACTCGAGGCTCATCGGTTCACAAGGAAAATCTGAGTGGCTTGCAAGTTAAATCCATCCGCGATCTACATCCTCCAATTGATAGATCAGAGCTTGTCAACCATGGTGTATTCTCTGAAACTCGAGGCTCATTGGTTCACAAGGAAAATCTGAGTGGTTTGCAAGTTAAATCCATCCGAGATCTACATCCTCGATTTGATAGATCAGAGTTTGTCAACCATGGTGTATTCTCTGAAACTCAAGGCTCATCGGTTCACAAGAAAAATCTGAGTGATTTGCAAGTTAAATCCATCCGAGATCTACATCCTCGATTTGATAGATCAGAGTTTGTCAACCATGGTGTATTCTCTGAAACTCAAGGCTCATCGGTTCACAAGAAATATCTGAGTGATTTGCAAGTTAAATCCATCCGAGATCTACATCCTCGATTTGATAGATCAGAGTTTGTCAACCATGGTGTATTCTCTGAAACTCAAGGCTCATCACTTCACAAGGAAAATTTAAGTGATTTGAAAGTTGAATTGTCATCCATCCGAGATCTACATCCTCCATTTGATAAATCAGAGTTTATCAACTATGGTATTCCCTGACGCTCAAGGTTCATCACTTCACAAGGAAAATTTAAGTGGTTTACAAGTTCAACCGATATCCATCTGAGATCTACATCCTCGATTTGATAAATCAGACTTTATATGATGTATCATTTGACGTCCAAGGTTCAACACTTCCCAAGGAAAATTTAAGTGGTTTTCGTAATCCATGGACATCTACATCCTCTATTTGGTATATCTGTGTGGTCCCTTAACGCTCATCAGTTCACAAAGAAAATCTGAATGGTTTGCAAGTAAAATCCGTCTACATCCTCGATTTGATAGATCCGACTTTGTTAACCATGCGTCCTGACGCTCAAGGTTCAGTAGTTGACAAGGAAAATCTGAGTGACTTGCAAATGCATGATTGATCTTGATGTTTGATCGATTTAAGTTTTTTGACGATTCTGCGATGCTCAAAGCTTATCTGTTAATCAGATAAGTCTAAGTGCTTTTCAAGTTCAACCGAGATGAATATCTTGATCCTCGATTCGATCGACGATTTTATATCTATCGAAAGTTTATCGTAAAAAATACATAAGTGGAAGGTTTAACCGTGATCCACTTGGGATCTCAGACTTTATCAACAATGCTCAAACGCTCAAAGATCGTGAGTTAATAAGAAAAATCTAAATGATTTTCAAGTTTAACAGTGATCTTGAATCAGCATTTTAGATTCGATGTAATGTTTGATCGATAATTGCATCTTTCGGCATTTAAAGATTGTCAGTTAATAAAAAAATCTAAACCAAAGTGACTTTCAAGTTTGTTATCTTTCGAGTAATCGTCTACTGTAATTCTTGATCCTGAACTAGATTGATCTGTAATTTAACGATGGCGTATCCTCCGATGCTTACAGATCGTCACCTAATGAAAAACATGCAAGAATGAGTGGTTTTCAAGTTCAACCATGATAATCCACCCTTGATGCGAAGGAACTGCAATTTTATCGACGATGGTGCATCAAAGCTGCGTCACTTAATAAGAACAATCTAAACCTAAGTGGTTTTCAAGTTCAACTGTAACTACTTCGAACCGTCCTTGATCCTCCATCCTGCAGCTGAAGCTTTCTCGGTATCGAGATTAATCTGGAATACCAATCTAAAATTTTATCGATATCGTCCTTTGATGTTCAGCGTCTCAGATACTAAGATGAATCTGAGGATCTCAAGTTCAGATGTGATGAAATGGAAATGATACAAGTGGATTTGACAGAACTCTTTTCATGGATAATCTCGACATATAATCAATTATTGTATCTTGCAATTGGTAATTTGCAAGATTCTTAACGATTCAGAGCAAAGGACTAAGACAAAATTTAATTGATTCTTCCACGTGTGTATTTGATACTTTTCTGCATTTCAAGCAGATGAGAGATCTTCAAATAAAATTGATCTTTGACTATGAATTTATGTTGCTGACCATTTTGTACTTTGCAATTTATAGTTTCCAGTAAGTACATATTACTGTCTCCTACGGTTAAAACAAATAAAAACAAACAGGTACATTTTGATAGGATTGTCTTAAGAATGATCTCAACAGTCACAGAAACGATCTATCAAGTATTCACAAGATTGAGTATATCATATATACTTTGCAATTCATAGTTCCCTCATTTCAAAGTTTAACACAGCACAGACATGAAATTTTACTTTACCCAAGTGGAATAATTTTTAACAAATTAACCTGGTATTAAAAATTCCATAAGAGAATGAATTTGAACACGAAAGAGCAAACAGCTTCGAACAGATTTGACAAAGATTCTCAGATATAATCTCAACATTCGATCTCCTATCATAAGTTTATAAAAGCGATCATCTAATTGTATTTCATAAATTGTATTAACCATAAAGTGACTCATAAGAGAAAATTTAAAAAGAGTCGCAAGCAGTTTGGAAAGAAGACCAATAAGTTCAATCGAATTGGACTAAAGTGATTTTATATCGAATACCTTATCCTTCGCATATTATTCAACAGTGACAGAAATCAAAAGATTTGAAAAAGTTTGAGAAAGTTGGAACATGTTTGATAGAAGTTTAAGAAGATTTGAAAAAATTCGACCAAAGAAAGTGATAAAATCTTTAAAAAATTTAAAAGATCGACGATTTTGATCATATCTTCAGCAGTGAAGTGACACGAATTAAAATGAAGAGTTTAACGGTGAGAATTTTAGCAAACGTTTGAAGTGAAAGTCTTTAATAGCACGGTGTGATACGTCAATTACCTGTTCTATTATCGGAAATTGTATTCGGGTAAGGAAATCGAACAGAAACAACGATTTCATTATAGCGGTGATGGTACAGCTTGAATACTCTTGCAAAGGAAGGCCTAGGCCGATCCTCGCGATGACTATCATTAAACGATCGCTCGGCCAGGTTCAAGGACTGTCATTGCCACGACACCGTGTTACCCTTCCCTTTTTATAGCGTGGTCTTCGGTCTCGGAAGCTCGAAGACTATCGTGAAAACTACAGACTGCGAATAACAAAACTGGAGAATCTGAGTAACATGAAAACTACAGACTGTGGACAACATGAAAACTAGAAACTGTGAACAACATGAAAACTAGAAAATATGTTTGAGTAACATGCAAACTGAAGACTGTAAAATAACAAAATCCGTAGACTGTCTGAACAATATAAAAACTAGAGAATATCTGTGAAGAACATAACTAGAGGCTATATATAAACAGCACGAAAACTAGAGAATGAAAACTGCAGATTGTGTTTGAATAACATGGAAACTAGTGGATATGTGTGAATAACATGAAAACTGGTGAATATGTGTGAATATGAAAATAGAGAATATTTATGAGAACTAGAGAATATGAATAAAATAAAAACTAGGGAATATGTCGAAATAACAAGAATTGGAAAGTACTGAGTAACGTGAAAGCTAGAAAGCGTATGGACAAGATAAAATCTAAGGACTATGTTAGATTAACATAAAAGTAAACTATGAAAAAGATTTTTTAAGAACAATTACATCAAGATGATCAGTTTGATCGGAGTTAATAATAATTTATCTTAGGATCAGTTTAGATTAGTGTTAGCAAGATGCATGAAAAGTGTCCATGAGACCATTGTCGGTTTCTATATATTTCATAATTATGCTGCGTTCATCCGCCCACTCAGATAACTCGCGACATTGTTGAATTAGTTTTTGAACGGAATGGTGTGACTGTCAGATCATCAGGAATCGGAAGCGTCTCCAGGCCTGCCAAATGGACAGATTTTTCAGATGGAAAAGCCACAAGGCACAGGAAGATGTGAGTAGAACTATGAAAACGAAAATTATACTTGTAACATCGATACATAAAAGCTAAAGTGCATAGAATGCGACTTTGTGAGAAAACTATAAATCCTTATTTATCTCACAGTAATATGAAAGTTATATCGAAACATTGACTATGAATTTTCTATTCAAAATTTATAATCCTATAGATTTGACCTGGAAGATTAATCACATTAGCTAATATTAACCTCCAGAAATACGTTTGTCGCAAATATTTTAGTATCATCAAAACTCCACATATTTCTATAACCAAAAATTTGCTTTTATTCAAAACATTTTTCATAACATTTTCATCGCAGTATCCACATCCACAATTTTTCGAGGATCATCGAATGAAAATTGACTGGTTTAGGAGGATCATAAACTTGGTCACTTGCTACCTCTTTTACATTCGATTATGCGAATAGCTGACCTGGCCTCTTGCGTTTCCCAAAAATGGTCCCTGCAATGCACGAACGACACACTCGGGAGGGTAACAGAGTGGAAGATGAAATTATGCATGTATTAGGAGACTCGACTTGAGCAGGGCTGTTCCAGGTGGAACGAGTTCCGAGAAATTGTAACTTGCTTCCTCGCCGCGTAGGATTGCGTTTTCCGAACCGGTTTCCACGCTTAAAACACACTGCTGTAATAAGTGACCATCTTGCGGAAAGACCTTCTGAATGAACGAGACACTTCTGTCCGTTGCTCCGGTAAACGAGAATTCCTGGTTTGCATGACGTTTCATTGGGAAATCGAATTCGCTTACCGATCAAATATTTTCATGGAAAAAGTCGAACGAAGTTTTAGACACCGTTGCGAACAATTATCTGAGCTTTACAGAAATAGATTTGTAAAATTATTTAAAATGGGCTGAGTGATTTTTGATAAAAGAAATTAGTTCTTTAGCTGAGGAACGTTTGCTAGTCCAAGAAAATCAATTCAATTTAACCTAATTTAATATAAGTTTAATCGGATCTGACACTAGATTCAGATTTATTTTAAATTATAGATGCTTCTGTCGAAATAGATGTTAACTTCTGTCGAGAAGAATATTTCATCCCTTGTATTAATATGTCTTCGACAAATTGATATGGCAATTTTAATAGCAATATCTTCATATGTAATTTATATCTTCGTGTACAATTTATCGTTGTAAATTGTCGATTGTTCGTCTAGTGCTAACTTTGAGTTAATATAACTTGGACCTTATTGTAACTTAAATATATATACTTTACACTTGCAAAATGAACTTTAACTCTTCACGATCGAATTGTGGGATATTCCCTACAAAATTGTTGTATTAAAAACCTAACCTAATCTAACCGCAAATCGTCTAAGTAACATCAAATGAAAATATGAAGAAGAAAGGGTGGAAAGACAAACTGCAGCATTTGTCAAAAAGACAGAAAAACCACAGCGAGTATTTTCCGTCATCCCCGAGAATGTGATAGTTTAAAATAGTTTCGCCGAAGAGTTCGATACAAAGAAGTCGTGGTCGTCGCAGTAAACTTCGTTATCCGAGAAACGTCGCGAAAACAACGTCTTGGCACGAAACGCCATTGCGACAACGGGTGTGGAGGGTTGGGATTCGGGCGGTGACAAATCACGTATTTTTCTCGTTCGGTCAGTGTCTCCGTACTCGGAGCCAAGAAGAGGATTAAATACATTTCGAGGTATTTTTCTTTTTTCTCCCCCGACGTATCGTTCATCACGACTTTCCTCGAAACGTGACTCCACCGTACTTTCATTTCAACCCTTAATCCTTTAGCCGGTGAATAACAGGATATACGATCTATCCGCAAGCTCCTCTAACGTTGATTAAGATTAAAGTTCACTCTGATTCTTTTTCTCGTTAAGCATCAATGTGTTGGAGATTTCTGATGCATTGCCTGCCATATCGAACGCGTATGACACCTGCATTTCCTACGGGCTTGTTTTTCGCATTCTGCACGTGACAGACTATTTCCCGGGGTGGTTTTACGACCTCGACATGGTTCTTACTTTAGCTTGCCATTTCATGTGTCGAACTGCAATATTTCGGTGTAACTTCGATATGTGATGCACAATATTTTCTGGTTAAATTTTCAGGGTGAATGCTTTGATTGATCGCGTGTAGAAAGGGGTAATAAACTGGATGAGAAAATTCTATGTGAAATTCTGAACATCTGTTTTAAGATTTTGGTAATATCCACCTTAACTCGGTTCATTTCTTAAATTGTATGATGAAGTATACAAATGTATAAGTACAGATATTTATTTAAACTATTCATATATGTACAGATGATATTAATGTAATATATTTCTTACAAAAGTCGTTGAGTTCACAAAATAACTCCTAAAAGAGGAGTAAACCTAAGTTCCACTTTCGCCAATAAAAATCCACTGAATTTAAATTGCCACAACTTTTCGAGCGAATTCAGCATCTCTTGCAAAGATACTCTTACAAACTACCGGTTTCTTCGAAACAGCCTCGAGAAAGTTTCAGTTGGTTCGTTAGTCGAAGGAAAGCTCGATCTTTTACACGGCTTTTACTATCGAGTAATAAAGCTGAACGAGAGGCATCGAGGAAAATAAATTGACGCCAGCCTCGTGCCTCTCTACTCTGGCTTTTTCCGGGGAAAAAACGCGAGCCCTCTCGAGGGCAGCGTGAAAGGAGAAAGTGAAGTCGAGTCGAGAGCAAACGCGGCTCTTTCCTCGAGTATAAACTGACATTCAACGAGTGCGAGCTTTCTGCTCTTTTCATTTGCCCGTACTCGGTTTTTCTGACTTGTGGCCATGAAAATTTTAAGGGCACTCCCTGTGCGACGTGGAAATTATTGCATCATCGGTGGAGGACTTCTCGTGGGACCTCAAACTCTTGACAGTGAAATGTCTCCACGTGGAACTTCGCATACTTCGCGCGAAAGTCGGATTGATTCGAATTTATTGTTGGACTGAGCTACTCTAACCCTTGAGCGTATAGAGTTTCTACTTTGCCGGGACACGAAGATAAAGCTGTGATTCATAGGTGATCGAGTGTATGATTTTACAAAATGTTTGCAAGAATTTATCGAAGTATGTAAAAATCGAACCTGGTCATTTTTTGTGGAACTTTAACTATATTTTTGGTCTTTTCCAAGTAGGAATTTATTTAACGTTATTAAGCATCTACATTTGAGTAAAAAGGTTGTATTTTACAGGTAGTTAATTTTTTTAGTGTTCATGTCAGTCGTGTGTTCATAATGAAATAAAAGAAAATTATTGTTTCAAAGAGAAACCAGCCATTTTCTGTTAACAATATTGACAAAATATAGAACAAGTATTTTATAACACTTTTATGAAATCAGGTATATCAGTTTTAAAATCGTTCAATCATTTCCTACCGTGTAGATTGCAATCAGTTTTGCATGAAGAACATTTATGAAACATGCTTAGCAAATTTCAAGGCTTCAATTAATATGCTATAAGTACTATTTTGCAATATTTTTATGTCATCAAATAATATCGGATATTTTACGTTACGAAATCGATATTATTCAATATGCAATCTTTCAAGAAAAATTTGTGTTCCGTTATATTTCTATAATAATTTGTAATTTCGATCGATAGTTACATAGATTGTAGACCATTCTTTAACATATATATGTTATTCACAGCAACCCACGCAAATAGAGTGTATCATGAAGTCTAATACTTATAGTTCAAACACGTCAAATTGCACGTTCATTTTGCATATTAATCCGCCACGTGCATTCTGGTTCCCTTCACTTTGGTTAGTTGGCTTGCACTTCCAAATCTAGTAACTTGACTTGTTCGATAGACTCAAATTTTTAATTCATAGATTATGTCTCTATATATCTAGGTAATCAAATTCCATTTAGGAACTTATATTTTCAGGTTAGTATGTTACCAGATTTACGAGTTGCTAGATTACTAAATTTCCAAATTGTATCATCAAATTTCCGAATTGCAGAATTATTAAATTCCTAAATTACAAAATATAAAAATCTCCAAATCTCCAAGATATCAAATTGCCATTTTCAATTTTTGAAATACTAAATTTTCAAATTATAAAGTTTCTAAATCTCCAAATCTCCAAATCTCTAAATCCCCCAATCTTCAAATGTCCAAATTTACAAATCTCCAAATCTTTAAATCTCCCAATCTTCAACTGTCAAAATGTCCAAATTTACAAATTTACAAATCTTCAAATGTCCAAATCTCCAAATCTCCAAATCTCCAAATCTCCAAATCTCTAAATCTTCCAATCTTCAAATGTCCAAATGTCTAAATTTACAAATCTCCAAATCTCCCAATCTTCAACTGTCCAAATCTCCAAATCTCCAAATCTCCAAATCTCCAAATCTCTAAATCTCTAAATCTCTAAATCTCCAAATGTCCAAAGTTCCAAATGACTAAGTTACCTAATTTCCAAATGACTGTATTACCAACTTTCTGAATGACTGCATTACTAAATTCCCAAATTACAGTGTCCAAATTACCAAAATGTAAAATGGTCAAATTATTAAATTTTCAAAGTACAAAATTATCAAATACCCATATCACAAAACCTCCAAATCCCCAAGTTATCAAGTTGCCAAACTATTCAATTT
Source organism: Megachile lagopoda (assembly GCA_036983795.1). NCBI lineage: Eukaryota > Metazoa > Arthropoda > Insecta > Hymenoptera > Megachilidae > Megachile > Megachile lagopoda. Next base: position 14,432,855 of record CM072800.1, read on the forward strand.
CCAAAATACTAAATTGTCAAATTTCCAAATTACAAAATTTCAAAGTCTCCAAATTCTCAGATCTCCAAATTACCAAATTCCTAAACTTCTAAAATCCCAAAAATGTGAAAAAGAAATATGGCTACGCCCCAGTCATTGTTCCCTGCTCTGGTTAATTTACCTACACGGTCACAACGTTTTTCGAGAATTGCTCCCTGATCGATTAACTTCTCAGCGGGCAATTCGTAACGGAATATCTGAAGAAATTCGTTGTCTTATCGTTCCTTGGTATCTTAGCCGTGTGCACGTCAATAACACGGCTGAATATCCGTGACAAAGCGCGAGAGATACGACGAACATAACATCCACGAGTTTCGCATTACAGGAAGAGTCGGCTTATCCACTCGAATCTAATTGTTGTGCCTGTTGGCCGAATGGTGGTTACCGGGTCGTTCACCACATTCACACCCACACCATTGGCCAAGCCAATGGGAGAACAGTCGATATCGCTGTGTAACGTGAACGACCCCTTTCGTTCACCAGCCTCGATTCATCGGGCTTGATACGCCTCACTGATCTCGAAAATGAACATTTCTTTATTTTTCATGGGTATTTTGCTCTTTACCTTTGTTTAACCCGTAATCTGTATGGTGGTCCTTTTGTCGTATCGAATCAACCTATGGGAACTCCTACAAATATTCAACAATACGATAAAAATTATAGGTTGTATTTTTATTCATTATATAAGTTCTCACTTGAATCAATCTACTCAAATATCTTTGAAAATGTTCACAAAATTTTAACAAAATATTACAAAACATTTTTGTAATTTTGTAAATAAATTGATAACAAGGTTTAAACAAAAGATGTATGAATATATTACAAGGGTATACTGTTTTACAGTAGTCTTATCTAATCGTGTTAGTCGTCATATGTTGTCGGTAATCTTCTATAACTGATAATCAGGCATTTGTATTGAGAATATTGATAAAGCGTTTCCTTAGACATATCTATGAAACTCTGAACTTAAAATTGAATCGTGCTAAACTTCACGTTCTTCAATATCTTGTAATATCTTTAATATATCTGTGATAACACATTTTGTACTAAAAATATTGATGAAGTACACACGTACTTCAATTTTGAAGCCCTACTTGTTAATACTTGTATCAAGCCATTTGAAACGTTTCATATTTGATAAAAAAAAATTACCCTCGGTACAACGGGCTTACAAAGCTTGTCGCGTACAAAGATCGCAATAGCCTCGATAAACACGTTTGAAAAACATCAAGAATCTGATCCTTTGTGCTGGTATCAGCTGCGAAGCAGTTATCAGGCGTTCTAAGCAATTTCAAGCGACTTCACCCTATCGTTTACGTACAACCCCTGCTCTTCCAGTCGTTTCACCCGCAAGCACGCTCTCAGCCGTCGAAGAATCGCCGATAGAACATCCTATGGGATCCCGTGTGCCCTCGAGTACATACACGGCGAAAGAGTAGGGTCGAAGCGAGGAGAAGAGAAGAGGCGATCTATCGGGCGTAACAGAACGTGTACACACGGCGAGCCCAGTTTTCTCCTGTCCGTTGTAACGTTTTGTCACAAACACGAGTGTGTCGTATTTCTCTGTATGTGTGTGTGTGTGTGCGTGCGTGTGTCGTGGCCAGAGGCATTGTGTGTTCACCGTGTGGAGCTGTTGCTTGATTAACCGCCGTAGAACGCTGCATGTACACACACGGCCGAGCAGGCAACTTGGCTCTCTCGCATTATTTACAGCTAATGGTTCAAAACGCGGAAGTCCGCTAGCCGTTCGCCATCGCGGATCTTTCAGATGGACAGGATTTTTCGAAATGTCCTTTTTCACGAGTTAAACTTCCTGTGGCTTAACCTTTCAACGGTAGCTTCCTCAAATTGTATCGAACGTGCAAACACATTTAGTCCACTTGCTGGTATTCGTCGAGACTATTATCTTCGCGATGAATTTAAAAATATTTCAATCTTCCTGAACAATATCCCGTCTTGCCGATAGAAGGGCAAACTTCCTGGCGCGCAAACATTCGCTGCATGCAGGCAAGTTTCTCCAGGACGATACAGCAGACAGCTATCGGAGCCAAGTCGCGGTTCGATGGGTCGTTATCGTGCAGTCCACGTAGCTACAAAACAATTGAACACCCTGGAAGTTTTCCAGTTGTCTGTTCCGCAACCCTCGTAACTCTGGCCCGTATTTTATCCACGATCCTTTCCGCGCGAAAAACAGCGAGCGTCGTGAAATTTCCTCACGCTCAGCAGTCTCGCGAAATTGATCCGAAACCGACGACGTTCGCTGTCGAGAATGATCGAAGAAAATTGGGTGAATCGCGAAAATCGTGTTCTCAGAGCTGCGAGCGTAAAACTGATACGGAATGGATTACCGATCGCTTCGAAGCAGGTGCCGAGACGAATTCACCTCGCGTTTTCAGATACGTTCCTCTTTTTGGCCTCCGTGTTTCCTTCGTGAAACGTACCACTCCAGGGTGGTAAATAAATTTACTCTCGGCTGGAACGAACGGTTTTGAAACGCGGAATTGATGGTGAAAGGAGATCTAGCTATTCGCTTTTAAACTCGTATCGCGGATGGCCTTTTTGTGGCTCGTGCGCTTTTTGACGTTTGAACGAATGTGATTTAGCGTCGTTCAGTAGTATTTGGCTATTGCTATTCCGCTGGAAATATTTATGAACCGGTCGGGAATTCTATGAACAATTGAATATAAATCTTCCTGTACACCGATGAGTTTCATTGAACGATTTATATTACCGTTTCAAATTTAGAAATCTGCAATTTATGATCAACTTATTTATAATAATTTTAATCTACTTGGATACTTGGGATTTGAACAATATTGTCAAATTATGAATTTGGAGATTTAGAAATTAAGCAATTTGGGTATTTAATCGGATAAACGTCTTATCATGTTGATTTTTGATCAGGTGACTAGTGTCAAATATTTCTTATTCCGAAAGATATCTCAAACTTGAAAAAATCATCCAACAAAGGATTAGCCCTCTGATCTCGAAAGGCAACTCGCCTTAATATAACTTGAAATAAATATTTGTCATCTACAATGCTACAAATTATATGCTTAACCACAGAAACATGAAACATGATGATCAATAATAAAAAAAAATAATAATTTTAACAAACCATCGTTTAAAAAAAGCTTGAAGTTTTCTTCCTGCATCAAAGTCTTCGAGTGGGTTAAATACCTCATCGACCATCGTAAAATAATGCAATAATTGCATTTATAGCCTTATAGAAAAGAAAATTATTTTTAGGGAACAGAATTATTTCTAGAAAACAGAAGAATGATCGACGACGATTAATGCGTCAAATTGGTGTTTCAGGGTCTGGACAATGTGAGCTCAGCGACCCTCAGGCCTTTCAACTCGGACATCAACACACCGCGGATTGACAGCTATAGGTTCTCCATGGCGAACCTAGAAGGTAAGCTATCAGTCTCGATAACAACGTTCATCAAGATTGAATGTCACTCGCCCTGCAATTTCCGTGGAGCCGTTGTATCGCACGAAAAAGACGCGTTTCCTTCCAGCAAAAACGGTCGAAGGCTTCAGCTTTGTTCGTCGTCGACGTTCTTTCGCGTTCACCCTCCTATGTAGGACAGTTTTTCTGACGTTCCACCCTTTTGCATCGGGTGTTCGGTGAATAAGTTGATGGACGGGATCTCAGGGACAAAAGGAACATTTCATCCGACAAGGTTATAGCAGCGTCTTTTTCGAGAAAAAGAAGGTGGATGCTTTTACGTCGACGATGTCCTCGTTGCGCGTCGATCTTTCTTTGGTTACGTCGAAAGAAATTCTTGCCACCGAATGGTCGGTCGAGTAACGTCCGTGAAATCGAGCCGGAGACTAATGAGCTTTTCTGCGGGCAGAGAAAGAGAGGACGTGGCCGGTAAATGGCAATTTCCGGTGTTTTATTGCACCGTGTGCCTGCGATTTCGTGGCGACGCGCAAACTGTTCGACCGAGAATTCGTTACGACGCGACGATCGCCTTCCAATAACGGCTCTTTGCCATCGTAAATCATAGTTATCGGTTTACGTGAACGCGAAATAGACATTCGGGAGAGTTTAACAATTCTTTGGGGATGATAAGAAGAATATTACCCCAGAATCGTGTCTAGCATCGATTACCATTCTGTACCTATTAAGATACCAAAGAGTTTGATTTATGTGGATTTTCTGAACATTTTTATCGTTGCATTTGGGATGTTCGAAAAGTTTCAGTTCTTCATTTTGGGTATTTCGTGTGATGGACAATTTTGGAGTAGCGCGGATCTGAAAGTGACATGCACTCGTGAATGTCGATGGGTAGTTTACAGTTCGAGGATCTGAAAATTTTTGTATTTGTCGGCTTGACACTTGGAAATCTTAGAGTTTGAAACTCTGAGAGCGTTTACTAGTATAAATGTTACAAGTATTGTAAATTCGAAAATTAAACAGCTTGGAAATTTTTCAACGTGCAAAATAAATTTATAAATTCTTTGATCTTAAAATTTTTGAATTTGTGAACATTTAAGTATGCACATTTCAAAATTTGACATTTGTATGTATATAGATTTTTACATTTTCCTATTATATTTTTCATCCATTGTTCAAATTGTGAAGCTGATAAAATAAATCTTATATTTGTACGTATCTAAATTTTCAATTGTTCAAGCTATCATATATCTAAATGTATTTCTCAAATTTCTAGGTCAGCAAATTTTTAAATGATCAAAGTTCTAAATCAAAGTTATCGATCAAAGTTCTAAAACGATCAAAGTTAAATTAAAAACGTGATTCTTAAAATCGTCTCGAGAGTCGCCTTGAAATTAATCGTATCAAACTTTGCATCGCAAAGAGCATGCAAAATAAAAAGTAAAAATTCCTCGCTGACTTCTATTTAACTCTAAAAGTAAAGCCCCGAGCGTCTCGTAAGCAGAATCGAGCGTAGAAAATTCGACGTTGGTCGAACGTGTTCCAACGTTTGGTCGTGGGTAGAATCGCCGGTCACGTTTAACTCGTCCCCTGCGGCGATTCTGCGGCAACAGCAGCTGCAACTGCAGTGTCGAGCCTCGCACCTACATCGGCATCGGCTTTATCTGCCATCTTTTGAACTAGCTACAGCCCTCCTGCGTCTCGAGAAAAGTCCTAGAGACCCGTTCCGCACCAGCGTCATCGGCTAACCGCACGTTGCGCACGCTCCACAATGTGAAAAATCCGTTCTGCGGTTCCGTGATCCTACCTTTGCGTCCTCTTCACCGTCGGACACTGCATCCTTTATATTTTCTATTAAACGATTTCATTTAAGTCGAACTCATCTTCGAAAATTACGTTTGTGACTTCATAGACAAATCTGCTACAAGTAACCAATAAATTGGGGGACTTATAAGGTAAATATTATTTTTAGTAAATTTTGATAAATTTGTAAATGTGTCTATTTAATTTAAGAAAAATTTTGAGAGCGTTTGTCGTAGACAAACTTTGTGGTGGTTGTACAAAATTTGTGTAAGCCAACAGAATATAAACATGAATTATTGATGCAACCATGTTTGATTTCTCCTGTAATATCTTTCGAGAGAAGTTAAATTTTTAAGAGGAAGAGTTTATTTTTGTGTAAGTGTCACTTATTAAATTGCACTTATTGTGCAATTTTATTAAAATGTCAAACCAGTTATTTTGAAATGTTACCAATGCTATGCTGCATCAGTTTACATTCAAACAAGATTTATATACTCAGATTAAAACATAAAATGTACATAATATAAATAGTATATTTAACCGATGTAGACCGTTATCGTAAGTTTAACAGATACACTTTATCACATCTCACGACTATCGTGTTTGTATCTTCGCTCGATCAACCATGTTCCAAGTTCGCTGACGCCGAAGTTCGGAGAAAATCTTTCGCTCGCTTAACTCTTTTTTCCAACAGCTGTTTCGCGAAGTTTTGCGAGTCGATAAGAGATAAGCAATCGCTGCGATTGAAAATGCGAGTGTCCTTAAAGAATGACGTAAAATCGTGCCGATAAAAGAACACAACGTGGCTTTTGTGCTTACCGATATCGCTGAACGACCGTACCGAGAGTGTCGTATCGCGAGAGGATAAGAAACTCGTGCACACGTGCGATACCCTGGATATTGACATTTATGGATTCACTTAACCCTTCCGTTACCACCCTGGATATTGTCTACGGTGAATATGCGATCACGCAGTATCGCGTGCTTATTCGTTTACTATTTCGAATTCAGTTTACTTATTTTATCTTCAGTTTATCTTATTCCAAGATCCTCGTTTTATTTTTTATTTTTTTATATGGAAGGTCTTGACACTTACCTCATTAAACAGTTAAATTATAATTAATAATTACATATGTTTGAATCGAGAATGAATATGTAATTGTTTGAATCAGAACAATTCAATTAATTTCTTTTTAAGTGAGATTCTTTGAAATGATTACTTTCCAATTATCGATTGACACACTTTTGATTAATACTTATCTGCCAATCATTAATTGACACTTTCCCAGTTAAGAATACAATACTTCAATTTTGAATTCACAATTAATCAACGAATAAAATTTCAATCGAATCTCGTCTGATTAAAAATTAACGATTACACTTAACAAATTGTACTTATAAAATTTGCAATTTACACGAAAGTGTAATAATTAGTAGTATTCGTAAAATATAAGTGTTACGAAAACAGACGTTATAAAATAAAAATTTATGTTCGTGCTGTCTGTCATTCAGTGCATACAATTTTATTATCATGTAATATTGTACCCATGAAACTTTATTCATCGTTCACGAGATATCACCACGTCTTCATCACCTGTTTCCATCTCGTTAATTTATTCTCCTTTGACAAATTGTTTCTTCTTAGTCGAAAAGGAACATCCGGCGGAAAAGGTTGGAGGCAGAAATTGCCAGAGGGCCAGAACCGGTCGTATTAGGTTCCAGTTTCCTCTGACGAATAACGACGCGAGTTTATTTCGCTGTCACCCCTTCATCCTGCTGCCATAATTCACCCCGTGGATTTTATTACGATTCCGAGACACGGCTTTCTTACCTCGCCGAGGGTGAATTTATTTTCCGAGCCCGCAAAGGTGGTTGTAATCGTGGCACGCGATGAACGTCGCATGGTAACGCGTTTAGAAATAAAGGGAGAGATTTTCTGGAAAATTTACCTAGATATTAAATGATGCTTTATGTATAGATACAAGATACATGGATTATAAAGGTACAATTAGCTTTGTGATTGCAAAACATTTCAAGATTTCTTTTCTATAAGGGTTGTAATATAACTGGAACCTTTACGACAGTTTTATTTAATATGTTAAAATACAGTAAAATCGAAATTTTAACTGCAAATACTATTTGAAAGAATAATTTGAGTCATAATTGCAATGTTCAATTATTTGACTATTTGAATATTGTTTGAATTTTAAAATAATGTAGTGTAACCACGAATTTAATTATTCAAATTGTTCGAACATTCAAATTTGCATTTTGGGTTATTTTGTATAATCGAATATACAATTTATTGAATGTCTTTATTGTATCATTCTTTAAAAACATTGTCAACAATTTTCTTTATCAATTTCATCCAACTTTCCCAGAACTTGGAGAACGAATTTTTTATTTTAATATTCTAAATACTCAAACTAATCGAATTTCAAGTTATGTCAAATATTTCCATAAATGTTGAATATTTGATTGATGGAGATTTTAATAGATTTCCAGGTATGTATCTTTTTGGAAACATGATTTATCTTTTCAATTAAAAATGACTGCTTTATGCGTCTCCGTAGTAGGAGATAAAAGTTTTTCACAAGAGCGAGAGATTCATTGAATTTTCTTAACGCCTTTAAACTTCGAATACGTTCTTTTCATGCATTAAAGAATAATTTGGAAAGTGGAAATTTATTCAGAAGAGTGGAGCTTCTTGAATAGAAATCAGTTTCGATGCAAGAAAGTTTCGAAGAAATATACAATACCGACGGCGCAGTTCAATTTTCAGTTTATAATAACTGAAGTTTCGAACAATATCGCGGTATCTATATTAATTATACATTTCAATCTTCGTGATTCTCGCGTTTATTACAGTTGATGAAACTTGTAAGGTTAATTAAGACTTTCAATGAAACTTAATAACCTGTCATAACTCAATGGAGGATTTCTAAAAAATTGTATGAAAGCAACTTTCTTGCATTTTTCAAACTCTGGTATAAGTACTTTTAGTATTTCTTTTAGGCTTATAATTTAGGCTTGTAAGATTTGTTCATTTTTTGGAAGTCAAGCACTAAAAAATTTGGGAATTTAGAGATTTTAGTTAAAATTTAAAAAATTTAGAAATTTTAGGATTCGGGAAATTTGAGATTTGGGGAATTTAGGATTTGGGGAATTTGGGATTTGGGGAATTTGGGATTTGGGGAATTTGGGATTTGGGGAATTTGGGATTTGGGGAATTTGGGATTTGGGGAATTTGGGATTTGGGGAATTTGGGGTTTGGGGAATTTGGGATTTGGGGAATTTGGGATTTGGGGAATTTGGGATTTGGGGAATTGGGAAATAGAAGAATTTGGGATTTGGAGAATTTGAAAATTAGGGAATTGGGGATTTGAGAAATTGGGAAATTGGAAAATTGGGAAATTGAGAAATTGAGAAATTGAGAAATTGGGGAATTAGGGAATCGTGGCACTTGGAAACTTAGAAATTTTCGAATTGAAAATTTTTGTAATTTAAAATTTTAGAAATTTGAAAATGTGGGGTTTAGAGAAATAATTTTTCGAGAGTTTTTAAGTTAGAGAATTTAAAGATTTAGAAGTTATGAAATTTGAGATGTAGAAATTTTGAGAATGTGAAATTTAGTAACTTTAAATATTCAAGAATTTTCACATATCACAATTTTGGTATTAAGAATTTTTTATTTGGAATTTGACAATTAGTCAATTTAGGAATTTTTGAATTTACAAGAGTAGAAATTTAGAATCTGAAAGTTGAACATTTAGAAATACTGAAACTTCGAAAAGGGATTCTAAAACTTGAGAATTTTACAAATTGGATTCGTGAATATTTTGAAATTTGAAGATATGGAACCTCCCAAATTTGCAAATTCAATGATTTACAACTCTAAGAATTTAAAAAAGAAAATAAATAACAAGACATATCCTAAATCAAATTATTTACTTCCAATGCTCATAAATCTCCTCCAGCACTAATTAACTGTCTCCCTCTTGAAACCATATTTTTGAATCATGTTACTCATTTTGTGAGTTAAATTAAAAATATTTTGAAGGAGAATGCTAATATACCATAGCAATTACGCGAAATGTAACGCGAATGGTAACCGAGCGGTTGAAAATAAACGTCCTTGCCCGATTTCAAGCAGGATAACGCGACGGGGTCAAAAAATTGCTCTCAAACAAGAGAGAAACGTCGCTGGAGAAAAATTATTACTGCAGATTAGTCCACTGTTGACTTCTTGCGACACGGCTAAAACAATTGCAATTATATTTCACGGTAATGCTGCAGTCCTGACTAACGAGCCCCGCAGCTGTTTTATCGTGTGATGCAGCCTTAAAGTTTCTTACGTTTAACCTAATTACATACTTCTCCTCGCGGTCTACTATACTTTGTGCTGATGCGACGATCTGTTTAATTGCATGAAAAAAAACTGTTTCCATCGAGCTACTTGTTTCACGCATCGTCTACGATGTATGATCGTTCTACTCGAGTGAAACAATTGTGTACAAGGTGTCCATTTTAAATCTACCCTCTCAAATATTTCCTAAATGAAATTTAAATCTACAAGTTTCATTTAAATACAATTTAAATCTGCAAGTTTAATTTAAATAAAATTTAAATCTACAAGTTTCATTTAACCCCTTGCCCTACTATATCGTGACGCACTCGTGACGCACACTACAATTCACATACGACAAACATAACACGTATGTTCACTAGTGTGAACATAACAGTTTCAAAAGCGTATTTAAATATACAGTGACATGTGACATATAAACATAGGAACAAAAAATTAATAGAAGCGATATAAATAATAATCACTGACAATTAATATAACAGAAACAACTTCTAAAGAATTCATGAAACTTGTCTACTCGAAATTTTCGAGTCGCAATCTGCAAAAATACCTCTGAACCGTGTTAACAATAATGACATATAATTGACACATTAAGCAAGAATTTCAAGCAGTTTCGAATTGATCACACACGATCGTGACTGGCCTTGCTTTTTGACATCTTTCAGACGTTTCGTACACAAAGACGATGCGTACACACGCAATTCCAAGGGCTGTTGCATTAGTGTGTACACTAAAAGCTACTGAAACGAGACGTTTCATGACGCAGGGCGGGGCTCATTAGTTAATTAAACAAACTGTGGGTCATGTGCACGCGATCGAAGGTTACAGGGTCCCCCTATTGTTGAAGAGTGTCTAGTGCGTCGCTCGTTTGCACACGATTCGTTTTTTGACCACGACTTTTCACGCGAACACGTATCGTGCAGACGTTTTCCAAGAAATTTGCTCGTCGTTTACGAGATTTCGTGGGTTTGGACGTAGCTGGGCTGAAAAATATTCCGAGAAAGTCGAAAGCGTAAGCGACAGGTTGCACCGATGCAGTTTCGACAGAATTTCACGAAAAGTTTCCATGTATTTGCTTTCTGGCGCGAACTGTGCGGGAATAATAAGTCGAACGCTGTTTTTGGGTCTTATGTAAGTATGGACAAATATGGGTTAGGGTGGAGACGTGGCTTATCGAAATTTTTGGAGTTGAGAATTTGTGGATTTGATAATTTGGGGATTTAACCATTTGGGAATTTCAGAATTGGGACTTAGTAGTTGGGAATTTGAGAATTTAGAGATCTGAGAATTTGGAGACTTGGAAATTTGGAAAATGATAATTGGAAATTTGAGAATTTGGTGATATAAAAAGTGGGGCTTTGAGAATTGGGGACATGAGAATTGGAAATTTGAGAATTTGGGGATTTGAGAATTTGGAAATTTGAAAATTCGGAGACTTGAAAATTGGGTATTTCAGAATTTGGGGATTTGAGGAGTTAGGTATTTGAGAATTTGTGGATTTGAGGAGTTAGGTATTTGAGAATTTGGAGATTTGAAAATTTAGGAATGTGAAAGTTGGTAAAATAGTAATTGGAAATGTGAGAATTTGGAGATTTGTGAATTGTGAACATTATAATTGGAAATTTGAGATTTTGGTTATTTGAGAATTTGGGGACTTGGAAATTAGGGATTTGAAAGTTTATACATGTGAGAATGAAGAGCATAGTAATTCGAAATTTGAAAAATTGATGATTTGAGAATTTGAGGATTTGACAATTCGGAGACTTGAAAATTGGGGATTTGAGAATTTTGGAATGTGAGAATTAGGAACATAATTGAAAATTTAAGAAGTTAGAGATTTGAGAATTTGAAAATTTAGGAAACTGACTGTTTGGAAATTTGAAAACTGAGAACTTTGGAATGGAAATTCTTGAAAATTGAAGAATTTAGAAAACTTATGAATTATGGATTTTCGAACTGAAAATTTGAGAATTTATAGATTTGACGCTTCCAAACTTGATAATTTGAAGAATTCAAAAATCAGTAATTGAGTAGGATCCGAATGTAGAAAGTTTTGCCTTGAAAACTCAGAACTTTTTAAATTAATAGAACTTGCAATTATAACAATTTTACAATTTCAAAATAAAAAGTTTGCAAATATAAAAATAAAAAATTTTTAGATTTGGTTATTTGATATTTTTTTTTTGAAATTCTGAGATTTCGTCAGTAGTTGTTTTCGTTCATCGTTGTACAGAGAATCAATCTAGGGACTATAGGACCTGGAAATTGTAAAGGTAATTGCAACACGCACCATATAGGAGAGTTTCATTGTGACGGTCGTTCGCCTCGCTCGATGTATCGGCTGCCAATTAAGCACGATAGGAAATTGTTGTTAGAGTTTCGCGAAAAAATATTGCTGTGTCAACCTGCACTTCGTCACGTGTAATGGCCATGCAAAATACTTCCCTCTTGTGGTGCGTGCTTTCGGTACAAAAATTGCATCGATTCTCTTACACTTTCCGTTTTTGAGGCTATCGGATTTAACTTCTCGCGTGAAACGTCGGAGTCGTTTCAAGTATCAATCATGTATTCATTATACAATAATATTGTATATTTTGAATTGTATATTGTATATTTTGAACGGTATTGTATATTTTTGTATAGTATACTATCTGTTATGTATATCTTGTAAGTATAAAAGTTTTTGCACTTTTAAATTTTGCAAGTTTAGGATTTCTATGTTTAGTGGTTTTCAAACGACCAACTATTAAATTATTAAAAAAATTGTTGTACTTAGGAACTTTCAATTCCACAAATTCTTGAAGATACAAATCTACAATGACAAATCTACAAGTTTACAATTGAACAATTTGACGAATCTACAAATTGACAACTCTACAAATGAACAAATATACAAATTTACAAATAGACAAATTAACAAATTAACAAATTTTCAAATTTACTTAATTAATACTGGTTATTTAATAAAAATTCTAAGTGTAATTCTGCTGTGATACAAAGTTTTCTTGGTATCTTTTTTATTATATACATGTACTTTAATTAAATTTTCCTCCATTTCTCTACCGGATGAAAAATAATTCTCCCGCAGTTCAACACATAGCACAAAACAAAAAAGAAAAAATTCTCAATGTGAGAATTTTGAGTCTCAATTATTTGAATCTAAATACGTTTCCATTGTACTATCCGAACTCACAATTTAAAATCTGCAGTTCACGTTAGAATCGTTATGCGACCAGCGCTGCTGATACCATTATCAAAAGACTAATTACGCCGCGGTGCAACTCATTAACGGTGTATCTATGCAGAACGATCGATCCATTCGAATTATCGCACGGTTCATCCGTTTTCCGGGTTCGGATAGTAAGCTCTGTGCGTGGAGACCTATAGAAAAGTGTTCAAATCCACAGAGCGTAGAAAAGTGTGAAAACAAATGCATGGAATATTGGCGAGTTCTCCATAAAAGAGTCACTGGATGCTCGAAAGCGACGAATAATTAATCGTCGGGGGATGCAAAAAAAGAGAGAGAGAAAAAAAAACAAAATAGGAAACTCTCTTTGTTGAATCTGCAACGAGCGAGTACTTGCCTCGAGCACGCTCGACTCGAGCGTTCAATTATTCGACTGGTATTGTTTAATTCGCTTCGTTCGAGCCTCGCTGAAATGCGCTTTAATTCGCTTGTGGCCTCTTTAGCGTGGCCCGGCTACCAGCTTATAAATATCGCGATCTGCTCGAACACGCGCGACGGGAAACCATATTGTTCGAGTCGAAAACTCAAGAAATTAGCCTTTTTTGAGATGCGTGAAATTTCGACGATCGATTTAACCCCTTTTCACTGATGAGTGCATTTCGAGACAAGTTTCTGAGTTGCGAATAGCAGATTTTTGCGACAAACGACTCTGATAAAATTACCGAGACAATTTCCACTGCTTAATGTTTCTAGTTGTGGGAGTCGATAATTGATCAATTGAAACTGTTTTTGATTTGTAAGTGAAAAGGTAATCAAGACAGATTTTTTGTGGAAATTAATCTATGTTTGCGAACACTTTGATACTTGAAGAATAACGATAATAACAATTAAACTTTTGAAGTAAAATGTGTTAACTTTTGAAGTAAAGAATGCGACAGCAAATTCTAAGTCAAATGAATGTTCATTTTCTGACATATATGTCATTTTCATACAAATATGTTATAATTTTGCTAACTTCGTTGATTTCGATGTCATAAAACCTTGCTGATATAATATTTTTTACTCATCCTTTTAATTGAAATTATTTTAAGTTACACATTATGAAGTAGGATTAAAATTATTATAATCATATTCATTATAAAACAAAGTTTTTGTAACCTTATATAGGAAATTATTACTAGCATCAAGCTGATGTGACAAATGCTATTTTTAATAACATTCGTTTCGAAATCCGCTGTTTGATGTAGAGCTATATAACAGTAATTTGCAAAGTGATTCTAAAAACTGGAATAGCTTGCAATTTGTCTAAAAGAACGTATACGCGATGGAAATATACTGTACTACGTTTTTACGAGGTCGTATTTGGAAATATGAAACAACACATTAATAAAATTGAATTTCTTGTAAATAGAATGATATTGTTTCTCATTCTGGTAATGTGAAGATCAAATATTACATACAATCACGCTTTAGGCAAGTTTATGAGTATATATATAGCTTATTTCGTTTATTTTTTAAATCAAACTATACGCACGTAATTTCTGTAGTTGAAAACCACGCGAGAAGAAAAATCGATAAAATTTAGCGAACGTTTGCGAAAGAAGAAACGTTAGACGTCACGACGATTTTAAAAAGCACGCATATTTTGCAACAATTCGTGTAACTGTCGAAACAAAGACCATCGACCGAATTTTTGTGATAATTTTTAATATTTCGATATTTCGATATAATGCGTGGCGATATAACGCGTGGTGAACTTAAAACATGACAATATAATGCATAATAAATTTGGCGCGTTGTAATATAACGAGTGGACAATTTGATGCGTGGCAATATAACGCGTGGTGAATTTCGCACGTGGCGGTATAACGCGTGGTGAATTTGACATGTGACGATATAACGCGTGGTAAGTTTGACGCGTGGCGATATAACGCTTAATAAATTTGGCATGTGGCGATATAACGCGTGGTGAATCTGACCCGTGGCGATGTAACGCGAGGTGAATCTGACGCGTGGCGATATAACGCGTGGTAAGTCTGACGCGTGGCGATATAACGCGTGGTAAGTTGGACGCCTGGTGATATGACACGCGATGATATACCGCGTGGTAAATTTGGCACGCAGCAATATAACACGTGGTAAATTCGGCACTCGGCAATATAACACGTGGTAAATTCGGCACTCAGCAATATAACACGTGGTAACTATCATACGTGGCGATAAAGCGCACAGTAAATTTTCACGTACATAACGAATCTTATACGTGGTAATGTAACACGTGGAAAATTGAATGCGTCTTGAATCTAGTACCTGGCAATATAACACGTGCCATGATACGTATATAACACAATGCAAATTGATATAACAAAAAGTAAAAATACAGTAAAATGTGTGATGCAATCTGTCAAACTTGCATTTAATATCCTATTAAAATATCCTGAACATTCATTATTCTGAACAATGAAACTTTCATCCACAAAAGGATTGAAACTTCATTATTTTCATCGCAGCTGAAAGTTAATAATTTTTCTGGTCGTAACGAATTAAAATTCAATTGCCATAGCAACAGATGATCGTGTTTCCTGCCGCAATTGATTAAATAATGATACAGCTGCGACGTCAGATTCAACCTCAATAAAAAAGGTATACCAACGTCATTAACATTTGAAACAGTGTCTGAATTTGAAGTTGTTCTACGTTCTTTGCCGCAATCTCTCGGGAATACTTGTCGTCTTCAGGTACCCGGAACGACTTGTTAAAGTCGCCGCCGCTCGCTAATTAATTTACTAATTATCTTCGCTTAATCGTCGATCCGTGACTCTGGTTCACTGTTCTCTTGTGCGTGAATGTAAGAGGCAAAAAAAAAGGAATTCGTTACTTGAATTCACGCTGAGGTAACATTAAGGATGCGAGAGAAGTTTGAGCATTTTGTAGCTTCTTGTAAACGAGAGTTTAATCTTAATTGGATAATCGAGTTCAATGTTAATTCGATCATCGAGCTACATTTGTATTCGGCCATACGGAAGTGGTTCAAATAAATTTCTTGATAACGAGATAACATGTTCGGTAGTTTAATTTCGCAATTTCGCAGATCATTTAATTTCCCGTACAAAGTATCCGAAACAATCATTAAAAATCATAATTCTCGAAACAATTAATGACTGTTACATTTACCGAGGAAGAAAAATTAATTTACTGAATATATTTATTGGACAATATATGTCTTACAAAATTACCAATTTTAAAATAGTACATATTTTATTTATGTAGACTGTTGTGCAGCAAAATACGTAAGAAAGGTATTAATTTACTACCGCAATAAATACACAGACCACTCCTTAATGCCTGTCGACGAATGAAAACTGAAGCTTTGAACGAATTGCAGAGGAAAGTAATTAAGTTGTGAAACGGAGTTATATCAGAATGATGAATGAAACTTTCGTGTTATCGAGAAATAAGAAGATTTCGATTTCGAACGATGAAAGAAATTCGAACAATGATCTATCGTTGTTGTAAACAAGACAGAAATGTCTTGGATTGACGCGCAAAAGTGGGCGATAAGTGTAACAGATTCACAGAAAGTATTGCGGTATCGTCGATAAAATTAATGAGTACTCGTCGGAGGATCATGGGGTCAGACACAATTGTTTACGCTTAGCTGACGCCACGATGGAAAACTCGATTTTCGTGGACGAACGATAGCCGCAAACGGTGGCAAGAAAATATTGGCCGTCAAAGACGAGCCAGTACATTGTGATTTATGCGGTTCGATTAATCTGGGTTACCGCGTTTATCGTTCGGTTTGCGTATTCGCATAATCGGCTAGGGTGAACGAACCGTCGGTTCGATTGCAATCGTGGTCGCCTCGTTGCAGGAAAAACGGCAAGTACAGTAGAAATTTCGATACTGTCTAATTGACAACTGTATCTATTAACATGTTAATAGTAGATACTGACCACGTGTCAACTTCAATGTAATTAATTAAGTAAGGTGAAATTTCCTGAAACCCAAAAACCCTAACGACGGCACTGACCTCTAAAAAATATTTAGCAATGTAACTTAAAACTTAGGTATAGGTTACGTTACGTCAAGGTTAGTTTGATGCAGGTTAGGTTATGTCAATGTTAAGTTGATACAGGTTAGATCAAGGATAATTAAATATAGGTTACATTTGGTCAAATTTGGTCAGATATTATGTCAGATGAGGCTAAGTCAGGGTTAGATTTGTTTGTATTGAGATGGAGTAAGATTATGTTAAATCTGAGTTAGTTTAGTCCAAAGTAGTTCACGTGTAATTTACTAAGGTCAAACTAGTGTTAAATTAGGTTCAGATTAGGTTAGAAAAATGTGAGTATAGCTCATGATGAGGTTCTTTTAGCTTAACGATCAGCTAAGGGTAAGATGAAAGTTACTTACCTAATTACGTCAACTAATGCGATTGGATTAGATCAAAGTTAGTTTTAGTCGCAGTTAAAGTAGGTCGTCATTAGGTTAGGTCAGGTTTGGATTAGGTCGAATGAGTCACTTCCAGATAAGTCCGAAATACATGCTAAATACGTCCAAACAAATCAATCATAATTACATATCATGATTATTAATTGAATATAATTAATTGAATATGATTAAATAAATATCCTAACAAATATGTCATGATTACTCCAAGATTAGGTCAAATATACTCTTGTTCCTTTTCATTGAAAGGAAAATGTTAGAACATCTCATGACAATTCTGCCAGAAATTCTCATGACAATAAAGATTACCCTGTTTCGTTATTCGATCGAAAAATGCAAAATATACCATCGGAAGCGTCAAGTTCAGATGATAGATGGTCGCACATCCCTCGATCATAAAATTTTCCCTAACGCGGAACTCGCCTACAGTTACGTAAATCGCGACGAAAATATCGATTGGCCGAGCAAAAGAAGCACCACCCGAGACGCTGATAAAAACATATCGGGCGGCATTCATCATCGCCTCCTCGTATCCTCCGTTGTTCACGACTCGTTCGACACGCTCGACCCGCTCCGACGACACGAATTACGACGCGAATTAGTTGTAAACCCGGCGAAGAATGATCCGGTAGCGTTCAACGGCGTCGATTGTAATTTATCAAATCGTCCGTTGGCGCCCACACTTCAATCAATACGAATCTTCTGGCTGGGTTCGTGAACTCTCTCGCCTTCATTCTTATTCTCTTCTGTCTTGACCGATGAGAACGCACTGATTCGACTCAACACTACCATTTATATTCATTTGGAATCACAAATCTTTAACGCACCTGTTAATTCTTCGATTAATTCAGAATACAGGGTGGTCCATAACTGGTGCTATTGATAAATGTGTCAAAACTAATTTGAAATCATATAATTTTGTTATATCTTTATTTTTATTATTTCTACATTTTTAGACTGTATATCGTTTCTGAATGGTTATTTTCGAGACAATTTGTTCGTGACAGAGGCAAACCGATCATTAATAACAGTAATACAGGAATATAAGTCAATAAATGTGATTATTACAGTTTAACTGCATTAGTAAATCTTTCTTACAGTGTTATTACTTATTCATAAACACCACATATTAATAGTATTTGTCATATATCATACTTGCAACATATCTATACAGCTTGTGTCAAAGTGTTACGAGTTCTTTTCTCTGAAACAGATGATTTCATTCTTTTTTCTGATTAAATGCAGTATATGATCAACAATATCGATGCTCTTGTTTGAGAGTCATCTTATTATAACAGCAAATTTTTAAAGAATCTTGTTGCATCAAAAATTTCTCAAGCACTGCAAAACCATCAAATGCCACAAAAATGCTATTATGTAAACCCTATACGTTCAAACATATTTTTTACATATGTGCATATTACACCCGTATACAGTGTAAAGTGTATATTTTATTGGCAACTAAAGAACGTTTATTAACAAACAAGCGAATGACGGTTGTGAAGGTGTTTTCTTAGCGATCGCGTGAAATAATTTCGAACGGTAATAGCAGTCTAATGGACGTTTGCGTAATTCCCCGTGCACGTCCAACCCTCTTTGGAGCGGAGACGCGCGGATACGCGGAGCGGGTATACACCTACACGCAAGCGTGAAGCGCGTTCGGGTGGAAAACTCTCGAGGCAAGAGGCAAGTGTGTTCACCTTAAGGCCTTTAGTCGAGCGTTGCCGTACGCGCTGTAAACATCACGCGTTTTGTGTCTCCGTCAACTCGCACGCTTTCATTATCTCTCGTAATACCCTTTGCATCGATCCACGCCATACATCTGGACGAGGCATTCATCGTGCGTTTCTATCACGGTTGATTAATCGCTGCCGATTCAACTTTTACTATCTCCCGAAAGGCGAAACCACCGATTCAGTGAACGGCCATAAACAAGAAGAATATTTACAAACAGTGATCAGTCACCTGGAGCGTAGTCGGTTCCAGTGATTTATTATCGATTCCTATTCCTGAACGTTGCGAATTTTACGAACTCCAGTTTCAGCTCTTTGTACATAGGTGAACCTCTCAGTGATCGAACGATTTGTTGCTCAAATTTTCAATTAATATTTACTCGGAACTTGGATATCCGTTTCTGTACTTCATTGTTTACCAACAGATTTTATAACACCTAGCTTCGATGATTCAGATTTTACACAGTATTTGAACTCATGTGCCTCTACGTAGTCAAAAATAAGAGAACAAGTGTTCATACTTTGAATCGTCTAACATCTGCACTTTTCGGACACTGCAAATTTTAGTCCGCTTAAAGTTCAAATTTTGATCAACTAACCAGGGAATCGAATAGGAGAAAAGTATTTAAGAACAGTGATCAATCACCTTAAGTATCCATAGTGAATTTACTTTGTGTCTTAATTGAAAAGAAGTAAGGTGAATAGTGATCGATCACCCGAAGTTGAAGTGGCCATACACAGTTTTTAATTGCCCAGTTCGGACGTGGATGACGAGTATGACGCGATAAGGATCGATGCTGATAACGAGAATTACTTCAAAAGACTTCGAAGATGCTCGCTAATTTTGGTAGCAACGAGAGCATACTGGGTTATCTGTCCGGCAGAGGTAGGTTACCTTTAATTAGCACATTGTTGAGAATGATAACGAGCAGATAATTTACTCGTTCAACCGTATGATAGCGATGCTGTTTCGAGAAAGCGATAGAAAGCGGTGTTCGCGGCGTTTCAAGAACGAAATTCTGATTTGGATCTCGAGATCGCTTTCATTGTGATAAGCCCGTATTGCTGTTGTTTTTTCTGTCGTTGTCGAACGACTGTTTGCATCGATGCATAATTTT
This sequence comes from Megachile lagopoda, assembly GCA_036983795.1. Classification (NCBI taxonomy): domain Eukaryota; kingdom Metazoa; phylum Arthropoda; class Insecta; order Hymenoptera; family Megachilidae; genus Megachile; species Megachile lagopoda. The sequence goes on from CM072800.1 coordinate 14,452,962, forward strand.
CAACGTCAGCTACCTCGGCCTTTCATCGCAGACAGGTTATCGCGATCGTTCTTTGAAGAATGTACGCAAATTGTTGCACCGTGTTTCTGTTCCGTTGGTTTGTTTTTGTGATTGACGGTTTTGTGGGAAAATAGCTGGTGAATTTTATTAGTGAATAATCTAATGAGGTACTGTATAACCTATATGATAAAGATACTATCACTTTATTGCTTGATTTGTGCAATTTTGAAAATAATACATTTTTTAACTCTTGCAATAATGAGTAAATATGCTCTATTTAAAAAATGATATAAAATCTTAAATAGTAAAGTTAAAATTAAAATCTTAAATAGTAAAGTTAAAATTAAAATCTTAAATAATAAAATTAAAATTTGAAGTATGTATAAGAACAAAATGTAATACAGAAGTGTTTTTGATAATATAATTAATTAAGAAATTTGCATTACATTTATGATGCAATTTTATGTATGGTTCAATTTCATTTATGGTTTCGTTCCATAATACAACATGAAGTTTCTCTTCATGAAGTTTCTCTTCATGTCATATATTACTTTATGTAGCATATTTGCAACACGATGCAACGAGGTATTAATGCAACGAGGAATTAATATAACTGAGAAAATTATGAACCTTCATGTTATTATCTTAAATTGTATGAACAGAATAAACATCGTTAATTTTTATTGATAATTATGAACATTCTTAACGTGTAATAATTATATAATTATATCGAATATAACTCTGAAATAATTATCTTCGAATAGAGTGAAAGAGTATGTACATTTTTTTATAAAAACTCGGTACACTTTGGAGTTCATATGTGGATCTTTAAAAAAACACTATCCAAAATAAAATATATTCTAAAATGCATTTCATTGAAATAAAGGAACTTTATTAAAATTAAACTAATTGAACTTTTGAGAGAAATATGAGATTTATTTACTTAATTACGAGTTTTCGTTGCTTTGAAAAAATTGTAATGGTTGAAATCGCAATGAATTTCTCTATAAAGTAATATCTCTGTAAAATATACCGCTTGATCGCTGCTGGAAAAGATTTACTTTTACCAATTACCTTTTCTAATGATGTATCATTCCATGTTGGAAAGACTGCGTGTAAATTTCTCCGTCATTTTCTGCCCACGTTACTCACCACACCTTGGAAATAACAGTTTGCCGTTTAACTGTATGTACGTATTTTTATCGAATGATTTGTCGATTCGTGGTATTCTGTTATTTAGATTCAGATCTTTTCATGATACTACAGGTGTGTCAAGAAATTTCCTTCGAAACAGAAAGCATTTGATAAATTGTCTTTCACTTTATCGTATAACATCTTTGATACACAAACATGTGACTGAGTAATGGATTGGCAATTTGACAATTCGGAATTTCCAAACCCCAAATTGCGAAATTAGTGAACTAATTACCGAATTGTCAAATTATTGATCTTATTACTAAATTTATACATTTGAAAATTCAAGGATTTGAAATTTGGATATTTTTGAATTTCCAAATGTTTTAGTTACTGAATTTCTACGTAACCGAATTTCTAAATTATGAAATTTTTACGTGCCCAAATTTCTAAATTTCCAAATTTCTGAATTATCGAAATTCTAAATTCCCAAATTTCTAAATTGCCGAATTTCTAAATTTCTAAATTTCTCAATCCTGAAAATTCTGAATTCCCAAATTTCTAAATTGCCGAATTTCCAAATTATCAAAATTCTAATTTCCCAAATTTCTAAATTTCTAAATTTCTCAATCATGAAAATTCTAAATTCCCAAATTTCTGAATTCCGAAATTACTAAATTTGAAAATTACCTATTTCTAAATTTCTAAATTTAAAAACTAAATAATGAGACTTCTATATTTCTAAATTCTAAAATTTCTATATTACCGAATTACATTCCCAAATTTGTAAGCATACAAATTTCTAAATGTCTGAGTGCCTAAATTAAAAAAATCAAAACATCTAAATTTGTCGTAACTCTTCAAACGACCAACGTGCGTTTAAAAGAATAATTTGTATGAACACCCACAAGCTATTGATCATAAAACGAAACTATGTAAAGCAATACAATCGTTTACCAGTGACAGCATTGTCTGTTATTCAACCACAAAAAGTGTGTACAGACTTTTAAAGCAAACTGAATGCGTTCACACATTCAATGGTCGACACGCTCGTTCTGTGGACTACCTAAAAATTTGATAGTTTTCTCGTGCCTCGTGCGACAACGAACACAGAAACGTGTCGTATCAACGAACAGAATCGAGCAGCCACGAGCGAGAACGTGGTTAAGCATTAACGATACACTGACTCACGTGCTTCTGTGTCGGCTATGAATCCTTCTGGGCATACAAATTGAACGTTTCTGGTAAAAACCTACTATTGGACACCGTGAAACTGCTGCTAACGGTAATCCGTTGGTTATTCGCGAGTTACGGGAGAACCGTTCCTCGTGTTATTTCATCGTGATCGAACGTGAGAAATGAGTACGGTAGACTCTTGTTATATTACCACCAGCGTTGCTAAAATTATTGGTTATTGTGTCATCAAAAAATTATGTAACTCATGAATTTTTTATGATAGGTCGATGTGATACGCTATGGCAATGTTATTTTTATTTAACGAGAAGTGATCTGATGTATGGCGATATAACGCGTGATGAATTTAGTGCGTAGGCATGTAAGGGGTAGTCAATTTGGCGCGCGGTAATATAACGCATGGATTAATCTTACAAGTGGTGATATAACGCGTGGTAAACCTAACGTGTGGGTTAATCTTACGCATGGTGAATCTTACTCGTGGCAATATAACGTGTGGTGAATTTGACGCGTGGTGAATCTGACGCGTGGCAATATAATGCAAGGTAAATCTGATGCGTGGCGATATAACGCGTGGCGATATAACGCGAGGTGAATCTGACGCGTGGCAATATAACGCATGGTGAATCTGACGCGTGGCGATATAACGCGTGGTAATATAACACGTAGTGAATCTGACTCGTGGCAATATAACGCGTGATAAATGTGATGCGTTATAATCCAATACGTAGGATGTTTAACGTGTGGTAATATAACAAGAATATAACGGGTGGTGATATACCAGATAATAGTAAAACGCGTAGTGGACTAATTAATGGCTGTATTCTTTATTGGACGATTAAATATTACATGTATCTACTTCAAACGTTATAGAGTTCGTGAAAAAATAATCGACGCTATTTCCCGTATTATATTTTGCTGATAATGTTCTGATCATGTAACATAATCCACATTCGACTAGAATTTCGTACCGAAACTTGAGTTTGCTTGAATGTGGAGTTCGAAATGTGATAATCAATACGATCCTACATTCCTGCGAATATTTCCAATATTTCAGTAATTAACACATGGAATACCACAGTATTCGATGAGACACATTATATCCATATTAAAAACATAATTCGTATTAGATAAGTATTAAAATTGAAATTGTATTAGTTCAATGTTACATAAACTGAATTTGCATCAGATCTCTATTAAATAAATTTCATTTTTATTAGGTATGTATTGAATAAGTGGAATTTGCATTAAATAAATTGAAAGTCATCGATGTAATTTCACTATATTTACTAAAACTCGACTGGAACACAGTGCCTTCGGTGTAAAAGTAATTTAGATTTTCTCGTTTCCTGTTCTCACCTAAACTAGCTGAACCTAAACGGGACACCCTCCTGGTATATATTATCGTGCACAACGTAAGAAGCTTCGTGCAAACCACTTTCCAAGTTTCCTGGCCTGGCATAAATACATTTTGCGGAACTTCCGCTCCCATTGTTATCGTTGGTCAACGACTGTATACATATACATACAGAAAGCTCCAGTTTTCGCCCGATCGAAGAAGCTAAATTTGACCGTCATTGAAGCTTATTGCTAAACAAATCACTATTCGGATACTCCTATCAAGAACATACAAATTTTCTCTAAATACTATTATTACAAATTCACTTTAGAGATCAGAAATATTCAAATCAAATTCCCAGTTTCTCATATTATTAAATTTACAAATTTACAAATTCCTATATTTCCAAATTTTGAGAAACACAAATTCCTAAATTTTTGAGATTTGTATCGCTAGATTTCCAAATCCCCAATTTTCATGTTTCCAAATTTAAATCCCTAAATTTTCTACATTCCAAATTTTCTATTTCTGAAATATCACACTCCACGAGTCTCCAATATCCAAAAATCCCTAAAACCAAGATCCTAAATCCCCAAAATTTCTATTTCCTAAATATCACACTCCCCGAGTCTCCAATATCCAAAAATCCCTAAATACCAATATCCAAATGCCCAATTTCTAAAATCCCCAAATTGCAGAAAATAATCCCTAAATTTCCAAAGTGCCATACCCCAAGTCACTAAATTCTCTGCTTCTCTATTTCTCTAATTTCTCTAATCACTAAATATTGAACTTCTCATGTCCCTATATCCCCAAGTCCCCATTTCCTAAAATACCAAAACCCTAACTTCTCAAATTTCTAAATGTCATCCGATCTGCCCATAACATGAATTAAGAGCGACAAAAGATACATCTGACGTCTACTCATGAACACCTCATTGATCCATTAGCGTTTTTTTATCGAAAAACACCAGTTTCCCGGAAAAAACTAGATCACAGTCTTTGAACTAAAATCAGACAAAAGATCGGCTCATTTACTCGGAACAGAGAGTATCAGAATACAGAGGCGCCGTCAGAGGTTGACAGAATGAATGACGAAGTCAACGTGGAATGTGACGATATCTTGCTTCAGAATTGTCCAACTAGGCGGTGACCGCACGCGAATTCTCGTCGTCGACGACGAAGAAGAACAAAACCCAAGAAACCTGGGATAATCTTATCGATACCTCGTTCGCGACACGTGTCGAATTTCTGGCTTGCTGACATTCGACTTTCCAGTGGAAGAAGATACCATGAATTGCATATCCCTGCACGTTGCACGAATTCGACGTTTTATGTTAGCTGCAAGAAAGAATCTTATAAAATGGTAATCATTTCTCTTTCATTTTTACTCGTGAAATTGTTTAAGAGGGATTGTTAAGAAATTACGTTCGATGGTGGACAAGTGTCGCTTGAAATGGCAGATGCAGTATGTGGTTATTGGATGTTGAATTGAGAATGTAAAGGTGGAGATATACATTGAAGTGATTGGGTAGAAGGTAGTCTTAGGGTTCAAAATATGTAATATGGGCTCTTTTATGTACTTCATATTACAAGTTTAGAAATTTTGAAAGGGTTCAGATCTTCAAAGTCTCCAAATCTCAAAGTCTCAAAGTTTCAAAGGCTCAAGGCTCAAACTTACAAACTCACAAACTATGAAACTCTTAAACTCTCAAACTCTCTCAAATTTCCAAATCCTCAATATCTCAAACTCTCAAAGTTTCAAACTCTCAAACTCTCTAAGTCTCAAACTCTCAAAGTCTCAAAGCACTCTCAAACTCTCAAAGTTTCAAATTCTGAAACTATCAAAGTCTCAAAGAACTCTCAAACTCTCTAACTCTCCAATTCTCAAACTCTCTCAAATTCCCATATTCTCAAATTCTCAAATCCTCGACTTTACAAATTTACATATTCCTAAATTTATAAATTTTCAAACCTTAAAACTCTCATATCCCAAATTTCCAATTCCTCTGATTCTCATATTCCTACATTCTGAAATCACCAAATTCCCAAATTTTCACACTATGTCCTAAATTCTAGTCTTCAAACTCTCACATTACTAAATTCTCATTCCCCAAACTCTCATAATCCTAAATTCTCAAATTCTCCATTTTTCAAATTCTGAAATTTCCAAAGTACCAAATTCAAGAATTCCTATTATTTTCAATATCTCAGTATTATATACAAATATTGAAACCCCACAATGTCAACGATATACATTAATCATGTGAATGTGAAATATGTTCATATTACCGTCGAATAGAAAATCGCCAAAAAATGCTGTCCCAGTAAACCCCCAGTAAATTAATCCAGTTAAATCTACTTTCCCATTTACTCGTTTTTTGTTGCTCGCACGATGTCCTATTATCCAAATTAACAACGATCTTGACACTAATTCGCAAATAATTGATCACCATTCGTGTCAGTTCTTTCTGCACGATCGTGCGACCGGCTTGGGATATCACGTGGATGATCAAAATGGAAGAATCGCGAATTGAAAATGCCCACACTCTTGATGCCCTTAGTTGCACTCGACGGAATGCCTCACGCCTTCGCTCGGATCGCAAGAATTTCATTCTCAACTGGTGTTCGCTCGTTGCGATTCTGTATTATGAAAGCAGAACAACGAACGTATGTAACTCTTTCCCGCGAATATAACCATGACGAAAGCTGGAGTAAGCGAGTTTAACCGAGGATGAAATACATAACTAGAATCGAGAGTGAAAGAGAAATAACCAGATTCAAGGGGTTTGCTGAATTCATTTCTTGTTTCGACGTGTTTCTATGTTTCAACAATTTCTGTTTCTTCTAGCACGTTAACTGCCACACTGAAGCAATCGAAAATTGTATTAGATAGAATTTCCTTTTTTAACAAATCTTACATATAATAGTATTTTCACGATATCTTATATTTATTTTCGACAGTTTCAAAAAATTAATACGAGTATTTCCAATTTGGTAAGTGAACAAATTCTTATTAATATACATGCTAGATCTGTATATAAATTTACGTGTCACCCATATATGGATGACATGGCAGTCAAAGCGCTAGACGATGATTGGTAAATTCATCTAAATGTTCTTTTCTTATAAACACATTTTCTTAGTACAATATGACAATTTTTGATCATACGATGATAGGATTAATTACGAGTTATATAAATTATTCATTGTAAGTCAGAATTATTTAACCTGTGGCCAATTCTACTTAGATCTGTTATTTAACATATAAGAACAATTAAATGATACATAAGCTCGTTATAAATTGCCATTGGTGATTATGAAACATTGTTCGTAATAACTTGCAAGTAATTACATCGTGGAAGTGCACATCAGTTTTGTTACACGATTCGTGTAAATAGTCTCTGTTTGGGTACATCGACTGTTTCTTGCTGCATTAACAGCTGCAGACTAATTTCGTTAATTACCTTAACGAAGTCGATATTATCACGTGCGGCTAACGATCTGCAATGATTACGCCGTGCAGGAGAACGCGTTCGGAAGATAGGTACAGCTTCGATTTTATGCGCAATGTTTCCTGAAAAATTGTTGCAACAGGACTCTGCAGAAATTAAAGGAAAACAAGAAACGAGTGAGAATATATAGCGCTTCTTAACTAGTAGAACAATTCTATCTTTTGCAGAGAATTTTAAAAACTTCCTGTACAAACTTTTTCTCACGGTAGAAATGCTTGGTTTAATCTGAACAAAAGTATTGCCACGTAATCGCAGTAAATACGTATCCAATTTGTTCAAATGAAAATGCAATAAATTTTCTGATCGGGAGTTTGAAAATTTGCGCTCTTCGTGTTCCTATATTTTTTAATTTCTAGCTTTGCTAATTGTTAGATTTTTTAATTCCAAAATTTGATTGGAGGTCTAATTTTATAAATGTGAAGTCTTATTTTTGTAGCAGTTATTTTGTAATTTTTAAGTAATTCTGAATTTTGAAGTTTATAAATTTTCAAACTCGCAAATTTCTACATTCGAACATTCGTAACTTTATAACTTCCTAACTTTCTAGCTTCCTAACTTCCTAACATTCCAAGTTCCTAACTTCCTAACTTCCTAACTTCCTAACTTACTAACTTACTAACTTCCTAAATTGCTAACTTCCTAACTTTCTAACTTACCAAATTCTTAAATTCCTAGTAAGATCTTAAGTTCCCAAATTGTCAAACTTTTAAATTCCAAAACCCTAAGACCCAAAATTCTCAAATTACAAAGTTAGCAAATTCCCAAATCCCCAAATCTCCGAATCTGCATATCTCCAAATTTCCAAATCCCCAAATCCCCAATTTCCCAAATTGCCAATTGTCAAACTTTTAAATTCCAAAACCCCAATCTCCGAAATTCTCAAATGACAAAGTTACCAAATCCTTAAATCTCCTAATCTTCATACCCCCAAATTTCCAAATTCCCAAATCCCCAAATTGCCAATTGTCAAAATTTTTAATTCCAAAACCCCAATCTCTGAAATTCTCAAATTACAAAGTTACCAAATCCCTAAATCTCCTAATCTTCATATCCCCAAATTTCCAAATTCCCAAATCCCCAAATCCCCAATTTCCCAAATTTCCAAATCCCCAAATCCCCAATTTCCCAAATTGCCAATTGTCAAACTTTTAAATTCCAAAACACCAAGCGCCAAAATTCTCAAATTACGTAGTTACCAAATCCCCAAATCTCTTAATCTACATATCCCCAAATTTCCAAATCCCCAAATCCCCAATTTCCCAAATTGCCAAATGCACAAGTCCGCAAATTTTCCTCCAGGACCGCAATCACCCTAAAAACCTCAAACCACGAATCCCGATAAAATTGCAAAGCATTTTACGATCAAAAGTTGTATCGAATCATCGACGACGATGACTCAATAGAAGTCGTTCGTTTCTTCGTCACCGAAGGACTTTCGCTTTAGTTGCACGAGGTCAGGTACATCAGGCCTCGTTTCACGTTCGAGAAACGAGTCGATAGTTTGTCAGAACTTTACCAGATGCTGGTACAATCGTAATTAGCGTCAAATTGATTTTCTCGAACGTTCATAATTCGTGTCGACCATTAATTAGTTCTATCGACCGTAGTCGTCGGACAGGGTCCTCCCCATCCATATAAATAACCGGGAGAAAACTGAACACGTGCCGCCTGTTTTTTTACTTTTACTCTCGGTATCAGCAACTTTTCCTCTTCCCCTTAGTTCACGTCATTCAATTTATTTTTCTTCCTGTCATCGCTAATGGCGTTCCTTTTGTTTTCGCTATTGTTGCAGATTCTCAGGATGTCGATCTCGACGCGATCCTTGGCGAGCTGTGCGCTTTGGAGCGCCGCTGTGACGGAGACATCGCAGCTACGCCTGCTCCCGATTCGCAGAGACAAGGACGACCCAATAGCACAAGGATCACCGCTGGTGACAATACCGACATTGGGAAAAATGAAGGAGGTAATTTATTCCGTCATTTGTATCACTTGTATTGTATTAGGTTGCTACAAATGAAATGAAACTTCGAAAGTCCGACATAATTTGCTGATATAATTATCACAAAATACTAATGTATGAGTTTGAAGGTTAATGTTTGCTGAAAATCACTGAACAAAATTCTCATCTTTGTGTAATCTTGATAAATGTGGAGCTTCAAATTCACGTGGTGCTTTGAGCTTCATTTTTACCACACTTGCGCATTATTAAACCATCTCCGACTTTCCATATTTTAAAATCTACAACTTCATATAATTAACCATTTTGTACCAAAAATATTAATAAAACGTTTGTGCAGTTATATTCATTAAATCTTAAACTTCAAGTTGATATGCTGTATACTTTATCACATAAACAACTCGACATTATACATTTGCTTTTAATGATAATTATGTACGACAAATCCCTTAACAAATTTTCTGAAATTTTCCGAACCAAGGACTTGGTATTCAGTGTCTAAAATCTGGAGTCTAGAATAATCATCAAATAGGGTCAGGTGAGACGGTTGTCTCAAACTGTGCGGCCAAGCTATTTGCCTTGCGTTTTTAACTCCGTTTAACAACCATCAAATATTTGTTCTAGCTATGCGCACCGACAGTCCTGACAATGACAGTGCATTCTCGGATACGGTGTCGATGTTGTCCAGCGAGAGTTCCGCAAGCAGCAGCGGTTCTGGTCACAAACCACCTCAGACCGCCATGCACACCGCCCCACAACAGCAGTCTCACCAGCTTATGGGTAAATCTTAATTTTACCTGTTAACTGCGAAGTTTAACTTATTATAGAAGTATCTATTTCTCTCCATTCAAAATTATTAATGAGCCATTAAATGATTGTACCTGGAATATAAAAATGTCCACTGAAACCGACCTACTTAGATATCGAAAATGATGCGAAAAATCCACTCTACATGACCACATAGAAGAAAGTTACCTTTACCATATAATTTTTTCCGTAAAATCATATAACTTCTGTCCAATAAATTTCTTTTGTATCATCAGTATCTTCGAAGATAAGTGAGTCAATTTAAACAGCCTGCAAGGATGCAAAAATTTATACAGTAAACATGTAATATCTTGCAGAATTTTTGAAATTACACATCCGTTACTTCATTTGAAGAAGCTTCCTTTAAACATTTGATAAAAAATGCAGTTTAATACTAAAAAATTTCAGTGTGACTTTCACAAATGAAGTAAACTTCTGCACCATAATTCGTAACGCATAAAAGCTTGGCAATCAGTGCATGGAAAGTTCTTCTGCAAAGGATTAGTCGAATCTGTTTAAAATTGAATAGACTACTTCGCGAAGAGAAGAAACTAACGATCCTTTTTATTCCCGATGAAGACGCTGCGAGCAGAGTCAAGGCGGAGAAAATCCGTTTGGCGTTGGAGAAGATGCGCGAGGCGAGCGTTCAGAAGCTCTTCATCAAAGCGTTCACCTTGGATGGCAGCGGCAAAAGCTTATTGGTGGACGAAGGAATGAGCGTAGCTCACGTATGCAGGTTACTAGCTGACAAAAACCACGTGCCAATGGATCCAAAATGGGCGGTGGTCGAGCATCTGCCTGATCTTTTCATGGGTAAATGTCTTTTTTACACGTAGCTCGACGTCGTCATGCTCCCGGAGAATCGCGGATCCTTTATTTTTGTAATTTCGATTTTCAGAAAGGGTATACGAGGACCACGAGCTGCTCGTAGAAAATCTTTTATTGTGGACGAGAGACTCGAAGAACAAACTGCTGTTTGTGGAGAGGCCAGAAAAAACGCAACTGTTTCTTACTCCAGAAAGATTTCTTTTAGGTCCATCCGACAGGAACAGTGGCGAATACGATGATCATTCTCGTAATATACTTCTGGAGGAATTCTTTTCTAGCAGCAACGTTGGAGTACCAGAGGTAATTGATTACTTTTCTTATTATTGTAAAATACACATTAAAGTATAAGAAAAGTAATGTTCAATCTTATATCAATTACAATTAATCAATGTTAGGACTAATTTAGTTGAAGTGTCAAACTAAAATAAACTTGTGAATTGTGTTTCGTGTGAATAAAGAAAGAAAAAGATTGGTAGGTTTAAGTAAGAAGTTTTTAGAATTGCCGGATAGAATTAGTAAAATATTATCACTATGAGGACAAATTCTGCCGACATTTGTAATTTGTTTCTGATCAAGATATTCGTAACTGTTGTATATTCACGCATGACTTTAACTTTTAGGTCGAAGGACCACTGTTTCTAAAGTCAGACAGCAAGAAGGGTTGGAAAAGGTATTACTTCATTTTACGAGCATCCGGCCTCTACTATTGGCCGAAAGAAAAAGCTCGCACGGCTCGTGATCTCGTTTGTCTGGCTACATTCGATGTGAATCAAATTTATTACGGCATTGGCTGGAAAAAGAAGTACAAAGCTCCGACAGATTTCTGTTTTGCCGTTAAGCATCCCAGACTGCAGCAACCGAAGTCTACCAAGTACATCAAGTTTCTCTGTGCGGAGGATAATGCGTCTTTAGAACGATGGATGGTTGGGATAAGGGTGGCCAAATATGGAAGGCAATTGATGGAGAATTACAGAACCCTCGTCGACGAGCTTGCACAAGAGGATCTGGACATGTTGGCTCACGCTAGATCCTGCTCCGTTAGCTCGATCGCTGTGCCAGCACAGAACCAGACTCAGTATAATACAACCAACGACAATGCTCGCCAATTCACTGAAAATTCGAGGCATAACACAGAAGTGGCCAACGTTAGACAATACGATGGGCAGAGGCAGAGTTACAACTCTGAACAACGACAGAGTTACAACAACGATGGTAGACTGAGCAGAGCCAGTAGCTCAAGCTCCAGCGGCTGTTTGTCTGATGGAGCACCTAGCAGTTGCGAGGTAATTTAATAAATTCTTTATAATTTCGTTTACTTTGTTGCTATAATTAAACAAATTGTGTAATGGTCGTTTTCTTTTGTGTCACAGGTAGCTTTCGAGTGTGGCGAATTTCCAACGGGAACCATTAAGAGGAAACCCTCTATGAATCCAAAACTACCCCTCACATCGATCACGAGACAATTGAAGGAAGTTGGAGAAACAGTTCGCGATGAGCCAGATTCTTGTCCAAGTCCGACGAGTTCCGGATCCGGAACATTAACCAGAAGGCATAGTCGAAGAAGAAGCGGTACTGATTCGGATGGATCTGGAACGTTGAAAAGACACCATCGATCCGGAAACGCGACTCCAGTTAGTCCTGTACCTCCTGGTACGCCGGTCAGGGAACGAGCAAGTCCTATGGGATATAATAGATCAGAGATTCAGGAATCGAAGACTCCTACTAGCCCAATACCGTCTTGTATGGTGAGTACTACTTTTATAATTTGTTAATGTATTAGTGAAAATGTTTATTAATTTAGAGTTCATGATGCACGAGGGTCAGAATTTATGACCTGTTTTTTGACTTGAGATTTGTTTCTTTCGGTCCTTCGATATTTCTTCCATAATTTTATTTACCTTTGAAATAGTCAGTTGAGTTGAATTAATCAGCTAAGTTGAGACAGTCAATTAAGTTAATATGGTCAGTTAAGTTGAGGCAGTTAATTAAGTTAAAATATTTTCCTCTACAGATGGATTCGATCACTTCGTTACCGCCGCCACCGTCGCCATCGAGGGTCACTGAAGAAGCAGAATCGGACAGCGAGCCACTTCCGCCACCTCCTCCAGAAATGTTCCGCTCGAATCTCTCTCTGGATTCACTGCCACCGCCCCCAGCCCCCGGTGAGCTTCCCATGTGCAATACCCCAGAACTCACCGGTTCTTCGTTGAGCTTGGCGTCTCTTCCGCCGCCCCCAAGTCCTCTGGTAGGTGAAACGGGAACCATTCGGCGTGCACGACCGAAACAGTCGACTCCAACGAACTCCATCACTCCCGAGGGTACTCCGACGCACTCTTCATCGAGATCGACAAACAATCAGCAGATGTATTCGAATGCTACCAATTCGAACAGCCAGAACTATAACGCAAACGCGCAGACTGTTCATCACATGAACAGCACGACAAATTCAATGTCCTCTCCGCACAGTTCCTATCCGGGATCCAACGCGAGCACACCAACATACGCTCCGAGTTCGCCGAACTTCACCACGCCTCCACCATTCGTTCCTCCGCCAGCTTATGGCACTCAGCAGCACAACAGTTCAAGCCTCAACAGGCAAAATTCAAAGGTGGAGTCGCTGTATGGAACCCATCCATCTATTCATCAACACAACTCCACGGTGCAACCCATCAGGCCGAATCCGAATATGGACACCGTACGACGAAGTGCCATGAAGCAAGGATCGAGCCATTATGCGGCACCGCCTTATCTAGCAGAGCTGAAAGCCGCTTCCAGTCCTCAGCCACAGCGCAGAGTGACCATTCAAGAACCGCCCACCTCGCCCAAATCGAAAACAGGCACCGGTAAAAAGATCTCGTTCAATCTTCCGCCTCAGCAGGAACCAGGAAGTCCAGCTTTGCCCCAGAGAAAACCGATGCCACCCAGAAGGTCGGACAGTACGAGGCTCACGTCTCCCAAGAAGCTTGCTGCATCCGATCAGGCACCTCCCGGGGATTTCCTGAAGGATCTTCAGAGAGTGATGAGGAAGAAATGGCAGGTAGCTCAGAAGTGCAAACTAGATTCGACCACCACTCCACACGAAGTTCTTGGATTCCGCGATCCACCTCCTGCAGTCGCGGATTATAGGGAAACCAACGTGTCGAACTGGGTTCAGGAACACTATGGAGCCGATAATTTGTACGAAAACGTCTATGCTACGGATCCCCATGCCCCTGTCGAGTACGCTTCCAGCCCAGCCAGACAAGCCACGGTCAGATTCGCCGACGAGAATCGTAGCATCAACATCGTGAACGCTATCGCCAGCAAAAGAAGACCACCTCCACCACCTCCGAAAAGGGCGGAGACCACGCATCTGACCACCACCAGGGCGATGCACTGACAATAGCAGTTACTTCAGCCCCATCCCGAAAGGCGATGGTATTGCTGTCTGTGCAGCTGGTGGAAACACTAACGAAAGGAGCGAGAGGAATTTTCTGTGATTCGGTCACCCTTTCGAGGTCCTAAATATATCGAGTCCACACACGTTCATCGTTCTCCGCGTCGTTGCACGCTTCCCGTTCGAAGTAGGACAAGAAGAGGGAAAAAAGGAATGGACGGTTATCCTCGCGATCAAGTTCGGCTTTTTCTACGTCGTCAAAAGTTTGCATGGGATCGGCTTGGCTGGAAATCGTTTATGTCTGCCCAGGAATTAAAGCGGCTACGAACCGTTCTAGGATAATCTATGTACATTTAAGGTCTCAAGAGAGTCTGTTCGATACTGCCAATTGAAAACGATCATCGAATCAGAGCCCCGAGACTCTGAATCGGATAGGGAATTTTTAACGAGATAACGGTGAATCGATACTGCGGGTTCTCGGGTTCGGTGTCAAACATCAGTCTCGGTACCCAGTGTTCGATGGCCGATCAAATTAGATCGTAAGGGAAAATACTGCCGCACATATTGAGGATGTGATATAGAAGTCTTAAGCTACTACTGGTTGCCTCGTGATCGGGGACAATCGATCTGCGAGCAATTTTTCTCTCCGACGAGGAAAATCAACAATGGGACACCTACGATCGCGGTTCTCTTTTTTCGGTGATCGATCAAAGCCTCCTGGAATCGCGATCACATTTCTGTGTGCAAGTTGTATCCAGAGTTTAACTAGGCTTAGCTAAGTATCTCTGATGTTGTTCGCTGGTATGCATCCGTAAACACGAAGTGGAATGGATATTTTCACGTTGTTCCGATGGAAGAATTGTACATCTGGATGCGAATGAATGCAGTAGATAGTTGACGCGATGATTTTGTAACGAAGAAGGTGCTTTTTACGGACACGCAGGATAAAGAGCGAGAGTAAGAGAAACTGATAGAGAGACATTGTGTCGGAAAACACACGCATTGTGTTGTTGTTTTCGTTTCTTTTCCTTTTTGATGCCTCATGCATAGGTGTGTATGTATATAAATGAAACACGTACGAGCGTTTATATCAATGTATCGAATTTTGATGCTGTATGTTTATATGATATCGTGCGAATATTGAAGTATCCTTCGCGACGTGGACACGATAACACCATAATCTATTCGATGGACCTCGATTGAACGCGACACGCGGCTCTATTCGCTCTTCGTTCGTCGTCGAGGCTGGTCTACACAGTTTCCTCGACCAACGAGATCTCTTACACGCTATTTCCGTCATTTTCCTTTTCAACGCTTCGATTCCGAGCGAAATGTTCGAGCTAACCAGACTCGAAGCAACACGATCGAACAACTTCGTCGTGGACCTGCAATTGGTTTCACTTGATTGCATGACATTTTTTATTAACGTTTGAATTTAATTTTCACGTTATCGTTTCGAATTTTGTAACCGTGTTAAGAACACGCAAAATGAGATCTTCATTTAACGTTGTCGTTAATCGCGACTCGATACATTTTACTTGTAAGTTGAAGCTTCAAGGTCGGAAACAGTACCGCAGACAACCAACTGATTTCTCCATCATATCACACTTAATCCCGTTTGAATAAAATCATGAAAGTCTCACGCTCTGTCGTATCATTTTCTACATCAAGAGCCCTCGATCGTATCGGGACTCTGAGAAAGGAAAAAGAGAAAACGAGGAACTGCCATTTTTACACGTAGGCGATCGCCGATGGAATTTCAGCAACTACCGAAGGGTCTCCCGTTGACCTCTACGAACCTAACTCCTTTTTCGTATCTTCTTTTCGTTGTTCGATGCGAACGGGATCACCGTGGACCATCGAGGACTGTTATCAGTCGCGTTCGAAAGGAGTCTCGACGAGTTGTCACGGTTTTTTACACTGTCTAAGAAAAAACGGATGAAGACGCGATATTTTCTACTACCACGTTTTGATAGGAGCTGTAGACGAGCTAAAAATGGAGACTTTTCTACGCGTATCCGGTGTGCCTCTACTGATGAAGCTTCTTTATTCTAAACACACGATCGTACGTGGACACGCGAGACTCCGACGACCATGATTTAACGAGTAAAACGTAAGATTCAAGCGAACAGACTGATGTCGATTTTGTGAACGGCAAAATTGCGTTAGGTTGTTGCAGACGAAATGGATGATTTGTTCAGACAATTTTTAACCACCGTCATTTTGTTAACATTGATGTTAACATGGTTCGATCTATCATTTTTTTTTACATTATTAATTGTGATTGATTAATTATTCAGATCGACCATAGAGATTGGCCATTTTGTATATTTTGATGAAAATTTGTCAAACTGTATTAAATTTCTAAATTCACAAATTTTTAATTTATGAAATTTCTAAATTAAAAATTGAAGATTTGGTATTTCTATAATACAAATTTTAAATGTTTTCAAATGTGCAAGTATCCAAATTTCATAATTTATAATCTTTCAGATTACCAAATGTTTAATAAACGAATGAATGGTCGAATAAAAATTTAACTTGTGACATAAGCGCCATTTTGCGATGTTGTGTCATCGAATCGTGTCAAGAATTTTATACTTTATGATCGGCCATTCGACACACAACAACCTAATAATTGTCTGCCGTACGCGCGGTCCAATCAAAACTGAACCAATAATATTAATAATAATAAATGCTAACGATATTCCTAACGATACGCGTTTTGTTTTGGAACTAATTGTATCGATTTTAACGGAACAGTGACTTTTTTACGATGAACTTTCCCGACAGGCTTTTCCTGATCGAGGATCGATAGGTTCGACGATGCGGATACCACGTGGGGAGTTTTTTTGGACACAGTTGTTCAAGGTTGAACAGAATACAGGTGGAATTAATTTTTAACGAGACGTTGTATGTTGGCCATAGAATATAGCGAATAGAAAAAAAATTGTAAGTTTAGATTAATTTGTACAGAGGATTTTTAATTATTAACGTTACTTTCAATTGAACGATAAAGATTTTGTAACTTATCAGATTGTATTAAGGAGAAAAGAATTTCGTGAAATAAATCGATACATAGGTTTAATTTAATTTTGTACAGTGTAGTACTCTTCATTCATGTTTCTTTTTCTTTTAAGGATTAGAGGATAATTAAAGTCGTTGACGTAACTAGATAGGGATTAGGGTGGGTCTGACCCCCTAAAAGACGGATTAATCACCCTCATATGGTATGAGGGACGTGGAACGTAGGATATATCTCTTATTAGGAATATATAAATTTCCAAATTTCTAACTTTCTAAATTCCAAATTTCCAAATTCCCAATTTCCCAATTTTCCAAATTTCCAAATTTCTGAAATTTCTCAAATTTCCAAATCTTAAATTCCGAAATTGAAGAATCCTCATTCTCCCAAATTCCCTAATTCCCAAATCCCAAAATTCCCAAATTTCCAAATTCCCAAATTCCCAAATTCTCAAATTCCTAAATCCCCAAATCCACAAATCCCAAAATTCCCAAATTTCCAAATCCCCAAATCCCGAAATTCCCAAAACCCCAAATTCCCAAATCCCCAAATTTCCAAAATTAGTAAAACTAGAGGATCAGGCCCACCCCACACGAAAGTTCTAGTTACGTCAACGACAGTAGCATTGATTTCTTTTCAGTTTTAAAATCATCTTTGCGAAAAAAGTATCAATATACTGAAAAGGAATACTTTTATTTCTAACATTGTATCTATAAATGAAAGTATAATTTATAGTTTGATATTTAATTTTTACTTTTAACATATACGCAAGGAAAGTAGCAGTACATCTCTGTAACCCATTCGATTTAAGCGACTTTTTATATATGTTTGTATTATTTGTAAGGTTTGGTTTATTTATTTTAATTTTGTATATAATTATGATTCTAAAACTCTAGTACAAATAAGTATTTAATAAAAGTATGTAGAAGCGAAAATGATTTTATTAAGTTTAATATCTTACATGTACAAAGATTTGTTGTTATTAACGTTGCTTTATATCCACACTTCAAGTTGCAATAAAACGGTGGCTAAATGTTTGGGTTACAGAGGGTTGATTCTTGAATTAGTCAGGAATTCTAGCTCTTTGAACTCTTTCGGTTTTCGTTCAATTTTTATATATTCAATATACATCCGATAATCTAGAAATTAATTATTTAAATTATCAACGTTTGATAAAAAAAAAAATTAGTTAACATTTAACTTAATATCAGAGGTTGCAGATTCGAATACTACAAAAACGTGTACCTAACAGAAATAATATAGAAATAACATGTTTATTATCACGCATTTTCAACGCTTAGAAAAAAGTAAGGATTACATTAATTTTTCCCAAAACCAATCGTATTTTTTCATTAAATTTTGCTCGATTTTCACCCTCTCTCTTTTCCATGTCAACCATGTCGAGAAACACTCGCCACGTGGTTTCAATTTTTATAAGAACAAACTCGTTGCTGACGCAAAACAAAAATAACTGTGCAAGTTATTGTACCTACGCTATTTAACCCTTTCGCTATTAACAACGTGTAAAGTTAGTAGCACGAACGAATTCAGTGAACTCGTAAATTATTTGCCGCATAAACAAATTTTTCGAACAAGTATACTGCAATCGGTTCTTTGAGATTCATACAAAAATATTGAGTTACAAAATATCGATGAAATGTTTCAAAGCATGAGAAATTTTTCAAAATATTCTTCTAAATACAGTTACATACTTTGTTTACGATTAATTTTTCGAAACATTCTACGTTAAAGCAATACATATTAGCGTACTATTATAACATAAAAATATCAATCACATACTGCAAATTCGTTACGAAAAGCTGTTTATTTTAAAATATAATATAATGTTTTTAACATTATACCCTTTACGCAGAATGTTTCTAAGTGACCAATCGAGATATTAAAACTTTTTCCTGAAATCTGAAGATAAATAATGAATTTATCAAGTTTCATCGATTTTATAGATATCGCGGAAGAGACGCAACAGTGGAAGGGTTGATGGTTAAGGATCTTAACGATATAAAAGAAGGGAAATAACAGCTTTAGATGTTAATAACGCTGAAAAAAATCTACGATCAAGAAGAAAGCGGGATGAAATAATCGGTAACAGGACGACACAGATCGGTCCTCGATTTGAACAATCGAAATTCCCTCGCGTAAAAAGAAGGGTCGAATGCAATCGGTGCAATGATTTATGAACGACGTAGATTATTGATGATCTTGTTACTTGAAAAATGAGAATTGTAAACGAATGGTTTTAACCGCCATGAAGAAAGAAAAGTAAAACAAGTTTATCGTTCTGTATGTTACTTATACCTTCTTGTCCTTTTCCTGATCAACGCCCTATCAGAGACGGTCAAATATCCTGAAGCTTCAGGACATTGTTTGCCAGGAGATAAACTTTGAGACAAGAATGACAAACATGGTAAGATAAATAGTGATTAAGGGATGTACAAATAGCCACACATGTTGGACATTTTGGCACAAGAAATATACTACAATATTTGCGTTCTACAATTTTGGATAATTAGAAATTTTAAAATATGCAAATTTTAAATTTTCAAATTCTTTAGCTCTATAATTTGCAATTTTATAACTTTAGAAATTTAAAAAATAACTTGGTAATTTGGAAGTTTAGAATTTTCAAATTTTTAACTGGAAAATTCAATAATTATGCCTGCGAGAGCACGCTACTTGCACTGACATAAAACGGTGATTTAATTTACGACCTGATTATATCATGATAGCGACTATACGTATCTCATCGTGCAATATAGCTATAGTGTTACTACACCTATATCAATTCCTTTAATTATCGATTTCAATGCTGTAAACGAACTATAGCTCCAACATTTCAGTTTCATTATACCTGTAAAATATATTCCTCGCGTTAATAAAGTGTGGAAATGGTTTATTTTATTATAAAAAGCGTTTTCTGTTGCGTTCATTTTCTCACTGTCTTCAAAATGCACTAGCAGTATTATTTCCATATATTTTTTTTCGTTAAGAATGATTTATGACTTATATTACCTTCTGTATTAAGATTTCTACCATGAATTTCTAATAATATTCAAATAACATAAATTATCATAATAACAAAACAATGATATTCAGTTTTTGTTTAACAGTTGTTCGTACTAGTGAAAAATGAATATCGTGTTTGGTAGCCCTGCTGAAAAGGCATGCTATCTCAAAACGGCAATAAAATGAAATAAAGCGGATCTGCGAAAAAATTTTATTTAACCGTGCATCGTTTAGGTAGTACAAAATATAAAAATTAATAATTAGCAAAATATTTGATGACACTGACACAATGTTCAATATTATTTTTATAGACCGAACTACAAAGCAAGTTTTATATTGATGTTGACTTTTGACTGTGAGAAATACATTTCTGGTACAATTGCTCTAGTGGTTTGTTCAACAAGGTAGGGAGGGTCTCTTCAATTCATCGTACATTTATATATTTTGAACTAATTATATAGTAATCGTCAATGTACATTTTATGCGAAGATCTAATATTAAAATGTGACTCATGTCGCAGTAAAAAACAATTTCCATAAATAAGCTCTATGATATAATAACGTAATCCTGTTTTTACATTTTAAGAATAATTAGTCCTTTTTGCAGAGAGTACTAATAATTCTTAAGTATTTACTTCTAATATCACATGTGTAAAGCAGTTGAAACCAAAGTAAGGAAAGTTCAAAATTACGTAGCACTGCAATAATTGTTGAACCTAACCTGAAACTCAATACTCTAAAACGGGAAGGAGATGTCAGTTTAGCTAGTGTAAATTAGTTATATTACGGACCCACTGAATCTTTCTAATTTTTATATTATTCACGTCTTTGCTGCGTGGTGAGTAATTAATCCTTGTTATGTATTATATTCTCATACACATTATTTTTATATTTATAAATATATTTTTAAACTAATTGTTAGGATTATGTTTTACCAATGTATAAATATATATTTTTTTACTAATATTGATACAGGTAGTAATGTCTTGTCTAAAGAACATATAAATCTTTGTTGAAAATATATACTAATGTTTATAGAATATAAATGTTATTCTAAATATTAATCTAAGTGATTGTAACTGCATAACTGTTGTGATTTCATTATACACACTTAAAAGTGATATATTTGTACCTTTTAAGTTCATTATTTAGAAGACATCAAAATATTAATCATAATTAATTTACATTTGTTTAAATAAAGAATTGTCTTTATAGTTAAAAGAGGGATGCCACGCAGCAAGCGTAGAGCGCCCTCTAGCACAAATCACCATACGTCTATTGAAATGTCACCTAGTGCCCACGAGGAGGGTATACCAAGGCATCCATCAAAACGCCTCAGACATACATCTAGGTATACCAAATTCCTTAAGTATATGCTGAAATGTTCATTACTTTATCAACCAATAATGACAATAAAACTTTTGCAGCAATGTTGCTATATCAGCAAAAATAATAATATATTATTGTTTTTCAGTGCAAGACGTTATACAAAAACAGAAGATGTCTCAAGCGCCTCATCCTTTTCTCAAAAACGTTGTATTACATGGTTTAGGGAATATACAACACCTGACGATTCTGACACACTTGGCCCTGAAGGAATGGAAAAGTTTTGTGAAGATATAGGTGTAGAACCTGAAAATGTAGTTATGCTTGTCCTTGCATATAAAATGAATGCCAGACAAATGGGTTTCTTCACACTAAGTGAATGGTTAAAAGGCCTCTCGGAATTACAGTGTGACTCTATTAGTAAAATACAACAAAAACTTGAGTACCTAAGGATTCAATTAAATGATCCACATACGTTTAAAGGAATTTACAGATATGCTTATGATTTTGCTAGAGTAAACATTACCTTTTGTATAATATTTTTGGATTACATATATGTTAATACTTAATATTATTAATATACTGTTAATACTATTATATTTCAGGACAAAGATCAAAGAAGTATGGATATGGAAACTGCAAGAGTTATGTTACAGTTGCTTTTAGGAAAACATTGGCCACTATTCACACAGTTTGCTCAGTTCCTAGATCAGTCGAAGTACAAAGTTATTAATAAAGATCAGTGGTGCAACATTTTAGAGTTTTCTCGAACAATCAATCATGACTTATCAAATTATGACTTAGATGGAGCATGTATGTAGTTTGATAGTACTCTCTATAAAATGTGTCTTATATCATGTTCATCACACACATTATTGTTGTAGGGCCAGTAATGCTTGATGAATTTGTTGAATGGTTAAAAATGCAGCGAGGTGAAGAAGCAGCATCAACAGAAACTAGAGGCAGCTGAAACATTTAATAATAATAGTCCACTAAAATAAAAAGAACTCATCTCTTCTGTCATCATATTTTGTTAATAACAAAATTTCTGTTTATATCATAACCTCGCAACATTTCAGTTATCATCATTCGTACTATGTTTTTCTATTAATCGGTAATAATGTAAGTAGTTTATCTTAATATGATTTTACACTATGATCTAAACACATTGTGCTTAGAAATTTTCTAGATCATTTTCAATTATTTATCACCATTCATTACTAATCCGGAGTTCGTCGCAGAAACTCTTGTGATTCGATACTATTTTGATATAAGATTTGCTTGTGCAATTTATGAAATATGATTTCAAATATGGAATCAAAAAAATAGAAAAGTATAATAGTCCTATTTGACAAAATTGTATAGTCATAACAACCATTTAGCTGTTTTATTTTCATATCCTATTTTTATATGTTGATATATAATTATAATAGATTATATTTCAATTAAGATAATTTGTTATAAATTAAATACTGAAAAATTACATACAAAATTATTATAAAAATATATTCAATATTCTTTACAGTATTTAATTAAATTTCATAAAAATTTTTGCAAAGGTTCAAACACATGTATTATTGTTATTACAAAACACGTAATCACAAATACTATTATGTAGATTCATGAATTAAATAATATGTATACTATATAAGTGCTATTACAATGTTTAGTGTTTAAAATACAATAAGATACATTGATATATATTACTTAGACAACATTAAATAATTGCTATAAATGCCATAATATTCATGTACATTAGAATATCAAATCTCGTATTAAGGTATTGTAACATTTATGAAATATAACTGAAATTAAATTTTTTAAAAATATTGATTTAAAAATAACACTATTTTCTGTATTAAATATGAGCAATAACACTTTTTTAAAATTTTGAGGTGCAGAAGAAAATATTTTATTTAAGTTTTCTTTTAATTCTTCCAAGAAAATCTTTCTGATCCTTTTAAATTAAAACAATTTCTGACCCAATCTGTTTTCTATGGTCCACAGTTTATCATGAAAATTTTTGCGACAACTTCAATGGATTAATGCATGGTGATTATCCAAATAATTTTGTAATATATTTTAGTTTAATCAGTTGCTAATTTTCATCAGTTAGCCAAATATTTGGATACACATTGAGATTTTAAACATTATTTTATAAATAAATTCTGTCAAATAATGACATAGGCAATTAATGCAATTACAGTTAAAAATTACTTTTATTATTATATAAAATTCATTTGATTCTGTACATTGTTTAATTCATATGTACCACTTCTATTATAAATAATGTTATCATTAGCAATATAATATAAAATTAAATTTCAAATTTTCACTCATAACTTCCAAATTAATAATAACCTTACATTCGTGGATGCAAAATATCTAATGGAAAATTATAAGCTCGTACATAACGAAGGAATTAGAAACAAGAAATTAAAATTATTGTATGTCATTGCAATACAACTGCCATGTGGAAAATATAATGTAATGAAGAACATGAAATAAATAAAATACTTTTTTCAGTATTTGTTATTTCCTTTAGTTCTCTAAGAAGTACATAAATTATATTTTTTACATATTAATATTTTTATATAACTTTTTTATGTATCAATACAAACAAGTCTTATACATAATCTTAATGTCTTATATGTAGTATATATGTATAATTATGTGTTGTAAATATATTTGTACACAGTATAGAGAGAGTTACTACTTATACTGATTTCAAATATCTATAATTAAAACTATTCATATTAACAGCTACTTAAAAAAAATTAAATTCATCTGCTTCTTTCATTGTTTCCTGTGAACAGTATTATGAGTTCATTAAAGAATGTGTCCCCATATCAAAACAAAATTCATACATATGTCAAATAGGAACAGTTATAACATTGTAACCATCGTAATTCCTTTATACAACTTTGTTGTTACTTTTACTTTATATCTGTTTATTATTTTTAGCTCTTTAAAAGGTACTATTAATGAATATAAATTGACATACTTCGATTAAGTACATACTTTACAATAAAAGTATTAACGAACGTAGTTTGCGTGGTTAGAATATAAACAATAACAAGTAAATAACACGATATATGTATAATATTACCTATACAGTCAATTTTATTCGGAGTACAGGTCCGCCGAACGAATAATTTTCGTTCGTTATGCGCATGTTGGCTCTGATTGTTCTACAAGCTTTCTAACACGCAAGCGCATTTATGATATTTCTAAAACTGAACAGTCCACCTGGTGGTCATTTATTTTATATATCTTCTATATTCTAGGAATAGAACTCTGGATACATACATTTTGTGTACTGTATAAGTAGAAAATGTATCACGATGGGGCAGCACATGTTGCAGGAAACCTTTTCAGCTCAGTTGAGCTGCGCGAAACGGTTCCCTTCTTTCATGAAATTGTGTACATTCGTACATATATGCACTAAGTAGCATGGTCCTATTTTTACCCAACGACAGTATTTTTATCCAATCTGTGAAATAAACAGCTTAAAATAAACGTTGAACAATCTGGTAACGTCTGGGCAGTTCTATGTCTTTTTTAATACGATGTGGAAGCGGTACCAGTCTCAGTATCGCGTTGCAGTTTTTGGGAAGAGTTGCTGCTAACCTACGTTCAACAAGTGAATCTTCAATACGTTTAAGAACTTGATACAATAATTAATATTCATCGTTTAGTAAGTATTTTATTAGTATTGTTCATAATCTTTTTAAGTAATATAAATCATTAATTTAAAGAGCATGATTATTTAATGCTTAACATGAATTAATTCACTTATACAGATGCACCAATTATTTCTCGATAAACTGTGATGATTTAATTTATGTGTAAAAATAAACGAATGTCTTATAAAATTTATTAGTAAATGATTAATTTTTAACTATTGAATATAGTATTTTGTGTCATAATATTAAAAATATTTTCTAATAAAGAATAGGTTATCTATTTAGTGTAAGGTTTATGTGATGGAAATACCTCAAATCTATCATAATATTTTATATGTTAATACTATTTCATGCATACAGTATTATTTTATAATTTTGTATCAAAGCATTATTGACAAACTTTACATATTATTTTTTTACTTTTATCTATAGGTTAAACTTTTGACGTTTATGAGAAAAAAATAAGATACCTTATATAATTTTACATTAAAATTATAAAATGTATTATTTTGTATAATGCATGTTTGTTTAAAATTTGTCCTTTATTACAGATATTTTTGAGTTAGAAAATTCACCATGACGAAAATAACAAATGTAAGTGCACATGAATGGAAGGAGAAGGGCAATGAAGAATTTAATAAAGGAAATTGGGCAGAAGCTCTGAGTTGTTATACAAATGCACTGAAGCTTACAAATGAAGAAAATTCTGAAAAAGCAATATATTATAAGAATCGTGCTGCTGCATATCTGAAACAAGCAGAATACAATAGAGCAATTAAAGATTGTGATGAAGCACTTAAGATATGTCCAAATGATCCTAAGGCATTGTTTCGTAGATGTCAAGCATTGGATGCATTAGAAAGATATGAGGAAGCATATCGTGATGCAAGATACATAATTTCGGCTGATCCTGGCAATAAAGCAATTCAACCTATCGCTGCAAGGCTGCATGAAATTGTTCAAGAAAGATACAGGCAAAACTCACGTGTCAGTGCCAAGGTTTGTATATTATTATTAATTATGTAATATGTTGGACAAATTACAAAATCTGCAGAAAAAATATAGAATTGAAAAATATTTGTATGTATATTATAATTATTCTACAACTATATATGTATAGGTATCACAAATGATGGATATAGCTTTTGAAATGAAAGGGGATAATGAAAAACGGGAAACAGCTATGAATAATTTACTTGTCCTTGCTCGTGAAAGAGCAGGAGCAGAAGTGATGTTTAATGATGGAATTGTTTCTAAAATAACTAAAATGCTCAAACTTGAGAAAAATGACGAAATAATAACAATCGCAACTCGAATCATTGCAGAATTATGTAAAGATAATATTGATCGAACTGAAAAGATTCTAAAAGATATAGGAATACCTTGGTGTTTAGAAATGATTAACAGTAAAGTTTCAGAAAGGGTAAATGCTGCTCAATATTGTTTACAGGTCAGTATACATAGTAGATATAAACATTTATTATTACTGTATTAAAATACCTAACTAAATTCAAAACTATGTTACAGACTATACTTAATACCTACAGTGGAATGGAGAATAAACCAGATTCAAAACCGAATAAAGAATTATGCGATAAATATAATAAGGAGATTGATACGATCTTATCTTGTTTATTGTACAGCACAACAAGCAGAATAATTTCTGGATTAGCTAGAGATGCAATTATAGAACTTATTATGCGAAATATTCATTATACCGCATTAAATTGGGCAGAACGGTTGGTCGAACTTCGTGGTTTGCAACGTTTAATGGAAGTAGCGAGTGAGCTTGAAGAATACAAATATGAATCTGCCATGGACATAACACCGTCTACTAGAACTGTAACTAGTGTCTGTTTGGCAAGAATTTATGAAAATATGTATTATGATGCAGCAAAAGATAAATTTAGAACTGCTATTGATGAGTATATTAAGGATAGATTACTTACACCAGATATAGAGTCTAAGGTAATTACTATTCTTACATTATTGTAATATAATAAGCATATCTTTTATGGTACTTGACAGAAATTTTATTGTTTTTTAAACAGGTTCGTGTTGTAGTTGCACTAACAACCTTACTACTTGGTCCATTGGATGTTGGAAATGCGATAATTGCTAAAGAAGGTATTTTAGAAATGATACTTGTTATGGCAGGCACAGATAATATATTGCAACAAAAGGTTGCCTGCGAATGTATTGTAGCTGCTGCATCGAAAAAAGATAAAGCAACTGCGATTATAAATCAAGGCGTGAATATATTGAAAAAATTGTACCAATCCAAAGACGATTCTATCAGAGTACGTGCTTTGGTAGGATTGTGTAAATTAGGCAGTTCAGGTGGTACAGATGCCACAATAAGGCCGTTTGCTGACGGAGCAACGAAGAAATTAGCTGAAGCTTGTAGAAGGTTCTTAATTAACCCTAAGAAACAAAAAGATATGAGGAAATGGGCAGTAGAAGGATTGTCGTATCTTACATTCGATGCTGAAGTTAAAGAAAAATTAATCGAAGACAAAGAAGCGATTCAAGCAATGATTGAAGTTGCTAAAACTGGAGATCAATCAGTACTTTATGGTGTTGTTACAACATTGGTAAATTTGTGTAATGCTTATGATAAACAAGAACTTATACCGGAAATGATAGAATTAGCTAAATTTGCAAAACATCATATACCCGAAGAACATGAGCTTGATGATGTAGATTTCGTAAACAAAAGAATAATCACACTAGCTAAGGCTGGCGTAACAAGTGCACTGGTTGCACTGTCTAAAACAGAAAGTCAAAATAGTAAAGAGTTAATTGCACGTGTTTTTAATGCAATTTGCAGTCAACAAGAAGTACGAGGAATCGTTGTGCAACAAGGTGGAGCAAAGGCACTGTTACCATTAGCTTTAGATGGAACAGACAAGGGAAAGAAACAAGCATCGCAAGCTCTTGCGCGTTTAGGAATTACGATAAATCCAGAAGTTGCATTTCCTGGACAAAGAATAATGGAAGTAGTTCGACCATTTATAAATCTTTTGAATCCAGAATGTTGTGCACTTGAAAATTTTGAAGCTTTAATGGCTTTGTGTAATATAGCCGGTGTCAATGATAGCGTTAGAACACGAATTTTAAAAGAAGGAGGTTTCCAGAAAGTTGAGAATTATATGTATGAAGATCATGAAATGTTAAAACGTGCATCTGTTCAAGTTATAAATAATTTAATGATGTGCGAAGATACTATAAAATTCTACGAGCAAGAAAATGACAGAGTTAAATATTTGGTGATTCTTTGCTCGGACGAAGATATAGAAACAAGCATGGCAGCAGCAGGAGCCCTAGCAATGCTGACATCGTGCAGTATTAAATCTTGTATAAAAATATTTGATTCGAAAGACTGGTTAGAATCATTACGGTTTTTACTTGCTAATCCAAATGCTAATTTACAACATAGAGGAGTTGTTATTGTTTCAAACATGATTAAAAGTACAAAGGATGTTGCAGCAAGATTAATTGAAACTGATGTTATGGAAATTTTAATGGCTCTAACAAAAAGTGATACAGTAGAAAATAAACTGATAAAGAAACTAGCAGCTGAGGCATTAGAAGCTGCATCTAAATGGGAACTGATTAGGAAATATGAAACTGACGAACAAACATCGGCAAATACAAGTACTTTGGAAACTGTTGAATAAATATCAGCATATTCTAATTTATAAAGTGTGCAATAACAATATATTTTATTTGACTAAGTGCCTTGTCTTTCATAGTAAATAGCATAGTCAAAAGACTAAATATGTATTTAAGTATTTCTCTTTTTAGATATAGATAAATTATAAAAATATCGCATTTATTAACAACTTAATATTACACAATATTGTTGCATAACATATTACTTACTTATTTAATGTTTGAAAACCTCAACTATTTATTTTGTATAAATAATTATGTATTATATATGATTGTATACAAATATATGTATATGTACAAAGTTCATTTAATATATCTTTTTCATACCAATTATTAAAAAATAGCAAGCTTAGTGTTATTTTTCATTCTGATAAATACATATTATAATTTAAAAAATGGATGATTTAAAGCTTGATCTGCAGTAAAACGTGTTTTGTGGTCTAAATCCAACAAACTCAATAAAAGGTGATATGCTTCTTTCGGAAATTGATCACCTGATGATACCTTAAAACATTTAATAAATATTTATTTGATACATGGTTTTAAGCATTGTTATTTACAAATAATTTTTATATTTTATTGTAATTCTATAATGACATTTAAAAATAAATGATAAATTAAAAAATACCTTTTCATACAAATTATGATTGCTATTATTTAATAAACTCTTATTTCTTTTTTGTAATTTCTGACATAAGGACACAATATCAATTCCGGGTATTTCTTCGCTAAAGATAATTTTTTTTCCTGAATTAGTAAACAAAATGTTCAAAGTATGAAAAATAAATAAAATTTGTAAGTAAAAAAAAAATTAAAAAATTGAAATGCCTTACAATATGAATTCAAGAAAGAATCATATTTTATACCTAATTTTTGTGCACACTGTTGCATCTTATTAGACCCAAATATAGTTGTTATTTCTGCCAAAGCTGTGCAATCATCTGGAGAATGAAAAAATGGTTGAGTACCACTAAGAATGCATAGCATCATCACACCACTTGCCCAGATATCAATTGCCGGTGTTTGAGAAGGATACTTTAATAAAACTTCAGGAGCACGAAATCCTGGTGTACCAGCTCTAGGAGCTGTCTGTTCTGGTCTTGATGTACATAATGAACATATTTTTGGTTTTCCAAAACAACAACATTTTTCTCCTATAACTTTTTTTCTCGTACTGAGAGAAAAATTTAAATTATTCTAAAAAAATATATTTAACAAGTATTAAAAATATATAATAAACATTACTTCATAGAAGTATATTCTTTATTATTGCAAATAATTAATACTTCATCTGATCTTTTCCGCTTAACAGATTGTACTTCAGAATTAATTAATTTATGATGTTTAGGTTTTTCCTCTGGTACATATTCTTGTGCTAATCCAAAATCAACTAATAAGTACCTGTATATAAAAAAAATGATATAAATTGTATATTGTTGTAGTACTATATTACGATAATTTATTTATATTCACCTTCTATTGCATCTATCATACAAAAAGTTACTGGGCTTTACATCCCTGTGTATAATATTAAATTGATGAACCCTTCTTAATGCAGTCAATAATGCTGTCATATAATCTTTTGTTTCTTGAACAGTCATATTCTGTACATATTCCTATTTAAAATCATTAACAACAAAATTATAGGATCATTTAAAAACAATTGAAATGTGAATATAAAAACATTTTACCGAAAATTTATCGTGTCTCATATATGGCATCACAAATATCACTGTTTCAAAACTACGTAAACATAATTCTAAACCAACCACATAGTCTTTTCCTCTAAAATAAGATTTTTTTATATATTAATTAATGACATTTTTTATATATTTTATACATATATAATTACTTTATAATCAATATTAAAAATTTATATTACCCTATCTGCTGCATACATTGTAATTCTCGTTCAATCTTTTCAGGATGTCGAGTAGGAACTAAATATTTTAAAGCAAATTTTTTAGAACCATCAGAAGATTTTAAAGTAGCTAAAAACACAGAACTGAAAGTCCCTTCACCAACTTTTCCATGCAAATGAAATAAATCCTTTATTAATGGAATGGTATTTTTAGTAATAACATTGTCAGTCTCTGAAATTATTATATATTTAATTTTATTTTCTGTGTATTCTAATCAAAATTTTTCAAAGTAAAATAAGCTTCTCACTATTGTCATTATCTTGTTGCGTTTGAGTCTTGTTTTCCATAGTTTCAATATATTATATGGTGCACATAATTTTACAAATACAGTACTACTTTTTTAGTCAGTTATTTTAACAAATTGTTAACTTCACCATTCAACATTTTAATTAATTGTTATGCATACGATAACCTACTACAAGTGTCAGATATTAGCGTCATGCAACATATTGAGATCATGAACTTTGAAAAACATAGTCGAAATATGTATATAGACAAGAAAAACATAAAATGATACAGTATGATCCAGTCAACGACAGAACATGCTTGATACACGCAACTCAGTTAACTTCAGTTGGCCCATTTTTACTTGGAGTTGTCCTATTATGATATGCTTTTTACTCGGTCCGCTATATACATAGTGGCCAAAAATACGTGAATAAGGAGGAGAATTGATGGTATAGGAAGTATACAGAAGAAAAGATTACTAAATGTATAAGCAGGTGCCACGAACATTCTTATGGTAGCCAAAGAGAACAAGCCCTACCGTCCGTATTAATATCCACGCATTAGCACGCATTATGCCCAATTTGTAAAAGAAAGTATTTTTAAAATCGATAAATATTAAAATTTTCGCAAGTATATGCTTATTTTTAAAAACAAGCTCCTTTATTTTGCATTTTACGTGTTAGTAAAATCATAAGTTCTTTCGTAATTGAATTTTATGTTGAAATTTACGCTCATCAAAGATGTCATGTGTTATGATGTACATATATTTCATATTATGAGTGTGTCATATTATACAATCATAAAATTTTAGAAGTATAAATTTCATTATCAATTTGTTTACAAAAGGATATTTTACGTAGTTTTTTTACTTTAGTAACTTTTTGTAATGCATACCCTGCGTGGTAATAAAATGGCGATACTTGATGTAATGTTATGACATACTAATATTATGCTGACAAGTATATGCATCTTGAATTGCTTTTGCTCCACTTTTGTGCATTGAATTTTTACGGCGTAATTTAGTGCACTTATAACATAGAAATTTAAATGGTATTCATATTTTTTACAATTTATGAAATTTATGATGTTGCAATGTTTGTAACCTGTACATGTAATGGATGTAAATAATTTGTATAGAATACTTTTACTGCTTTTGTTTACATACTATTAATTATAAATTTTTTTAATTTATGTGTACTTGTTATAATTTTGTATTTTAAGTTATAATGGTAGAAGAAGTAGTAAATTCTACTAATAAGCCAAAGGTATGTGAACGCATTAGTCATTGACTCTTGGTATAAGTCGGTCTTAAGGCTGTTCTATACACTGAAAGATGTTCAATTCATGCACTAACTCCAAAGCTTTATGATGCAAATCATAGTATATGTAGATTCGCATTTGCATATTAGATTTGGAAGCAGCATCCATTAATGTTAGAATCAGCATGTAGAGCAGCCTTTATGTTAACAAGAAATTGACTATAATAAATTAATATTATGTTAACAAAATACATATAAAAAAATTGCAGAATAAAACTGCACGACCTCGCCCAGTTTATTTGTGGAATGTGTTAGATGTACAAAAATGGTTAAGGAGACATTGTAGCGATTATTATCAATTATACCATGAGAAGTTTTTATATGTAAGTATCTTACTGATTTAAGATCTACAGCACAGATATATGTTTCTATTGCATTTTTGTACTTCTAACATGGTCAATGTTATTGATGTTTATTTAAGCATGATATCACAGGACGAGTCTTGCTAAGAATAAATGAAAATATTTTATTGAGGCTTGGAATTGACAATGAAGAACACAGAATGGATATTTGGCGAGAAATTATGAAACTGCATCTTAAGACAGATATGTTAGAAATTAAAGATATAGAACGCCGCAATAACATGAACTTTGATTAGTGTAATAAACTTATCGGACTAATTATACCTAATAATTAAAATGGGCTAGAGCTTTATTTTTTATATTTACTAGCTAGATAATTTTTTTTTATTTTTATAAATGGTATTATATTGATAGCAATATTTTAATCTCTGAAAATAATATGTATTAATTAAATATTGTAGTTTTGTACATGTTTTTAATAAATTATTTGATATTCAATTCGTATTTTTGTTGTTTGCTGTAATAAAGAAACACGTTTACTTTCTAGTAAGGAAAATACTAAAGTGATAAGGGAGCTGGAATAGAAATTATAGGAAACAATATTACTACATTGTTTAATTTTTGTAAAGAAGGTAATTATTTACATAAAAATTTTCCAATACTGTATGATGATTTGTATTTCATTATCTTTTATTTAAATAAAAATTGGTTGTATTAAGAAATAAAATTTTATCATAACACAATAACACATACACAAATACATAATTTTTGTCAAGAATAACTATATTATTATACATTATTATCCACTTTGCTATTTTTGAACAAACACTTCCTTATTAACTAGAAATATTTCTTATTTGTGTTAAATGTATTACTTGCAATAATTAGTAATTGTTTACATTTGAACAGTAATGCATTATGTTTATTTTATTTATAATTTTCTCGTATTTCTAGTAATTTGAGATTCCAATTACCCT
Source organism: Megachile lagopoda (assembly GCA_036983795.1). NCBI lineage: Eukaryota > Metazoa > Arthropoda > Insecta > Hymenoptera > Megachilidae > Megachile > Megachile lagopoda. The sequence continues at coordinate 14,486,595 of CM072800.1, forward strand.
GTTTGTTATAATTTCATATAAGATACATGTATATGGTCAACAGTAATACATTGATGGATACACATAATACATTATGCCATAAATTATTCTGTACTCTTATTTCTATAACATACATATAAATAGATATAGTTTTTTACTATAGTATAATTTTCATAATTTTTCATTCTTTAAACTATGAAATAATTTAAAATTCATGTGGATATATAATATCTTTTAGTATTTCTTTCAACAATTAACTTCATCAAATTAAAAATATAATCCGACGATACATTTTATCGTAATATAAGTCATCTTATTCGAGCTAAAACAAAATATTTTTGGTAATAAAAAAAGTTACTTTTATATTTACAAAAATGTTCTATATTAATATTACAGCTTTTCAAAACTATCCAAACTAGTTTTTATAACTTTATAAGGAACTATTTTGTTTGTTTCAAAATAAAGCCTCTTTACACAGGAAACATTTTAAACTTATAACAATTAACTTGTATAAAACTTTCACGTGGGTTGAAAGTCATTATTTTAATAAAAATTTCACAGCCATACTTATTCTGTGGACATTCTACATCCAGTTTGATAACTGTGTACTTAATCAATGTAGTTTCTTAATAAACGAAATCGAGTTCACCGTAAAATAATAAATTTCAATAATAGTGTGTTGGTTGTTCTAATTACCTCAATTATTTTAGCATATTCTTATTACGTTTCTCTTTCAATTATACGTTAAAATTTCATTCTCACTAACTGTTCTGTAATCGTAAGTCTTCTTTTTATTAATTGTAAGGAGATTAATTAAAAAAATACAATATAGATATCTGTATATGATACGCATGTTTACACATCAATGATAAGTTTCAGACAATTATTCTTCGAAATTCCAGACAATGAAGTACATTGAAAAGGTACAGCTAAAAAGTTTGAGCAATGGTTAGAGATATTATTTATGAACGAGAATAGATACATTTACTGATTCCACAGAAAATTTCTGTCGATAACTCTTCTCTCTGTAACCCTTTTGCCAAGGTTGTTTCTACAGGAAACACTTCAAACATTTATACATATATTTAATACTAATTAACTAATTCAATATTCGAACGCGCATAAAATTCTATTCGCAATATGATACTTTTTAGTACGCACATTTGCGCTTTCAATTGTAATATAAAAATTTAAATGTAAACTTGCTTGTCATTTTGAAATGTAAATCTTTTGATTCTATCAGTGATTGTGGTATGCGAAAATGTTAAGATTTGTAAGTAGTTAAAAAATGAAAAGGAAATTCCTATGAAATTAAAGCACACGAGAGACGCAAGAATCATTACACGTCCCGGAAGAGTTAAAATTTCTTTCGTCGTGCAGAAAATGAATCGTCCCTTCGTTTGCATAAAATTTATGCAAATTAGTCGTGATAACTTCACGGTGTAGGCAAAGTAGATCTTCCTACGTTACTCGCATAAATAATTAACTCGTTTAATTTCTATCATTACAAACATAATTCCTCCACTTCTGAATCTTCATTACGTTTGTGCTTTCGCGTCGAAAATACAGACAATTCCTCGTTTCTGTTCGACGGTAACGAACAATGATTTCTACTGCGAATGTAATAACCGACACCTCTTTTATTTCGTGCACTCGTTTGATGCTCGCCGATAAATGATTGACTGGGTTCACTTCCTTTCACGCCTTTGTAACACGATGAAACAACTGGATAACTGCTAGAAATTGTTCGTTTCCATTCATACCTGCGATACGAGTCATTTTAAAACTGTATCAATTGAATTCTGTTAATAAATATGTTTCTCTGATGAAATATGTATTTTAATATAACGCTCGGGGAATGCTTTTGATATTGACACTTTTGTTATCGGTATTCATTTGCTTTGTCCATCATGAATAACTGTTTTTCCGTATAAAATAAATCAATGTACTTTCAATTAAAGGCAAATGTCTCGATTTGTTTATTTTTAATCAAATGTTTGAGTTCGGAAAAGTGATATGTTTTATTTTTTTTTTTCGTTTGTATTTTATTATAAATATTGATAGGAAATTGTTAACAAGTTTATGTAAACGCGTTTTTCGTTTGAAAATTTAGTTAACGCGAAATGTTCACATCGTGTAATATAAGGAGATATTAAAAAGGTGTATAAGCAGATATTAAAAAGTATACCTGACAGACGTTCGACTACTTTGCGTCTTATCCGTGTCTACGATATCTCCTGGTGTATTGTTCGACCGTTTTTGGAATATACATGAACATTTTTGTTGGAATTCCCTTCTGAAGTTCCCCTTTAAAAAAATAATGCTTTACTCATATATATAATAATGCGTTATTAATAAAACTGATAAATTACCAAATTATTACGTTTCTAAATTTGAAAATTTGTCATTTTCATATTTATTAATTTTAAGATTTGCTAGTTGGAAAATTTGAAGTTTTTGTATTATTAAAATTCCTGTGTTATCAATTTCTAAACTAATTCCATTTCTAATTCAATTTCTAATTCCTGTGTTTCTGAACTTTTTATTTCTAAATTTTCAAATTTACTAACTTCCAAACTAAGTTTATAATCTTCAAAATTTTAGTAACTTTGACTAATACTTACCTTATATATTGCGTAAATAAATGGGTTGTAACAGCTGTTTGACATAGCCAGCCAGTCGGACGAAAAGAATATGTAATGGATGTATTCATATCTGCAATTTTAATTTTGTTTTTCTGTTTGTTACATATAGAGTTTATTCTTTTGTTATACGATATTGACATCATTTTCAAGTCGAGGTGATCATGTATACAAATATACAGAGGAATAACGACAGAAAAGGAAAAACGTATATCATGTAATATTAAAGAAATGTGTTCTTTTTCGAAAGTTAATATTAAAATCTATATTGCAACGAATATAGTTTATGAAGTACATAATATAAGTTATATTATATTATAATATAGTACATAATATAAATTATAACATATTCTATAGAAGAGTAAGAACTGATAGTACATTTTTGGCAAGAGCTCTTGGGACCATTCGACTAATTTACAGAATATTACACATTTTTAAGAGAAACTTTTATTGTACCGACAGACATTGACCTTCCATATAAAAAGTAATGTTATACTTACTCGTTAATCTGCGAAGAAAAATATTGATAGACATTATACGTTTGAAGCGGCAGCCAACATATTGCGAATAGTGCTACAACTATAATTAACATTTTGATTACCTGAAATCAAATGAACTTAAAAATTAGCCGAAGAATGTAGGATGTGTATTTTCTCTACTAACTTCATCTTAAATTAATTCTCGAGCCTTACCCTCATTTTGTTCCTCATTAAAGTTGCGTCTCGAGAATCTTCAGCGTTTCCCGGTGCTTTGTTGCCCCACAATTTCAATGCTATTCTTACGTACGCGCAAGAAATGACCGAAAGTGGTGTTAGATATTGCATAAAAACTAATATCGCTGAATAAATTCGCATTGAATATTCGGACATATTCACTTCTTCACAGAATGGTTTGTAACCACCTCCAGCTATTGAAAAGAAATCAAGAAAACGATAGAAAGTTTCGTGATTAAATCTTGAAACTGGATCAAATATGCAGATCAATCAAATATAAACCAAAATGGCAGTATGTTATAATTCTTCGAACAGATGCTATAGAGACTATTGGCAGTTGACACCATGCATAAGATCTCAATATATTGCCAACTTGCAATTAGTAACATATAGAATGTCTTATTTGAGGACGATTATCTACTAAATTGTTATTATTGAAATAATGATGCAAAAATTACTATTATCCAGTAGTTTCATTATATTATGGACATAGATATTATCTAGCTCAAATTGTTTTTTACTAACAGATCATCTTCTGAGATATCCTTTTTTGTTTATTTAGGTTTGCAGTCCATTTCGAGACGAATTCACTGTTGTCCTTTGAAAATTATTTGGTGAAAAATAACTTATGTTTGAAAATAAATCAATTTTGGAACGATTTTGGCTTATATTTGATTGATCGATGATTAAACTTATTATAAGGACCTGCTGGCTTCATCACAACTTCACGTGCAATTGCCATTGGCATAGCCAAACACACAGCAACAAACCAAATTCCAGCGACGATAATTTTGGCGGTCAATTTGCTTGGTTTAGCGCTGCACAGAAAAATGTAATATTTGATAAATGAAGCGTTCCGTCCGAACGAGATGAAAGCAAAACAAAGTCTTCTTTTCACGTTTCTTTAGACTGCTTGAACTATTTTCTCTTTCCATTCGTAAAATTGAAGAAACAAACCACTAACCAAATAAATTAATTATTCAGATACTTTGTCAAGTTTTTTACAAATAATATTATTATAGGATTTGCAGACAATGCAGCTGCTAGTGCGTGAAATTAAGAAGTAAAATGAAATTAGTTTTTGCGTTGTATTATACCGAATTAAGTTGTATTACAGTACATTAAGTTATGCCATATTGTATCATAGTATATTAATTTATATTATAACATCTTATCACATCTCGTAATTTTCAGTTTTTATTAATTTTATAGTTTGTCGATTGTACATAATAATTAAAATGTAGATATTCAGTGAATTAATGTATTATTTATCTTCCATCGGTTTGCATTTATTCATTATATATGACATCAACTATTAGGGCGTCTGTGAATGTTCATTTGCCCAGCAGTATTGGTTGATTTGATACATGTGAAATAGATTTTAAAAAACGTACCTGAGGGGTTTTAAAATGGCTCGTTGACGATCAAGTGCGATGGCAGTCAACGTAAAAACTGAAACGTTGACAGAGAGTACTTGTACAAAAGGGCAGAAAGGGCACATAAAATAAGGGAGATTCCACCTTTGAAGCAGAGCGGCATGAAACTTGAAAAGAAATGAAATGCATTATTCTCTGTTATGTATTTTGTGTAATAATACTTTTCCGTCGCAAGCTTTACAAAATTAACTACAGATTGAAAAGGTATTATTCTCACAGGACTTCTATAAAATATATTTACGGTACATTGCGTAATTCATGGAACAGAATATGAGTTATGTTTTTAGACGATTATTTAACTTTTCGAAAAAATTGTAGCGAAAAATGATATTAAGGTAAAATGTTTATTTAATCGAACGCGGTACTCTACGGTATTTATGAAATTATAAAAATTCCTCTGTAAACTTTCTGCTTCTAAGTATTACAATATTTGCACATGAAATATTATACAGAAGCAACTGGCTAATAAATAGAGTTCTTCTTCGCGTTCATTGCTGGTACTTATCTACAGCGAGATCTCGTTAATTGACAGGAATAAATATCTTCGGTAAGAGATCGATCGATCTTGTTCAGCGTTTATCTACTAAACGCGATGATCAATAATGCAATATTTTAATAAGTAATTCATAATGATTCCTACACAAAAATGTGTACGTTAAATTATGCATTCATCTTTATTAAATTTCCTGTTAATTATTATTATTTAGCATGGTAGCTAATACCATGCTAATAAAATGCCACGATAATTAATTTCTCGTCAATCTCTTCGTGTCAATAAAAGTTTGGCATATCAGCAATTTGACATTATTTGTAAATTATTAAGCGGACATGAAAAGGTTCTCCATCATCAGAATTCATAGCTTTTCATTAAAATGATGAATAAACGTAGCGGACGATATTTTTTGAAATTTTACTATTTCCAGGTATAAACTTAATTATGAGTCACAGAAACGTAGAAATAGAATTTCATACCTGAAAAGGGATTGCGAACATGCCAATAACGATGTCCGCCAGTGCTAAATTGGCTATGTAAAAATTTGTCACGTTCTGCATACGTTTCGTTGAAATAACGATCCAGATGACAAGGGAATTTCCGATCACTGCCAAAAAGGAAATGGTTCCGTATAAAATACTGAGAACCACGAGAATAGTAGTTGGCACTTCTAAAAATAAAAATTAGAAAAATCATCGTATTAAAATTATGTTCAGATAATTTAGTTATTTTATAGCTGGTGTAATATCCAAATCACAAAATGTTCAAAATTTGAATTCCTTAAATAACCAATTTTCTAAATTTTCAATCTCTCAATTTTCTAAATCTGCAAATTCTGAATTTTCCAAATTCTTAAATTTCCAAACTCCTAAAACTACAAATATATTTCTCAAATTTGTAGAATTTAAAATTTCCAGATTCTTAGAAGTTTCAAGTCCCCAAATTTCTATATTTCTATTTCTAAATTGGCATTTTCTCAATTTTCTAATTTGTAAGTTACCAAATTCTGAAATTTCCAAATTCCCACATTTCTAAAGTCCTATAACTACAGAAACCTTTAATTTTCAAATTCTTAGATTTTTAAATTTTCAAGTCTTAGAATTCTTAAATCTCTAAATTTCCAAATCTCCAAATTCTAAAATTTCTGATCATAACAATTTTTAAATTTCCTTAAATTTGTAATGTTTTAAATTATTTCGATCAAAAACTAACGCATAGATTTTCTTCTCTTGCACCGCCATTTTTTCTAAGAAACTCCATGAATGTCCCTGCTTCCTCGAATACATTATCGATGGTGTAGTCTGTCGTTTACGTATTAATGAAGTTACTTCGTTCATGGAAAATAATTTAATATCAAGAAAGCAAGACTGTTTTACGTCCAATACAAGCTTAATGTAATTGACTACATGAAAAAGAGCTGGCAAAATAAATATGCTTTTTCATTTACTCTGCTTTATTTGTTCGCTTATAAAATAACGAATGGTGTTATTTGCATTTCATTCGAGTCAGAGCTAACGTATTGTACTGATTTGTATTGTCAGAAATGCAAACACGAAATGCGAGAACCGATACAGAAAACGAGTTGTTCTTGTATACCCAATTCTTGAAATTTTAATTGAACAAGTATTTCAAGCAGTTCTCCAACCGATTCCTTGAATAGTCGATTATAAATCGAACTTTTCTTGTTATCGTTCAACTTTAAATTGCTTTCGAATTTAAATCGCTTTTGTATTTAAGTGTTTTAATGCGATGCACATTAATTACAATTTTCTCGAGTTTCGAATAATTTAATCGTAATTACGTTGAATGAATTACTCAGTAATGTGTTCAATTCCCTTCAAACGTAATTATGTTTCGTCATTTCATATCTATTGCTGTCTGTATCGCTGATCGATACAAATATCAAAAGTGATGCCATTCGCATTAATTAGAAGCATCACATGTCGAATAATTTTTTCTTTGGGAAATGTAATTTACGAAAATCGCGGAAAAATGAAAAATTAAATTTTGACGTTTAATTTTTGGTAGTTTTACATGAAACGGAAATATCAATATACAACAAATTTGAATTCGTTATATATCACCGTTTTTGAAAGTGGAAATTTAAAACTTTGTGGTAATTTTGTCGAAGTTTCGAAATAATGAAATTTTAGAATTTTTGAAATTCTTTAACAAATTTACATTATTTTAAAGTATATCTGTTATACATATGTTATTTCGTTTTAATGTGTGCTATATAATTTGCCCGACTTTAATAATTTATTTAATTTTGAAATATATTGTATTTTGTCTTCTCAAGCTGTAAAATGAAATTGATTGCTATATTATCCTATCTTTTAAATTAATCAGTTTTGAGCTTGCGTACTTCAAACAATCAATTGTTACTACAAATATTTGATGCATGCAAGGTTTAAACTCTAATTTTACAGGTGTGAAGTGCGGGTCAATTTTTAAAATATTTAGTTTGCGATCGAAAGTTAATTTGTTGCGAGGTATATTTAACAAAACAATATTTTGACCATCTATTAATTTTGTATTTCGTTATTTGGAACAGAAACAAACTGTGTGTTTTAAGTCGATAATTGTTAATAAAAGCGTAAATACAGATTACTGGATTATAACAATATTGACTAAAATAAACGTAATTAGTAGTAATTATTATGTTTCGTACCAAAGGTTTCGAGCACTGTAACATTTTGGACAATCTGGAACGTCCTGTTCGATGAATCGGAACTATTCATGACGATGATCTTCATCTGCAACAGATCAGAAATAATACATTTCTATTAATATTAATTTCGAACATCGTTATAGAAATATTAATCGATAACCAAAGATCGTTACTTTGCAATTATTTATGCATCACATCGCATCAACAGCGTCTCAGCTTTTAAAACTAAAGTCGCAATATAAAAGGCGATGAAGAACAAACAAGCGAGAAAAATTTCATTACGAACAAGAGATAAAGCGAGGTTGTTAAATTTGAAGTTGGAGAACATTGAAGCCATGATTTATTCATAGAACTTCATACTGTTGCTTTCGAGAGGCGAGCTTTTGCCTTTGTGGGTAAAGTTTAATAATTCCAGAGAGAAACGGGGAAGTAAACATTTTTTAAAATCTATTCCACGGTCTTTTAGTGAGTGTATGTGCATTATCGGCGAAAATGGAGGTCAATTATATGGAGAAAGGATTCATGAGTATTGAACTAAATTTTTAGATTTCGGAATTTTCACAATTCTGGACTTTTAGATTTTCAGATTACCAAGTTATCAAATTCCGAAATTTATAAACTTCAAAATTACCAAGTTTCTAAATATCCAACCTTCCAAGTTACCAATTTTCTAAATTCATAAATTTGAAAACCCGGGAAATCGATTCTTATTTCTTAGACCTGAGCTTCTTTACGGAGAAGATAATCCTTGTTTGAAGATTGGATAGATTTTTAAAACGAAATCTTAGAAATCGAACGTTCGTGGATTCGTTTCATTTGCTAATCATCTCTTTGATTCTAGTGTTATCTTTTTATTTCAGATCTCCGATAGAACCGCGCGAAAAAAATTAATGGAATCACGTTGGGCTATGGTCGAGTGTAGGAAAAACTGTTTGATAAAGTACCTTTATTATGGTTATAAGACGGCTAAGACCTTCTGTGCGCTTTTTATTATCTTCCATTTACTCTAACCTCGGGTTATCGTAATTCGGCTAAGTGTGAATTTTATCGAATTTATGAAAATTTGCACATTAGAACTAAAAGGAAAAAAAATATGCACGACGGAGGTGAATTCCCTGGTCGAATGATACTACACTTTACATGTAAATGTAAGAGCTTTGCATATGTAGATATCAAATTCGAAACATGTATTTGATGACACAAAAGCACCGCAAAAGGACACTTGTGCATATCAATTTACAACTCAGGTAAAGACAAAAATAATTGCATAAGCTTTTTATGTAAAACTGAGATATTAGGTCAAGTATGAAACTTGACAAATAAAGGGTTCAAATAAATAATTGTATAAATGGCAAAATAAAAGTGTTGGGAAAAACAGTATTTTTATTCAATAAAATGTTATTTATTGATAAAATATATGAAAACTTGATATAAAAATTATGAACAGCTGCAAAAACACTTGCTAACAGTTATCCTCTTGTAAGCATCTTTTTTATAAATACAAAACAGTTTAATTAAATATGGTATGTATAGCTTTTATTCAAGTAAACGAAAACTTCTTGTACTATACAGATGAACAAGAATGATATTTGGAGTCTAGTATTTGATTAAATTTCGGGAATCATTTTCGATCGTCAGTTGAGGTCGACGAATTTTTTATTGAAGAATTCTTCGGATTTCGATAACGGTAATGGTCAATATGTACTAGGTTCAAACAGTATGTTGTGTGATTGAGTTTCTAACTGCAACTTCTGTAGCTTTGACGTAGTAATCGGTAGAACGTTTGGCGAAAAAATTTAACTAACTACTTTTTTTCATTTTGAAGAAATTAAACACTGTGGGTTTGATGTTTTTTTCATTTACAGTAGAAAATATCAAATATTTTTGTGATAAAACATTTCAATCTAGTAATACCTATAGAGTACTATTTATCATTCGTAAAAAATCTGCCGGTAATATTAAAATTCGATCAGCGCCATCTAGCGGATGGTGTTTTGAGGCTGCTCCTGGTAGCAGGATCGCAGAAAAGCGAGGAGGTATCCGGAGTATTAGGTTTCCCGCGCATGCGCAGTGAAACCAAACTCGCGCCACCTCTTCAACATGGCGTCTCATAGAATAAATCAAATTAATGGTGAATCATATTGATTAATTACTCGCTTTCTCAGCACAATTTATACACTTTTATGATTGAAAAATGAACTTCAATTCAATTATAACCTTCTCGTATAAAATTCATTAATACAATCTCGTAGTGATATTATCCTTAGTAATTATTAATAAGTAATTACATTCAAATAAAATCTTAACAAATATCACATGAGAAAATAGATTATGAATTGTAGATCATATTGCGATGATAAAAGTATATAAATTGTAGGTGAAGAACGAGTAATTAATGTTTCTACATCATTAATTCCATTTATTTTGTGCGACGCCATGTTGGAGAGGTGGCGCGAGCTTAAATGCACTGCGCATGCGCACAGACGCGCGGGATACCTCTTGAATCTCCGGATACCTCTTCGCTTTCCTGCGATCCTGCTACCAGGAGCAGCTTCAAAACACCGTCCACTAGATGGCGCTGATCGAATTTTAATGTTACCGACAGAATTTTTTTACGAATGATACATAATATAAATATACCATAGTATTTTATTTCAAGATGAACACCCTAATTTCCAGATATTTGTATGTCTAAGTTATCTATTTCAGAATGTCACATATTTTTGTATTGTAGATTTATCTACTTATTGTGTACACAGTTTTTCTTCGTTTCGATATTTATAAAGTTTGAAGTACAACAAAAAAGTAAAATATATGTATGAATATTATCTAATATGAAATATTAATCAATTTGAACAATGGTATATATGTAAACAACCAATTAAGAACCTCCATTGTCTGAAATTGCTCAACAATTATTCGTAACGACGAGGGAATAGCGATTGTATTAAATAAAACCAAAGGGGCAAATGAGATAATTGTTAGGAAGGTGTATCGAACGTAATGTAATCATCGTATTGGTTAGCAACGAGCCTTTATGTATTGTATGCACATGAGACACAGGAGAGACGTCTCGACAATACCTTGTTATCGCCATGGCTCCCTGTGTACAATATGCACTTTGTGCATGGTAACACGATTACACCATTTGGGCGACGTAATACGAAGTACGGAGGGCTCATTTTATTACGTAATGTATTGTTTGAACGAATAAAAAGAAATGGACAAGAGATTGACATTAAATCATTTTAAATGAGACTTAGTTGAACGGTATACCAGAACTTTCTATTGTTCTTTACATTTAAGCAACAGTCCACTGGTTTTTGGATTTGTTGTACTATTCTTTACATGTACTTGGTTTTTCTTTTGCGTGAATCATAATCTATAATAGCTCTAATCAGCTGACAGCTTTCTGTATCTGATATATGATATGACTAAGGAAATATTTTGAATTATGTTTAAAACGTATATATGTGCAAATAGTCTAATTATTAGTACACTTCTGCCCTTTCCTTTTAATTAAAATAATCTATTTTTTATTTTTGCGTTTTGCAAGATATTTCAAAATATGTTTGTTATTCATATTTGATACAAAAAATTTATGACGATACTTTTAAATCAGTTTAGTTTCATTAAAAACGGAGCAATAAATTGAGTTTGCATGAAAGGTACCTTTGATGTACGTATCAAAAAATTTGCTACAAAAGTAAACTTGTGGTGTTGCCCACCGGATGAACTTGTAAACTGACCGCTTCAAAAAGTTGTTTTTAAAAAAAAACATTGTTCTATAACGGGATAAACGCAGGTTTCATTGCATTTTACTAAATGTGAAAAAAATATGTGGGTCACAGGAAATATTAAGCTCCATTCGACTAAACAAAATTTACCTTCAAGAATACGCAACGATAAAATGCTAATGCGTATTATTGCGTTATTACGTGTAGATATGAAGGATCATTAAATATGAAGGAATCTCTTTGAGCAATTATAAAGGACGAATTATTTTATCCTGATGAATATTCTTCATTAATCTTAATTATGATGAAGAACAATATTATGCAATGGTAATAGAAGATGATAGAGTTTCTGAATTCTATGGCACTTCACTACATTTTATTATTTAACAGATTACAATAAAATTTAGTAACACTTTTAATTTACCAAAATTATGCTGTAATTTTAATTTAATTTCCTTTTCTAGGTAACAGATTCGAAACGTTTGGCGATCTCGTGCAATTTCATGGAATGAAAAGCACGCCATTTTACATGAAGCGATGTATTTCGAAAATGAGGATCCCTGTCATGTTGAATTGCATTGTATTCTTCGTTTATAAACATTTATTCGAAAGACAACGCGCGAAGGTCGTTTGGAATGAAGTAAATCTTCTGTTTCGCACGTTTTGCCACAATTTCGATCAAGACTTCGATGTATTCTGACTTCAGAAACGTGAGTTAAGTTATATTATTATCAGCAAATTGTGCTGGAATATTTTGATTTTTTACAATCACGTAGCAAAAAATTTCCGGACTTCATATATTGTAGAGTAGATATAATATACAACACTGCAATATTATGCAAAATGTAAACAATTTAATTACGTAATATTACTCGTCTAAACATAAAATAATTGTATTAATAGTTGAGCTTCAGTTAAACGTTGGACGCTGAATGCGAACTAATATCAAGTATCATTATTTTGTAGTTTTTAAAAGCTCCTGAAGGACGAGATAGGTAATCGAATATGTTAATGAATGAAAAATGTCCCATTAAACGTGTTTTTGAGCATTTCAAAGTAATATGCGAAGAATTATTTTGTCGATTAAAACCTGAAGATGAGGGAATTTCTATCATATTTTCATATTTGCAACTATTTTCTACAATTTTTCCTACATTATTTGAAATAAATGTTAACAACGTGTTTTTCTTCTTTAAAGAAGTATCTTTCGCAAGGAAGCCCAGAAACAACCATCTGCTAACATCTTTGCTTGGACGAGGAAACACTATCGTAGCCAAAGAATATTTACAGTAAAATTATTAATTATAACTTTGTTGTAATTTAATATTTGATCATGCTATCGATAAAATGCAAATTGATTGTTTGACTTCTTTTTATTTTCCCCTTTTGTCGTGAAAATATGTATGACATCAAGCATCAAGATAAATATTACAGAATTTTATTTCATTTTTCTTCATTTTATGAATTTTATTTGCTATTTCAATTTATTGCTCAACTTCATTGGGATAAATACATATTGTCATTATTATTTTACTTTATTGACACAATTACATTAAAACGAGGACTTGTTTGCATTACAGTTCATATCGTGGTATATCATCCTTTCGATGTTCTTCGTGAAGGATATGACAAATAAAATGGAAGTCAACTAGATATAATTGGAAAGCTGTATATTTTGATACCGTATCTGAAGAAGCTATTTGCTTTCCAAGAGTTTCTAAGATCATATTTTTCGTATCCTAGATTCTTGACACGAACGTTTCGTATTTTACTCGCGGAATCTACGCTGTCGACTGAAAATATGGGACGTTTTCAGACCTACGGTGCGTGATAACGAGCTATGTGAGATAAAATCAATTTTTCATCCGCGATTTCAAATTTTAAATATTTATATTATAAAAGAATTGTTGTTTATTAGACTGTGTTTTCATCGACACGAAATTAATAATACAAATATAATTGTATCATGTATTAAGTATATATTATTTTATTTATCATAATATTGAATAATTCGAAAACACTTTACTAAGTACTCTTAGTAAAAGTTTTTCGGTGCATTTGTTAATTAGCTGAGATAACGCTTAAGTAATGGGGTAATTATTCATTGTCAGCTTAGACAAAGTCCTACTCCTTCCAACTTGTTTTGTATAATCTTGTATGGGTGGGTTACACATTAACACATCAAATGATTTGGGGTAGGTTAGGTTAGCTTTTTTGTAGATGGATGCACTTCGATAATTGCTTAATTAAGCATTTTATACGTATACGACTTTTTCAGATTTTTACTTGCAAAGTATGCTGCCATCGTTCTGTGGAATCAAATTGGGACACCTCATACATCGAAATAACATTGCACAAATATATTTCACATTACTACATTCGAAATTTTTAAATGTAAGAATTGAAATATTACGAAATTGCCAAATTTTCATATTTCCCAAATTGAAAAATTTCCAAGTTACAAAATTACGAAATCACAATTTCTAAATCTTCAAGTCCTCAAATTCTTTTTACTTTCCCAATTTCCAAATTCTGATATTCCAAATAACCAAATTAAGAAATTGTAACATATAAAATTTTTCGGTAGTTCTAATATTAACAAGTTCTTGTTATATAATTAAACGCTCTAATTTAATTTTGGGAACTAAAGTTCACGATAATCTTAGGATAATAGTCATCGAAAAGTTACGGATTTTATAATCAGCGGTATCAGATATTATGCAACAAATGCAACTCACCGTGCTGCCAAATGGATCCTTCATAACTTTCAGGGATTACTCTTGAAGTACTTCAGCAATGTTCCCTTAGAAATCGATTTACTGTACCAACGATCGCACTCAATCCTTAATTCTTGATTACTACAAATCTGACATTGTGCACTTCAATTCAAAGGGCAATTATTTTCCGTGATCTTTCATTCAAGTACTTAATTTCCTCGCATTCGTTCAAGAACTGTCAAAGGAGTAACTCTCGATATCAAACGAGCGTACCGGTCGATGCGCGTCGCGAAAATCGGTCACCAAAAGGAGAAGAGCGAGGGGATACCAAATCTCATTCTATTAAGATGTTGATAATTACAGCAAGTGACGTTCGAATTCTAGGCAAAGTTTCAATTGCATCGAGCTTAAACGCTTCAACATAGTTTCGTCCTGCAGCATGGTCAACAAGAATACGAGAGACCTTAATCAAAGTCTGACACTTCCAAAGTTCCTGAGCACAATTAATTGCCGGTGTCACAAACACTGCAACGCTGGCGTTTTCAAAAAACACGGGTTAATGTAATTTCCTCACCAAACACGCAAATAGAATTGTACGCGGACAAACGCTATATTTGGTCAGCTGTATTCGGCGTTCGGCTATCGACAGCGGGATCAAAGGATTCAGTTTCTTGATTCCCTAGTAACAGCGTACGATTTCGTACCGTTTGTAAATTCCGTTTGTTTCCGGATCATCCATACGAGACAGTAACGATCAAATTATTCGTCAGCGTTTCTGTCAGCGAACCTTGGTCGACTCGGTTGCGCAACGACCTAAAAAACAGTGAACCGGTTTCGCTGTTTTTTTTAATTCGATTCCCCCGGTTCCGTTAATCCGTCCATCTTTTGCATTTGAATTATGACTCTTTGTCGCTGAAAGATTAGCCTTGAATTATGAGATCGAAGAAATTCAAACGCTTCACGAAGATTTTAACGCGGAAGGCGGAAACGCGTTCACCATGGACGGTTGCGTTTTGGTGCATATACGCTTTGCGAAAACTGGCGACGAAATGTGGCCGGTTTTCGCGGTGAACACCGTGAATTAGAGGGTGGGGGTGTCCACGGTGGGGCGGTCAACTTCGGCGGGATTTTCCTGGTGGAAGGAGATCGTCGTGGAACCTGCGCCGTTGTTCGTGACCCTATCGCGCGTTTCTCTGAAAGTAATCTCGTCTTCCATGAACGTTAACCCGACTGTTTTCCGATCGATTCGTTTCTTTCTGTGCGCTTGCAAATCGTGAATGGTTTAACGATGGCCTCAAGATCTTCGTGAATGACTTTAAGATTTATTCTCGACCGAACAATGAACGATTCGAAAAGGTATGACCGCGCGAACACACAGCTCCGATATGCCGCAAAATCGGAAGAAGCGAGTAGAAATTGAGTTTTGCAGAAAGTACGTGTCCCTTTGAAACTTTCGAACTCTTAATCGAGTTTCTGTGTTCATTTCCGTAAAATGTTTGTCGGTAAAAAATGAAACTGAATGAGATTGCTGGGATGTAAGCAAGAAATGCTTTCAAGCTTTTGTTTTAACGTTGAAGCAAATTTTGTTAAAATTCTCGTTTCATTTGCGACCATATATTGCTCACAATGTGAAGGGTATGAAAAGGTTTTCTTAATAGAAATTGTAATATCCTCTAAGATTGGTTTCGAATTTCCAGATATTTCCGATAACCTGCAAGTTAATATTTTTGCTTCATAGATTACATATATCCTCCCATAAATTACGTTAGCATGATGAAAGCAAATTATTGGAGGAATAAATATAGCAAAACATATCATGTAAACCAGAGTAAGTATATAAATATCTGTAAGAAAATAAGAATTAACTTAAAATAGTAAGAAAATAAATATCTTTCGATAACATTTAAAAATTGTCATATCGATATTTTCATCAGAATACTTTACACATAAAATTGATTATTTCAAGCTGGTTTTACATTTTTCATTTTTATTGCTATTATGTATAATATATGCACGACATGTAAATAATGTATCGTATAATGTATAAGATAATTATGCAAAATAAATTCATAACGAGTACATTTCTGCAACTGATGATGCAGCGACATACTTCAAAATAAGATCCCTGATATCGGTCGGTAATGCGTTAATTTTTCATTTCTGAAAACTGTCGATAAAAATTAAAATTCGATCAGCGCCATCTAGTGGACGGTGTTTTGAAGCTGCTCCTGGTAGCAGGATCGCAGGAAAGCGAAGAGGTATCCGAAGATTCAGGAGGTATCCCGCGCATCTGTGCGCATGCGCAGTGCACTTAAGCTCGCACCACCTCTCCAACATGGCGTCACACAAAATAAATGAAATTAATGATGTAGAAACATTAATTACTCGTTCTTCACGTACAATTTATGTACTTTTGTGATCGCAATATTATCTACAATTCATAATCTATTTTCTCATGCGATATTTGTTAAGATTTTATTTGAAGGTAATTACTTATTAATAATTATAACTGAGGATAATATCACTACGAGATTGTATTAATGAATTTTATACGAGAAGATTATAATTGAATTGAAGTTCATTTTTCAATTATAAAAGTGTATAAATTGTGCTGAGAAAGCGAGTAATTAATCAATATGATTCACCATTAATTCAATTTCTTCCGTGGGACGCCATGTTGAAGAGGTGGCGCGAGTTTGGTTTCACTACGCATGCGCGGGAAACCTCCGAATACTCCGGATACCTCCTCGCTTTTCTGCGATCCTGCTACCAGGAGCAGCCTCAAAACACCATCCGCTAGATGGCGCTGATCGAATTTTAATATTACCGGCATATTTAATTGCTAGCCGGGTGATTTTTCGATCAAGTGGTTTTTGTCTACTTGTTTTCAAAAACTTATCAATGGAAATAGGCTGAAGCAGAACGAGTACTGAAATCACATATTTCCTTTTTACTGAATATACAGTAGATCCAGTTAAGCTCAAAGAGTTTTTAGTAAATATGTATGTACCGAATGTGAATCAATCTGCTGAGTTTGCTCAACATGCTCTGTCAAGTGGTTAAACTAAACAAATAGATACTTTAAACACATACTGTAGCAAATAGATTAAATAATAACAACGTCAACAAATTTTAACGAGGTATTTACAATTAGAGTAAAGAAAGCAATACGGTGATTCACGATACGCTCAGAAAGCTACTTAGTTTGTGAAATGTTCGAAAACTTTAGTTTATGAAACTACTTTAGAACGAGGAAAATTGAGCTTCGAAGCCGCAGAGCTGTAACTTTATTAAACTTCATAAATGACGTTAGTCGGAGGCGAAGCGAAATAATGAATTTTTATAGCAATAAAATGTTGCATTAAAGCGACTAATACATGGCGATGTAATAGTCCCTTGTAGTAGATGTACCAGTGTATGTCGGTAGTGTACGTATACCGAACAAAGATTATTTTAGAACAATGCAACATTTATGTGGCAAAATAACCGGATCCACGAGACGTATGCATTCGTGACATATGTTACTTAAGCAAATCTACGGTGTTAGTATTGTAAGGCGTGTCTGTCACATCAAACCTCTTGTTGCAACACTTTTTAGTAAACCTTGTAACCGTGTCTTTGTTCGGAGAGCTATTCTAGGTCATCTTTATCGCTATCGACCGAAAGAATCATTTTAACGAGTAACTTTGCGAAATTTTAGACATTGTTAAGTATTAAGTACTTTATGGAACAAAACATCGGTACACATTGTAAGCGTCGATTTCCAATAACTATTTTGCGGTACAATAAAAGAAAATACTTCTTTAGAGGAATTTTTTCTTTCAACACAATTTTCAAACGATGTTATTTGATTAAAAGAAAACTTATGTTGATCTTTCGGATTTTTGATAATGATACATGTTATAGTACACAAATGCCTATTATATGAATGTACAGTTTGTCTATTTTGTACGGGTACAAAATGTTTAATTGTTATACAAACGTAACCACCAAGTTTCTCTGAAAAGGTATTCAATTTCTGTGTTACAAATGGTTCGTTTAATTTCTCAATTGAACGTTCATCAACAACATAGGTGAGCTCTTTTAACCCACATAGGTCTTAATTATGAATGGCAGAAAATTGTAATATTTTTGTAATTTATAAGATCGGTTCATTTCATTTGCAAAGTCGTTTCATCCGGAAATACCCTATATTGACAGAAATTAAATAGCAGGTTGGTAGCAGTATAGAACACTTGATTTATTACCAGATACGCAATCTTAGCATTACCCGTTAAGCAAAGTCGGTTTACATAAAATGCATATTCGGATTTCATTCGCATAAATTTATTATCTAAACAAGCATTTTGAAAACTGTTACTTATTCTGGAATTGCCTTTTAAGCAAAGTGTGTTTGCTGAAACTGATTATTCAGTTCTCCATCACATCAATTTCTTAGTAAGACAAGCTTTATGGAAATTGTCTAAAATTTATTCGTTAATTACAATATTACCTTTTTATTATTAGAGCTAATTATGTTTTTGGTCAGAGAAAGCGAGGAAATAATTCCAAATTAATTTCTATGTACCAAAATTCCTAAGTTCTTCAATTTTTATATTCCCAAATTTAAAAATTTGTAAATTTCCAGATTTTTAAATTCTTAAATTCTCAAGTTTCTACATCCACAAATTCCTAAATTCTCAAATTTCTACATTCCCTAATTTTTGAATCTCTAAATTCCAAAATTCTCAAATTTTTACACTCACTAATTTTTGAATTTCCAAATTCCAAAATTCTCAAATGTTTAAATCTCTAAGTCCCAAAATTCTCAAGTTTCTATATTCCCAAACTCAATTCCCACATTTCTACATCCCCTAATTTATAAATTCTCAAATGTTCAAATCCCCAAATTTCAAGATTACTAAATTAAGTAAAAGAGTACTCAAGTATTAGAAACTTTTTAAAATAATTTTCCGAAATGCACAAACATACAAATATAAATTGTCATTTTTTTTCCATTTCTTTTTATTCGTAGTTTTAAAACAGCTACACACGTGTAAAATAAAATACACAATAAAAATTTCGCATTAATGTGTGCGTCCATTTCAAATCCTTATAAATGGAGATCCTTTCGAAAACCATGTTTCAGATTTCAAACTTCAAATAGGGTGGCTGTCAAGGCAATTTCCATTCGTGTCAACGTTCTCTTAGTTTACCGCAGCTATTTTGGCCGTAACTTCTTGACAATAGATCGTTTCTTGTCCACTAAAACATTATTTGTCTTGCTGAAAGGCTTTGTTCAGAAGTTGAACGAGAATTGCTGTGATATTCTATGATAACAGAATATTACCATGGAATTATAGTCTAACAATAAGTCGACGCAAATTCGTGGAATTTGCGTAGAGTATTTCGCATTTAGGGCTTTAATGTACGAGACTCTAATATGAACTCAGAACTTTAGGAAGTACTTTATTTCTCTACCTAAATCTGTAAATTTTTCGAATCTCAAAATTTTCAAATCTCAAAATTTTTTAATTTTTTAATTTCCAAATCTCCAAATATTCAAATTCTCAAATTGTTAAATTTTCGAATCATCAAATCCTTAAATTCTAAAATCCTAAAATCTCCAAATTCTCAGATTTTCAAATTTTCAAATCTTCAAATCCTCAAATTAGTAAATTTTTAAATTTCCACGAATCTTCAAATTATTAAATTTTCAAATCATCAAATCCTTAAATTCTAAAATCCTAAAATCTCCAAATTATCAGATTTTCAAATTTTCCAATCTTCAAATCCTCAAATTAGTAAATTTTTAAATTTCCACGAATCTTCAAATTATTAAATTCTTAAATCTTCAAATTTCCAAATCCTTAAATTCTCAAATCTTTAAATCCCGAAATCCTTAAGTTTAAGTCCCGATTTCAGCAGATCCCGATATTTGGAAACTCCTGAATCTCCATATCATCAGATAACAAAATTTTTTAAATTCTGATGTATTTAATACTTTAATTTGATGATTTTACTAAAGACTATATAGATTACTTAGACGCGATATTCGGCAGAAAAGATGGAATCATACTTCATAACCTAAGATTTTTTTCGTATCAATTCTTTCGAATTCCTGACGGAGTTCCCCTCATTTATTTGCGCTGCATAACACACGATTAAAAAGAATTTGTGAGAAAAAGCTACCCTAAAGGAAATTGGATTTCTTCCCACACGTGATTTATGATAGATCTCTGGAAAGTAATATTCACCTAATCAACTTCATACCTAATGTTCTATAAAAATGTAGTTTTTACAAGTTTTTTTGTAAAATACATATCCATCGTCTCTCGCAGCATCATTAGTTATTGTACGTTGTTATGTTGGTATTGTGAAAAATATATGACATCGTTTCAGTGACATCGATTTAGGTTTTTTGTGTGTAGTCGGTTTACCATCACTCGCAAACATTAATTGATCTCGGTGAATAATTGCCAAGTAAATATTGGACAGTAATTCAACAACCGCAATGTAAATATCTGATAGTTATTTCGGTTTAATAAACATTGTAGAGTTTTCAGTTTGTGGTGTATTTGCTGAAAATTTCCTGGCAAAGGTATCAGGGAGAACGTAAATTAAAGAGCTTCTCGATTAACTCATTAATACATAAACTTGCGTTGAGGTGATATTTTGTTAACATCTTGGATTGGGAAATTTAATAATCTAGAAATTAAGAAATTGAGAAATTGAGAAATGAAGAAATTTCAAAGTACAACACTTTTTAGTTGTAGATACTTGCAGGATTGGAGATCGACAAATGTAGAATTATATTTAATTTAGAAATCCAGAAATTATGCTATCTGCGAAATCGATCTAAAAATTAAGGAATATGTTTAATTTTGTAATTTAGAAATTCGAGGATATAGAAACTTCAAATTTGCAAATTTCCAAATGAACTTCAAAATTGTAATATTTAAGAATGTAGAACCTCATAAATCTAGAAACTGGATAATTCGAAATATTAAATATTTAAGTACAATATTTTAAATTTGCTAATTGGAAGTTTAATAACCTAGAAATTAAGAAGCATAGAAATTTCAAATTCTCCAATTGAATTATCTGCAAATGTCCTGGAAATACATCTGTACACCCTCTCTCGCTCTTTCTCGTTCCTTCTCGTCAATCATCGAAATAAAAAGCACTTCACACGCGATTCATCTAAATTTTATCAACCTCGACCCAATATTAAAAGCAGAAAGTTATCATTATCGCGTCATCGAGTGTCGTGTTCGCCATCTTCGAAGATTTCTGAAGCTCATCCGGCAGTTTCCTGATCTTGAACTACTTGAAGTCAATTTTCACGTCCTCGTTGTATGACGTAGCCGAAATCGAAGGATAACACGGATGTTTTATGGTGTGTAGGTACACTATACTTCATAAACTATACATACATTGATTCGCATACACGTACGTCCAGAAAGAAGGAAACGCGGTTTCCCATGGGTCGAGCAGAGGCGTGTCACGCAGAACACAGAGCGATTCTCTTCAACGGCCTTGTCAACGTCGTCTCCTGAGTAAGGCTCAAGCTTAAACAAACCTAGCTTGGCCAGGAAAACGAGGAGGGGCTCGAGAAACGCGTATATAGAGGTTTCAAACGACGTCGTTCGAGCAGAACACATCTGAACACATCGTCTCCCACGCAGGTGTCTTCGTGTGAAATTTCGTTCGAAAGAAAAATGCAGGTCCTTCTTCATCTTGTAAGTAATCTTTTTCCTCAGCTTTCAGACTTTCTTTAGCAAATTTAGCTTTTGCGTAGGAGGCTGGAATGAGATTTTAACAGAGGGTCCTTTTAGAGAGAAAATTGAATGGTTGTAATTACTTTTCTCCTTTTCTTTTTGGTTAGATGGGACACAGATGATACGAGTAACAGATAGGTTCTAGTGTCTTTTACGTGCTTTTTCATTATTAAATTGTGAATTAAAATTACATTTGGTGTCGCGTTTAGAGTCATCGGTCACTGATATCACGGATTTAATGTGGTTGAAAATTTGAAGGAAATGGGTTGAAAAATATTTTGAGTAGTGATTTAAATATCGAGTGGAAGGTTTGATACATGCATATTATTGTAAGGATTTATCACGTGTTTATTGTAGTCAGATAATTAAATGAAGAAAAGTTAACAAAATGATGAAAATGTCATGTGTAAGACAATCCTCAGACAACAATAAGTTAAATTTAATTTTATAATCCTTATATATAGTACTAATAACCGCATAATTTTAAATTCTGCAATATTCTTTTAAATATTACTCTCGAATTTAACCCTTTCGTGTAAAAACTTCTACCCCTAATTTTAATCAAAATATCATTATACTTGTTTTGTAAGTCTAGGTCACAATTCAAAAATTAAAAATAGTGAAAGAAAAAATGATTGAACATCTTGAATATTATAATGAAATAGAGGTGTTGTATAGATCAATAATGAATCGTACCAAGTAAAGTGTCTTTTATATGATAAAAAGAAAGGGAGGAAAACGAAGAGTTTCACTTTCTGTTTAAATTCATTTCTTATCTCCACCATTACGTAAATGTATAGTGTACTTAATATAGTGTGTTCCTGCAGGAAATAATCTTCCTTTTTTTTCTAAAAACGTGACCATACTCTTTTTGCAATATTTTTACTGAATAAAGGCAAGGCTGAACGATTTTTGAAAACGGTACAACGAACAATAAAGAAAAAGTGTAAAATCCAATATTCCTTTGATTTCGTAAATCCTTTTTCACAGGGAACAAAGGTTCATTTTTGTTGTATCGGAGAAATAATGTATCTTCCGCTCGATTCAAACGTTAAAACTCCACAGATGAATGAAATTAGTTAAATGAATTAATTTACGATGTTAATTAAAATTTGATTGAAAAATTTCTGTGTAATAATTAAATCCTTATTTAATCCTAAATGTGTACTGTTGCTTTAGCAGTAGAAATAGTTGTATTTAATATGACACGTGGTAATTACGATTATTAAACAGCACCTTTTAATATAATGAATCAATCTGATGTTTCGTGTTATTAATATTTTACAATGGAGAATATTCAAAACTACTATTATCGTTTCTTAACTATTTCGCTGCACTGTTCGGTTGGTCATTAATTATCGATTAATCAATAATGTAAATATTTTGTACGATAACAAGAATCGTTTTCAGTTTCAGGTATTATCACTTAGTTGCTTATTTACTCTGGGCAGCAGTGCTATTGAAGCATCAGAATCGAAGCTAACTACCAAATTAACCCCCATAAACAGCCCTTTGTTCAAGGATAGTGACAAGGATTTAACAGCTTCTGCAAGCGATCGAAGTAAGTATTTTATTTATAATAATTTATAATTATTTTACTAATTCTTTTCATTTTAAATTGTTGCGAATTCACAATATATCATTCTAGTCCTCTTGAGATATTTTAATTATACATGTTGTTGCAATTAAACTAAGTATATTTTTTATTACTTTGTCAAAAGATAACGTCACTAAATAAAAACTTGAAACATGTTTGTCACAAAATCGCGTCCAGCATAACAATTTATTCCTTGATTCGCTCGAAATGTTTGCAGTATATTTTAAACTTCATTTTCTACAGAAGTACATATGAATTATTCAATATGTTAAACACTTTGTTACACACAATTCTATGCGAAACTTTTGTACTGCAAATAATACTTTTTAATATGATTGTTGTTTCTACGAAAATTATTATTTTGATATATCCGTATGTACGCTTGTAGAGAATGTCAGATAATGAACAAATTCAGAAATTTATCCTACGAGGGAACATAGGGTAGTTTTATTGCAAGTCGTGAAAATATTCACCTCAAAAGAGACAATTAATGAACATTCATATTAATGAACATTCTCTTTACATACTTCAAATTATTAAAACGCATTACTTCGCAAAAGAGAGCATCGAAAAGTATACACACATTTTATGTCCAAAAATGTCCTTCTGATTGAACACATTTTTCAATGAATTCATTAAGAGTAATTGGTCTCCATTTGTCATATCATGCCACAAGTCGACAGAAGTCGCGATTACGAGGGGAGAAATGAAAAGAATTGCAAGAAAATAGTTGATTTCAAAGGATACCGATAACTGCATAATTACGCGAGCTCTCGTCCCGGAGCAAAATTACCCGACGACTATTTCCTAGACGTAATCGATCGTTATCCAACATTTTCGCAGCGAACGTATTAAATATGTGTGTCACTACCGTTCCCACGATCGAGCACTTCAGACAGATTTCATTGTAAAAAGTGACATTCGATATAATAACATGCTAATGGTACAAGATTCTTCGAAGGTTCTTCATTAATCCGTTCTGCTGATCATTGTTCTGCATTAGATCATTGTTAGAATGATTCACGTAACGGGAAAATAGAATTTGCATATGTGATGCATGTGTCTTGATTAGTGCCGCATTTTTCCACGAACGATATGCTTACCGTAGCCATTTGTTTCCAAGATTCTATCGGAAAAAATACGTTGTCTTTTAATCTTCTTTTCAGGTTAAAATGTATTATATATTTTTTCAAATATCGCAACAATTCATTTGTGAGTGAAACGCGGAAACTCTTTCATTCAGTTTTTGATTTTATACCTCCCTATTAAATACTTTACCGACCGCTAACGCTTCAAAGACATACTTACGTCCGATCGGCCTATCTGTCGCTAAGCATCAACGACCAAAAGCCGATTAATAGGCTATCGGTCGATAAGCATCAACGATCAGAAGCCGATTAATAGGCTATCGGTCGGCTTCGTCCCGAGAGTCGACGATATAGGGTATAAGTAGTATTGATACGTTTACTTTTATGTCTCGATCTGGTTATTTGTTGATTACTTTTATTCCTTGTATTATGTCTTTCGGATTGAAATAATAATTTCTTATTTTATCTTAATATTTATGTTGAGATCAATTTGTTGTCGACGAACGTACACCTTTACTTGATCGACTGTTTTTTATTGTGGAATTTATATACTTTTATTTTGTTTTTATATGTATATCTGCAGTATTTGTTACTGAAACTTAGAAATTTAGGAATTTAGGAATATAGAAATCTAAAAATTTAGGAACTGAAGAATTTTGGAATTTTGGAATTTAGGAATTTTGCAATTTAGGGATTTAGGGATTTAGGAATTTAGAAATTTAGGAATTTTGCAATTTTGCAATTTAGGGATTTAGGGATTTAGGAATTTAGGAATTTAGGAATTTAGGAATTTAGGAATTTAGGAATTTAGAAATTTAGGAATTTAGGAATATAGAAATCTAAAAATTTAGTAATCTAGTAATTTAGAAATTTAGGAATTTTGCAATTTTGCAATTTTGCAATTTAGGGATATAGGGATTTAGGAATTTAGGAATTTAGGAATTTAGAAATTTAGAAATTTAGAAATTTAGTAATCAAGTAATTTAGAAATGTAGAAATTTAGGAATTTAGGAATTTAGAAATTTAGGAATATAGAAATCTAAAAATTTAGTAATCTAGTAATTTAGAAATTTAGGAATTTTGGAATTTTGCAATTTTGCAATTTAGGGATTTAGGGATTTTGAGATTTAGGAATTTAGGAATTTATGAATGTAGAAACTTAGAAGATTAGAAAATAAAAAATTTGAAGGTTCAAAAATTCAAAATTCCAAAATTTAAATTTCTAATACGATTTATATGACGTATTCCGTGTCCTATATTCAACCAATAGCCAACACCAGCATAAACCTGAATAAGTAACATAAATAATAATTTCGAAAGTGTTCATGCAAAATTTCAAGTTTATCTCCTAGAAAAGAGTGTTCGATGATTCATGAATACATCGCGCAACATCGCGTCATTTCCGTCACCATGAAAGCAATAGATGGAGAACGCAAATGTGTGAAAAAGCATTCTACCATTCTTCAACACATTTCAAGGTTTAAGTTATTATCTATTCTTTTGTGTACACCGTAAAATCTGTAAAATAACCTTCCTAGGTCGCGTATTTCTTACGTCAGTGAGATCTTTTTATCTGGTAGAAGAAAAGATGCTATCTGCTGTTTCATTATTTAACGTTTAAAATCTGTTTTACGAGTTCTGTGGAACGACATTTTTCGAAACATCTTTTTGCAAGTAGGTTTTATATTGTAATTAGCTGTTATGGACAGGTACAAAAGCTGTACAACCCAAGGCTAAACAATTCCATCAGTATTAAGAACTTGCTGCTCCATTTCCGAAATATACCGGTTCGTTGATCCCGAATGTATTCATTTTAAACAGTTTTAAAATAGTAATTGTCTTGTTTGTAAAGTGTTTGTAAATGGATTTATTTAACAAATCTAGAAGCTTGAAAATTTGAACATTTAAAGAATTTCCAATATTCCAAAGTTCCAACTTTCAGCTCCAAAATTTCATGTCCCAAAATTAAAAAATTCCTGTGTACCAATATACCAGCATCCCAAAATTCCGAACTATGAAAACTTCCATCATTAAACTTAAAAAGTCTTAAAATCTTGAAAATTTCAAACAACCCTACGTTCCGAAAACCCGAAGTCCTTCAATCTCTAAGTTCCACAATTCACAAGCTCCGAATACTCACCGAGAAACAAATTACTTGGATAATTAAATAAAACGGAATCCTGATGTACAATCTGCACGTGACAGTTTAATTGAAATCCCACAACAATTTAACGAGAACACGTTACTAATTAAATGATCTATTAAAGTTCCTTGAAAAATATTAATTTTCTTAAAAGCTCCCTTGATTCCAGCATTTCACATTAGCAAGGACTATGGCCAACCTGGCGGGTACATCGGAGGTGTGCCTTATGGGAGTTACTTGGGCGCTGGAAATTCGATTTATAGCCCTGGTACAGCATACCGTGGTACAGGATTGAGCACAGGATACGTAAATCCAGGCTATAGAGGATATTCACTGGGAGGGCCAGGAATCATTGGTGGCGGCCATATAGGGTGAGCTTTGAACACAATTCAGGGTTCAATATAATAGATTGCTCTCGTAAAAATGTCAAGTGAAGTAGATTCTTAAGAATATTTCACTTGCTCGAAACGGAGAAAAGACTGTAGCGAAGAGAAATAAATAAAGTCAATTCAGGTCGAACAATCTAAAATTTCATTTTTAGCTATTAATGTTTAAATAATAATAGATTCTCTTTTTGAATATTTTAATCGTGCAAGGTATAACAGTTGAGAGGTTCGAACTGACAATCTTAGGACGCCATCTTGTATTTAGGTTGTGTCAACCTTTTGTTATGAAAATAGTATTAAATACTATTCGTACTAATCGAATAGTAATTACAATGTTTATTTGAAAAGAGAATTGTGATGTTTGAAAAATAAAACAAAATGAAAGTGCATAAATTACATACAGAGTGTTTAATAAAACTGAATAGTGTAAAAGAAATACCAATATTTATAATTTTTCTTATATTCTTTCCAAGAGCGTGTGTAGAAAATAGTTGTTAGAAAGAATATATGAATGAAAGTGAAGTAGTTTCTTGTCGAAACGAATTTTACGATTAATCTCATATTTTTGTCAAATTGTAGCAATTGAACTTTGATTATCATCTGCTTTCAGATTCGGATATTATGGTAACGCCGGGTACAATCCGACTTATGGAGGATACGGAGGCTATGGATCTGGTGGCTACGGAGGATACAACGGTGGCTACGGGAGCGGATTAGGTGGTTATGGTGGTTATAGTAATAGCTATGGTCCAGGAACTTACGGTTCAGGTGTCTACGATGATGGGTACTATGGATACGGCGTGCGTGGTTATGGTCGATACGGTGGATTAGACGGTTATGGGTATGGGACAGGATACAGCGGGTATGGAGGATCGAATTATGGTTCATCGTACAACTTGAGAAGCAGTTACGATCCTTCGGGCTACCGTAGCACCAGTTATGCTGGTTATCCGTCAGGATACAGGGGTTATTCCTAAAGGTGTTATTGATTATATCGAAAAAGAGATATTGTAAATTGTTGCAATATCAAAGAAGGCGTGAACAACATTACAGCAGTATTAATTAATACTGGTATAACTGTATATGTGGCATCGAAACGTCCATTAATTACGAATTTTAATTTGTATTAATAATTTTTATTAATTTTTCACCGTTATTAATAAGTAATGTACATATACATTTATTGATAATAATAAATAAAACTTAGAGAATAAAACTATGGTTCATCTAGGACAGAATAAATTTATTTACGAAACGTTATTCGAAGTTAAGGTAAAAATATTTATGATGTGAATGATTCAAGATGTTTAATGATTAGTTTTATTTAATAAAAATACATGATTCATATTCGTAAAGGAACATCGGATGAACGCAATATTAATATATAATATATACAATTATGTATAATTTAGTGGAAATTTGTCGAATTCTATGCTAACGAATAAGATAGTACGTACCTTATATCCAACATAAAAAATAGAATTATTTTGTTAACACACGTATCGAGCACGTACAGTTAGCTATGATGATTTTGATAACAACTTTTGAGAAAGAAACGTATGTCAAAACTTCGATCAGTTATTCTGTACGTGCTCAATAAGGATTATAAAAATATGTATTAGCACTTGTATGATAGATATTTAATCTCAAGCATACATTACGAGATAATGCAATGGACGATTTTCATTTCGCACGATGTTTACATATTTTACATTGAACGATATTAAGTGTAATCATGAAAAGTGATTCTTATTTTTATACGTGATCAACATCGAGTGAAACGAAACAGTATTCTTGAAATTAAATAGTTGATGATGAGACGGCGAATTAAATTCCTGCTCGTAGCAGTCATGAGAATAGTTAAAAAAGAATACCTCCAAACACATCGTGGTACGTATACAAATGTAGCCTTTAAAAGTGACCCGGCGAGATGATGAAGAAAAATTCCCAAAAAGTATAATTCATTCTTGTGCATTGATCCTTTAATGTGTTTAATTATTAAAAATTCTAATTTGCAAAGACAAGTTGATAACGATGAAAACTATCAACACTTAATTGTACAATTAAAGCACTGAAAATGAACGCACAAGGATTGTTATACTAATTTCTGTACTATAATACCCTAGGATAACCATAATCCACGTATGTGTATGGAAATGCTCGTCAAGCGGCTCCGATTTCGGTTTTGTCTAGGTTTACCAGTTCGAATTTACTGTAATCAGAGTTCATCGTAGGTAACAGGAGTTAGGTTGAAAACAGATACAACTGAATTGCAAAAGATACTATTACATTCAAGGCATTCGGTAAAAGTCTTACTATGCTCTGACACTTGGGCACAAATGGGTTTCACAATTTTTTCATTTAATGAAATGGGTAAAAACTTTCAAACTATAAACCATAGACTCAATATAGACTGAATATCAGTTAATTTCTAAATTTGAATATTTGCAATGAAAAAAATTATATTCACCCCATAAACTCTTGAGCAAGCAGTTAATCACTAGTGTAAAGATGAGCGAGTACAAAAGCTACAAGGTGGAATCAAACAAGCAAAGGTTGTGCCATCCCGTGAAGCTGTAAAGCGAGAATTAACCTTTTCGTTTCTGAGGTCAATCCATATCCCCCTTTGAACTCGCCATCTTTCAGAATGTCAACTGCCCATCTCGATTTACACCTTGTTACCCCGATCTCTTAAATTTCTCTCTAACATTTTACACCGATACGTAGATTATGGTTATCCCCGAAGACAGTGTTCTTACTTTTGGATCGCGTGTTCTTTGGCCATCCGTCAGCTGTCCAGCAGCTAATGGACGGGCATATTCTCGCGTTTACGGAGCGTTTCCGCGTGATCGAGAAATTTTCGTGGGCGCCGAGTGTCGACTTGAAGTCCGCGTATTACAATCGCACTCTTCATTTGACGTTCCGACTCTTCGATCTTCGCCTATCGGTTCGATCCCGAACTGAAACATTCAAAAATCCAAGTTTCGCTTGCCGCAACGCCTCCTTCAAAGTCTCTACGCTGCCAAGCTGATGCAGGCTAAGAAGCTTCATTTCGAGCTTTCCGCTTCGCGAGTTGCATGCGTCGCACGCGTACGGTATAGGCATTGCGGAGGGGAACATGTCTCTCATGTTTTGACTGTCCGTTTCGTCAACGCCCGGACAGTATGGTACGAATACCACGGGAATGAAGCCAAGCTGACCAATGAGGGGAATGGATGTCGTGCTTGTGGTGCTTTTAGTACCATTGGCTGTATCGAGAAGGTAACAAGGACAGGTTTGCGGGTCTGGCCCTACTGATTGCTGATAGGGCTTCGCGTTGGTCGGAGGATGAACTCCTATTGCACCGAACCCGGGATTTTGCTCAATCGGCTCGGATAATTCGTTTACCTGTTTAATCAGTGCCGCATTGCCTCCGTTTGATGATTGATACTTTACATTTGGATGATCCCCGGTGCTTTCATATGCGGACTTGTTTGTCTCTACCTGAACGATCGGATTATATCGAATAGGTTGACTCACTTTAGTAACCTGTTGAGTGTACTTGCGATCCTCACGGGAAGTTTCCTGGTATTTCTCTTGACCGAAGAATTTCGCGTTGTAGGAGCCTTGAGGTTTTTCTGCCGGGAAGACTTTCTTCACACCGTCGACATTGCTTTGCCCGGAATACTTCTGAGCCTCCTTCTGCTGCGTTTCCAACAAAGAGTTAACTTCGTCCGCGTTTTGATTTACTTGACCCGAATGGTAACCGAATTTTCTGTATTGATCTTGAAATCGTGTATCTTTCACACCGAACGGACTGCTTATTTTAGTTGGATACACTTGAGCTGTGGGCTCGACGTTCTTTTCGTAGGTGTCATCCAACGCTTCGTTTCTCGTAAATTCTGACTCGGTTTTGGAGTGTGAAGTTAGTCGATCTGTTTGCTTTTGCCCGTAGTTTCCGTAGAACGGTTGGTCGAAGCGTTCAGTAGCTGGTGTAGTAGGTTCGTAATATTTTAGAGGATACTGTACTTTGACAGGTCCTTCATGTCGATGTCCAGAGGTAGGCTTTGCTCCAGGGACATAATCTGGATCACCTGGCCATGGTCCGTCAGGACCAGGAGACCCTGTTGGCCACGGACCGTCTGGACCATCAGGTCCAACGCCTCCTTCACCACCTACACCTCCAACTCCTCCCACACCTCCAACAGGACCTCCTGGACCTCCAGGACCTTCAGGACCTCCTGGACCTTCGGGACCATCTGGCCCATTGGGCCATGGACCGTTAGGGCCATCGGGACCAACACCTCCTATTGGACCTTCAGGGTACGGTGGATATCCTGGGTACGGAGGATGACCTGAAATCATTACACCTTATTAAGAGACCATTACATCTTATCTTATTTTCAGTCACAGAATATGATATTACAATACTGCTTGATGGTATAGAAATAAAGAATTTAATGAATTCACCTACCTGGCTGTGACGTTCCAGGGAAACCTGGATATCCTGGAGTACCAGGGTGACCAGGCTTACCTGGCTGACCAGGAGTTCCGGGATGTGGGGGAGTAGGTGGAATGCCTGGATATCCGGGAATACCAGGTGTTCCAGGATGACCGGGGGTACCTGGCGTACCAGGATATGGCGGTATTGCTGGCGTTCCAGGCGTACCGGGAGTTCCAGGATGACCAGGAGTTCCAGGAGTACCAGGATATGGTGGTATTGGGGGCGTTCCAGGCGTACCTGGGGTTCCCGGGGTACCAGGAGTACCAGGGGTACCTGGGTATGGTGGAATTGGCGGAGTTCCAGGTGTGCCTGGAGTTCCAGGATGACCAGGAGTTCCAGGAGTACCAGGATATGGTGGTATCGGCGGTGTTCCAGGAGTACCAGGTGTTCCAGGATGTCCAGGGGTACCAGGAGTACCAGGGGTACCTGGGTATGGTGGAATTGGCGGAGTTCCAGGTGTACCTGGAGATCCAGGATGACCAGAAGTGCCAGGATGACCAGGCGTTCCAGGAGTACCAGGATATGGTGGTATCGGCGGTGTTCCAGGAGTACCAGGTGTTCCAGGATGTCCAGGGGTACCAGGAGTACCAGGGGTACCTGGGTATGGTGGAATTGGCGGAGTTCCAGGTGTACCTGGAGTTCCAGGATGACCAGGAGTTCCAGGAGTACCAGGATATGGTGGTATCGGCGGCGTTCCAGGAGTACCAGGTGTTCCAGGATGTCCAGGGGTACCAGGAGTACCAGGGGTACCAGGGTATGGTGGAATTGGTGGTGTTCCAGGTGTACCCGGTGTTCCGGGAATACCAGGAATGCCTGGTGTGCCCGGAGTTCCAGGGTGAGGTGGTATCGGAGGAGTTCCCGGCGTACCAGGTGTTCCAGGATGACCAGGAGTACCAGGAGTACCAGGGTATGGCGGTATCGGCGGAGTACCAGGTGTTCCAGGATGTCCGGGTGTACCTGGAGTACCAGGAGTACCAGGGGTACCAGGGTATGGTGGAATTGGTGGTGTTCCAGGTGTACCCGGTGTTCCGGGAATACCAGGAATGCCTGGTGTGCCCGGAGTTCCAGGGTGAGGTGGTATCGGAGGAGTTCCCGGCGTACCAGGTGTTCCAGGATGACCAGGAGTACCAGGAGTACCAGGGTATGGCGGTATCGGCGGCGTACCAGGTGTTCCAGGATGTCCGGGTGTACCTGGAGTACCAGGAGTACCAGGAGTACCAGGGTATGGTGGAATTGGTGGTGTTCCAGGTGTACCTGGTGTTCCGGGAATGCCAGGGATGCCTGGTGTGCCCGGAGTTCCAGGGTGAGGTGGTATCGGAGGAGTTCCCGGCGTACCAGGTGTTCCAGGATGACCAGGAGTACCAGGAGTACCAGGGTATGGCGGTATCGGCGGCGTACCAGGTGTTCCAGGATGTCCGGGTGTACCTGGAGTACCAGGAGTACCAGGGGTACCAGGGTATGGTGGAATTGGTGGTGTTCCAGGTGTACCTGGTGTTCCGGGAATGCCAGGGATGCCTGGTGTGCCCGGAGTTCCAGGGTGAGGTGGTACCGGAGGAGTTCCAGGGCTACCGGGGGTACCAGGTATTCCAGGATGTCCGGGAGTGCCTGGCGTACCAGGATATGGCGGTGACGGTGGAGTTCCAGGTGTACCTGGTGTTCCAGGAATTCCAGGATGCCCAGGATGTCCAGGATGCGGTGGTATACCAGGCCTTCCTGGTTTACCTGGTTTTCCAGGTTTTCCAGGAATTCCGGGGGTACCAGGAGTACCAGGACTTCCAGGATATCCAGGTGTGCCTGGTATTCCAGGACTACCAGGATATCCTGGATGGTGTGGGTGGCCAGGTTTACCAGGCTTTCCTGGTCTACCTGGTTGTCCGGGTATGCCAGGAGTGCTGGGGATACCTGGAGCACCAGGACCTCCGGGAGGAGCAGGTGGCCCAATAGGACCAGGATGTCCGGGGTACGACGGGTAAGATGGAGTTACTGGTTCACCAGGGAAACCAGGATATTGGGGATATGAAGGGCTTCCAGGAATCGTTTCTGTACTACCTGCTCCCGGGTACGAAGGAGTTGGATGCACTGTACCAGGATGACCAGGTTTGCCAGGTTTGCCAGGTTTGCCAGGCTTGCCTGGTCTTCCAGGCTTTCCAGGAGACCCAGGGGTTCCAGGGTATCCAGGTTGTGGTGGGATTCCAGGGGTACCAGGACCTTCGGGACTTCCAGGGTATCCTGGAGTGCCTGGGTAGCCTGGATACGACGGCGTTCCGGGCTGGCCAGGATATCCAGGTTGTGAAGGTGTTCCGGGGTGGCCAGGTGTTCCTGGTGTGCCGGGCATGCCAGGGTATCCGGGTTGTGGTGGCGTCCCGGGTGTACCGGGATAACCAGGATATCCAGGGTGCCCCGGAATTCCCGGTGCACCAGGATGTCCTGGTTGTGGTGGCGTTCCAGGTGTACCTGGATGTCCGGGTTGTGGTGGTGTTCCTGGTATTCCTGGAGTGCCTGGAGTTCCAGGTATTCCAGGATGTCCAGGCTGCGGTGGTGTTCCTGGGTATCCTGGTTGCGGAGGTATGCCTGGTGTACCTGGATGTCCGGGATACGGTGGCGTACCCGGTGTTCCGGGATGTCCGGGTTGTGGTGGTGTTCCGGGTGTACCCGGCGTTCCAGGATATCCAGGGTAACCCGGAGTTCCTGGTGTTCCGGGAGTTCCTGGTGTTCCAGGATGCCCAGGTCGTGGTGGTGTTCCTGGTTTTCCGGGATGACCGGGTCGTGGCGGCAGTCCTGGCGTGCCTGGTGTTCCGGGATGACCGGGTTTGGGTGGTGTTCCTGGTGTTCCGGGATGGCCGGGCCGTGGTGGTACTCCGGGCGTGCCTGGGGTGCCTGGAATGCCGGGAGTGCCAGGTGTTCCCGGTATTCCAGGATGTCCTGGTCGTGGAGGAATCCCTGGTGTACCTGGTATACCCGGCGTGCCAGGTGTACCTGGTGTACCTGGGGTACCAGGTATTCCTGGGTGACCAGGGCGTGGTGGGATTCCCGGAGTACCTGGTATACCAGGCGTGCCTGGTGTGCCCGGCGTTCCAGGAATACCAGGGTGTCCCGGCCTCGGCGGCGTTCCTGGTGTACCTGGTGTTCCTGGGTACCCTGGTTGTGGTGGCGTTCCTGGTGTACCTGGATGTCCGGGTTGTGGTGGCGTTCCCGGTGTACCTGGCGTCCCAGGATATCCGGGATATCCAGGAGTTCCTGGTATTCCAGGATGACCGGGTTGTGGTGGAACTCCTGGAGTTCCCGGTGTGCCTGGAATTCCAGGAATGCCAGGATGTCCTTGCTGTGGTGGGGTTCCGGGTGTGCCTGGATGCCCCGGCTGAGGTGGAGTTCCTGGTGTACCTGGTATTCCTGGAGTCCCCGGAGTTCCAGGAAAACCAGGATGTCCTGGCTGTGGTGGGGTTCCGGGAGTGCCTGGATGTCCCGGCTGAGGTGGAGTTCCTGGTGTACCTGGTATTCCTGGAGTCCCCGGAGTTCCAGGAAAACCAGGATGTCCGGGCTGCGGTGGGGTTCCTGGTGTTCCAGGAAATCCAGGTTGACCGGGCTGCGGCGGGGTTCCTGGTGTTCCAGGTATTCCTGGCTTTCCTGGTGTGCCTGGCGTACCTGGATGTCCCGGTATTCCAGGTTGTCCTGGCTGTGGTGGTGTTCCCGGCGTTCCTGGGTGTCCAGGTTTCGGTGGGAATCCTGGCGTTCCAGGTGTACCAGGGTATCCAGGTCTCGGTGGGATTCCTGGAGTTCCAGGTATTCCTGGTGTTCCTGGTGTGCCTGGCGTACCTGGATGTCCTGGTGTCCCAGGGTGACCCGGCTGTGGTGGTGTTCCCGGTGTTCCTGGGTGTCCAGGCTTAGGTGGGAATCCTGGCGTTCCGGGTGTACCAGGGTGTCCAGGTCTCGGTGGGATGCCTGGCGTTCCAGGTATTCCTGGCGTCCCAGGTATTCCTGGCGTACCTGGATGTCCCGGTGTTCCAGGATGTCCTGGTTGTGGTGGTGTTGGCGGTCTTCCTGGATGTCCAGGTTTCGGTGGGAATCCTGGCGTACCGGGTGTACCAGGGTGTCCAGGTCTCGGTGGGATTCCTGGTGTTCCTGGTGTGCCTGGATGTCCCGGTGTTCCAGGATGTCCTGGCTGAGGAGGAGTTCCTGGTGGAGCTGGTATTCCTGGCGTCCCTGGAGTTCCTGGAAATCCAGGATGTCCGGGCTGCGGTGGTATTCCTGGTATTCCAGGCGTTCCTGGTGTGCCAGGGTGTCCAGGTCTCGGTGGGAATCCTGGCGTTCCAGGTATTCCTGGCGTTCCTGGTGTGCCTGGTGTACCTGGATGTCCCGGTGTTCCAGGATGTCCTGGCTGAGGTGGAGTCCCCGGTGTACCTGGTATTCCTGGAGTCCCGGGAGTTCCGGGAAATCCAGGGTGTCCTGGCTGTGGTGGTGTTCCCGGTGTTCCTGGCTGTCCAGGTGTAGGTGGAAATCCTGGCGTTCCAGGTGTACCAGGGTGACCAGGTCTCGGTGGGATTCCTGGTGTTCCTGGTGTGCCTGGATGTCCCGGTGTTCCAGGATGTCCTGGCTGAGGTGGAGTTCCTGGTGTACCTGGTATTCCTGGCGTCCCTGGAGTTCCTGGAAATCCAGGATGTCCGGGCTGCGGTGGTGTTCCTGGTATTCCTGGTGTACCTGGTGTACCGGGGTGTCCAGGTCTCGGTGGGAATCCTGGTGTTCCAGGTATTTCTGGCGTTCCTGGCGTTCCAGGTGTGCCTGGTGTACCTGGATGTCCTGGCTGAGGTGGAGTTCCTGGTGTACCTGGTATTCCTGGAGTCCCCGGAGTTCCTGGAAATTCAGGATGTCCGGGCTGCGGTGGTGTTCCTGGTATTCCTGGTGTTCCTGGTGTGCCAGGGTGTCCAGGTCTCGGTGGGAATCCTGGCGTTCCTGGTGTGCCTGGTGTACCTGGATGTCCCGGTGTTCCAGGATGTCCTGGCTGAGGTGGAGTCCCCGGTGTACCTGGTATTCCTGGAGTTCCGGGAGTTCCAGGAAATCCAGGGTGTCCTGGCTGTGGTGGTGTTCCCGGTGTTCCTGGCTGTCCAGGTGTAGGTGGAAATCCTGGCGTTCCGGGTGTACCAGGGTGACCAGGTCTCGGTGGGATGCCTGGCGTTCCAGGTGTGCCTGGGGTACCTGGATGTCCCGGTGTTCCCGGATGCCCGGGCTGTGGTGGCGTTCCTGGCGTTCCTGGTATACCTGGTGTCCCAGGTGTTCCCGGATGCCCGGGCTGTGGTGGCGTTCCTGGCGTTCCTGGTATACCTGGTGTCCCAGGTGTTCCCGGATATCCGGGCTGTGGTGGCGTTCCTGGTGTTCCAGGTATTCCCGGAGTTCCAGGTGTTCCAGGGCGCCCAGGTTGTGGTGGAGTTCCTGGTGTACCTGGTGTTCCAGGGCGCCCAGGTTGTGGTGGAGTTCCTGGTGTACCTGGTGTTGCAGGGTGTCCAGGTTGTGGTGGAGTCCCTGGTGTACCTGGTGTTCCTGGTATTCCTGGACTTCCGGGTGTTCCAGGATGTCCAGGTTTTGGTGGCGTTCCTGGTGTTCCTGGGGTGCCAGGTATTCCTGGAGTACCAGGTGTTCCAGGTGTGCCAGGATGTCCAGGTTTTGGTGGTGTCCCTGGTATTCCTGGAGTTCCGGGTGTTCCAGGGTATCCAGGTTGTGGTGGCGTTCCTGGTGTTCCTGGGTGTCCAGGTTGTGGCGGCGTTCCTGGTGTTCCTGGTATTCCCGGTGTTCCTGGTGTTCCCGGTGTTCCTGGATGTCCAGGTTGTGGTGGTGTGCCTGGCGTACCTGGTTTTCCTGGTATACCCGGTGTTCCTGGTGTACCTGGTGTTCCAGGTGTACCAGGATATCCCGGTTGCGGTGGCGTTCCCGGTGTACCCGGCGTTCCGGGTGTTCCTGGGAATCCTGGTTGAGATGGTGTTCCAGGTGTTCCAGGTGTTCCCGGTGTACCCGGCGTTCCTGGGAATCCTGGTTGAGATGGTGTTCCAGGTGTTCCAGGTGTTCCCGGTATTCCAGGCGTTCCTGGATATCCTGGATATCCTAGAAATTGTATATCAATCCGTATAGTCGTCTGGTTTTCCTTAAATAAGTCTTTATTTTCTTTATTACTCAATCAAAATATTCACTCTTTTTGCTATGTATATTGGACACCCTCTGTTTATGAATGACATTTTATTCACGCGTATTCTGACCTTCTAGTGGATCGCGATGTACGTATTGTTTACTGGTATACGCGAAAGGTTGATTTTTTAATCCAGGTTAGTGAACCAGTTATTTATTTCATAAAATACCAACCGGGTTGCGCAGGATATTCCGGTTGTTGTGGATATTGAGGCTGTCCTGGTCGTACCGGTGTTGCTCCACTGCTTGAACCATCCGTTCCCGGACCTGTATGCATATTTCATCCGTTGACGATTAACATGTTATTGATATTTACTTTTGAATATGTATATATTATTTACCTCCAGGTGGCTTAACTGGTCCGCTACCTGTACCATCAAAGTGTCTGCAAATTTCGGGGAAAAACAGGTCCTTCCATTCCGTAATCACACCATGATGATCGTGATGGTCATGATCGCCATGGTCTTCATGGTTCGAATCATCGTGATGATGTTCGTGCTCATGATGGAATAATTCTACTGCATTGCCGGGTTGTACCACACGGTATCCCCAGCCGTCGCTTATGTAGAACGTTGTTTTCAATTTTCCATATGGATCTATGTAGCCATAACATCCATATGTTATGCCATCTGGTCCACGTACTTCGTGATGAAACTGTCCACTCGGGCTGATTTCGTAACCGTAATTATATGCATCTGGTAAGTAAATTTGCAATATTCTCTGAATTATGTCAATCATTTCATTGCTATTATAAATTTGATATGTATGATTTACGGTTAAATACTCATTTCATTGCGATTGTGATGGTGGATACTTACTTGAGTAGAAGTCTTGGTTCAAATATTGAGTTTTTTGATCATCACTGATGTTCAGTACCACTTCTCTGTTCTGCCTGCTTCCTTGCTGCTGAGTGCATTGCAACAGCGATGTGGCAATCACCTATTACAAATAAACTGTCAGTTAATTATCTAGGTAATTAGCGGTGATTGAAGTTGCATTCGTCATTAACTATTAATGGTTAAGGCTGTTTCGAACTTTCATTGTCTCCTTAGTTTTGACATTTAAAACTTGTGAATTTTTAAATTATGGGATTTCAACTTTTCAAATTTCCAAATTTTCTGATTTTTCCAATTTTTAAATTTCCAAATTTCTAAATTTTCATATTTTCCAATTTTTCATTTCCCAATTTTCCAATTTCCCTATTTTCAAATTTTCAAATATCCAAATTTCCATATTTCCCAATTTTCCCATTTCCAACTTTTCCAATTTTCCAATTTTCCAATTTCCAAATTTTCTAATTTGCTAATTTCCAACTTTTCAAATTTTCAAATTTTGCAACTTTCAAATTTCTAAAATTTCCAGCTGCCAAATTTTCCATCTTTCATATTTGATAAGCTTGAATATTAGACATATTGTATTGTAATATTCTATTGTAAAAATGTTAGGTGTTCAACTTTACAAATCTTTCAACTTTCAGATTTTCATATATCCAGACTTCTATTCAGAAATATTGTACTTCGAGAATTTATAGGTTTGAAAGCTTTGAAATTCAGTTCTTTCAGAGTTTAAAAGTGTAAAAATATAGTGTGTTTGGAAACAAGGACGACCAAAGGGAATTTGAAAATTTAACAAGTTAGACATGTTGAAATTTCATCTACTTTTTATTCAAATTATGAAGTTGCTTTAACTATCTAAATGATCAGTTCAGATTGTAAGAGCTCATTAGGTAGTAAAGTATCGAAAATGCTATCCTGACCTGTCGTTTGCATTACTGTCCCTAGCTGAATTAATGTTGTTCACCTTTTAAAAGTTTAGTAGAAATCATCCAACAACGTGACACATAATTTTAAATGTCAGCTCTATCGCTTAATCTATGTCTTATAATATTTATGCAACTATGTTTCATCCCAAAAGTGCAATATTTTTATGAACGAAGCAACGTGTATCGAATCGAAAATTACGTGGTAATTAATTCAACTGAAATTACAGGAAACCACGATTGCTAAGAATTTAAATATATACATGAAATATTCACGAGACATTTACATTATTTAGACTTAGCTTTCTTCGATCAAGAATCAATTACGTATCAGTGAAAGTCGAATACCAATCAAATTTGAAAGTTATCAAGTGTTTTACCATCTACTAGAGACTTTATAATAATTTTTATTTTATCTTTGATTATAAAATTTCACAAGTTTCCTCATTTTTTGCCTGCATTTTGTACCTTATATTTATTACATAATCTTTTGAATATTTGCTCAATGAACGAATTTTGATTGAAATTATTTGTTGTTTGGAATTAGTGCAACTTATTAAATTCTAATAAAACTTGATATAAAGTAGATATAACATATCAATTTAATGCTTAAAGTTTGTTAAAAGATTCGTACAAATATTTTTAACAAACTTTGAGCTTGAAATTGATCTAACAACAGTAACTGGTATATCATCAATTTTTGTTAGCTTTTAAAAGCGTTGCAATCAATCATTGTTTGCAACCGAGAATCTTTTATTTTGTGTCAAATCAACGAAATGTTTGTGCAGTAACTTTCGTCAAACTTCAATCTTTAACCTAATATAGATGCAGTGTTATTTTAATGTTCATTTATGTCACCGAATGACGTTTAACTATAGATGTTTCGAAATCGGTCGTTTAATATACGATAACGTGACACTACTAAAAAAGGAAAATCTTCAAGTTAGAATAATCGTGACTCGTCTATTCTCATTAATCAATCAATTCCATGTTAGTGCAGGTACATGATTGTACAGTTTTTTGTTGTACACCGAGTTTGACGATGGCTTTTAATCTTTTGGTGTCAGGGGGCCCATAAAAGTCAATCTACCGCGAGGTCTTTCTCGTACTATTACGCGAAAACTGTCCTTCTTCGCATCGCCGTGTAGAATAATTAAAAATCAAAGGTCAAGTAATCCGTCTACGGGAATATTGCATCATTCGACCAATTCGTAATAAAATGTTTGACAAATGTGTGTCAAGATCCAATAATTCTTTCGGTAGAGCATTTTTAAAGGTAAATAGTCGACTCTATTAAACAGAATTTCTATCTATTTATCATCTATTCATTAAATAGACTATTTAAAGAAGTAGATTGTTTTTATATAGAATAATATCAAACTTAGCACTTAATACTAACCTGCACTGGATAAACAATTTTATCTACTAATATTTAACAATAAACTGAACAAGTTAAAATGTATATAAATTACTAAATATAAATTACTACAAAATTTCTTTGAAATTGTATAGAATTATAGTAAACATAGTATTTATATAACTGTTATTAAACAATATTAGAAAAAGTTTACTTTGAATTCTTTCCAATATCATCAAATACAATATTTGCAACTTTATTTTATTACTAAATAGAGCTATATGTAACTTTATTTATTTCATTTGAATTCTACTATAAAATTTTAATACGATGAACTGGATAGTTGGAGAGAAAGGTATTTTTAATTTTTACTTAAGAATGTTAAGTATTCTTGAAATTGACAATATATGGAGAAGGTTTTTCTCTTTGATATTGCGACGTGGTAATTTTTCTAAGTCCCCATGCGTTAATATGCAATAATGAGGGATCTTTATTACCATGCGTGAATGTCCGTGAGAAGGTCATAGCATAACGAGAATTTACTGTCAGTTCATTAAGTATGCGGTAGTCATTTTCTTCAAAATATTTCATTTTTATACGCGTCACTATAATTAATAATCTTGTTTCTTTGATCAACGAAGTTTGAGCAAGGTCGAAAACTATCAAATCTATTAACCATAAATCAAGTTCCTGACACGTAACGTTCAAATTAACAGCAGCGGTCAAAATATGTCTCTTTAAATAGTACATACACAATTTTAATCATTTAAACTTCTTAGTGACATTTCAAGCATGCGTGTGTTAGAAACAGTTCACCCAAATCATGCCTCCTCTTACCAAATTTATTATTTCATGCTCGTCGTCGAACTTCTTTTGAGTTTTAATGAACTTCTTGTAAGTTTACGACGAAGCACTTTTATTGCAACTCTGGTAAAACTATCGGACGTCGATGCGATTAACATGTAAATTAGCAATGAAAAATGTTTCGATAAGTTCACGTATTATGGCTACATCTTGTGATCATGTTATATAATTGGTTGTTAATATGGTGAAAGAATTATTGAGTGGTTGACAAGCACCTGTTGCAGCAAAAAGGAAAACTGAAGATTGCAATGCAACCTGAGAATTTGATAGGAAAGACAGTTTACACAACCTGACAATATCTAAACGCGTAATTTCAACGTAAACATAATTGCTTTACAATAATTTACTGTAGCATGTACTATGTTAGATACAAAAAATTATTTTTACGTTTCACTAAAAGAATGAAAGGATATGGAAATATAGAGATATAGGGATATAAGGATATAGGGGTATAGGCATATAGGGGTATAGGAATATAGGGGCATAAGGATATAGGGGTATAGGGATATAGGGATATAGGGATATAGGGGTGTAGGCGTATAGGGGTATAGGGGTATAGGGGTATAGGGGTATAGGAGTACAGGAGTATAGGGATATAGGGGTGTGGGGATATAGGGATGTAGGGATATAGGGGTGTAGGGATATAGGGGTGTAGGGATATAGGGGTATAGGAGTATAGGGATATAGGGGTGTAGGGGTATAGAGATATAGGGGTGTAGGGATATAGTGGTATATGTAGGGATATAGGGGTATAGGGATATAGGGATATAGGAGTATAGGGATATAGAGATATAAGGATTTAGATTAAAGGGATATAATGATGTAAAGATATAATTATATAGGGATATAGGTACATAAAAACATTTCACTAGTAGACTGAATGGATGTAGAGATATAGGGATATAGAGAGATGCAGAGATATAGAGATATAGCGATATCGAGATTTGGGTTAAAGGGATGTTTTGGGTTGATATAGAAGTGCTGATATATATTATCCATTGTTGATATATATACTTTTGTTATTATGCATTAGTGATATCGAAGTACATAGATATAGCGATACAAGTACATAGAAACATGAGGATATAGAAATACAGGGATATAGGAATATAGGAATATATAGATTAGTGGAATATAAGAGTCAGAGGGATCGAGAGATTAAAGACACTAGAGACTGCAGGGATCTAGATATTAAAGGAATCTGTGGATGAGAAGTTCCAATCATGGAAGAAGAACCTATTAGAAATCTCCGAATATCGAAATTTGGGAGTAAAAGAATATAAGGATATAAAATTCCAGATTTCTAAAAAATTCACGTATGCTTCGTAGTTACAATGTACATACATTTCATGTTCGAAGCTGCAGATAATGTAAAAATGGACGAAATCCTGAAATAGAAGACTTGTTTTAATTTAATTATTCTCAGAATCGCAGAATTTTTGCAAATTAAAATTTTCTACGGAAACAATGTTATGGCTGCATCAAGGAACTTTTAATTAGTAACATAAAACAAGCTCGAAATATCGAATATTCCGGCCTGAATTTAAACTCCATTACATGAAATTTGATAAATCGGCAGTGCGTTTTAAGTTGTTGCAATAACTAGAATGAATTTATTGCATGTAAGCACGTGCGTATATTACGTCTGAAAGATATACTGCATTTTCTATTGTTTTTTGTCTCGCAACATATAAATTGCGTTGGTAATTACGACTGGATATATTGATTATTAGTACATTAACCATATAGTATAATACCTGGCGATTACTTATATGCAACTTCATGTACGAAAGTACTATTTTAAAGCGTGATTAACGCGTTGCTTTTTATTTATTACATTACCGCGTAACTTATGATACTCAGTTTGTAATCGCAAATCTGTGATTGATGATAGCCTGTATCGCGAAAGATA
Source organism: Megachile lagopoda (assembly GCA_036983795.1). Taxonomy (NCBI): domain Eukaryota; kingdom Metazoa; phylum Arthropoda; class Insecta; order Hymenoptera; family Megachilidae; genus Megachile; species Megachile lagopoda. Next base: position 14,530,503 of record CM072800.1, read on the forward strand.
ATTGAAACGCTACTTTAGCCTACTCAATCCGCGTCAATAATCCTACTGAATTTAATTAATGATGCACCGTAGAACATTTGCTTTGTGATTTATGCCATTGTAGATACAACACAATGGTTGATACCCGTACAAAGAACATTTCAGATAATTTCGGAATACATGTTGGCATACATTTGGGGAATATGAAACTATGGGAGGTTCGGGACATTGAAATTTTGACTTTTGAATTTTCAAATTTTGAACATTTAGAATTTGTTTTAGAATTATTGGGTTTGCTATTTTGGAATTTTGGAATTTTGGAATTCTAAAATTTTGGAAATTTGAAATTTGGTACTTTAGAATTTCCTGGTTTGAGACTTCAAACATTAGAATTCCAGAAGTTTAAAATTTTAAATCTTTAATCATTAAAATTTGGAATTTTTGAATTTCACGAAAATATTACAAAATCTCAATATCCCAGAATTCTATACCCCGATATCAGAACCCGAAAACTCAAAATCATCAAATTCCCAAATGCTAAAAACTTTAAACCTGTAATTCCCGTTCTATTTCACCTTGCAACCCTAATACAAGTCAAACGTCAAAACCCGCATCCACTAACTCTGCTGCGCTAGGAATTCAAGCTAAATATTCGATAAATATTTGGAAAAAGTTTCGACAAATTACACGGTTAACATGCAACTCGATACCGATTAAAAGCGCTCCATCCGTATATTGATCAGTTTCGACCGTCACACGAATCAATTGCTTTCGAATTACTTCCCCTGGTGACGTGTTCGAGAAATCAATCGGTTTCACCTATGAATAATGAACGAGAAGCTTCGCCCGAAGTCTGAACGTTCAGGGACGATGAACCGGTCGGACAGGCGGGAAGCACTCGGGCTAAAAAATTCAGCCATTGTCAAAAGTGACACGGTCGCGAATAGGAATGTTCCTGTTGCGATCGATGATCTCACGATCGTGTGTTGTTCCACCCACGAAAAGGGAAAGTGAGAATCCCGGGTACGGGTCGTCTCCTCTCGGACCCGCTTGACGGACCTGACGTTTCACACGGATATGCCTCTTCTTCGTTTGTGCGATGGGAAAGGTTAATATATGCTAACGTTCGATCTGCCCTGTGTCATGAATCAAACGTCGCCGGCTATGTTTAATCTCTCTGGTATTCGTGTCGTCGGGATATTTTAGTGGACAATGGTAAATCAACGATTGGACTCTATGCGGCTAATCGTCCGCGTTTATGCTCCTCTGCGTTTGTCAAGATTTATATCGCCGACTCCGGATCGTGATAGAATTTCACGATGCTATGAAATGTTGCTTGTTGCGTAAAAGGAGCATATATTAGGACATTCGTGGAATATAATTTCCCTGCCTGGGGAGAATTTGGGGTAGGGGAGAGTGTAGGAATGTATAGTAATATTTGCAGATGTCACGTGTATATTGGGTATCTACAATCTCTGGTTTCGATTTAACGAGTTGGGTAATTTAGAAATTTAGGTATTCAGGTATTTAGGTATTTAGGTACTTAAGTATTTAGGTATTTAGGTACTAAGGTATTTAGGTATGTGGATATTTGGGTATTTAGGTACTTTGATACTTAGGTATTTAGGTACTTAGGTATTAAGTATTTGGGTATTTAGGTATTTAGGTTTTTAGGTTTTTAGGTATTTAGGTATTTAGGTATTTAGGTATTTAGGTATTTAGGTATTTATTATTTAGGTATTTATTAGGAATTTAGAAATTTAGAAATTTAGAAATTTAGAAATTTAGAAATTTAGAAATTTAGAAATATAGAAATTTAGAAATTTGGAAATTTGGAAATTTGGAAATTGAGTAATTCGGTAATTTGGAGAATTACAAATTTATTATTAATTCGTAAAGTCGGCAAATCGGAAATTTGAAATATTGAAGATTTGGAAATTTGAAATATCAAAGCTTTGAAAGATCAATTATTCAGAAATTCGATGAACTACAAATTTCACAATTCCAAAACTCACAAGTTTGAAAGTATAGAAATTGGAAAAATTAAAAATCTTGAAATCTCCGGTTTCGAAATTAACCCCTTAACGCCATCTTGACCTCTGCGCCACCTGATCGGCTACGTCAAACGTCATATTAAAGATTCTCCACGGAACGAGCGTGTCACGGGGACTGCACGTATCAAATATAGATTATCGAATAGGGCATTTGAAATTACACGTATCGTTCGTCCTTGTCTAATGATGAAAAAATCGCGAGGAAAGGTGAATCCTCGTGCGGGCACACGTGAGCTACGGACAGTCCCAGGATCACCTCGAGCAATCGAAAGCCTGTCGATCCTTGGAAAAGCAATTTTGTGGTAAGTGCGTATTAAATAACGCCGCCCGGGAACCGGGACATTATGTGTTTATTGCATCATGTTGCGTCGTATCGATGAGAAATTTACGGGAGATAAGGTATCCGATATTATGACTTACCCTGCTACCAAAGGGGAAACCAATTAGTTGTAAATTTTAGCGGAAAAAAATCTGTATGCCTCGATAGCATAAATCGTTGGCGAAATCAATTATCAGTGATTGAAAGTTACAAGTACGACGATAATGACACATCATGTTGCTACCATTTCGTTGCATTTCTATGATATAACGTTTCACGAGGTAGAAAGATTTTCAGTTAATGTTTCGTTATCTGATGCACTCGTAATTAGTCACAAACATTTTGCGCGCCTCATCTTTTAATTAAAATGCATTGTACAAAGAATATTCCAGACTTTTTCTGAAAAATATCTGCTTTCATAAGAAACTTGCTAAACGAAATAATACATTACAAAACTCTCGTATCTTGTGGAACATAATTCAGCTGAAAGCCTTGTTAATTAAATTAATACACGTACCTTTTCTAATCATGGGATGTACTTTCTTAAAATATTTCAAACATGCGATGTTAAGATATTTTTTCTTTTGATAAACTCTTTCAGTTGGAAATATTTTTTGTCGTTAGTTATTAGTATTATGAGAATTCAAAAATACACTTTTGTCTTTAGGGATCTTTAAAAATTCAGTGAATACGAAGGACGTACAACAATGTTTTCGACGTCGTTGCGAAATTAGCTCTCAAAAGATAATCGCGTTAGACAATTATGAAAAGATTACGATGTAGGATCTTTGAAATTCTTACACTCTGACAGATATCATTAATTAAAGCGTGCGAAACGCTCATAATTTCTCAGTGAGAAAAAAAGTGCTCCTTCAAAAGATTGCGTCCGTGGATTTCGAAATTCCTACGTGTCGTGTGGCTGTTCTATTCACCTAAACTTGTTCCGTTCTCTGTTTTCGTTTACTCGACGATTTACATACAGATTTTGCTTAACCACCGTCTGCCGCAGATAAACATAAATCTGAAATTAATCTACCTTGTCAGGAAGATTCAGACTTCCTCCCGTTACTTTTTCCTTTCCTTTTACGCAACACGTTCATTAGCTAATATTTCATTAAGTATCTTATCAATTATGTAAATTGTTCGTCCTTTCTTTTCACGAGTTATCTAATTGATTTATTAATTCTTTTTAATGGCGATAACAGGTCTCTGAGACACCTGGCGATGCGAATTAAATTTTAATCGAATCTTAATTTTTTTTCTTCCATCTTAAAAGAATTTTCATTTTCAATTTATCAGAATTTAATGTATATTAGCTTCAACTTCATTTTTACTTCCTTAATTTTTGTCTTTTTATCGTTGTCTTAAATTTTCACCGACTTCTTTTATTTCAAAATGATATTCTGTACATTGTAGATCAATAAATAAGTAAATTTCAGCTTTTAGTAAGCTAATTTTTCAAAATTACAGTAATAGTAAAATTTTAATAATTGAAGTGTAAATATGGCTTATAAATTAGAATTATGATTGATCTAGATCTATCGTTCGATTTACATATACAGCGAATATCATTCTAATCAAAATGTAATTTTCTTTTGAAGAATAAGGTTGATAAGCATATCACATTTGATATGCATTCAAATTTTGTGATACGCTTTATTACAAGATTGATGTTTCCGGTGAAATTCGAATTTAATTTAATAATGTAGGATTACGATAAAATATCGAACTTATCATTACGAATATGATCACCCTTTTATGACGATGTTTTTGATCAGAAAACATATTTAAAAAATTCCATTTATTTTGCACGACCAATTGAACAAATATTTCTTATAATCTGAAAAGCTTGTAATTTAATCCCACTTTACTGATATTTAATTCGTTTGCCATAAAGTACTTCAGTTGATTTCTTGTTTAATCGGTTCACTGGAAAATAATTACAGCCTCCTATAATGCTCGAACACGGTGTTTCTCCTGAACGATCAGCAATTAATGTTCGTGAAAACTGTTATTTTTTTAAGCGCTCACGCGAAACAATGGTTTCCGTCTTTACATAAATGAGATACTGGGAAAATAGCGTGTATCACTAGCATTTGTGAGTAGTTAATATCGAACTTTGCAAATTGAAAATTTGAAAACTTGAAGTATTTGTATTGGTAAATATATAAATTTATAAATTTTCTTATTTTTAAGTTCTCAAACTTACAAATTCTCAAATTTTCAAATCACTATATTTTAGAATTTATACATTTCCAAATTTCCAAATTTTCAAATTACCAAATTTCTAAATTTCTAAATATCCCAATTTGCAAATTTCCAAATTTCTAAATTTCCAAGTTTCCAAGTTACCAAATTACATTTCTGAATTTCAATATTCCCAAATTTTGAAACATCCAATTTCCCAAATTTTCGGACTCTCAAATTCCCCAAATTTTCAAGTTACCAATTTCCAACTTTCCAACACACTAATTTCTAAACTCTTAAATTTCCAAATTCCCTAATTTTCAAGACCTCAGTAATTGAAATTTCAAAATTTAAAGGTCCCAAAATCTAAAAATTTCAAAATACCATTAAAAGTTTCAAATCCCTAAAGTTCCAAATATCAGAAGTTCTAATTGCGCATTTTGTAGGCATTGTTCAATGGTCAATATTGGAATTTCGTTATAAATCCGCAGTACCGAAATCTCTTAAGTATATAAGCTCCTTCCACGTTATTTTTTAACTCAAAACAAATGTAATGGAATTGCGCCATAAGGTATTAAAGTGAATGAAATGAAAGGGATTACTTTCGTTTGCGCAGCAAAAAGGGAATTAAATATCGTAAATAATATTTACAGGGTTTATCAAGAGTTAAATTAGTATAACACGAAAAATTTTCTATAATTTTACCGTAACATCCCTTTTACATTTTCTGCATTTCATAAGAAGTCACGTGTATGCTTGGTAATTATTCATAAACTCATTACAAACTGTGATATCGTTTATTACGTTATCGATTGTGAAATAAAGTGTTCCAAAAACTTGTTCACATCTCTGTAAATGGATCTTTAATCGAAGGTGAATCCTTGATCGGTGACTCGTGCATCGCGAAACAGGTATCGGCGCATCATCGTCCAGTGAAAGTCAACGACGAATTGTGTAATAGAACACGTCGATATCGCTCGTAGCCAGGCCTCTGGCCCAGTGATCGTTTATCTCGAGTTTACCAGCCTCATTCGAACATACACACGCGTTCAGCCAAGTTTAGGGTGATTCAGATCGGTTTCTATTCGGAGAAAGTTACCTTCTACACAAAATTACCGCACTCGAACATCAAAAATACAGTAGAGTGCTACTGGTATCGATAGTCATCATATAAACAACAACGGTATCAAAATATTATAATTTGCTACATCCATAATGCTGTTATGATTAATGTGAGAAAAATTGAAACACGTTATCATTCAAAATTCTAATTAACCTCATTTAAACTTGTAACCTGTTATATAATTTTGGACATAGATTTTTTGATGATCTCATTCAGTTAGATTCGTTTCGACTCAAATAAGTATATAATAAAGTGATGTGTTAGTTTTGCACGAACGAATAATTAGAGAAAATCGTCTGATCAGTTTGGAATATGTTGCAGACTCGATTTCTCGACATCTTATATAAAAGTTTCAGACCAAATGAAACTTGATGAAAGAAGAGCTTCAAGATGAAAAGCTTTCAGACCAGCATCTCGACGGATAAAAAAGGAACATCAGGAATTAATTTTCTAAACATTAATTTTGTAATAGGTGAATCACACGCGTGTTAGTACATGCACGTTGTGTCATTCGCAGGAACCGTTCCATCCAGTCCTTGAAACAGTGACGCGTAAACACCAAGGGATTGTTTGTTCCAAAAATCAAGATAATTCGTTGATCTCGCAATCGCCATTGAACGCGACACTCTCCCCCTTTTTCCTTCCTTCATCAACGTAATCGTACTAATTGTTCGTCGAAACAATGGTCGATTGCGGGAGAAAAAAGTAATTTAATATCAGAAGGCCAGCATTTACGGGGGTACTATTGAGGCAAGATGAAGGCGTTTGCATTATTGGGAGGATTACGAAAAGAAAGTTAGGTTAGATACCATCTACACGGATTCATTGTCAGGATAGCACGGAGGTCGTGGCAACAAGTGTGCGAAGGTTCAACTATATCACTAGTTTCTTTTTGAGGAAGCAACAAATTGCAGATATAGGATTTTGAAATATTATACCGTTATCTGAAAAATAAATATTTGACTTTACAGTATTTTCTTTGTTCACACGTCTTTATTTCGTACCACAAATTTTAATAGTTTGGACAATGGCAATGAGCTTATATTTTTCAATTAATGATATTAATTTATACATTATATTGACAGAAATATGATTTTCAATCTCTATACAGTTTTTTATACAACTTTTCATTGATCTGTAGATATTGCCTTTTTTACAGAATTCCAACAATGCGAATTCTTTCTTTTTCAAATCGAACGGATGTAGGTGGCAATTTTCCGTTGCTTTATAAAGCGCATTCTTTTCAATAAAAGCGCGAATGAAATGGAACGTTTTCAATTTTTCGAATGAAGTCGTTTTGTTTACGGGCTCTTTATTGAAATCGAAAAATAAATGAATTTCTTGAATACTCTGTTCAAAGAATTTCATATCGTATCGTCAGAAATAATAGATCTAGCAACGTGGATATCTGTAGAGGGTACAATATCATATTAAAATCGCGATAATCGATATGTTACCCTGATAGAATTCTCCTTGCTGCCTGTTAACCTTTTAACATTGTTACAAGTATGGACGTTGTGCAGCTAAATTGCATAGAATTGCTTAATAAGCCGCGTAGCTGAGTACTATTGATTATACTAATCTATACATTCTTGGATAAACTGTGATGTTTTAAAAAAAATGTTGTATCGTATCGAATTTAATGTCACGTGGAGATTCAACTTAACGCTAACGACTCGCGATTGTTTATTATCTTGTTCGAAAATATCCCAGCTTTTATTTAGTCCTTTTATAGTATAATAAATTTTATTACACTCGAATTTTCGAATGATCTTTCAACTTTTAGAGATTCCAATTTTTTAACGACAAATCCTCGTAATATTTAGGGAAATAACGATGTCTTTCAAAATGGTGGCAGCCATGAGCACTCACTGTCACTTATAAAGTGTAATAAATAAAATATAACCAAAATATACCCAAATCGCATAGATTTGGTTTCGTTTAAAATTTTTAATTATTATTATTAATTAATATTAATCGAAGAAGAATTGTATTGATGTTACTTGATTGATTGTTATAGAGGTTAGGATGCTTCACTTTATAGAATAATTACTAAAAATAAAAATATTTAATCTTCTTTAAACAGTTTCGCCATTAGTCTATAACTTAGTTCCATCAAAATTAATTAACAATCACTTAACTGTTCTATATAAGTAAATTCCCAACTTGCCACGTTATACTATTGGTACGACGATATTATTATTATAAAATGTTATTATGACATTGTTGGAAATGTCTTTAGACCATTAAATTAATAAATTGCATTTATTAACATCAAACAATAGCTACCGCAACCAATTTGTTAGCGAAAGAGAATAAAATAGTAATTAAACGAATTTCACAGAACGCGAAAAAGAACTTTGATAAAACAATCAAGGAGTAATTAAATTGTAACAACCAATTTCATGTAATTCGATCGTAAAAATGAAATCTGAAACATTTTAATTTTGAATAATTTGAACGTTTGGAAACAGCGTTGAAAAGTTCACTGCGAGTTATTTGATATTTTCCATACAGCGGTTAAAAGGGTAATCGCGATCTCGTCGCGTATCGATCATCGTACACTCTATAAATCATAAAACATAATTACTGGCTCTGATGATCACCTTTTAGAAGTGTGTCTGAGCGGTCTCTTGAAACCTCTGTTATTTTCGTTGTATCGAGTCGTAGCATTAAACGTTTTACATTCACCGAGACGCGTCGACGAATTGGCAGTCAGGTGCGTTTGAAAATTACAAATTACTTTCTATTAAGGCGACCGAGCAGCAATTTCTTTGTATCTTTTGATGCTTCAATAGCATCAAAGGAACAGATAGAACTTGTTAGTCACCTGTTTTCTAGTACTTTTGTCAATTTTATGCAATTACTGCTTTTAACGATATGCAGTTATCCTAAATGGATAATCATTTTAAATTCTTCATTTTATGAAAGTACCGTTTAATTGTCAGAAGGTTAACAAATTGAAGAGAATGAATATATCAAATCATTGCCGAACAATTTCAGGTTTTAATTTAATGTATGTACCATTTAAGGGATGAAAAAATGTTTTCTATAAGTAAGTAAAAGAGAAATATGTTTTATAAATATCGTTTATGAATTTATAGAAGATAATGTATTTTTAAGGTTGTCACAATGTTCATGTTCTTTAAGAGTATGGCTGAAGGTATGCAACTGTTAGCATGTTTACTGGGTATACACTTCAAATATGTCACCATCGAGATCTATTCGGATATATGAGAAAAGATCCACATACGTTTGTGGAAGATTGCTCTCTGTATTTATGCATAATCCTTATATTTCTATACACTGTAAGCCTGTAGAAGATTGATGGCAATATACGGCGTGTGCGGATAACTCTAGCACTCAACATTTCCTAATCGATTGATAGCTATTTGGTAGTTACCAATGAATGGTCAACTTTTCCAATACAATAAATTTGCAAATATGAAATTTTAGTATTTTCAAAATTCCTGAATTTCGAAATTTTCGAATCTGTAAATTTACAAATCTAAAAAGTGAAATTTTCAAATTGGCAAATTCTTACATCTCCACATTCCTGGATCCAAAAATCTCTGATTTCTGAAAATTTCCAAATTCGCGAATCCCCAAATTATCAAATCCTTAAATTTTTAAATGCCTAAATCCTTAAATTGTCACATCCTCGAATTTCCAAATTACAAAAACCTTTAAATCTCCGAGTCTCCTAGGATATTTGAAAATTCTGAAACTGACATATTTAATTAACTGAAATGAAAGATCGATAGTACAGAAATGTTATACAGAAGAAGTTAATTATTTATTAGTGCCAGCATTCCAGAGCGCTCGAATATTTTGTTTTCAAAACCAGAATTATAAAACAGGCAGGTTAATTAAAATGGAAACATATCAAAACCTTCATGTAATATAAAAAATTAGTTGCGAATATTAACAATTATTGCACCACATGAAGTTGTGTTAAATTCGATTATTATCGTCATAGTAGATGCTTTGTAAAGTGCATATAGTAGCTTTCAAGCATAGAAATTGTTCCAGAACTTCTATAAGGTACTCACATAGATGATCGTAATTACGTGTTCAAAGACACGATTTTGAATGGAATTTACAGGGACGTTAGTTGGGATTAATAACTGATGGCGCAGGTGAAATTACAAATTGGCGGTATCGCAAAAGCGCGGCAAACGAGCAGCTGCGGACCGGAACAAATTAGCTGAGCTTTTGTATTTAACTAGCCGTATCAAAGCGTTAAACGCTGTATCTAGCCGGATTTGTAAACAGTAGAAACGGATTGTATCTAGAGATAATTTCTACTGATTGAAGATAAAGCCGGAGCAGACTATAGTTCAACCGGTAGTCGTCAATCATTGCCAGACTTTCGATAGAAGGGATCTATTCGTAATGGAAGTTCTCCAACAGATGAGCAGATCTTGTGTTAGCCATTGACTTACTATTATTTCACAAGCCCTTTCTTCTTTTTTTTCTCAAACTCTTTGCATGTCAAACTTTTATATATTAAGTCTCACAGATTACGTTACAGAGTGTTCCAATTCTTTTCCGCAAAAATTTATTATAGAAAATTAAGAATGATGTATAACCTGATAATTGATGTATGAACTCTTAAATACTTTGTTTAAAAGTTGTAACTAAAATACGAAGCGATAATGGATTACTTTGTTCGATACCATATACAGGGTGCCTATATTGTAAAATCTTTTTGAAGAAATTATTAACTTCTGTATTTTTTTTAACTTCTAATGTTGCATTTAAGAGTCTATGTTTGTATAAACATTTTCTTTCAGTTTTATTTAAACTAATATGTACACTTGTGCAAACTTGTACGAACTTGATTTATACAAGTTTATAAAAGTAACACTTGAATGATCAACAAAAAATGACAGCTTTGTACAATTAAAGAAAGCAAAATAGTAGATGAATGACATATGTTTGTAGCAATAATATATTAACATATATTAATAAACTTACGATGAATTTAAAAAGCGCGCCAAATCAGAAGCTACGCAGAGAAGAAAGAATAAAATACAAGAAGAAAATACTTATCATAAAATACGATATCAATAATGTAATTATTTACTTTTTATTTAGTTTTGGTTACTTATCATCAACAAATTTATAATAATGATTAGAAGTTTGCCATATTTTGCCAGTTTGCGTACATATTGTATCTGTGCAGATATTTAATATTGTATTTGTTGTTCCTGGGAAACAGTTAAAATATAAAAATAATTACAACTCTAGAGAGGAATAACGATGTCGATATTTGCTATTATACATATCAGAGTTTTATCTCGATGAGAGGGCAATCGATGAGCTTTCGAATGAATGGCGTCATGCTCCAACAACAACATTGCCATTGCAGCTGAACATAATAGCATTACTACGTGGCATTGAGAGTTATGAATGAAATGTAGTGCAACGACATCGCGAACGAGTGCCAAGATCAATGAAACTCTCGCGTGCTCGAGCCCCGGCCATTACGATACCGACTCTTCCATTATGTCAGTATAATCATCATTCGCTTTGGTTCGCGTACGATGTTCAATGAATCGCGAATGTTACCTATCATCTATTGAAAGTTTAATGACCCTCGAACCCAAACTAATTCGAAGTTTACACAAAAATGTACCTACTAATCTTTTAAAATCAATTTGGAAATTTAAAAGCTTTCGATCTTGAAAATTTTCACTTATGATGTCAAGTTTTTTCTTTTATTGAATGATACACAACTCCATTAAAAAATTATAGATCGCGTTCCTTTAGAAATACCGCAAATATTTACGTCCCAGTCTCTGAAACATTTTCATCTTTTTCAAATATTTTTTATTTGCTAAAAAGTCGCTCACAATGTGGGGCAATTGGTTCTCCATTAAATCAATACTTTTATTTACGCGTCTTCGATTTATTAATCATAACTATGTACTGCGAGTTAGTTTCTTGGAATATCTTATGTTCTAAGAGTTTGTCCTAACTCTATCTCTTCATTATGATTTTTTTGGTAAAATCAAACATGAGATTATGTTCTTTTTGAATAACGTTTTATTTAATTTCATAATCTTCTGGATACGATCGATATCGATAACTTTTATTACTAAAATGTTAACTTTTATATTTGTTCTTGATAACTTCTGCATAATTACAGTTACACTATGCACATGTCCATTCTCACTGCGTCGGTCAACACGTATAATAATAGTCCTTGAAATCTAAGCTCCGCGTTAAAAGTATTCGAAACGTTTTATGCAAATTGCATGATTTCATACTATTTCGAAATGTCCATTGAATTCGCATAAGTAGCTATTGTGCTTCCATAAAAAAGCTGATAATATTCATTGGAGGCATTCTACGAAGGAGAAGGAAAAATAGAAATGAAGAGGGATAACTATTTTCACTTTTGTCTTGAAAGTGACACGTGTTGCAGTGGACACGATGCATGAGAATCGTCGCTAACCCGGTTGCGATTTTCTATTTGCAGTCGAATCGACGTATGCCTTTATTTCGTAATTCGTTGGTATTTCGTCGAGACGTGGCATGAATCTCGCTTTCATCCAAGAAAACGCGCAGGTGTAAATGCCTATCATCGCTATATTTACAGGATGCATACCATGAGAGATCGCCGCACGATCACTGTCTCTTATGTGTCCAATAAATTCACGATCGCTTGCCTTCTTAATCATAGATCGTCTGTTCATACCCACCTCTACTTACGAGCTCTGCTGCACAACTAATACTACCTTTTATACTCTTGGGTATTTGAATTATGAATTAGGTCAATAATAGCACAGAGTACTTTTATCTGTAACAATTGATAATTCAGAACAAGATTCTTTCACGTAGCTCGAAAGTTCCTAAATATTTGAATTTGAAAATTTCTAAATATAAAAGTTTGAAGATTTCTGAATCTTTGAATTTGAAAATTTCGATATCTGAGAACTTGAAAATTGTATTCCTTGAAAAATAAATTTATATAACTCTACTGGTAAATTATCTAATATCATATCCACTTGCATGATTTATGGAAAACGATTTGCGATCCCGTTGAAGAGTGTAAGAAATCGTTTCGGTAAAAATTTTTACTTCCAGTGAAAACGAAAGTGTCATCGTGATTGATCGACCAAATAAAATACTTAATGTTTGAAGTTATATAATTCTTGTCGCTTTATAGTTTTGATTTTGGTTTATCGAAAATCACGTTCTTTCAATCAGAAAGTTTTAATTATATTTATTAAATTTACAGTAGAAGCATACTTTTGATTACGAATATAACAAGCAGCACGATGAATCGTACTGAAATTGTGTTCAACTTTCAATAAAATGTTTGAGAGTTATATTTGCGTTACATTTAATTGAAAGCGCAATTTACTTTTCTGCGATATGCAAATTCGTTATCGAAGCAGGGGAATTTAATATTCAGTTATAACTTCCTCTCACAGATATCATGTTTGATATAGAAACAAAGAGTAATCAATTGATTATTAATGTAATAAATTTTCAGCAAATTGATGAAACATAAATCGTTTAATAATCTTATTAACCGGAAACGTGTATTTTACATCCAAGTTCCGTTCATTTAATCCCAATATTCTTATGAAATTAATTTAACACGTCAGGCATGAAAAGAAATATTTATTAAATAAACCTAAAACATTTTTCGAAGAGTGTCAGATCTACTTCAGGTTTTTCATATATGTATTCAAACAGCATGAGATAACTCAAGGTTAGGTTCATTTCAGGAGATCCTAACATAGACACTTAACCTCATTGTTACTAGTTTAATTTCAAGGAATTTTCCACGTGAATCTAGTTTGACACATTTGGTATCAGTGTTCAATTGAAAATTCAATAGACGATTATAGAATTTAAGAATTTATAAATTTATAAATTTGTAAATATAAAGATGTTTAGGATTTTGATTCTTTACAAACTTGAAAACAAAAATGCTCTTCGAATTCTCCAGTATAGAAGTCCACACACGGCCAAATACCATGTGTAAAATATTCTACACATTCTACACAATTTATAGTGGCTCTGTAACTGCAAGAAATAAAAATTAAAAATTGCTATTCCAACTAATATCATTTTTTCAAACATTATTCAATAATCTAATTTGTCATACTTCTAAAAAATCCTCAAATCATTTGAACCAATTTTTAAACAGTTATTCAGGTAGAATTATCTGAAGTAGCTTATAAATACTTGGGGTAGTTTATTTGATAAAAAAAATTATTTTTTGATGAGACACATTTTTTTATGTCTAAAATAATATCTTTGATATATTTCAAATAAATTTTATAGGTTGTTGTCAGCTATTATAAGTTTGTGTTTTTCAAAAGAAAATATGCAGTTATTTTCCTGTATATTGTACTTTTGAGACATGTTTGTTTACCAATAGAATACAAAGTAAATCTTCCGAAATTATGAAATAAATTTGTGAATCAAAAGTATTTAAGAATACCTACTTCACATCCATAAAACTATCTTACTTTACATTCATTCATTAGGCTAACAAAATCAATTGTTGATTCAAGAATACTTCCATAAAAATTGTTTAACTATTATGAATAAATACTATGTATCTCCTTCATTTCTGGTACTATGTTGACAACTTGACTTTCAGAGTAATTAAGAACCTGTTACATGCATCCGTCATTAAAAATACAAATAAGCATACTAAAACCTCATACAAGGTAAGAAAACTTCACCTATGCCTTCTCATCATGGCAAATGGAATAATATTGAAGTAGTACTTGGAAGTCTTAGTAACATTTAAAAGATTGAATTTTAAGTATCACCCTAATGGATGCCTCTATGCACTGCGTACTCGCATCTGAATCGCGAAGGTGACTTTACATGCGTACGTTCAAACGTACTTATGAAGTACATTCTTGACCGGTACAAACGAACCGGTACAGTTTTGACGTACCAATACGTCATCCGTGGGCGAACGGGTTAATCTCACTATCGTCGTCTAATCGAGTATACATAGTTGCACTCTCGCGAAGCGTAATCCTGTGTATGTATATGGGGCACGTACCAGGCTGAAGAAAGCGGCGCGCAAACGGCCGAGCATCCTGGCGCGTTGGCTCCGTTAACAAGCCATTGTCCCAAACGAATCGCAAGTTTCGAACAGATGATGATCTCTTCGGATTGTACACGCAGTGTGCCGTTCGAACCGAAAGACTGAAGACGTAGCCGGCAGAAGAAGGCTTATATACAGGGTGGGGGTCGGCAACCAGACCAACCTACCAACTTGGTGCCCATCCTCCTTGATGTCTTCTCTTTTCCCCATTCTTCTCCGTTTCGACTCTTCAGGAATAATTCTTGCGTGCCTCTTCTATCCCCTCCACCTGTTCCCGACCACGGTGTCGTGATCCCTGTTGGTCTTCGACTCTGGAGGACCCCTCGTTTGGCGAACGAGAAACGATGCCATCGACCACCTTCGTGACATCTCGCTTCTGGCTACATTTACAATCGGTCAAACGAGCCGATTCGATGGCCGTTCAATGATTTCAGCTTCCTTTTTATGGTTGTAACTCTGTAGGATTATGGCGATCTTTGTCATCTTTGTGATCTTTGTGCATGGTTTAGAAGTTTGGACATTCGAGGTTTGGGGATTCGAATCGGGTTATTGGATAAGTGGGAATTAGGGGTATTCAGAGGAATAGCCCTAATTAAGGGAATTCAGGGATTCGAGGATTTGGGAGTTGAAAGTTGGAGATTCGGGTCTTTGGAAAATTGACAATTTCGAATTTGATAATTTGGGGATTTGGTATGCGGATATGGGGTGATTTGGAAATTTAGGGATTTGATCATTCGATAATTTGGAAATATGAAAACTCAAGGATTCTGGGACCAGCTTTGGAAAAGCTTAAATTTGAAGATTTAACCTTTTGGAAAATTGGACGATTTGAAATTTGGGAAATTTTTAGAATTTCAGGATTTGATAATTCGGAAATTCGGGAATTCGGAAATTTCGCGAAAAACTTGGAAAACTAAATATTTCAAATTTGGAAATGGTTTTTGTAGATTTGCAAATTTAAAAATTAAAAAGTGTAAGGAATTGGGAAAGCTTCAAATTAGAAAATTTGTTAAAAAATTACAAATTCAAGAGTTCCTTTTACAAATGTGGAAATTCAGCAATTCAATTTAAGAATTTGATATTTCACAAAATATTTCTAAAAATATGGAATCATAAAAATTAGTAAAATTTATCCTAAATAACTAAAAGGAGCGGTGATAACCTCTTTTCGAGGTGGTCAATTCAATTGCGAGATAGGATCCCAGTTTAATTTCGTTTATAGATTTTTTTGCGAAGTACCGTTAAGTGATCAACAGGTGATTTTAAGCCAGTTCTTGTGCGTCCTGCTAAAAGCTTCAGCTTGAGAAGGAAATATACGAAGGAAGATATACAACATATGGTAAATAGAATCTTAATTGCACGGCACCATTTATTACTGAATTTGTGTCTTGGCTTAAGTGAAAAAGGTCAATCACTTTGGGTTATTTCTTCTTGGGTGTCGTTTTTAAAGCTTCTGCTTGAAAAGGAAGATGTAAGGTACGCAGTAAATAGTAGTTTAATCGTAAGACACATTTTATTTCCAATTTTGTTTATAGGCCTGTGAAAGAAGGATCAATAGGTGGCGGATAATTTTTGGCCAGTTCTTTCTCGCTGTTCTTTTTAAAATTCGGGCCTGCAGGGGAAGAGAAGGAAGATATAAGACGCTCAGTAAATAGAAGCTTAATTGCGCGATGCAATTTCTTTCCGATTTTGTTTATGGGCTTGTGGAGGAAGGATAAATGACTGCTGAAGACTCTGAATTTATTCTAGTTAGACCTTATTCTTTATGGATTTTCTTCTTCCAATTATGCAAACTCGACGCAAAAATGCAATAAAAGAAGCTTAATTTCAAGACAAAATTTATTTTAAATTTTTACTGTAATTCTGTCTTAACTTACAGTATTAATCTTGTACTTGCACCTTCTTCTCGGAATTGCTAGCAAAAAAGAAAAAGTGCGATAAATGGAAAGATAATTGCATGACGCAAGCGAGGACCAACAACTATTTTTATTTTTCGACATAAGATATTTCTAATTAGAGGAACAGTGGGTAGAAGCTTCGGATTCTTCCTTCTTGGACATTCTTTTTCTGCAGACCCCGAAATTACGAAAGTAGGAACGAAGGCGATAAGTAGCAGCTTAATTGCACGATGCGATTTATTTCTATTTATGTTTGAATGAGAAGAATCGATATATGTCGAATACTTTGGGTTCTTTCTACTTGGATGTTGTTTTTTGAGGTCTCAGCTTTCGTGATCACGAGGGCAGGAAAAATGTCCGCGATAAATAGAAGCTTAATTGCACGATAAATTCGTTTGCGATTTTCATCGTGAATGTGGCTGAGGGACATTAATAACAATCTTGGTTTATTCAAACAATTTATATTGACTGGACTATTTAATGAAGATTAAATAGAAGCAGCTGAATTTAATACTCCATTTATCCAAGCTTACAGAATTAATGATTAAGATTATTAAATTATATTTAAAAACTTCATTTCTGTAATTTATCAAGTTATGAAATCCTTGAATTTCCAAATTCATAAATTTCTTCATTTCAAATCCCTATATTCTTCGTCAGATATGTGCATATTAAATTGCTTTCCATAACAGTAATTCTCTGTTCGTTCATCTCAATTTTACCTAAAATTATGCTTCATAACATGCTACACCGTTAGAACGAAAATGGAACAATAATTCGCAAATGCAATTTATTTGATTTTATTTTTTATTATACTTTTCAATTATTCCCTGCTTTATTTTATCGAAGAACCCTTCAGGACTTTAAAACAGTTTTATGCTATCGATTGGTACAGGCATGTCGTTGTTAACTTGAGTGGGTGGCATAGAAAGTTTTGACGACTATCATACAGCTTCCTTTTCATCTTCATTGTTCTCCTCAACCTACTTTTATATCTCAAATTCTTATATCTATCTTATCAAATAAATAAATCTTATGGTGCTCTTATAAAAGTTTCCCTTTTGTTCTATATCTTAAATTTTACATTGTACAATCCTATAATTTTATGGTCAGCAATATTACAATACTTTCACACTCCATAATTTTATATTATTCCAGATATGATACTCCGCAAGTCTATAACGTTTCAAATTCCGATCTCTTCATATACCAACGACCAAAATGAAGAAAGCACTGTGGAGATTATGTCACAAAACTCCCGGAACCATTCAGAATTCCTTTTACTGTATTCACACTGCGAAATTCGTGATTCGAACCATAACGTGGCCTTTCCAGGCTCGCAAGGACTGCAGATATTTCACAGATAAAACGAGAAGACGATGAATCATCTCGTTAAAGATTCCCTCAGAAATTCAATGTATTCGATTCATCGGTTTTGGTGGGTATACAATTAGGGAAGACCGTGGAACATACGCGATCGACCTTCGATCGAAATGTTACGTAAACAGGAACGCATTCTTCTACGTGTAGAAGGTTTCTCTATGTTCCATATTGGATGCACTTGAACATCACAGGTGTATTCAGGTGCTTCATGTTGGCCTCGTGAGAAGAGGTTATAAAATGATCATGAACATTCTTATTGAATAACCTAAATGTAGGTTAATAAAATTAACTTAATAAAATTTCCTAATTTAATTTAATAAAAATTTCCTAATTGTCAAATCCTTCGAATCAAACATGTCTTATTCGGGAAAAATATTCCTTATCGATCTCAGACGTAGGCTTCTCAAGATAAATTCTCTTCGATTAAAGTGTAAATTCTAGTTTGACACTCTAAAGCCTCAATTTCCTTGTTATTTATATTTTCTGTTGTAAAAACAATTCTGCTTTGGTTCTTTCGTAGGCGAGGACTAGAAGAGGTCTTAGCAATTCTGATATGAGCCTCAACTTGTTTGAAGCGACAATAACTTGTAGCTTAAGGCTAGAACTAAACTTTACGTCCCTGTCTGAAGTTAAAGTTTCTTTTTTATCGTACATCATTATTGAATTCTTTAGTACAGCGTTCAGTCTATGAATCGATTTTTTGCAAAAGGATATGCCATCTTGTACCAAAGAGTTCCAGAATGAATTACGATCTTCATAGTTAATAAAGTCACCGGGAATATTTCATGTCTTTTGTAATTACAGAGATTGTACCAAACATTGAATTAAACAACCTTCTTAAAATATTGTAACTTTTTGTTATTATGTAGTTCTTCAAATAAATTATTTTGTCATTTGGTTAACAAAAAGAATAAATGATTCTTATGAGAACGGAGAGTGTTAAGTGTAAAGCATTTAATTGCGAAGTATCATTCGTTGTATGTACCTACGACTACTCCCTAATTAATTTTCTAATTTAAATTTTATTAATCTAGAGGTTTAATCTTGAATTTCCTGGTTGTTCACTTAAGCAAGGTCCAGGAGTTATTTCCTTCTGCCGCAGCCATTAAAGAAATCATTCGGCGCCATTTCAGGCACCGTTAACTCCACTTCTCAGAACAGAAGAAACGGAATCTGTGACTTCGTGTATCGTTAATTAATAAATTCAGTATATTTCTTGTTATTGCCAATCCATTTATGGTACCTCGCTAATCGTGTCCCTCGTGGAGTAACAAGACAATATCTCAATCGACGTCTAATTGATGACTAACTGATGTATTGTCTGTTCTTTGTTCAATAAGTTTCTTCTCCCGCTTGTTGAATTATTTAAGATCAATTTTCACAGACAACATTATGAGTAATATAGGTTAGCGTGTTACAATGGCATGAGAAATAATTTCTAAGAGAAATTACAATTGAAATAATATGAAATGTACATGTGTATGCATATTTATGTATTTCAGAACTGTTTTCAGTTAGTTTGTTGGGTAATGTTTGTGGGTAATAACGTTTTAGAAGATTTGGTGATGTGAGAAACTTCGCAACTTGGAAATTAGGATTTATACTTGCATTATCCTTACCTATTTTATTCATCAGAATATAGCCATAGTACTCAATCCTTACTAAAGGTGTGAAACTTAAAAAAAAATTCAAATAAAATAAACTTGCTACATCAATGCATTAAACACCTCGATATGAAAGGTCTGGGTTACCATTGATCTGCCTTCGTCGAGAACAAGTATTTACAAAACCCGCTAATTGATAACGTCATCAATTTCCGCGAAAGGTTTATTCCGTCACGAAGAAAGTGCAGCCACTGTCCGTGCGTGTTAGTGCCACTGTGGCCAGTTTTAAAGTCAAGGTTTACACCTTAAACTCAAGTTATGCAAGGTGCACACTCATACGGATCTCCTGGAAATGCAGTGTCCACATAAGTTACATCAACCTACCTGCATTTGCGTATACCTATTATGCACAACTCTCCACGTGTTAATTGCAGTCATCTGTATCATCGTTTCCCAAAGTTGCGAACCGGTACCGACTGCTCAGGAGAAGAGGTACCGGTTCTCAGAAAATATTAAAATTATACAGGCGGAATTTCATATTTTTAAACTAATATCTCCATTAATTAAAAATGGATAGCTTATCCGATAGTTTATCTTTCTGCACGAATACGTGGCTTTATACAACAAATTAAAGTTCAAGCAATTTTGCAAGAGGTGTCATCTTCTGAATTAAATAGAAAGACACGTCCGCGTTAGCGACCTTTTACCTAGCTCGTCTTCTTCTTTTACTCTCGCCCTCTTTTATTCGACAACCATGAAATTAGAAAGCAATAGAGGATAATAGAGGTTTGTTTATTCCGTACAGACAATTTCTTTGGACCTACGTCTCGTTTACAAAAGTTCATAATAGAATCTGTAATAGTTCGTATAATTTTTAAGTTGAGTATGGATCAGTTGTACGGATAAGGTTAAAATACAAAGATGAACAAAATTTCAAAATTTTCACTATGTGAAAAATAATTACCTCTTTAATAAATCAACACTTTCTAGTATTTTAAATGTGTGTACAACACCTCATCTTTAAATTCAAGTTATTTAAACAAATATTGTTTTCTAACATTATAGTTCATAAACACTACCTATTAGATCGAAATTGTTTGTATCGGAAATAAATTAAAACTCAACAAATTCATGTGATAAATTGTTAACTATTTAACATTACAGTTTACATAAACTACCTATCGTGCAGTTCGAATAAGAAATAAATTGAAGTACAACGAATTTCTTTGAAACAAACGAAATCAACGAAATGAAAAGGAAATCAGAATTTGCAGTTCTCCCACTCTCGGAGTGTAATAAATTGTGTATCTAAATCGAACACGTAGACTAGAATCGAACACGCCTTTTATCACGTACGCAAACTCTTGACTTTCTCGCAATATTGAAAAACAGTAAGTCGCACAGTAGCGAGCAGGAGAAGCCACGTTTTCACGTGGGTTAACAAAACGGACATCAATTTTTAGCACTGGCCCACATACGAAGAGAAGCCATTGTAATTCGACCTTACACCACGACATTGAAGCTTCTCGCTCAAGTTTCTACTACTTCTTGCCATTCCGACTCGACTTTTCATAGTCTTTTGCATGCTGGATGCGTAACGTGGTTCCTGATACGACTGATACGAATTTTTACGCGTGTTAGAGATCTCCATCTGTTCCGTCCTCGATCGACCTGCCATCACGTACCAACCGCCGAAGGAAAAAGCTCCCTCTTCGCGTTCTAATTTCCGTTTGATGATTTCCCCTCAATGGAATTATCAGGAATCCTGTCCGGAATACAATTACCAAGTTAACAGCGTAAACGATGCCTCAAATAGGTTTCGAAGTCCCTAATTACTCCTTTGAGAATTAATCAATTAATTAATCGATAATTGAATACTTCCTAACTAAGGTATCCAATATCCAATAATTGGGTAGTAGCTACCGACCGAATGTTTTCTTATTGAAAATTGAAGTTTAATTTTATATTCAGACATTAAGAATCAATCAATTAAATTATAATTAAATACTTCTTGATTAAGATATCCAATATCCAATAATTGGAAAGTATTAATCTTTTATAGAAAACTTAACTCCCAAATTAAAGATTAAAAGTCCATTTCAATCGAGGTCTGTTCTAATCAACAACTGACTTTCAATCATTAAGACTCAAATCATGCTTCTCGTTATAAATAAAAATTTTATTTCGAATTAAATCGCGACTAGCTAAAGATTAAAATTTATCTTTTAATTAAATTGCGTTAATAACAATTTGCTGTGTTAATAAACACTTTGATTTCTAATTGTGATTTATTGAATTTATTCAATTAATTCAAGTTTATATATATTATTACTTTCTTGTCCGAAAATTAAAATTTAATTTCTTAACTATGAACTACATCTTAGTTACCGATTAAGTCAACATTTTTATAGAGTATTATCATTGTTAGTAATATTACTATGTCTCGTCTGCGTGAAGAGATGATGCTGATCTAGGGACATTTTATCATCTTCGTAATTGTAATTAAAATTACGTTATACCATTAGGTCAATATACAAATTATTAAATATTATTAATAATTCAGTTTGTATTTCTTCCGAAATTTGAACTGAGAATAAACAGTAATATTCATTGGTTATAAAAATACTTGAATAGATAATTAATAAATATCAAGTATAATAATACTGTTCATCGGATATCCTTAAAATATATAGAAATATTAACAGGCTATTAAAAACAAGTTACATTTACTGAAAAGATGAGAAGGTTATTTTCTTAGGGGTAAAGGATTAATCAGCTGATGTGTTCTCTTCCAGAAAGCGTTCAAAGCAAGTAATCACGGAAAATGGAAAATATGAAGCGCATTACGCCGTTATTTGAGCATTAAATATTCATTCAATTCTTGGAATACCTTTTATAAAAGTGGTATTTGCTTTGATAAAAGCTACGGATCGTTTTTTTTTTAAACATTCTCTGTTCGGAAAACGCGGAAAAAGTCAGCTTTTTAAAGCTTCGGAAATGAAGTGGGTATTATTAGAAATACCGTGCAAATATATGGAAACGAGAATTCCTTTCGTTACGATATTACGTGAACTGAATGATACTTTAACATTGTATCCTCTCTGTTATCTCGTCCAATTAAAAATATTTGTATTTGATATGAATTCGACAGCACGAACGTATTTCTTGACTAACGATCCGTCGAGGTAGTTCAAAAATTTATTAATTAGAGGAAAAAGTAGATTAATGAGGTATCATGTTAATTGTACCGAATAACAAAATTAAAAAGTGATTTAAAGTATGTATAAATTAAACATAACGAAAGCAGGGAAATCATTTTTCTAAAATTGTTAAGAATCGATAATTAACAAAATTAGAAGAGTTTTAATTTGTGGTAGATGAAAAATTATCAACTCGACAAATTTAGAAACCAAATTAGGAAATTTTTAAATTTCAATCGTCAAGTTTAGAAGTTCATAAATTTTCACACTCAAGAATTTCGACGACGTTGACGTAAAAATTATAACAAAAATTTATGCAAAATAGTCCATTAATCTTTAGCTTTACTCAATACGACACTTCCCTATTTCTATTTATCAATGAAATAAAGAGCGAAGAATCAATATGCATAATTTCGTATTTCTCAGCAACGAAATAAAGAAAAGGACAGAAAAGAAAAACTTTCTAGACTCACGTAAACAGGATAGTTTAATACGAGACGATACTCGTGAAACGAGAGTGTGCCTAATAAATTTCCGCATGCCAATAAATTTGGAAGAAATTTGGGAAAGGTGTGAGCCGAAGAATGTGTTTTGATATGGGATAATCCAAACGCTGACGTAAGAATAATATCCGCAATACGCAATCACTTTCTCTGGCAATAAAATTCATTGTCAAAAAGAAAAAACATTCCGACAAGGATTCTCTTCATAAATTATCGCATCAATTTGTCTAGCTAATTCGATAATTAATCGTTGTAGAAATTGACTGGAATTTTCACTAATCAGCTGACTCGTTAAAACGTTTAATTACCTGTTGTTATATTATTATTATTATATACTATTTATTTATTATATATAATTTATTTTATTATACATATATACAGCATTATATACAGCAAAAATTGCGTCAGTCCAAACATACAATGTATTCTCTAATACGAAATAGCCCTTCAATTCTTTTAGTATCATTTCTGAACTTTCCGCCATTGCTTCGTTGACATTGCTATAAGAAGCCCGTTGTATCTCAGGTTAACCGTGAATCGTATGCGATCGATCATCATGACACAAATCACTTTCTCTGAGATGCTTGGATAGAACGATACTCTCCTCCCTTCTCGATAATATCCGACGAAGTAATTTACATCAGGCAACTGGTTTGACACACAAGCGACGCGTAACTTTCGCGGATGATATAAAGAAAAAACCAGTCACAATTATTGTGCTTGTTGCGCATATTTCACCCTGTTCGACGTATTGTTCAGGTTGTAGCATCGAGCGTGTTCTTTGATAACATGACAAGTATCGTTTATTAAAACGCTGTTAAAAATTTCTGCAAATTTGAAAATTTAAGAATTTTTGGAAAATTATGAAATTGTAAAATTTCGATATTGGAAAAAGAGATTTGAGAAGTTGGGATTTGGAAATTGAAAAAATTGCACAGTTTGGAATTTGGAGATTTGGTAATTGCGGGATTTGAGGAGGTGAAAATTTGGAAAATCGAAAATTATAACATTCGGACTTGTAGAAGTTTTTAAATTTAGTATTTGGGGATTTGGAAATTTGTGAATTCTGGGATTTGAAAGTTTTGAAGATCAAAATTTGAGAATTTGGGGATGTAGGAATTCCTAAACTTCAGAAATTGGGTTGTTAAGGATTTGATAATTTGAGAATTTGAATATTTGATGATTTGAAACTCTGTGAATTTGGAAGTCTGAAAATTTGAAAAGTGGAAAAATGGGAACTTGGAAGTTTAAAAATTTGTAACTTGATACCTTGTGAATGCCAGAATTAAATTTAGCAAATTAAATATTTAGAACTTTGAAAATTTAATAACTTGGAAATTGGTAACCACGAAATAAAAAAATTTATGAATACAAACATTTGTAGATAAATGTACTTTGACACCTAATTACTACTACATAATTACCTATATATCTACATTTGCATACGAGTAAGAAAATATGTATTAATAATTTATCGTACGTGACCCTGCCCGCATTTTCAACGAGAAATTCGCAGATCTGACGTCATGAGCTCTTATTGGTGTATCAGTTATCACTGCGCCTGAATCATTGTCTTTCCAAAGGAAGGTTAAGGCCTGACATGTACATGTTCATGTGGGCGAACAGGTTTAGTGAAATCTTCCAACAGATCGATGCGCTCTGTGAAACTCCTAAATATTTTACGGCTGATCGATGCAATCGGTAAATTTCGTTGTCTGATCGTAAAGTATGTCGGTTGTAACAGATGTTGACGTGGGAGCTGCATAAGGATATTACGCGTTGATGCGAGGAAGACGCAGGTGATCTGAAAAGTTGTTTTCAAGATATCTTATTTCATTTCGCTCTTCAATTGTATAAATTTGATGCACAAAAATGTGGAGAATTTTCTAATGTTAATTGTTAAATGGTAAAGACTGTATGTTTGATGTCCATTTTAGAGTAGTCAGAGGAACAATTCGTAAAAAGTGTAATAATACATTTTATATTGTTTCTAGGATAATATTACAACACGACACATTATTGTCATTTTGATACAAAGTTTCTAACTACAATCTAACAAGTTACTCCAATTTCAATCCTTCGCACTCCCGAGTGTGGCTCAAGATCACATTTCTTTTGAATCTTACGAATAATTCAGATAAATAAATTAGTTGAATATATATATTTTCATTTATTTACTACTTATAATAAATGAAAAATTTGTCACATACTCTGCACTGTTGCAATACATTTTTTAAGAACCCCTTGATCTATTTTATAAATTAAGTTGGTAGATCAAAAAAATTAAGGAGTGCAAGAGGTTAATTTAAATTCCTATAATTTTATCATTTTTAAACAGTCAGAAACTTTAATCCTCTAAACTAAAACAAATTGCAAAGTACGTTATGACTTTTATGGACACATACTTCTCAATCACCTTAATTTATACTAAAAAGGTGAGATAAAATTGTTAAGATTTGTCAGACAAGGTGTTGCTCGAATTCCTAAAATTAGCATACACTTTTGACCGAAGTAAAGTTTGTGTCTTCATTAACACCTCGATTTGGTGTACAACAACCTACTGCATATGCAAAAAAAACAGAGCAACGCACGACTAACAGAGAATTATCATAAATTACGTCTGCAGCTAAATGAGCCCAGCTTGCAACAGTACTACTATGTTGGATGCAGTCATGAAAAAAAAGAGTTCAATAAAATCGAGTTTGAAAGTGAGATGCGTCACGAAGAGTTGAGGACGCTACTTGTAAGGATGGATGAGCCAGCGATTGATCAATCTGTCACATTGATCGTTAACGCAATCGTTCCTCTTTTGACCTGGCCAAGAATGGATTCAGGTCCCTAAACATTTAAGTCCTACACGTTTTAAACTGTCATCGGCGTTAATTCACCTCGTGCACCTTTTCCCTGGAAATTGTTCGCCAGGACAGCGCCTTATTAGAGGAAGATGTTCGTTTACTATTCGCATGACATACGACATTTTGCAAGTCTGATAAGATCCTATTTACGATGCTTTTGGTCGTGAGCAATTAGGGAGAACGTTTTACTGGAGATTTTGAAATCGAAGATCCACCCTTATACGGATATAAGTTATGTCACATCAATGAATTTTCTGTAATAAGATTTATGTAGCTTGATAACTTATGTAGGACTACGTTGAATAGTTTTACAAATATAAATTAGGATTCTTTGAAGTCATATTTGTTAGGTTCGTCTAATATTTGATTAATAATGTATACATGTTCAAAATCAATTTTCTTTGTAAATGTAATGATCATTTTAAATCTCCCTTGCTTTGTTATAGTATTCTTTTAATCCACAAATCAATTGTTATAATTATTAATACGAAAGAACGACATAGAACAACTTAGAGTAATTTTTACAATCAGAGAGTGAAAACATACAAAATATAATTTATTTAAAAAAAGTTCTGGTTGTGAGGATCAGGAATGCAAATCTGGTAAATATGTATGTGAGCAGAGAAAGGTGAAGTACCTAGCTGTACCTAATTATTATTAATATGAGTTGATACATAAAATAGTTGCGTAGTTATATAATTTGACAGTTAATGGTCAATAGCAAAAAGAATAAAACCCTATGTCCCATTTAAAAGCAAAAACATAATATCTGGACTATTGTAAACGTTTTCATTTAGTAATACAGCTTTACAGGTCACGGAAATCGATAACGTCAATATGTAGTTTGCAGAGTGTGTACTTGACAATCCTGAAACCTCCTGCAATCAGCTCAAATTCTCGAAATATCATTGTTTCATTAAACACGATAACTTTGTTACTAATCCGTGTATCCACAAAATTATCCATCGATTGGCAGAATTTCACCGTGATTATTATACCTTGCAATTCTTTATTTTTTTCGAATTAATTGAAGGTGTACGGTGTTTTTGCTTTTTGAGTCGTAAACGTTTCGACGATTCCATTTTTAGTGAATTCCAGTTACGGTTATTAACAACCACGACTATCTTGTAAAATACCAGCTACGTGATCCTAATTCCTTGTCTGGCATTCGCTTATCGGTCTTAACTGTAAATAAAGTGTATTTCTTCATGGATTGAATCGATTGGTTCCGGGAAAGAATATTTTATGCGACGTCATGGGTTGGAAGCAACAAGTGAAGCTTAATCTATGCATATGTGTAAATCAACGGTGCCGATGTAGCGATACTCGGGTCCCAAATTTTCATATTTAGAAATTTCAAGAGATTTGATCATTTTCAAATATACATGCTTTAATACATCTTCAAGTTTTCAAATTCTTAAGATTTCCATTTTCAGGTTCTAAAATTTTCAAGTCTTCAAGTTTTTTCAAATTTTCAAATTTAAAGTTTAAGAATTTGTAAAATTACAAATTCTCAAATTCAAATATTTAGAAATGTTCAAATTTGTAAATTTGCAAACTCTCAACTTCTTGAAATTGCTTATAAACATTCAACGTTTGAAATTTAGAAATTTACAAGCTTCAAAATTTAAAGGTTAATAAATTTACAAATTTTCAAATATAAAAACTCAGACCAATCAGTCGATAAATGTACAATAGAAAAATTAAATGTGGAAATGCGGAAATCTTCAACTTTGCAAACATTAAAGCGCTGCATAGATAAACTCACTATTAACGATTGCTATATCCCAAATAATATAATAACTTTTAATTATATTCATCGAGGGCCATTACTGACTATAACTATCCAAACCTTGACGATATGAAAAAAAGATGTAGAAGTTATAATTCAGAAATTTAATCCCGAGCCTTGTATCTTTTTAGCGTGGTCGAAATAGAAGTGGGAGCAACTGCAAAACAGGCAATAAAAATATCAAAAGCATCCATCTACCGTTATGTTTATGTTTTTCAAGAGTTAAACATCCTAGCATACAATTTTGGGGCAAATTATGTTTTCCTGTTAAAATGGAACATGTTGTTTATGGTCTGGGATGTTGTAAGATATAACTATTTATCACCGTGCTCTATCTCAAAGAAGATTCCGTTATTTTGATCGATCGCGATCTGAGATTTTAATTAACATGGATTTTCGAGTTTGGTATTCGTGGAAGATAACCAGTTTACGCGGTCGTTGCCTTTTTTCGATAAATTATACTCAATGAAGTTAATCGATTTCGCATTGTTCCGTCTGTTTTGTATTAATGAGAATTTAGCATCATGTGTTGTAATAGCATTGCTCGCTCGTTCGTAAAACATCCCTTTGTACCAAGTACATGTGCGTAATACGATATTTTCCGAAAACAAGATTAATTTAATAAAACATCAAACGAAAATACGATTAAATTCTTAAACGTGTAGGATTCAGTTTAAATGTGCATATTATATTAAATTGCTTTGTCTGTTAAGTCGAAGGGATTTAAAAGATCACAGAGAATTCTACTTAAATTGCAATTCCCCTCATACTCTTTGTAAGACGGATAAATTTCAGCGAGTTATAATTACTATGATGATTAAAGAATTTTATTGAAGAATTAGATCAGTTACACAATATTTAATTAAAAATAATGGAACAACGGAAATTTTAATAATATCTGCACCCCAAAAATTGAATTTATTAAGTACACTTTATATCCCATTTTTTGTTGGCCATTACGGTACAGATATTAATCCTAATGCATTTTAATGATATAATAATAGTATAAAGTAACAGTTGTATTATCAGTATTATTTATAAACCCCTCATTATTACTACATTACATTGTTATTTGTAAATTTTCGTTCTTATAATGAATGCAGTATGGCTGATTCATCATTAAAAGTTAAGCTAGTAATTTCACATTGTGCATAATATTGCATAATATTGTTCATTAGCGAATATTCAATATTGGAATGCTTATCTCTGAGTCCGCTTATTAAAGATCTTCAATTATTGTAATTATTGTAATATACTATAATTATAATATACATGATTATTATTATTATTACATGATTTTCATAGGAACTTTAAGGTCACGTTCGAGTGATACACAGTATAAATTCCGACGTTTTCTCGGATTTCATCGTGAAATTACAAGACACGAGATTTGGAGATTTGGGAATTTGAAGATTTGGAGATTTATAAATTTGTAAATTTTAAGATTTGGAAGTTTGGAGCTTTGGAAATTTGGAGATTTGGAGATTTGGAGATTTGGAGATTTAGTAAATTAATAAATTTGGAAATTTGGAAATTTGTAATTCATACATTTGGAAATTTGGAAATTTGGAAATTTGGAGATTTGGAGATTCATAAATTTGGACATTTGTAAATTTGAAAATTTAGGACGTCAGAAATTCACAAATAAAGAAATGAAAAACTTTCAAATTTTCATACTTCCAAATTCTAAAATTTAGATATGTGGAAATTCAAAAATTACAATATTTTGTTATTTGAAGTTTCAGAAACTCAATTTTATGATTTGCATACTTAAAAATTGCAGAAATACTTCCCATACATGCAAATAAAAAAATATCAAATATTAACATTTGCAAGTATTCAGATTAAAACATTTTATCCATGCATGAATACTTCAATGCACATGGTGTAAAAATAGATATGTACATAGATACTACTCATTTGACCGTGTTGCAATTTATTCAAAAAAGCAGCAGAAAATGCACGAAAAAGGTCATACAATTCAAGATAACAGTTATTGGAAATGCAAAATCTTGATACGCGTTTCATTCGAGTGGATCAAGTACCGACTTTATAAAAAATCCATGTTTATAGAATTACTGTAAAATGTTCTTTTTCTACGGTCGAATGCGTAATTGCTTAACAATTCGTTGCGCGTCTCGAGGTTACGTCTCACGACCCGGATCAGATTTTATTTATGGAGCCCGTTTTTCGAACGTCGGGTGTCGCTGGATTTTTACGTATGTACTGGCACGTATGATCTGCGGTGATGGATTTCAAGTTTACTGCAAGTAGGTCCGAATATCACTGCATCATTTTCGTTCTCAAGTTTTTCAAGTACAAAATATTTGCAAATAAAATCTTCAAAATCCCGATTTTCTCAACACCAATTTTTGAACGATCTAAACCACAAAGAAGTATTTCTCTTCATTTTCTTCTCGCAATAAATAATGTATGACAAATTTTATGAAATAATGTCGAACTAGTAACTTTCTAAAATTGTGCAGAAAATCTATTGGAAAAATCAATTAAACTTGATTCGACATATGAAACGGAAGATACCGGTTAGTTTTAAATAAACCTTTTATTTATTTTTGATATTCGTAATGTCAACAATGCTTCAACAATGTTTCGATCCATTTATCTGAACAAATATACATATTGTATATCATTCTATTTTTAATATTTTTTTTATTGTTTCGAATAAGCGGCGTTTGGTCGTGGCAGATTTTCGACGCGTGAAAGCTGAGTTTTAGCAAATTGATGAATGTTACAAACTGATGAGACATTCTGGAATGCGTAGTACGGTAGCTAAAATTCTTTCGTCTCTTTTTCTTGCTGATGACGAATCTCAAGTGGGAATTTTCGGTACTTTATATTGAAATAGGAATTAAGATTGGGAGTGGATTTAAGATTCGTAGACGATGCGAATGTAACGCTTCAACCACGAATTTTAGGAGATTTATCATTCTTGGAATTCTTTGTTCCTTTTTATACAGACGTCCCATAATTTGTGGTGAAATCATAAAAATGGTAATTATGTACGCAGTGGCGTAAGCATTTTTTGCCTAAGGTGAATCACGTTCGTTAACCCTCTGTTGCATGATTTCTGAATATATTTCTAAACTCTTAGAATAATAAATAACTATTTTTTGCATTGAAAATTTGTTTAAAAGGTAATCATGTAATATCGTAAATTTGCAGTACCTTCAGGAGGCACAAAAAATTGTAATTACAATTTTCAATAATTTCATTAACTATTAAATTTATAGTTTATTTATAGTTCACAAATTACAAGAATTCCATACTACAAATTATTTATTTAAATTCAACACAAAATAAAATTTCGTAGATTACTTATAAAATTAACGAAGTGTTTGAAATAATTCATCGTTTCAATTATGTATCTCATCTCGAATAAAATATATTTCATCTTGGTCTATGACATATAACTTTTGTCATAAAATATAATAATCCAGCAGTCCATTTCCTATTTCTTGTATTTCCTTCTAAGGTTCCAAGAAGTGGATAAAAATATCTAAAATATGCGCACAATAAATTCTTCCACAGATCTTAGTTCAGATTACTCAGTTACCTAAAAGCTATGTTAATTAATGTATATATAATGTAAGGAAACCACAACAAGATTCTAATATCTGTTTCTTTAATCAACACGTTGCTACACTTTCGGCAGTACATTCTCATTTTGTCACGTTGAACGATAAGGACGCGACGTTTGGAATTGTGAGGAAATCTTGAAACGAGTTTACGTTCACGATTCAGATTATTTATTACGTAAATTCATTTCCAGCTAATAATAAGTTCTGTAATCTCAAATTCAATTTGTCAGCATGGAAGGAATCCTGCAATTTCAGACGTGCAGAGTGTCTCAGTTTTTTTCCACAAAAATTTACCAGAATATTTTATAAACGTGATTAAGAACGCAATAAACAATCTTTAAAATGGTTTATGAAAAAATTAATGTAAAAATACGAATTAACCTACAAGTTTTTCCACAAAACTTTGCCAGCAGATTTAATGAATATAAATAAGAACATTTATACAGATATATTAAATTTTGTTATTAAAAGATTATAATAAAAATGCAATTATGATGTACATTTTAAGCAGTGCCTCATAAAATATTGATTTGCTTAAAAAATCAATAATTTGATAATTTACCCTTATGTTTACAACGTATTTTTGTTTCAGAAACATATAACATTGTTTCGTTAAAATATCGTGTTTTTTTGTATATGAAATATCAAAAACTTATTTTGTAAGTCTAGACTGTATAGTTCAAATTGGACTAACTTTTTAACAAGTACATAATATATCTTCTTCTTGTATATCTATTTTGTACAAGTATATCTAATCCGTATATGTCTGATATTATTCTTGTAAATATGGAAGATGAAATCATTTGAAAATATAAAATAGTTAATAATTTATTTAAAAAACTTAACAGCGTACAAGTACTACATATTTAAAAATAAATTTTTCAGGACTCGATAAATCATTAATGTGACAGACATATCATAAAAATGTAGTATCGCAAATACTCCGTCATTACCAATAATTAAAGGAAGTCAATAATAAACGATGCATAATTACGGAATATTAAAAACAAGCGTAAAAATGTTTATTTTTATGTTATAACAACACCCATTTTCATGCTGTTTACATTTTATATTCATGTTACAAAAACCTATGAACGTCTGCCCAGTTTGCGGTACAAAATAGTTAAATTGTTCGATAGCGATCTCGTGTCTCAGAAATTCCGAAATTCCTTCGATTTTATTTTTCAAAGATCCCGCGACGAAATGCTTTAAAACGCGATGGGACACGTCCGCGTTAAATGAGGAAGCGTGTTTGGATCGCACGAGATACGCGGCTGAATATTTCGTAGCGGAAAACATGCTGTTACTAGTTGTCACGATATATGCGGTACACGTTTGACCCCCGTGCGTGAATTTTTAACAAACTTACACAGATTCCCCGATTCGCATGTACTCCGTGCGTGTTGTAAGAACGCGGGGTTCGTTCACCCCGCTGGTTGATCGGTGAACTTGATGGATAAATATTTCACGGTTGATTCTAAACGGGTTCAACCCAAATTTTTACGCTCGAAATGTCAATGTCGAGGCAAAGCAATAGCAGAAAAAGAATATATGGGTGCACGTACGCAGCCGATGAAATCGATAGATTCGATGCTTCGTAATATCGAAGTCCAATACGAGAAAGCGAAACGTTTTACATATTTATTAGGCGGTATTCGAATAGCATGTTACTTTTTCTCTTTTCCTGCTTCTTTCCTGAATAATAAATGTTACATGAGATTAATTAATGTGACTTTCTTTCAGCGATTAATGATACACCTTACGCGTACTGTTGCTCGTCTCTCCTCCACGATTTATGTAACGATTGCACTTTGTAATCGAACGATAACTAATGACGGACAAGGGTGAACATTGTATTTATACCGAAGAAGAATCGATTTAACCCCTCGGCGTATTACGAGAAATAAATGTCAATGATTTATTTTATATCTTGTTACGTATCTTGTTCAGGGGGAGGGTTGAAGTGTCTTCATACTTTTAAAAGCATTTAATTTTATTGAAGTGAAACTACGGTGCAATTTCACCTGGGAGCATCATGGCCGACGGTAAATCACAAACATACAGATTTGCAAATTCAATCATTTTCGATAGCATAAATAAATTCTGAAATTTTCAAGTTCAACAATGTTTTACTTCAAAAGTTTCCGATT
Organism: Megachile lagopoda; assembly: GCA_036983795.1. NCBI lineage: Eukaryota > Metazoa > Arthropoda > Insecta > Hymenoptera > Megachilidae > Megachile > Megachile lagopoda. The sequence goes on from CM072800.1 coordinate 14,564,240, forward strand.
TTAAATATCGCATTTGCAAATTGTCAAATTTCTAAAATTGCAAGTTAGGGAGTTCTGTAATCTTCACGAGTTCTCTAAGTTCCTTAATTCCTCAACTTCAAAATTTTCCAATTTCCAAATTTTCAACCTACAAATTCTCAAATTTCTAAATTCCAACACGATGATTATGTTTATCAAAATTTATATTTTTAGTAAAGTCACTATTTTCAGAGAATACGGTTACATATGGAATGCGTACTTCAAATAAATTGAAGGTGATATCATGCGTGAACATTACCCTGAAGCGACAGCTACATCTAATCTGCACAGTAAATAACCGAGTAAGTTATGTTCATAAGCTTGTTACATACTTTAAAAAGCTAATTTACGATATTGCGTGATTGCTACCTGTCAGTGGGATTTCCTCATCACTTAGTTTTATTTTCTTCACTTTTATGTTCCTCTCTAACAAAGAGTTTAACCTCATGTCAGATCACTACTCTCAGTTGAAAAAACCAGATACGCTTTCTTTTTATTATGTTAATTTATTGTTGCAGAATATATATGAAATCATATTGCGTCATAGATACAATAAATAATCTTATATGATTATGGAGCTGGTTATTGTAAACTGCGTCGAATAAGATATTTTCAAATTTGCAGATTTGGAAATTTATATGTTTAAATTTAAATATCTACCAACTTTATTTCTTAATTCATAATTTATCAAAAATCCAATAAAAATTAATGTAAAAATTTAGAAATTTTTATAACTGTTTTTAGTTTCTAGATTGTTGAAGTTGACAAGCTGGAAATTCTGTAATTCCAAAGTTTGGAACTTGGAATATATTTAATATTTAAATGCTCAAACTTCCCAAATTTGAAATTTAGAAATTACAAATCTGAAAATTTGTATTCAAAATTTTGTCTCATTTGACAAGTACCGGAATTTCACATCTTGAAACTTTCAGACTTTGAAATTGAACATTTTTCAAATTATGAAATCGACCACTCATCGTCCCATCATTGTTCAAATCATAAGGTTTCCTTAAACTCGATCTATATCCCTAGACTCGATCTATATCCTTCCCAAAATTTTAATAAATCCTCCCTATGATTTCCCAAAGTTTCACACAGAAAATATTTCTCAAAAATTCTTCAATAACAAAACGGTATCCATTTAAAGAAATTTTCAATTCATTAAATTACCGATTTAGACCCGGAAATATTTTCGGGTCAAGGGCGAAGCTGTTCATCTTCTAGCAAGATAAAAATCGCTTAACCAACCAGACTGACGGGAAAAGTGAAAAAATGTATGAACGTAAGAATAACAGAAGGGGCGTGTACCATAGAAAGCGGAAGCTGTCGTAACACGGTCATTACCGGCAATTAACTCGTGCACGTTTAACGCGAGTATTATTCAATATCACGCCGAAAGGCTAGCTACAAAGGCATTAAACAGTTGTTTTGCAGGCTGACCAGTAACCTCGATTCGAGCAGCCCAATGGGAGTAAGACTTTCGCTTCTACGCCAAGCACAGTTGCCAAACATCTTCCGGAATTCTTCGCGATGACTCGGGATAATTAACCTTTTCCCCTAGAACCTTTAACGACCTCGATACGTGCCACGAGACTCGTTCGTTTCTTCGTTTCGCGAACCGAAACCATCTTTTCACCTTCGGTCAAACCGATTTCCATTAGTAATCAGGATACGTCTGTTCACCACCACAATTGCCATCTTTCTTCTCTAATTTTCTCTTATTCAGTCTAGAATCAAGTCTATAATTTGCGCATTGATGTCGAAGAATTTATTATACTCTTGTCGGGCGATTTTAGAGTTACCCGATATTTTCATTTTTTACTCGAAGGACTTTTTAATCAAATTCGAAAATTTATCAATATATGGGTTTCTGATTTGTAGAACATATAAATTCCTTATTTCCTAGGCGTCCAAAATTCTTACGTTTCCGAATTTGTCGATTTGTAAAAGATTAAATTTTCACGTGTCGAAGTACCTCAATTTGCAATTTCTCTAATGACCAAACGCTGAAATCCCTAAATGCCAAGATATCAGAGTACCTAAATCCTCAAATCATCAATTGTTCAAATACCTAAATCCCTAAATTCGCAACCGTCCAAATACCCAAATTCCCAAATTCTCAAAGGTTCAAAACCCTAACTCCCAAAATTTCCAATTGTCCAAATATCTGAATCTGCAAATTCTCAAATGATCAAACATTTAAATCCCCAAATGCCAAGATATCAAAATACCTAAATCCTCAAATTGTCAATTGTCTAAATACCTCAATCCCCAAATTCGCAACCGTCCAAATACCTAACTCCCCAAATTCCCAATTGTCCAAATATCTAAATCTCCAAATTCTCAAATGACCAAACACTTAAATCCCCAAATACCAAGATATCAGAATACCTAAATCCTCAGATTGTCAATTGTCCAAGTACCTAAATCCCTAAGTTCGCAACTGTCCAAATACTTAACTCCCCCAATTCCCAATTGTCCAAATATCTGAATCTCCAAATTCTCAAAGGATCTAAATCCCAAAATTCGCAATCGTTCAAATATCTAAATTTTCAAATTATAAAATCTCCAAATTGTCATAATACCAAAATTCCTAAACAGTAAAGTCTCCTGAATTCCAAAATTCCTAATCTCTGCCTTCATAAAAAAGTATAACAGTATACATATTAATAAAAAAATCTAAATCTCTTTTTATCTATTAATATCTATCTATTCGTTATGTTACCTCTTTGGATGATATCAGTGCAAATTAATCTCGTTGAAATTCAGTAATCTTTATACATCTCTATTCTCGATGCACTGACGTGCTTTTCGAATATTCTATTTGTCGACAGATATTCGGCATGGAGTCAGAGCTGCGAAAAAGCGGATGCTTTTAAGCGAACTACTCTTTGAATAAACCAGACAATTTCAGCCATGTTTAAATTGAGCGAAGTACAAGATCGCTTTATGTACAAAGGGTAAACTCATTTTATATCACTACAAATATTTAAAAAAACCCGACGTTACAGAGCTACTATCGTACAATTTTAACTCGCTCGCTATTGTACTGGAATATAATAAACTTTTAAAGCTGTACTTTTATTAATATTACACATCATATCAAATTCCGCATATTAATTTTATGAAACTATTATAGTCATGTCGAGATATGACTGTAGTCATCTATTCTTTATAGGTATATTTTTATGTATATCTTTAGAGATTTAAGGATCTAGGGTTCTAGGGACGGAGAGATATAGGAATTGAAGGATATACTAAGAATCTACTCTAAATGTTTCGAAGATATAGAGCTCCAGGTATGTACGAATCCAGAGTACTAAGTAATCTGAGATAGAATACTAAATAGAGATCTGAAATACTAAGCAATCTGGGAATATGGAATCCTGGAAATATGGGAGTATGAGGTAATAAATAATCTGGAATTGTAGAGACATAGAGAGATGATATAGGGGTGTGTACCTCCACATAGAGATCTGTACGTCTATACATATAGGGATCAGTACCTCTACATAGAGATTATAGGGGTCTACGTAAGGAACCAAAGATATAAAAATCAAAGGTCACTAGTGACCCCCGATGAGCTCGGAATCACGTTAACCTGACGGGTCACAGGAAATTAAGTTGCATTCGGATGTTGTTTGCCGACCGCCACAAAACCTTCTCCGCCATGAGGCATTATCTACGCGTACCGCATAACAAAAGGGAAAAAGATGGGGAGGATCTGGTATTCTGAAACGATCGTTTATTTTTTCGCCACGTCCAGACGATTACAATACGCTCGGCTGATTATGGTAAACGACAAATCACAGTCGTGATGCGCGTTCAACGGCTTGCTCTTGCTAACAATGCGGTCTTTCTTGATCATCCTTCTTCCCAACATCTCCATATTAGGATGAAAGTCAGTCAACTGCTCTCTGATGCAGGATGATACCATGAAATTGTCAAGGGTCGACCACGTGACGTCTTTGAACTTGCTTCTGCGAAATTTTAATTAGGAAGGTTTGTATAATATAATACCTGGAATGAACCTGAGTTATCTGAATCTTCCACCATTTGGCTGACTTGGTTATCTCTTTATGCCGGGTAGACACATAGTATATTATATATTATATCATATCATACTATATTGATTAACAATATAGAACTATACTTCGTTTACGGTTTATTGATTTTGATTATTTTATTTTATGTGTATCTTATGTCTCTGTATTGTTAGATTCCTAGATCCCCTAAATTTTAACACCTCAGATTTCTAAGTTCTCAAATTCCCAAATCCCTGGATCCAAAAATTCTCAGATTCTCAAATCTCTACGTTCCCAAATCTTTAGATCCCAAAGTAGATAAAAAATTTCTAAATTCCTAAATCTCTACGTTTCCAAATCTGTAGATCTCAAAGTAGATCCAAACATTTCTAAATTCCTAAATTTCGTTCCCAAATCCCTACATCTCTGCTTATCCAAATCCACATGCCTCTGGACAGCAACAACCATCGACATATTACAGTTCTAATTACTGTTAAATAATGCAATCATGATTATATCAAAGGTGAAAGTTCATGTTTGTTGTTAATGGTAATACTAGTAATAATCAGCATATCTGCAAACGCATCCACATTAGAATATCGGATAATTATACAAACGAGTAACATAATAGTTAGCCTAAATAGCAACAGAAACTGTTAATAAAGGATGCAGCGTTATGTCATTCATTACGTCGATTAATGCGATAATTGATACATTATATTGAGTAAAACGGTTGCCTCGTGGGAGGATCAGTGAATTATAGTCACTTTCTAATGCTTCCCCCGTTTGCAAGTACAAGTAGTAGTACAAGCAACATTAAAGGAAAACATTGAACTTCCCAGCCGTCAAGTCATTAATACACGTGTCGAGGTATAGTGTGCAGCATTTTAATTCGTCGGTCTGTCGATGCTGTTCGCTTGTGTCTTAATTTATGTACAGGAGTTCGCTTTTACACCTGCCATTGTCGGCCGTTCACGAGCCGACAATATCGATACAATCGATCTGCGCGATTCACGGTGAAACGAGATTAACGCTCTTTGGGAGAAATGCTTATATAAATTCTCGATCGATGTTTCATTAATTTACACTCGTTCCGTATCCGCAATTTATTTGAGAACGTTCTTATGGGAAACACGTGTTTGCTATAGATAATTGAAAATAATTAGTCTTCTTGCAAAAAGATTTCATATATATTTAATTGTGTAAATTTTTAGATTTTTAAATCCCTAAATTACCAAATCTCCAAATTTTCAAATTACAGTTTTTCAAAATTTGAATTTTTCAAGTATGCATTTCCGATACTGAGATCTTCAAAGTTCTAAATTTTTCAGTTCTCAAATTTTCCAATTTCCTAAATTCCCAATGTATTCAAATTACTAAATTTCCAAATTCCCAAATTATAGTTTCTGAAAATTAAAAATTTTCAAGTATGCATTCCCGCTGTTGAAATCTTCAAAGCTCTAAATTTTTCAGTTTTCAAATTTTCCAACTTCCTAAATTCCCAAGGTATTCAATTTTCACGTTTTCAGATTTTTAAAACTTCCATATTTCCAAATTTCTAAATTTCAAAATTCTGGCATTTCAAAATCAAAGAAAAATAACGATAGAATTATTTTTGTGCAATTTGTGTACACTGTTATCATTTATAAAACTTCAGCAATTTATGAAAGCAGATTTATAAAAGCTTCAGAAATTCCAGAGATATCCGCTTACCAATTTGTACAAGAATTAAATTCGAAATAAAACGTTAATTAAAACGGTAAATTTGTATAAATCTCTGAGATTCGTAATACAAAGAAAAATTCAGTGGGTATCAAGGGAACTCTTCTCTTGCGACTGACATGGAAATTTAAGTGTTTGCATGGTCTCTAAACATGTCGTAAAACTTGTAGTTTACGCAAACGACCCGTTAGAATACCGTACCAGAAAATCGATTGTAAAACTCTGTACACCTACGCAATTTTTATTGCGAATCCAACTCTTTGTGCTTTCTCTTCACGAGTTTTTTGTACCACTGAAATATTGCCTCGAATACTAACATTCTTAAAATATTTACTTTGTCACATTCATCGTTTAATAAATTGTTTGATGAATTATTTAATATGTTTAATAAATTATTTGATAACTTGTTTGATAACTTCTTTGAAAAATTATTTAATAAATTATTTTACAAATAGTTTGATGAATTGCTTGATAAATTGGTAACTTCTTAATAAACAATTTAATGAATTGTTTAATATATTGCGAAAAAGTTAAAATTGTGAAACGTTAAAATCTGAAAAGGACAGATTTAGTGAGTTCACATTTTTGTATCCAAAATGGAAAGTTTGAAAATTTGTGAACAATGCAATTAAAAGATATGAAAATTTCAAGAGTACCAATAACAATATTTGCAATAACAATATTTGCAATATAATCTTCTGTCAATAGTGACAAAATGGGTTAAATATCATCTGTGTATCTTTCCTTTCGATTACACACGCAAGCAAACAATTGACATTTACAACCTAAATCTGTTTCATGAACAGAAAATCGATGTCCATGGTTGCACCCTATATCACACCTTCATTTACAGATACATGTGTCCGACTGAAACGAAGATTTACGGTTAAAGATCAAGGAACGCCTAGGGGAAATCGCGATGTCATCAACCTGTTATAATCGACCGGGTCCGCGATCGAATCCGAGCGGCATCGGCCATTTGACCGATGAGTGGTTAGATAAAACCAGCCGGATCTTCTTCTTCTTCATCATCGTTGTCTTGTGACATTCGCTCCGTGTCTGGTTTCGCGAATGACGCAAAGATGCACAAAGTCACGACTAATTACCATCAGAAAGATTGAAAAGGTGCCAGTTCTCGAACAGCGTGGGCTATGATCGTGATCCTCGAGAACATTAATTGTCTATTGTTCGATTACCTGTTAGACGCTAAACTGATCTTTACAGGACAGTTAAGTCGAGTGTAAACGTATGAAAAGGGTAACACGAGTGTCGAAGATACGATTAAAATTAGAGTCTTACGTTCGCTGGCATAGGTCGTGATGTCTGCAAGACCTGGTGATTTCATTTTCTGGTTGCTGTAATCGCGTGGGATCGTGATTGATGAGAATTTGCTATTGGATTGGACGTGTCATTTGTTCGCGAAGATTTACGGTAGAAATTTGTTGATGTTCTTTCGGTGATGGCTTGCCAATGTTCCTTCTTTCTTCGATCGCTGATGAAATGTAGGTTTGCTCGAATGCAAACGAAGGTTTGCTCGAATCACTCTTTAAATTGCGATTTTATGGTAATCGTGTCTATAAACCATTTATACTTTCAAGAAGCTGTTATCTATAGATTTCAATGATCAAAGTAAAAATTATATAAATCCATATGTTTAAAGAAAACTGTCTTCGTACGAGGAGAAGGGAACTATAATCAAACATAAAGAAGACTTTCAACGGTAATTCAGAAGCTTGAAAATTAATTTTACTCTGCACCTACCGATAATAAAAATGAATGTAGAATTGATACGTTTCAATTGCCATAGATATGTATACACATTCCATATAGAAAAATAATCTATAATGTCTATAAACAAAAAATAATAATTGCAAACACGAGAGCTAGTTTTTGTTAGATAATTGTTAACTGCATTTTATGATGTATTTGTTCCTTAACAACGGAATACATCGCATACAACAGTTTCCACCGTAACAATATCGACGATCATTTACGTGGCATGAATATTTCAACGATTAACATGCTTGCAAGATATATCTACTATTGTACTGTGGCTTCGTTATGCATTTGGATTGTCTTAATTATCGTCTTCATTGCGTATCTCTAACGATGGAACTCGGGGGTGGAAAATTTATGGGCCTGTTCTTCTTTGTCTATAGACACGTTACATCACGTTTTATCCGAAGATCAAGAGCAGCAAGCAACCTTGACATTCATGCTCACAGACTGTTTTCTGGTCCGGAGAAAGCTATGTGCTTTCGTTGTTAATTGAATTGTTCGTTTAATGAATTTTGTATTCATTACTGAGTCGGTTCAAAAATAGTTGCAATTTTCAGTACATTTCATTGTTGAATTAAAACAAAATTTATTAATCGGTTTTTAATTATAGAGTTCGACTGTTACTAGTTCTTTATTAGAATTATTGTATTTTACTGTATCGAACATAGTATTAGTAAGTTTTTGTTAAATAAATTATTAAGATCGATTGATGAAAAATAAAAGGTTCGAGCTAAAACAGTTTAGACGTACAATTTTCAATTTTCAGCAGCGTTTATCTGCTCAATCATGATAATTACATACTGTATGATTACACATATTCTACAGCAGCGAAAGAAACGTATCATCATTCTGCCATTATGCAAATCCTATAATTCATCTACTGAAAAAGTAATTGTAATCTAAAATGCTTCTATCCTATCGGAAGAATAATGTTTCTTGGTTGGCAGGAAAAAGGATCATTTGTTCTTGTTCCGCATCTTACGATAACCCTTGATGCAGCTCCTAAAATAGCGGGCCACAATCGTAAAAAGGTCCCTGCACTCAAAACCAGTTTGGACCAGGAAAATCCGCAAGCTTGTTCCGTCTTTTTGGTTCAGTTGCAAAAAAGGAGAGTATGGTGTTGGTCAGTGGCCTGCGACCCACGAATTCGAAGGAAATCTTGCGATTCGCGCCACGAAACCGGTTAAAATTCTCTTGTTACGCGTTGCATTCAAATTTTCGGAGAATCACGAAAAAAACCGCAAGATGCAAATTGTTTCAACGAAGTTAGACCTCCTTTACGTTTCGAGGAATAATTTTTTCTACAGAGAATAACTTCAGTTTTACCATAATTGCCTTTCTATACCTTTTAAGCCCATTTTACAGGAGGATCCCGTTTTACAGGAGTAGAAAATGTAGGGAATTACTTTTTCGTAGAAAAGTGAAGACGCTTCAATTATAAACTTTTCATTTTCTTCGTACGAGATTTCATTTCTCAGTAAATTGTTAATTAAAAATTTATCAAGAATTCTGCTTTATCGATTTACATAAATACAAGGTTTAATATTTCACTTCGTTTGAAAAATTACTTTCTTCTTATAGTTAACACACCTTTGTCCGAATCTTTTGTTACGAACAATGACCTTTAGGAATTACATAACTATTAATTTAAAACAGGATCCAGCATGCCGTGTACAAATCCTGTAGAAGCTCAACCTTGACTTTTTACAGTTTAATAATTACATAGCAGTTTACAAGAACAAATTGTTAATTATGCACTCGAGAGCATGAGATCGAAGAAGAGAAAGCCATAACTCTTTTGAAATCAATGAGGAATATCAACATAAAGCGTTTATTTCGTTGGAGTCAAGGGATTTGAAAGAAATAAAAAAAGTTGCAACTTCGAGTAAATTAGAAAAATCAATGGGAAAATTGAATTTTTTCTAACAATTTATTAAATATTATTACAGATATTTTATTAAACTTGATTTTATACTGTATAATTATCACGTATTTATTTTAATTTTATTTTCATAGATTTTTTGAAAAATTAATTGTGAAAGTGGAACTTCAAGAACTTGAATTAGCATAATGATACAATGTACTGATCAAAATCATATATGTATATTACAGTGCTTTTAAATTTCAAAGGTTTCAGTCGATAGAAAATGAATACCATGTTATGTAAATTGAGCAATATTTATGATACGCTTCTAACGTGTAGGTGTACAGCAGTTAAAAACAATTTATTTCGTAGGGTCATGTTCATTCTTTTTTGGTTCTTGTTCATGAATATCAAGTTCCTTCGAAAGTATTATAATTGGAGTAACATAAAGTATATAAAATACTATTCTAATCGCGCAAGTCTTATCAAAACTTAACACGTTCTCACACTAAAAATGAACGTGTCGAAAATGAAAATGAACTTTGTGATTTTGGAAAATAATGGATTACTTGCGAATGTGTCACAGAAAATTACCATTTTCGAAAGTGGGTCTCGGCCCACAAAAGTTTTGGAAACTCTTCTCTAAAATACTCTACTTACCCATCTTCCCATTTTAAATAACAAGCAAAATAAAACGGAGACAAAAATCTAAGATGTTGCAACCAAAAATAAACTTAAATATGTATGATAAATTAAACAACTTTGATATCTCAATCAAACTGAACTCTCAAACGATTAATTTGTAATGTTAATCACCCCATTTGTAATGACTCCTGTGACATTAATTTTTCAATATTTATCTTTCAACAAATTTTCCCACATATTCTGAGAATTAATTTCAGATTGATATATGGAAAGTTTATAAAGATGTTCTCTGCAATTTATGCAAAAAATTTTAAAGGAGAAAAACAGTTGTCCAAAGATAAGTAGCCAATGATTGATGGCGAACTACTCGAAATGGCATTAAGCTATTATTGGACGGTAGAACAAAGAAGAGTATATATTAATGTCACGAAAGAATGGACCGCCCACTAGCTTCGATATAACATGAACTATTGCAAAATCATTAGGGACACAGAATACATCTTTAATATCATCTTCGTGATGAAGATCGTGTTGTTCGATGAGTTTCACGGCTGCTTGGCAATCGAATTAATCACCTAATCTCTTATCAGCGTACAAATCGTATACATCATTGAACAGTTTTCTATCTAAATTCGTATGCTTCGTTCATTTTATCCGTTCATGTGAACATAGTGTGGTTAATTTAAAAAGAAATTCATACCTTCATTATTTCACTGTTCTGATCTTCTTCAGAGTTTATTACAATGCCTCTTTATTTTTTCTCAAGGTAAATATACTATGCTTATAATACCAAATAAAAAAATTACGTATCTGAACAATTAACCAATCATTGTTACATTGCCAAACATGTTCTCCATTGAGAGATGCGTCATTGTTCCTATTGTTTATATATAATCGTATTGTTCTTCTTTGGCCTTCATTTTTTGTTGTATTTGTGATATTAGAAGAAACGATACTCGAGTAATTAATTAAATCACAGTCTTTTTTCTTAGTCGCCATTAATGGTGACTGATCCTTGGCAACATTCGTATAGATCTATAGTATTCTATTTTTTTACAACATAAGGAAGTTTTGCATCCTTGAATGATACTGAATTGAGCGATGTTTGTTTTTTCTGTATCTTTTTTAATTTTTCTGTGTTAACGATTCTTTATTAGATTGCTTTCATGCGTCCACAATTTTGCCGTTGAATTGAATCTCTCAAGTAGTATTCTGTATATTCTCATAATCTCAGTTGTTGTGCAATAACTCTTGTTGTTTGCCCTAATCCTTAATTTCCTATGAATCGGGCCACAGGCACATATTCTATGGCACAGGAAGCTTTTTGAGATAATAATACATCTTCAAAATAGGGGCTTCATGATAATAATAATTTTACTAACAAGCACTGATTTACTTCCTATTTCCATCATTTTCTACGATCAATACAGCTACGATTAAAGGAAAGCATATTTTATAAAGCATTCTTGAGATATACAATTTTATTGAAATATTATTGTTAAATGTTGAAGGGTACATTATATTCCACAATATTTGAGAATTTATTACCAAATATATGTAAATACAATAACAATGTATGTGCGTAAAATGTTTATTTAATATTTACAATATTATCAATATTTTTTAATTATTTGCTGAGCTTTATAATATATGATAATCATAAATGAGCCAAAACTTCACTTCTACTTTAAAATAACATCAACATTTACGTTGAGTTCTGAGATCTTTTCCAATTTAATTGAACAAACACAACCTCTCTTGAATACTTTATTTGAACTATTAATTTAATTAATATAACTGTTAATTTAATTGGATTTTTAAGTCTATTTTTCCAAAAAATACTACAAATGAATATACAATATTTGCGCAGTAAGCCACCGATGATAAAATGGCAGGGTACAGTACTACGAATTACGTTTGATACACCTGTTTGATTGTTTGTTTATGAATAAGTAAAAATTAATCTGCCAAATCGAGACATTGAAATCACGGTGTACTGAATGAGCTCGTTTGATGAAACTCAAGGCAAACTTTTTGTGTCCGTCAAAGAGAATGGCGAAGAACGATTATCCATAAGAGTGCGTTCTACTAACTCTGAGACCACCTTGACACGGTTGTTCACATTTCAACCGAATGGTTGCACTGCTATCCCGGTATCGTTATAAATAATTGCAATTAAAGGAAAATGTCACATCCTATGGTGTTAACGCCTGACGTCGTTGTACATACCTCGATATTAATTTAAATGTCAGGCAATTTATGAAATGAGGAATATTGTGCACGTGCGCGTGTAAGTTCGGTTACTGGTTTACGTATATCAACAATGCATATTCCGCGTATGTACGTGTAGTGAATAAATTTTCAAGATAATTAATAAACTTTACGAAACAGGAAATTACGTACATATTAATATATTCTGCATTATATGAATAATAATATCCTGCACAATCAAATAAAATATTAATTTTTCTAAGAAAAAATGTTGTTCCATAATGGCTGCTGCATTGGATGCATCGACAAAAGTTTTCGTATATTTTATAAGAGGAAGATTTTGATTAACATAAATACGGTATATTACATAATGTTCTCAGCTTTCTACATTTACGTTTTCAAATTTATATATAGACCATGCTATTTAAATAGAGATGCAATGAAATACAATATAATAAATAAAGAAGGTATTCAAAATATGTACATGCTTTACAAGAATAATCATGAAAGTATCCACCAAATTTTACTTCCGTTTCCTTTATGGTGTTCGACATATCATTACACGGTTCATTTGCGAAACGAAACTCTGCACTCTCGATCGATCATACGAACCTTTGCATTTAATTTCAAACGAAATGACGTGACGTTTCATGCATCCGTTGTGAATTTCAAAGAAAGAAAGACGGTTGGCCTTAATTTCTGCTGCTAGAAAGGCACCGGCACAAGAAATCGCTTGAAGCTCTCGAAGGCTCGAATGCGACGATTTACCTTCCCAAAATTAACGGGAACTCACGATTAAATCATCGGGCAACGTCAAACGAAAAACGTCCGAAGCAGTATGTTTGACATGCACGCATAAGCGATGTTATCAACGTAAATCAATTTATGATTAATTGGCATTAAAAACGAGTCAACCACCCTTCCGGTTTCGATTGGTCTTCATTGCTATTCGCTCGTGATTTTTTTCTTGCTTTCTCAATCGCAGGAGTACTTTATGGACGATTAATCTTATCAAGAGAACACCTTACGAAAGGTGAAAATTCGATTTCTCTCAACATTCGTTGCAGTATCGAAGTGAAACCGTTAATTAATTTTGTAGAACATTTGCATGTCTCCGAACTTTATGTGCAAACTTTGATCTATTTGCAAATACAATTCTACCTTATTTTGCATCCAAAATACTATTGAGTTTGTGATAAACAATAGGATGCATGTGTATGCAATGCTTTGAAATACAGATTAACATATAGTAACATCCTGTTCTATTATTCTAGGAAATTTGGAGGGCTGCTCTGAGCATGTTATCAAAGCTACACACAACAGTATTTGACAATGATTAAATTAAACTAAATTTTAAATGACACGAAATTCAAATACAATAAATCGTAATATATTATTACTTAAATTTTCACATAATAAAATGTGATAATACTTTAGTGAAGATCTTAAACTATCGTTATTATTGTCAATACGCTGGAATTCTGAAATATTATCTTTCTTGTTGTAAACAAATTTTCGTACAGTTATTTTTACGAATTTTTAAAATCGATTTTCTCAAAAATCAAGCTTTATATACACAAACTTTATTGTATATTTTTGACTTAGTTTTTCAAGTATAACCATCCCCTTTTTGCAACCAGTTACTGACCACCCTATGCAATCTCAAGTTAAGTGGCCGCCATATTGCTAACAACGCGTTATTGTCCTAAGATTAAAAATAAGAATATCGATTAAAATTACTAACAAAACATGCACTATAAATACAATTTGAATTGTCATTCACTTGTTATTACGTTCAGAAGGAACGTAATCTAATGTCATCACGACGAAAAAATCAATTCGCGCCGATCTCTGTTAAATGTCATCCTTGACATCTTTGGACAAAATAGATATGTTCCAGCATGCTGCAGTGTTGAGAAAAAAGCACCTGCACATTCTTCGGTCGGGAACCGGTCGCTGAGACTTCTCCATTTATTGCGAAATGCGAAGGAGTGCAGTTACTTTAGCTGGACCTTTATCTCGATATGGAATATTTATAAGATCGAACGACAAAATGCAACGAAACGATCCCTAGCGACTTGTTAATTTGTCGGTACAACTGCTTAAGTAGGACTATACATTTCAATTAAGACCTCATCTTTTCCGTAAGGTGCATACACAATACCCAAACAATTTATTTAATAACGAACAACTGTATGTTCTGAACAAATGTTTGTCGGTATTAAGATATAAACCAGTGGGAATATATCTACATTACTTGACAATAGTTAGAACTATAAAAATTTCAACAGTCGCAGGGTGTATTCTAAAATAAAGGGAACGTACGTTTCTGAGGTGAAAATTTCGTGTACATGAAATTTAAAAATTTATAATTTTAGGAAGTTGGACCTTTGGGAATTTGACATACTTGATAATTTAGACATTTGAAAGTCTCTTAGAAATTTGGGTATTTGAGAATTTTGAAATTTGACGATTTGGGGAATTATGAATTTGGTAAGTTAGGAGCGAAAAAATTTAAGAATGAAAAATTTGAAAATTCTGGAAAAGTAAAGGTATATGTTCTTTAAATATTTTTATTGACTTGTTCAAGTATAGATAACAAATGTACAAAGAAAATAGAACAACAGTTGACAATTCAGTAAAACTAAGTGGAAACGAACCAAAATCTATGTCAAACACTGTAGACAGAGATGCAAACGTTAATGTCTCAGGCACATTAGTGTATTTTTTCTAATTTGGACATGTGCCCCTGTCATTACTAATAAATACATTCTATCTAATAATAAATCGACTAATCGTAGACAAAGATTTTGGAATCCACTGAACGATTAACTGTTGATTCAGTTACTTTGTCGCTTCGACATCGATCACTGATTCCTTCGTTTCGAAACGAATGTTCTTATCGTTCTTATACGGAAATAAATAAAAAAAGAAGAAAACATTTATACAAATACACCGTGTGTGTGTTCGCAAGTAATACTAAAGTTTACAATGTAAAATTCGCTATTTTTCTACTGGCTGGATCTACCAAGTCTTTTTTTCGTTTTTGTTAATTTGATAGAACATCACGCGTGAAGAAGTCGTAACAGTGAGCAAATGTACACGCACGTGATACAAGTTCCGGTAAAACTTATTATATATTTTGAATAAATTAACGCGCGGATAACAATCGACTAATTGTAGCTACAGAGAGTAGCAAAATCTCGTCGAGTTTCTTTAATACACTACTTTTAAAGGAACACGTGTTTCGTTATTCGGGTATACATGGTGTCTACAAATTTTTGTAGAGCTTCTACAGGACAACAAATTTCATCTTTGTTCACTTAAACATCTAGTCTATACTGACCTTGTAGTGATTCAAGGTTACTCACAAATTGTCTTTTCAATTTGTATTTCTTTGCTCTTTCGTTATATGCAAACAAAAATATTGCACTCACAAAATGCAAAACGACCTTCAAATAATCTTACAAATTTTGAATATTATCACAATTTACAGAGAAAACAGTGAAAATAAGTTTTCACATTCTTCCAACTCATGCTCATCATGTTCGGCAGTTACTTCAAATGACAGAAATTTGTAAATACCATATACATACTTTTTTTTATTAAATTAAATCAATCAATATTTCAATATGAAAATCTTATTCTGAATCTACTTAAACTTACAGACCGTGTAGTTTTCATTAGTTATAGAGCTACTCAATTTTCGTATCCTATATTATAAACACTTTCAATCATCAATGATAAAATTGCCGGAACTTGCATATAAAGCTATACGTATATCACGATACAAATTCAATGCGTATATAATATATGTATTTATATATGTATATATATGTTTGACATTATAAAATTCAAAGTAATTAATGTTCTATTACAAATAGACGTCATTGTTACAATATTAACGGTTATGAGCGATGAGAAACCCAAAATTATCACTTACAATGTAAAAGAAACTTCTTCTTTTTGGCTCGTTTTATAACATAATGGAAACACACTGATATACATCTTGTCCATTATCTTTCGTTTAACATTTTTACATCTAGACAAGTTCAATATTAATCGTAATGGCTTCAGCTTAAAAGTTAAGTAATGCTGCAGGAAGACTGAACGAAAGAAATTAGAAATTCTTGCGAATATATCGGTGGGTCTAAGCAGAGCCGGCGCGACACTTTACGGTGCCTGGTTTCAAAATTGAGCAGGACCAAAAGAAACATATTTATGTATACGTTTCAAGCTCAAAACGCTTACAAACTTTATAAACATACACACATTACAACATAACATACATAACATAACACCTTTGCTGCGATAATGACATAACTAAAAATTTACAGTATCTGAGTCAGTACAGAATTAACGATACTTGCCTATATCTTTTATCGATAGAGTCTTGGAAGTGAGCATTTAAAAATAAGCACACGGAAGCGATTATATCTGTATTTTAAGGGAATACACTAAATCTATGTCGGGCCGGCCCTGAATTTAAGTGTATAATGTTAATATGCGTCTCTCAAATAAAAAAAGAAAAATCGCTTGAACAATGGTACATCGATTATTTCTTTCTGTTTGCTTATCTCTGCGTATCCACTACGTTACGTTTAATCAAATTTTTTACATCTCCCTTAAAATAGAATATATATGTATACATTGAAATCCGTAATCCTGCAGTAACAACTTATTGCCTAATATGTATCAGAGCTTTGTTAATTTCATCGGTTTGAAAGTGCACGTTGCAATCATAACTTGGCATCATTATGTATATGTATATGTATATGTATATGTATATGTATATGTATATATATATATTTATAGATTCATGAATTATGCGGAAAGAATCGCGCTATGTATACACAACAATATATTACATTAGATTACAACGATAATTGAAACTTGTATTTTGTCGTGTTAAAACTTAAATTACGGTATCGTAGGGTTCGCGAAAATTATGTTTAAAAATGAGCAAAAATGCCACGGCTGGTATCGATTAACTATACAAACTCCATTTCTTGGGAATTACAATTGTAAAAAGAAAGAAAAAAAGTCAAACTAGAACAAAAAGAAAACGTATTCTTAAGAATGTAAGCGTAATCGCGTGAGCAGTTCGTATATAGAAAGACAATCTTTTTGGAGATAATACACGCTAAGAAAGCTGCAGAGTTTCAAGCAAGAAGTGTCTTCTGCTTCTATTTATACGCATAATTCGATATTCATAACACGTACAATTAACTCGATGATCCTTACCTAGGCATATAATATTTCTTAGAACGCTAACTGTACATAATACATAAATAAACGTAATTTATAAAATCCTAAAGCCGAGAACCTTTCCGTTCCGTTTTAGATAATTCGGTAAACTAAACGTCGTGCACGAAATGCGTATTTTAATCTTAGGATGATTACAGTCACGATCGCGAACGTTGTTGTGACGAATACTTAACTACATTGGACTAAGATTCTTCGTGTTCTTTTATATTATGAAAATATTACGAACCGTCGCTATAAACGTTGTTAATATACATATATATATTCTAAGGTTCGTTGATGTGCCCTTGGCGTTCTGTGCAATATCCAACACATTCGAACGGAATATCGATGATTATAAACCTTTGCCTATACCGTATTGTACAATTTCTTGATTATATATGCTGCATCTTATTAACACGCTTCTTACAAATGTTCTTTGAAACTTATTTCCCATTCACCCGAAATATTGGTTTGTTGATTATAGAAGTCATTGTTTTATACACTGGGAACAATTAATATAGTAGTCACTGGGGCTAGGGATGTACGGATAATGTAATATATCGAATAAATTTCGGAATTTTAAATTAATTAAAATCTTAGATTCGACTTAATCCGAATCTGAAAGATGGAGTACCTGCGCACTTCTAAACTTTAATACATGCATCAATTCAACAAGAGAATAGGGTTGTCGAACAAACGACTGCTTTTTGTTCATTATGCACATATTGGCTCTAATCAATTTGTAATCAACGCGCGTACGAATCTTAGAATTTTCCTAATACCATTCGTACGTGTCCATCTGTATTATATTTTATATGCTACCTACATTCTATATCATAACCTTTTCTTATTATTCATATTTGTTATCCACCATGTATATAACTAATGAAGTGGAAAGTATGGCTGAAAATTTGTAAGATATTCACATACACAAAAATTGTCTTGAATAAGAAGTCAATCATCAATAAACATACTCATTAAATATTAAATTATTTATAGGTTATTTATTGCCGATATTTATCGGCAATTACCAAAAGACAATTTGCTTCCTAATTATGGTTTTAGAGTATCTCATATAATAGGAGATAGTATTGATATTTTACATGTATCCAGATAATTTTACGGGTCCTCCTAAGCTTAATCACGCTATGCCAAACAACCATATTCTCTCAGTGAATTAACAATATGTACATTCTTCTTTTAAACTCATATTAAGCAACGTTCGTTTTATCTACTTGAGAATAATACTAGAGTAGAATCGTTTATTGTTATCTTTGTTTGGTACTCTGCTAAGAGAACTGTAATTATCTTGGACGATTGCTGAACGATTTCTGGCTTTCAATTTGAACGTTTCTGAATTCTGTTATTTACCCTCGAATCACAATGATTACTTTTCTCGTTTATGCTCTTTCTGTTCCTCGGGAGGCTCTTCGCGAACTGCTGAGACCATTCGTAACATGAGAATGGCTAATAATTTGTCTAGAGGATCCATGAAACCTCGTTGAATCCATTTTGGTATCGTTGTACGAGCATGCGAGAAACCTAACTTTTGCAAAATATAATCTATACCATAAGGTTCGATACTTTTTCCAGCCCATGAAAGTAACCTGTAATATGAAGAAATAGACTGAATGAAACTTCCCTCTTATTGCAATATCTTCAATTGCAATCTAGTTTAATATAAAAAATAATTATAACAATGGTTATATATCGATTTACCTTACGGTTGGCTCTAAATGCCATGTTTTACATCTGTATGATCGCCAATCTTTTATAAACATTTCGGCTGGATCGAATTGTTTGCGTTTCTTTTCCTCCTCAGCGGAAATCGTTGCTGAAGTGGAGGTACTGCTAGTTGTCGCAGTTCCGGTTTTCTTTTCATGTGGATCTGGGCTGTGTGCTCGTGCGCCGATATGCTGTATATTAAACAGAAATAATTATAATTTCTTATAATATCCTGTTCTATTCAATACGTGTAAAGTATACTCACCACTTTTTCTTTCTCTTTCACGTACGAAGTGATTAGATCATGCAGGAAGAAAAAGGCTTCTGCGTCTACCGTGACAAAGATATGGTCTTCAAATTCTGTTATGAAACTACATTCGACTAATGGCTTTTCACCTGTCGAGAAATCAATTATTGTTAAATATATATTCTATGTAACACTTTATTCGATACTAGCCGTAACATTGCACTTGCATATACAAATTAACACGTTTATACAAAACACAAGCTTTTATTGTTTAGTAGAATAAGGGATTAGAGACGTATTAATATTGCAATATCATCTACTTTATCTAAAAAATTCTCCTTCATTAATTTGTTGTAATTTGGGTATAATTAAGCTATTCATGATATAAAGCATTTACAGTTTTTGTCTATTTCTTTTATACGAGTGATCATGGTATAATTATTTTCTGGTGCAAAACATGCGTAATAAACATATCTACGCAAATTATGTACTAGTTTATCATCAAAGCTCAAGTGGAATTTTTCGCATTTACTGAGCATTCCACATGCAGAACAATTTTTGTATACATTAGTGTTGGAGGACAAACTTACACTATATATGTAAATTTTAAAGCATTAAAAAATCTTGAATATTCTAGAAACAAAGTAATTTTATTCAATGCAAGCTAAATATTTCTTACCAAATTTTAAACAAATTGATTTTTCACGCTGTACTTACTATAGAAAATATGTTTAGGAGCGCCTAAAAATATATGAAGAAAATACATAGTTGCAGTACACGAGTCAAAGAAAAACAGTTTATACTTAATAAAACTGTAACTTTTATGTTCATGTGTAAATTGTATGTATAAGAAAAAGTGAAGTAACATTTGCATTCCAATTATAATTGTCAACTGTATATCACGAAAGTTGTATAATTTTTAAATGTATGGTCACTTCTGTACATATATTTTGAACTTAAACAATGATTACGAAAAAGAAGTACAACTTACCAATAACGTCTGGTGTTTTGGCGGTTTGTAGGTGTTCAGTCTTCAGATGTAACTGTAGTGACGGTAAAGCAAATATAACTTCTCTTGCATGAGAATGTTCTTGTAATTTTCCAGAAGTGGTTGACGTGCTTCTTCCTCGAGTCATGTTACCAGTATCGGACGTAGTTTCCATTCGTTCTCTTTCCACGCATGGAAATCGATCTACAGCTACAAATTTGAAAAGCAATAACTATAACTATGCGTATTCGTTTAGCTGTTTAGCACTTGATGAGCTATCTCAAATTTCTTAATTTTATTATACTCATATACAACATACCGTCTATTTCACTGCTAGCAAATGCGTAATGGAACCATTCTTGCAGTGATTTAAATTGCGGTGGAAATACTACGTTGCGACTTAACTTGCAAACGGTAGCCATAGAATTATGTCTTGCGTGTTGCTCTTGTTGCTGACCTAAACTGATGGTCAATGTTTGCACGACATGAACGTCGCATGTATTTGGTGCTGCAAAAGATATTAAATTGTAAAACCAATTGCAATTAAAATTTTGAATAAGTTATATAAAATATCTTTACATTCGACGCTTGGGATCTCTTGTGCTTCAGTTGCAAAACTGATACATGGTTCCTTCAATGAAAACAGTGCCCAACTTTTACTCTTAAAATTAATTCCATGGAAGCACGCCAAACTAATGTTACAGCCGTGAAGTTCCATTGTACCGCCGAGTACAGTTCCCGTTGATGGTAGAGAGAACCTTAGACTACCTAATTGTAATCCTGCTACTTGAGCTAACACTCCCTGCCAATGTCTGTGATGACGAGCATCGGACATCATAGTCTGATTTAGATTCCACGGCCCTATGACATTCACTTTTGATTTTCATCTTGTATATTATTGTATGTAATCATGTTTTATAGCTAACAAGAAGAGGTCACAATTGTGGGGTTGTTGATTTTAATTCAACTTTTTTTGATGAATCTAGAGCAAAAAATGTAGATCCATATCCGGACTATCTGCATTGTTTGCAAAAATATTGAACATTTAATTTTCATATTGAGAAATACTTAATTTCTCAACGATGTTACATTCTCAATTTGACCTCTCTTTGTTAGATACCAGCAATAAATTTTACCTTCTGTAGTAGGTTTCTTTTTCTGTTGTCGCTTTTTGAAACTGCTATTAGTTACTCTCTGATGCCTTGGTTGCAAAGAACTAAACACTCGTTTACTACTCTTAAACTGTTGACTAAAGAATTCATCTAATTTATAATACATTTTCAATAAATCTGCAGTTGTTGATTCACTGATCATAAGCTGCAATTGATCCCATCCTAAATCGCCGTGCATGAAAATTACTGCAGGCCTAGATTAACGTTTAAAAGAATAGTTAACAATCTATTTAACCTAAACCAAGAAAGTAAAAACCAAATATAAAATCAACCTTCTTGTTGGCATAAAAGCATCTCCACTACTGTTTCGATTAATTTTCCATTCGTCTCTTAACGTAACATCTAATGAAGACACTCTAGACATTAACACGCTCGCCCCCATATAATCTAATCGCAATTCCAATGCAAACAGTTTTAAGCCAACTGTGTGATCAGGTTCTATTCCAGGTTCTTCTCGAATATGTACTACAAAAATGTTCAATGTAACTGAACGAATGTAATGTTCAATGTAATTAAAAACTAGTTTTGATATAAATAACTTACTGTACGTATCAATTTTGCTCAATTCTATGGTACCACCGACAATACCACCTTTCGCATCTAAACTAGAGCCACCTAATCCAACACCTATATACAAATTTTTATGTCCACTACTTCCTATAGATAGTCTTCCATCGGATCGAAAATCTTTTGTCATCCATGTGACGTTGCCCATCACGTTACCCATGTTCATATGAACATTCAAACGAGTGAAATTTATTGCAAATAACACCAATGTCTCCCAAGCAGCTTCCCTTAATTTCATTTCTGAAGATGACGTTTGTTTGTCTGAAGTGAAACTCCATCCCCTGCCAATATCTAATATCAACACAAACAAAACGTTAAAAATTATATTTTTAAAGCTGATATAATGTTGATTTTTTTTAATACCTTTCAATCGTGCGTGCGTGGGCATATCACTTTCTAGACTCAATCTTAATTTATCCCTATTCAATGTTGGACTTCGTTCTGGAGCACTTTTTGACAGTCCATCAGTGCCGTGCCGATCGTAATGTTTTAATAAAGAGCTACCCATGACTGCTTCTTCCTGATTTAGAGAAGGACTGCCATCACCTTCAGAATATGCGGTACCTGAACTCAGATCTCCCAAAAATAAACGACGTACTATACTACGTCTGTACCATGCTTTGGGAAAAGCCAAGATCTCGCTTAATCTTCTCATATCATATTTAAACGAAGCAGATCCAATATCAACAATCGCTAAAAGCATTATTCAAGAATAATTATTTTTCAAAGTAAGAGAATATTATGCTGTAAATGTATCGTAAATTTTACTTACTTGAAAATCGTATAACTGCGCGGCTAGTATCGGATATCTTTTTTGATTGTTCACTTTGAAAATTCAATTTTCGACTTCTTGACATATGAAATTTTACGAATTCAACGTTAATGCTTAAAGAATCTTTCCTCTCGCTATCAGACAAAGGTGACCATTGCGCTTCTTTTAAGCCTGTTTTCTTGCCACCACCATACGGATGAAAAATGTAAACGGAGAAATCAGCTAAACATCCAGTAACAGACAATCCGCCAATTGCTGAACCTGCTTCTTTCCCAGTAGACTGTGTACTTGGAGATTTGTACTCTCGAAATTCGACGAGCTCTTCCTCTGCTCGCTTGGACGAAAATACTATGTCAAGGGACGGCAATTGAAGCATACATTCTACACGAGAAACCGGTAAACAGGAAAATCTACGAAAGTAATTAATAGTTGTAATAGAAATCAATAATTGTACAGATATATCGATATAATTAAGCAATATATGTAAATATTTAAATATTACCTAAACGTTGAAGGTTGCATATGAAAATACACTATTACATCAACGGGGAAACTCGCGTAAACGTAATTGCTACTTGCTGCGGTGGCAGCCCATGATGTACTTTCCGTATTCTCTAATGGATACACTGCATTCGTTTGTGCATTGCTATGAAAAGTACTGTGAAAATGAGTTTTGCTTGGTATTGGTTCTAATGTTTGTTCCAGAAATTCAAGAATATGTGGACTTATTATGGTTTCTTCCGGTATACTTTGAAGTGTCATCCAGGCAAATAAGCTGGCCTTTTTAGTACTAGCTTTTTTAAGCATGCTCACGGATGAAGGATTAAGCATTGTATTGTCCGACGATATCCGTGGTGATACCGATTCTTCAGGTAGCGTTTTAGATTCATAGTGTAGCTAAAAATGTTCAATATTATTACAATATCACATTGTTTGTGTATATATATGTATGTGTGTGTATAATATACAAGACGAGTCACTTCAAATATCTTTGTTGTATTTAAAACTATATTAAATGTCTTAGGAACAATTATTTCAATAAGGCACGCTCAATTATCATGTACAAAAACAAACATACCTTTACATCTAAACCAGGAATATGAAAAATTGTCAAGTCCACCAAAGGTACATTTGTATGTTGCAAATATCGTAAGCGAGATGTACTTGTAGTGGATGATTTTTCTTTACTACTTAAATGCTTTCTACTACTACTGGGACTGCTTGGTTGAAATTCAAAGGTACCTCCTGAACACGATCGTTCCTTTTTCATTCTACTCATACTATAAAAACGTAACATTATGATTAATCACCCGAAATATACGCAACAACAAAATTATATATATATATAATATAAAGATTTACATTTTAATTTCATCTTCTTTTCCTGGATCCTTCGTATGAAGCACGCATTTACCACTATTGATTAGAACTTTAACATCAAGCTCAAAATCTATATTAGGCTCTTGAGCTTTCTGAGGTGTTATATATGGTGATGAGGTCGATGAAGATTGTTCTTTTCCAAATGAATCAAGGAGCGGTGCACTGTAGAGAATTATTTTGAGTGAATAAAATTCAATAATATATGTTACGTTTCATTATTATACGTACTTTCCTTCCATACTATCATAACTTGAGGTGCAACTGACATCTCTATTTTTTTTTCTTAATTCAACTCGTTCTCCTTCTATTTCAATGGTTTCTGGCCATTCTAATTCTCCTTCTGGTAAACTTAATTCGGACCCAGCACTTGGTAATGATGATTGCCTATGAAATTAAATAATGTATTAACTTATAGTGAAAGAAATATCAGATTTACAAACATACCTTCCTATTGTATGTGTATCACTGAATGTAACTCGTGGACCACCAAGTCCTCTTACACGAAGAGAAGCCGACCTATAAATCCGCACTTATTTTAAAATTAACATCTTACAAGCTCGAAATACTTAAAAAATGACAGTTTTCTATATATTTAATTGAAAATATAAACCATAACCCCAGCACTGTGATAAGTTGAAATTAAATAAAAAGGAAAGAAAAATTTTACTACTAAAATGAAAATATATCATACCGACTCGGACCACTTCTAGGACTACTTTCATAGCTAGCAGAATTTGCTGAGTTAATTTCCATATTCATGTCCTCCGGACTTTCAAGTTGATTTTCAAGTGTCGGTGATGGTACAATAAACGATCGTGATCGATAAGTATTCGGTTTACCACCAAGTCCTAATTTACCTTTTATTCCAGACGCTTTAACAGACTGTCTTCTTAACTTTTGAATCATATCTCTGTATAATTTAGAGCATTGGTAATTATATTTTAATCTGTAGATACTGATTTAAGTTTATCTTATAGAAACATACCTTCTAAAATCTTTGAATACCATAGCTTCTAATTCATGCAAACGTTTCATTTCTTGTTCTATAGTTCCATGAGAAGCGCCTAAAGATCGTAGATCATTTATAATTTTTGCTTGCTCGTTCATTTCTTTCTCAATTAGTTTTGATCTTTTCTTCGCGTCGATTGTAGGGTCAAAAACGAATGCAGGTAAATTATCTGTCCAGTTTTTAGATTTCTTCATTAATATACTCTCCTGTAAATATTCAAATTCCAATTAGTGAATAATAATCACATCATTATGAAGCTTTTAAGTGAAACAAAAACATGGAAACCGGAAAGTAGAGGAACCTTCATTCAACCTTTTAAAACAAGTGCAGAAAATTTATACCCACATTGTCCAATCAAAGGACCAAAAGAGTACTATAGGATAAAATAAATATAATTAAACCATACTTTTTTCTTAACCTGGCTAGTACTATTATCTGGCTGATCTGCATCATCGCTATCATATTCCGCATGTTCATGAATATCATCTTCCTCAGAACCGGTCAACATCGTTAACGTATGCCCAAGTGCTGACAATTGTTGCCCTACATTCACATCTAGATGAATATCAACACCTTCCATCTGCCACTGTACATTTAAAATCCACTTAGCATTATCTGTAAACAATTAGAATACATGATCTGTTCATTGTAAGGAATTATTAAAGTGGTATTATATTCCTATTACCAGACTTGTCTGGTTTTTGTGCAATTGTTCTACTGCATACTTCATAGGTGCCTTCAGATACCATACATAAATTCATGATACTGCTATCAGTTGCATCTGGTTTCCAATCATCCAAAGAAGTCTCAAAATCATCAGCAAATCTTAAGCACAAACCCATAAATCTGTGTAATAAAATTAAGATATCATTATTTCAGCTGTAAAAGTTAATTATGGTGATACAGAATGATTTTAAGAATAATTTCATACCTTCCTTTGCTAACTAAACTACCACTGCTGCATGCTGATATACTTGTATTTTCTAATGTCACGACTACAGCGCCTCTCGATTCACCATCATATAATCCTCTGTTCATACCCCACGTAGGTGGTAAAGGATTAAGTGGTACACAAATACCCATATCATCCACGGTTAGTTGTAAAAATAATGTCCCTAAATGAGGAGCACTTAGTTGACTCGTTATCTGACCAAATGTTAAAACTTCTTTATTTAAATTAGCTCTTTTTTCGTTCCAGTATTCATATGCATTTTTATAATTTAACCAAACGAGTATAGCCTTATCAATAGCCACCGGTTGAACGTATATTAATGGACGTTTCAACGTTATTAAAACTACTTCTTTATCTTCATCTTCTGCCATCTCTTCTTGAAAGGCATTCCGTAATCCTACTCTAGTATTGAAAAATGCAAATTGTTGAAATTCCGGGTCTGCTTCTTCAAATAACACATTTTTCAACAATTGGCCAAGACTTAAATTAATGTCAACTTGCGCTTTCCCAAATAATTTCATATATGGATTTGGTTGAGTAGCACCAGAAACATTTTGTACTCTGTTAGATAACTGAAGTTCGACAGCTCCAGTTTCCAATCGTACTGCCGAATTTGTTGGAGTTGTTGCGGTCAATTGTATTCTCTGTATATAATAGAAAATAAAAAATATTAAAAATATTAGTACACAAATGCAGAATGTAGTAATAAATGAAAATGTCATACTTTGATACGAATAATTAATGTAAATAATATTCTTTTAACGACTGTATTATTTGGCTCTTCATCTTCTAACCACAAAGGAACCGGTTTCTCTCCACCATAAACTTTTTGTACAACTTCGTTTACTTCTTTCATGAACACTTTTTGCACGAATACTAAATGATTAAGAAGGTCTGTAGTCAAAGAATGTTCAAAAACACCGATATCAGCTGTAGCACTAAGGTAGCTGCCTTGTCTTAAAACTACACCGTCTGTAAATTATAAAAAACTTATTGAATATACTTGTATTCTAAACCATAACGTCTCTGACATTATAATATACTAACCAGCTAATTTACTATCATTCATATTACTGTTACCATCTTGAATGTACTCCGCAGACACGTGTACCTTAGGAAGTCCAATACTAGCTTCAGATGGTAAATTTGCTTCGGTTACTTGAAGTTTCGTTGTAAAACTCAAGGTATGATGAGGTAAATCTATTGTGAATTTGGCTTTACTCCCAGTTATACCAGAACTAGTCACTTGATCCATTTTATATTGTGCTTGCAAAGATGGTAACAGAGCTGCGGTTATACTTAAACTTTGAAGAATTATGTGGAACTGCATTATAATTGGCTCTAACAAGCTAGACACAACTTGTGGCTTTTCTAAATCAACAGATGGGGCAGGTGCATAATGATGTGGACTACTAGGTACCCCTGTATCCACTTCATCTGGTTGTTGGCCCCTGGACATTCTCGATGATGTTCTTGTTACCCTTAATTCCTGAAGTTTTCGGATTATCAAAATAAATGTAATTATCATAAGTAAACACATAAAAATGGTATATCAGAGAATAAATATATTTACTTGCAAAGTTGAAGATAGTTGTTTGCTGCCTCTAGTCATCATACCGTGTAAAGCTACCGGATGTTGAGGAATATCAATATTCACTGCACCAACAGTTAATAATCCACTATTTTTATCTTTTTGACGTCTACTAATGCTAGAATACAATGCTTGTGACTTCCCCACAGTTACTTTAACAACTGTTTGCTGACTCGGTGCTACACCTTCTAATAAAACGATCATAGTCCTGCCTATTTGCCCGGTTAAGCTACATTCTAAGCTTGCGGGCCTTGATTTTTTACGACATGTTAAACTCGCATGAAGACTTGTTATTTCTGCCTCAAGTTTTAATCCGCTAAGTGTAGCCAACAATCTGGTTCGATGTATCCGGGCAACTCCAAATATAACTAGTCTTGTTCGTTCTCCTGTTACGATACCTATAAAACATTGTTTTAGAACAATAATAAGTTAGAAAAGATCTACCTTTAATTTTATTCGGATTATTCCAAAGTTGAATAATCAAACTGCATTCCTATGTTAAACAATTATAATAGAAATAAAAAGAAAATGTTTTACACAAACAGGTGAAGTTCCACAGTTTATAAATTTGTAAGTTTGAAAATTTATTGAATTAATACTAACTCAATTCTCGTGGTAGTGGTACAGGTGTTGAGCTGTTTTCGGCATTCAATCCTTTCTCAATATCTACATCTTTTGTTTCATTTAATAATTCGTACTTTCGACCACTTTTATAATGTTCCGAAGCATCGGCTGGTATAGAGAAACGATGTGTAATAGTTTTAGTTTCCGGTCGTGTAGCATACAAATCCAGTAAGTAATAGATGGTTTTCCAACATCGTGGTGTGAGATGCGTTGTATCTTTACATTTATCAGGAAGTACACAAAATTTGTCTAATCCCGATCCACTAGGACTGGCTCCAAAATTGGGGGTAATTACGCCTTCGCTTAAATTGATATATCCTTTCACACTTTTTCCGGTACTACGTAATTTTTGAGCAAAACTTTGTGGGCGAGATCGAATACTCGCGCCGGGTGATATAACTTTTGATAAATTAGGCTCAAAATTATTACGAAGCAATGGAACATCTATCTTTTTACCCTCCAACAAAAGTTGTTCTTGTAAATCAGACGCTATTCATGAAATAAAGATGTATTAAGTTAAGGTCAATACATACTTAATTCATGTAAGTCAATTAAAATATTTATGATATTTACTTGAAGATGAGCCATTTTTTGCTATTGTATCATTAACAATTAAAGTATTGTTTCGTTTGCTCTCCGGTTGTTGTTCTTTCAGTTCCATTTGTGTTTCTTTGACATTTTGATACATGTTACTAATTTGATGTAATAATCTGAGAAGAGGCATGTTTACTTGTTGGCTAATGTATCGTATATTTAAACTAAAATTCACAACTGTACTTGTATGTTTCTTCAATTGGCCCCTAGATATGTACAAAACAGTCTGTTTTTGAATCATATCATCTACTGTCATATCAGCCATTTTCTTAACATCTATGTCAATACCAATCTTTTCACATAAAAATGCCGGAGTTTCTGGTGGTATATTCAAATGAAATTTGGAAGTATTTCCTTTCTTCATTTGGTATTTGTTACCTAATATTTTTATCAAAATTTATCTTGCATTACTATTTCAAATAATAATTCAAATTGATTCTTTAGACAAACGTTTCTTAACATACCCTTCTTTTTATCTGTTACTTTCCCAAATTCACTAACAACTATATCAATACGCATAGTTTCCATATTTCCTACTAAAGATATATTTGATCCTAATGAGTCCAAAGAAGATACATTATTCACATTTCCTGAACCAATGGCAGATAACATTTGTTGTGGCATAACCGATAAGGAAGATAAAAGTGGTTCAAAGATTAAATGTGCATCCAAAAGTCTAAGTGAATCTTTCATTGGATAAAGAAGGGTACCACTGTGAACGTCAGAGTCTTCTGTATCATCCGTCGTCATTGTATTAATTTTTGAATCCTAAAAACAAATATTTTTATTATATTTAACGAGAAAAGACCGAACATGTTTTGATCAACACTGTGGTAAATTGTATTTATACAAGGTGGCCCATGCAATTCTAAAATGAATTTAAAATACCTTCAAAGACTTTTGCTCTGCGCGAAAGACCTGAGATGAAAGCAACAATAAAAATGGATAATATATAGCAAATATTTGCCATTAATTATTATTTGAAGCGAAAAATATTGCTTACCCAATTTCCTTTTAAATTGCTTTTATCATTGTCTTTTATAAACTCTTGCTGCTTGGCCATCCAACTGTACAAATCTTCTCCTGTACTTAAAGGTTTATTGGAATGATGACTTGTTGGAGATGTAACTTGATCCAAACTTCCAGTACTATGCTGGCTACCATGACCACCTCCAGAATAAATACTTGGATTGGAACCAAGTTGATGAGAATGTGAAACATGGATCTGAGGTGTTTTCTCTTCTCGTAATGTACCGTAACCTAATGTAAAGTTCTATTTGTACATATATGAATTTCATTAAAAAATTGTTATCCAAAAAGTGAAAGCACAAAATATTGTGAGGTAAGTATAGTTATGGACTTGGACAAAAATAAATATAAATACAAGACAAACATCTAATAAGCAGTTTAGTGAAGTAATAAGCAATAGGTATAAAAAAGAAGGGATCTAATGTTTTAAAAAACGTATTGTGCTATACAATGCAGTTTCGCTATATGGCTCTGATTTATGCAACTGGTAAGGCTAGTATCCCTTATACGGAGTTTCACATACATTAATGATGCTCCTTCATGACCAGAGCACATTGAAAAATTTAAATATCAGAATTTTCGAAATTTCAAATCTAGTTTTAAAATTATGCGTTACACGGAGAAGGAGCTTTCGTTTATATGGCCCGTTCTACAATTTTTTCTTCTCCCTATGACCTCACCCAGGGCCATATAGAGAGACTCCCTTGTAATTCAAGTGCGTAGCAATACAAACTTCAGACAAAATTAATATTAGATAAATCAGTATGGTGAAAACAGTCTGCACATTGGAAATTCAATATTTTTCTATTTTTTTGTTTGTTTCTTTGCTCTTCTATTCTTGTGCCATTGATTGAGTCAAAAGATCTTAAATTTATCATATACCAATGTATAGACTGCTAACACATGATCTATGGAGTTTGATTAGCTCGCACTTACTTATGTTATTTGGTTCCCGAGCTTGATTAAATAACCCACCACTTGCAAGCAATGGAAAAACAATACTTGCTCGTGTACTAGCAGGCACTTGTGTAGGTTGTAGTGATTTTCCTTTCTTTAGATGAGCTACTGGTGGAGAGGGAGAGGTTAATGAATCCGGGCCTGGAACCGGTGTTGCAATAGGGGTTGTATCTTTTCCTCGAGGAGAACTTACAGGAACCGTCAAACCATCACCACAAATACCTGGTTATTTCATATCAAGCCATGTGTTTGGTTCAGTAAGCACAAAATGAGATTAACTAAGCATATTTAGGAAAAGCGTGCTACAGTTTTAATAGCAGGGACATTATTTAACCAAATATATTTATTACTTCTGTTAATGTAGATGAAACTCTACAGATGTAATCAAAACTTAAAAAGAATAAGAGACATGAAGAGTTAACTTCTATAATTTTTCTACAAATTTTCTAAACCCTAAAGAGACTTTTCATGTATATAGTTTTTAATAGTAAACATAATCAAAGAGGCAATAATTTATATAGCACTATATGCAAATTTCAGTATTATTCATAACTCAAAGATAATTCAAGAATACTGATCAAAGTAGATAGAAATTTTATAAGTATATTATGCATAGTATACAAATTTTATAATTATTGGCAGAGACACATATTGTAATTCTTCAATGTAAAAATGCAAATTAGACGTTAAGCAATTACTAAAATTACAGTTTAAAGCAAATGCTGAACAAGCTGCAGGTGTATTAAGAGGATGTTTCATAAAACATCAGATAAACTAACAAAATTATGATAGTGGTACAGGAATATAGTATGCTATATACTTGGTTTCATAGATTAATACTTTAAATCAGTTTAACTTATAATACCTGTACTTTTATCTTGTCCACTCTTGATATGTGTATGCTTATGCATATGATCTGTGTGAATTAACATAGCACATTCATCTGTGACTTCCTGTTCATCTACTTCACCCGCACTACCCTCACCGTCTGTCAGCAAATTTTCCTGTACAGGAATCAGTCAAATCCAAAAATTTTTATCCAACATTTTGGACTTAAATATTTAGATTAAATATTTTAATGTTAGTACTGTATGATAAAGTAGTTCTTAAAAATGAAAAAAGAACAATAATATAGAAATAATTTAAAAGAGTTTTAAGTTTAGAAGTTTTGAATTTCACAGGAAGTCCTAAAATTTGAACATGTACTACTTGTGATATTTTTAACTCTGTATTCAACCTTTTGCCTTTATCGAATGTAATTTATAAATGTAATTATAGAATATGATTAAATGGTAAATTATAAATTTGTTAAATATGAGGTAAAATAAGCTATATTTTATTGCAAGATTGCGTACACAACATAAATGTGCAAGTTTTCGTTTAAAAAACGTATAGTGAATGGAAGCACCAGCATATTGTTTGTTAGAATAGAGTTAATAGAGTTTTAGTTATAAAATGAAGCTTGTGTAATTATTAATGTGAAAATTAATTCAAACTTTTACGTGATGAAAATTTACAAGGTCTTTTGTTAGGACTACTTCTGTGAAATATTAAAATTCTTACTGAATTTTATACTGTTATCATCCTCCTGTACATCCTTGCTTATTTGCTGAAAAAAAAATTGCCTACCAAATTATGCTCTCTATAAAAATATATATGAACTTCTGAATGAAATAAAAAACTTCTCTTTAATAAAAATCATGTCACTAAAATAATGTTATATAAAAAATAAAAAAACAATAGTTTTAAATTACAGATATTAAGTATTAAAAAGATAAGTAATGTTAAGAAATACTCGAAGAAAATTAATAAGAAATATGAAAAAATAAAACTATGTATAAATCCATTCCCAATACTTATAATTTCACTTTTAATATAAATGTACCGAATACAAAAAAATGATATGTATTCATACCTCATCGGGGTCTGAAACAGCAAATGTGACATTCAATGGTTTAACGTGTTTAGTTTTGTAATTGTGTTCCAATAGCAGTGGAGTATAAAGAACATTCTTCCATTGCCTACTCAGTACTATAACACCCTAATAATAAGATAATAAAAGCATATAAATATATATATTAATATAATTTAAAGACTTAAAATCTATATTTACAGTATTTAATATTTATAACAAAATTTACCTGACGAAGTGTCGATAACAAAGGTAAGTCTGATTCTTTTAAATTAGCTTCAATAATTTTTAAGTCGTTTAATAGAACATAATTTTGTAAAATCGTACACAACTGACAGGATGGATCTTCTTGTAATGTTTTCGCTAATGGAGTTAATCGTCCGTAACGACTCTATGGAGCACATAATAATAAATTTTTTTCAAATTAATGAATATGAATGAATATAAGTACCTTAGCTGGCATATGAATCGCTTGCACATCTAATGCTTCTGCCATGAGACAAGCAACAATAGCGGTTGATCTTCGATACATAGTTCTAAACATGTGTACAATTCGAATTGCAAATTTATTACTGGGATTCATCCAAGCATTTATAGCAGGCGATGCTGTACTTAGTAAATTCCAGTCTAATCGAGTATAATCAATTTTCCTGGTTATTGGAGTACGCGGCGGGGCCGCAAAATTGAACCACACTGTTTTCAATTCTATGACACAAGATACAGTATTTCCATTTTCTGCTTTCGAAGCAAGACTAGCACACGTGGCACTTGTATTTATTTGTGCTCCATTACGTAAATTAGTTGATGCTGTTTCTGGTTCAGCTGCAGGTGCAGTAGAAGCTGTAATATAATGAAATAGCTATAACACTTATTAATAATTATTTACTTTTAAATATACATATAATAATATATACTAGCTGCATTATCTAGTTCCTCTTGACTTTTTACACTATCTGTATAAAATATTTCAGCATCGACTTTTTTATCGTCACTTCCATTTTCTCCTTTTTCAAATTGAGATCTTTTTACTACCTTTAGTTTGATACCTTCCAAACCACATTCAAACATTATAAAACCTAGTCTATCTTCCCCACTTCCTAAAGTAAACTCCTCTGTTGCTTGTGGCGGACCAGATTGTTTCTACAATAAATGTAATTCCAGTAATTTCAAAATAATTAATAGTACTTGATATAGACTAAGCAGGATCATAGCAAGGAACATACACTTTTTTCTTTGTCGTCCATAAATTGATGTAAATAATAATCAACGCATTTCAATGGAGAAGTAATCCTTGTACACGTAAATAATACTCTTGAATAATGAGTAGGAATTGCTGTTATAACAGCATCTTTTAATATTGACGATTCATTTCTAAGTCTTCGTAGTTGTGAATGAGCTTTCCCTATGGTAAGTTAACTCAATTAACAGTTTTGTAATTATACCATGACGTATATAAATACAACATACCTATATTTAATGTGACCACAATTTCTTCTTGTTGTTTCTCCGAGGTCTCTATGTATACTGTTTCTCCACTTCCAATATCTGCGACTACAGCAGCTGTTTGATGTCCTGGTAAAAATGCCTTACTGATTTTGTTCACCTTTTTCTGATTTGGTAATACAGCTGGTTTATGAAACGTTTGAACTACTTCTCGAGCTTGCTTCCCGATGTAAAACCTTGCTATTGCATCGTCGAAACAAATTGCGAATAGCGATACACATGTTAAATCACGAATATTCTCGAGAGCAGAAAAGGATATAATCTCTTCGACCACCGAAGCTTGCAATAGTGTTATGTTCATCTGTAAATAAAATATAATAACAATTGTATAAAGAATATCACCTATGATAGAATCTTGAAACATGGCTTTAAACGAAACTATGAGAGTGGAAAAATTATGGAATTCGCTCAACTTGTCATATAAATGAGAGCCCTGTAGTGAAACTACACTGTACATCAAAAAATAATGTATTACAAATTACTAACTACCTTTGGTAAAATAATACTGCCTTGTACTTGTGTCATAATACTTTCTTCGTATACATTTGTTTGCAGAGCAATTTTACCTATTGTTAAAGATATATGTTAGTAGGTGGTGTGCATCTGTATTAAAAACAAAAAATTGAATTGTATTTAAACTAACGTTTATCGTCACCTTGACCATTTTTAATATTTCTTTCAGCAGTGGAACGTTTTGAACTTGTTTGCACTTGACTCCAATAGGATAAGCTTTGATCCTGCTTTAAAATATTAGCATCTTCAACTTTGCCAATACACTCATGATGCAAATGATTCAAAATGGTTAATGGATGTAAGGTAGCTAATGTTGGTATGATAGCATCAATGAAACGTTGTAAAGATTCAAGCACCATAGGACTTAACATGATATCTACATCGCCCTTGAATTTGACAATAACTGTTGTACGTGAACCACTTTCATGCTGCACAGTTAATAACTCTTCTTCATTGTGGGTAGTATGGTGTATTTCGCCTAAATATAATAAAAGAACTTCCACTTAGTGCAAACGTTATACCCTACAATATATAATGATATAAAGACAATTGTTACATATATTACCTTCCATTTGATTTAAAGTTGTACTGTCCCAAAGATATGGATGTGTTGGAGTTTTATTAGATGAACTAGCTACGGGAGAGCCATCGGATCTTGTGATCATTTTTAACGACGTAAATCCCTCTGTAACTGTTTCAAATTTTGGTACGTATCTTGCGCCAACATAGACCAATCTGCCTTCCTCTGTACGCTGAAAAAGTGGCGTAGTAAATGCACCACTTCCTGCTGAGATGGACGACTGACTCCAATTTGAACAACGCATCTGAAATCAAGTATGCAGTATACATATTATCTAAAAAAACTAAAATTACAGTACACATGTGTTTTATATTACCTGCGTTAAGTGACTAACATAGCTCGACATCAAAAGTGGTGAGTCAACGATCGGTTTATTTACTTGCATATGTAGGTTTACAAGTGTAACATCTTCTTGAGAAGACACAGCAGATATGAAACTTGTAGAGGAAACAGAATGACTATCGGATGAGTCTCGCATACCCCCATTTTCATTTGAGTCAACGTCATTTTGAAAACTAGTATTTCGATTTACTCTAGGACTTCTTTTAGTACTTATCATTTGCGGTTTTGCTCTTTCTAAAGTGTGTGCTTTCTCAGACACGGGGACATTCGCGTTTGTTGAACTTTCTACGATAGATAAATCCGATGAAAATTTCTTTTTCATACTATCATTCCGATTTAATACTGAACCAGATCCAACGATAGATTGTCGTAAACTTGATGTACGACTGCCACTTAATCCATGACTTGTATCTTCGTCGGCAGAATAAAAAGCTTCGGAATGATTTTCTGAAGACATAGATATTGTCCGTTGTACCTGTAGGCATAAAATTAATTAATCACAAGAAAACTGAACTTCGGTATAACACTATGACAAAAGATTTAACTGTACCTCTTGCTTTAATTTCTCTTCGGATTCTGATTTTATATATAATGAGTGATGAGAGTCAGAAATGTTGATACCATCAGCAGTTTTCGTGCTCGATTGCATTGACTCAGAAAAATTAATTTCCGTAGATACTATTGGTAATGACTGTGGACTATTTGATTCGAATGGTTCCACGTCGGATGCATTGAAATAATCAACTGCTAGTTTGGAATCAGATACACTACTTTTTGGAGCAGTTTCAATTTCAGGAACACTCAAAATGGATTTACTTCGTTCTGTATGTAATTTCGAATCTGAATCCAACTTTTGCGGTAACTGTGCAACGGGACTTGCGTCGACTAGTCGAGAATAGGGTACATCTTTTACATTATTTCCACTGCAATAAAAAGTAAAATAATAAAATCCGCTAACACAAGAAATGTAAAATTTTAATATTTACTTATTTTGTAAAAGTTGTATATTTGATATTTATTTTTATTGTTAGTAATATCATTGTGTCTTAGTATATGATAGCGTAGCACGTAAGAAATAAATATTTGAAAATGTATGAAAAAGGCGAAAAGCTTGCAAAAAGCGAAAATTTTTGTGGAGACAGAACCCACTGAAACTTAAGATAAATCAAAAAATTATAGTGAATAGCAGTATAAATAAAAAATTTTGAAATTTATACCGTTCAATTCTTTTTTAACTCTGCATTCTTTAAATTTTAAATATATATTAAAAACTTAAGGTTTAGCATATTTATGCAAACATGCAATATTTAAAAACATAATTTAAATCATGAATAAACCACTTCAGAGCTGTTCCAAAGATTACCGCATTGATGTATAAGAAAATCTTCTGTCCAGTAGTTTCCGTTCCCCACTGCATGTGAATGGACTTGCTGATGTAGCAATTAATTTTGTACTACTAGTTTCTTCGATACCCAAATCTTTATTATGATCTGTCACAGACCTTGGTCGTTCGACACTCTTTTTCGAAGTTTGCGATCCATCCTGCGTAGCAGTTACTTTTCCTGTAACTGGATAGTCTTGTAAGGACACATCTGGTAAATTATAAGGCGACGTGTGGAATACTAGCTGGCCATCATGTAAAATAGACTGTCCAAACCCTTTTTCTTTTCCAGATTCGTTAATTCTAAAACAAGCAAAAAATAAATTTATTAGTAATTTAAGAACTTATGTACATTTTAATGCATAAATTTGTACCTGTATGCAGCAACATTAATACCATCTTGAAAATCATGGTAACTCGGTTTAAAAAATTTCGGTCCGTTTCGATTGTTTCCAAAAAATGCACAGCCACCTATACAACCACATTTTGTTGATTTTACACCACTTTCTTGAGGCCATAAAAACCATAATCGTTTCGTGGCTTCATCGTGTAATTTTAAATATTTATTTTGTACCAAATGTAAGTTATGTTCTGGAGTTGGAAGCG
Source organism: Megachile lagopoda (assembly GCA_036983795.1). Taxonomy (NCBI): domain Eukaryota; kingdom Metazoa; phylum Arthropoda; class Insecta; order Hymenoptera; family Megachilidae; genus Megachile; species Megachile lagopoda. Next base: position 14,602,195 of record CM072800.1, read on the forward strand.
AAATTGCAGCTTCTAAAATTACTGGACCTAAAGCTACCGATCCTACTTCTAACCAAATATCAGACCCATCGCCTAAAATAAACAGTAAATCAATAGATTTTACATCGTCGTTAACTCTACCCTTTTAATGATAAATATGTTTATTCTACCTGACATACGGCTGCTGGCATTATTGTGTGATCTTCCACTGCCAGCTGTATTTGTATTACTTGTATTTGCAAAATGATCAGCTGCAGATACAAACTGTCTTATTAATATTCTGGGTAATACACCAGTTACACCAGATTTGACTTGTTGACCATGTAGATTGCAGGTTGATACGCGAATTGGAGATATCCAGGTGTGTATAGTTGTCCCTACTTCTTGAAAGTACAAATCAATCGCATCAACTGCAATTCTTGTCATTCTATACTTTATATCTTCAGAACTAGGACACCTATAAAAATATAATTATATCACTGTGTTTAAAAAGTTCATAGATATTCCAAATGTATATACCTGTAATGCTTATCAACATCACTATCAGGGCATTGCAAAGGTGGAATACCATGGTGACAATGATGTGGTAAATCAGGAGGACGCAGACTGTTTTCATTATTTTGTACCATTAACAAAAACGTTTCTAAAGATGTTACAAGATGATGTAATTGAGGAGAACTTATTTTCCCAGTTAATTTACCTAACTGTATTTCGATCAACCATGCATACTCTAGCGTTTCTTGATCTAAACTTCTTCCTTCATTACTGAACATTGCATGTCCTCTAACTTGCAATGCACTTAACATTAAATGACCTTGATTTAAATGACGTTCTTTACTTGTCCGAACAACATTATCAGTAATTAATGCAATTGCAGGGGATAAAAGCAATTGAAGTTCCGTTTCTTTATATCGTTTTTTCATTTCAAATCCAAATCGTTCCAGAAGTATAACTGGACAAGGAGGATCGTTTTCACCACAATTTTTTACTAAATGAGCTTGTATGTCATGCATGGTAATACCCACTGTTACTTCCAATGGTCGATAATCTCTTGGATCAAATGATTTTGATTTTGCATCTTCATCTTCTACAGATTCAATGCTACTATTCTGCACATCTCTATCTTTACTTCTTTCTGTGCTTACCGATGTAGGATTTGTTCGACTTTGCTGCATGTCCGTAAAAGTTTGATAATCGCCGAATAAGTTCTCTTTTAAATGTATAAAATTCTTCAAAAGTGAGCCATATAAAATCAATATAGAAGGACCTATTTCGAGGTCTAAACTAACTTTATCAGGGGCTATAGATTGTGGATCAAATTTTTGGCTACCGTTTTTTGTCCACTGAAGACCAGGTGATTTCCTACATCGAGGAATTCTCATTGGAGACAGAAGAATTTCTTCTTTTTCTGGAGTTGTTATATTTGCTTGGGGTGTAGGTCCTAAAGGTGGAGATGGATGATATGTATAATTAATACTTAACGCCACGATTGGTACAGACCAACAATCAACCCAACCAGCTCCTTTTTGACAAACATTTCTCCATTTTTTATTTTTATTCAATTCTGATAGGTATGTATGCGATCCATCGCGAGTCATAATCTTTGCATTTTTATTCAAAGTTAACAGAATTGTACGACTTGTATTGACTTCTGGTAAGTAAAAAGAGAGATCAACGCTTTCACCTTGAATCCAAAAACGCAAAGGTATGGTAACAGGCAAATAGTCCACAAATGGAAGATCAAATGACAACTCAAAAAATTCTCCACAAAAAGCAATGTGCGCATTTTCTTGATTTTGTGATGAACAATCAATCCAATTATATTCATTACATACTGTGATCAATTCAAATTCTTTCAATAATAAATTAAACTTGCAGGTATATGGTACAAAATGTAAAATATCAGGTCTGGCTTTACTGGCCCAATCATTAATCATATCTTGAAAAAATTCTTTGTGCGAATAAACTAAGTTAGCTGTAGCTTTACATCCAGTTAAATTTAATGTCCATTCTTGATGATCATTCCATCTTATTGGATAATGACACTTAACACCAAATTCTAATGTTTCGCTTTCAACTAAACTTCTATATTGCAAACTTGTAGTTGCTTCTAAATGTAATAGTTGACCTGTTATTTTCGTAGTATATCCATCTTGTAAAACTATCCAAGGCATAGTAATTTCCAAATATGATCCAGGTCCTACATTAATATGAACAGCATTTGTTTCTCTATTTTTACTAAAGAGTATATCAATTGTAGCTTCATTCAATGTCGATAATCTAATGTCAAATGATTGAACCTGTCTTTTTTCTCCAGTAACCGGGGTTTTAGTAACTTTTAATGGCTGATAATCATTGGGAAAAAAGAATTTAAATAAATGTTCTCTTTGCCTATCAGCCCATGGTCCATAACTAAAATCAGTACCCTTTCCACATTTAATATCAATGCCCCAAATTGGTGGCATAGCTTCCACCATATCACCATTTACTAATTGAATCATTTCTGGGTGTTCAGGAACAAATCCAGGTTCATCCATATAGTAGTAAACTTCCATATTGTTAGAGCTTAATACAACAAATCCTTCTCCCATATATCTAGGAGGATCATCCACCATTCCAGTATATTTTGGACTAGGCGCTAAAATAACTTTAAAGTTTTCTGCTTTACATTTTGTAAAATGCATAAAATGATCGTGTCGGGATGCTGCTGGCTTTGTAGAATAAACAAAGTGTGCCTCTTCTACAGTTATTGACAAAGTAGTTGGTATTAATCGATTACCAAATACCAATCTGCCCTAAAATAATAAAATATTTGAATGTTTCATTATAAAATCAGAAAGAGTAATACTTATTGAAACATTATTGATACTAACTGTGCAGACATCTAATTTAATAACAGGTATTAAATCTCTCCATGTTCTGGCTATGACATGAGCTTCTTTTTTCCTAATATTATCGACATGACGCGAAACATCTATTGCATTTATTTGCTGACGAGTTTCATGAGCGCTGTTACTAAATGATTCTGCATCACGATCATCGCTATTGACATTATGATTTTCCTCATCGGGAAACATTTGTGGTGCGAGACCAAATGTTTTTTCTAGTTGTGCATATAACTGACAGCGATTATAAACATGTAATTCAAAGCCATTTAACATAACTGAAAGTCGTGTGTCGGAATGTGAAAGATCTACAAAAATATTACATTTATTAGGAATTTCTAGATAAATTTGTACAAAATATTATATATTGATATTGATTATATTAAATACCCTCAGATACATCTTTGGGAACATAACTCCTCCACCATCTAAATATAAGCCACCCATCCTGTACCCTGATACTATAATCTGTTGTGATATAAACTATATCTCGGAACATTATTTTTCCACTTAACGCACTTAATGTAAAAGATCCTAAAAGTGATAAAAAATTATTAAAATGAACGAAAACAAAAATATATTAATATACAATAGGTACATGTGCGTCAAGAACCTACCTACTTTAACATATCCATCTCTAATAATAAACCGATTTAACAATTTTGTTAATATATAACCAATGACTCTGCTATTATAATAAGCTATATAAATAATCCAAGAAATAGCAGATACTAATGAGCAAAGTAAATATATAAAACTACTATCCATCTTAAGATCATCAAGGATGACATGATCGGAATAATTCCAAAAGGCTGGTTCAATTCCAGAGAAAGATGGAACTGTAGCATTGTATAATTCATTCTCCTCCATGATGATACTGTTTTCTTTTTATTATGAAATCAAGAAATGTTAATCATTTTGTTATAATCACTGAAATCACAAAAAATAAGCATAGTTACAAACATGACAAAAATGTGACAAATTTCATGTAATATAATGATATAAATCAATTTATTGGTGGTCAAACACATCTATATTTCACGCGTTATTTAAAATTATTTCTATCTATAAATACTGTTTCAACGATAGGTTTACATCTTGCAATTGTGTTTAAAGAGTACTACATAATTACAACTGAAACAAAGGTATTAGTTTGTAAACATAACCTAATTAATGGAATACAATTTATAAGATATTCATAATTAAGGAGCATTGTCAAATATGTTGCCAAGTTCCTCGTAATAATAATATCGTTATTATACAATTATCAGTTAACAAAATATCATTTAATCTTGGACAAAGAAGTAGAAACTCATTAGAATGTTGTCATCAGAGTAAAGACAATATTTATTATTGCGAGTACGAAACAAAAGAGACTGTACCATCTCGTGCACCTATTAATACTTTAAGTTATTTAAATGATTACCTACTTATTAAAGAAACCAAAATATCCGTGTGTGTGCGCGTGTGTATGTATGCCTATATATATGTGAGTAATACAATCGAACATGGACATTAAATACTTTCTAAAATATACTTCATAAAATAAGTAACAAATTGTACTAATTTCTTTAATTAATTTACCTTCATTCAATACTTATATAAGAATTACATTCAATTTTTGTTGTGTCACTCATGGTTTTGTGTTTATCAGTACATCAGTTTTAATAGATGTCACAGAACTGTCATCGACAGACAGCAACACATAACCACTCCATAATTGCCCACTATCATTGACTATAAGTTTAACAATGAGACCTCATACCCAATATTTTACTGGATTTAGTACATTCGTATTGAAAAAATGCCATCTATTCGATTTCCAAATTATTTTAACACTTTTTAATATCGTTTGAGTCAGTAAAGCAGACAAAAAGTCGGCAAAACAGTATTCTGTAATTTAAAACATTTTATATTTCATTCTATGGTCCGATCAACGAAAGACGTACTTGTTTCTTGCAACTCGATTAACTTCAGTAGGCTCGTTTTTCACCTAAAGTTGTCAATCTATAATACATTTTGAACTCCCTTAGGCATATACAAATGAGAACAATTCAAGCTTCTTTGAATTACATACTTGCTTTTAAAAGCAAGCTGTTTTTGTATGCACTTTACGTTTTAAAAAAGTAATTCTAGGAACCACATTAGAATGTAACTTAACGTTCATTATAATTGAATTTTACATTGAAATTTATATTCAGCACCAAATATCTACCACGATTTAATAAGCAAAAATGATATAGCAGACAACAGCTTATTGTAAAGTAATTAATTTAAAAAATTGGGCGCATTTTGGAAGCTTCGTTCTTACATGTATTTTAAAAATTATATTTTCGTACATTTTTCAAACGATGAAATGGAACGAATTGCTTCGTAAAGCACCATTAATTAGTTTTAATGTGTCTTAAAAATGTTAATAAATCTAAAAAGTACAACAAATGTAAAAGTTTTATTCGTGATTTAATTTCATTAGTTCCCACTTTCCGCCGCTAGATAGCTAAGCGTTTTGACGTCTGTAGCTAACTTGTAGATAAAGTCAATCCCTGTTTTATATCTGTAGATAATAGCGATTTTTTTCAAATTAGTAATTTCTTTACGATTCTAAAACAAATAGAACATTCTATAACCTCAGTCGAATTGAGAAAATGTTATAAGGCGCTGAAAGCGTTAGAAAGGAGAATAAAAATTATTGCATTTTATAGATCTCAAAAGGCTTAGCCATCCAGCAATAGATAACTTACTTAGTACGCATGCGCCAGAAATTCCACAGCAGCGCATTACAATTCGAAAAATATGGAAGAGGTTCCTGACAATTTTACTAATCCAACAGATCGAATTAATTATTTGATGAAAGAAGTAATAATCTTATTCAACATTCTTTTGCCAGTTTATATTCTTTTTCACATCATACACTTATTTTAAATCAAATAAAAATGTATTTTTAAGCTTGTGGAGCTGAAAGAAATGATTAGTAAGTACAAAATGGAGCGGCACTATTGGGAATTACAATGCACTACTTTATCGACAAGCATTTGGGCAGGAGAAATCAAATACACAGAACAGCAAAAAATGGAGGCTCATCTTAGAACAATTGTTACTGAGTCCAACAAATTAATAGACTCTAAAGAACAAGAATTAAAAAGTTTAATTGCAAACCGAACAACTTATTTTTCTAAGCAATGGTATCTTATATATGCAATCTTTTTACTTTTCATATTTGATATCAATCAGAAATTAATATGAATTTATTATAAAATATCTACGATTTCTTTTTTAGTGACAAGTTTCGAACCAGAAATACGAAATCTGCAGATAATATTTTGAGTGCGCAAAAGGAGTATGTAAGTTTACAAATAATTTAAAATACACGTATTCCATACAAAAAAAAACTGGTATAAAGAGAAAATAACATCTGTTTTTTAGTCGGTTGAAAATTTATCGAAAGATATTAAGCAGTACAACGAGGAAGATGAAATAACAAATAAGGAATTACTAGCGCTCAGGAATAGATTGATAAAATTAGAAACAGACTGTGATTTTAATTGTTTAAATCTTGGCCAAGAGAACGACGAAATATTACAAATTAATAGTGTGCTCAGTTATTTAATGTAAATATAGCATTCCAAAAATTTATTACACTTTGATTTTTAAAACTGACATTTTAAACGCTTTTGAATAATTGTTTGTTTAAAATTTATACAGGGAAAATAATAATATTAAACTACTGAAGATTAAACTTGCACAAGATACGCTGAAAAAACTGAAGAATGAAATAAAGCAAAAGAAAATGTTGATTAATTCTTTTAACGAATAATTCGTATCACAGTTTCATTAGAGCTTATATATTATAAGAAACACTGAGGTGAAGAAGGAATTATTAAAAACATTTCTTTTTACTATAAAAATTTATATTAATTCTCAGAACAAACAGAAATTAAAGTAGCGTATAAAAGGACAATTAAATAAATATATAACTATGGAATAATATGCCATTAGTTTAAAAAATATATGTATTAAGGCATTCATGCAAAAGCGTTATTTATTTGTTTTATTTAATTATATATGTAAAATGAAATGCCTTTCTTTATTTATATCATTTGTTTAAATCGAATAAAATTTCACTAAAATATAAGTAGTTTTATTTTTGCAAAAAGTGTTCCCGCGCAAAGTATGATAGTAAGCGCCAACGGCGCCAACCGACAGTAACCATTCGTAAGAAAATTTAATTTATCAAAAGCCGGTGTACTGCGTTGTTTCAAGATTGTTTTCTTTAGATTTAATATTTTTTCACTTTGAGAGGATACAGAACTTTTAAGTTAAGCTGATATGGAACTCACGGATGATAATTTGCTTACACTTAGTGAATATTTAAAACATACACTTAGTCCAGATGTAAATGTAAGACGACCAGGTGAATATAACCTCTTTGTTAATAATGATTATTGAAAATAATAAGGAATTTTTATATGATCGTGAATACATGTGTATTCTTATTTACAAAAGTGTTTCTATCTTCATCTTTTTTTTCAATTAAGTACATTCGCGATTTAAATTTTGACAGATACATTTTATAAAAACGTTTTACCAGCAAGTGTCAACAAATACTTCGATACTTTTCTTCGGTTATTTAACGAACTGTGTTAACTTCTGATCAAATTATTTAAAAGGTAGATGTATATCGATTGAATTTACGGACAAAACCCAAAAATGTCTAGTGCAGTAATATTTTTTAATTATAGGATTTCTTTATTCAGTAAATGAATCTGTATTGATAATAAAAACAATTAATAAAATATGATGTATTTCATATATTATGACAGCAAATGTATTTAGATTATAACTGTAATTGTAATCCATCATCTTTATATGAACTTTTCATGTATATGTAATACTTAATTACATTGTAATACTTAATTAATTTATTATATTTTGTACAATAAATTGAGAAATAAAATTATAAACTGTTTCTCTTATTTTTTGTAGCTGAAAGATTCTTAGAATCTGTTGAAGTCAATCAAAATTATCCATTACTTCTTCTACATCTCGTGGACAAATCTGAAATCAATGCAACCATCAGAATTGCTGGTGCAGTTGCATTTAAAAATTATGTTAAACGTAATTGGAAAGTGGTAATTATTGTCATTTTTATTAATGTTCTTATTACCTTTACTGAATTTTTTATTAAATATAGTTTATTTTATATTAGGAAGAAGACTCTGTTGATCGCATACATGCTCAAGACAGAGAAGCTATAAAAAAATTAATTGTTAATTTAATGTTACATTCTCCTGATTCTATTCAAAAGCAATTATCTGATGCTGTTTCAATTATTGGGAAATATGATTTTCCAAATAAGTGGCCAGAGCTTATAGACCAAATGGTTGAAAAATTCAATACAGGGGATTTTCATGTCATTAATGGTGTTTTACACACTGCGCATTCTTTATTTAAAAAATATAGATATGAATTTAAAAGTCAAAGTTTATGGACTGAAATAAAATTTGTACTGGATAGATTTGCTAAACCTTTAACAGATTTGTTTGTTGTAAATATTTTATATTAAATTTTTCACATAATATAGCATGTTCCACCGTTTTAATTATTCAATCATGTATTACAGGCTACAATGAATTTAACGCAAGTACATGCAAACAATGTAGATGCATTAAAAGTTATATATAGTTCTTTGGTAATTTTGTCCAAAGTATTCTATTCTCTTAATTTTCAAGTAAGTAAAGTAATTAATAAAATAATATGAAATATTATTATATTTTTAGATAAGTAAACAATATTTCTGTTTTTAGGATTTACCAGAATTTTTCGAAGATAATATGACTGTGTGGATGACAAATTTTCATACTTTGTTGAATACCGATGTTCCATCCCTACGTTCTTCTGTATTATTATATATAAATCTATTATTATACTTGTTTTACGTTATAAGATTTCTGTTTTATAATATTTAACATATGTATAGGATGAAGAAGAACCAGAAGTAATTGAACAACTAAAATCACAAGTCTGTGACAATATTGGCCTTTATGCTCAGAAGTATGATGAAGAATTTCAACCATATTTACCTCAATTTGTAACTGCTGTTTGGAATTTGCTAACATCTACAGGACAACAACCAAAATATGACACTGTATGTAAATAGCAAAGAAATTCGTATACATATATATATATATATATATATATATATATATGTTTAAGTAAATATGACTCTAATGAAAATCTAATCTTTGCAGTTAGTTTCGAATGCTTTACAATTTTTAGCAACAGTGGCAGATCGTGGTCAGTATAGACACTTGTTCGAAGATCCAGCTACTTTAAGTTGTATTTGTGAAAATGTTATAATCCCTAATATGAAATTTAGAGGTAATTACTGCAATTATTATATTTAAAGCAATACGTTTTTAAGAAACGTACGTCATTATTGGCTTATAGTAAATCATTTTAATGCTTGACAGAATCGGATAATGAATTATTTGAAGATAATCCTGAAGAATACATTAGGCGAGATATTGAAGGCAGTGATGTAGATACAAGAAGACATGCTGCTTGTGATTTAGTTAAAGTACTTTCTAAATATTTTGAAGCAAAAATAATGGAAATTTTTGGAGCTTACATACAGGTAAATAACTAAATTATATATTTGTCACATATGCCTGTCGCCATATTCTAATTGTTGATTTTAGGTCATGTTACAAAATTATGCAGAAAAACCTGCTGAAAATTGGCGAAGCAAGGATGCTGCAATTTATCTAGTCACTAGTAGTGCAAGTAAAGCTCAAACACAAAAACATGGTGTTACACAAAGTAGCGAACTTGTTTCATTACCTCAATTTGCAATGCAGCATATTGAACCAGAATTAGTTAAAGCAGATGGTATGTAAATTTGATTAGTAATGATATCAATTTTATAGGACTCCAAAAGTGTTATCAATTTTTAATTATAAGTGTTGTGTTTCAGTAAATGAATGTCCTGTAATTAAAGCAGATGCAATTAAATTTATAATGACCTTTAGATCAGTTTTGCCGAGAGAAATGATACTTGGAAGTTTACCACAATTAATTAGGCACTTGAGTGCTACGAATATCGTTATTCATACGTACGCCGCTTGTGCAATTGAAAGAATACTCGCAATGAAGGGCCCCGATAATTTTTATTTGTAAGAAAACAAATATTTTATTTAAAAACATTATAATTATCTTATTATGTATATTATATGCATTATAATATTTGTTGATAGAATTAAAGGAAATGATTTAGCGCCATTAACAGCAGACCTCTTAAAAGGTTTGTTTGCATGTTTACACATGCCTGGTTCAGAAGAGAATGAATACGTAATGAAAGCTATTATGAGAAGCTTCGGTGTTTTACAAGAAGTTGTGGTGCCATTTTTAGCAGACCTTTTACCGAAACTTACAGAAAAACTTGCCATTGTATCTAAAAATCCAAGTCGTCCGAATTTCAATCATTTTCTTTTTGAAACATTTGCTTTATCCATTAAGTAAGTATTACGAATTAAATAAGATACAACAAAAAAATAATTACATCAATAACAGAACTGCAACATTTCTAATATGGTTTCAGGATTGTATGTAAAACTCATAAAATAGCAGTTTCGTCGTTTGAAGAAGCATTATTTCCAATTTTTCAAGAAATTCTACAACAAGATGTCCTAGGTATAATATTATATTAATGCATTAACCGATGACATAGTTATACATAGATATGCGCATATCATAATGTGTAGGATTTCATTATTCGTTATCACATCTTTCTTTTCTTAATTTCTATTGACGCAACTACTATGCTCGTAAATCGTAAAGCTTATGGCGAACAAATCTATACAATTCTTTATTATTTTATTACTTTTTCAATCGACAACTTTTTCAGAGTTTCTACCCTATGTTTTTCAAATTCTTGCCTTGCTTTTGGAGTTACGATCTCAGGATATGCCAGACGCATATTTGGCCTTGTTCCCTTGTTTATTGTCATCTGTACTTTTTGAACGTCAAGCTAACATTCATCCAATGAATCGATTATTAAGAGCTTTTATTAGCCACGGTGCACATCACATAGTAGCACAAGACAAGACAAATGGTTTGTTAGGTGTATTTCAAAAACTGATTGCCTCAAAAGCTAATGACCATGAAGGCTTTTTATTGTTACAAAGTATCATTGAACATTTTGCTCCGTAAGTTTTTCAGTAAAATTAAATTAGTTGGTTTCAGTATCCATATTAGTAACAATATAATATTTTCAGGAATGTTTTGGAGCCATATGTAAAACAAATTTTTGTATTACTCTTCCAAAGATTGTCATCATCAAAAACAACAAAATTTGTAAAGAGCCTGATAGTATTTTTTGCCTATTATATCATTAAGTATGGTGCAAATAATTTGGTCACAATTGTAGATCAAATACAATCGCAGTAAGTTATTCTTATATTTAAAATTCAAAGTGAAACTAATTTACATAAATTTACATAAATGATTTTGTTCACAGAATGTTTGGTATGGTTATAGAACGAGTGTTATTGTCAGACTTACAAAAAGTGTCGGGTGATATCGAACGAAAAATAGCTGCAGTAGGAATTTCGAATTTACTAATTGATTGTCCACTGATGCTAGAAAGGCCATACAATACATATTATCCACGTTTGTTAGCGACACTAGTAGAATTTTTTGAATTACCGCAAGACCAAACTACATTACCAGAAGATGACATGCTCCCCGAAATTGTGGATGCACCTGGGTATCAAGTAGGATACAGTCAACTCCTTTGTGCAAAAAATCCTCCAAAAGATCCATTAGAAGGTATAATTTTCAAGATATTTGTTTACACGTGTTTAAGTATACATCATTTCATATCATAATTTTTAATATATAGCCATTGGCGATGTACGTTTACATTTGGCACAAGGTTTAGCAAGATTATCACCAAGACAGTTACTTAATATTCTGGACCAAATTCCTGAGCCTAACGCGAATCATCTAAGGACCTACCTTCAAACAGTTGGCATTACTGTTGCATAATATAAACTAGATGTCCGAGATAGACTAAAGATTCATCTAATTACTCGGAAAATAAACAATATTGAATTGAGTAAACTGTAACAAAGAGACACAAGAAGTTCTTTCCGAATATTTGTGTTATGATGAAGCGCCGTAAGATTGAACATTATGTTACTTGGTTATCATTTGTATTTGAACATTTCAGAATTTATTTATCATTTTTACCTGATGCTGTTTGGAATCTGTAACTCCAACGTAATAGAAATACTAACGTAGCACAAAAATGATTGAAACAATCAACCGCCTTTATTTATGTATAACATTCCTGAGGAATTATTTAAATTAATTCACTCTTTGTACATTCAGAAAACTGAAACGAGTCTCATTAGATTAGCTAATCTCTTGTTTATTAAATAGGTGAATGTCTAATCAAATGGTACTGTACTATATAATGGCCAGTGGGTAAATTAATTGTTGAACAATTTTCAAAGTTGGATGTACAATTTTTATGCCTACTGTATTTGTAATGATTGTTGAACAAAAAATTTTAATCATACTTTGTATTTTAAACAAATTTGTTTCCATTTTGTTCCCTCTCATTTGTAAACGCAACAGAAAAATTGCATTATTTTGAAATTTTTCATAAGCAGTGTATATCACATCTATTAATATTGTAAAATTAAAATGATAATAATTATTTTGATATTAAGGAAACAATTTTATATATATCATCGAATAGTATCACAAATACATTATTTAATAAAATTTTCAATAAAAGAAATAGTTATCACATATCAAATTTTTTTGATACTTGATACATAAGTTTTTATGCTGTTCTTCTGTTGACAGTTTCATGTAATTATGGTTCGAAGTTCGAGCAGACTTCACAATCTCTCTTACGAAGGTCTTAACGCAGAACGTTTGTATTTTTTATAATTAGTGATCCGCTGTAATAGAATTTCTGACGCTACACACGAAGGAAGTAACGATGTATTTGTGTTTTTTCAATATGAACTGGATGGAAAAGATACAAAGTTTCAAGAAATGAAATAAAATGCTATATACTTTTTAAGTCTGCAGATATTTTATTATACAAATACAAAGATTTGTTCCGCGAATAAGAAAACTGTAAAATATCCTTTATGTATATACATAAATACACATGTAAACATATTTTGTGTTATTGCACTTTTAATGCAAAATAACAGTTGTATTATGCAAATTCGTAGGCTCCTTATGCCCACATCTATCTTTACCTGTAACGTCGCTTACGCGTACGCATCGAGACCTCTAGTGGAAAAAAATCGCACGACAGTGCATTATTATTCGGGGAAATATAGTGACTAGATGATAAAAAGTCATTTTTTCTGCGCATGTTCCCATTTTCGATTCTATACATTCTATAATCTGTGACAATGCACATGCGGTCTTGTGACGATCATAATACCGAAAATATATACTTGGTGGATGAAAAGTTTCATGACTTCTCATTCTTGCGGATTACAGTATATTTTATCCGTGAGAATTAAAACATCGATTCCGCTTGTTACTTTCTGTTCTACGTTTATATACTTTATAAATATATTGCAAAATTTGGATACAATATTCTTTTATTTTTCATATTTCTCACATTTTCATCAGTCTCGTTTTGTGTATATGATCACGAAGATAGACATAGGATGTAGAGGAGCATTACATTTCTAAGTAAAAATTTCCTTAGGCTAGTGAAATGCGCAAATCGTCATCTACATAGATATTGTAACACGGTCAATTTGTAATGAGAAATTGACTGAAGTCAGTTGCAAAAGTGCCGTGTAAAAAGGTTTCAGATCTATGTCTATCGTGTATCACGATAGTACCCAGTACAGTATCTGTTTTTCACAGTTTTTGACATGTACACCTGTGTTAAACAAATAGTTTCTGAACGTGGACGATAACACAGTATTTCAGAGGTAGCTGGTTTAAGAATTGACTGGTGTTATTTAATTTTACCGTGTTCACCTGCAAATGTGTCGGAATTACACAAGTGTGCCACTTAATTAAATATCGTTATAACGTAGTTATGTTTAATATCGTTTTCGTCATAGAACATACAACGATTCGACAGGAAATATAAAAATTTACATTTTTTTATTTCGGTAATCGTTAGTTTGTTTATTAATTATAAATTGTGGACAATAGATAAGCCGGAGTTGAACTCCGGCTGAGCAGCTTTAGGAAATGGTGGGGATGACGACGCAACAATTTCTGAGGGATATTTCACGACAATTTACGAGAGACTACTATACAATGGCGAAATTAATTTTACTGTGGCAATTATTTATGATATGTACAATTCATCGTACATCAGCCTTTTACCTGCCGGGACTGGCTCCCGTGAATTACTGTAAGCATGGAGAAACTTCAGAAACGTGTAAAGTGCGTATTGAAAATTGTTCTTATCTAGTTTATGAATTTTAGTTATAATACTGTTACTTTCCTTCATCTTACTATCAATTTCATTTACAAATACTAATGTCTGCCGATTTGACGTTTCCAATATTCATAAAATGCAATTGTATTCTCTATTATTTTTTTCTTTTTTATATCAAGTTAGTGTTTAGTCGCCTCAAATATTTCGACGTGGCTTTTTGTAACATATGACTCATAATAAAAAAAATTTACTCTGCAAACATTAGCATTAATATCACTATAATTATTTATATAACACTCAGATCATATTACTATATTTACCTTACATTAAATGTACTAGTGACTTACATGTAATTATCATTTGAGTTGATTTTGTTTATGACAAGCATGCAAATGTTTACAATAGATATAGTATTCCAAAATTATTATTGTAATAATACAGTGTCAACATTGTATTGCATTAAAACTTTACAAAGATGTAATCAATATTTGTAATTATAGATGATATATATTACTATGATTTAAATATTATACGGTTTGATATACAGTTCATTTTATTTATTATTTTTTATGTTTCAGTCTGAAATTAAATTATATGTAAATCGTTTGAACACAGAGAAGTATGTAATACCATATGAATATCATCAGTAAGTTTTATGTAATTTATATATAAATATTTGTATACTATTGTCTAATTTTTTAAAATTTATAATTAATGTATTAAACATTTTTTTTGTTTAGTTTTGATTTTTGCCGCTCTGATGAAAGTCAAAGTCCTGTAGAGAATTTAGGACAAGTCGTTTTTGGGGAACGTATAAGGCCTTCTTGTTACAAGGTATGATAAACTATAACAAATATATATATTTAAAATTAGTATGTTTTTAATATTATTTTGTAAATTTTATTTATTATGTAAAATTAGTTGAAAAGTAAAACAATTTTGAATAACAAATTCTAATATTTTTTTTAATATTCTGCTTGCCTTTCTTGGAAAATTATTTAATATAATTTAATAACATAGAACAATTGTAGTTATCAAAATTAAATATAAAAACAATATATATACATTTAATGAAGTATCACTTGAACTATAGACATATGTCAATTTTTAGTTAGAGTTTATGAAAGATGTCAAATGTGATTTGGCATGTGAAAAAAAATACAAAGGAGGAGATGAAGATGCAGAAAAGAAATTGGAATTTTTGAGAAAAGGAATGGCACTTAATTATCAGCATCATTGGATAGTTGGTAATATTTTAATAATAAAATATATTGGAATGTAGAAGGTACAAGTTATGACTAAAACTATTATATTTAAAACTGTTATTTTAATCTTTTTGTAGATAATATGCCAGTCACATGGTGTTACCAGTTGGAAAATGAACAACAATATTGTAGTACTGGCTTTCCTATGGGCTGTTATTCTCGAGAATCAAGATCCCAACAGGACAGTTGTAGCATCAATGTAAATATTAATTGTTATCTTTGGTTGAGAGATCAGAGAAAATATTACTAAATAATTCATTTGCCTTTTGATTTTATAAAATATACAAATACTAACTAAAATTAATGAACTTTTGTTTTTAATAGGGTGCATATAACAAAGCAAAAACTTATTACCTGTTTAATCATGTAGATCTTACAATTACATATCATAGTGGTGCTAATGAGGAATGGGGATCTGCATTTAAAGAAAATGGTGGTCGTATAATCGGTAAGAATTGTAAAGTTCGTATTGTAAACATTCTTATTATTTCATTTTATTAAATTTTATACTTGTATTTTTAATAGCTGTTAAAGTAGTTCCTCGTAGCATTGATCACAGTAAAAGTGATCATGGTAAAACCCTTAATTGTGACAGTAAAATACCATTAGAAATACCACATGATCCACTTCCTAATGGAAAAGAATTAACTGTTAAATATACATATTCTGTAACATTTACGGTAAGTTTTTATATAACACTTTATTAATTTCTTATATAAAAATGATTCATATTTTTAATTTTAGGAAACTAATAAAGTTAAATGGTCATCAAGATGGGATTATATCTTAGAATCAATGCCACATACAAATATCCAATGGTTCAGTATTCTTAATTCATTAATAATTGTTTTGTTTCTTTCTGGAATGGTGGCTATGATAATGCTGCGAACATTGCACAAAGATATTGCACGATATAATCAGGTATATTACAAGAATATTGTTTTCAAATATTAGTTATAATTCTAAATTTATATTTTACTAGTAAGTAAAGTATTTACAGTTCCATATTTTATTATGGCATTTTACTTGAATATCAGTTAAACAGTTTTTTATATAATTTTGATTTATTGATTTGAAAGAAAAAGTATTCTATTGGTAAGTTTTATGTCATAAAATCGTGTCTGTGTTGCAATAACGCAGGCTTGCTTCCAGATAGAATCAGGAGAAGACGCACAGGAAGAGTTTGGCTGGAAATTGGTTCATGGTGATGTATTTCGACCTCCTCGTAAAGGAATGTTACTATCGGTTTTACTTGGATCTGGAGTTCAAGTTTTCTGTATGACACTAGTTACACTTGGTAAATTCTTAATCTGTCCCTTTGACTTTAACAAACTTGTCACAGTAGAAAGTTATATACATATATTTTTCACGTTTTACAGCATTTGCGTGCTTGGGATTTTTGTCTCCTGCTAATAGAGGAGCTTTAATGACTTGTGCTATGGTTTTATACGTTTGCCTCGGAGTTACTGCCGGCTATGTGTCTGCTAGAATATATAAAAGTTTTGGTGGTGAAAAATGGAAGTCAAATGTACTATTGACATCTATGTTAAGTCCAGGGTAACATAATTTACTAAGTATATAACATATTGAATAATTAAAATTATGTTTTCGTTCATTACACATATTTAATAATATAATAATTTTACAAAACTTAAAAAAAGACAGTGGGCATTTAGTCTGTTTTGAATGATTTATTACATTATTTGTAATATAATTTGATATTTATCAAGATATTTGTGTTTTACAGAATTGTATTCAGTTTATTTTTCGTAATGAATTTAATATTCTGGGCAAATGGAAGTTCAGCCGCAGTGCCATTTAGTACTCTTATCGCTCTTCTAGCACTTTGGTTTGGAGTATCTTTTCCCTTAACATTTGTTGGAGCTTATATTGGATTCAGGAAAAGGGTAAGTTAAAATTTTTTTTTTTGGAAACAGAAATTACCCAAAGCAAAACGGAAATTACGAAAATATATATAAATATTATTTCTATTTACACGTTGAAATGATACTTAATTGTTAAAAGGAAATAAATCTGCTTTCAGCCTTTAGAACATCCTGTAAGAACTAATCAAATTCCCAGACAAATACCAGAACAGAGTTTTTATACTCAACCAATACCTGGTGTAATAATGGGTGGAGTTTTACCTTTTGGATGTATATTTATACAACTCTTCTTTATACTTAATTCTTTGTGGTATGTATTATAATAAAAAGCTGATAACTTCAAAAAAAATGAAGTTTAAATAAAATTTGAATAAGTTTGAACAAAATTAAATTTATGTTATTGCTGTCTCAGTGGATCTATCTTTCAAGAGTTAAAAGAAACTGAAACCACTTAAATTTTCATTCGTTAGAATATAAAATACTGTTATAATTTGGATATTTTTTCAGGTCAAGCCAAGTATACTATATGTTTGGATTCCTATTCCTAGTATTTCTCATACTTGTCATTACATGTTCGGAAACGACGATTTTACTTTGCTATTTTCACCTTTGTGCAGAGGTAAATTATTTTTAGAAAAAAAATATTAGTTTCAAACAATGTATTTAAGTTTCTTTTCAGGATTATCATTGGTGGTGGCGCAGTTTTCTTACATCTGGATTTACTGCCTTTTACTTACTGATTTACTGCATACACTTTTTCATGACTAAATTGGACATAGAAGATGCTACATCTACGTTCCTTTATTTCGGTTACACGTGCATCATGGTTTATCTATTTTTCCTTTTAACAGGTAAAATTTTTACTTTTTTAATGAACTTCCTATATGAAATGTTTAGGATATTACAGTATGTTTCGTTTGTTAAACAGGATCAATTGGTTTCTTTGCCTGTTTTTGGTTTGTGCGGAAAATCTATAGTGTCGTAAAAGTTGACTAATGTGTAAACAAATGATCATCATCAAAATAAAATGAACATGGTATGAAATTAAATGACGCGGACAAACAATAGTTGATACAAATCTTGATTTTGTGAGAAATATTAATATAGGAATATCTGGTCTTTTTTATGCTATTTTCATCTCAAGAAGAGCAATAATTTTAATGTAATATATCGAATGCTGATATATAATGCCATATCGCAGTGGTTGCTTGCGTATTGTGTCAGTGCTCGATATATTATAACAGTTGCTATAATTGGTGACTTCAGAAAAAACATGTAGCGGGAGACCAACATATTCACAATGTATTCAATTATTATAGCATCCGTAACTCCTCTTCTGGAGTGACTATTTCGTGACTCGAATAATGGACCTTTGATCTACGGTCGCACAAATGCTTAAAGATATGTCATGAAAAAACGCGGGATGATTTATTGAGATACCATTGATGAAGGGAGTTATATGATGATTCCTCCCATATTCACCACCAAAATGTAATACCAACTTTCTCGCAAGTGCTTATTTATCCAAGTATACATACTTTCATCTAACCCCAATTGTCCTTGTGTTGGAGGAACAGATTTGCTAGGTATCCTATAAGCTCACTAAGCAAGTCCTAGACAAAGAACACCCGAGCCTCCATCCTTTCCTTTTTCTCTTTCATTCAGCTCAATTGTTATAACACATTTAATATATCACGTACTACTTGTTGTTTAAACAAATTGCTATAAGATATAACAAATCAATGGTTCTGTAAAGTTAACTGTTTGACTTTCTCGAAAACCATAATTAACACTCGATAAGTTGCATTATATTATGATGAATCAGTATAAAAAAACAATATTAGCTTTGATAATAAGAGAAAATTAAACAAAGTCATTAAATTATTTATGTTTTTTGCAACATATATGTAAAGAGATCTCAAATCAGGCCATTTAATTTTTGTTACCTGGAAACAAGAATTAAGCTTGTGATTCGTTAATATAAGAATGAATTGACATAGTTATTGTTAACGATTCCTTGGTATGCATTCTTTTCATAATGATAGTAAACTATAAGGATACGTGTATACATGTTACAAATGAACGACGTAATCCAGATGTAATATATATATAATTCGTAAGCATATCTTTTACGATAAGTTTGTAATAAAAAATTGCAATTTGCGATGTAAATACTAGAATACCTTTTGTATTGTATTCAAATTGCCAAATATTTTACGAATTTCCTGGATTATAAAAATAATCAATTGTAACGTATACACAAATTTTTTACCATTTTCGTAACATTGAATCCTTTGCGATCTATCGTCTATATTTATTTATTAAGTTAAATGTATTACGAAATTTATGTATCGCCGTTTGTATCATAATAGATTTGCAATCATGAGTATTTATAATAGTATTATAAGAAGTATGTGTTTAAAAATACTTTATAAATCCATTTTTTTAATAAAGAAAATATGATGAATCGCAAAGGATAATCTGAAGTGCTGTATCGGTTTTAAAAGAAAAAAAGGGAGTATATTTTTTCCTGCAATAATGAAAGAAAAGATATTAAACAATAAACATCGTTGTATCATTGTGTTTCTGTTAGTTATTCAAAAAGTTATTTCTTGAAAATAACGACGAATTATAATTTTTCTTTACTTTTATTCCTTCTATGATAGTATTTGTGACTGTGAAATATTTTAATTAATAGCTGACATGCACACATCCTGTAATTCACGATTTTTGTAAATTGCAGCAATTACAACGTTAGCATTAAATACAAATAAAGATTGAGTAAGTTTACGTAAACAGTTTTCTTCTGATTTTGATGGAACATGTAAATGTGTTCTTGACTTATCTATTACAACATAATTTTGTTCGTTCAAACAGATCCATTTTTCATTTTGTCATTTGATATTGCAATGACAAAATAAACTTAACAAATCAATTTCTTTTTCATTTCGAAGCATGTATTTTCTCGTGAAAACTTCTCAATTTTACGATGGACAACGAATTTTATACTAAATACGGAGTAATATCGTGTAAAGTAAGCGGCAGATGTATATAATCGTATGTAATCCTATACTGTATTACATTTATTAATAATTTTACATGTAATCACGGAATATTGAATTATCTTTTTATGTACAAACATGTGTTTCTGACTGTGCAAATATGCATCATGTGAAAGAAACACCAAAACTTTACACACTACTACCGAGTCGTGGTAGTACATGTCAAACTCAAGGAAGCCTGGCTACTTTTCTACCGACGAAGGAAACAAAGTAATTCAGAGAGAACAAAAGTTCTCCCCACAACACTTAGGATGACTTCATGCCAGTCAATAAACCACAGTCTCGTCATCTGGGCGGTGTTTGTTGCTGTTTTGTTAACCCAACTTTGATCTTTCTTTTTTCTTTTCGTAAAAAGACAAACAGTATTTTCAACGATCACGAAATACTAAGTTCATTTCATCGTTTTCTCTATCCGAACACTCTTTCGCACGATTATTCTCCAATTCCCAAGGCGCGTTTAGTTATACCGCGCTAAGAGGATGTATCGTAGAACGTGATGCTTGTCTCCTAGACGATGCAAACACTATCGTGTTCGTTCTATAGTTACGCTGCTCGCTGAATAGTTAATGTCGACCTGTAAGAAGTACGGTTTAATGCTGAAACTTAGGAGAGAAGGGATTGAGAGGTGCAAGGTCATGCAAGCAATTTTTATGTTTCGTCAAACGAACTGAATGAGTCAAATTAGTTAAAGGAGAAAAAATTCGAGAAATGTTTGTACGAAATCGAAATAAAAATAAAAAAGTATGAAGATGTCCGTTCCTTTACAAAATAACATTACTTTGTTAAATTAAAAAGAAAAAAAAAACACAAACTCTAACCCGAAACATTAAAACTCTAATTATAAAAGAATTTGCAAGGCATCGAATAATAGAGAAACTAATGCTTCAGAACATATTCAATAAATTGATTGACTGAAAAGGGGAAAAAGATCCCGTTTGTCTATAAGTGAATAGAACCACTTTTAGAAATGAAATTGGTCAAAGTTGGAATTTTTGTATCAAAGGAGAAGGTATGTTTATCGACAATGGTAGATCAGAGAATTATTTTCTTGGGCTCCGACGGCGACGACCGTCCCTGTTGTTTCTCTCGGCGCGTCTCATTTCTTCTAATCTGCGGGCATGTTCTGCCATATGTTGTCTTCTCATTTCTTCTTTCACGACTATCTACAAATATAATAAACTTTTAGATGTGATGGCTCAAGTGAACCAACGATAGTTCATAACAAATACAAAATACACTATGTTTGTAAACAATAGTAAGCAATTGATTTCTGCATTTATTATACAGAGTAACTCACTTAAATGCGTCACCTGAATTATTTGTAAACTGTTTGATATATCAAAAAATGATTGAAACAAAATTTGAATGAATTATCCTGTATGCACGATGTACCTGTTCGTTTGTAAGCGGTAACCAATATATGCACGGTGTTGCCTTTGTCTTTCTAAAGAGATCGTCTAAAAGTTTAGCCGGTGGTGGTTCGTCTTCTTTTTTTTTAAATTTACGAGCTGGAGCTGGAAGATGAGCCTCCACCGCAGGACTTCGACTCCTCTGTCGTCTCTTCTTATCGTGATCCTTCTTTTCACGTTCCTTCTCCTTCATGTGTTGCTGACCATCTTCTTTACCCAGATCCCATTCTCGGACTACCATCACCTGTGGTTTTATAATCCTTTCTTCAATACATTGTTTTAATCAATTTTTAAATTTAATTACTTGTGATCTATTTACCTATGTATTTCATTTTATAATTCCATCATGTCGTTCTTCATATTCTCAAATATGTATCACAAAATATGATTGAAATTTGTACCTTTGTATTTGTTCTTTCCTCACGGTTCCAATCCTGTTGCCACGAATCGGATGGTACAAGCGGCTCTGTTTTTCTTGGAATCGACTGATCTTTTGATAATTCTCGCGCCAATTCCATATCATCTTTGGTTGCATACTCAACATGTAGCCTCTTCGGATTTGAAACGGGCCAGGATATACCATGTAACGCTTGTCTCGTTTCAAATGCCTGATCTTCATTAGAATACTAAAAAAATTTACTCATTATAAATATACATACACATACTTCTAAACATACAATAATCTTAAAAAAAAGATTATTATTTATTTTTCACTTTTTACTTGTTACTTCAATAATTAATTTATAATAAAATGTAAAATATATACATACTTCTACAAAACACTTTGATTTAATTCTATCCATCCAAAATCCATTTTCGACGATTGTGCCAGTACGTGAAAGAAGCTCTTTAATTTGATTTAAAGTAAAAGGGCGAACCAAATTTTTGATCAATAGAATATTCGTCGGCTTTGTGGCAGGCGGACTCGGAGATTTCACATGTGGCGTTTCTTTGACAATTGATATTTTACGCCTAGTCGCTATAAATAATTCAAATAAACATATACAATATGTAAATCCAAAAATCGGTACAATCACCTTCACGAAAAATAATACTATGATTACATATTTATGTACCTATGTGATTATCTGTCTTTGTGTCGCCTTTCTTTGTTCCACCATTCTTTTGTACGAGAGCTTCGTCACCGGATTTATTATCGTTTGTTCCTTCGTTAGAATTATGCCATTTTTCAGTGACCCGATATCGATCTCTGTCCTCATCATCATCTTTTGAGAGGCGAACTTCATTTATCGACAACGGTCTCGCACCTGGCACCAATGCCTAAAATATAAATGTAATGTATCAATATTATAAACCGAAAAATCAAATACATGCAATTGTTAAATTGTGCAACGAAAAATGTATAAAGTTTTAAAAGCATATTACATATATATTTGATGCATAAAAATGTTCACGTATTTGTAATTATAAAATTTTATAATCAAGAAAGAATAGGACATATTTTTTTATACGGAATAAATTTTGCAAGTTAGGATTGAATTACTTTAAGTGAATCCGTGGAAATTGAAAATGATGGTGCGGTATCGGTAGATAATGCAGTGCCCCACCGACGTTTCCTTGGAACACATTTTGAATCTTGTTCAATATTATCATGATTTTCCTGTAAAATATAAATTACTTTTATTTTACAAAACGTACATCTATATGATTTTAATACCTTAACGTTTATTATTAATCATTCACTAATAATTGTATAAAAGCATAACAAACCTTGTTCGAAATAGTGGTTTCATTATTTATATTTCCATCATTATCATCTCTTTTCATGTCATTCTTCTCTGTTAACATTCTTGAGGAGCTAAAATAAAATTTATAAAATTATAACAAATGAATAATCTATCAAATTATTATATGCATTACGGAATTATTAATTTTTGCTTACAATGATCTCTTCAAATTCACTTTTACAGGCTTATAAGTTATGGATTGTGCTGTAGCTGATACAGAATTATCATTTAGACTATCTAATTTTTGTTTATTTCCTTCATTATGTTCTATTTCCATGTTCGCATTATTTAACAAATTATTTCTTGCTTTTGGTGACTCAGAATGATCTTTTTGTTCATGTGAATCCTCTGTACTAATCTTTTCTTCTTGCATATAAGTATCAATTTCAAGATCTCTCTTAATAGGAGGTTCATCCTCCGAATCTGGTGTATCAGAATTGGACGAATCTCTATATTTGGTTCGATGCTTCCTGCGACTGGCACCTTGTATTCTGCCGCTGGTTCTATTACTTTTAGTATGAACTTCGTCGTTCGATTCGGATGATGAATTGATTTCACGTGCTTTTGTTTTTTCATCATCGTCATCACTGCTTGTCTCTCTTTTAACATTTTCAATGCTAGTTTCTTTATTAAATGCTTCTGCTGACTTTTCACTGACATCTTCCACAGACTTTTCTTCCGTTGGTGTAACAATTATCTCCTTGGATGAGCAATCATCATTTGTGTTAGGAGCCAACATGGTTGTGCTACTCAACTTAATGGGTTCACTATCAGCATTTTCGTTGGAGATATTTGCCTCATTTGATTCACCTTGTTGATCTATGTTTGGTTTATCGTCAGACAAGTTGGCTGAAGTGGTTTCAGGCAGGATCTCCTTGCTATCACTTACCTCTTCGTTGGAGTCCTGACCTGGGTATGAAGAGGAGGGATCGTTCGGCTGTTCATCGCTGCTGAGCATTCTTGTACAAGAAGCCAGTTGCTTGTCTGCCGAGTCAGCCTCCTCTGCAACTCCCTCACCACTTTCCTGCCACTTGTTCGATTTTTTCCTACTTAAAGAAGTATCAGATGATCCTTCTGACAGATTGAGTTGTCTAGATAACTTCAGCTTCTGTATCTCTCCAGGTGATGCATCGGCTCTTGACACTTTCCAAACTGATCCATCAGTATTATCCTCTTCATTTTCTTGCACCTTGGTTTTACTATCCACCTCAGTAGATAAAATTTGTTCGTTATGTTCTTCTATCGTTTCTAATTCTTTTTTTTGAGGTTGTACTGATTTCTTTTCTGTTTCCTTGCTACCAACGCTTTTTGATACTTCGTCATTATCTTTTTCTGGTGACACTGAAGGTGTCCGCTTTGCACGTCTACGTGTTGACTTTCTGACTGTCTTTTCAACTTCCTTTTCTGGGGTTCCCATTTTTGCTTTGTTCCTTTCACTTTTACGTCTCATATCTAAAACATAAGTGAGATTATTTAAATGTTAAATATTTTTTAAATATAAGTGAATAAAGTCATGAGTTCTCAGTAGAAAAATATAAAATTTTATTTGAGTTTTAGCCAATTAAGGCTATAGACTCTTCAATAGTATATTATACTTCTTCAATTATTTTAACATTGTATTTAAACAATCTCTAATTCAATAATATATTATTTAATATATATGACATAAATCACATTTAATTCACGCAATGCTCTTATAATATTCTAAATAGAATAAAGACTATATAAACACTTTTGGTATTTGAGCTTAAAATAAGTGAAATACAACATATACCTTAGTTGTCTGTTTTATTTTACTATTTTAATTTTTTAACAATTTTCGTATGAAACTTGTTCCTGTTTTGTGTATGCCAGTTTCTTATGATAACATCGATATACTTATTATACTTAAAAGATTCTTTATATACTACTTATGTTTGTATTATGCATACAATGCTACGACAAACAAAAACATAAAAATAATCAAATGAAATTTATATCTCAAAACATATATACAAATCATGACTTTAAATTATAATTTGTAAAAATGTTGATAATCGCATTTAATAATTTTAATACATACAATGTATATAACATATTACAGATCTAAAGTGGAACAAATATTTAAGAAAATAATAGGCAAAATAATACCGCATTTGTTAGAAAAACGTAAAAGATTAAAATAGCATACCTATCTGTATGCTCTATATTGTTTTAACGATCATTCCAATTGTTTGACTAATTACTGAGTAGTAACACGAATACATAACAACTACTTTATGCACGTAAATTGAAGTTTTCCTACGCATAGCGAATAATTAATAACACTAAGCAATAACTGACTGAAAATAATTGGTTCAGATTATTACTTTCGATAAACATTTACTAAGAACGATGCAAAGCGTATCCAAGTGCGATTTGTGGTTACCCAAGAAACGCGCGGGCGTTTCATGATCTATTTAACTCCACAAAGTTACTTACTTAATAAATGTGTTTTGTATGTTCGCTACAAGATTATCAAGTAAACTGCGTCTTCTGGAAACTTTATTAACACATAAATAATTTAATCAAAACGACGTTTTCAATGACGCTTCTAACAGTCAATCGGACTACCGTACTCCATTGAACACGAACATCTTATATCGTACCAGATAGGTAGACCCAGATTATAAAGTTATACACGTAGACTGTGTGTTCCGTAAGAAAAGTTGAAGCCAAGTTTGAAAAGAAAGGATGATAGTAATAGGTATGGTATCTCTTTCTAATACGGTAATTGGCGGAGGCAAGATAAGAACACAAATAAAACGCTAAGATAAAGCGTCCACAATTTTAGTATATTATAGTGTATCATATACATGAAAAAACAGTACTTCAAGTTCGCAGGATAGAATTAATCAATATCGTTTTAAGAAAAATATTTGAATATTTAATTAAACCATGAGGTCAAATGTGCAGCAAAAAATGTTTACAAAATTAGGAACTATTAAAACAAACTTGTTTAATTCAGAAAACAATAGGAACATCGTCTTCAATTACATTATTCTGTCAATACGTCCTGTTTCGTCGTCCAGTTATCCCCTCTCTTTGGAGTGTATGAGGGAGAGAGAGAGTACGCCTAACCATATATTTCTATCCTTTAAGTTTATCCCTTAAGTTTTAGCTTTTCTTATACGCAATTTGGATAGATCTATAACCCAATATGTAGTTCTATGAAATTACATACAATGTATATAAAATTGTTGTTTCAAGTTAACAATTACGTTCTATAAAAACAAGATCTAAAGTTTGTTGTTTATTCATTGAGCTCTGAACTGTATGATGAGAGCCAGCACGAAAAAGATAGAAGATATGCGGTAATCTATCTTAGTCTTCTTACCTGTGGTCGTACAACATATTGTAATGCATTATACCTCCTATGAATATACACTGTATATACAGACAGAGAGGGCAATAGGAAGAAGAAGAATATGTTCACTACATATCTTCCATTTCTTTCAAATCTTAATCTTGCTTTCTCTACTTTATTACACAGACGTTCACGCAGCAGTTATTTTATGGTCCTGAATATGATTATTTGTAAGAATAAAAAAAAACGCCGCAAACGAATTTGTGTCCTTGTCAAATCACGCATGCGCATTCTTTTATCGATTAGCGTTGTGCGCGATGTTTTAAAAACTTTTACAGATAGAAATACGTAAAAATTTTACAATTTTCGAACATACATAGTATTCATAAATAATTATACAACATCTCTGCTAGTATTTTTTACTGATTTACCCCTATTACATATTTTTGTAATATATACATATAACAGAATAGAATGGTTCATTGTATTATTATAAACAGAATGTATTTATATAGAATGGAAAGAGATAGGAAAAATAGAGTCAGCACCATCTCAACAATAAAGGATTAATAAAATAGCAATTATGTAATTAAACAATTTAACATTGAATTGTATATACATGTATAGATATGTGTAACTTATACAGTACGTATACAAAATATATAATATTATTAATGTTTAAAACACAGAATGTTCCTAATACTATAGAAAAAATGTAAATCACGGTATTGTACCAAACTTGTCAAACAATCGGATAACGTTCCGTCGTGCAGTCATTAATTAAACTACCTACGTCATCAATCGAATACCATATATGAACGTGAAACTAAATATTATTCTGAACACAGAGCGTGTGTAATTTAGAATTTTAATTTATGTGCACCGTAAATCGTAAGTGTCTGATCATTTACACTATAATGCTTCAAAATTCTTTTAAACTTTCATTATAGCGTCTAAAAATTATATATAGCGTAAAAACGGAAATAATACATAACGGTTATAGGAGCGTAATATAATCACCTAAAAATTACATTTAACAATTATACTTACATCAAATTTACACTAGTAGCATCCTAAATCTAACTGTATTTCATATAATAATAAATATTTATTGATATGAATTTTAAACGTTAACTATTCAAATTTCAGTAATTATTAAAATAAATATTCAGGAACTCATTTCTATATTTCTTCTTAACAATGCTTTATAATCTTGTGAATATATCGTAGAATTACCGAACATCCTTACTTTTCGTATATTTTTGCGCAGATTTATATTTTAGAATTAAAAATGTTGAATATTGAAACTGTAATGAGTATCATTTAAAGCGATTATTCAAGGCTTCCTTTACAAATTATTAAATTTGTACTGAAGATTTTTATTGTAACACATCTTACGTAGCAAAACTATAATTTCACCAATGAATTTTTATGAATCATTCGTCTAATGCAATTTACGTAGTTAACTAAAAATTAAATTGCTTTATGCGTAAGTTTGTAAGACAATAATATATAAGATATTAACATTCTATTATCATTCATTTGATGAATGCTGGTGTCATACATCACAACAACCGTGTTAAAACAAGTAGTAAGACTCCCTTCCCCTACACCGCTAATTTTCCTAAGGAACTCCACTATTCTTGCTATTATACATAAAGTTTGTATCGCAATTTTAATAGTAAATGTTTAAACTATTGTCCTAAATCGTATATAAAGAAACTCGTGGTAACATGATTCATCAGTATGCAAAAGTTCATTAAGGCTTGATTGGGCCATTCGGAAAGCTCTCCTTGTAACTTATGTGTGGAAATGATGTATCGGTGAATGTTTAAAACGCGTCGGCGGCGTTTCGTAGTCGTCAAGCAGTCGTCGCGCGAACTGTGTCCACGCAGGTTTCCCGTTACGTCCGTCGGTATCTAAGAGAATTTCAATAAGTTCCAGTGACTAAAATCGTACGTGAAAAATAATAACCATTGTTTTATATAGATCTAAAAGTGAAAATCTATATTGTTACGCTAATCGGTCGTTCTGTTTAATTAAAACTTTGCAATTAGCGGTGAGTAACAAGACATTCATTTTGTTGCTATCATTTTATTGTGTTATTCCTTTAATCGCGATACTATGCATAAGTAATTTTTCACGTGTTTGCATTGGAATTACGATATAAAAATGTATTTCGAAATGAATTTGCACAATAAAATCGTGTTATAATTGTAACTAAACGAATTCGTGTTGTAATTTGAAGTGTGAAATAAAAATTCGAGTGGTTGTTACAATATTACCTGTCTTTAGATATGAACGTCACACTAAATAAAATTATCTTATCTGCTTGACTTATATTCAGGCGAAGACTCACTTTTCTAATTGCGATGCGATTTTGTTCTTATCTGATACACTCCAAATTACTTTTATTATTTCTTCTATAAAATTAAATTTTTATAGAACCGAAAAATTTATAATTAATACTTGATGTTTTTTTACGGTTTACGTCACATGTATACGCTGTTCGAACTTCATGATGTAAGAAATAAGTTTACATTCAATTACTTGAATAAATTAAAGAAGTTTTATTAAGATGTCCGATGAGGAGATGTGTGATCACGCTTTGATAATGTTATCGCTCTTTATCAACACAAAAAATCAACTACCGTATAAGTACGTGTTAGTGCGGTTTGTAGCTGTTATTTTCCCGCGCGAAATATCCGCTGAAAAAGTCACGAAAAATTAAATTAAATATTATATTACTTGGTCGAATTATTTCAAATCTTAACGAAAATGCATCTTTGAAATGACACTTTCCTGTACCGTGATAAAAATGAAACTTATTTCTACCAAACAGGATGAGGTATTGATAACAAAACCGCGAGCATTTGTTAATCCCAGATTGTTTCGCGAGAACTCACAATAATGTTTGTACATTCGAAATACTAATAAAAATTGTGTATACAATCGCTTTCTAGTTTCTTAGAAATGTGTGTTCGTAGAAGGCATCACCAAAACGATAAAAAATGTCGTACAAATTAGCTAGTTATCAAGGTTGGTTGCTTATCACGATTTGCTTAAAACCTTGAATGCACGTTATTATTGAAATGCATCTTTTACGTAAGCAGAAGCATGAAATGATCGAGTCGCATGGAGGATAATGTTTCGTAGTTTTTTAATTACGCTCTTCCGAAGGCCTAACACGAATACGCAGGTTCACGAACAACCAGATTATGTCATCGCTACTTCATTCGCGTGCTTGTAACCTATTTACATAAAAGTCTTGTGTCATTGCGCGGGAGAAAGGTAAATAATTTGAAGGCGTCAAAACGGCGAGTTGCGTTATAGTGATCAAAACTTTTCAATGAAACACCCTCGATTATTGATGCAGGAAATATAACATAGGATAATAATAAAGATGTTAATCTGTATCGTTCAACGCGTTAAATAGCTCTATTGTATACTGAGACTACTGTGCGATAACTTGAAGATATAAAAATTAAACTTGTTTCGCTATTTTACATTATTACATTATTTTACTGTTTTTATTCATTAATTTTTGGATTGGCAATTGCACGATTTTTTATCAAAAGTTAACGAAAGCTTTTTAATCGAGACTTCAGTAACTTTTTATTATATCTGTCATAATTTCTTTTTGTAATACAATTCGAACACTTTTAAAAGAAAATCAATCTGGTATTTACATAATTGAATTGAATTCATGCTGACGAATGTGTTAATAAGTATTTGGGTGAACGTTATCGCGTTCATAATTGTTTATCTAAGATAAAGGTTGTTTAACTTGTTAGAAACAATAAACTTTGTAAGAGATTTAAGGATTACATATGCAAAGATACTATTGCTCTAGATCCTGTTTGTAAATTTTATTAAAGCTGTTTATCGCATTTACGGTATTATTACAGATACAGCAATTCGTCTTGGGAAAAGTAATTTGAATTTGGGCAGATACACCACTACACATTCGTAACTTGGATAATAATAATTACATTAAACAGTTGCAAGTTTTAATTTTCATTTAAATATCGTTAATACACGAATACAAAATAGTACAATCATGGATAGAATTATTCAAGCATGTTCAAGTTTCTCTTAACATATTTACACGTTTGAAACAACGGTGAGCGAAAATGATGCATTTCAGTTTGCATTCGTTAAGAAGTTTAATTGCTTGATTCCCAAAATTCATAGAACAAAGACGGAATGCGGAAGGAAGGGCGTGGTTAGAATTATTTGATGCGACGTGTATTGAAGGCACACCCTCAATCTACCTACGCGTATGTGCTACCCACTTTTTCGTTTCGCAGTAAATTCTCTTGCTTCATGTATCATGGTCCTCTTATTCTTGATTATTATACAAAACCGTCTACAATACAATATGTTTTCGTATTAATTCGTAACTGGTACGATAGGTATCAGACCACAATATTAAATATTACTTACCTAGCTATAAACAAAATCACTGTAATCTGCAATACTATGTTTTTATAGGTTTTAATTACCTGTAATTATCTAAACATTCCTATGGGGTTCTATGGACTCTGCCATATTGACCGCGATAATCACCATACCAATTACAGGTTAAATATATTTTGATAATTACACTGTTCAATTTTACTCAGATTGCGATTAGAAACATATTTCACTTTCTTTAGAAATTGCGGTAGTACGTACGAAGATAATTGACAGGAAAGTGTGATGATCTCAGTTTTATGGGGTCGAGCAGTTTCACAAATTAGGAAACATAATTCCATCATTTTAATTAAACAATTGCCCACCGTCCTGATGCAGTGAATCAGACAGAAAGTATTCTGTAGTCACCATTTTAACCGCATTGATACGAATGACGATTACAATTACTTCGAACGTGCCATTCAATGTACTACCTTTTCCGGATACTTATTCATTCCGATATTATACAGGAATAAAATTTTCAGATCATGTCACATTAACATAATTTACTTTAGATAGTACAATGACTTTATAGATATTTGTAGAATTTGTTGATATTATGTATACAAATGACATAATTCCAATCGTGTCATTTTTGTAAAATGACAATGAGTTATAATTTAAAACAGCAAGTGCCTTCCGACAAATAGATTTCGCAAATTAGTTACTAAAACTTGTACGATAAATACAGGTATATTTAGGTGTAATACTTGACTTTAGCGTGAGATGTGTTTACCTAAAACTGTTTAATGAACCTTACTCAAAAATCATATTTTGTTAGTCACTTTCGAAATACATGTACGATATGTATATCAATATGTATTATGGATATGAAATATAACAGCAAAATCAATCTCTGTTCCCTTTCTCAGCAGCCGAATAATGCAGTGGATAGTGGAGTTGACCGGACGACAAATAGATAACTAGCAACACTTACTGTTGATAAGAAACGCCATCAAATTGAGCGGGAAGTTGAGAGTAAATTACGCTGGACTCGTGATCACTGAATTCTCACTTTTATAAGCCATGTGCAATAACAATAAAGGTAAATAGAATGCATGATATACGTCATTTAAATTTATACCGTGCGCTGTTTAAAATTAGTGCTCATTAGTCAATTAATAACACTCACCCTTAACTCATTTAATTATTGCAATAATGAATATCTAATAAAAGACTGATATCTAAACAATAGACGCAACATATATCAGATGATGTGTTAAACTATCATACTATTCCTGATGGGAATTCCCATTCCCAACGTTAGGGTGTATTGATTGATAAACACATTTCATAAAAGATTAATGAGAAAAGAAAAAAGGCAGAAAGATCTGATTTTTTTAAAATAACACTAATCGAAAAAATTAATTATCAATAAAACATTGTAGAGATGAATATAGTTAAAGCAAGCAGTAAAAAATTTGAAAAGCAATTGATATTGTGATCTTTTGTTGATAAAAGCAGAAACTGTTTCACAGATATACTTTTTTGATGCAATATTTTTTTTCGATCAAATTACGTGTATATTACTGCCACTTTTGTTACACATTTCGAGGTGAATTTAACGACGTGCATAATGAGCATATTTCAACAATAATTAACTAGTTATCTGTATGAATATTAGTATGAAATATGTATCAACTTTGATTAACGTTTCTTACTCATCGATGTGCGTTATGAAAAGTATTATGTAGCACGTTCGTTTCTTTTATTAAAAAGACAGCGCATTTGTCACGTAAACAAGCATAGTTTATCGCTTCTTACGAACACGTTTGGTATTTCGCTGTAAAAAGAAACTTACTTACAATTACTTACTGTAGGAAATATAAGTTCTCTCTGTTACACTTTACAACAGTATTCTACTGTTTACAGTACCTCTAAATCTTTTGTATTTTAACCCTTCATTGCATTCGATTACAAATATAAAAAAAAAAAATTATTATATTTTGTTAACCATAAATAAACATCAAATTTCATAATTAACGAAATTAATTTATTGTTGTGTCTTTCCAACATAATACAAATTTGGAATATTATGTTGTGTTCTCTAAATAAACTTTTACAATAAGAAACATTTGTTTGTTGTTATTTCCTTATTAATATAATCTGTAGGGCTCGAAAAATACATTTTTTCTTTCAAAATTAGAATAATTTTAATTCGGGGTTAATTTGATTTATTTTATCACTGAACTTCTGTTCTGAAAACACACAAAAGTTGTAGAATGAAAAAATTAGAATTGTCAGCAATAATTCTATTTTTGTAATACATTATAAATTTCTCAAATATCTTTTATAATATTTGCTTTTGCATATTAAATAACCAGAGAGTAAACGTTAAGATATATACTACTTAGATTATATGCAAAAAAATCATTTCAACTAACAAAAGTGTATTTGCAAATACGAATACATGTAAATACTGGTACTAATCATATAAATTATAGTAATAAAATTAATTCTGTCTTTTACATATATTATAATTATGAAATAATTTTTGTAATATTAGTTATGGAATTTGATATAAAAAATTGTTCTAAAACATTTTCCCGATCTGTTACTTAAACTTTGCTATATCTGCAATATGCCAATTTTTGCAAAATAAACTGAATTAGCTGTTTTTGTGTAAAATAGAATTTCACTTGTACATATATTGCAGCAATTAAAAAAATTGAATAATTTATGAGCGTATTAAATGACATCACCTGTAAATCGTTGAAGCGCCAGCAAAATTTTCGTACGGTTCACCATTGGAATACATGCCATAGATTCGCTATCATTGACGAGGGATGTATGTCATCTGAAAAGTGACAAGACTGAATAAATTAAAATAAATATGCTTACACTTCAATGCGTATTTGGATCATTAATATTCGACAAACGTTTCTTGCAGAATTTTGCGCACTGCGTTTGAGTCAGAACCCGTTTCCCGCCAATATCGTTAGATCTGAGAAATTCGATTTTGAAAAGAGGAATAGAAATTCAGAAGTTTGAAAATATTTTACATTTAAATAGCAAAAGTTATTCAGTTTTAACAGGAAATTATTCCATGAATTCCCTACATAAAATGAGTTATTAGTAAAAACACTTGAATGTTTAAACAACGATTAAAATGATAATGACACTTGAAACATTAACTTTAGCGGATATTTCTTAATTGGTTTTCAAAGCTAAAGGTCTAGGAAAAATTCTAATTACATTGCACAGTGGAAGAGACATTCATCCCACAGAAACCACGAGAAAAATATTGGTTCGCTTTCGTATGAATGCGATACATAAACGAAACAATTTAATAAAATACACGAAATCGATGAATCATAAATATATACGTATACTTGCGAGCACCACGTAGATTTCGCTAAAGGAAATAGCGCCCTACCCCCGACCCCTCGTTTATTTCTGATTAGTAAATTTTTGAATTAACAAATGTTCGGTAAAACTTAGAAACAAATTTTATTTTACACTTTCGTCTTATTTTTCTTTGTACAACTATTCTGTACGCAATTATACCACCAGTTATGGACCACCTTGTACAGTAGAAAGAAATGGAATGACATTGGTGATTCAAGATATATAGTACTGAAGGTATGCAATTCAGAAAGGTACGAACGTAGCATATGAGATGTGGACGACACGTTATATATACATATATATATATATATAAAACATATACATAACAGCATATATATACATATGCTGATGTAATACAAAGTATTAAATTTTATTAATTTTCATGAAAAAAACATTATTTTTGATAATCATTAACACTATTTAGATGGTACTCGTCATTGCTTGATTTATCTAACACTGATTACAAATTAATAACAAAAACAAATTATAAAATTGATTTGAAAATTATGTGTTAAAATTATGATTATAAATAAATAATTTCTTAACATAATTTCATTAAAATCAAATAAATCCATTGCTTCTATTATAAGTGTTTTTAATTTATAACAACTAATACTAATTTGATATAATATTATTTATATACATCGTATAAATAAATGATAAAAATATAAGAACTTTCGATTTTAATTAATATGCTATACAGCAAACAATGACAAGGATAGCCTTGATGTTCAATTGTTGAATGTATTGTTTACCTTTTTCGTAAAAAAGATATAAAAATTATAAATTAAATATTGCAAATTTTATTTCTTCGATACATCTAGAATTATATATCTATTATTTGGAAATAAAAATTTTATAAAAACAAAATAAAACATACATTTAAATAATGGTATAATAAAGGTTTTATATTTTTGTATTTGTAAAAATATGGTACATGTAAAAATAAACGAAATTTTTCATATTTTCTAGAGAATAAAAAAACAATTTCTCGACACAGACCAATTAAAATCACTACAATTGGTGATGGTACAGTAGGCAAAACATGCATGCTTATTACATATACAACAAATGAGTTTCCTTCAGAGTATGTACCTACTGTGTAAGTATATGTATTTTTATGCTTATATAGTAATAGAGTACAATGTTTGTAATCTCTTTTCTTTAGCTTTGATAACTATGCAGGAACAATATCTGTAGATGGACAAGAATTTGATATGACTTTATGGGATACTGCAGGTCAGGAAGATTATGAGAGAATTAGGCCTTTATCTTACCCAAATGTAAGTGAGATTTTTTATTTAATTATTTTCTTCTAATGTCTTATAATGTCTTTCAATACATATGTAATTTCTAGTAAAAATGTTAATTTTATCAATGTACAATTTAATTTTATTTTTAGACAGATTGCTTCTTGGTCTGCTTTTCAGTGAATGCTCGTACTTCTTATGAAAATGTTTTACACAAATGGTATCCAGAAATTAAGCATCACTGTCCAAATACACCTGTAGTTCTTGTTGGCAAGTATTTTTAATGTAGTACTGTGTCGTCTGTTTAAGTATTGTGGCAGGATAGATTTTACAGTGCAAAATTTAAATCGATAGTTCCTATACTCAAAACTAGATATTAATATATATTGTTCAAAGAAATCTTATTTATTTAATTATAAGATCATGACTATAAATTTCAAGTATTAATTGGTAAATATGATAAAAAGTAATTTTAGTAAAAAATTTTTATTGTACTTCTATTAAAAAATGATATCAATTGTTGCAAAATTCGTTTTATGCTTACACTTTTAAGGATCATACTTTTAGTAAGACAAAATTAAAGTCATTTATAAATTTACTGTACTTTTCATTTAGAATTTAAGTCATAACTTTTTAAATTTTATTAATAGGTACTAAAGGAGACCTGAGAAATGTAGAAAATGTGGATACGATAATGCTTAAAGACTGCAAAAAGATGAAAAAGAAAATAAAGGCTTATAAATATGTTGAATGTTCTGCTTTGAAACGTGAAAATCTGGAGGAAGTGTTTGTTGAAGCCATTAGAGCAGTACTGAAAAAACCATCAAATAAATTATGCTGCACATTTTAAAAAATAAGTTATAAAGCAATATTTATAATAAGTTATAGGAAGCATTAATTTGTAATAATCTTAATATTTAAAAAAAATTATCATTCCAAAGACTACAATTTTTCAGTATTTTTCTCAGATTAAAAATAAAAAATTAAAGCACCCATATTTTACAAATGTGTTAATGCTTTTAATGGAATTAAGCGAACTTTATTGTACATGTACAAGTATGTAGAGTAAATTAATAAAAAGAAATATATTTCGTTTACACTAATTTATGCATTAAACTTTCTGTTTATGTTTCATTTTTTTTTTTTTATTAAGAAAATTAGATACCATGAAATAATAGTTAATAAAAACAATATATAATCACTCCTATATACTTTTAATAGCTTGTGATCAATAATTTTGTTAATTTATTTATTTAGTTTTACTTATACTATATACACAATTGTAAAAGTTATTAATGCAAATTAATATTAATTTGAATTAATTATTCTTAAGTAATATTAGTTAGATACCATAATGAATTTTTTATACATACAAATTGTATTACAAAATCTTAACGTCCAAATGCTCCATCCGAAATAGGTGTTACTTTCTGTTGTATTATTTTACCATAACCTCCTCTTCCACTATCAAAGTCTGATCTATATTCGTCCCTTACCTATGATACAATTGCATTAATTTTTAAATTTTACTGTGATCAATACTACCATTAAAAATAATGTTATATACTTGTCCTCCAGTTTTTCCTCTTCCATATTGTCTGCCTTCGATAAAACCAGCATCCCAATCTGTCCTGATTATTCTATCATCTAAACGTGTTCCATTAATATATCGCATACAGTTTTCAGCATCACTTCTTTGATAATATTCAACAAAACAAAAACCACAAGGAGTCTTCTTGTATTTGTCTAAACCCATAATAATTCTCCTAATATCACCGCATTTGGAAAATAGTTCATATATTTGTTCTTCTGTCGTATAAAAAGAGAGATTTCCAACATATAAAGTTGTAGAATTTCTTAACAACCTATCTTGCTCAGCCCTTGAACCCTAAAAACAACAAACTATTATAATTATGAAAGAAATTTTATAAGAATAAAATATATTCAAAATTGTGATAATTGCAATAAAAATCATACAATGTCAAAGAGCTGTGTTATCGCGAATAGTGGTCGAAATTTTACTTAAAACACTAAAAATGATGTGATTATAATACACGACTAACCTTAAAATGCTGATCACGATATGAACTTAATTCAACAGAAGGAGAACTTGATGGATTGACCTTTATTGCTGCTGCCATTTCAGTTATTTCCACAAATATATATGAAACTGTTCCTTTTATTAACTTTATCAGAATTGAAAATGCTCAATTTAAACACTGTTACACATTTGTCACAATTTGTCATTATTACCTGTGTACAACATGTGAACATTAAGTACACTATGTATATATAGTTTATTCAGCGAAAGAACATATTTGTTTCGTACAACTCAGCTAACTTTAGTAAGCTCATTCCCACCTACTGCTGTTTTACTGTGATGCGTTTTCAACTCAATCGGCCATATACATGGTGGATAAAAATATATGAAAAATGAAAGAACTAACAATATAAGAAACATACAAAATAAAAGATCACTGGGTATATACGCGCAATGTTATAAACATCATAAACGCAGTGTTTTCAGTTACTAAACGTGCATAAACCAATCAGAGTCGAAATACGCAACAACCAAAAATTGATCGATCAACAAATATGTTCTCTCGTTGAACCATTGTTCAGACTATAATAAACATAAGTATGGATATTGATGTCCATCCTAATAGTTAAGTGAACGCCAATGAATAAATTTATGCTTTTTATCTACCCTTTGCGAACGCTCACCCAGTCTGTATGAATACATGTCTTAAAAAGCTTTAAACCAAACGTTCGTCTGCACCAGTCTGCATGAGTGAAAAACTGAAAAAGTTGAATGTATATCGAAGCCATGTCACATATACGTTTTTAGTATCAGAAGGAAAACGATACGAAGATTTACTTTTTTATATATAATTCATTGTCCAATCATTTAACTTTTCGGTAACTTTTCAAGATATATGAAATTATAAGCTTATAAAAATTTAGTGAATTCATTAACCTTTTACTACTTGAGGTTAAAATTCTCTATTTAAATTGTAAATGACATGTTATCACATGACGAGATAAAAGTAGAAGTAGTATCAATAAATGGAGAAAGAATTGATGACAAAGAAGAAACCGTAGCGTTTGTAGAGCAGTTTGTTAAAGATGTGTGCGATTTCAGTTCCCAGTATGGAAGTAATATCAGTATTTCATATACAGCATACAATATTGCTGGAAATCCCAGTAAATTTCCTGATTATGGAGATTTTCCGCAAGCTTTTGTTATGGTATGTATGTTAATTTTTATAAAATAAAAAATAGAAAATAAACCCAAGTGGCAATTTAATACGAAACCAAAATTTAATATAGAATTTATCAGTAATTTGAACTATTTTGCATATAAATTTTTATAAACATTTGAGATTTTTTTTATTTAGATATACTTTATTTGTAAAGTATAATTTGTATAATTTATTTGTTGCAAAAGATTTAATGTAAAAACAAAAACATAATTGATATTAATCAAAATAATATACTTCTTACAGCTTTAATAAACAAAATGTGATTTATTATTACAGAGAACATATGGACAATGGTGGGACAAAGCACCTTCAAAATTAATAGATTATATGCCACAGAATAACGTGGATGTTATTAGTCAAGATTACATAGGTACATATTATTTAATATTAAATGTTAGTATTTTGTTTTAATTTTTTAACCCTTTGTTGGCAATCTGGGTCATTGACCAGCTACAAGTGAAATTGAAAAAAAATCTTAAACATTTAATGTGACAAATGATTGTATATTATTATAGAGAAAAAATTTGTTTGCTTACAAATGGTTAATATATGTAAACAAATTAAAATATTTTTTTTCATATCATAAAGATCTAGAATATTATCAAGAAGTATATCCAATTAGAATATCAATATATGAAACTTACAATCCTGGGAGCATAGTTGGAATTTGGGCTCAAAATTCAGGAGGCAAATGGTTTCAATTATGGAGTGGATTTCCTCAAGTTGTACCACATAAGCCAAGAATATTTTCTCCATATTTACAATCATGCAATTTTAAAACAAAAATGATAAGATTGGAATTCAATCACAATTTATTAGACTATTATACTGAATTGGATGCTGTGCTACTTATTGGAACATCAGAATTAATTGTACCTAATAATTTACATATTCAGAATTTAAATGATCTTTCACAAGAATTGGGTTATCTTAAACAAAGTAATGATGATATGTATAATCTAACATCCGATTATTTAAAGGCAAATCAAGATTTAACGATCATTAAAAAAGTGCTTTCTAAGCATTGTAGACTTTTTAAAAGGTAAATTAATATTAGTATTTTATAGTAGTACTGGAACAATAAAATGAATATTTTTTATTTCAGTAAAGTTATAGATAATATGTCCAAGGGCAAATTAATATCTAAAATAGGACAGCATTATCAATCTGTTCCTCCAATAGAAGAAGCATTTAATAGTTTGCAGCAGTTTTTACAAGAAGATTTTCCAAGACTTATTAAAGACATTAATCATTCACTGTCACATACATTAAATGAACAAAGTAATTCTGCTAAGGAAAGATTTTTGTTACCTTTAAATGATTCAAATAATCAACCATGTGGTAGTTTTTCAGCACTTCCAGTAAAATATCACATTTCAGTATTCTTTACAATGTGTAAAATTTATTTTCAAAAA
Source organism: Megachile lagopoda (assembly GCA_036983795.1). Taxonomy (NCBI): domain Eukaryota; kingdom Metazoa; phylum Arthropoda; class Insecta; order Hymenoptera; family Megachilidae; genus Megachile; species Megachile lagopoda. The sequence goes on from CM072800.1 coordinate 14,642,922, forward strand.
TAACAATGTTTTATTTTTTATCTATTTTTACAGGATGAAACAGTACTAAAGATATTAAAAAATTTAGACTTAAAATCATTATGTCGTTTATGCAGAGTAAATAGACATTTTAATAATATTGCAAGAGATGCTTTATTATATACAAGTCTCAATTTAAAACCTTACTGGTATTGTTTAGATACATCCGCATTAAATTGTTTAGCACCTAGATGTCACTATCTTCAACAGTTAGATTTTTCTTGGTGTGGAAACTATAATTTGATTAAATATCAAGAATTTATACATTTTCTTCACACGTCTGGAACTCTTTTGACACATTTAAGATTAAACTGTTGTCAATTTGTAAATGATGAAGTTATATTTGAAATTTCAAAAGTCTGTAAAAACTTAAAAGGTAAATGCGAATATTATTGTAAATGTATCTTTATAAGTGTTTAAATTATTGATCATAAGTATAATGTATTATTTAGAATTATGTTTACGCAATTGCATGGGTGTAACAAACGAAGGATTCTCAAATCTTGAAAACTTGAAATTCCTTGAACGTTTAGAACTTTATAGGACATGTATTGAAACTTCTACACTATGTTCTATTTTAAAGAAAAATACCCAGATGAGACATTTGAATTTAGCAGGGATGCATGATCGTTTAAACATAGATGAAGTTGCAGTTGAATTAGGAAATTCTTGCCCATATTTAGAAAGTGTAGATTTTTGGAAAGCACAAACTTTAACTCCACATGGAGTTAAAGCTCTATCTCATTGTACCAATCTTCGCGAAGTGGATTTTGGATGGTGGTATGTTATCTAAAAGAATATTTGTTTTGTTTTATTTATACAAATAGAAATGATTTAATACTTGTTAATAAATATATGTGTCCATAGCGGTGGAATGGGTGCTCCTGGTGATTCTTTACGAGCATTATTGTTTTCATGTCGGTACTTGGAAAAAGTATTTTTAGCAGCTCTTAGAGGATTAACGGATCGTGACTTAGAACCGCTCTTTCTATGCAAACGACTGCAACAATTGGATCTATTAGGAGCTCGTTCTCTTACACCCGAAATATGTTACAGATTTTTATTATTTTGTCCAAGATTGGAAATGATTGATCTCAGTTTTTGCGAAGGTATTAATGATTTTTTGATACAAGAATGGCGCCAGCAATATCCACGTGTTTCCATTAAAAGAAGTTTTCAAGTAACCAATTCTGACATATAGTAAATATTCCATTGAATTCTATTCGAAACCATTACTATATTTTGAATTTAAGCTTTATGGTTCAAGAAGTCAATTTCATATTGCTTATACATAAGATCAAGACTGTAACATAATTATACATATAGATATATGTGAAATATAATTTCAGAAATATATGTATATTTACAATAGCTTTTTATATTAGAAAAAATATACTTCTTTCATTTATGATTTAATAACATATACTATCTCTACAATAAATGTACAGTATATTATAAGAAAATGTTTATATGTAAATATAATTTCATTTTTTTAATAAATTACTCTTTTCACTATAGTATAATCTATTGTGAACTCTAATTAATATAATATATTTTTCAATTTAAAAAACTTCATAAAGGTTATACAAATACTTTATAAAGTAAAAAAACTTATTATTTATTATGAAAAAATTTCATAAAGATTGTTCAATACCTAAATTAATAAAATAAATAAATATACTTAGATTTACATAAATTGTATATGGTTTAACAAAATTCATCTTTTAATGTATACTCAAGATTTTATTTAAAGTTATAAGTATTCTTACTGATAAAATATTATACATTCTTCAAAAGAGAGGATATTAACTCTTCTCTCTTCTTTACTTTGTTCACTAATTTTTTTAGTCTATTTTCCCTAAGTTTTCTTTTAGGTATGTGCTTAAATGCTATATCCCAATTATTTGTTATTCTTAAATCTAACAATATAGAAAGTACTTGATTCAGTGGAAGATTTTTTATAGATCCTGTCCCCCATTCTAACTTCTCACTTAAGGGGAATTTAGCCATTTTAATACCTTCCCTTCTAGCTTTTTGCATCGACAATGGTTCATGATTTGTCTACAATTGTTAAAATATATATAAAATAAAATAAGTTACATGGACACATAATCTTTACATTATTAACCATTATGAACCATTCAAATTGTTATTAAATTTCAATTACTATATTCATATGCATCATGAGAAACAGAATCAAATAATATTTTAACTAATAAATGTATCAATCAACGAGTTATTTTAAAATTACTAAATATTGAATTCCTATTTTGAGTTAATTATGCTTGAATGGTGCAAAAGGGTAAATAAAATCACATTTAAAATACAAAAATTATATATATATAAATAAACGAGCAATTACCTTATCTATCATAGCCCCAATTATATATACAGCATCAGGATCATAATGCGTCAAAACTTTTCTAGTATGTGGAGTAAGATATACTAATCTGGATTTATCAAATATGTCCAAATAAGATTTTGAAGTAATATTTAATGGAAAATCTGGCTCATATAGTGTTGGTATTGTTTTATGTAACTGTTCCAAAATTACACTATTTGGATCAGCATTACAAAAATAAAGGTTACAAGGATCATCATGCAATCGATTTTCTGAGAATGCAAGAAGTAATTGTTTTGCACATTGCTGCAATTCATTTCGCGTCATATGGTTATCGTATCCAAGATCAAACACTATCTCTGGTGAGTATAACATAGCATTTATTAACCTGCTATTATAGAAGTGCATTATTGTTTGCTCACGTATACGATGAAACATCGTATTATAACTCAATTTATATTTATTTTCACTAGTTTCTGAATTTCTTCTTTCTTCAATTAATCTCTTTTGTATTTCTCTTTTCTTAATTGCATTTTCTTGTTTTTTTTCTATTTGCCAAAGATACGCTAGATATGACCTGTGATATAAAAAAAATTATGTTTCCAAAATAAAATTTGTTAAATAATTTCATAATTTGAATTACTTTAAGATACAACCTTCTTTGTCCTTTCATATCTGTTTTAAGCAAATGTAACCAGTTATGTGCTTTTAAAGTTTTGGGTACTTTGTCTAGCGTTTTTCGAAAATAGTCCACTTCTAATTTACATTTTTCAAGCTTTGCTGCATTCTCTGGTTCTTTCAGATACTCATTTAATTCTTCTTCACACTTCTTATGAAATTCGCTATTGACTAACATTGATTTATTCATACAATAACCTCGTGTTAATATTGCATATTTTGGTACAGAAAACTTGAGTTCTTCAAGTACATATTTATATTGTAATGGTTGAACAACAATGTTAGAATATAATTTAACTGTAGCACCGACCATACACCGAAAAATTATATTATACATTTCAAAATCCGTAATAATAATTTCGAAACGTTGTAATTGTTATTTAGGACGCGGCGTGTACATCAAGACATTTCATTCTCTTGATTAAATAGACTGTGTTCAGAAAACTCAAGTTTTTCAGGGCCAATTTGGTATTTCTTCACAATCTACTTCTTATTTTGTAGTCATATATATGGTAAACAAAAATATGAAAATAACGAAAAGAAATTATGATGTGTATATATATAGAGTGTTAAATTATTGTTAAATACATCGTTCAATAGAACAAAAATCTAAGGAAAAGATATAATACCATGTTTGAATTGGATCTATAGTTTTGCTACAATTAAGTATTGAAGATGAATGTAACTGGCCAATAAGTGCGGAATTATAGAATTATAGGAATTATATGCATCATGTTGAAAAATGATACAAGACTGTTTTCCTAGATTTTCATTTTCTATTAGATGATGCTAAGCAAATGCGGTTATTTCTGAGCACCCTATATAATATGACAGAATATACTAAATACAAGATTACTAAATTATATAAAAACAAAAATTGTTACTTTGTCATTGGTGCGCTTGTATATTATTTTTTCTTACAGAGTAACCAATCAGAGATGTAAAACATCAAATCAGTGATAGGATATTGGACGGGTTTTTTCGCACATGCGCGGCGATTTTAGTCTCAGTAAAGTACAAGTTTCAATAAAATGGGGTACCTTAATCACCCTCCATTATTTTTTGCCAACAACACTACGCCATCCAGTGGCGCCACTAAATAGATAGCACTCTAACTAAAAGTACGTGTTCTCATAACAGTGATTATTGCTTGCCATTTTTACTACGTGAAAGAAATATAACATAAACAAATATTTGCAAAAGTAAATTTAAAATTATAGAGTATGGTTTTGTTGGGTGAAACTTTTCCAAATTTTGTAGCAGATACGCAAATTGGACAAATTAATTTTCACGATTGGTTAGGTGACTCGTAAGGAAACAATTTAAATATCTAATTTAATTTATTGTTTTTATAAATAACTGTAAACATAATCATGTCTCTACTGTATCTCTAATTTTTCTCAAATAATAATTACGTGTTAAATGATATTTTATTCAAATATATAGATATTTATGTTTTCATGTCATATGCTTATAAATTCAAGTGTTTCATTTCTTCGACTGATAGAATTTATAAAAATGCAATGCATCGTATTTTTTGACATTTGTCAAAGATTTCATATTTTGTAAAGTACAAACTTGCTAAATGAAAATATGTATATGAAGACACCTAATAATTGTCATATAATGGACTTTATATTTTATAGATGGGGTATTTTGTTTTCTCATCCAAATGATTTTACACCAGTATGTACAACGGAATTGGCCAAAGTGTTAAAATTAATGCCAGAATTCAAACAACTTGGAATAAAAGTTATTGCATTATCATGTAATTCAGTTGATTCTCACTGTAAATGGATAGAAGTATGTTTTTGAATGTTTGTTATTAGAAATTGATTTATCACACTAGAAAGTATATTAATTAAATTCACAAAATATAATAATTTACTTCCTAGGATATAAAAGCTTTTGCTGATGTAACTGACAAAGAATTTCCATATCCAATAATAGAAGATGAAACACGTAAACTTGCAACTTTGTTAGGAATGTTAGATCCTGCAGAAGTTGATAGTAATGGTATACCTTTGAGTGCTAGAGCAGTATTTATTATTGATCCTGCTAAAAAAATGAGGCTTTCAATTTTATATCCTGCAACTACTGGAAGAAGTTTTGAGTACTTTCTTTTGTATATATTTAATTGATTTTTATTCTTAGCAATATACCTTTACTAATCATTTTTTATGACATAGTGAAATTTTACGCGTGATCAAATCACTACAATTAACAGAAAAGCATAAAGTGGCAACTCCTGTTGATTGGAAGGTTTGTATGTACAAATTTATAAATAAATTAAATTAATGTATGTGTATTAAACAAAATGTTTGTTGTAATTTTAGAATGGAGAACATGTCATGATTCAACCAACTGTTTCTGATGACGAAGCTAAAGAATTATATGACAATATTAAAACCATACCTTTACCATCAGGAAAAAGATATTTACGTATGATACCTCCGCCAATATAACTTTTTTTATATGTGAAAAACAAATACTTTGAAATACATATTTATAAATAAAAAAAATGTATATTTATAAAAATTAAAGTATACATTCAATCATGTATTATTCTTTTTAGTATCATAGTACTTTCATATTTCTTGAAATACAATTGAAAGAAAGTGTATTTCAAAATTACACACTAAAATATATTTTAAATTTGTTATGTTTCTTATTATTGATATTACTGTTCACGAAAATTTTGCGTTGTTTTCGTTAATACACAACCGCAACTACTCATCGATAAAGGTACGTACAGTTATTAAAACAAGAATTCTAATGTTGGCATTTGCAAACAACAAAAAAAGCTGTTTATTGTATTACCTAATGTAATTAAAAGTACACTGTGTTATATACATTTTTCCAAGTACACGATCACTTATGGTCTCTAGGCATAATGTATATAATATTTACACTGTTTTTTCTTTTTTTTAATTAAGTTATTACTAAATTTACTACATTATGGTTATATCTTACGTCTGAATAATCCTTGAAGTGTTTGCGCAACTACGCAATAGTAGACAGCAGTTATATAAAACAGTCCCTCGTCAAAATCAATAAAGATCATAAAGAATAATAAATTTAACAAAATTATACTTTGTTATTGTAATGTTATATAATTAAAAGTTAATTACCACACAATATATCGAATGATAAAATACTATTGCCAGCCTTCATACTTAACAACTTCATGTTATACATTCATAATGATAGTAATGGTAATGTGTATGTTGTTTACTCGTTATTTAATTATTTGTCCCATTTCATTCCATATAAACTGGAAGGAAAAATTAAATTTTATAAATGTTTTTATTTTTTTTCTCATATTTAAAGTTCTTTGAATGCACTTGTGCTTTCTGTTTAATTAATAATTGCCGTTTCATCAAGTTATATATTTAAATGTTTATAAACCGACAATTTTCCTGGAAATCGTTGTGCGAATACTGCAGAATATACTGCAGAATAAAAATAATCGTCACAACGGAAGATTTGATTATTAACATCACCAGTACTATTTAGAATTCACTTTATTTTTATCTTTTCACTTCACTCGGTCGTTGTGTGAGTTTCCTGTGAATCAGATTGTAATTCACCCTCCATTCTTGCTTGTCGTTCCGCTGCAGCTCTCGCTTGTCTTCCAGCACTGGAACGAAGATTTTTTCGTTCCGGAGGAGGTTCTACGCTCAGCCGTTTCCCACTTCGCGCCTTTTTTCCTTTAGTACCTTTATTATCTTCTTCAACTTCTGATGAAACTTTCGACGTATCACTTTTCGTGTTATTGGCATTCGGTTGCGACGTGGTTGCATCTTCTGAGCTTGTTGATATCGATGTCGTAGAGGTAGGTGTAACGATAGACGTGGATGTAGATGTAGATGTTGGGGTAGATACAGGTGTAGATACAGGTGTAGGCGTTCGTGTAGGTGTAGATGCAGGCGTAGCTGTAGTTGCAACTGTAACCGTAATGGTTGGTGTCGATATAGTCGTTATTGTAGCAGCGGTTTCATCAGTCTCTTTTTTATTAGCATTTGAAGATGTTTCGCTAAAAGCATTCGTCTCTTCTACTGAGTTCTGCTTAACCGTTACGGCCGATGATCGTGCTGTATGTTCAATTTCACCTGTTGACACATCAGCTGATACTGTTGGCGTAGTTGCCGTGGTCGTCATAGGTTTGGTGTTAACTTCAATATCGATTCTGGGTTTCTTACTAATAGGTTCCAAAGTTATTTCAAGCATACCCGATGCCTGTTGCTCAGAACATTGATTATGGTCTACATTTCGACTTCTCTTTTCGCTCGATCGTTGATCCTCAAGATTTCTCGTTAAAAGTTCTGCGCTGGTTCTACTTAAATGCTCCAAAGCCTCTTTCATCTCTTGTTCTTTGTTCTTCCTTTCGGTTCGTCGATCAGACAAATCTGCTACATCGTTCTGTTCCAGATTTTCTCTCTTTTCTTGTTCCATTTTTCGCCGTTCTTCGTTATGCAACGTCATATCCGTATACTGCTGTAACGTTATTCCAGGATCAACAGAATACCTGTTTTTCTTTTCTGCGTCTTTTCGTTTAGTCGTCGATTCTGTGATCGCGTCGCGTTGCCTTGCATTACTTGTCGATGACGTAGGCTTACGCACCGTTGACGCAGTTGAAGTAGATGGATTTAGAAGTCCGCATTGAGCAAGACTTTCATAGGCCGATGATACTCCACCAGGTTGCATCGAGAATGGATTCAAACCACCCAAACCCAATGGGGTATATAGTAAGCTGGGATTTGGGAAAAAGAACGGGAATGGTGTCGTTGTTGGTATCGTAGATGATGCTGATGAAGTTGAAGGCACCGAAGATTTACTCGTAGGAGGTTCTAGTTTATTTCGGGATGATTTACCAGCACTGCTGATATTAGTGGAACTTGTATTTTTGCTGCTAACAGAACTGACAACTGGATTCGTTTCAGCTGCCGTGCTAGTTGCTGTTGCACCCAGAGCAGCCTCCATACCCGCTAAAGATGGTAAACCGAGTCCAGCAAGATTCGCGAATAAAGAATTCGTTAGACTCATGTTACTTAGATTATTAAGGTTGCCTAATCCACTCAATGCACCCAGATTGGGTAAACCGCCGAACGGCATTAGAAGAGGATTGTTCTTCGGATCGAAATTGCCAAGAGAAAGTCCAGATAAAAGCGAGTTATTTAAATTACCCAGCGAAGGGAAATTTAAACCTGAAGCCATCGACGTGGCTGCTAAATTGGCTTGATTCGTAGACTGCTGACTATTAGGGCTTGGCATCATAGGAGGTCTTCCTGGACTCTTACCCTTATTGGCATTGCTCCTATCATTGCCTGATAATCTTTTTTGCAAATCATGTGGTAAATTCCCACGTTCTTTTACGAGTTCTGCCCATTTTGGATCTACATCAAACATTGGATTTTCAATCAACCATTGACCTAATCGTTTTAGTTGTGGCGCTTTGCTACCAGTAACCTGAAATATGTATACTTTAATATAGTATGATCACAAATTTTATAAATACAGTATAGTCTCATAATATGGCACCTATTTATTAGAATTTAGAAAGTTTTTAAATCTAAAAATTTTGAACTTAGCAATTTAAAAAAGTCTAGATTTCGAAATTTAGAAATGTAAAATTCGTTAATTATACCGCTAACAGCGATAAATCTTTAAGAATTAAGTACTGCTTCAAGGAAGTGCCGTTTATATGAGCCATTCAACTATTTTTATTCCTGCAGACTTGTAGTGCCAATGCCATATAATGGGATTCCACTGTATAATTACATTATATCAAAAATAATGATTGTGTTAAACTCTATATAAATTCAATAATACTATTCAGGCAATAATATCAAATTTCGTATTCGAACCTTTTTTCCAGTTAATCTATTAATGACAGCAACATTCTCTTCGCCTGTTAATTTTTTCCAATCTAGTAAGGATGGATCAACGCGTGGCCTCCGTCGTCTAGGAGCATTCAAATATTCTGCACCTAATTGTTCAGACATTGCAGTTTGTTCAGCTAACCACTTGTTCACTTTAGCCTCATGCGAATACGAGCCGATTTTAGACGAATATTCAGCAACTTTGTTAATGTCTGCAATCATTGCTTCGTAACTCTTCCTATGGCCACTTGATGATGATGAATGCGTTGAATTGAAATTTTGTTGTTGTTGTTGTTGTTGTTGCTGCTGCTGCTGCTGTTGCTGTTGCTGTTGCTGCTGCTGTTGTTGTTGTTGCTGCTGCTGCTGTTGAGACTGCTGTTGATGTTGCTGCTGTTTCTTATATTCGCGATTTTGTTGCTCTGCTTGAACAAGTAAAGCAGAAAAACTATCTTTGTGCGAATGTAAAGAAGGAGGAGGTAATCCAGAAGTGGAATTCGATGCACGAGAAGAAGGAATTGAAGTAACAGTAATAGAAAATGGTTTCTGGGTACTCGTTGGAGGATTTGGAAGCCCCATTGGTGCAGAAGTTGGTGTGACAGTAACATTTGGTGTAATTGTACTCTTTTTACTATGTTCCGGATAGTGACTACTTTGTTGTTCTTTTGCTGCACTTAATCCTAGCACTATTTCATCCAGTTTCCTACGCTTCTTCTCTTTTCCCATTACAGGTTCATCCGTAGGCTACGGAACGAACAGATATATAAATATTGATTCATATATTACACAATTTTGGAAAAAAAAAACAAGCAAATAATTCAAGTAAATATACATACACAATTTTTTCTTTTCATTAATTTATCTAACATACTATCTAATTTTCCTTTATTACTGCTAATTTGTTTATTTTTATTTGGCATTGAAAAATCCTGAACCTCGTTCATAATGTCTTTACTGTTATCAGTACTTGTTTTTGGATACCTAAAATGAATACATTATCTGTATAAATAATTATAAAAATAAATATAGTACTGTGTTTACGTTTATGAAAAATGAAACAAAATCATACCCAGCAGATAAATCAATAGGCGTTAAAGTACTAGAAGTTCCAGGAATTACAGTTGGTTTTCCAGGAACTGTATATTTCAAATCGAAAGGTATATTTGGTGTTCGTGCTTGTTGATGAGCCGGAGGTGGTTGAACCGGAGTCGAACGTCTGGATTCTTCAGACTGTGATTCATCGTTCATTTCCCACGTATTAGATCCAGACAACACAGCAGGTTTACTCAAAGTTGCAGGTGACTGAGTAACCGTATGGCTGCTACTATTCAATAATGCATGGAGTTTCGCTAAAAATGGAAAAATATGAAAAATAAATATAAAAACTATTAATTAAAATAACATAACTATTAAACAGTTATGTATATTTTAATACCTCTTTCAGTTTCTACATCAATAGCAATATGCCTCTTGCGTTTCTTAGACTGTGATATATTATTGCCGGGTGTTATGTTGCGTGACATTCCATGATCAGTAGTTATAGTTATCACTTCTGAACATTCTTTTTCATTTGGAGGAATATCTGATTCATCACCAGCACTGAAGTTTATAGACACAGGCCATTCTTTATGTTCAACTGCGTGTACAATATGCATCAAACGAGCTTCAATCGCATGCTCCTGAAAAAATTAAATAAAAGCATGAAAATGCAATAATATGAAAAATAATATTCGTAATTGCAGAAAATGAATTTGATGTTGAATGGTATAATGAACATTATATATGAAGATTTTATGTTCATTGTTAACCAATTTATTTAAATGGATAGTACGTCAATGATAAATCATTATTCATTTTTTCGAACAGTTCTGAATAATAAAGCCTAAAAAATGAGCCTAAATAATAAAGTATCAAGGAAAAATGCAATATAAATCAGTTCAACTGATATACAATATTCAGAAGAAACGAAAAAATATATCGAAAAAGAAAAGAATGCTACGAGTTAATTTTATACTCAATAAGTAAATTGGATTCTAATTACCTTTGGCCATTTCACAGTATTATTACTAGCGTGTGACAAAAGTTGCACAACTGTGGGTTCGTTATAATCTATTGCTTTGTCTCGAAGAACAAATGTATCAATTTGCGTCAATCGCGACAAAGGTTGAATAACTTCCAAATCAGGAAACATCGCTTTAAGTTCTGCTGCTTGAACATTACATTTATCTTCGAGTTTGCATACTTTTGCTTTATCCTTACATGTATCCGTTACTTTTCCTTCTTGTGTATCTACTTCTTCTTTCACAATTATTGAATTTACGGTAGCTTTATCATTTTGATCTGTTGTATTCTCGTTATTTTCAGCTGATTTCTCTGTTGTTTCTGTAATATCTTTTTGTTCCGTTGAACTTTTTTCATTTGTTTCTTTGGGAGTATCTTGTACCTGAGGAGTCTCTTTCGGTTTTTCATCTTGAATTTCCTTTTCAACTACTTTTGGTACTTCTTTTTCCATAGTTTCAATTTCTTTTTCTGTCTTTATTGTCGTTGTCGTTTCTTCAGTATTTCCAGTTACATTACTTACTTTTAGCTCGTCTGTTTTGCTAGTCCCCACTGTTTGATCAGTCTTAGAAACTTCATTTTTTATTGATTCTAATACTATTTCACTTTTTTCTTCAGTTTTTACTTTTATAGTATTGTCCTTATCCGACGGCGTATTTCTTGCAATCGTTGTAATAGTTAATGCATTGCTAATAGGCTTCTCTTCAACTTTATTTTCAGCTTTAATTATAGTTAATTCTACTTGGCTCTTTTCCGAATCTGTATTTTCTGTTTTTTTATCCATAATATTTAAATCTTTATCTTTCTTAGCACCAACTTTTTCTATCTTTAAAGTACCCTCACCCTTTTCTAACTTTACAAGTATTTCATCTTTATCAAATTTCAATATGTCTTCTCTATTTTCAATTTTAATTGCTTTCTCAGATTTGTCTGTAATTTTAGACGATTGGATATTGCTATATATATTTTTATTTAGAAGTTTGTGAAATGAGAAATCAGGATCATTTAAAATAGTTATATCGGTACGCCCTAAACCATGCTTTGCAGCTCCAAGAAGCAATTCCTTATCATGCTTTCCCGGTTGCCACCAATCAGGAGTGTCACCCGATGGTAAACATAATGAAAGTCGTTCTTCTAAATGAGGGTGAGATAAAATTTCCTCGCGAATCTTGCTTAAAAGATCTACACGATCTAATATTTGTCTCGCTTTTGCTGGACTAAGATGATCAACAGGAACGTCTGAAAAATCTGAGATGTGTACAACATGTTTTAATATTTTAACGACCTTAAAAATGCGTAACACTTAATTGTGAAGTAATAATACTGAATGTATAAGTTACATTTTGTTGTATTATAATGACAAACACAACATTTACAAATCATTTTCTATTATGTTGACATATTCAATTTGATACAGCAAATATCTGATTATGGATATGCTTACGACAACATATGTTCTTTAAATGTATGCGAGTATTACAATATCAATTTCCGATTTATAACCTCTTCTAGTATTTAAAAACATCCGACACAGTATATACATTCAAAGTATACTACATTACTTTAAATACTAATCATATTTAGTTTACAGAAAATCAAGGATGAACTGAACAGAATATGTGCTATATAGTTATTATAAAACGAATAAAATTATGAACATACCATCTTCATCATTTAATTTAGCGTTACAGGCCTTCTTACACATTGCTCTAAAAGACATATAATAATCCGTAAGATCATTATCTGTCTTCTTATCAAATCTAGCTATACTTTTAAATTTAGTCCAATCATATTGTGCTTTTTTCCTATCATAATTTACACCGTATGTAGAAACAACTCGTAAAAATTCACTTTCTTCCCGGCGGGACCATTTTGTCTTTTGTTCTTCGATACGAGTTCGTTCTCTTTCTTTCACCATAGCTTCCATTTTTTCTCTTCTTTCCATTTTCTGTATTAAATGAAACAAAAAAAAAAAAGATTAGAATCTAGGAATTATTATAGTTAAATAATACACTTGTGAGCACGATGGACTGTAGGGAAAGCTATGTTCTAAGTTCTGTATATTAGATATTATAACTCACCAAAAGATACATAGCAAGTTGTTGTAAATCCCAGCCTTGCATATTTAAAGGTGGTTCATTCATTGGCGCGGTATGATTTACAGTTGTTTCAGTTTCCATTCCCGCTTTAGATTTCTGTAACACTTTTACATCTTCCTTCTTTACGCTTCGCTGATAAGAAGAAATGACACGACGCAAACGCGTATTAAGATCAACGACTGAAGGCCAAGCTTTGTCATCATCTAACATGCCGTCGTTCCCTTCATGACTGCTGCTAGGTTCTGGTCCAGGTGTATCAGCTTTACTAGATATAGCAGGTGAGTCAGTAGGTGTTTCCCGACTAAATTTGTCAGAATCCTTTAAATCTTTCATCATTCCAATAGATTCAGTGTCTTCGATATCATTTTCTAAGCTAGTATCATCTCTGCTGCTACTACTGAAATTTCAAACAATTAAACTGAAATTATATTTTAATCGTACATATGTATGTAAGAAATTATTTTGACAACTGATTTAATTTCTACAAACAAATATTCCTAACGCGCATATCTTTATGAAAATATTGAGGATGTGCGTGTAACGGATATTTTTTGTTCCGATCAGATTGGATTAAGTCGGACTAAATTGAATTTTCTCCAACTTCCTCCGAATGTAATTGGGCAACCTGACTGATGTCCGGTGCTTCTGGTCACTGACAAACCTCATTTAAATTTTTTAAATCTGACCTGATAGTTCAGGTATACAATATATTTAATTACTCACACATCTCTAGAAAAATACACAATATACTTAACAGTAAATAGTTAATTTGAAACTATAATTTGAAGATTCACAATATTCAAACTAAGAACATTTGTACATTTACCGCTTTGAAATGTTGGTGGTAGTAACAAGTTCTATTATGAATTTAATACTATTAAGAATAGATAAAATAATCCATTTCAATTTATTAGTGGATTTATTTTCATAGTCTATAAGAAAAAAATATTACTTAAGGGATGTATACGATTTTGATGAAGATATCATATGGTAACAGTTTTAACTTGTGGCAATATGAAGTGGATACAATATTTTTTCAGTTGTATACTTTTCACAAGCAAATTTTTTGTCATTTTAAACAAAACAAACAAATTCGTTAATAAATCAAAATGTCTATATTCGTTTGAAAAAGACCGTTAAGGATTCTCTGAATTCTTTTTCGTGTATATATACATCATCTTTCTTCGCTGTAAATAAAAGCTTATAGATGGTGATATTTTATAACAAATGGATATACAGAATAATTTTTGTTATTAAAATACAAATAAAATGAAAAGGAAAATTTACATTAATTTCAGCGGAAGCATTATCTGAAGCAAATTTAAACAACATGCAAGGAATGTATGTTAGAATGAAATAGCAGTGACACATAGATATAAAAAAAAACAGCATAAAGAGAATAATTACTTACTTATTTTGCATAGTCTGAGACTGGGAAGGGGGAGGACAGCTTGAAATGAAAGAAAGCGCGGGATCGATCCTCATCTGGTCGTAATTCTCGTAGCCGTGTTTGTAGCAGCCAACTATTAAGGATTTGTCTGCTTGCAAGTCCCACCACTTCGCCGGTCGTTCCGTCAACTGTGGAGGGTTTATCCGCAACGCACTGTAGGGCGGTTTCATTTACAATTTGCCAATTTATGTATGCCAATTAGATATTAAAATTATACAATTTTTATATTTCCATGAATTTTAATAATTATCATGAACCACAATAATTATTCTTAAATAAATATAGAGAAGCCTCCTATTTTATTGAATAAACTTATGAAATTATTATTTATATTTGTTATTTTCTTTTTTCAATAAATATAATTGATAATAAATTTTAAACTTCCTGTTCTGTTTGCCCCTTTAATACAGTGCACTGCTTTTTAATTGTTTCTTACCATGACCATTGCTGAGTTGACCATCTTTGACCATTTTAAGCCGTATAAAGTGGTTATAGTATTTGAAAAAAATCGTGTGTGTATATATTTGTATAGATATTTATAGAACAGGATTGGGATGATTTTTATATTAGTAATATAGGATAAGTGATTAATGGTTTTTTTATAGAGTTACAAAGTGAACAATGTAGCTCTATGAGCATTCCTCATACATTTACAGCTCCCAGGATAAACAAATACATCGCACATGCAACTATAAAGCTTTATATAAGCATGTAAGTGCATGATATTTTATGATAAGTTGGTTGAGCAGAGAATAATGGAGGTTTGTAAGTAAATACCAGTTTATAAAATCACTAACCTGACATGAACACCATCAGAAATATGTTGGACTAAATCTCCAATAATCTCGTGCTTGATATAATAAAGCATTCGTACTCGTAACAGTACCCTGTATATAATAAAAAGATTATCTATATTATTGTATCATTGATTTTATACAGTACAGTCTCGCCAAATGGTTTCCATTTACATAGTCTGTTGAGAAAAATTTTTAAATTGGCAAATTTTTAAATTTAGAATTCGTAAGCTATATCGCTGACAGCAAAATTTTGACAATGAAACACTTCATGGAAAGAGTACCATTTATATGATCCATTCCACAATTTTGTACTGGGTCTTACAGTCCCATCCACGGCCATCTAACGAGACTCCACTGTATCTACAAATTTTTTGACAGTAATCTTCAGAATTGTATATACCAATTTATTATACGTACTTGTTTGCGTGACGACTTAAATGTTTCCTGTAGTTACTTTCAAGAAATATATCTCCATCATATTTCTCAGCATTACTCCAATGATTAGGATCATTTGGACCTCCGTTAACCATTGATCCACGTGTTTCTCTGCCTTCTCTAATCCGCCCTTTTTTCTTTTGTCTATTATTTCTCCCACTGGTATTCACGCACGCACTTTTAATTTTTTCTCCATTTTCCACGGGCGTAATAAGGTCACAAATGAAGTTACGAATCTTCTCATCACCACGATAGTATCGTAGGCAGTATAGTAAAATTACTCGAGCGCAATCTTCAACATCTACTTCACGCCATCCTCGACGGAACTGGCTGTGTTGAAGAATTTCTTCCCATCGACCCCATCCAAAAGTTAGTAAGCCTCGTTCCACTTTGAAGCATTCGCTTCTTGCCCAGCTACCGTACACCACTTCACCTTCTCGGGGAACATACTCGTCACAGAACTTCCGAGTCTTCTTGCTAAATTTATCTCTTCGTTTTTTACCTTATAATGATAAACATAAACACGTTTATTAAATTCATCGTCATAAGTTACGTAGAAGAATAACAAATATATCTAAATAAATCTAAATTCACAATACAGGAATACACAATACACGAATGATTTTGCAATAACGATACAATAAAGACAGCACACACATTAATAGAAATATTACTAAAATCGTGTATTTGCTATAAACAAATAAATATTTATTACTTGCAATTTTAAGTAAACAATCGTGGTAAGAGTATCTTTCTTTTGGCACAAAAATAAATAAATAATATTATTAGGTAAATTAACTGGTAAATTAAGCGACGTTAAGTGCAGACACATTATAAAGCGTTCACAAAAAGAGGAACAAACTGCTACTTTGCAAATATGAGTGAAGCAATACTTAATAAATAAATTAAATTATACATATTCTTTGTCATGATAACTTGTGTCTTTATATTAAGTTAGCAATATGGAGATTTGATGATATGAAGATATGTCTGGACATATACATATTTTGTTTTCATCGTATAAACAGAAAATTAAGGATTTTATGTGTCACAAAAAGAAGTACATGTATGCTTTGTCATGCATTGCAAGGTATTCCAAAATTATGTAATTAATTATCAGATAACACAAAAATAGGAAAAAGATAAAATAAGAAATTTGTAAGACTTGTTCGCTATTACGAATCTTCCAATTTGACATAATTTTGAAACTATATGTAATAAAGAACATAGACCATACCTTATTTAACACACAACAATTTTTTAAATATTTTGTATAGCATTTCTGATTATTACTATTACAGTGGACATGCATGTTTATGGTTTGTATGTATGTATAAAGATGTTAGTGTTTTAATTAAAAATGAAGTAGTAATAATAAATGATATTTTACTTAATTTTACTCGCATTTATGTATCAGGTACTTATGTACATTTAATCAGATATCGTTCCCACATAAAAATATTAACTTTTGAAATATTTGTAATGCATATTTTTGTGTATGAAAATAAAAACTTGTCATAAATAAATAATCTATTAAGTTAATAAACAGACTGTCAGTTTATATAGAAAATATTGTTAAAAATGCATGTTAAACAAAATATATAAATATGTCCCCCAATACCTTAGTAGTTACCGTAGATCAGTAATCCACGTCAGGTAACGGTAATTCGATGAAGTAATAATGCTAAGGATGGTATTGTGTTTTAACATGCACAAATAATTAACATACCTCTACCTGTTAACCCACTACTTGTTTCATCGTCGCTATTATCATCTGAACTATCGAGGTCTGACATAACAACAGATTCATCATGGCCATATCGTTTAATTTGCGTTCTTCGTCTTGGTTCAGATATCACTAACTCATCTTCTTCCTTTTTTTCCGTTGTATCGATCTCTGCTTTCTTCGCCCATTTTTTCCAAAAATCTGGATCGTCAATATTAATGTCCGATCGATTAGAGGAACACGCAAAGCTAGCCTTGGAAAATGTTGAGCCTTTTTCCGCTTCTATTGTAATAATCTGTATAATCGAAATTATACAAATAAATATTACTCGAAGACAATAGTTTAATCTAAATTAAATAATAAACATATTTATTTAATTAAATAATAAACATATTTATTTAATTTACTTGTGTTCTTCGTTCAAGTATTTGTTCTATGTCTTCTTCGCAAAACTTATCCCCAGCATTATCATCGTCCATAATAGCACCGTAAGCACCCTTTTTTAATAAATCTTCTATTTCCTTCTTAGTCAATTGTTTATTACTAGGATCTTTGCCTCCTTGACTGGTGTTCATTGATTGTAAAATAGCTTTGTCTAGTCCAAGTTTTAAAGAAGCTTTATCGAACATTTCTCTTTCATAAGTGTTTCGACAAAGCAAACGATACACTTTAACCATCTTTTGTTGACCAATTCTATGGCATCGAGCTTGAGCCTGCATAAAAAGTACTCAGCTTATGTATTTTTAATCTAACAACGAATAAAATATTCTAATAACTACTTTATTTATTAAGTAATACTCAGATGAAAAATCAAATGATATAAAAAGAGAACAGAAGCAAAATACATTCCCCAAATAATATTAAATTCAAAACCTGTAAGTCATTTTGTGGATTCCAATCACTATCATATATAATAACTGTATCTGCTGCTGTAAGATTGATACCAAGACCTCCAGCTTTAGTACAAAGAAGAAAAACAAATCTATCAGAATCGGGTTTACTGTAACGATCAATGGCAGCCTGTCTTAAATTTCCTCGAATTCGACCATCAATTCTTTCATATGGATACCTAAACAAATATCTTTCATTGAGAATTTTACTCATACTTGATTATAAAAATTTTAATATCAACATCTACAGAAATAAAGGAAAGAAGTTCACGAACAACAAATACTTATATTATAAAATCAGTAACTTACTTTTTATATAATAGATAGTCTTCTAACAAATCTAAACATTTCACCATCTGACTAAATATCAATACTCTGTGCCCACTAGCTTTAAGTTTTGGCAACAATTTATCGATTAAAACCATTTTTCCAGAGCTGTTTACTAATGCATGATAGTAAGCTTCTGAATCTTCCTTTTCACCAGTCTTATAATCCAACTGAATTTGATCTTCTGCGCCATTAAGTAGGAATGGATGAATACAGCACTTTCTTAGTTCCATCATTGTATTCATAAGATTCGGAATGTTAGCTGACGTGGTTCCTTTCGCAAGAAAAGAAAAATTTCTTTCTAGGATACCACGATAATATTTCTTCTGAATATTTGTTAATTCCACCTAAAAAGAGAAACATATTGCTATAGTAAAATATAATAGGTATAATAATATTTGCTAAATTATAATTACCTCAACTACTGTTTCTTCTTTTGGGGCTAATGATTTTTCCACATCTTCTTTAAGTCGACGCAACATCATTGGCTTTAAAAGAAGTTGTAACTTATGAACTTCACTTTCACTACTCAAATTACCGAATTCTTTAAGGAATGCTTCACTACTGGAAAACTGTACTGGTTCAAGGAAGTTTAATAATGAAAAAAGCTCATTGACATTATTTTGTAAAGGTGTACCGGATAAAAGAACTCTGTGTTCTAAATTCAACTGTCTAAGACCTTCAAGTAATTTGCAATTCCTATTCTTCAGCCTATGAGCTTCGTCTATAACACAGAGTCTCCAATTATATCCCCGTAATTCATTAAAATCTGTTATAATTATTTCAAATGTAGTTATCAGTACATTAAATTTGATCAAATCTTTAATTTGTTGTCCTTTTTCATTTTTATAATAAACTTCATATTCTTGAAGCATTGTTCGACTCGCTGCACTGTAAACAATGAAGTATGTCGTACAAAAACGTATTTTATTCTTGAATATGTGCAAATGCAGTTGCGAAACTTACGATCCATGATATACTACAACATTCATATCAGTCCAACTTTCAAATTCACGTTGCCAATTTGGAATGGTTGAAAGGGGCGCTATAATTAAAAATGGTCCACGAATGCCATATTTGTAAACTGCATCCACAAAAGTTAAAGATTGAATAGTTTTTCCTAAACCCATTTCATCCGCAAGAATGCAATTATGTCCATTATACCAGGAAAAAAGCAACCAATTAAGACCTTCTAATTGATATGGCCGTAAACTGTTATTATTTTTATAAATCGGTGATTCTTCTAATTTTACCCATGCTGATGCATTTGGTTTCTTTTTTGGCTAAATAGAGTTTTAAATAAGTGAATTATAAATGTTTATCATAGACTTCATTTTAAAAATAATTATTCATAAATAATGTATAATGTATTACCTTCCATTGATCTTTAGGAGGCAGTTTATTAAATCTTATAAATTGAGCTATTTTTTCTGGATCAACGTCTTCTTCTAATTCCCACGTAGAATCTTCATATTGAAGAGATCGCCATTTAACCAAATAATGTTTTAAAGTTTCTCCAGTTGTTGGATCTGTGTGTGTTGCTTCATCAAGTACTCTATCCACTTCTACAAAATCTGGATTAAATGGATCATCTTCAGTCTGAAAAAATCAATAATTACCTTCTGATAGTCATTTATACTTGTTTACTTTATAATCAAAAGAAATAGTACAAATAATATAATTGACAATAAACAATGATAAAATTAATTGCCTATAACCAATTGATAAAATATATAATTATAAAACCATAGTTACATTTTCAAAGATATTCGTATTTTGTTGTTGTCTCTGCTTAAATCTTTTTAATTTTGCTTGAATTCGCTTATCACCTTTATATAATTCTTCTTCAGTTCTCCATTCACAATGTAAGTACGAAAAATTTCTATACTTAACAAAGTACTCCTCAACTTCCGTTAGTTGAGGTTTCACATCATTTATAATATTTTCTTGCTTAGATTCTACAACTTTTTCCTCGTGCATACTCCTATCTTTTATATCATTATCATCATTATTTTTATCCTCAGAACTTTCAATAATGTTTTCATCCTTATTGACTGCATCCAAAGTTGACTCTTTCTCGGATGATTCTTCCTTCGTTTCGTTTTCGTTTTCTTCGTTCTTTATATCAGGTGCAGTTTTTTCGTGTTTTTCATCAGATGATTCTGCTTTTATTTCTGGAATCGTTGGCTTAATTTCCCTCTTTCCCATACGAGAACACAATATATGTTGCACGACCATAGAATCTTCATCTGTTGTATTCTGTATAGCCATAAAAATGATTAATATTTAAAATTTTGTAGTTAGAATTTCAAAATAATAAATAATACAATATAACGTAATACATACTATATATACAAAATTAGGCTTATTAGGCCCAACTTCACCACCTTCGTTTTCTTTTTTAACAGAGACAGGTTTTGTTGGGTTTACACCCTCTACTTTTTTCGCAAGTTGAGCATCTTGAATAGGTACATCGTCATCCGAGAATCGAAGCATTACGTCATCAACATACTTTTTACGATGCGTATTTCTTGCAGAACGCCTTTTATTATCATCCCCGGCTTCCGGTGACGGTGGAGGTGTTGCTGCTAATTCTTCTCCATCAGAATCGGGTGCAATTCGACTTTTTCGTTTTCTAAAACAATTGTATAAATATTAAAAATAAACACGTATATTTGCAAGAAATAACAGATTAACAGATTAACAAATTATACTCGTTTAAAATAAATAAAATCAAAAATCATTTTAAATAACATACTTTGAAGTTCTAGGAGATTTTCCTGCTGAAACTTTTCCAACAGATCTTTTACGAGCAGCAGCTTTCTTTTTATTGGGCGTAACAGTTTCTACATTTGTACCAGCATCTGAATTTTCTTCTTTCTTATCATCCGTTGGACTATCCTCTGATTCTGCTTTTTGCTTGCTTTGATCTTTTGTTTCAACTATTATAGGCTCGGAAGTTGAAGAATCTACTTGCTCTTGATCACCTTGAATGGACGGTTCAGATAACTTCACATCTGCTTCTTTAATTGCACTTGAATCAGAAACAGCAGTTTCCTCTGTTTCTTGTGCAATTTCATCGTCAGCTGATTCAGATTGATTAGTCTTTCTACGAAGATACAACATACTTTACAAAATACGCTTCTATAAAATATCATATACGAAAAAACAAATAAGGTAACTTACTTCCTATTACGTTTTGTCGAATCCTTATCTTTATTTCTTTTTCTCGGTGCTTTAGGTGATTTTGCTTCCTTTGGTGGTTTTGGCTCTTTTTTAACTTTTGGCTCTTTTGGTTCTTTCGGTTCTTTTGGTTCCTTTGGTTTACGCGGTTTCCTAGGAGGTCGGGATTTTCTACCCTTACTCCATTCCTCTTCCATGTCACCAGAAGATGGTTTGATGTCCTCAGAATCTGCAGCACTATCAACAATATTGCTACTATCTCCGGGAGTTACTTGATTATCTGACAATGGTTGTTCTGGCTGTTGTTGGGCAATTATAGGAGGAGCAGCTGCTTCTTTATCAGCTTTCTTTCTGCTCTTTTTAGCTCTAGGTGTACCTTTACCACGGCCACGACCTGTAGTACTTGAGACCTATTAAAAAACGTTTAAAAAAGTGTTACTGCCTTTTCCTCCTTTTTTTTCTCGAAAAAACTGTCATAATAAATTAAATACTTACTTGTGGACTATCAACAACCGCTGTAGTAAACATAGGGGTTTGTAATATGCATTGAGGCCCACCATTACACTGATCAGTACTCTCATGTTGCTGTAAAGCTTGTAACTTTTCTTGTATGGCAACAATTTTTTCTTGATTCTCAGTAGCTGGAGGCATACAGTACAACTCTTGCAACTGCTGTTGCAAAGCAGCTCTTTCTTGATGGTGAGTAACTGGAGTACAAGAAGTACTAAAACCACCAGATGTAACTCCAGTTGATGTTGGATTAGGTGGTATATTATACATATTTGGCATAGTGCTACCAGTAACCATATCACCACTAGAAGGATACTGTTGGCCAGAACCCACCATCATTTCACTTGGAAACATATTATTTTTCGGAATATTTGTGTATTCCGTAAAATTTTGTTGTACTTGATGAGAAGTTTGGGAATTTGGCACAGACACTGCAGTTTGATGAGCAGGTAGTACTATACTACTGCTCTGATTAACTGTAGGAATTTGTTGACCATTTAAATGTGTGGGAGGGACCTGATTAGTTTGGTTTGGTAACTGAGAGGTTGTATTTTGTATAGGAGCTTGTAATTGAGGTTGATGGGATATTTGAGGTGAAATTAATGGTGCATTTGGAGGCACTATACCAACTTGCGACGCGATATGCGGTTGAGATGGTTGGGTCGATTGTACTTGTGTTATACAGACTGGAGCTGGTTGAGATGGTGATGGCTGTGCTAATTGAGATTGAGAAATTTGAGATTGTGATTGTTGTGTTTGATTTAATGTAGATTGTTGAGATTGAGCAATTGGTGCTTGTTGTTGAGAAGTATTTATTTGTTGCACTTGTTGTTGCGAAGATTGTTGCCCTAGTTGCTGCACTTGACTCAATTGTGGTTGTTGCGATGGCTGCAAAGGTTGCTGAGATTGTACTGGAGATTGTTGCATCGATACTACCTGAGACTGATTCATATGAACTGGCTGTACTTGTTGCTGTGGACAATTAATAGGTTGCTGTTGTTGTTGATTGTGCTGTTGTTGTTGCGTTGCTTGACTGCTAACTGCAGGCTGTTGAGACTGTGGAGTTATATTATTAGTCGTTGGACAGTTTACCGAGTTCATCTCTAAATGTTGATCATGTTGCTTTGTATCACATTTATTCTGATTTTCAATTGTTGAAACAGGATTTTGAATTTGATTTTGTGGTAGCTGTTGCTGAGGTAATGTTGTTATATTAGGACAATCAACATTTCCATTTGTACTAGAAGAAGCTGGTAATGACTGTACAGTTTCTTGAGAAATTTTTCCAGCTGTATGTTCCAAAGGTGAATTATTTTGAGAATTACTTGGCATTAAAGGTTCTGTTTGTTGATTAAGCACATCTTGCTGTGGTTCCTGAACATTCTGATGCAATACCTCACTTTCCTGTTTTGCTGGTTCAATTGGATTATGAACAGAATCTGTAGAATCTCTTGTTGTAGTTTCTGCAACACTGTGAACAGCTTCTGTTCCAGTTACTGGAAATATTGGTGTGCTTTGTTCAGATACTGGAGGCTGAGGAGCATCCACTACATTTCTATCTTCATTTGCACTTGGCCTTATTTGTGATTGCTGTTGTGGATGTGACCATTGAGCTGGCATTGGCATTCTGGGACCTGTTATAGGTTGCATAGAATTTTGTGCAGTAGACTGAGATAAAATGTTCGGTGTTTGTGACATTGCTGGACGTGCTTGATATTGATTATAATCTTGACTTGAAACATTCGAATTTGTTGGAGTAACACCTGGAATCACCATTTGCTCCAATGCTTGAAGCGTAGTTTGTTGTGGAGATGGATTCATTTGCATCGAAGTTGGAGGACAAGGTGACGCAGCTATTGCACCAGGTTGATTTGATTGTTGATGTGGAAGTTGAACATGTGGATGTGGAGATAATGTATTAGGTTTAGCTGGTGACATGATAGGTCTAGGAGACATCTGCTGTTGTACTGCTGGTGGTCGTGGTGACATCTGAGGCCTAGGTGACATTTGAGGAGATAATTGTGGAAAAGTTGCACGATACTGTGGGCTTGTAGCATGTTTAGCAGTGCCAAACTGTGTTGCTGGTCCAGAGTGTTGAGGTTGATTATACATTGAAGAGGTATGATGAGAATATTGTGGATCTATTGGTTGTTGTTGCGTGTTAGGATGTTGCGAATGTTGAGAATATTGCTGAGTATGTGAAGAATGTGTTTGATGAGTTGGATGAGATGGATGATGATGTGGCATCCTTTGCGGAGGTTGTTGACTTTGCTGTTGCTGTTGTTGCTGCTGCTGCTGCTGTTGATGAATAGCAGAAGCAAAGCCTGGATATCCAGGAGATGTTTGATACATTGTCACAGAGTTCCCTTGTTGATAATGTTGTTGTTGTCCAACCATATGTTGATAAACGCTGCTCGTTCCACCAGCTTGCATCGCTTGATGCGGTACACCCATATTTCCTATCATGCTTTGTTGATTACCAAAATGTTGTTGTTGCTGTAATTTTTGATTCATAACTCCACTTTGATCTTGTTGATGAGAATATTGTGGAGGTATATGCTGTCGATAAGTACCAGGTTGTGGAGCCATCTGATTATAATGTCTCTGCATTTGTGGATAAGCACTTCCACTACCTGGCCATCCTTGCATACTTGGATCCATGGACATATTTGCTCTAGTCATTGAATGCTGTTGCTCCATAGAATACATATTATCATTATAATTAGGATATTGTCCTCCACTACCAGGATGAGGTCCTCTATGTTGTGGTGCCATACTTCGAGCTTGATTTTGAAATGCTCCTGGCACCATAGCACGCTGTGGTGCACTGCTGTCAAATGTTCCAAGATTCTGATTAAACATATTGCGCTGCGATGGATTTTGCAATTGATTAGAACTTCCAAATTCAGGTCCACCAAATGAAGTTAGTTTTTGAAGCGTAGATTCTTGAGATATATAAGATTGACTAATGTAACTCCCTCCTCCATTAACACCAGGGTTAGGACCATCTCTAGATACTACCACAGAATTAGTTGTGCCTGCAGGGTCAAAATGATCGTTCCCCCCGAGGTCAGGAAGAGCATCAAGCATCGAGCCACTAACATCTTCACCAAACAAATCGTACGAGTCCATGTCTATGCTGCAGGACTCTTCGCCTCTGTTTCAGGCTTAAGAGAATATTGTATAGTCTCTCTTTTAGTCATTAACGTGCCCATTGTTAATTCGCGTCTTTTTTGCCTGAAACAACGTGTACAAATAACTTGATATAAATTTTAGAACTTTCATATTTCACTAAAATATTTGTTCAATTATCATATATATTAGTTTTAAATAACTTAATATAAATGTATATGATGATAATGACAAATGCCAAAGGGGAAAAGCTATACGCTTATGGCTTAATTTCTCATAATCGCTATAACCTTTCCCCCTTGGAACATGTCCTCATTTATAATATCATATATAGATATGTACAAACTATTATTGTACTATAATATTTTGATACTAATAAAAATATTATAGTAAAATACCCTAAAATAAATGATTGATAAATAATCAATAATATCAATGATTATAAATAATGAAATATATCTATAAGAAGTAGCACATGCTAAATATATTATTAATAATTCTAATACGTTTATTAAATTTAGAAATTTGAGATTTAGAAATATTGTATCAAATATGATTCTGTAATACTTGTTTGGTGTCACTTTAAATAGAATACTTTATAAGATATTTAATAATAAAAGATACACTATGATTTGTATTGTATAAAAATTATTTTATAAATGAAGTTTAAATTCATAATAATTGACATAAAAGATATATGTAATTGTTAAAATTGATTAAGTATTCATATATTTACTTTTATTTTTCTAAAAATGAGAATATTATACAAAGTGTATTTTTCATAGACTTACTTTTGTTTACAATATATTCAACATTTTTTGTACACTGAACATATTCATACATTCTTATAGTATAATCAGATTAACATAACCTAATCGTATAAAAAAATCAAAAGTAATACATATTAACCAAAAGAAATGTACAACTAAATTTAATATAATTTGATTTAATAAATTTACTAATAATGACAGAATGATTCTGTTACTTAGTTATATATGCAAGATAAGAATTAGAAATACTCCGCTATATTATTAATATTCCGCTATACTATAGATTAAAATATAAAAGAATCTAGTAGTTTTTACTGACATTGTTAGACATTCAAAAATATATTAATTATTTTGTATTCAACTTGTTTAAACATGCTAATGAAAATTTGAAATTACAATTAATGAATCGTTAATAAGCTTGTAAATTAACCAGTACCTTTCGAAAGTAACAATATGGTATTATGGCACGGTACTAATTGTCACGCTGGTAGAATTGAGAAATTGATTTATAAAATCGTCGAAATATCAATATGTATGATACATAAACATAAAATGAAAAAATCGAAAAGAAAAAAACACCTTACGAACCTGAGAATCACTAACAGTGGCACTAAACCGTACAAAACAATATTCTTGTATTCATTAGAATATAAACTAAAACACACATTCACACATTAAGTACATTACAAGGGTGAACAGAAGAAATTGCAAGATAGGTATAGAAAGTTCTCACACTTTTATTTCGAGTGTATTTTATTCTCGATTATTTCTCGTTGAATCCGCAAGAAATTCGAATGCACCACGAACAAAATATGAGCATATTATAATGACAAAAGTAATTGAAATGACTTCGTAGAAAAAAAAGCACGGATCGTCGGAAAGTACGCCATTATCGTGAGAGATTTCCGTTTGGGCTTCCGAGAGAACTCATAGCGGCCACCGCGACGCTCGATATTCAAGCACCAAAGCGTCACTTCACTTTGTACGATTCACAGTTCTCCCGTATATTTCGTGTAAATGCGGTTAGAAACTTGTATTATTAGATAAATATAATTATATATTAATGTTTTATCGAAAAACCACCCTTGTTTGCGCGCGCGTACACAAGGTTTTCACCGACGGTGGCTGCGGCTGCGGCTGCGGCGGCACGGACCGTCGAGGTGCAAGCGTGTCCGAATCATTCTACACATCTTTGCCCCCCCCCTCCCTTCCCCGCTCCCCACATTCGTTCACTCCCTCCCATCAAAGTTCACAACGAAAAACTACTCTTCTCTCTTACCCTACCCTATCCTATCCTGTTCTGCACGACGGAGATCGCTACGCACACCACTTAAACATGATGACATCTGTAGAAACTTACACAGCTACCTTTCACATCATGCGCGCACACTCACTCACTGCACCACCTGGTGGCGCGCGCATCTCTCTTCACTACTTATAAACGCCTGAGCATGGTACAGTAACGAGAACGGTAGGTTTCCCCTACGGAAAATGGCGATGTAGGGGAAGTAAACCCCACCACTCGTTGCTTTTTGATTGGTGAATTTTCAAATTTCCTAACTTTCAAATTTAAAAAAGTGAAAATTTGGAAATTCGAGGATTTGTAGATTTGATGATTTGGCGATTTACTAATCTGAAAATCTGGAAATTTGTAAATTAGAACATTTGGAAAATTAAAGAATTTAGATATAGAAAATTTTTGGACGTATATATTTAATCTCCTAAAATTGAAAGTATATGATATTAAGCTCTATCCCCTACACTTGTCCTTATCTAAACTAAGGCTACGTTAGACCCGAATGTTCACACGTATATGGTATGCAAAGAAAACAAATTGAATTTAAATTATGTGTTTTATCACTTTAGAGAATGCGCGTTTGTTTAAAACAAACAAATTTGTTTTATGATGAGCATATATGATATTAGATAAATTTACTATAAATACGGTTGTAATTAATATGATAACTGATCACTTTTACTTTTAATCATGGAGCTACTAAATGTTTAAAGATCAGTCTGAGGAAATGTTGTATTTAAATTCAATTAAAAGAATTTCTGGAAGAAGTTCTGGCACCACTTCGATCGTGATGTAATAATAGAAACGCAAAGCTCGGATTAACTGAAAAATAATAGCAAATTTAAATCACTTAATAATCACGTTTGAAACCTTTTGTAACAACTAATATTTATTTATACGCAGATGTAATGTGTAGTCTATTTCGCAAAGTTAACATAAATAAGCATTCTTTAAAAATGATATTAATACTACAATTACATATGTATGTACATATGTATATACGTGAACAGTGTTATGAAAGTCTAAATTATAAATTGAAATAACTTAGTATAAATCAATTAAATAAAATTAATCGTCTATATTTGTATTCTTATATTAATAATCACTATATTTGATTGTAAAACATCGAAGACCTTAAATTTCGCGCGAATATATGCATGCACGCGCGAAAAAATATATATCATAGTTGCAATGTATACATATATAAATAAATAATACATTCTCTTTAAATGTATAAGATAAAATAGCAAGAAAAAAGAGAGAAAAACAAAGATCAGACACTGCATCCTTCCAAGAATTATATTCCTAATACATAAAGTATTCTGTATCATGGTAAAAACACACAACGCAATTGGCGGTAGTAAGGCGGAGTCCGAATTATACCACAAAGAGAACCAATCAGATTTTACCTTATAAAGTAGGATACCAGGGCAGGATATTCGATTAACCAATCCTGTCTTCTAAGTATAAGCTTAAATGTACGTATATATACGACATCTTTAATGAATCATAACCTTATTTAACATTATATTTAATTTTTGTTGTTCACATGCAAATGTTGGAAAAATAGGGACAGAATTGATGCATTGTACGTAATTTATATACTACACTAATAAGTAATGAATAATAAATTTTTAATTGTTTAATTGTTTATATATAATTTAATTGTTTTAAACGAACTATCTAAAATATATTACGAATGTTTGATAATTTTTATTTATGGGAAAAGAAAACAACAACTAAATGAAAAATAAATAAAAATAGTAATTACATAGATTCTCTTTTTGTATTTTATTTCAACATATAAATTATTCATTATTTATAACAAATGATTTTATGCTTACCTTGTTTATATCAACGATAACAAATTTTTATTAAAATTAAGTTCCCAATTTCTCTATTTAAATTCAAATAGATTCTAATACAATAAATAATATGGTGGTAAATTTATCCATTGTATTGAAAAGAATAATTTAATACGTATTAATTTTAGTGTACCACTAATATCTGTTATAATAATGATGCTTTATAATCATAGTTCTTTTGCTTAATAAAAATAAAACAAAGTAATAAAAATTTAATTGAATAATTCAAACTATATCTAATAGAATTAATCCGACATATATCAAATTAAATTTTATTTTAAAATATCAAATATAAAAGTAGAATAAAGAATTTATGTTTCTATAAGAATTTCAAAGAGACCATTCATAACAACAGAAAATTACAAGTGTAAAGTAAATTAGTACCTGAACTCAAAGAAAATTAAAAATTTCATTTTATATTAAACTAATGTTATATATGTAACATACCTTACTAATACACTTTACCTCTAAATTGAAATGTCAAAATTAAGTTTCAATATTGTTAAATTAGAAGACATAAGCAATTTATATAAATTTTGTAAATGTTATTATCAATGGTTAGGATTAATAAAATGTTAAATCAGGACTCACTGTAACGTATATGTTAATCCCATTCTCCTGGGTATTCCATATAAATTTATTGCACGAATATTCGCTTAATCGTTATCTTGGTGTCCATTTTGTTTGGTTAATTACTGAAGAGGCGTCAGTGCTGCCGTCGATTACGTTGACACAACATAATGGCTCTTCCGTGATTAGAGCACGATATATGTCAAAAATTGTACTACTTTCTCAGTCTTATTAATATTCACACTAATTTGAACTTTACAAAGTTATTGTGAAGAATTAGAATAAAATTTAACACACTGTAACGGCGGCGCACGCTTCAACTTGTATTTCACATCTTGACTGCTCCATCTTTTCAACAATAACCCAATTTCGAAAACGAACAGACAAGAAACGAAACGCTTTCTGGTTATAAATACATCGACGGTGTCGACACTTTATGATGTGGCACGTTAGATTTGCGATATTATAATTTTGTGAATTCTCTTGCCTTTTATGAAATTATTATATAATTGAAGTTAACAATAGTTATATCAATACATTTTTTACATTAAAAAAAATGTTTTTAATATGGAAAGAAAGCATAAAATTAGTTTTCAATATGAAACTTTTGTACAATTTCATTATATCAAAAAACATATTTCAAATATTTTATATTTATTGTTTCCTAGAAAATGAATAAAATTTTATATATATTCTATTTCATGAAAAATTCGACTAGGCTGTTACATAGAAATCAGCCATTATAGGCGCCATAGTTAATAGGGTTTCTATTCTATATTTTTACATAAATCACTGTTGTGTATGCATGTAGTAAAATAGTGTTGTTTAGGAAATTTCTGTTATTCGTCCACATTTTATCAAGAAGATGCATATTTTCGCTGTGTTATAAATCATTAAATCATTAGGAATACATTATTTATATTAGTTGGAATTCAAACTATATACAAACAAGAACCGTTTTTCACAAAATCAGTTATTAATATTAAAGTGTTGAATTCAGTTTATAAAAGTAAATTAACAAATGTACGTATCCTGTAAAAATATTATACTACTACTTAATTTTTCAAGTATTACATTAAAAAATATATGTATGTAAAATATAATATTGCACATGTAAATTAAAAGCGTATTTTTTGTTTTATTATTATATTTCATTATGAAAATAAATAATTGATATTTAATGCTACAATGTAAGTACATAGTAATGAATGTTTTTGATTATAGAAGGAACATGTCCAGCACATCGCAAAAGCATAAAAACTTTATTGCAGAGCCAATGGGTGATAAACCTGTTACTGATCTTGCTGGAGTTGGTGAAGTTCTAGGGCGTAGATTAGAAGCTGCTGGCTTTGACAAAGTATAAAATACCTTAATATTAAATAATTGTAATTGCTAATTATAAGTACAATTTGAAAAATTTATGTTATATCTTCTAACAGAATTTTTTTGCCAACATAACAATAATAAAATAGTAAATAATACTGAATTTACAATAATATTATTTATATAAATAAAGTTAAAAATACTTATAGAATGTATTAAATAATTATTAAAAAATTAATATAAATTTTATTTATTAAAATGTACAGGCATACGTAGTTCTTGGGCAATATTTGGTCTTGAAGAAAGACAGGGAATTATTTCAAGAATGGTTAAAGGATGTGTGTTCAGCTAATGCAAAGCAGTCTAATGATTGTTATCAGTGCCTTTCTGATTGGTGTGACGAATTTTTGTAATTATAAAGTTTAATGTTAATATTACAAAACAGAAACTGTTATCAGAATTTTTATTATAATATTTTAATGCAAAATGTAAAAACGATTTCACTTTTGTGAATTGAATATTTTAGATAATTTTAATATAATGTAATGAGAGTAACAATAAGAAAAACATATTTCAAAATTTTGAATAAATGTAATATAGTTTCATTTACTGCTAACAATGATTAATGTAGTTAGTAATAACTTAATAGTAACAGGCTAATTCCTATGTTATCATTAATTTCCAATGAGACTTTATTTATTTTTTAATTAATTATATACCCTTTAAGTCATTATATTTTCTACATTTTGCATATAAAACTGTGTAAACTATTCAGTATATAAATGTTTTACTTGTGAGACTAATTCATTTTTTATGTTTCTTGTTACAAAAAATTTTAAAGGATTAGTAAATTTGATTTCTGCATATAATATGTAATAACTAAAATGTTCAAAATGTATACATGTATTTATAAAACTGTAAATGTCCTAAATTAAAAATGATCAATAATGAAACTAATAAATTAAGTTAAATTCAAACATCAATAAAACTATTTTTCATAACAATTTTTGCATTTGTTTTTATTATGAAAATAACATATTTTTTAAATATTACTTTTTTTTAAATATAAATTGTGTGTAAAAAGTACGTATTATGTGGTTCTATTAAAAGTAATTACGAAATAGATGTTTGTTACATATTCGTCTCTAAAAAAGGGCATTAATAAATTTTACATCTTTTTAATAGTTAATTATTTAATTTGTATTTAGAACGTAAACGAAATATATGTATATATATATTATTACATTGCCTTAATTTCAAAAACTTGGGACAGATCTAATTCTATGGGACACCCTATATAAGTATTCACCATTATTTTACTATTTTACGAAAATGGCAGAAGAGACTATATATTTCATATAAATAAAGCGCTGAAACACGTGAATTAAAATTTATAACTCTCTTTACAAATATGTTACTAAGATGCATAAGTCATTCTGGTTATTTTTCAAAGATTATTGTTTTTAGTGAAAATAAAAGAAAGATAAGCTTT
The DNA here is from genome assembly GCA_036983795.1 of Megachile lagopoda. Taxonomy (NCBI): domain Eukaryota; kingdom Metazoa; phylum Arthropoda; class Insecta; order Hymenoptera; family Megachilidae; genus Megachile; species Megachile lagopoda. The sequence continues at coordinate 14,675,762 of CM072800.1, forward strand.
AAAATTCAGCATTATATTAAGCCAGTGATCATTTTAACAAGGTTAGTTCTTTTAAAGTATTTGTTTAGTACTTTTTAAAAATTAAGTATTCTTTTTAGAACATTATCACAGACTACCGATGCAAAGACAGAAATATGTTCAAAATTTCATTACTTAAACTCCACTATGTTCGACAAAAAACAAATAAAAAAATATGAATATGAAGATATTATAAACCAAATAAAAACGCGAGGTATGTATATTATAATTGGTACATATTTTACATTAATTATTTATTACTGTCAGTTATATACTTTAAAATTTCAAGTTTTGATATTGAACCATTTTATTTTCATTAATAGTAATAAAATTGATCATATAGCAAGTAATAAAAATACCATTTAGTTTGTTAATAGGCTGTTTATATTATTAAATTCAATAAATGTTAAATGATGATAATGTTCACAACCGTATTAATAATATTTGTTTAATAAGTTTAACAAAGTCATTTTTATTTTAGATGATATAGATCAGAATCAAGTATTTTCATTGTTACAATGGGCTAATAATATAAATGATTGTTCACCACTAGAAAAAGCGAAACTTGTAGATTCTTTGTGGAGTAATTTAGCCATATGCAGTATGTTTTATTAATAAAGTATCTTTATTTACTAATTTTAATGTTAATATGAAATTTAAGATATATTTTTTCATTTTGTATTTTAAGATTTCAAGCCCAGTTTAATACATTATAATACACTGTTAGAATTCTACATAAATAATAATTACAATTTTTCTCCATCTGACATATTAATGGAAATGAAAGATAACACAGTTGTACCAAATTACATTACTTATTTTATTTGTACCATATATTATTGTATGAAAGGGAATATTAATGAGGCTATGTTACTTCTGAAGTGTACTCGTATACCTGTGCATTATTTAATTCATATTTTTAATGCATTACTAATTGGATATTCTCAATTAGGGTAAATATATATAATTAATAATAATATTAGTAGTAATAACATTTTATTTGTGTTGCAGATTAGTATTTTAGTAATTGATATATTTTTTAGGAACATAAAATTTGTAGATAATATTCTAAGTATTATGGAATATCGAAATATAAAACCAACTGCAGATACATATGCTATTGTTATGTGCACTTATGCGAAGTTAAATAATATTAATAAAATAAAAGAAATAATACGAATTTGTCATTCACGTAATATATATTTTACTAATACACATATTTTGAGGGTGATTTATACATTAGCTGCAAATAATCATGTAGAATCAATTGATGCTGTGAGAATTATCATATAAAACATTATGTGTTTATGTCATATATAAATTCAAAATTGATATTTTTTAATTCATCTTCTGTTTTAGATGTATAAGTATTTAAAGAATACATTAAACATTTGTAACAAAGAAATGCAAATTATAATGGATATATGCAATATTGGTCACTTAAATATAGTTAAAACTGTATTTTCACATATGCTTCTAGAAAGCCATGTCAAGTATACAACTCTGGAACTACTTCTAAGACATATAATTGATAGAAGTATGGTAAGAAATATTTTTTTTTATATTTTGGATTTTGTTTAACTTATACTTTGCAATATATACATGTTTTCAGAGTCCAGATAAAATTATTGACATATGTAATTCTTCTAACAACAATACAGAATATAAGAAATTGTTATTATTCGCACTGTATTATTCATTATCAAAAGATAGTCGTATATCTTTGGCTCTACTTACAGCATGTAAACGTCATTATACAATTAAAGCACATTATTTTTGGCCACTTTTAATCAGTTTCGGACTGAAATGTGATTTTGACGGTATGCATTTTGAAAACAAATATGTACAAATGTTCTTCATATCATAAATATAATAATAAATATTCTTGTATAATACTGATAAAAAACATACTCTTTTTATTTGCAGGTGTTTTAAATATTCTTACTATTATGATGAATGAGTTTAACATAGCACCTTGTGTTCATACAATTTGTGATTGCATTTTATCAATATTAGTTATAAACAATGTAGAATATACAAGAAATTTATTATTAAAGTATAATGTAAACGAAACAGTCGTTAATAATGCTTATGTATTAATGTATTTAAAGGCAGGTAAAACATTGCAAGCAGCGATATATAGTAAGTAAAATGCTTAATACAATAATATAATATGTATATAAATTAAAATAATCTATATTCACTATTTCTTATAGTACGAGCTCATCCAGATAAATATTTTTATAAGATTCTTAGTCATGAGCTTAGGCAAGCTTCAGTTTATCAAAATGATGTAGAAAGTTTTATAATGATCAGTAATGAACTATTAGAAAATACTACAAATGATAACGACTATAAAGAAGTGTTTGTGTCTATGGATAAACAATTAATCGATGCAATGATTGATCTTCATTCTAACAAATTGTGGCTAGCAAGGGTATGGTATATTTTCTAATTAGTCATTTCTGTTATTTTAATATTATTTTAAATACTATGGTCTAAAATGATATTTGTGCTTAGTGATTTATTAAGTCTCTTTTTGATTATTATTTCAGGTGGTTCAACGCTTAGTGGTTAAAAATATTAGATTAAAACCTGAAACAATGCAGGCAATAAGTAATCATTTATGTGGATGTCTTAAAGATGATGTAGTATGTACCTTGGAACATTTATCAAAAAAACCGGTATAAATTTGTTCATTAATTCAAACTTCATATTAAAAATTGTGTACTAATGCATTTCTTTTAAATTAATATTTTTTTATTCCTATTTTGTAGCCAAACATGCAAGTAAATTTTCTGTAAATGAAATTCTTTAAAGTATGTGTAACATATTGGGAGTAATATAAAGTATAAAAATTATATAAATAGGAAATAATATTAAATCATTACAAATCTAAGATGTACTACACATACTATAGTATTTACATTAATATTTGTACTTTATGTAAAATGATCTTTTACGTAATTAAACATGTTTTGAGTTACTTATCCTTTTTTTCTACATTTAATTGTTCATAGTAACCATAAATAATTGCAGTGAATAGTTTATTTAAGCAACTAATTAATTATTACACATTTATTTCAAAATGTTACATACGATTTTAATACAGTAGCTATAAGAGTGATTAGTATCAAATATTTAAATAATACTAATTAAAGCTATAAATAAATGTTTATATTTTGAGTTTAAGTGCTTAGAATAAAACTTGATCTTTAGTATATATTCTTCCATATATTAGGTAGAATTAACATTAATAGTACTAATGTGCTTAAAAATAATTATGTTTAACAAACTAAAATAATGAAATGTGTCAAATAAAATTTATATTTAAGAATTAATTTATTTGTAGAGTTATTTTAAACAGGTTCATTATTTATTGTATTTTTTACTCTTTTATTACTTACATTGTGTTTAGTTTGTTGTTGTATGATAGGTATAAAAAATAATATTAATCCACTAAGGGTAATCATACCACCAGCTGCAAGAAAACCAGGATCATATGATTGAAGCATATCATACAGCCATCCTAAACAATATAAATTTAAATAAAATTGAATATTTCTTAACTGCAGCTGTTGTGAGATGAAAAATAAATATACCTGCAATAGGTGGCCCTAAAAATGATGCGAAACCTTGAAATAATAGAAGTTGACCAAAAGCATTTGTAAGATAATTTAAACCCAATAAATCTACTAAGATTACAGATGTAAGACCAACATAGGCACCAGATGTAAATCCAAATATGGAAGCATAAAGTGTGAACCATACAAATGAAGTACATAATATACTAAGCATTGTAGCTGTGAAAATATAAAACATGCATACTATTAAGAAAGCATTCCTTTATAATTTATACTTTTAAATACATGAATGTCATAATAATAAATATTTTCTAGTAAGTATCAAATAATTAAAAATTCTAGTGGAATATTACAGATACTACTTACAGATACCACATATTGTAAGACATAAATTATATATTAGTAACCGATTGACCCATGGTTTATCTGATACATATCCTAAGATTATACGACCCGCGGTATTGGCAATTCCAATTACTGCAAGAAGGTAACTAGCATTGTTTTTATCAATCCCTTGGTCTTCAGCTTGAGGCTACATAAATGTTTATAATTCAAATTATTTACAGCTATAGAGCTTTGTTTGAGAATTAAAATTTCTATTTATATTCAAAAACATAAATTTCACTACAATGTTTATATGATGAAAATTTGAAATGATTTGTTAACTTTACAAAAGGGCATATATACATACCAATACGTACACGTATGGTACATAAAATCCAATACTGGTGCAAAAGTTTGAAAAGATAAATAATACAAATACTGGTTTTTTTAGTAAAGAGATATCTAATACCTCTTGAAGCGTATTAATTTTTGTTTCATTATTAATTTTAAATCGTCCGTTCTTTGATTTCATGTATTCTGCTTTAGTAGACAAACTTGTAGACGATTCAGAAGTAGAAAACACTTCTTCACTATATCTTTGTGTTAAATTTAGTCTGTAAATAGAAGAAAGTATTTAGAATTAAAAGTATTTTTGGTAATGTAAATTTTATATTTTTCAATCATCTATTTAATGAACAAAATTTGTAAAGTACACAATATAATTTTTTTGTTGTACTGAATTAACTTAATTTATTTGTAAAAAACAAAAGTAAAGCAAATTAAATTGAATTAGTTTTTGATAGTGTTTAAGAGTATTTGTCCATATAAATATGAACAGGATCAATTGAATAGATAAGAAAAGTACCAACTGCTGTTTATGGATGTTCTCCAAATTGTCTTGGTGTGTTACATCTTTTGAAATTAAAATAGGTTGACTCAGGCTTCTTACACCAACATTATTACTTTCCTTCTTAAAACTAATTGTGTAAAGTTCTGTACTATGTTCTCCTTTGGGTAAACATTTTAGATGTTGATCTAAAGAATTATGTAGAGATTTCTGTAAATTGAACATGATGTGTCAGACGGTATCGCGTTTCTTCATACTTTTACACATAGAACTTTACCATTCCAAAAAAAAATATATATTTTACAATTTTTTTACATAGTTCTTTATGTTATATGATATACAAAGTGTTCCAAATATAATGCATAACTCAGAAACTGCAGATTCTTTGAAATTATAAAGAAATTTTGATTTTGTTTTTATGTAAAAAATCTACATTTCTTTTGTTGTACACTATTTTCAAGTCATTTTGTATACATTATACTGTTATTGAGCTCTGTATAATAATACATACAAGAATCCTGTACCTCTGGAGAACTTCTCTTCCTTCGTTTATTCGTTTTAAGAGGCCTGAAAAATGCTCCTAGAACGATGCAATTTAAAACAATTCCGGAGCAAATCATAGTCGCTCCTCGCCATCCGTATTCTACTATAAAGTATTTTAAACATGGAGCGAAAATTAATGTACCTAATCCAGAACCGCATACTGCAATACCCGTAGCAAGAGAACGATATTTCTCAAAATAACATGTTACACTTACAATTGCGGGTAAATAGATTAAGCCAAAACCTAAGCCTGTACAAAAAAAGATTATTTTCAAATAAATTTCACGAATATATATTGACAGTAGCAAAATACAAGCGAATAAGTGCGATGTTTTTTATTTTCACTTAAATATTATTTTTTAATGCACCGTTTCTACGTTGCTATTGTCAAAATTATCAATTAGTAATTTTGTTTATTATTAGGAAATACCATTTTCGAAAAGATTAATTATTTAGATTCATGGAAATTTGTATACATATGAACATTATTAGTATTAAAACTAAAATAAGTAAATAAAGATATATCACCTGTTCCAATGCCGATTGTAAAGTATAGTGTTATAACATTTTGTGCCCACATACTTGCTAATAGGCATGCACTTGCTAATATTGAGCCAACAATGGTCACTGTTCGACATCCGTATTTATTTACAAACAAGCTCGATATTGGACCTAAAACGAATTATTAATTATCTCGAACATTATACTATATTTATCTAACTTATAAAAATTAAACATTTACCAGAACATAAAGTTACCCCAACCAATATCGAAGCGACCCATGCAGTGGTACCCTTTCCCTCCTCGAAATAATACAAAAATTCTAAGTAAAATACTCCGAAAGAATACGTAACTCCGTCCGCTAAAATGAAAATGACACAAAAATTACATTATTATTATTAATTTGTCATTGAATTTAACAAGTTATTGTTTTCATGAAAGAAACCTTATTTATTTCTTTTTTTTTGTGTCTGAAGGAACACAATGAGCTATTTAAATTTTTCAGAACTGATCGGAAGTCATATGACTGATAAGTACATAGTACACGCTTTTGATAATTTTCAAATAATGATAACAACATCTGAAGGTACCCAGTCTTAACTCAATATCTAATTTACATTCTGATCTAAAAAAGAGTGAAATAAATACTGAAAGGTCTTCTTATTTATCGATTATAAGTAATTGATTGAACAAGTATAACATTTCAATTCATAATTTATCATTTTTATTGAAGTTACATCTTAAAATAGGCGTTACAAAACTTAAGATCGTTATTGTATGCAAAGTATACTTTTCGTATCGTGGTCTTTCATTTGATATATCACGAAGCAACTGTTATGATTAATTAGAACTTTGGTAGGCGTGTGTATATTTTGATACATATGGTAAATCCCGAGCAAAGTGCAATAACTGAACAATAAAATGACTTAATCGCGGACACTGTCTTGTTGCGAAATCATATCCGTTAAATTTAGCGAACTAGAAACTACATACGCAAATATGTATCATTATTTTATATGCACAGATATTTTCGTAGATCATTTTTAAACATATTATTACGTTCGAATTGATGTTGATAACTTTCTTATCATTTTTTCAACACATGTACGGTTCAATTATTTGTATCTGAATACAGCATCTTAACACAAGAACCGTCTTTAAAGTTTGTAGAGCTTTGAGACAAATATATTCTTATGGATGTGGTTGTAGCGATTAGCAATATAGAAATTTGAAAATTTCTAGATTCCCAAATTTGAAAATTTATGGACTTGAAAAATTGCAAATTTAAAATTAGAAACATGACGTAGGTACCCAGTTTGCTTGCCGTAAATGTTGCTGCTGCGCAACATACATAAATGCCTATGATTAGAAGAAGCGAGCATGTGGTGAAAGAATATTATTTTTATATGTATATATATGTTACAGATAAGAAACCAAAAAAAAAAGGAACTTAGATAAAATAAGTGTATCAGTTAAGTATTTGTGTAATGCCAAGGCCATTGTTCCTTTTTTAAATCAATCAATTTTTTTAAGTCATGTGACATTTATAAATCACGTGTGATCGTATGTCGACGAATAATCAAGATCTATGTATCAAGAATTTTGATTAAAATTAATAATGTTATAAGTGAACGATGGTGGTGGTAACGCGTATATGTTGCAAGAGGAGTAGTGTTTTTATTAAAATTTCGTTATAATGTCCATCTTTCTTTTACAAATATTAATAACAGGAAGAAACTGAAAATGTATACGCAAGCATACCTACAAGGACGTTCGTGTTTTTCGAACGATTATGTATATGTTGATGAGTATGTTTCTTATTTCTTTTTATTGTTTTATTTGAAGTAAAGCTCACATCTTAGCTTATGTGTTTGGTAATATTCTGATTTTAAAATGCTGTATTACGTTGAAAATATGTTGTAAATCAGCAACGCTTACAATAAAATTTGTTCACTATCTTCTAAGCAAATATCATCCATTTTTTTTGTATTCCATGTTTCCGTATCTATGTTTTGAAATTGACGCGAAATAAAAAGTATACAAAATAAGAAACAGTCTCGTGTAACTTTACTCTATTGGCTGCGACTGCATGTAATGGTCAATGGAAATATTCGAATATTTTTTAGAAATTTTGGAATTTGGGAGTTTAGAAGTTTGGAACCTCGGAATTTTAGAACTTTGAGATTTCTGAATCTTGGAACTTTGGAAAATTACAATCGAATGGATTGCAGAAAGTTACTGTTTTAGAAAATGACTCTTAACACATAAAAGTTTCAGGCAAGAATCCATGTTATTGAAAACATTTGCACGTGCAGTATAGTTCCATTATATCGCTACGTTCTACTTCCTGATGCTCTATATCACCACGTGATATGTCATCACATATTTACAAATTTTAATATTTCCAAATACCTAAATTTTTCTATTTAAAAGTTTGTAAATTTGTATGCGATGTTAACTGATTTCGATGAAATTTTGCAGTATGCGCATAATTTATTTATATCCCCAATTTTTCATTTGGATAAAAATTATATATAATATAATATGAAATATGACACGAATTACTTATGCTTGCTCTGTTTCTTATTAATATAATCGAGGAATATAGAATTTAAATCTAGACGAATTCAATGAAATCGATAAGTCTAGAATCTAATCTAGAATTATTCAAACTTTTGACTGTTTCCTTAAGGATTTTATGTAATAAGATTTCTTTTCCATTGTTACGTGATTAAACAAAAATGATTTACTAATATTCGAACCATAAATCAAGTCAATAACGTTTCAAACGCTTTTTTTCGTAAAGATTAAACTATTCTTATCACAGGGTCAATACCGTTCACGAAATTCCTTCTTTCCTCTTTGTTGCAGCATTTTATTTATATAACATTAACAGCGCTTAACGTGTCAAAAACGTAATCAAAATGGTAACATAACGGCGATAAAGTTTTTCCAAATATATATACATATAAAAATAAATTAAATTTAAGCATGTATAATTTTACTCGATTACTCGTTACAGAAATTCAACACCATTCAAGTTATAAAGCATAATCACAATTCAAAAGGAAATATAATAATTTCTTTTGTGTGATATTAATTTGAAAAACAATAGTGAATTTAAAATAAGCAACGAAGTTTGAAAGGGGTAATGGAAAGGTTCTTGCAACATCTAAATGAATGAACTATAAAAAATGAAATGAAATATAATAGATTTAGAAAAATTGTATTGCTTACCAATTACGTGAATTAAGAAGGATGCAAACACCACAAAATAGCCCCATCCCCCATCTGGGGGTGAAAGGTCTGTGATAGCTGTAGTTATCTGACAATCCATTGAGTCACATTTGAAATTTTTTTCCCCATTTTTTTTATCTTGCTTTTTTGTCTCGGCTGAGGAGCTAACAGTCGCGTGTGCCATGGAGTTACAATTGTCGAACTTGGTGAATGTTACCCGCAATAACAAGTATCGAAACGTCATGTTGATGTTCATATAGTGGAAGGGAACGGAGAAGAGAAGGGGAGATGCGAGAAGATCTAAAGGAATGCGTTAATTTTAATCATATAGAAAATTCAGTATTCAAAAAGAAAGGGAAATATACTGAGGAAACATACCATATGTATTGTACTAAACTATCATATATGCATTATAGAATTAGAAATATTGTTAATTTTAATTATGAAACGAAATCATTGTGACCTTTCTTGTGGTATAAGTTTCCTTTAGTTATACGGCTTTTAAGATATACAGTGATGGGCAGTTCAAATGCCCGCCGAAGAACTCGTAGATGTGCAGTCACAGTGCGCGAAAAACATTTAACGAAATTTAAACATTTAGAATCTTTAAAATTTTGAAAACTCGAGAAAAAATCGTTCAAAGCAACAATATCAAAAAAAAATTGTTAACATTATGGCTATGTTAATATTATAGCTTCTTTTTTAGTGTTTAATTTTTGTCTAACTTCCATAGTTCAGAAGATATTCGGTTTTCAGTTATAACTACAGATGTTCAGTTATCATTCATGCATGTAATGCTAAAAAGGAATTAAAACTTGTTAAAAACATAACAATGTGTAATTATAATAATGATACAATTTTAGGAGAAATTTCTAAGCAACTTATTTGTTTCTATAAGTTGCGATTGTTTTTATTACAAGCAGTAAATTTTATGGATCTAATTATTTTTAATTTTCATCTAAGAAATAATACATAGTTTCAAGGGTACAAACAAGTAAAAATATTCATTTGAATATAAACATTTATTACTCCTCAGTATAATTTTCTTTCTTAATATAGGATAAATAGCCGAGTTTAATTAACTCTCTATTATTAAATCAACTAATTGCTCTATCAATATCTTCGTGATTATCTTGCTTATGATCGCTTATCTGCGGACGTAATTCATAAGTACAAATAGTAACGCCGTGTTGATGCCCAGGTGACCATTCTCCTTTTAATCCGATATAGTAGATCTTTATTTTTTCGCTTCTTCCGGTACCAGTAAAATGTAGACTCAAATGATGTACAGATGAAAATTTCACCACTCTATTTTATTAAATAAAAATGAAACAAAACATTTATATTATAAGTTTATTCAGTGATTAATACTAAACTACTTGTATATAATTTATGTACTTAGGAGAATATTCATGCACTCCATGTGTATCTACACATAGTTCAAATTCCTGTTCAGGTTCTATAGCTGTATTATCAAATGTCATGTATGGTCGATTTTTGTACCTATATATAAAAACGAAAACACATTACACCTTTGTATATTAAGTAATATTTTAAATATATTTAAAGCAAAAAGTGAGAAAGCTTACAATTTAACTTTATTTGGGTGAAAATCATCTTCACCTCCAATAACAATAAGACCTTTTAATTTTATGTTTCCTGTGAAACTGAGTAAAAAAATATTGTTTTTATTTATTTTTGCTGAAAAAGTATTAAAATAAAAGAAACATACGGAATATTAAATAGTAGTTCATTGTCCACATCACTTTCGACATACTGAAAAAGAAAGATTAATTAATAAACTATTTTATAATAGTTATTAAACTATTTGTATTAAGTAATATTAAACTACAAATGTTTATGCACTTATGATACATTAAAGTTTGGAAAATATACATCTGATTATATAATATATGTATACTTTTTAGACTTCAATATATCATAAACGAATAAACATCTTCTATATATTTAATATAAATAAACATGGTTACTTTATTTTTATCCAATCTTTTCTCCCATGGCTTAAATACAGTAGCTCCGCTAGCTTCTTCACACTCGTTCAAACACTCTACATTTTCTATATCAATTTTTTCATATAAATTATATTGTACTCCTAATTCTCCTTCGTTATGTGCTTCTCCACAACCACATTGAAGTGCCATTATAGATCTAAACAAAAATTTGAAATGTAATGATATTGTCAAGTAATAAACATTATTATACTTACTTAATATAACAATATAAAAATAAAGTACTCTATTATGAAATGTATAAAGTGGTATATAGGTACATAATAAAACAGGTGTTTTATGTTTTTTACATTAATTATGTTGTTCTAGTTTCCGAATAAAATATAAGAATAATTAAGAATTGTGTCCTAGTAAATAGGTTGATATCTAATAATTAATATTTTCATTTTAAATCGGAAAAATACAGTATACCTTACGCCTAAACGTGAGAGAAACGTTTAAAATCCTGGAAATGACAATTTGTATTATAAACCGTTTGTACTTGAATATTTGACATATAAATTTATGATATATATTTATGCTGTTAATTATTAGTAACATGAACATAAATTATAAACATATTATTTCAATTTCACGATTGACTTCAAAAGAAATCAAAAACGTTTGTGTAACATGAATTTTAAGTTCATCTATTTTGTACATGTTTTATATATAAATATTGTTTCTACAAAAGAAATAAATTTATTTTATTAATAATACAATTTTTACCGCTATATATTTTATATTTCACAGCGAAAATGATGTAGCATTTTATAAAATGTCAATGGCATTTGAACGGACCTTTTACGGGATCTTACCATAGGTTGGTAATATTGAATTGAATCTTATTCATAACTTCATAGTACTAACAGTGTTGTTTCCTATTATTCGTTGAATGAGAGATCATTCTTCATTCGCGCAATGTAGCTAAATTCAATTGGTTTCCCACCAGTTATTGATACTCTGCTATTTTACGCCTTTCACTTCATTGTATACATATGCAATAGATAAAATTTAAGAATGCGAAAAATTAGATCATTTGCTAATTAAGTTTTCTAAAACCACATTTATGTACGTATGCGTTACAAGCTGATTTGTAACGGTAGATGCTGACTTATGATTGGTAAATTAAACACCTGTTAGTAAACTGTATAGATGTGAATAAGAAGTTTAGTCCATTAGTCATATGTGATATAAACACCTACAAATTAAAAGACCACTGGGTACACACATCCGGTGTCATAAAAATAAGAAAGGTGCTTGCGCGTTGCTGTTGGTTACGCAGGTGATCGAACCAATCAGAGTTGATATGCGCAGAATGAACGAAAGCTTGTCCAACAATGAATATGATCTCTCGTCGTGTGCACAGTATATGTACATTTTAGTGCATGAATCCTATTCCACATTCATTGGAATATGTCAGGGTTAGCCTTTCAAGATATGTAGAACAAAATAAGTGTAAATAGGAAAATTGTAATGATTACTAGAAAAATAACCACATGATATACAAGAAGCAACTTTTGTTTCTTAATTTTTCATCCGTTCTTTAAGAATTGTGCTTACGTTTGTAAATGCTCAACCGATGGTGATTCCATAGCAAATGAATATTTGCATGCTGCAGTTATGTGCTTCCATTGTGAAAACATAATTGTTTTATGGTGATAATATGTCAAAATCAAGCATAAGGAAGATAACGGTTGACCCTACGAAATGTAATACAGACTCTCGTCGACCAAGTGTATTTGAAAGGTTGGGGACCAAACCTGCAGTTACTGCCGGCCAGAATACATCGGATTATTGCAGAAATTGGGCATTGAATGGCAGTTGTTCGTACGGAAAGAATTGCAAGTAAGCATAATTTTAAAGTGAATATATTTTGTAAAGAAAAAATATGAAATTTATGTCCAGTTCCTACATTGACGAATGATTATGTCAGCTTATTTAAAGAATAAGTAAGAATTACTGTTCATTTAAGTTAAAATGACCAACCTTTTGTTTTCTTGATATTGCAACTAGATATGCAAATACTCACACATTAATAAGTCCATCCAAGCGTGCCAAAAAGGATAATGCTATTGCAAGTACAACAGGAGTAAGTTTTATTTATATTTATCATTCTTTCAGAACGAAATATTTAGTTCAGTATTAAAAATGTATTATTGTTTCATTTGAAGATAGATATTTACATATGTATTTATCAATATGTAGCTTATTGAGGATCCGTTTAAAAGGCTTACTTCTAAGATCGTAAAAAAAGCATCACATAGTCCTGATTTAAATTTGGAAGAGTGGAATCAAACAGATTTGGAGTACGAAGACGAGAAAGTATTGGAAAGGCGTAGACAGCTGTTACAACGAGAATTAGAGTTACAAATGAAGAAGGATAAAGAAGTTCATGGAAAGGACAAAGTGAAACAGAAGAAAAAGGCAATGACTTCTTCCTCTAGTTCTCATACTTCAAGTACATCTAGCAGTAGTAGTAGTTCTAGTAGCGAAGATTCTTCTTCCAGTTCAACATCTGATTCACGAAAAAAAGTTAAAAAGATTAAATCTAAACGACATCACAGTGGTTCTACAGATTATGATGAAGATAAAGAAAGAAGAAGGAAGTAAGTTATGGTTTATATTCTCATTAGTTATCAGTGCTATGTACAATTGAATGGAAATCTCAAATAAGAATTTATTAATATATTTTGGCCCAAGTTAAATTAACAACAAAGCATGGTTCTATAGTTCCTATTTATACCGTTTACTACTATTTATTTTAATATACATAAATTACAGATTATCAGAAGATAATGTACCACAAGAAACACATCACATGTTTGAAAATTATGAAAGAAAAATCTAAAGCAAGACTTTGAGATCTCTATTTAATTATTATTTTCATGAATTTAAAATATTGTTTTCGTGATAAGTGTATATCATTCTGAATAAATAATTTGTATCAAAACTTACTCATGTTATTAGATTAAAATTGAAAAGGCTTGGAACAAAAAATGAGAAGCCATCAGTCAAGAAGAAACGTAAGCTTGACAGCAATTCTGCAAAAAAAGAAATTACTGCTAGGTCAGTAAAAAAGTACAGTTCTTCTTCAGCATCAAGAAAACATTCTTCCACTCCTCGTACAAGATCACCAGCAGTACAAGTGGCTACAGCTGTAACACCTACAACAGCTGTATTAGGTTCTTCCGTATCTTTACCTCACCATGGAACATCTACTAAAGTTAAAGAAAGAAATAGAAGCGAATCTCCAAAAACAACGAAAAACAGAGATATGGATAAAGAAGAAAGACACTATAAGAAAATACGGGACGTAGACGAATTATCTAAAGATGGCACTAAAAGTAAACCTTTTGATAAAGTCAAAGAGCAGGATAAGGACAAAACTCGTACGATAGATGAGAAAATAAAAATTGACGAAAGATTGAAGCTAAAATGTAAAGATAAAGAAATACGTTCGAGAACACCACCAACATCAGAAAGATCAAAACATCAACATTCGAAAGATACAATTTCGACGAAAGCTCGTCGTAGTCGTACACCAGAAAAATCATCAAGATCTAAACGAGAGCTTACTCCGTCAAAAGTTCCAGACAGACCAGTTTCTACGAACAGATCTCGAGATACCGAAAAGAAAGATCGCGAATATCACAAAAGCGACAAAACTAAAGACAAAGAAGACATAAGAAAACCTGAACAGAATAATAAGACCAGACAGATATCAAATCAAGAAGAAGGTCATAGAAGAATTGGTAAAGAGTTTGACGATAAAGCTTACTTGGCTGACAAAACACGCCAGAAGAGTAGAGAACGACGAGATAAAGATCATACCAGAGACGAACGTGGCCATTCGCGACTTGGACGAGATCAACGCGATACTCGTGATAAAGACAAAGAAGAATTGCAAGAACGTTATCGCGAACGACCACGGGAAAGGGATCGTGATCGAGACAGAGACCGGGAACGTGATCGCGATCGAGAGAGGGACAGAGATCGCGATCGTGATCGTGATAGAGATCGTGATCGGGATCGAGATCGTGATCGCGATCGTGACCGAGATCGTGATCGTGATCGTGACCGTGACCGCGACCGTGACCGTGATCGTGAGAGGGAAAAAGATCCGATAAAAGCTAGAGACAGAGATGTTCCGCCTTTAGTACCAACGTCAATAGGTCTTACGATAGATAAGAATTCGCGTTATAGCCGAGATAAAGAGCGAATAATAGTCAAGGATACTGCCTTTGAGAAGAATGGTATCCGAGAACGTAGGGCTGATAGAGAAAGAGAGCGATCTGAAACGAAAACACTTACAGATCGTGACAGAACATCTCAACGAATTGACAATAGATATGATAGAAACACTGTGGACAAAGATGCGTCCACTCGTAAAACTGGTATGAATTCACCTAGAGATCGTTTTCCACGAGAAAGATCTCTTGACAGAGTTTCTTTGCTTGATAAAGGTGTGCATAATGTCCCACCATTAACACAAGCATCATCTATACCTGCCGTTCAGTCATCTATAGCATCTTCGTCATCTTCATCTGCACCTGCTACATTATCAACATCGCGAGATAATTTAATTGAAAGGTTAGATGTTGGACATTACGATCGAGAAAGGCATAGACGATTCAATACGAGATATGACCGCAGTCACACATCTGAACACGATCAAACGCGTGTTACACCGACCAAAGTTGATCGTTTGATTGAAAGACGAGAGGGTAGTCCACGACGTACAATTGAAATCGATAGAAATTATAATAGAAATTATGGACGTTTATCCGAACATTGGGACGAACAAGAAGAAGCATCCTCGCACTTAGATTATCGTGATCATCATGTCCACGAAGATGATAGAAGAAAAACTGTTGATGGAAGGAGGTATGATAGCCCATTTGACGAGAGACGTGGAATACGTGAAGAAAGATCTCGGGAATCTAGATATGTTGTTCAAAGTGGTGATAGAACATCCTTTGATGATCATCGACATCATCATCATCATCACAGACATCCACTCTATCCAGGAGAAAAAATTAGAAGTAATACATCAATTCGGTGGGTTAATAACAATACATAGTTATCTTTATTCAGTGTTTTATTCAGTCCTATCTTACTACTTGACTCTTCAATTTTCAAATTTAGGAATTTAAAAATTGTTATATTAAAAAATTTAGACATTTAGCTGCATAGAAGAAATTCTTATCATATGTATATGACATATTCCACATATTTTCTTACTTTTATTTTAAGACGATATAGTGAGACTCTATTATATCTATATTTCAATATAAAATTAATTTTTAGCGATGAGAATGTTGCTAATGATGATTGGGACAGTCATCATCGTGACGTAGAACATAACAGAGAACGAGCTTATGGACCTGTTGATTGGGAAGAGAGGGAGTGGCGAGTGAGAACTTTATGGGATAGTAGAGACAGTCTTCCACGATCAGAAGTGCATGACGATGAATGGAGTTCACGATATGATAATTCTGTATCAGATTGGAAATCGAATGATGGTCGAAAATGGGATAACCAATCTGTACATGTACGTGGTCATTATAGAAATGATCGATCAAAAGAAATAGAATTAGGAGAATCTACGTCACACAAGTACGTAACATATGACTACATTTTGGCGTGTATTATTTATTCATATCATTTTATATATTAACAAGATGTTTGTTTTAACTTTTTTTTATAGTAAAAGAAGAACTTATAATAGTTCTGAAACCAGAGACGAATGTTCGGTTCATAGTTCTAAACAAGCGTCTTTATATGGTAGCATGAAAGAAGAACCTATCAATAAGAAGTTAATGGAACTTGCGGAAGGTAAACTATCGACGACACGGGAGAAATCTGCGGATACTTTTCAAAAAAAAGTTTTACCAAAGGAAAAACCTGAAACAAAAGAAATCGTTGCATCTGAATCGAAACGTACTTGTATCGATGAGTCTTTACAAACTCTCCATACTGAAAGTGATCTAAGTGATATCAGCGATGATCCAGATGATATATTAAACATGGATGATGTAACGGTATGTTCTATTTGTTTTTTTATCATTTTGTTTAATAAATATTAATTTAATCTATCTATGTATGCAATGTTTAATAGGACATTGACACAAATAAAACACGGGCAAGTAAGAAAACTCCTGATAGTACTCAACGGGATGGCCAATCAACCATTCAAGAGACAGACGTATCATCTCCAAAAGAAACTATTGAAGACACAGTTTTTAACACAAAGGGAAAAGATAATGCTGAACCAATGTCATTTAGGTAATTTTTATTAAAATTATCTTTAACTTTTTTAGGGGTAATGAAGCAAATTATAAGTTTAAAGGTATTAACGAGATCTTAACACAAACAAACAATAAAAAATGATAAAATGTCATCCTAATTCTCAACTGTGGAATACTTTGTATATGCTACAGAGTTGGCGCCAGCCTTGAATTCTTTTATATCGTTATTCTCTTGTTATACGCTTATTTATATATAATTATATTAATAGAAATATGGAGGATGAAAATGTAGAAACTATGGACTTTGAAGAAATATCCGATGGTGAATTAGAGGAAGATATAAAAACAAGCGGCAAAGGTTTAGGTGACGCTTTAGGAGTTGACTGGGAGAGTCTTGTTAAAGAGACGCAACCTCGGAGAACTATACCATGTAATCAAAGTTCAGAAAATCGGTGGCAATGTAAAGCAATCTTGGCTAGAATCGGTGTTTCAGCAAAATACGCAGGAGAAGATATAATAAACAAATTAACAAAAAAATATGGAACAGACGGTAATTCGTTTGATCGATTACAACTTCAGGGAAATTATTTCAAATTTGCGTGATTAATATATTTTTACTTACAGACCATTCGGAATTTTTTCTTCACGATGTTGCACTTATGCACACAGCACTTGCTCGAAATCGCTTGTTACGTGACTTAAATAATGATATGCTGCCTACAGTGGATGATTTTCTATATAGGTAAATAGTCTTTAAAAAATTAATAATTGTTAAGAGTCTTTGGGTACAACACATCATAAAACAGTATATAACTTTATTTTGTTGTAGGAGTAGTAATGTAAATATTGATGAAGACGTAGATTATGATTTGGAAGTTTTGAAGCCCTGTACATCTTTATATGAAGAAGCAAAATGTTTATTACAACAAGTTGTATGAGAATGCTTCTATGTATAGTAAATGACTTCCAAAATTGCACTTTGCTGTCGTATTACACGGTTTAGTATAGGGCAAAAGTGCATCAATTTGTTATTTGCTAGTCTGGTTCAGCTATTTAGATATTCGCTGTAGCCAACCTAGATATTAGTGGTGCAATGTAAAAAGAAATTAAATTGATACATTTTTCTTAACCGCTAGTTCTTTAATTTTCCACAATTAATATCTTTTTATATGTTATTCAATCTTTGTACAATCTCTTCTTTATCAAAATCATAATCATAACAATTGAACATTGTAACGAATCATGTATATTCGATGAATGTGATTTGTTTATATGTATTTGTTTTTTTATTTAATGAAATTTTATGAAATTAAAATTAAAAATTTTGATACTTTTTACCTTTATCTAACAGTAAATCGGTCACAATACTTTCAATAATTCTAATTTTCCTAAAATATTTTAGTGAATCCATTTACAACGTGCAAATTGAATCGTTTTGTTGTCAGGACATATCTATTTTTATTTGTATTATTCTTTAAATAATAGTTAACATTGTTTAAAGTATTTCTGGTCATGCTTAATAATAGCAGCCGAAACAACATCGTTTTGCAATATAATCATTGCTTTCTCTAATAAACGTTGATTTTCATCAGCCTAAAGAGATACATAATGTAAATATATATAAGTAATGTAAACAAATAAATGATACAAATATATGTCTACAGAAAAATTTACCCGTATTTTTGCAGTGTCTTCTTGTCGAAGTCGTTTAAATTTTTCAAGGTTTGTACAATATAACTCGTACAAAATAAGACCTGAAATATTATCATCATTATTATTCAAATATTAAAATAATATCATTTTTACTTCAGTATTAACTTACCTTTCTTTTTACAATCGCCACAATTTAAAACATCTAATATAGAAATTAAATCATTACAGTAGTTTGCTTTTGTATCCAACTCGATATCGGTTAAATCTATTAAAATTTTTAAGAACTCACCGATTAAATTAGTAATTTACAAACGCCGTGGCATTTTTATAAATTATATAAATATATTAACTATACCTGCCCATTCGAGACCTTCAGTTCTACCATAATACGAAATAATTCGAAACTTCATGTCTATAATGAGATAATTACTCAGAGGAACTATACGACAGAGTTCCTTCTGCATAAACTTGAAAATCTCTCGCGGAGTTTTGTACAGTGCTTCTTCCGTTATAGCCGCTATACCTGAACGGATCGAACATATCTAATAAAAAAACGAAAAAAACAAAGTACCAAAAATTGGAAGTTACTAAAGCCCAACACTTTAAATGTTATATTATTTTTAAATTACGAAATCGCAAATTAAATACAAATACGATAACATCCCTCTAAGCAACCTGTTAAAATAATAATGCATGTTATGCGTGGTGATAAAACGTATGGAAACGTAATGTCAAGTAGTATAATATGTAGCGATATAACATGTGGCAATACAATAGGCGATATAACGCGCGAATCGACCGCCAGTAACGGGGGATGCTATTAAATTGCATAAATGTTCATGCAAAAGTGGCAATATGTCGAGAGTCTATTGTACTCAAATACCTGTCGATAGTTGATGCTCTTCGCACACATATCGCAAACCCATGGAGTTCCAATTCTAAGAGGATCTCGAGGTAACAGATTCCCTAAGCAATTGTCAAATGCGCATAAGAGTGCACACAACATAGATCCAGATTCCTAAAATGAAGAAAATTATGTAAAAGCGTACAAAACATGTTAATTACGACCCGTTGGATGACGATACTGAATCTATGAATTTAGAGTCCCAATTTAATTTACAAGTTTATTCTAATCATATTCACATTATTCAATAAATAATTATTAAATTATTAAAAATTTTAATGTTTGGACGTAATAATGTACCGTAGGATCGCTGCACCGTTTGCACGTACAGGAAAAGTGTTTGGTGATGCTTAAAAATTGTCTTCTTAATGTCGTGTCCCAGAACAAGCTTGTGTAAGACATAGTAAGTTCTTCTTCAGCGGAGATTGGAACAGTAGCGCTAACATATAGTCGATAATTTTCATCGAAATGATGTCTGGTATTTGGTGCGCAATTGTGATTCTGTAACGCTCCTAAAGGATACAGTCCACGCAAACTAGTCGAATGATCCTTATCGAGAACGCTAACCGTTTCAAATGAATTTGAGTTAAAAGCTCCACACACTCGTTTCATTAATTCCACATCTGCCTCGCTCGGTGATTTTTCCACATTTCGTTGCAGCAGATCGATCTTCCCATAGAAATTTATTGATTAATTTTATGGATTAGAGAATTGAGGTTTAGGAATTTAAAGAATATTTGTATCTCTGTTTTCATAGTATAAATAATAATGCAAGAAAGGATTATAAATTTTTAATTTTCTAAAAAAGAAAAAAAAGAGATAGCGTACCTCATAATGAGAAGTAAGAGTTTGATCGCATTGAAGAGCGGCCAAGCATTTACGTTGCTGTTTAGTCATGAAGAGCGCGCGTATCGGTATCACTGCCAGTAACAAATTCAAAGACCAATCGGTCCCACAATTCGGTATCAATGATCTCAGGTAGTTGCACTCATAATTCACATGTTTCGGCGAATTTTCGCATTCTACTGAGCAGACTGGCAAACCGCAGCCCCGATCGCATGGAAATAACGGGCATTCGCTCTTATAACAGCACACGCACATTTGTAAATGTTTGCCCACGCACCTTGGCCCGACTATCAAAGGTGCATCTATGAAAATCAATTCATTCGGCGCTATGTCGCGAGTGGCGAACATGCCACGACCACCCAAATTCGAATAACGAATAGTCCAAGCTCGTGGATTCTCGCAAGATATATTATTTTCTTTCAAATGGGACACTAGCAATTCCTCCACCATTTCTGGTTCGACGATATCTTGAAAACTCATGTTGTACGATGATTTTTTCAGCAAATTTTCATGTGCAATAGGTGAAGAAAATTGGAATGAACTTCTTCGCGGGCGGTGGCCAATGCAATGTCTGCGAGTATCTTCTCTCGATGCGTATATATACAACATGGTGAAGAAAATGGTCACATTATATAATGCATTTGTATTTATACATACATATATCTTTTGATTACATCCATGTTGATATCATGTTGATGATGATATAGGACTGATATCCGACTGAAGGTTAATCGATGAAAATTCACGAGTTACTGAATAAGTACTATTATTAAACGAAACTGCAGTACTATATCGCTTTATGCTCTATTGCTGGCGGCGTTTCAGTTTAAAATAGAATTAGAGATTTTATACCCGTTTCCCTGCTTTTTACATCAATTATACACACGTGATTTAGTACATCCCTTAAGCTGTAAAAGAAACAAATATACTGATACTACTATCATGTTTTTTTAGAATAATAAAAAGAAAAACAATAGTTACTATCATAAAATCTAATAATTAATGTAACATTTTGATACCAGACTCCTTGTGAGTAGTTTTTAGTTTAATTTTATTTATTGTATTATCTGTTAATTACAATTTGAAAAATAGGTGGTGTGTGTTATAGAAACACTTAAACGTCATTTTGCAAGACTCTGTTTCGATTTACAATCGCGTTATATTGTCAACTTTTACATTTTTTGCCGCATTATAACGCGCAACATTTCAAAATTGAATGAAGATTATTATTGACGAAGCAAGGTTTCACGCAAGCGTATCAGATTCTCTTCAGCGTCTGTATATTTTAACGTTGCTAAGACTACCAGGTAACTGACTACCTGCAACAAATAGCAGGTATACTAACAGGTACATAATATATATGTATATTGTACCCGAATAGTTATACCGTTTAAAACAGTGTAAACTGTTCTAAGTCTCGTATATATTCTTAGTTCGCGTTTTCTTCCTGATGTCTAACAGAATATATAAAAGTAACTGAAAGATCGGAATCTACAGGTAGAATGGAAGAAATTCATTAATCGTCGTACGAAAGAGCAAGTTAATAATTCATATAATCAAAATGTTATTATGAACGTATTATTCTTCAAAACAAATTAATGAATATTTGCTTATTATCATTTAAGGATTGATCATTAAATAAGAGAATACCAATACTGTGGACCAATGTGCCTTACTTATATAAAAACTCTCTGAAATCTATCGTAATTATATATGATAGATTTACACTGTTTTCACGTAGAATGTGTTATAAGAGGAAGCTGACTGATAACTCCATGAAAAATAGGATTCATATTTTGGTGACATTCTTACTTTTAGCGGTTAATCTTTCGCGAGGATTAAATTGCAGTACCGATCCCTGCATGTACGGAATTTGTTTAGAAGATATAAACAGGTATTAAAAAACAATCTTTATGTCATAAAGTGAATTATTTAATTATTTCTCATTTGTAACGAGGCATTTGAAATTTTTGTATATACACTCGAGTGTAATGTAAACTTCTGTTAGTTAAAAATAAGAGATGAAGGAGGATCTCTCATCGTTTGCTTTTGATTTTATCTTACAAAAAACTTAACATAGGTATCCGTACTCAAAGATAATGATTAATTTCTTCCTTCTTCTTTTTTTCTAAATCAAGGAAAACTTGGATGACACGCGATTGTATAATTGATTCTTGTGACTTTTTCTTATGAGCATAATTATTGTATTTAATTAATTAACTTTGTTGTTATACATGTATGATGCAGCACCTATTCTTGTTATTGTATCGACGGTTATACTGGGATCAATTGTGAAATCAATTGGGACGATTGTTGGTCTAATCCTTGTTTAAATGGAGCAACGTGCAACGATGCTGTTGCAGCCTATAATTGCACCTGTGCTGAGGGTTTTGCAGGTAATTTATTATTCCCTCGTTTACCTCCTGTATTGCGTGTGCGAAAGCAACGCGTTGACATGTTAGCACAGAGCGTAATTGAAATGATGTTCGTGCTTAAAATACCTGACCTACCGCTAGAAGATAAAATGGATGAGCACTATCGCTCTACAACTTAATGATAAAAAATTGAAACTCAAGATCCGCTTAATCGTAACACGCGTTAATAATATTATTTCCATTTAGGTATTGTAGATGAATCATTAATGAACAAAGAATAAATTTAGTTTGATATTAGTATCGTTATTTGTGCGTTCTAATTTCATGCTTTGTACTGTTATATATTATATAGTTATCCGCATGTTTTGTTACCATCCATTTGTTATATACATACATTGTATCTCCGCGGATTATATCGTTCTGTGTTGTATCTTTATATCATCAAAGCATTGTTAAATACAAAAAAAAATAAAAAAAACTATTATAACTTTTTACACAAATTATAACTATTACTCAAATATTATAACTTCTACTCAAGAATTTACACAAGAGCTTGTATTTTGTGACTGACAATAAAAGTGTAAACTGATACAGGTATCCTATATTTTTAACATTATAAAAATAATAAAATATAACTCTGTTAATAGAATGCTGCTTACAGGTATAAACTGTGAACAAAGATATAGCGAATGTTCAAACCACCCTTGCTTGAATAATGGAACTTGTCTGGATTATGACGGTATTACCTGCCAATGTCCCGATGGATATTCAGGTAGAAAAATACACGAGGGTTTATTCTAATTGTCTTTCCTCTATTTTATATTATACGTTTCTCTTATAGGTGATTACTGTGAACTCGATGCTTCAGTTTGTAACGACACAATATGTAAGAACGGAGGTGAATGTATGGAGGGACCTGGATTTTCTTTCTTCTGCCGTTGTCCTGAAGGTATTAGGTTTAATCTTTGACTAAAGTAACATTTCCCGTTAACTTTATCATTAATTGTTTTTGCTAAAAAGGATGGACAGGTAGATTATGCGACGAAGACGTTGATGAATGTGTTACATCACCATGCAAGAATGGTGGTCTTTGTATTAATATACCTTCCTCATATACTTGTGCTTGTTTATTCGGTACGTTTCAATTATTTATCATCAAGACAATGGTGACAACTTTTAGTAAATATAATATCATATTAACTTCGAGTGTTCTCTATAAGGATATACAGGCAAAGATTGCGATAAAGCCATTGTACCCTGCAAAGAGAATCCTTGTAGAAACGATGCGGTATGCTTATTCGAAGACGAACGACCAGTTTGCTACTGCGTACCAGACTATCATGGTCTATTATGCGAGTTAAAATACGACGACTGCGAATCAAAATTCGCTAACTGTGAAAACGGCGGTACTTGCATCGATGGTGTTAATAGTTTCACCTGTGCTTGTCCAACATTTTATAGTGGACCACTTTGTAACGTATACAATCTTCCTACGACTTCTTTTTCAACTTTCGGTGAAACTTTTAGTAGCGATAAAGAAATCCCTGTTACTACATCTTTCGCACCAAAATCGTCAACATTGCCTGAAAGCGATATGTCCTCGTTACTAACTACATCCGCGACTGTTCAATCTTCGACTTCCGTCAAGAGTAGTAGTCATTTTTACACGAGATGGTACCCTTTTATCGAAACTACGCCTTCGACTTTAGACAGAAACAATATTAGCGTTTTTACTAGTAGTAGTGGTACTAGTAGTACTGCTAGTACAGAAGTTACTCCACTTCTTAACGATGTGACCTCGGTGTATTCTATGGCGGATAAAGAGACAACCGAGGTAGGAAGAATTTCATCGGAGTCCCAAACATTTTCTACTGTTTTGAGCGAAGTTTCTACGATGCCATCAACGATGAGAGTTGGAACGGAATCTTTCACACAGAAATCATTTCGTAATGAAAATACTACTGCTGGTGAAATTACTTATCAAGAAGAAGCTGCAAAGACATCCGTATCCATCAATGGTACCACACCATCTGAAACGGGTAGTACAGTGGAATATAATTCGTACACAGGGTAAAATTGAAAAACACTTTCTAAACTACTACAAGTAAAAATAGACAATTATTATTAATATATTTTCATTACTATTTAGGTATTATCCAATGGCATCTACGTCCGTAGAACGAATCACCGAAGAAGCTACAACAGAAAATGACAGAAGCAATGGTTACTCCACTGTTACATCGTCCTCTACTTCCATAGAATTCTGGCAAAATAAAAGTTCAGAATTAAGCACACCAATGGTAGAAGTGCCAAAAACCACATTTCGCTCTTTCATAGATAAATGGACTTCCCCGCAAACAACAAAATCTTCAAGTTTAGAAAGTTCTACGTTCTGGTTAACCAACGATACCTTTTCATCTGTAACTACTACCTCTGCGAAGTCAATACTTGAAGAAGATACTACAATTAACGAGCAATTCTCAAAACCACCATTAACAACTTCAAAAAGCACTACTGGATGTCAGGGAGTTTTTTGTACAAGTTCACCAGTACCGCCTACGCGAAATGATAGTGATGCAAGTATTAAATAATTTTATTGCTCTGCAATTCATTTGTTCCTTGTAACAGATTCAATTCATTACTGAATTCATTTTTTTTTTGGAACGGGTGCATTCATTTCATACTATTTGAATTGACAAATTCGATCTAAATTGACTAAATTTGTTTCGTGAATTGCAAGAGTTAAAAGCTCATAAATGAATTAATATCATTTGTACACGTACACACGTTACTTCTAAATAACAATAGTTTTGTCCATATGCTTGTAGTGTAACTGCTCTCAACATGAAAATTGTAAAACTGGTCCAAGTATAACACGAGCAGCTTTCAACGGTAAATCATATGCGAAGCAACAGGTTGAGGTGGAAATTTCGAATAGCAATAATGCAACATTAAGGATTTTTGTGCGGCTTAGAACACAATTTAAGGATGGCATTATACTACACGTTTATTTCGATAATGAAAAATATGCTTTAGTTTACTTAGAATACGGCTCTTTAAAATTTCAATTCTCCTGCGGACTTGAAACCATGCTACTTGGTGAAATAGACTCGCCTATTGATAATGGATACGAAACTGACATCGATACAAAGTAAGCCAATTATTGATAATTATATACTTGTTACACAGCTTTACGATGTATACTTATTTTGCATGTACAGGTTTCAATATTTCATGAAAAATAAAACTAACAAATGTTCAGCTCGTTTATTAGTGAATGAAACAACAGCTGTCAGCGGTGAGCAAATCTTGCCATTACATGGAAGCCTTCCACGATTAGCTAATTTACATTTGGGTGGTATACCAATGGTATTCTCTCACCACTTTGCTCATGTTTCCATGGGATTTACTGGTTGTATGAATTCACTGAAGGTATGTTTTGTTTTACATTTCATGGTATTAGAAGAATTCATAATTGCTTTCCTCATCATTAATATAGATTAATGATGCACCTCGTCATTTCATTCATGATTCCATTGAAACTTTTCAAATTGAAGACTGTGTATCTTTCCTATGCTTATCGAATCCCTGTCAAAATTTTGGTGCATGCGAAGAAGTAAATAGTACAGTTCGTTGTAGATGTATCCCTGGGTAAGATAATTTGCCAATTTGTACTTAAAATGTGTTAACAGATATTACAAAATAGAGTAAAATAGAGTATTATCTAAACAGATATACAGGCCCATTTTGCGAACGATCATCATGCGATGAAAATCCTTGTGCAATGGGTGCAACTTGTATCAGCTCACCAGGTACAGGTTTCGTATGCGTATGTCCACTAGGAACTCACGGGCTCTTATGCGAAGAAGGTAATATATCCTAAACAATACAATCTGGGAGCATACGACAATTTTATCGTCAATTTTTAGATACTGTCATAAGTCGACCATCATTTTCGGTTATTGTACCTGGTTTTTCATCATATGTTGCATATGGTGTTTCAAATTCCATAAAAGATACCATGGAATTAAAAATGAAGCTCATACCACGTTCTAACGAACAAATATCTTTGATAGCTTATTTAGGACAAAGTGGATCACGTCGGGATCTATCAGATCATCTTTCTATAACATATGTTCGTGGCTACATTATGCTAACCTGGGATTTAGGAGCAGGTATTATATCTTAATATTATAGATGTTTGAAGTTTTCATATACAACGAAGTCTCACTTATTATACCAGATAAAGTTATAGAATTTAGATCCAAGTCTAAATTTCTAAATCTTTCTTCAAATTAAAAATTTGAAATTTCTAAATCCCGGGGGGTAAAAAGAGGTCGTACAGCAAAATTGCACTATAATTTACTTCTTCATTAAAAATTGAATGAAGTTTCCCTTTATCAGTATTATAATTAGCTTATTTATGTCTTACATACATATGTGTTCTTTCATTTCGCCTCATAAGAATATTTTATAGGTGTTCGTAGAATATTTACAAGTGTTCCTTTGACTGCTATTGCAATGACAGCAACTGCAAGTAAAAATTATATAGCATACACAATTCAAGTTGGAAGAAGAGGTCGAGAAGCGTGGCTTGCAGTAGATGGTATAGGCAATGTAACTGGACGAGTAGTCGGATCTATGACCCGACTCGATGTATCTCCAATACTTTACATCGGTCTGTTTTCTTCAACTTAAGACTTTCACTTTAAAACATTCGAGTACACAGTTAAAATTGCTAAATATCTGTTGCATAAAATTATTTAATTTCATTATAGAAAAATATAATTTATAAGACATTATGACTTTTAGGAGGACATAAGTCAAGAAATTTTGATTCTTTACCCCATGATTTGCCTCTTCATACTGGATTTTCTGGTTGCATATTTGACATTGAACTACGTACAGAAAGTGCAATTTATCCAATAACCAGTTCTAGTCCTGCAACAGGTCGTAGTGTTGGTGAATGTCATAGAAATGAGTGTATTCGTCATTCATGTAAAAATGGTGCTGTATGTTTAAATCATGGAGCAACATATAGGTAAGTTTCCCAAATTGAACACACTTTTGATATCTCATTTACTTATTAAATATTAATTATTTCAGTTGCATTTGTACAAAAGAATGGATGGGTTCTGACTGTTCCATACCAGTAGAAGCATTATCCTCCATTGAACCATCCTCCTGTCAAACTTCAGACTAGTCAAAATATTGTTATCTTATACTTTAATGTATCTTCTATATAATTTTCGTACAACATTCAACTCATATTCTTTTTATTAACTAACGTTTTCATTAGCATTTTTTGGCTGATGCGTTACAGAATAAGAGTTCAAATGCACAAATAGGATAGCTGCAGCCAAACGGGCTTGTAAATCATACTTATTCTGATCATGAAACCATTCTACGGATCCCCAGTGTGAAGTCTATATGACAGAAGAAAAAATAAATTAAAAAATAATATTAAATTACTTAAAACAAAGTTTAATTTACATACTTGATAATTTTCTTCTAAACGAGACTGTTTTACTGCTTCTTTTATACTAATTACTCTTTCAGCTGCAGCTAAAGTAAGAATCACAGATTTTATTGCATCTACACCATACATAAAACCTATAAATAAAACAGTATTAACATAGAGTATGATATTTGTATATATTGCTAATAAAATCATTTACCATAGACTGCATTGAAATTATAAGACATTAAGTGCCTCGTCAATATGTGTTTTGTTTCTACAGATATTGTAGGAGCCTGTATGCTTTGAGTTTTTATCATATTTACATTGTAATTGTCACAAAACCACTGTACCAATGGATCCCAATTTTCAATTTGTAATTTATATAACTCCTCACTTTCCTATAATATAATTTTTATGTTTAATAAATAAACTATGTTATGAAAAAAAATTGTATATAATATACCCACATTTGAATGAAATAATATTGTATCCATTTCCAAACAATTTACAATATAATTTACTATATCTTCCTTTGTATGATTGTTAGGATTATCAATTACAGTATTACTTAGGGCTGTCTATAAAAATTAGTATAAATATATCATTATATTAAATAAATATATTACTATTACATATTACTTTATATTCTTTTAAAATAAATTTACCAAATGCATACTGCTTTTGTCAATAATTTCTTTTTGCATATCCCATTCTACAGCTATTGCTAAAGCTAATGGTTTACTATCCACTTGTAATATTTTTCCTTGCGGTGTTTTCAATTTTCTTTGGTCAAGTGTAATTTCAAATTTTCCACCACTGGATAAAATATTTGTTCTTCGATAAAATCTTTTGACAGTAGCTAAAACATGATTCTTTAATTAATTATAAAAAATTAATCAACATTTAATATATTTTAACAAAAAATAATATATGTAAAAATGCTGCGGAGGTTAACAGCTAAAAAAAAGTTTAGAAAATAAGAATACATTTTTACCCATATTTCTCACAATACAAAATGCAGATGCAAATTTTTTATATTTAAAATAATGCATTTTGAACATGTATAGCAATGTTTTTTGTCATAAATATTACTTCATCTTTTAGCTTTCTCGACAAGCAAAATTCCTAACCAAATGAGTGTTTATAGCTCAGCGCGCGCGCGCGAGTAAATTTCGTAATACATGTAAAAATGAAACTTCCAAAATACTTTCAACTTTTTGAATTAATTACTTTACAATAAATTGTAAATTGTATATAAATTTAATTTATATTAAATTTTATTATTTATCGATTGCTGTGAATTAGACATAATGCGTGCCAATGTTGGTGCAATAGTGGGTAATCAAAATCCCATCTCTTTGGTTACTACTTTCC
Source organism: Megachile lagopoda (assembly GCA_036983795.1). Classification (NCBI taxonomy): domain Eukaryota; kingdom Metazoa; phylum Arthropoda; class Insecta; order Hymenoptera; family Megachilidae; genus Megachile; species Megachile lagopoda. The sequence goes on from CM072800.1 coordinate 14,705,689, forward strand.
CTGGAGAAGCCAGACTTGCACTTGAGTGTACTTCTGATTATTCTTAGTGCGTTGAATGCGTGGGTGGATCCTAAGAATTGTGTGCATATTTGAAAGGTGTGGATGAATAGTACAGCAATAAATCGAAAAAGATCTGTAAAAATAATTTTATGGATAAAAATATAAATTGGACGTGAAATTTTTACAAATATCATAATCACATTTAACAATTTACATGTGGAAAAGCAATTAACGTTAATAAAAAATGAAAAATTATCTTTTAATTTGTTTTATTTTGAATATATACTTAGGACACACTTTTAACTTAGAACCAAGAATACCTATTATAAAAAAAGGATTAAGTGGTTCTTATTTTGGCTATTCTGTAGCTGAACATCAAGAAATTCCTGATGATAACAAAGAGAAACCAAAAAGTTGGTAGGTATATATTGCTTGTGATTTCATTTATTATAATTCATTAAAATCATTGTTAACATTATATCATAACAACAATATTTCGTTAATTTAATATGTTGCAATATGTATTGCATGCTTTTCTTAATATTTTATATGTTTCTTATATCTCTATTTTTTCATGATACCAAGATAAAAAATATGTAAACATTAGATAATGTGTTACAAAACATTTATATCACACAAATAAAAATATTATGTATTAATTATAATAAATAATCTAATATTACGTTCTGTGTTTATGTCCTTGTTTACATATTTTAAGTAATAGATTTAAAATCTTCTAATACCATGTGTTCTGTAGGATGTTAGTTGGTGCTCCTTTAGACCAAAATAGACAACCAGCAACTAATAGGTCTGGTGCATTATGGCAATGTCCTTTGACAACATACAAAATGGATTGTACTCAAGTGATCACAGATGGACGACTAAGTATGTTATAAAAGAGTTGCTTTCAAACATATTAATTGAAATATTATTAATTTTCTTTTTATTACTTAAAGGATTTAGTTTCAAAATACTTTAATGGATACTTCAAATGATCAATATATACTATCAGTATTAAAGTTTTTCAATACTAATATGTTTATTGTCAATATATATTAATTATTTGAAGTTTCTATAATGAGTTCATTTTTCATAGAATGTTTTAAAGTAATTCTGTGAATATTATTTTAATTGTAAGAGATATTTAGCACGTCTGTGTTTAAGAAAGTTTAATAAATAAGTGTTGATCTAATATAAAAGCTATGATGGAGGTCATAGGAAACTTAATTATATTTATATATAATATATGCATTAATGTGCATGTTATTTTTTATGTTGTTCCATAAAGTCAATTAGTTATCATGCTTTATTTTCTATTACGTAAATATATATAATAAGATTATTTTTTTGTTAAATTATGTGTTGGTTAACCAGCAGAAGAAGGGGGTCTGTATAATACAAGTAAGTTGTTGTATGGAGTTACTTGAATGAACAGTTTTTTTCATTTTGAGGCATTTCATTTATTGTGATTTTGCATAATTTTTTATTAAGTTATTTTATTAATTTTTATGACAGCATGATATTTTCTTAAATTATGGCACAATTATTTTTAATATGACTTAATTATTACACAGTTTGCATTATGTAAATTCAGAAAATATTAATACATTTTATGATATTTAATTTGCAATAATATCTTTACTAACTACAAAATGCTTGGGCAACTTTGCATATTTAGAATAGTTTGTGTATAATACAAAAGATTCTTGATTTATTATGATGTATAACATAATGCTTATTACAGATTCTAAACGAATGTTCTAATGCATATTGCATATATATTGCAGCATGAAATTTCATTTGCAATAATTTAATCCTTTTCCTTCCTCATTTTATTTTTATTTTCTTAATTAACAAATATTTTATTTCTTAACTGATGCAACTACAAACATTTACTTGCTTCTCTTCTTTTATCTCATATTTTTTATATAGGGATGTCACAAAATAATATTTATTAAACATAATGGATGCACATTATAGTAACAGAACTGAAATTATTGTACCATTTGATACAATATAAAATTATTAAATAATAATAATTTTTAAAAAATTTATAAATAAAGCATATTAATGTCAATACATTTAGATAGGATATGGCATTGAATACAAATTTCTATATTTAAGAGATAAAAATAAATTATATACATTTATAATGATTAATTACATATGTTAGGAATTGTTTATAAAAGTGTTTTTTAACATTTTAGGCTTTGAATCTGATGACTTAGTACCACCAGGTAATGATGAAATCAAAGATAATCAATGGTTAGGAGTAACAGTACGTAGTCAAGGTATTGGTGGCAAAGTAATGGTATGTATCTGATAAGCATATTAATGTAATTAAATTAAACACTATTCTCTATAATAAATTTCTAGGTTTGTGCACACAGACATATTGTAAAAACAGCAGATTCGCAATGGGGACAAGGACAGTGTTACATATTAACGCAAGATTTAAAATATCAAGATTTAAAAAAACCTTGTTCTGGAAAGCCTACCAACAAGTAATTTAAAATATTTTAGTATAAAATATGTTTATTATTGATTTCAATAGCAATACTTTTGTTTTGTATTTTATATTATAAAACAAACATAGATTTATCCCCATGTTTTAGAGCTCATGAACAATTTGGGTATTGTCAAGCTGGAACCAGTGGTGTACTAACTTCGGAAGATCGTGTTGTTATCGGTACTCCTGGTCCACATACTTGGAAAGGAACTCTGTACCTCTTTACTATTTCAGATGAATTTTTAACTAGGGATAACACTGTTTATAATGCTCCAATGCAAGATGCCTCTCCTGTCAGTAAATATAGCTATTTAGGTATATACCTGATAATACACCACTATACAGAATCGTATTGCAACGCTATTTTAAATTAGTATAAATATATTTGACAAACTAAAATATTACAGAAACTAAATAAGTAAATTAAATTAAAAAATAATTTCTCAGGGATGTCAGTTACGGTCGGTAATTTCTTTGGTACTGGATTAGCTTATGCTGCTGGAGCCCCACGTTCAAATGGTACTGGTCAGGTTGTATTACTTACAAGACGTGAATCGAAACCAGATATGGATGTTGCTTTTATTTTGGATGGCGAACAGTTTGCCTCAAGCTTTGGGTATGAAATAACTTCGGCAGATGTTAACGGAGACAGGTACAGCATTTTTCCTTTTCCGTCAAATTAGCTAAGGATGTAGAGATTAAGTAATATAAGCATTTACGAATATAGAAATTTAGGTATACAGAGATTTATGAATTTAGAAATATACATCTCGATATAACACACGCAAGCGCGCACATTTCACTTTGATAGTATAAATATTATACTACACAAATTTTGACTAGTGTACTATAATATAGTATAAATTATTATGCTAGTATATCATAAAACATATATGTATTTTATTTGGATGATGTACAAGTTTATATTACCATGTCTTTTAATCTTACTTTTAGAATTACTGATCTTATTGTAGCAGCACCCTTTTACTTTAGTAAGATAGAAGGTGGTGCTGTATACGTGTATACATCATTACAGAAAACTTATCAGGAAGGTGAAAAAAGTAAACCTGTTAAACTTGTTGGGCGTGAAGAATCAAGGTATTGTTTTAAATGTTTGTATACATTGATAATTGTATATTATCGTAATATAAATTGTTTATAGATTTGGGTTTGCTTTGACAAATCTGGGAGATTTAAATAAAGATGGATATGAAGATATTGCTATTGGAGCACCTTACGAAAAAAAAGGAACTATATATATATACCTTGGTTCAAAAAATGGAATAATTACAACTCCTTCACAGGTATTATTATGTTACCAGTATTCTTTCTATACTCTATCGTAAGATTATAAATATGATTTATGAACATTCAGGTAATACATGCTGAAGATATGCCTGAACCATTACAAACATTCGGCTATTCATTAAGCGGTGGAATTGATATGGATCAAAATGGATACTCTGACTTACTAGTGGGTGCTTATGAAAACGATGCTGTAGCGCTTCTTCGATCAAGGAAAATAATTGATATAACTACTTATATTCGGTACTTAAAAAAAGATGGAACTTATCAAGAAAAGATAGAACCTATTGATCCAAACAAACTCGATTGTCCACTAGATTCAAATTTAAATCATACATGGTAAGTATAATTGAATAATGTTTGAAAATTAAACTTTTATAATTATTTCTTTACAAACAGTATTATTAAATTATTGCAGCTTTTCATTTGAAGCTTGTTGCAAAACTGAATCACTTGTAAAGAATGAAGACATGCAAAATTTAAAACTAAATTATTATATTGAAGCTGAAACATATACTGGTGTTAAAAAATTCTCTCGAGTTTGGTTTGGAGCTGGAAATTCACGTTTACATTATGTAAATCGTACTGTTATATTAGACATGACGAAATTGGAGCACTGCCAGAAAGAAACAGTTTATTTGAAGGTATTTCATATATCAGAAATTATGTTTTGATCAAATTCAATATATTCATTAAATATTTACACATGTATTAAGAGTTTTATAAGTATCCGAATTTCTTTAGGAAAATACACGCGATATTCAATCACCTATTAAATTTCGTTTAAACTATTCTTTAATACAAGAAGAACCAATTATGCCTGTGGAAGGTGAACCTTTACCTGACATAAAAAATTATCCGATATTAAACCAACAAGAAGCTGCTCGTGTATTTGATGCAACCTTTCAAAAAGATTGTGGTAATAATGATATTTGTGAAAGTGATTTACAAGTTCTAGCTCGACTAAATTTATCAGGTATATTTTTAGAACTAAGATAATATCTATTTATTCTTTTAAAAATATGTAGTAAACATAATTTTGTGTTTATTTTTAAGCTTCTTCTGTGAAACCAAATTTCTACGAACTCCTCCTGGGTGAAGTAGAAGAAGTTGTCGTGAATGTAAATGTATCTAATGTTGGAGAATCTGCATATGAAGCACAATTATTTATTATACATTCTTCAAGTTTAAATTATATTGCCAGCAAAAGTAATGATTCTATAAGTTGCAATATACATAACAGTAGCCTAGTAGCATGTTCTATTGGAAACCCATTCAAGAAAGATAAATTAGTAAATATACAAGTAAGATTTGACCCTAAAGGATTAGAAGATAATAAGTCGCAATTGGAATTTGTAATATTTGCAAATTCTACTTCAAAAGAAATGAAAGAGAAAGAACCTGTAAGATTACAAGCAACGGTGTTGAAGCGAGCTGAATTATCAATTAAAGGGTATTTTTTTTATTTTCGATTTATTATAATAACAATGATTAAATATTATAAAATATAATTACAACCATGCATAAATTACAAAAATGGTAGGACCACGAAAATTCAGTCACCCTATTATGGTGGACCAGTTATAGGAGAGTCAGCTATAAAATATTTAAATGAAGTAGGACCTAAAGTTTCTTATATTTATGAAGTATTTAATGAAGGCCCATGGCGAGTAAGTAGTTTAGAAGTACGTATTTCATGGCCTTATGAAGTCGCAAATGATAAAGCCCATGGTAAATGGCTTTTGTACTTAGAAGAACTGCCAACTGTACAAGGTAATACATTGTTTTATACTGATATATTCTGCAAAATATATTTATTTTATAAATTGTACTTTTATTGTTAGCATCAGGTGCTGGTGAATGTATACTACCACCAGGACATGTGGTTAATCCATTGAAGTTACAGAATAATAACAATGATGATATTGATGTTTTCCAGTCTACATTGTCTACTCCTACGTTACATAATCATACGAATCACATGAGAACGAAACGTGATACAGAAAAAGTTGTTAATACACGAACTATTATTGGTAAAGATGGTCATAGACGTCAAGTGGTTTCAATGGTGAGTAATAGCATCTTTTACATTCAAAGCAATGGAATATAAATGTCCTATTAAACAAATTTATTTAATTTTACATAAACATTATAGAACTGTAAAGCTGGAACTGCAAAATGCTTTGATATTACATGTTTCATATATAATTTACAAAGGAAACAACATGCTTCCATAACTGTTAAAGCAAGGTAACAATTTAAGTATTCTATATTAAACGAGTATATATATATATATATATATATATATATATATATACACACATACATATATACATGCATATTGTTTTTCTTTGATCAGGTTGTGGAACTCTACTCTAGTAGAAGATTATCCAAAAGTAGATGAAGTAAGAATAGGTTCTAATGCAAAAATAGTTATTCCACCCAATATTGTGATACAACAAGAAAATTTGAAAGATGATTATGCAATTGTAAGTATTTTTTGGTTATAAATTTTAGACGTAAAGTTAATCTCTGTTCTAAAATCGGTATAACATTTTGACGTACACAGGCTGAAATAATTGTATATCCTAATCCTCTTGATCACCAAGATGAACCGGTTCCAATTTGGGTAATCATAATAGCAATAGTAGCAGGTTTGGTATTACTTATTCTACTTACTTTAGTTCTTCGAAAATTGGGATTCTTTAAAAGACGACGACCAGATCCCACATTGTCGGGAAATCTCGAAAAGCACAAAGATGATAATCCAGAAAGTGAAGCATTATTCAAACGCTAAACGCCACAACACAAATACTTAAATTGTCATATTTACTTATGTTCGAAGTACTTATAGTAAACAATATCGAAACATTAAGCATCTAGAAGGAAAGAAATATACCGTGTAACGTTTAAGTATTTAAATGCAAAAAGTTTTGTATCCATATTGTGATATGTTAACTTATCCATAGCTATTTATGTTGCTGTTAAGGAAAACATGAAATGTCAGCTCTTCCAGATTCTTCTCATTTACATATATATGTATAAACTCCCTTTTCAATTTTCTGTCTTTGGAATGTGTATTGTATAATCTATATTTTTGTCCCTTGTATTCATCTCTAAAGTTTTATTTGCACTTTTTTTCAGCTTTAAAAGTTACTTCTCCTTTATTTGAATTCCTCCAATTTAGTCTTTATTTTTTCTGTCTGTATTCAAATTTTGTAAATTTTTAAATTATCCCTTTTTGTATTCAAATTGTTCAAGACTGTTTAAGACACTTACATATTTTGACTGTTTGTATCGTTTTCATATAGCTTATATTCCTTGCCTTTGTTGTTTCTGATGCTACAATTATGAAAAGTTATTGCATTGTTGTTTTCTTCAATTTTTATTGTAAAGATTAATTTCTTCCATAATTGACTTATCAAGACTTATAACTGACGATATATGTAATCTATTAAGATTTACTCACACATTGTAGTTATTTTCTTTCTCAGTTATTTATTTTGACTATAGATTTCCTCATTTACTTTTGAACAACAATGAACTATTTAAGATTTTCATTATATATTTTTTTTAATATCGATTTTAAAACGTGCCTTTAAGATGTTATATCATCTTGCTATTTGTGAATAATGTTATGCATTATGTATATAAAACTGTTATATACTAAATTGCATAAGAATTTGAAATTATAAGAAAGTACTTAAAATTTATAGGTTTATTAGTCAGATGATTGTTTAATCATTATAAATATTGCATATTATTTGTATTATTACTTTTATAATAATACACATTCCTCAGAATTACTATAGACTACAATGTATTGATAAAAAATGTATATAAGAAATTCAAAATGTTTGTCATTTTACATAACTTACACGTGATTCAAAATATATCTAATAATGTTTCACTAAATATTACTCTTTTTATAAACAAATATATCAAAAAACAATCTCTTTTTTACTGTAACTAAGTAAAATAACGGTTAAATGCAATCAATACTTTATGTTGTATTCAGACATCAGCAAACAAATGTAACTACAATCATGTTATTAATGCTAAAATAGTATGAATCATATCTATCAGCAACTCATTTGGTACTGCTGGCAGAAATGAATAGTGCCTAGTAAAATATAATTACACTATTGAGAAATAAAGTGAAATATATGTTCTAACAACCTTTTTTTTTAAATATTATTTCTAAGCTAAACATAATTTGATTAATAAAATATTATGTATTTTAAATACAAAATTTGTTTATAAAAAGAATATATAATAAATATTTTTATATTTATATAGTTCACTTCATTTCTCAATTATACATTAACATAATTAAATTGTATTTAATTTTAACTTATATACAAATTGGTTGCACTTACAAATTGTAAGAAATATCTATGCTTTAATATATTATTTATATTTTTATAAGCAAATATTTTAAGAAAAATTGAAGACATATACTCCTTATTTTATAATTTGTATTTTTATGATACATTTTTATAATGTAATCCGTTTAATATTCAATAAAGAGATACTACGTTATTATTGGAATAAAGATTTGTAAATAATCAACATTTATTTAAAATATATCAATCACAATTAAAATCTGAAAGGGCAGCATATAAATATAACTTACACATTATATCTAAAGGATAGTGAAGAAATATGTAAAAATTAATTAAATTTCTAATGAATATGATTATCAATATCTAGTGTCAATTTGCTGTAGTATGTGTTCAAATAAGAACAATCTGCCATCATAAATCTAAAATTACATATTAAAATATAAATAGACAATTAAACAGAATATAAATATTTTTGTTTGATTCATTACATCATACATACCTATATAACAAAACTGCCAGTGGCACTGTACTAGCATGCCACAAAGAATGAGCATCAAATATCCAAAAAATTGGCGCAAAATCTGCCACTTCCAATATAGTAACAAGGACTGTTAATATGTTAAACCAACCAATTAAATAAATATAATGTAACTTTTTACGATTACGGTGCCACCATGCCATTGTTAAAATGAATGTTAAAAATCCTGTAATATTTTTTGTGTTTACAATTTTGATATTATTTCTATTGAAGTAATAATAAATATTACATTACCTATAACTACATTAAATTTCATATTATAATCATAATTGATATAGCCAGACCATAAATGAGATAAATGTGTATACATAATACCTAGATAACCACATGTAATCACAGCAAATAGTTTATTATTTTGATATGTGATTCTGAAATTAAAAGAACAAAAATATAGATTAAATTAAATTTTTGATTAACAATATGTTTCACCATATCATATGAATCACCTTAACAACATACAGTACAATAACGTGAGTACCATAATAAATGCACAAGAATAATCCATTACTTCCGTGAATGAGGTATCTCTAGCATGAAAAATAGATGACCAAAACCAACAATGTACACATATCTAAAATTATATCTCTTGATATTATTATAAAAATAAAATAAACATTTATATGATAATAAAATAAATTATACAAAAAAGTATGAAGATATACATACCAAACTAAAATAGGACCATACATAAAACATAGGATAAGTGGAATCAACTTTTCTTTTAAATTTCCAATACATGATAATGTGAATATAAAAATTCAATATAGAAAATATAACAGATGCAGGTTCTTGACATCCAAAAATGCGAATAAATGGCCACTGTAATAAAAATGACATATTATTTGCAAAATATATTACTTATTACTATTTCCTCAAAATTACATACCTTTCCATGAAACTGAGGAACTTTCAAACCATGAGAAATAAAATAATCAACTGTTTCCCAAGTACAGCTGTAGCTGCAGTCTTCTTTACAAGACCAAAATAGCAATCTTAATGATAAAGAAGGTTCAACTTTAAAATTTTTATCTGTAAAGTATTAATTAAAATACTAATATAAAATATTCCATTAAAGCATGTAACAATACAACTATTTAAATATTTTCAAAGCACATATAAACAAAATCCACTCTTGACACAAGTAATATGATGTTACCTCTTCTAAGCAAAACTTGAAGAATAATTAATTTTTTACTTATAAAAGATTAGATTTACAACAACTTTACCAAGTATAAATGTATAAAGTATAAATATCTAAAGGTTCTATTATAATAAATGTAATATATTGAACAAAATATATACCAGTATAACAATTATTGTCACGACATTTTACAAGGCACAAATTGTAAAATTGTGATCTGTCTCCTATTGAACCAACTGTATTTGGAATAAAAAATATGTGAAGTACTAATACGGTTATCCATCGTAACTCTAACATGCTTTGCTTGCACTGTCATATACTGTACAACGTAGCTTAAACTAATTGTTACGAAACCTTAACAGTGGAAAAACGTTTCAATCACTGATCTAATATAACTTCAGGCCTATTATCATTATCATACGAGGGGTAAAAATGGAGAAAGAAATGTCTAACTTCTTCTTTCGCTAATGTTTACAAAATTCAATACTTTACGGTGCAATTTTAATTTACAAATATTATGTTGAATAAAAAACATAACTCGCAACTCTAATTTCGCGCATTTCCTATTAGACAACATCGATTACAGATGTTCAGATAGACTCAGCTAACTTCAATAGACTCCCCACCATGGTTGTTTCCAGCGACCTTTAATCATTTCACCATCTTTTGTGCAAACAAGACACACGGTCACTCATTTTTAGATAGATGATGTCTAGTATAGTTTGATTTTGATACAATGTCAATATTTCACATCATTTGATACAAAGTTCTATAACTTGAAAAAAGTTCGTGCTCAAATTCTCATCAAGTAATTGATTTAGTCTATAGTATCTCTGAAAATAATAAAACTATATTACAAAAATGAGAAGAAGCAAAAGGACAAGAATTTATTACAATATAGATACATTCATAAGATTTGAAATAATGATATATCAAATTTATCGATAGGGGGAATAGCTGGCAACCGGCTGTCTGCGGTTCAGTACAACAAGCAATGACGTTAGGTGTAAGGTGCACGCCTGGTCACCGTGGTGACGGATATCCAATCAGAACGTATCTCATTTTTCTTTAGTTTACGATAATTACACGTATGTTTATATTGTCCAAGTGATTCCTTCTTTATTCGCTCAAATTTATGATGGCACGAACGCTTATTTGTTTACGATATTTACTCATCGGTGGTGCTATTGTCGTGGGTGTAAGTGCATATTTTTCCCTTGACTCTAAACAAGTTCCATTGTTTACCCGCCACGGATCAAAACTTGAAATTATAATCAAAATAATTAATTTGATTCAAGTTAATTGATTCAATAAATTATTGTGATTTTTTTGGTTGCTCGGTGTCATTCTATTATTAAGAGCGTAGCAGTTGGTGACCAGTCTCCGATTTCTTGCAGAATTGGACACCCGCCAACTATCTTGTTAATGCATGATTTCGATTTTTTAATTATCTTTTTCCTTGTTTCAAATTCCTAATTTTAAATATAGTTTAGTATTTCTATATATTTATATAGTATATAAATATATTTAGTATATTTTTTTTATTTAAAAAATAAAAAATAAAATATTTGTTTAAAGTTTAAACGATCGTTATATGTGAAGTTCAAGATAAGTATTCATTCTGATGCGATTGATTCTTCATATTAATTTTTTTATTAAAATATGTGTTGTTAATTTAATTATATTTACAAGCAAAGATAAATATTTACCATTATAAATATTATAATTTGCTAAACATTAATGCACCTGTTATACGCGCATATCTCTATCGTCAGTTTTTCGTATCAGTATCACGCATTCACCCATAAGCATTTGTTATCGATAACAGATTTATCTACCACATCGATAATATCAGATTACATGATACATTTGATATAACTTTACTGTACAGTTATTTAAAAGAAATCATTTTAATCTTTGATAATCTAACCGACACATAATTCACAAGGTAATATAGTACTTTTTCCTTCTGATATGTTTTGATATTTTCTAAATACATAATACAGATAAATGTATGATAATTAATTGCACAAAATTATTTAAGATATGTAATAATAAAGATAAGGAACATGATTCCTGATTGCAAAAAATTACCAGAAATTAAAAAGAGTAAAAAGTAATACATAATATAATTCTACTTATAAGAAAATTTAAATACTCCGTTTAGTTTGGTTCTGATTGGTTCTGACACGCTTTGTAACCAATGGTAATGCGAAAGCGCACTTATGATGACCATGCGCTGAAAGCGCGTATATATACAGTAAAACACTAAACACAAATAAAAGCTCAGTAAAGCTATCCGTAGCTAACATCGCGGGATTTTAAAAATCTCCAACAATAATATCAGCAATCAGAGTTTTTTTAAAGATTCGATACAACTAATCACTATTTATTGCACCTGTTACCGGATATTGTCTCTTGATAATACACACTGTTTTTGTGAATGACATAAAAATTCCTTTTTCTTATTTATAGGTGTGCGGTGTTATAGAGAGCATTTGTGCAAGTTACTTCATATATCAACTATATGAATATTCATTCCTTACTCCCAGTAATGTATGCGGTTCAGCGATAACGTTGCTATTGATGGGCCTGATAACGTGTATGATAGGCTGGTGTGCTTGGCAATTCTTAGATTTCACGAATACTGGTCAAGTCATAATTGTAAGAAATCTTACATTATTAATTAATCGATACTTCATGTCCATTTTTCATATTGATAATCAGATTTAAATTCGTTTAGAATGCAAACATTCCTAAATACTCCTAACTATTTTAAAAAGTCGTGTGCCATTTTGTAATTTGAAGCTTCGTACTCGTGTTAAAAGCTGATGGATGTTTAGTCTTAGAAACATTAAAACGGAAAGAAGATTAAAATTTCGAATTCATCAATTGAAAAATGATATAAATCATCTTAACAATATAAACATCGAGAATCGATGATGAGAAAACTTATAAAAAACAATTGATATCGTAGCGAAAGCATTCATTTATATGTATATCGGTCTCAATCGTTCTTCCTTATTCATATACGATAAAGCACCATGAAATTTTCTCATTTAGTTTTCTATAGCTCTAACTATTATAACGATCACCAATACGAGTGCAGGAATTTGGACACTTGTTAGACATGAACAGGTAGATCTGTTACCAGCCGCAGATATTGAACAGATATTCCAACATGCCATTTCAGATAATAAATCTGCTTGGGATCACATGCAGTCTAAGGTAAATTTCATTAATTAATTTATAAATAAAGATTTTTTTCTGAAAAATTTTGTAATAGTTTATTAACACATATGGTGAACTCCCGTTATATGACCTCCATTTATATAGCTAGTGAGCAACTTCTACCTACGGGTTTCTCACAAATATGAAGAAAGTTCAAATATTATGTTTTACATTAAATGATTTGGGATTATAAAAATTATAATAGGAATTAAATTTTCATTAAACTGTTTTAGTTGCATTGCTGTGGAATAAACGGACCAATTGATTATCATCACCAAGATGCAATTCCCTGGTCTTGTTGCGATACGACGTCAATTGCAAATCCTAACAATAATAAAGGTGTATGTACTACGATGTATGCAAGAGGTTGCCAACATATAGTACTGAAGCATACTAGATCAGTCTTACTTCATATTTTCTTACTTGCCTTATGTACAGTGTTATTACAGGTAAAGAAATTTCCTATATTATTAATTTTACTTCATCCATTTGTACCCGGTAAAATCAAATCTAGGAATTTTAGTTTTTTGGAAAAACGTAATTTAACAAATTTTTAAATAAAGTAATAAATACACTTGTCAGTATTTCTCTTTACTATTTTTTATTATTATGGAATCTTATGGGCCATACTACTGTTTGCATTATAAAATGACCCCCAGAGCCATCGCAAATTTCGTGAAACGTGTGGTGTATTTCACCTTTGAAAATTTGTTGTTCTAAAATTCTAGACTTAACAATTTTTAACGTCTTTTATAAATTTAAGAAATTTGCTCTGTCATCTCTCATGACCACTGTACCAATTACGGGTTAATGAAGAATAAAACTGAGATTTTTATCATCATGTTACTTATAGGTTTGTTTCATTATATGCATGTGCTGCTACGTAAAAGCTTGTCGTGAAAGAATAGAAAGAAGAAAGGAATTGATGAACATTTCGCAATTATCTACACGAGCATCAAAAGATTTAGGAACAAATGATAATCTTCTTAGTCAACAGTTGAAATATTCCAAATCAACGCCCGATATTTGACGATTAATGTTGCGTAATATTTATAAGAAATCATTGTACTTCGCTGTGCGTTATGCATCTATATTTTATCTTCATCATAAAAATATGTATTTTATACCGGTACCTTATTTTAGGACCTTATATTCGTATGTAAAAATATTCACTATTACAACAAATGCCAATAACATTAGATGACGTATCATATTTTTATCAAATTTCATGCCAATTAATATTCTGCCATTTTAATAAACACAGAGTTCCTTAATTGAAGGATAAGTTATAATTAAATATATGTTATACATATATATAAATAAATTAATAACGAATAAGTAATTTTCTAAACATAGTAGCAATTATAACTGATACAAAAAACATGATTTTTATTACTGTATATAAATTTATATAATTTTACTATAATTGGAATAAATATTTATAATATTGTGTATCAATTATGGTACCTATGATGTGACTATAACATGATATAATGATTATATTATGTTCGTAACGTGACTATAACCTTTATATAACTATATTTAAATGATTTTAAATATACATTATATTTATATACTAACATAATGATATGTATTCTATATTACAGAATATAGGAGATATATAAAATAAAAGGACAACAGTTTTAAACACCGCATCATAGACATTGTTATACCCCATTCAACAAGAAAACATATTTAAATTGCAGACCTCGACTAACTTCAGTAGACTCAGTTCTACCTAAAATTATATTACTATGATGTATCTTGGACTTCATTAGACATAATACATAATAGGCAAAAAATGTGTGAATAAGAGGAAGAACCAATAATATAAGAAATACATAAAATAACAGATCACAAAAACATACACTTCGTACCGTGAATATCGTAAAACAGTTGCGCGTTGCTCTTGGTTATCAACAGTACTTGACCAATTAGAGCCAACATGCATAGATGAACGAAAATTCATGTAAGTTGTCTTGCGGAATGGACTATACAACGCATGCGTGTTACCCTTGGTTACGAATCGTACCATTAGCGCTGACATGCGCGGAATGAACATGAACTTATTGTTCGGTAAGTATGATCAAGTAACATTTGATGTGGATCGAAATAATTATTGCATAGTACATGATTTTTCTTCTTTATTTTAGTGCCATATATATATTATTTATACCGTATTTGCTTTATGAATACGAAAAAAGTCATATTTCCATTTGTTGGCGCAATATTGACGATAATATGAAATGTATATAAAATGTTAATCAAACTAAAGCTCCATCCCGCGTAAAATTAAAGTAAAGTCCCCTATTCTCAGAAAAAAATAAATAGCAAATTCAAAATGCCTTGTGAAGTGATAACCTTACAACTTGGTCAATGTGGCAATCAAAGTAAGTAATTGTAATTAACATTTACAATAAAGTGTCAGTTTACCCTTTTATTATTGATTAACAGGTATAACCAAATATTGTATTATCATATTTAACATCTTTAACATTTTCTTTTTACTGATTGAATATCAGTCTATACCTATATATAATGTTTTATTACAAAATAAACTTTAGTTTATTACAAAAAGCAAGATGTACTGTATTTAGAAATATTCTCTATGTATTAAAAACAACAATTTCTGGTATATGTATACGTACATATAACATAGTAATATAGTACATTTTTTAAGAAAGATCAGGTTTTTTAATTTAGTTCCTAATTTCATGTTCTCAGTTGGATTTGAATTTTGGAAGAAGTTATGTGCAGAACATGGTATTAGTCCAGAGGGAATTTTAGAAGATTATGCGATTGAGGGAACAGATAGAAAAGATGTATTTTTTTATCAATCAGATGATGAACATTATATACCAAGAGCAGTATTATTAGATTTAGAACCTAGAGTAATTCATACAATTATGAATTCTCAATATTCAAAGGTATTTTTTAATGTATTGATATATATATTACTATAGATGTGTCAACTATTAAAATTATAAATTTGTTTAAGTAATTAGTTTTGTACAATAAATGAGTATATCCTGTTTTATACCAGTTATATAATCCAGAGAATATTTTTTTATCAAAACATGGGGGTGGTGCTGGAAACAATTGGGCATCTGGTTATCATCAAGGAGAGAAACTTCAAGAAGAAATTTTTGATATCTTAGATAGAGAAGCTGATGGAAGCGACAGTTTAGAAGTAAGATTATTCATGCTTTGACTGATACTTCTCCTTTAAATATTTATCATATTGCTATATTTACAGGGTTTTGTTCTGTGCCATTCTATCGCAGGTGGTACAGGTTCTGGTATGGGTTCATTTATGCTTGAATCTTTGGCAGACAGATTTCCAAAGAAATTAATTGAAACGTATAGTGTTTTTCCAAACCAAGATGAAATAAGGTAGTTATCTGAAATAGACTATGCCACAGCAACATTTAATCATAATAAAAAAATTTGTTTCAGTGATGTAGTAGTACAACCATACAATTCATTATTAACTCTGAAGCGATTAACACAATGTGCCGATTGTGTTGTTGTTTTAGATAATACTGCACTCAATAGAATTGCTTCAGATAGACTTCACATTCAAAATCCTAGTTTTACACAAATTAATAAACTTGTTTCCACAATAATGTCTGTTAGCACTACAACACTTCGGTATCCTTCTTACATGAACAATGATTTAGTTGGTTTAATTGCTCCATTAATTCCAACACCACGTTTACATTTTCTCATGACAGGATATACTCCACTCACCACTGATCAAGAAGTAAGTGTCTAATTAATATAAAATAATAATTTTGTTTTTTATTTTTGAATTAAAAAATTCATTTATAAAATATTGCAGTTAAAGAAATGTTTTGAAAAACGATTAAGTTTTAAGTCTCAATTACTAAAATACAATTTGTTGTAATAAAACAGGGTGCTTCTGTAAGAAAAACTTCTGTATTGGATGTAATGAGACGTTTATTGCAACCAAAAAATATGATGGTTTCTACAGCATTGGATAGAAATGCATCTCATTGTTATATATCCATCTTAAATATTATTCAAGTAAGTTTTATATAATTTGAGGTAGTAAAAATGTTCAAATAGTAACTGAAGTGTAAATGCAATATTTCATAGGGAGAAGTAGATCCAACACAAGTTCACAAATCATTACAAAGAATTAGGGAAAGAAAATTAGCACAGTTTATTCCCTGGGGTCCTGCTAGTATACAAGTAGCGCTGTCAAGAAAATCCCCTTATATACAAAGTACACACAGAGTATCTGGTTTAATGTTAGCTAATCATACTAACATATCATCGGTAAGTCAGAATTATTTTATATTAAAAACACAAAATCACTTTACCAAGATATTTATCTAAATAGAAAAAATAATGTGTTTAACACGCTCATTAATACATTAAACGAAATATTCCAGTTATTTGACCGTGCTTTACAACAATATGATAAATTACGGAAACGGGAAGCATTCTTAGAACAGTTTCGTAAAGAAAAAATGTTTGAAGACAATTTAGACGAATTGGATAATTCTAGAGAAGTCGTTGAATATTTGGTAAAAGAATATCAAGCAGCTACGCGAGTCGATTATTTATCCTGGAATCCTAACAAAGCAGACGTATAAAATTCTTAATAAGATTAATCTATATATTAGTAATAGTCATCAGTTACCTAAGTTTATAGTGCTTGTCTCGTTAACATAAGTTATTGCGTTTCATGACACTGAAATCATGTCGTTTGAATTTAATTTACCATATCTTAACATTTAATCAGTCTTTAGGCTCTAAACTTAGATCTGTTTTTCGCGCGTAAAGTGGAGGTAATGTAGCAATTGTAATAAATCCTGTATGGCCAGGTAAAGAACGAGCATGCGTGACGGTAAGAAGTTTTGTTTGTTCTTGCTTTTCATTGTTATTTTGTTGTGCCATATCATTGTCTGTACGCTAAAATATTATTCAAAAATCCAGATTAGTATTATAAAATTTTAATATTACTTTAGAAATTAAAACTAAATGTATGCCATTTGATGCCATTATAATACTTATCATATTTTTATATGAAAATTAAATAAAATATATTAAATAATATTTAAAAGTTAATCTGATTTTTTTAATCATATTACTCCTGTATATTGTATATTATATAAATTTTACAAACCTCCTGTTTCAAACATTCTAAATCCAATATAGGGAGGGTTTTATATTGTACACTTAGTTCCCTTTGTAAACATTCATATGTTTGTAGTTCAATGAATCCATTTGATGTTAATTTTGTACAAGTTCTTTGAACTTGTTCAATACAAGGAGAAAAAGAGCAAAGCTTTCCACCTAACGATAGAAATAAAATTTCTTAAATATCTTAAAGTCAAAAAAACAAATATAATACAAACTTAAAAAAGATTACATTAAATATGATTTGTACCTGATTCTTTTAAAGCATATAATGCATGATCAATAGCTAACCATGGATGTGGAAGATCCAAAAAGATTGCATCTACTTTATTTTTTAATTGTTTTCCAAACCCATCAACACAAACATCTTTATGACTTATAGTTACAAATTTGCTCAGACCATGTTTTTCGAATTCTGTCTGTGCAATATTTACACGATGTTCATGAAAATCAAATGTATAGAGATGACCATAAGGACGAATTGCTCTAATAAGTGCATGTGAAAGAGAGCCACTTCCAGTACCTGAACATAAGCAAGATACAAAAACAAAAAAATATTACATAATAATAATAATGAGTATAATTTAAAACTACATTATGTTCAACAATAAGATATTTGAATATGTTAGAAAATAATTGATAATAACATTTATTAAACCTGTTTCAATGATTATGCTTCCTGGTACTAAATTCATTAGATATATAATAAGACTGATGTCAGGACTATAGATAATTTGAGTTCTATGAGGAACTGTTAACGTCCAAAGTTCTGGTGTTGGTTGTAAAACATATCCCCATCCACGTGATAGTTGTACCTTTGTACCATATTTTTGTCCAATTAAAGCAAAAACTTTAAGTGCTCCATATATAGTTTGGAAAATATTATCAATCATTTCTCCATTTTTATTGAGTATTTTTGTTTTTACTTCTAATGAATGCATGTTACTGGGTCCTAAATATAAAATTACTACGTCTCCTTCTTCAATAACCTCTTTTATTTTTTCGAAACTCATTCTGCTAAAAAAATGTATTACTTTTTTGATAATACTTTGTAATATTTTTTGCTGTATTTTACGCTATTTTCTTGCCTTATGTAATGTATTTTATTGTCAGTAATTATACAGATTTATTAATTCTCAGTGATATACAATATACATAATTATTACAAAATATTATGTATAAAATTGGTATGAAAATTATATTTTATAGTACAGTTTATAATATCATTCGTATAATACTGTATTATAATATTAAGGCAGAATTCAATATTGTGCACTCTTTTTAGGTTATGTTACCTTGCATAATACTTTATGTCGCGACGAGAGAACCGTGATAATTCGCGCAACTCGACTAACTTAGATGACCACCTCTTCTGTTTATACTATCCCACCATGACTTACTTTCCACTTCATTATTTATGTACATGGTAAACAAAAAAATATTACCAGAGGAAAGAGATGATAACATTGTGAATATATAAAATTTTTGCTTACCGGGTATATATATTTGTCATTATAAATGTCGCAAACGCGTATGCGCGTTAGTTTTAGTTATAAGCGATTAGAACCAATCAGAATTAACTTGCGCAGAATGAACCAAAATTCGGTGCTTAGCATTATTGTTCTTACGTGAAATAAAATATAAATTTTTTAGTTAAATAATGCAGTTAATAGACAAATTCTTACTTTATCATAATAGGAAATAACCATTTCTATGTTTTGTATATCATAAATGATACATATTAAACAATAATTATTAAAATAAAATAATTCAATATTTTGATAATATCAAAATAATAATCATAACAGTAACTTTTGTTTTATTTAACGTGTCAGTTATATCAATTGGAGATAGTATTATATAACCTATTGAGTTACGTGTTGTTTTTTTTTTAAATGAAGATCATTAGATCATGATAGTTAAAAATATCCGCTTATAAATGCAATTTAAAATGTAAATCAACAACAACCAGCCCGAATTTCTGTCAAATGAAAACGTGACCTAGTAAAAGTGACATATTTGCAGAGATTCGTGACCCATGAGGCCACTAACAGGGCTTCTGAAAGTTTAAAAATAGTTAAATAGTTGGTAATGAAGTACCGAATAGCTTATCTGAAATTACAGCTCCGAAATTGTTTGTTTATAAGTTTCTATTACTAAAAGAGAAAAGTGATTTACATATTTTAGTCACAATAATTTCGAAATATGGCTTCAAAAGTAACACTGTCCCAGGCTCTGGGTACAGATGGAAGTGACTTTAATCATAGACAAAAAATCGCTAGTCACTATCAAATCAGGTAATTAAGACAATACAACAAATATACTGATCTCTACTTTGTATTAATTTTTTTAAATAAAAAATAACCGAATTCTAATCGACATGATATTTCGAAAATAATTAAAAGTAAGTCTTGTACGTCTATCGTTTATTTATTATTAAGTTTAATATGTATTTATTTTAGTGCAACAAATAAATCAAGACTGAAATATTGCATATTTTTTCATTATCTTCTTTTCTTCGTTATGCTTGCCAAGTTATCAGCTGATATTTTAGATCATTTGGACATATTCATTTTAGAAATTGAAGAATTGCAAGTACCTCAGGTAAATTAAAAATATTCGTTTCCATATGTTCATAAATGTATATATGTATAGTTAAATATTAGTTAATTTAAAATTAAAATATTTTGTTCTGTTATTACAATTTAAGAGGAAAAATTTTTAGTGTAAGGAAAGATAAACTATTTTAAATGTTATGTAAACATGATTATTAATTAATATTTTCTTCATGATAGCCTCTTTGGTGGGAATACATCTGGTGCGCAAGTTTAATGTTAAGCTTCCTTGCATTATCTGCTATTAAAAGAAACAGAGTTAAAACTCTACGACAATATATGATAGGTATCATTTTATTAGGATATGGTCCATTGCTTTATGCAGTCATATATTATTTTAAAGATGTATGGAAATATTTAACTGTTGGCAAATCAGATGAAATTCATTTCTGGCAGGTATGCATTTACATACAATATGTAACAATTTTTATTCAATATTTTATTATTAAAAAATAAGTGTGTTAATAAATATACGAATAATTATATCCGAAATTTATAAATATTAAATTTTTTAGGGCCTACCATATGGATTATTATGGTATGCATTTATTCTATTGGCTTCACAAGTACATACTTTTTCTTTGTTTTTCTCTTGGAATTTATTAGTAGCATGGAAAACACGAGGAAGTAAAAAAGCAGATTAATTCAGCCACAAAACCTATGAAAAATTCATGCATATCTGTGAATATTGTCAATTATGTATATTTTTATTTGTAATAAACAAAGATACATATACATATTATTCGAAAGAAACTTGTAATTGTGAAAATGTCTCTGATAACATGTAAATATGTATATATACATATATGTGTACTTGATATATTATATAAATATACATACTTCAGTGAAATATGTATTATAAAACAAATATTTTCGTTTCTGTGAAATAAAAGCTTTAATTATTTTTATTTTAAAAATAATTATTATTAAATTAATATTAAAAAACCGATGAAATATTAAAATTTGAAATGAAATATAGCGTACATTATTTCTTATTACACGACGTGTAAATTAGTATTTATATTTAAATAATGTGTCGAACTATTTGTTGTGTTAATAAATACAAAATTAGATTAATTAAAACTATCAGGTTTTAAAAATTTTTAAAGTTGAATATGTTTCATCCCTATATTTCTAGTTTCATACTTATTTTATAAGGTTTTTTGTAGTGGCTGAATAAGCTCTTACGGGGCTCAAACGACATCTTCCGAGGAAGAAACTAAACTACTTATTTTGTATAAAATAAATTCCCTAGTATGACACTTTAATGCATAGAGGGCCTATTGATCGTTTTCCATAGAATATACATATACATACCTAGATATCACATTTGGCTGTATGGGACTTCGTGTCCTGTGATCATTCCTGTCCCGGACAACACAGTTTGTCTATTTTTTATCATATTTTTCTAAGCTGTGCGGTGAGTTCTATTTACTATACTAAATAGAAAATGAATTATCTTTCCAAGTTTATTAATATGTAATATAACGAATAACTAATATATGTGTAACAAAACTAGTTCACTGCAATTCTAATTGAACAGTATCGGTATCCATTGTGATTATATAAATGAGATAATGTCCAGAATAGTTTATAATAATCAGTTATGTTATATTAAAAATGAAATTGTACTGATATTGTTTATTGTTTCTGTCTTCTAAACTACATGTATATTAAGTTTTGAATAATAGAGTTAATAATGAAACATCAGTAAGACAGACAAGTGCACCTTAATAAATATTATAACAATTTCAGTTTATTTGTATTATAGAATGTAATGGAATAAAATATTAATCTGTGAAAACGAAAAGTAAGATTTTTTAAAAACTAATAATACATTTAATACAAAGTTTTGTACGATGATTTATTGTTTTACATATTTAATTTATAATTTCTTGAAATCATGTCTTACATAATTTATTTTATTTTTCAAAACCCGATCCACTATGTTGGTAAGTTATATTTATTATTTAAGTTTTTTTTATTAGTAATGATTAATATTTGTTTCAATTTTGTTTTGTAATAAGTTGAATATATTATATTATAATTTAGATTAACATTATTGTAAATTGTTTTAAAATAAAATATTATTGATTAGTGTATCAAGATATATATGTAAGTAGAATTTTGAAGTATATCTTGATAAATATAGTTTAAAGTATAAATTATATGTAGTATAGTAGTACACATAGTAGTTGAATTATTAACTACCAATATAATAAAAATAATTTATAAAAAAGACATGTAACTTGTATTTTATTTATTATTTACATGTAATTCTCAAAAATAATTTAAATATAACAATTGATAT
The DNA here is from genome assembly GCA_036983795.1 of Megachile lagopoda. Lineage (NCBI taxonomy): Eukaryota > Metazoa > Arthropoda > Insecta > Hymenoptera > Megachilidae > Megachile > Megachile lagopoda. The sequence continues at coordinate 14,728,854 of CM072800.1, forward strand.
TATTATTTAAGTGTTTAAATATGTAACATGCATAAATTGAACATATATTTATGTATACCTATGTTTAAAATAACAGATCATTGACTTTGAATACAACTTGTAGAACATATAATTTTAGTAAAAGATATATTTTTACATATTTTTTCAGGGATAATATTCAATTACAAAATGTTTTCAAATCATATGGGAACTATTGTACGACTTGCTGCGCAACAACAGCAGCAGCAGCAGCAACAACGTGGTATGGCAACCCTTAAAGCTATCTCTATAAGATTGAAGTCCGTGAAAAATATTCAAAAAATCACACAATCAATGAAAATGGTGTCAGCTGCCAAATATAATAAAGCAGAACGTGATTTAAAACAAGCTCGTCCACTTGGTGTTGGTACAAAACAATTTTATGAACAAGCTGAAATTCAAGCATCATCAGAAGAACCAAAAAAGCTTGTTGTAGCAGTCACAAGTGATCGTGGATTGTGTGGTGCTGTACATACAGGAGTTTCTCGTAATATTCGAGATTCTCTCCTAGCAGATGCTACTGAACGTGAAAATACAAAAATTGTATGCATTGGAGAAAAATCAAGAGCAATTTTATCGCGTTTATTTGCCAACAACATACTTTTTGTTGCATCTGAAGTTGGTCGTAAGCCACCTACTTTTAATGATTCTGCTAAAGTTGCAAATGAAATTTTAAATAGTGGGTATGTTTTCTATTTAGTACTATAAAAACCATCATAACATCATTTTGCTGTTAATTAGTAAAATATGACTTATAACAATGTTTACTATGATATTTACAGATATACCTTTGGTTCGGGCCGAATTGTATACAATCGATTCAAGTCTGTAGTATCATATGCTGTTGATCAACTGCCTCTATTTGATAAAAATGCAGTAGCCACTGCACCTAAACTATCTGTATATGATTCTCTTGATGAAAATGTAGTCCAAAGCTATTTAGAATTCTCTTTAGCATCTTTATTGTTTTATTCTATGAAAGAAGGTGCTTGCAGTGAACAGTCTAGTCGTATGACAGCCATGGATAATGCTAGCAAGAATGCAGGAGAAATGATAGATAAATTGACCCTAACATTCAATCGTACTCGACAAGCCGTAATTACTAGGGAATTGATTGAAATTATTTCAGGTGCTGCTGCTTTGGACTAAATGGTGCATAAATGTTAAAAAATGAATACACAATAGTGTTGGAAAGTAGATCATAAGAATATTATCATCTCGAAATTCATTATGTACTCTTTGGTAAAAAAAAAGGACACAAGGCATGATCAGTTGTGACCAATGGTCGAATATTTTAAAATACAGCACTATTTATAAACTCAACCATAAAATAAACTGTTTAAAATATTACGAAAACGTATTATTTGTTAAAATTGTAGTTACAACTGCCAGATAACAAATTGAATCATTCTGTTAACTTTTGTATTTGTTAACATAATAAAGTTGTAAAATATTTAATATATACATATATTAGAATGAATGGGAAAAACATGAAATACATTACCTTACGAAATATTGAATTTTTTAATTTATTAAACAGTAAAGTGTTTCTAATATCAACAGTAAAAAGACTTTAGTATTTTACAACAAACAAGGTACATCATTGTTTTCAAAATTTAGTTCCGTTAGTTTCCAGTTTCTACCGTTAGATGGCTAAGCATTTTTAGGTTCATAAAATCCAATGGTACGGACAAAAAGTACTAGGTGTGACTTTAATGCCCTCATGCGGTGACTTGCAGAAGTTCCTGTCGACCTTTATTTATCTTATGTGTGTTTGGTTAGGAGAGACAAGGATAGTAGTTTCAAAAATGTGTAAAACACGAATTCCAAACGCCAAAAATACTCTGCGAAAAAGTAATATTTCGACATGATTTCTTTTGCATACTATTCTCAAAACTCTAGTATACTCTGTGTTCTAAGTTTCCAAATCAGGCCTGAGTTGCCTTATTACTAGACCTGACATAAATTCTAGGTAGAAATGAACTTACTGAAGTTAGTCGAGATATGCAAAACAAGCATGTTCCCGTATGTTTTCTTATTGAACGAATCATAAGTGTAACACGTGCTTTTTTGCGGCAAGTGTAAATCAGTAAATGTAACCTTAGTGTAACAATAAGTGTCTTATTATGGAAGAAAACAGGAAATCTCGAGTTATGCTTGAAGAATATGGTATACCTAATGTGAGGATCTATAAAATACATATAAAATATATTCAATTCAATTAAAAAAAAAATAATAATTAATGTCAACTTTATTTTTAGGCTTCTGAGTATACCAATTATCAGTCACAAGACTGGAATTTACATAATTTCAAAAAGGTAAGATATTTATTGTATTTAATGTTTTATTGAACTATATGATTCCTTATTTGAATATTTAATTTAATTTTATTAATTTGTTATTTTCAGGAATTTAAAATACAAGTTGTCAGAGAATCTGAAGATGAAAGGGAATTGGAGTTTGATTTAATTGGTTATCCTGTTGGTTTAGCCAACGCTTTTCGTAGAGTACTTTTGAGTGAGGTACCAAGTATGGCTATAGAAAAAGTTTATATTGTAAATAATACAAGCTTAATTCAGGATGAAGTTCTTGCTCATAGGTAAATAGTACTCATATTTAACCACTTCATATCTATGAACAAGATAACATTATATGACAAGATATCTTGTCCATAAATGTGAAGGGGTTAAAAATTAAATTTAAATTTTTGTATTCTAAAAAAATCTAAATTCATTTTAAAGATTGGGTCTAATACCACTTCAAGCTGACCCAAGGTTATTTGACTATCCTTCATCCACTGCTAAAGATGAAGATGAAGTTAGTGATCAAGATACATTGAGGTACGAACTCAAAGTAACATGCACCTGGAATCCTCAAGCTCCCAAAGATTCTCGAAGAATAACTGATATGTATAGAAACAGTAATGGTACATAATTAATGAAAATGAGAAGTTATTAAACATTTTAAGATATGCAAATAAGAGTAACATTATTCTTACAGTGTATAGTAAAGATATCAAATGGGTTCCAATTGGGCGACAAGCAGAACTTTATCCACGAGGAACAGAGCAATTAGGGGTTTTAGAAAATGATATTTTAATATGTAAAATGAGACCAGGTCAAGAAATTCATGCTTTTATGCATGCAATTAAAGGAATTGGAAAAGATCATGCTAAATTTTCTCCTGTAGGTAAGTTAAAATATAAAAGCTTGTATTTAATGTTGGTGTATTATGTAACTATGTATTTTTATAAATATAATTATTTGCTTATTTGTGTTTAATTTAGCTACAGCATCATATAGATTATTACCAGATATACAGTTAATAAAGCCAGTTAGAGGAGAAATGGCAGATCGTTTAAAAAACTGTTTCAGTATTGGTGTTATAGAGGTAATTGAACATAAACCAGGTGATCCAGAATCCCGTGAGGCGAGGGTGAGAAACCCTCGTTATGATAGTTGCTCTAGAAATGTATTTCAACATGAAGATCTTAAAGGATGTGTACGATTAAGTAGAGTACGAAATCATATTATTTGTAAGTAAATGGTGATTTATTTTTTACTTTAACTAATTATTATATATATCTTTAGCTTAATTACATTGTTCTATTGTTCACAGTTACCATTGAATCTGTAGGAACATTACCGCCAGCCGTATTATTTACAGAAGGAGTTAAAATTCTTAAAGGAAAATGTAAAACATTTTTAGAAGAACTTGAAAACTTTGGACATAATTAAAAATATTTAAATAATGTAAATACTTTCCTACTAACAATATTTGTACTAATTTGAAATAAAGGTCCTTGCTTTGAATAATTTTTCAATAATTGTAAACAATTGTCCATGAATTTTAATTTTATTTCATTGAACCTACAATGAACAAAAATTAATATCTGTAACTACTCTAATGTTAGTGTAATTAGTTACTTAACAATTAAAATGTACCAATGTAGTAAGGATAATAAACTAACTTTTATATTTTAAAAGTGATATACAATAAATTAAACTTATAAAGTGACTTGAATGTAAAATTAAAATAAATTTATTTCAGTATTATACATATAATTACAATTTTTTCTTAATTTTAAGGTTATTTTGTAGCTTTATAAATATTTAAAAAAACTTTTTTTAATTTTGTAATGTAAGAACATTAATAATTTGATAAGACAGTTATTAATATTTTATGATTACCTGATTTTTAAGTATACATAAATTAATTTTTTAATTTTTTAAGATGCACCTACAAAAAGGAAGTTTGAATACTATTATAGCGTAATAATTAATAAAGGAAATGTTAATTAAATTTTATCTTTTCATGAGTCTTCTATTAATACTATAAACGAAGAAAATCAAGATTTCGAAAGAAGTAGGTCAGAGAAAATGTTAAAGCATTTATCTTAGTTCTGCGTTTACTGCGATGTAACACCACTGAGATTTCTCTTATTCGTTTGAAATTGTTACATCATAAAAAAAATTTATTCCATGGTATTCTAGTTTTTATTGTTACGATAATAAATAATGGGACTTCGAAATTTTCGATGGAGAATATTATTTATTATCATATCAATTTTACTCCTCTGGCAGTCATCAAAAGTTTGGTTGGGTTTAACACAAAAGAAATCCGGCACAGAAGGTAAAAATATATACGCCTATGTAAATATTATACTGAATTTTAATTTTTTACTTTCTCAATTGTATTGTATAATAATGTCATGAAAGATTAAATAATATATTTACTATTGATTATAAATTGTAAATTTAATGAAGTAAATAAGTCAGGAATTTTATGACTAATCATAAAGGAAAACTTGATTACTGAATCTCTATTTATACTACTATTTTATAAAATTGCATATTTCCTTTAATATTTGATACTAAATATTAATGTCTAGCAATAAAAAAGTGATAAATAAAAATTGGTATTTATAATCATACAATTTTCTTGAATACCTGCTAAGTTTTATATAGCACAGTTTCAGGACAACCACCTGGTAACATTAAGCTGGAAAGATGAATGGAGTAAACAAAAAGTCCACATAGCTGTATATTATGAGGCACTATGTCCAGATTCGCGTAGTTTCTTCATTAAACAATTATTATCAACATATCACAGAATTCCAGATAATGTGCAAGTGGAATTAATACCCTATGGGAAAGCTAGAGTAAGACATTCAATACTTAAATATTTTTTAAGATGTTCATTACCAGTGTTTAAGAAAAAATTATTTTTTACAACTTAAGTATCAAATTTTTGTAATTTTACGTTAAACTTGTTCCCAGATACATATTACCAAAACACTACCTAGGATTCTAGATCCTTGATAGTAAACATATTAAATTAAGAAAATTATAAACTTCTTAAATTTTTATTATATTTCTAAAGTATAAAAATAGTAACAATTTTAAACTTAACAAATTTTTACAGACCATAAAAACAGATCATAGTTATGAATTCATGTGTCAGCATGGTCCTGTAGAGTGCGAAGCAAATATGATCCATGCATGTGCCATAGATGTTCTAAAAAATTCTTCCATTCAGTTAGAGTACTTATCTTGCATGATTAAAAATAATATAAATCCAATAAATATCATGGAAAGTTGTGCTAAGAAAATGAATATAGATTATAATTATATTTTAAAATGCTTTCTCGAATCAAAAGGCAAAGAACTTTTAGCTAAATATGGAGAATTAACAAATGCCTTAACACCAAAAGTTTCTTTTATTCCAACTGTTATACTTGATGGGGTAAGTTCTATCAATTTTGTTGTTAAAGATGAAGTGTTTTCATTAAGAAAACATTTTTAAACATTTGCAAGAGTTTTTAACAAGATCTTGTTTTAGCATGTATCATAACACATAATATATTTTCAGAAATCTGAAAATCAGGCAAGAATATTAAAAAATTTGCTGCAGGAAGTGTGCCTACATTTTAAAATTCTGCCCAAAGGTTGTACACTGTAAAAATATGTAAAATATTTATAAAACATATCTTTCAGTGGATATGTTAAAAATATACTATTTTTTACATTAATTTTGTATACATTTAATAACGATAATTAAAACTTTTTAAAGAATAAATTAGAAATTTATATTAACAGAATGAAATGTACCTATTGTATTTTGCATATAGTTCTTAAAGGGTATGAAAAGATCGATTTTTTTGTAAGTTAAAAATGGTTTGTAATTTAAGAATATCATTTAAACTCAATTACACTAATATAATTTTCAGATTAAGTTATATAAAAACTATTTAGTAGGAAAAGTATAAAAATGAATTTTTATACGCACGTTCTTGTGAACTAAAATTTTTCTATTCGAGTATTATAGATTTTTTCAAACAAAAAATAATATATTTTAAATCAGTGGCAAGCAACTGGACCAATGAGGACGGAAGCACATTCGCAGGTACTGTTAAATACGGTAAACTCTTGTTATATTGCCATGGATCGAGTTTTGGGAGCGGGAAATTTTCAGATTTGAAAATTATATAGAGGTCCTTCCATGCAACATTTGAAAATTTAAACATCTGTTTGAAAAATTTGTAACTTTAAAATCTACTTGGATTTCTATGTGCTACAAGAGAGGAATACTGGTATTGTACGTGCAAATATTTATATGAAGAAAAATTTACGAAGAAAGTTTACTGTAATAGTCTGGTTATCAGAAGTAAAAAGTTCTTTTTCGCACTCTTTATCGTTGGATACCAGTATCCATGAATTTTCCGGCGAGTATTCGAATTGTCTATCACTAGTCTAGATAGTTAAAATGACAAACTAATTTTTTTAAATTGTTAAAATTGATAATAATAACAACTTTATAAAAAGTTATGAAATCTACGAATTGTAATGTTAATATCTGTGACTACGATTGTTATTTTTTATAACAAATTAAAACAAAATACTTATAAATTGTAGATATAAACGAATTACGTGGAACTAAAATCAATCACTCCTACAGAATATAGTTATCTTCCTTTTACTACAGTAATTAAAAATCAGTTGATCATTTAATATATGGGAACAATTTATTAACTTAATATCAACACTTTATACAAACTGTATCGCTTCGTCACGCACGATAGGTGAAGTATGCCTTTGATATGGCGGAGAATTAATTATCTCACATACAATAGAAATAATGAACGTACATATTTCAAGTACAGGAGAAAGAAATGTATAGAATTTGTTTTAGCCGAATGGATTATTACATTTATTGGAATTACTTTTCAAAGATAAACATCAAAAATAAATAATTTCTTATTCGCGTCACGACGGAGCTTCATAAATATCGCATTTGAATATTTTATATACTTTTTTCGAGGGAAAGATTGAGAACAAGAGTTACTCTCGAATAGAATTTCAACTATTTTATTTGCAATAAACGAACGTCTCGAGAAACGATCTTTAAAGAAACGAGACCACGATGACGATTCTTTTTTAACGACATATTATATCTCAAGCTACGGTTCTTTTCTTGAGATGCAAAATACTGACTTTTTATTTTTTTTAAACTTAATATCGGCTCTCGGCGCTCGTTATTAAAGAACTCTCGTAAATCACTTTTAAATACGGGAAAAATTATATAATTTAGACTACGTAGAACTTTGCGACACGAATATAAAATTAATATTAAATATTGGAATATATTCTTTTTTTTAACTTAGACTTAAACACTAACTGTCAACGATATCGATGAAACGAGCAATAATTTGTTAAGCAGTTTAAGTAGGGATGTTCTTCGAGTAAAATCTATATATCACCATTTACAAAAGGACTTCGTCGCGATTTCTCTTTCTTTCATTTTTTTTTCTTTTTCATTTTTACAAAGTGAGAACATTTTCGCCGTAAATCACTAAATTTTAACGTTTGTGTTCACAATAACGATAACAGCTATCAGAACGATCGCAAGTGAAGTAAAATAGTTAAGAATTGTTTTTTTATTTTTCTTTTTTTGTCGTTGCGATTCGTGCGCCTTAGTATCTCTATGGAAAGGCTCTCGAATCGATGAAATTTCGTTTAAGATATGTTAAACGCGAATCTTGTTGACAGTGAATTATTACATATACATTTGTCGGCAAACTATTTCTAGATGCCATCGAAAAATGACGATGAGATAAAAACGGCTGAAACGAGAGGTCCATTGGTTAATGAAGGAAACGAATTGAGTAGTTGTGACCTAAAAATGAGGATACATTTATTTTGTCTTTTTTATGATCAATGCGATCTAGGTCACCAGAAATACAAGTACTTCTCATTTTGTTCACTTCAATATTAAATAATAAAGGACTGTGGAGGAATTCTTTCTTCTTTTCTTCCTTTTTTTCGTAAATTAGTTTTATATATATATATATATATATATATGTATATATAATATATATTACATATATATTATGACTGAACCACCGACACGCATGTGTTTCCACCGTTCGGTGTTTTGTTCTTTTTTACTCTTAGTTCTTAAGTAACATTATCGTACGAATCGCACAAAATCACACCAGTTTCTCTCCGGTTCTTAGTTGCTCCGCTTGCGAGACTGGTACGCACCCCTGGGCGAAGGAAAATATAGTGCACCGATCACTGTGACTTGCCTCCATTTCTTAATCCCTCATCCCTATGTTCTCTCTGTGATTTCTTTAGATTTTCAACAAAAGTGGTGTCGACGTTGTGTAACGCGCGCGCGCGTCTTTAAGGCTTTCTCAGTTAGAGACAAGATACAAACTTAGATGTGTTCTTATGAAGAAGAGGCTATAATGAAATTGGATACAGAACGCACTTGGTGAAATGTGTTTTTCTTTTCTTTTGTTGTATGTGTACGCGTGTAACATCGTGTCATGTACATAGGTTTCAAGAAGATATAATAAATTTGAAAGTTCCTTTTTTTTTACTAAGAATTCAATACAACTCGATTTCGTGAATCCTCTAAGGTTTGTACGCGAGAATAAAAGTTTCGAGATTGCATTACGCACCCCGAGCCTTTATTTCACTGATAATATTTTTCAGTTATTAAAAGAATTAAATTATTCATTAGGGCGCAATAAAGAATCCAGTTCGGAGTCATCGATAAGCCAAAAGTTGAACTCTGGAAAACGATGCCCATATCGAATTTTCTTTGGCAAAATAAAACAAACGCTTAAACATGTTACGTTATTGATAAAATTTTTCTACGACAAATGCTGTATCGATGACGTACGTTATAAGTACGTTTTCTTGAACGAGATATAAACGCAATGAATTTTGAATTCATCTCGATCAATAAACGAATCTATACAATGCGCCTTAAAACAGCATGCACGAATCTTTCCTTTCTTTTAATACTTTTCCGTTTTCTTATTTATCGATCACACTTTTGTTGTTAGCGAATTGATTATGAAAGAAAGGAACGAAATTTATAATGAAAATATATATGAAATAAATTGTAGATTCATGCAAAGAAGAAACAGGAAAAGGCTGAAAAGAGAGGAAAGCAAGATAATGTATTACGAATGTACTTTTATCATCAACAAACATGCGCGCCTGCTTTTTTTTATACATATATATATCTAACATTTTTTAATTATATTCTTTTATATGGAAATAAATCATCTTTTGTTATATTATATGAGTACGTGTGCTGAATATTTTGTGTACGTGCGTGTGTAAACTGTACTGTTTATGTTCATGTTGTCTGTGGTTAAGTATTTTGTGTATTTAGAGATAATGATTTTAGTGGTATAACTCTTTAATTAAACAATTGCCCTGTATTACTTATCGTTAATGATGATTAACGCATGTTGGACGTTGACTTTTCGCGTTTTATAGACATCTTTGCGTCCAGATATAAGATTTTTTTTTCACGTTCTGGTCGATTCGCATTTTGTTAACATTATTTTTTTTCTTTGTTTCTTGATTTATTTTAATACGTCAACACCACTCCAAGTTGCAAGTTTTTCCATTACACATGTTGCATTCACTTTGATGTCATCATTGTGACAAATTCTGAACAAATAAAAGACAACATTTATAATTCTTACTATGATTGCACCGTTAAAACTAGAAATCTTACTAAGTATTGAACAAATAAAATTTGAAAGGTACAAAATGTAAGATAATGATAAAATATATATCAAATTTTAGTATACAACCTTCATAATTAACTTGGCCATCGCCATCAATGTCAGCCTCCCGAATCATCTCGTCTACTTCCTCATCAGTGAGTTTCTCGCCAAGATTTGTCATAACATGTCTGAGTTCCGCTGCAGATATGAAACCATTTCCATCCTTATCAAATACTCTGAAGGCCTCTCTAATTTCCTCCTCACTGTCGGTATCCTTCATTTTGCGAGCCATCATGGTTAAGAACTCCGGAAAATCGATTGTGCCATTACCTACAATTCCAAGTATTTTTAATTTCGATTTTTTCTGAAATCAGATTTTTTCCAATATTTTTAATAACAAATTACTAGTAAACATACACAAAATGTTATTCTCTCATTATGCAAATATCTTGAACATGAAAACTACATATTATTAGAGTAACGTATTAACAGCGCTACATGCAGTATGATGAATACAAAACTTGCATAACGAACAATAACAAAACACCATCAATAAAGCAATTATAAAATTGAATTAAAACAAATACCATCTGCGTCCACTTCATTGATCATATCCTGAAGCTCTGCTTCTGTAGGATTTTGACCTAGCGATCGCATAACTGTACCCAACTCTTTGGTTGTAATGGTACCATCTCCATCTTTGTCGAATAGCGAAAATGCTTCCTTAAATTCTGCGATTTGTTCTTCTGTGAGTTGGTCAGCCTTTAAACAAAAAATATTTGTTTTAAAATAATAAATATATTTAATATGTTATAGTAATTAATACATTTAACATTTTATACTATGTTAGTTTTAACACAAATGCAGAGTAAATATAGTATATCTATTTTACGCTTTTAATGTTACTTTGTGCATCTATTATATACAGGGAAAACATTAATATACATACAAGTTCTGTTAGTAAAAAATATGTAAATTCTGATTTTATTCATTAAATCAATTAAATTAAATTACACTATGTATTTAACCTTTTGAATTTTATATAAGTATAAATGACACATACATATAATTTAATTTTGACAATAATACAATTATTTTGATAACTGCTATTTTCAAATATTGGTATAGTGCAAGCAATAATTTATAGGAGTTGGGCACTTGTTACCTGCACTACAACAAAAGAAAGATGAAACACTATAAATAAAATTCTTTGCTTGATTTCTCACATTATATAAAATTATATTAACAAAAAGTAAAAGGAATTAATATCATATAAAACATTTTATATAGAAATTTAATTATATTTTATAAAATTTCTGTACAAAACAAATGATTAAATATTTACATTACACAAATATAAAAAATTATTGGATACAAATAAATAGCTATGAATTAATTAATGTATAAAGCCATTTTAGATCAAGTATAACTTCTAGAATAAAACACCTCACAATATAGGTCAAATGTACATATGTAGTATGCACTGCATACTATGCTTTCTTCTATATGCTTTATACAAAAATATCTATTGAGTATTTAGATCTATATTAAAAACAAATGTCTATGAAAAAAAAATTATATACATAATTGGAGCAAATGAATCTCGTTATTTTCTAACAATATGGATAAGAAGATATAATCTTATTTTATTGCAAAGAAAAAAAGAAAAAACATTTATTCTATTACAATTTAAGATTTATTTACATTTCAATCTTAATTCTCGTATATATAAAGACGATTTCAAGAAGTGAAATAGTAAAGACACGACGACATTTTAGGTTATACGGCAGAAAAATCGTCGAATACTTTCCAATGTGCAATGAAACAATTGAAAGTCAATTTCGAAATGTTTTAATGTTTAAATTGAATAGTTTTTTTATGTAAACGCAATCTCAAAAATTAAAATCGCAATTTAAAGTTAAAAAAAGGCATATTATATTTTGCAGCTGGTTCTATAAATGTTGTGTATAAAAATACGGCAGAGTATCGAATTTATTTCGAATTACGTGAAAAATCAGTGTTAATGAAAACTAATCGAAGGTTGGGTGTGGGAATGTATAAGGGCTACGGGAAATTGGTGCAACGGCGAGAGACCGCGAAAATCAATAGCGAGGTATACCATGTAACGGTCGAGTGTCGAATACTATTCGCTATATTAGGAATGATATAAAAAATAAAATAAAAATAAATAATAGAACTTCCATAAACAAGTATGCGAAATTACTATTTTTACTCAATTATTTCAGTTTTAACATTTCATGAAAATTTTATACGATAAAAATTTGAACAAGAAGTTTCAAATTTTCAATAAGAGAAAAATAGCATAAAAAGATATGTAAGAAGCAAGAAATTGAATCAAACACGTATATTGTTACAGTAAATTCGAAACGCTTTAAATATTTCGCACAATTCGTAGCGTTTTTATTCAGAATCGACTTTGAGTACGAAATCTTCCTGAATGAAAACGAAATTTTGGTATTAACGATACCAAAGTCATAAAATACTCAGAGACATATGATAGTAATTATATTACAGGTTCGATAATCTACAGATAAGGCGTCTGAATCCGATAAAACTACTTGAATTGACGATTTCATGTTTCTTAGCGCAATTCGATACTCGAACTTATCGTTATACGTTAGCATCGATACTTGACATACAACGTATCACGAACAACGTTAGATCTTGAAAGTTTTCGCGTCCACAATCATAACGTTCAGTCAGAACGTTTCAAAATTTTGATCCGCCCATTCTGCGAATTTTATCAAGTTTGGATACGCGGCATATCGGAGGATCGGGAAAAACGTACGTAGCTGCTGCTGGAGGAGGAACGGATCGATAGTCGGTCCATCTCCGCATACCGGCCATTACGAATGTAATATCGCGACAGTGCGTAGGTATAAAAGAAAAAAACGTTGTACGAGATATTTCGATATGAAAGAATAAACGAGAGAAAAAAATTGGTTTTCCGTAAATGCGTATCGGTCAGTTGCACGTGCACTCGGCGCGTCAATGCGGCAAACGAACGTTAAGGCGAGAGGGCGAGGGCGAGGGGCCGGTGGCTCACGACGTCCGCATCAGAAAAAGAGGATCGGTACTTACCATTTTGGCTCGTTTCTACGGTGTTCGGTACGCTCGACGATTTCAAGTTATCGTTCAGGGCACTGGACACAAAGGGATACTTATTCACAATCTCCGGCCAACGTGGAAGGTAAACTTGCGTGCACGAAAGCGCGGACAGAGACACGCAATACGACACGGCCGACGAGAAACACACTCGGGACAGCAATGGAGTCCTCCGTTCTCTCTCGGTGTACGAGCCTCTCTGCCGCTTGTCTCGGTCAAGTATCACTACGCGGCCCCCACCTTTGGCCGATCGGCCGATGGCGTCTCCTGATTGGTTAGCCGTTGAGGCGGGGGTTAAGGGGAGTTCACGCGGCGATGCGCCGCGTCGTTTCCTACGCGATCGACAGATAGTTCCGTGCGGCTTCTCCTCTGTGAAAAGCTAGGAAAAAAACGAGTTGTTTTTAATTGGACAAATGGGAAGAAGTAGGAACGACACGGCATCCGATGTACGGAACGGTCGTCATGGACAACCGTGTAAATCCGCTTTACATGCGGGGTGGGTGCGGTCGTGTTTACAGGACAAGTCCGGGCGAACTAACCAGGCCTGTGATTGGCCAACGCGCACCTGCAATGCGTCAGGCAGCCGCGCGGACTGTGCCGCCGCCGGCTACCGGGTCAAAGCCGGGCTTCCCTGCGAGAGATGGCTCGAATGCAACGAGTGCGTTTTTCGGCTGCGTTTAGCCCTACGTCTCTCTCTTTCTCTGTTCCTCTGTTCTTACTCTTCTTCTTCGATCTTGCTCTCCTTATTCTTCTTCTTCTTTATATCTATCTTTGTTATCATTCTACTCCTTCTTCTCTTCCTTTCTTGCTTTTTCTCTTCTTATCTTTACCTTCGCTTTCGTATACGTCTACGATTGCCGATTTCTACCATTACTCTACTTTACTTAATTTTTCTATTATTTAAACGGCTATTCTCGTTTTAGAAGTTCTAATGGAAACACAGACGATTAATGAATTAATATTTATTGATAATTTGTATCGATATATACATATATATATATATATTGATCGTGAATTTGGAAATTTTAAAACATACACTAATCCATTTGATGCACCAACACTGTAACTCTTTTTGTCGTCCAGAAAATCAATCATGAAATTGGCTGAAAAATTGGCCGTCCAAACGAGAAAACCCTTTAGGGGGTTGCTTTTATTTACTCTTGATGACAATTTTTGTTAAAGTCCTTTTCTCATCACTCCCTAAAATAGTTGCAATTGAAAAAACCATATAAAGTTTGAAACTCATTGGATAAGGGTAAAGGAACCCTTGGGTTCTTGAACGTTTAAGCAATTGTTTGAAAGTACTCAAAATCGATTTTAATTATTCTCTAAATTGTTCATTACTTCAATAGACATGTTAAATGAAAATTGTAGATCTAGACAAGGACCATTTTTTATGTATCTTATACTTACCTTAGGATTATAGATCTAGACAAAAAGCATCTTTTATGTATCTCATATTTACCTTAGGGGTGGCATTCCCCTTTAGTAGCAGCGTTCGTTTAACAACATAACCGCGAGATCATTTTCTTCTGATCGACTTTTGATTCAAATAGTTCCAAATATTATTGTTTCAAATCAAACGTTTAAAGAAAATAGTAGTCGGATAGAAAACCAGAGAATTCTGGCGTTTTAGAGAAGTAGTGCAGCTCTCTCGACTCCGTTTTATACCTTGTCCTCTGGATGATATTAGGTCACGATGGGTTAATGCTTACTGACTATATAAAACATCTTAAAATGCTTTTGAATACCTCAGGAAATACGTTAACGAATGATTGAATCGTAAATCTGCGATGTTCAAGAACAATTATAACAAAATGCAAAGCTGCCGTTAGAGTTTGAGGGGCCCCGAGCAAGCATCTATATTGTTGAAAACACTTATAGCAAACTCTCGTTATATCCATTCGAACGATTGAAAAATAATTTCAGTAAAAGAACTTGTTGAATGTAATCTGATTAGGATTTATTATCAAGATTTGTACAGGATAGAGTGCTTCTGTAATCAGTAAAGTAACATGCTTAAATGAGTTTCGTATTACTCATATCAGTTGTAGGAATGACCAAGTATCTTAGAAAACTGATGACACATAACAAAAATCGAAGGTTTTACTAAATGAATAACAATTTGATTCAAGAATTTACGTTGGTTGATTACATCGAATACGATCATTCTATGACGTGTGATACAAAAATGTGAATGACGAGTCCACGATTCCCTGTACAGGAAAGAAGGAAATGTCTAATGAAGTAATTGTTGCTGTTGTATTTGCAATTAAATGTTACATGAGTCATCAGTTTTTATTCTTGAAAACAAACCGTTTTATTTCAAAACAAACATTTTTGACATATTTTTATCTTTATGTCAACAATTATTTTTTATATTAAATTGTGTATATCGGTCGCATCTTCATTTATCTTATCATTCGTTTCCTCGCAACTGTGTCTATAACTGACAAATTTTGAATATTAAAGTTTTAATAGACGCACAAGGGTCAGAAGTACAATTTTAATTATAGTAATACCATCAAAAACATTTATGAAGAGAAAAAATGCAGATTCGTAAACTGCGTGCTCTGCGGTTACACGCAGTTATTAACCCCTTCAGTATGCAACACGACGCATGCCGCGTGTTGAAAAATGCATTGCATAATTTATAACAGTAGAAATAAATGAATATAAGATAAGTTTTTTAACAATGATCTGAAATAATTTTACATTTCGTTCATTACTTCTTGAGTTAACTGATAAAACTAGTGTAATATTTCTTCCAAGTACTTTAGCCAAATTATAACTACACCGATAGTAACCGTCACATTTACGTTGAAAACACAGATAACTGATAGTTGAATAAATAGATAATTTGACAACCGTAAAGTTACCTTTCCATTCAAGCTTAATAAGGGAATCGTGTGGTACAATGTAACATAGTGTTACTTATAGATGCGTAAGTGACATGATTAAGTATCTTTGGTTTGTTAATTCATCCGAAATTATGATAAGTATTGATATTCGTAAACTTCATTCGTATCTAATAGATAATTAACAGTTTCACCGGTGGCCGTGACCGATATGCGGTAACGGCGTCGCACGATGTTCGCGATATCAATAATAAGTGATGAGCATGCGTGCGGCAAAAAAGAACGTTCACGTATGAAGGTTCCTAACGGAAGCGACCGTTCCTCCACACCAATTTTTTGAAAGTATACCAAGGTCGCTTTGAATTTATCAAAGGAAATTGTAACACAGAGACGTACTTATGTACATCGTCGTGTCCACCAATTCCGCTTCCTGTATCCTATGCGGCAAAGCAGTTTAGCGAAAATATAAAAATATATTGAAAATGTAACTTTCAATTGTCCAACTCTGCTTAATAAAATTGTATGATAGTTTAAATATTTGTCCTGAAGGACATCATTTAACACCTGAAAAGTATATATAAATTATAAATAAATTTTGCAAAATTTATAACAAGAAATTTGAAGTAGAAAAAATGGTATATATTCATATACGGAAAATCAGCATCTGCTTGTTTTATTTGTTAAAGTAAAACGTCATTCACTTGACGTCAATTTGATAGCTACATATATCTTATGACGTGTTCTATACCATGGCTTCCGAAACATTTATGGGCCGAGACCCACTTTCCAATACGGTAATTTTTTGCGATCCACTCACTTGTAATACATGACTTATCAAAGACCCAAAGTTCCAGAGTTTCAAAGTTCCAAAATTCCAAAGTCCTAAAATTAAAAAGTAGTTCAAAGTTTCAAAATTCTGAAGTCCTAGATGTCTTAGTTTTGAAATTCTAAGATTCCAATATTAAAAAATTCCCAAAGTCTCAGTTTTGAAAACGATCATTTTTTGTGACTCGCCCATTTATAATGTTATATCAAAATGAAGGAAAATTGAATAGTAAATATCGTTTTAATACTTGTTTAAGTCTCAGTAATTCTGTCGACCCACCCAAAGTCAACTAGCAACCCACCAGTGGGACAGAACCCACACTTTGGGAATCTACTCTGCAGCATATTTCAGGAGATAATTACTTGGTAAACCACGTATTTGATACATAAAGTGCCTTCCTAGCAGACGAATTTTCTCTGCTCTCTTACCTATAAAAAAAAAGAAAAGAAAAATTCGATAAACGTTATTACGACGTGTGACGTACATTTTTCTTGACCTACCCAGATAAAATGGATTGTTATATGTAATTAAAAGCAATCAAAATATCTAATCTAAGATATCCTTTATATTCTATAGTATTATACGCTTACAATTGCAGTATACCGTAGCCCTATCTGTGCAGGTTCCGTTCGACCGGTATAAAAAGAACAAGAAAAAAAGGGTAAGATGATATAATAGTTGGTCGATTGTATTACGCATAGCCGTAAGCTCTGCAGATGCGTGATGCGCTAAACGTGACGCGGTACGAAGTACCGCAGGTATAACCACGTGCGAATCTGTTTTCGGGTATCGTTACCGGGAAAAATCGATGCTCTGACTGATAGAACGAAGAAAATATGTATTCGTGACGCAGTCTCTCGGAGATCCGGCATGCTTTTAAGTATGGTTTTCGAAAAAGTTCTTTGGATAGGTTGCAGTGAGCCTGCGCGCCAATAAACGCGCAATGCGACACGCGATAGAGTAGGATAGGGAAACTCCGTAATCTCGTTAAAAAGAGATAGAACGGGGGATGGAGAAGCGCACAGCGGCGTTCACGATTAACGGTAAGGAAGGGAAATTAATAGGTGTCACGGTAAAAAAATGTTAATTTTGTACCTTATGTTCATCGATACAGTACTTAATTGGTATTAATTTAACCCTCGATCGACGTACTCCCAGTCAAACGTGATCTAGACCTACGAAACGTACAATGGTATCGGACTATTTATTTTCATGGTGAATTCGATATAAAAATACGGATTGATTATAAAGAACTTTTAACTAATATCTATAGTGCAATCGGAAAGAAATGTTTATCTGAACTTGTGACGTCGATATTCTTTAAACGTATTTACATCATTTTATCTATTGACATTATAAACAAAATTAACAAATTTATAAAAGAGTTCCGGAATTACTAAAATGAAATTTAACACTCCTAAAAATCAATAGTAAGTTTGTGTAATTTTCAAATAAAATGAATATATCAGAAACTTTTTAAGTAATATTTCATTTAAAAAAATAAAAACGTTAGAAAATCACATGCGATTATTGTAATATAATGCAATTAAAAGAAGTTTCTGTAATACATAAATTTATGTACATAATTCGTTTTTACGTAACGTTGAAAATAGCAGTTCTTTTCCAATAATACTAAATTTATCACAAATTAAATTTAGTTTATTAACATTTTTTTAGTTTTGTTTGAATGTAACAGAAAAAAAGAATATATTCCTTTATATTGGATTCTTATTAAAGTAAAAACTGATTCGAAATTACATCGTTCGTTGCAGGTACTGCGCATCCGCATCACGCTCAATTTATATTATTAATACCAATACTTATAATATTAACATTAAATTATTACGCAGCAATAATCCACAGTTCCTAGTCCGCAGCAAACGTATTAAATCATATAGAAAGCTCTATAACGCTTTATTTCTTGTTTTATCTTTTGAATGTCGAAATAACAATAATATATGTTTACATTTATACTGTATTTTATTTTCATTTCCTAAATTTTAGGTTATTTCTTTAAATATTATTTTCCAATATGTGAAACGTTCGCTAAAAAAATGTTGCGACACTATATAGCGTTTGACACACATTTATTTTAAAATTGAAAGTAAAGTATTATAATAAATAAATGAAAAGCAGAAAATGTATAAAGTAGCATGTACAATTATCCTTTACTTTTATAAACGTCAATATACACTTCGAAGAAAACGGATTAAAAAATTCTGTAATTTAAAAGAAGAAATCTCCAACACGATATTTTCAGCGATTCGATAGATTCAATGTTAAAAAAAGTATCGAAGTAATCGTTATTAATTTCGTGAACCATCCTGTATTATTTCAGTTTATATTCATGTTATATTTTTAAAAACTGTTAATAGAAGTACATTGAAATTTTAATTACTCAATCAATACCTAATATAAAAATACTCTTACTATAATAAACGCACGTACAGATATATCTTATAAAATGGTCAATAGTTTTGTTTAACTTTTTTATATTATAAAAATACATATAAAACGTAAGAGAATTATAAAACAGTGTTCATAACATTTCAAAAAACTAATATATGGATTCCAGTTATATATATTAATAAAAACAAGATAAAATAATCGCATTTCATTTTAACAAAACCTTTGTTCTAAGGAAATGTTTTTAACAAAATAAAAGATTCTATACAGATAAATATATACTTAAGAAAAATTATCGTAGTCCTATTTGGTCTCATAGCCTTTTCTTTATTAGAATTTCTTACAGTGATCTTTCTTAAATTATTTGTACAGTTCTAATATCTTTTTAATTAATCCATTTATTTATACAATAATGTAACAGTATAGAGATAAGCAGGTACTATTACCACAAGGGTAAAGAAATGTCAATGTTGCAGAATAAATCGTGACTTTTTCGAATGTTTTTTTTTTTGCTTTTTATATTTGAAGTGTTGAATCATTCAAAAGTTACTGGTATTGAAAGAATTGGTAATATCGGATTTGTGGTTTCTACTTCCAATGCTGTTGCCATACAATCACTTGCTGCTTCTACTTCTCCTAATGATTCCAACACCTTCCCTAAATTATACCTATAACAATTTTAATTAATTCTATTTGTATAATATAAAAATTGTTTCAAAATTAAAATACTATATTTGTAAATACTACTCAAAATACTGAAATAATTTTTTAATACCATGTTTGATGAGAATTTGGATCGATTTTTGCAGCATCTCTCAGTGTTTTTTCGGCCAACCTTTGACTTCCCAAATAGTGATAAATAAGACCCTAATAACATAAACAGTTCTTAAATAATTATACACTAAAAAACTTAAATAGTATCTTAAATCAAAAACAAATTGTTGATAAAAATATTATATTTTAATAAATAAACGTTACCAAATGTTGTAAACTTTTTATATGTGATGGATTAATCGAAACTGCGTTCTGGTAACATTGCTTTGCTTCCAGATATTCCAATTTATATTCATGTAAGAGACCCCGCTAAAATGAAAAGAAATGTCTATATGTTTGTATGTTTAAAATATAAAATTGAGTCCTTTTTTCTATTTGAATACTTTAGTGCAATATAGGCTTCTAGTACAAATAGTACATAATTATAATATATATATATATATATATATAAGCTTACAGTATACATGATATGATGGCTCAATGGAAAAATATTTGTAGCTTCTTGTAATGAAAGAACTGCACCATTTGGTTGATCTAAAACTAGATATACTTCAGTGAGCAATAACCACACTTGTAATTGTAGCAGCCATGCTCTTTGTGGTCCTGGTTTTGGTGTGAAAGAGCTAAGTGATGATGCAACTTCAGAGAGAGCTTGTTCTACTCTTGAAGCAGCTAACGATTGTGCATGTACAGAACCTATTTGAAGTATTATCGATTATAATTATTTAACTTTATAAAATACAGATTGAAAAAAAGTATTGAACACGTACTGGAATCTTTGTCAGACATTTCAGAAGCGTATAGCTGAAAGACACTTCTAGTTTCGCTGCGTTTTTCACTATGCTGTTCGTTACAATTAGCATTCGTTTGGTCTTCGTAGAGATTTTTCCAAAGTAAAAGCATATGCCTTATGGTAAATAAGGCTTGCTCACCACCGATGCTTCGTAATTCAAGGTGCGCTTTTACATAAAGGAAATTCAAATTATCCGGATATTCTTCTAATACACTGTTAACTAAATGCAATGCTTCTGAATATTGTTTATGAGCCGACAGTAATAATACCAATAAATGCAATGAAGGAATGTGTTCTGCTCGAAGATTCAATGCAATTTTTACATGAATCATTGCATCATTAATTTGTCTATTAATGGCATATTCGTGAGCCAAATAATATTCAGCCAAATGATCGTTTGGATCACATTGTTGTGCCCTATTAAATAAATGCACAACGTTACAACAATCAATTTATATCTTATTGCAATTTTTAATTATACGTACTTCTGAAAACATTCTAAAGCTGTTTTAGTATGATAAGTTTTATCCATCTTTACTATAGTATTTGTAGAAAGAATACTATGACCAATACCAATATAAAGATGACATCTGGACTGCATCCCTTGTGAATTTTTTGTTTCTCTTTGAAGTGCTTTTTGACTCCATTCGATGCCTTCTCTTATCTATTTTATATATAATTTCATAATATTGACATTTCTATCCATATTTGTTGTTCAAATATATTATCAGTGCACAAGCGTAGTCAGGTTACTTTAAATATTAATTCATACAATAATAATTTTTCTCTTGGAACAAATCTCTCCCCTGGCTACACCCATGTTTCAGTATATTATTTATACATAATATGTACATCTATATCTTACCATATTTAATTGTTCATAACACAGTCTTGCAACTAAAAGACAAGGCATTACTTTTTGTGGTGATAATCTTGCTACCACTTTTAAAACCCTATACGCATGCATATATCTGCCCATACTAATTAAACATAGTGCACACTGAGTCCATACATGTGCTTCCTCGTGAGAGAATTTCATTGCTCTTTCAAATGACTATTAGAACGTAAAATTAATTCCAGTGTGAATATCATATTTATATCAGTTAACGTAATTTTATAAACAATAACAATCAACGATATTCAATTAAAAAAATAAACATTAAGCAAATTATTTAATTATATCAACCTCGTATAATAAGTCCACTTGACTCCACCTCACAACAACTACAGTGAGAAGATCGTATACCGCGGTGGCATTTTCGAAAGCATGTATTCTGGCTTCTTTGAATTCCGGCGATTGACTAAGTACAGCGTCTCTAACTGCCATAGCTTCGCTTATTAATAATAATAAAATTGTTTCTTCGTACTCATTTCTTGGTACAAACATATTAAGTCCTAAATATTTTTTTGGTTTCCACGGTGAATCTGAAAAATCATTATAAAAATTATAATTTGATTGTTTCATTTTTAATCCATATTTTACTATAACGGTAATAATTTATCAATAATATTACCAGTTGTATCGCTCGGTGGTTCCGGAGATTTGTACTCAGCACCACTTATTCCCCGAACTAAAACTTCTGCCAATTGTCTCGTTAATGTAACTCGAAGACTTTGTGTTGTAGTAGACTCCACGGCAGATAAAATTTCCCTTATAAATGATTTAATTTTATAAATATTAACTTTTTTTAATAAATTAAAGATTAAATTATTCGAGTAGTTTTTAAATAATATTTATTACTGTTACCTTGCTGTCATTTATATATGTATCAATACAAAAGTTATTTACCTATAACGATTTATAGCAGCTTGAATATTACCAGTTTGAATGTATAATATGGGTGCCCTTTGCAGTGCAGTTTCCAAAATTGGTCCAATATGTTTTGTAGAACAAAATGAAGACTGAGAAGAATTTGTACCTGTTGATCAAATGATATTAACGTATTAACAACAAAACCCAAATTTCAAGTTTTGTCACATTCCACCAAGAACCCTATAAAATCACCTGCAAAAAAAAAAACGAAAACGAAATTAAGATTACATGTATCTTATATTTAATATGTTGTAATAATAGCTATTATTAGCTCCCTCATAAATTATATATTATATAATAATAGTTTAATAACAATAGTTTAACGTATAACTCTATTTGATAACTGGAGCAGTCAATAATCAAAAGAGAAATATATAGTTATAACAACTAATTTGCAATAGAGGAAATATTATCTTTTATTCATTCATTCATTGGAAGCTACCATTAATTATCATAATATTATTCATACAGGAAGAACTTATGGAATAAGAATCCAATTAGCATTATATGATTGAAAACAATGTGCTGAAAATCAATTTACGTCACCTGCATTGTTACTATTCACGACAGACGTGCCATTTTGATGTTGCATTGCAAGTTTGTCTTGTTCCTGTAAATACACTAACGTTAAGTCCCCAGCAATTTCATAGCACTTGATGATTTGTTCTTGCCATTCTGCTATTTTGTATTTTGACTTGGAATTTGGTGGTAACTTTTCCAGGCAAAGACCTATTACAATGTAAAAAAAAAACCAAATAAGTGAAAACATTTTAAAAAAATTAATAATAATATTTATTCGATCTTGCAATGTACACTATCAAATGTAATTAAATTTTACATAGAGAAAGTAGGTACAACATATGTAAACAAATTTTTTTTTAAATTTCAAAATTAACTATGTAAATATAATTATATTTTACGTATGTTAATGATAATACAAGCGCATAAATTGTTTCTTTATTTAATTTGCATAAAATTTGTCTGATAATACTTATATCCTTCTTGTGAAAATGTTTAAAATCCATTAATTGAAGAATATATATAAAAGATAGAATTAAAGTGAAAATGTATTGCAAGCTAGAATAATGAGAAAAGTGGTAAAATATTAATTAGACATGCATTTGCAGTGCAAATTAAAGCAAAGCACAAGTAAATGATTTTTATAGAAAACAGAAATTATAGTTACCATTATTGGAACAAATTAATTCAGTACTGTAAACAAACATCTTCCTTTTTTATACAATTTTAAAACCATAAATAAATATTAGCTTTTATATTATGACAAAAGACAATTATTTACAATAAATTGATGTAATAATTACTCATCTTTCAAGCCTAATTTAGTATTTAAGAATCAGCTACAACATTTTATTTTGAATAGAATTTTAATCTAGATATGATTTCAAATGCCACTGGAAAGAGCTTTGAACAAAGTATTTCATTAAGATATTTTACATTACAACCAAGCATAACATTGAAATAGGTGAAAGAGATGAATGGGTTTCATTTTCACATTGCAAAAAAAGAAAAATAAAATGAAGCAAAATACAAACCTTTAATTACGTACGACTCGGCTATAATGCGCAGTCTTCGGCTGGATAAATGTTTCTCTGTGTCTAAAGTAAACAATCTTTCTTTCTCTAAGTTGAATATTGATTATGATACTAAATAGGTAGCAAATATTTTCAAAAAATTATCACGTTGTATAAATACCAGCTTGTAGATTTGGTGCTACCTCAGACTGGTGTATGAGAAGATTTATACTTAGTATGGACTGCCAATAAAAAAAAATACGCAGCCCTTTAAATTTTTCATTAGAACATCTACATTGAGTGCAATATTGTCAAATTCAGCACAAAATTTAATATTCTAAAGTATGGAAGTATTAAAAAAAACAATTGTTAAGTGAACTATGTAAAACACCAAAACTATAGTAAATATAAACCATTCCTTTATTTAAATGGCAAGCTGTTATATGTGATACAAGAAATAATAATGCACTAATATATATTAGCAATGTACTAAGTAGTTTAAATAATTTTTTATGCAAACCTTTAGTTGCGTATGATTCTGCGATAATGCGTAGACTTCTGCAAGGTAATGGTTTTTCCGTAAGTGTATGCAACTCTGCTTGTTGATAATGATTGAGAGCTTCTTCGTACATCCCCATAGCGTAATGCAATTTCCCAAGTAACAGATGTGCATCTAATACAACTAAAGCCTATGATATGATATATGATGTAACAATTATACCATTCTGTTTTGGAAAACATATTAGACTATAAATTCTTATGCTCTATTTATTTAAAAAATTACCTGTTTGTCCTTTTCATTGGCTGCCAAAAGTAAATATCTTCTAGTTTCTGCCAATCCATTTCTTGCTTTTCCAATATTAGCATCTACAGGTGGAGTTTGTTCCAAAAAACTTTCTAATCTACCTTCTCCACATAAAAAATTTGCTAAACATTCTGAAATTGAAGTTATTTGTTAATATAACAAAGTATATTACAAGGCATGGTAAAAATTAAGTCTTAATCAATAATAAAATTTTTGTAGTGGACTTTCTTTGGATAAAATATCTACAATATTACTTAGGCACTTTATCAGTATTTATTAAAACTTATAATCTTTGACTGATAATACGTTTTCTTAATGTTACTCTAAAACGAGTTGTAAACTAAAATATAAATCACGAAATGACATATATGACAGTTGTTAAACGTGGCCTTTATTCATGTAATCTACAACGTGACTTAACATTCTTTTTTTTTTTCGTTTACATAAACAGGTTACGAAACTAACAATATGACATTTCATTTTAACGAAATTTCATTGAATATTAAAAAAAAGAATGTTATTAAAGTATATAAAAATTATTAATTAAAATTCGTAACATGATAAATGTTTATATACCATCGCTCGGGTATTGTACTTTCAGATGTTCCGCCAATTCTATAACCTTTTTCCAATTTCTTTCTTCACGGTTTTTATCGATTTCTGATTCAATTCGAAGGGTGTGTCCTTTTTTACTTGTCATTCTAATTCACATAGAAAAAAGAACAGAACAAGCTGTTAAATCCTTTTGCAACGTTGGTCAAGATCCAATGTAATATATCGATCATCAGTGTTGTTACGAGCGTGAGCACCACATAAAGGTATACGTATGACAATCTTCCTTCCACCTCGAGCACGTGCCAGACTATTTTGAACCGTTTGTCACGTCATTGATTCCGCGAAATGTAGATACGGTGCATTATGAAGCATACTAACTGAAGAACCGTCGGAACTGCGCATTTATTGAATTGTTAATGCGCAGAATTATTGGATAAAATCAGTAATGGACAGATCAAGAGCCCACAGAAGGGCTCATGAGCACCGGTGTATACATCTAACGAAAGTCCTTGGAAAATCTAGGGAGGACTTAGAGAGAAACTAGGGAAATCTTGAGAAAAATCAAGCGAGAAGTCGTGGGTGGACCTAGAAAAAAGTCTAGAGAAAAAGTTAGCAAGAACTTAGGCGGAGTTTAGGGAAAGCTCTGGAGGACCTAGGGATATCTTCTCATTTAGCCTCCGATGCAGTTACATACCACCGAGATAAAAAATGACAGTTTTGAATAAAAAATTATAAAATTATTTTGAATTTTTACTGAATTCATTTCTGCCCTTTATTAGCCATCTGTTTGGATATTTTTTATTTTATGTAGAGTGACTTTTGTCTCAACACGTAATTATATTTATTTATATTATTCAGTTTTACAATGATAGTAATAACAAAAATAAGTATATTTTTATTCTTCCCTTTGATATTATACACATGTACCAATATGTATAATGTCAAATATGCTTTATAGTCTTTAATTTTATATACAAAAATTTGTTTACATTAATTCTAAAGAATGACATTTATTTTGATCTTTCTTCATAACATTAAAAAATTATATTCTACTTTCTTTAAGCATTTTCCGATATCGCTTTTTCCACTTATCCTTCACATCCACAATATTGTGCTGCAATTTACAATTTTAATTTTATTAAGTTGAATATTATAATTATTTATTGTATGTAACATAAATATAAGTATTACAACCTGTAGTATATGAACTCCACGTTGTGTAAGAACAATAAGTTCTTTCATTCCATCATTAGTAATATCCATGTAACATATAGAATGTACAGGTGCATCAAATAATTTTCTAATTATCAATTCCCATGTACTATTTACAAAGCAGAATATTAAAACTTCATGACCATAAGTTCCTAGGAGTATTTCGTTTCGACCATCCATATTTATATCAGCAGTACAAGAGCATAAAATGCAATCAGATGTTTCACTACCATTTAATATTATGTCTTCATCCATTCCATTATTTAAAATATCCCTAATTAAATAAATTAAGTGTAATAAATATACACATAATAAAAATCTTATACACTTACATGAAAACAACTGCATTACTTGTATTTACAATAAGGATATTCAATTTTGTTTCATTACTTAAAGGACACTTTGGACCTGTAACAATTAAGAATATCAATCAATTCTGATGATACAATTACAATTCGTGAGCAATTAGTATATTAATTCAGTAATATTTACCTCTAGAATTAATGAAGGAAGGTTTTATGACATTGTTCTGTTGTGGAAATATACATACACTTGAAATAGGCCTATCATACCTTAATTTCCAGGTTCGACCGATTTTCAGTTCTAAAACATTAACTATGGCTACAATGACTAAGCCACATTCACAACCAATTACAGTCAGTCTCCTAAATAATTTAATACAGTTGTACTATAACTGATAAATTATACAAATTGTATATAACTATAATAATATTATACCAATTGTAATTATCATAGTAGTAAATATTAATCCATACTGCAATTCCTTGGATATCATGCAATTCAGGGAAATATTTTTCGATCGATGATTCACTATAGCCATGGTTCAATTTATCCTCTCTAATCATATGAATTTTATAATCACTACCAGATAATAACCAAACAACCTAAAATCTTAGGAAATGTTATATTAACACTTTAAATTTACGGAATTACAAATAACATTGTCACCTTCTAATATTTTATTCCTTCAGTAATTCACTACTATAAGCAGCACTAGAAAAACTATTGTAATGTTAAAAAATTACCTCATTGTGAGAACTTTGTTGTGGTAATATAGTATGATACAAATGATATGGCGTATATGCTAATTCTACCATAAGGCAATTTTGTGCTATGGCTTCAATTGAACTGCCTTCATCTCCTTCTCCATCTATAGCACCTTCTGTATATATATTTAAATACCTCTCTATGGATGTATCTGTACTTGCTTTTAGAATAGTTATTCCTATCACAAATCCATCGCCGCTGTCAGATTTATTGTAAGCATCAATAGATATAATTTCAGCACCGCCTAATGAAAAATAATAATTATTCAAAAATAAAGTACTTATGCTTTTTGATAATAAACCAATATATAAGATTACAAACTGGGAATGTATGTAAAGAGTAGTTCCTTAACCAATGGTTTTAAATGCAGATTTGGCATCAAATGATATTCACAAGAGTATATTTTTCTTTTTAAAGAAGCCACTAACACTTTATTGTAGCCACTATTTGAGCATAACTTTGTCATTGAATAAATATTTCCTTGAGACGTTAAAGGAAACCAGTGTGCATCTGTCAAATTATTCATGTTTCCTTCACAACAGAAATATTAATCACAGTAACCTTTGGTTATATCGTACGATTTAATTTTCGATAACATTTACTATATATTATACTCAAAAGAAATAAAATAAAAGACATTTACTGAAAAATGTTAAAATTGTTTCTTTGTTTAAATTTTTAATTTTTCTTTTACATTTTCTAACAAATTCAGTTGATAAAGTTAAACAAAATTTTAAGGTTAAGAATACAAAACTTACTCCACGTGTAATATAAATGTTATAAGATCATGTTTTCAAACAAATTTTAACCATTTTTAAAAATAAGTAAAAATAATATGGTAATTGCATTTTAAACGAATATTAATCATGAAGTACAAATACAAACATACGATCTTTTCCATATGTGTATATATGTCAATATGCATTGATAACTCTTATACGTATAGCAGATTATTGTGTACGTAGTAATGCATGAGTCCAGTAGTAGCAGTAATATTGTATGTATATAAATAAATATGCTGTATATATTTGTTTTGTTATTTCAAGCTAATGATATCTCTATGCATATGGTGCTATATAATAGTCATTAATTTCTTCGACAAAAAAAACCTTTCATTTGACTTCGATAGTAGAATAATAGAAAAAAGTTTGATTTAAATTTGAATTAATCACCTTTGACCAAATGTGACATTAAATCAAGTAACATTAAAATTATAGATTACAACGAATACGTTTCTTCTAAATATTATCATTGAATAGTTTCTTGAATTTGTTTATTATTTAAACAAATTTATTTTTATCATATTCAAGTGAATATCTAATTAATAGTACCGCATACGTTAATCATTGTATTTTTCTATACAATAAATCATGTAAAGTAATACTTTATATGTGGATATTATGTATATATGAATGGAATACTAGAAAAAAATCCAATACCAAGGTCAACCGCATACTGTAGTCCTGCTATGTGTCTCCCGTTTATATGGCTGGTTTAGCAAATTCTCCTCCTCATGGACCGTTAAGAACATCACTGTAGTTTTCTCACCTTTGTAGTATATGAGCATCAACAAACATTATCATAATTTTAAGGATTGATTCCGTTTTGTTACCGATCAATGAATGAGGTAACAAATATTTCACTGAACGAAAATTTAAAAACTGAGAAGTTTAAGAATTTGAAATTGTAACTTATAAAATTTCTAAATTTCCAACAAGCAGTATGAAATATCTTTAAGAAAGGTAATGAAGGGCGCAGAGCAAATTTGTCCTTCAAGAAAAAACAGCAATCTCAAGTAGATATAATGGAGGTTGTTCAGTATGCACGCATGTATACATATATACATACATATACATAATATATATATATTTTTGCCTTCTTTTTTATTAAACACAGAATCACAGAGCAAACTGGACATGTCAGAGGGGCGGGAGATATTACAGTCTAATTGATTTTTCTGGTACAACGCACAGAGCTCACCTCCATCTTTTATATATTATATATACATATATTTATTTATATTAGATAAATAAACATGTATATGTATATATATACATGTCTCGTTACTGTACAAAATATGTTCGCTGTTAAAATCAGCCGCGGTTTAGTAAAAAACATACGAAATAGAAGGGGGTGAGCCTGCATGAGCGAAATTGCAGCCCGCTCAGAATCTGCATAGAAGGTTTCATTAGTGGAAGTAATTAAGTTTTATTTACAAATCAAGGCAATATCGTTAATTGTTTCTTCTTCTTTACATCCACACTCGTACCTTTCACTCTGTTTATTTCTGTTTATTTTCTTCACTCTTTTCACACTCTCTCGGGGTTGCCACTCTTATAACGAGACACTTCGAATTCTAATAATTCCATTTCGTTTTCTTGATCAATTTTGTACAATGCATGTAATAATAATAGTGCAATAAATTAATTGTTCTGAGCGCAATAACTGAAGTTTCGAATTTCTTCTTCCCTTCTTCTTAATTCCCGTTTCTTTTTTGTTTTATACCTCTTAAAGTACATAGTTGTATATAAAAAGTTTCAATTTCCGTTCTGCGACCATCGCTCGGCGAACGGCCTTTTCACCACTTTGTTTTCGTATTTTTTTTCTTTTTTCTTTAAAAACTATAATCACGCCCGCAGTTATTCCTAGCATACATACATACAAAGCACGCACACATGCGCATGTATTCTCCTTTTCCTTTTCCTCAAAGGTATATTATACGTTTGACCTATACATATTCGCAAGGCTATTTCGAATAACCATTCCTGCACAGAGAAAAATGTTAGCGACTCACTCGTTGCGGTTACAACACGATCATTATCATCAAATCGTTTTGTCACCAGTACAAACCAAATCAATCTGCTAATAATATTCGTTTAAAATTTATCCTGAACACCTTCAGTTTTAACTGCGTCTTAAAATGCATTGCACAAAGGCGGCGATCTTTGAGGGACTATAAAATCGCATGAACATACACAAAATTAAAAAATACAGGGATGATACGGACTTATTATGTTAGATCAGGGCAGTATGAAAATGTATTTTCTAGAAATTTTCTTGAAAAATATTCGCGTAACTAGGATTTTTGTTCAGGGTAGATCACGCTTCCTATAATGTTAATTCCTCACATTAAATATGATGATCTGGTTTTCGAGAATTTAGAAATTTGGACCCTACTAGTTACGCCAATGTTGAAAATATTTTTTATGCATTCGCTGTATCGAGTTACATCTACTTAGAATTCAATGTATTAATGTGTAAACGTAGATCTTTGAAAAATGTATGCTTATAAAATTTGTTTCAATAAAAAAAAAATTAATATTTTCCATTTAATAACCTTCACCTTGACAATTACAATTCTTCCTATTGCAAACTTAAGTATCTTCTAATTTTAATCAATAAATACAATGTGCTCTAATTTAGAACATCTGAAAATACTAGATAAATTGTTTAAGATTTAAAAAAAAATAATACTCACTGAAAAATCGATCGGACACGACAGACTTACGTTTACATATTAAGGGTACTGTATATATCTCTAATAAGGGTTAAAATTAATGTAATAAGAATAACACCGGTGTTTCCTTCACCTTGAATCATTAAACAATTTCGCATTTGATTAACGCCACGCACGCCAGATACTGATCATAATGCTAGCGTATAAAAGAAGATTCATTTAAACATGTTTTGATAATGTTCTTAGAAAGTCATCGATCATCGATATACAAGAACACGTCGAACGATGCTTAAGTAATTTAATCGAAAATACTGCATTCATATTTTCGCTTTGCAAATAAAAACAATAACTCTTGTACTTTCGCATTGTATTACATATACATAGGTATATCGTGTGTGTGTGTGTGTATGATTTTCGTCAAAAATATGTAGCTCTACGGTATAGACAGTAAAAGTTAATTTAATTTTACATTTATATAAAATGAAACTTAATCGTAAGTTTTTAGAAATCAGTATATGTATACGTATAAATTAACGCAAATGGTCATTTTTGATATTTACGACCACGCTATATTTTGGCGAGAATCATACGATGGACACCGTCGTGTCTGTACAAAATTTTACGCACTCTTCAAATTGGTCTACCTACGTATTTATATATTTATATATATGTTTATATATTGTATTCCTAATTACGTATCACGATCATTTCCCCTACGCCTTCACGCTAACAGTTTTCTCGGCGCACAATTTCTCATAATAAATCTAAACAAATCATGTGTTCGGACTCATGCAACAGACCTATCATTATCATCATCGAAGTTCTGCTATAGCGCATCTACAATCATGTTACAACTCCATAATAATAATCATAATAATAATAATAGTAATAGCAGTAATTAAAAGAAAAAAAAAAGGAAACAAAACAAAATGCTTGGAAATATTAAAAACACGACAAAAGAAACGCATGTACAAGTTATCAGGGCCTTCTTGTACAATCGAATTGATATTATCAGTGAAATTTTACGGGTCACAAGTTACCAACTATCAGCGCTAATGAACTTTATTATATTACGATAACGAAGTTTTTAACAAAACAAGTGCACTTCTATAAGTAGATTTTATAAATTAAAAGTGAAGTGATTGTTTCATTTGACATTTTGAGTCCACCTATAGTTTGCAGTTTACATTCAGTAAATAAAACAATAAAAAGAATATTAAAATTATTCGACTTAAAGTATATTACAAATTATATAGTAAATTATGAGTTTATATAATCTACAAAACTTGTGACATATATTAATAATCAAAGCTGGCGCTAAACGGATTTATAAAAAGTTTATCGTACATTTGCGTAGTTCTATGCATAGTATACATTGGCATAATTAGGTATAGTATCAAGCATAGTAGACTTCTCTAGGAATAATGATTATGCAGGGAAAGAAGATCCTACTCTTTACTAGAGTTGGGAATTTTTAAATTTTAAAATTTAAGGAAATCTACCGTGCTTAATAATTCCCTTGATATTCTTCTTCTCTGTTACTATTTTTTCTAAGGAAGCCTACTCTGCAACCTGTAACTTCTAAATTCACAGATATTATTAATTGGTAAATTATTGTGCAAGGAGGCCCAGATATTATAGACGTTCGTGAAACGTCTACATAAATTGCATTCGATAAAAGCGATACACTGGTTTGTTAATACTAATTAATCATGGAAGCACAACATGATGAACACTCGTGGACAACGTGGGCTTCCCCTAGGTAAGAATAAATGTAGGGGAAAAATCTCCCACCACTTGTCAAAGTTCAAAATCTTGAAATTCCCAAATTTCTAAATTTTTGAATCTTTAAATTTCCAGGTTCACAAATTTCCAAATTCCTAAATTTGAATAGTTATAACAAAAATTTATAAATTTCTATATTTGAAAGTTTATGAATTTGGAAACGAACCGACGAAAAATCCACAAGCGGTGAAATCCTTTTTTCCTTCATTGCCATTTCGTTAGGAAAGCATACCGTGCTCACGAGTGAACATAATGTTGTAGAAGCGTTCGACGCAATGACGCTGTAATATTGAATCCGAAAGATATCTTGTGTCGGATACAACATTAACGTGGAACTTTACACGTCTCTCCCCGGATCTCCTCGGATCTCTCGAATGAAAAGCAACGTCATTGATGATGTATATTCCATGTTCAAAATTCTTTATCGTGCACTATCACTGATAAACGTTCCTGCGATAAAAAACAACTAAAAAGATGATTTTAGGATTTTGCCACATGACTGTATATTTCGCATTGTAATCGCTCGTGTACGTCGTATATGAAATTTACGATCGTTCTCAAGTGGCAGACATAAAGAACATTATAAAAGACGTCGCGGATAAAAAGCGAACGAGTGTCAGATTCAAAATAGAGAATTCCTTTTGTTTTATCCAGTAGTCGTGTACGTATTTCCGGAGAAGGTGCACCACAGCTCGTAGAGTCATTTCGATGGGCATTGTACAAGCGAAAATGACTACGATACTTTGTTTCTTTTTGTTAATGTTAGGTTGAAAATACATCGTGATCTTCGGTATCGTTTGTATCCGTTTCATCTTTAAAATAAATTTGTTCAATTCATTCGTTAGAAACGCATGTTAACGAGAGTTCAAGTAAAAATTTGGCTGTTACGTATATATTAAAAAAACCTTCGTTAAATCAAATATATATATCTAGAGATTTCGAGTTTTGTCAAGCACTGATTAGCGAGGTACATTTACTAAGTACAAACATTTCGTAACAGGTTGATTCTTAAATATCAGTAATTAACATAAATATAGTGACGCTGGTACAGTTAATATAATTCTAAATTATAAATTGTTAGATTCTAAATATAAATTTTCAACATTTATATACAGCTGTATGATTAGCTTGTATAATTCATTCATTTCATCATACATTCAAATGGTTTCATAAAAACAAGAATTAACCACTACAAAATCATTGTTATTAATTTTGTTTTTTGCATAAGTTGAATATGGTTTTGCATAACAATGATTCGTTTAAAATACAATGAGAAAATAATTAACAAAAAATTCATGAAATATGAAATTGGAAGCCATTTAATATTATGCAATATGTGTACGACTTATTGTTATGTAATATACTTATCTCTGTATACCCTAGCCCTTTCTTCCTGAAATGATAATTTACTGCACGGTACAGATTTGTTTTTTGATCTATGATAAATAACAGACATTATAAACATAATGTTACATAAGTAAGAATAAGAACAGTTCATAATGAAGTACTATTAAATATACACTACATTAGATTATTATAAATGTTAAACAATTGTTTTTGAAAGGGACATTAATTTTATGCAAATGAATCTACTGCAAGTTTAGCAAATGCTTTTATTACAATACTTATCAAAACTTTACTAAAATATAAAATGTGAAATAAAGAAGTTAGTATTTATCAAGATATTAGTTTCCATATTTCAAGACAGAAAAGAGATATTGAAATTTCAAGGCAAAAGCTATAATTTAATTTACTGAACTTGACATTGTATTATGTAAAAGATATCATGAAAATATGTCAATATCATAATTGGATAAACATCAATAGCTGCGAGTGACTTATACGAACGGAGAATTCGCGTGAAAATATTCTGAAAATATATCTATTTAACCGTACCTCTGCTACTTTACAGTCCATTTAAACAACTAAATAATGATTAATGTATAATATTCATAGTAAAATATGATATCTGAAACTAAACCGATTTGTGGCGATATAATAAAATTTAATTTACTATATCATTAATAATAATGCGCCAGTAACAATACTAATAAAATAAAAAGCATGAATAACGACAATTAGATTGAATATGGAAGTATAATGCAGTTTGTACATTTGTTATGTATGAATTAAGCGTACAAAGTTGATAGCTATCTGTTAGTAAACATATTTACACGCGTAAAGAAGTTTTCGTCTACTTATTCTTGATGGATTATATTTAAATAATTCTAATTTGTTAATAATATTATAATAGATTATTGGATTAACATAATGCTTCGTTAATCATAAAATTATCTGGAGGGAGAGAATGATATGCATTTACCAAATTCTTAAATATATTCAAAACTTCTTCCAATTTATGTAATTTCCATATTATTATTTTAACATTTGCTTGGAACAGAATTAAAATACCATCAAAAGATGGAAACACAACATCATTGTTTCCTTTCTATTTTATTTATTTAAATGATTTGTTAACGTTTTAATATTGTCGTATTTCAAGTCCTATTTATTGAAAATATTTTTTTCCATACAAAACCGTTAAAAAAAGTTAGATTATTAATCTTTCTTGCATTTTCATCATTATTTTACATTATTAGATCTAATATTCTGTTTCATTTGGTAATAAAAAAGATGTTTCAATCTTAATTATAATCGATAAAAAACGTTTACAAATGCACTAATTTCTGTAATTATTTGGAATTATTAGCCTCATAAAATTTATACGAAAACTAATTATATTGCTTAATATTTGTAGTTATGCTAGAAGAATCCATTGAAATTTGATGTTAATAAAAACAGTACGAATTTGTCGGTAAATAATCAGAATATAAAAGCGTAAAATAAAATGGCCCATCAAAAGACTCTATGTGATCAGGTATCTCTTCCCTTTTTATCACTTAGCGCTCTCATTTATATATATATATATATTTTCTCTCGTGTAATTAATGCATAAGGTACCCTATCTGAATTAAAATTATATGTAAGCACAAATCTATGCACTTACCCAATTTAAAACGTATGTCACTTTTCACATTTACTATTACCATTGCCATTTGTTCCTTTTCTTAAGTACACCAAGCACGGAAACACGCACATGGATCATATTTAAAGTTTATTCCATTTCAGTGTGATTGGAAGAGTTATTACCAACTGAACTGTTTGTGATTTTTGTTTCTCAATTACCTGTATGTTAATAATTGGATCAATATACTCAGTTCATTACATCTAGCATACCATAAACAGCATACTATATTACTCTTTATTAGAAAAGAGAACTCAAGCCAACAATGAAACAGTTGTTGCTTATGTTGTATCAAAATAAACAGTGCACAGGAGGACTTAGGATTTTCACCTCCTTTTCCTCAACAAGTAATGTTGCATCCAACATTTAGTGGGCCACACTCAATTTTCCACTGCCACATAACAAATGGGTAATATGGAATATTCCAGTCAAAATTCTCCTTAGAGTGCATTGAGCGATGACAATACTGGCTACTTGGCCAGAATTTAGGTAGGGCTAGGAAGCACCAAGTGAACCTGACCCGGGGCTTGGACTACTCTGTACAGCCGTAGGTACTTGATTATAAGGATGATTACTATTGCACAAGACTGTATAAATATTTTCCACATTACTGAGTTTCTCAAAGAATGGAATTAAATCTAACAATTCTGAATCCGTCATATCGTCAAACCACGATGCCACTGGCACCTGAAAATGAACTTCTTTTAAAATGTGTACATTTAGCTTCCTCCATTTTATTTTTAGTAAAACTTACCGCATTATCTGGATGGAAAATATAACTTGCAGGACTATTATCAACAATAATAATTTGTTGCAAATCCCGCCCTAGTTTATTTAAATCTTTAACATAATTTCCTCTGTGAAAAACACAAGATTCTCTAAACAGTCTTGCTCTGAACACTCCCCATCTATCAAGCAAATCTGCTACTGGATCAGCATACTGCAAGCATAAAAAATTTCAAATATTTTTTCTAACATAAAACTATTAGTGGTAAAAAAGCTATTTTTAATATACCTTAGCCAAACTTGCTGTGAATAATACACATTCGTACAGTTCGCCCATTCTCTGTAAGAATTCATCCACATAAGGCCTCTTTAAAACATACACTTGATGCACTGTCCCATCAATCTCTACAGGAACAACAAAATCGGCATTGTTGATTGGTTTGAAAGAACTATGCACTAGTGTCTCATCCAAATCAATCACCATGCACTTTTTGTGCATATCCTGATGTCTGACAGGTGGGAGAAGGAACCGTGGGGATCCAGTCCCTGGTGGTGGAGAACCACGTCCATCGCCTTGCAAAGAGCTTGTTTTTGAACTTTTTGAACTACTTCCACGTCCTCTACCAAGGCAACAAAGTAGAGATCGCAAAAGTCCACGCCCTCTTGGCTTTTTGCCACTTGCTGGACTGTTGTTGACCACTTCATTCTCTTGTGGTAACTGGGCTACATTGTAAAAACATATATTATATGAGTATAAACATTCATGAAAAATATTACACAGATAAAAAATAAACGTTATTAAAACATTATAAATAAATTTATCGTGACATACATATTTCATAATTTCATTCATAATACAAAAAATTAATAATATACATGAAAATCAAGTTGTTTTTTTAAATGGAACTGTATATTTTTGTTTAGAACGTTTGCTAGTGTTTTTTAAAATGAATTCATTAACCTTTAATGAATATACTAAATTTTAACTGGTTTTCAAGATGACTTTCAAATTTATTAATTTACAGCACAGTGGCATTTGTATCTGTTTTAAAAGACAATGTTAGACACATGGCACTTATGGCATCAGTGAGATCACCATTGATACTTAAAGTATATTCAAACTGGTCAAGTAGTTGGCCTATAAGCCCTTGTCAGTGCTCAAGGATAAGAAAGATAGACTATCAGACCTCTTTCTTGCTCCTCGGTGCTGGCAAGGATTGATACTTATTTCAGCCCAAAAAATACTGAATAAATTTTTCTTGTAATTTTTACAAATTTATAAAGGAATTATTTAGGAAGGTTTTAAGCTATATGTATACTGTTTTGATACTACAAAATAGCATTAAGTTTTAATAATCCTTTGAAAAATCCTGTGAAAAAGGTTGAAAATGTAAATAAGAAAATATTGGTTTTATATGAAAAGCAAATGTACTTTGGATAAAGTAAATTAAAATATTAGCAAATTATATTGCTTTGTTCTTTTATACACAATAAAAGAATGATAACTAAAGATTAATAATATTAGTAAATACTATCACTTGAAATATTTAAAATTTTTTCAGCATATATATATATATATACATGTAAATTACTGAATTTTTTATTTAACATATGGAATACAATACACTAACACATTATTAAATGTCCCTTTCCATAATTTTAATTGAAGTTTCAGATAAAAATTGGTATAATTCAATACCTAATTTTATTTGGAAAATTTATATATCTAAATTATATGCAAAATTAACTTAGTCTATGTAAAAAATGAACTACATTAGCTAGTAACATATATCTCACGATAAATTCATAAAAAAAAAAAACAGTTCTTTAAATACTGTTATAGTGTTAACCCCCCTTAAAATGACAAGATATTGTTGATTCAGTGCAAAAATATTATATATTCACTTTTAGTTTGTGAGAAAAACATGTTTAAAGATTCTGTGATACTTTACATTATATTAAATAAATACTTTTTCCATTTAACTATTCTATCTATACCTATTTGTAAACTGAGGAAACTAAGTTTAATGTTTACAAAATTTAAAATTACAGAAGCATAAAAGTAATTAAACAATTGCATTGAAATGTTTGTAGCTTTTCTAAATAGAATTTTTATTACATAATAATTGAATTTGAATTCTTTATATCAACGAAATATAATACGGACTGGTTAACTACATTTTTTAAAAATGAAATTACAACAGTTAAGAACTAGGACAATGATATGTAATATATATTACATATATATGTAATAAATATTAGAATCTACACGTGATAAACATTTATACAATCAGAATGATAGATTGAAGAAGTTATAGTAAACAAAAATATTATTTTTAATAATTGTATAAAGTAGATATAAATGTGACTTTTATGCAGCATAGATACTTAAGAACTGCATATATAAAAAGATTAAAATTTCACAGAAAGTGAACATACAATATTTGTGCACTAACATAGTACATAAAATAAGATACACGCGAAACTTAGGTGAAAGAAAAGATCGGAGAGAGGGGTAAGCATGATCTGACGAGGAGAGGCAAAGCAAAACGAGGCGAGGCCAGGCAAAAACGAGGGCGAGAGGGAAAGAGACGTCGAAAGCGAAGTACAGGAGAGCAGCAGGAGAGGGGAACAGGGCGAGAGGTGAAGCTAGGTGAGGAGGAGTGCGGTGTAGTCCCGTAACAGGTGCAGATTCCACCCAGCATCTGGAAGAAAAACGTTAAAAAAAAATCGGGAGAAAAAGATGTAAGGCGGCTAGCCATATTTGTCACGGGCACCTACCTTTCCCATTATTAAACTGGCCTAGCTCGTCATCCCGTGACACTTGGGTGATAATGGACGATGCGTCCATTTAAACATTTGTTGAGAGTCCCTGCGTGTCTGATCGTGAATTCCGTTAATGCGCGCGCGCGATAATATACATATATATACAATACGCGCGCACACGATCCCAAGAATGAGAGAGCGTATACGCGCGGCAGCACGCACACGCACCAACTCACTCACTCAGTCACGACGTACGAAATCTCTCCCTCCAAACGTAGTCGCGGCCACCGCCGCCGCCTCCACCACCGCCGCCGCCACCTTCACCGTCTCCTTCACCACCGCCACCTTTACCGCTGCCACCGTCGCCGCCGCCGCCGCCACCACCTTCACTGTCTCCACCGCCGCCACCTCTGCGAAGATCACCACAACTCGACGAACGGAGACGCATAGGCGCAGGCACGGGCACGAGTACGCTCACGCACACGCACCCACACGGTGTATTCGACACCAAATATATTTACCTCGCAAACTAACAACACCGAAAATATTTTTTTCTGCAAAACAAGTTATTATTCACTTATGATGCAAATTTATCGTATTTGTAATATAAACGCGCACTTGACACTACGTTGAAACGATCGATTGACTTTTCAAACCGAAACGTAACTGGGGAAAGTTAATCCAATTCCTCGCCGCCGTCATTCCAAAGAAGCACTTGCACGTATGTACTACCGATACGTGCATGTACGCTCTCTCTTTCGCGCGCCACACCTATGTCGTTGCGCAGTTCATCGCAATTCAATGTTTGTCGTAACTGTTGCGCTCTTTAAACGCGTACGTAAGGTGTCCTTCGACGAGCAACGCACATCAATCTTTCGGTAATGAACTTGGTGTTGCTATTCAGACGAGATAATGCATGGATTCGATGATACTGGAATCGGTTACGATACTGATTTCAATAATGTTTCGTAATGAGTAACAAAGCTGTGCACTTGGTACGCGCGATTGAACGATGTATATTTATCACGCACTCACCGAAGGTGCAATTTTGTTCGTCAACGCAAACAACGTTGCGAACAATGTTTTGCTGCTTCTTGCACTGTACGCGACTGCTGCGTCGCCTTACGGTCTTTAGGAAAACTGTGAACGCGACCGTTGCGCGCAGCGTTCGAACTTGAAAATTAGAATCGTTAAAGCGAAATTAGACTTGTATGGCTTTCAAACTATTCCTTTTCAGGTATGGATACAGGTTGTTAATAGCAATTAGTAGTGTATAGAATCTTTGGACTAAACTGTATGGTTGTAATGAAAACCATTTACTATAAAAAGAAATTATGTGTTCTTGCCGGGGCCGTTATGTGGAAGTGTGCAAGCTGTTCATCATACAATAGCGGTATTTTGATATAAGTATAACATGTGTTTTTATGATACTATTGAAGGAATTTCATAATTATATATATAATATCTGTATAATGTATACTCAGGTGCAACTTAGGTTTTCTACCTTTTTGAAATCTTATTTTGTCTTTAACATAAGCAAAAATAATATTAATACAGAGTAGATTTGCATTATATTACCATACCTTGTACATCCTCAATTCTACTTATAACCACTTATAACTAAAGGATGTATCTAGGATACGATTTTTATCCGAATGATTGCTTTTTATAGGGGGATAGAAGTTTTTTAAAATTTCTTCAAAAGCAGAACATATGCATGCATTGACTCTAATTCCCGTATTTTCATAGAAACAGTTAATTATAAGTGCTGATTACATAAAATATCGAAATTAACAATACTGAATATTTAATAACTTTAATAAATGCATTATTTTAATGTATTCTTCTATATTAATCGATTCAAATATCAATTTTTTCAAATCCTTTAACTTTTTACAAAATTATCATATTTTGTAAAAGTACCATATTTCGGTTACATTTTTCACACTTTTTCTCTACAATACAGGTAGAAAGAAAATTTATTACTTTTTATAACTGACAACAATGTAATCTACAACTGAGTATTTTTACCTCCATATTTTTTATGATATAATATTTGGTCTTATATTTTATAATACAGTGATAACATATTCAATAAAAAGTTTAAATAGTACTAATTATTATAAATTGAGCATAAATTTCTTGAAAAAATGTGTAATATTGTTGTTTTATATCATGTGCATATTACATATATCCATCCCAGTTCATTAGTTATAAATCATTCCTAACAGCGTCTAATACACACATGTTCTAATGTTCTAAAATGGAAGACCAAAGTACATAATTTGTGCCCAGATAATGTTTTTGTCTTAAACAAAATGTAAACATTTTTTTCTTTTTTTCAAATTTTCATTATATATCACAAATGTATAGAATATTGACATAAAAATTCATTCCTTGTTTCGATTTATTATTTTATAATATATATATATATCTATTTCTATAATATGTTTCATATGTATATATATATTTTTTTCTTTATTAAAATCCATCTCAACTGCAGATCACTTCCAGTTTATCATACATTCCATTCATTCAACTTTTACAGTTTTTACATTTATGATAGTACGTTTCAATGATAAATCGTAGAATCATGGACATGTAATATGTAAATATTATTTTTTTTTATAAGTTTATATACGATAAAAAAAAATATAAAATGTTATTATTTTTGCTTTATTCATTTCTGCATAATTTGATGTTTGCAGAAAGGTCACCTTTTTAATCTCGTATGTTCCTTGCTTTCGATGTTTATTTTACATGCTGATTTTCTTTTTTTTCTTTATTTACGACGATTGAAAATTACTGAGGACGGACTGTTCTCACATTAATTTATCACTTATTTTTCATGATCATTGTCCGTCTTGTCACTCTGCCACAGAATAAACCGATGATGAAAATTATACCAATCATTGTTAGCGCGACGATCATGAAGTATCGTCTTGCAGGAGATCGGTTTACAGTTGAATAAAGTTCTTGTATTGAATTCGGTGCAATTAACTGGAAGAAAATTTATTCGTGTAAATCATAACATAATTATAATATATAATTGAAAACTACTTGTTGCAAACTTTTAAAATTTTCGAATATCTTTTAGAAATGTTCAAATACAGTACTTTCTACAAAAATGCCTCCATTATGATAATAAAACTCATTACCTTGGCCGCGTTTCTGAACATATCAATCCTTGTGGTTAACATTTTATAGCAATCAGGTTGTAAAGATTTGTTACTATCTTCTAATACATTTTGCAGGCACATGATATCTAAAATGCACAAATATCCTGATAGATAGTTATAAATTATTAATATACTGATTTTATAAATGTTTAACATACGTCTTCCTGCACCCTGTGGAACATCACTGCAGTATTTACTAACATCAACAGCACATGCTTTTTGTAATAAAGGATCTACATTGATATCTGCTCTTGCTTGTTCTATTAAATCTGCAATTTCAAGACGGCATTCTTCTTTCATGTCTCTATTACCAGCATTAAATTCCATTTTTAAACACTCTTCTACTGCTCCAGGATCATTCTCGTCTGCTCTACAAATTGTTTCAATCTATTTGAAACAAATAATGAACATTAACATAAATATATTTAGAAAAAGTGTTTGTTATAAAAATGATATTTGAAAAATATTTTAATAATGATACCTCGTGCGCACACATTGTAGCCAGTAACGGATTTAGATGATAATTTAAAGCTGCTTCCCTAAGTATATTAGTCATTTGATGTTCACATTTTATTGTGAGTTTTGACTCTCGAAATTTAATC
Source organism: Megachile lagopoda (assembly GCA_036983795.1). Classification (NCBI taxonomy): domain Eukaryota; kingdom Metazoa; phylum Arthropoda; class Insecta; order Hymenoptera; family Megachilidae; genus Megachile; species Megachile lagopoda. The sequence goes on from CM072800.1 coordinate 14,772,213, forward strand.
TTTAAACATCTTATTACCTTTCCTTCAAGTTCTTTATCGGTAGGTTGATGCAATAAAACCTAAAGATAAATATTACATATTCAAAAAATATTTAGGTGCAAAGAGAGTTTTGAAACCTGTTTTTTTTTTTAAATTTAACTCTTACCTCCTTACAATGCTTATTAATATCATAGGAGCATGCCGTTTGCAATGCACTATTAAATCTATAGTCGGTATTTTGTTCAATCATTCTTCGAATAACAATATTTTTGCATTTATCATCAAATGTTGGATCATCCTTATATTTTTTCAGACAATCTAATGCTTGTGAACGACTAACGTCATGACAGAATTGTCTTACCATAACTCGACATGTGTTTAATAAAGCAAAGTCACTTGAACTGTCTTGAAATTCTTGTTTCCTTACTTTAAATAACTGTTTATGACACGCATCAGATAACTTTGATTTATGTGCTGCTAAACATTCCAAAATCTAAAATAATCATAATCTTATTAATATTGATATAAAAATTGAAAAAATGATCAATGAATGAAATATGTATATACAATACCTGTGAATTTCCTGGTTCAACGTTATAACAATACTGTTTAATATCAGTTGTACACTGTGCTTGTAAGATAGGATCAAACTGAATGTTTTCTCTTTGTTGATAAAGTTGTGCTTTTAACTGTTGTCTACATTCTTTTGGTATATGATGCTGGGTATCTTTCATTATATCTTCTTGTACAATTGCACTCAAACACTCTATCACATCTGCTTTAGTTTTAGACCTAAATAGTATACAAACGTATAAATTGTTTTCACCAAAACTCTTGTAACATAAATTTAATAAATTATATTAAGAAAATTACTTTGGACACCATCTTTTGACGGATGGTCTACAAGCTTCTTTAAATTTATATGTAAAATGATAATTTTTTAATGATATTAATTGAAAATGTTCCACTGCTGCTTTACATTTGTAATCAGACCGTACATCTAGATCATTTTTATGCTCTATTAAACATTCCATCATGTCTCCTTCGTCTTTACCATACTTTAATACTTCCTGTTAAATTAATATAAAAAATGTTATATGGTATTTAAATAAATTCTTTTTTTAAATTTGATCGTACCTCACAATGACGCTCCATGATATGTTGACACGTGGCCGAAATAATAGGATTTAATTCAACGCGTTCGGCTTGTTCTTCTGTAAAATTGCCGACTGCTAATTTGCAATTTTTGTTCAAACTACGAATCAAGCAAAAGAATTAAAAATATAAAGAACAAAATAAGTATAAACATATGAAGTTTCATATAATGAATCGCATATATTATTACCGATCTAAATTGTCTTGAAGGCACAGTATTTCTTCTCCTTTCGCTGTTTTGTCATAGCAAAATGATGCTAATTCATTAAGACATACTTCTTCAATCTCAGGTTGCAAATCAACATTTACTGCTCTTTGTCTCATAACGCGTCTAATTTCTTCAAGACATTCTGTTCTTAACTAAAACAGTTTGAAAATAAATGGTTGTTTCTATTGAATATGTTCATTTAAGATAAGAATATATAAATATTTACAGTCATATTTTTTTGAGGATGATATGCATGTCTGTATAAACATGGTAAAACAAGAGGTCCCTCTTCTGGATGCATTTGCTTTCCATCACTTGCCCATGCGTTTCTTGCATGACACAATCGTATTGCGTCAAATTTACATGCTCTGTACAATTGAGGGTCCAATTTAAAATCTCTAGCTACAAAATACTGTATTTGAACTAACGCAGTTTCGCAAGCTTCTGTCATTCTATCTGTACCAAGCTGATCCATTAAACAAGATATAACTGTGGCATCTCCTCCACGTACCTATATTTAAATTGAATATTAAATTTTAAATCAAATTCTAGTTATATTCTTCTTAATCTATAATTAAATAATTAGTTCTTACGTCTCTGCAAGCTAAATTAACAACAGGTTGACATTGTTCCCGTAATACAGGATCAATTCTCCAGTCTTCCCCTGCATCTGCATCCATAATTAAGTCTTCTAACTGTTAATATTAATATATTATTGTTAATATTATTATTACCTCAATATGTTAATATGTACACAAATATTTTATTACCGCTCTTTGACATCTGCTGGATACTCTTGATTTTCTTTTCTTAGTTCTAGTGTGTTCCATTAAACAGTGAATTGTTGCACCACCAATTTCAAGACTATTACAGAATGTTGTAATATCATTGACACATCCGTCAACTATTTCAGGAGATAATCTATAATCTTCCATTAGAAGTTTCCTGTGATCGAACATTTCAGCTTGACAGTCTCTATCGATTTTACTACCGTTTTTTACGGCTGATTCTAAACAAAGTAGAATTCGTGCAAGTCTTATATTTTTATCTTCATTTGCAGGTCTTTTATTTTTATCTTCATTTCCAAATATATTTTTGTCTTCAGGTGGAGGTCTCCTACAATGATTAATTTTAATGTCATCTTTGCAAGCTTTGACTAATCCTTTACTAACTCTGTAATCAGATGCTATTAATTTTCCTCTTCTTGTAAGTTGCTCTTGGCACATAGCTGTCATAGCTCTATCTGTTTTATGTTGCATTAAACATTTATATACTTGACCACTACCAGGTCTAATGCCTGGACAAAATTTAGTACGATCTTGTTCACAAGCTATGTATAGCTGTCGATCTAAATTTATATTTTCTGCTTGTATTTCAGATACATGAAATATGTGTCTTTGACAATCATGTTGAAGTTCATTAATATGTTCTTGCAGACAAGCCAATACTTGTCCTTGTGATATGTCTCTGTATGGTTGTACTTTATCGCACTTGAACTTTTTAACATCTTCTGCACAATCCGAAGAAAATGTTGTAATTCTGAAATCACTAAATGCTATCCATTCTAATCGTTGAATGTAAGCAATACATTCTGGATTTTTTACTTTCTCTCTTTGATCAATTAAACATGATAAATATGCACCAGGTTTCTTATCAGAAGCAGAACAGTCTATCAGATCTAACTCTTTGCCGCAAGTTTTTTTAGCTAGACGTTCTATGTTATAATTGTTGGTAATATTTAAGATGTAAGAAAAAATTGCTTGACGACATTCATCATCGATGCCAGATACTTCAGTTGGCTATAAAATAAGAATGATTATAAGTTAAATATAGTAATTTAATGTTACTTGTTTTAAATAATATCTTTTAATTATAAGATATTCTCATTAAATGTAGGTAATCGTAAGTTATACCTTAAAGTTCTGAATACATTCTAGCAACATCAATTCATCGCTGTTTCCACCTACATGATTACAAAGATGAAGTAAATTATTCCGACACTTAGAATTCATAGATTTTAATAAACTGTCTTCGGGTAAAGTGTCTATAACTCCTCTTTTAACCCTAACGGGAGTGTCAACAGAATTACTAAATACCCAGCTAATCCGTGGTATAATTTCACCATTGCTAGTCGACACATCTTTCAAATACGTTCTCGATAAATGAGTACAATTTAATACAGTTATATGTATAAAAATTATAAAAAGAGTGCTTTTTAAATTTGTCCTACACTCCATCCTCGCAAAATAGGATTATTCCTTCCATTAAAGTTTATTTTCCATCACGACGTTATTGCGTTTTTACTAAACGTTTTTTTGTATTACTTGACTTTTTTTATTTGGAATTATTTACTGTGTAATATCAACGTCACTAATAGCAGCCAACATGTGTATAATCGGTTAAAACCGAACTTTGCGCGGACAGATTGCTGTATATATGCGTATCATCTACTACTGTATATAAGAGTATCGAGCATGGTAGGCTTCCCTAGGGAAAATGTCGGTATAGGGAAGGGAGGTTCCACCAGGTGCTATAATAATGCATTATGCTTAGTTTACACGAATTTTTTAAATAATTCGAATTTCGAATTTGAATTCTACAGAGTATTCGAGTATGCTCAAGTATACTTGAATATTCAATTATTTGAATTTCAGATCTGAATTACATTTAGATTCAAATTGGGTTTGAATGCGAGTGCGAATTCTAATTATATTTGAATACTCCGTATAAAGTTCATTAGTATTTGAATATTTGAATAGAAATCCATTAATATTCAAATATAAATTGTTTTAAAAATACAATTTTTTTGGCATTATGAAATTTAATACATAATTACAACAGTTTACAACAAAATATTGAACAAAACTTTGCCGAATAAACATTTATATCTTAGTGGTGGGGGTTTTCTCCTTCTACCTCGTTGCAGTATACATTATAAAGACGGATTTGTAAATGATCAACGTCTAAATTACTTATTTAGTAGTTTATAATTATATACATTAATTCTCCTGAAAGTAAACAAGAAAGTTAAAAAGCAACAGTCAATTTCAGTTTATCTTACATATATATAAAATTTGTTGGTTTTTATACATAACCAAAAACAAATGTATCTCGTGTGAAAACTAATAATTAAATATTTATATATTTGTCATCAAATATGCTGAAAAAATAAGATGGAAAAGGCGCTTATCAGAATTCATTTGTCTCTCAGTGAAGATGCTCCTTACCATGGGAGTATGCAATGTTGGCTAGCCTGATAATTGGGTTGTATTTCTATCCCGTCGTCTGCATTAAAGAGCAAGTGACAGCTCGAGCTATATTGTTGACATTCGTATGAAAATTGCTCTGCCGCGTCGTACTTAAAAAAAGAAAGTAATTTTTTAAAGAATCAAGATTAAAGTACAAGTGAACGATTTATTTAACGTAAACCATTTGATCAAACAATTTTGACGATTCGTGTATACTAAGAAAGGTACAGATTAAACGATAATCGGTATTCGAGGAAGTATAATTATAATAGAGCTGATAGATTTTGAATGCTTGGCGATCGTGCTCAAGCGTATCTATAAATCGTTCGATTGTTGCGTATCGATTAGTATCGTTTAGTGGTTCTAACGATGACTGCTTATTGGAAAACTCTGTTCAACCACCGCCGTAAATGTTGTTCTCGTCAGTAGTGTATTCTCAACCGTGGACGATAAAGTGCGTGTGTTAAAGTAAATCAATCCGTATGGTATTACGCGCAGTACTCACGGCGTCATTTTCTAATGAAAAATAAAAGATTCCAAATTAACATTTGATTCTTACAACGATCTCAGTACGTCGTTGAAAACTGACGTGAAAAGTAAGTTTCCAATAATCTTATATTCAATTATTATTTATTTCACAAATTGTCAATCATTTAGTTAGAACACTCATTTTACGCACTATATCAAAGTTTTAATAAACTGATGAGACAATAAAAATAAATTGACGCGTGCGTTATTAATTTAAGGGGGTAGTTTACCTCAAAATCTAAAAAATTTCGATTCCTTAATTTCACTTAAACAAATAATCAGAAGTAACACGTAAAAAGTGTTCCAAATATCAAATAAGAACTACCATTTTAACCGATAATGAACATGTGATACCTTTTGGTTATTTTACATTTTTATTCGATCAATTCGATACGTAATATCATGTGACAGATAAAATGCAACGCGTATTAACTACCCTTAACATGCTAGATTTTATTTATAGCGCTGTCATTTTACGAAACAGTGAGATTTGACAATTGTGATGAATTAAAGTCGTTCGTGAGGGCTGGTTTAAGTTTTATCGAGTGTATGGAAGAATCATTTATTGTTTCGTGAGTGCGACAACGACACCATCGACGGTGATCGATTAGGATTAGTGAAATCGTGAGTGAAGTGGTCAAATAGACAAAAAGGAAAGAAGTTTCGGCATGACCTGTGGCGGTGACAAGATCTCGTTGGAAATATCGGGCGGGGAGGAGGAGGTATGGAAGCTGAAGCTGGTCGGCAGTCTCACCATCAGGGGCTGCAGCTTACCCTGCCATCCCCGGGAATCCCCGGACTGGACGTCGTGAGAGCTTTGCATCAGGTTAGACTCAACGTATGATTTACAGTTTAACTTAAGGTGATTATTTATTTTCACACTGAATTCGATACAAAAATAAAGATTTATAAAAAATCTTTTATTTAATATTCATCGTTAAATTACACGTGTGGTATCGATATTTTATTAAAAATAAATCGTTTTAACGATAGCTCATTTTAAATCGAAATAAAAGGATTGTATAAAAATGTAAAGAAATTACGATAGTTACAGTCTTATAGTTGTTTATATATGGATTTTGTTTCAATTCTATTATAAAAATAGTTGAACAAAATTTTAAAATGATCTCAGATTGTACCAACGCGTGTGGTGATATAGAATAGTAAACTATTACTATAATAGTATAGTAATTTTAGTAGAATAGAACTGGTATAGTAATAATACAGTATTAATCCATAGATAGACATAAATTGTTGTATCTTTTGATTGTGATGTTTTACTTCACCGACAGTATCTATGCATGATGAAGAAACACTACTTTATGTTACTATGTATACAATTTAATCTTCTAAAAGTCGGTACGTGCAGTAAATTATTTACAACATCACGAAAAATCACCTAAAATTTTTTAATCATCATGGATAAAATATAGCTACAGAGATCTTTAGGGACATCTATAGATTAATATACATTCAGACGTCTAGGGATGTCTAACAATCTTCAGAGGTATCTAGGAATATCTAGAGATATTTAGATTATCTTACAGACATCTTAGATATCCATATATGTATACCTAAGGATATCTATGAATTCCCAGAGGTATCCAGGGATAGCTAAGAATATCTGGCCATCTCCAAAAATATCTAGGGATATCTACGGGTGTAGGGATGTATAGTTATTAGGATCTAGGGATATATGGGGATCTGTGAACAATAATTCATAGATCTATGGCTAATAATGAAAATATTGAGTTAGATAAAATGTATCTAAAGAATACGCATGACTTGTTGGTTAGATGACACAGTTACGTGGAGAAGGGAAGCAGGTGATTTTATACATCCTTCAACCATCGATTTCATATACGACGATGCTATTCATTCTTCGCTGTACTCTTTACCCTCGTGATCCCTTGACCTTACATGGTCTGTGATACTACTTTCTTTCGAACAAATTCAAGGTTAATCGAATTAAGGGGTGTATGTTATTTATTATAGAAAAAGATTCAACGTTGTAACATTGTTGTGGTACTTGCAGTATGTATTATCATCTTCACAGTCTCCGTCACGTACTCGTGATTATGATGCCTAACTATTGATTGCTGTGATTTGTACGATGTACTTTTTACCGATTTTTAATGTACATATAAATCGCATTGATTTTGAAAGCAATTATTTCGTATCGCGCAATTCAAAAAGGTTTTTGAATAGCATAAAACTGGTATTTCTGTATTTAGAAAATTCAGTTGTTCTCATCTTAAGATGTTCATACGAATGTTCACGATGTACGCACGTTTAATCTGCAATTAAGCTTTCGCTTAAATTCCCATTCCGTTGAATCATGTGTTGTAAATCTTTCGTATAAATTACCGGTTTACCACGAAACAGTGTTATTAACTTTGTAATCACGGACATTTACGTCGATTTACAGATTTACGACACGAACATTCTGTTTTAATAATTAAACAAGACGAAAGGAAACATTTGGATGACTTATCTTCGCAACTGCCAAGAGACAAGAGAATATCGACTTTTCAGAGACTTTCGCAACTTTTAATGTGAAATTAATAACAGGATCTTTCGATGCTGTGCACGTAGTACATATTTACGACATCTTATCTTGCTAATTAAATACGTTCGGCAAACCAAATTAAGAGGATAATCGATTACAAACAAAATTTCCCATCGACATTATGTGGTATTTTTAACTATAATTATGATTTCCCTTTCAAATATGTACGCAATAGAGAACATGTTTTAGGGATCTAGGAATTTTGGGTCGTGGGAACTCTTTTACGTAAAGATTTTGAATCTGAGGATTTATGGATATAAAGATATTGGTATTTGGGGAATTCGGGATTTAGATATTTAGTGATTTAAAAGTTTGAAAGAAGTTTGAGAGAATATATGGAGATATAGGAATTGAAGCGTATAGTAATCAAAGAACTTAGAATGTAATGATATACATTTAGAAATTAGAATTTAGAAATATATGTCTGCACATAACAGGTGCATACACGTTACACTTTGATAGCATAAATAAATATTGGAGGAATGTTGAATTATTCAGAATATTGTTTTAAGTATTTTTATATTAAATATTTTGAAATATTCTTTTATATTTTTTTGTCTGTCAGACTGTGATATCATTGCGTTCCGCGCTGGATTCCTCGCGGGAAGAGCTTCGCCGTCTTAAGGAGAGCGTCGGTGATTTTTCTGGCGAAAGCTACGTTGACGTCGTCGAGAGACTCGCTCTTGAGAATCACGTCCTTAGGCGAAAGATCCTAAGCAGGAACAGTGAGTTTTCTACTGATGCTGCCACAAGCCCGCCAGCCCAATCTCGTCTTTTTCCACTCGCAGTAGAGGATACTAAAGAGTGAGTCTTGAAACTTGTCTCTGTCAAGAATTAAGAATTCGTTTGTTCACTTCATGTCCGTTTTCGGCGCTCTATCAGTATCTTCATCTGATCATTGTATGCACCGTCGCGAAGAAATTCCTTCGTCTTATTGCTAATTCGAATTCAGTAAAAGACGTATTACGAATTGAGATTTATAATATAGGATTCTAGTAATTATCAGAAAAATTGCTCGAAAGCAAATTTGAAGCTTGGAAGCTTGAGATTTGGAAAATTCAAGAATTTGAACATTTGAAAAATTGCTAAATTTGAAGTTTGAAAAATTAAGCTTGGTGATCGTGTTAAGTGTCCCGTTTGCTTGATGCTAACAGCGGTACATTATGTTAGTAATTGTGTGGCGCTGAATAGCGATGCTCCATAGCGTTAGCGTTAATTAAAACGAACGCATCCCGTTCTTGATGCACCTATTAATAACCACGTGTAACGTGCACAGGCGGTAGCATTCTCGCTGCCATTCTCACCCTGTAAACTGTATCAGTCTGTCCGAGCAGGCAAGCGTATTCATGGATGCGTCCAGGGACAAAGTCATCGCGGAACAGATGCCAGAAGCATCTAAGTCGATCATCGGAGTACGGACTACCAGCAACAACAACAACAATAACGAGGACGACGATTTGCAGTTTCAAACGGTCGAGAAGACAACCAGAAGCGTAGAAGGATCATTATCCATGGATCAGAAGTGCGCTATGTCGAAGGATCCTGCTCTTAAAACTCTAACGCTAGCAGCTGGTGACAGCTTGGCCGATGCTGCAGACAGCAGTGTCCTCAACGAGTTGGCATCTACTTCGGGTAACAGGTTGTCTAAAGACCTCGAAGAGGAAGATGTGAACGAAGCGCGAGGAGACCATTTGGAGGTGCCGGATAAAGATATGGAGGATCTGAGTTTGAAGTCTGTTTCCGATGGCGACAACTCGGTGTTCAGTGACAATCCTGACACGCAGGTACAGTCACAACAACGTCAGTCCACCGATCAGCCGAAACCGAACGATCAGTCTGAGAACGAATCCGAAGAGCTGGATGATATCGAGTTGATATTCACAACGGATGATACATGTCGCGACCTTGGCTTGCAAGAAGACCTGGTATCGATAACGGAGGCTGAATCCTGGCAACAACCTGTAACCACTGGTCAACCGGTGATGTTGAAATACACGAAATCGGCCGAGGGCGAGTCTCTGGTTTGCAACGGCGAGAAAACCAGCTCGGTCGAAGAGGCCGTCTCGTCTCAGAGCTCGAGCATCGATCGCGAGGAAAGCGTTGATAGATTCGACGAGAGTTCCAGCTCTAGGTTGAACAAAATGTGGTCACAATGTTCGGTACTGGTCGAAACTGACATCAGCAAGTGTGGAGTCGTTGAAGAGCCGGATCATGCCACCAGACACGCTGTCAGGAGAAACACTTTGGCCGCGCCACCCACCGCCTACAGGTAATGGCCACCTTTTTAACGTTGCACGATAGCGTATCGATTTCTTTATGATGCACCGGGCTTTCGTCGAGGCTTTCTTTTTTAAAAAGAATGCTTTTACTTTATTTTCAAGAGTTTATGTGGCTAGTACAAGGACGTTACAAGAAGGAATGGATGCGAAAATTGCTTTCGAAATTACAGTATATTTGAGCTGTATTCGCATGAAGTATTACAAATGCCTTCATGGATCTGAAAAATATTTTTGTCCGATACTAGTCTTTTGATACCATGCGCAGAACGTGAAAAACATTTTTAACATCATCACAATTCGAAAAGATATTTAAGTAGTCTTAAAGGGAACACGTTGTATACTTTCATTTAACTAAATTTGTACTTATGATGCCAGATAAAAATAAAAAAGGAGAATAGTTTGCTTGAATAGGTCCGGAGAATTTCGCGTCACGTAGTGCACTTCATTCTTTCCCCGATGAAAGACTCTCACGCCAATATATGCATGTATTCACTGAAAGTACTTTAATTAGCTGCTGAGTACTTAACAGCTATAAAACGTTTTCACTTACCTCCAACTCTTTTTTTTCCCTTTCTTTAATATGCTACAACTCGTTATATGTGAACCTTCCTAGTGACTGATATGCATAAAATGAAATAACACTTTAATTGTGTTCTCTGTAAATTAATATATGAGTGTAGGTGAGTAGCCATTCTGTTCATTACTTGTAACTGTAATTACGAATAATTTTCTGCACCCACAGTTCATGGCAATATAACGAGAGTCTGTTTTACATTTACTGTAAAGCTAACGTGTTCTGTTCGTATAAATTTTTCATACATCACGTTTAAATATAGTAAATTATTTTAATTCTATTCTAATTATATGTTAACTAATACTTGAATCAAGATCAGAAGAATCGAATTCATAATTACTGTAATATAATCGTGAATATGGAAACTTCGTAATTGCAAAATTAGATCAGTCTGGGAGGTCACTGTTTACGGTCTACGCTGTAATTGCATTCAGAAGCCAATGGCGAGCCGTTAATTGTTCAAAGTTGTACGTAATTTCATAGGAAATTCCATTACTGCAAGTTTAACGTTTACTATCATTTAACACGCAACCTTCTACACACATAGAGGTGCTAAGCAAATCATTTGTTTTCTGTAACTCTGAACAATATTACACAGTCGTTCTCCAATTTCATATTGGTATACCATAGCTATTACTTTGCAATAAATATATGTTACAAAGCTATGCCATACTTCATGTTTGTTACCGTTTGTTATATTTGGTAATCATTTTCTATTAAGGAACATGTATTTTGAAATTTTCATGCAAAAAATTTGTATCAAACTCCAAACTGATGTATCATAGGTTTTATTTTATGGTACTTTTATGATATCAAATCATGTCAGAGTTTCTATATTGACATTTATCATTAATGATGGCTGGTAACATGAATATGACGTGATTAAATTGTTAAAAAGCATCTACGCTTTTCTACTTTGTCAGACCGATTATCCACCGAGAGGCTCTAGCTGGTGGTCGTCGAAAGAGTGCAGCTCCATTGAGGCCGGTGATGGACAGAATTAGCGGAGCAAGACGAGAATCCGGTGCTCAAACAGACATTTCCGCACTTCCGGCCCACTGGAGGTCCGAGAGTTATCTTGCGCACAAAGTGGCTCATACGTTCACTACGTTACCAAGTAAATTTGCTCTGCCGACTGGTGTCCCGGGGAGACTCAGACTGTCCGATAAGACACGGGAAGCTAGGAGAGTGATGCTGTCGGATATCAGTTTCACCAGCATGGTGCCAGAGTTGTCCAGAAGTGCCGATCATCTTTGCCACGATCCACACGCACAGGTACGATTCGAGTTATCATCAGAATCTTCGTGATTTAGTAATTAGCAAACAATTATAATTATTTCACTTTAGTATCTTAGTGCTACATATTAGGGATCAAATAGAGTTCCATGTATTGAAGTCTGCTGTCAAATGACTATTGTATTATTCCACTATTTCACTATATATTATGCTACTGTTCTAATATTCTACGAGTTTACCATTTTACTATCAATAGGTGACAGTCTTACATTTGAAGATTGGACTTAGCTATTGTTATTTCAGAGTTAAAGGTTACAGCTGCATCGTATACATTTTACTAGAATTTTCTAAAGCCTCGTAAGTCGAAATTAACTTTTATTGTACATACAGTATCAAAATTTCATATGGTACACATGGGATGTGAACCTAACGACTTCACATAAGTATCGCATTTAAACAATTTTTGTTTACATATAAAAAAATGATTGAATATTCTTTTGTACATTCAACAGAGTTTTTCTTAAAATTATAATTTACTATGAAAACACAGAAAACCTAGTAAGAGAGAAAATTAAACCTGAAATTTTGTTGTAGTGTCGAACACCATTGGTGTACAGTGAAGGTTAAATCGAAATAGAACGAATAGAAAATGAAAATACTTCGGCTGTCAGAAAGTTAGCTAGAAGCCTTTTAAATGATCCCCCATTACGCAAAAAGACAATTAGAACGTTCACAGGAATCTGTTTCTGAAACGCATAATATCACTTTCATTGGTGTGCGTGTGTTACGTGTACACGGAAACGTTTCGCAATGTGCGTAGGAGAAGGTCGGACGCACGGCGTTAATGCGATTCATTTTTGTATTCGTCGTAATTCTACGGTCTCTTCGTCAACTCGAATGACTAATTGCCGCCTTCGCTTTACTTTTTTTTGCTATATTACCGGTTTTCATTGCCTGTTACGTCGAGAATTGATATCATTTTCCACAACGTTTGTATAAATCATTTTGTTTTTTTGTTTAATGGGAGGATGCTAACTGAGGATATTTTTACACGCGCTGATTTTTACACAACTTTGATGAATTAATACTGAAATTTTTAAGTTTTCACAAGTTCCCAAATTACCAAGTCCTCAAATTTCCAAATTCCTAAATTCCCAACTTCCCATCTACTCAAATTTCCAAGTTCCCAAGTTCCTAACTCCCCAACTTCTCAAATTTCTAAAAACCAAAAATTCTAAATTCCCCAATTCTCAGTACTCTACGTTCCTAAATTTGAATGGTTGATTTCTTCAGTATTATACTGTCCTACGTTTAATTTCACTACTGTTTCTGTTTCAGACTTGTTTCAGTTCACGTGGCTGCGGTCTTCGAACACCGGACGTTCATCGACGGGAATCTCTAGGATCCCCAGCTGGGTTCTGGCCTCGTTGCAATCCTGGCACAGGATTGCCGAGTCCATGCGACTGTCGTCTTTCCACGGACTTTTATTCGTCGAGGTATCGTGGTTCTTTGACCTCGATTCCGTCACCGGGATTGGAGGTTGTCGGTGGTCCATCACGAAGGCATTCATGGAGAGCAACGGCGGCATCCTTTGATACCTGGAGAGTGCCGGTAGCTACTTCTACGCCGAGACCAACTTGGTCCTCCATGCCTTCTTCGCCTACGCACGTGCATCCTCCAGCGACCACTTCGAAGACTTCTAAGAACCTTCCCAAGAGAACGCGATCGAAGGTCACTTTCCAAGGTACAGTGACATCCTGTTATCAGTAATTTGTTTATTCGATGAATCTTAGATGTTGTTTGAACACTGAAAGAGAAGTTTGATAAGCTCACAAGATGTCGATTTCCTAGTAAATTTAACGCGTTGAATATTGTATGAATTATCGATGCCGGTGTTGCAGAGATGGAGATGTCGAAATATTGATTTCTGTAGCGCTTCATCAGATTGGATATAAATTCAATTTAGAACTTATATCTCGTATTGCAACCAATTTCATTTTATTTTTGGGACTATAAGTTATTATTTAAGACAAAGGAAAAAATTTCGATCGTCCTTCGGCTTATCTACTTAACTGTACGGAAAAGAGGTATCTTTTGGATAAACTTTGAAATAGTACGAAGAAAAGTTAAAGGAGTAATTGCAATTTTGTGTAATGGATACATTGCAGTTTGACTTGTTAAGGAACCAACGTGTAAAGGGACCGCGTTAGTTACGATTAATTGAATTACAAAGCCGATCGTTTTAAATTAACATGTGGTGCAACCTTGTATCGCATGAAGTCGTATTGCAGATTCAGGTTTCTACGTAACCTTAGAGGATAGGAACGAGTAATTCAATCGTAACTGATTTACCTTACGCGGATTTGTCGTTGTGCTATCATTCTGTTTCGATTTAATGAAGGGTAATTATTAATTAAAGTACTCTTCCCTGAATTTTATTAATATATTAAATGCCGGGGAATTGGCACAAATTTAACATACATACTGAAGAAAATTCAGGACACAAAATTAAGCAAAATTCTAACAATAAATCGTAACAATTTATCTGTACTATAAAAACATGTGTGTGCTACATTGAAACGTTGAAGTTAGGTTGTAGTGAGGTTAGAACGTGATTAGGTCAGGCGAGGTTATACCAAAATTAAGTTAAATGAAGAGTATATTAGGTCGGGTTAGAGTTAAATCGCTATGGGTTACCTTAGTATCAGGTTAAATCGAGTTTAGGTTAAATCATGGTTAATTTAAATTAGCTTAGATCAGGTGTTAGTGTTTTAAGTTATAACATGGTTATGATAAAGTTATATTAAGGTTGCTAAATTAGGGTTAGGTCTGGGTCTTCACATTAGATTAGGGTCAGGTCAGAGAAGTCCACGTGAAGTCCAAGTTACATCAAGGTTTCAGATTAAGTTGGTTCTTCCTTAGGCTAAAATTGGAATTATACAAATTTTGTAGAGAAAAGTAGACAGAGTTTAAACAATTGCAATCTCTGCAGTATCCAAATATAATGTGCGACACAACACATGACCATTTTCCTGGTCATTCTAGTAATTCATCCGAACGTTTCATTGCTTCGGGACAGTAATCCTGGCAACGAATACGTTGTATTCTTCCGAATAGCGGAAGAGATACGTACTTACGTATTTTACGAGCCATCGGATTCTCAATGGGCGATATGTTTGTCTACAGAATGTCCAATGACGCGTGGAAGCTTGCCGAATTTACGATCGGATTTGGCTACCGGTGAAAACAGCGGCGATTCGACCGAGTCGTTGATCGACGAGGCTGAGGATTATTTGCGACGAAGCATCGACTCGATGTTGACAATCTCCAGCAGCGGCGTCAGTTCGGATTATTGGAATAAACAGGCGGCCAGACGGAGACGCACTCGACGCTACTCCGAGCCTGATCTCATTCGCGACTGGCATCCACCGCAGGATGCTAGACCGTACCTGCCAAAGGTAACTTCAATTTAATTCTGGAACAGTAATATTTTACAGAAAGGTCCAATTTATAGTTAGATTATTGTCGAATGCGATAACATTCGACTCTTCGATAACGGTATATCATAAAACCTCAATTAACTTAACTAATCAATGTTTACGAATGAAGTTTGAATCTTAACACGTGTTGCAAATGGTTATTCATCGAAATCGGAAATCTATCGTTATCATTTTCATTCTAATAAATAACAAATACTACAGTTGTAATACCGCAATTAAGATACCTTAAGCTAATGATTAAGAAAAGCTTTACATAGTCGCTACTGTTGTAACGATCAAGCAAAATATACATTAACGTACTTCATTTCCATGATATGTTAGCTTTAATGCGACCAAGCTATAAGTCATAGTCGAGACACAAATTAGACAAGATGTAGTTAGTTATGATGTCGATGTTTGACTTAACTGGCAAAGGCAAACACAGTTGTATCATGTTTCAATGTTAAACGAGCGTTTGTTTATGTTCTCCGAACCATTATTTTCACAGATACCAAGAGATCTCAAGCCCGATCATCTCGTGAAGGTTATATCGCCGGAAGGCAAAGTTCTGCAAGGTCGAGTCAGATACGTAGGACCTGTACCAGGTCGCGAGGAGACCCATGTAGGCGTAGAGTTGCCACATCTGAACGGTTCTTCCGATGGTACTTTTCATGGTAGAAGATTCTTCGATTGGTGAGTATTTTTACTTACACCTTACAAGGTTATTTATATGTTCATGAATGGTTTCAAGTATTTTTTGCACAATATTTTATTTTAACTCTTCAAGTATAATCTTGTCATGATGTAACGAGATTGTAAGACTCTTCAGAAGTCAATGTACATGTGCACATGTCTGGGGTAGTTTCCTTATGTATACATATCTATGGTAGTTTTCATATGTGTGCACAAGTATACAGACATACTACATACATACTATTCACATACTGTTCACAAGTATGTATATATCTATGGTAGTTCCACATGTACACATTTTATTTAAGTAATGTTCTTACAGTTTTAGTAGTTCAGAATGTTCAAACTAGTTTTCTTTAACACTGTGACTAGTTATGTCAGTATTATAGGAAATAAAGATACAGTAAATAAAAAAGTATTGATACATCCGATTTTATTAATTCAATTATAATTAAATATTGATACATTATACGTAGCTATGGTCACTAACAAATAATATAATGTAACATAGTAGGCATATAATATAATCATATTAATAAAGTAAAGCAATGTATTAATACAATGCAATACACAACAAATGTGGTAGAATATATTTGTTCCCATTTAAATGAAGCAATTGCAAGAAAGCATAATCTTCTCAGGATTATATGAAATATGAGGAAAAAGAAATAATGTTATAAGCTATGTAACGAGAGCTGTTGGCAGTGTGTCAAGACTCGTTCGTCGTCGACATTAAATTTTAATGTTACGGAATATACACCGTTTTTCATGCGTAAAGTGAACGACTTCTATGAAACAAGCCTCGTTGCGCCACTAGAACAATAACCAGGTCTTTTATCGAACGAGCGTTGGTCCCGTTTTCACAGTTAGCAGTACTCATTAACACACTGCCTTTGTTGCAATTCTGCATTGTTACCGCAGCGAAAATAATGTTAACGACGCAACGATAGAATTTTCAAAATGAAAATCTATTAACGCTTATCGTATATCGATATTTCGTTACAATCCACGTGATAAATACTTTATTAACAGTTCACTTATAACATTTTGGTTTAGAACATTCTTCATTTCTTTTATTATTTTAATGTGCAGCAATTTTTGTTGCGTTATGAAAATAAAACACAGAATATTTCCTTACAAAGATAGTAATAGCTTTTTCGATATAAAAAGGAATATGAAATTATATGAGCTGTTAAAATAGCATATCCTTTTAAAACTAAATCACCGTCCCTTCAAGAGTTAATAAAAAATTTGTATTTCATTTTAAAGGAGATGAAATGATATGTAATTGTTCTACATTTTTTTAAACAGAAAGTTTCTTATCGAATATATTTTACTTTCAGTAATTACAGTTACAGAAAATAATTTTTTCGTGATACGCGCGAATTAACTTGAGAGCCTTTCTCCTTTATACGCGAAACAAAACGACGTGTCACGATATCTTTAAAGAGTTATCAATTAAATCGCCGTCGTACAAATAGCGAGAGCCTTTTCTAAATCGAATCTGGATTAGTATTTAATTTCGTAATTGCACCGTGTTTTCCAAGTAACAAGCCGTCTTGTACGAGCTGCGTGACAAAAGCAATTCTCTCATTCTGACTTTGCACGTAAACCTGCATAGGTGTACATACATCTATGTATGTACATAAGTACATATGTGCACGCGTTGCTCAACAACGTAAGGGCAATTCAGTGTAGGGTCAATTTCACAAAATGATGCAGAGTTAGCCTCTAAACTCCGGTGCATAATTTCCTGTTGTCTTAAACAACTGTTATTTTAGGAAATAGGAAAATATTTGTACACTTTGCAGATTATTCACGTATACTCGAAGGCGAAATAGACTTGATTAAATTGAAACGTGGAGGAAGGCGAATTTGAAAAATATATTCGGGTGAAGTCGGAGGAAATCGGAACGGGTCGAATTTCGACTCGAATTAAATCGAATCTTGAGAATAATATTTAGAAACTTCAAATTCTCAGTTTAGGAATTTAGACACCGAGAAATTTCAAATTTAGGAATTTAGGAATTTAAAATCTTCTTTGGGAACATAGAAATTTCAATTTTCCGAAATATGGAGTTTAGAAATCTTAAATTTCCGAATTTGGAAATTTAGATACTACAATTTTTCGAATTTGGGAATTTAGAAATCTCGTTTTTCCGAATTTGGGTCTTTCGAAACTACAATTTTTCGAGCCTGCAAATTTAGACTATACAATTTTGCGAATTTGAGAGTTTCGAAATCTCAGTTTTTCGAACTTGGGAATTCAGAATATACAATTGTACAAATTAGTGGAGTTAATTTATAGTTTTAAGAATTTGGAACGGTAGATCATAAGAAAGATTCATGTACCATCTTCAAGATATGTACCCTGCTTTAAGGAAGGTTTATCATGATTTTATTGCCTTTTATGTTTCAGCGATCCCGATCGCGCGATTTTCGTGCCGTTCAAAAAGGTAATCCTGGCCTGGTGCACCACTTGACCCGAACCACCGAGAAACCCAACGACTCCTCGAATTCTACTGTCTCAGTACACCATGTGAATCGAAACGGTGACACGTATGTATGCGACCTCCCGGCAGATTTCAACGGGTACGTGACATTTCTTTATCACCGTAACGAGCCACGAAATACTACTTAACACCGCGGAGAGTAGACTCTTCTGCAGAAACAGACGTTTCTAAAACTCCCCCAAGAAACGGGATATATTTATTACGATTTTCGAACGAAAACCGATATCGTTTAATCATTTTTAATTACACCCGATAGTTTATCTTCTTTCACGTGTTCTATCAAACTTTTATGATTAAGTTCACCTCGATCGAACAACGTTCACTTTGAAGCAGTGCTCGTTCGTAAATTCTAATTAACGAAAATTTGCAAGAGAATCGATGCGAATGATTAAATGTCAGACATGCGTTCTCGTGTCGTAGAACGTATCTGTAGTTATCGATCTTTGCAAACGATGTCCACCTGGTAACGAGTAATCAGTATTATTATCGCTCGAGTTCGAGCCACGATTCCATGTCGCTCGAATAATTGCACAAAATCATACCGATGGATCTCTGATGGATAACCGAATCTCACGATCGACTGAATGTAAATTTGATAAACGTAAAAACGTAATCAGGAGATCGCTGTCTCTTGTCATCGCGATCGCAATGAAGGATTCGCTATTGTCAATTAATTGTGTTCTCTTCGCACCCTTTCCTTTCGAACGAACAACGTTGACGTCTGTTTTGCAGTGTATGTGATACATTATTAGAAGAAAACTACAAGCTCTGTATACGAGGCTATTTTTGTATCGTTCTCGAGACTGTAAGGTTTACTCGAGCAAAGAAGGAAACACGTTGGAAGCGTTCTTTTAATTGTAACAGTGGGAAGAGGGTGTTTTACTGCTCGACATAACGATGCTGAAGATATATTTTTTTAGATTTCGTAGACAGATTTCAGTAATATACATTCGAGAAAAGAATCTTTTGGATAAAATGAAAAGAGATGGAACATTTTTTT
Source organism: Megachile lagopoda (assembly GCA_036983795.1). Classification (NCBI taxonomy): domain Eukaryota; kingdom Metazoa; phylum Arthropoda; class Insecta; order Hymenoptera; family Megachilidae; genus Megachile; species Megachile lagopoda. The sequence continues at coordinate 14,791,674 of CM072800.1, forward strand.
GATACCTTATGTTTCACACTTGTTTGGTATTTGAGAATATCTAATCAATCACAATATTCAGGTTAGCAACGCTGTCATAAACTTTATCACTTAACAATTTTTGTACTGAAAGTTTGTTTCTGAAGTCCCTCGCAGTAAAATTTGCGTCAAATCAGAGTCCCCAAAATCGTACTCTCCTTGTAAAAGAAAATGTACGATACTTCTTTTTTTCTATACCAAAAATACTCGAAATGGATGATAATATTTTTTCAGAAAGAAAGTAGAAAGCTAATCACCAATTATTACTCGAGATAGAAACTCTATTAAAGTTCCTTCTACCAAATCTAATTACGAACGACAATATCAGTTAAAGATGTCCAATCAACGTCATCGCGTCGTGTCTTCAAGTTCAGTTTAAGTACTAGTTCAACAAAGTTCGCCATGAAATGACATTATACGGTATGAACCTTCGATTCGCTTTATAGAACAGAATCGTCTCGTTGTCTATAGCATCCGTTACAAGCAAATCCTGTCACGGCGAACGTGTTACTGAAAGCGACAATATCGATTCCTCGTTGCGACTCGAGCTGCAAAATGTCAACCCGTGATAAAGCTTCGTCGGTGATAATCAACGATCTCGAAACTCGTGAAAAGTTACGCATACCCCAATTCGAATGGTTACGATTCTAAAATACGATGAAACTTTATTTATCTGAATTTCATTTCGTTCGTATTCAATCATCGACCCTCATTGTGTACGATGGACAGCCTACGTTCACATTATAAATTCGTTCAAAGTTTGTGTCTCTGATTTCAAAAATTATAACCACCATCTAACCAGGTGTAAACACTCTTGTACCAAATATGTGGAAGAGAATGTAACAGAGATGAAGCCAGGAAATCAACATGGCGTCAGAAGAAGGGAGAGTATACTACGCATGCTACATAACGACAGTCACATAGTTTCTTTCTTCTCAATTTCTATTTAAAAAATTACCATGGTCTTTAAATATTTAATAATTAAAAAAATACTTGTACAAAGTTGAGTAATCTGTAACAAAGATTATATTGTTTTTAATAGCAAAACTTTAAAATTTTAAACTTTCAAGTTACAATTTGAATAATCTTGTTTTGAGAATTCTGTTTTTCTGTTTGTATTCAACTGATATGTACACTGTCCTGCTTTTAATGTCACGCAATATTTAATCGTGTAATCCAGTATAGCATCAACATGTATCATACAAGGGAGTGTAAATTTATACACATCAAGTATTTTATTTACTGTTTCAAGCATCCACTCAATGTGCATATTTACTGAAACAACATTCTAAGGCATATAAAATATACTTTAAGAAAAAGTATATGTTACTTTGCATGCGTACAAGGCCTTTACTAGTGCAGTCGCCATATTGTTTTTCGGCTTCACTAATGACACCATCGCCGTAAACTGAACCTGATTATATGTTCGTGATAAAAACTGTGGACATTCTATAACAGCAAATGAGTACTTGCGTGAACTGTGTAATAAAATGAGATATTGCTCATGTAAGAAAGAAACCGTGTACTACTGTGTTATCCTAACAACATATCTTGGCTTTATAAATACGTTTAGATAAATGGGGTTTTATCGTAATAGAATTCATTAGTTTTTTGCGATGTAAGGTAAATTGTGCGTACGAAATCTCTCGTATTCTTGCATTTCGTGTATCTGCGTTATATATTTTGAAAAAAGAAACGCAAGCTTAAAGCCTGGTTTACATCGTTAGGACAAGTGGCTGAGTACACTAGCGCAAGTAACTTGCTAATGTATTTTATTGTTCCATTTATATTAGTTTTAAGCTTATTGTTGGTTTGTGTTGATAGGGTAAATAAAACTTGCTGGACCCAGTTGAACGATAATTGGTTTATTAGATAAGGTATACTAAAGCTGGTAAAAGAAATCCGTTTATTATAATCGTGTAAACGGCAAGTGGTTGGTTGAGTAAACGAGAGTATGCTAGCTCTAGCAGGAAAAATGTATTTAATGTAATTGTGAATGTACACATACAAATAATTTTACAATATGACAATACAGAATTAAGGTTTATTTTAAATGACCATTTTTGAAAATGGTCATTTTTCATGATCTATTAAGCAACAAATTATTTCTACTTTTTTCACATTAAAAAATTCAAAAATGCAAACCTCGATGGTCCCAGAATTCTAAGTTTTAGAATTGAAATATTAACAAATTCTGCCATTCTAAAATCACAATGTTCCAAAGTCCCAAAGTTCAATACTTCCAAGCCATTAGGCAGTAAGGACCATTTTGATATACTAAACGATAATGCATACTAGCGCTAGTAAGGAAGATCCGCTTACCAATTATTATGAACCACTGAACACGTTCTTAGCAGAGTACTAAAGTTTAATCATTGGTCAAGTAAACCACTATATCACTGTAGTAAAGTGACTCTATCACTAACCTTCCACTAACCGTTACTATTACACTCCACCAATAAAAACCATGAGCTAAAATGACCAAAAGTGGAATAATACCTTACACAGGCACGTAACTTGTTCCAATTACTTACCCATTTACTCTATCAATGTAAACCAAGGTAAAAGGTATAAAAAACGTGAAAGGATACGTAGGCAAGTTACTGATCCTACCAATGTGAATTAGGCTTAGGAAAAATGAGCGACGCTGATGCGACCTGGTACGATTACCCAGGTGTGAATAGAGAATTAAGATGAAATATCATCAGACTGAGGCTACATTGCGCGTGTACATTATCGTCAGACAGAATTAGAAAGATTTAAGAGGCTATAAGGACATTATGTACAATTCGAGGTGTGTATATCTAACTCGCTGTGGAAGAACATATTTAAACGCGTGTATGTGTTCGTGTCTGTATCTCTCTGCGCAACGTGACGTGTTAACGTTGTGCAGTACAGTTTTAAGAATCCACACTGTAAGTTAACTAACGGAGTTCTAGTTGTTAGGGTTAAATCCAAGCGTCTTCGTCTCCTTGAAAGAGGTCAAATGGCGTCTAATACGAAGTGTCGTTCGCTCGTCGATGAATAAATTGTTATATTAAGAACTCGCTTGGTTGTCGAGGATGATTCGCTAAGTTTCTTGTGAATCTGAACGAGTTAATTGACCGCGATAGATGGAATGTTGTGTGAATTGGTGTGATTTGCGAATATTCTTTCGTTTCGTTGCGAAATGGTTGATCGAAAGTAGTCAAATAATTTGTTGACCAGGTTCATCGAGAGGAGACTAGAACGAATTAAAATGGAAAATATGACGGAGTTTTTATCGGTAGAGTTGGATCTTTTGCAAGTGTTTTAATTTATTTAATATGTTGTACGAAACTGTGATTACAGACTTTCGTGGGTTAATGGAGAAATTTTATATTTCGATAGAGATTAGTGGTAATATTTACGAAATTAACTGTTCTTTCGAATGAGGTTGTGTTAAGTATATCAGATTTTATAAAATTTCATAGTTAACACGTTCGCTGCCGCTTAATCGGTAATACTTTTGAAGTTCGAAAATTCTAAAGTCATTCCAAAGTCAAAATTTCAAAATTTTCAAAATACCAAAGTTACAAGCTTACTATGTTACAAAGTTATAATGTTACGAAATTACAAATTTACAAGTTTACAAAGTACCAAAGTTACGAAGTTACAGAGTTACAAAGTTATAAAGTTACAAAGTTACATGATTACAAGCTTACAAAATTCTAAAACCCCAAAGTTCTGAAGTTCCATAGTTTCAAAGTTTCAAAATTGCACAGTTCCATAATTTCCATATGTTGCAAATTTTCAAAGTACAAACAGTTGCAAAGTTCAGAAATTGCAAAGTCCCAAAGTTCAACATAATTCAAAGGATCATAATCCTTAAGTGAAAGGTTGGATTTAAAAACGATACGATTGTATCCTAAATAATTATAGTGTGCCATATTACACACGGTTGTTTCTAATTACTCTGTTATACCAAACATGAAGCATCTAACGTGTTAACTAATCATGTTCTATACGAAAGTGATTTTTATTTTTAACAAGCGCCATCCTCGATCACAAATTGTCTACACCCTTAAGAATCTCTTAAGAATTATTATAATTTTCAAAGAACATCGGAAAATGATTTTCTTCACCGAAATTATTATTCGCCAAATTAGAAAGATGAAATTTAGTGAACTTCTGATTAGATTTTCCAACAAATTTCACTCGCACCCTTGATCGATCTGGAAGCTCGGAAAACGTAGAGTTATTTTTATATTGTGACGGTGTATCCCGCTTAGTATATGCTATTCATTGCATATGCATAGAAAGTATGGAGTAACTTCTGAGCCCGTTCGCGGTTGGTTGTCATAATTTGAAGAGTAATAACGGCGGTAGAATCAAGGACGAATGTCGTCTGTAATCTACCATTAGCGTCTCGATTCCCAGGAAACGTAAGTTACTCAACTGGAATTGCATTTATGTATGTACTATGAAAAAAAGAGAATTACGTTTATCGTGCAAGATTGGTGCATAGGACGATGAAAATCACTGGTTGACGTGAAGAATCATCGACGTTCTGATTGCTTCTTAAGCATAGTGTCTAGTACCTGCATCTTTATCTCGCGTTGAATCCCGAAATCTGGATACTTTTACTCACTTCTTAATCATGACATAAAAATTATAACATTTAAGTACGAAATTTGTCAGTTGGAACTCTTTTTTGACTTACAGAGGTTAAATTGGTCTTGCATAATTTTAATTCTTTCATTGTGATCACATATGAGAACCTTTGATAAATTAATTTTTCTCTATTGTTATTAACTACTTAGTACATAATTTTTGTTTATGTCTTTACATAGAAACTTAATCTTTTTTAGAAGTAATACAAGTTTTACAAATATTTTTGGGTTCTTATCTTTAATTTAAAAATTCATGTATGAGAGGGTTATCAACAGTGAGTTGATTAAACATCAAATTGTGTCGACTATGGAAATTAAAAATTCTCGGCTCCAATAATGTTTGAATTCTCTAAGCTAAAAACTTGAAGTGGTCATTTAAAAATTTGATCGTATAGAAACTTTTTAATATCACAGTTTTTGTAATTTTCAGGATCAAAAATTAGCAATCTATTAACCGAGGCTTAAATTTGTTTTAAAATTTCATATTTCGGGATTCACGTCTGTCGTCTTAATTCTGCGTTAATTTTAAACCGCAATTATATCGTCTTGCGCTGTTCGCTTACAGCCAATAGTTGTAGATCGTTGTAGTTCACAAAGTTAGCAGAGTTACGATTTTATAGTATAATAATAATTTTGTACTCGTATCATTTTCCATGGATTATTAAGATAGCGATAACTAATGCGCAAAATCGGTTCCACGCTTTTAGCTAATATTAGCAAACGGTTGTACCTGGATCACGTTGTTCATTTTCATGTGGGTCGAATTCGTTCCGGTATGTTAACGCGTATTTAACAATAAATGCATCAGGTGTGTCGTTTAAAACAAAAATTTATCCAACTAAAACATATTTGTTTATTTACATGTACATCTACATTTAAATAGAATTTACAGTTAGATATTCTTATTTTGATAAGAAGATGTTTTATAATGAAAATTAAATGTCACATTATAATATCTACACTATTGCAAGTACATTACCAATTTCTAACTGTAAAGAGCAAAATAGTGAAAACGAACTATAAATTATACAATAATATCAGTATAAGAATTTTGTTTCCTTCAAATATTTTAATTTGATTATTTAAAAAAAAATTGCCTTTTATCAAGGCAGCGAAGTTGAAGAAATTTTCAAAGCAACCAGTGTCGTGGCATTTATATACAAAACGAAAAGGTTAAAATGTGTAAATTTGTGGAAACGGCCACGATAACGTAGCTTTATCAACGACGTTATTATGGTTTATAATCTCCGAAGCAAAAAGCCTTGCAATTAATTCCGTTCAATTTTTTTTTATTCTCGCAACAGCTGCCACGAGGCGCACGGTTCTAACGTCGGCCAACAACTTCGTGGATACGAAACCTATCTCGCGTGACTACGAGTAAATTTAGTTATGTTATGCGAAACGATACCATCTACCTGTACGTAATATCTTTTGTTCGAAAGAAGGATAGAGAAGTCTGAAAAGTTAACATTTAACGATTACTGAGATCACGGTTCTTTTTTAAAGTAATTCTATGCGCGAATTTTATGCTCCTAGATTGATCGCAGTTTCTATTTTTCATGAAGCGGAAATTATAGGGGACCATAAGAATAATTTCGCAAAATTATACCGTATGTTGGGAGATATTTGCGTTCAGAGGTTTTTAGATTAATGGGAAGGTACTAATTATTCAGTTTATAAATGTACAAATCGTGAAATATCCAACTATTCAAATTTTCAAACTCTCAAAATTCTAAATTCTCAGATTTTCAAATTCTCAAAATTCTAAATTCTCAGTTCGAATTCTCAAAATTCCAAATTCTCAAATTTCCAAATTCTTCAAATACCCAATTCTCAAATTTCCAAATTCTCAAAATCCCCAATTCTCAAATTTCCAAATTCTCAAATTTCCAAATTCTCACAATTCCAAATTCTCAAATTTCCAAATTCTCAAAATCCCCAATTCTCAAATTCCCATATTTCCATATTACTAAATAGTACCGAACTTTTAGCCCATCAAATTGCTAAACTTTAATATCTTCAAATTACCAAACTGAAAATCTGAAAATTGGGGAACGTGGAATCCGGGGTAAGCACCCTCTGACACACGCTGACACCGATATTACCGTCGGCTTTATACTTTGTAAAATCTCAAGAAAAACGTCCAGCTGCTCGTTTCCGTATTGAATCTCGTTAGAATTGCATCGACTTATAAATACGCCTCCACGACACACCTAATACGTTTATGCTTAACGCTGCGAGACGAACACGTGCCTCAGTGCCGTATTTAATGCCATTTAAGTACAACGGTAACGTGTTCGACCACCGTACGCTTATAGCTCTCGTTATATTATACATTCAATACAACGCGTTACGTTCGCGATTGTGCTTTAAGATACTTCTTTATCCCCGTTCCAAAGTTTTGCGTCGTGGGTTGCTGATCGATTCAGATAAATTATGGCAACGCTAAATGGTTATGCAACGTTGTTCAATTTTCATCGTTAAATGGAACAACGTTCGGTATTTCAATTTTCTCGAAAGTAGAACTTCCGTCATTATATATTTTAAACTCACTTGTGCACAAAGTATCCCTCCGTTCCATTTCTATTTAAATTGGGGAAAGGTTTTATTTTCGAGCATTGAAACGTACGACAAAATTTGCACTTATGATGTTCAAATTTTAAACGGTACGTTGTAAGAACATTTACTTTGATTTTTATAAATTTGTACAAATGGACCAATGTTTTCATTGAGTACAAAAAGACAGAATAATTTTTTTACTATACTTTCATCTACTTTTCTAAGTACATACACGATCATGTGGGGTAAGCTATATCAATTTCGGCACTATATTAATTATTGATAAATTACGTCTTGAATTAACTTTTTTCAATTGACTTGGGGAAAGATGTCATGGATCATGTTTTTTGTTAAAAATTTCGTACTCTGTCGAATTAATACAAAATTATCGTGTATCAGTTTGTTGTATTTACAGTGTATTTCATGGTTATAAATCTTTAATTATAATAACTGGTCTTAGTTTATTGATATAAAATACAAATTCATTGAATAAATTTTGAAACGGAGATTAAGTTTAAAGTGCCAATCATTGTATAGTTTACCCTATTTCTCTTTCCTGCGAGCGATTGTCAAATGAAAATGCGTTCAAAGTGGAGGAGTGATTTCATAGTTATCACAGAAAAACGTTTCTAAGCCACGATACGTTTACGTAATATAACGCCATGACCAGCGACAAACATCGTGTTTTTTTCGCGCGAAACGATCTACCTGAACGCCGTAAAAAAATCACAACGTTAAGAAATAATGAGTGTTCCAACGATCGACAATGTATAAATCTGTTCTAGCTATGATTGTGTATTTACGTGGAGGCCTTAGTGCGGAACAGGATACGAGCAATTATGTGAAAGAACAAGCATCAAATCGATCATTATTGCTTTTGCGATTCAGAACAATTCGTTACTCTTGATAGATTATAACAAAGAAGTGAATATATGCAAGAAGATAGATATGGAAAACAATATCAGTTGGTGTTAATTAATTTTGCGGTTATATTTTATATTTCGCGCTCTAACTGGGTCGGAAAAATTCGGGCAAGTTCGGTTTATTAGGGGTTCCATGTAGAGCTTGATTATTTCGGGATAAGTCGGAGAACATCGGATGGACTCGAAAGTATTCTTCGCAATATTCTATTCTATTCTTCTATTCTTCTACACATTACTAAAATTGAAAATTAGAAGTTGTATAATTGGCAATTTGAAAATTTCTATACATGAAATTTACAAACTTATCAATTTTGAGAATTAAATTCTTCAGAGTCGATTCGATTGAAGATCGGAACCGACTCGATCTTTTTCGACTTCATTCGAAATCGCGCCATATCGCGCGGCCAATTTTGTATATAAAATGTTCGCTGAGGTTTCCCCTAGTATAATATATTTATCACATAATTTCGTATGTTTCATTGAGATTCTCGTAAGCTCGACCTGTTCTGTGCGACAAAAATTATTCATAGTTAACCTTTCGTTGCAAAAACATGTACGTCATTATGTTCTAATTATTATTTCATAGAACTAAGAAATGTATTTTCTCATAAAATTGGAAAAGTCAATGAAGGGTTAATTAATTGATTATATTGTGTATTTTGGATTTCATAGAATCGTTCGCATCCGCTACTTAACAAAATCTGCAGACAATATTGTTCACTCTCTTAAGTTCCTGAAATATTTTTTATCATAGAAAAATCAACTATATACGCTCGATCGATTTCATTGATTAAAAGTGTACTGTTGGATGCAATAAAGGCTTCAATGTCAAAAATCAGTTTTTTAAAAAAGTATCTCTAAACTTTATGAATTTTTATTTTTTACAGGTTATAAAGTTTTTTACAAATTATTGTAAAATTATTTATAATATTAAAAAATATGAGATTTTTCCTTCGTAATTTCATTATTATAATCGAAATTATACAACTTTAATCTTTTCAGGCATGTATCATGTAAAATGTTAAAAAATAGAAAACATTGTTTTTTCTGTACCAACATATGTGGCATTGAATGTTAAATTTAAAGAAACATTGTTTTAATAAATTTTATAAAAAAAGAGCCTAATTGCCCAGAGGTCGTTCCTGCATCCAACGGTACTTAGAAATGATGACTAAGGATGATCGTCGCGTGTTTCGTCGATTTCGTGAAAATTTGAGTTAAAACGAGCGTGAAAAGAGCGAGGAAACCGAAACGAGATCGAAAGGAAGAGCGTGACGAGAATAATAACGAGCGTTCCAATCGATCCTATCGTTTCTCACCGTTTGTTGCCGGCTCTCGAGATGGCTGAGATATAAAGGTACTTAAAGGATTCGTGATTCGTGAAAATCGTTGGCTCGTTAAATTTAATTCCGCCTCGGATAGGAATGATGTTCGCCTCGACGAGATTGTTATCATTGTACCTAAAAAAAACTATAGATATTAACGTAAAACAAACAAAAAAAAAAAATAAGAGACACAAGGATACTGTCGTTCTCTCGCTATTTATTGTATTGTAACAATGGGTATGATATACCGGAAAAATAAAAATATTATTACTCTGAATACTTTTAATACGTTTCATAGGATTCGTACATGGAAATCCCATCCATCCTTGTTTCCTGTGTTTTCTTAAAATATTTGGTATTGTCAGCAAAATTGATACATAATAATTGTGTTACTTGAACTATGCAAATATATTCGATTGGAATAGTGGTATTTGAGGTGAGTATATTGATTTGATGATGGTAACGTGTGTACATATGTAACATAGCTTTGCTTTGAATGCTTGTCGCATGTTTTGTTATTAAACTAATATACTACTATGGTTATTTAGTATTTATTTATAAAACTGCAGTGGTTATTTAGTATTTATTAATAGCTTGTAGGCTTTTTAAATTTTAATTTCAAGAATTTGTAATTTTGACTGAAAGTAATTACCTATATAAATTATACAATTTTATCAGTTTATAATATAATATAAGCATGACTCACTATGCCCAATATTATCAAATTCAAATTTCAATATAATTAGTAATAAAAACTCTCAAAAATCAACTTTATTGTAACAATAATTAAAAACAGTCACAATCCATAATAAGTGCAGAATATAACAATTTATACATCCTAGTAACAAGTACATATGTATATCATTTAAATAATGCTTACAAGAATACTCGTTAAAGCAGGGTTGCGAAATCAACAATGTTCCTTATATTTTATTCAAACAGTAATCAGTTGAAACATGCGATAACTGCGATAACAATGTATAACGTATAATATTCCTTATCAAATTACTAAAATAACATAACAAAGAAAGAATTCCGTATCCATACAGGAATTCGGCAGTATATTCAAACTTACAATTAATTAATAAAAAAGAAACATTCCATCGTGAATATTGAAACAATGAATTATTTTTAAATATTACAAATACCAAATATCAGAAATTTTTAAAGGAAAAGCTTGAAGCATGAATCTCCAATCATAGTCATTGTATCAATTCGTGGACCTGGGTCAAAATTAATCAAACGACAGAATGATTCAGTATACGGATAACATTTCCATTCCTTGAGTTTCGAAATTGGAATTCGTAGATCGTTTGTAGGGTCTATCGATGCTTCGTATGGTTTAAATTGATCAATGATGAGCTGGATAATCAGCGTACCAACTGAAAGCGCCATTAGAGTTAGTTTGTCCACCGAAATCCACGTAATCCAAGATGTGAGCTGTCGATCTTTCAGCTCGGGGATTCTTCAGCTCCTCCTGAGAGACATTAGGAACTTCTACGGGTACATACGCCTCGGTTTGTCGAGTGATCCTGGGTACAGGTATCGAGACTGGACTCAGTTCGATCACATCGACACCATCGATTGGAATGGCGATGTAGCGACGACCGGCCAAAACACCATAAACGCCGCATAGCAGAAGCAACGTTACTATCTGAAATAGTATAAGAGATTTGATTAATTGTTAAAATTTGGACCAAGTAGTACTGATTGTGGAAGCTTGGTTCTTGTGGTTTGTAACGGATAGTCAAGTATTATAGGGAGTACTAGAACATACGTTTCCTTTGCTTATGGGGAATCAAATATATAAACTTGAAATTGTCAAATTCCCTAGTTCTCAATTTGTCAATTTTCCAGATTCTCAGATTAAATGTAAATACTCAAATTTCCAAATCGTCAAACTTTCAAATGTGTAAATTTTCTAATTTTCATACCTCCACATGTCTATACTAAGCAAGTTCTGAATTCCCAAATTGTCAAATTTTCTAACTTCTAAATTTCCATATCTTCGAATATTTAAATTAAAAATTTTGCACATCTCCAAATTGCTACATTTTCAAAGTTCTAAGATAAAAACACGTATAAAGTATCTTCCTATAAAATTTCAAAATCTGTAAAGTAACCTTGTATTATAATTGTAAAAAGAATTTAATTTACGTTCACTCTATTAGATTTTAATTTTTTAATATTCAACTGTAAGACGACATTAAAGAAGTCAAGGTTTTACGTTCTTTTGGAATGAAAGATAATTCAGTGACAACGATCGATGGTACTTAATTAAACTTCTGCAGTGTTTTGTTTCGTTCAAGTTAATTTTACTGAACTATTTGTTAACGACATCGGAAAGATGGTTCGTTCCATGTATAATAATTTTCTTCCCGTCGATTCGAGTAACGATGCAGGTTTCGATGAGGCACTTCAAGCACGAATGCGTAATTATTTAATATCAGACCCGAGAGATACGTGAAAAAGGTCAAGGTAGCGGATTGCAATTACAGAGACCCATCCTTGGACAAATTTAACAGGAAAATTTCAATTATCCCACGCACTGCTTATTTATCGCCAAATATGTATACTTATTTCGTAACAAAATTAAATTACTTAAAATTTCTATTTAAAATATCTTTAAAACTGTAGACTCGAAAAACATTTTTGACAAAATGAACTCAAAATTAACACGAGTTAATCTTTTAAACAAATAGTTTTCGTGACGTAAATATCTTAATACTTTTTTTATAACGATCGATAAATTAAATCAGTTAATGCATTAAAAAATAAATGATAATTTTATAGAGAAGGGTACACCTCACCGCTTTCAATGACCTTGAAATATGTTGTCAAGGACGTCGTTCTGAACAAATTTTCTGTGTGGATATAACCGTCGCTAGGCTTTAATTTCAGAGATATTCCCAAAAATATTTTCAATGTCGAATTATTTACACTTTATCGACTTCGATGACTGAAATATGTTGAAAGATCTTAGGTCACGTAACTTTCGCGTAGTTCCAAAAAATTTAAAGCATTGTATCCATTCGGACTACCACTATCATTTGCGAAGATCTGTACCCTGATATCTTTTACCAATTTTTAATTTATAACCACATTCAAATATTCACACATTAGAGGTGGCAATCTAAATACATGCTAGAGTCTATATTTTGAAATATTTTATTTTTTAGGTTTCTTCATATTTAGACCACACTTTGAAAAATGAACATACTTCAATTTTAAACACATAATTTGTAGCGAACATTACTTTTATTTTAATTTTATATCATAAAACAAGCATTTTTTGGATGTTATATTTTTGAAATACTTAACAGGACCATATGTCCTGAGATAAAGATAGTAGTCCATATTCAGACCACTTTTATAAAAACAACAAAAGTTATCGTTTTAACGTTTTAAACTCGCTGTCGTTTTCTAACGCTAACCAGTAACAGATCACAATGAGAATAATTATGAGAAATAGCAATTTACCGAATTATTCATCGCCAGTCTGCTCGTTGATGTCGATAGTTCAGATATTAGACGAACTGAAGAGAGTGGTCGGGCTAACATCGTTTTATACGTTTCGCTCGGCCACAGCTTTCTCATTTTCCCCGATCACTGAACACCACCAAGCGACAACGATTATTTCAAGTGTTTCTTACCCGATATTTACTTTATTCTGCTATGATTATCGCGGTGACAATATGAAACCAACTTTTTAATTCCTGTTTAGTATCTAGCAATAAAATGCAACTTAACCAGTATTTGCGTTTGTTTCTTCTCCAATTTTTTTTGACAATTTAATTTAATTTGATTTGATCTCACTCTCATTAATTTGACAATTTCAACTTAACTTGTAAATTTTAATCGAAAGGTTGGGAATTCCCTAATTTGAGTTATCGTTTTATTTGACGTTGAAGATTTCTCAATTCATACTGATAATAAAACTTCTTGACATAATAAATGTGCTAAAAGGTAAAACACCCTTACTCCGCCTACGAGTCGGCAATATAATGAGAATCTATTGTAAAACATACATTCGATGGTAAATGACAATGAACATAATGTCTATTGGAACAGAAATCGATGAGCAGTCACGCTGGACATAGAGTCTCAAAGGGATAACAGTGAAAACAGATACGCATCAGTTGTTGGTAGACAGACAAGCAAGTTGTACTCACTGTTCCAGTGCAGCAACTTCCGATATCGTTTGTTCCTCGTCCTCTTACTACCACTACTACTCCTCTTCACCGAAAGCTTTGTCCTCTCCTTTTTGCGGTTGTCTACGCTGTTCCGACTTTTACTCGTGGACAAGAAATCCCGAAAAATCGTTGGTCTGGTATCACGATGCCGTAATCCGAGAAAGCAACGCGATGGATCAAGTGAAAGGAAACGATTTAGGGTTCCGTTAGAGGTGAACAGATAAATAGAACTTTAGAGAACGATCATTTTATTAGTTAGAATCTTCATTTATGTCGTACATTTTATCATCGAGAGAACATAAGATCAATCACATCGCGCGGTTATTTGTTAAAATAGTGATGGGCGCTTTAACCCTTCTTTTCATCATGGCGGCCATAGTGGTTCTACAAATATTTGTACAATGAACACGTTCGCTACAACGTTGAAGCTGTTGATAATTTTATTAGGACACTGTTAATATTTCAAGCAATTAATACGTGTATTTGTAATTAAATAATTAAGATAATTTTTTATGGTGTGGACGATGGACTACTGTGGAAATTCAAGCGTTCATATGCGAGCGACGTGGTAGCGAATGTGTTAATATAATTATTATATTTGAAACTTGATATGATATTATATTATCTCATCAAGTTCTTAAAACAAATGTTTGCATCTACCAATTGAGAAGAAGGGTTAATATTCTCTTTCTTGCACTTCGATAGTTATTCGAAAGCACAATGTCGTGGACAAGTTTTTTGAACATTTTTTTATTTTAAAATAAATAAAGAAATAAATAATATCTCGTTCTGTAATGAGTGTATTTATGAATGATTCTGTTAGTTAAAGATTGCAATCAGAACAGAAATTTTACTACTGGAAATTATTTCTGAATACTGTTTAACACTTCGTTGATAATAAATTGGAGAAATACTATTTTCCAAAGATTTTAACAATTTTACACTTTTTGAAAATTTTAATAATCTCGAAAGTCTTACAAAATTTATTAATTATTCTTTTTTGATTAATTACTGATTTTTTGTAATTGGCTGCTGCAAAAAATTTAGACGTATAATAAATAATAAAAAAAATGTACGTTATGCCAATCAGTGAGCTGTTAAAGATAAATTCTTAAAATTTTCAAGACCGAAACCTTCAAAAACTTTCAATCCAAAAGATAATATTCGAAGTCAAAATCAGCCCATCACCAGTAATGTTAATGAAAAACAGATTCATGCAGGACATCAAATAAACGAAGCTTCTATGTGGTCTTTGAATCTATATTATGATACAACGATCGATTTGCGTGTCTGTCGCAGTCGATCAATCAACTGTTCTTAAATTAACGCGAAAACAAAAGAATAAACATAACTAAAAGTAACAATAACGAGTTTCGTTAAACATCAAGAAAATACAATAATAAAAGTCTGTTTGCCATCTTTCTCTGATTAATTAATAAATGATACATCTTTCTCTTCGATTATTCTTTTCTTATAAAAATATACGACCCACTATGTACATAGGTCTTCTCCAACCCTTTACATCGTAATAGTTACATTCTCTTTTTATGCGCTATTTTTCGACGAAAGCGATTATGCGCGAAGCGATTTAACGCGTACAGTCTCTTAACACGTTGACTGGTAGAAAAGTAGAAAATAGCCGTATCCATTAGTTCAATTAGGTTTTTTGTCTTAATAGAGACAATTAGAGCAGTGATGGACAATTGTGTCCGCATTTTATAGTTATAAAGTTTCAAATCTCTAAAATTTGTACGCTTCTGACGTTTCAAAACTTTAAAACTTCTAAAAATTTTCGATAACCAAATTCTAAAAATTTTAGATTTCCAAATTTTTTATTTCAGAAATCGTAAATACTTCAGCGGGTATTTTCGTCCATCACTGACTTAGAGAACGCCTAACTTGACTTATCAAATGTAGAGCTGTTGATAGAAGATATATCCTCTATTTCTCAACTGGACGAATAACATTTTAGGCGCCGGCCACCGATGACTCTTGCGGCAGTCAGCGTGTTAAATTTCAGCGTATTTTATAAAGTACATAGTTACTAAGGAAACGAGGCACGACTTAAAGAGTAGCACTACATAACTATATGGAAGTATTAGGAAGATATTCAGGATTTTACGGTGCTTCGTATCGCAATTGTTCTTAACGTGTCTTAACTTTTATCGTTTCAAATTCACATTTTCCTAAGAATTTTTAAACGCAGAAATCACTTTGATTCCGATACACTTAACATCTTATCTATGTTTCGCAGACAAATTGTTTTACAATTTAACAATAACTAATATTTGAAAGGAACTTCGTATTACCAACATTCTTTTAATCGCAGTACAGCTCGTCAGCGATCAAAGGCTTACTAATTATTTTTAGTCAGTAATATATGGCATTAAAAAGTCTATTGATAAAACTTCAGTTCATAATATACTGAAAGATGTCTAGTAGTTATTGCATATGCAGTTACTTTATTCGACAGGTTTCGTTGAGAATAATTAGAGATTCACTCGATTATAGTAGGTCATCGATGAAACTGAATATGTATCTTGCAAGGAGTGGCAAAACAGAAACGAGATTGAACGACTACGCGGACGTAAACAAGATTCAGTCAATATCTTCCCGTTTTCATTGGTGTTTGTACACTGAAACTCGATAGATTCTTAGTAGAAGTTCTATTATAGTACTGAATTACAAATAAAGGAATTCGACAAATTTTCTGAAGAATAGGAAAGGTATTTATAATAACAATATTTAATGCTTTGATGAATGCAGATTTCATTAAATTTACAAGTTTTATAATTTCATATTTTTTTTTGTCTTAAAATTTTTAATTATCACACTATGCAATTATCACCTTTGAAATTATCACTTTTCAAATTAAACATGAATAAAAATATACTGTCAGTGGAGAAAATCTTTCTGACAATTCCATAAAGTAATTCTTATAATTAGTAATTGCACGTTATTTTGACATTGACTGTTTAAGGTCGTCCATCGTTTCCAATATTTAATTTCTTTCAGATTAAACAGATCTTTTGTCTTGAGCAATGTAGCCAAGCTGTTACGCTGTTGCTTTCCTTAATAATTTCTATATAGATGTTGAATAATTACTTTCCTGTTGCTATCACGTATCTGAATTTTAAAATGTATATATTTTGTTCTAAGTATTAAAAAACAATGAAATAAAGGGTTACCAGAAATTCAGTATCAATTCACGGCGCTCTTTGATGTATAATATAAAAAGCTGTGTGATAAAAAACGCGTGTGAATCAAAATCACTCGTACAAAAAACTTTATAAATGTATCACTACGATCTGTTCGAGACCAACTGACTATTCAAAGTCATTTCTCTTACTATACTAAAAAGATTCATTTCCTTTATAATGTAATATTGTTTCACAAGACAAATCGTATAAAACAATTGTCATGGTGGTATTTCATTTCTGAATGACTTTAACTGGACAATCAATCTTCAATAGAATATAAATTGTATAAATAAGTATTTTTGTACTAATTTTACTACAAAGTATAGACTTATATACGGTTTTCTCAAGGTAAAAGAAGCGAGTGTACAAAGTTAGAATTTAGTACATTCCGTGCTACGTAGGTGACAGACTCATCGTTTATTAAAAGCGTTCTAAACAGAAACAAAAAATATTTGGTTTCAAAGTTCTCAGTTGAATTTTTTAAGTTAAATATTAATTCTTAATTTGAGAATTTTTAATCAAAACTTTAATTTCAAAATCTGATTACGTAACTACAATCAAAAAGCCTTTTATCATAAATTAAACATTATTTATTAACTAGTGATCAATTAAGTGTAAAATATAGTTGTTTATATAAAATAAAGAAACAATGTAAAAGTATACGTAAGCATCTGCAACCTAAATACAATATAACTTTTAAATCTATTGTTAAATCTCTGTTATAAGTTTCACGTGGCACGGAACGTATTAAATAAAAAGAAGAAAAACAATCACCAATACGCTAAGAACAATACGCAAAGCACACGAGACCTTGTGAATTCTATATTATTTCGAACAAACTAATTCTATATGGTAGATCTCGAATATGTCTATAAAGCTAAAGGAAATGGCTAACAAATCAACATTAGGGTATCTAGCTTCTTTTGTCGTTTTTCATTTATTTACCCCAATTCCAATTCGTCCGAGTCATTGGACAGATCACTCTCGTATCCAGCCGGAGCGATTCGCGATGATTTTCCAATTTTCAACTGCGTATCGTAAGATTTGCCGTTCTGATTGCTATTTCCGTTTCGTAGATAATCACCGCCCCCGTCCTCCCGATTGACTTTCTTCTCATTCTCGATGAACCGACCCGTCTCGTCCTTCACCGGCGTCACAAGATCGATTTCCTCGATCGGTACACCGTGTCGTCTCTGAAAGAAATCGATACAGAGGCTGCTAATGACCCGGTTGTGTTCGAGGATTTAACGGTTAACCGCAAGCGAGCGTGCTTTCCGTGGCGAGACGGAAAAACGGATGTCAATGTACTTTCTATTACACGTTCGATCCCGTTTCGCTATTACACGGAAGAAATCACGTTTCTTGTGCGACTACGTCTGCGAACTCCACCAACTTTAAAAAGACTTCATAATGTCTTTATGCACAGGGTGTCTTACTTCAATCTACTGACACACAATTATACTGATATACAAATGTGAACTTCAAACTACACGTCCTCGAAAACAATATTTTTATGTTGCTCTATATCTCTCTTTCTATAATATTCTCCTCTTCTGCTTAGAGCTATATAACAAAATTACTAACTTCATGTATATTTCAAATTAAATACAATTTTTAAATAGAACTTACACTTGCAGTTTTATGTTTTTGAGAAAACGAATAAGTAGTTCGTTAGGTAATTTTGTGGAGAGATTGAAACTAGACACCCTGTATAATCTCACAGCAGACGTGCGCCCTGAAAACTTCAAATTCTAAATGATAAAAGGGATCAAAAAGTTTCCTTTGCCGTCAAACGTTTAAAGTTTAAACAGCACAGACATTGAAGTACCTATAGAGTCTCACCTGTGGTGTTACAAGATCGATTTCTTCCACTTTACGCCGCATCGTCGAGACGTTGGGTGTTCCAGGATCGGTGATGGATGAGTGTGGCGATTCGATAGACTCCAATTTACGTGGAGTGTTTGCAGGTGTTTCGGGACTCTGAGCTCGTCTCGTCAACGGAGAAGTTGACGCAGGACTTGAGATAGTCGTCATCTCGTGGCTTCGATTAGATAAGGACAACGTTGAAGAAGCTGCCGATGACAATGCTTCTTCTGGCTCGGCTAAACCCTCGTTTATCAACTCTTGACCGATATTAATGTCCTGCGTGAGGCAGACAAATGATAATAACAACTTAATATAAACCACCGAACAAAGGTAGGATATTTTAATGGATAAGAAAAATGGTATTCAATTTATAATGTCAGTGTTTAGAAATAATCTTAAATTATTTAGATCACGAATTTGCAAATACCCTTTCTTTAAACTCTTTCCTTCAGAACAGACTTCTAATTGTTAAATCCAGAACAGACTAGTAATTGTTAAATGGGGGATATTGTTCATGAAGTGGACGATATGATTGGTGATTCTTTCGTACCTTATCGCTGTTTTTGTCGAAAAGATCGACACAAGGAATCGGTGATCCTTCGCGACGGGATCTGCCATAGCTGAGAGCTCGTTCTTTGTAACCTCTGATTTTGGCTATCAATATTTTCCACTGAGCTAACCAAGTGAGTTCTTCGAATTTCTCGCAGGCTTCGCTGCTCCATTCGTTTTCTCTGAATCATAGAAAATTAAAA
This sequence comes from Megachile lagopoda, assembly GCA_036983795.1. Lineage (NCBI taxonomy): Eukaryota > Metazoa > Arthropoda > Insecta > Hymenoptera > Megachilidae > Megachile > Megachile lagopoda. Next base: position 14,811,141 of record CM072800.1, read on the forward strand.
CATATGACATTAAAAATTAACTCTGATAATTATCTTATATTAATAATATGTGTTATTTTATTATTGATGTGACGAACTAAATAATGTACTGTATCATTTTATTTTGGCAAATATTTCTTCGGCCATTTTTAAATTCCTGCAATTTGCTACGAGTACGTAAACATCGTGATTTCTGTTTTCATTGCAACACATTTAGTGTTTACACATCGACAACCATGAAATCTGAACTCGGAGTTTTACGATTATTTACTGTTCGCTATTGCTCATGTCCAATGAAACATTGGATAATTTTCTACGTAGATATTGGCCGTGGTGAACCCTCGAATTGCGTAGTTACTACGGAATTTAGCGTAATAAATTTGTCAGCAATTTGGCAACAGAAAGAGAATCGTATGCCCAGAAATGTTATTTCGTCTCATTACTATTAACACATTTAACATAATTTCTTTACTTTCGATATACTTTACTGAATATAAGCGTAACATTTTTAAGTAATGGATTTCTTATCGAGTTAGCCTTTACGTAAAATGTTATTTCACTTGTACTTGAATCTGCCTCAAAATGTTGAAAGATTTTCGTGGAATGATGCATTAAGCTTCGGTGATTTTCCTCGCACTAATTTTACAAACGAATGAGCCAGAGTGCAAACAAACAAACATGTAAATATTGATGCTATATATATAATTATCAAAATTGTGGTCGTTAATCGGTAAACAGATTCAGAAATATGTACACACACAATATGTACACATATTGAATGACTAGATAATTAAATTGAAGACTGATTTGGAAATGTTTAAATTGGGAAACTTGTGAATTTGAATATCTGCAAAGTGAAAAATTGTATAATTTGAAAATTTAAAAATACGACGGCAAAATATAGGAATTTGAATATCTGGAAATGGGATAATTTGGAAATGACAAAACTGGAAAATTTAAAATTAAAAAGCTGTAGAGCTCTGTAACTCTGCTTAATTACCATTACGGGCAATTGTAAAAAAGGTTGCAGGTATTAGATTCGATTTTTAAATCACTTTCTTCTCGACTCAATTATCCGCGTTTCATGTAACTCTCGTTTCTTCGGTACAATTACCGTTAACCCTGTTTCCGAACCGAGATTTAGCCGGAACTCGAGGGTGATAGAGCTATCGTTGCACGAAACAAAGAACACGTGCGTGAAGCACCCCCATTTACCAAGGTTTAAGCAGTTTCGGGGCATCTTGTTCCATTTATAAACTGCACAGCACAAGTGTACACGTGCGAGAAGATGAAGTGGACGATGAGCATAGTCTCTCGGTAATGGTCACACTGTCTCAGTCGTTTCACGATCTTCGTGGTGAACAATATCCTCGTTAAAAAAAGAGGGACGCAGAAGAATAAGGTATAAAATAGAGCACAAGTACCGGTGGATTATTTTGTATAGAACTAAATACGAACATTGCGGTGTACAACAGTAAAACAATCAAATAAAATTATTAAATTCAATGACACTTAATTTCATCGATAATTAATTAAATATTTAATCGAACATATAAAGTACTGCAAATATAAATATACAGTGAATTTAAATTGTTATCTTCCTTTGGTGTTTATTCATGGTATAGAAGAAAGTGAATACGTATGAAACGCGGTGTACACAGTGCAGAAAACTGAATTCGTGAGAAGTCTAGCTCAACTCGATGCACTTTATGCTAGATGCATTAATGAACGTTATAACGGACGCGTATGTACGTATTCACGTAAGTACGCATTTTCATCGTCGACGTGTATTTTCGTGGCTTTTCTTCAACGCGAAACAGTGTCAAGTGGTGCAGTTTGAATGTCAAACAGGAATGCGTTACTAAGCTTGCCAGCCACTGTTACCAAATAACGCTTTGCATGCTGCATTTTGCATACATCACGTTTAGAATGATTGTGTACTGTTAAACGAAGAATGAAAAAAATCGTACAAGTATTTCTATGATTATACAGCATCGTAATGCAAGTTAACGACGTGGAGATAAGAATCTCAAACGCTTTTGCATTGTTCTAATTTTGTACTATCATCCGATGCGCATGTATCACAAAAATGAAGTCAATTAATATTTGACTCGATGAGTAAATTGTTCGAGTATATACTATCAACTCTTCGTTATATTGTGTTACAAATACGCTGCATAAAGTAATACACTATGCAACTCTAGTATCTTATTACTAACAGCAAAATGAAACGTAGAGATGATTTATCTTGGTCAACCTGCATTTGTCTTGTACATCATTGTTGTCGTCAATTAAGAATCATCCAACGCAATTATTTCATTTGTCAATTCACTCTTTAATCTTAGTGGTCAAACAGATGGTCTTAGTCATCCATGCTGGAGAATGGACTGTATTCATTCGTTATGTAGCAACAAATCATTGCGCCAAATTTAATATACCTCATAACATTCTAATCTGCTCAATAAATGTCAATCTCATATGAACAATACATGAGATGTCACATGACATGTTTGGCTATATAACACGTGACGATACAATGTGTACAGACATAACACGTGGATTATATAATACATAATAATATTAATGCGTGGCGACATTAAGGTGTGATGATATAGCGCCTGGAGATATTCACACATAATGATATTGCGCGTAGCAGGACTGACGCGTGGCAATATTAACGCATGGTGACATTGCACGTAACAATATTAACGCATGGCAATATAGCGCATGGCGATATAGCGTGTGGTGATATAACGCGTGATAATATAACGCGTAGTGATATAGCGCAAGGTGACATAGCGTGTGGTGATATATCATGTGATGATATAGCGCGTGGTAATATAGCATGTGGAGGTATAATCGTGATCATATAGCGTGCGGCGAAATAGCATGTAGCATTAATAAAGCGTAACAATGGCACGTTGCAAAATAACGTGCGGCAATATGGTGTGTCGACATTAACGTATGGCGATATAGCATGTAGCGATATTAGCGCGTGGTAATATGGCAATAAAAGTTGTGGGGATACAATGCGTGGTTACAAAACGCGTGATACAACTCTTCACAATATAACATATAACGACCCAATGTATAACTAAATAATTTTATACATTACAAGGTAAATACCAAAATACAGAACGTACAAATTCGAAAGGAAATTGAATTAAAACGATATCCATCGAGTTAAGAGGTCTGACAGCAGGAAAACAAAGAGATCCCATTTCAAATGGGGAAAAATCGAAGTTGACGGAAGCACGAGAGATTGACTGCAACGGAAATAGAAAGCATTCAGAAGTGGTCTGCGGGTTTTTGGCAACGAGGTACTCATCGGTTTTGCCCTCGTTGTGTCGCGTGTAACCGAACACCGTAGGTACCGCGGTAATTCCAACTTGAAAACCATCGTGTGTGCATTATCTTCGAGGTTGCAACGATGATTAGCTGTTTCGAGGCACGCGATGCGAGCTGTGCTATTCGGTCAGATTGATTGATTAAATTCCCATTCGACTATCGAGAAGAATTTATCCCCATTCTAATCGTGTTCACGACACTACGAGAATTATTCGATTTCTGGATACTAAAGAATAACTGTGATTCCCTCTTTCCAGGTTTTAAGAAGTTGTTTGCGATGATCTTAAATTAAGTGTTTTGCATACGATATCAGAACACAAATTTTTGTATTGAACAATTTGCAAATTTAGAAAGATAATTTTCAAATTCCCAAACTTTCCAATCTCTAAATTTTCACATTTGTAAACTTTCACATGATAGATCCCTTCCTGTATTGCCATTTTCAATTTTCTTTTTTTACAATTTCATATGTGATAATAAAGTATAGAGTAGATCTCTGTTGACAGAAAATCTTCGATTAAAATTGTGCATCCAAAGCCCTGATTAAATTCGTCATCAGCAATTTCAACGAGCTTTTATTCGCGATAAATTCATGTACGAGTTTTAATATCTAGCAGCGTTATTGATCTCACGTTCTCCAAAGTCGTGTTCAAATTAAAAATGTTACAAATCTCCACGAAGCAATTAAATTTTACACGATATGTTCGATCGTTTGAAATTTTTTACCAAATCGTACACTTCGATGAAGACAGCATCGGCGTTGCTAAAATATACAAACAAAAACTGTTCATATTTTAAATTACCGTATTAAATAAAGATAAATTAAGATCGTACACTGGCACTCTGCCAAACGTTCGTGTTCCACCGTTGAACTTGCGATTTATACCGAAAACTTTGCCGGTGCATGTGCAACGCGAGAGTTTAACAATCGGCAAAGCGTTTTGCGCACTTTCTCAAAGCTTTATCGTGACTGTACGCTGCAATTATACTGCACCACGAGAATTACATTTGCTGCTAGACAGACGGACGCGGAACAATCGAAAGTGAATTGTGAAACGGACGAAATAAAATGAACGAAAAGTGCTGCTGCGTCATAGCAGAGCATGAAAAGCAATACTTGAAACAAAAAGAATTTAATGAAAAACTGAAATGCACGACATAAATAACAGAACGTTTCTTCGTAACAACGTTCGGATTCATTAATTCGTACAACCGAGCTCGCCTTAGAAAGAGAATGTAGTACATAATTTTATGCAGGGACAATATTAACCAGCTTGTTAAAAGTTTTAAATATTACAGTACATAGTCTTCTGTTATATTGCCATTTTCACTGATACGAGCATTTACCGAGATCCCCAGATTCTTCGTTGAAGGCTGAATGTTAGATCGCCATGCGTTAAATAGTCGTAATAATTCAAATCGATTTGCTTGTCAAGTATTTTACAATGAATTAATGATTTCTTCAATCGTTCAGGTTTTCTTATTTACGTGAGGCTATTAAAGAATGGAGCTACTAGTGCCAACAGTCTCTGACATTGTGTTTAAATACACATGGACTGTACCAAATTACAAGAAATCTATTTTAAAGAAAAGCTTCATCGATAGTCCATCGTTTGACGTGAACGTAAATGGAATTCACAGTACCTGGAATCTTTCCATCAGGTTTTGGAAAAATCCTGACGGTAAGGACAATTCCGATACAATTTTTGACATCACATACCATAAACAATTTATTCGAATAAATTATTTGGAAATAATTAATTTGAATTGGGTACCGATATCCTTATATTGTTTGTAAAATAAAAATAATGAAGTATTTGAATTAGTACATTATTTCAAATGATTATTTGTTCTTACATGTTTTAAATAAAATGTACACGACCCTGGTCTGATCAAACATTGACCAGTTCATAACTCAATATATATATTTTTTCATCCTTGTCCGAAACAATTATCAATATCGATTTTATTAAATGAAACAATGGCACGGTGTTTGGTGACAGGCAAAAGAATTATAAATCCGGTGGTATTGTGTCTGAACATGTTGAGCTGCACTGTAGATGAAGCGGAACAAGCCAAGATACGATTTCAATTTGCAGTTTTCAATGCCGACGTTAAACACTGGGAATACTGTCACGTTAGCAGAACAGTACTCGAGCTAAAATCCTGTTTAGATATCATTTCCTTAGGATATAGGGATTTATCCATCGTCGACAGGCATTTAAAGAAGAACGGGGAAATTACATTGATGGTCAAGATACAGATCATCCAATGCGAAAGCGAGAAACATAACTTGTCACAGGTATGTACTTCAAAGAACCGACGGATGATGTTAAATTTACTCGATGAATATTTAACACGTTTGCTACTAGTCAAATTTTAAATTTGTTCAGGAAAATTGGTCTACTACTTACACGTGAAATACATTTATTAAAGATTAACTCAATTATTAAATTAAAAAATGTCTAAATGATAAAATTTGCAAAGGCCCAAATTCTTACACTCTCCAAATTTTTAAATTCTTACATATACAAAAGTTAAAATTCTCGAATTTTCAAGTTAAACTATTATAAAAAAATTAATTATAAAATTAATAATGTGTCATAGGATATGGCTAGGTTGCTCAAACATCCATATAGCGCTGATACCAAGTTATCATGTGGCGGTTTGAATAATACAGAGATTCCAGTTCACAGCAGCATATTAGCTGCTCGTAGTCACGTTCTAGCAGAAATGATGTCTCCTATACGTGAATCCGATGGACAGAAAAACTCAAACACGAATACCACAGAAGATAAAGTATCGAATACGCCAGAACCACAAGAAGGAAACTTGATTTCTAAAGAGAACAGATCTTTTAGTGTACGTGCCAGGCGTTACTCTGCACCCGTGTTGCGAAATGCTAGAAATAATCTGTCTTATGTCGAACAAACACATTAACAACTTAACACTTTTTATTACTTGAGTTTGATGCAATCCTCTATAGAACAATAAGTAATGTTTGAATTCATTCATGTAGCATTTATTTTGTATGCTAAACTAACATAATCAAAGAAACATATATGTATATTACTTATGATATAATATTATTACACTTTTTAAGAGTGATGTTGTTTTAACTGAGCTTGTTAATTTCAAGTGTGAGTATTTGCTCTGTACCATTTTGCATATCAAATTTTCTGTTAAATGAATCTACTATAATATTATGTATTTGCAACATTTCAGGGCTGCTACACATACTCACTAGAATTGTTGGATCTCAGTAAAGAAGTGGCTGAAGAATTGTTAAGATACATATACACTGATCATGTCGATAATCTTGATAATTTGGCTCCTCAACTTTTATCTCTTGCTGAACGTTTTTGTTTACAAGGTACTGTATGTTACAATATTGAACAACTGATTTGATAATAATGTAATGTCAGCTAAAAAACCATTTATATTTCATTCTCTAGGATTAAAGGAGCTTTGTGAAAGGAATCTCATTGAAACCATAACACCAGAAAATATAGCAAGCAGACTTTTGGTTGCAGATGAATTTGGCTGTGATGCATTGAAAAGAGCCAGTTTAGCATATTGTGAGGAAAACATAACTATGCTCAACAAAAGTTTAGCATGGAAAATGATGGAACAAGTGAATCCAGAATTATTTAATGAAGTTTGCGAAGCTGGTATTGGCAGTTCAAGATCAAGTAATATGGACGATAGTGAATTAAGTAATTAACTTTATCCTTCTTTTTTTTGTAATATAAGTAAATTAATAATTAATTGTAAATTCCCATGATGTATTGATGATAATTTTATATCTATTAAAAACAAAGACCTACATATCTTGTACATTTATAGATATTTAGGTATTAAAACAATATACTTGCATATTTTATCAATGAAGCTAAGTATGTACATAATATAATAAGATCAATTCACTCACCTTGGTTTAATGTTGGCTAAGGAACACTCAATTGCCTGTAACCGTAAACTTAAAAAGTCAGTTCGTAGTTCCAATATAGAATCCAATTGAACCACTTCACGATCTCCATAGTCCACGAAATATACTTCACATTGACCATCTTCAGGCGTAGAAATAACTTCGGCTCGATACCATTGTTCATCAAAGCTAAACTTTGCAGCAACCATTTGGCCAAGTGTTACCTGAAATAAATAATATAGTCACGATAATGAGCCAACATTTTAATTGCGATAATCATAATATTTGTCCTTAAAAGTACAATATATAATGGTATATTTACATTTTTTAATGCATGTATTTCTTGATTTTGTTCATCACTGTAATATTCAGTCATTTCGGAAACTAATTTATCTAAAGCTGTAGTTCCAGGACCAACAACTTGTACCCAGAATTGACTAGGATTTTCTGCTGCTGATACATATACTTCCATTACACCATCGCTAACTGAAAATAATATATAATTAGTTTAAATTAATGAACATTCATAATTGTATTATTCAAATTAGTGGCATTACATACCTTGGACTGATAAAATTTCAGGTGTTTGTGACTGTTCAGTTGTACTGACTGTGGTGTTACGAGGAGACAATTTACCCCTAGGCAATCTTGCTGCAGAAGAAGCCTCTAATTTTATACGTGCTTCTTTCTCTTCTCGAACTTTATCTTCAATTAGTGCTACAGCTGCAGCAATTTGTTCACTTGTTCCTTTAATCATGACCCTCCTTTCAGCATCTATAAAATACTAGTATTAATTATGAAAATATAAAAAAATAAAATAAAATAGTAAACATTTGTACAATAAATAAACATACTTGGATCATAGAAATTCTGACCACTTTCAACAGTAATTTTTGCACTGGAGGTTGATTGAATTTGGTGTATAACTTCACCGCCTTTTCCTATTATCCTTCTGCATGCCTTTTGAGGTACAAATATTTCATATGTTTCAATTATTGGTTGATTTTCAATTATGGATTTAATCATTCTTTCAGCCAATTGTGTTGCTTCATGACTTCCCTTTATGAGGCAAACGCGTTCAGGGCATTCAATATTATCTTCTTTAAAATGTATTTGTGTTCCTGTCTTATTTTGTACATCTTTTATTGTTGAACCGCCTCTTCCAATAACAGCAGGTACATGTTGTCTAGGTACTTTACATTCTATTGTAATTCGTCTTGAAACTTCAATATGACTTCTTCGAGACTTTGCATCTTCTTCGTCCTATTGAATCAAAGTAATTAAAATTAAACTTTATATAAAAATACGTAGGTTTGTAAATGCTTAATCTTGAACTTACTTTTTTATATAATACATATATTAAAGCAATGCTAACACTTGTTAAAGATAAACCAAGTATTATTGGTAGTGTAAAATGTCGCGGCAGCCACCTCATTTTATATTCTAGTATTTAAAATGCACTACTAATTTCGTATTATTTATTTTTGTATAAGTTATTCTGATTTAAATGTGGAACATGCTTCGAACTTGTTATGAATGCAATGCTTCATAACCTCGAAATCTCTCTTGTAAAAATCATTTGTAATATAGATTATAAAAAATACTATAAAGAGTTAGCACAAGTTTAAGTACACTTTCGAAGCGTTATAAGTAAAGTTTTATTTGAACGGTTCTGTCTGTCTGTAAATATCGAGAGGTTTTTGAGTTCAGATCGGAAATCGTATTTTTAAAACCGTATTGCTACCAACCATGACCATATAATTTGTTAAAAAAAGTGCCGACACAACACGTTCATTAAAACGCAAGTATAATAAATTATAATAAAGCCTTTATTTTACAATAATCTTTGTCATATATCTTACTAACGAAATATCATACCACGTAACATAAATTATAAAATCATATTAGGTTATTTGTTATATTGGTAATACCAACAAAAGAGGTCATGACGTAGATCCCAAGATTAGAACATGACAGATGATTTAAACGTAACATTTACGGTACAAATTAAGATTCAACAGAATTTTTTTATTCTGTGCAAAGACAAAATTATATAATATAAATACTTTAAAATATATTTGTAACTGCAGTTCAGAGTTTAATACATATTATAAATTTCACTACCAATTTCATTAAAACATGCAGTATTCAAACGGGGCACTTACCCGGGCCCCGCATTCAAAAACTTTCAAATTACAAATTTACAAATCTTTAAGCTTTATATGGGAAAACTATATTATCTGAAGATTATATTCTATATTATCAATTACTACAGCTCAGTCTATAACAATATAACGACAATTAATTTAATATAACGTCGATTTTCTCCCCGTATTCCACAAATTCTACAAATCTGAACACATTTATACTTACTTTAATCTCATTATGTTCCGCAAGTACTATTATTTAATTAAAAATAGTAAATGTGAAATTGTATTTCTGTTTTAAATATATGGTTATAAATTTTATTTTCGTAGAATATAATCTGTAAACAAGTAATTGTTATGAAGGAAATGGATGAGTGTATACAGAATATCGTGGTAGATACTGAAAATGAATGTTATTATTTTAATTTTCCTATTACATGAAATCCGAAAGTAAAATAAATTCTGCGATTATTGAATCTATCTTTAACTGCCCCGTTTGTCTGACAGCAACAATATATTTAGTTATACATTATTTGCGTATAACTATGCATATACGCATATGTATACCTATAAAGACTGTAGAATATTTAAAATAGGTTATGCTTTCCTACTATGCAAGACATGAAATCTTGCTTACACCACAGACGAGGTATTACACATTGTTCTCATAAAATGACATAGATAGTCGATAAGGAAGTACTTACTATGTAGTTATAATTTTACCTCCATTTATTATAGTTTCCTATTACAATCATTTTAAAAGGTACATTTATTGCAAACGAATAATATACTTCTATACACCTAAAATGTAGCTTCAATCACATTTTGCTATATTAACTAGGAATTTCGTTAAATGTACATAATAACAATATGTATACGTGTTACATCAGTGATCGTTTTCATGCGCTTTATTATGTGTATATGTGAAGGAATAGAAATGATATTTACGCGACAAGCACGTAACATAATACAGCTCTATCACGTGTTTCCCTGATACTTTACGTTTCAGAATCACTGAAGGAGTTGGAGTTAATTTACTAATAACACGTATGTATATAACTATTTTAGAAACATAAACTATTTAACTATGATACGTAATATATTGTTTCTTATATTGATCTATATTTCTAACACTAAATAACTATTAAAAATTCGTATCCCAAACGATAACAATAATTATGATAAATAATTATCAACATGTTGTAATTACATGCATATCATACAATTTATTTTATTGTTAACAATAATAGTTGTTTCTGTCATGCTATGAGATTTGTCACTTAATAAAAATTTTACAATGATATAACATTTCATTTTACAATAATTAAGAATTAATATTAATTAGGAATATTATCCATATACATTACAATACGTGTATGTATCAGTACTTTAATGTTCATATAACACATGTACGTAAATCATTTGTATTGCAAAACGATTATATCCCTATCGCGACATTATCAATGTTTTTGTTGACACTTACTGATATGTGATTACGTATGTATCAAAAATGCAAGTCAGACATTGTCAGGACATGCGGTAACTTGTCTATCATTGGAAGAAAGTAGCGTCTCTACTGAACAGGAACACATACAGTGTAGGAAGTAGTAGTTTCATATGAATGGTCGTGCTATATTTTGATACCTACTTCTGTATATTATTCTGAATGATATAAAAAGTATGTATTATTCTCAATCTTATCTATAATATTGATTATTTGTTTAGAGATTATAGATTGGATTACAGTTCGCATAATTAAGGCTAAAATAATCTTACAACCTTACAATTTCACTATATCGTGATGGAGACTATGCTTAGACGTTGTAAAAAAGTAATATCAGTTATCTTTATGTTTCATGGCGCCTGCGTATTATCAGATCATGCGCTTATATAATGCATGGAGTATCACGTGTAATACGTTTAGAAATTACTTACCGGTGTTATCACAACACCGAAACATTACAATGAAACCACGTGTATTAGTCACTGGTGATGATGTGCCAGCTGCCGGTATAGATTTATTACGTACAAAGTAAGCATATTATTTTTATAATGAAATTTAATCTTTTATTAATATCAACATAAGAGTATGATTTTTTTAGTAGAAATTAACATTCATTTAATGATTCTATGTTTACGATTTTTAATTATTAAAAGTTTAATTACAACTATATATTTGTATCAGAACATACATTTTAATGCCCTGTTCCATTTAGATGCGATGTCACAGTTATTCAAGCTCTTACAAGTAGCCGCGAGGATGTGTTACAAACTCTTCCAGGACATGATGCTGTATTTATTGCTATACCCATGAAAGTAGACAATGAATTTCTTAATGCTATAGGTAAATATAGAATCGTATAGTAGATTCTTCAAATCTTTTTCAAACTTTTATGCGCTGAGACCCATTTTCGAAAATTATAATCTTTCACTATTTATTCGCTTATAACAGGACCAAGTCTGAAAGTAGTTTCAACAATGTCAGCTGGTTATGATCATTTGGATGTTCCCGAAATTAAAAGAAGAGGTATTAAAGTCGGCAATACACCTCTAGTTGTATCGGTTGCAGTTGCAGAAATGGCAATACTCTTGGCATTAAGTGCAGCAAGACGGGCTCATGAAGGACGTTTAAAACTTGAACAGTAATTCGAAATAATTTACATTTTTTACTTTTTCGAATTTTATGACATTAATATTCAATAAAGATATTAAACAATTTTAATTTAATATTAACAAATGACTATAGTATAGTCTCGCGCGTATAAGACAATTCGTTGTAGGGTCATATAGCAAGAATACATTATACTTATACAATTTCTATAAGACTACATTACGACGATTTATATTGTAATACATGTATATCAATTTTTCGTAAATGCAGAGGTCAAGTGGAATATAATGTGCAATGGATGTTAGGTCACGAATTACGAGGATCAACAGTTGGTATTGTTGGTTTAGGCAATATTGGACAAGCTATTGTCAAACGTTTGAAAGGATTCGACGTGGGTCGTTTTGTTTATACTGGTCATTCTCGTAAGAAAGCAGGTACATATAATACATACTTATAATTAAAGTACAATAGAGCCTCGCTAAATATCACTTCCCCATGTTTTAACTTCTTAGGATGGGGCTATCCAGAACGATTGAAGAAATTTGCATTTTGGAAATTTTCGTGAAGCATGCACACTGTTTACATTTCTGCGCATGCACATAATCCTGGCGGGAAAGTAAAAAAATCCCATGCATTCTACAATCCCATGTAGAGCTATTTAACGAGACTGTACTGTACGCAAAAGTAAAACACATTAATAGTTCCATAAATATTTCAATAAATTGTTTTCATTTTAATTTTACGTAGGAGACGAACTTGGCGCCCATTTTGTAACACTCGACGAGCTTCTTGAGCAAAGTGATTTTGTAATCGTAGCTACACCACTCACGAATGAAACCAAAGGAATGTTTAATGACGATACGTTCGGTAAAATGAAGGAAACAGCAGTTTTCGTAAATATTGGTCGTGGAAAAATTGTAAATACGGAAGCATTGGTTAAAGCACTTCGTAATAAGAGTATTTTTGCGGCGGGGCTTGATGTTACTGATCCCGAACCATTGCCTCCTGACCACGAACTTCTTAAACTTCCAAATGCTGGTTAGTATCATTAATTATAATAATTGTACATCTATTCTGTAAGGAAACATGCATATAGTGAGATATACACCTCCATATTCTTAAATCTTATATCTCAGATTTCTGTATCTTTAACTTTTTTATCGAAACAGTGTACAGTAATAATGAATTACTATTTTCTAGTTTGGTTAATAATTTATTATTAGAAATTATATTCTACAACTTTACATAATATCCGTTTATTATTTAATCATAGAAATATTTAGCAAAATTGTATGTACATTAATTATATATATTATATATAATGTACTGCAGTGATCATACCACACTTGGGCACTGCTACCATGAAAACTACAATTGATATGTCAATTACTGCAGCACAAAACATTCTCAATGGATTAGAGGGTAAGCCATTAGTGTATGAATTATAATTAATAAGTTTGCACCTTTAAAACATAAAGTTTGATTATACAACCTACTACTGTGTGTACATTTCAAATGATGTAATGACAATGATACACTTTTATATGTTTAAGAATATTTACTGGTATAATCGCATATAACATATAGTTTAATATCACCCATTTTTTACATAAATTTATACTATTTACACATGTAAAATTTTAGTAACTTTTCTTTAAATATTTATACTCTACTTTTACCAGTTTTAAACATAAACTACATATTGCAAAATATTGAAATGCTTCTTTGATGTTGTATAATAAAAATTGCTTTCTATTTATTACAAAAATTTGTATAGTCTTTAAAAATCTTTTCTTCTCATTTCACATTATTATATTATAAAATGTTTGAGATACTTTCTTCCCTTCTAATATTTAAAATATATAAAAACAATAATGAAAGGAAATATAAATATAAAAAATTGTAATTTGAATTTTTTGTAACCTAGACAAACAATAATGTAATAAAACCCCTAGCATTATTTATATTTGTGTTCATTACAAGTGTTTACCAAATTTAACTGTAAACCTTTTGGTATTTATCACCCGTAATGTACGACAGGTAACCATCAGGCTTCCACTACTGCATTTTTTAAATTGCTCAGGATTGGATCAATTTTACCTTCTAGAGATAAAATGTGTCCTGTATTACAGTTATGACTAGCAATAAAACTAATAACTAATGGTAATTTGTTCATTTGAACCACCTGCAAAACAAATTGAATACACATGTCTATACAAAAATATCCTGTTATCTTGTTTCTGTATGCATGAAAATTAATAATATAATATATAATCAATGTATAATATATTATTACCTGATAACTACTATACATGCAGATAATAGTTTTATTTTTTCCAAGACCTAATTTACTTCCTTGATCTGTAGCCATTCCAAATGTAGATAAGAAACTTGCTCTCATAGCTAATTCTGGTGCTTTTTCATCAGCTACAGATATAACAGGTACTCCATCCCTATCTGTTATCAGTATACTGTGAAGTCCCTCTACACTACTTAGAAGTCCATAAAGAAACTTCTTTAATTCCTGAAATAATAAAAAATAAATAATTCTTATAAATAACATACTTGTATTAAATTGTTATGTTCTATTTTCTTTTTTAATGGAATGTAGATTTACTTGTACAAAAATTGTATCCTTAGAACGTTTAAATTAGTTATACATAACCTTATATCATGTAGTGCTACTATTGCACAAGCGAACATGACAATTTTTCAACTTACCGCAGTCATTTTTAATATTTACTGTAATAGATATCAAATATTAATTTACAAATATGTATAAATTTAATAAACCTTGAATATTAATACTTCTAAACACTACTTTTGACAGACTGTCATGCGGTAGGCGTATACGGATGCGCGCGCATCATATTTAAACCATAGTAAAAAAATAAACGAACATAATTTCCCTAGGGAAAATAATTATGTCTATAATTTTCTAATTTTTAAAATTGAAGTAGAAATTTGAATTTAAGTATAATTTAATTTAATTTAATAGTAACGCTATTTTTTTAAACTGAATAAAATAACAGATCAAATTTAAGACTTATTTTGACTTATTATACGTTTAATGTATGTGATATACAAAGTCAATTTATTAATTGTTTAAGAAGCTATACAATATTTATAATGTTGTATTACAATTAACTCTCGGAAGATCAACCACTGTGAAAACGATAATTTAAATTTAATTTTATAGCCTACAGTATTTTCATTTTCAAACATTTTATATTATCATTTTAAACATTACTTTCCAGTGAATAAAACGCTTCTTTTTAAAAACTTATAGATTTATCATAATATTAGTCCACATGCTATTGAATAGTTTTATATTTAGATCCTAATTAGATCGGATTATAATTGACACGATATCTACCGTCCGAGGATTAATGTAAATTATATGTGTAGATGTAATATAGAACCTCAATATAGTATTAATATACATACAAGTAATAGTTTTATTAGAAAAATTGAGTAACTTCAACGACACTTGACACGAGGACAGTTATAGATACACATATTTTCTAAAATAAAATGTTAATAAGTATCTAAATACAGTTATTAATTTTCAACGCTTTTACAACCAATTTAATAATATCTATTACATACTGGAATTAGCTAAAATGACCATTGTATTAGAGACAAAAAGAGTTTACATATTCATTGCATTACAGGCTCTTGAACATCTACAGTGGAACCTATGCTAGGATCATTTGAGCAACCTCCATACATAAACATTTTTGGTATATCTTGACCATAATAAATTTTTGCATTACGTGCAAGTGCTTCATATTTTTTAAGTTCTAAATATTCCTTAGTGAGAAGCACTTTGTTTGCTTCTGCCTGCATTGTCATTTGATAATACTCAGCATCAGAGTGACTCTTTTGTTTTGCCAAATGCATTTCATCTTCAATAGATGCCATTCGTTGTAAAGATTCTTTTTCCATAATTTTCTGACTGTATTGAATCTTTGCAACTTGTGCCTCTTTTTCTGCTTCAATAACAGCTTTTTTTCTATCAGTTTCTGCGTCCTTTTCTACTACTTTTTGATGTTGTGTGGATATTAATAATTTTGTTTTCTCTGCTTCCCTATAATAACATACAAACATCAGTGTTGATACTAAACTTATTATCACATTAACAGTCATATCACCTATGAGCAATATTTGAATTCCCATAAAAATCATCCATAGCTAAATATAAATCATACTACTTAATCAAACTGTCTATGTAGTAATTCACATGTTAATACCATTTCTACTTACATTAATTCATAATTTTTTCTAATAGTTTCTGGAATTTTTGGCTTGGTAACTCTCACTGCATGTATGCTTAAACCAGGTGCTAAATCATTCAAATCCTTTTGTAAAGCAGTTTTTAAGTTTTCATCTATCTGATCAAATAAATCTATGTAAACTTCATGCAGTGTGTGTACAGAACAAAACTGATTTAACTCGTGATGAATCTTATTAAATATTAATGTTTGGTCATAATCTGCTGTGAAGTTTCTCACCATATTATAAACTATATAAACACAAAAAATTTATTGAAACACAATAACATAACTTATTAGTTGCTTATATATATAGGTGATAAAGTTCTTACCACTATTTGCATCTAATACATTTACAACTTCAATACGATCAAAATAGATCATCACACCACCACTAGTACCACATGGTACATTCTTTACTTCATCTGTTTGTAAAGTAACTTGAACCGAACGATAGGTTGTCAACAATGGTATCATCATGTGAAATCCAGGATTACTTACTTGAGGCAGCAATGCGCCACCCTATGTTATATAAATAATATGTATACATTTTTACAGATTATGTCATTTTATATTTGTTAATGACCACATACCCTAAAATAAACGCCAACATGACCCTCCTCTATACGGTGCAAAGAAAAGTTAAAAACTATTGCTAAGCAGATAAAGAAACATATTCCAATAATGCTTTGATCAAACATGATGGTTGTATGCTAAAATAGAGAAAAAGATTAATATATTTGAAACAGAATTAACATATAGATTTCTAGTATTAACATTTATAAAATACAATTAATAAAATAGTAATGATTCATTTACTTATTGATATCATAGAGGTTATATCACAGAATTTCATAGCAAAAATATTACCTGATTTTTACAAACGTAAATTAATATGTAAGAAATAATAAATTTGCGAATTTAATTTCTTAAAAAATAAAATTTTAGTACTTTCATATTCTTTAAGTTCACTATTTATACTTTAACCGGCTGCCATAGTGTTTTATATAGGTCACGTATTCAATTTGATCACAATTTGGATAACTTCCATTACTTGTATATGCAAAAAAAAATAACGAAAGAAAATTTACAATTTTATTGAAATAATATACTTATACATATATTACATGTATGTCGCAATATTTTTACAAATAATTACAGATTTGTTCTCATTGAATCCAGTAGACTGTAGACGAAAATTTAAATTAAAAAACGTATATAAGCAGTCTTCGGCATTTTTAAATCATGTTAATTTAAAAATTATCAATAAATTAATTGGCAATCGAAATGTCAGAGGTACATATAGTTCCAGAGACTCTACCTTAGCCAGTTAAAAAACACTGTTTCAAGAAAATTGTAATGAAGTTTTGAAATTTTATAGACAAAGTCATGCATTTGTGACTTCCCCATATAACTTTTTACAATAGTATTCTTATGTTATTTCTATAGTAATTTTGAAACGTACGTGTGTACATTGTGTAAATATTGCGCTAATGCAATATTTTCATTTTATTTTATCCGCAAGGTCCTCCAGCATGACACAATCTATATATTCGGATATAAATAGCAATAATACAGTCAAACATTTGAATTTTTAAATATCGTTTTATTCTGATACAATGTTATTTACAAGTCAATAATATTAATATTCTAAGAGCAAATTTCTTTTTTGTGCTGTTAGATAAGTGAATTTTTTTTAAATATTAGGAAAGAATTGAAATTTTATACTTTTTATATTTTTAGTTATTCGACGCAAAAAATAGCATTGGAAAATTGATATCATAAAACCCCTTTTAAGCCGTCCCTGAAGCGCATAAGCTTCGTTGACCGTAGACGGGCGATGTAGTCTGCAGCGTTCATTTACAAAATGGCTGACCACAGGGAAAGGGATTCGTATTATTCGCAAACGGATTTACGATCTAAAAATGATGATCCACCGAATTCACGTTTATTTGTTATATGTCACAAAAGTTTGGAAGAAGATGATCTCAGGAAGGCGTTTGAAAAATTTGGAAAAATTGAAGATATCTGGGTAGTTAAAGATCGGAGTACAGGTGAAAATAAAGGTAATTTTTCTCAACTACAGAATAAATCGATAAGCTTTTATTTTATTTTTGAATATTTTTTCTATAGCAAGAAGTTTGCACACACTTGTTTGTACTAATAACAACTAATCATCATGCGTATAAATTAAATATTCAAACAGTAATATTTGTTGTTTATACAGGTGTTACGTATATTAAATTTTCAAAAACATCAGAAGCAGCTTTTGCTCTTGAAGAAATGAATGGAAAAATGTTAGGATCCGTAGGAAGACCTATTAAAGTAATGATTGCTTCGAAGTAAGATTTTAAATATTGTATAAAAATGTGATTCACCAAGTTTATTTATCATTATCGTGTATATGCTACAAGTATATAATTACAATTATTTATTTCAGCCGTGATCAAGGTTCTGTAAGGGAAACAAATGAAGAAGAAAGATGGGTTCGTCTTTTTTGTGTGTTACCTAAGTCAATGACTGACAATGAGCTCCAGCAAGAATTTTCAAAATTTGGACCTATTGAATATGCAACTGTAGTTAAAGACAGAAATACAAATGAATCAAAAGGTTTTGGCTATGTAAAATTTAAAAAAGTATCTAGTGCAGCAAGAGCATTTGAAGAATGCGATAGAAAATATAAAGCTGTATTTGCTGAACCAAAAAAGCCTAAACCAGAACATATTGATGTAAAATACAATAATGGATTATCCTCTCATTACGATGGTACAAGTGGAGGTTATAGTTCATCAAATTTTGGGAAAAGCAGTATTAGTTTAGAAATTGCTACAAATTATCCTAATTCTGAAGGTTATACGCATTTACAAGTAATTGCACATCCAGCATTAAATCAAGATCAATTATGGAAATTATTTGATATTGTACCTGGTTTGGATTATTGTCACTTAAAAAATGATGTAAGATATAGGATGCCACGAGGACAAGCTGTTGTAGTATATTCTAATCCCAGTGCAGCAGCATATGCAAGAGAAAAATTTCATGGTTTTGAATATCCTCCTGGACATAGAATGATAGTTAAACCAGATTTATCAAATGTTCCACCAAAAAATGCGATAAAAGCTGGTAGTTCTACGGGTGGAATTGCTAGTGCTAGAACGGATCTAGCACATCTGGCTGAAACAATTGCTCAAGCTACTTCTTTAATTCAAGCAGCAGGATTAACTGCACCAAGTAAGGAGTTGTTTTATCTACACAATATGTAGTAAATAGTCCTTTTATGTAATTGCATTTTTACATAATTAGGTTTAGAACATTCAATGTGTGTTAAGTTACCACCTGTACAACCAATGGCTAGTATAGATGCGGAAGTTGCCAAAAGGTGTTTCATCGTATGTGGACCTCCTGTGCCTCCTATATACGCCATGAAGGATGCTTTCTGCAGATTTGGAAATCTGATAGATGTTTACATGCTTCCAGGGAAAAATTGTGGTTATGCAAAGTATGCTAGTGTAGAAAGTGCAAATGAAGCAATTGAGGTATGTTTTGGTGCATTTTATTATCAAATTTAATTTATTTTTTCTTTGAGTTGTATTGTTCTACTAAGATTAATCAATTAAAGGAATAAAGTTATTGAAGATAGTTAAGTTAGAAACTGGTAACGCGTTTCATAGGTTCTACATGGACAAGAAATTTGTGGATCTCGGCTGAAAGTACTAGAAGCAGAAGAGCGCAACGTTGGTGAAGATCGCAGAAAACGATTACGAATGGACGAAGACGAAAATTAATCTTTTTTTCGTATACCTCGTAAGTAAATCGCTGAGCACATGGCAAAGAGAAAAAAAGAAAGGAGGGAAAAAGAGAGGAATATAAATATTAACACCCTGACGTGTAACTGACGATTACCTTACTTAGAAAACAGGAGAAAATGTAATTTTTCTATTTGTCTTCACAGACTGACTGGTATACACAAGCTGGACGCACGCAATAAAAGAGACGAATTTTAAGACTCACTTGACCACGTCGGGCCCGCATCCAAGGAAACTACTCCAACTACCTACTTTTAACTATCGCTTACGTTCGCGATTTCAACGTTACTGAAACTTTAACGATACTTTACTTTATCCTTACATGTCGTTACACACACACCTGACTTCTTGGTTTTATTATTTTAAGAGGCCTGTGCGAAAAGTGATCTTAAATATTCAATTTAAGAATATGTAAAACACACAAAACTAGTTAAATTTCAAGTTTCTTCCTTTAATGTAAGGAAGTTGTACGATGCAATATACTTGAAGCATTTATTTATGGTAATGTACTTCAGGTATTAGTCAAAGGTAAGAGTATTTCTCTATACATGTACTTTTGTATCAAAATCGTGCTGAAGTGGAAGTTTTTTTTAGACAAATTTTTAAGAAAAAGAAAATAAATTCTTCGTAGCTTAACAATTAAGAGAAGTGAAAAGATTTAAGGAAATATGGAATTAAAGTAAGATTATTTCGCAATATTTTATATTCTTATTTGTAAAACAAGAATTATATTATAATCAATTTTAACTATTCGCGCAGGCTTTACAACAGGCTTTGAAACCTGTGCTTTATAGTTAGTAAAACAAATTTTTTGTTTATAATCTATATTCGATAGTTCTGTACTATTCTTTTATTAGCTATATTCTATATGAAAGAAAACGTAAAATAATTTATTTCTTGTATGTGTTCCAAGAAATATTTTTATGGTAATAACTCGTAATAATAGAAAATTTTACAGAACTGAAATTCCAAAACAAGATATATTCTGCAAAACGGTACATTTTCTTTTAGTACTTTGAGAATATGATTTCATATATTAACAACATCAAGAAAAGTTATATTTTTATAAAGACGAATATAATAAAATTTATGAATTCATCAATTTTTGACTTTGTGCTGGAAAAATCAATTATCATGTTCTGTGATAGACTGTGTACAGTAGTGAGTTTTATTTTAGTAATATTGAGCAGGTATGAATAATTAATAAAATTTTCATTATATTAAGTTATGTGGTTGTTATGTTTCATACATATAAAATTATTTCATATAAATAAATGTAGACATGAATAAAACAAAGTAATTGTTCAGATTTTCGATGAGATTCGGATACATCTTGTTTTGGAAATATTTTAACATTGCATATGTCCATGCAAACAGATATATTTGGATAAAATATATCGACATATTATTTTCTATAATTAATATAGAAAATTGATATTTGAATTTCGTTAAGCGAAATACGTTTTCTTAGACAATTAATACGTCTATAATTACAATTCGTCAAGTACCAGTTATTGACGCACAACATGAACGTTTTATGATGGACACTTTTGTACATGTGTTAGACTGTTTTACTCAATGACCATACGCAATGATGTTTTAGGAGACTGTAACTGACTTGTTTGATGATATTAAATACACATTAAGTATTCAAAACCTCACACTGATTTCCACTTATTTTTTTTTTGTTACACTAAACAGAATGTCCTCTGATTAACACGTGTATTATTTACTCTCTTGACATGTTTTTTCTTTTCACTTTTCAGGATACCTCATGGATTCAAAGATGTGTACCTGATGACTGTGATATTATAGCAGAGTAAGATACTACCGATATTGTATATATAAAATACAAACAATAAATTATAATTTTATATAGTTTCTCTTTTTTATTATTAGACTATAACTGTCATAAATAAAAAATGATTGTATTTGCAAATACATATTTATACATTTAATTCTTTTTCATGAGATACATGATGTTTGTAATTTATTACTTTTTGAAATTTTTCATATTTTGATAAAGTGTGCAATAAACAGTTTTTTAATATAAAAATAATATTATCATGTTATAATTATTCCTAAACTATTTTTGAATATTAGTGTAGAATGTGAGTATTTCATTCTGTTATTAGTTTTAAGCAAGTAGTCAGTGTCAACCTAACTAATTATATTAATTTATTATTGTATATTATATTATCACGCATTGTACAGCCATTCGTTATTTAGCCACGCATTATACTGTCACATATTACAAAATGTTGAATAAGTCATTTTAAGATTTTCAAATGATCAAACTAAATTTTTGCCTTATCAAACATTTTTAAATTTCGTTATTTGATATTTCGTTAAAAATAAAAAAGTAATAAGCAATTATTTCCTTAAAAATTGGACGGATGTATATCCGTCTATACATATTTATTGCACTATGCCCATCAATGCCCGTGAGCTCTTTGACGGGCATTTGGTCTGCCCATCACTGATATAGATCACTTTCATATTTAAAGTAGATGTACCGAAAAAGTAACCAGTAGATGTCACGATCGTCGACAAAATAGAATTTTCGCGCCAGTAGATTTCTGCGCTGGAACAGAAGTGTAAAGTTACGTGAAGGAGACTATTTTAATCGCATTCATCGTTCAAGAGGTTTAAGTGGGGCACGTTTTGCATCGATATAGGTTAACAGCGCGATAGAGGGGGCAACAACTCACGTGTTACCGAACGTGCTGCGTGATGCGGAACAGTCGCTCTGCGTGAAAGATATACGATGTACGGTGCGGTTTTAGTCTTCATAGATATCGTCGTTTGAAACGAACAGTGTTTGTAACCGTGGTGATACTACCAGGAAATTTAGTGAAAATAAATTTTATGTTCAATTTACTAATTTCTTATAATTGTTCTGGTGGTGCGTCACTTATTAACTCGATCATTAATGGTGAATTTGATATATTTAATAAAATAAACTTTTGTACCTTTGCTTGGTGTTAATGCAGACAATCTATTTTCGAGTTTTCTCTTTATCGATTACAATCATTCTAATTAGCAACGAAATATAGAAATAATGCGCGAACTTCGAGTTCATTTAATTTAACAGCAGTGTTGTGATCTGACGGATATCGTTTAAAACGTTAAATCCGGAGATAGAACGATGGAGGAAGTATCCACTAAGAATGCCAAGGTGTCAGATTCTGGATGTTCTAATAGCTGCAGCAATAGCCAATCGCAAAGGAGGTGTGTATTAAATTTATTTTTATTAATTACCGCGCATTATTCGGAACATATTGAATTTCTGCGAATCAGTTTGAAAATAGCGCCACTGATTTCAAGTTGCGACCGTAATCTGGCATTAATCTTGATCGATAGATACACCCTATTTTGATACTTTATCAAAATTTTTGTAAGTAGGTATCGTCCAAGTTATTTCAACTTCAAACAAGTGTTGATTCTAACGTTAACGCAATTTTGTTGTATTATTCGACAATTATATATCAATCTCTTTGAACAATACATGTGCGTCATCGATTTATTAAGTAAAGATCATAGGACACACCCGGTGCGTCATCATCTGTATTAAGCTAAAGGTTTTCAAATGGATCTGATTAAATACGAAAAATTTTGTAGTAATAGAGTATACTTTTTATTTAACACTTCTTGCATTTTAGAATAGGTATTATAAGCTAATGCTTCGTGAAAAATTTCTGTCTTTGGAAGTGGGACTTTGAGAATTTACAATTTTAGAATTTTTAAATTTTGACACATCAGAATTTCGGAACCTCGGATTTTGGACTTTTAAAACATTGAAAATTTTAGAATCGAAGATCTAGAAAATTGGGAATTCAAAATTTTGGTACTTTGGAACTTTGGAACCTTAGAACTTCGGGATTCCAGAATTTGGGGATATTGGAATCTTGAGACTTTGAAGTTTTAGAATTTTTAGATTTCAGAACATTAGGATATCGAGCATTTGACAATTTAGAAATTTGGAATTTCTTACTATTTTAAGGTTCTATCTATGTCGTTGCTCCACTAATAACATTACGAATGGCTTCACCAATGTTTACGTAATTTAGCGCGTATACGATACATCGTTTACGGAAGGTAAAAGGCATCAGGCGATGCAAGTACTGTCAACGTTACTGAAACACAACAGATAATGGAGGAAAATGCAAGTTAAGAAGTATTCGTCAATACGTTCTTGTTCAATTATGTGGCCTCGCGCAGCGTCGATACGCAAACGTTTAACGAACGTTTATATTAGATCATAATGAATCGCTTTTATACGATACGTGTAATTGAAAAATTGTTACAATCTTAATTAAATTTTTATATCAAAATGATATTTTCGTTTTTTAAAACAAGTAGTAAATAATTAACGTTGAAATTTCACACAATTTGAGTAGTGATACAGTACTGCTCCGTATGTAACGAGCAATTTTCCATTAAGGTGTGACAATTAATTAATTAATTAATTAATTATTGTGTTAATTATTGTTTAATATTAGAGCCAAGGCTCCATTTTCAAACTACACCTTTAATTGAATGATCAACTCTTGACTCATCCATCTGAATGATGATGTACATCCCGATGATGGATCGATGTATTAAATAAATTTGATGCTCGTAATGCGACAGGACATCCAGCATCCGTTAGGAGATGCATTCGTGCAGGATACTTGGCATTGACACGCTTTGTCAGATGATGTAGGTGAGAGGTGGAGCGAAAGGTACGGCAAACAAGAAAGATAGAAACTCGAACACTACGGTTAAGGCTAACTAGTTTCTCAACGAAGTATGCCGTTCGGTTGCATTTCCACGTTCGCATTTGATACACCTAGGTATAGGCGCGGGTTGTGAAACCCCGATGAAAAGAGGTCGGTCGAATGCAAGGCGTTCGCGTGATTACCGATTACAGCTTTGCTGAAAGTGATTAGTCATGGCGGTTTCTTAACTTGCTGGAAACTTACGAATTCACGAAATTTCAACAGTTTTTAGCTTACGAGTTTGAAAATTTGAGAGTCTAGGAATTTTGAGAATTTGTGGGGAGTAGGTAGGATATTAAGACTTGGAGATTTGGGGATTTAGGGACTTAGGAATTTGAGAATTCGAAAATTCGGAATTTGGGAATTTCGAAATTTTGGACATTAGAAATTCGAGATTTTAGAATTTTAGGAATTTAGAAAATTAGGAAGTTGGGAATTTGAGAATTTGAGGACTTGGTAACTTGGGAATTTGGGAATTTGGGAATTTGGGAATTTGGGAATAGGGTAATTTGGGGATTTGGAGATTTGGGGATTTGGGAATTTGGGAATTTGGGAATTTGGGGATTTGGAAATTTGGGAGTTTGGGAGTTTGGGAATTTGGAAATTTGGGAATTTGGGGATTTGGAAATTTGGGGATTTGAGAATTTAGGAATTTGTGAAATAGGGAACTGGGGAATTTCGGAAATAGGGATTTTGGGAACTAGAGTATTTGGGACCTAGGGAATTTGGGAACTAGGGAATTTGAGAAAAATGGAATTTGGGAATTTCAGAATTTTGGAATTTGGAAATTAGGAAATTTGGGAATTTGAGAATTGCTGAATTTGGGAATTTAAAAATTTGAAAATTTGGAAATTTAGAACTTTAGAACTTTAGAAGTTAAGAAATGTGAAAATTTACAAATCTACAAATTAAAAAAAAATAAATATCTATTTGTTCTAAATTTACAAATCATCAAGTTCAGTAATTTAAAAATATAGAAATTATGGAATACGCTAATGTCCAAATTAAAAAGATTGGCTATTTATCAGTGCTGGCAAATACATATACGCCATTTGCACGTAGGTGTATCGCGTCCTCGTCCTTGCTATCACTGCGTTAAGTCATTCATTGAAAGTTTTTATATCTTTATCATCATTTTTTCTCCATTACGCAGTTTTTATTGAAATTCTCACGTAGCTGTAGTTCCTTGTACGCAATGCATTTCGAGGTTCCATATTAATAACTAATATCGGTGATGCAACGAAGGAAGTCAATTTGCCTATAATTACAAAAGGACATTGTGTGCGATTTGGTTGAATTCTATTCAATTGATGAAAGCGTACTATTAATTATACATCGGTGTATAAATTCTAAAGATTCGTTTATAACTGCAGACGTATGAAACGTCGAACGTAGCAGACGTAACAGATGTTCTGCAACGTTGATGGGGTTGAAATAATTCTAAATACGTCAGAGTACTTACACAACACTATTTCTAGTATCAATTTGTTCTTGACAAATGTATTATTCTGGTAAGAACCTTAACAGAATGTTATTTAACAAATATAATTAATGCGGTGTATACAGCCTCCTCGAAATAACCAAATTACTCGAATCTACATTGATTTAAAATAAAAAGATGATGTACCTTCCTAAAGCATATTGTATTATTAATTATTTACTAAATACTTGAATAGAGTTTATGATAGATACAGAATTAACGTTTTCTAATAATATTTTTAATAATATTTCACTAGCATTGCAGTCATAAATCTGAGGACCTATGCCTTGCAATGTAGCTTTTCTGTATTTATATTATCAAAAATATGAAATCTCTCATAACTTTTATCGACGCGAATACTATTTATAGAAAATATCGTAACAGGCACGTTGAATATCCGCGATTATGAATGGACCCTTAATTCTCACGTGTTGCACGTTAAACGATCCACTAACACTAAAACGTGATGTACTGGAAAATATGCGTTATACAATATTATGTTGATGAAACGTGCTTTTTTCTCTTTACCGTATTAGTTGCATAATTGAACTCTTTCGTGATATCTTCTCTCATCTTTGTACACATAATGGAAATCAAAATTTTTCATTCTACGTGTAGAATAACAAGTTTATATCGATTAAAATTTCAATAAAGTACATTACGTTTGTAATTATAAGAATTTTAAATATAGAAATTGTGCCATCTTAAACGTAACATAATCGATTCATTGAGAATAAAAGGGATTTAAAAATTTAGTGTCGTATTAATATGATGTTACTTATGTAAGATATGAAGCGGAAAGTTTTACGCGTTGAATGTAGCGGGGGTCAGACATCACGAATTTAATATCTCATCCATCAATATTAATATTTTAATATTTTCAGCTTTACAAATTCACAAATTTTAATGAACAATTTTAGGAACTTTCAATTTTCAAATTTAGAAACTTAGAAATTTCAAATTTTTTAATTGTTGCGGGTAGACTACATTCGAGTGAACTCGGGGAAGATCGGGAGGGTTCGGGCGAACTCTTGATACTCCATCTAGTATCCAAAGAGCTACTCGACCAACTTTTAAATTCCTAAACTCGAAAATTTGGTATTTTTAAAGTAAAAAGTTTGAAAGTTTTTTCAAAATAATCTCCTAGACTCCTCAAAGATGGAATAATTCATCCGAGAGTTTGCACAGCCACCTTCGTTACGTAATGCCGTTAATAATTACAGTCTCCCTAACCCATCTTTACGACTGCATCCAAAGCATCAATCATATTTTGATTCGTTAATGGAACACGAAATGACATTTCCTTGGCATAATTCCAGCCAAAGCCCTGAACAGAATCGATAGCCGGATCACGGTCCCGTTCGACGTTTATAGTCACGGGGCTACGAACGTGAAACAGGCCTTATGCAATAATTTTTGCTACTAAACGAGGTGCAATAAATGTAGGGGCCCCGTGCTCGTTCCCTGGGAAATAATGAGGACAGTGAAAGGCCAGAAAGACTATGTCGTAAGGATCTATCTCCTGGTGGTCACGTTTGTCGAACATGTGATCGATCCTTTTTTTCTCCTCTTTTCCACTGCGTGCTTTTAGGAGATTTTGTGTCAGCAGTTCGCGTAACTTTCTCGACGGCGGTTTAATCGGCCAATAGGCCGAGGACGCCATACCTGTCGTTCGAGAAATGCACCTTTGCCGATTGCTTCTAGACTCTACTATGCGCCTGTTACCAGTGAAGCGTACAAACTCGAAGGATCTGTAGTTTCTATAGTGTATACAACGAACATGCATACGATTTTGCATTTAACCATCAGGTTCTTCAATTTGTTCACACGGTAGGTCCTTACTGACGCGTTCTCACGACATTAACCGTACGAACACCGAGTGTGAATCTTCTTCGTTACTATTTATTTCTAATCGTTTCTATTTAATATCTTTCACCTCCAAAAGTTTCAAATTTACAAACTTACAAATTTACAAATTTATAAATTTTTAGTTTGCAGATTTATCAGTATCAAAAATTTTTAAATTTAAGGATGTAGAAATTTCAAGTATACAAATTTTTAAGTTCAGGGACCTCAGATATTTAGGCTTGTTTATGAATTCTCAAAGAAAATATTTTCGGACATAAAAATTTTAAATTAACAAATTTATAAATCTTCAACTTTCACATTCTGGAATTTAGTAATTTCAAGGTCACAATCATTTAAATTTAGACACCTCGAATTTTCAGATTTACAAATTTAGAAATGTAGAAATTGAAAAGCCTTAAATTATAAAATTAACAACAGAGGAAATGGGAAACGAAGGTCGCGTTGCAGTGATTTCAAGGAAATGTAATTGTGTATTTTCTAGGAAGTGATCATTTTATTTCCGTTATTAAGTCTAAAAATACATGTCCTCTTCAAACAATCGTTCATATAAACATCGACACAGGACAATCGTTGGTAATTAATACTAATTAACTGAGAACAAAGAAACGAAAACACGATTGCTTTCATTCAGTAGTATTGGAGCATCAAGGTCAGACAAGGTGTGGATCGTCAGTAGTTTAAGCAGTCAATTGTCAGACATTAATATGAACAGCGTAAGGTGAATGATGAAATTATTATAAATACAAAACAAAAAGTATATGTTTTATTTTTGTAGTAAATAATGTTTACAACGTTATCACCTCTACATTTGCAATATGCAAACATGATACTCCATAAAAGTAAAAAAAGAATTCAGTGTAAAGTAATTAGATTTTTGTTCGCTGTATCTTGTGCTGTATATCAGGATTTTTTATCTGATTATGTGTATTTAACTGATTTGACTATATATATTTAACTGATGACTAACGATGTTCGATGAACGTATGTTTCAGCAGTAGCAGTTCAATTTCAAGAAACAGCAACCGCTCCGAAAGTAGCGGTTATTGCGGTAGGCGCCCTTCGACATTTGAATCCAGGTAATGCACTGTTCAAATTACTTTTGTAGTCGACAATCATTTTAATAACAAAGAATCCCAAAAAGGTATCATAACACGTTGTCATCGTAAACGTGTATTCACGTAATGGGAACGATCGATCTATAATACATTATCGATACTTTGAACATTTATTGCCAAACTGTATTTATGCAGTGCTCGGTAACGCATACGAATTTCAATGTGTCGACAACACGTGGCTTCACCACGTTCCTTCAACGTCGTAAAAATAGTCTGGAATTAAAAACTGTAAATAAAAAAAAAACAATTAATCAACGGCTAACAAAGGCCTATATTACTGCAAAACCGATAGCGGTTTAAGATAACTTCATAGTCTATGTTCAATTGTTATTATCAGTAAAGCTGAATGGAGATTGCATGCTAACATGAGTTGACTAAAGCCCACATGCTTGCAAAAGATACTTTGCCATTAGAACTTACTTTGTATTATAAATTGGCAGTGACTATTTGTTACTATATCTTCTTATATAAGTACAATTAATATTTACAAAATGTATGTAACAATTTTTAACCGGTTATGTTAATTCTGACATGAGTACATGTACGTCTTAAGTTTATAGGAACTTAGGGATTTACGGATTTACTGTTTAGTGAGACAGGGATCTAAGGATATACAGATTTAGGGATATAGGAAATAGTGATTGGAGTCGTAGGAATTAGCAGTTTAGGAATATGGAGATTTAGGGACATGGAAATCTAGGAATTCTTGGATTTAGGAATTGGGAAATTAAATGTTTGAGGATCTTGGAATTTAAGGTCTAGAGATTGAGTGATTTAGGGATTGGAGACCTATACACTAGGGACTTAGAGATCTACGGTCTTGGATCTAGGAATCTAAAGATTTAGTGATCTAGAGATTTTAGGATGTACGAGTTAGGGACTTAGGAATGTACAATCTTGAATCTAGGAATCTAAAGATTTGGTGATCTAGGGATTTTGGAACGTATGATCTAAAGACTTAGAGACGGTCCTGGATCTAGGGATTTAGAAATTTAGTGATCTAGGATCACAGATCATAAGTATGTCATAGATAGGGTATGTTAGAGTCATAGGAATGTACGATCTTGGATCTAGGAATCTAAAGATTTGGTGATCTAAGGATTTTAAAGTAGTCATCTACTTCAAGAGTTCAGAAACGAATGAGTTATTATTATCAATTTTCTGTTTATTTTCTCTCTTTTTCGGATCAAACATCCACGTCGTGGAATACAATGAGATATCGTTGCTTTTTATTTCCGGTTACAGGTCTTTGCGAACAACTCGTCCGTTCCGTAATTATCACGTTTGCGAAGGTGACACAGTACGCACACGGGTTAGCCAACGTGGATTTTTAGCGTCGCGTTCACGTACGTACGTACGTTTATCACGTACGAACGATTACATTCAGTTACGAGAAAGCACACACGAACTACACTGCTTGCAGCTGTAAACATTGGTGCATGTGCCGTGCCACGTGCCCGCGATGTCGGTACGCGCGTCGTCGCCTACGTGGCATATCTCCGCGAATTGTTGCATAATCATAGGCTGTGCCGATCTAATTATAAATCGCCAAATCCATAACCATCATTTTATTCAAAATTTAGAAGAATAAGGAATTACACGATTAGGTAATTGGTGTAAAGCGGTCGTCATAAATTTAAGAGAAATTTATTTACATTCATTATTTTAATATCGAGTACAATTGGCGCGTTGTATTGTAATTGGTGGTTTATACCAATGCGCATCTGCGCGCGCAGGAGGCGCGGCCAATTTGGAAATTTGAAATGTCTGCACGTCTAAATTCGTGAACTTCAAAACTATATTTGTAGACAGGTTTATAAATCTTATTATGGGATGCTTTTGTTTCGAAAGATGTTAAATGTGTTGGCTATAAATGCCAATATCTGTTAATTGTTAATATTCCTGGTTTTGAAAGTTGTCCCTTTTAATCGATAGACGTAGCGATGAAAATAGAAGACAGAGTTGTTATTTTTTATTAATACAGACAGTGCTGTTCCACGATAGGCTTTTCATCGAGTAAACAATGAGGACAAATCGTAACGTGAACAAGTTTCCATTCCCCCAGTATCTAGATATTTATAGGAAGGATACAATTGAAGGCTGATTCATAGGATGAATATCGCAAAGATTTCTGGCAACTGGCACGACAAATGTAATATAATCAAAAAACCAGGAGACATATTTAAAGTCACATCAATATCATGTGTATTGTTACTGCGAAGTGATAAATAGAAAGCTTTCGTTAACAAAACTGATACTTTTATTTCAATCGTATTATAATCTGGTCTTTCAACATCATCTTTACTTTTCAATTACAACATATAGAAGACATACTTACCTGGAACTGGTTCTAGTTATACAATTGATAGTTTCAAACTTTGAATCTGAACCCGGTAATGTATACCTGAAGTGATTGGCCTTATCTAGGAGAAAGCTTGCATGGTTTATCCTTAGAGAAATATACTTTCTCTACATTATGCAACGAATACAATCACGACTAGACCTGAAGCATTTGTTACGTATTGTCCTTTTTTATCGCCAATGACTTTCCTGGAGAAAGTTCTCTGATGTAATTCTAGATCTGTTCCAACTAAACTCTGTACAAATGTCAATTAACAACGATAATTATAAGTATTTTATTATAATTATAACTACACAGAAATACCATTTTCTTTATGACCAATAAAGTGTGAGAATTACAAATTCACCTGCAGCTCATGTTTGCATGCATGTCCAATGCGTTTCTTGTTAACTCGGCAAAAAGTATACTTATTTTTAGAATATATTTAGTTGATTTCTTACTCGTCAAAAGTGTGCAAGGTATACCGACACTTCCGGCATCACATTATCGACACAAATTGACATGTTAAAGGTTACTTAAGCACACTTCGAAAAGATTTTTCAAAAAAAGGAACGGAAAAGACCAAAAAAATATTATGTGAAAACCAGTGAAATGTTATAGAAAAGAGCAGTAATAATCACTGGAAATATTGTATTCACCCTGTTACAAATATCTCATGAGTGAGATTAGGCTTTCCCTAAAAATGGTGGACAACCCAAAAGTCAAAGATTTTATTCGAGGGAACGTATCGAAAATTGGAATATTTCCGGTACATTCGAATTTGGAAATTTGAGAATCGGAATTAACCCCTTAACCTACAACTACGAGCATAGCCCGTACTACGATGATCGGGCCAAACGTAAATATTACGGGCATAGTCCGTAGTACGATGAACAGGCCAAACGTAAATATTACGGGTATAGTCCGCAGTACGATGAACAGGCCAAACGTAAATATTACGGGCATAGCCCGTGGTACGACGGTCGCGGTTTGTAATTTGCTCCACCACAAATAGCACGGCTCATTTTGCAAAACACATTGACCCAACAGCATCAAAATTAAGACCATCAAAACCTTGTCGAGTTTACAACAAAAATAAAAAACGTAGCGAAACAACGTGGGAGTGTAAGAGGTGCAAAGTTGCCTTACATGTACCAGAATGTTTCGAAAGGTATCATAACATTGAAGATTATTAATTTTTTGTTATTGATATTTGTATAAATGCTAATTACTTGAATTAAAAATAAATGTTATTGATTTATGTTATATTTTAGAGATTGATAATAATTGTTTTGCGGTATATCTAACACAATTATTACATCAGGTTGTAATTACCTATCAAATATCCCACAAAATTAAACCAGTTGTGTCTGATACACAGTATTTACATTCCGTAAGTCGTGCGCGTTTCGTACAACTTAGGACCGATTTGCCGAACCGTGGAATGGCTCGAAGTCTGCGCGACCTTGTTTACGTTTTCGGCCTAAAATTCTTGAACGTAAATAATAGGTTAAGGGGTTAAAAACTGTTTCTGAAAATTGAAAATTTGAGGATTTGGCAACTTGAAAATTGGGAAAAGGGTATTGGGGATTTGAAAATTTAGAAACGTGGAAATTCAGGAACTTTACAATTAAGAAATTTGAGTTTGTGAAAATTTCAAAATCTAATTTAGAAATCCGGAGATTTGAAAAATTTAGAAATTTTTTAATTTGAATTCGTGGAAGTACTTATAATATGGAATAATCAAATCAGCGTTTGACACTCATTAAAAAAAGTCCATGTGGCTTATCGTTTCATCTAATCTTTTTTGTTAAACCTTCAAAACCACAACCCGTAATCTGTACTAATTATTGGATCTGTCCGTTAGAATAAGGTTCAGAAGTATCATTACACGTTGTAAATATATGCGATGCCTATATGAACGTAGCAATGAAGCCCTACCGCAGCCAATCAGCAAAAGAAAGGATAAAGAGCACAAGAAGAAGAAGTCGAAGGCAACTTTGGCCGTAAATAATGAGGCAGATATTACCCTGAAAAGTGCCGGCACACCGGCGGAAATTGTGTCTTATAATGTCGCCGTGCCAACGAAAGCTGTAGTTGAAAAGAAACCAGGTTGGTTGTGATCTACGATAGACGGGGAGTAGTGCACGTTAACTGGATAATATTTACAAAGAAAATTCACAGTAAAAAGCGATGGTCGATCTCATAATCGGTATAATAGGTAAGGATGAATATCGAGTTTGTTTCCCGTCTGATCAATCGTATGCTCGTACTACTCGTTCAGAACGAAATTCGATGTAATCGTCAAGTTTTACGATCAATGGTAGAGAAATCGTGTCGATATGAAACGTGATCGTTGACAGATGACTTAGAAAAGAATCGAGAATTTTTTATAACGTGATTTGGTTTCGTGCACTCTTCCCTTCAGTTAGGTTCCGCTTACTATGTAATCAAAGGCTTTGAACCATCACTATTCCCACCCAGCCTGATGGTTCCCTTAGTCCGTTTTAGATCCTCGATTTCTTTGTTCGAAGCTAAAAATAATTCGTACGTATTGCTATGAAACGAACAAAAAAGGATCTGCGACTAATCCCGAGTCCACTCGAAATTCCGTAACACACAGATTGCACAATATCTTTGAAGATATTCGTAGAAGAACGGTATTTAAATAAGATATTCGAACATTGGAGTAATGACTTCTATTGTTACCCTGGCAATTAATCTCGGCTCTGTTTGATACGAACAAAGCAATGAGACGTTTTTAACAAAATTCCGGTGAAACGTCGATTATCCCTCGTCTTAGCAACCCCCCTGCTCAACTTACATCACCAATTGGTGCTTGCATAATGTGTATTTATAATTAGCTTCGACGAAAGAACGTTCATAACGTTCCTGTCGTTGAAATTATTGATATCAGTTTATGACTTACAATTGAAAGTTATTATACGATTATACTATACTATTTTTGGGTCCAACGTAGGTTTCCTTTTGTTAGGAACAAGTGTAGGCGAGAGAGGATCGTTGTCTTTCATTCTGGGCTAGCAGACATGTGAGCTTGAAAATTTGTACATTTTTTAATTTGGGAATTTTAACTTTACAACTTCATAAATTTGCACACTCGAGAATTATTAAACTTTTAAACCTTCATATTTTAAAGTCCTCTCATTCTTAAATTTTCAAATTCTCATATTCTCACATTCCTAAATCCTCACATTTCAAAATCTCCATGTTAAAAAATGTTTACACCCCTAAATCTTCAGAGTCCCAAATCTCCACATTCTTAAATTCCCACATTCCCAAATCTTTACATTTCTAAATTCCTGTATACTATTTTCAAATTCCCAAATTTCAGAATTAATAAAAATTGCAAACTTTCTAATTTTCTTAATTATTTCATGTTTCGAATTGTATGCGAATAAAAGACTATTCATAGAATTCTGTTTCAATGTAACAGTTACCGTAATGAGTCTTCCAAGGATTTATTGCGATAGCGGATTCAAGTTCATAGTTTGCATTTAAACGGTATGGTTTAACCGATAAGTTTCGCAAGTATACGGAACGAATATCATACCCATAAATCAGGTTTGCGTGTATTTGAGTTATGTAACATTTAATTGCTTCAATTACAAAGATACAGAAATTTTGTAACAATCTTGTTATTTTTACTACACCTATCTACATACAAATGATAAACTTACATCCGTGGTGACGTTTATTTTTAACGGCACATTATTATAACTCGTATAATTTCTAAAATAAATATTAATCAATTTTGAATTGTTTAAGACGTAGATACCGTGTTACAAAAGATTTGTTTTGACGATGTCAGTCATTACATTTGTGTTACTATTTTTTAAAATCTTTCAAATTTTCAGATTTAGAAAATTTTTAATTTCTAAATTACAAAATGAATTTGAAAATTAAAATCAGAGGGGTTGAAATAAGAAAGGTTAGGACCTCTTTACCCTAAACATACGTGTACATACATATGTGTGTATGTGTGATATGTATACGCATGAAGTTCGTTTTGTGCAGGACAGCTGTCATAGAAAATAACATGCTCAAAATATTCTAATGCTAAAACCGATTTCTCTTACTATGGATTTTATGTAATCCATATTACAGTACGTATCCCATGAACAGAACAAATGTTTCAAGCTCAAGCTTGGTTTTACTATGGCAACGCTCGAATCGTAATTTATATAACGCCGTGTAAGCGCCTGCCATTTACGTAATTATTTACATAATTTTTAATAATCCATTTGAAGCAACCAATTCTCACGTAGGCTTTTTTCGCCGGTTGTTACGAGCTTGGACCTGATTTACCCGTTACGAGTCAACAACGTGTTCTACAATAGGGCATGTTCATGCGCGAGAATAGATTCGTTATGCAACAACGATCCTCATTTTCTAGTTTATTACAAGTGTAACCACGATGGATTGTTGTATCTTTGGCTGGTAAATTCGCTATTTTGAATCGAGTAACCGCACCGTGTAACGTTGTTCGGTTGAGACAGAAACACGTTGATATTACGTATCGTGAAATCACATGTTATCAAATTGTTTCGCGTGATATTCATAAAACATGAGCCGAACATTAGAATACATGAGGTGTGTATAACAGACAAATTTTAAATGTATTATTCTTAAAACAAGTAAAAAAGTAAGTTTGAAAACGAAATTGTAAAATATTTTTGTCCGTAGTAATTACTCGTAATGAACAATGACAGTTCATTATGTTTTAAATTAAAAAAGTTTATAGAAATATATTCTGTTTCATTTGATTTCAAAATTATAGATATTTTTGTTTTATTATAATGCACAATACCATGTGGCGCTCAAAATGGCCACCATGAAGTAGAAGGTGTTCAAAATGGCCACCCTGAGCTAAAACGGTTCACCTTGGGTCTAAACAATATTCAAAATGATCTTTTATCGATACATTCTGCATTGCTACCATATACAACGTGATAGCATGTGATTTCACGTGACGTGATGCAATGTTTCAACCCTTACGTTTATCCAACGTTCTAAACGATATATAAAATTGCGAAAAAATCGATCGCAGCGAAAACGAGAGTAGAGAAGTAAAAATTGCCTTGGTACCAGCTACGTGTTATGGAATAACACATCCATAGAGCTCCAGGTTGAGACGTATCTTTTCCTTCTTTTTATCATACTTTTTCTTGGAAGGATAACCTTGAGCTGACAATTCATTACTCCGTAAGCGACTCAAAATGTTCTCACGATATTGTCGTCTTGTTGGACTAAGGAAACACAACTCCTAATCCTTCAGCAATCCATTACCCATAGCGCGTTACGTATTATACATTTCTTGGACGTATCCTTTCTCTCATTTGATTCAGAAATCAAGTTTGCGCCTTCTAGGAAATCTATATTCTTCTACAAGATTCACTTGATCCACATATTAACCTTTGTTATACCCTCTACGTAGCGTATCAAGAGATATACCCATTAAATAAGTACTTATAACAATTCGTTGAAACTTTTTATTCTGAGTATGTCCCAAAATGAAAATTCAATGAACTGCAAAGGAATACCTTTTAAACTTGAAGATGCTTCGAGTTAAATTTCAATTTTAAAGATACCAAAAAGATGCATTCTTTATATTGGCAAATAATGCACACATATAAAAAAACTAGTGTAAAGTTTGGTATGTAAAAGTGAATTAGAATATAAAATTAAACTGTACTCTCCCGATCCTCCGTTGTAACAAATTACATCGACATAATCCGATACTGCAGATATTTTAGAAATCGAAACGATTTGCACGTAACAAACGTGGAATGGATCGGAAGAGTTTAATTCGAATCGATATTTATTTCTTTCCGAGAATATCGGACATCCAAATTTCTTAGAACGGTCTAACAATTTCTGACAAAACCAGATGTATTTCCCATTATATCCCGAAGACAATGTCCATGAAATGTTAACTAAAACGTGACCGCTACTCGGGTATGAATGTTTATTCGGTTCTCATCAGCAGACCCAAATATTGTCCAAGAAGAACACAATATAACGACGAGAATTTTTGTTGGGTTTATACAAGAAGAAATAGCTACTATAGAATTGGTGGATGCAACGGATCCTGGCGAGCACAACGGCGATACCATCGCAGATGTAGAAGCAGGATTTGCTTCCCGTACGATTCCTCTGGATGATTCCATCTCTCAAGCTAATGTTAGTATTCATTACAAAACAATAGGGGAATAGATTTTCTTAATTGGTAACTGTGGTACAAGGACACGTAGAAACAGATAATAAATTATGTCAATCGAGCCTCGCATGTTCGTGATCGATCGGGGAGACCTCTTTATTTAGGGAGGTCCAGAATTGGGCATACTCGAAGTAGCATCCTGCTATTTAATTCGGCTGCTTCCCATATGGCTACATTTTACAGAATTCTTTCGACTACCGCAATTCGGTATGGCTTTCTGTACGATGGTGTAACACGGTAGAACTATTGTTACGGGGTTTCAGCAGTCATGGAGAAAAGAGATTTATTGACTAAGTTACTAGCTAAACGACGTGCTAGTGGACTTCTTTATATACTTGTATTAACAAGTAATTTTAATAGAGATAGTTGTCTTCGTAGTTACCAGGGTGAAGGTTTACTAATCAGAGTGGTGCTTGATTGATAATATGCACTGCATGAACAGTAATCAGTGCACCGTAATGTAACTATGGAATAAGAGATCCCTTTTTGTTAGGGAATTACGGTTATTTGATATTCTGGATTCTGTTTGGGTGAAGTAAATCGGTGAATGTGATATTTTTAAATTGTACAATTGGTAATTATTAAAGTTGAAAATGGAAATATCTGAATTACTAAATTGGAAATTTTATTCCGAATTACTTAATTTGAAATTGAAATCCGATTACATTCGAAGTCGAAACAAATCTTTTTGCGATTTGACTCGACATCTGACACATTCAATTACCCGAACATTCCCAGTAATAATAATTTACTATTACCCAATATTAAATGTTTACAGCTATAGAAAAAAATTTCGATCTTCTATTCGACGAGATAAGAACAAGTATAAATGTAACTCTTTTCTCCGTGTATAAGTATTTGAAATTCATCGAGCATGAAATTATCACGAAGATATTGCACCCACACGTTTTACGATAAATCCGTCTCAAAATTTGTAACTCTTATGGTAATGTTCAAAACGAAATGTATGAACCGTCGAGTAAAACGAGAACGGACGTAATGACTAGTTCTTTTTATGAACTTACATAATAATTCAAGTCATCGAGCTATTTTCGCAATACTGATCTTGATGGCATACATTCAGTGTCATCTACGTGCCAATAAAGAATTTTATAAACAAACTTAACATATGTACCGTAAATTACAGAAGGTCTAACACGTTTAAATTGTATCTATAGGAGGGCTTTTGTGCGGTGATCTCAATGCACGACGGCCTCGTGTTGTACACGACTCCCTCCATATGCTCAGCTCTAGGATACCCCAAGGATGCCTGGATTGGTCGCTCCTTCATCGATTATGTACACCCTAAGGATAAAGCCACACTGGCTGATCAAATCACAAGTGGAATGGTTTCTCCTCAAGAAGACAGACCGAAAGGTATCACTCAAAGAGCATTCAATTGTAACTGTTACTTTTTGCCAGGGTCCACACGAGCGTTTAGAATGACCTTTCAAATAAATTCAAACTTTTAAAATTCTACAAATTACCAAATTTCCAAGTCCATGAATCTGAACACCTATAACTTTTAACTCTGAAAATTTGCAACTTCCATATTCATAAATTTCAAACCTCTTTTTAAAGTCCCAGTGTAAATACATTCGATTTGAATTAACATCTAAGAGACGTGATTTTAAACGCTCGTTAAAAGTGAAAAGTTTGCTAAATTCAACGAAATATCATACTGATATAGGGTTCCTTTCGAGATCATCAGTGACAATTTCTTCGTCAGGTATAAACGGCAGAAGAGCAAGTTTATTTTGCGGATTACGAAAATACAGAAAATCATCGGTTGTTCATCAAATGAACGATCAACAGACAGAAGCAAGATCGAACTTGTACCTACCGTTCCATTTGACCCTGTCATTTAGAGATTTTCAAGATCGTGTGACTGAACAACGACACAAAGCAATGTTCCTGGTGGTCACTGCCCAACCTGTTCATTCTGCATACAAAGGTAGTACGATCGAAGATCTTCGAGGAGAGTCGACTGACAAAATGATTCGGTCAATTTCTTTCTTCTTTCAAGTTCGAGAAATGATTGTTAACAGATTCGTTGTGTCGATCAAAGTAATCGAGTCGTTTTATTAGTCCAATCTCCTCGACGATACTATATGACTCGGTGGTTTCCACGGCGACATGCCTTAAGGAGGTAACTTTTTAATTAAATTAAAAATGTTTACTAAGAGAGTCCTGACTTGATAGTTTATCATCTTTCTCTTCTTTTCATTTATTCGTTTTCTTGTCATCCGGCCAGTTTTTTTTCGTTTTCTTGTTCTGTTTGGAGACCACTGTTTCGATTATTCAGTTTAAATACTTACCATCCATTCATCATTTTACACCACAAACGAGCGCTTTACTATTACATGCTTTGCTTGTTACATACTATATTACTGCGACGAAATGAAGTTGCATGTTGCAGCAGCATGAGTTGCACACTATTAGTTGCTTGACGTATAGCTTGTTTCGTATTCTAAATAGAATTAGAACGCTGTTAAATAGTTTTTTGTCCATGTTTCAGTGCGAAGAAACTGATAATAAAGATAACTACTTATCTGTTTCATGAACCTTGTTAAATTTCTAATATTTTGATTGTTAACGATTTTGATGTTTAACTTTTTATGTCATTATTGTTATCTACTGTAAGTATGTACTAATAACAATTTAAAGATTAGTCATTTTTGTCATTATTTATGTTAAGGCACACGTTATTTGATGGCTTCGAAGTAATCTACGCAGTGTTAAAAAATACTTTAATAACTCGAAAATTGAGGTCAACTTTGATACGCATAAAGGAAAAGTGTTCGGCACATTGACTTTAATAATATATTTAAAAATCACTGAAATCAATAAGATTTGCATTAATATAAATAACTACCATAATCTTAAAAACGCAAAGTAAATTAAACCTCTAAAATATAATTGTAATTGAAGTAGTCATATATTACATGAAACATGAAGTCATCAAAGAGATAACAACAGTGGATTGAATTAAACTTTGCTTTGTTAGTTTATCAATTGCTTGCCGTGGTATTAACGCTTGTTAAAAACAGATTGCTTTTGCACAATCTCTGATAATTACAGTGTCATGTCAAAGCTGAATTGTTTTTAGAAGAATCTGTTCGAAGTTGATGAAACTATTGAAAAAGTTTGACGGAACAAGTTAATTTCGAACAGGTTCATCTACGAATTGCTTTTGTATCGCATACCATGTTATAAAAATTTCATTGCGAAGGATGTAGCTTGTAGGAAATAGGGTGATTGTAACGTTCTATTATCATTATCCGCAGCGCCAGAAGAAACAATCATATCTTCGGTATTCACAACCCGCCACACCGCGACGTGCCATTTATCCCATGTTGACCCTGACGTAGTCCAATACTTTGGCTATCTACCGCAGGATATGGTTGGTCGTTCATTATTTGACTTCTACCATCCCGAGGATCTGCCCTTCATCAAAGACATCTATGAGACTGTGAGCATGCGCCTCAGAAAAAGAACTAAATTCTTTAGGCTTTGATCGAGTATACGCTTGAGAATGATAAAGCAAAATAAAGTGCGAGCAAGCGAGTCCCGACAATCAAAACGTCGAACGACGTTAAATGCTTATACTTCTAATTAATCGTGTATATACATTTATATCGTTGAACAGGTAATCAAGCTCGAAGGTGCCTCGTTCAGATCGAAACCGTACAGGTTCGGAGTGCAGAACGGAAGCTACGTCGTCCTTGAGACAGAATGGTCATCCTTTATCAATCCCTGGACGAAAAAACTAGAGTTTGTCGTAGGTCAGCACAGAGTACTGAAAGGTCCAGCGAATCCTGATATCTTTCGTGTACAACGTGCTAACGAACGTGGCCAGTTCGCTAACATTAGCGAGGAGGTGCTCAAAGAGG
Organism: Megachile lagopoda; assembly: GCA_036983795.1. Lineage (NCBI taxonomy): Eukaryota > Metazoa > Arthropoda > Insecta > Hymenoptera > Megachilidae > Megachile > Megachile lagopoda. The sequence goes on from CM072800.1 coordinate 14,852,930, forward strand.
CCAAAATCATACAAGGAGAGATACGTACACTTCTCGACGAGGTATGTCCTCCCTTCATACGGAACCAGCTGTATAGTTAGCGCAATTTGTGTACAGAAAGGAATAAGCATTGTTTGAGTAAGGTAAACACTGACCCATGACGTGCAGTTAGCCAGTTTAGTTTCACTGATTTTGTAGACGCCAAGATAATTTATCCTAGACGGTACAGGAATAAAACGCGTTGTTCTGATGTAAAATATTACGGGAACTAAATTTTTAATGAAAACATATTTTTATAGCTTTTGCAAATTTTCTTAAGAGAAATGATTCACCTTCTCCTTCCTATGCACGTCTTCCGATAGAAACACATAGAAATGGATTTTTTATAATCCATACTTTCAATTAGGAATAACAACCTTAATCATTTCAACACGTTCGCGACGGGGCCTGATTTTTCTTTCTTTGAATGTACCGGTGGTTCAGCTCGTCGTTAACGTGATAAAGTCACGAACAAAGATCAGTGAACAATCGTGGGGTAAACTACGTATGCTTATTATAGGACGAATTCAGTTTCGTGGGCAATGGGACAACAAAACAAACGAAATTATAAGAAGGCTAAAGAGACACACAAACAGTAAAACGTTGTTGACCATGAAACATCTAACCCTAACAAAAGAATTCTGTCCAATCCCCAATTTTGTTTTTCTTTTGTTCTATCGTACGTCTGCGCAGAACATCCAAAGAAAGTCAGACATTACCGAGCTCGATGTGTCAAAGAGGTGCAAGGACCTCGCGTCCTTCATGGAAAACCTACTGCAAGAAACGAGGACACCCGGTCTCGGCAAAGATGCTCTCGCTACCGACGAAAGGAGTTTTTCGGTGACTATTAGCCTCGTTTTAGTATCGCCGACAGTTATCTATTGTGCTAGTAGTACGCTATGATGCGCTGTGGTGGTATGCTACAAGTATATTTACAGTACCGTATTTACCTGCATTCCGCTTATGACAATTTATTATGGAACGTATATATCGTAGATATTATCTAAAACACGTCTTTGGTGTCACTATGCAACGTATTTTGGTACAGTATTTTATTTTCTTCATCGCGTAAACTTCATCGAATGTTCCTCAGTTTTTTTTCTTGTCTTTTCATTTTGAAATTCAAGTCTGATAAACAGTTGTACCCCGACTTATGTTTGTTTGCATTTTTTCATATTTAAGTCGTTTCTATTGGAAAAAGCATTGAATCGTATTTTATAGAACTGTCTACATACATGCAACAGTTGTACATGGTTTTATATTTAATTCCGTGGTACGACTGGACTTCGCATTATTTGATTAATTTCCCATATTTTCTTTCGACAGAAATTTTGTATTGTACCAAATATGTTATGCCATTATTGGCAGAATCAAAGGAAAAAAGAAATTGTTCACAAGACTTTGTTCCTAACCGGTTGTAACATAGATTGTACAATTATTATTTGAAACGAACGATTTAACTTGTTTTCGCAAAATTTCTTTTTTCCTCTCTTCGTTCGAAAAATATGACGTAAGTAGAGTACAAACAATTAGGTGAAGGGTAACTAGGAAAAGTTCTACGTCGATGTATCTTTTCACGAAGCAATCAGAAATTCTGGTCATATAACGAATTAAAATAAGAGTCGAATAGAATTATGTATCCAGTGAGTTTATCTTTTCATTGGTAACATTGTTCTAGTTGCTTCTGAACGATATATCCTAGAACTCAATTTTTTAAACAATTTGAAAACTAAGGTGCAAGGTGAGTAAGGAACACACCAACTGATTAAAACTTTTTTAGCCTGGTGTCACGTCTAGTCGGATGATTAACCTAAAAGGAACAATAAAGTCATATTTCATTAATTAGGGTATTCGTGCACGTCAGCTACTGTAACACTTATCGTAGCTAGTCTAAGTAAGTAAGGCAATGACAAACAAACCTATCAAGTTGTTTTGTACATAGACACGGGCGGAGGGCAAAGTGAAAATTGTGTAAGTCCTGTGAAGGATAGCGTCAATTTCGAAACCTTGTAGGCACATTGTTGGTAAGTCTATTTACTTTTTTTTTATTCATTATTACTACTCGTAACTATCTGGTCCAAATACCAAGCTTATTTGATTTTCTAAAACAATCTCGACTGCAACTTTATATCGTATAGTAATCGCTTCTGTTTTCCAAAAAACAGACATAGGTAAATTATTATTCAGTAGACATAAGTAAATACATTACTGTATTCGCTGATCTCAAATTTGGATCTTCTTGTACAACGATTTTCCTTAGACTTTCCCTGACAATTCCTCTCTAGAACGTGTACAATTGTTTCGTCCAACTGCCGTTGCAATGTTAGTATGATGATTGGCTTTCAGAAAAAGGTTTCAAACGTTTCTCCTCCAGTTTTCTTCGTCGAACTACAGTGTAACTCTGGTTAATGTTTTTCCTTCTTATCTTTGAATCGCTTTTTGTGTTTTCCATTAAATTCTTTTACGACTTCTGGATAATCGTTTTCTTCGTTCTATCTATTCGAAGGTGCTGATGATAAGCGACTTCTTCTCTTAACATCATTTTTTCCTGAATCAGAGTTTCATACTATTCACTAGGGTCAAATTCCTGACACAACTTAATATATTTATTAGTTCGTAGTTAGATTCTAGTTTATACTTACATCACTTCAAGTGTATCTATAATTTATTGCAATGCAATAATAGGGTTCCTGTGTATCTTTCTACTTACAAGGTTTTGAAACTAACGAGACAGTATGAGAAGAGGGGGTAGTATATTCAAGCAATGTTTCAAGAATCTCGAGTAGTAATTTGGGAAGTAACATGTCTTGGAATACAGAAATGAAATTTAAAAAAAATTGACGATATTCTTCGGTCGCATAATGAAAACAGAAACTAGAAGGGTGAGGGTGGCAATGGTTTAGATGAGATGACGGTAAAGTGGAGGAAAGTTGATGGTATGTAGTAGTAATCGGCTGAAGTATCGCTACTGTAAAGGTGGAGAAGTATTAATCGATCGATTGATCACTTATTCGCTGTAAATGTAGTATTCTTACGATCGCAAGATTGCAGAAGGACTTACATTAGGGCGCAGAGAGCATTCCCTTGCACAGTTTTAACAGCCACCGTCTGCGCGAAACGTTTAACAAAATATCGAAAGCTCGACGCAAGCATAACGCAACGCAAATTTGCAAAAACTATTGTCAGTGACGAAACCAAGTGACAAATCTTTCTAAGCCGCTACAATATACTTGTGAAGGGATCACGCAATCCCTTGTTACAGGAGCACGACAGCGTGATGCTCGGTGAGATTTCGCCCCATCACGAGTACTACGACAGTAAATCGTCCACCGAGACACCACCAAGTTACAATCAGCTCAACTACAACGAAAATATTGAGAGGTTCTTTAAGAGTAAACCTCCGGTTGCCACGATGTACGGCAGCGACGAGGAGAATATTAATTCCAGCAACGACGAAGGTGAAAAAACAAGCCCGAGTTCTGTAGGTAAGAGACCGATAAATGTACAATGTATAAGTGTTGGCAGACAAAATTTAATTATCGCAAAATGTTATCGAGACAGATTTATTCGGTTGTTGTATACAAATCAATATCAATTATTTCTTAATCATTAGCTTCATATTTTGACACTTTTAGTCAAGTCTTCCGAAAACAATATGTTGGTCAGTTAACGAGACACGTATCAATTAACGCGGGAAAAAATGAATTTGTTGATTACTTGCTTTCGTGTAAATAACATTTGTATTTTGCAATATCGATGATGTTAACGTGATATTGTTGTATGATCAGTGAGGAAATGCATGTCACCCATAAACGGAAGCGGTGCGAGTGGTAGCGGAAGTGCTGAAAATTTGAGCAGTGGTTCGAATAATCAAACGAGTTCCGCAAGCGGAGGCAACACTTCAAATACAACCAGCACGGAAAGCTTCAAACCTCCAACGTTGACGGAATCGTTGCTCAATCGTCACAACGAGGATATGGAAAAGTTGATGATGCAGAAGCATCGCGAATTGCGCTGCAGCATTAAGAACAATGACAAGCTCAAGGATTCACGGATCAAGACCGCCGAGAAAATGGTGGACACGAATTCTCACTTCGTTAATCAAGGCCACGGTATCAAGAGAACCGGAAGCCATAGTTGGGAAGGAGATAGTTTCAAAGTAAGTAATACTAAAGATTTATAATTTGATCGTATCGTATTCGATTGTATTAAAGATCTTAATGATTTAATTGTACTTTATCAGGTTTCCAAGCACGACGAGATTTCAAAAACGAGCACCGTGGGTCAATTTCCTACCAATGTCACCACAACAGTTACAAGCATGAGCGTCGATCAATCAACTGTACTTCAGAAAAGTGCTAATATTAATTTGTGGCAACCTTTATCGGTTGCTGTACCACATCCACCGCTTGCTCAACCACAAAATGTATCACAAAAGTGAGTTTTCTGTCGCGAAACGGAAACATATATCTAGGATACTGGTAATAAAATGATCATGTTTTTCGTTTTAGTGTCAATTCAGAAGCAATACCGAGAATACCAATATTGCCTCAGATGATACCAGTCTATTACGTTCCTGTTCCGCAATCCAGTGACCCAACAATTTTATCGTCTCAACAGGAGAAACAAAATCCGCAACAATTAATGCAATCGTCGCAACCAAATCCTTACAGTATGTTTCTTCTATTCTCAAGAAACAGCGTCTAATGAAGAAGAATTTTTTACCGAATTTATTTTCCAGTGTTTGTACCACTTTCGTACGTCACGACAACGATGGCTGGTGTCATTTACCCACCAGTAGTAGGTGTTCCACCGGCAGGGATGATGTACAGACCCTTTTTAATCCCTGAACAAACAACGGTCAATCGAGAAGACAACCAATGTACGGTTAATAAGTGCTCTGACAGGAAACGACCAGTGAGTCAAGCCACCAGTGTCAAAGCAGAACCGGGTAGCACCATGGAGATGTTTGAATGTTCTGAAAAAGTAAATGACTGTTTCGATTGAACTCGTATATTAATTATGTTCAATTGCTTCGGTACTAAAGATTCTATATTTGTTAGGTATTATCGTCTGGTGGACTGTTTTCCTCCTGCATAAGCAACGATGGAGGTTGCTCGAGCTTAGTGGACGCATCGACGCCAAAAAATCAAAAAGTCCACAGACAGAACGATTACAACATAGACGATTCAAGTTCGTCGAGCTTTTACAGCAGTTTTCTGTACAAGAGCAGCGACAGTAGCTGCAATCCGGATCAAAAACCGACGGAATATATACCGGAGGCAAGTGATATTTATATTGTAATTTAATTTTACACAACGTGGATAAAGAACAGATGATTTGTTGGCTATCAGATAGAATACGAGTCTTAGTCATTGTGTTATGAGTTTAATTCTTTAAGTAACAAGAGCCCTCATACAATAATTCAAATTCCAGCTGCAAAGATTATATTACAGTGCTTTTATTTTACTCCTTCACTCTTATTTTTACTTCAATTTCGTTCGTTTAATAAAAATTATGATTTTGTTAAATGTCATAGGTCACCGATCAATCGAACAGCACGAAATCTATCCGCAATCTGTTTCAGCCGTTAAGTAGGGAAACTAATTCTAACCGGTGGACATTTATTCTAGGACAACGCGAAGCAGCATTATGGTAAGCGACGAAAAGAACCTCCATGGCTCGAAGGTGTCCAATTAACTCCAGAATTGATCTACGAGTATCAAATACACCCAAAGACTTTGAACGAAGTACTTCAAGCCGATTTAGACGCCTTAAAAAATTTCAATCAACCCCTCCTAGTGAACGACCAACTTGGTCGTCTCTATTTAGATCTGGAGGTTGAGGGATTCGAAACGAAACTTGTTCTCGAAGATGGAATCACATCCAGCGGCAGTGACAGTGGAAGCAGCAACGGAAGCTGGGCGGCAGGGACTGTTTCACAGGTAAAATAAAGTTTAACACGTTTAAAATAAAATTTATTGTAAGTTTCAAATAGTACAGTAGAGTTTCATAACGACCAGGTAGTACTTGTTACGTAAAGCAACACGAATAAGGACATACAAATGTCGTGATATTTTTCTTTGAGATATACCTGTAAACTGATAAGAGAATAATTGTACTATGACGAAAGAATAATTTTACTATGGCAAAACATAAGTGTTTCGGTATTATACGTATTTCAGTTTAATGAGAAAGTTTCCGATTTTTTAACAGTTGGAAACTAGTGTTCAATAACGGTTTCATTACACCAACTAGTTTTTGCTTGTTTGCAGCAAAAACATAGGAGGAGAATGGTGAAGTACGGTAAACTCATGATGATTCATGAAGAGAACGCACCATTACCACCGCCGTTGCCACCTCAAACCGTACCTTGTCAAGATTCATAGGATCGATCTTGTTATATTCAATAGAACACTATTTTCAAATTCAGAATTTTATCTGCGAAATTGTACTTCGAATTTGTTTTTGGTGCTTCAGTTATAATTAACGGCTACGTACACTTCCGACGTCCTTCAGACTATTTTATCATTACACTTATGTTTTGAGGCAGATAAAATTGTCTATATTTGTATATGTTTTCTGTTATCTGTTTTTTTTTTCTTACTCTTTCATTTAAGGTATACATTCGTGATTGATTTACATAAACGTTGTTATATTATGTTAAGCATATGTATATTTCTTTAGCATTTAAAGTATGTATAGTTAAAATAACGATCATTTCTTTCATCGATCATTAAGCATTTTAAATAACCATTTTCTTCATGATTTAAAGAATATTCATTTTATATTTTAACTGCCTCAAACGTTCGTTCTTGTATTTACACATAAGTCAATTCGTACATATAGATTTTAAGTTAATCAATAAGCAATTAAATGTTACATTGTTTAAAGTTAATCCGTTATGGCTTGAGTTCCTTTTTTTCTTCAGAATGATACTCGCTGATATTTTTACCATTTACGATCGTGGTACCTTTATAAATACACATTATGACAGTGACTATTTTCATAACATAATATTCCCGTAGCTATCAGATTCCTGCCATTGGGCAGACATTGACGTCCACGTGATTCTCTCTAATTAAATCGAGATATTAGTCAATAATTTTTTATTTTCATACGTAACATATAATCGATAAATTCTCATTGTTTCGAAAATAGAAAGTCTGTTGGAGAGTCCGTTGCCTGCACAACTTTTAGCATAGATTTGATACGAGTACAAGTAGGAATGGAAAGAGCAAAAGGAGTCGATAGATATAATTTTATTAGTAATTGGTTAACCATGTCGAAAATGGACATGTGTAGTAAAATAAACATTCAATATTTTATAATAACCGACATGACAGTCAACTATTTCTATTACATTTTGTAATTAGTCTTCTATAACGAAACGTAAGACGACATTAGATACATGCTTTTCTTAGAAAAGAATTTTTTTAAACATATTACATGAATTGCTAATTCTACCTATTGCAATTCATTCCTATTTCTATTACATAATATAGAATAATATATTTGATCAATAACAGGAAATACACTGATTTAGAATAACGCTACCTCAAATGTTTGGGAGCAACAAATGTATGATAACGAAGATAATAATTATTTAATATAAGTCTGTGTGTTTTACAAAGAATATAGCTTTTTATATCCTACACTTTTCATTTTTAGAGATTTTTGTAATGAAATAACATTTGAATTATTCTTCCATTCTTCTTGCAATACTCAAGATTTTTTACGTTGATCAAACATATCTAAATATTAAACCTCTGTAGCTCTTTTAGTATCAATCGAATCCTTTGCCTTTGATTTTCTAATACGTAATATATGCATTGGCTTAACTGAAATTTTTACCTAAGGTGGGATAAATTTCTCAGTTTTGTTAACAGTGTTAACGTTCCACTGTTGGGATCAAGTAGGTTTTAGAAATGTTAGCACTGAGAATTTGAGAATTTAAAAATTTGGAAATTTGATGACTTAGAAATTCGAGGTTTTAGAAGTTTGAGGAATACAAAATTTGGGTTTTTAAAAATTTGGGAATTTGAGGAGTTGAGAGTTTGAAAATTCAAAGATTTGAACTCTGGGAATTTATAAATTTGAAGTATTGAAAATTTGGGAATTCAGAAGTATCAGCTTTTGAAATTTCATAAGGAAAGCCAATCCTATGTCCTAAATCTGCATTGTAACATTTATACGACAGAAAAATATTTTATATACTATCTATTTGTATTCGTATTACCATGATTGATATACATACTGTGTGGTGTAATGTAGAGGTACAAGAAAATATTTTATATACCAGTGATCTGCGAGTAATTCTTAAGAATTAAACGATGTGGCCAGTTTGTTAAAAGGTCATGACCACTGACTTTGTAGATGCAAAAAGCATGATGCATCATACTTCCTTTCTTCGTTTTGAAGATCGTGAATCTAGTCCAAATTGTATTAGGTAGTTAATACACTTACGTTAAAAGTATCATTATAGAAACTGACGTTGTTCGGCAAAGCAACATTCATTTTCGTACTTGTATTTGTAACATAAATTAATACTTCTAATGGAGAAGATGAAGGCATTGTTACTGACAATAAAACTTTTTCACCGATTTATTAAAATCACAATTATTAATCTTTGAACGGTGGATCATCGAGACATAGTAATATTGTTGTACACGTGTCTGGGTCACGATTAACCCATCTCCGTTCTTCAAGGGTTAAAATATCAATTAAATTATCGTCTCAGACTTGAAGGTCACTTCAACGTCATGTCGCTTTTTTCTAAAACGACCACATTACTTTAGCACAAAATTGCATTGATTTTCTTTAGATTGTGATCGTTATAATGAATGTATGAGTGAATAAATACGTGTACGTTTGTGTATACATATACACTTATTTATGTTTACATTATGTACACATTTATTGTTTTTGCATTTACATTTAGGACGGCATTTTATGAATTAAAAAAGAAATGAAGTATAGTTAAGATAATGCACTATTAATTATGGACATTACTTAACACGTTTATTTTAATGCAATTTTCATACAGAACTATATGAGTTTCTTTAAGCTGTAAACTGTAAACCTTCGTTTTAAAGAAGTAGATATAACTGAAAGAGGTGAAATAATTATTTTTTTAAGTATCTCAGAAGTTATCAGATACAAACAAACAATTCAAAATAGGAATTTGTATTCGTTTGAATTGTTTTAACAGTGTAAATAAATCTTCACAAAATTTATTTGCTTTTAACTGTTGATCATTTTGTTTAAAAAAAAAATGATAACTTTTTTATACATTTTTAAAATAAATCAATTTGTCAAAGACAAATTTGTATAATAGAACAATTTGTTATTTAAAACGATACAATTTTCTAGTTTGAATTTTTTGCCTTAATGGTTCTCAAATTATTAAATAGAAATAGTTATTTTAATCGTAACTTCGAGGCCTTCGTGTTCTATGTAATTAAAATTGCATAAAAATCAACGTGTACCTATTCTCACGTCCCTTGTAAGTGAGAAATTATATTGTTTACGAAGTGTTTTAAACAATTATGTAAATACATATTTATTTACCATTTGTTCTAGCCTGGAAACGATACTAAAATTTCATTGTTAGCTGATAAGATATAATCATCGAATGATTAACTTTCAGAAAATTATTTGGTTTATAAAAAAACGATTGACTTTATGCAAACGTTTAACAAAAATAAAACAAATGGTAAATAAAAATGTATTCGTAGTAAATGTTTAAGAAGAAATATTTATCTTTGTACGCTTTATGCATGGTTTATACTTGTCTTCGTTTTTAAATAGATTACCGAGATACGAATGACAGAAGATGTTAAATTCATCTACGTTAAATATATTTTCACTACATTGTTAATACTTTGTCGATTTTTCCCTTTCCTTGAAGTATTCAGCAACGCTAACTAATGTCTCGTCTAACGAGTACTTTTCAATTCCTTCGAATGAACAAGAAGTAAGGAGATCAAATGTTGCTTGTCTACTTTGAAATACTTGTACGGATAATTTTGAGTCAATGTATCATACAATTGAGTTGAATGTAACGAATATTTTTATAGCGGTAATATCAAATTATTAACCGAGAGATTATTGTGTGGCGGTGAAAAAATATTTGATATATTATTAATATTGTTATCAAAAAACATGATTCCTACTACATTGTGTCTTGTAATTTAGAAGAATAAACAATACTTACTCGTTTTCAAGTACTAAGAGCACTGGTCCCTCGTTTTACTCTTCGTAAGGTTTCCAGTTACAAAATTTTAGTACTTTTAATATTATTCGACGTCAACAAAATTTTTAAATAAACCCACTTCGTGTAAAATCGAGAGGCCATTATATCAGAATTTCGTGACTAATTACTTTTCTGTATAACATTTTTAAAGATATAAAAGGAACAATACAATTAGATTGTGCAGATGTGTAATAAATTTAATCCATGCTCAATTTTAGATAAAAAAACAATCAAAATGATCTTAATTTGTTACGCGATACCTGTATTGTAAAAACATAATAATAGCAATAGTAATACGTATATTAAATAAAATAGTACAATGGCGATCGTGAAATCGTTGCATTCTTTTCAGACATAATTATTACAGCTTAGTTACAGAATATTTTTATTAATGTATTGTCGTTTTGTTTTGCGTCGACGAATTAGAAATAAATATTTTACGAGTCCGTGTGTATGTGATTAATCTGATAATACTGTAAAAATGACATTGTTTTAACATTTCTGTTTATCATAGGTGTATTTAATATTATTTATTTGTCGTTAACCGTTCTTTTTTTAAAGGAGAATATTTTTTTAAGCGTGTTTACTTAAACAGTCGAGCTTTTATCATTTTTCTTTTCTGTACAAAGGAAAAATGTATTTTAGAACATCACTTACATCGAACGTTATATAGTTTATATTGATAGTAAAGTTTCACGGGAAGTATTACTAATATAACATTAGAATACTAACGCATGTATTGTCTTTGTATATTCCTATTTAACGTTGAAACGTACATATGAAATACATTACATCTGTGGACAAGTGTAAAAAAAACAGCACTGATTTCTTTCAACAACCATCGGCACTTCCTATTCCTCCTATATTAGAAATAAGTTCTTCACCTTCTCATTGGCGTAACTAGAACCGTTTTTGGGCAAAATCAGATCTCATAGCTTTATAGAGTTTGGATATTTGGAACACTGAAAATCTATGAAATTTGGAAATTTGAAAATTTTATTAAAGTCTCAGAATTTGAAACATTGCCAATTTAGAAATTTGGGGAATTGTAGAATTGAAAAATTGCGAAATGGGAAACTAGGAAATTGGCAAATTAGAGATTTGGTAATTGGAATACTTGAGAATTAAAAAATTTTGAAAATCATAAAATTGGGTAATAGAGAAATTTGAAAATAGAGAAGTTAATAGCTAATAGCTAATAGAGAAAGTTAGAAATTTGGAAATCTGACAATTCGAAAATATCTAAATTCGTAATATGACATATGCTCTACATCTCGCATATGCAAAAAAATGTGGTTCACATATATTTTAGGGGTGCCAGGACCAGCCTGATCCCTATCCTAGTCACGCCAATGTCTGACTGATTATACACATATCTTTCAGCACATCCATCTCCAGTCATTTTGTATTTTATTTTCTTCATTGACCTAACTTATTTTAAGCTCGACCCTCTTAATTTAATATTTCAGCTTGTCAACTGAACACTTTAACCGTTCAGTTTGTTGACCTTTGATTTGATCAGCATCAATGATCATCACCAGTCAAGGTCATATTAATGTAACACGCTTTCGACCACGGTCTCCTCTCCGGTTCTGCGTGCTTCATGTCCAAGTTCCAAGTTTGCAACCTGAAGAACTCATAATATCATTAATACAAATTACTTCAACAAAAGTTCTATCAATGATCATCGTCTAAATATAGCTCCATTAGAAAGGAGGACTGAAATTATTGCCAAGCATTACTTGCCTCAATTTGTCGAGCTTCTTTAGATGATTTCTTTAATAATTTTCGTATAAAAGGAGCTAGTAACATTGGATCTACTTTCTCGACGTCTTCCGACGAAACGAGACTTACGGCGAGCCCAACGCTCATCGTCACTAATGCACCAGTGATCGTGTACCACAGATAACTCAGACGATACAATGCTAAAGGTTCTCTAAAAATTAGAAAATAGAATAGTATCACGAGAAGATAACTCTTGAAAAAGATACGGATGAATATTTACGGAAGAAAATCATCGCTGTCCAAGATATTATCCGGTGGTTCGAGAAGCATTAAATTCTCGACTTGAGGAAACGAGTAGTAACATCCTTCGGTGGTGACTGGTTTCTCGTCGAACCTGTTCAAATATGACGAATTATTAAAGTGGAGATTTTTAAACAGAACTCTAAAGTAAATCTTCCATATACGGTACAGTCTCGCTATATGACCATCAGGCTGTAGGAACACACGAAATTGTGAACTTGACCATATACTTAAACAAATTGTGTGACGATTTAATATGTAGTGTGGCGATTTAATTTATGATAATACTACGCATGATAATAGCTATGCAACGAGTGGTGATCTAACTCGTGGCGATATAAATTGTACATATACAATGTGTAACAAGACAAATTTGATGATGGCGATTACACTAAACATGCTTGTGTTGAACATATGGCCCTGTAAACGAAAGTCATATAGCGAGACTTTGCTATGATATGTAATTAATTTATATTTTCATTCTCACTTTATTCTTCCACTAGCAATCGCAGCTTCTGCCGAAAGACTGATCCAACCCATGAATCCCAGGCCAGCAAGACCACCTATCAGGGCACCCTAAACACTATTTATCGTTATCGTATTCATAAAATATTAATTAACATTGTCAACTTCCAATATACCTTAGCATTAATCCAAGGTAACAGAACTCCCATACTAAAAATACCAAGAGATGGTCCACTAGTAATGGATGACAAATTCGTGGATAACTGAAACATATTTTTAACTTCGCTTTGAAACAGTTCCTCGAATTACACTGTATAATTCGTAATTTGTTTTGCAATACTCATTATTCGTTGTTCATATTTATTGATATTTTATTCGAATTCTAAGACTCTAAAATTCTCTGCAAATACAGTTTGTATAACTTCTATTATTCAAGCACAATAAATTCTTAAAGTTAAAAATTCGACTCGTTCTTCAAAATTGAATTTCTCAAAAAAATGACTATCAGAAAATTTAAAAGAATCACCTTTTTGTATTGCAAAACAAAAAAGAGATCGAAGCTTGTGAAACAGTAGTCGTACTTGCAACACGTGAGATCCTGTTTTCTCCACAACGAATACAAGTGCTACACACAATACACCAAGAACAACAACCGTCAGTTTTAATATAATGTCCGCGGTTTTCGGAGTGAAGGGTGTCTTTTTAAAAGGCTTTATAAAATCCTCTAGCACCACCGCTGCCATAGAATTTAAACCGGTGGACAGTGAGCTGAAATATAAAAACGGACGTAAAACATGAAAGTTTTTGTGTCACTTTTAACATAGAATATATGGCTCGACTCCATATTTTTCTGCAAGACTGTATAACTTTTTTAGGTACAACTTGTTACAACTATGAAAATGAACAAAATAAACGTTATGCACACGTTGTAAATTTTGTATGCAACAAAAAATGCATGTTATTGTTCATATTTTCTTTTGTATACTAATATGGTAGATAAAGGGGATTCACCTCAAAGCTGCGCTAAATACTCCAGCAACGAAAAGACCAGGAAGACCCGGATATCCTCGTAATATATTCATAACGAGCAAAGGTAACAACTGATCCTTCGCACCGGCTAACTGTTTTAAACACACTTATAATTTTAATATAGATATGGCATAACAAAATTATTATGGAGACTTCAGACGATCAAATGTTGTCAAATTCTCTCGATATTTATTGATCGTGAGGATTTGAGAATTTTGCAAATATTTGAGAACTCGGAGATTAAAATTGGGTGATTTGAGAATTTGGAGATTTAGAAATTGGAGGCTATAGAAACTTGGAAATTAGGGGATTTAGAAATTGGGAGCCATAAGAATTTGAGAAATAGAGAATTTGGAGATTCGATCATTTAAAATTTAGGAATTGGGAATTTGGAGTTCAGCAATTTGAAAAATTGAGTATTTGGAAAAGCTGGGATCTGAGGATTTTTAAATTTGTAAACCTAGAAATTTGAAAATCTTTAAACTAGAAAATTTGGGAACAATTTAAAATTATAGGGGTTTATGGGGAATTTAGAATTTAAGAATTCGGAATTCGAGAATATATCCTTTCATAAACATACATCACCTGAAACATAGTCAATGCATGTATTGATCATCTCAAATCTCCGTTAAATCTGAATAATTCTCCGTAAAATGTGAAATAGAGTATGTTGAATATAAAATCGTTCTATTACATCTAGTTACGTTGTGAAATTAGGCTATCAGGGAAGTCTAATCATTACCTTCGTCGTAAGTGGATCGCACACATGATACCAAGCATATATTAACATTCCCGCATATCCGCATATTCCAAGTAAAAGTAATACTCCAATCATGAAAGTCCAAAGCGCTCTGAAACGCACATTTACATGCAGAGATATTATTCGGTTACTATCTATTTGGGGATCTCTACATTTTTACTGATACACTTTCAAAGAAATTAAATATACCTTCTGGCTGATCGTAACGTGGGTAATGCGAGATATCGTTGAATCATGTTTTGATTGATAGCAGATATCTGCAACCAGTGAACCATACCACCTATCACTAAAGACCAAATCGTGTGTCTCGTAAGAGGACTCCAGTCTGTCCTGTTAAAAATAATTGATACTAGTTAATAAATTTGTATTATGTGCAGAATGACTGTTAAAATTTGTGAGAATGATGGCAACTGTTGATATTATGGAGGTTTCGGGTCATGTGTGCCATTGTTATAGCTTTCAATATTAGTGTACCTAGTTGGGTAGGGAGCCTCATCTTCCAAAATACGAAAAATTCTTTAATTTCCTAATTTTCCAATTTTCTAATTTCCCAATTTGTAAAACCTCCAAATCCTAAATTTCCAAATCCCAAAATTCCCAAGACCCTGAACCCCAAATCTCCAAATTCTAAATCCTCAAATCCTCAAATCCTGAATTCCCAAATCCCAAAACCTCTAATTCTAAAACCCCAAATCCAAAATTCCCAAAACTCTAAACCCCAAATCTCCAAATACTAAATCCTCAAGTCCTAAATTCCCAAAACCCCAAGTCCTAAATCCCCAATTTCCCAAATTTCAATTTAATAAAACGATACCTAAACAAAATAATAGTTTGGATTTGCTTAAAGAATGGTTGCATGAATGATAAGATAGTAATGCTCACGTGGGTAATTCGAGTCTTTCTGATTCCATGTTCCTTCTTATCACCAGCGACAATCCACCTACATCTGATGTCCCTTTGATAATGATTAGCAGCATAGATCCAATCATTATAAAGATTTGAATGAAGTCGGTCCACACTACCGCTCGCAAACCACCCTGATTAACGAAGGCCAAGTTAATTCGTGCTTTCGTGTAGATACGAATTGTCTTCTTATTTTTAAATTGTTTCTTACCACGCAAGTGTAAAAGATGCACACGATGCACACGAATGGCGTAACTACATGCACGTTCACTCCCGTAACTACAAATTACATTGCTCGTCAGTTTCACTCGATTTGGGGAAGAATTTGTTGATAATTTTTACCCCCATAGTCCAACTACCCTAACTACTGTTTTACAACGTCCAAAAAATAATCTTGTAATTTCGATACATTATTTAAACAACCAGTACAAATTTAAATATTTTGATTAGTACGAATGCTTACAAATTGTACAAATACTTAAAAATCGGTACAAACTACAAAATAAGTAGGACGTTTTAAAAATGTAAAAAGTGTATCAGTGTTTCAAACCACATTGAAAAATTTTAAAAATGCTAAACAAGAACCTTGAACTAAGAAAAAATAATTACTCGATATACGATACCTTGATTAAAAGCCAAAGCTGGTACATAAATAACGATGGGTAACCATGTCATCTACAAGTACAACATAATAATTTTATATGTAGAACATTTACACGAATCAAATGGAAGTGAATTTAGTGAAATAACTCACGATGCCGATCGAAAATAACACGGATCCAAGTGTACGAATTTTTTTATCGAAACGTCTTTCAAGGTATTCGTAAGTACTCGTAAGCTTGAGCTCGTGGAAAACAGGTAAATATATTCCAGACATTACAAAGCAGGCGATGATGACTGCAAAACCTATGCACAGGTAGCTGGTACCGTGTACGTAAATCTCCGTTGGTATACCCAATAATGAAATACCTGTTATCATAATTTACACTCTCACAGCTTTTACTTTAATTTATCCTTTCTTATTAATGTAAAGTTATCGCAACTACAAATTGATTCTTTGATCCTTTTTGGTCAAGTGAAAAACGAATATTTAAATTTGGAAATTTGATGATTTAAGAATGTGGAAATTGAGGAATTTAGAGATAAAGAAATTTAAGAATATGGAAATGTGAGAATTTAGGAAATTTGAAAATTTAGAAATATAGAAAGTTTTATTTACTCAATAATTAGTAAATAAGAAAGTAAAGATCCAAGCTTACAAAAGTATCGCGTAAAAAATTAGAAAAGTGGTAACAAAAAATAATTTCGATATGTATACTTGACCAGTTCAATGACCTCCGACCAAGAAGTATCAAAGACCAAATTAAAAATTCTATTTAAAGTTTTGATTAATCATCATTATCAAAACCTCGATAGATATAATATTATAAAGATATCGTTCAAAATTATAAATAAAATCCTACCCGATATAAAACTGGCTAAGAGGCTCAAGCTGACAGGGAACATCTTCAAGTTTCTACCACCCACGAGATATTCGTCCACTCCCGACGATTTTTTGATAAAACCAAAATAAATACCGACGAAACCACAGGCAATTAACATGATCACAAACACCGCGTAATCCCATATACCAAAATTTCGCATCATGCCGCTGACTTCCTGTACCGTTGGCATATCCTGTGACCAGTTTGGCTGGCCGTCCTCCATGGTGTCAATCGCGGTCATTTTGTTGCAAAATGGAATTTTGCTATCGTTCCGACGCCGTTGGGCGCTTCGAACCACGAAATTAGTCCTTTCGATGATTAATAAGCAAAATGGAACACAAAATCCATGAAATACAATAATAAAGTTATTGAAAATGTTTACGAGTTTTTAACAGAATGACAGAAAAAGCTACAGTACTCATGGTACAAATATAAAATTATGAGAAGAAACTACAATGAAACTACATATTTAAAAAATAATGCTTACCGTAATTCTTATATTTGATAATTTCGTTTGTATATTACAATAAACTTAGTTTATCAAACACGACGTTGTACGAAGAAAATTTTGTTGTTTCCAAGTAGTTACATGCATTTGTGACCAACGAACGAAACTTACGTAGTTTTTACACACGCGCGATATAACACTTCAAAAAATAAAGTAGTTTTTATTCACACTGTAGGTGACAAGTTATTTAAAAAATTGATACAATACTCAAAGTAGAAGGTCGTAATGATATCACGGAAGACCGGCCGCAGTTACTGTTATAGTTCATCTGGAAAGAGTCAAAAGCTCGGAGAGGCTCGATACGATTGCACACATCACAATTGTGCCATTGTGACAATTTTCTCATTAAACCGACAATGGACGTTAAGTATGAGTTAAAACGACCGGGTATATGACGGAGTGAATCGTAAGTGGATAATACGACCTAAATATGATAGTAGTTGTATAGATGTGTTTGATCACATTGACGATCGCATTTTGACCAAGTTCCTGGATGATTTTCAAGTGTCAATTATTTATTAATATATGTTATTCGGCATCAAAACTGTTACTTCCATATTTGTTATCAATTCCTTTTTTAAATTGTGTGTATAATAAGTACTCTTTATTATTCGGTTGCATTGGCGAAACTGAGCAGAAAACAGAGTGAATCTAGAAATCCAACATATAGACTGATTCTTCCCAAATAGCATAAGATTTTCAAATTTTCAAATTGACAAGAATCTGAGTTTCTAAAAACCATTTAATTATATTTGACGTAGATCATTGAAAATAAGTAAAACTAAAGAACCTAGCCTATCCCAAATAAAAATCATAATTATGCAGATGTTAGGTTGTAACATAAGTTCGTAGTTGAAAAAAGAGTGTAAAGGATGAAAATATCATGAAAGATTTGTGTGCTGCGAAATGATATTACAACCCAACTAAAATTGTAAAAAGAATAATCCAACATTTATCTTCAATTTTAATTTAATTAATAAACAAATTGCGATTGATACAAGGTTTTTAAAAGGAGACAAACTTGTATAAGTATCTTGTTTAAATCTAATCCTTATAACGCTTATCCTTCGTAAAATCGTGGCAAATTATTTCCCAGTATAACTTTTCTGTCGATACCCTTTTCTGTAATAACACCCATTCGAATAACACCTCCACTACTACCATCACGAGCCATTGCCAATGCCAAAGCTGAAAAATTAAGGAAGTACATTTATTCTTTTTCATCCAAGTTATTATACCACTCTACTATTGAACAAACTAAAGTCATACAAATACTTACTAGTTTCAACTAATTTTTCACATTCTTCCCTTGACATATTTGGCTTGTATTGTGAATCCATATAACCATATACATATGTTGAACCAGATCCTCCAATCGAAATTGGTTGTCTTACACACATACCACCAAGTGGAATGCTATAAACTTGACCTCCTTTACGGCTATCCCAACCTGCCACTAAGATACCTGCCATCAAGGAATCTCTGTAGTTATAACATAGTTCACGAAATACATTTGCTGCTGCTTCTACTAATGGTTCAGTGCCCACCTCCATTCTACAAGAATAAAATAAAATCATTCTCTAATTTCTTCGTATTTCATAGGATTATTGATCATGTATATTTATAACTAGAATCTCATATGTATCAGATACTTACTTATAGAGATTTAAATGGTATGCAACTATATCAGAAATAGCTTGAGTATCTGCTGCAGAACCAGAACGACAGCAATAAATATAATCTGTAATTTTGGTTAATTTATCAGCAAAGCGACTGGAAATGTAAGCCCTAAAACATGATGAATCATATAGCTGTTATTAGGTTACTATAATACCATGTTTATTGTTTAAAACTTGAAAGGTGGACTGCTTAAATAACAAACTCATTCATTAAAAAGCTTGTACAACTATATTATTTATCTAAATAACATTTTGGGCCATAACTGACATAAAGTCCACCATTCAAACTTGAATATTTAAAAATATATCATACCCTGTTGTTGCTCTAGAATCTGCCCCAATTATAACTCCTCCATCAAATTCACAAGCCATAATTGATGTCTATTAATGAAACAGTAATAAAATTTTTGTTAATGATATTTAAGTTTGCATTGTCATTCTAACCTTAAAATATCTTAACCTAAAGTCTAAATAAAACTTACTCCTGTGCTTTTTTCAGAATGAAGCCAATCAGGAACTAAATTATCAGTTACTGAACCTACATTAGGTTGAATTAAATTATGCACCATATGAGCCATTTCAAAATTTTATTAAATCTCTCTTCAATTTGAATACACAATACTTGAATGTTGAAAACTAATGCTGCGCTACAGTGTTTCCATCTACATTTGAAGTTATGAGAGAATAGTAGTGTGCGCAACTCAAAAATCTCCCCTGATATTTGCGCAGCTCACTACATGATTTACTGTGTATTTCATCAGTCATCCATAAGGTAAACAAAAATGTATGAATAGAGAAAAGAAGTAATGATATGAAGAGATATATAAAATAAAAGGTCACTGAATATACACGTTTGATATCATGAGTGTCATAAAAAACGCAAACGCGTTACTCCTGGTTACGAAAAATGCTCAACCAATTAGAGTCCAAATGCGTAAAATGAACGAAAATTCATCGTTCGACTAAAATTTCGCTAACAAGATTCTCCTTACTTTTTAGCTAATTATTTTTGTGATGCATAAATAACATAAAATTTATACCGACGTTAAATTATTACTTTGAAAAAGTCAAATAATGTTAAATTACTTATTTAGAATTTATGGAAAATTAGTAGCAAAAATGCATGCTACCGTAACTGTTGCAAATTCTTTAAAATTTAACTTTTCTAGGGAAAATGGCGATGTAGGGAAGGGTTCCGCCGCAAGTCTGTAAATATTTGCTAAATGAATAAAGTTTTTAAATTTTCAAATTTAGAAACTACAAATTTTTTTAATTACGTACTCATACTTTCAAATCTATGATTGTGTAAATTTTCAAATGTAGAAATTAAAAATTTTCAAAATGTTCAAATTTATAAAGTTATAAATTTTTAATTGTAAAAAATTATATAAAAATTTGAGAATTGTCAAATTTGTGAACACTCAAACTTGCAAAGTTGTTAATTTGGAAATTTTCAAGTTTGCACATTTGATCTCTCAAAATCAGAGGACAAATGGTGGGATTCTCTTCCCCTTAGGTTTGTTTTTAGCCAAAGGAAGCCTACGTTGCACCCGAGTGTACATTAAGTGCAACGTTCTCATGTAACACTTGACTCGTGTTACACTTGATTTATCAGTAGTGCATTTATACTGCTTCGGGCTTTGGGTTAACAGTAAGAATGACATATATCACGCAAAAGACTCATATTAACAATCGGACCAAAAGTGTTGATTGTCATCGTGGGTAGCAGCCGGTAAAGAAATGGCAATTTCTAGTTGGATGATTTGGGGTAGAAGTCTTCGGACGAGCAGGTCTCACCGAAGTACGTTAAACATTAGCTGTCAATTTGCTTATTTTGAAACTCTATCATTTTCTATTCATATGTTCTTTTTATAGGCCGTCAAGAGAGTGAAGACAGTTGCGTGCAACTTGATCTGTCAAGAGGTTAGTAACTTAACCTGTAATCTGCAATTTTTGTATCCAATAGCACTTTGATAACGTGACTCATTTGTATCGGTTTATGATTGTATATGCATATTTACCTTTAATGTATATGTTGCATTGCACTGATAAATAACATATGAAACAAGAAGTTCAAAAGTGAACTAATTTTCTTTGATAAAAAGTATGGAAGTGTTTTTTAATGTCAATGTTTATAAGGTGTTTGATACACCACATAGCAATGTTTTGACTACATATCACTATCGAAGGTATAAAAATATCTGTTATTGTGTTCTGAATTGAAAGCATTATCAAAATCTGTATTTTAAGACCTCATTAAATGTACGTTTTATTTATAGGATTGAAAGAAAATGTCAAGGAAGTATTGACCAATCTCTGTCAACGTCACAATGTTCCAAGCATTAAAAAATTGGCATATCTTAATGCCATTGTTAAGTTAATTAGTGAAAATGATTCTCCAGAATATGGATACAGTATCAATGACATATTTTGCTGGTAAGATTATATAATATTCAGTTAATATTATACATTACTGAACAATTATTTTGTAGCTTGCGGGTTGGTCTTGTCCATGAAGCAACACAAGTTCGTGCTGCTGCTCTACGAGCTGTAAGATATATGCTCAAAAAGGAACAGGATGTTATTGCAATTAATAAATTACAATACCCATACTTTGTGGCTCGTAGTATGGATGTTAATTTACGAAATGAAATGGAAAGGATGCAAGCTCTTAGACTTGTTAGAAGAATTTTAGTATTGGCACCAAAACATTTTAGTCCTATTTTAGCCAGATCTTTAGTAAGCTTAACAAATGGTGGAGTTGAAGAGAAAGATGGAGCATTTCGAGCATTCTTGGCAACTCTTTGCGAGTTAGGTATTTTAAATTCAAATTTGTTAATCAGTTGTGGAGGTGTTGGTGCTCTTGCAAGAGCTGCCATGACTGGACAAAGCCCTACAGTAATTGAATCTATTGTGGGTGTTTTATTAAAACTATTAAACACTCCTGATACTAGGACTAGCGTTTCTCTTTTATGTTTCGCGGCTCCTTATTGCGAGCTTCATTCATCAAGTATAGATAGAACAAAAGAAGAACGAGAAAGATTTGCAGCAAGTAAATTAGCATTGTTAAGTATATTGAGGTCTTATTCGGGAGTTTTACATTTTTGTCGACCTGACGATAATTCAGGCTTGAAAGCTATAGCAGACATACTATATGTCGAACAACTTGAAGTAAGAGGTGCTGTCTTAGAATTACTTTACGAATTGTTGGACTTACCTTTACCTACCTGGACGGATGAACCTGATGTTGCTCTTGCAGCAGTAGATCCTAGTAGAGCACGTGATTCGTGGAAATTGTCAGAAGGCTTCGTCGCAGCCGAAGGAAAATATATTCTACCATCGTTATCATCACGCTGTCCAAATATTACGGAAATACATCTAGCATTATTGGTTTACGCTTTACTAGAATGTGGTTTACACCGTGCTTTGGCAGAAACTATTGTTTCTACCGACACGTTTATTTCTGTACGTGCAGCTGTCCTTCTAGGTGCATTACTGCATCTTGCACATTCTCTTCTACCTTCCGAGGTATGTGATCTTACTCCTCCTTTACCAAATTTATTGGAACATGCAAGTGCCGGGAAACATCAAGCTTTAGCAGCTGTTACAATTTTGGAACGGATGCATACGATGATGCGTCGAAGACCAGCACCTGCAAGTTTATTTCTTGACAAGCTTTTACAAGCAGGTACTTGGTTAAGGCCAACGTTACCAAGACGTCAACGAACATCTAACAGACACTGGTTACGCAGAGAATCACCAACCACACCATTTCTCAAAGACGCTCAAGTACTCAGTTCTAAAGATGCTCTTGCTTGGAATTGGCCGGTAGTGCGATCCATATTACGCTCGCGCGAAGATACAATGCGAATACTTCACGATTCTGATCACAGGTTGTTTATGAAAAGGCTTGTACGTTATTTTAAGCCATGTTCAAACGCATATAGCAGAGTGGAATTAGCAACAAACGCTAATTTAGCAAGAGAAGCAACGTTAGCTGGTTGTGATTTATTGAATTGTTTACTAGAACTTCACGAACCTGAGGGTACAAAATTATTAAATGAATTAATTGGAGACGTCGCTGAACAAATAACCAGCATTCGGACAGCTCAATCCGCTCACGAGTGTTTGTTCTCTCCTCGTCACATGTCCACTACTTGTTGTCAGAAGTATTTTCTGTTTCTTGGACAATTGAGCCATTCTGCCAAAGGGACTGTGATTCTAAAAGGATTTAATTTATTAGAAAAGTTGCAAGACTTGGCTTTAGTTACTAATCATGACTGTTACGTTAAACTCATAGTTTCAAGTTTAGATTATACTAGGGATGGACCTAATAGAAAAGTATTAACTAAAATTATTACGGAAGCGACATTGGACAGTACACGTCTATATGCTACACAGTTCCTTAAATTAATACTCAGAGCCAGAATGGTTGATGCTTATCGCTGGGCAATAGCATTACTATTGGATCGGTTATCAGATTCCAATAAAACTGTAGCATTGACTGCTTTGGAGGCATTGCACGAAGCTTGCGAAGAACCGGAATATTTAGAGGCTATGTTACAACAAGGAAGTCAAACTCGAGATTGGGATAAATGGCTGGAGGAGTTAGGTGATAAAGGATATTTGTTAAAAATTAGACTTTACTCTATTCATCAGGGTTTTACAACAATTTCGTCTCCCGCTGAAGAATTGGAGAAATGGATCTGTCCAGGAGGTTTTGCCGAGAGATATGTTGGTTTAATAGAAGGAGAGATACATGACTCTTTAACCCGTCGTCAAAGAGACGAAACTGGAAGCTACCACAGAAGAACAACTAACGTTCCTATGACGCCTCACAATATTTTTATTTTACCACACTTGTTAGGTCAATTGGCGCAACACGACTTAGGCATGCAATTGTTGTTGCGTCGAAATGTGATACAACGCTTTGCAAGAGTAATTCAACGATTTAAAATGGAGTTCGGTGATAGAGATTCCGAGTCAAATTCAAGGTGTACCAAAACAAATCGCTCTATCATCGATGACGTTTACGCCATGTCAGAAGAATCTGGCACCGACGAAACGGTAGAATCGAATAAATTGGAGACAATAATGGATGCTGAAACCATAGAAGGCATGGACACATGTAGTACGCAAAAAGTTGATTCTTTACTTGATATTCGCCGAAAAACAAGTTTGGATGACTCCAGACGTACTACTCCAGAAAGGAGTTGGAGATTAGAGACTGAATCTCGAGATGATCACGCTACAAGTTTAAATAAAAGGATTTTAAAAGTGAAGTCTGCATTATGGGTGCTGGGTCATGTGGGATCTTCGGCAGCAGGCGTTGAACAGTTGAATCATTTAGGAATTTTAGAATTAATAACTTCCATAGCAGAAACATGTCCGTATTATGTGGTGCGAGCAACGGCTATGTACGCCCTAAGTCTTATCGGTACCACTCGTGCAGGTGCAGATGCATTATTAATTTTTGACTGGCCATGCGTTAGACATAGACGTGGAGATCATTGGCCAGTCGTTCCTCCTACAAGTAGGTATCCAGCCCCCAGTCCTGTTCCTATACAACGACATCATCGGAGTCTCAGTGATGGCAAACCAGAATTACCTGAACCGGTAGCTCGAAGAACCAGAAACCGATCTGAAAGTGCAGCTACAGATCTCGAAGCTAGGCGTTATGCTCTACTGTAAGAATTGTTTAAAAGTAATTTTAGACTAGTTCATCACGTGTTATAATGTCAACTCGTTATACTTCGACAGAGAAAGAGGAGAGACGCCAAGTCCTGTATCAAGTATTCAAAGATTAAGCCAACAAGATGCTGAGGGATATGCAAGAATTCGTATTTTACAGCGCCATCGAAGACCTAGTTATTCCCATAGCAGCTTAGAGGTAAACAAATATTTTGAACTGCATTTTTTGTTTTATTAATTATTTTACTAAATTGTTGAATTCTTATTTCAGATGTATAGTTTAGATGGTCGACTTTCGTTGCAAAGTTTATCAGAATTTGATTCATCTCGTAGTTGGATCGGGGAACAACATATACTCACTCCAACACCTCCACCTCCCGAAGATAATAATGATAATTTATTTTACATGGGTATAGCCCTTCCAAAGAGACTTATTACTATTTTTCCGGAATTACCACAGTCGTCGGTTCCAACTATAACGGACGATGCGCCAAAGTCTGATATAGAAACGACGGAAGTAGACGAAGAATCCTGTTCAGAATCTGACGTAGACTCAGAGCATTATCGTATTTGTTTAATATGTCATCCTGGTAAAAGCAGTAAAGATTCGCTTTCAGAGCAAGACGCAAAACTGCAGAGGTACTTTAATGAATTTGATTAAAGTGATGCATCATAAAGGGAGAAACCAGATTGCTCCCGGATATGCCGAACGAATATTGATTTTAACGATACTTGTTTTTTGTATTTAGGAAAATACTTAGGCATGCACAACGCTTAGCAAACCCTATATGGTACCGACATAGCCGACAAACTTTACTTAGATTAAGACAATTACATTCAGAGAAGTTTCAGGTACATTCTAAAATTAAGCTTTAAGTGACAAAAATAATGTATTTTGAAATATTCTGAATGTATGGTTACATCTTTTGTCGTAGGATACTTGTTTATTTTCAGATGTAGCTGCTCGTTTAGGTAGTGGTACATATAGAATGCCAGCACGGCGATTTTTACAAGAACTGTTTCTAGATTCTACATTTGATGCCGTAAGTTTTACTACAAAAAATTGTAATACTGCTTGAATTATAATATATTATCACTATAAGGTTTTAATATTAATATCATAACACAGCTTTATGTAGAAGCAGCTAATATTCTAAAAGTACACGATGACAATGACGATAAATCATTGCAATCACCCGTTTCTGCGGCACTTGCATCCGATTCCCATGTGCCTTCGGAAATTAAAATCAATGGAAGACTTACGTTTTCTGAGATTCAAGTAACACAACTAGATGCGGTTGCTGAAGAGGCAGCAAGTGATTCTTGCGTGACAAAACAATATAATAAAAAAACACAGGAGTTCTCGTGTAAACAAGAACGTCGAAGTGATGAAAAAATTATTGCCGAAATTTTAAAACCGGAAGAAAGATTACGCCTGTCAAAGAGTTCCGACAGATTGTTAAAAGTATCAGGTACAAACACTGCCATCAGCCTTGATTAGTCTTCGACTTTCAAGTAATTGTAAATATTTTGTATTAAAATAATAACGAAGTATGGAATAAATTACACTGCCCAAATCGAATAATCCTTTTATTATCACCATACATACACTTAAATGGTTAAAAATTGATGAAAGTTGGGTAAAGTCAAAACATTTCGAAGTTAATTAGTTTTGCACTGTGATGTAATTTGAACATTCGTACCAGAAAAGCGTAAAAATCTACGTTTCTCTAGTTTGTCTCCACGCTGCTAGATGGCAACAACTGTACCGTTTTCGAACAGTACGCGCAAGAATGTAGATTTGAAAATACGTGTAAAAATGATGCTTCCAAAATGCTTTCAGCTTTTGAATTTAATACTATACAATAAACTACTGTTTTATATTTTATTTACATGTTAAATGGCTGCGGAACATCAGTTACAAATATGAACTCGAATGTTAAGGTCAATTTCAAATAACATTAATTAATACATTGAAAAGGGAATTAATAATTAAATACAGAAATGCAGTTGATGAATTTTTTAAAATAAATTTGTATTTTATTCAAAATATTTACCCATGTTCGCAATTATTTATACATAATATGTATATGAAACAGCATTTAACAACGACAACAGTAACCTCAATTTCACATCATATGTACATTATGAAACAGTATTTATCTATTTTTATGCATCATATGTGGAAGCAGACACTTGTCCACCACGTCCAGTCCAATTCGTGTGCACAAATTTACCTTCTTCACCAAGTAATTCATAAGTGTGAGCTCCAAAATAATCTCGTTGAGCTTGAAGTAAATTTGCTGGGAGGCGAGCGGTTCTATAACCATCATAGAAAGCTAAAGCAGTTGACAATGCAGGTGTTGGTATGCCTAGAGATACAGCTGTGGACACTACTATTCTAGCACTGGCTTGGCATTCTTTCATGGCATTTGCAAAGAAATCATCCAGTAACAGATTGGAAAGTTTTGGATTCTTGTCAAATGCTACTTTTATATTTCCTAGGAAAACACTGGATACAAAAATAAAAAATTACAGTGAAAAGTTACAAAAATTATTTCAGTAATCTTAGACCTTAATAGTACTTCACTCTATAGAAACATACCTTCTTATAATGCATCCTCCTCTCCACATAAGTGCAATACCACCATAATTTAAATTCCAATTATGAACTTTAGCAGCTTCCCTTAATAACATGAATCCTTGAGCATAAGAAATAATTTTTGATGCATAAAGAGCTTTTTTCAAATGCTCTAGGAACTGTTTCTTATCACCCTGATATACAGTATCAGGACCTTTTAATACAGAACTTGCTTGTATTCTTTCGCTTTGCAAAGCTGAAAGACATCTAGCAAAAACTGATTCTCCAATTAGTGTTACAGGTACTCCATAATCCAATGCAGCAATGGCTGTCCATTTTCCAGTTCCTTTTTGTCCAGCTGTATCTCTAATTCTCTCTAGTAGATAACCTTTCTCATCCTTGTACTTAAGAATATCACGAGTAATTTCAATTAAAAATGAATCCAATTCTCCTTTATTCCAATCATCTAAAGCTTTACTCATCTCTTCAGGACTGAGTTTCAAACCATTTCGCATAATATGATATGCTTCACATATCAGTTGCATATCACCATATTCAATACCATTGTGTACCATTTTTACAAAGTGTCCTGCACCTGTTTCTCCAACCCAATCACAACAAGGCTCTCCATTGGCTTTAGCAGCTATTGCCTAAAAAATTTATATTTTATCGCTAAAATGTTTAACAAATTCGTATCAATAAATTATTTAATAAATATTTACGTTTAAATCTTCATACCTGAAAAATTGGTTTAATATGTGGCCAAGCTTTTGGATTTCCTCCTGGCATTAAAGATGGTCCATATCTAGCACCCTCTTCACCTCCACTAACTCCACTACCAACAAATAAGATTCCTTTCTTATCTAACTCTTTGGTTCTTCTTTCGGTATCCTGATATTCAGAATTACCACCATCAATTATAATATCTCCCGGAGATAATAAAGGTACCAATTGTTCAATAAATGCATCCACAGCAGCACCAGCTTTTAAAATAAGTAATTATTAATATCATTTTGTTCTATTGTATAACCAATAAAAATTAATATAAAATATATCTTACACAGCATTACTTATTACAGATCAATGATTTATAATATACAAACTTTGAAATGATAAAAAGTCAAAACAACTGTATTCTACTAAAGGTCATATTTTTGTGTTCTGGAATTTATTGTTTGTAACAGTATCTTACCCTTTACCAAGAGCATTACACGTCTTGGTGATTTTAGTTTTTCTACCATCTCTTTCAATGAATATGCACCAATAATTTTTGTCCCTTTTGCTTCATTTTCTAGGAAAGATTTAACTTTTTCAGTTGTACGATTGTAAGCACAAACAACAAATCCATGATCATTCATATTTAAAATTAAATTCTGCCCCATTACGGCTAAGCCAATGAGGGCAATATCAGCAACTCTATAAAGTAAAATATAATTAAATGAAAATTATGTACCAATTACATATTTAATATACATATTACTACATTATATGCTATTACATAAATATTAAATATTACATAATATTTTATATATTGATTTTAACACGATAATATATTTATATGAATTATTTTATAAGATTACTTTATTTGCTGTTTTCATTAAAATACAAATATATTTATTTAAATCAATTTACACAAAATGGTTTCATAAAATGAACTATAAAAAGATGTATAATATTTACGTTATTTGTAAAAATTTTAATTTCAAATTTTAAATTTCTTTAAAGTAAGGAAGAAATTACTTACGGTTTGCTCATTTTGATAAATAGTTAATACGTGCAAAAAGATAATATAATTCGTCCTCTTCAAATATCAAAGAGCAACAAGTGGTCGGACGTGTATACCGCAAAGATTAAGAATGAACATTCATTCTCGAGCAGTCTTCGACATCAGCCGACGTTTCGTAAGCCAATCGCAGTGCTCTCCAAGGTCAGCATGGAGTCAACACTATGTGAATGCTACTATACAAGTTTCATAACTTTTATCATTAGAGTGACCATTTGTACTGATTTTGTTTTTTTTTTTTAAGAATCTATACTGATTACAAAATTAAATTACTTGTATTAATTTTTAAAATAATGTATTAAAAGCATTGATTTGTAGACGATTGTTACATTTCAAGCAAATGTAAAATTTACTTTTAATGCTTTCACATTTGAATTAAATTTAATTAAGTAAAATAAACACGTGTTTGAGTTTAGAGTATCAAGGGAGCGAACTACTACAAAAATTTTTCATCGCCGGATTTACGATGGATTATATTTTCCTATAAGAGTATGAGAGAATTATAATGCTTCAAAATTCCAAAGTTCCGAAATTAAAAAGTCCTGACTTTCGGTATTTCAAAGTCCAAAAGTGCCAAAATTCAAAAATTTCAAAGTTTTAAATCTCAAAATTCTATAGTACTTAAATTTCAAAGTCCAGAAGTTCTAAAATTCCATAGTTTTAAAATACCAAAGTGCAAAGTCACATTTCGGACAATGAAATATTGTATTATATGAGTTAGAATTTTTATAGGGTGTTCCAGCATTGGTACACCAGAGAGAGAAGTAATTCTATGTAAAAAAATAAACCGAGAATATAACAAAACTTTTTTATATGCGAATCTATTTTGCAAACAGAATTATTTTCTTCTTGTTTGTATCATTAATACTGGAACACACAGTATATATTTTTCTTTTCTTTTGATTAGAAGGAAAAGAGTATGCAATGATTCAGCGAAATCGAGTACATAGTTTTAATCTCGTAGAACGTAGGATACCTGTCTATAAGCTGACGATTTTAAAATACGCTATTA
The DNA here is from genome assembly GCA_036983795.1 of Megachile lagopoda. Lineage (NCBI taxonomy): Eukaryota > Metazoa > Arthropoda > Insecta > Hymenoptera > Megachilidae > Megachile > Megachile lagopoda. Next base: position 14,883,123 of record CM072800.1, read on the forward strand.
TTTTACGCGGGTTTAAACCAGAAACATCTTACTTCCAATCAGAGCACGCATATACAAGACTGACAGCGCTTTCGGTTATCGCCAGAAAATGATTGGGCCGATCAGATGTATGGATATTTTAATTGGAAACGCAACATGTCGCGATTTGCTTGATTAGATTAGGAAAAGTCTTCGTCTGTTTCTTTCGTTTTAATGATATAATTAGTGAATTTTAAGCAGTTCGTAACAGTTCTTAAGTACATATTTTATCTCGTAGTGTGTCAACAATGACGCAAATTTATCAGAAACACACTGGATACGTATTTGATAGAAAAGTGAACATAACCCAACGACAATGAGATGCCCTATTTCTGTAACAAAATACATCTTTTTTATTGAGAATAAGACTGTACAGAATTACGATTAAATAAATATTAGTACTTGAGTTGCTTAGTATTTCGAACAATATGGGACTTCTCTTTGCAAAATTGTGGAGTTTGTTTGGCAATGAAGGTAAATTCCTTATATCTGGTAACAGTATTGTGTCAATTAGTCCGCTATGTATTTTCTTCGTCACGATATATGAGTAATGTGATTGTAATGTATTTGTATTCGATGACACATTGAAATCAGGAATGAAGAGTAACGTTTATTTACTTTTGCCTTTATCAAATATTTAGAAAGATAGTTCGTAAATTTTAAAGATACATTTGTGAAATTTAATATATCGCTTATCGGGAAATTTACAAGTCTAATTAGATTACAATTAATTCTACATTAATTTCATGATTGTGTTCTAATATTTCCATGTGGTAATAAGAATCAACAAAATAGTTTGTTTACAATTAAGAAGTAGAAATCATGATACAATAATAATGATAATAATGCATTAAATTGTATGCATATAATTCGTATTTTTATACATAATTTAAAGAACAAAATTATACCTTATGCTTTTTATTATTAATTGTATAATTTACATGTATTATAAATACTTTCTAAAGTTCACATCATTCTTTTCAGGCTAACATATGTTAACATATGTTAGTTTAATAGTCCTTGTTTATAATAAAATAGTACAAAACAATTATCTGTACAAATATTATTCCAATTACATTACATTGTACAGTTATATGCATAATATGCATAGAAATCACTAAACAGATTGATATGTTTCTATTTTTCAGAACATAAAATAGTTATGGTAGGTTTAGATAATGCTGGTAAAACAACAATATTATACCAGTTCCTAATGAATGAAGTTGTTCATACATCACCAACCATTGGATCTAATGTTGAAGAAGTAGTTTGGAAGAATATTCACTTTATAATGTGGGATTTGGGTGGACAGCAAAGTCTAAGAGCTGCATGGTCCACATATTATACTAACACCGAGTTTATAATTATGGTTATAGATAGTACAGATAGAGAAAGACTTGGTGTAATAAGAGAAGAATTATATTCTATGCTGAATCATGAAGAATTAAGCAAAGCCAATGTGTTAGTTTATGCTAATAAGCAAGATTTAAAAGGCAGTATGACAGCTGCTGAAATTTCTAGACAGCTAGATTTGACATCAATCAAAAAGCATCAGTGGCATATACAAAGCTGTTGTGCGCTTACAGGAGAAGGGTGAGAGTAGAGTTTATTTGTACAGACTTATGTAACATTGCCAGTTCATAGTATAAAATGATTTGTTGTAATGTTTCAGGCTTTATCAAGGACTTGAGTGGATTGTTGGACGTTTAAAAAAGACATGACGTACATTATGAGTATTCATTATGAATGTAATAAGATATTTAAAATGTAAAGTATATGTTCAATGTGAGTTACTGTGCCACTCTAACAATTGTACAAATGAGACAAGAATGAATGATCATTTTTCAACTGGTACACTAGCTTCACACGTAACATAAAGTATAACTGCATATATTAATTACAGTTATTACTTCAAACACTGAGTGTATTATGTGGTGGACGGGTAAATTTTATCTTATCTATTAATGTAATATAAATTATGGTGGCAAATGATTACAACTAATTTAAAAACAAAATAATGTTCTAATTAATTATTTTTTATGTATGATATATTTAAAGAATCATGTTATAAAAGTATAAAAAAAACTTAGAATATCAAAAGTCTTTTACAGAAAGTGTTGTTATTTTAAGAGAAATATGTATAATGAACATCTTTTATCTATATTTTAGAAATATGTTTTACAAATACTTTTTAACGGGACTGCCAAATTGAATATATTATCTATACTTATATATTTAATTATTCGTGATTATAAGTATTGTGGGTACAATTCAACAGTTATTAAACTTTATTTTGACTCAAAAAAAATTTTAACTCAAATATTGCATGCATACTTAAAAAAACATAAACGTAATCGGAATCCCGTCCACCTATATTTATATAGAAAACAAAAAGAATAAATTATTTATTTATTCTGTTCAGTCAATGTGCGGATAAAAATTGTTTGGCCTGTGCGATTTTCAAAGCTATACCTATGTACATAGTTTTTTATACTCCGCATTAATAGTAAATAATTGTAAAAAGTGAACTCCGATTTAGCACCAATTAAACTACATATTTTTCAAGTTTCTGTGTGAAAATATAAATAATTGATAATACTCTTAATACTGCAAATATCTTATAAGACTTAATGGCAGAGTTAATCAACCGGTTTAATTAGATATCTAAAGGCAGAATACTAACTGCTCTGTGATATATAAATTAAACACTGAGAAGGTTCTTTGTTGAGAACATTAAAATATTGTGTAGGTATTATGAAAAACATCTTTTACATATAGAACCTACTTTGACCTAAACACATTATCGATTTTATCATTGATACTATGAATTTTTTTAAATATCTTTAATGTATATCCAACTGATTGGTCGCTGCCTTCATTTATTTTATTTACTTTATAATTATAATTAACGATCGTGTAGCTAAAAACAATATTGTACTATTTAATAATTATTAAAACTTAAAACTATTAATAACATATGAAGATAATTATAGAAATTGTTAAAACCATTGTACGAAAGATAAATGCCGTCTACTGTCAGAGTGAGATCATACGTTTAAAATTTCATAAAAATAAACAGTAGTTTTCTCATATTGAGAAACAAAGAAGATTGTATTAACTACGATATATTGCTGGAGATATGTAATATCATTATATACACTCTCGTTAACAAGGTTTCCGTTAAATAAGCATTGTCAAATACAAAATAGAAGTTAAAGGTTGTTTAATTCTATTATATTAAAAGTACACAATATCAAATATATACTTGTGCACATTTAAGCGTTATATACGGCTTTAATTAAATTAAATTAGCGTATTAAGAAAGACATTTGTTTTTTAATTGGTTATTAATGATTTGATTACTTTTCTATAGCTAATTTATAATAATTATGTACAAGATTACGAAAGGTTCAAAATTAACGTGAAATCGATTTAACTAAATTTTGATTTGTAAAAAGCAGACAAAAAAATTGTATGTTGAAATTCGTTGAAAATAAACTGTCCCACGTTTTTTATTTTTATTTCCGAACACATTAAGTGAACTGCACATAGGAAATTATGTATATATTAAAGTTATCTTTTACATTACAATAAATATACTTTACCGTGTAATGTTTTCTTCTTTGATACTAAAATAAAAATTAAATAATCATATTTTTTATTCACAAAGATTTAGAAACACAAAGGAAGCAAGTCGATAAATTAAGTTTTTGAAGATGTGTTTATTTTTACGTTCATTATAAATAAAGTATCGCACACACTCACTCATTCTCATAACAGTGGATCTACCACTGGTCATTTTCTTTAATTCATGTGAATTGTAATGACTCGATTTATTTGAGCCATCTTTCTGTCGTATTTGTAGGATCTAAAACCAATAACTGGTGCGCTAATATTGCAACGTCGTTAACATATTTTATTAGCCCTATACATTTTCTATTTTACATGGGTTTACTAAAAATAATTATTTTTTGTAAATTTTTTGGTTAATGGAATAATTTTTCACTTTATCGTAACGATCGAAGTAAAAATATTTATTGCAATCCAATTAAATTTTACAATCATCTGATATTTTGTTTGGCAGTGTCTGTCAAATTTACAAGACAATGTCTCCAAAACGTTAACTACGCACACTTAAATTTTACAATGAATGTTTTACTAATTTTCATACATTAATATTTACCGCTTTTACATCTAAAACTGTTACTATTTAAGTTAAATATAAAGCGACAAATATATTTACAGTGAATCGCGTCTACTGTCAATGTATTGTTCACTTAAGAGCTTGGCAATTCGAACTATGTATACCGAATTAAACTATATTTTTTTACACAAGGCTTTATATCATAAAAGCTTCATCTCATTTACGCAGTACCCGCATTGTTAGCGAACTTAAAAAATGTAGATCAGAGCTTTTACGATACAAAGCAGGAAATCGTTTTCTTGCTTTAGAACGTCTACGTTTTCAATACATCGTTACGTGAGATGACCGTTTTTTAATACCTAGCCTCGTATCTTTTCAATAAGACTTCGTTAATTAAAAAGACTTCCTTGAAGTCATAGCAAAATGAATTCGAAATGAGCTCGAGTAAAATTACACTTTAGCGTGCATTAATAACATTTTTAACATGATAATAAAGCAGTCAGTTCTTTAGTTTTGAAATCATGACAATGGTGTGACACGAACTTAAAAGTTTTAATGATTC